>FR997809.1:12516048-15150939 GCA_905475355.2 Clostera curtula | reverse complement strand
GACATCAAGAGGCTAGATTCAATGCTTGAACAACATTGTAACTATGTTAAGTATTTATTGTACACACGTATAGAGATTGAGACTCGTATCGCTTAGGTTGGAGCTGCAATAAAAGTACTATTAAACGTCGTCGATTCTTGTATGCTTTGGTTCACAACTTCCTTAACCATGGAAAAAGAATATTGAATATTTACTCCACATCGTGAGCTGGAAATTCTCCGACATTTTCCGATTAGTTCACGGCGTATTTAACAGCATCTTAATAATTGAAACTAATAAATAGACGGTACACAATAGTATAGAATACAGTTAACATTAACTCACCAAAGATTCCAGTGTGTATTTTGCTAAATTTGTAGTGTTCTGGAATAAAAAAAAGAGTTCATAATCTTAAGGCGCTCCCTCACCGCGAGCATACACGTGTAATGTAACATTATAGATTCGACTTTGAGTATTACAATACAATACTACCTCCCTCACCGACGAGCATTCGCGTGTAATGTAACATTTAGTACATATAGATTTGAATTTGCGAGGATTCTGATTTAGTTGTTTCCGTAATATCAGACGAAGCGGTCGTTGTGCTGAGTGTGGCAATATTAATTCGACATTGTTATTTACGTAAAAGAAAAGAAACGATATTGGTGCCATGAATTATTTGAAAACCAGGCGGTTTGGATATTTTAGAAAGAATCAACCGACCCATAAGTAAACTTAAAAAGTTTTTAAGAATGTCTCCTTCGGATTTTGAACACTTAATAAATCTCATTGGACCAAATGTTAAAAATAAAGATACTAATTATAGACAAGTAATAACAAATATGTACTAAATGTTACATTACACGCGAACGCTCTTCCGTGAGGGTTCATTACAATACTACCTGTATTGTAATGAAATGCTCAAAGTCGAATCTATAATGTTACATTACACGCGAACGCTCGTCGGTCAGGGAGGTAGTATTGTAATGTAATGTGCTCAAAGTCGAACTGTAGTACCCAGTTCTCCTCCCTCACTGATGTAATGCTCGACTCTGTAACGTAACATTACAAGCGAATGCTCCCGGTGAGGGAGCGCCCTTAGCGTATTCAAAGGTAATCTCATGATCTAATTGCTGAACCTCGTCCTCCACATTTTCTCTTGGACTGGACAAAATAGTAGTACGCGAAATGGATTGGACAGTTAAGGTTTTAGTGTGTAGTCGCGGTGCCTACAGTATAACATTTGGGCGCTCCAAGGTCACACGTAACCCAGATTCTACCCAACGGCTAGATATATCCATAGATTGCGTTTCCCGTGTTTAAAGTTAGAAATACAAGAGAATAAGTTTTCTGCTCTCTAGCAAATTGATAACAAGCAAGGCCATGCACACATAAACTGCGGTCGACTCGACCGTAAATCATAATACATCACGGCACAAACCGATTATGTCGAGGAATGTAATTGGTGTCGTCTGTCATCATTATACCTTGGATATATACCATACAGTGCTTTATTGGCTGTAAAAATCGTCAGTATAAAACGCGCTGGAAGCTTTATCACTTTTTTTTTCTTTTTGACATTTCACGCAACGCCATCTCGTCCCAAGCTAAGCAACTTAATGCTTGTGATATGGTAACGAGATTTTTTCGTAAATACATCCATATTATAGATAGAAAACACCCAGACCCGGAACAAACACTTGTAGGTCGTACAAATATTTCTTCCGTGCGGTGATCGAACCCGCGACATGCTGCGCAGCAGTCGATCGCTCAACCACTGCGCCAACTTTCATATCAAGCTCGGTTTCATACCGTGATATGTGCGATACCACTGTGTGCAAGCTGGTGGTTAGCGGTTAATGTGGAGCTTGCACCAGAGGATAAAATGAAAGCGCTGGCATTGAAGAAACATTTGCTTCCAAAGGCCATGCTGCCATGCGTTTTCTTTGACTGCCTCGTTGGTCTAGTGGTCAGATGTGCCGCCTTTGGATCAACGGGTCCCGGGTTCGATTCCGGGGTCGGGCCAGTGTCTTTGTCTAAACCAAAGGCACTGGCTCGGAGTCTGGGTGTCATTTCTATCTATAATATGTATGTATTTACAAAAAAAAATGTATATAAGTAGTTTATCATCCATCTCGTTACCATAACACAAGCATTAAGTTGCTTAACTTGGGACGAGATGGCGTTGTGTGAAATGTCCAAGGATATTTATTTATTTATTTATTGCTGCCTCGTTGGTCTAGTGGTCAGATGTGCCGCCTTTGGATCAACGGGTCCCGGGTTCGATTCCGGGGTCGGGCCAGTGTCTTTGTCTAAACCAGAGGCACTGGCTCAGAGTCTGGGTGTCATTTCTATCTATAATATGTATGTATTTACAAAAAAAAAATTTATATAAGTAGTTTATCATCCATCTCGTTACCATAACACAAGCATTAAGTTGCTTAACTTGGGACGAGATGGCGTTGTGTGAAATGTCCAAGGAAGGATATTTTATTGATTGATCTCTGGAAATCCTACAATACTATTACTACTCAGCTCATGTATGATGCAGTGCTGAGTTGGTCCTCCAGGTCCAGCGTGGCCAGATGGCTCAGAGTTCCCTATCGCGTTTTCCTTCTGCCGACTACCGCCATACAAATCCATTGAGGTTCGTACACGAGTCGCGTCGCCGACATTCGTCCCGCGACTCGCTTTGTATGAATCGTTGAGTATCGAAGATTTGCGTAGCCTTGTGTAAGAAGGGCCTTAGATATTTGGCTAAACGTTGAGACAAATATTTAGAAACATCGGAGTCTGACCCAATTATTCAGAGTTAACCATTGAAATTAAACACTGTTTGCTTTGCATCAGTCGTTGTCGCGGGAGAGACAAGAGGACAGTTGTCTTTAAGATGTCAAAGATTCAGTTAAATTTACCGACTATTTTGTTTATTGATAACGTCATAACTACTACACTACAGTGATCGTATTGCAAGTAGCAAGTCTTGTCAACGAGCAAAAAGCGTGCAAACATTTTCTAGCCGTTTTTCATCTTTGTAGTTGTCTTGAGACACGGGTTTTGGTGTTCATTAATTACATGTTTTGAATGAGCTCACGCGAAGCAGCGACGCCTATTTCGGAGTTAAATAAAATTGTGTTCGCGATGAGGATGTAACGCGTAAAACATGACCCGAAATATAGTACCTATAATGTGCCCAAAATGATATCTTATCAATTAACACACCAGGATTTGACCCATACCATCATAAAAGTAGTTAGAAATCTAAATATTCTTGTTGACGCCACGTTATCGGGTCTGCGTGCTCATTCGAGGTCAGTCCAAGATAGTACCCCCAATTCCTGTGTCTCTGATTCTCGATAAATTCAGAAAATATTGTTAAGTACATAATAAATTATGGAGTCATTATATTGGCCTACTGGGCCACGCTGGCCAGACGGGTTGGCACACGGTTTCGTACAACGTCTCGTGTGGCTAGCTTTTTACCCTTTTGTCGGCTCTAACGACGCTCTCAAGATGGAATGGCGTGGTGACATTGTGTATTCTAAATCTGTCCTCACAACGACAATCGCGATTAAACAAAGTGACAAGCGCGGTTGAAGGATTTGTTTTATTATACACTAGTGGCCCACCCCGGCTTCGCCCGTGCAAAGCGCGGGTGGGTTATACATATAAACCTTCCCCTTGAATCACTCTATCTATTAAAAAAACCGCTTCAAAATCCGTTGCGTAGTTTTAAAGATTTATGCATACATAGGGACGGACAGAAGAATGCGACTTTGTTTTATACTATGTAGTGACTAGCTGAGTCCCTCGATGTTACCCGCGGTTAATGACGCGAAAAGTCGCCTAAGTTACTCCATAAATCATCAGCTACCTTCAGTGAAAGTTTCGTCAAAATTGGTCCAGAGATTAGCCGGAAAAAACAGACAAAAGTAAAAACAAAAAATATTTTGGTATACATACTTACGAATTTAGTAAATAGGTTTTATTTTATTATTACAAACAGTCACTCCAATTGTATTTATTTGTATAGTATAACGTTTTCGTAAGACACGGTCTTTGTGGAGTTCTGCATAGAAGGTCAATATTTAACAGCAGACGTAACACCAGTGTCATGGTAGAAGTTTTCACTACCAAATACTATTCAAATATAGTTTGTAGGTTGCGCAGGAAATTCAAAAAATAAAATATGGCGAACTCGCTGCACACGTTGACACCGTTTTCCTTCTCATGTGGTTAGGTATTGTATATACACATATTTCCCAGTCAATGGTAACATTACGTCTGTCGCCACACGCGTTCTTATCTCCCTCGCGCTTTGGCACTGGTCTAATCTGATTTGGCTAACTACCTGCCAGTATTTACACGAAGCGATTGCCGGCTGTCCTCCCCGACCCATAGTGGAACCACCAGCTGTCAGTTTTCAAGCTATGTGTATATGTGTAACGGCAGCTATAGGTGGTTGAATGGCAGCCGGAATCGACGCCTTTACCTGCCCTCCCAAGCACGGTGGAGGTCAGACCTTAAGCAGTGAACATATTAAATTTGCGAAATGTAACATGCAATGTAACACGCAAGGAAAGAATATGACGTCCACATTGTCGCAACGTATCATGCAATGTAACAGAATTCCCATAGTGTGGACGACTTGCGCGCACGAACAGAGCATTTCAACTAATGCGCGTCGCGATTCGCTATTTGTCTGTTTTTTCGCCGAACACAAAGGGGCGCGCAGAGTGCACGGAGCGCCCCAGTGTGGATGGGTTGTGTGTGCCCGTACTGCGGAACGCATACCGGAAACAGATGCGAGCACGTACATGCTCGGTTCGTGCGCGCCCTGCGTCCACACTTGGGAAATGCTCCTTTCATTACATTGCATGCTACATTTCGCAAATCTGTACACGGCTTTACACAAATGATGGACACACCCAACCTCCAGCAAAGCCAGGCTTTGCTTAACCCCAGATCGAATGCGATACGCACATTCCGCTAGGCTACACTAAAGGTAAAGAAAGATCACTAGTAACTGTGATACAAACACAATCATATGGTAATGTTGTGACGCGCCTGATGAATTACACGTTCTCTTGTTTAACTTAAAAAGGAAAACATCATCTTACCCGATTCGTATACACTTACACGCATTCGGCTGTTCATAGCAGCGTCTTAAGCTCATACACCTTCAGAACTATTTATAGACACACTGTATTCTCTCTTACATAATCACCCTTATCTATTACGCTGGTCTGACGAAACTCGACACGCGTGGGCCACGTTGACTGTCTTACTCCGATGAGTTGTACTTTCCACCCAGCGTCACTCATACGCCGTGACCTCAGCTTATCAAAGCGACCTGGTGAGGTTATCAGACTCTGATAATGACTAGTTGCCAAGTAGATTTTGTAACAAGTCAATTGTTACCGTGAAATAGTTTACTAAATTTTACTAGAAACCCTTTTTCGAGGTGAATTTAGGTTTTTGGATTCGACGCGGAAAATTAAACGTCTTCTTTTTGTGGTATGTCATGCCTCACACGATTACCTATTCCTTCGGTCTTCCTAGGTTTCGATCCGTTTTCATATAAACTATGCTAAGTTGTACCAGTACAATTTTATTTAGCTTCTCATGTGCATCATCATTTCAACCCCTAGATGACCCACTGCTGAGCCCAAGTTCAGGGCGGGAGATAAGCTTACTAGCCCAGGCTGGCAACTAAGTAATTTTTCTGTTGCGTTGCTTTAGTCCCAGAGCTTTAGTCTTACGACAACCTCAGTATGGAACGGCAAATTGTGTATTCTAAATCCGTCACCACACGAATTCTTTCCTCTGTGGCAGGTAAAACAGTTCCCTTTTTAAGGTACTCGTTTTATACACTATCCATTACTGTCACCTCATACACATCTCAACATTATCTTTTCTAGGATGAGTTCCGTTATCTTCGGGACCTACATTTTCGATTCATATAAAGAAGAGGTTTTAGACTGTGCTCCGTTTAAGTAATGTAACACATTTTAATACAAATAAAAAATCTTAAGACCTGTTGTTATCGGGCAGTAAGAGATAACCTGGAAGTAACTTGGTGAAGTTATCGCGATATGACACCAGTTGATCTCTGTATTTCCTTATTTGGTCAATTGAATTTAAACAACAGTATGCGGACAATACTCGTGGATACTCATAAATGGACCTTTTGTCAAAAGCTACACTGTGACATAACTTCCCTCTGACAATCCGAAATCTTTACCTATTTTATCTTGTAAAAATTGTCCTATATGTAGATTTGGATTTAGTGGTTTAGTCCTTTCGCTAACCGTCATTTTCCGGTATGAAATGCCTGCTATGGATTCTTGAAATTTAAAATAGGTTTCGGCAGTGTTCAAGGTTACTTGCCGCATTGTATGCGAAATCCAAATTATCAAGGGTTTTGCGGCTGATTGCCAACAATCAAAATGCTGTGCATTAAAACAACAATTAAAAATAAGATGACGATACTTTTAGCAATCGCGTAATAATATTGGGAATTAAGTCGGATTAAAAATATTGCAAGCCCATATGATTTAATTTGTTGTGGAGGCTTATGGGGTAATTAATAGTAATACGAACAGCGTTCGTAAAATCAGAAGTGCTTAAATTCATATTACAATTCCCAACCTAGTTAGAAACAAATGCAATAAACATTTTTAGGAATCGACCTTCATATACTAACTAAAATGCCCATGTATGTGGAATACTATTTTTACATATCCAACAGTGTTTTCTTCCTACGCTCTGATACGTATTGTGGCTACGTCGCGTGGCGTAGTCATGGACGCGGCACGTCCGTGTCTGTGACGGCAGAGCTTAGCGTGACGCCAGGCAACTCGCCAAATATCTGCTACGCGAGAGTGAAAGCCAGTAGATGCTATAGCATCTGGATGTGGCAATCCGTGCGTTATAGTATTTGTTCTTGACATTTGGTTCGAAATTGTCTCTTATCTAATTCTTCATCAGTTTCATTTCATGACCCTTCACTATCACTACATAGTATACAACAAAGTCGCTGTCGTCTGTCCGTCCCTAGGTATGATGAAATCTTTAAAAACACGAAACGGATTTTGAAGCGGTTTTTTTAATAGATAGAGTGATTCAAGAGGAAGGTTTTTATGTATAATACATACATAAATTTATAGAGAAACACTGATAAATTTAGAGATCCATCATTGCAACCGTGCGAAGCCTGGGCGAGTCGCTAGTATTTTATAAATTACCACCTTTATTTTGCACTCTTTTCTTTCCCACTTTTTCTCCATTTTATCTGACTACTCATCCATCGAATACTGATACTCAAAGTAAGCTTGTCAGGTTAGGATTATGAACTTTTACACGTTACATAATATTTACTGTTCCCTGAACCATTCTTACGGTTGAAACTATTAAGATTTTGTATTGGTTAGAAGGCACATGCTAATTTAGGCCATTTAAGTTCAAACTACGTATTTCCTTAATTTATTAGACACCACAACTTTGAAAAGTGTTTACGTTTCTCTAGACAGACATCCATTTAGCTGCGACTACAAGTACAGTGTGTTTTTGTGCTAATTGTTTTAATTTGCAATTGCTGCATGTGACCGTCTACTACGGAATGGGCCGTGTTTCCGCATTGCCAATTTGCGAATAACACCCACCAACTGGATATGATGAGTAGAGACAGGAAAAAAGTGGCATATACGACGATAAGTACGATGCTGGAAGGAAAAGAAAAATTTCGCCCACTCCAAATAATAATGGAAGTACAGTGATGATGGACAAAATTAATCTAGGTACCTTGGTTTCAAAACGTAAGCACCTGCTTGAGTCTCCATATCATCTTATATGTTTTATCAGGCTATACTGTAATGATATGGTTATCAAGAGAGTGCCATTCTAAACTTTGTGAGGGATGGACCGGAGCACCTATGATTTTAAGTTTTAGCGGAACAGTCTCGTTATACCTGAACCATTTGAGTCATCAATATTTGTTTTTTACGTTAAAATGATTTTTTTACGGGAGCATGTTACTCATGCAAGTTTTCCTACTCATATTTAAATTTAGGTGATCATCCAAATTGGCTTTCATTCAAAACGTAATTCATGTACAGACGGGATTTTTGCGGAGATATTAAAAATGACATTTGCAAGTGTCGTGCCACGTCATCGGGAGATTCGAGTGATGTCATTGATCGAGTAAACATAATTATGGAAAACTAGCTGACCCGGCGAACTTTGTTGCGCATTATAAATATTTAAAACAAAAAGAAAGTTGGACATAGGATACCTGAGATTTTTATCCCGTCCGTATAAAACCTACTTTAACAAAACGCAACTGACAGCGAAACGTTATGTTGTCTATACATATAGTTTAATATGGCCGAAAATTTGACAATTAGAAATTTTGAATTCGACTTGTTTATATTGTTGTAATTCACATAATATCTTTATAACGTGTAGCCTATGTGTTATTCTGATGTATAAGCTATATTATTGTAAAGTTTCATTAAAATCCATTCAGTAGTTTTTACGTGAAAGAGTAACAAACATCCATCCATCCATCCATCCATCCATCCATCCATCCATCCATCCATCCATCCATCCATCCATACTTACAAACTTTCACGTTTATAATATTAGTAAGATATTAGAACCACGTAATTTGCTGTTATTAAAGATACAATCACAATTTGACCTGAGCATCTGAAGTTCAAAGATGAGTGTTCTTTGTATGAAGTCTTTTCCCTAATCAATCTGCTATCTTCAAATATATTCCAAAATGTACATTAATTGCGAGTTAGTTCATTATGTCGGTTATCTTAATTCTCCTATCAGTATTTATAATTGGTTCAATGTTTTATGTAGAATGTTCTTGAAGTTCAAAGATACATCGCATGTTGGTGTCTTCCCTGAATATCGATGCTACATACTCGTTTATAATGTCATTCACGTTTTGAATAGTTTTCTTGTCTTGTCAATGGGAATATTATGTCTTCGATTAACTTTTTAACATTGGACATAAGCAGGTGATATTCACCATTGGCTGGGTGTGCACCGTAAGATGAAATTGTGTTACCTATAATTTAAACTATTAACGATTCTATGAATCTAGATCTACATCTCGATTCATAGAATCTTTATTAGTTGATATAAAAATTAAGGGCTATTATGGTTGCTAAATTTAACGAGTCTTGTATATTTTAAGTCTTACCAATTCGAACAATTTCTTTAAAAAGTTATTGGAAACTGTTACCTCATTTCTATTAAGTGAGGCTATTGGCTTCAACAAGAACTTTTTATAGAACCTTGACTCAACATTTTCAAATGGAAAGTCCCCCTGTGTACACTGTAAATATTAGTAATGCTAGGGGGATCCCCCCACATTCAACATGCTTCTGTAAACGTTGGCGATATTCGGAACATTAAACCAGACTTACCCTTCAAGTGAGGTTAGAAGTTACCAGGCATATTCATTTTAGATGGTTAGTATTTTTTTGTTATTACTGATGGATTCCTTGGCTTGAAAAATAGTAAATAAAACATATTTATTGGTTGTTTGTTGCTGGCCGCGGCTTCGCTCGTGTGCATCCAAGTCTGAATGATCTGACTGACCAAACTGCCTTTTAAATCGACGGTAGCTATCTTCAATATAGCTACTACAACAGGCGGTAAAAGAATCAAACTACCTTCTTCATAGATGTGGCTTCAATCAAAATAAAAGCTGATGATGACATTTTCAAATAGCTTGATATGCAATGCAAGAATAAATTTAGTTCAGTCACTTCAAATTTATTAATGTAGAAGATTATTCTTATCGAGCTGCTGTGTCAGAAACCCATCAAGTTTAAGTTGCGATTTCCTATAGTTTAATATAGTGTGTGAAAGGTGTGAATGTAGGTATGACGACTGATAGGTGTGTGTGGAGACTACCACCTAGTGTGGGACAGGGGCCGTAAGATGATAATGGTATTTATAAATATGACGATTTAAAAGAGTTTTGTGATGAAACCCACGTAAATAAAGTTCCATCTTTTCAGTCGTGAAATGAATTCAATGTTCCCTTAATTCTCAGTAAAATATGCTGTATTTTACGTGACCTGGCTTTAAATGATTTCGTAATGCACAGTAAACTAACCTGCTATATATTCTTTTGAAGTACCCACCAGACACGATGCAATTGCTAGCCTGTCAAAAATCATAATTTGCTAAATGCCGTGACTACTTTGTTTGTCTAGGGTTTGGATATGTCTCCCTCGGTTCAACGGGTCCCCATTTTGATTCCGGGGTCGGACAAGTGTCTTTGTGTAAACCGGAGGCACTCTCTAAATCTTGGTGTCATTTTTGTTTATGAATTACATGTTTTTTTTTATCCTTCTGTTGGAAAGCTATGACAGGGTCTAAGATGGCGCAGGCAATGCAAGGAAATGCCATGTCAGACACCGGCTCTCACATACACACGACATTACACATTAACACTGCTTGGCGCCTTAGATGTTAATGGTGAATGGTAGCTAGCCGGGCGGACCATTTAGATCTTACCATCAAGCGTGCTGGGTTTAGTTAACTTTTATAACATGCGTTATTTCCCGGCGTGCGGTGGGGAAGTTTTATATTTTGCCCCGACCCCGCACCGTTATAGCTAGTGCGGGGGTTTCGTTTCATAAAAAAAAACCCGTGGCACTATACTTGTCTAGTGGTTAGATGTGCCGCCTTTGGATCAACGGGTCCCGGGTTCGATTCCGGGGTCGGGCAAGTGTCTTTGTCTAAACCAGAGGCACTGGCTCGGAGTCTGGGTGTCATTTCTATCTATAATATGTATGTATTTACAAAAAAAAATGTATATAAGTAGTTTATCATCCATCTCGTTACCATAACACAAGCATTAAGTTGCTTAACTTGGGACGAGATGGCGTTGTGTGAAATGTCCAAGGATATTTATTATTATTATTATTAGTGTCGACATTTTGACTATTGAATAAGCATGTTTAGGGCCTTGGTTTGGCTTGTGTGTTTTTTTATTTGTGTTTCCATTTCTCCTGCCTTCAATGTGTTTGTACATAGAAGTCGCGACATACACGCTGCTAGGTTTCCATTATTGCTTTAGCAGCCGTTCAAATGTGAATGTTATTTATAGACTACAGGTGAACTGAGTCACTATTGTTATCGATGCAGTCGTATTTACTGTACACTAACCTGAAAGATACGTTGATTATTAATTGCTAATAAATCTGTTTACTCACGATATTCAGTTAGAATACACTGTCACCACCCTATCTTAGCTGGAGGGTGTCGGAGGTGATTAAAGGGGATGACAAAGCAGACAAACTAGCCGCAAGAATAGGAAAACTTGATACAAACCATGACCCAGTCGTGCCTCCTCCATGATTATGGAAGGAAATGAGCCTATTACGCTGGCAAGACGGATTGTTAGCACAGGGTTTGTACCCCTTCCGTTCCTTTAGCTTGGGCCTCTTTCGATACCCTCAGAATAGTAGGGGCTGATGACACTTTGTATTATAAACTAGCTTTTGCGCGCGGCTTCGCCCGCGTGGGCTTCGAACCCGTGCATATTTTTTATGAACATAAAATCGGTTATTGTGACTAAACTATGATAGTTAGATATGTGCTCTCGCGGACTTTTTTGTAGATCTTTATAAGACCTACAAACCCGTAGTACATCATTTTGTTCTATTGTCAATAGTTTTTGCAGCGCACGCATAAATAGGTTTTCGATTTTACACCTTGGTTTACAAAATCGTAATTTTCATACGGATCCCTAATTCTTTTGAAAATAAAATATAGCCTATAACCTTCCTCGATAAATGGACTATCTAACACTGAAAGATTTTTTGAAATCGGACCAGTAGTTCCTGAGATTAGCGCGTTCAAACAAACAAACAAACAAATAAACTAACAAACAAACTCTGCAGCTTTATATATTAGTATAGATTCGTAACCACACTGACATATTTTTACATGAAACATGTGTTATTTACAGGATATTATGTATTAAAATATTTGGTAATAGGGCAACAGACATGGTCCTTATGGCATTTATAATTTTAGCACGGTACAAGGTCCTCAACATCTACTTCTTCTTCTATTTTCTCAACCCATAAATGACCCACTGCTTAGTGAACTACAGGGTAATTAGCCTACTGTACCACGCTGGCCGGACGGGTTGGCACTGGGTTTCGTATCAAGTTTTCGTTTTCTTGTAGATTATCAGCCTTATCTCTTCCTTTAGTCGCCTCTTAGGACGCCCTCAGGATGGTATGGGGTGGTGACATTTTTTAATCTAAATCCGTCACCACACGGGCAATGGTTTGTACTCCAAATAATTGGGTCAGACTCCGATGTTTCTACATTTTCGTTTTGCGCCTTCGTCTCAACGTGTAGCCAAATATCTTAGACGTCCTTGGGAATGTCCCCGGCATCGATTTGTTTACCTAGATGTCGACAAAAACGAAAGTTCGCAATTGTTTCGTTGGTGGCTTGCTGTTTTTGTACGAGCATGCTCCCGTAATGGGAGTGAACCCCGTGGCCCTGGTTCGGGCAGTCGAGGATCGCCGTCGGTTTTAGTGGGTAGGTTGGAGCGCAATTCACCATCTCTACGCGCCCCGGAGTCCAACATACCCCGGCCTGATCCCAACGGCCGGTTATTCATGAGGATTTCCGACGTAAAAAAAAATAGGTCTGTATATTCAATATTGGTTCGGCTGGTTGACTCCACACACGCAGTAGGCTAACTACCCTCCATGTAATTGGAGGAGGCAGTGGGTCATGTATGGGCTGAGTAGTACTTGCCAGCCCATAAATGACCCACTACTCAGTCGGGCCTCCTCCAACTATATGGAGAGTAATTAGGCTGCTGTGCCACGCTGGCCGGACGGCTTGGCACAGGGTTTCATATCAAGTTTTCCGTCCTTTGCTGTTTTTTTTTACCTTGTCATTTTCTTTTTGTCGGCTCTTACGACACCCTCAGGATGAAATTGGATGGCGACTCTATGTATTCTAAATCCGTCACCAGGCGGAACGTTTAGTAAATCTTACTTAATATTATAAACGTGAAAGTTTGTAAGGATGGATGGATGGATGGATGTTTGTTACTCTTTCACGTAAAAACTACTGAATGGATTATAATGAAACTTTACAATAATGTAGCTTATACATCAGAATAACACATAGGCTACAAGTTATAAAGATATTATGTGAATTACAACAATATAAACAAGTCGAATTCAAAATTTCTAATTGTCAAATTTTCGGCCATATTAAACTATTGACAACATATCGTTTTGCTGTCAGTTGCGTTTTGTTAATGTAGGTTTTATACGGACGGGATAAAAATCTCAGGTATCCTATGTCCAACTTTCTTTTTGTTTTAAATATTTGTAATGCGGAACAAAGTTCGCCGGGTCAGCTAGTATTATAATATTACTTTACAAATCATCAACATCATTTCAGCTTTATAGGTAGAATCACTCCAATTGTATGGAGGTAAATTATCTTACTGTGCCACGATGGCCAGACGGATTGGCATTCATGTCAAGGCTTCATCCTCTTGGCTAGGTTCCTTCGTCATTTCCTTTATTCGGCTCTTACAATCTGAAATATTGCATTTTTGAGATTTTTTCTTACACACCGTAATAATGCACTTTTTACTTTAAAATATTTATGTACTAATAAGCTAACACGTCAAACGACTGCCTAGAAGTATGTTTCAACTACAAAGACAATTTTATCTGGAGTTCACCTCCATACAATTTTATACGAAAATGTTTTTACTCGTTAATTCAAGATAGAGTTTATAATTGAACTATCGTCCCGCCCCGGCCTCGCACGGGTGCAATGATGAACATGGAAATTTATGCATGTATTTTACCTAAAAACCTTCCTATTGCATCACTATCTATTAAAAGAAACCGCTTCAAAATCCGTTGCGTAGTTTTAAAGATTTAAGCATACATAGGGACGGACAGACGACAGCGACTTTGTTTTATACTATGTAGTGATTGGGTGGTGACATTTTCTACCCTACGGTCACTCTTGTTATTAGATATTATAGTTCTAGCATTATCGAGTATTTAAAATGTTGACCGCTGTTCAAAACTAGAACAAAGATTATGAACACGCTATAGTTTGCTTTAAAGCATGCCGTTTACTTTAACAACCCCCTTGCGTCTGGTGGAGGTGGTGCGGTTGGGTGAGGGTAAGGTCAAGGTAGCCGCTAGCGCGATTGCGCAGTACACTTACCAGATGCAACCCCACTTTGCGAGGATGCAGATGTTTCCTACCCCAATATGATTTTAAATCACAATTTTCATATACACATACTACTATGTACTACTACTCAGCGCATACGTGATCCACTGCCAAGTCGGGCCTCCTCCAATTACATGGAGGGTAATTAGCCTACTGTGCCACGCTGGCCCGAAGCTTTATTATATTATATCCTTGGACATTTCACACAACGCCATCTCGTCCCAACCTAAGCAACTTAATGCTTGTGTTATGGTAACGAGATGGATGATAAACTACTTATATACATTTTTTTTAAATACATACATATTATAGATAGAAATGACACCCAGATTCCGAGCCAGTGCCTCTGGTTTAGACAAAGACACTTGCCCGACCCCGGAATCGAACCCGGGACCCGTTGATCCAAAGGCGGCACATCTAACCACTAGACCAACGAGGTAGTCAAAAAAAATTGAATTTTTAAAATTTGAGCCTAGTCTCATAATTTCAGCCAAAAGACGTCCACTGCTGGACATAGGCCTCCTTCAAGGATCTCCACAAAGGCCGGTCCTGGGCCGCCCGCATCCACTGCTTTCCGGCGACCTTAACCAGGTCGTCGGTCCACCGTGTGGGAGGCCTACCAGCACTGCGCCTTCCGGAACGCGGTCGCCACTTGAGGACTTTTCTGCCCCATCGTACGTCGGTCCTGCGAGCATGTGCCCTGCCCACTGCCACTTAAGTTTGGCAATCCGGTGGGCTATGTCAGTAACCCTGGTTTTCCTGCGTATCTCCTCATTTCTGATTCGATCTCGCAGGGAAACTCCGAGCATAGCCCTCTCCATTGCCCTTTGGGTGACTTTGAGCCTAGTCTACTGACTTTTATACTGTGGGTGTAATTTTGACATTCTGTGGGGACACCACTCTGAATGGCCAAATATTTCCATCGCCAAATGCTATCTTTAAACAAATTGGCGTTGGTTAAACGACCTTGGAGCTCGTTTGAGTAGCGACCGGAACCCAACTCTTATGTTATTCATTTCTCATGTGTCCAATCAAGGCAAGTTTTTGTCGTTGCAACGTTTTTTTGCACTATTTGGCCGTTGAACTGTTTCGGTGTATCGTCTACAGAAAGGAATTACTAGCTTTAATCTGCTAAATTCAAAAGTTCTTGCTAAGTATTGTGTCAGAAGCGTGTGGCAGTTGTCCCGAACTGACACTATAGTACTAGTAGCTAACCTACTCGGTCCATAAATGACTCACTATTTAGTCAGTGCTTTTCCATTAACATGGAGGGTAATTGACCTACTGTGGCACGCTGGCCAGGCGAGTTGGCGCAGGGTATAGTTTTCCTTATCTTGCGGCTACGTTATCAGCCTTGAGATAGAATGGGGTGGTGACAGTACGTATTCTAAATTCGTCATCACATGGAATAGGAGCTCTTACCAAGACAGCCAAAAGAGCCATTGCCGTACCGTATTGTTTATTGACAAACTATATGTATATTTGTATAATTTGTTTCTTTTTAAGAGAATTTTTGTTACTACACATCGTCGTAACATTTCACTATCACTACATAATCATTATCATTACATAGAATAAAACAAAGTCGCCGTCGTCTGTCCGTCCCTATGTATGCTTAAATCTTTAAAACTACGCAACGGATTTTGAAGCGGTTTCTTTTAATAGTTTGAGTGATTCAAGAGGAATGTTTTTAAGTATAATACATGCATAATTGCACCCGTGCGAAGCCGGGGCAAGTCGCTAGTTATGGTATAAGATATAGGCCTCTTTGTAGCATACGAAACGCCAAGATATGAAATATATAATACAAATTAAACACTACAGTGTTAAGTGATTAATTTAAAAATTAGAACATTTATTGTTGTTTAATTAGAATTCCTTCCTGAGGGAGTTGTAAGAACCGATAGAAGGAAATAACAAGGCCAATAACCTAGCCGTAATAGAAGGAAAACTTAAAATGAAACCTCCATCCGTCTGACCAGCGTGTAGGCTAATTCCATGTAAATGGTGGTTGTCATGGAGGGTTCCATGTAAAAGGAGAAGGTCCGACTCCGAAGTGGGTTATTTATGGGCTGAATAGTAGTAGAATATTTACTATAAACGAATATAAATGTCAATTCTTCGTTGCTATTGACCACGCATAGGTATATAATTAGAAAATAAAGCGCTCTCCTCTCTACGGTAAGTAGGATTGGAACACTGCCAAATGTTGGTTACTTTGCTGGTGTGTCAAAGCTATATAATGTACTTTGCTGTTTGCGTCCATTTTTAGACAATTTATAATTAAACCTGTATGAGCGTAGGACGTGTATCCATATTTTTAAAATACTTTTCAGTATCTTAGGCAAATTACGCAGGCACACTCCAGCCTATATCATATTCTTTATTTTTTCTCTACAAAATTTGGTTTTGATTTCCATTGCCAGTGATATTGGCAGTATTTAACATCTCTTTGTTATACATCACCTATTTCGATATCGAAATTGTTTCTAAAGGAGTAATAGGTTAGGCTATTTGGAAGATTCGTCAATGCATTCTTAACAAATTGTTTTCACCGTAAATTGGAGTTCATTCAAACGCTATAGAAACTCGTTCCAACTGCTGCACTAGATAATATAAATATTATGTTTGTGTTACTATGTATGTATACATATATGTGCAACGGACACGTGTTGATCTATTTTAAACTGTACACACATTCAGCTTGTGATTTTATGGACGCATTCGATAAGGTTTTCGCCCATCTGTTTCGAGATTGCTTGACAAAATCGATGATACTCACTATGTCCGTAAACTTTACTTTAGGTGGCTTTCCTCTCAAATGATTAGGGGTAGGTATGTTGGCACCGGTCCATTTCATGTTTGCCTTTTTCGCTTATTAGTTATTTTTTTGCCGTTTTCTACGATGCGCTCAGGTAGCACATTCTAAATCTTATCACATGTTATTTCTTAGAGCGAAGACTAGCATGCGTCAAGTTGAAGACAAGGCGCTATGGCGGTCATTAGCTGTGGCCAGGAGTGGACTAGAGAGGGTCGATGATGATAATAATGATTGTATGCCAAAGGGCTAATTTCTCTATGAACTTTGGAAGAGACCCGACTCGGGAATAGGTAATTTACGGGTTGTGAAGCATAACGAATTAATTGTATCTTGAAGAATTTAATGGTTTCCCGCAATAGGATCCCATACAATTATTTGTCAAAAATTGTTAACATGTTGAAAGGCATAGTCAATGTTGTGTACTTTCGCTTCAAATATGTTAGACTTTAAAATTCTTAAATATATAATGCTAGCAGTAATGAGAATGTCGCAATATCTCTGCTGCGTGATTTTCATCGCACCCGGGAGCTTGGATGGACACTTCTAGAACTGTAGGTAGTTGCATATAATTGATGTAGTGTTGTGCTCCCGTCGCTTTTATCGATCGGCACCTGCGCGGTCCAGGCCGCAAGCAACAGGCTGTGACGCAGATCACGCTTTGTGAATAGGGCTGACATGCACGAACGTAACACGGAGCAAGTTCATTACTTTTTAGCAAATGACAATACATCGAGTCCTCAAAAAGCTATTTAATATAGACCTTGGACAAATGTCACATGTCACCAATCAACACTTGCCTATTTCCAGAGATTTGATGTAGCGTTGACATCGTTACGGATCCAAAGGATTTTTGATTTTATTTAGTTTTTTGATGTTTATTTTTGCATATTTTATATATTCCTACACATATATTCCTATACATGAAGATTGATTGCTAAAACCTGTGCACCTTTCAGTTAATTTTACAATAACTGACCCATTATAAATGCACAGAGCACATTCGTCTAGGCTTATTTCCGAAATAAAATTTTAAGGACGGTCTCTTCAATGCAAGGACAATATATGAAGTTGAGATTCTTGCTTTTCTACAAGACTTGAGACTAGTTTGTACTACTGAGGTACTTTGAGAAAATGTTGATTTCCTCCCCAAGTCCAGTTATTGCTTATGTCTGCTCCTGCTCCAGTAAGAGTTACAGAACCTTTGTCTCTCTGTTTAACAACCCTAGATACCATACGGTCGCCTATACACAAGCGTTGTTTACTAGTGTATCACCTGAATTTTGGACAACCTTATGTATTTTGCCTTGAAAATTAAACCAAATTTATTTTCTTCTGCCCCTTTGCCCCACTGCGGAGATGGGCACCCTGAGATAGAACAGACGGGCACCCTGAGAAGAACAGACAGTATTAGCATAGACAAGTTTTAATTCTGAACGATATCGTTATTAACTTCCAGACATGTATTTAACCATAAATAACCTCTGTTGACACCAGTCTCTTCGATCAATTGCACTGATTGATCGGAAGTCTTATTGCACAGACGACATTGTTTTTGTGACAAGTGAATTGATGTCGTAGTCTTTTAGGATTCATATCGTTTGAGCTACTTAGATTTGATTGAAAGATACCCAGGTCAAATTGCTAAGGTCAATAATACGGGCTTATTGTCGTGTTGTTGAAAACTTGCGACCCAAATGCGATATGAGAACGATGACAGTACACGCAACATTGTATAATTGATAGAAGTTACCAATAGGTCCAACCTCGACAACAAAGTTTTCTTATGTTGCTAGCAGTGTTGTGCTGTCCGAAGTGACTGGGCAGCCTTGTTCCTTATTTTTATGAATAAAGCCATTTTTATGTACGCAAGACTGTTGATGGTAATGTTCTATGTGTTTCTAGAATACACGATATATTAATAGGAAGTACAAAAACCTCCCGGACGACTTCAAGCGTCATCCCAATTACCTTTCCGGATCAACAGGTTTGCCATTTCCTATTCACTGCAATGCACTAATTTATACTCAAAACATACCTGGAGATGGATCTGTTTTACTAATGCCCAAAAGTTTAAACCTTATTAGGAGCTCTTAATTGTTTTTATTGCTAACCTACCCTATTTCCATTCCACTTCTAGTGTTATGTCCTATAATTCTAATGCTTAATTTGTGATGTTGTTCTTTTTCATTTGCTATTAGCCTAAAATACACTTGGCCGTCCTGTAATGAACTGTATCTTTCTCGAGCAATTCCACCTTATCTATGTCGTGCCGTATTTCCAGTAATATCGTAAATTTAATTGAAACTAAGCAAATTTAATCAGTCTGTTTAACAAAACTTATTGTTTTAAGAGACACGTTGCGATGTTTTGGAACTTTTCGTCTTTACTGTCGCAGCGTGCCCAGTATATAAACAGTCTGTACATATCTTTCTCATTTCTCGGCTGAAACGACGATATAATCAGCTACCGAGTCGGGCCTCCACCAAATTAATGGAGGGATATTAGCCTACTGTGCAGCGTGGCAAGACGGGTTGACACATGATTTGATTGAATCAAGTTTAACTTCTCTTGCGGCCAAACGATCTGCCTCTTGCGTTCCTTTAGTCACCTCTTACGACACCCTCATGATAGTATGGGTCTAAATCCGTCACGACACGGAATGACCTCTAATAGTGTTAATAAGGCTTTAATCAATGCACTGCTTTAATTACTGGGGAGAGTGTAAGTTTCCTTTTATTAACTTAATAATTAAGTTATCAGCATACTTAACGTATGCGAATAAGTAAAATCCATCATAATGATGGTAGTGACATTAATGATAGGAAATGAAATGAACACCATGATAAGTAAAAAAAAATATATCTCATTGACTTCTGGTACAGTGTGAGTTAATGTTAAGTAGATATCGCCAACCTACGCTATCTCCCGCTCCCGCTATCTTGAGGGTGTCGTAAGAGGTGACTAAAGGAACGCATGTCAACCAGCCGCAAGATAAGGAAAACTTAAGCGTTAAAGCTTTTTTAACATATTTCTTATCTACACAAATGTAATTTGTTATGAAATAAATTATACAAACCATAATAACCCTTAGTACCCGTACGCACTAGCCGTTGGCAGCCTAGGCGGCCAGGCCGCGCGGTTAGCCGCCTCCGCGGTTCAACCGCTAGTTCGTAAGGGGCCTTAGATACTTAAAACAACTTACGACGTCTATACTTAACTGCCTCGTTGGTCTAGGTTGGATGTGCCGCATTTGGATCAACGGGTCCCGGGTTCGATTCCGGGGTCAGGCATTTCAAGTGTCTGTCTAAACCAGAGGCACTTGCTCCGAGTCTGGGTGTCATTTCGTGCTCGTGAATTACATGTTTGTAAACTGCCCCCGCGATACAGGTTATACCTAGTGCAGGGATTTCGTTTAAAAAAAACATCTAGATAGGCAAACGACACATTCTTGTGTGAGGATTGTAATACGAATGATTATCTTATCTTAGGTCAATTTGAATGATTCCGGGTAACTGAGACATCCATATCAGATTCATTCCTTAATTATTTGTAAATTAATTCCCCGCAATATACATGATACATCTTTTTTGTTATCTTACTTCCAGATGACGTAACAATTTGATAGTACAAGTACATGCTTGGTGACAGATTAAGTATGTACCGTGTCACGAACTTATGCAATCCTGGGAGTGTTTTAGGAAATCCCATTGGATCCCATAGGAAATCCGTCCAATATGTAACTTGATGTTACTACCAGTATTTATATAGCGAGACTGTGTGCTTTCTGAAAGCCGTCTGCCGACCGGAACGATGACTATCTACTATTACTTAGCCCACTACTGATTCGGGCCTCCTCCAATTACACTGGAGGGCAATTAGCCTACTGTACCGCTGGCTCGCTGGCCAGACGGGTTGGCAAAGGATTTCGTATCAAGTTTTCTGTCTCTTGTGGCTAGGTTATCGGCCTTGTCATTTTCTTTTGTCGACTCTTACGATGGGATGGAATGGGGTAGTGCCACTATGTATTTTAAAGGACGTAGCAGACATAACAACTCGGAAAGAGATCGGCACCGTATCGCCTTTCGCCTCGACGTCAAACAGGCGTCAACCTAACTTAAGCACGTAACCATAGCGGATCAGCAGCTCCGATACGTCGTCTCGGCTACGGCTAGGCGACGCCGCGCTTACGGATGGCCCGTAAGATAATGTTACGAATATGTTATGTCCCGCAAGCGCGGCGGCCCGCTTTGGTTGACCACGCGCCGTACGGTGTTCGTGAGCTTGTCCCGAGGCGAGGCGTTTACGTTATGAATCCGATTAGTGTGCTTTGCAGTAGGGAGTTTCATACAAATAATACTGAACGCTTCGAGTTGATACGGTGCCGATCCCTTTCCGAGTTGATAAGTGTGCTTTGTCCTTCAATCCGTCACCACAAGGACCTATATACTATCTACTACTACTCAACCCATATATGTATAGGCTAAAAACTTGAAACGAAATCCTTTGTCAACCCGTCTGGCCAGCGTGGTACAGTAGGCTAATTACCCTACATGGAACGCGGGAGGCCCGACTCAGCAGTGGATCATTTAATAGCTGAGTATACTACTACTACTAAGTACCTAGGCACAATATTAAACAATGTTTCGTAGCAATACAGTTTTATTGCGCCCGTCAAACCGCGATATCACAAATTCTCAGTAAATATTATTTTGATTGTCAAACTTAGTGGCAGTGGGCAGGGCACATAGCTCGCAGGACCGACGTCCGATGGGGCAGAAAAGTCCTCGAGTGGCGACCGCGTTCCGGAAGGCGCAGTGCTGGTAGGCCTCCCACACGGTGGACCGACGACCTGGTTAAGATCGCCGGAAAGCAGTGGATGCGGGCGGCCCAGGACCGGCCTTTGTGGAAATCCTTGGGGGAGGCCTATGTCCAGCAGTGGACGTCTTTTGGCTGAAATGATGATTATTTGTACCATTCACGTCGAAATGAAATTACCATTTAACGACCCATATTTGGAGCACAAGGCTGCGAGGTAGGCCCCAGTGATGTGCAATGTGAAATACGGCCCGTTTCTTCCCGTTCCATAAATTACCCGCTGCTGTGTTGATCCTCCTACGCTCGATCGATATCAGATGTAATATCTGATAACCCATTTTTGTCACACTCTTAAATTCGGCACCACTTGCTTCATTACTACAGCCATAAGACATAATCTGTCTCAGGAACTTAGTCTGATTTCCACTAAGTTCCTGAGCTGCCCACATCCATCGTTTACCGGCGACCTTAACCAGATCGTCGATCCATCGTGTGGGAGGCCTATTAGTACTGCGATTACCTTAAGTTTGGCAGTTCTGTGATATATGTCAGTAACTCTGGTTCACCTGCGTATCTCCTCATGTCTGATTCGATCTCGCAGGAAACCTCCGAGCATAGCGCTCTCCATATCCCTTTGGGTGAATTTGAGCCTTTTAACGAAGCCCATAGTATGCTTACGCTCTTCAATGCCTCACAGATATACATTGTGAAATTTGTAAATAGGTAAATTGTAATGAATCTTATTATATTAACTCTGAAAGTGACTCATTCCGTCATATGAGGCAATTGGTTAAATAGTTATATCGCGCAAAAAATTGTAGTACCGCCATCTATTTGCAAAATGAGTAACAAATTCAATATAAAGTCTACCACAGATTCTACACTGACTATCGCGGGTAACAACAGCTGATATTATGTATTTTCACAGTGACGTCTATAAGTAGCATCGACACGCACGCGCGTTAGCTATACCGAATCCTGCAGTCACCCCTTGTCTATGTGAGTGAGCCGTTTATGACGTCATCGTGCAGTCACTTTCCTGTTTGTAAATTATGTAGTCTGGATTTGTACCCTCCGGCTGAATTTTAGCACAAAAAATTGGCGACCAATTTGTAAGGTATCCCGAAGCCTTAAAACCGGCTGGGGCGGTCCCTGTTGAACGCAATTACAAAACGAAAGCGGACGCTTACATGGAGAGACCGGGTTGATATTTTGTATCACAAGTTCTGGCCTAATGTTACGTAAATATTTATTTTAAATGCCAGTGGTTTTACTTATTGTCCAAAAAGGACATCTTCACCGGCACATGTTCAGTATAAATACAATGAAATACCTATCCAGAATTTCTTATTTTTACATATATGTTTATAATAATTGATTATCAAAATTATTGTTGTGAGTTAAGTTATTGATTTACTAAAACTTTTTTCACATGACTCGCACAAACACTGATGTTATACTTAGGTTAATAGAGTACGAGAAATCGTACAGATTATGTTATTAGTTAACTTACTAAAGATCAATGGAATTGACCGCGCTCTGTGACTGCTTACTTACATAAATGTATAAAGTTGACTGAATGATGCTTAATCACAAACTGTTGCCCCCACAAAATCAAAATGTTTTTTATTCGAATAAATTCTTGCGAATGCTTTCAAATAGTCAAAGATTATAAGAGAAAAATTTAAAAAGAAAAATAATTAATCATTTAGTTATATAATTCATGAAGTTCAGAGCACAGATGCAAAAACATCGCAAACGTTATCCGAAACGCTAAAATGTATTGGAAACTAAAAAGGAACTTTATTCGGTAGTAAGTACATCACAAAATTTTTATAAATCGTCATGTTTAAATCTACCATCATTTGTATAACCTTGGCCGATATGTTTGCAAACTCTATTGAATTCAAATTTGCACTAGGCGTGTGTGCCTATATGTACCGTTTGTTTACTACGTTACGAGCACATAAGGATTTATCGTCTTGTGGCATTGAGTGAACACGTCTGACCTGCTAGACGGACATGTGTAGATATTGGTTGCATAGACATCACAGTGAAACATGATTTACGTCATACAGACGCGATAATGCTGCAGGCATGTATGCATAATAACGAAAGTTGTTTTGATAACAGTCTAGTAAAATAGGTTTTATAAAACGGTTTAAGTTTATTTAATTAGTATAGGCCCTAAAACACTTCCTTGAATTAACCCCAGACTAACGTTAAGGCGGTAATATATAACTCGTGTTACAGTTAAGGACCTAGAGTAGCATTTATGAAAAATGCACAGACGATACCAAAAAAAATGTTCCTTACATCATCTTCGTCTTGTCCTTTGCGTTTTAATAATTCCATAGGTATCAAAATCACTAGATAATTCAGTAATACAACTAAGTGTATTTGGACACAGCATACAAAATATGATAACATCAAAATCAATATTTATTATTGGAGCGAGAAAATTCAACCTAATGCATAAACTAGTCTAATAGTCGGACTTTAAAATGTAGTACCCAGTTATCTCTTTAAAATAAGTTAATATTCAGTAATTAACTTTCCTGTAACTATAAATAACGCTATCTGCCGGACTCCGTGTCGGGGAGCCAAATGTCATACTTCTTAATAACTGGCGATAATTCGCGTACGTACACCGCCAGATATGATTATCAATTTGGACAAAGAATACGTCTTAACGTTGACCTCGTAGTAATTAACGATTTGGGCCCGAAACAAATTGACCTCTTGATTTTAATTATGTTAGACTTATCAATAGAATTATCAATTCAATCCGTACAATAGGTTTCAATCATGATTATTGATCAATCAGTCAAGTTAGGACCTAGTGTAAACCCAGGAGCATCGTGGGTAGGAGGACATAGCCCGTAAAGATCCTAATGCATTTCCCAAGAAAAGAAATGTCAGAGTTTGTAAGTGAAAAACAGAGTTTTTGGTCAGTGTTTATTTGAGGATTACCACACCCGCAAGAACTGTCTAGAAATAGAATACATCATCCTTGTATTTCTGCGTGTAAGGTTAGCAGAGCTCTGAGGGAAAGCTTGGTGTTGGCAGCTGAAGGAATCCAATTTTCCTCTGCTTGCCGTCTTGCCAGCCTGACTCAGTAGGCTAATTTATAGGCTGATACGAGAGAATAGGACCGGTAATAATTGTGTTCTTATCGTTTTTTGAACCCACATAACTTTAATGTTCATATGTGTATGATATACATAAGCATTTCCTTTTGACTTCTAAAACTTGATTTGACTACATCAGGGGCGTTAACTCATATTCACTGACCCAAATTAATTAACAATAGCTTTAACTGACAATTAAGTTTCCTTATCAAGGTATAACCTCATTTGTATGGCTGATAAAGGAATCAAACTATCACTTGTGTGTTCGGGTGACCTACATCTATTAAACCAATATAAACTACGAGTGTTAAGTTAGTATCCTGTGAGTGATTTTCAAAGATTATCAAAGTGTTCTTGTAGACTGTGTGCTCACAAACTGCAAATCTTGCGGGAATTAAATTATGTAATACTAGCGACCCGCCCCAGCTTCGCACGGGTGAAATTATGCAGTTGTATTATATATATAAACTTCCTCTTGAATTACTCTATCTATTAAAAAAACTGCTTCAAAATCCGTTGCGTAGTTTTAAAGATTTAAGCATACATAGGGACGGACAGACGAAATCGACTTTGTTTTATACTATGTAGTATAGTACACGCTATAAATCCGTTAATTGTTTAATTTTAATATCCTAATTATGTTTGGATTCAGCTTCCAATAAAATGTGACTACTATTTTAGCTAATCATGTATTGTTATGCTTGTCAGATGTCGAGAAACATCGCTTTGAGAGTGCAAAAAGCGTTTATATCTTTGAAATTTAATGGGAATTGAGCCACATGAATATTAAAACACAAATTTGATTGTTACAGCGAGAGCAGCATGTTCGTGTCCCGTCGCCGCTGGATCTTGAAGACCTGCGGCACGACCACGCCGCTGCGGTGCGTGCGCGCAGTGCTAGCGTTGGCTCGCGACGTGGCTGGCCACGCGCGGGTCCACAACGTGTTTTACTCGCGTCGGGAATTCGCACGCCCGCACGCTCAATTGCGCCCCCACGACAACTTCGATTCAGAGGTCAGTATTTTAAGATATATACATACGTCCCTTCTTATCAGGTATTTCTGTACTTTAGTGCTTTTACAGACAACGCAAGGAGAAACGGACTGAGTGGCTCTTAGTGTATGATCCGGTGATACCATCATATCTGTTATGCGATTAAAACTATGTTTGAATATTAGCTTCCGGGAACAACTGGATCCGTCAAGCAGAAGACGCTATGACGCTCTTTACGTTGGCTAAATTGGTCACTTCTTATCTACTTTGCAATCTTTACAAACGTTCAATTCATATTTCCTGAACTATACCAGATTTGCCATTCGGGAGACTTCTTTATCTTTACATAGTATAAAACCAAAGTCGCTGTCGTCTGTCCGTCCCTATGTATGCTTAAATCTTTAATACTACGCAACGGATTTTGAATGCATAGTATTGTAGAGAAACACTAATAAATTTAGATGTTCATCATTGCACCAGTGTGAAGCCGGGGCGGGTCGTTAGTCACTACATATTATAAAACAAAGTCGCTGTCGTCTGCCCGTCCCTATGTATGCATAAATCTTTAAAACAACGCAACGGATTTTGAAGCGGTTTTATTTAGTCGATAGAGTGATTCAAAAGGAAGGTTTATATGTATAGTACATGCATAATTGCACCCGTGCGAAGCCGGGGCGGGTCGCTAGTTAATAATAAAATTTAAAATGGCACTATCGTCAAAACTGGGTACGGGTGTAGCAACACACATTCCTGCCCCAAAGTATTTATAGCGAGGGTTTTATAACAGTCCTTTGACACGAACACAACAGGGTATTGTACCATCGTGAGTCACAATCTAGGTATACTCCTTATCAACGCTGCATGAATGGCATTTGGCCTCGCAATTTCTGAGAACAGTTGATTACACCCGTAGTTCATTAAATCTTATTATTATGTTTGTCGACACTGTAAGTGGTTCGCGGAAAGTTTTTCTCGCTAAAGTTTAACGTTTATCTACCGAAACTACTGCTATTTTGTCCTCCAGTTAAATATAGGGTAATTCAAAGCCAGACGGCATAGGGCTTCGTATCAAGTTTTCGTTCTCTTGCGGCTACGTTTTCGGCGTTATCATTTCCTTTTGTCGGCTCTTACGACACCCTCAGGACGAAATGGGGTGGTGACACTATGTATTCTAAATCCGTCTCGACTTTTATGTTTATTTTTATGAATTTTATGTATATTGTTTTTATAATATTAACTCTCGGCACTCCTTCGATATTTAAACTGTAAGTTTGGGAAAATTCATACTCCTCAGTAAGCGCAATTTTGGTAAAAATGGGTATAATTTGTTTTCGTCATGTAAGTATTAATATATGTATAACCTAAGGTTAACCTCTGACTATTGTGTCTATGGCTGGCAAGGTTAGACAAGCGCGCATCCATGACAAGAATATCAAGGATGGTCTAAGTGGGATCATTTTCCTTTTGTACTCAAGATTTCAATAAACTACAGTCTCCACGTTTAGAATTCAAAGTGATGTTCAAAAAGTTGAGGGTGTCGTAAAATGCTATTTATTAAACGTAACGGTTTGCCAAGATATTTGAAAATAGCAGACGAAATCCTGTTAAGTATGGCACTACTACTTAGCCCATTAGTGCAGTGTCAGCACGCTTAAGTAATTTGTGTAATTACACAGATTTTTATATTATTCTAATTTTTGACTATGCTACATGTTTATGCGTGTTATTGCTTTCGCATTTGCATCATTGTAACTAGAGATGAAACGGATATCCGGTAACTATCCGGCGGCCTTTATACTATCCGGCCGAATACCGGATAACTAACAACTACTCGGCCGGATAGGGATCTCGCCGAATTAATAAAAAATATGAATAAAAAATATAAAGTAATTATTTGCTTTAATTAGTTAGTCTTAGTGTCACCTAGGAAATATAATTAGTTTTAGCTGTAAATTGTTAATCACACAATAGTAAATGAATGTAATAGTAGGATAAAGAATTATTTAGTACTCATATTGCAATAAGGGCAAATTATGATGAATAAATACTAATTTCTCTGCATTGAGAGGTATCAAGCGGTTTCGCTTCTCTTTATAAATAAGGCCAGCTTCAGAAAAAAGTCCCTGTACACACTGCTGCAAGGTGCTGAAAGATAGATTTTGGCAAACTTTGTTAAATTTGGGTATTGTGCTATAGCTGCCTGCTGTGTGCGATGCACCAAACGGTTAAGTTCCACCGAATACCGGATATCTGCTATCCGTTTCATCTCTAATTGTAACCCATAAGTTTAAAAGAGCAACCATGGAGTTTCTTGCCTACATCACCATTTCATGTTCCAAGTTACTTTCTTTCACAGCTAATAAATGGTATTTCACTTGTTTGCAGGTAAAACTTCTGGATTCGTACTTTGGCGACGGGCGCGCATACATTATGGGGCCAGACAAGGATTGCTGGTACCTCTACACATTATTGCCGCTGGAAGGTAAGCAGCTCATCTTTAGTTCGTTTCAGCCCATGAATGACCCACTACTGAGTCGGGACTCCTCCAAATTCATGGAGGGAAATTAGCCTACTGTGCCACGCTGGCAAGAGGGGTTGGCACAGGGTTTGGGTCAAGTTTTCCTTATATTGCGGCTAGGTGATTTTCCTCTTACGTTACCTTAGTCGCCTCTTACGACACCTCGGGATGGTACGGGTTGGTGACACGGCGTATTCTAAATCCGTCACCATTAAATTCAATAATAAAATAGTAACTTAAGTAGTTTTACTATTTAAGTATTGTTTTTTTTTCAACTATAGAGGAAGCTTTATATTTTACGAAAGTATACAGTTAAAGCTAATGAAGTTGTCGATTTATTGTCTCGATTTTTAGAACGCTTGGTGACGAATTTACAATGCATAGTGTCACTACCCCATTCCATCCTGAAGTGTCGCAAGAGCCGATGTAAAGGAAATGACACATCCTGTGCCAACCCGTCTGGCCAGCGTGGCACACTAGGCTAGTTACCCTTTAATTTGGAGGACGCTCAACTCTTCAGTGGGTCAGGCTTATTTATGGGCTGAATAGTAGTAGTATGGCCAAAATTATGTCTAAGAGAAAGCGTTTAGTCCAATTTTGTAGAACTCTAAAATGTTTAAATTCGAGTGGGAATGGGGTGTCATAGTCAAATCATTAACCCCCGACGCAAAAAGAGGCGTGTTATAAGTTTGACGTGTCTGTCTGTCTGTGGCACCGTAGCCCGTGAACGGATGAAGAGATTTCAATACAGTTTTTTTGTATAAAAGGTGAGTTACGGGCGAGTGTTCTTAGACATGTTTGATGAAAATCGGATGAGCCGTTTAAAAGTTATGAGGGGTGAAAGTGGGGAAGAATAACGAATGTCTGCAAATATAATCGAGTGGGGTCTCAAATGAAAGCGCATCACGTGCAATTTAACAAATTCTACATTATAATAAGTATGTATCTATAAAAAGTATAAAATAAAAATTAAATCAAAAATTTAAATAAACCCCCGACACAATAACCTTTAAAAAGTAAAAAATAAATACTTCGCGTTGGGGGACCAGGGGTCAGGTAATAAATAAGTAGGAGTGGTCCCCCAACGCGAAGTATTTATTTTTTACTTTTTAAAGGTTATTGTGTCGGGGGTTTATTTGAAATTTTAATTTAATTTTTCTTATTTAATACTTTGCGGTCCTATTTGATAATGTGGGGTGATCCTACATAATAATCGTTTTTTTTTTCATATAAAACGAAACCCTTGTACTAGATATAACCTGTATTGCGGGGGCAGTGTACAAACATGTAATTCACGAACACAAACGACACCCAGAATCGGAGCAAATGTCTCTGCTCGGAAATCGGACTCGAGTTTCGTTAGATGTCGCATTTCCTTAGCCATAAATTTGCCTATAACCATGCACATCAAAATGCGCTTTGTATATTTAAATTGATTTACGTTGACAGGCACAGTGGACGCCATTGAAAAGGAGCAATGCGACGAAAGCGAGGGCCGCGGCGCTTCGGAGCCAGACCAGACAATTGAGATACTCATGTCGGACCTGGATCCAGCTGTCATGGACATATTCACGCGTCGTCACTCCACCGATGCGGCACGAGCCACCAGGGTAAGAATACCCGCATCCTTCTGTCACTTACTCAATTCCTCTCTGCCGTAAAGATAACCGCCGAGATGTTTTTGCACAAGGTTTCGTACCAAGTGTTTGCCTTAAATAAGTTATTAAATGATAATAGACGATGAATCTGTGTGGTGACGGATTGAGAATACACAGTGTCACCACCCCATTACCGTCCTAAGGGTGTCGTAAGAGGCTACTAAAGGAAATGGCAAGGCTGAAAGAACCTAGTCGAAAGAGAAGGAAAACTTGATTGGGAACCCTGTACCAACCCGTTTGGCCAGCGTGGCACAGTAGGCTTATTACCGTCCAGTAACTGGAGGAGGCCCGACTCAAGAGTGGGGCATCTATGGACTGAGCAGTAGACGATGAGGCAGTCTTTATGGCGCCTCAGTCTCACATACTGCGGTTGGTCCCCAACGAGGATATCCAACTAAAAAAAGGCTTTATATTATCTGTAGCGTAGGCTAGCGTGGACTAAGCTGTTCAGTGCCAGTATTTTATGTTATTTATTTATGTTATTGTACATAAACATAAGAAATTGGACTGCAATGAAAAAAAAAAAGACAAGCCCTCTGAGTTTCTTGCCAGTTCTTCTCAGCAGTGGTCGCGTTCCGAACTGGTGGTAGACCTTTTTTATTATATAATATCACTATGAATAATGTGTTGACTTTTTGTAAGTATCCATCCACCGTGACCTAAACAAAATAAATGATTTGAATTGAATTGGCCCTCTGCTAGAGGGAGCGACGATCTGCGAAAGGTTGCGGGTAGCCGAAAACACGGTGCTATGGCACTCTTTAGAGGAGGCCTATGTCCAGCAGTGGACTGATGATGATGATTGCTAAATAGTGCAGTTTTCGATTACTTTTTCTATTGAGCTTATATCTTCAACGTTTTTTTTTCAGGTTTTTACCTTGAACTATCAAGATACGAACGATACTAAGTTACAAATCGAAACGCAAGCGCCTTAATTGTTTTTTTATTTATTTCAGGAGTCTGGCATAGACAAAATCATTCCGGGGATGGTCATAGACGATTTCCTCTTTGATCCGTGCGGATATTCCATGAATGGAGTTCGCAAAGACGTAAGTGCTTCACCAAATTTCTCATTTTTCTGCCGTAACCGTATTATGTTGAGATTTATGTTCATGCTTGTCTGTTACGCTGCCCACTACAGGAAGATATACCATCAGTAAGTTTTTCTAGAAATTTCTATACGCCATCGTGCCATGAAACGCTGATTGGCATATCTATCCTATCTATACAAATTAATAAAATTGGAGTGTCTGTTTGTAATAATAAAATAACCACTTTTTACTAAATGCGTAAATGCGCAGTTTTAGTAAATGCACAGTACATAGGCCAAAATATTTTTTTATTATTTTTTTGTCTGTCTGTCTGTTTGTTTCGGCTAATCTCCGGAACGGCTAGACCGATTTTGACAGGACTTTCACTGATAGGTAGCTGATAATATAAGGAGTAACTCAGTTTGTTTTGTTTTGGCTTGTTTTGTGACAACTTGTTTTGACTAGCGTCGCCCCTCGGCGTCACCCGCGGGTAGCATAGCACCCGTGCGAAACCAGGACGGGCCGCTAGTATCAAATACAAATAAACAGTTAAATTCTTCTACCTTGTTGATCTAGGGGTTGGATGCGCCGCCCTTGCAAAGAATGCCACTAACACATTTCAAACTCAAAAGGAACTTTATTTACGTAGGTTTTATCACAAAACTCTTATAAATCGTCATATTACAAATTACCAATATAGTTCAGGAGGAATCGGCGCACGAGTACCGAAAATCAGTTTAAGCAATGTGGCCCGGGGTTGCCCCATGGCAACAAGCATTTATGTCATCAGTAGGTCATCAGTAATTTGAAGAGAATCGCATAAAAAAATTTTGGTGGAATAGTTTTCGCTACTAATATCTCTCGAGTCTCTATACACACCTATCAGTCGTCATATCTACAGCCACATCTTTCATTCCACTTTTGGTTCAATTGGTTTTTCATCATCCATCACTGCTGCTGGACATAGGCCTCCCCCAAAGATCTCCACAATGGCCGGTCCTGGGCCGCCCGCATCCACGGCTCTCCGGCGACCTTAACCAGGTCGTCGGTCCACCGTGTGGGAGGCCCAACAGCACTGCGCTTTCCGGAACGCGGTCGCCACTCGAGGACTTTTCTGCCCCATCGAGCGTCGTTCCTGCGGGCTCTGTGCCCTGCCCACTGCCACTTTGGCAATGCGGTGACCCTGGTTTTCCTGCGTATCTCCTCATTTCTGAATCGATCTCGCAGGGAAACTCCGAGCATAGCCCTCTCCATTGCCCTTTGAGTGACTTTGAGCCTTCTGATGGAGCCCATGTCTCTGTTCCATAATTTGTCTTTAAGCTACCGTAACTTAAGGATGTGTGATGATGGTGAATTACCTTTGATGTCGTCACCCAGGGCTGCTACATGACCATCCACATAACGCCGGAGCGGTCGTGCTCGTACGTGTCGTTCGAGTCCAACGTGCCCGTGGCGTCGTACGAGGAGGTGGTGGCCAGGGTCCTCCGCGCCTTCCGCCCCGCCAAGTTCGTGCTCACCGTGTTCGCCACGCCGGTAACTATTTTCTTACACCCGTACTACTACTAAGCTCAACGATGACCCACCGCTGAGTCGAGTCTCTTCTAGTTATGTGGAGGGTAATGCTTACAGGACCTACTGTGCCCTGCCGCACATGCTCACACTCGCATTGGCTGTCACCAGCCGCGTGCGTGGCGCAGTACCAAACTCCGCATTTGCTCTCACGTGTCGACGCGCACGCGTACATGCGGTGTTTGGTACTGCGCCACGCACGCGGCGCGTGACAGCCAATGCGTGTGTGAGCATGTGCGGCGGGGCTAGCCCGTCACTAGTTATACCCTGTCCGTGTGGTGACGGATTTAGAATACATAGTGTCACCACCCCGTATTTCATCCTGACGACGTCATAAAAGCCGACAAAAGGAAATGACAAGGTCAATAACCTAGCCGCAAGAGAAGGAAAACTTGATATGAAACCCTGTGCCAACCCGTCTGGCTAGCGTGTCACAATAAACTATTTGCTCTCCATGTACCTGGTGGAGGTCCGATTCGGCAGTGTGTCATATATGGCCTGAGTAGTAATAGTACATAGGCCATACATGATTCAGTCACACGTCCGTGTGGTGACGGATTTAGAATACACAATGTCACCAACCCATACCGTCTTTAGGGTGTCGTAAGAGGCCACTAAAAGAACGCAAGGGCCATATCACCTAGCCCCAAGAGAAGGAAAACTTGATATAAACCCTGTGCCAACCCGTCTTGCCAGCGTGGCACTAGGCTAATTGCCCTCCATGAATTTGGAGGAGGCCTGACCCAGTAGTGGACGATTCACTACTGCGTTAGGCCTCCTACTATTAGTTACCTTCACAAATGTTCAACGAGCAACCACCCCCCCTCAGGACTCCCCTGGAGCGGCGTGCGTGTCGCAGCTGGAGAAGTTCCCGGCGCTGAGCGCGTTCACGCGCCTGGACGGCACCGAGTGTCGCTTCGCGGGCTACGCGCTGCAGTACGCCCTGTACTGCAAGTTCCCGAGCTGAGACCCGCCGCAGCCCGCCCGGCGCCCGCCGCCACCCGCCCGGCGCCCGCCGCCACCCGCCCGGCGCCCGCCGCCACCCGCCCGGCGCCCGCCGGCCACCCGCGCGATCCGCGACGTGCTCGCGCCGCTCCTCGCGCGCCTCTTGCACGCCTGCCACGCCTGCTGCGAGCCTCGCGCCGGCGCGGCCTGACCCACCCGGCCCTCTGCCCCTCCCCTTATTCCCAACGAGGTAGGAGACTAACGCACGCCGTCGAGGGCGGCAGTGTGTTTGTACCCTTACAATATGCGTAGTGGTAGCGGCGGAATTCCTTTTTCAAACTCGCGATTCGGGCGGTTGTGCGAAAAAACTTGAGTGTTTTTTTATTAGTTCCCGCGCTCGGTGCGGTAAAAAAAACTGTATTTTTTAATTAGTTCACCCGCATCGCACGCGTGGTTATAAATAAAATTAGTTGTCCCGCCCTCCGCGAAAGTGATTGAAACTTATTGGTGAGATTAATTAATTCACATTCCAACTAGTAGTTGAAGAGCATTCTTCTGGACAATCCTTCTATGCTCTGACATTTTATAGATATTAAAACTGACACTATCATTTTTAAAATTATTTTTTACTAGATCAAAATGTATGCGATTGACATTCCTATTTCCAAGCAGTTTCTAACGCTTTAAGCGAACCAGCGTAATGTAGCCTTCGATAGCGGTGTGAACATCGTCTATTCTTGGCACAATTCATTCCACTTTCTTCTAATCCATCCTAAGTAACAGATAGTTGGCTTATTCGATTTAATCGAATGGCGAATCATGACTTGGTTACTATGTACATCACCAAACATCCGTTAACATTGATTCTATAGTGTCAACTTGTGTCAATTTCTATGAAAATAGTGATGTATTTACTCCGGGTAGTGACATAGGGAAAGTAGTCGAATTTATTAAGGTTATCAAATTATGTGAAAGTTATTGAATAAAACCATATGACTTCATTGAGTTATTTATTTAACGCAGTACCACTGCTCCCTCACCTTATAAAAAAAGTATAAAATACAACAATTGAATTGTATTCAGTCTTAAGAGAAACCCTTTGAGTTATATGTTAAATAGATTATATATATGAGTCAAAATAGTATTTCTTTTAAATGCAATTAAGAAAAATCATTAACACATTAGTACCTATAATGTAATCTATCTAATTACTCTGTATTGTTGGATTGATTTATTAACTCGTTGAGAAACTATTATCATTCGGTATAATCGAATCGGGCCGAGATTCAGTATTCGAATTGCATTATAATACGAGTATAGTATTTTCGATATATGAACACACGAGTTCAAAATTACATCATGCCTATTATAACATTTTGCCCTAAACCTTACATTACTCCTATTTGAAAAGCACCATTTAGCCATAGAATCTGAAAACCATATGTGGAAAATAGGTATATGAATTCCATGGAACTATATTAGCTGAAGATAGCATAGAACAACACAGCACCAATTTGAGATATCTAGTGATGGCAATTCAATTTCAATATGCGACCCCTAGACCAACAATCAAATACTACTGTACCCAGAATATCGCAGTCAAGAACTAAACGTTTTATTCCTACGTGAGTCAGGAAGCTTCAATTCTAACAGTAAAAGAATGGTGTTGATAGCAGAATAGAACGCACTTTCTTCGCCACCATAAGACGGGTCGTATGCTCGAGCGCTACCAGAGTGATTATCTTAGGTTATCGCGATTATTACACATTGAAATGAATGGATTTATACAGATTTTCCATTCACTATGGGCTCCATCAAAAGGCTCAAAGTCACCCAAAGGGCGATAGAGAGGGATATGCTCGGAGTTGAAATGAGGAGATACGCAAGAGAACCAGAGTTACCGACATAGGCCACAGGATTGCCGAACTTAAGTGGCATTTGCAGCCGTCGTGGTCACGGGGGAATCTAGATAACAAATTGTCTCTAAAAGTCTAAGAAACAGTTAAATCTCCCCGGGACCACGACTGCTTCAAAGCATTCGAAACGTCGGGAATTAAATAATATAATTTACGCGCGATAAATCCGTTGTCCGGGTTTCATTTCAACCACTCTGGTAGCACAATAACCCATCGTATGGCGGTGAAGAAAGGAGTTCATTTCTGCTACCAAAACCGTGCGTTTTGTTAGAGCAGGTATTCTCGCAGGAGTGCAACGTTTAGTTAAGTACAAGTGAAATGCCACCATTATGAATCAATCGTGATTTCATGAACTAGTTTACTTGACACGGGGGTACAAATCCGCCGAAGGTGTTCCCGAGCTGCGCCGCCACGGCCACGCAGAGCGCGTCGCGCCTCGGCCCGGCCACCACTTGCACGCCTAAGGGGAGGCCCCCTGCGCTTAACCCGAGCGGCACCTAGACATACGTAAACATTAGAACATTTGTTTCGTACTAATTTAATTTGCAGAGTACATTCCGCGCCTATGCCGGCCGGTCGTTCTGAATGTAGCCGCATTACGCTGCGCAGAATCACAACACAAAATCAGGTATCAGCGGGACGTACGCGGGGCGGGGAGGCAGGGCAAGCAATCGCCACCCGAGCGTTAGTGAGAGTGAACTCAAACTCAAAATTAACTTTATTTACGTAGCTTTTATCACAAAACTCTTATAAATCGTCATATTTACAGTTACCATTATCATCATTATCATCTTACGACCCCTGTCCCACGCTAGTCTCCATACACACCTATCAGTCGTCATATCTACAGTCACACCTTTCATACACAATTTCTCATGTTTACAATCGTCGATTTGTTTGTGGTCTGGGTCTTATAAATCCTACTCAACCTAGCTCTGCGTTAAGAGAGAGGGAAGTATTGTCATACCTGTGCGGCAGGGAATTGGAGCACATTGAAGATTCCCCAGTAGGAGAAGTTGAAGGGACGCAGCAGCAGCGAGTAGTGGTAAGGGGCCGGCATCGGGGCGCTCGGGGCTATCAACACGCCGTCATCGCCCAGCAGCTCCTGGAGCGAGCAGGAAACCACAATTAATTTACATCTATCTATCTCGCTCTATCAGCCAGAAAAGTCCACTGCTGAATATAGGCCGCATCCACCGACTCCCAGCGACCTTCACAAGGTCGTCAGACCAGCTAGTCGGGGGTCTTCCCAGGCTTGGCTTTACCATACGAGGACGCCACTCCCAAGACTTTTATGCCCCAACGACCATCCGTTCTTCGGGTCACGTGGCCTACCCATTGCCACTTCAACTTTGCCATCCTTCTAGCTATGTCGGTAGCTTTGGTTCTTCTACGGATTTCCTCATTCATAGAGGGAAATTAGCCCGTAAGTGTGCACATTATCATAGAGTTTATATCGAGTATTCCTTCTCTTACGTGTAGGTAGGCCTTTTGCGTTCCGTAGTCACCCAAATCCATCCTGAGGATGTCGTAAGAGCAGTCAAAGGGAAATGATAAGGCCGAGAACCTAGCCGCGACAGAAGGAAAACTTAATATTAAACCCTATGCCAACCCGTCTGGCCAGCGTGGCATAGTTGGCTAATTACCCTCCATGTGACTGGAGGAGGCCCGACTCAGCAGTGAGTCATTTATGGGCTGAAAAGTAGAAGGATGGTGTCGTCTTTCCACGCATGAGTAATGTCACCAGATCAGTAACAGGAGATGTTCTCAGGGCCGCGGGTCGTATGCTTGAGAACCTTGGCCTAGGGGTTCGGGGATTCTGCGGGCCCTGGACGGCTGCGGTGCGTCGGTGTCCTCTGGTTGGCGCCGGCCCGAGGGCTGACGGGCCTCCTTCTGCGGGGCCGATGTCGCAGAAGGGGGTAGCGGGGCGGGTCGCAAGTGAGGGAGCTCCGGGTGACCCGCGCCGCGGACGGAGGGGGGTTCGTGACGGTGCGGGCCCCTTCTGCCCTCGCCTAGGAGGCCGGTGGTGGGTCGGGGGACCCGCCACCGACGAAAGCCTCGATGACTGAGGGCGTCCCAGTGTACCGGGACGCCCTCTCTGATAGTCGCTTGCCCGCGTTGCGGGCACCACGCCGGGGCGTCACACTAGAATGCGTTTACGCGAACTTGTGGCGCCCCAAGCGCGTCGTGTGAGGGTATGCCGCTGGGGGTATACCGCTGGGGTTTTAGTGGGTAGACGAGTCGTTTTCGGAGTCACACATAATCGCCGACCTCTCCCACGAGGGGCGCCGGTATGCATGAAACATTTCCGCAGCGCACGCAGTAAGTCGCCTGTTCCAAAGATTAAAGACCTATCTGTAATACTGCTTTGGAACCATTTTGAACTCTATTCTTCGGAACAAGCTAAATAGTCCAACACTCACAGCGAGCTCGTCCCTGAATCTAGCAGTGAGCGATTCCGCCCACTCTGCATTGACGGCCGGCATCACTTGGTCGTCCAGTAACTTCAGTATCGCAGCCAGCGTGAACTGCGACATACCTAGAAGCTGGAAAATAATTAACTAACATTTACATTTCTATACTACTATTCCGTCCGTACGTCATTTTAGGCGCAAGGGGATGATCATCCAGCCAGACGAGGTGTATGTCTGGCTAGGGGCCGCAGCGTATCCCCCGATAGTTGTAGTCGGCTTTTCTTAACCGTGCGAATTGCTCTTGAAACTTCGCTATCGCGGTGTAGGACTTTTTGGTGATTCTCGCATTTGTAGGCGATATTTCTTGATGCAATTAGTTCAGATATTTCGGGTAAATTGTGTATGCGGTCGCTACACCATCTTTAGGGCTAAAAGAACACAAGAGGCAAATCACCTAGCCCCAATAGAAGGAAAACTTGATACAAGCCCTGTGCCAACCCCTCTTGCCAGCGTGGCACAGTAGGCTAATTTCCCTCCATGAATTTGGAGGAGGCCCGACCCAGTAGTGGGTCGTTTATGGGCTGTAACGACTACAACTCAGCCCATTCACGACCCAGTGCTGAGTCGGGCCTCTTCCAATGTAGACTGCCCTGTTGTTGGATGTGCCGCCTTTAGATCAGGGGTTGCCGGTTCGACCCCAGGGTCGGGCAAGTGTCTTTGTGTTAACCAGAGGCACTTGCTGTGAGTCTGGGTGTCATTTAGCATAGGGTTTTAGTACCAATTTTCCTTCTCGATTATCGGTCTTGTCTTTTCTTTTTATCGGCTCCTAAAACACCCTCAAAATGGTATTCGGTGACGACACTGTGTTCATAACCAGTCCAAACGTATGACGGCAAGTTTGTGACATTTGTCTATTCCGTATTGGGCGAGACATCACATATTAATAAATAGTTTAATGAGAATTTTAAAACCTACCTTTTTGGGCAGCTCAATGAGTCCTTTGACCTCTCCCTGCCTGTTCGCCAGCATCTTGGGGAAGCTCTCCGCCTCCTTGGTCATCCAGTAACGCCACAATGAGTACATGTAGTTGAAGCCCTCGTGGTAGTACTGCTGTGGTGGATGCTCCGCTACCTCACTCAGGTTCGATATCACCCTGGGTGAAATTTACTTGTTACAACAATATTGTAGTACCACCTTTAGAAAATTAAAAAACTAAATTAAGGTGAATGTTCCAGGGTAGCCCGCGAAATTCAAATTTTCTTAAGTTTTTTGCAATTTGCAGATCAGTGCTAGGTTGTATGTTGATTAAAATGTTATTCGCGGCTGTAAGACGTATGTAGTTATTGAATTATAATCATCAATACAACCCTCCAAGCTTATAAAGGTGCAAGAAAATCTTTTTCAAGCTCAAAGTCAGTATAGTCCATGTTAGTATAGTCCATGTGGTAACGGATTTAGAATACACAGTGTCACCACCCCATACCATCCTGAGGGTGTCGTAAGAGCTGACAAAAGGAAATGACGGCTGATAACCTAGCCGCAATAGAAGGAAAACTTGATACGAAACCCTGTGCCAACCCGTCTGGCCAGCGTGGAGCAGTAGGCTAATTACCTTCCATGTAATTGGAGGAGGCCCGACGCAGCAGTGGGTCAAGTTCGGGCTGATTAATAGTAAATTAAAATCAATTCATCTGTTCAGGAGCTTTATTTAACAGACAAGTAGAATGGCCGGCAAATAACTTGAACAATGACCCATGACTGTACAGTAGTCCATTTTTGTGTCTTGTTTGTGTAGAACGGGGGCGAAACCCACGCGATTGGTTCATGACACGCGCGGACATTTTGCTCAAGTTGTTTGCCAGCTACTTTCTATAATAACTTATACTGTGCTTACGACTCTTTGTCGTCGGTAGTAGTAAAATAGCCTGTTGCAAAGAATAGTCAGGTATTCCAGGACGCGGAAAGATGGTAACTAACCCCCCGACCCACCCACTGAAATGCACAGGCGTTCCTCGACTTGGCTCGCCTATATTTATGGCAGATCTTCCCTCCCGGGATCTACACTGCGCGGGCGACAGAATTCCCGTATTCCACCATTTTGTCGATGATGACGATCAATGGCGTTTGTCTGACAATATATATTATCTATATTATTCTATATACTTTTAGGCGCAAAGGGATGATCATCCAGCCAGACGAGGTGGGATGACTGGCTAGGGGTCGCAGCACCTATCCCCCGATTGTTGTAGTCGGGGAATTCTTAACTATGCGAATTGCTGTTGAAATTTCGCTATCGCGGTGTAGGACTTTTTGGTAATTCTCGCATTTGTAGGCGACATTTCTTGATTTAATTAGTTCAGATTTTTCGGGTAAATTGTGCAAAGTATGCAGCATGTTGGTCGCTACATACTAATAAATAAAATTGGAGTCATCATCATCATCAGTCTGCTTGATCCGGCTAATCTCTGGAACGGCTGGATCGATTTTTATGGGACTTTCACTGATAGGTAGCTGATGATAATATAAGGAGTAACTTAGGCTACTTTTTTTTAGACTAGATTCGCCCCGAGGCGTCACCCCCGGTACGACAATAAGCGCGAGTGAAACCGCGGGGCGCATCTAGTAATAAATATAGCTTACTTGTCCATAGCTTTCCTTAGATCTTCGCAGATGGGACTCACGCGCAAGTCCTCAGCTGTCTCCAAGTAGTAGTATTTGATTTTCTGAGAACATAGACATAGACATAGACATAGACATAGACATAATCTTTATTGTGGCAAGAAAAATACAAAGTAATAAAACTAGGCACTAAACTAATTCTAGGAAAGCCTTCCTGCCACAACCCGTCCCAAACTCAGCACGATGCTGGTTGCAAGCAACCAACGCTGGTCTTCCGTTAGGGGCGGCGGGTGACGTCACACATGGAAATAAGTTTATGTAACAAATTTACCTACGCAATGATATATACAAACTATTTCTACTACAAACTATTAATGATTTATAACAAAAGAAAATTAAAAAAAATACTTATACATTAATTCGTTTTAACTTAATATATAAAAATAAAAAATTAAATATAAATTAAATTAAATAGGGGGTGGCAGCCTCTTTGTTTGTTTATATTATAGATGTATTTGTAATGGTTTGTCCTTGTTTCTTTTGTTCCCTAATAAGGTATTGTTTTAATTGATTCTTGAATGTATTAATAGTGCTTAGATTTCTAATTGGTGGTGGAATGTTATTCCAACACTTGGATGCTGCATACCTAAAGCTACCCCTGAAAGCTGTCGACCTATGCGATTCAATAGACAATTGTCGCGAGCATTGCCGGCTCGCACACTCTCGCCTACTGGCGACCCAACTCAACTTGTTATATAAATAACCTGGTTGTTGGTGTTTAATTACACCGAAGAGCAGACACGCTAAATGAAGTTTACGGCGTGATTTCATTTTGAGCACAGAATTCTTGTTCAAATATGGCGTGACATGACTTCTCCGGGGCACAGCGAAGCAAAAACGAGCACAAGCGTTCTGTACTCTCTGGATCAAACGAACAGTTTTAGCAAGAAATCGCGGGCCACAGACCGTGTCTGCGTAGTTCAATCTAGAAAGAACTAAAGACTCAACAAGTTGTATTCGCAATGCCTCGGAAAGGTAAGGTCTAATTTTGTATAAAATTTTAAGTTTGTAGAAGCAATTCTGTACGGATTCTGCCACGTGTCCCTCATATCTTAATCCCGTGTCCATATTTACGCCCAAGTTGCGCGCCTCTGTGACTCGACAAATAGGTTCACCCATTAATGTCACGTTTAGTGCAGAAGGTAATACATTAATTTGAGCCTTCGTACCAAATATCATGTACTTCGTTTTTGAAGGATTAAGTACTAATCCGTTGTTTTCAGCCCAACAAGATATGCTGGTAAGGTCCCGGTCTAGATCCTTTAACATGTTTTCATATTCGCATGCTCTAAAAGATATATACACCTGGACATCATCTGCATAGATGTGGTATTTACATGTCTGCAGGCAGTTGGTCATGTCTGCGCAATACAGTATGAAAAGTATAGGACCAAGTATGGAACCCTGTGGTACCCCTCTGCATACAGGCGTGGGTGAAGAGTCTTGTGAAGAACCATCATTCGACCGAACCCTCACAAACTGTCTACGGTTGCTGAGGTAACTCTGCAACCATAGGAGTGAATTGTGGGTGAATCCATAGTAGCTCAGCTTGGACATAAGTAGATCAATATTTATACAATCAAAGGCCCGCGAAAAGTCGAGCAGGACTAAGATCGTACAAAGTCCTTTATCTTGAGCCGCTAGTATGTTGTCGGTCACATCCAGTAGTGCAGTCGATGTACCTCTGTGTTTTCGAAAACCTGATTGTAGTTCTGGCAACATCTTGTTGTCCTCCAAATACTTTGTGATCTGATGACACACAACCTTTTCGGCTAGTTTAGATAAACACGGAAGAATGCTTATGGGGCGAAGATCTTTTATTTCGGTTGGGTTAGACTTTTTGGGTATAGGAATAATGGTTGCAGTCTTCCATGCATCTGGGAACGTCGCAGAAATAATCGACCTATTAACAATATCAGTTATAACTTTTAAAGTGTGCGGGAGGGTTAAGGTAAGCATATTCAAACTAATTCCGTCAGAACCTTCTGCATTCGATTTTAACTGGCAAATAACCCGTCCTATGTATTCAGGGCTTACCTCATGCAGTATAAAAGTTGAATTATTAAAACGGTGATATTCAAAGTATGTTAGTAGTGAGATACTACAAGCAGGATTGCCAGGGACGTCAAGGAAATGCATATTTATTTTGCTTGGGTCATGACAATGGGCCGGTAGTTGATCGTTTTGCTGATTTGGCAATACCGTGCTTTTTATGTTTTTCCATAGGGCTTTGGGATCCTTTGTTTTATTATTTATGTTATATTTAAAATATGCAACCTTTTCATTAAATAAAGATCTCCTTACTAACGATTTGAATTGTTTATACGATTCTTTTTTAGAATCTAAACCAGTCTTTCGAAATTCGATTATGGCGTTGTCCCTTAACTGCATCATGTACTTGATAGTGTCAGTGATCCACGGGTAAGACTGTTCTTTTACCAGGCTCTTTTTGAGCGGGGCATGTGCATTATACAACATTAAAATAATATTAGCAAATTCGTCCACCATGTCATTGACGTTTGGTAATGTTGATATATGTTCCCATGCTATACCTGACAAATCACGTTCCAGTATATCTTTGTCTATGTCCTTTAATGGTCTGTACATGATGAGTCTCGGCTTATATTTATTACGTGTAATATCGAATTCGGAGATGATTAACGAGTGACCATTTATGGAGCCGAATGGTTTAACAGATACACTTCTAGATGGAAGGTCAGTACAGACAAGATCAATTAATGTTTCACTGTGTTCTGTAAAATGAGTGGGAGAGCTCACCAATTGTTTTAAACCGAGACTGTCCAAAAAATCGTATAATTTCCTTGTATTCAGGTCATGGCTGTTTAGAATGTTTATATTAAAGTCTCCGACTAGAACGCATTGATCACAGTTTGATAGGGAGCTGATTGTATCAGTAATAGCATCAAGAAAGATGTCTACGTCAGCACGTGGGGGGCGGTATGCCGTACCGATGGCAATCCTCTTTCCATTAATTTTTATTATTATCCACATCTGTTCAATGAGTTCATGTTTGGGGTCACGGGGTGTGGGATAAGTTCGTGCAGTAAGATCACGCTTAATATAAAAGCCCACTCCCCCGCCGCGACCTCCATGGACAGTTTGTGGTCGCGGAGTATGACGCAGTCGGTAGCCAGGCACAGTTGGGGCCCGACGGTCCTCGCCCGGGCGCAGCCAAGTCTCATTTACCGCCATGACATCGAAAGAATGTCTCTCGACAGCTGTTATGAAGTCTTCATGTTTGGTGCCAAGAGAACCCACATTTAAGAAACCAACTCTTAAGTGTTTATAATTAAAGATTAATTATTTTCTTAAGTGACAAATTTTTGATTTTATTGAATAAATTATAATGGAATATATGGGAGTGTATATTAACATTAAATACATTATTATCACGATTGTAAATAGTATGTAATAGAACACAATGAGTTGAGTAATGAGTTAAAGTACTATTTTTAAAATAATACTTGTAAATAGTATGAGATAATTTGAAATAATTATTTATATAAATATCCATGCATTCATATCTGTAAAGTATATCGTTTGAGTAATAATATAGCTTGTATTTCATTGCGTTGTTAAACATAAAACATTGTGATACGTAATAGTCGTCTATAAAACTTGCATGATGCAGATTAAACCCAATTGTATCCAATATTACTGACCCATTATATACTTGACAATAAAAGTAAATATTTAAAATTCCATTCCATGCTTGTGGCCTTAAATATAAATATCTGAGTACAATAATATCGCATAGTGTCACTCTTGTGTACCTTTGACAAAAGTACACATTATACTTTTGCACATAGAATATATCAATAGTTAGATGAAATTTCCTACAGTACTGAGAACAATGTTTGAGACACAGACCACAAAAACAATAAACGAAAATGCACTTATAATGTTGATTTCCACAATAAGTATTTAGAATTGATATTATGTGACAACCGAAAATATTTAAGTGGCCGTAATAAAATCGAATAATATTTTTTGAAAATTTTAGATAATTACACAAAGCATGCAAATAAGCAGTTAACCAAAAAATTTTGTGATATCTTCAATGTGTTTAATTCTTAACACTCTGTGGCCCTCGTCCTTTCGCGCTAGAATATTCCCATCCCTTGTCCAGACGTATTTCCAATTGTGTTGAGTACTTGCTTGCCGGGCTTGATAAAAAAGCTGGCGGTTAGTACGGGTAAGCCGCTCATTCATGTATATGCGGCTTGATGGGTTGCCCATCTTAAGGTCATCCGTAGTAAGGCCGCGGCGTACACGAGCAGCCCGCAGCAGTGCATCACGCACCGCACGCCTCGCAAAGCGCACAGTTATATATCGCGGTCGCTCCAGCTTGGGGTCGGCAGAGGCAGAGTGGTCGATTCTATTGCGGCGCGTGGAGCCGACACGCTCTGCGTGGACGACATCTGTCTCATCCATTGAAATACCTAGTGTAGTACTTAGCACCTTAACGATGTGCAAAACGTTCTCATGTTTAACTTCTGGTATCCCAGTGATTTCGACGTCGTTTAGCAAAAGTTCTTGGTCTCGATCGTTAAGTTGGCATTTTAGGTCGGCAATGGCGGTTTGTTGTTGGTTTTCCAACTCTTCTATTTTTTGACTCAATTTGGTGTCAACGGAGGCAATTCTAGTGTCCAGATTATTTATTCGCTCATCGGTTAACGTAAGTGATGCTCTCAGCTCAACCATCTCCGCTTGCAATCCGTGAATCTCAGTATGCAGTGAGCGGAACTCGGCACGCATTTCTTCCCTGAGGAGCCGCAGCTCACCAGTCCACGCCAAAGAATGTTCCATACCAGGGGCTGATGTTGTATCCGTGGTGACACCTGAGCATATTTGTATTTCAGGGCTTCGCCTCGCAACGGGCTGTATACTGTCTGCTTTGCCTCGCACAGGCGTCTCTGGACGGTTATCCCTTAATACATTTTTATTGCACTCTGGGCAGCACCAAGTAGACAGTATTTGCTTCGTAGCGGGCAAGGCAACGCAAGGTCGGTGATACAATGCCTTGCATTTGCTACACACAGCGGCCTCTGCTGGCGATATGAACCGTGCGCAACCTCCGCACTTATGTGTCGGCATTATGGTGACTGTGAGTATTGATCTCGTCAAGAAAGTTCCTCAGGTTATCAACAGATAGCGCTGTTAGGAGGGTTTCAGTTTATTGGTGGTTAATGGGATCCTACGGGAATTAAAACACCATAGACCATACTTAATATCCCAAAGAGGAAAGATTTGCATGTGTCTGACGGATAAACTCAAAAACTATTAGCCTAATCGGCTATATTATATATATAGGCTATATATATATCACAATTTCAGCCAAAGACGTCCACCGCTGAACATAGACCTCCCCCAAGGATCTCCAGACAGGCCGGTCCTGGGGACGGCCTGTCCTGAGCGGTCCTGGGGGCGGCATCCATCGTTTAACGGCGACCTTAACCAGGTCGTCGGTCTACCAGCACTGCGCTTTCCGGAACGCGGTCGCCACTCGAGTACTTTTATTGTCTTGAAAAAAACTGATTTTCCTTTTTTAACTTATAAGCTTCTCTTGGTGGTCTCTTGCGTTCCATTTCTACGACCATCTCAGATAGAATCCGGAATCAATTTCTATTACTACTACTTGGTACTAACCTTAAGCTCGACAGCTCTGTCCAAGTTAAGGTCTTTGGCCTTATCCCCAGCTACGATTTTGGTTAGTGGAATAAGATCTTCACAATGTCGGCTCACGAACCCGATGGACGCCATTGAAGGCTCCTTGCCTGACCGGAGCGCTGAACCTGAGTGAACGAGTGAACGTTTGAATGACTTCATCGTTCGTGTGCAGAATGTGAGGTTTTGAAGTGATTTTTTTTGTCACGTTGAGCACTTTTGGGTGAAACTCACGTCATTGTCACCGCACGATCCCTATGAGTTATATGTTTTCTGTGTATTTAAGTACATAAATATACACATTGTGTATTTACGTACACACGTATTTACGTACGATTTACGTACACCCCTGCACTAGGTATAACCTGTATCGCGGGGGCAGTTAACAAACATGAAATCCACAAACACAAATGACACCCAGACTCAGAGCCAGTGCCTCTGGTTTACACAAAGATACTTGCCCCACCCCGGAATCGAACCGGGGCGCGCGGAGATTTGGAAGCGTATGCTCGCGGCGGGCCCCTCCGATTACGCAGGGGGAGGGGTATAGTAGTCAGTAGCCCCCCCCCCCCCCCCGCTGAGGCGCACGCGCAACTTCCTCCCGGGGCCTGTACCGGTAACCCCTAGACCAATGACATAATAACACATTGGCCATAATTTATAAAGATATTGTGTTGCCGCAGACGAAGTCGCTGGCAGAAGCTAGTAGATGGTAAGTGTCTCACCTTTAAGACTCGTGTGTCCAGCTGTGGGGTTGAGGGCAAAGAGGCCGCAGTAGAATGCAGGCATGCGAGTCGACCCACCTATGTCGGAACCTGGAGACAAAGTCACAAACCATTCATACTAGTCAACTGTCACTTGTAAAAATATATTTAATTAAATTTAATTAATTCTGAACAACACCAACTGTGTTGAATATTAAAAGGATAATCATTATTTTTTTAAAATATGAATGAGATTTAAAATTTTTAGTCAAGTTTTTTGGCAACGACCATACATGCTTATGCACATTTGTCTGTTCTTTTACGGAAACAATTAAGAACCCAAAAGTACGGTATCTTTTTTCATGTAACCATCTCTATCTCTCAACCATCAATAAATTAGTTGGCGGTCGTACATACTACAGTCCCCGCCAAACTTTATTGCCGCTCTGAATGTAGCCGCATTACGCTGCGCACAACACTAAATCAGGTATCAGCGGGACGTACGCGGGGCGGGGAGGCAGGGCACGCCCAAGCGCGCTGTCTTCCACCCGCAAGCATCTTCGTTTCCCGTGCGTTAGTGTGAGAGTGCTACATTCGTATTGGTTATGAAATGTACGATGCGCAAGTTCGCACCGACGGCTACATTTAGAGCGGCCATAAAGTTTGGTGAGGACTGTACTAGATATAGTATGACCGTTACCGCTGTACCGCGCTCTAGGTATGTGCGGCGAGGCGGGGTCGGGTAAGAAGAGCACCGCCGTAAGCGTTGGCGGCCGACTGACAAATCGGCGCGGCCGGTACCCTCTCCCGCATCGCCGCGCACATACCTAGGGCGCGGTACAGCGGTAACGGTCATACTATAGTAAAAACTTACATAGTGATATTGGCGTGGCAATTGAGGCCATTAACGAAGCCTCCCCTCCACTAGACCCACCAGTCGTCCTACCAAGGTGGTAAGGGTTATTGGTCTGTCCATAGACCATATTACGAGCCTCCTGCCTGTCAATAATTCAAACGAAAATGTCATGTGGACTATCCGAACCAACCAACTGCCTCGTTGGTTTAAAGCCGAACGTCCACCGCCGGCTAAAATAAGTTTCTCATACATGTGCGTCCACCGACGGTGAACTAACATGTATGAAAAACTGTCTCAAATATGCAAACTAAACTAACTTATTTTAGCTGGCGGTGGACGTTCGGGTTAAGGGTTTGATGTCCCGTCTTCGTTCGTACGACTCCGGGGTAGGGCAAGTGTCTTTCTCTCAACCAGAGCCACTTGCTCCGAGTCTGTTGTGTTCGTGAATCACATGTTTGTAAACTGCCCCCGCGATAAAGATAAATAGTGCAGGGGTTTCGATTAAAAAAAAAACAGTGATGGTGCCACAGTGTGTTCTAAACCAGACGGATAAATATCCATTATGGCTCTATTGAATTAGCAAGTTTGGAGCCTGGTTCTTATTAGTCCCACTCAACCTAGCTCTGTGTTAAGAGAGAGAGAGAGAGAGAGAGAGAGTATCATACCTGTGCGGCAGGGAATTGGAGCACATTCAGGATTACCCAGGATGATATGGGGTGGTGACAACTAACTAGCATATCACTCACCATTTATTTATCTCCGGTACATTGGTGACTGCGATCGGTATAGCACCAGCCTCTCGCAATAGTCTGACGCATTCCGCGTCTTCGTGCGCACGAATATGCTTGCGGGATAATATGCCTAGTGTATGGTAAGTTCCTGCTACTGCGTGACTCTCCTTAGCCGTGAACGGCACGCCTAGAAAAAGGTGAAACTAGACATTGAACATAAAAATATATTTTTTTTAAATAGTGGTTTTGATGATTCTTTTTATCTGAAAGCTGTTCCATTTCAATTTGTAACGAAACCGTTCAATAGTTTGCTATTAAACGTGAAATATATGAACAAACCCATTTGTCGGAAGGATGTAAAATAAATAAATATCCTTGGACATTTCACACAACGCCATCTCGTCCCAAGCTAAGCAACTTAATTCTTGTGTTATGGTAACGAGATGGATGATAAACTACTTACTTTTTTTTTTTTGTAAATACATACATATTATAGATAGAAAACACCCAGACGCGGAACAAATACTTGTAGGTGGTACAAATATTTCACCGTGCGGGGATCGAACCCGCGACATTGTATAATAATAAATTTAATACATATAAAAATTTCATGCCGTAAGGTAGAATGTAGCTGGATGTAGCTGTAATACTCTGTAAAATATGTTTTAAAATGTACCTACATAGTACGCAATAAATTATTGATTGATTGATGACACTCAACCAAGAATATTTTTACGAAATTTAACGAAGTTTAGAAGTGCATTTTTGTTTAACGTGAATGTTCCAGGGTAGCCCGCGAAATTCATATTTTCTTACGTTTTTTGCAATTTGCAGGTCAGTGCTAGGTTGTATGTTGATCAAAATGTTATTCGCGGCTGTAAGACGTATGTAGTTAAAGAATTATAATCATCGAAATCATCAATACAACCCTCCAAGCTTATAGAGGTGCAAGAAAACTTTTTCAAGCTCAAAGTTATTCTTGCACCTTTATGAGCTTGGAGGGTTGTATTTATGAATTTGATGATTATAACTCTGTAACTACATATATATTCATAGCACTGAAATCTCTCTATGAGGATTCTAGTGCTTGTGTCAGAATCAACGGGACATGCACGGAATGGTTTAGCATCGAAAAAGGTGTTAGACAGGGATGTGTAGCGTCGCCGTGGCTGTTCAACCTATTCTTAGATAATTGCTTATGAGCTTGAAAGAGTGTAAAAATGGTTTGATAATGAATGAGTTATTAGTCGAATGTCTCCTTTACGCTGGTGACCAAGTTCTTTTGGCTTCGTCGGCTGAAGAGTTGCAGAATATGATGACTGTGCTGCATGAGTCTTTAGAAGAGAAAGGAATGAAAGTTAACGTTAGTAAGACGAAAGTTATGGTTTTTGAAAGGGAGGATGATTGACAGTATGCAATATTGTAATCGGAAGTGAAAAAGTAGAACAAGTGAAAGAGTTTGTATACTTGGGGTCAAAGTTTTCAAGAGATGGGAAGTGCGACAGCGATATTGAAAGGAGAGTGAATGCTGGTAATATAGTGAATGGTGCACTGCGCACCTTTGTGAATAGTCAGAAGGTGTCCAAACTGCTCAAAAGTCTGGCTGTTCACAAGGTAGTGCTAGTCCCGACACTAATGTATGGAAGTGAAAGTTGGGTGTGGCAGAAGAAGCATGAAATTAGGATAAACGCAGTGGAGATGCGAGCACTCAGAAGTATGCTAGGAGTGAAGTTGAGTGATAGGATTAGGAATGAAACTATAAGAGAGCTTTGTGGTTTGAATGAAGATGTAGTGACTAGAATTGAGAAAGGTATGCTTAGATGGTTTGGTCATATTGAGAGGATGGGTGAAAGTAGACTTACGAAAGAAATATATAGCGGAAGTGTGAATGGGAACGTTGGAAGGGGCAGACCAAGAAGGACATTCCATGACCAAATAGGTGATGTCCTAAAAAAAGGTCAGGTCAGAAGCACCCTAAACCGACGAGTATGCATGAAGAGATTAATGAAAGTGGAAGAAGCGAAAGTTGTGAGCCAGGATCGTAGCAAGTGGAAGGATGTGATCTCTACCTACCCCTGCGGGAAAAAGGCGTGACTTTATGTATGTATGTATGTAACTACATACGTCTTACAACCGCGAATCAAATGTTCATCATCATACAACCTAGCACTGGCCTGCAAATTGCAAAAAACGTAAGAAAATTTGAATTTCGCGGGCTACCCTGGAACATTCACCATAATACAAATGTGAAAGTGTCTAGATAGTATAGCAATTAAGTGATTTAGGTAAGAGAAATTAACGGTGCCTAAATGAAAGCAATTAGAAAACGAAAATAGTTTTGGTGTACATATTTTCAAGAAACACAGCCGTTGTCATTTCTAATGAAAGGAATTATCTAATATATTTTACTCTCACTCGTTACGGTTTCGTTATTATTTAGGCTGTGGCTCAAAGGAACGGAACGAAAAATGCTTTCTGCATACCGATACCCCTCGGGATCAGCGATTATGTGGGACTCCGGAAACTACTACTACTACCCACTAAAACCTGAGCGGTATACCCACACACGAAACGCTTGGGGTGCCACAGATTCAAAAACCTGTACCAACCACAGGGCTTCGTTTCAAGTTGTCCGTCTCTTGCGGATGGATTTTCGTCATTGTCATTTCTTTTGGCCGGGTCTTACGACACCCTCAAACTGGAATTCGGTGTTGACGCTATGTATTTTAAATCCACCACATGGACAACCAATGTGAGGTATGCATACCAATTAAAATAAATAAGGTACTTTACCTAAAAATGGCTTTTTCTCGAAGTATTCATCGGGCAAGCCATTTTCAATCAAACTGTCAATCTCATCTGCCTCTTTGAGGGCCTCATCATATCTGGTGTCAGTCACAGCATTGATTATTGGATTTATCTGCAATATGTTATTTACAAATCAGTCATACACAAAATGTTAATTTCTAAATTGGTATTATAGAAGGTAAACTTGACATAAACTAGAGAGTAGATTCAAAGTCATTTGGAGATAGGGGTCTGATGTAAAGGTTCATCATTACATAGTATAAAACAAAGTCGCATTCTTCTGTCCGTCCCTATGTATGCATAAATCTTTAAAACTACGCAACGGATTTTGAAGCGGTTTTTTTTAATAGATAGTGATTCAAGGGGAAGGTTTATATGTATAACCCACCCCCGCTTTGCACGGGCGAAGCCGGGGCGGGCCACTAGTTTTCAATAAAGGGTCTTTTGCCCATAATAGTTTGGGAATCACTTAATGCTGAAATATTCAGTTGCACTGACATTCCCTGGGGAAACCCCTGCACCTCCTTCTGCAGTGCGGGTCAGCTGGAAGTCCCTCCTTGGCAACCTGCATTGCTGCCCTCTTTTGTGACAGCCTCGCAGAAGGAAGTAACCAGCCCTCGGCTCAGAGACCAACCGGGTTGACAACCAACCAAGTTTAGGGCCCCCAGTGCAACTCTGAGGACAGAGGAGTCCCTGCAGCTAAAACCCGCCAGGACACTATTTGCTGCTCTTCGTCTGGCCTCTCCCTGTGGGCTGGTATGGTTCCAATGGATCATGAAGGCACACAAGCCCCCTCACCATGGCAAGGTAGCAGCACAGTCGAGGGGGGCCTTGAGCAGACTTGACTTAAACTTATTATAACTATAAAAATAAATCATAAATTTACCTCCTGAATTCTCTCAATGCAAGTCTTTACCAAATCCTTTGACTTTAACTCTTTATTTCTAATCTTTGATGCCAATGACACTGCACTTTCGGTCAGTATACCATGTTTCTTGTTTAATGCTGCAATCGGTTTCTTTTGGCCCTCCCAGAGAAACCCAAATATGATATCTATGGCCATATCCAAATAAGTGCGGAACAAGAAAAATAAATGTTTCACTGTATTGCAAGCCATGCCTAACAATATTTTATTTGGCTTGCTATTGAAATGCTGCAAAAATATAAAACAATAATTTATTTTTTTTACAATATCTAGGAAATCACATTAAATGAATCCTTGGCCACTGAGCACCCATTTGAAGGGCAAATACTGCATGTATTTTGGACATAAGTCAATCACTTGGTTTTAATTAAAATTACATTATTTTTGTAGCTTTTAAGTTTAAACAAAGTTTATGTTTAAGTAATTGTAGAAATTGTTGGAAACAATATAGGTACTTATTGATTAAATCAAAGAGACCCACAGATACCCACTGATAAACTTATTACTTGCAACTGTATGGTTAAAGGTTAAAACAATTCAAAACAATGTAGGTAGGTACCGATTTCTACAGTATGTACAAAACGCCACTGTAGTAACACACCAATATGAAATAACATAGAATTACTAGACGAACATGTATGTACATAATGCTTACAAACTTCTATTTGTTTCAGAATAAATTATTAACTAATTATAATTTCAACTTACGTCGGTATATGTTATCTTTTTCTCACACTGTGTACTCATGACATTCCCCGATAGATAAAAAAGAATAGTAAATATTTACTTTAGCTGATTAGTTTAACGTGTTAATTAAAACGAAATTAAATAGTGTCAAGAATATGAAGGCATGGACGTATAAAAAAAGTTTTTTATACGTCCATGTATGAAGGTAATAATATTATTCCTATGATTCTATAGGCATCACTTTACAACAAAATATAGAAAATAAATAATACTAACATAACTATACATTAAAATGTATAAATGAAACTCGTGAGTCGTGAGATCTAATCTATGTAACTACAATTTTAACATAGTACAAACAAATGAAAGAAACAAAGTTCATATGACTTAGGCCGGCCGTATACACACGTTTTCATTATTTGATTTTCGAATTCGTTTTACGTATTGGGACATCCGAACGCATGGAATCAATTTAAAAAACACTAACTGACGCATGTGTTCGCTTTGTTTCCGTACGGAAAAAAATCCGTATTCTATGCATTCGGAAGTCCAAACACGGAAAACGAATTCGAATAAGGAATACGTGTGTATGTGGCCGGCCTAACACAGTTCAGTTTTGTTTTGTCTGACAGTTGACTGACTTAATATTATTTAGTGTAGGCAAAAAATTTCTTTTTCATCCCATCTATTCGAAAAGTGTCGAAGTAGCTCTTTTCTGTTCTATACTTTTTAGCAGGCAAAAAAAGGCGGCCAAGTCGCTGCGGCCAACTAATTCTTCTACGATGTATATAGCTGCGCGCACTACGCGGCCAGGCCGCGCGGCCAAGTTTTGGTCGCGCGGCCAACGAAAAACATCGCGTCACATACGCGGCCTATTGGTCGCCGCGACGTAAAGAAAACGCAATTATTGTTTGAAAAGATTGGCTGGTACGACACTTAAACCTATTCTACACGGTTGGGACCAACCACCAACAGAGGTAACCTTGGTTGAGTTGGAGCAGAAAGCAACCGTGTAGAAGTTGGTTAATGTCAATATTTCGTTGACCAACCGAGTGACCTTCCAACCACCTTGATCGTGAGCGCATCCTTCACTACCAAGGACGAATAGAGGACATTGGGTTGAAGAGCGACCGTGTGGGTGGATGCTTGTTGGCCTGCTACCGTACGTGTACGTAGTTAAGTTACGGCGCGAACGTCGAGCAGCGAGCACGTATGTTGTTTGGTGTGCATTTCTGAAAGAAGATGGCGGCGGCACCACAAGAAAGGGAAATTTTAAGCGAGTTCTTGGAAATAAAGAAATTTGCCCACCCTCTAGGACAGAGACTCTCATCACCGTGTTTTGTTTAGTTATTAATGGTCGCACCATTTCTAATAACTCAGTAAAAGAGTTTCCGTCCATTCTGAGATAGTTACGAAAGTCATGACAGTCAAATATTTTAAAAATGTTCAAATGGCTCAAAGCTTTTCTTTTCTTTAGCCATTGCTTCATCTAGAGTCGTTATTTTTTAGTTTTTTTTTCCATCACATAATGTTATGCAAGTTAGAGCTATCCCAACCTTTTGAGGTTTCGAAAGGGGTCCCATTATCAGTGTTCACTTCTTTGCAACGACTGACGAGTTGTCTCAACTACACGTCGTGTAGATTGAAAACTTTGGTTGGAACAACCAAGGTGACTTCTGTTGGTGGTTGGACCCAACCGTGTAGAATAGATTTTAGACCTATTCTACACAGTTGGGTCCAACCACCAACAGAGGTCACCTTGATTGTTTCAAGTTTTCAACCAAAGTTGGATTTCAATCTACACGATGTGTAATTGAGACAACTCGTCAGTCGTTAGTAGACTGCAAACTGAACACTAATTATTAATGGGACCCCTTTCGAAACCTTATGTGATTCTTGCATAGAATTATGTGATGAAGAAAAAACTACTCTGGATGAAGCAATGGCTACAGAGAAGAAAAAACCGCTGAGCCATTTGAACATTTTTAAATTATTGGACTGCGATGACTTTCGTAAATATCTCAGAATGAACGGAAACTCTTTTACTAAGTTATTAGAAATGGTGCGACCATTAATAACTCAGCTCAATTTCTTGTATTTTTCCACAAGCAATTCCCAGGCTTGACTTTATTGGTTCCAATCCTTGTAGAGATCAGAGCCAATGACCCAGAGAATGGGCAAATTTCTATACAGTTCCAAGAACTCGCTTAACTTCCCCCTCTGTCGTGCCACCACCCGCTTAATTTAGAAATGCACACCAAACAACATACGTGCTCGACGTTCGACTTCGAGGCGCAACTACGCACGCACGGTCGGCGTCTCAGGCCAACAAGCATCCACACGATCGCTCTTCAACCCAATGTTGACCCCCTATTTGCCCTTCGTAGTGAGGGATGCGCTGGCCGCTGATGCGCTCACGATCAAGGTGGTTGAAAGGTCACTCGGTTGGTCAACCAAATATTGACATCAACCAACCGGTTGATTTTTGCTCCAACTCAACCAAGGTGACCTCTGTTGGTGGTTGGACCCAACCGTGTAGAATATGTTTTAATACGAGAATACTAATTGATTTAAATCTACGGATAAAATAACTACGGAATAATACTACGGAAATCTAGCTGCAACTTATGGCACATTTAACACAAAAACATGTTAGACCAGTGCAGAAGCTTGAGAATATGGAATAAGTGAAAGAAAATTATAGTAGGTTGAAACCCGTTAAGAAAGAGAATATAACAAAAATGATAGGAAAAATAATTTACGGGCAATCTGAGGTTATTGCATTTTCTGGGAACATTTACCAAAGTGATGTATATTTTTTCTAAATCATCAGAAAGATGCGATTTTAAAGAACAAAATGGCCATCGACATCTTTTAAAAAGCTGATATATTGACGTGAGATTTTTCGATTGAAAATTAGGGTGTTTTTTCGATATTTCGTCAAAATCAAGGACGTATAAAAAAAGGCGGACGGAACTCTGGCTAAGACAAAAGTGAGACGCCAAAATGGCGGCAGCTCTGTATGTGTGAGTTAATTTTGGGGTTGCCAAGATACACAAAATTTTGCAATAAAAACATGATTAAAATATAAAAAAAAATGTTCGAAATTGTTATGTTTAACTTTAATATCCTAAATGCTGAGTATTTTTTTTTATAATAATGTCTTTTACTTTGAGAGGTTTTTTAAAATTTCCTCTAATTTCGAGATTCTAAATTAAAAGAAATGCTTTCAATACCAAAAATTTTTTGTGATAATATATTTATGTTGCCTAACTATAATTTATTGCGCACCTCTTGAGAAGCAGTGGTATTAAATGGTACAGTAACAGTTTATTCCTCTGCCACGTGTCTTGACTCAAACAAATATTAAAACAAAATAAAGCACTGGGGATTAAAATAATGTATGAATATTTTTACGATTCGACGACACGGATGGCGCAGTGGTTGAGTGATCGACTGCTGCGCAGCATGTCGCGGGTTCGATACCCGCACGGAAGAAATATTTGTACGACCTACATATGTATGTATTTACAAAAAAAAATGTATTTAAGTAGTTTATCATCCATCTCGTTACCATAAAACAAGCATTAAGTTGCTTAGACCCTAAACTTTAGACCCTAAACTTCAATGGGGGGCACATATAACGTGTCTCGCAGCTAAACTGAGCTCTGCGGCTTATGCTGTGAGACAAGTTAGAAAACTTACTAATGTAGACACAGCTAGATTAATATATTTCAGTTATTTTCACAGCATTATGTCTTATGGTATCTTATTGTGGGGAAATGCTGCCGATATTGAAACCATTTTTGTTTTACAAAAGCGAGCGGTGCGTGCAATTTATAATCTTAATTCTAGAGAATCACTAAGAGAACTTTTTAAGGATACTGGGATTCTTACAGTCGCATCGCAGTACATATTTACAAATATAATGTACATTCGTAAAAATATCTGCGATTACGAAAAGAGTGGCGATATCAATAAAAATAAAATGTCCACTAGGAATAGACATCACATAATAGTCCCTTATTACAGGCTGCAAAAAGTTCACAAAACTTTTGCAGGTCTTGGTATTCGATTATTTAATAAAATACCTAAAGGCATTCAAGACTTGCCTTTAGAACACTTTAAGTGTCACATTAAAAGTCGGCTAATCTGTAAGGGGTACTATAAAGTTAACGACTATATCTTAGACAAAAATGCTTGGGAATAACTGATCGGTGTTGTTGCTAGTCCGATGCTCTTATTTAAATACTTTTAGAATAATGACAAAGTAATTAGAAATAGTGTTCTTGTTATGTGATATTTATACACAGTATGTGAGAGCATCCTAACGCGTTATTAGTATAACTTTTGAAATGTTCAATTCCTTGGTGCTCGAGTTATCATGCTCACTTAAAGACTCATGGCAGTGGTGGCGTCGTGCAGCGGGTCGTTCTCTTCCCTGCAATATGGTTGAGGAGGGCGATGGCTGCCGCATGCGTCATGCTTGTGAACAGGTGCCGTTGCTGGGGGTCGGTTGGCTTGGGCATTACAAGGTTACTATTGTCAACTATATCTGGCTGATGTTTGGCCCTTTGGAACTATTGCGTGAGTTTGCTCTCACAAATCTGTCTTAAAACCAGTCTTGTACCCAAATGGCGATCTAAAAAGAGCAACTACAGAGTTTCTTGCCGGCTCTTATCTGTAGAGGTGCATTCCGAACCGGTGGTAGATGGTAAATAATTAATTTTAAATGGTAAATTTTAAATTTTATTTTTTGTTTGACCTGTCAAAAGAGCTCTAATGAGCCAACTTGATTAAATGAGTTTTGATTTTGATTCTTAGCTTGGGACGAGGTGGCGTTGTGTGAAATGTCGAAGCATATTTATTATTATTATTATTATATACCGACACAATAGCTACAATGTACATTTATATTTTGAAAAAATAAGCGGCATAGTTTCATTTTTTTTTGTATTATCCATGTCTTGGTAGATTGCTAATTTACCTTTTAAGGTACTGCATAAGTAACAACACGCCGGAGTCCTCCTTTAGTTGTTTATAAGTCATCCGCATCAAAATGTATGTATACTACAAATGACACTGTATTTGTTTGGAATCCAATCGTTTTCACCATTACAATTTCTACTAAGTAATTTTAATTCAATCATTTCTCCATACTCAATTTTCTTTAGAAAATCTAGCAAAAGGAATATAAAATAAAATACCCAGTAGTAACTATTAAATAATTAACCATAATAATGAATTGCCCACATTTCGGTTAATTTGCACACGTGAATATTGGCAACACTGAACTTAAAATTAATTGTTTTGTTCTAGCAAATACAAATTGATTTTAATGTTTATAATCTGGAAATAAGTGATTGAATTATTCATTTACGTATGAAATGTGATTCCTGGATTGTTTTTCTTTCGGTCACTACGGTTTTGACACCATTTTACCACGCAAGACATGATTTATAGTTTTTATTTTTTCGCCGCATATTGCGTCTTTATGCATCGATGTTCACGCGCGTAATGGCCGACTAATGTGTGAAAGTGTGCGTGCTGGCCTGTACATATAGCTGATCTGGCCGACTATGATGTCACAGTTTTTAGTTAGCGAGACTCTGTCCGACTTTTTTTATACGTCCATGGTCAAAATAAAGTGAAAAAATTTAATATTTTAATAAAAAAAAAATAACAGTGTATTTAAGACATAAAAAGGTAAGTTTTCACCAAATTTCGAGAAAAACATATGTATTTGCTTAAGATAAAAATAATAAACCAAAAACTTGGTTATTTGAAGGACTTGTAGTTTTGCCGAAAATCGAGATAAACCGTTTTTTACCCTTAAATCAGTCGTCATACCTACAGTCACACCTTACATACACAATTCCTCATGCTTACAATCCAGCCATCTCTTTTGATCTCCCACAACGCTTGCGTCTACCCACATTCATGCTGAAATCACCACAGGTTCGGAATGCTGCTCTACATAGAAGAGCCGGCAAAAAACTCTGTAGTTGCTGTTTTCGAATCATTGTTCTTGTTTACAAAAATCACTAAACAGCTTAATGAGAGCAAGTTCGCCAGATGAGAGAAACACGTAATATTTTTTGTATAGTGTTGATATTAGTGAAATCTAGTTGATTGCTAATAAGCTAGAGTTTTCTGTAACGATTTCCCTAGTTATGACACGTCCGACACCAGTTGATAGCCAAAATATTATGAAAAAATGCTGATTTATGCCTTAAATTTCGCACACAGTATTGTATCAGAACTGCTAATAGTGCTATCGATTCTTGCGTTATGTCTTTATGGTTTTTGTTACACTTTGTATACAGGTTGATACCTAAAAGCTACATATGTATATTTTAGATATAATAATAATCCCTTTAGTCTTAGCTGAGGATCAAATTTCACTTACAATATTATAATGCTCATTAATAGTTATTAACATAAATTAAGATAATTCAAGATAAATTCAGGATAATTGTAGTTTTAAATAAACGCGGCTTATTATCCCCGCCCCGCGCTCCGCCTAGGCCTGTTCTATGTTAAGCGCAAAACTGTTGAATACAATTTAGAACTTGTACCTAACCCACAATATTTTATTCCAGTCACACACCTTTACCATCCACTATAAACATAGCGGTGTTCCACAGTCCATCATAAAGTCCGGAACTGAATGCATGTATTGTGCGATCGCGATTGTGATTCTCGAATATAATTTTTAAAAAAACTTTTGTGTTCAATCATTTCTGTGGCATAAAAGTGCATTATTTAGGCATTTTTGCCAATCATCATAAAGGTACGTATGTGTTAAACCAATGTGATAACGAATAAGTTCCATCATTTATTTAATTAATATAAATTAGTTATAAGTTAGTTATGCAGTGACGTTATGTAGACTACGACAAAGTAATCAAGTGATTTCTTAGTGATGTAACCGACAAAACATCTTGCTCACTTTTTTATAAATTCTAGAATCTATTCAACATACGTGTAAATATTTTTTGCTATTCTTTTTTGTAAATTTAATGTTCACGTGCGTCGTTAGTTCAACATCATATCTTTGCTGTTACGGAAACAGCAAAGATATTATTAATGAGTTTAATTAATACAACGGCCAGACGATAATTTTGTAACCATTCAAGCTCTGGTTTTAAAGATTCTCACTTTGTAGCTAATTTGGGCTGATGATGATGATGATGACTTAGTAGGTGATAGAAATAAAAAAAATACGTCCTTAACAATTAATCCCCAGAACCATGTGTCGCTATGTCAACATTCAATGTCAAACCAATTATTTTATTTACTTCAAACCATGCTTCAAACTATGAAATTAATAATTGAAGAATAAATTACACAAGTTTTTTTTATTTCCTTCTCGAAACATGGTGCTACGAAATAGTATATTTCATTACAAGTGCGGAAAGGCTGTCATTACAACGAGTTCCGACAAATGTCTACCCGAGCCGAGGCGCAGCCGAAGGCGAGGGTTGACAGTCGGAACAAGTTGCAATGACGGTTCCGCACGTGTACTGAACGACTATTTTTAATACAGTTGCGAAAAAATGAAGCAATTTAATAAAATAATAAAAACACAATAAACTCAACTAACTAATCATTTCCGAAAAATGGCGCCGACCGTAGAATAAAAGAGAGATTTTTTTTTCTTCACCCATTCTGGTAGGCAAAAGGAACAATGCCCATGTACGGTGCAACCGCACATTCTGCGATTCAGCAGTTAACGCCTCGCATTCATTTCACTTCATAATTAGTTCAGTTCGCATTAAGCTATCAAGCCAGGCGTTCTCGATACAGCCATCAAGGGCCGCGTCACTCTTCACACACACACCCATCAGTCCATTGAACTCATTATAGATAATTACCAATTTTACTCGTGGAACAATACAATAGCGTCTAAATTACCACATCTTTCATTCCACCCAGCCTTTAACATCTAAAAGTAGTGTGATTCAACAAGGGATCATACATACTTAATGGTCCTTCGACAGTGTGTAAGCTTCTTACGTTATATAGTCCATTTCGCGCGCGTGGACAGTGTAACGGGAAGCTATCCAGTGACAAAGTGTGTTGTGTTGAGTGACTTAGAGACTAACAAGTGTCTCAGGGTCATCAAGGACCCGTAGACTATCAGGTGCTGAGTGTGGTGATTTCGGACTTAGAGACTAACAAGTGTCTCAGGGTCATCAAGGACCCGTAGACTATCAGGTGCTGAGTGTGGTGATTTCGGACTTAGAGACTAACAAGTGTCTCAGGGTCATCAAGGACCCGTAGACTATCAGGTGCTGAGTGTGGTGATTTCGGACTTAGAGACTAACAAGTGTCTCAGGGTCATCAAGGACCCGTAGACTATCAGGTGCTGAGTGTGGTGATTTCGGACTTAGAGACTAACAAGTGTCTCAGGGTCATCAAGGACCCGTAGACTATCAGGTGCTGAGTGTGGTGATTTCGGACTTAGAGACTAGCAAGTGTCTCAGGGTCATCAAGGACCCGTAGACTATCAGGTGCTGAGTGTGGTGATTTCAGACTTAGAGACTAACAAGTGTCTCAAGAATCATCAATAATTCGTAAACTATCAGTGTTCAATTATTTTAAACTTTGGGACTAGCAGGTGTCTCAAGAAGTATCTTATCATCCGGAACTGAGGCTAGCAGGTGTCTCAGAAGACCGCCAAAGATCCGTAAGCAGTCATCAAGGACATTCAAGTAAGATCTTTCCATTTATTTCTTACTTTAATAAGTCCTCATCATGGAGGACATACATACAAATCAGAACCAAATTTACACAGCTATCCAACAATTGGGTACGAACATTAAGAAGGATTCAGCAAGTCGAAAGACTGTTGACTACTTCAAGCGACGTTTAGAAACCTTAGATCAATATTGGTCTAAATACCAGTACAATCACGATCGCCTTCTTATGGAAGAGAGCAAGTCTCATCCGTATTTTATTGACCGTAATTATGAACGGACAGAAGAACTTTACATAACAACCAAGGCACTCATTAATCGTCAACATCAAGTTTTGTTGACAACGATGCAGGAATCTCAACAAGGAGGTTCTACTCAGGAAGAACAAGGTCCCGCAAAGCCGGAGCAACAAGATCCGGTAAAATGTCAATCGCCGCCCGCCGAGGTATGCTCGAGAGGTTCATCTAGCAAGCTAGATGAACTGTTGAAAAAACAAGCAAGCAATTTCAGGGCGCTGCAGCGCACTGTAGCAGGAATAGATTTGAATTCTATGACCGAAAAGTGGGAGTTGAAAGATGCCTTACGTACTCTACAGTCTCGATGGTCTATCATAGATTCTTTACATTGGGAATTAGACAGCGAATTGGAGGGTGCGAATCAAGAATATGAGGTGTCTTATACAAGGCAAGAAAAACTTTACAATCAATTAAAAAATGAAATTAACAGGAAACTAGGGTCCGTAGTCCACAAGGAGAATTGGACGCCAAAAATTGACATCCCGTTCTTCAATGGCAATTACCAGCATTGGGTGTCTTTTAAGGACTTGTTTGTTGAAGCAATTCATAGTAACGTGTCGTTATCAAATGCCCACAAAATGCAGTTTCTTAAAAGCAAGGTGCGGGGAGAAGCTGAGCGTTTGATACAACATTTACAAGTCAGTTCTGACAACTACAATGTTTGCTGGGAGATATTGAACAATCGGTACAACAACACATTGTTGATTTTCACATCTCACTTAGACCTAGTACTAAATCTGCCAGTAGTTCAACAAGCAAACGTTCATCAGATCAAGAAAATGCACGATACGACGTTAGAGTGTCTGAACTCGATAAGGAACCTAGACGTGAATGTCGACAGCTGGGATCCGTTTATCGTGCGTATTCTACTGCTAAAATTAGATGCGGACACTCATGATCATTATTTGGAAACTCGGGTGAAGCCCAGAGATTTGCCAAAATTAACGGATTTTTTAAACTTCTTAGAGAGCAGTTTCACTGCATTAGAATCTTCGCGCAAGAAAAACGAAAATTCCAAACCAGCAACAAGCAAGCAAAGTAAATCGTCATCGTCAAGTTTCAAGAAATCATTCGCAAGTAAGACGTCAATAAACAATTTCGAAATAACTTGCCCGTTGTGTAAAGAATCACACGGAATATACTATTGCAGTAAGTTTTTAAATATGACACCAAGTGCAAAGCGACACGCTATAACACGATTGCATTTGTGCAAAAACTGTCTTTATTCGCATGAAGATAAAGAATGTGCATCAGAAAGACGTTGCCGTGAATGTCGTGGTAAGCACAATACACTTTTACATGAAGCCTTTTACAATAAAGCTTCATGTTACCCAATCACGGAGAATAAGACTTCAGCAGTTCTTGCAACTAGAACGCAAAATCAAGAATCGCAAGAAAATCACATTATGCAACAAGGCAATAACGTGATTGAAACACTATTAGCCACCGCAATGATCAAAGTTCAAGCAAGTGACGGATCATACCACAAATTGCGCGCGCTAATAGATCAAGGCTCTCAAACCTCCCTCATCTCAGCCAGAGCGGTACAACAACTAGGCTTATCAAGAAAGTATTGCAAGGCCGTCATCTGCGGGATAGGAGAGAGGGAGAGCAGTAGCAAGGGCGTTACGAACATAACATGTTGTTCGTATTTTCATGATTTCACATTTAAAACAGACGTAGTAATCATGGATACGCTGATCAATCAATTACCAAGATGTACATTTACAAAGCCAACATGGGCACACCTAGCAGGCATTCAATTAGCTGATCCAGAATACAATGTCAGTCGTCCTATCGACATTTTATTGGGAGCCGATGTCTATTCCCATATCATTTTAGAAGGCATTATCAGGGCGGATCTATCTTTACCGGTCGCGCAACAAACACGACTGGGATGGGTCTTATGCGGCAATCTTAAGACTTTTCACTGTAACGTAGTCCTGAATCAAGTGGACGAAGTACAAAGGTTTTGGGAGATCGAAGACATCACAGAATCACCCAATTTATCTGCAGAAGATCTACAATGCATAGAGTATTACAAGAAAACAACTACCAGACATGAAAATGGCACGTATGAAGTACGACTGCCTTTTCAAGAAAACTTTGAGACACAGTTGGGATTGTCTAAAAACAAAGCTATGGCGCAATTTCAACAGTTAGAAAGGAAATTTCACAATAATGAAGAAGTAGCAAAACAATATAAATTATTTATGCAAGAATATAAAACATTAGGACATATGATACCTGCGTCCGGTAACATGCAACCCGGTTATTATTTACCACACCATTGTGTATTGCGAAGCGATTCCACTACGACAGCACTTCGCGTAGTTTTCAACGCTTCTTCAAAAACAACAACAGGATGCAGCTTGAATGACGTCATGTTAAAAGGCCCAAATCTACAGCAAGATCTCCAAGCTTTACTGTTAAGTTGGAGACAATATCGCGTAGCGTTTACGGCAGATATTGAAAAAATGTATCGTTTCATTTGGTTGAATAAAGAAGATCAAAGATTTCAAAAAATCATCTGGAGAGATTCCCTTGACGTGCGTCATCAAGTATACCAACTATGCACTGTTACGTACGGCACCAAGGCCGCACCATTTTTAGCCATGATGACTTTAAAACAATTGGCGGAAGATGAAAAACAGAATTTTGACAGTGTTGCAATCAAGACATTGGAGCGGTCATTCTACATGGATGATGTTCTACACGGGTCTCATTCTGTCGAGTCAGCAGTAAAATTAAAGCAAGATTTAATACAATTGTTAAAATCAGGAGGGTTCAATTTAAGAAAGTGGTCTTCCAACGCATCAGCCCTACAAGATGATACAATCGGAGCGAAAAGCAAACAAGAAAATTTCGAGTTCAAGGAAGTGGAGACATCAAAAACCTTGGGATTACGTTGGAATTCCAGAGCAGACTTATTTACATTTCAATCCAAAATTGAACCATCTACCAAAATACCAACTAAGAGATCCATGCTGTCAGACATATCCAAGTTGTTTGACCCTCTTGGTTGGCTGTCACCGATATCAACCAAGTTAAAACTGCTATTTCAGCAAGTTTGGATGTCAAGTATTCAATGGGATGACAAGTTGCCCAATCAAACTAGCAAGGAATGGCTAAACATTAAAAGTGACATGCACAAGATCAATAAATTCAAGTTGGAGCGTTGGTTAGGTACAGGAGAAAACAGCACGCTGGAACTACATGGATTCTGCGATGCATCCAATAAAGCCTACGCATGCGTTGTTTATTGCAAGACTGAAATCAACGGCAAAACAAAGATCTCGTTAGTAGCAGGAAAAGCGAGATTAGCTCCAGTGAACAAGTCAATCTCATTACCAAGATTAGAGCTTAGCGGTGCGCTATTATTGGCAAAATTGTTGTTTAAAATTCAACAATGTTTTATCAGTCACAATATCAAGATATATAGTTGGACAGATTCAATGGTAATCCTAGCCTGGTTACAAGGAGATCCAGGACGATGGAAGCCCTTTGTCGCCAACAGGGTGCGACAAATATCAAGCATCATACCTAAAAACAGCTGGCGTCATGTCAAATCAGCGGAAAATCCAGCAGACTGCGCCAGCCGCGGAATGGGTGTCGATCAATTGAAAAACCATATGCTGTGGTGGCAAGGACCATCGTGGCTGTCAAGCTACGACCCTGACCAAGAAACTGGACAAGCAGTATTTACCACAGACGAAGAAGCAAGAAAGGCCAAGAATGTTAATCACATATCGCAGCAAGAAAGCGATGATAACATTCTGGGTGAATTATTAGCAAGATATAGTTCACTCGGCAAACTAACAAGAGTTTTAGCATGGATATTAAGATTTATCAATCAAGCAAGATACAAAAAAAACCGCATACAAACCTATTTTACATTAAAGGAATTAATTAATGCTAAACACAAATTAATTTCATACGTACAGCGGAGAGAATTTGCGCAAGAAGTACATAATTTGCAAGAAAATAAGCAAGTATCAGCAAAAGGCAAGTTATTGCAGTTAAATCCATTCCTTGACAGCGAGGGACTTCTCAGAGTCGGGGGAAGATTAAGTAAGGCGTGCATTAATCAAGATATGAAGCATCCGATTATCATACCTCATGAAGGACATTTACCTAACTTAATTATAGACCAAGCACATGAACTTACCTTTCACGGAGGAGCACGAGTGACATCAGCATTCATTCGAAGGAATTATTGGATTATAGGCGGTAATCGAGCGGTAAAAAAGCGTATACGTAGCTGTGTTACCTGCCGTAAACACAATCCAAGCAAGATGACACAGTTGATGGGTGATCTACCTGCGCAGAGATGTAACGTTGCAAAACCATTTGAACATACAGGTGTCGATTTTACCGGATACGTGCTCGTAAAGGCCAACAAGGGCCGTGGTATCAAGACCACAAAAGGCTACGTGGCGGTATTTGTCTGTATGGTCACCAAGCTTGTCCACATAGAGCTGGTCTCCGACCTCACATCGTCAGCGTTCATAGCTGCATTACGCAGAATGGCTGCAAGGAAGGGCTCGCCGAAACACTTGTACAGCGACAACGGTACAAACTTTGTCGGGGCTAACAAAATATTACAACAGGAATTTGAGAAGATACAAGAGACATTCGATCAAGATTTCATCAAGGAAATCACTAACATGGAGATTGAATGGCATTTCAATGCGCCCTCATGGCCCACAGCAGGAGGACTATGGGAGGCTGCGGTTAAAAGTTTAAAATTTCATTTGAAAAGAGTAGTTGGAGATCAGAAGCTCACCTTTGAAGAGTTCACCACAATTCTGGCCCAGTTAGAAGCAGTACTTAACTCGAGGCCATTATGTCCTCTCACTGAAGATCCCAACGACTTGGACTTCCTCTCTCCGTCAAGCTTTAATAATCTAAATCAAGACATGACTATAATAGAAACAGAAACTGATATGCGGACGAGATGGCATTTAACTCAAAAAATTGTACAAGATATTTGGAAACGTTGGCATACAGAATATCTCAGTCAACTGTCGGCAAGAAGCAAGTGGAGACATTCTCAACCAGACATTCAACTAAATGACATCGTTACCATTAACGACGCAAACTTACCTCCTGGGAAATGGGCAGTTGGCCGCGTAGTCCAGCTCCATCCCGGGACCGATGGCCATATCAGGGTGGTCACGTTAAAAACAAAGAGTGGGTATATCAAGAGACCTATTATCAAGCTGTCTATTCTCCCTGTCAATGATAGAACCGACAAACAAGAGTCGCGTTCCAAGGAAGAAAAGAAAGGCAAAACCAGTAAAAAAGTAAATTACAGCTTCTCGACGCTAGTGATGTTACTTTTATCTTTTATGAGCATTTTGACCACAGCTCACTGTTTTTACAATGTCACACAAATAAAAGACAATCAGGGTCTATATTTTGATAAAATTGCAAACATGCAATTAATCAGAGATGAATGGAAGATAGTTACATACTATGACATGGATACATTTTGGCAAGGTACAGAATCATGCAGTAAATACCTTAGCTACTTGAATCAGTTATGTAACAAGCTTAAAGAAACGTCACACTGTGACGTCATACAAGTACAATTGCAGCATGAATTCTCTGAACTCGAGTACTATAACCACCTGTTGCTGAGTCAGCATTCCAGCACGCGCCGCACACAAGATCTGCGTCGGCGCAAACGAGGCCTGATCAACGGTATAGGGTATCTGGCAAACAGTTTATTCGGTGTACTTGATGAGAAATTTGCCGAGCAATATAAACAAGATATTCAATCTATACATGACAATGAAAATCATTTGCTTTCACTCCTGAAACAACAAACAACGGTAATGGAAGCAGAATACAACGTCCTGAAAAGAAATAAGCAAGCAATTAACAAGCAATACAAGATGCTTAATTCTCTGTCAAACAAATTAGATAAGATGGAAAATGTCATACTGAACGAATCGGAGAAAAATCGAATCATCAATGATTTCAGCACGGGGGCTATTGCCACGAGCAATGTTTTAAGACACCTAAAAACAATCCAAACAAGTTTATTGGATACCATAACAGATGTTTATCACGGGAGACTCAATTTTCATTTATTGTCACCAGAACAACTGAAGGACACTCTGAATACAATATCGAGTCATCTTTCAAAGGATCTTTCATTGCCGATAAATAATTTACAAGCTAACTTTAGAAATATTTATCATTTATTGACAGTCAAGGCAAGAATGACTGAAGAGTATTTAATTTTCGAATTAAAATTGCCTTTGGTGTCCAGGGATTCATTTTCTATCATGAAAATTATTCCAATACCCCAGCTTGTAGGTAACTCAAGCATGGCTATTGTAACACCGATTGCTGACCATGTTGCAATCAACTTGAAGAAGGACTCGTATTTACCGATGTCTACATACGATGTCCAAACTTGTCTACGTGACAATGCCGATACATATCTATGCCAAATAGAGAAGCCGATTCATCATCTCAAGAATGATGAAAAAGTATGTGAAGTAGAACCTGATTCCGGAAAATGCAAGATCAGCGTTACGACTTGTTCGAATCAATGGACAACTCTTAATAAAATAAACAACTATGCATTTTTCTGCTGCAGTCAGTGTCAAATAAGGGTCTTATGTGGCGATCAAGTGTCGCCGGGGCAGTTAGTAAAGGCAGGCATATTGAAGGTCGAACATTATTGCCTAATTAAAACCGAAGGTTTTACGATTTACTCACGCAATGAAGGTCTTAATACTTTAAACATAAAACCGTCCTTTAAGCTGCCTGAGATAGAACCCTTCAACCATATCATAGACGTAAGCATCCCCACTACACTAATACCAAACTATACTCTCTCGAATAACAACGAGCTTGACGATATCAAGAAGCAAATCTATATTCTCAAATCAAGTGAGAATTTACCACATCAAGTTTCTTATCACGATATTCATCACTATACAGCATTTTATGCAGTGTTCGGAGTTGCATTGGTGAGTGGAGCAGTCATCATGATACGTCGACTGCGTAACCGAAAAACCGCATCACTCGCGGTGGCAAGGGTCGCATTAGCGAATCTACAGAGCCCGCAACACACGACGCCTGCACAAGCAGAGGCGGGAGCCTCTATCTCATCGTCCGCGGTTCATTATAGTGTTAGTGCGCGTAATCTGTGTGAAATTCCGTGTGTATCCGATTATAGTGAAATTCCTAAAGTGCATAAGGTAGATAAAGGTACAGTGCCTATGTCTCGTAAAACGGAGTTCAAGTAGGGACTCTAAAACATAGAACAATGACCAATTGGAATCACCTTGTAAATCATTTAGTTTAAGGACCAATTGGCATCACCTTGTTACTCATCCTTTCATGTCACCTTCACATTCATCTTCCCGCTCGGGAGCATGTACGGTGCAACCGCACATTCTGCGATTCAGCAGTTAACGCCTCGCATTCATTTCACTTCATAATTAGTTCAGTTCGCATTAAGCTATCAAGCCAGGCGTTCTCGATACAGCCATCAAGGGCCGCGTCACTCTTCACACACACACCCATCAGTCCATTGAACTCATTATAGATAATTACCAATTTTACTCGTGGAACAATACAATAGCGTCTAAATTACCACATCTTTCATTCCACCCAGCCTTTAACATCTAAAAGTAGTGTGATTCAACAAGGGATCATACAGCCCATACAGCCAAGTCTTCGGTAGAATTTTTTTATTGATATGAAACGAAATTTAATTAGATGAAATGAAACTCATATAATCAAATCATTAAATCTGATATTGAAACAAATTAGTACGTAGTTTCTTTTTATAAATATACGTATTTGCATGAATCATAAAAACTTCTATGATTTTTTTTAGTAAAAACTTCATGGTTGGTTTTTCCTTATAATAGACATTATTTTGACAGTTGGGAAAGAAAACGCACTAGTGCGGGAATGGTAAAAAAAAAGCACGCGTTTGTAATAGCCCACTTCCCGAACGCTATACGGCCCTGCAATATGCCACTTTTTGAGCAACTGTATTAAAAAGGAAATATTTCTGATTCTTCTTCCCAATTTCCTTGATGTTGATCTAATCTGATTTGACTAACTGCCAGTAATAACTCGAAGCGATTACCGGCTGCCCTCCGCGGGCCATTTAGTGGGCAAACCGGTAATTATATGGTTTTAGTATCTATAACACTGATACTGCTTCATAGAGCCGGCGGTCCCTGCGTCTATTCTACCACCTCTAACGCTACGTGTAACCGTGAATACTGACAGCTGACCTTTCCCTGTGTTTATAGCCTTCATATTACACGCAAACTAGATAATTATTAAGGGCAATTAACCGATGCAACCAGAGCCCACAACTAGCTAATTTAATAGTTGGAATCGACAACCAAAGCCACGGTGATGGTGGACTTTTACAGTTTTGGTATTATACTAGATACTTACTACTGCACTGTTGTGCAGTAGTGTTGTGCAATAGTTAGTGGTTGTACACTGTTGAGTCGGGTCTCCTCCAATTAAATGGAGGGTCACACACTGGTGGAGGTGTCTGCCACACTGGCCAGACGGGTTGGCACAGGTTGAGCGATCGACTGCTGCGCAGCATGTCGCGGGTTCGATCCACGCACGGAAGAAATATTTTGTACGACCTACAAGTATTTGTTCTGGGTCTGGGTGTTTTTCTATCTATAATATTATTAGGTATGTATTTACAAAAAAAAATGTATATAAGTAGTTTATCATCCATCTCGTTACCATAACACAAGCATTAAGTTGCTTAGCTTGGGACGAGATGGCGTTGAGTGAAATGTCCAAGGAAGGATATTTATATTTTTATAACACTGCTACCAGGTCCGAGAGGTGAGAGAAGACCTGCCAGCTTGTCTTTTTTTAAACCCAATTTTACAATTTCCGTATACATATAACTAACTAATTCCCCCTGTTTCCGAAGTCTGGAACTGTGTCAACTGGAATATGTTTTTTTTAAGGGCAATTAACCGATGCAACCAGAGCCCACAACTAGCTAATTTAATAGTTGGAATCGACAACCAAAGCCACGGTGATGGTGGACTTTTACAGTTTTGGTATTATACTAGATACTTACTACTGCACTGTTGTGCAGTAGTGTTGTGCAATAGTTAGTGGTTGTACACTGTTGAGTCGGGTCTCCTCCAATTAAATGGAGGGTCACACACTGGTGGAGGTGTCTGCCACACTGGCCAGGCGGGTTGGCACAGGTTGAGCGATCGACTGCTGCGCAGCATGTCGCGGGTTCGATCCACGCACGGAAGAAATATTTTGTACGACCTACAAGTATTTGTTCTGGGTCTGGGTGTTTTTCTATCTTTAATATTATTAGGTATGTATTTACAAAAAAAAAATGTATATAAGTAGTTTATCAAGCATTAAGTTGCTTAGCTTGGGACGAGATGGCGTTGAGTAAAATGTCCAAGGAAGGATATTTATATTTTTATAACACTGCTACCAGGTCCGAGAGGTGAGAGAAGACCTGCCAGCTTGTCTTTTTTTAAACCCAATTTTACAATTTCCGTATACATATAACTAACTAATTCCCCCTGTTTCCGAAGTCTGGAACTGTGTCAAATGGAATATGTTTTTTTTAATGCTAAAATTATTTATGAGAATTATAAATGAAATAATAGGTCTTACATCCAGTGAGCCGACCAACCTTAAACAGCAGCAGCAGTTCACATGACAGTAATATAAACCAAGTTTTAATCAAGACGTGTTCCCCAACTATGTGAGCAAGATTTAACTCTACGATGTAACTTATCTATTGTGTACCTAAATTACCTACAGACAGAACAGTTACATGATAAGTGTGGCCAGGGAATACGACATGGCTTGTGAGAAGATCGACATTGACCTGTTCTGACCTGAAGAGGTCATATTTTTAAGGTTACTTATGCTACAACCGTTATCAGTAAGTATTTAGGCTTACAACATTGCCCTAGGCTCCTGCTAAGCTTTAATGAAATATCTTTTTTCACGTGCACTCAAGTTCGAAATTTATCATTAACCACCGGTTTAAAATGCACCTCTACAAAGAATAATAAATAAATAAATAAATAAATATCCTTGGACATTTCACACAACGCCATCTCGTCCCAAGTTAAGCAACTTAATGCTTGTGTTATGGTAACGAGATGGATGATAAACTACTTATATACATATTTTTTTTGTAAATACATACATATTATAGATAGAAATGACACCCAGACTCCGAGCCAGTGTTTCTGGTTTAGACAAAGACACTTGCCCGACCCCGGAATCGAACCCGGGACCCGTTGATCCAAAGGCGTCACATCTAACCACTAGACCAACGAGGCAAGAGCCGTCAAGAAAGTCTGTAGTTGCTTTTTTATATCGCCATGTTTAGCAATAAGGGCTGGGCAAAATACAGATTTGTGAGAGATCATTAGTCGCAAAGGGCTGCACATCAGCAACATCTGGCTTTTGATGCCTGAGCCGACTGACTGTCAGCAATGACACCTGTTCACAAGCATGACGCTGCTATAGTGTTTCATTCACAAAACAGTTACGTTTTAACGAGAAAACTGACTATGTTAATATAACGTAACTTTCCAAATAATCTCAATTAGCTAACACGGTCAACGAACCGCCTTTCTACGTGCGCATATAATGACTGTTCGAGTTGCGTAAACTGTCATGCACCGCGGCACATACTCAAAGATATAGCCAAGAAAAAGTTTTAATAAATTATACAAATGTGCTAAACCCACTGTCGCAAAACACTGGCCACATCTAACCCGTGTGGGGACGGGTCAGAATATTACACTTCCCCACCGCACGCTGGGAAAAAACGCGACTTGTAAAACACAACAAAACCCAGCACGCTTGGTAGGATATAATGGTCCAACCGGCTAACTACCACCCTAAGTCCGGTGCCAAGCAGTTATACTGTATTTCGTCGTGTGTATGTGAGAGCTGGTGCCCGACAGAGCATTTCCTTGAATTGCCTGCTCCATCTTAGGCCCTGGCGTCGCTTTCCATCACTCAAGCCTAGGGTCAAAGGCATTTAAGTCGCCATCATCATCACCTTCGCGTTATATCCCGGTTGCAGCCCAAACTCTCGCTTCGGCGCCCGGGGTCCGCCTTCCGATTTTTTCTTTTCCACTTCGTACGGTCTTCAGCATCAAAGGCATTTAAGTAACTGATAAAATCATTCCCGCGTTGAATAGCATACCCAATAAAGATAATCATGATCCTTATCTAAATCGCTATGACGTCTTGTGGTTATGGGGCTTGTAAGTAGGGATTGTGTAAGAGATCACCATTCAAAACCCAGCATAACCGTTGGGTTATGCTGGGTTTTGAATGGGAGCCCATCATGTCCATTATTTGGTTGTAATATCTGACCTCCTCCGTGTTTAGGAAAGCAGGTAAAGCCGTCGATACCTGCCATTTTACCATCTACGGCTGGTCTAACCGTATAATTACCGGTAGTTCCAGTACGGACGCGGAGGGCAGACGGTAATCGCTCCATGAAAATACTGGTATCCCTGTGGTGACAGATTTGGAATATAGAATGTCAACAAACCATACCATCCTGAGGGTGTCGTAAGAAGCGAGCACAGAGATAGATCACATAACCGGGAAAACTTGATACAAACCCTGTGCCAATCCGTTTTGCCAGGGTGACACAGTAGGCTAAATTCCCTCTATGCATTTGGAGGAGGCCTGACTCAGTAGTGGGTAATTTAGGCTGAAACGACGAAATACTGGTAGTTAGCCAAATTAGGCAAGACCTGACATTATCATCATCATCATTTCAGACAAAAGACGTCCACTGCTGGACATAGGCCTCCCCCAAGGATTTCCACGAAGGCCGGTCCTGAGCCGCACGTATCCATCGCTTTCCGGCCACATTAACCAGGTCGTCGGTCCACCGTGTGGGAGACCTACCGCCGTGTGTAGGCAAGGCCCGTGATGACCACAAATTAAATTGGGGAAATGCGAGAGAGATATACTTAGCGTAGGAAACTATTTTTTTCAGCCGCAGCTCAGTAGTTGAACATTCCAGAAGTTCTCATATAGATGTGTTTGTTGCAGAACAGTAAAGGATGGGGCTAGACTTCAAGACGTTTCTTCTATACGCGCGGCTACTTTTCGACATGACTGTAGATTTCTTCTTCTCCTTGTATTGGGACAGGAAACGTCGTCCCATACCAGATCTGGACAAACGGCACGAACTGCTCACGGAAAGTGCTGTCACTTTAGCAGAGAAAATACGGAGCAAACAGCTGAAGTCTGAGGACTTGGTGAAGGCCGTCATTGAGAGGATAAAAGAGGTAACTATACATATACGTGTGGTGACGGATTTAATGTCACCATTCTTTTCCTTTCTGAGAGTGACTAAACCACGACAAGAGGCAGACAACCTATCCACAAGAGAAGGTTAGGTCAGTGGATACGAAAAGGGGCACAAAGGAAAAAAGACTTAGAAAAATTTCAACAAAATCCATCGCCTAATCCAGCCTTCGGGACCCGGTGGGATGTGGGAGTAGTAGGGTGGGGGAACACCATGGCACACTTCAAAGGCATTGACCTTGACCTCAAGGTCAATGACCTTGATGTCAAGGTCAAATTTCCGAAGCTCAAAATCCGCTATTCTTTGCTAGGTTGCTAACCTTGACCTCAAGATCAAAACCTTCAGGTCAAGGTCAAATTTCCGAAGCTCAAAATCCGCTATTCTCCTGAGGTTACTAACCTTGACCACAAGGTCTGGTGTCCTTGAGGTCAAGGTCAAATGACATTACAGTCAAGAATGTCTCAATTGACTTTGAGGTCAAGGGGTCAAGTGATTCCGGAGGTAATATTGACGGGGCTCCTAGAAGTAGTAGGTCTAGAAGACCCCGCCATCCCCTTCGTGGTTATTCTTCCCATCTAACCTAACGGGGATGTCCGAAGTTCCGAGCTCGCTACGCTCGCTCTTGTATCCTAAATTTGAGACACCAAATTTTCTAAGTCCCTGGTGCCTTTATAATGACTTGTAACGGGTGTAACAAAATCCTTAAAGCCATGAAAGCGAGGGCATAGAGCTTCCTAATCAAAAGAAGCAGTTCCATGTTTCATCTTCATTATTAACTTAAGAATGAGATATCGATGTTTTTCCGACCATGGGTTCCAGTGAAAATCAACCAACTAGCTGTCTGTCAAGTATATTATAATATTTACGCCATATGCTTAATTTATCTGAGTTCCATAATATTTCTTGGGTTTCTTTGCTTATTTCTCGATTGATGTCACTTCCGTCATCAATCGGCTCTTCTCTATAGAATGGCAATCCGAACCGGTGGTAAAAATTAAATGATAAATTATATATATATATTTTTTTAAATTTTGATTTTGTGTAATATTTTTTTTGACTATCTATTTGGAAGCATTCGTAAGAATTTATTCGAATTAAAAACATTTTGATTTTGAATATTTAAAAGAAAAGTTGCATATTTTCCTGAAACCTTATAGGAATAGTTAGCAGTATTAAACGTGACCATGTACGTTTAAAAAAAAGGTATTTTTTTTTTTTTTTTTTTAACTGAATTCTAAGTAAACAATGTGATAAATCGTGCAGTTTTCGATTACTTTTTCTAGCGAGTGAAGTGTTAGTAATCATGTTTTTGCTTTTATTGTTCGCTCGTCTCGCTATTCAACTTTACTGTGTCATTTTGTCAAGATTTTACCGTTTATTTCTCGAATGAAGTCATCAATATTTAAGAATATTTTGCAGCAACACGATCGCGTTACTGGCATTAGACTGTCGATCTTTTATTAATGGATATAAGGTTTTTGTCACATCCTGTTTAGAGTTATTTTACACTATAACAGTATTTTATTAATAATATATCAGTATTTTTTAACAATACGCGACTTATTATTTTACTAATAGGTAATATCTCGCCCAACCGAAATGTCTTCACGCTGAGTGGGTTTATGAAAAACATTTTTTTTAGGTTAACCCGATAATACATGCAGTGGCAACAGAGCGGTACGAGTTGGCTTTACAGGAGGCTAGGGAGGTGGACGAACTCATCGCAGCTGGTCTACCCGAAGACATTGCCTCCAAGAAACCCTTTTTGGGTATGGTATAGTTTTTTAATCGACGAAAGAGGAAGTTTAGGTTAGAGATACCCAATTCGATTGTGTGTTTTTTTATTAATGTTTGTTACCGCTTATCTGCGTCAAATATTAGTATAGTAAATGTTATGTAAATTGTGGTCTTTCGTAAACTGAATATTGCATTCAATATACCGGCCATTACCCTTTTGTTGTGAATGCAATTTCTTCATCGGCTGGATCATGAATACATTGCATTCTTGTGTGACCTCGATCTAAACAAACATATTGTGAAATTTAAAACAAAATAAGGTAAATGCACCTAATGCAGCGTTTCCCACAAATGCTACATAAAAAAATACTCATATTTTGCTGCCTTGCTGATCTAAGATTGGATGTGCCGCTTTTGGACAGTCAACAGTTCGATTCCGGGGTCGGGCAAGTGTCTTTGTCTAAACCAGAGGCATTTGCTATGAGTTTGGTTGTAATTTGTGTTCAGGAATTACATGTTTGTGAACTGCCCCCGTGATACTGGTTATACCTAGTTATAACCACAAAACATAGTTACGCACTTTTAGGTTTTGAATTATTTAAAAAAGCAATTATTAAACCCAGGGCAAGTATGACTTAAGGCACTTACCCGACCCCGGAATGATCCAAAGGAATGTCCAATCCCTAGACCAACAGTCGATTTGGACCAAACCTGACCCAGCAGTGAGTCTTTTACGGACTGAGAAGGAGACGTAGAACACAGCACACAGGAACCTACTGTGGGAGAGTTGTCTATAAATAAAAAAGAGGCATCTACCTCTGCTACTACTCAGTCCGGCCTCCTCCCGTTAAATGGAGGGTCATGTAATTGCCTACTACGCCACGCTGGCCCGATGGGTTGGGACAGGGTTTCGTATCACGTCTGCGGCGGCGTGGTTCTGCATCAGATCCCACAATGCCGCAACAGGACGCGAGTTGGAGCACCCCGGGGAGGTTTAGTGGGTAGGCCCCAATTATGGGGGAGAGACCCACACACCCCTCGCTGGCCATCCCCGTGGCCGGCGAGGAAGTCCATAGAGGATTTTACCCCGGGTGAACAAAAAAAAGGGGTTTCGTATCAAGCTTTCCTTCTCTAGTGGCTATGGTATCGGCCTTGTCATTTCCTTTTGTCGTCTCTTACGACACCCTCAGGACGGAATGGGTGGCGACATTTTGTATTCTACATCCTTCATCACACGGATAAAAAGAGGCGTATAAAAACATAATTCGACTATTGTCGGCATTCGTATGCCCGGAGCAATTTATTCTTCATCTTATTTCACGGTCGCTGTTTTTGTGAAACTTGAAAGCGGAACGCCGTTGGTCATGACACAGCATAAAACGGTAAATTTCCATGCGCGGCGTGCAAAGTCCAGAGAACTAGTTTAACAGAAGCAGTTTGACTATAATGTTCTGTTTCCACTGGTAGCTGTCCCGCATGAATTTCGAATAGATTTATTTTTTACGTCAAGCTGAAGACAGGGCGCTATATAAATAATCTTCTATCTTCTATATAAATAAAAATGAATTGCTGTTCGTTAGTCTCGCTAAAACTCAAGAACGGCTGGACCGATTTGGCTAATTTTGGTCTTGAAATATTCGCCGAAGTCCAGGGAAGGTTTAAAAGGTGAAAAAAACATTCAGGCTTCTTATTTATTGATTCTGAGGCGGTACGAAGTTTGCCGGGTCAGCTAGTAATAAATATAAATATCCTTGGACATTTCACACAACGCCATCTCGTCCCAAGCTAAGCAATTTAATGCTTGTGTTATGGTAACGAGATGGATGATAAACTACTTATATACATTTTTTTTTGTAAATACACACATATTATAGATAGAAAACACCCAGACCCGGAACAAATACTTGTAGGTCGTACAAATATTTCTTCCGTGCGGGGAATCGAACCAGCGACATGCTGCGCAGCAGTCGATTGCTCAACCACTGCGCCAACCGTGTCGCTCTTTAGGGGAGGCCTATGTCCAGCAGTGGACTAATGTGGGCTGATGATGTTTTTTTTGCAAGTTTCACGGGGTGTTGGTTGAGGGTGATGATTGAGTCACAAACAAACATCCATCTATCCATACAAAATATTATAATCATCATCATTTCAGCCCATAAATGACCCACTACTGAGTCGGACCTCCTCCAATTTCACGGAAGGAAATAATATATACAGTCCTCGCCATTCGAACTTCGGTACGAACTTCGGTACGAACTTGCGCATCGTACATTTCATAACCAATACGAACGTATCTCACTCACACTAAAACCTATTCTACACGGTTGGGTCCAACCACCAACAGAGGTCACCTTGGTTGAGTTGGAGCAAAAAGCAACCGTGTAGAAGTTGGTTGATGTCAATATTTGGTTGACCAACCGAGTGGACTTCCAACCACCTTGATCGTGAGCGCATCCCTCACTACCAAGGACCAATAGAGGACATTGGGTTGAAGAGCGACCGTGTGGATGCTTGTTGGCCTGCGACCGTGCGTAGTTGCGGCCAGTGTTGCCATATAAACAGATTTATCTGTATCTTTATAAATATAATTCAACTGATCATGAACGTAGAAAGAACAGCGGACGGAATCCCGTAGGTATACCATTATTAAAAGCATAATTGTAAATTAATATTATAATACTCCTGAAAATAAAATGAAGTAAAATTATATATTTAAGTGGCTTAGGAGTCGAATGATCGAATTTTTAGTAATTATTATTTATTTTATTTTATTGGACAACAAAACAGGTAACAGTTAATAACTAAACTTAATATCTAATAAACGAATCTATCCTAGGTTGGAACCCCTAATAATGTTGACACATCATGTCGTAAAGTTACATATTAAACATAGTACAAAGCAACTATTATTATACTTTATCATAGAATCTGAAAATGTCTAAAATTTATCTTCAAGTTCTAAATCTGTCCGAAAAGCATCTTTTGAACCGTATTATGGAAATGTGAATGTAGGTATGACGACTGATAGGTGTGTGTGGAGACTACCACCTAGTGTGGGACAGGGGCCGTAAGATGATAATGGTGTTTATAAATATGACGATTTATAAGAGTTTTGTGATGAAACCTACGTAAATAAAGTTCCTTTTGAGTTTGAGTTTGAGCATTTTAGTATGGCGAGAAGATTTCTAGATTTGGGTGAGTTTAACATAGATAATTATCATTCATTATAATTGAAACTGAATCTACTAAACCGCTAGAAAAATCCACCAGCCACTAAAAGCAATATTTCGCCACTAAAAGGGGAGTCGAAACCACGAGTTTTAGTGGAAAATACCACTAAGTTGGCAACACTGCTGACGAGTTGTCTCAACTACACATCGTGTAGATTGAAAACCAACTTTGGTTGGAACAACCAAGGTGACCTCTGTTGGTGGTTGGACCCAACCGTGTAGAATAGGTTTAACTGACACGCGGGTGGCGAGGACGCTTGCCGGTGAAAAACAGCGCGCGCGGACGTGCCCTGCCTCCCTGCCCCACGTACGTCCCGCTGATACCTGATTTTGTGATGTGCACAGCGTAATGCTACATTCAGAGCGGCAATAAAGATTGACGAGTACTGTACATATATTATTCTAAGATCTATTACACCAAAGGCTATTTGGAAATCACAATTGGAATATGATACTACCTACTACTACTCAGCCTATAGCTGACCCACTGTTTAGTCGGGCTTCCTCCAGTTGTAAGGAGGGTAATTAACCTACTGTGCTACGCAGGCCAGACGGGTTGGCACAGGGTTTCGTATCGAGTTTTCCTTCTCTTGCGGCTAGGTTATCGGCCTTTCATTCCCTTTTGTCATCTCTTACGACACCCTCAAAAAGGAATGGGGTGATGACATGTATTCTAAATACGTCATACCACTATTTGCATTTAAAAACCATAATGTTGTCTCCAGGTGTTCCTTTTACGACGAAGGAGAGCCAAGCAGTTAAAGGGTTGCCTTTTACTCTGGGTCTGTGGGCTCGCCGCGATAAGTTAGCGTCAGAAGACAGCGAGGCGATCGTCCGTCTCAAGGAGGCAGGCGCCATCGTTGTGGCGGCCACCAATTTACCAGAACTGCTCGTTTGGTTAGTAACCTATAATATCTAATACCTACTGCTACTCACTCGGGAAAAAATGCCTGACCGCACATCCCGCATCCGGGGAGACTATGGGGTAGTGTGGGACCCTCACCCACTAAAACAACCCGCCCGCGCCGTACGTCGACACCCACCCTCACGCGGCAGACCACGGGTACCGCGTACCTTGCTACCGTGGAGGCCTTAAATGACCCACCGCTGAGTTGGGCCTCCTCTACTTACATGGAGTGTAATAAGCCTACTGTGCCACGCTGGCTAGGTGGGATGGCACAGGGATTTGTATCAAGTTTACCTTCCTTTACGGCTTTGTCATTTCCTTTTGTCGACTCTTACGACACCCTCGGGATGGAATGGGGTGGTGACACTATGTATTCTAAATCCGTCAACACGGACCTATAATATAACTCGTTGCATCTGTAGTGACCTTTTTAGTGTTCGCTGGGGAAATGCTGACTCTCGGGGGTTCGTTATGTGGGGCTCCGGAACACTCGACTACCCACTAAAACCCAGCGGTATACACGTCTCGTTTGGGAGGCCACAGGATCGTGAGGGCGCATTTTTTGTAGCGGCCTGACTTGTTGCGACTATCGAAGGCCTTTTGTCAGCGGTAATTTGTAAATATTGATTTTAGGCCAACAGCGAAATAGTTATAAAATATGATGCTTGAATTTTCCCCAGATCATTTTGCTCAAGATCTTTTGCTAGAATATAGAGGAAAGATTTCACTTTTTGTATACTTGTCACGTAGCTTGTCACGAATAAGCTCGCTCACTAAACACTGCGTACTACGTATACGCTCTGAATGTAGCCGTCTACGAACTTGCTCATCGTACATTTCATAACCAATACGAACGTAGCACACTCGTAATAACGCACGGGAGGCGAGGACGTGCACGGCGTGTCCTGCCTCCACCCCCGCATACGTCCCGCTGGTACCTGATTTTGTGTTATGCGCAGCGTAATGCGGCTAGGAGAGGAGCGGCCATCAAGTTTGGCGAAGACTGTACTTGTACTAACGAATGGTTCTTTTTCAGGCAAGAAACCCGTAACCCAGTGTATGGTATGACTAAAAATCCACACCACACCGGGCGCACTCCGGGAGGATCTAGCGGCGCAGAGGCCTCCCTCACTGCCTCCTATGCTACCACTGTCAGCTTGTGTGAGTTGTATTATAGCTTTTACTTTTACACACATAAGCAAACTTTTACACACACACAGCAGTGTGTCATTTATGGGTTGTGGACTGTTTAAATATAATTAGAAGATCGTTTACCCCGGCTAATCCCCAACGGCCGGGTATCCAGGAGGATATCCGACGTAAAATTAAAAAGAAAAGGTTATGGTTCTGATGTAACAGTTTATTTTAGAAAAGGGTCTCTTGCCTAAAATAGTTTGCTGGTCTAGAGAATGCAAGTCCTCCCTTTGGGCCACAATCCCCGTTTCGATTCCAGGGTCGGGCAAGTATCTAATATGCCAGAGTATCACACTAGACTTGAAAGTCGTTTCCATCCCTGAACATGTTCGTAAAGCGACCTCGTGATATAGGAAAACCAGGGATCGGAGCATATATCTTTTAAAAACTACAATAGATTTTCCTCTATAAATCTATACTAATATATAAAGCTGCAGAGTTTGTTTGTTTATTTGTTTGTTTGTTTGTTTGTTTGAACGCGCTAATCTCAGGAACTACTGGTCCGATTTCAAAAAATCTTTCAGTATTAGATAGTCCATTTATCGAGGAAGGTTATAGGCTATATTTTATTTTCAAAAGAATTAGGGATCCGTATGAAAATTGCGATTTTGTAAACCAAGGTGTAAAATCGAAAACCTATTTATGCGTGCGCTGCAAAAACTATTGACAATAGAACAAAATTATGTACTACGGATTTGTAGGTCTTATAAAGATCTACAAAAAAGTTTGCGAGAGCACATATCTAACTATCATAGTTTAGTCACAATAACCGATTTTATGTTCATAAAAAATATGCACGGGTTCGAAGCCCACGCGGGCGAAGCCGCGCGCAAAAGCTAGTGTTCTATATATATCTATACGTTGAGCAGATGGGATCACAAAATAGTAATGAATTTTGTTGCATCAGGTTCCGATCTTGGCGGTTCGACCCGAATGCCTGCGTTCTACTGCGGCATGTTTGGACATCACCCCACACCCGGAACAACAAACTGCAAGGGTACGAGTCAAATTTAACTAATTTCTTTGCAAATCCTTTAGAGGAATATTTATCAATAGCTAAATTCTTCGGGATCTGGATGATATTTGGTGAACTTTGGTGAATTGCTGAATTTGGTTTTCAGGCTAATGGTATTTTAGGTAACTAAGTATAGTGTTAGTAGGTTATGCTAAGAGGCTCTCACGATATATCATTAATCTTAAATTTATGTAATAGTTGCCTGGAAGAGCTATATGATCTTTTTTGTATTGATGTAAATTTGAGGTAACTAACAAAATTGCAAACTAATCAAATGTATTCCAAAATATATGGGCTGGTTAACACTAAACGTCTTGCTTGATCCAGGAGTGATGTTCCGCAAGGGTGATGAGGAATCGATGTTGTCGCTCGGGTTCATATCCAAACACGCGGAAGATTTGGGACCGCTCACCAAAATCATTGCTGGGGACCAGGCGGAGATGCTCAAACTTGACCGCGATGTGCACATTAAGGTATACCTAATAATCATCATTCGCTATATTTGAAGATCATTTTTAGAGACGTAATAACACGTAGTTTCTTAAAAATAGGTTTTTTAAAGTTGATGCTGAATCTATCAATGTGTGAGTGAGAGCCATACGTAAATATTTTATTTGCCACACCAACGCGTCAATAAATTAATGTTGCGCGTAACTAAAAAAAAGTAAAAATTTTAGCTGTTTTTATTCGAGTGTAACTTGTAAGAAATGTTGTCAAGAAAAATGTAAACCGACTTCAAAAGCTTAGTTTTCATTTCTAGTTACTTTAGTAGTAGTTTTAGTGGTCGTTTTCGTAGGCCTTTTGTCTGTTTACTATGTGTACTGTTTACCATAGTAAACATTACACATAGTAAACAGACAAAAGGCCATTGAAGATAGGTACATATACCTATCTTCAATTTATTTAATATGGGTTTTGCTTACAGGATATAAAATTTTACTATCTGGAGACGGGCAGAGACAGAATGCTGAGCAGTATCAGGGCGGACCTCAGAGGCGCTATGAAGAGGTAAGTCTGCTGGTTATTAAAGAACGTGTGTGAAACGGAGACAAACATAAATGACTCGCTGCCCCAGCTTCGTGCGGGTAGACTATCACTTTTAAAACATTTTGGGTACATTATCGTTTATTTTTCTACAAATATTATGTTTAGATAGATATTTTTAATTTCGTGATATCTATAGAATGGAATGTTCGATTATAATAATTCAAAAAGTAATCTGCAGTATTGTTTGAAACTATTCATTTGGATAAAGACTGATTTTATCGCCTTATCTATCAACTTTTAAAATGTCGTGATATTTTTTGTAGATATTGCTACTACTACTACCTGGCCCATAGAAGACCCACTACTGAGTCGGGCTTCCTCCAAATTCATGGAGAGAAATTAACCTACTGTGCCATTACGGGTTGTCCCAGGGTTTCTATCAAGGTGTTTCGTCTTGGGTCTTTAGTCGCCTCCTACGACATCTTCAGGATGGAGTGGGTTGGTGACATTGCGTATTCTAAATCCGTCACCCCACGACGTTGATCTAACAAGTATAAATAAATACTATTCCTATTTGCACATCATCGCTATTTGCTAATGCCATAGTAATATGACAGGGTAATAACACGGCTGAGCCAAGAGACGACCTCATCAACGACAGCACCCCAGCCTTACTACCATGAGGGATTCAGTCACATGTACAGTATCTGGAAGCACTGGATGACCAAGGAGCCTGAACATTTGGCCTCGATGTGCACAGACGGCAGCGGCAACGCTAATGGGCTTATTGAACTCTGCAAAAAGGTCAGACATAACTACAGATATTTATTTAATTTCAGATATTTATAGGCGCAAGGCAAATATCATCCAGCCAGGCTAAGTGGCCTGACAGTGGGCGGCGCTTTCCCCCGATAATGTGGTCGAGGGTTTCTTAACCGTACTTAAAAGATTTTTTTATTCAAACTAAACTCAAAATGAATTTTATTTACGTAGGTTTTATCACAAAACTCTTATAAATCGTCATATTTACAGTTACCATTATCATTATCTTACGACCCCTGTCCCACGCTAGTCTCCATACACACCTATCAGTCGTCATATCTACAGTCACAGTCTTTCATACACAATTTCTCATTCTTACAATCCATCCATCTCTCTTGATCTCCCACAACCCTTACGTCCACCCACATTCATGCTAAAACTACCACCGGTTGGGAATGCTGCTCTACAGAGAAGAGCCGGCAAGAAACTCTGTAGTTGCTTTTTTCAAATCAATGGGTTTGTTTACAAAAAGCACTTAACAGCATAGTGGGAGCAAGTTCGCCAGATGAGAGAAACACACAACACGTTTACGCATGAATTACAACTAGGCCTTGGGTCAGGGCCAATCAAATACAAGTCCGCGAATTAATAGCTATCCATTGCGTCGTTGCTCACACATACAGTGTACAATATATGACATTGTCTAAATGCTACGTACAAGTGAGTTATATTATTCAAGAGGCTAAAGGAACAGAGCACAAGCACAAAATGTCAGTCACTTCCAGGCATCAATGTCACAAAGATAGTCATTTACGCGGTAGTACCCTTTATTAATTAAAGTAGATTTAACAACATTTTTAAACTTTATGAAAGGTAGACTGACGATATTCGGCTGATATGCCTAATCTAATCTACGAAGCATCAATCAATTTTCTTTAAAGGTTATCCGGTATTTTGGTTGAATTGACGACAACTTGGCGATCTCTAATTCAAATTAAATTTATATAAATACCCGTACCACAGGATATATTAATTCTAAAGTACCCGTACCTTTTCTCGACATAAGAAAGGACTGAAGCTTGCTACATACCTACTTTACCCAATCTGAACTATCAATATCAAGAAATATTTCCTACAAATGCGAGAATTGCGAAAAAGCCGTACATCGCGATGGCGATGTTTACAGAGCGACTTTTTATGAAATTCCACCGATCTTTATAAAATCATTCCTCCATCTTGTCGGAGGAGTAGGTACCTTCAAGACTGTTGTCGCAAAAGACTTCCGGATAATGATTTTATTTATCTAGTTATGTGTTTCTTTTTTACAGGCCCTTGGTATGAGTAATCTATGCCTGTTTACTATCGTGCGGCTGATTGAAGAACAATACTTCCCAAAGGTCGACGGTGAATGGGCGGAGAAACTGTCTAAGGAAATGAAGGCGGACTTATTTGTAAGTAACTATAATAGTATTTAACTATTGTCACTGCTATTTTATTTTTGCTTTTTTTTTAAACAGAGTGCGCTTGGCGCATGTGCTTTTTCATTATCATGATTTTAGCCAAGAGACTTCCACTGCTGGAAATTAGACCCAAGGATAGGAAGGCTGGTCGTGAGCCACCCGCGACTTCTTCCGGCGACCTTAACCAGGTCATTGACCTACCGTGTGGGGCTGCACCAGCACTGCGCATTCCGGAACGCAGTCGTGGATTAGGTTCCTTCGAAATCGCTAAAACCAGTGTCTTTTACAGAGCAAACTTGGCGACAACGGCGTTTTGCTAATGCCCAGCGCGCCTCAACCGGCACCGTACCATTACTCTTGCTTTCTGAGACCGTACAACTTTGCCTACTGGGCTATCGTCAACGCTTTGAAATGCCCCGCTTCACAAGTAAGTAAAGAGCCACGCCATTTAATGATACTGTTATAGGTGGATCCAACGGGATTGACGGTCGATTGGGTTGAAGGTCACGGGGTGGAAAACCAATGGGATAGAACCTCATATAAGCTTAGGACAGTACCTGAACTACTGTACTAATTCTGAATATGCTGATAGCGTTGTGTGCCCTATCTATTTGTAAAACTGTCATGCAGATTACATATCAAATCTCCATGGTATATTTTTAAGCCTAACATTTCTCTATTTTGAGTGATATGCAATTAAACTGTCAGACCAGCCCACTTACAGACAATGTAGACAACATGAAATCTTTACCAAGATCCTTTTGGATAATGAAGCCACTTCGCGCCAGTGTTAAAACAGGTTTAATAAAAAGCTGAAAGTTGAAAAAAAAACTGCGATGCGTTTTGGTAACCCTGGTGAATTTATCTACTAGCAGGCTAAGTATGTTGAAGCGTAGGGCTATCATCTGAACATAAAATAATTTGTTCTTGCAAAAAATACTTTATAGGGCAATAGGGTGACTAATATTAGCTTAGAATAAAATTCTCATTTCAATGAAAAACCAATAATGATTTTGAATAATAAAATAAAAAATTTGAGTTATCTAATGGCGGTAAATGTGTGCGTTCGCCACTGGAATGAAATAAAAAACTGTTGTAGCATTTTTTATTTTCCACTAAAAAGTATATCTTTTTTCAGGTACCTTTAGGCGTCAACAGCCAAGGTTTACCGCTTGGCATCCAAGTTGTGGCGTCACCATACAATGACGCCCTATGTCTTACCGTTGCTAAATATTTGGAGAAACAATTCGGTGGCTCCGTTAAGGCTTGTAAAGTCAAATAAAATTAAGTTTCAAGAACTGATTATGGGATATAGGTATTTTTTACGCTCTCTCTTAGCTTGAATTGATAATTTGTTAGAATGTTATTATATAGTGTTATTTTAAGGTTTACTCGTAGATTATACGATACTTTTTGTCGAATCATGAATCAACAAATATAACTTGCTGAGATCTCGCAGATAAATTTATTTTCATTTTGATTGTAGTTATTTCATATAATATCGCGAGTTCTTTAATTTATTTTAAGAATAATGCTATTGTATTGCTTATGTATTTACATAATTATTTTATTAAACACATTTTAAATTTAAAAACAACCATTGTGTTTCACTTGTTTCTACATCGAACTACGCGAAAAATACCCCCAGAATGGCGCCGGCATAGTTTCATTGATACGAACTTAAAACTTTCTTTGTCAAAGTTCTACTTACTAATCCAATTTATTAAAAATCGACAATCAACTTCCAATGGATGGTCAATTTTGATAATTTTAAAATAATTGAACTACGAAGTTTGTCCTTGAACGGATTTTTGACAATTGTATCGAGGGCACTACGGTCTGAAAAAAAAAATAGAAGGATGGGAGGAAATAAATATGCAGGCCCCAAGGGTTCCAATAATACACACTCCTATGAACACTGAACACTTTGGAGAGCAACAGAATTATGGGAATATTTGCAGGTAATAAATAGCGACGTGTGGCGGGTCGACCACTTCCCTTTGATTGGTTGAGGAGATCGATGGCTGCCACATGCGTTATGCTTGTGAACAGGTGCCGCTGTTTGTTGTTAGTCGGCTCACTGGATTCAAGACTTATAATTTCATTTTTAATTCAAGACTTAAAATCTTCTTCTAATTATAAAATTCATATTTGAGGTGAGCGCCTTTTAAAACCAAATAAATCTAGTTAATTAAATGTAAACGACCTTATTAATGTGGCGTTTAAAAAAAAGACAAGGCTTGGTAGCGACCACATGCTACATACTTTACACAATTTACCCGAAAAATCTGAAGTAATTGCATCAAGAAATATCACCTGCAAATGCGAGAGTTACCAAAAAGTCCCACACCGCGATAGCGAAATTTTAAGAGCAATTCGCAAGTTAAAGATTTCCCTGACTACAACTATCGGGGGGATAGGCGCTGCGACCCCTAGCCAGACAACACCTCGTCTGGCTGGATGATCATCCCTTTGCGCCTAAAAGCCCATCGAGTTTCTTCCGCCAGGTCTTCTCGGTTTGAGCCGCGTTCCGACCTGGTAGTAGTATTATAAAAATGATGTATCCGATGATGATTGTGAACGCTATAATTGGTTTATAAATTAAAGCATTTTTCTATTAAAATCTATTTCTTAATCTATTCATATTCTAAAAAATAGCAATTCCAGTATTACCATCCATAGACAGCTGTCTAAGCAAGCTTGCTTGAACGCATCTGTGTAATTTTTTCCCGGAAAGGTATTTGTTATAATTAAAATTCATTGTAAAACAATTTGTTTAGTTGTGCATGTATTAATAAAAGCTACGTGGCAGGTTATAAATAAAAATAAGTCGTGCTTTCCACAAGACGAAATATTAATAATAGAAAAAGATAACTCAAAATTTAACCACCCTACTGACATTGCGAATGCATTTAATAATCATTTTATTGACGAAATCGAACGTAACGTAAAACATGACATTAATCGACATAATATTAATAACAATTTGACAATGCAATCTATGTTCATGCTGCCTGTAATTAAGGATGACATCGTAAAAGCAATCTGTAGTCTAAAAAATACCAATACTATCGGGTATGATGGGATATCCACTAAAGTAATTAAGTTTGTCAGTGAATTAATAGCAGATCCATTAACACATATTATAAATCTGTGCATTTCTGATGGTACTTACCCGAATAGTCTTAAACAAGTAATAATAAAACCCTTACATAAGAAAGGTGATAAAAGTGACATAAAAAATTATAGACCAATAGCAAAAATTCCTATTATATCGAAAATTTTTGAAAAAGTAATCTCTAAATCAATTTATGCTTATTTTGACAAATACGAATTATTCTCTGTTGAACAAAGGGGTTTTCGTAAAAATATTACAATTAATATGACAATTTTTGACTTAATCTATAATACTATGACATGTGTAGATAAGAATATCCCTACATGTGCAATATACACTGATATGACCAAGGCCTTCGACTTTGTTGACCATAATACACTTTTGGCCAAACTTTATGGGTACGGAATAAGAGGCAACATTTTGGAGCTTCTAAAATCTTATTTAAGTAATAGATATCAGTGCACAGAAGTCACTAGATTATGCCCCAAATCAAGAGAACTAAAAACATACGGATCTACATCGAGAGCAATTAAATACGGAGTACCGCAGGGAAGTGTATTAGGGCCCCTTCTGTTCTTGATCTATATAAACGATCTACCCAAAATTACAAAACATAAAATGGTTCTTTTCGCAGATGATAGTACAGCTTTAATTAAATGCACAAACATAAAAGAATATGAAAATGATATAAATAATTGTTTAACTGACATTATAAATTGGCTGAATGATAATAATTTAATAATTAATTTAAATAAAACTAAAATAATGCACTTTCATCAAAAATATGACGTCCCAAAAATTTCCTGTTCCTATAACGACATTGAAATAGAAGAACTAAAAGTGACCAAGTTCTTAGGTATAATAATTGACAACAAACTAACGTGGAAACCCCACATAGAAGAATTATGCAAACGAGTAAGTAAATCTGCTTATGCGCTTTTCCAACTAGCAAAAAAAGTAAATATGGACACACTTCTAACAGCATATCATGGACTTGTAGTTTCGGTTCTAAGGTTTGGTATTATTTTATGGGGACACTCTACGGATAGGGAACTGGCATTTAAAATTCAAAAAAGATGTCTGAGATCAATGTGTGGTCTGAAGACAACAGACAGTTGTGTTCCATATTTTAAATCATTAAAATTGTTAACTTTGCCATCACTTTATATTCTAGAAGTGTCATTATTTGTGAAACAGAACCCAAAATTATTTGATAAGGTTTCTACAGTACGAGACATTCCTGTTCGCACACAATATAAGAATAAATTATGCTCAGTTAAATGCAAAACAGCTTTAGTCAAAAAAAGTATTCTTGGTATGGCTCCTCTTGTATACAACAAAATTCCTGATAGACTTAAAAATATGACATTAGCACATTTTAAAAAGAATCTGACTTATTTACTTATCGAACGATGTTATTATACTGTTGACGATTTTCTTAATGATACAAACCCAATGTGAAATTTTATTCATGACATTATGTATAAATTGTAACTGTGTACTTAATTATTAATTTGCACACCTCTAATGGTTGTAATACAGCGGACATTATTTATTTGTAACATCTGAACCTACTTACCTGTGTTATGCAAATAAATGGAATTTGAATTTGAATTTGAATTTAATAATGGATGACAATAATAAATATCGAGAGAAATTTAATATTGCTTATAATTTAAAAATTAAATAATAGCAGCTATGAACGCATCGAGACATGACCTTACTTCGTCATTGGTTTGACATTTCTGTAAAGAGAAGACAGTCAATAACACTGGGCACTGGCTGGTCAATCAATAATCAATACGATAAAGTATTCTCGACAGCGCGCAAGCGCGCACTCTTTTGTTTAGCGAATATCTACTACATAATACTTAATACAGTAACGACTACTGACTGAACTTCTTGACCCTAGTCATCGCGATAGCAAGTATCGCGTCTATCATTAAAAAAACAAGCACCTAGCTCATTCAGCTGTTTTTGAAATACTTTAATAAAAGTACCTGTTAAAATATTTAAAGATGCCGAGTGTACTTACTGTGAACACAAAACCTTTTGAAGGGCAAAAGCCGGGCACCAGTGGGTTGCGTAAAAAAACAAAAATTTTCCTTCAAGAAAATTACACTGAAAACTTTATACAGAGCATTCTGAATTCGACCAAGGAGTATATCGTTGGTGCTACGCTGGTTGTAGGTGGTGATGGAAGATATCTTGTGCGGGAGGTTGTTGACAAGATTATAAAGATCGCAGCGGCAAATGGGGTAAGCATTGCTAAAATAGTACATATAGTGCTAAAATTAGTGAAGATACTTAATGGCAGGATATTTAGTTGGTAATTCCAAACAGCTGAGCAAATTTTACTCTTACATGGCATAGATTACAGCCCTTATATGACCCAATACCGAGTCTGGCCTCTTAAGTTCATGGAAGGAAATTAGCATACTGTGACACAATGGCAAAACGGTGTGGTATAGGGTTTGCAACGAGTATTCCTTCTCTTGTGGCTAGGTGATCCGCCTTTGAATTGATTTAGTCACCTCTTACATGACATCCACGGGATATACCATCCTTGGGGTTGGTAACATTGAGCATTCTCCCCCCCTTTATTAAATCCTACAGGCAGAAAAGGAACAAAGGACTAAAGGAGTAATAAAAAAGGACAAAGGAGGAAATAAAGAAATAAGGAATACATAGTATAAGAATAGGAATAGGAAAAATAGGCACATAACAAAAAAAGTAGCATGGGTTTAGAACCCCCTGAATAAATGAGGATGGATGAAAGAAAGATATAGTATGTAGAAAGAAAGTGCGAGAGGCATGATAGAGAGAACTTGTATGAATGTGGTAAAATTAGGCTCTGATCATAATCAGAGGTAGAGAGCTATATATAAAAAAAAAAAAACATTGAGCCTTCTGAATTAAAGTTATAACCTAAGTTCTTAACATAAATACTTAACAGAGAGTGACCGATCAAAGAGTGGAGCTGCCTTGCTTGTTTTTAACCACTGATCAAATAATGAAGCTCTTTCATCAGTGTCTTAAAAGTGCAAACACTAAAATCACCGAAGTTATAAAATTGTTTTAATTCTTCTTATTTCTTATTATTATTGCTTGCTTAGTGATCTAAGATTCCTACTCTGTTTCTACTTGTGAGTACCTGTAAGTGGCTCTGTGTCTCATATTCTATTGTTTTTCATTCATTTTAGCTGTTGGCTCTCCTTTCAATAAATAAACTGATCTCTATTTTAGACAATATCACAGGCCTAAATACTCCACACATTATAGTATGCAGTTTGTTTTTTAAAAAGTATTCCTAATGAACATGTCATTTATCCTGGAGTCAATGAATTAGTAATGTGAATGTTTTTTAATTTATCAACCTACATTGGGTCATTAAAGTTTTTATTTAATGGCTTGTAAGATAACAGTTCAATGACTGGCTATTGATGTACCTAATGACAGATGTAGAAATAATTTAAAGAAATTTATTACTTATAGTTCTGGAAACTTTCAGCTTAGTATGTATGTAGGTTTACCTAGTACCATAAGCCATAAAAACAATGATTTATTTTCTATTGTCTATTAATAATGGATTGTCTTTTGTTTCATGTCATGATTTAGTTTCTTTTTCTTATTTACAAGCAATATTGGTTTGTTTTGAGATAAGGCATGCTAAATACTATATGGATATTTAAATGGCAATATAGATATGTTTTACATGCCTTTCTATGTAAAAACAAAAGATATAATAAATATTTAAGTTACATAAATTTCAGGTGTCATTTTTTAGAATATTTAACAGTTAATATAAAAATAATAAATGTTTTTTTTATTTTGTCATTGTCATGGTTCATTGTTGGAGGAGGCCTATGTCAAGCAATAGCCTGGTGTGTTGCTTGACATAGGCCTTTTGACAGAGACATTTTATAAACCACAAGACCATACAAAGAGGAACTAGCTTAGAACAAAAGGGTACATCATCATTAGGGTTCATGGTTTCTCGAGCTTTTCAATTTCTCGGGTCTCGAGAATTCTCGACGATAATTTCTCGGGTTGTCGAGAAATTTACATTTACGTACGTTTTCTCATATTATATGGTTCCAATTACGTCAAAAATTCAGTGGGTTTTACTCTCACATAAAAGTATCAAATTAATTATAAAACTTTCATCGATATTATTCAAAAACATTAATCATATCATGGACGTATAAAAAAAGGCGGACGGAACTCTGGCTAAGACAAAAGTGAGACGCCAAAATGGCGGCAGCTCTGTATGTGTGAGTTAATTTTGGGGTTGCCAAGATACACAAAATTTTGCAATAAAAACATGGTTAAAATATAAAAAAAAATTGTTCGAAATTGTTATGTTTAACTTTAACATCCTAAATGCTGAGTTTTTTTTATAATAACGTCTTTTAAATTTTTATATTACTACTATACTTTTACTAGTTTATAATAACGAGATGTGTTGAAAACGATTCTAAATTAAAAGAAATGCTTTCATTACCAAAAATTTTTTTGTGATAATACATTTATGTTGCCTAACTATAATTTATTGCGCACCTCTTGAGAAGCACTGGTATTAAATGGTACAGTAACAGTAACACGTGGCAGAGGAATACCTCTGCCACGTGTCTTGACTCAAACAAATATTAAAACAAAATAAAGCACTGGGGATTAAAATAACGTATGATTAAGTTTACGATTCGACGACACGGTTGGCGCAGTGGTTGAGCGATCGACTGCTGGGCAGCATGTCGCGGGTTCGATCCCCGCACGGAAGAAATATTTATACGACCTACAAGTATTTGTCCCGGGTCTGGGTGTTTTTCTATCTATAATATGTATGTATTTACAAAAAAAAATGTATTTAAGTAGTTTATCATCCATCTCGTTACCATAAAACAAGCATTAAGTTGCTTAGCTTGGGACGAGATGGCGTTGTGTGAAATGTCCAAGGATATTTATATAATATTTATTTTTATATACCGACACAATAGCTACAATGTACATTAAAATTTTAAAAAAATAAGCGGCATAGTTTCATTTTTTTTTTGTATTATCCATGTCTTGGTAGATTGCTAATTTACCTTTTAAGGTACTGCATAAGTAACAACACGCCGGAGTCCTCCTTTAGTTGTTTATAAATCATCCGCATCAAAATATAGACTGCAAATGACACTGTATTTGTTTGGAATCCAATCGTTTTCACCATTACAATTTCTACTAAGTAATTTTAATTCAATCATTTCTCCATACTTAATTTTCCTTAGAAAATCTAGCAAAAGGAATATAAAATAAAATACCCAGTAGTAACTATTAAATAATTAACCATAATAATATATTGATTTTTATAATAAACGAAAATTGCCCACATTTCGGTTAATTTGCACACGTGAATATTGGCAACACTGAACTTAAAATTAATTGTTTTGTTCTAGCAAATACAAATTGATTTTAATGTATATTAACTGGAAATAAGTGATTGAATTATTCATTTACGTATGAAACGTGATTCCTGGATTGTTTTTCTTTCGGTCACTACGGTTTTTACACCATTTTACCACGCAAAACATGATTTATAGTTTTTATTTTTTCGCCGCATATTGCGTCTTTAAGCATCGATGTTCACGCGTGTAATGGCCGACTAATGTGTGAAAGTGTGCGTGCTGGCCTGTACATATAGCTGATCTGGCCGACTATGATGTCACAGTTTTTAGTTAGCGAGACTCTGTCCGACTTTTTTTATACGTCCATGAATCATATGAATTTTTTTTTTTAAATACAGAAAAAAATATTATTCTGACTCATAATCATAATGACAGCACCATTTTTGGCTGGTTATTAAGAACTTATATGCAAAAGTAGCTGCTATTAAACTAAACAAAAAAAACATGAAAGAATCATGATTTTTTTTGTTTAACTTTAATACCTTAACTTAGAATAAAATTACAATCACAGCACAATTTAGACTGGTTATTTAGAAAAAAAAAATCAACTTAAATCTTATGAACACGAAAGAAAACTTTAATATCTTAAACTCAGGTAGAAAGTATATGTAAATTATAATTAAATAACAATCATAGCACCATTTATGGCATGTTAATTAGAACATAAACAAATTAAAACTCTGCCAGTTTAATTTCTACAAACGTACATGATTTCTCGAGTTCTCGAGCTTGATTTCCCGGGAACAAAGCCCAACGATTTCCCGGGAATACTCGGCTCGAGAATTCCCGGGAACCCTAATCATCATCATCATGGTTGATTAGGGGTTTGTCCAGACTGCATAAACCAATCAATCTGCTGGTTAAGCAACGTCTGGTTATGTTGGATGAGTGTCTGTCATGCCCGTCATTTATGTGTAATATCTGACCTTTGTGCTTTGGAGGGCACAGAAACTGTTGGTCATGGCTGCCACTTTATCATCTAAGGCAGTTGTTTCAAATAGCCAGTAGCTTGATTTTGCTTGTCATAGGAACTCTATTGTACTTGATTAAAAGGGTTTTTATTTCCTAGGCTGCTAAGCTGTTGGTGGGGCAAGGTGGAATTCTTTCCACCCCAGCAGTGTCCCATCTCATTAGGAAGTATGATGCTCTTGGTAAGTATTCCATCTATTCATTCTAATTTTCTATAGTTAAAATGTCATCATTCATCATTTCAGCCAAAAGACGTCCACTGCTGGACATAGGCCTCCGCCAAGGATCTCCACAAACGCATCCATCGTTTTGCGGCGACCTTAACCAAGTCATCGGTCCACCGTGTGGGAGGCCTACCAGTACCACACTTTCCGGGACGCGGTCGCCCGTCGACGACTTTTCTGCCCCATCAGGCGACGGTCCTGCGCGCTATGTGCCCTGCCCGCAGCCACTTAAGTTTGGAAATCCTGTGGGCTATGTCGGTGACCCTGGGTTGCCTGCGTATCTCCTCATTTCTGATTCGATCTTGCAGGGAAACTCCGAGCATTACCCTCTTCATTGCCCTTCGGGTGACTTTGAGCCGTCTGATCGAGCCCATAGTGAGTGACCACGACTCTGTGCCATTATGTCATCACTGGTAACACACATCGCAGTATTTGAAGACTTTTGTCTTCAAATACTGCGGTTTTGTGGACGAAAAGATCTTTCGCAGCTTCCCGAACGCTGCCCAGCCGAGTTCGATCCGACGATTATCCTCCGGCTCTAACCTACCGGACAATATGTCCCAGGTAGGATAGAGCCTCCGATGTCAATAGGAGTTGCTTAAACATGATATTTGTCGTCTGCATGTTCATGCAAATGAGCAGGCGCTTCTTTATCTTTTTTGATACTGTAGAAATATCTCATGAATCTGATTATAATAATGCCGCAATAGTTTAAATTTAAAGTTATCATTTATCGATGATTTGCAAAATTGCAAAGCATGTTTGAACTGAAACGTAAAATGGAATTATGAATAGAAGGTCAATCTCCATTTATCCAACCTGCCTGCCTGAATTCTCATGCTCCAGTATGCGCGATACTAAAATGTATGGAAAGGATAGGTAGAACTAATTTAATCACAAAACGTGTGTTAAATCGCCAATGAGACGATTGTCTATCGTGAAAATTATCATACCAATTATCCACAAAGAGCTAATCAATAGAAACAGTTTTGTTTTTATAATCGTTTTCTATACTATAGTATGAGCGAGATATATGAAGATACATATTATGTTAATCTGAACCTGATTTTCATCCATGGGTTTCCTTGAAAATCAACCAACTAGCTATCGTTTTTTTGTTATACGAGTACTTACAAGCTTATTACTATCAGTTCCGCAAGGTTTCATAGAATATCTGTACTTATGTTTCTAGTGGGAGCCCTTTCGTAAGCAGCTGGTAACCAATGTCTTAATAAATGTATTATGCTTATTTTGTTTCTAAACGTTGCACACGGTCTTTCGGCAGTATTTCTCGTTATTTCTTATTTTTACATTTACGGACTAATGGTCGCCCAGCGGTCGAAATTCGACCAAAATTAATTTAAATCGAACTACAATTCTCAATTTTAATACAGATTAAAACAATAAACAAAAGAGTATGTACACATGTGTGTGTCAAATACAGGGTAGTGTGTGTAAAGTTGTTTTTATTAATATAATGTATTTCTTATGCATAATTAAAAACTGGTTACACAGGTATAAGTGTGTAGTTTCATACTTCTCCATCTGCGCAATTTTCGTAAAAGGGCTACACAGTTTTTGCTTCATTATTAATGTACAGATTTTTATAAAAACCAAAGCGATTTAAAAAACATCTCGTGTTAAAAATTATTCCGTCTACAGATATGAATATGATTAAATCAGTGTTCTTAGATTGACACAAAAATAGTGTATTCACACATATGATTAGATATTGGTATCATAACTGGTTGTATGAAAATGTTTTAGACTTCTGCAAAATGATATGTCCCCGTGTGGGGACGGGGCAGAATAAGCTTTCTCACCGCACGCTGGGAAAAAACCCGTGTTGTAAAAGTCAACAAAACCCAACACGCTTGGTGGTAGGATTTAATGGTCCGCCCGGCTAGCTACCACCCTCACATCTAAGTCTGGCGCCAAGCAGTTTTATTGTGTTTCGTCGTGTGTATGGGAGAACCGGCGCCCGACAGGGAATTTCCTATTGAATTGCCTGCTCCATCTTAGTCCTTGGCGTTGCTTTCCATCACGCAAGCCTAGGATCAAAGGCATTCCTACTACTACTACCTTTTAGCCCATAAATTACCTACTGCTGAGTCGGCCCTCCTCCCATCACAGGGAGGGTAATAGACGGGTTGGCTAACCAGCGTGGCGTAGTAGGAAGTTTTCCTTCTCTTGCGGCTAGGCTTTCGGCCTTGTCATTTCCTTTTATTGGTTGTTATGACACGCTCCGGATGGCAAAGGGTGGCGAATCTTGGTATTATGAATCCGTCACCACACGTAATTAACGGGCTATAAATTAGCATTGATAGCAAGAATAGTGCAAGAAGGAAGAATGCTTTCCAAAAAAAATAATTAGGCCAAAAATACTAATGCCTACTAACGGAACAATCTAATTTTTAGTGATATCTTAGATTAGTACACATTGAAATTAAATGTTGTGTTTCCCCTGTGACCATATTTGTTGTACAGCATACGATACTTCGGAACTTAAACATACAGCGATAAATACGTTAAAATACTTTTATGTCAATCATATTTTTTATTTTGGGGCAAAACCCAGATCCATCTTCAAATCAAATTAAATTGTCTTTGGTATAACTTTTTTAAATTCTACAGGCGGCATTGTCCTGACTGCGTCCCATAATCCTGGCGGCATAGAGAATGACTTCGGGATCAAGTTCAACATTGCTAACGGTGGACCGGCCCCCGACCACACAACTAACTTCATCTACAACCTCGCCTCTAACATCAAAGAGTACAAGATCGTCCCAGAGATTGAATGCGACATAAATGTTACTGGAGTTTATAACTATGATGTAAGTTTGTATTGAAATACTACTTGCTTGGTCAACCGTGTGGTAACTTTCCCGACCTATCAAACTCAAATCATTTATTTCGATTGAACCTATTTACAGATGTTTTTGAAGGTCAAAAGTGAAGTTAGCAATCTAGTTGTTTGTTCCAAAAAGTAGATTCTATGGAGAAGAACAGGCAAAAACTCCATGTCCACTATCGGGCGTCAGTCGTGTGGGGGGCTATGTTGGTAGCACTAGTTCGTTTACGTATCTTCTCATTTCTATTTATTTATAACTAGCTGATCCCGCAAACGTTGTTTTGCCAAATAATTAAACCCCCTTTTTTTGGAATTTTGTAAAATCCGCTGAATCAGACACATCACAATCAGAGACATTCAGACCGGCTATAAAGATTGGCGTGCACTATAAATGTGTGATACCTATATTTGTTTACGTGTTTTGTCGAATAAATAATTATTCTTCTACTTTTCTGCAGGTGGACGGTAAAAAATTCACCGTGGAAGTGTTAGATCCGGTAAAGGACTATGTGGCTTACATGAAGGAGATCTTCGACTTCGACCAAATAAAGAAGCTCATTCAAGGCACGCAGCAGCGGAAGCCTTTCAACGTTCTCATTGATTCTATGAATGGAGGTATTGTTTTGTATTGTTATTTTAGTACTAGCTACTACTTATGTCTGTCCGTGTGGATTTAGTGTCACCACCCCATTTCGTCCTGAGGGTGTCGTAAGAACTGACAAAAGGTAATGACAAGGCCGAAAACCTAGCGGCAAGAGAAGGAAATCTTGATACTAAACACTATGTGTACTTAAATTGTTTAATAAATAAGCACTGTGCCAAACGAAATGTAGGCTAATTACCCTCCATGTAACTGGAGAAATCTTGACCCAGCAGTCATCTATGAGGTGAATAGTAGTTGTGTTGTAGTACTACTTATGTGTGGGGTGTCTTGCCAGATAGCTGTTGTCAAATTATGTGTCCATGAGACAAGCACAGACATATGCCACAGCCAAATTTTTATGTATTTTTAGTTTACTACTTCATCCTAACTTGAAAGTTTACGGTGCAATAATTGTTTGGCAAAGCAGAAAAGACAATGTCTGCTCACTTCCCAGGCATGACAGTAATGACAAGCATTGCCATTAAAAAAATAATATATTATTTAATATTTAAAAAAATATCTACTCACTACAAGCACCCTTAACACCTCGAGATAATCATGTTCGCGGACTTTCGCCAAAAAGCTCTAATTATTGCAATTGATTTTTATTATTTCGTCCATTCGACAGGCAAAGGCATCTAACGTACTGCCAAGCTTATAAAAAATATTTAATTAAAACTTTTAATTTTATAGTTTCAAAAGTGACTGTACAAATATTCAATCACGAAATTGCAGAAAGGATGATAAAAGATGCATTTGTAAAAATTGACTTAAATAAATTGAAATCAACAAGGGTTTTGCTTGTTAACTGTACTTACAACACATTATAGTACATCCTAAAAAATATTGGCAAGTCAGCTAAGACATACGCCATCGCAGCGTGATGCTGCTATAGTTTTAATAATTTTAATTAATTAATATATTGTTTTAATAAATAAAATATGTTTTTTCCCTTCTCAAGTAACCGGTCCTTACGTGAAGCGGATCTTTTTGGAGGAGTTGGGCGCGTCTCCCACGAATGTACGCCGAATCGTCCCCCTGGAAGACTTCGGTGGGGCTCACCCCGACCCTAACTTGACCTATGCCGCCGACTTGGTCGATGCTGTCAAGAATGGCGACTATGACTTCGGAGCCGCCTTCGATGGTGATGGTAAGTTCATCTAAATATTATGTGACTCATTTTACCTGTCTAATTATCAACTCGCCATTATAGATAGATAGATAGATAACACTTTATTGCACGCGGCTTCGCCCGCGTGGGCTTCGAACCCGTGCATATTTTTATGAACATAAAATCGGTTATTGTGACTAAACTATGATAGTTAGATATGTGCTCTCATGGACGTTTTTGTACATCTTTATAAGACCTACAAACCCGTAGTACATCATTTTTTTCTATTGTCAATAGTTTTTGCAGCGCACGCATAAATAGGTTTTCGATTTTACACCTTGGTTTACAAAATCGCAATTTTCATACGGATCCCTAATTCTTTTGAAAATAAAATATATAAATAAATAAAAAAGATTTTTTGAAATCGGACCAGTAGTTCCTGAGATTAGCGCGTTCAAACAAACAAACAAACAAACTCTGCAGCTTTATATATTAGTATAGATATGCGACATAAACATAGTGTAGCTCGGAGCCTCGGCGTCAATCGTGTTTGTGAAATAATACATTATATCCGACTTCTTCTTGAGAAGAAGATCACTGACAACGATTATTAATTCAATGAAAAGCAGAATGCCAATTTCACTTCCTTTATCACCTCATGTAATACGCTCAAAATGGAATTGGTGCCAAGTTTACCTGTAGACTTTACCTTTAAGAGTAAGCTACTACTAATAGTCAGCCCATATATGACTCCATAAAACGAAGAGTATGTAACTTCCCCTAATATTGTAATTTGAAGACATAATTGAAATCCCCGCAGGCGATCGCAACATGGTGATCGGGCGCGACGCGTTCTTCGTGACTCCGTCGGACTCGCTGGCGGTGCTGGCCAACCAGCTGCACCACATCCCTTACTTCCAGCGGACCGGGGTCAAGGGCTACGCGCGGTCCATGCCCACTGCCTCCGCCGTGGACCGGGTCGCCGCGGCCAACGGGAAGGAGGTCTTCGAGGTTCCCACTGGTGAGTGGAGCTGTTATATACATTAATAAGTAAGGTAACATTGTTAAATTAGGCGACATTATTAAATTAGGTAACATTATTAAAATAGGTACAGTCCGCACCAATGTTTATGGCCGCTCTGACTGTAGCCGCATTACGCTGCGCACAACACAATCAGGTATCGGCGGGACGTACGTGGGGCGGGGGAGGCAGGGCACGCCTGCACGCGCCGGTTTTTACCCACAAGCGCCCACGCCACCCGCATGTTAGTGTGAGTGAGCTACGCTCGTGTTAGTTATGAAATGCACGATGCGCAAGTTCGCACCCACGGCTACATTCAGAGCGGCCATAAAGATTGGCGCGAACTGTATCATTATTAAATTAGGTAACATCATTAAATTAAGTAACATTGTTACATCAGGTAACATTATTAAATAAGGTTACAGTGATAATTTTGGTTGTGGGAAGACTAACATTGTTAGGTAAATCCTTATTTTGATATTTCAAGTCAATCACAGAGTAGCATAAGGATCCCTTAAAATAGTTAATATCGTAGTCTACAAGATGACAGTCAACAACCGTTAATTATAAACCATATTTCATGCACCTTAAGGTTGGAAGTACTTCGGTAACCTGATGGACTCCGACCAACTGTCGCTGTGCGGCGAAGAGAGCTTCGGCACTGGGTCGGACCACGTGCGAGAGAAGGACGGCATTTGGGCTGCGCTTGCCTGGCTGAGCGTGTTGGCTGCAACCGGTAGAGGGGTGGAGGACCTGCTCGTCTCTCACTGGGAGGAGTTCGGAAGGAACTACTTCACCAGGTAAGATAGTCATACTATTAATATATATCACAAAACTCCTTTTTTTATATAGTGGGGGAAACCTTTTATAGGTCCCCAGCCCAGGGGCGGGGTCTGTGGGAGTCCCGGTCGCGATGAGATGGCGATTGCGAACGGTTTACCCACTAAAACCTACCACTAATTGTCTGCGCGGGCCATCTGTCGTTCGGGAAACTTCGTAATCGACCCATTCGACAGTGGCTAATCGATCCATTCGACAGTGGCTAATCGATCCATTCGACAGTGGTTAATCGACCCATTCGACAGTGGCTAATCGATCCATTCGACAGTGGCTAATCGATCCATTCGACAGTGGTTAATCGACCCATTCGACAGTGGCTAATCGATCCATTCGACAGTGGCTAATCGATCCATTCGACAGTGGTTAATCGACCCATTCGACTGTGGCAAAACACGAAACTCTTGCTCTGGGTATAACCTGTATCACGGGGGCAGTTTACAAACATGTAATTCACGAACACAATTGACACCCAGAGTCGGAGCAAGTGCCTCTGGTTTAGACAAAGACACTTGCCCGACCCCGGAATCGAACCCGGGACCCGGAATCTAACCAATGAGGCGAACATTTCATATAAAATGCAACTTTGCCGTAGATATGACTACGAAGATTGTGCCAGCGAGCCGTGCAACCGGATGGTCGAAGATCTGGAGAAGAAACTGATGGCCGAAGGCTTCGTGGGCAGTTCCTACACCGGCCAAGGGAAGACTTATACTGTGAGCTGCGCTGACAACTTCTCCTACATCGACCCCATCGACCAAACTCTTGCTATGAAGCAGGTGAGCCAGGCCGATTGCTTTACCCCCAGTCTTCTACTTCTCAGCCCGTAACTTACCCACGGCTGAGTCGGGCCTCCTCCAACTACGTGGAGGGTGAATAGCCTACTGTGCCACGCTGGCCAGACGGGTGGTTTCGTATCAGAGGAGACCCTTAAAATAGTTAATATCGTCGTCTACAAGATGACAGTCATCATCATTACATTCATCATCATCATGTCCCAGGGACGGTGTCATTCCACATGCCTCGGATGTGACACCGACGGAGCCTCGAGAGCTCCTCGCGAGGGATGCTCCAGAATGGAGCCTGACAGATAGGGTCGAGAGCATCTCCCCCTGGCGCTCAAATTCACCCAGTGGAGAAATAGGACCCACAGGGATATAGCGCGTGTCGGGACATAGACAGGGGCTTAGTGGGTAACCAAGGCGCAAATCATTATCTTAACGCGCCTTGGAGTCCCACATAATCCAGCCGTGGCCCCAATGTGGCTGGGTAACCATAAAGGGTTACCCGGCTATAAAAAAAAGGGTGTCGTATCAAGTTTTCCTTCTCTTGCAGCTACGTTTTCGGCCTTGTAAAATTAAAATAACAAATGTTTAATAACTGTTTGTAATTTTTGTGGAGATGAAATAAAATATTTTTATCTTTTTATCTTGTCAATTCCTATTGTCGTCTCTTACGACACTCTTATTTGGGACAGTTTCTAAATTATTATCTTTAATTTAAATAAATTACGCGTCACGTTGTTCGTCCGCGATGAACTCCTAAACTACTTAACCGATTTTAATCAAATTTACACACTGTGTGCAGTTTTATGCATCCAACTTGAAAGATAGGATAGTTCACATCTGAATTTATAGTCGCAATATTATTTTATTGCTAATGATTTGTCTATTATTTGACAGTCACAATCATATGTTAGCTCCAAACGATTCTAGTTAATAGATGGTGCTATGTTAAAAGTTAAATTAATGTTTAGTACTGTTAAATATAATATAACAAAAACCTTAGCCAAAACAACGGTGGGTCTGTTAGTACAGTATAGATGGGATGTGTGTTGCGTTTCAGGGTTTGCGCATTGTGTTCGAAGATGGCTCTCGCATCGTCCTGCGTCTCAGCGGAACGGGCAGCTCTGGAGCAACTGTCAGGTGAGTAAATGATTTAAAAAATACAATCACGACCACGACAGAGCTGTTGTTAGTTTAAAATGTCTGTGGCTTAATTTAGTTTAATGTTGATGACAATAATGTTAAAGGCCGCAGATCTTTTCTATCTTTTTTTTTATCACCGACTTGAATGCCTTCGACCCTAGGATTGCGTGATGGAAAGCAACGCCAGGGTCTAAGATGGAGCAGGCAATTCAAGGAAATGCCCTGTCGGGCAACGGCTCTCACACACGGCGACCCACAGTAAAACTGCTTGGCGTCGGCCTTAAAAATGTATACAGAATGCAACAAAACTAGTACTACTACTCTGCCAATAGGTGACCCACTGCCGAGTCGGGTCTCCTCCAGCTACATGGAGTGTAATTAGCCTACTGTGCCACGCTGGCCAGACGTGTTGGCACTTTCTTTCGTATCAAGTCACAGTGGAATGCGCTTACGCGAACCTGTGGTGCACCAAGCGTGTCGTGTGAGAGTATACGAGTATACCGCTGGGGTTTCAGTGGGTTGACGAGCAGTTCCGGAGTCCCACATAATCGCCGACCCCACTCCCAAGCATTTTCCCAGCGAAACAAAAATAGGAATTTTGTATTGTTTACCTTCTCTTGCGACTAGGTTATAGGCCTTGTCATTTCAATTTGTCGACTCTTACGACACCCTCAGGGTGGAATGGAGTCGTGACATTGTGTATTCCAAATCGTCACAATATTACTTAATTAATTCCAGGCTGTACATCGACTCGTACGAGGCCAAAGATGTATTGGCTGATGCCCAAGAGAAGTTGCGTCCACTTGTAGACGTGGCTATGGAGATCACCGAGCTGGCCAAGTACACTGGCCGCAATGCTCCAACTGTCATCACATAAGCAGTTTATAATCTCACGCTGGGGTGACTACCATAGACTGATTTGGAATGACACCGCAACGGAATTAGTAAAATAAAACTGTAATAGGTTTACTTTAAACTGTTTCAACAGCTTCATTTATAATTTGGTTTGTTTTGAAACTGTTTCAACAACTTCTTTTATAATTAGGTTTATTTTGAAACTGTTTCATCTGATTTATTTTGAAACAGCGTCGTCTGGTTTTGTGATGAAGTTTCAACTCGTTTATTTTGGAACTGTTTCAACTTATTTCAACCTGTTTGTTGCATCTTTTTTACAGGGTATAATTTTTAGTCTAAATATTTTTGTTCAAGTATATTGCGTCATTTCAAATTAAGATCCTACATTGTAGAGGCTTTACGATTTCACGGGAGTCACCCTTAGCTGGTAATATTGTCTATGATTGACTATTAATGAATGTAATAAGTGTCTATTTAATGGTTTTTACAGTCGTACAATTTTGTGAAAGAATGTTAACGCGAATGACTTGTTTGTATGGTGGGTGGAGATTAGTAGAACTATCTTATGTGAAGGGGTCTAATCTATAAGTGAAAGTTTCGAAAACTTCCACAGTGGCGCCATCGTCGTAGTGGCTATAGAAAAGCGTGTATAAGAATATAAACTTTAAGGTGTTTTGCGTGCGATGATGATGATGACGAGTTCTCTTTCCTTCCACCTTCCATACTTCTATAATTTAAGACACATATAATCTACTACATATATATACTAAGGATTTTTAATCCTCTTATTACAAGAAATCATGTTTAGAATTAAAAATGCCCTAGCTTGGAATCGAAGCCAAATCATAACTTGAAGGCTGTTACCGTTTGGGCTATTTAAATTGGTTCGACCTTTACAAGTCTGCCATTCGACTGAGATTTTAAAGTTTAAACTACAGGGAAATTCATTTGATGAAAAACAATTATCTTGCTCAATGTAACATTTCGTCTTGCAAAAAAATATGATGTATATTTAAGGAAGGAACACTTGCTACAAACCCTCTGCCAATCCACCTTTTGGCTAATTTCCCTCCATGTTTTTTTTTAAACGAAATCCCTGTTGTTGTTATATCCCTACACTTGTTATGACCTGTATCGCGGGGGCAGTTTACAAACATGAAATTCACGAACACAAATAACACCCAAGCTCAGAGCAAGAGCCTCTGGGTTACACACTTGCCTGACCCCGGAATCGAACCCGGGACCTCGTGATTCAAAGGCACATAGTCTAGTGGACCAACCCCTAGACCAACGAGGCAGTCAAAATTTGGCGGAGGCCCGACTCAGTAGTGTGACGTTTATGAGCTGAAATGAAGCTCCTCCATTTATGAACGTAGAGGTAAATTATCCTACTGGGCCACGTTGGCCAGTCGCGTTTAGGTTTTTGTATGAAGTTTTCCTTGTCTTACAGCTTGGTATTTAGCCTTGGCATTTCCTTTAATCGACTTTTGCAGCAAGTTAATTTTCTTATATTGTCAACAACATCAATAGAAATGATAATTTACATCTCAAATTAGGTTAAGATTACAGAATAACCAATTCCGTAGAAGTTCATGTTGTCAATTCAAGAAGTGTCTACCTTTTGATACGAGGCGTGTCGAGTAGGAATCTGAATGATCGCTTGCATGTTAAAACAGTATAATGGATTATTAATTTATTGCTTAATTGGAAAATCGGTTGAAAACAAAACTGTGACTTAAAACTTTGTTTGTAGGACATAAATAATTAATGGATTTATAAACGTAAAACGTATCTATTAATTATATATATTTTACTAGGGGTACATTTTAACTGTTATTATAATTTTAAAAGCCTTATTTTTATTAAAAGCATCACAATCTTTTTAGATATTTATTTAATTAAAGATATTTTAAAATATATGCCATCGTATTATCCGGAACATGGTCAGTTAATCAACTAGCTTGCGAAAGAAGCATTATATACTTTAAAAAAATAAGATTAGATAATATCTAAAAGTTAAGACCATTATGGCACAATTCTCGATAGGTTTTCAAAATATTTAATTAATTTGTTCTAAATAATACGTTTACAATAATAGTATCCATTTTGTTTTCGCCAAAAGGGCATAGAATTTAAATATGCGTTGGCCGTGGGCCTATGTCTAATAAGTTTGTCTTTGTCTACCAAATGTAATTTGGAGCAGGCAGCTTGAGATGAAAGATATAAGGAAGCAGGGTGTTTATCAAATGGTAGAAATTCCGTACTATAAGCGCATAATTTAAGCTTTTCTTCAATATACTTGCATGTTGTAATGTAATATATAATTATACTTATATTTTTGTTAATGCATTTGTTTTCTATTTTGTTATGTTTAAATTGTTCATGAAAATCGTGCCATTATTCATAGTTTTCTTACACTAAAAAAATATTATTTTAGATAATAAAAACTACAAAAATAAGTGTAAACTTTTTAATAATATAATTTTATAATCAATGGTTACATTTGCCAAAGATGATATTGTTTCTACACTGTATTGATATTTTTATACGTGTTTCATATTCCTATTCTACAATTTAAATATACTGTGGTGTAATGGATGTATTTTACTGTGTTTTATTATCTAAATACCTGCTTAACGTGCCTCGGAGTGTACGTAAAATCAACAAAAAAAGGGTATATATATTTGTGTTTGTACATGAAGTCGATACCTTGAAAACTGAAAGCTGGTCTAACCAAATAACCGGTTATCCCACTCAATGGCCAGACGGCAATCGCTGCATGTAAATACTGTTAGTTAACTAAATCCAGCTAGATTGGCGCTGAACCCAAATAAATCGCGAAAAGGCGAATCATTTATCAACAGACGTTAACTGTAAAAAAGTGACTCCCATACCTTCAATTTATCTATATAAATAAAACGGAAACTGGGTTAGTTACACAATTTATAATTCGAGAACGGGTATATAGATAGGATTAACATATAAGCTACTACTCGACTACCTATAAAGGTATCTAATGTTTTTAATTAGAGTGCTTCAATAAAGCTCGACAAGCAGATTTTTTCTCATTGTAAAATGAGTAACAAAACTAAAGCCATTTCAAAACAGCTTCTGTTCGGAAGAAATTATCGAGAGCAATTGAATAATTATTATTTTTGTATATTGAAGTTTATCTCCTGCAGAGACGTTTTAGGAACCTGACTTGTATCAGAAACTGATGAAAACTGAACTGAACTATTGTCAATATTATCCTACAAGCCAGAATTTAGTACTGGTTCTTTAATGTTTCTTAGGTGTTAAGGGCCTGTGCACACCACGTCTTTTAAACGCGCCGTCGACGCGCGTTTGCTGTCGTCCTTTGTATCGATTCAAACGCGCGGCACCGGCTTGTCTGTATCGCTACAACGCGCGTTTGCATCGCGTCTGCATCGATTCAAAACGCGTATTTGAATTTAAACAGGTGTGCAAAGGTCTACAGGCTGTGTCTGACTTGCTTGCGTATCGTGCTACAGACGCGCGTCGTCGGCGTGTGTATAAGACGTGGTGTGCACAGGCCATAAGACATCACTAACTGGTGATCAACATTGCAAGAAATGAAAGCTGCTTCACTTGTTCTGAAATGTTGAAAAAACTATTTGTATCAGTAGTCCTATCGACCTTTTCGATATGGTTATAGTGTTTTTGATATACTCTATATGCAAGTATATTATTATTATAATCTAATCATGGACGTATAAAAAAAGTCGGACAGTCTCGCTAACTAAAAACTGTGACATCATAGTCGGCCAGATCAGCTATATGTACAGGCCAGCACGCACACTTTCACACATTAGTCGGCCATTTCGCGCGTGAACGTCGATGCTTAAAGACGCAATATGCGGCGAAAAAATAAAAACTATAAATCATGTCTTGCGTGGTAAAATGGTGTAAAAACCGTAGTGACCGAAAGAAAAACAATCTAGGAATCACGTTTCATACGTAAATGAATAATTCAATCACTTATTTCCAGATTATATACATTAAAATTAATTTGTATTTGCTAGAACAAAACAATTAATTTTAAGTTCAGTGTTGCCAATATTCACCTGAGCAAATTAACCGAAATATGGGCAATTTTTCGTTTATTATAAAAATCAATATATTATTATGGTTAATTATTTAATAGTTACTACTGGGTATTTTATTTTATATTCCTTTTGCTAGATTTTCTAAAGAAAATTAAGTATGGAGAAATGATTGAATTAAAATTACTTAGTAGAAATTGTAATGGTGAAAACGATTGGATTCCAAACAAATACAGTGTCATTTGCAGTATATATTTTGATGCGGATGACTTATAAACAATCAAAGGAGGACTCCGGCGTGTTGTTACTTATGCAGTACCTTAAAAGTTAAATTAGCAATCTACCAAGACATGGATAATACAAAAAAAAAATGAATCTATGCCGCTTATTTTTTCAAAATTTAAATGTACATTGTAGCTATTGTGTCGGTATATAATAATAATAATAAATATCCTTGGACATTTCACACAACGCCATCTCGTCCCAAGCTAAGCAACTTAATGCTTGTTTTATGGTAACGAGATGGATGATAAACTACTTAAATACATTTTTTTTGTAAATACATACATATTGTAGATAGAAAAACACCCAGACCCGGGACAAATACTTGTAGGTCGTACAAATATTTCTTCCGTGCGGGGATAGAACCCGCGACATTCTGCGCAGCAGTCGATCGCTCAACCACTGCGCCAACCGTGTCGTCCGTCGAATCGTAAAAATATTCATACATTATTTTAATCCCCAGTGCTTTATTTCGTTTTAATATTTGTTTGAGTCAAGACACGTGGCAGAGGAATAAACTGTTACTGTAAGGTGCGCAATAAATGATAGTTAGGCAACATAAATATATTATCACAAAAATATTTTTGGTAATGAAAGCATTTCTTTTAATTTAGAATCGTTTTCAACACCTCTCGAAATTAGAGGTAATTTCAAAAACCTCTCAAAGTAAAAGACATTATTATAAAAAAAATACTCAGCATTTAGGATGTTAAAGTTAAACAACTTTAACAATTTTTTTTTTATATTTTAACCATGTTTTTATTGCAAAATTTTGTGTATCTTGGTAACCCCAAAATTAACTCACACATACAGAGCTGCCGCCATTTTGGCGTTTCACTTTTGTCTTAGCCAGAGTTCCGTCCGACTTTTTTTATACGTCCATGAATCTAATATCTAAATATTGTAGTTTATTTTTTTTTAATAAAGTCCTAATTAAAGTTTGACACGATATTAATTGTCTGTTATTGAGTACGAAGTTATTATAATAAAACGTTAGGGCTAAATTATGTACTTCAAAACGATTTTTAACAAACCAACCAATTACTTAATTGCTAATATTACCACGTAACTATTTAACTAATAATTACTTTAAATTAGCTTATTCTTTTAGTTTTTTATCTACCTGGTTACGAGTTATGACTGCAACATGTCTACTTGTATAGACATCGAAACACCATGTATTTTCTAATTTATTCATAATCCTAATTTTCATATTTGAAGGGGTTTTCCCGGAACTCTTATTTAATATTATAATAATATTTTTATTATGACTAGATTAATAAACATTTACAAATATGCTGCAATATAAAAAATATATAGCCTATAATTGTAAAACCTTCCATAAGGACTAAGAGGTACTCATTATAGAGATGCCTCTATTGAGTTGCCTCATGGATTTTGGCATTTTTGGCATTGGCATTTTTATGCCCGTTATTCGTGATTTTTTTAATTAGGCCGTAATGTATTCCGATATATGCACGCCTGCGACTTATGTCCCTATCACAAAGCTTGCGCAGTAGACGAGGCAGTGGAAAAGAAAAGGATGAAGATTTTGACAATCTTCAATTCGGGTCCATTATTCCGTGATGAAGAACTGCATCAAAAGGTTGAGAACTCCGAACAATATTATTAGGCAGTAGAACGTCGTTTTGTACCACGTTAACCTCCCCCTAATTTTGAGGGACCGCATTTGAAGGAGGGATGGAAGTGCGAAGATGTGGACCAGGCCACTGACAGCGCCTGTATATCTATAAATAAAAAAACAGTCAATATTAAGACAACTAGAAAAGAATGCATTTTATTAGCAGCTGTTAATTCATAATTCGATATATTAATCGATCGATTTCGGGGACGGGCAGGTGTCTTTGCGTAAACCAGAGGCACTTGCTCAGAGTTATTCCTAATGCTGGGGGTTTTTTTAAAATAAAAATCTTTAGTATTTTTGAGTAAGCTTTTCTTTGTCTTACCTGATAATAGTCCCGATGCTCGGACAGAAACACGCTACAAGGATGCACAGAATGACGATACACACGTTGATGAGGATGGTAAGTCCACGCGTCTCCTTCCATGGAGACAGCAAGATGGCTTCGGATCGGAGCATGTAAGCGACTAACGGATATACAGTCACTACCTGTTGATAAAGAAATAACTTTTATTCTTTCATTTGGTGTACTTGCTCTCACTATACTGTTTAGTTTTCTCCTGTAAACAAAACCGATACATTTGAAAAAAGAAATCAACCACATAGTATTCTTGCCGGCTCTTCTCTGTAGGGCAGCATTCCGAACCGGTGGTAGATTTTTTTATCAGTGACTGAATGCCTTTGACCCTAGGCATGGGTGGTGGAAAGCAACGGGGGGTCTAAGATGGAGCAGGAAATTCAAGGAAATGCCCTGCCTGACAACCTGCCAGCCCCGTTGGGCACCGGTTCTCACATACGCACGAAGGAACACAGTAAAACTGCTTGGATGTGATGTGCTCGGACTTAGATGTGAGGGTGATTGCTAGCCAGGTGGACCATTAAATCCTACCACCAAACGAAGAGTACGAATGTGGGTGAACGCAAGGGTTGTGGGAGATCAAAATAGATGGATAGACTGTGAGAATACGGCAATGTGTATGAAAGGACCGATAGGTGTGTATGGAGACTACCACCTAGCGTGGAACAAGGGCCGAAAGTCGAAAATAAGTGAGAATCGGTTGTTTAATTAATGAATTAATGAATGTCAAATGTCATCATCTTTTTCACAAGTAACAGTTGCTGAGCTTCTATATATATTATCCGCCTGCGTTGCTATCGAAAGCAGCTACATGTTCGTGGACCCCGCTTACGATTTGTGAACCCCCATTTTTTAGTCACGACACCATCGATTTTCTCTTGGACTCCTGGGGGTCCAACAGGACCACTTTGGGAACTAACGGCCTAGAGGTTGCGCCGCCTTCGATCCCGGGTCAATCATTCACGCTTGCTGAGAATGAGCATGTGTCAGTATGCCTAGTGACGTCACCAATAAGTTAATTGTGTATTGCGTGTAACTTTACCTGGAACAGTAACAGTACTCTGGCGACTGCGGTCATCACATCATGAATGTCGAAGTTATTCAACAAATTCTGGAACAATACAATAATATTCAGCTGTCATGTATTTTCAGGAATAGATATCTCGACGGTTCTAATCGTGTTCTCTTATTTTAATCCCAACCTTTCGGAGACTGCAAAATGTCTGATACGTGGTCAGTGTACAAAGAACTACAGACAGTCTACAGATGTCTAGAGAAACTAGACATCTCTCATGTATTTACATAACTACATGTGGGCAATTAATCTACTGTGCCACGCTGACCAGACGGGTTGGCACAGGGTTTCGTATCAAGGATTCCTTCTCTTGCGACCCGATTTTCAGCTTTGTTATTTCCTTATGTCAATTCTTACACCCTCAGAATGGAATAAGGTGGTGGCATTTTGTATTCTAAATCCACACCACACGGACCTTCATTATTTTTTAAGACGGGTAGGTAGTTAACACCCCCAGGGGTGACCACCCCATCTCATCCATCAATATCAATGTGTACTGCGAATAACAAATCCAAAGCTCTTACATCTTCAATACAAGACTTCGCGAGAGGAAAGCAAATGTAGAACACTCCGCCGACGATCGTGTAGGTGATTGTCACTAGCAGAAATGCTATTGTCAGATCTCTGCCCTGTAACAAAGAGACCGCGTAAGTTATCCTTGTGGGATATATTTCAAGTGCAGGGGTTGGGCGTACCGTCTTTAGATGCCTGGTTCGATTCCGGAGTCAGGCAAGTCTTTGTGTAATGCCGGTCACTCACATTCGCACGAATACGCAAACCCACAAGTGTACGTGGACGACATTCGCAAATGGTTATGCGAAATTTTTGCCGCATTCGTGCTTTTCCAAGCGGTGTCGGTTTTTTAACGCACATCAAAGCGCGCGAACCGCGAACTTTCGCGTAGTCTCCTCCCACAGTGTCCCACACATTCGTGTGACCAGACCGTTGCGGCCACGATTGCGAAGGTAACGGACGTGTCGCAATTTTCATAGTTCGTGACGACTCTTGTTTAGCGTACCTTCATAATGGATTGGAATAACACCAAGATGATGGAGTTCATTGAAATCCTTTTTTTTTAACTCCTACACAATGAATTTGGGATCCTCAAAAGAAAACGGAGTGGCCGTTAATGACGCCTGGGAAAAAAATAAAATTCTTTTCTCTTCAATGTTCTATTAGCGAATTAAAATAGATGAGAAAATCTCTAAAGGCCTCTTACACTTAAAAAATTAAGGATTCGTAAGACATTCGCAAACATGTGTAGGGAAGCGCAAACAGGTTTGCGAAAATTGAGTATGCGAACCCATTCGCATAGCCGCTAAGTTTGCGAATGAATGTGACGGCCCTTCACATGCGCGCAAACATTCGTACAATGTACGAATGTTTGCAGCACTAAACATAGCTTCACAAAATAACAACTTACATTTTTATCCTGCCTGGCGTTATTGCTCATTATCGTTATGATAATGTTATGTATGTAGAAAGACAAGGCCAGCATTCCACTGAGAACTGCCGCGTTCTGAAGCCCGCCCGGAGTCTCTGGCGGGGAGAAGTTAATTCCCCAAGAATATCCTTTGACTAGCACGAAACCTATCAAATATATCGCTGATAGTGTACCTGGAAACAATATTCAAGTGTTAAAACTATCATCATCATTGTCTAAGCCCACAAATGTCCAAATAAGGGTCAGCGCAGACAGAGAGGAATAATCCTCGCGCGGTCTCGGGATTCCCACGTATCTTCCGAGGACGCGTTTGTCAGGTTCAAGCATTTATGCACTTTATTATAATACTTTTAAAGTTTATTTTGAAGTGCGTTGTTCTGTCTCCGCTGACCGTAGTCATGCTCCTCCCATTTGGTGGTCTACAGGTTAAGCGACCGTGTGGTGACGGATTTAGAATACATAGTGTCACCACCCCATTCCATCCTAAGGGTGTCGTAAGAGCCGCCAAAAGGAAATGTCAAGGCCGAAAACCTTGCTGCAAGAGAAGGGAAACTTGATACGAAACTCTTTATAAACCAATCTGGTCAGCGTGGCACAGTAGACTTATTGTCGTCCTTGTAGAAGGGGAGACGCGACTCAACGGTGGTCATTTATGAGCTGAGAGGTAAGAGTAAATTAATTAATTTATACGTGATCAGCATAGTTTTTAGTCTAGCGATTCAAAGGGGGAACGCTGCCAGTATCTTCGGAACCTTGCCTAAAGGGACTCCTTTAAATAATATATTTTAGTATTTAAGTTTTAGGTTAATTGGTATTTTTAGTCTTGTTTTATTACTTAAGTTAGTATTTATGTAAGTACATATTACTTAAGTTTTTATTAATTTTTAATTAGTGTACATCTACCGTTTATTACCTCTCTGGTTCACCTAAAGGTTGACTGGTAGATAATGATCCAGTCTGAATGTAGCCGCATTATATTACGGCCGGCGTATCTTGGCGATTCTGAACATAGGCTCTGCGAACTTTAGCGCATGTACACTAGTGAAGAAACCAGTTACTATCATTTTTTTATATTTATTTAAATTGTGTGTACTAATTGGTCACTGTATTAGCCCCTGTACGCACTAGCGGTTTATCCGTCTAGGCGGCCTGCCGCTTTTCTAATTTAATATGCAACCGCTTAGGTCAGTACGCACTGGCGGTTGAAATTTAAGCCTAGTCGGCCAGCCGCTAGTGCGTACAGAGGCATAGAGAATAAAAAAATGATAATAACAGTTTTCTTCACGAGTATACATGCTAAAGTTCGCAGAGCCTATGTTCACACTCGCCAAGATACGCCGGCCGTAATATACGCTGCGCACAACACAAAATCAGGTATCAGCGGGAATAAGCGGGGCGGGGAGGCAAGGCACCCCCCCGCGCGCCGTTTTCGCCCACAAGTGCCCTCGCCACCCGCATGTTAGTGTGATTGGAGCTGCTATTGGTTATGAAATGGCTACATTCAGACCGGCCATAAAGATTGGCGCGGACTGTATATCATTGCAATTTGCTGTACATCGCGGACTGTACAAGCATTTAAATAAATATCTAAAATATATAAGTAAGTCAGTTAAATTATACACTACAAAAACGGTTAAACACTTACCTAAGGAATTAAACTTGGTGAAGAAAGACACATTTCTGAAGTTAAGCAGGGGGAACACGATGAAGGCGACGTATATGGGGACTGTGGTGTGGAGGCCCCAGTAAGGAGATTCGTAGGTGGCTTCGGGCACAACGAGGGTCAGGTTCAAATGGTGTGGACATAGAACTGTCGTATTGTACTCCGTTGTGTTAGAGCTGTTGATTTCTGAAGACAAACCAGATATTGTTTTATCCGGCTTTGTTAAACAGTATTAGCCGGCCACTAAGAAAGGGTGCTACAGGCTTCTTACAGCGCTTCTTTAATTCAAATATGGACGCCTAGACATTTTACAAAAATAATTCATTAAGTTCAATCTTTTTTTAAATACTGAGAAACGCAATTCAAATAGAAGGAGCATTCAGCTGTATGTTATTTTGGGTGTTTAAACTACTACTACTCAGTCCATATAATATAACAGTTGAGTTGGGCCTCCTCCAGTTACATGGAGGGTATTAATAAATTAATTGGAAAATTCTTATTAGATTAGGGTAAAACCGGGATAGATGCCCCACTTTTAGAAAAAGCCACCCATTTTTTAATCTATGTGTATTATACGAATAATTTCTACGAATGTAGCTAGCCCAATCCTTTATGCTGCATTATTATTATTAATATTTAACCTATCAAATACAGATTTTGCACAAATTGGCTTTTCGTAGAATGTCTTTTTTGAGGATAGATGCCTACCTGTATGGATAGTTGCCCCACCATGAAAATACTGAGAAGGATAGATGCCTGCAGTGCAGGATAGATGTTCTTTTTACCGTGTAAACTAAAAGCCTAGCCCAAACGTTAGGTATTTCTAATCCTAAAAAGAAACATGGGTCTTAATAATGAAAAGTATATTTTTTTATTAATGGTGTATTGTTATTACCCATAATTATTTTTTACAGCGTTTGTTTAATTAAAATATAAATTATTAAGTTTCAACAAGCATTATCGTGTTCTTTGTTGAATTAAATTTTATAAGCATTTTATTTATTTATCAAAAATAGAATTTCTTAATTGTTTCTACAAATAATTTTACTTAAATTCTGTAATAATTTCTGAAAAATGTACAGATTCAGTCCAGATTCCGATCCAGTTGGATAACAATTTCGTATTTTTCTTTCAAAACATTCGATGCAAATCCTACTTTACTTGTATCTTTAGGGTTATCCTTCCGTTGTGTGGCATAGTTCTACTATAATCTTAAATAGCAGTTTATGGAGGGATAGATGCCCCTAAGGGCACCTATACCTTGAAAAATCAGGGCAACTATCCTTTGTGATAGGGATAGATGCCTAAGTATTTTTTAAATATTATAATAAACCAAATAGCAATTATTTACACCTAGTTGCTGACTTAATTAACCAGTTTATCGACATATGAAAAAATATAACAGAATTTATTAATAATTACAAAGTTATACAACACAGAATACTAACGTTTCAAACTTTGACGGGTTCGTGATGTCGCCGGCGGCGCCGCGAAGATAATTACATAGACGACCAAAACGCATCCTCCTACACGACTGTCCATGGGTAACTAAGGTATGGGGTGACTGTGGCTCCTACATGTACAATTAACTCTAAGTCACGAGTTCGCGAATTTAGGTTTTTAGAATATGGGGCATCTATCCCACTGGGGCATCTATCTCGGTTTTACCCTAAATAGCATTGCCATCATAAAAGTTTAATCGGGTTTTAAATTAAAATTTTATTGATGAAATTTGGTTTCAATTTTTTAGTTGGATTAATATTTTTTTAAACTATATTTTTTAAATCCGCCATATCCGCGCATGTGTTCGCGGATATTGTCGCTATTCGTGTACACATGCGCGGATGCGAAAATTTAGGGTTGTTTGTATTTTTTTATGCTGAATCTTAAAAAAATAAAAATTTTCTTAAAAGCAAAAAATTTTCTCAAAAAAATAAACAATTATTTTTTTCGACCCCCCCCCCCCTTAATATTTAGGGGGATGAAAAATAGATGACTAATGAAATGAAAAAATAGACCTACTCAATATGCTCACAAAATTTCATCAAAATCGGTCAAGCCGTTTCGGAGGAGTTTGGCAACTAAAACTGTGACACGAGAATTTTATATATTAGATAACCTGTATCGCGGGGGAAGTTTACAAGCATGTAATTCACGAACACAAATAACACCCAGACAGAGCAAGGCCTCAAATAATAATAAATCACACTCACCGACAAAATAGTTGACTGTGAAGTAGAGAAAGTTGGTTATGAGCACCCAGTAGACTATGTTTGCTCCCAGCAGTACCAGGAGGCTGAAGGTGTGAGCTACGACTTCCGCGCCTCGCCCAAGTAGCGATCGGCATAACGCAGGAACCTCACAGTTCTCGCCACCTGATAAGAGAGGTACATTAAATTGCAGTCAAAAGTCCGTGTGGTGACGGATATAGTCTATTGGTCTAGTGGTTAGATGTGCCGCCTTTGGATCAACGGGTCCCGGGTTCGATTCCGGGGTCGGGCAAGTGTCTTTGTCTAAACCAGAGGCACTGGCTCGGAGTCTGGGTGTCATTTCTATCTATAATATGTATGTATTTACAAAAAAAATATGTATCTAAGTAGTTTATCATCCATCTCGTTACCATAACACAAGCATTAAGTTGCTTAGCTTGGGACGAGATGGCGTTGTGTGAAATGTCCAAGGATATTTATTTATATTTATTTATTATTTATTTATAGTATCACCACCCTATTCCATTCTGAGTATTAATTTCTAAAAGTAAATAAATATCCTTGGACATTTCACACAACGCCATCTCGTCCCAAGTTAAGCAACTTAATGCTTGTGTTATGATAACGAGATGGATGATAAACTACTTATATACATTTTTTTTTGTAAATACATACATATTATAGATAGAAATGACACCCAGACTCCGAGCCAGTGCCTCTGGTTTAGACAAAGACACTTGCCCGACCCCGGAATCGAACCCGGGACCCGTTGATCCAAAGGCAGCACATCTAACCACTAGACCAACGAGGCAGTCGAGTATTTAATTTAAATGTGTTCCAATGTGATTTTAGGCGCAAAGCGATGATCATCCAGTCAGACGACGTGGTATGTCTGGCTAGGGATCACAGCGCCTATCCCCCATAGTTATAGTCGGGGAAATCTTAACTTCGCTATCGCGGTGTAGGACTTTTTGGTAATTCTCGCATTTGTAGGCGTTATTAGTTCAGATTTTTCGGGTAAATTGTGTAAAGTATATAGCATATGCTGGTCGCTATATGATTATTAACTATTTTCGACTCTTACCGTGGTGCAAGTTGACCCTAAGCAGGATATACGCCGTATAGAGACAGATGGCTGCCATAAAGGCTACCAATATGAGCGCAGCAGGAAGGCCAGCCCGCTCCACGCCCCAGGCCATAGTCAGCAAAGATGACCCCATTATCGTATTCCATACTGAAAAACTAAATCACATTAAATAATTTTAAATCTCCTGTAAATTTTTTTTCAATAAACGAAGCCCCTGCACATGAACATGTAATTCACGAACACAAATGACGTCCAGACTCAGAGCAAGTGCCTCTGGCTTACACAAGACACTTGCCCAACTCCGGAATCGAACCCGATACTTACCCCGTGATCCAAAGTCGGCGCATCCAACCCCTAGACCAACGAGGCAGAGCCCATAGAGCGAGGACTTGTAAGATCGATGAGTTTGTCTCTGCCATTAAGTGTACGGATTTAGAATACGTTGTGCCACAACCCTATTCCATCCTGAGGGTGTCTCAAGAGTCGACATCGGGGCCAGGCCAAAAACCTAGCCGTAAGAAAAGGAAAACTTGATACGAAACCCTGTGCCAACCCGTCTGGCCAGCGTGGTACAGTATTACAAGGTTACTATTGTCGACTAGATCTGGCTGATGTTTGGCCCTTTGGAACTATTGCGCGAGTTTGCTCTCACAAATCTGTCTTATAACCAGTCTTGTACCCAAATGGCGATCTAAAAAGAGCAACTACAGAGTTTCTTGCCGGCTCTTCTCTGTAGAGGTGCATTCCGAACCGGTGGTAGATGATAAATAATTAATTTTAAATGGTAAATTTTAAATTTTATTTTTTGGTTTGACCTGTCAAAAGAGCTCTAATGAGCCAACTAGATTAAATGAGTTTTGATTTTTTGAGTAGCACCCTTCATGTAATTAGAGGTGCCCCGAAGCGGCCGTGGGTCATGTATGGGCTGAATAGTAGGTAGTAGTAATAAGTGACAATCGATTTCGAGTAATGTTTGAGTAATCTCCATTCAGCATAAAAAACAAACATTTTGTCGAGGGTTGTTGTTGAATGTGTTTGAAAAGAATGTTCTTGCAGTATTTTAAGAAAATTAGCTCAGATTTCTGACACTACTAAATGGTAGGTCACCAAAATTGTCAATATCGACAAACAATTCGAGCGTTGATTGTCTATGGGATTAGCAGGTGGGGTTGGGTTGGGGCTTCGGGGGTCTTGCGTAGACGACGTCCGTCAATTCCCAACCATCAATGGAACGGGAGATGCGAGATCTTTTTTTAAATCAACCCCTGCTCTGCTTAACTGACCTGTATCGCTCGTTTATAAATAAAACAGGTAATTAACGAACAAACATCTAAATTAATTTTATAACGTTGGCGCTAAAAACGTGAGCATTTAAAATTTACTATTCAAAATCTAATCTTCAAAAACTAAAATGTATAAAATAACCTAATAAAGATTTAATTTATTACATCACATAAACTTAATACCAATAATAGCAATAAATAAAATACAAGTATTGTAGGTAGGTATGTGCTACCTATTGATAGGTTTAAATTCAGTGCCAAGCTAAATGTGGCGCGTGGCTTGGCACCTCGGATTTTTTAGACTATTTTTTAGTTTATTTTTCTTTTTAATATCTGTCATAGGTTGTTCTTTAAATTACAGTAGATTTTTTTTATTACATCAGGTTGACTATAACATATTAAAGTACGTCACCCTAAACATATAAAACATTAATGAAATTTAAAAAAAACTACTGGGCTAAACTATGTATATTTTAAAATTAAATAAAAAAATATACAGAATTCAGAACGTATTTGTTGGAATGTTATAAATATGTTAATAACCTCCTCCTTCTTGAAATCGGTTAAAAAACGGTTGAAAAGAATACTCACATAGTAATGAATGAATTCTGTTTCCGCCTGTCCGCTTTCATGGATTTGTCAAACTTCTTGGTCCGGTTGTATGTGGCTAGAATAGCGTTTGCTGACAACTCCGCGGGACCCTGTAATCGTGAATTTTCAATTACACGTCAAGCGATCACATATTATTGCGTGTAGTAGAGATATAACCCTATTCCATCCCGACTGGCCAGCGTGGCACAGTAGGCTTAATTATTACCCTTTAAGTAACTGGTGGAGGCCCGACTCAGTAGCGGGTCGCTTAAGGGCGAGTAGAGGAGTAAGGATATAAAATGTTCTCGCTACTTCCCGAGGATGTAATGTGGAAATAAAAACAAGACGAGTAGGAAATCTGGACAAGAACCCAAAAACCCCATTCCACCGTGAATATAATGTAAGAGCCGACTAAAGGTAAACACAGCCATCTCTTCCAAATTTTTTAGTGTTTTCGCGCGAAATTCATAAATAATGTTGATCTTATTATCATCATAAATAATCGTATACTCGGCTAAGGCGCTTCACACACTGCCCCCGCGCTCCGTCGCCGTCCCGGTCGCCTGGCGCGGAGTGGCAGATTTTAATCTGTGTTAAAAGTGTTGGACCTGGCGTGTTTTCTATACTAATCGATGTACTTGCATACAATATTAAAATCTGCCACTCCGCGCCAGGCGACGGATCGCGGGGCAGTGTGTGAAGCGCCTAACTGAATAAATCATTTTTGTTGAATATCACGCTTCGTCCGCGGGTAGTATTTATTTAATTAGGTTCATGTTATTCCTCCACGACACGCGTCGGTGACAATAAGTCTTGATAGTTGATGATAGTGGATGCAAAAAAAATACAGATAGTAATGTTTTATCAACCTCAACCTCAGGTTCGTTTAAATTAGTCAGCAAGCGTTATTTGTGTTCGATTTATAAACCATTTAAAACGAAATACGTATTTACGTAATGTGGGTTACTTGACTTCGCGGGTTCAGTAATTACAGTATAAGTATTAGATTCTCCCCGCGATTATATCCGTATGGATTTAGCTAGCTGCACACTCACGCATGCGCATGCATGCCTAGCTATGCCACAAACAAAAAAATGTTGTGCATGAGCCCACGAAACTTCAAAAACTTTCGTGGGCTCATGCACAACACTTTGTTGAAGTGATGATTCACATGATCAAATGCATAGTTAGTTGACGATTCTTTATAGGATACAGACAAACATTAATTTTTATATACATATATAGATGACGTATTTCAATAGATTGTGTACTACAGGAAGACATCCCGTTATCTAGTTAGTAACGCGATTGGTTTCTTGAGGTTGTTTTGTTATGATCTAAATAGTTCATTGAATTGTGATCATAGTACAACTATTCAGGGTCATCTATATGTCTCTTTAGTGGCTTTCATAAGTTATCAATCTTAGTACTCTTGCTGTCTCACCTCCCACCAGTGCCGAAATCGCGCTGCCTCTAATTCTATGGCAGGAAATTTGTCTATGTGACATGCATTTCAAGTAAACATTTTATTATCTTACGGCAAGAATTTCGGCCTGTCTAGTTCGATGAACGATTTCGAAAATTCTTTATCTATTAGATTCACGTTAACATACAAATTTTAACGAAATGGTTTCAGTAGTTTGCCGAGTTATAAGTAGGTACACAAAATAACAAATTGTAAGACAAATGTAAAGCGACTTAACCAATAAATAATTTAAAGCCGATGTGAACAATTGTTTTTATTAAATAAACGAAATCTTTTGACCTGTATCGCGGGCAGTTTAGATTTAGATTCGGAGCAATTGCCTCTGGTTTAAACAAATTGCACTTGCCCCACCCCGATATGTTAATTACGAAATAGGTATACCCAAAAAACATAGACTTCAAATAGTGGTATATTGGTTGATAGTAGCTTTATAATTTATTGTTATTTAGGTCGGTTTTAGAGCAAACTAAGCCAAAGTCAAATCATTTATTTTGTACTAGCGTCCCAACCCGGCTTCGCCCGGGTGCAATTATGCATGTATTATACATAATAAAACTTCCTCTTGAACCACTCTATATATTTAAAAAAACCGCTTCCAAATCCGTTGCGGAGTTTTAAAGATTTATGCATACATAGGGACGGACAGGCGACAGCGACTTTTATTATACTAGGTATGTAGTGCTGTTGTAGGACACAATGGACACTTACAAATCGTCAACAAAGTGATAAAAAATATACAAAGGAAAGTTATATAGTTTACCAACAGTTCGGAAGGCGACCACTGCTGAGAAGACCTGGTAAGCAACTCAGAGGGCTTGTCATTCTTTGCCGTCCTGTTTAATTTCAATAAATTCCGTAAAACAAACTGGTCTATTGGGTTATTGTTAAATCTAAATGTCAGCGGTGTTAAACCGCGCCATACAAAAAATAATTAAAAATTTGCATAAAAATAGACCACAAATGGAAAATTCCGTGACAGTATTTAGTGACACCAAGCTATAAATCCTATTCTTTAGATTGCAAAAAAAAAAACATTTTTATTTAAGGACTTGTTGCAAAGTTTAGGTAATATCTATTAAAGCGGTCCACTTAATGAAGAAACTTATGGAAATCTGCTGCTTTTATTATAAAATTTGCATTTTTTTTTTTAATTTGCATATAAAATACCTTATTACATAAATATGTATAGAAAATATATGCAGACTTTAATATAAACATTGGGGTCAATAAATGTGAATCGAAGTCTTTTGGCCGAATATATTTTTATAGCCTATAATATAAATGACCTACTACTGGGTCGGGCCTCCTCCAGTACATGGAGGGAAATTAGCTGTGCCACGCTGGCGAGACGGGTTAGCACAGGGTTTGTATCAAGTTTTCCTTCTCTTGGGGCTAGGTGATCTGCCTCTTGCATTCTTTTAGTCGCCTCTTCCGACACCCCAAAGACGGTATGGGTTGGTGAAAACACAAAGGTATATTCTAAATCCGTCACCACACGGGTTGAGTAGTAGTAGTATAGTAATAACTCCTTCAATTATAAACTGATTTTTACACGAATGGAATAGTCGTATATTTACACTTTCTAGTGCAGTCTCTGTCATCGGTTTACAGGTTTTATTGAAAACCTATCATTATTTTAAGAGTTCATAGCGGAAATACAAAGTAACACAGTTTATTTTTACGCGTATGTATAGCCACTTACTATTCATTAATTAATTTCAACATTATATGTTATCAATTTATATTCTGCTATATTTTGAACTAATTAGTGTTAACTGACAGCATTTATCTGTGCATCCTTGACTAAATATAGACGCGCAGGGTTGTTTAAGTTCATATTCGTAGTACCTATATTATTAAAGAGTATCTGTGTATGGGTGACGGAATAGGAACACAATGTCACCCACACATTCTAACCGACTAAATAAACGCAAGGAACTACAAACTCGTCATCGCGTTTGGCCAAAACGTGGTAATATGTTTTTTCTCCATGAAATTGATGGATACAAAATTTATGAAAAAATAATAGTAGCTGCCTTCAATATAATTAAGAAACATAATATGGGTAGAGTTTGAAAATACCGACGCGCATAAGAATACAAACATTTACAAATGTTGTTTTTATTTTATTTTGGGTATACTTTGAAATCAAGTTTATATGTTCTGTTCTGACCTTTATTTACTTACCTTCATCACAGCCTTCATGCAGGTTGTCTATAATGGCGGATAAAACAACAAGACAACTAAAAATGTACCAGCATACAGAAAAAAAATGCGTTTACGAATTTAAAAAGAAGGATAGAGTAAGAATATGTTTGTATAATAGGTAAGGCTAAAATTTTGTATGCTTTACGAAAATTGCGAGGACGGAGGAGTATGAAATTTCCCTCACTTATAGTTTATACTTCTACAGAAGGAGTGCCGAGTACTAATTTTTTTTTTTAATCCTCTCCTCTAAAGCCATTGCGGCATTGTCCTGGGACAAGGGGTTCAAGGGACCAAGCCGATTTATACGTGGAAAATCCTCACAGAAATCGTTGGGCGGGTTACGCTCCCCAATTTGAGGAAAATGCTCCGTGACCCGCGTGGTAAAGAAACTTTTTTTTTTATGCGATGCGCTACACCCTTTTTAGTTTCTCAGCCAGGGAAGTGGGCTAGTAAACACGGCCGGCTGAGTCAGAGACCCAGTTACCAATTAAGAATCCCCCACGAAATTTATCCCTTTCCCCTCTCCCAAACCCTAGTATATTTTCAAGTATCCTTCTTCCGTCCTTCAAGCGTAGTAATAGGTCAACACAGAACATATTTTAAATCAACATCCCTGATGACGCGCCACGCTGATGCTGGCTGATTGTATGACGTCAAGATATCGAAGTCGAGAATATTTTAATGTGTGAAATATTATTTAGCGGGTTCGATAAAAGGTCAATAAGTCTGCGGCTCGTGGCATGACGTAAATTTACGCGCAACATTCGAGTTACAACCGCGAGCGTTTGATAAGGGTACCGTGAATTTTACTAGCACGGCGGATCCACCTGGGATCCGAAACAAATTAATCTAAATCTTATCAGTAGGTTGGCAAAACTTTAAATAAATATTATATCTTTCGTCGCTTCACCCCATGACTCAATAATTATTCAGGTTTCCTCCTTTCTTGGAGGGAAATTATCCTACCGTGCCATGCTGACAAGACGGGTTGGCACAGGTTTTGTATCAACCCCCTCGACTGTGCTGCCACCTTGCTGTGGTGAGGGGGCTTGAGTGCCTCAATGATCCGTGGGGCCATACCGGCCAGGGCCTCCCATGCCGGGCGGGCCCACGGGGAGAGGTGAGACGAAGAGCGGCACCCAGCGTCGTGGCGGGTTGCGGCTCCGGGGACTCCTCTGTCCTCAGAGCTGCCTTGGGAGTCGTAAACCGCTGCGGCGCACCATGAGGTCCTCGGGTTGGCGCTCAACTTAGTTGGCCGTCAAACCGAGTCCTCACTCAACGTCCTCGGGTTGGCGCCGGCCGAGGGCTGACGCACCTCCTCTGCGGGGCCGTATGCCGCAGAAGGGGGCTGCGGGACGGATCGCCGGTGCGCTGCGGTAGATTGGGGCTGCGGGGACTTGGGTGGATGGGGACCCTGTCCCCAGTGTCTCCTGCACGTTGCACGCTGGGTAGACGGTGGACCCTGTCCTAAGGGTTTCCCTGCGGGCCCTGGACGGCTGCGGTGCGCCGGTGTCCTCTGGTTGGCGCCGGCCCGAGGGCTGACGGGCCTCCTTCTGCGGGGCCGATGTCGCAGAAGGGGGCAGCGGGGCGGGTCACAAGGGAGGGAGCTCCGGGTGACCCGCGCCGCGGACGGAGGCGGGGGTGGAGGGGGGTCCGTGACGATGCGGGCCCCTTCTGCCCTCGCCTAGGAGGCCGGTGGTGGTTCGGGGGAGCCACCACCGACGAAAGCCTCGATGACTGAGGGCGTCCCAGTATACCGGGACGCCCTCTCTGATAGTCGCTTGCCCGCGTTGCGGGCACCACGCCGGGGCGTCACAGTAGAATGCGTTTACGCGAACTTGTGGCGCCCCAAGCGCGTCGTGTGAGGGTATGCCGCTGGGGTTTTAGTGGGTAAACGACTCTTGGGTAGACGACCCTTGTCGGAGTCCCACATAATCACCGACCTTTCCCCCGGGGTGCGGTGGTATGCATAAAGCATTTCCCCAGCGAAACCAAAAAAAAAAAAAAGGTTTTGTATCAAGCTTTCCTTCTCTTGTGGCTAGGTGACCTGCCTTTCGAGTTACTACACCCTCGGGAGGGTTGGTGACATTGTGTATACCAAATTCGTCACCGCAGGGATGATTGGAATAGGGGACATACATATACACTGGCCAGGGTGGCTATAGTCATTAGCTAGTTCCTACTTGTAGCCCTCTTGTATCCTTACAAGAGGGCGCAAAATGCTCTACACGCCTGTGGCGCCTAGTTTGTTATGTCGGCTCTACACTCACGCGTGACGTCGCGCCGAGAATTCACGCCGAGAATTCACGCCGTGTATAAACGCCGTGATCCGCGTGTTCCCGACTATTTTGGACGACGGCGCGATTTCTAAAGCAAATCCTTTGACGCGGGCCAAAAAACCGACCCTGATCGGGGAACGGTGCGAAGCGCGAACGCGAAGGCGTGAACAACATCTACACTCGTGATTCGCAGTTGTCGCGGGCTATCGCGGCCGTTCGCGGCGCGAGTGTAGAGCGGGATTAAAAGCCGGCGCTGTCAATAGCCAATGTGCATCGAAAGTATAGACCTGCACTTTAACATAGAATATTTAAAGATTGCAGTTACGTTTAAACCCTCTGAAAATTTAAACAGATCCTCACTTCATCTTTTTAATTGTTGAACTAAGATTAATTTTATCGTGACCCAATTATCTAACCTATATTTTTTTTAATCAAAACAAATATGTACCTACTTATTATTATCTGAATACGGATTAAAGAATGTTGATTCCGACAGCAGTGTGAATTAATAATAATATGTTAAATATATATGATTTAGAATACGTAGTGTCGCCACCCCATTTCATCCTGAGGGCGTCGTAAGAGCCGACTAAAGAAAATGCTATGGCCGATAACCTAGCCGCAAGAGAAGGAAAACTTGGTACGAAACCCTATGCCAACCCGTCTGGCCAGCGTGGCTTAGCAGGCTAATTACCCCTGTAGTTGGAGGAGTCCTGACCCAGCAGTGGGTCATGTATGGGCAGAGAAATAGTCTGTATTATTATGCCATACATAACGAGCTTGTAAAGTACAATAATGTTTTTTTTTAATTCCTCTTGTCAAATACAGTAAACTTTCGATGCCTATGATTTTAATTAAACATTTCATCATTCGTAAACTCAATTTTCAGTTAAGCTTGCCTGTGTACCTTAAATATTTTCTGCGATTTGTTTCCATTTTATGTGTACAAAGAATAAATGAAATGAAAGACAATCCTCCTAATTGTTATACGGTTTTTTTCTAGTTTTTGGGGTTCTATCATTCGTATTAAACATGCCTTTTTTTATTTGCCGCCTCATGTCGTAAAGACGCGGGTATTTTTTTTTCATTAACTCAAATATTGAGCGTCATTCTTTTCCATTATAGCTTCCATTCATTTCCATCATCCAACATTTACACCCATTTTTTATGATAAACGGGAACCCTGCCCTGTGTAGGTATAAAACCTGTATCACGGGGGCTGTATAAAAACGTGCAATTCACAATTCACGACAACCAGATGCGACACAAATGACACCCAGACTTAGTGCACGCCCCCGACCCCGGAATCGAACCGAGAACCCGTAATCCAAAGGCGACAAATCTAACCCCTAAACCAATCAGGCAGTATCTAATCATATTGAGTGCAATAGGATGACCAAAAAAAATTGCTCTGTAAATTTCCTTTTTGCGATGTAGAACTTTTTCATTTTTGTCACGTTGGTATGCTGTACTCGTATTTCATGCTGACAATTCAGATTTTTCGAAGTAAGTAGAATTAAAATACACGTGGTAAATCCGTTAAAAACTATTAAATTAAATTTGTGTAATATATATTTGAACATGTGAAAATATTTGAAATTAGAAAGACTTACCAATGAATCATAACTGTCGGCTCTGATAGATTTATATGTCTTTATGCGAGCCGCATTTTGGAGTAAGGGCGCCGCTTCTAGCAGACTCATTGTACTGCAGACGCTATGATTGGTACTATGATTTGGCTCGGTGTTTATGCTGAAATGTAAAAATATAGTTTGTGTGGTGACGGATTTAGAATATATAGTATAATCTTCCCATTCCATCCTGGGGAGACGACAAAAAGAAATGACAAGGCCGAGAAACTGGCCGCAAGAGAAGGAAAATCTGATATGATACCCTGTCCAACCCAGTCAGCGTGACACAGAAGTTTAATTACCGGCCTTAAAGTTGAAGGTGGCCCAACTCAGCTGTGGGTCATGTATGGACTTAGTTAGTAGTAGAAGAAATGTATATATCATTGCTATAATGTAAACTGGTTGTCAAGTCTATAGACATACAAAAGCAATGCCGTACACCGAAACCATATAACAACGCTCGCGTTCGATTTTGAGTATTTTGACGCAAACAAACCAGCGGCGACGGATTAAAAACGAGTGAAATTGATTGAATGAATGGAAATCTAACTTAAACGAACGAATGTTCCAAAAATATAATAATTTTATAATTGGTGTTTAGCAGTGGATATGTTTTATCAGCAGGATATATTTTTATGAGTGTTAATTTATTTACCTGTTGCGAGTTTTGTGTTTTCTTCTTTCTTCATCACAGTACTCGCAGTCAGTAAAATCTGAACATGCGCTCCCGTATATTCTGCAAAAATAATAGTTACATTAATGGAATTATAGTTCACCAATTAAGTAATGCGAAAGTGAAAAAATACACGATATCCTTAACCCTAATCAACGAAGTTTGGGCTCCATCAGAAGGCTCAAAGTCACGCAAAGGGCAATGGAGAGGGCTATGCTCGGAGTTTACCTGCGAGATCGAATTAGAAATGAGGAGATGCACACGAGAACTAAAGTTACCGATATAGCCCACACGATTGCCGATCTAAGTGGTAATGGGCAGGGCACACAGCTCCCAGGACTGATGCCCGATGGAGCAGAAAAGCGCAGTGCTGGTAGGCCTCCCACACGGTGGACCCACGACCTGGTTAAGACCGCCGGAAATCGATGGATACGGGCGGCTCAAGATCGGCCTTCGTGGAAATCCTTGGGGGTGGCCTATGTCCAGCAGTGGACGTCTTTTGGCTGAAATGATGATGACGATGAACGAAGGCTTCGGAACTGACGGCCAAAACACTTTAAGAAGAATAATCACACTATTCATCTATATCGTTTTGTGGTTTATGGTACGTAAGGGAAGGCTGATCCTTAACCGTTAAAAAACATAAATTGCAAATCAAATTAAAAAAATTAAACGCACTTCTGATGCATATAAAATGATGAGTGATGACACAGTATCAACTATTTACGTCACAAATGCTATCTATTCAACGACCTCGTCTAGACGTATGTTGAATTTACATTATTTATTTTATAAAACCAAAGCACTATAAAACACAACCGTTTTCAAGATCACTATTTAGTTATTGAATTAATTCGAAGTTGTAGAATTATTTAGAGAGACTAATCGTGCAATGCACTAAAACTTAGATTTGGACCATTTTTATGGTGAATAAATAATCAATAAATGTTCATACTTTAACGATTGGCGAGTACAAAGGATAGAAGGCCCCAATTCAAGGGGGAGAGTTTTATGTTCGAATCGCGTACACACGACACTACAAGGCAATATCTTAAATGCAAACTGCTAGAATCAATGTGCTTTTATCGCTAAATCTCCTTGAGAGTAATTTATATAGGCATACAAAGTTGACGGTCATATATTTTTGTATTTCCACTGATAACGATAAATATTAGGTACGTATCGGTTAAAGATTTATTGCAACGTTTTGTTAACTTAATAAAAAAAATGAACGCTTCCATTTTTATGTTAATTATTTTTATTTCACTATCGTCGTTTCAACCAAAAGACGTCTCAAACTCAAACTCAAAAGGAACTCTATTTACGTAGGTTTCATCACAAAACTCTTATATTTATAAGTTAACTAGTGGCCCGCCCGGCTTCGCCCGTGCAAAGCGGGTGTGGGTTATACATATAAACCTTCCTCTTGAATCACTCTATCTATTAAAAAAAACCGTATCAAAATCCGTTGCGTAGTTTTAAAAATTTATGCATACATAGGGACGGACAGAAGAATGCGACTTTGTTTTATACTATGTAGTGAAGATTTATTGCAACGTTTTGTTAACTTATTAAAAACATGAACGCTTCCATTTTTTTGTTAATTATTTTTATTTCGCTATCGTCGTTTCAACCAAAAGACGTCTCAAACTCAAAAGGAACTTTATTTACGTAGGTTTCATCACAAAACTCTTTTAAATCGTCATATTTATAAATACCATTATCATCTTACGGCCCCTGTCCCACACTAGGTGGTAGTCTCCACACACACCTATCAGTCGTCATACCTACATTCACACCTTTCACACACAACTCCTCACTCATACAATCCCTCCATCTCCCCTGATTGCTCACAATCCCTGCGTTCACTCACATTCATGCCGAAACTACCACCGGTTCGGAAGGCTGAAACTCTGTAGATGCTTTTTTTTTAAATATTGATCAACGTTCCCAAAACCACTAAACAGCATCGTGAGAGCAAGTTCGCAAGATGAGAGAAACACGCTACACGTTTACGCAATGAATGACGAATAGACCTTGACATGGTCGTCCTGCTGGACATAGGCCTCCCCCAAGTATTTCCACAAAGCCCGGTCCTGTGCCGCCACCATCCATCGTTTTCCGGCGACCGTAACCAGCAGTGGCGGATTTACAGATTTGGCGCCCGTAGGCTTTTTATGCCGCCTCTACGGCCTCCTTTTTTCAGACGTCCACTCTTTTGACGACCTTTTTTTAGACGTCCTAAATCTGCCGCCCCCTAGGACGCTGCCGCCCCTAGGCCGCGGCCTATTTATAAATCCAGGACTGGTAACCAGGCCATCGGTCCACGTCATAAGCCTACTGTGCCAAGCTGGTCAGACGTTATGGTAAACACCTATGTCATGTAATTTCATGTCTCTTGCGTTCCTTTTGTCGCCTTTAGTCACCCTCAGGATGGTATGGGTTTGTGACATTATGTATTCTAAATTCCCCTAGGTGTGTATGTCCCGATATAAGCCCCCCAAGCCCAAATCGTTAGCAACTATTATTACTTAGTTGCTAAGGACTCTATGTGTGTTGTTTTAAGATTAAATTTTTATTACATTTGACTCGTATGTTTACTTCGTGTAATCAATTAGTTATTTTTACACTAAATTTGTTTGGCTTAGCGGTTTGGCAGTAGTCTTGATCGGTTCTATACATATATGGTATACTAGCTGACCCGGCAAAGGTTGTTTCGCCATATAAATATCGCTATTAAAAAAAAGGGATTGATCGTAGAGGGGTGAAAATTTAGGGTTGTTTGTAATTTTGTATGCAGAATCATAAAAAAACATTTTCGTTGCGTAAAACACCAAAAAAAAATTGGGGTGGACTACCCTTAACATTTAGGGGGATGAAAAATAGATGTTGGCCGATTCGCAGACCTAGCCGATATGCACACCAAATTTCACGAAAATCGGTCGAGCCCTTTCGGAGGAGTTGACTTACAAAGACCGTGACATATTCTCATGTCACGGTCTTTGTTAGTGAACTTATATATTTTAAGATTCCAGACTGACTTCCTCTGGTAAAAAGTTACATTCTCTTTATTAGGCATCAATAAAGAGAATGTAACTTTTATGGACTGAGAAGAATTTCGAAGGTTCTTAAAAGACTAAATACATAAATTTAGTGCCAAGTCACTCGTCACAAAGCATCGCATCGTCACAAAATAACAATGTTTTCCTTATAGAGCTGTTTATACGATCCATTATGACGGAATGGGTTGGTAACAATACGTATTTGAAATCCGTCACCATAATAAATGAATATGTTTAATTAACTCGAAGTGTTACATTTTAAACAATACGTAACTTAATAATGATGGCTACTTTTTTTATTTTTTCGTTTGTAAGAAAAATATCTTAGTCGTTCAAAAATAATTTGCGTATAAAGAAGCTAAATCAAAAAACGTATAAATTTGATCTCTCTTGTTGTGCGGTTTGATTAGTGGCTTTTGTGTCATCTTTACAAAGAAACAAAGTACTTACTTGCATGTAGATGTTTGTACATAATTCATATTGTCGACGCATTCAATATCTTCATAATTATAACTGGCGAAATAATAAATTCTCTAAGCATTACATTTCTTTATTACAAATACTTGGTACTTACTCGAAATTAAAGCTATCCCCAGATTGCACAGAGCTAGCCGCCGAGGCCGTGCATTCTCCCTCCCTGGCACTGTCTTCACCAAAAAAACGCATCATTAATAAACTTAACTTTTTTATATCTAGACACACCTACGTCGCGCTCGGGCCGAGCTACGAATAATAATTTTCAGTCCAAAACGTCAAAATACTTTAGCGAGATAATAAAATTTAACTTATTAGTATCGTCATCGTAATTTCTGTTATGGCTTGTCGGGAACGAATAAATCACGAAGATTCGGGTAGGAACTGTCTTATCTACCCGTAATTTTATCTGCACTATAACTAGTTGCTAATATATTTATGGAGTTTTTAAATACACATCTTGTCTTTGCGGTGGTCACATATGATACTTCAAGAACCGCTTTTAGATGGAAACAGGTTTTTAACTTGCACCTCTCATCTCGTTCTTTTAGTTTTTGCCAATTATCTTTTAGCAACGTTTTTATCTAGATGTAACTAAACATGAAGCGTCTGTTAAGTCTATAATATTTTTAAGAACTGTTTTCACCATGTCTGTTTGTTCCGGTTCATCTCAGAAGCGTCTGATTTTTTTTATGAGACACACTGAGACGCAGCTGAAGTTTATTATAACTAACTCATTAAACCATCATCATCTACGATATATGATAAGCGGGCACAGTTGGATAAATTACTTTAAATAAACCATAAACGTAAGCAAAGCCACGTTAATCATCATAAATAATTGTAACGGAGAAAATTACAAGCCCTCGTTGAGGTTCTTGCCAGATCTTCTCAACAGTGGTTGAGTTCCGAAATGTATTACATATTTGTATTTAACAATGTGTTGACAATTTGTATGTAGGCCACATACAAATTGTCAACATATCACTATCACTACATAGTATAAAACAAAGTCACTGTCGTCTGTCCGTCCCTATGTATGCTTAAATCTTTAAAACTACGCAACGGATTTGGAATCGATTTTTTTAATAGATAGAGTAATTCAAGAGAAAGGTTTATATGTATAATACATGCATATAATTACACGCGTGTCAGTTTTATTTGTATCAGAATTCTGATACTATCCATTCCGTCTTATGTAAAAATGCGTAAATACTTATATTTTTTTGTTGCATCACATAGTCATGCTATATATTTTGGTGAATGTAAAATTATCATGCTCAACATATCATGGATAGCAGAATGTTTGTTACGCTAGTTCTATTTTGCGACGTTAATATATGATATGACTAAACCCCTAGTTCAATAACTAGCTGTTAATAACATTCATGGTTTCTTTAACTCCAAATCACTCTATCTCCACTAGTCGGCGGTATCATCGATATAAATAGGGTTTATAATAAAAATCTAAATGTACTATTACAATTTATTTACAATTAATAAAGTTACAACTAGCAATAAATACATCCATGAACCAAGATCTTTAAAAGCCTGTAAAGGCTTATTGAAATCAGTTTCAGTACAATATTTTAATGTTGGCATAGTAAACATTACGATTGCCATTTAAAGGACCTTAACGTAACAAAGCAAACTCTTTGGCAATATAATTTAAAATATTGTCAATAAAAACTAACATGACATTTTATAACAATAATAGCTGACCGGGCAGATGTTGTCCTGCATGATATTTGTTTACTGACTGCAGCACCATGTGTCAGGCTGATTTGTGAAACTTAACCATCCTCGGTGCCACCCAAATGCAAAAAAATCATTCAAATCGGTTCAGCCGTTCTTGAGTTATAAAATTACAACAATAAGTGGCATTGATACATAGATTCTGAAGTGGTGAAAAAGTTTCCTGTGGTGACAGATTTAGAATACACAATGTGTCAGAAACCCACACTATCCTGTGTTATAAGAGGACTTCTTCGACTTATGGAACACAAGAGGCAGATCCACCTAGCCACTAAAGAAAGAAAACTTAATACAAACCTTGTGCCAACCCTTCTTGTCAGTATGGCACAGTAAGCTTACTTCCCTCAATTCATTTGGAGGATGCATAAAGTGGTTAATTTGTGGGTTGGAATTATGACTTAGCTATTTACCTAAGTCATAATTAATTAAGTTATATTTTAAATTTGCAAAAATCTAGTGATAATTTACTTGTCACATTCATTTTAATAATTGTCACAAACTTTCAAGTTCAATATATTTTATACTGAAAATTTAGGCTTAGTATTTAGTAAGACAGCTGTAATTGCATGCTGTAAAAATCTTATTCAATGTAAAACTGCAATTGAATTAGCTTCACAACATTTTCTAGGTAATCAATTAATTTTTACTGTTTCAAGACGGTAATTCAAAAAACGCAGTTGAGATTCTGCTGATTAGTTTTTGGTGATTTATGAAAGTACTAAAACCCAGAAAACAATGTCATGCCAAAGATACAATATTAGTCTACAAACATTTTTACAAAAAATCTATTATTATTTTGGGTCTCGTTAGCAGTGATATGCAAAGAAAGAAGAGTAACTGGTGGACTTTCTTCCATCATGTTAACATGTTTGTACTCTACTATATTACTTCAGGAGCCATCTCAGCTTAGTAATGTGCCTTTAATTAAAAATCTCATTAAAATTGGCTAATTTATATGTTGAAACCCATTTTTCTCATGCAGGCTTTGTGTTCTTCAATAAGAGAGCCACAGTTCTCCTCGCCTTTTTCAATTATGCTGAAACATAGATTAGAAAATATTAAACTGACATATTATATTATTTCTATGCACAAATATTGTGACATCTCCATACAATGGCTCATTGGATTTTTTAGGAAAGTGGTATTATTTTGCTAAAATAACAACCTTTTTTTAGTGGTGGAATCCTTTTATGGTGGCCCCCAGAGGTATACCAGTCTCAATGAGATGGTGATTGCAACTGATGTACCCACCCACTAAAACCTACCATTATTTGTCTGTCACGGGCCATCTGGTACACTGTATGAAAGTTGTTTCATGTGATAAAGAGGGGGTGAACATTTAAAGTAGGTAGGTGTGTATAATCCCTCAAATTATACACACCTACCCGCAATGGTAATATGCACACAACGTCATGGACCCATTTTTATTTTGATATACAGCTACCCCCTTACTTATGCTGATAAGATGTCATAGCACCAACAAACTACGCCAATCGGCTTTCAGTATTTTTTAAGTTATAATTTTGTATTTTCTCTATAAGTGATTCTGTAAATCTTTTGAGAAAATAAATATCTTAAACCGTAAATGTAGACTTCTTAAAATTTGTTAGGTACCTATTAATATACCAAGCGTCAATTTGCTACACTTCCGAACATTACCGCAGCAGTGCATTTAAACACATTTTCAAGATCGTTCGCGAATTTAATTTGGTTTTTCAATGACAGTGCGTTTTATTAACTCGTTATTGATTGCGTAATTTATTTAGTTTCATGATATAACCTCACCATGCATCTCTGGCTCTCTTCGTTTCTGGACAGGCGCAGCAAGGTTTTAGCTTCGGTTTTTCGGCGTTTGTCGGTGCCGGTGACGCTACAGCTTTAGCACTAGCATTACCCATTTTCAAATGTAACTTAAATGGAAGATGCAATATTTAGAAAAACAATGTGAAATAATGTGAATTATGCAATTTCTATAAACACTTGGCGTATGGCGAATTGACAATCAAGGCGATCCGCGATGCGATGGATGCGTGACATGACAACTGTCAAAATAATGGTTGAAAGTCATTGTCAAACCGACAGCTGGTGCGTTTACACGGTTGGTTACCTACTATTATTTAAAGGATATTGCTGTTGGTTGACCTAGCCATTGTTTGTATTATATATGTCAACGGAAAACAACAAGAACCGGAAATTTATAAATTTCCTAGGAAATTTATAAACGGCCGTAGGATTCCAAACGAGAGATAAATTGTATTATTTTACGCCCACATTTTCGGAAATTTATAAACTTACTGAACTCACGCGTAAAATAATAAGTAGCAATAACCAAACGCCATGGGCGCTCTGATTGGTTGAATAAGTCACGTGTTCCTTCTCTTTCCTCTCCGCCGCCATTGTTGGATATTGTCTACTTGTGGTAACCTAGAACTGATACAGCTGCTTCATCAGGAATCTATAGGATACCCAACTCCTTACCAAATTACAGTAAATGTATCGTGTTTGGACTCATTGTAACGGTATCAATGAAACAGGTATAAAAAAAGTTATGCACCCCGATATCAGGGTTTTTTTTAAGTTAAATACGTAATATCGTGTTTAATTTGTTACATGTTTTTAAGCATTTTTTTATTACTTAGCGTCTGTTTGGCAATTCGCCTCAGGCAAACGGATTTTTTTGAAATTAAACTTTATAATTTTTGTTTTTTTTTTTAGCAGAAAGCCGGGTTTATTGTTTTTTTTTAATAAACCTCTTTAACTTCGCATCTCACGATTTCTTTTGTTTTATTTTGGTAGAGTGAAGTAGGGGTCATTAGCATATTATGTAAAACAGTAACCCTGTATTATAGGTACTAACCTAGTTTTAACGTAAAAATACTGTTAGGTACTTATAAATTTATAGTTTGGCAAGTCTAATTGTACCTATGTCTATGGACACAAGTAGGGTTGCCAGGTCGCCAAACCTAATAGCCGGACAGACCAGCCAGTTTGGCCGGACATTTGGGTAGAAAGGCCGGACACCCTACATTATTGGGTATTTTGTCTTAGTATTAATAGGTACGACAAATTTTTTTTATGTAAAATCAAGCTTTTTTATTATTATTATCATAAATCTTGTTAAATTCTAGTGAAATAATAAATAAAATCGAATGCCAAATCAGTCTTAGGTACATTATTATTAACTAGCGACCCACCGCGGCTTCGCACGGGTGCAATAAACCTTCCTCTTGAATCACTCTTATCTATTAACAAAAACCGCTTCAAAATCCGTTGCGTAGTTTGAAAGATTTAAGCATACATAGGGAATGACAGACGACAGCGACTTTGTTTTATACTATCAGTCAAATAGTCATCAGTCAAAATTAAATTCTAGATACTTAAACATTTATCAACATGTTTAAATTCTTCTTAAATACTAATGAAAGGCACAAATAAGACTTTTTTAACTATTAAAAAAATAATAAAAAACTTCTTCTCTTCAAGTTAAATAATAAAACAAAAAATAACTTGTTCTCTTTGAGTTACATAATAAAAATAAATATTAATATTTTTGGATTACCGAAACCTGCTATAGGAGCTCAGTTTCTATGAAAATGTATTTGTAAAAATCGTTACAAGACAAATGTTTTAAATTAAATTCTACAACCAACATTTTGGCAACAGTGTCAACATGTAATCTGTTGCGTTCTTTCGTCCATTGCTGACCTATCAAGGAAAAAGCTCTTTCAACGTTTGCGTTTTGTCCTGGGATAGCAAAGTAATACGGACAAATAGTTAGGAATTCTGAAAAGCAATCTTGACTTCTCATCGATTTAAAATAGGCTACCCATTTCTTATGTGCTAACAGGTTCTTGAAATCAACGTTATCTTTGTTAGTGTTAAGAAAACTTTTAAGATTTTGCAGTTGGTCAAAACATTTGCTATCATCAATTTTGACGTTGTTTTGTGATAGGATACTTATAGTATCGGAAACTTGATTCCATTCAGGAACATCTTTTAAAATCATCCATGTACTGTCCGCCGCGGGCGACAGACGGCACTTCAGCCTGCGTGAGCGACCGTCAGTCGACTCTCGTCGCCTGCGCTCGGGAACTCTCGTTTGCGAAACATAAAAAGCCTAACAAAAGCCGGACGAGCCGGACACCGTTTATTTTGGCCGGACACGCAATCAAAAAGCCTACCTATGTCCGGCTTTATCCGGACGCCTGGCAACCCTAGACACAAGCATGCCACTATCAACATCCACCAATCAGAGAACAGTGTGTTATTTGCCGTATCATATAGAAGCGTAAAATTAAAAGCTCTACTGTGATTGGTCGAACCGTTTAGAATCTTACGAATGGATATCCGTCAGTTTATAAATTTACGACGAGACGTCGTAAGTTTATAAATTTCCGAAAATGTGGGCGTAAAATAATACAATTTATCTCTCGTTTGGAAACCTACGGACGTTTATAAATTTCCTAGGAAATTTATAAATTTCCGGTTCTTGTTGTTTTCCGTTGACATATACATAGGTAGCATTCATTTTCTAACTAGATGATATTATAAAATGACCTGACTTGACTTTTTGAAATGTTATCCAATACATTCTAGCGTTGCGGATACTGCAAGCGAAGTTTATTGCAACGGGCCCTTGATACTCGTAATAGAAATATTCAAGACTATTACATAGCCGATTCTGATAAACAGTACCTACGCTGCATATAGTGGTTCGCCGCATAGGTCTGAAGCGTAACAGTCTCTTTTCACACTAACCTCCTAATTTGAAAATTGAAAAGCTGTACGGATTACTGCCATTTTGCATTGCGAATACCATATCGATCAACTGTGAAATGGGTGCAGAAATCAAACAATCCTTCTTTGAGAAAACTTTAATCAGACAAGCAAAAATAAAAAATGTTACGAATTTCCATGCTCCTTTGGAAATACTGATAAACAAAACTGGAGAAATGCATAAACTGACATCAAAACTTAACAAAAGAATACTTTATAACCTATTCATAATCTAAGAACTCTCACATTACATAATCACACTTTAAAAGAGATATATCATAATCACAAGTTCATGATTAAAATATTACAGCACATTTTATGATCTATAAAAAGTTTCTGAAAGTTAACGAATTAGTACATAATATCTTGGTAAAACAGATCTCAAATAATCTAACGAACACAAAGATTGTATGCACCAAAACGTTACAATACATAGAGTAAAAAACAAACACAGAAAAGCATTCACAATTAATTAGTATGTTAATATGGTTAAAATCAAAATGCAGTAAAAGTAAATTCATAATCACAAACACATATTGATTGGGTGATAATGATAATATAAAAAAAATGTTCACTGATTAAAATTGTAGGCAGCTCCGTGACGCGCAATTAGTTTAACATAGTCACTTTAGTTATAGCTGAATTGTTCAAGAATAGTCGTATTTAAAATCAAGTCAATTTTAACTGTCCAAAAGTTTTGATGTGCGATCGCATGGAAAATGGTCAATTTAAAAAAAATGAGCTTGTCCAAACTGAAAAACATCACTCCAGTCAAATAGCCACCTAACGAAAGCTAGCGATACGTCCAAATTGAAAAGAAAACATGGTGTGATTTTTCAATTTTGACAACCCTAATTTCCTTGAAAATCATATTTATTTAAATATGGAGTTAGAAGGAATTTTATTGGGCCGATCCACATGACCTTCCCTAAATGCACGAATAATCAAATGTTAAAAACAAACCGGATAATAATAATAATCAATATAGTCGATATGCAGTACTTACATCTAAAAACGATCGGTTAAAAAATAAAACATGCTCTTCTAATCTACGATTAAAAATTCTAAAAAACTTACACCTATTATTTTATGGCTCTTGGCCCGTTTACTTCAACAATTGTCTATTATAGAGATCAAATCGTCGTTGCGCTTTCCGCTATCATAAAATTAGAGAGAAAAAATAAAACAACTTATATACTATTGTTTTAGATAAGTATCAAAAAATCAACAAAAGCTCATTACGAACGCATCTAATGAGATAATTAGATGGAATTTTAAAATCATGCGCCAATTTTCCCCATATCCCCCTATTCACAGAGACAAATAAGGATATCATGGCGTTCTTAGTACATAATTTTAGAATATAATATATTTATAGTTAATTTGAACTCGGGTTCTATGTGCGAATCAGTCTTAGCGCTTACATTTTTCAGTCTTACACTAGGAAGGAATATTTTCTTCCTATTTTTAATTAAGCAACCTCCGTAAACAAAACTACTCATATGCCTAAAATTTAAGTTTCAGAATTTAGCTTAACTTTGAAATTTGGCCAATAAATTATTTTACTATTAAGAAGACTGCCAGAGTATCAGTTAAAATCATAAAAAAAATATCATTTTCGATTTAATACATCTGCCCGCAGATAATCTATAAAATATGGAAAGAGACAAAGACAACCAGAAACATAATTTCTAAAAATAAAAAATACCCGACAAAATAAATGCTTACGAGGTTACCATTTGTCTTGCGCAAGAGTCGAGAACTGGGAGGGAGAATTCCCTAATTTCCTCTCTGCACCGGAAGCGGAACCAGAGAAAGTGTTTTGTTGCGTCTTCAAATCTGCAACAAAAACTATAAACTGTAACTATGATTTTGGAAATTACATCCCGTTAAATTTTATTTCGTTTTTTTCGAGTCATCCGATAGCGTCAGACATATTTTTGTATCTGCTGTCGGCTCCTACGACACCCTCAGTATGGAATAGGGTGGTGACACTATGTATTCTAAATCCGTCACAACACGGACACGTACTGACCTGCAATGAGAAGCAGCATCTTCCTCCGCGCCCCGAAGGCGGCAACACCAATCTCAATGAGGTCCGCCTCGTTGAGGGACGTGAATGTAGACATGTCTAACTCGTGTTTCTTGAACAGATCTGTAGGCAAATATTATTGTACTTAACGATTGCAAAAGAACAGCGCAGCGGAAACTGCGGCACGCCTTAGTCCTGCAGGTTGCTGCAGGCGCCTGAAAAACGCGCACTTGTCTATTTGGTTGTCCAGAGCGGGACTGCCATGTTGGTCTAGGGCTTGGATGCACCGGCTTTGGATCACAGGGTCCCGAGTCCGAGGCCGGGAAAGTGTCTTTGTTAAACCAGAGGCACTTACTCAGAGTCTAGGTGTAATTTGTGTTCGTGAATTTCATGTCTGTAAACTGTCCCCGCGACACAGGTTATAAATAGTGCAGGGGCTTCGTTAAAGAAAAATCAGCTCCCCGTCAAAGCGTCAGCTGTCAGGGTCGCGGAGCATTTCCCCCCACTTGTAACGTAACCCGTGCCCCTGTCACAGGCAGACGAGTAACGCCGTTGGTTTTTGTGCGTAGGCCCGACCTACGCAAATGACCATATCTGCACGTCCAGGGGTTTCATGAGGATTTCCAACGTAAATAATGATTGTATATTTTCGTGTATACCTATGTATTTATGGAGGCCGACATCGCGAAGTAAAGAAGACAGTTGTTGGTAGCGACACTGGGCGGGGCTAGTGGTGGTTGGCGAGCGTGCTGGCTCTGCGATGTTCGGTCGGACCAGGTCTGACCTGTTCCAGGTCTTCTCCGGCTGTAAAAAGGAAAACCCATAACTACTGAAGTGATGATCCTTAAGCCAGGTCAGGTGGTACCGGAGCCCCAAACATTTTATTTACTGTTTAAGTGCCCATACACCACCATAGCAGCCCATTAAGCCGGGTACTCATTACCGAACTGTAAACGTAACTGTTGCATGATATATAAACAAAAATTATAGTGTGAACGCATGGACGTATAAACAAAGGCGGACGGAACTCTCGCTAAGACAAAAGTGAGACGCCAAGATGGCGGACGCTCTTTATGTGTGAGTTAATTTTGGGGTGACCAAGTTACACAAAAATTAGCCATTAAAACACGGACAACGTAATAAAAAAAAATGTATTGTTGGAAATTGTAATGTTTAAGTCAAAGTCAAATAATTTATTTTGTATAGGACACAATGGACACTTACAAATTGTCAACATATTAAAAAATGTATAAAATGCAAAGTAATATATTATTGTAGTTTACCACAAGTTCGGAACGCGACCACTGAAGAAAATCAGAGGGCTTGTCATTCTTTTTTTAATAATTTGCGGTCCTATTTAATTTAATATCCCAAATGCTGAGTAATTTTTTTATAATAATATAGTTTACTTTGAGAAGTTCTTGATGTGGTGAAACCGAATCGTTAGATATTTTCCACTATATATTTTAAAATTTTGTGTGTAATGCGTAAACGGCGAAAGTATGTTCAGATTCCAAGTTAAAAAAAAACACTTTCATTACCTACAAATTTTTCTTGAATTTTTGTGATAATATATTTATGTTGCCTTTCGTTGTACAATGTTATGCTTTCTTTTATAATTTTTCGTATGACCATTTCGCAAATACAACAATTATCGAATATATCTTTCGATGGTAAATGTGGGCCTCTAGTTCCTCTAGTTTTTAGGTATATTAATTTTGAAAAACACCCGACGGATGGAATATGGTGATGACAAAATATATTCTAAGTCCATCGCTACACGGACTAAGTGTTCATCCCGCGATGCAATAGCTAGAATTTACATTAGAACTGACATTATAGTATTAGTAAGTTACCAAAAGTGTCCAAATCTACAATCAATAGAACGTAAATAGTCAATTTTGGATTGTTTTGATAAAATTGACACTTGTAACATTTCACTGAGATAATACGTGTGGTGATTTGAATATAATTAGAAAAAAGTGGTTATTTTAATATTACAAACAGACACTCCAATTTTATTTATTTGTATAGGTTAATAACATTTTTATTAGCTTACCGTAGTGACAATGTCTCCACTAGCGTCGGTCAAGTTGATGTTGGACGGCGAAGTGCGGCTGAAATAGTACCCGGACCAGCGAGGAGTTGGCACCCTGTACCCACTGCCCACCGCCTCGCGCATTGCCTAGTGAGAAGACATCGGAATTATATCCTCTAAATAAGACAGGTGTTATAAATTTGGTGAACGAATGAAGTAATTTCAATTTGTTTTTGTCTGTGATATTTCAATTGATTTACAGAATGTAGCGAAGGAAGAAGCGTTGTAACTTATACTGTTTGGTGGTATAACTAAATAATTTGACCTCAAAATGCCGTAATCGTAATGGGGGAAAGTTCACGCGTGTCATCTAACAATCGCTTGGATTACGCATCAAATCCCGTCTTTGGCCATCATTAAAGTTTAGAATCCAAGTTTTTAATAGATTAAAATTTTGCTCCGGTTCAAACTCGACAGAAGTTCATTCCTGGTTTTATCCAAAAACTCTTTTAAATCTAATGATTTAGTTTACCTTTTGGCTCTTGTCCCTTGTTGTTCTGTATCCGCATTTCTTCATTTACACTATCCATCCATTTGTTTTTTGGGTCTAAGTTCATCCTCATATGAATGAGGATTTAATATTCCGATCTGATGGTAGATTAAGTATAAAGTATCATCCGTTCGGAATGTTGTTCTACAGCTAAGGTAAGAAAATCTGCAGTTTTGATTAAGTGGTACTTGCCTTATTGGCTTCAGTCTTCATTTTCCTGTACTCAGACAGTGGTGACAGCTTGTTGAGCGTTTCTAGAGTTTTCTTTTCGCAGCCCACTGCGCGCCTCTCTGATAGCGGCAGGTCCGATATTATGTTCGCCAATTCTGATTTCACAAACAAATATCACGTAATAAAGATTATGTGCTATTTGATCCTATAAAGGGGTTTGGTTCCGTCGATCCCAAACACACTTCGTCCCTGTAGGTTTATCTAATATGTACGTATAAAAAGAAAAGAAAAAACGTTTTTTTTAATACATCTTATTACTGTTAGTAAATATTCAAGACTGTCATACACTTGCGTAGGATTTTTACAGGTTCCTTTCAATTAATACCGTCTCATGTCATGGCACTTGTGACTTAATTTTCAATGAAAATATTAAGGTAAACCATAATAACGCGATTTAGCAACTTTACTCATAACTTAAAAAAATCAGATTAACATTAAGCTATCTTTAGAAGGGTTTATCTCCGAAATAGGGTATCGTACCTTGTTGTGAGCGTTCAGCGTCCGAGGAAGGCGCAGGACTGTGGGTCTTGCTTATTGGGGACACCGAAGGGGAAACCACGTTGCTGCCATCACCGCCTGGAGATAGTTATGTTACAATACAATACACAAAATTTAGCACATCATCATCATCATCATCATTTCAGCCAAAAGACGTCTACTGCTGGACACAGACATTTTTTTCGCTGGGGAAATGCTTCATGTATACGGCCGCCCCACTGGGGTGGGGTTGGCGATTATGTGGGGCTCCGAAAACGACTAGAAGGAGCTATTAGGGTAGTGGAAGTTTCCAGAAGACTCACCTGACATGTTCTGGGCATCGAGTGAGACGCAGCTGCCTGTGAAGTTGCTCTGGTAGCCACTGCTGGCTTGCGAGCTCGAGTTCAGCAACTGGCTTAATGTCTGCAAGAAGGGTTAACCGCTAAACTATTTCCAATCGGTGCCATAGTAATTGTAACTTTTATTATAGAAAAGGCCACCATGGAGTTCTTTGCCGATTCTTCTGCGTGGAGTGACCCTCCGAATAGTTGGTAAAAAAAAATAACGGAACTAAGAACTTGACGGCGCTCTTTTAAGGTGGATGTTCCAGGGTAGCCCGCGAAATTCAAATTTTCTTACGTTTTTTGCAATTTGCAGGTCAGTGCTAGGTTGTATGTTGATTAAAATGTTATTCGCGGCTGTAAGACGTATGTAGTTATATAATTATAATCATCAAAATCATCAATACAGCTCTCCAAGCTCATAAAGGTGCAAGAAAAACTTTTTCAACGTCAAAGTTATTCTTGCACCTTTATGAGCTTGGAGGGTTGTATTGATGAGTTTGATGATTATAATTATACAACTACATACGTCTTACAGCCGCGAATCAAATGATCATCATCATACAACCTAGCACTGCCCTGCCAATTGCAAAAAACATAATAAAATTTGAATTTCGCGGGCTACCCTGGAGCATCCACCTTAAGTTTTCTAATAAAAACATTATGTAATGATTTATTACGGACTCGCGATTACACATTGAACTTTATAACGGATTTCAACGTCGGGAATTAAATAATTTAATATATACACGCGATAAATCCGTTAAAAATTGTTTAATTTCAAACACATTATAATCTATGCTGGTTTTGATTTTTTTTTTATGTCCAGTGCATACCGTTCTGGCTTCCGTAGGCACCGTCTGGTAAGTCTGCTGCATCATCATAGGCTGTGGGACTCCCACGATATCCGGGCTATTTGACATTGCTGCAATAAAAATTGTATGTAGAATTTTACGATGTAGGGTAAAGTATTCTTTTGATAGTTAGAATATATTTTAGTAGGGGCTATTCGGGTCGCTAATTAAAAAAAAATACATACAATAAATAGACAACTATTACCGGTAGCGGAATGCCTACACGTGGTGAAAACGACATTGTACGAGAAAATAGAGATGAAATTAAGTTTCAGTAATATATTTAAATAGCGACCCGCCCCGGATTCGCACGGGTGGAATTATAAACCTTCCTCTTGTATCACTCTATCTATTAAAAAAAAGCGCTTTAGAATCCGTTGTGTAGTTTTAAAGATTTAAGCATACTTAGGGACGGACAGACGACAGCGACTTTGTTTTAAACTATGTAGTAGTGATGTCTAAATTTGGCACTGCACGTTATTAGTAAGCAGCATTCAATTGTCTATTTGTTTGATTTAGAATACACAATGACAACAACTAAGGAACGCAACGGGAAAACTTATGCCAACCCTTTGCCAATTTTCCCTACATGAGTTTGCAGGAGGCCCGATCCAGTAGTGGGTGTATCCAGGAATGATGATTTATTAGCCACTTCATTTCCCTCATAAAGAGAGCAACTTAATATTACAGAGGATCCACCTCAAAGAAATAAAAAAAAAAACGTTCATACAGTCTAACACATTATTCCACCTTTTTAAGTCGGATAAAAAAATAATGTTGAAACTACTTACGGTTCCACGAACCTCCCTGGTTCTTGTACATCACAGAATTAGGGTTCGGCATCATGTTGGGGTAGTGGAACTGTCCACTCCTGGGCTGCGGAGACGGCACCATCCAGCTATTAGGATAAACAGGAGGGGTCAAGGCCACAGGGGACAGAGGGGAAGGATATCCACCCGGGGTCGGTGGGTTATGGCCGAACATTGGACTGCCAATATTGGCGTAGTTGGTCATGTCGGTTAGCTGCATATTGTAAGGAGAACAAGGGGAGGTGGTGATGTTGGTGTGTGATGGTGAGAATGGGTTGTACACGCCAAAGTTGGGCATAGCGTTGGCGGATATTGAAGGGATGTTGTAGGACTCCGGGATTTCTGCGGTGATCACTGGCTCCTTATCACCCAGCAGCTCGCGACGCGCTTCGTAGATGTCGCCTGGGTTTAAATGATGGTTCAACTATTTAACTCTACCAATATCATCATTCTGAAAGTGACGGAATAACTGTTTTTTGATATTTGATTTGTAGTTGTTACCAATATCTTTACTACATTGAAGCAGCGATAACCCAAAGTGAATTAAACGAAGTCGCGTGTTTAAAGGTTCTTGACGGCTGTTCTCTGCCGTTATCTTTTTAAGGCGTTTGATAATAATTATAATATAAATATGTAGTCTACAACTATTTATTGACTAACTACCTACTAGTACTCTTTTGACGTCTTAGGTTTTCGCGCTTATTAAACACACTTCTATACGGATTTATCGGATGTATATTATTTATTTTTACATTATATATAAATAAACCAATTATATTGAATTAGAAAGAAAATTGTTTTAAGAAAAACTATTTGATTTCAATAATACTCAATAGTAATTACCCGTGTGGTGACGGATTTAAAATACACTGTGTCACCATATCCTGCACGTGTCGTAATCGACTATTAAGAGATATAACAAGGCACTTATCAAGGGAAGGAAAGACGATCAGGAAAGTATGGTTGGTGATTGTGTATTCTATATCCGTCACCAGCCTTACCTAATAAAAATAACTGAAACAACTTACTAGCACATCTTTCGATGCCCTTAATGACCACAGACGTGATACCCTGCTTTGGTTTTCGGCGAATGTTTATGTAGACATTGTACTTGTTCATAAGCTTCGTGGCTAGATCGTTTTCGATGCGGCACGCCTCGTCTGACACGTCGAATATTACCACCAGCGGTAACGAGCCCTGGGTACATGTAAAATGTTGAGTATCCTTCTTCACGTTCTCCGAAGTCCGAAGAGACGAAGATGAGAAAAATATGTTGTTACCACCTTTGCTCCGCGGCTTTACCCGCGTGGTGATGGAAATTTTTTTTTCTACCCTCTTGACACTTATCGTTATATTTTAGACAATTCACACAATATCTTTATAAATTGTAACCGATGTGTTATTCTGATGTATACGCTATATTATGGTAAAGCGTCATTATAATCCATTGACTACTTTTTAGTAACAAACATCCATCCATCTATCCATACTTACAAACTTTCACGTTTATAATATTAGTAGGAAGTAGGATCTTGAAGTATGATTGAGTTATTTGTAGGCATTCCGAAAAGCGCAGTGCTGGTAGGCACGGTGAACCGACGACCTGGTTAAGGTCGCCGGAAAGTGATGGATGCGGGCGGCTCATGACCAGCCTTCGTCAAAATCCTTGGGCTCCCCCAAGGATTCATTCATTTTTATTTATAAGAAGAAGAAGATTAAACTTACCACCAACTGTTGTCTAGCCGCGTACACATCCTTGATATTACCGGTAATGGTGACACAGCTCTTTTTGATGACCGGGATATTGGGGTCGTCCGCATCGGGGAACATGATCTGGGTGTTGGTGCCCTTCATGATGACCTTGAGCTGTTCTGCCCCCCGTCCTATCACCACCGGGTGATGCATTGGGGATATTTCTAGGGACATCACTACTTGGGTTTGGCTCTGCGGATTAATATACAACAAGAGTCATCGTCTCCCTCGCCCTTTTCCTATTTTCATTGGAGTCGGCAACGTCTATTATTTGCCTAACTACCAGGTTTTACACGGAGCAATTGCAGTCTACAGTCCGCGCCAATCTTTATGGCCGGTCTGAATGTAGCCGCAATACGCTGCGCACTACACAAAATGAAGTATCAGCGAGACGTAACCACGTGTTAGTGTGACTGAGCTACGTTCGTGTTGGTTATGAAATGTACGATGTGCAAGTTCCTACCCACGGCTACATTCAGACCGGCCATAAAGATTGGCGCGGACTGTACCTAATTGCAGACTTGAAACGAGACCGAGTAATATCCTTTGTCAGTTCTGACGACATCCTCAGGATGAAACAAGGTAGGCAGGACGATATTTTTACCTCACAAGCCTCAAGCTTTCTTTTACTGGGTGACCCGCGTGTGAAACCCAGTGCAAGGGACACGAAGCCCCAAAAACAAGTTACAGATGGATTTTTTTAAACGAAACGAAACCTGGGTGAATTTGAACGCATCTACACTACACATGTAATTACACGAATGACACCCAAACGACTGGAGTTTCTGATGTACTCACGGCAAGGGGTCCACACATATAGTTCATGAGAAGATTGGTCGCCTCCATGGTTGATTGCACTTCCCATTGAACTCCTTTCACTACGAGAAGGTTCGCGTGCAGTTTTGGACGATTTCGCAGCATTACCTATGTAAGAGAAATATTTAGAGAGGAATTTTGGTATACTTACAAAATCATTAACATGGAGGAAAATCATTAACATGGAGGAAAATCATCAGCCTAACTAGGTCATCTGTCCACCGCTTGAGATGCCTAACAGAACTGCATGCATATTTTAGGCAAAATATTACTCTACTACTTACCACTCAGCCCACAAACGACCGATTGCTGAGTCGAGCCTCCTCCAACTACATGGAGGGTAATTAGCCTACTGCGCACAGGTTGGCTAGACGGCTAGACACCCTTAGGACGAAATGGGGTGGTGACATTTATTTATTTATTCTTTATGCAACAATAAGTTGAACATAGGCGGACATTAATGCCTTAGGCATTCTTTCCAGTCAACCTTTGGGCGGTGCAGAGACATGGCAGGCGCAAATAAAAGAAACTGCAATTTAAAAAAGCTAACCACATGAATAAATATTATTAATACATCTAAATAGATAAATAATCCATCACCCAACGGAACTGGCCAATTAACTACTCTAATATAACTCCCTTTTCAACCGACTTACAAAAGAAGAATTTTTTTCAATATGTCGGCTAGGTTGATCGACCTAGCCGACATATTGAACGACATACCGACACGTTTACTTACTTGGACATTATACTGTTCCTGTATCTTCTGCACGTAAGGCGAAGCAATGTCTGGTAGTGGCTGGGAGGTTGGCACGATGGGAAGCTCGAAGCAAAACACCAACGGAGTCAACGCCTGGCCAATACAACAGCACAATGTTATCGCCTGTAATAATTCTGGGAGCAACATACATAATCACGCAATGGGTAGGTACGTAATAATATACAAGGAAAATAAACCTTTACGTGAAATATCTTTACTTTACAAAATACGACCGCAATGTAATAAAAATACTAGTGTGATAAAACATATTTAGTTCCATCTATAATCATCATCATCAGCCTATTTCAGTCCACTGCTGGACGTAGGCCTCCCCTATGGCTCGCCACTGAACCCGGTCTTCGGTTCCATGCATCCAGTTGCTGCTCATGTATGTGTATATAAATATGTTTATATAGTGTACGTAAAATATGTATACATGTATAACTGCCTATGAGGGAAAGAGAGAAAGAAAATGTGTCTTAAATAAAATAAATGATTTGATTCTATTAGATAAACCGATGACATTCGAGCTTGCAGTCCACCTGATAGAAAGCGTAGCATCGGACCACACAGGAGTGGAGTGTCGAGTTAGTCCTCCACAACCACGACACACTTTTTCACCGAAATTGCTTTATAAGGAGATTTGTCTACGCCTAATCAAAGTCAAGAAGGACTAGATGTTTTGTAAAATTTATCCCCACAGATCAAAAAATTCTGCGATCCTGTGCAGACGACATTCACCGAGACCAAGTGACCTTCACAAGGTCTTCGTCTTGTCTTGGTTTGCCCCACATTTCATGTCCCAAACTTTTGCAGTCATAATTTACTCACCAAATTAAAAAAAAACGATGTCCAAAGAACAAAAAAGCAGATACGTGATTCGAGGTAACTCACCCTCACACGAGCCCTGGCTCTCTCCACCCGCTCCATATCCCCAGCTATGGAGACCTGGTTACTCTTTTCGACGGTGCTGGTTCTATTTGAGTCGGGGAAGTGGATGTGACAGCCCGTTTCCTCCATCACTCGTTTTATAGTCAACCCGCCCTGTTGAAAATCATTTTAGATGATAGTTTTATGGTTATAGACTTAGGTGGCACAGGTATAAACTAATTTGGCTAGCACTAATTCACACGGAGATTTTTTTTGCCCTCCATGAATTTGGAGGAGGCCCGACTCAGTAGTGGGTCATTTATGGACTGAAATGATGAAGAGGCGATAAAGCAACGCAAGAGACAGTTCATCCAGCCGCAAAAGAAGGAAAACTCGATACGAAACCCTGTGCCAACCCGTCTGCTAGCGTGGCACAGTGAGCTAATTTCTCTCCAAGAATTTGGAGTAATACCGACTCAGAACGTTCCCCCAGCGCACGCTGTCCCCGTGGAGATACAGTTAGGGCCCACGGGGCAGCAAGCGCGGGACGGGTACACCCCGGGGACGTTTAGTGAGTATGACTCCGTCTCCTCACAGAGGCGGAGTGGACTCCCAAACACCCCTGTTGGCCATCTCCCCAGGCTGGCGTTGATAGTCCATAAGAGATTTTACCCTGGGTCAAAAAAAAGGCCCGACTCAGTAGAGGAGATGAGATATTCAGTATTTTTTCGCTTTTTACTATCTCCAAACGGTATTACTTTTCCGGTATTATTTATTGAATAAATATTAGACATGATTTAATTCTAAAACATACCTCACCAGTCCCTCATATGACGCATGAATAACAAGAGTTATAACAGATTTTTTTCAAACATTCAGAATATGATACTTACTACCGTATTGAGCACACATAACTGCATAATAACACGACACGTTATAAACGTACCCGCATTTTCAATCCTTCAATGACACTTTTAATTGGCAGTTAGCACAAATGAGCATATCAACGATTTATATAGTCGTTAAAACTTATTTTTAATGTATTAAAAATGAAGCCTTTGTGTAGGACTGTAGCGACCTCAGGAGTCTCACATAACCTACTACTAGCCAGCCCATAAATTACCCACTGCCGGGCCCCTTCTCATGACAGGGAGGACCATTAGCACACTGTGCCTCGCTGGCCAGGCGGGTTGGCACAGGATTGCGTATCAAGTTTTCCTTCTCTTGGTTTACGGTCTAGGCCGTTTTCTTTTGTCGGCTCTTACGACACCCTCAGGATGGAATAAGGTGGTGACACTATGTAATCCAAATTCATCACCGCACGGACAAGCATGACGCCGTCAGCAAAAGGAAAAGCGGCTTTCTTTAGCTCCCGACATATTATTCACTAACAGGACCAGACTCAAATTCAAAAGGACTTTATTTACGTAGGTATTATCCCAAAACTCTTATAGTTAAATCGTCATATTTAAAGCCCACGCTAGGTGGTAGTCTCCATACACACCTATCAGTCGTCATATCTCTAGTCACACCTTTCAAACACAATTCCTCAGTTTTCCATTTCCAAATCCCTTGCATTTACTAATAGGCCAGAACACCATTTATGAGGATAAAACCTAAAATACCGACATTCGTGTGATGTAATTTACAAGCGGCCCTTATTTCGAACGTTTAAGTAAACCAAATTATATCGAGTTATTATATAGCTTTTTTTCTGAACCTTTCAAGCCATAGTGAGGTTCCATCAGAAGGTTCAGTCACCCAAAGGGCAATGGAGAGGGCTATGCTCGGAGTTTCCCTGCAAGATCGAATCAGAAATGAGGACCGACGCCCGATGGGGCAGAAAAGTCCTCGAATGGCGACCGCGTTCCGGAAGGCGCAGTGCTGGTAGACCTCCCACACGGTGGACCCACGACCTGGTTAAAGTCGCCGGAAAGCAATGAATGCGGGTAGCCCAGGACCGGCCTGTGTGGAGATCCTTGGGGGAGGCCTATTTCCAGCAGTGAACGTCTTTTGGCTGAAATGATGATGATGATGAATTCAAGCCATTTGGCTATGCCTATAGTTAGTACTAGCCACCCGCTCCGGCTTCGCACGGGTGCAATGATGAACATCGAAATTTATCAGTGATTGTCTACAATATTATGCATGAATTATACATATAAACTTTCCTCTTGAATCTGTTAAAAAATGCTTTAAAATCCGTTGCGTAGATACATAGCGACGGACAGACGACAGCGACTTTGTTTTATACTATTTAGTGATAGTGATGATGCGTGCAGAGAGCAAGAGTTGTAAATTAAATCTCACCTTTCCAATGATATGCGAATGGTCTGTGTAACTGACATCGATCTTCATGGTGACACGGTTATTCTGCGAAATAAGTAATCAAATTATAGGGTACTTTACGAAGATTCCCTCGTTTTAGAAATGTAGGTATAACGGCTATAACGTTTGTCTTGGGAAGCATCACTGTACTTTTCTTGCCTACTACTACTTCTCAGCTCATATATGTCTGGCCTCCTGCAATTACATGGAGGGTAATAAGCTTACTGTATACCACGCTGGCCTGATGGGTTGGCACTTGGCACACGGCATTTACGAGCTGAGATGACATGTTTTTTTTTTTTGCAAAAGTTAACCGTACTTTGCACAAGTGGGGAATTTGAGAGAAGGGGAGTCAAATCTCGACAATTACTTTTTAATTTTTCATGTTTTTCCATTTAAGACAAGGAACATTCAAACTACCAGTAAAAACAACTTTAAAAACTATTATTGGCGATAGTTCGTGAAATGCAAGAAATATACTCAATGTCAATATATCGTAACATTAAATGCAAACTATCGAGCAATGAGTCCGTGTGGTGACGGATTTAGAACACAGTGTCACCACCCCATTCCACCTGAGGGTGTCGTTAGAGCCGACAGAACGATACGACAAGACCGAAAACCTAGGTGCAAGAGAAGGAAAACAACTCATCTTCATTGGGGTCGCCATCAGTCTAAGCATAGTAAGTTATCCGTACCAAAAATAGCAGCCGACACCACGAGGACACTTAAAGCCACCCTTACGTGTCCTCCTGCATGGAGGTTGAATGATATGATGGATGTTCATCCCACAACTCAGCGATTCCCTGTTGGCCGACTTCCTCTAAACACAAATATGACGCTGATGATGATGTAACTAAACTTGGTAAGGACATGCAACTATAACAATCATATTAAACTTCATCGCGCATACATATTGGTAGATAATTTTGACAACTTCAAAAGATGTACAAAGACCTATCTATCACTAGGCCAAAAAATCTGTTATGAATTAACCATGGAATTAACATATTAATTATTTCACTTACCCTGGTATCCAATAACTGTATTATTTTCTCTCGCGCCAGCTTTACATCGTTAGGTCGTCCAGCGACTCTCACATGTGGGTCTAAACATAGAAACCAAAATTAAACATTTAGCGTTTGATAAAAAATATTTTTTATGTTCACGAACTCACCTAAAACTTCCAAAAGATCGATAAATTTATTATTTCGTATTTTCTTAATTACATCATAAACTAATTCATCACAGTTGTCGTTAAAATGCATTGTTAATTCATTCAATTATTAATTTAAAATATAAAAAATTGATCGCTAATATGTTACGGCATAACGGACGCTTCGAATTAAATTATTTTTTTTTGAAGAAGCGACAATCCGGCGCCGTTGCTCCAGTCTCGTTGGCGCCAGCCCGCCAAATTTTTTAAAGATGCGTTCATTAATGTATAATTATTTCTACAAAATTATTTAATATTAAATACATCAATTAGTGATACGGCACTCGTAGCAAATATTTTATTATATTACGTGTTCTAATGATAAAACACTAATGTTTTATAAAATGCCATTGTCTTTAGAAAAACATCAAACGATTTGTATAGAATAGAGCAGGAATAGCTACTCACCCTTTTTAGATCTTGCTCCTATTTTTAAACGAGCAGGCCAATTTATTAGCGTGTTTGTTTCATTCATTATCTAAAAATATATTCCTCTTTAAATAATAAAATTTATCAGTAAACAACATCAGAATTAAAAGTATTTTGCTAGAATTTCTTACCCTATTGAAGAACGTTTGCGCAGTTTGTGATTCGTCCAAATTTTCTGTGAATTATAATTTTTGCAATTACAGGAAGCGACAAAGTTCATTTAAACTACATTAATTGTTTAAATATAATTATTTCCTTACCAGCCAGCATAGCTTCCAATCGACGCCTGTCAACCCGAAATCGCTCCTGATAAACATCTTCAGCACTATTTAGACCAAGGATTACCGCTAACTTCTGTAACTCTTCTGCTGACGTCACGGAATTACTTGTTCCACTTTCGGAAGCCTGAATTTTATTTAGACATGATAGTTATTCTACGATCACAAATATTGATTTTGGTGAAAGAATCTATAATTATAAATGCATATATTTTATTTAATAAGTTTATCAATGGATAATGGTCTCCATACATTTAAAAAATCAAAATGGCCGTTATTACTAATACAATTTTAATTTTTCGAATTCTAATATTTCACGAATGTTTTAGATATAAAACTTACTTCACTTATGGTATCTTTATCAGAATTGGATTTGAACTCGGATAAATGTGTTTTCACTGTTAAAAAGTTCGTTGAAGCCATGACAATTCACGAGATAACTAATAAATAAAAATTATTATAGTCAATTATTGTAAATAATCAATCAATCACTGAATTAATAAAATTAATTGTCTGTAAAACATAATTAAGGAAAAGTAATAAAAAATCGTGGGGCTATACCAGAACAACTTCACGTAATGCTTGACTAATCCCGAGTGGAAGTTCTGGAATATTGATAAGCCCAGCTTGCTAATTTTATGAATGTGGGTAGACTGTGTCCAATTTGACGAACTATCAGGAAAATCGTTTCTGATGGATTTACATATACCCATTTTCTTACAGAAACATATTATTCTCCAACATGAGTGGAATGTAGAAAATATTAAGTTTCAATCACTGAAGAATATATAGGTCACTGGTTTCAATGCATTTATTATAATTGTATATATTTAATAAGAAATCAAGAACAATAAAAAGAATCATCGTTTCATTGTAGTATTCACAATATTTATTTAAATTATATCACAAAAATATGTAACCCACATACCTATTATACATGCTATATGTAGTTGAATTAATTTATGTAACTTTTTACAATACATATATGTTTTATTTACCCACCATAAAATATATATCCATATACTGATTAGGAATTTTATAACTATACTATTCATTAATACATCTATATTTTATGGAATAAATGAACTTTTAGTCATTAATAATATTGTTACTTCATCGATGCCAGAATCACAAATTCAATGAAACGGAACGCTTCATTAATATTTAATTTACTCGCATGCCGCATGAGGTCGCGTCAGTCGGGTTTCTACGCTTACCGGTGTTGGGTGTGCGTTTTCTTCGGCTCTCCGATTCGTGTCATAGTTAATTTAAATTAGATATTTATTAATTAAAAATAGTTGTATGTAGGCTTTAATTTTGTAGGAATTACAGTGTAAGCTTTTTAAGTGCGTTAGTTCGTCGTCAAAGTGTGTTAACGTTTATTTAATTTAGTGTATTAACAGATAACAGTAAGTCTAATTTTATTTATTTTAAATTAATAATTTTAATCTTTTGTTTTTCGTAATCAAAGTTGATTTTTGTCGCGTTTGTAAGTAGAAAATGTGCTTTGTACCTCGGATATATGCGAACAGCTGTTGCGTGCATAGCAACCGACGATGCGGCGACAGGCGCAAAGTTTTAAATTAGCGCGTGTTCATTTGGAGTTTTTTTCTTTTTATAAATTAAGTTCATTGCTTATAAACGTACAAGCGAGGATTTATGAAAGATTTCTTAATTAAAATAATATATACTTGACATAATACAATGTCATTATAGCACGAAAAGTTGTGTGATTTAAGGTGATTTCTGTGTGATTGTGAGCGTCGAGCGTCTAGTCATCCAACATCGAAAATGTCGCACGGTGAATATTCAAACCACCTTTAGTACAATACAGTATTCATTAATTCTGAAAATTATCAGAAATTAAAACAGAAATACATACGTATCTAAAAGGATTTCCCTAAAAAAAGTGACATTAAAAATAATGTCACAGTGAATGAACGGGAACGGTTTATTGACCTCATTCTAGTTCTAGTAACAGGTGTCGGCCCTCCCAAAGGCCAACCCCACGTCTGTGCAGAACATCTTAGCCACGTGGGAGGGGGACACTCAAAATGAAATTACTTATGAGTGGCTAACAGGGAAATGGCAAACCCATGATGATGGAGAGAAATAATATTGAAATGATACAAAGTGACTTGACATTGGCTAAACACAAACCGTGAGAGCCACAAGGAAGAAAAAAAAACAGGTGTCGCGATTAGTGAGTTAAGTATTGACTCGTTAAGATTTTTTTTTACGTCATTTTCTCAAATTCTCCTAAATTCTGTCTTCATCAATAGCGCGATATCTTACTTAATTTTCTATTTAGCCGATTAGCATGTCTATTGTAAATCAATGAAAGAAGATGTAGTGACAAAAATTGAGAAAGGTATGCTGAGATGGTTTGGCCATGTCGAGAGAATGAATGAAGAACGATTGACGAAAAAATTGTATGAGGCGAGTGTGAATGAAAGTGTTGGAAGGGGAAGACCTAGGCGGACGTTTCAAGACCAAATTAGGGACGTCTTGAAAAAAGGCCAGGTCAAGAGTACCCTAAACCGAAGAGCATGTACGAGTATGAAGGGAATAATGAAAGTGGACGAAGCGAAACAAGTATGTATGGATCGTAGCAAGTGGAAAGAAGTGGTCTCTGCCTACCCCTACGGGAAAGAGGCGTGATTATATGTATGTATGTATTGTAAATCAAAATTAATAAATCATCGTAAATAATAATGATGTAAACGAAAAAAAAAACATAATTTTATAAGATTATTTATAATCCGAAATATTTAGTTACTATAGTAGCTCCGAGATGGTTGAAAGCTTGGACGTGTGGTCGTTTGTGTATTCAATGACGACAGATCTTTTTCAGCACCGAAAATTTTACTCTGAGATAGATGGTTGCGGGCAGCAACTAGATGCGTCAAGCTGAGGACGGGGCGTTATGACGCTCTCTAGGAGGCCTATGTCTAGTCCATGGCTTATGATGATGATGATGAGATTATAGTTTGGTTAAGGTTATGGTCGAAATGCGAAGATCCGTACGACTCCCGTACGTCCAGCATTACTTAGATTTTTTTTTACCTAAATTACGATGAAGCTCATAGGTGAAAAGTATATTGACATGCACGCGAACCGAGTGGAAGAAGAGATTTAAAAAAACACCGTGCGATTAAAAAAGATAAATTGTCCAGATTGCGGTATTTTCGAGCTTGGTATTCTGGACACCATACCAAGCATAGAAGTACTAGCATCATGATCATAATGTTTCCATTGTACGTATTCTCAGAAATATCGTGTTCTCAACCACCTTCGCAAGTTATAATTGTGACATGTAAATGTATGATTTGAATGTCACAGCAGAAAAGAAAATACTTCCTCATACCCAGGAAGTGACCCTGTCTGGATAAGCGCATGATTTGTTATGTGTCATGTTAAGGATTTTCTTCGTATGCCATTTACAATGGCACATTAGTGCCTCTTTCAATTAAATTGAGGAAATCAGCCTGCACTAGGTACTGGACGGGTTCTCACAAAATGCGGACTACTGTGACGGATTTAGAATCACCACCCCATTTTACCATAAGGGTGTCGTAAAAGGAAATGTCAAGGCCGATAATCTAGTCGTTAGAGAAGTAAGACTTAAGGTGGATGCTACAGGGTAGCCCGCGAAATTCAAATTTTCTTACGTTTTTTGCAATTTGCAGGGCGGTGCTAGGTTGTATGATGATGAACATTTGATTCGCGGCTGTAAGACGTATGTAGTTACAGAGTTATAATCATCAAACTCTTCAATACAATCCTCCAAGCTCATAAAGGTGCAAGAATGACTTTGACGTTGAAAAAGTTTTTCTTGCACCTTTATGAGCTTCGAGGGTTGTATTCATGATTTTGATGATTATAATTCTATAACTACATACGCCTTACAGCCGCGAATAACATTTTAATCAACATACAACCTAGCACTGACCTGCAAATTGCAAAAAACGTAAGAAAATTTGAATTTCGCGGGCTACCCTGGAGCATCCACCTTAATACGAAACCCTGTGCCTACCCGTTTGGCCAGCGTGGCACAATGAGCTGATTAACCTCCATGTAACTGGATGAGGTCTGACTCGACAGTGGGTCATTTAGGGGATAAGTAGTAGCTGTAGTTTCTATTCTTGACTGAAAGGGGAAAACACGGAGATGCCTTTTCGTTCGAATTAGTAAGATTTTTATTATTTGTCTAACTACATCATTTTGTTATGAGAAATCTCTATCACTCGGGTTTGCTGTGAAAATTCTCGCTTTTGTACATGTAACTACACATGTATGAATATGTAATGCTCACTGTTTGTGTACAATAAAGAATAGTAATAATAATAAAATGCGCACCGAATGTGTGTGTGTGTGTGTAGAATTTCATACACTTATCGAATCAAACAAAACAACCTCCGCAACGCCTCTTCCTCCGCCGACCCAACAGCCAGCGTCTTAATTTAAAACTTGTACTTGACTGTCATAATTATTCCGTATCCAATTCTGGGCCTTGCAGGATTTATCGGATTATTTTTGACTAAGACATGATATTCTCAGCACCCTGTACCCTCCGAAGTGAGGGCATAGAATATGATAGATATTGCCAAATATATGTTAATATGAAAATCATTCAAGCTATGAAAATAAATGTCAAGAGGGCTTGACGGACTATATTTAGACTCAAAGGAATGCTTAAATTAAACCTCTTTAATTTCAGAAGTCCGTTGCGAAGCAGTTGTTGTGTGGCATGTTTTTATATGATCGATTTGACAGACGAGTTAGTGATGGGAAACGGAAAATATCTAGTAGTCCTATGAATATTGACCCACCATCGCTTATCTACCCAATGTTTTATATTTCTAGTGCAATAAAGAATTTCACACATAATATACCCACGCCAACTTTTCACTCTTACAAGTATTTTAAATCGTTATTTTTTGGACTACTAGTTATTATCTGTTTCCCACCACTATTCGCCATTGCAAAGTAAAGGTATGATTCCGAAGTACGCTGCACGCAGAAGTGCTACCACGGCACTACTGGTCCCCATTACCGCGACGTAGTTCGGAGTCATACCTTTTTGTCGATCAGAAAAATTGACATCTGTCAAATCGATCACGTTATCTTGAATAGGGTATGAATGAAATCAACTGGCATTTGAATTTTTTTTTTTTTGGTTGCATTTGTCATACACTATAATTTTACCACGACTGCGAAAACATGTGACGTGAAAAATTACTACGTCGCATTTTCTTGGGTCAATAAAACGCTCCCTTCACTAGCTTTTGCCATTTTTGAACCACATATTCTAGGCATTTTTGCATGATTTTTACTTACAGAATATAACCCTTGAGTTATGGGCTATAAAAAAAAACACTTTAAATATTTCTTTCCTCTTGTCTCAGTTCCTCTTGTTTTAATTAGTATTGTCTGTCGTACGTTTTTATTGAGCGACTATGGCTAATCCAGTTTCAGCTAAGTCATATTAAGTTCTAAGACCGACTATAACATGACATCGTATCGCAAATACCTTTAATCTTACTTTTACATTGTTTTAGTGCTGCAGTATAGGTTTATTACTGTAATGAATAATCTTGTCATCACAGCAAGAGTTGTTTGCGATTATGAGTTCTGTGTTTGCAGCGTCGTCTGATTTTGATGCTGACATAAAAACTATGATGGGTTTGTCAAGTTTTGTGAATTAAAAGTTATTCAAAGGACTTTTCAAGTATATTATTCTACAGTTTATCTAGGCAAATCTGATTATTTACACGATAGTGACAAGCATACAACCAACCAAACATTAGTTTTTATAAATCTTGTTATTAATGTAGTAAGAAGAATAAGTAACGATACGATAAAAATCTTACAGGCAACCCTAATGTAGACGTCATAACCTTGATCCATGCGAACCAAAATAGCTTGTGCAAAATACGTTTCTGTTTTTTTTTATAGACTGTGTCTATCTTAATGGCGTCATGCGATAACAATGTCTACGTACATACTAGCGACATTTTTGTACAAATTTCGCGAACCTAAATAAACTAATCTTCAGTGGTCCACTTTACGTAACGAAGCAATTACAAGAAAAAAAAATACGGTTTTTTTTAAAAATACAGTCTGTCTATATAGTCGTGAGTCGTGACACTAAATGAGGGCGCTTCTAACATGCATGTAGCAACCCTTTATATTGTGAACAAAATGATCTTGATACTAGCAGTTCGTAAGTAAAGTGCGTAAATAAGACACATTATACAGTCTTAATTTGTTTTAATTACAGTAGTATTACTCTGCTTCTCTGGTCGCGTGAAGGTTGACTTTCGGTGTGCGAAAAATAACCGCGAAAACTGCTTTGCCTCGTTTATTATGTAGGCAGAATCAAATTGGTAAATACATTGCACATCAACTAGCTTTTGCGACAAAAGTAGATCGTATTTGACCTATTTCACTCTATACAAAAATTCAACAACATTTTGTTCAGTGGTTTTGAGTCAAGACTTGAAACCGAAAGAGACAAAGATACCAACATTAAAATAATTACCAGTTCTCAAAATCTTGTCCAATGCTTAATTTTGACCATTAACAAAAACAATGTAATTAATTCTTAACCTGACAATTAAACGTGAAATTGACATAAAGGTTTTAATGACATAATTCAGCTATACGATAAAGCTCTCCGAAACGCAAGTCTCACTCAATAAAATATAAGTTCAGTGACTTCGCAAATTAAAATCGTTTTTGTATTCCCTTCGTCTTTCTTTCTGGAGACTTCACTTCGAGAACATTCGTTGACGTGGCCAGTAGATGTCAGTTTAACAGTACATTCTTTAGTCAGGATTTGCCCAGTGGACTGGAAAAGATGGCGACACGGACCGTTATGCCTTGGCGCCAATTGATTATCGCAAAGTCTTAACAGTACTTATATGAAAAGAGTTAATGCTAGTTGAGGTGCGAATAATTTATTACAAGTAGAAGATTAAAAAAAAAAGTAGAAGATGTCGAAGCCGTCGATGTTCGGAATGTAACTGATTGACGTTGCCTTATAGACTATGAAACTGAAACTATGTAGTTACTGTTGCAAATAAATACTTTTTAGTTTGTCCTTCAAACAGGACAATTCTTTAATGGCATTTTCAATGTCTGCCTCGCAATTTACAGAAGTATCTGGGTACGAGGAAACTAATGTGCACTATTAGTTACTTATTGTCACATTCGAATTACTAACACTTAGTTCTAATTTCTGAATGTAAATTTTATTGTTTGTTGTCCGCATGTAATATTAAAGCGAGCGAGCATCTGAGTATATGAAACTCATTTTAGCTTCATTGTAGTACCATAAAATAAGAGTAGGGTGGAATATAAACATATTTTATGCGTATTAATGGCAATGTATGTGACCTTTCAATTTGTGTGTGCATAAATAATTAAGTGCTATTTTTGTTCATCGTAATCTCGGCCCAAACAATATTGGTCTTAGTAGAACATAGTTGTAAGGGAAAAGTGGGTTAATAAATTCTATAAAAAATATAGTTGCAAATTGTGACAGATATAAGGCGAATTAACTCACATTTTTTGTTTAATAGATATCGGTCGGTTTTGAAAAGAAATCGATCGTATGTACTTAAATATGTAGCTGTTCATTGATGTTGTTTACGCATTAATGAAGTGTGAAACAGGCTATTGATATATACGATACTACGATATGGACCGGCAAAAACTCGAACGGAAAGTTATCGGTCCGCCTGTCAGCCGCACTTTTGATGAATAGACTAAATAGGGCACTGCTTAATGTGTGTATTGAGGTTACTATGGCAGTTTTTATACGGACACATGTTTGAGTGATAGCGTAATTAGATGAGCAATATACATATTTCTATCTAATCGAATAATATGTTGATTAGATGTTTGACAGACTTACACTGCGTCGTCTGACCGAATTTTAGAGAAATATAGGTCTATACTTTCATAGCTCTATCTTCATTATCACATTATTATTATTATATTATATCACTACATAGTATAAAACAAAGTCGCTGTCGTCTGTCCGCCCCTATTTATGCTTAAATCTTTAAAACTACGTAACGGATTTTGAAGCGGTTTTTTAATAGATAGTGATTCAAGAGGAAGGTTTATATTATAATACATACATGCAAAATATTGTAGAGAAACACTGATAAATTTAGATGTTCATCATTGCACCCGTGCGAAGCCGGGGCGGGTTGCTAGTAATAAATAAATATACAGTTGTTCATCGCCTATTTAACCTACTTCTAGTTTTATTTTTTCGCAATGAAATTTATTTTATTTGAAAATTTTATTATATATGCGCTGTATGATCGCTTGCCAAGGTCTCGTGAAATTAATTCTCAATGTAAAGACAGTTTTTTGGGTGAGAAATGTAACGCCTTTGATCTATTACTATTGGTATTGGTGACATCAGTAAATAAACAACAATATTGATCGTTTATTTTTTTTCTTTTCAGAACTCGTATTCATTCCAAAAGCGAGCGCAATGGCCAAAACAGAGAAGTCATTTCCGAGAAACGTTACAGGTAAGACAATAAAATTGATATTTATAGATGCCCGTATCAGAATATGACTACCTCGTTGGTCTAGGGGTTAGATGTGCCGCGTTTGGATCAACGGGTCCCGGGTTGGATTCCGGTGTCGGGCAAGTGTCTTTGTCTAAGCCAGAGGCACTTGCTCGGAGTCTGGGTGTCATTTGTGTTAGTGAATTAAATGTTTGTAAACTGCCCCCGCGATACAGGTTATACCTAGTGAAGGGGTTTCGTTTTTTTATCAAAGAAAAAATAACTAGTGTTAAGGCTTACACTGTAGGTAGGAGGTATAGGTGATCCGGTCCGGCATGGCAACCTTAAAATTGCCATGTGTTGTCATATAAGCCGATTCCTCGCAGACATTGTCAAAGTATAACAGATTTTTGTAGTTTCTGACATATTTTTTTGTTTTTTTTTTTTCAGTAATGGCTAAATTGATGATGATAATGATGATCATCTCACTATAGAACGGTTCCCTTCTTTTGTGGTTAGATTTTCTGCCTGTCGAATTATTTTACCTCGTACTCGAATTATTTTATAGTTGTTGCATAATTTGAAACTAGATGCAACTATCTAATGTGATAAGATCAAACTGACAACACATATATAGGGGATGTACATCAGGATACCGTGTTGAAGTGCCTATTGTTAATCGTGCGTGAAAGTAGAAGATTAGGATGAACGTAAATTTTGTTAAAAATACATTCAAGCTGTTGGTAGCACTGTACATGTGACGCGACGTCTTGGCAGGTTGCCATTTTGAAAATACGCGCGCGAATTTCTGTTTCGCACAATATGGCGGACTATTTCTATGCACTGTTCTTCCGCCTAGAATTATTATTGTCACCTTGATAGTTGCTGGTATAAATGTATTTCCTATTTCTGTCTTGGTTTTTTAATTACCCAGTGTTGGGTCGGGTTTCTTCCACTTGCAAAGAGGGAAATCAGCATATTGTAACCGATTAGTTTTTTTTATCAAGTCTTCTTCACTACTACTACATAGCCCATATAATACCCACCAATGTCGGGCCTCCAATCACAGGAAGGAAATTTGCCTACTGTGACATGCTGGCCAGGCGGCTTGGCAGAGGGTTTCGTGTTAAGTATGCCTTCCGGTGCGGCTAGGATTTTGTCCTTATCATTTCCTTTTGTCGGCTCTTATGACCCCTTCATGGAATGGACAATGTGTGAATGACACAATGTGTATAAAATATGAGGACTAGCCTCTGTCCCCACCCACCGATGACATTTTGTTTCACCATTATACAGGGAGAAGAAATTAAATAGAATCCAAATTGTGTTCTGGTGAAAATGAAGAATAATAAAACACTCTAAGAAGTGATGCTAATTAATAAAAAGCTTATTTTTAACATAATATGAAACATACAGCAGTAATCAACGAGATATTTATCCTGTAAGTAGTTAGTTGTGTATGGCGAATATAATTGAAAAAATAACTTTATTTAGCTTCGTGCTACATTAAAATCTTTGCATCATATAAAATAGGTAGGTATTCATTTGAGCCACAATACACCACGTATTTGTAAACGAAGTTTATCTTTAAATAGTATTCGACGCTAGATTTCTGACCTCAATATACGTGCAAAAATCGTCTTGAAAATATCATGAATTTGCCAATGACCACTTTTAATGTAATTTATGGTTGTTTTGAAATACATATTTAAATACGTGTTACGGAAACATTTTGATTTTGCAATCGGAACATTATTTGGTAATTGCGCATTTATATTTTTTTTTTCATGTAGTCGGTGTGGTGATCTATTTAAAATTCAATGTCACCATCCCTCTCTATCTTTAAAGGCCTAGCCGAAACTGGATACAAAACCTGTGCCAACCCGTCTTACCATCGTGGCCCAGTAATCAAATTATCCGACATGAGTTTGGAGGATGCCCGACTCTGTTAAGCTTTATTTATGAACGGACTTGACGAATTATGAAAATGATATATGAATAATATTAGACCTGACCGAACAAGGAATACAATGCCTACTTAGACATTTCCGGCCCGATAAGAGTCTTATCAATGTGGCTGCCGAAACATAGAGTATACATATAGTACGGTAGTATAGTATTTTTAGATAACCGTATAATAAATTACAAACATGTGTTAGAATATAAGAAATGCGCGTAAAACCTCAAAGTTAATTCGTTTGCCAGATCACAGAGATGTTTAGAAGTTTCTGACTGAACGAACGTGTAAACAAATATTAAGTGACTTGTCTCTTTTTTATTAACTCTGTAAAATACAGACGACGCAGGCGTGGTGGAGTCAGTTTTTTTATATTGTTCTAAGTTGTATAAAGTAGTCCTACAATTGAAGGAACTTAGCCTACTGTAATCCGTGTGTTGACGGATTTAGAATACATAGTGTCGCCACCCCAATTCTTCCTGAGGGTATCGTAAGAGCCGACAAAAGGAAATTATAAGGCCGAAAACCTAGCAAGAGAAGGAAAACTTGATACGAAACCCTAGGCGAACCAGTGTGGCCAGCGGGGCACAGTAGGCTAATTACCCTCCGTGTAACTGGAGGAGGCCTGACTGAACAGTGGGTCCTGTACGGGTTGAGTAGTAAGTATCTAGTTTCAACTAACAATTGGCCGTGGCTTAATCCGTACAGATTTTTAACGAGCTGGAAATCCGTTCGCAATACCATGTTTAAAAACATCACCTAAAACAATGTTTATATTTCTGCCCAATTGATCGACGTTGACTTCTGTGACTCATTATATACTAAGAAAGTCATGATACTGAGGGACCCTAACTCTGGTGACTGGTCTGGGCACCGGTTACGCTGAAACCCTTTGTCATATTCGAGAGATAATGAGAACAATGATCAAGCAGGTTACCGTGCATAACAGGTAACTACGGTGCTTAACAGGCACTTACTAGCAGGTAACCCGTACAGCTACAATACAACCCTGCCAAGCATGCATAACGGCTCAATAAAGATGTTACTGGCGACTAGGTCATCAATTAAACCTACTGCATCGTTCCATTGCCCCAGGGCAAGCCTTTGTATTATTCATCTCATCACCTGAAGACCTTGCTAGCGCCTACTCGGGAAGATTACAACTGGAAATTCAACCTTAATTTCACTTGTCTAAGGTTGATATCGTGCTGGCAATAAGCAGGCTTGGGAATCGCTTAGTTGACTTTATTTCAAAACAATATATTCGTGCCATGTTACGTTTCAATTTGTTTTAGCATGTAATTACTGATGGAGTTACATCAAGTGTGTTCGAAGACAGTCAACTTCGCATGGTAACCGCATGGTAACTATTCAGTAACCGCTTGCCATATACATAATATACATTATCATCATCAGCACGCTCTAGTCCACTGGTCATAGGCTGGTTCTAATGCGTGCTTTAGCAGACAAACATTTAAATATTTTTTTTATAGGAAAATTTATTGACGCGTTACTACTAATTAATTACAACGCGACTGTTCCGAAGAATAAAGACCTATCTGCGATACTGCTTCGAAACCATTTTTAACTACATATTATTGTAGTGAGAGGAGGCTCAGCAGTGGGTCATTTATGGTCTCAGACAGAAGTAAGACTAATAAATAAATAAATTAGTATTTATTTAGTTATACGGCGCTCACTCACAGTGATTAGATATACCTATAGGTTAGTTTTTGGAGCCATTTTCGAATTTCGACTGATTTTAATTATTATTATAATCAGTGTGATCTCTCTTTACTATTGCCGCAGTTTTTCCAGCTTGGGTTACCATTAGCAGACAAAATGCATCCCAAGAATGTCGTTTTGTAATCGAGACGGCTTGTGGCAATTTAATCGCTTGATAAATACGAGTACGTATATAATCTACCTGTCTAGCGATTTTCTGAATAAATAATTTATTTCTGTGCCACCCTGGCCATAGGGGCTGGTACCGGGATTTATATTAAAATTCTTATATTCTCCGATTTTCCACAGTTATTATAATATTTTCTAGTAAGCAATTAAATACAAAATACCTTCCATGGGAAAATACATGAAATGTACTTAACTAACCCGGAACCTTTAATATTTCTTAAAGGTTTCATAGCTCACAGTCATAATGTGGTGTTCTAAGGTACCGTTAGCCATTTCGTGCCTGCAACTCAATTAGCCGAAGTAGTAAGCATGCTTTGCTTAACCGTTCAACAAATAAAGTCACCGTTAGAACCTACAACTTCACTGTGAGAAAACGTATACTTTATTTTAGACTTCAACACATAGTTGAAGTCTAAAATAAAGTATACGTTTTCTTCAGTAGTCCTGGTTCATTCCATAAATGTTTGTGGACATGTAAAGTTAGTTAACACCCATTATACTGATGATGATATAAACTGGCCTAAACCCTGTTTTCTGCTATTTACGCAACTAAACGAGAACTATCTAACTAACTATCTCCAAGAAATATTGTAGCACACTTTCAACAAGACCAACACTATATTCACTTAGATAGACCTGAAATCCTTGCTAAGGAATATCATTACATCCCAAGAATGAACCACGAGGCTATTGAGATTAAAAAACATCCAAATTTCATTAGAGACAAATACCACATGCTTGGGATTTAGTCATTAAATCTCAAGCTCAAGCAACACGCATCTGCAAGACCTCTTAACAGCAAGAGCGATATCTGCGTGTACAGGGAACGTTATCAATATTGTACGTACGTACTTTGTACGTTTGAAGACAACTGCCATCTAGTCTCTCCTGTGACCACCACTGCTGCAGGGCATTCGAAACGGCGGTATTTATATAACGTAATATACACGCGATAAATCCGTTAGTGTTTAATTTCAATGTGTAATAATCGTGTTAAGTTAATAAGTCCATATTAATAGTCCAAGAATGGCAGTTAGTCTGTATTTCGATCACTTGGTCACCTTGACTTTCGGCCCATAATGAACCTCTTTATGATCTGATATGTTTCGCAACAGAAACTATCCATATTCCTCTTCAAGGTATTTTCAGCAAACTTCTTCAACATGCGTTGAACGACTTAGGCATAAAAGCATATTATATAGATTGGATTTTACTTCGAAAACAGTTCAGACTTTGTTCTTCAACGTATTAAAATGACATTTGGCATAGAATTAAATACATTGAATACTTTTTGTCTTCGAAAAAAGTTAAGTCAGCACCCAGATGACCTGCGCTCTGATAAATTTAGATGATAAAGCATGTCGGATTAGTAAATAGATTGGCAATGGACTGTGTCCGTTTCGTTCGGGTACACCAAGAATCGCATCTATCATCGTTTCGTATTAAATCCTGGTTTTTAAGTGTGATATAACGTGCTTTTTGGTGACTTTTTTTATTTCATTTTTTTTTATACTTCATTTTTTAAAATAAATTTTGAAACAGTGTGAAATTTGTATTTTTAAGCCGTTCCACCGTACCTGGTATCCCGGTATTCGAGGCTCTTGATGTAAATTACGGTCGCAAAAAAACACCCAGGCCCAGAGTTAATATACATAGAGATAAGTACTCTGGGCCTGGTCTTCTTTTAAGCCTAGATATACTCTTAAGTCGCTTCTGTCGTATTCAAACGGTCTCAAACGAATAGCTGCACATGAAGGATATATTTTTGTTCATGCTTCCTGCTTTTGACTTCGAAATGAACGCCTTCTGTCGGTCGCCGTAGGTCAACTCGGAAGAGTATAGTTAAACGATGCCACCAGGCTTCTTCCAACTTTCTTGTGATGAGGAGATTCTTGTTCTTGGAGGGTCTCCTGAGGTTTCGTAGGGGCTGGGGAGACGGAATTCAGGGAATTTTCAGAAGGTAGGGGCCTTGTGACGGATTTATAATACACGGTGTCACCTCCCTATTCCATCCTGAGGGTGACGTAAAAGCCTACAAAAGGAAATGACAAAGAAACTTAGCAGTTAGAGAAGGAAAACTTGATACGAAACCCTGTACTAACCCGTCTGGCCAGCGTGGCTGTGTATGCTAATTAACCTCCAAGTAACTGGAGGATGCAGTAACACTCTATACGCCGAGTATTAGATGGAGCGCCCTTCTTATCGACGTGGCGCCCTCGAATCAGCACTTAATCCGGCAACGGCCGGCAAATATTTTAAATTAATTAGGACATAATTTTTTTGAAAATTTAATACTCTAACATTAGAATAAGAATAAATCCAATTAATTTTCCGGATTTGACCGTAACCACCGAAGTGGAACCAATCAGATGAGGAATCGCCGCCATTTTCCTCCTCAAAGCCGGATATAGCGTCACCTTTTTGCGTCAAACTTTTGAAGACTACAAAAACGTCCATAAAATGTCGGGTGGATTCTGGGAATACCAATTGTATTTTGTTGCAGTAAACAATGGATCATCAAAGATCCATACTAATGCAATAGCATTAGTTTTTTAGTTTAATTTAAAGTCCACATACAGCTAACAAAAAAAGCAATTAAATAGTTTTTGATCTTTTTTTTTTAATGTGACTGCTTGGGTAATTGCAGCAAGCCCGGCTCAGCGCTGGGTCTTGTAAGTAACTTGGAAAATATACACTATGAAAGAAAAAAAAACCAGAATATTCTGTTTTTTTTTAAAAATTTCATGCCTAACGGCTGTGGGTGAAGTAAGCAAGTAACTTGAACAGTGATACTTGCGGGTGGGGGCAGCTGACATTAGAGACTATTTTATTTTTTATATTTATTTTATTTAAATGTTCTATCTATGTCGTCAATATTAATAAGGTATCCGTCATTGCGTCTAATCTGCGCTGATTTGCGGAATTTTTGTCGGCTGCTCGGCAGTGTGTGACGCATTTGTTTAATTATTTTATGTTTCCATCATTAATTTGCTAGGATTCTTTTAATGACAGTCATTATTATGAACCGTGACTGTTGTAGGTATGGTTATAGGATTTTTCCATACATAACTGTTTTTATTCCACCCACCGCCGAAACTTCAATATAGATAGATAGACTGTCCGTGTGGTGACGGATATAGTAGAATACACAATGTCACCGGCCCATAGCCATACCATCTTTAGGGTGTCGTAAGAGACTAAAAGAACCTAGCCCCAAGAGAAGGAAAACTTGATACAAACCCTGTCCCAACCCGTCTTGCCAGCGTGGCACAGTAGGCTAATTTCTCTCCATGAATTTGGAGGAGGCCCGACTCAGTAGTGGGTCATTTATGGGCTGTAACGACGAGATAACTCTTTAATGTACAATAACAATATTGGAAATAATATAATTTAATATATGTAGGTACCTCGTTTTGTAATAAATATCGCTTTTATCAAATTAGAACACAATGTTATATTTTTAGTCCGTGTCACGAATTTAGAATACATAGTGTCATTCCATCCTGAGGGTGTCATAAGAGCCGACAAAAGGAATTGATAAGGCTGAAGACCTAGCCATTAGAGAAAGATACCTTGAAAAGAAACACTCTGCCACCCCGTCTGGCCAGCGTAGCATAGTAGGCTAGTACCCTCCATGTAATTGGAGGAGGCCCGACTCAGCAGTGGGTTATTTATGGGCTGAGTAGTAGTAGTTAGATTTTACTATTCATCATCATCATCATTTCAGCCAAAAGACGTCCACTGCTGGACATAGGCCTCCCCCAAGGATTTCCACAAAGGCCGGTCCTGGGCCGCCCGCATCCACTACCTTCCGGCGACCAGGTCGTCGGTCCACCGTGTGGGAGGCCTACCAGCACTGCGCCTACTATTATCTACTACAAATACTTATATTATTTAGTCAATTTAAAATTTATTAATTTGCTGATCTAATTCTGATAAATGACCCACTACTGAGTCGGGCCACCCCCAAATTTTTGGTGGGAAATTAGTCGACTGTTCCACACTGGCTAGACGTGTTGGCACAGGGTTTGTATCAAGTTTTCCTTCGCTTATGATTAGGTGATATGACTCTCGTTCCTGTAGTCGCTTACGAGCTTACGACCCCCTTATGATGGTATGGTTTGGTGACATCAAGCAGGGAAATGCTGGCTAGCAGTAAAGAAAATGTGTTTACACTACTGTTCTTTGGCGTCAAAGGACTAAGACGTGCCTTACTGGCAGTTACCTATATTATATGTAAATTTTGCCACGGTCTATAAAAATAAGCGGTGACTTTGAAGATTATTTGCAAGGTTAACAGGATTTAAAATAAAAATAAATTGACGCACAACACGTTGCGATTTTTGTTGTCAATATTTATGTTCGTGTAGTGACGGATTTAAAATACACAATGTCACCAACCCATGGAGGAGACGTTTGGCAAAAATCACACCAACCCATGGAGGAGACGTTTGGCAAAAATCACGATATATCACAGTGGGGAGGGGGGTATAGTAAGATATCACGTGTATTTATTTTTTCGTCAAACGCGTATGGCGGGATTGTCTTAAACCTCACCACGTATACCCAAAGGGGAGGGAGGGGTTAAAAAATTAAAAAAAAACACGTGATTAATAGAAAGCCCCTATGGATATCATTGCACGTCGGAAGAAGGCATTCGTTTAAGGAATTGATCTAGACTTATAATTCTAATTTAAATCGCAACTGAACGGTAATATTTTTACTGCAATTTATAATTGCATTACAGTTGCTGGTAACATTATTAGCAATCACTTGTATCTCACAACCGTATTTTAAGTGCGTCAGGTACTGGTTCAGACCTCGAACAAATTACATTTGAATGGTTTTATGATGGTCGGAACGTAGTGTAGTGCAGTAAAATATAGCCAAATTACAAGGCCCTTTACAGAAATAGTTTGTCATTACCAATTCATTTATCACATAGTCTAGTCTAGACTTCGGTTGTCTATAATGTACAGTCGCGTGCGTTTTACGACCGCGTGGGACGCGTCAGTATTTTAGAATATGTCAAATACTATATTCCTATATTTCTGGTGTCGGCCGTGGCACACTTCATTTGTTTTCATTAATATTCGTCACGCTAAAAGTAACAGTAAGTTGTAAAAACAAATAACAGTGTCCTCGAAATATTCTGTGAATGAGGCGATGAGTTTGCGAAGAAATTAAGTTACGTATACAACTTTATATACTTTTTAATGTCCCTGTATGTTCGGTTTTTAGCGTTTGGGCGGGGTATTTGGTTTTAAGTTAAGTTACGCTCAAACATACTGAGAGGCAGATACATCACTCACCGAGTCTCTAAAAAGTCGTCGAGTCTCTAAAACGTATTCATCATCATCTTCATCATAATTTTAGCCAAAAGGCGTACACTGCTGGACATAGGCCTCCCCCAAGGATCTCCACAAAGGCCGGCCCTGGGCCGCCCGCATCCACTGCTTCCACTGCCACTGCTTTCCGGCGACCTTAACCAGGTCGTCGGTCCACCGTGTGGGAGGCCTACGAGCACTGCGCCTTCCGGAACGCGGTCGCCACTCGAGGACTTTTCTGCTCCATCGGGCGTCGGTCCTGCGAACTATGTGCTTTGCCACTTAAGTTTGGCAATCCGGTGGCAAAACTGTATTCACGCCTTTCTTATACAATAAATTAAGCGACATTATGAATTTGGACCCAGTTCTGGCTTATAAGCCCTTTGAGCCACAGTGTCTATTCCTCCGTGCTTCGCGTTCTCACGTCCAAGGGTTGTGACCATCACGCTCTATTCGGTTTGATGTTGTACCTAAACAAAATTTTAAATGACATAAGTTTTATTAGAGATCGATGGACATAAGTGTAATTTTCCCTTATCACTCTGACGTCACAAAATTTACCAAGACCCAAGATACATCAATCAATCAAACTGGATCGGCGTCATCACAGTTTTCTTTCTTGGAAAATCCTAGAGGGAATTTTACATAAATATATAACATATTTCACACAATATGAGGCTCTATGTCACAATAATTGAAAGTTCATTATTTGAAATCAGCCTGTCGGTTGTATCGTTGAAAGTCGGGTAATGGAATAATTTTACGTTGTAAAGTACCGATTGCCTAGTGAAAGTGAATTGCCTGTGCTGTTAAAGGCTCGCGTGGGCAGATGAAAGCTGTTAGAGATGTAAGGCTTAGTCTGTTAATTTGGAAATGTACAAGGAGTTCACTCAGTGTCTGAAACGTTGGGAATTAAATATTACATTTACACGTATAACACGATGAGAACCGTCAAGAAATCATTTCCTGCAGAGTTCATGTTTGCGAAGAAATTAAGTTACAGTTATATATTTATGTCCTGTATGTTCTGTCAGTACCAGGCCTTCAGAAACGCGAGGTACAGGTAGAGTTTCAGTTGGTAATGTCAGATTTGGTTTACGGCTAGTTGCCAATTCGCGTCTTTATTTTCCTTGACATATAGGCAGAATGGGAGTCCGAGAACCTAATGGGTTGATGATCATCAACAACTCTGCTCCAAAAATACCTATTGCTGAGCTATCTCATCCTGCTTACATGGAGGGTAATTTCCTACTATACCATACTGGCAAGACGAACTGGCACAGAGTTTGGTTAATACAGCCAATAAAAAAATCGGTCGCCAAGTTGGTAACACTAAAATTCCTCGGTTTATAATTAGATGTTGGTGGTACCACTGAATAGCTATGGGAATTCATTTTAGCAGTTAAAATTCACATTATTGCGCAGGAACTTTGCTGTTTTTTGTACTTTAGCCAATTTTTTTTATGATAAACACGTCCGAAACCACCACACTTGTTTTCAACTACTTCAAAGCTGCGGTTTTGTCTTCGCAATTTAGATGTCATGTCATCATCAACTCACGGCTAAATCTGGCATAATTGCATGATATGTTGGTGACGATTTTTTTTATGTGGGATATCCTCATTGCCTTCGTGTACTAGCCAGGTTATGTGGGACTCCGGAACGATATCGTATCCCAACCTACCTATTAAAACCAATGGTGATTATTAATTATGTAAATGGGTATTCCGGTTCGACCGTGACTCCTTAGCGGATTTCCAAGCTCCGTACTTTACAATTGGGTTGTCAATTGCAAAAATGATATGGAAAGTTATTTATGTTCTCCTTGCAAGAACAACGTGACATCTCAAAACCTAATTGTAAGAAACCACTTTTCAGCCATGAAAACAAGATTCAAAATAAAATTAAACATTGTATGGAGATGTTACGTTATTAAATAGATAACACTTTATTGTACACTAGTACCCGTCCCGGCTTCGCACGGGTGCAATTATGACATATAAACGTTCCTATTGAATCACTCTATCTATTAAAAAAAACCGCTTCAAAATCCGTTGCGTAGTTTTGAAGATTTAAGCATACATAGGGACGGACAGACGACAGCGACTTTGTTTTATACTATGTAGTGATACTATGTAGTGATAAGCGACATACAATTTAAAACATTAAAGAAATTACATAAAACACATACAATTGGCGGCCTTATCACTAAAAAGAAATCTCTTCCAGGCAATCAGCACATCATTTACGAAGGAAAAACTTCACCATTTTTCTTTTAGTAGATATTCATGTTGTGCGAAATTTGATGTATGTATATTTTTTTACTATTCTATTTTTGATTCACACACACTTTTTTGTTGCTTTGTAAGCCACGAGTGCAAACACGAGATCGACCGCGTAGGAGTTTGTTTTGCAGTTTTTCTACATTTCACAACATAGTGAACATTAGGCGAATGTTATACTACTCAGCCCATAAATGAACCACTGCTGCGTTGGGATTTCTCCCATAACAGGGAGGGTAACCAGTAACCACGCTGGCCAAACGGGTTGGCACAGTGTTTCGTTTCAAATTATCCTAATGTTGCGGTTAGTTTTGCGGCCTTTTCCTTTTTTCGGCTCTTACGACACCCTCAGGGTGGAATGGGATGGTGACTGTGTGTTCTAAATCCGTCACCACACGGATTTAATGTTTACTTATCTGTTCGAATTGTATGTACAACAATTATTGCTACTTTTTTATTTTAAAACACGTAGTTTCTTCCCATTATATCTTCGTGGAGTGAAGACGATTCGAGAGCACTCTCAGGGGTTTATGTGAATGTTTTTTTTGCTGCGACAATAGTCTAGACTTAGAAAGGTCAGTTGGACTACTATTGTCTAGACTAGTGCTTAGTCTAGACAATTTTAGTCGGCTTACGCCTCGCCCATGGATCACCATAACACACTGTCTTGAATAAACTGGATCGTTCGATAATTCATGACGTCACCCGTTTTCTGAGTAGTTTGCCTCTAGGACTTTGCTGGACTATCCAATATAATGTATATGTATTTTCCGCCTTGGCACGGGTATTTATCAAAAAAATACAAAAGCCTGTTATACACTCGAGAGCAATGAATCCGGGTCACTTAAAGAATGTTAAAAATCTCGGAAACTAAAAATGATAGGTTAATGCAATAAATTGTATTTAATAGACAATGTAATACTCCTTAAATGAAAGTAAAAAAAATATGAGTCACCATACATTTTATTAACACAAAATTACATAAAGAAAAAAACTGCTGATCTCTCCTTAAAACAAAAATAGGAAACATGAAATTTTTGAACTTTATTACGATTTTCTTGAATTTTAATACTTCGTATTGCCTCCTCGTGCTTCCATTACTGCGTTTACGCGGTTTGGCATGCTGTACACCAAGTTCCTTATACGATTTTGGGGAATATTCTCCCATTCCTCTGTGAGAGCAATTTTGAGCTCACGAAGCGTGATTGGGGGAGGGTTTCGTTGTTTTACGCATCTGCCTAGCTCGTCCCAAGCATGCTCGATCGGGTTGATATCCGGGCTGCGCGCTGGCCACTCCATACGAGTAATGTTCATCTCTTGAAGGTAGTCATTCACAATCCTACCTGTATGAGGTCGGGCATTGTCATGCATAAATATAGCATCCTCACCTAAATTGACCATAAATGGACCAACGTGATCATTGAGGATTTCTTCCACATATCTTACGCTAGTTAAAGAGCCGTTTTCTATGATCACCAGCTCTGTGCGACTTTCAGAAGAAATTCCGGCCCACACAAGTACAGACCCACCACCGTAGGCTACTTTTTCTTCGATGCATGCTTGCTTGAATCTTTCCCCTGGTCTTCGATACACTCTGTGTCTTCCATCGTGCTTGTAGAGCATAAATTTTGATTCGTCGGAGAACATAACTTTTGACCAATCTTCAATACTCCAATTTACGTGGCTCTGGGCATATCTTAGTCTTGAAATACGATGCCCACGGTCCAGTTTAGGGCCGTTTGCAGGTCTAAGGGGTTTTAAGTTAGATTCAGCAAGCCGACGTCTTACTGTCCATGCACTTGGGTTACTTCCTCCGAGGCGTCGAAACTGATTTGTGAGTTCAGTTCCTGTGAGAAAGCGATTTCGAAGCATGGTGTTCACCAAGTATCGGTCTTCTCGTGCTGTGGTACACCTGGTTCTGCCCGTTCCTGGTCTGCGTAGGTTAGAACCAGTTTCTTCGTAACGTCGGAGAACTCTTTGTACTGTTGACAGCGACACACCGACAGTCCTGGCTGTATCGCGCTGACTCCGGCCGGTTTCCAGCATTGTAAGTATTCTGGTGCATTCTTCAGGCGTAAGCGACCTAATTTCAGCTTGAATAGTGAATATAGAGCACTATCAACATGGTTTATGTACCCACATAAATGACAGATTACAAACAAAAGCAAAACCAAATGCTGTAATTTCGTAGTTCCATCTTCGAAAGTGGCCCTTTTTCAAGTTTGTTTTTTTTATGATATAACTTTATAATAACTAAGAAGTTTTAATACCATTATTTAAGGAGTATTACATTGTCTATTAAATACGATTTATTGCATTAACCTAGCATTTTTAGTTTCCGAGATTTTTAGGATTCTTTAAGTGACCCGGATTCATTGCTCTCGAGTGTAGTTAGACATAACATCTTTATAAATTTTAGCCTATGGCTTATACTGATGTATAAGCTATATTATTGTAAAGTTTTGTCCATTCAGTAGTCTTTTGCGTGAAAGAGTAACAAACATACATCCATAAACACACTTGCACGTTTATAATATTATAGTAGGAGTTTATAAAAAGTTCACTTACCACGTGCCGTCGGATACACTTTCTATTTTTGCCTAAAAAGCATACATATCAATGATATTAGTGCTAGTTTGCATCTCATAAATTTGTATTGTATTATGCAAAAATTACACAATATTCCGCTAATATGGTAATTTTTTATCGACCGGTTTGCATCTGGGCCGTATCGTATTGAGATGAATTCACACAATCAAGTTTCAATAGTATGTTTAAATATAGGGCTTCGTGGTTCGTCGTTTCAGCCCTTAAATGACCCACTACTGAGTCGGGCCTCCTCCGAACTCATGGAGGGAAATAAGCCGACTGTGCCACGCTGGCAAGACGGGTTGGCACAGGGTTTGTATCAAGTTTTCCATCTCTTTCGGTTAGGTGATCTGTCTCTTGCTTCTGCTTCTTTTAGTCACCTCTTACGACACCCTCAAGACGGTATGGCTTGGTGACATTGTGTATCGTCACCACACGGACAACGGGTCTTAGAGTAGACCTAATGTTTATTTATTTATTTACTAGTGGCCCGCCCCGGCTTCGCCCGTGCAAAGCGGGGGTGGGTTATACATATAAACCTTCCTCTTGAATCACTCTATCTATTAAAAAAAACCGTATCAAAATCCGTTGCGTAGTTTTAAAGATTTAAGCATACATAGGGACGGACAGAAGAATGCGACTTTGTTTTATACTATGTAGTGATATTAATAAGGATGTCCAACAAAAGATATACACAATACATGATTCATTGTTATATGGCAACATCAGGTATTAAATAGTGTACTCCTTCACTTATAGGAGACCACAGCATGCACAATAATTTTAAATTTAAAAACTAAGCCCAAAGTTATATCTTTAATATTAAGTAAAATTTGGAAAATAAAAAAAAATGGGAGAATATAACATTTAGATATAGGTACTTAAATTAAATTACGTTAAATCAGATAAACACTTTTTATATTTGGACAGTGTTGTTAAATAAAAAGTCGCTGATTTTCATTTATTCTAAACTAGCTGACCCGGCGAACTTTGTTCCGCATTATATATATTTAAAATTAAAACAAAATGAAAGTTGGACATAGGATACCTGAGATTTTTATCCCGTCCGTATAAAACCTACTTTAACAAAACGCAACTGACAGCGAAACGTTATGTTGTCTATAGTTTAATATGGTCGAAAATTTGACAATTAGAAATTTTGAATTCGACTTGTTTATATTGTTGTAATTCACATAATATCTTTATAACTTGTAGCCTATGTGTTATTCTTAGGTATAAGCTATATTATTGTAAAGTTTCATTATAATCCATTCAGTAGTTTTTACGTGAAAGAGTAACAAACATCCATCCATCCATCCATACTTACAAAATTTCACGTTTATAATATTAGTAAGATGTATCGATGTATCTTAATAAATTGTGCGTGACAACAATTAATATCGACTTGTAACCAACCAGGACAAAATTGATACTTGAATAACGGCGCGGTTTGCAAACTGGGTTGCCGTCTTAACCTTGCCTTGACGACCAGTTTTACCGATTAACGGTGATCTGTTTTATGGCACTTGATGAGTCACTTCACTTCTGTCAACCGTGAAATGGCAGTGCTTTCTCTGTTTTGTTCAGATTAGACACTGAGGTAGGAGTCGTATATGGACCGGTATTAGGACCTTTCTGAGAGAAAATGATAGGAATGTACGTATTTTGTTGTAAGATTCGTTTTTCTGAAAATATTGGCCATATTCTGTATTTGAAATTATTTTAATCATAGTCGAAAAAGTCGGATGAACCAGTTTTTTTAACACGTGATGTTGATGAAAATAATGCTCTCATTTTTGATGTAAAATAAAGGCTGTAATTTACTATTACTCTCATTTATCTTACAAATCAAGTAAAATTTTAGGAAAATTATGTACGAAGGTACTCAAATTTCAAATTCAAATCATTTATTTTGTTTAGGTCACGGTGGACACTTACAAAAAGTCAACACATTATTATAGTGATATTATATAATAAAAAAGGTCTATTACTTATTACTAAAGAAATCTATCTCTTCCAGTAGGCAGTAGCCAAAGGAGATGGTGAAAAAGTATAATAAATAAAATAAATAAATATCCTTGGACATTTCACACAACGCCATCACGTCCCAAGCTAAGCAACTTAATGCTTGTGTTATGGTAACGAGATGGACGATAAACTACTTATATACTTTTTTTTTGTAAATACATACATATTATAGATAGAAAGCACCCAGACACGGAACAAATACTTGTAGGTCGTACAAAAATTTCTTCCGTGCGGGGATCGAACCCGCGAAATGCTGTGCAGCAGTCGATCGCTCAACCACTGCGCCAACCGTGTCGTCAATAAGGCTTAGGGTGTGCTTAGGTGTCTTAGGGATTCACGATCTTTCCTCATTACAGGAATTTAAAAAACTATTTTTATTTGTGCACACAAAAAAATTGCGCATGACTTTATCAAAGTGTTAACGTACGCATAGATGAAAGAATCGCGATGTTATTGGACCGGTTATCTTTATAGATTCCATTAACCTTGGTATCAATCAGATGTGAATAATCAGCCAAGCTTAAATGGCGCCCAAGACTAACGGTGATTTTACTAATATGTGTATAATCCAGGTTAAGGTGGTCTTCATAGTGAATATGAGTACGGACGGACCACAATCGGCAGCAATTTGTGTTGTTTTTATTATTTTTAATTGTTATGCCTGCTTTGTTTGGCATGGGGCAGGAATAAAGAATATAATAATTCCTCAGCTGGCAGAAAAATCGGAAAGATTATGTGTGGGATTTAGTGGACCTTGGAGTCTCATAATTTATCCTGGGTAACCCCAATGGTACCCATGACTGGCCTCGCCAAATGAGCATTTCTAAGATCCTTCTTGGTCGGCTAGTGTTTGTATTTTATCGATAAAATCAAAATCAAAATGTTTTGTATTCGAATAAATTCTTACGAATGCTTTCAAATAGTAAAAAAAAAAACTCTAAATCAAAATTTAAAAAAATATATGTCGGAGATAGCGACGGCTGAGCGATAGAGTCGTCATCATCTTGACTTGGTACGAGGTTTATTACTTGTAACTTTATAATTCACAATATTAACCACGGTATCAATAACAATGTTCAGTTAACACACTTAGATAGACAAACCGACAGGTTCGCAACGGAGAAGTGTCTCGGTCCGTGTCCCAACGTCGACTGACTGATCGAGCCAACCTCACTTTCCATTACGACTCTGTCCACGTGCCGCCATTGCAAAACAACTGACGTCACCGCGTTTGCCGCACTACTGTGTCAACAATCAATTGAGAAACTTAATAAAACGATATCGTTATCCACGACACGGCCATTCTGACGAAGCACACGTCCTCGTGTGTACTTGTAACAAAATAACCAACTGAGGCATATTTTCACGATCGGCCAACCTGATGCTAATGGTCCGTAATCGTATCTTAAGAATCAAGTTAACAGAGATCACGTTAGCATACAAATAATTTCAACAACTTTAACACGAAAGGTTCCTCTAAGCCCATAATCTTTAAATCTCAATACTGATACTTTAAAACAGTAAGTTTAAGACAATAAGTACACAACACATGGCCCAGCTGTCCGAGCAGCTAGTGACAATTCACGTGTCACCCATATCGACATCGCTCCAAGCGATACGACCAACACTTTAACTTGTAGTTTTATCAAATTTTACTTTTTCGTAACTGGCACTCTTTTCTATGTACGTGGCCGCTTGCTCTCTTGTCTTACTAATGTCTACTGCCGGTCCGGAATCATTCAAAGTTAATAGGTTAAATGGTCTAGCTAAACGTCCTATCAGAAACTCGAGTGGACTCGCTTGTATTACACGGTGGACAGAGGAATTCAAAACTAATTGCACGTCTTCTAACGCTTCATGCCGGGACCTATCAGACGCTTCTACCGCGGTCAGCATACTTTTTAACGCGCTCATTGTTCTTTCTACTTGGCAATTAGCGCGACTTGACTAGCTATCAAACGTAAAGAAACACCGTGAAACTGACAAAAAAACTTTGAATTCTTTGTTGGCAAAGCATCGTCCCAGATCTGCAATAACTAACTGGAGCTCCAACTAAAGACGCTTGATTTAAGGGATTTAATTGTTCTAGCCAAATCTATTCTCAGGGTATGATATAAGGGAACAAATTTTGTGACCGCATCAATTAAAACTATGACGTACTCCTTGCAATCGCTTTTTCCACTTAATTTGCCAGTTAAGTCAACGTGCACAGTATGCCACGGGATACTTATGTTAGGAATTGGATGAAGTCCCGAACGCACTTAGCCATGTGCTCGAACCAATAGTGATCAACCCTTTCAAGAGTCTTCTTAAATTCAAGGTGCATACGTGATTCGTGCACGTGGTTAATTACTGACCAGCGGAAGGCCCGGGGAACAATTGGAAGACACCGGGTCCGATTATTTCTCTGTACCTTGCGATGTAGGACACCTGAGCGCATGTTGGAAATGTCGAGTGGTAACAGATGATCTTACGAGCTCGAGCCATACGACGTCCCTCACGATAACTGATTTGAAAATCGAAGGCCTGCACCAAGGCCCACCTAAGATGCACACGTGCGGTGCTGTCGGTGTTCCAGGGCAGAATGAATAGAACATTCATCCACTCCTGCGATGACCGAACCACTGACTCACTTCATTCGCGAGCGAAACCATCCATTTACTCGTTCCTTCGTTCGATACGTCACAGCTCTTCAGAATCTATGCGCAGCGCCATCCGCGAGTAATGCCACGGAGGCGGCATAGATGGCGCTAGTAGTACTAAAACGTTAACTCAATACGCCACACGACCATCCTGACAGTCAGCGCGTTCTCGCGCGTCTTTCATTGTCGTTGTGTGTGAAACGTAATAAAAGGAAAAACTCGTACGGTTATCGGGGTGCCCCGAGTCACAAAGCGCCAAGCTTTCAATGGTCAACTGTACGCGAAGCGCGTAGCTCCCGACGTAACAGTACGGGCTACACAAAACACGGAGTTCCGACGTACAGCAACGGAGCTACGTGAAGCGCGGAAATTCCAATACACTATAGCAGTGTTACACGAAGCGCGGAGCTTCCAATGCACTATAACAGCGTTACACGAAGCGCGGAGCTTCCAATGCACTATAACAGCGTTACACGAAGCGCGGAGCTTCCAATGCACTATAACAGTGTTACACGAAGCGCGGAGCTTCCAATGCACTATAACAGCGTTACACGAAGCGCGGAGCTTCCAATGCACTATAACAGCGTTACACGAAGCGCGGAGCTTCCAATGCATTATAACAGTGTTACACGAAGCGCGGAGCTTCCAATGCACTATAACAGCGTTACACGAAGCGCGGAGCTTCCAATGCACTATAACAGCGTTACACGAAGCGCGGAGCTTCCAATGCACTATAACAGCGTTACACGAAGCGCGGAGCTTCCAATGCACTTTAACAGTGTTACACGAAGCGCGGAGCTTCCAATGCACTATAACAGCGTTACACGAAGCGCGGAGCTTCCAATGCACTATAACAGTGTTACACGAAGCGCGGAGCTTCCAATGCACTATAACAGCGTTACACGAAGCGCGGAGCTTCCAATGCACTATAACAGCGTTACACGAAGCGCGGAGCTTCCAATGCACTATAACAGCGTTACACGAAGCGCGGAGCTTCCAATGCACTATAACAGTGTTACACGAAGCGCGGAGCTTCCAATGCACTATAACAGCGTTACACGAAGCGCGGAGCTTCCAATGCACTATAACAGTGTTACACGAAGCGCGGAGCTTCCAATGCACTATAACAGCGTTACACGAAGCGCGGAGCTTCCAATGCACTATAACAGCGTTACACGAAGCGCGGAGCTTCCAATGCATTGCAACGGTGAACTTAGCAAACTTCCACATGCCTCTCGTTACTCGCCGCTGCTGCAGGCGCTGCTCCGAACTGCTTGCGCCTACTGCCGCGCCAGCTCCTCCGCTGTTGCCACGTGGACACTTCGTTGCCAAATGTCCGGCGGTGCCGCACCTGAAACAGATTAAGTCCGACCGCGGCCTCGGTCCCGCAGAGCTTGACGCCGAAGTGACAGCACTGGCTGCCTTGCCTTTCACCTCGCCTTTGGAACGGCAATCGGACGGTCGGTGACCTATTTTACCGCAGTTGTGAAATTTCACCGTTGCCGACTGAAACTTCGATCGCCTGAAGTCTGGATCTGCTGTCCTATCGCCTTATGTTTATGCTCTCAATCTACCTCACCGATGCAAATCAAGGCATATAATGGTGCCATAATCTTGGAAAACTGATATAACCTGCCGAAAATATGACGCTAGACCGATGAACTGTCAAGCTAAACAAGCACAGCAATCTAAACTTCGTATCGCAAGTAATTAACAGGTAAACATGTAAAAGAATTTCAAATAATATTTTCTTACACCGGTCAAAGCCACACTATCGTAAAGTCGTATACCATACAATATACCCGAGTAATAAAATGGAAACTGCTCACCGGAGTGACGTAAAATTGCAGCTGGTGCGCTTACTACAGATCCACTCACTATTCTTTGACCTGGCTGACCGCAGTACTGTTGCTCGCCTTCCTGCTGCTCCGCTCAGGGCAGTTAGACCCATAGTGTCCTTGTCCATCACAATGAAAGCAAGTGATCCCCACTTGGTTAATCGCCGCACTATGACTGCAGCTTGTGATCTTCAGTTTAGAACAATCTTCATGTAGCTTAATGTCTCCTTTATAGTGACAATGAATCGCCATTATCGGTTATTTCCATCGCGTACAGAAGCACACACATTATCACTACACTGTTTTCTCCACGTGGGCTGAATGAGTTACATCCCACTTCTGATGTCGGAGATAGCGACGGCTGAGCGATAGAGTCGTCATCATCTTGACTTGGTACGAGGTTTATTACTTGTAACTTTATAATTCACAATATTAACCACGGTATCAATAACAATGTTCAGTTAACACACTTAGATAGACAAACCGACAGGTTCGCAACGGAGAAGTGTCTCGGTCCGTGTCCCAACGTCGACTGACTGATCGAGCCAACCTCACTTTCCATTACGACTCTGTCCACGTGCCGCCATTGCAAAACAACTGACGTCACCGCGTTTGCCGCACTACTGTGTCAACAATCAATTGAGAAACTTAATAAAACGATATCGTTATCCACGACATATATATAAGAATAATTTATCATTTAGTTTTTACCACCGGTTCGGAATGCCATTCCACAGAGAAGAGCCGGCAAGAAACTCCGGAAAGAAACGGATAGTAATTAAATCGTGTAGTCTACGAGTCTACGGTAACTGAGGTATCCTCTGTAATTGGGGAATGCGGGAGATATAGAAATAAGGCATGATGAATAGGTACATACTCAGTAGCCCGATGGCTTACCTAACTATCCCAATGAATATTGACGTGATAACAAAACTGTGTCATTCGTATTGGTAAAACTCCTAAATTAAACACATAATTCAAGAGAGCTAAGTTCTCAATCCTCTACTATTTCAGTAACAGCTGTGCAAATAGATTTCGTGCAATACTAATGAAGCATAGCTCAAAGGTAAACTTCAGTGGCATTAATCGCGTTCCCACGATCATGTTCATGTAAAATTATGTGTGTAATAGCCAAACATCAGAATAGCTTAGATAAACGCAGAAAACTAATAGCTTGTTGATATAAAAGCCGGATACGGTCGAGCTACAATGGTAATAATTGCTGTTTAATGTAGTTGGGGATATGTTATGGTTACTGAAATATGATAGTTCGTCGTTCTATAAATATTTTGACAATATTAAACGTGCTCACGACTGTTAAATGTTTTAATTTTGTGTCATCTTCTGTTTTGAGTCTCTTACTTTGGTAGGCTAGACTGGAGATGATATCTTAACTAAATCATGTTCACTTAGACATATAGTTTCAGCCCATGAATGACCCACTACTGAGTCGGGCCTCCTCCAAATTCATCGAGGGAAATTAGCCTACTGTGCCACGCTGGCAAGACGGGTTGGCACAGGGTGTGTATCAAGTTTTCCTTCTCTTGCGACTACGTGATTTGCCTCTTGCGTTCCCTTAGTCGCCTCTTACGACACCCTCGGGATGTTATGCGTTGGTGACACTGCGTATTCTAAATCCGTCACCACATGGAAGACCTAGACACACGTCTACATTATATTTGAAGCACTAGTGCTGTAGAATGCTGTTGTACCTCTACTGTAGAATGTTGTTTCTTATGTTATAGTAACACTGCCACCTGTTGTTGGTTAGAAGGCGCTCTGTCGAACTCAGTTGTCAGGTTGTAGTAATCTCACTTATTTATGCATACCGTGTATTTCTGGATATTCCGGAGATATTTACTAAATAACTTAATGTGAAGGGCCTTTGTAACTTTTTAAATGGTTTTGATTGTGTGCTTGTCGACTGCAAGGTCTAAAATTTTCTTTACATTCAAATTTTTACATTTTATTTTCCATGTCATTCTCATTTCTTTTTTTAAGTCGTATGGGGCTTCCGTTTCCAGTTAGGTAAAAATCTACGATCAGTTTTTGATCCAAGCGTATTCCGCTGGGACTTCCCACACAATTAATATATTTAAATTAATAAATAGTGATGATTTAACATAATATCTGGGTCATCGTTACTCACCATACAACATGTGATGTTAATGAAATAGCGTAATGTAAATGAACTTTTATTGGGATACCTCTGGAATCTAGACCGCTTAATATGTGGTGCTTAAAGGATTGGATACGTTTCTATGTTTGCTTTGATACAAATACGTGTTGTGATGTTAATAGTACAATAGTAGATTGTATCACAAGGGAGCAAAGTAATATTTTTACGGCGAGGGCGCTTGTTTTGAATCCAGAGCGAAGTGAGGATTTCTAGAGTAGAATCACGAGCGAGGGATTCTTTACTAGAATCCTGAACGTAGCGAGGGATTTAAAGTACGTCGCCCGAGCAATACACTCTACTTTTCATCACCCTCTATGAGGAAATAAGAGGCACGTTATATTTTATTGTAATATTATTATTCAATAAAACATATAGTAACAACTAAATTATAATAATAATAAAACCACTAAAAGCTTATACATATTAATATTTGTGACTATTACTAAGATGTTCCAAAACAAAAAGTGCGCGGCAAAGTTAATGGCGGTGCACTTACGAGTATAAAGAGGATTAAAAAGTCATTACTGCCCGCTAAAAAGTCTAGAACAGAAAAGAGCTACTTTGATATTGAGCTACATATAGAGGAAAAAAAGTGTTGCCAAAATATGATAACAAATTGTAATTCAGTAACAAATTTAAAACAAAACTAATATGTATATTCTTCTCGTCTTTCGTCTCGTGTAATTACTTCTTTTCCCATTAAAATCCATATAAGTTCCAGACCAGACGCTGTCGTTTCGTTTCTATCACTAGTGTCACGGTGTTGTTGTGTGTTTATAAAAAAAATAAAGATAGTCCAATGTATATTCATTCATTTTCCATTGTTGCAGGTTGTTTATCATGCGTCCAAGTCTTGAATCTCATGGTCCTCCTCGGGTTTATGCTGAACTACGCACTCCGCGTCAACCTCAGCATAGCCATAGTCAAGATGATTGCCACAGACAAAGACAACCAGACCCTCGCCAATGTCACTCTTGGACCACATAATGTTACTGAGGTAAATTTCCATCCCGAGTGAAAAACCAATATCGAACTTCTTACTACTATTTTAATACAATGAGAGTGTTTATCTGTTTACAAAGGTTGAGTTTGCAATTCCTTTTTATTTATTATAAAACCCTTATTAAATAATTAAATGTCATCAGCCTGGAGAAGCTTACTAAAAGTCACAAACAGAAAATCCAGCGACTAGAAGAAACATTTTTTTTTATATAAAACCCTGTTCTAAATCCTCTGGATAGCGTGCTAAGTGGTCCCCAAGATGTCGGCCTTAACATTTGTGTCTCTCTGATTGGCTGAACTTTCGCCCAATACTTCTCAAGGAGCTCAAGTTTCCGTTGCTATCATTATGCCTACTAAGAAAATAATAAGTGTTTGTTACTCATACATTTTCTGTCATACCTTTGGTCAATAAATGAATTTCAATTGAATCGGTATCAGTATTGCGGTAACCCAGTGGTTCTATGAAACAACCACAAGCACTTGTTTACTTATTTTCAATGTTCTCTATAATTACATGTATGGTGCACATTCTATTATGTTTCGGATTACCTAAGGCGCCACCCACATACATATTACAGCGCCATCTAGGTAATATCGCACTCAAGTTTTACTAGATTGTGGTCTGTATGCATAATTTAAATCACTTCAATTGAACAAATATTCATATTAACTAACTCATGATTCGCTCGCTTCGTGTAAATATAAGTAACCTAGCCAAATCGGGCGAGGGAGATTCAGCCGTTCAAGGTTCGATATTAGCTGTACTTACTGCCAAAGACTCCGCTATCTAGTCTCTCCCGTGACCACGACTGCTGCAAAACATTTTCCAATGTTGTTGTATTCCAAATTTCCCATCGGGAATTAAATTATGTTAAAAAAAACGCGATAAATTCGTTACTTACTTACTTCTCACGCCGTAAAAGTCCCACTGGTGAGTCAGCCCTCCAGCAATTACAGGAAGGAAATTTCATATAACATACGATTTCGTATTAAGTTTTCCTTCTCTTGCGGCTAGGTCTTTGGCGTTATCATTTCCCTTACGAGACCCTCAAGATCCGTCACCACGGAATCATCCGTTACGGTGTTCAATTTCAACAAAGAAAGAGTTTGTAGCGTCCTTAAAAAATATTTTAGTTTCACTTTAGTTAATTTTACAGTAAGTATTGGTGTGTTCGTATTATGAATAAACAATGTAAGAACAGTACTGAGGGTACTAAACGATCGCAAGAGATAGAAAAACTAGCCGTAAGCGAAAGAAAACTTGATCCAATCCCTGTGCCAAGCCGACTTGCCAGCGTGGCACAGTATGCAAATTTCCCCCCATGAACCAGGAGGAGGCCCAAATCAGTAGTGGGAAATTTATGGGCCGAAATAATGATTGCAACTGAGCTTGATGTTTTGTTTCTTGCAGCACCCTGGCCACATCGAGCAGACGCGCTACGATTGGGACACGAAGCAGAAAAATCTACTCCTTGGCTGTTTCTTCTGGGGCTATGTGCTCACAGAAATGCCAGGCGGTAGACTGGCAGAAGTCATTGGTGCTAGGTAAGAATGTCATCAGCAAGCCGGGTGTAACACCCTATAACCATCCGAAGTGGGAGAATAGGACTAATTAAAAGGAGCGGCTCTTTTTATATATGTTTACTAGCGACCCGCCTCGGCATCGCACTACTAAACTACTATAATACACTATTAAAAAACACTTCTAAATCCGTTGCGTAGTTTTAAAGCTTTAAGCATACATAGGGACGGACAGACGACAGCGACTTTGTTTTATACTATGTAATGCAGTCATAGTACAGGATAGCCTGGACTATGACTTATACATCGACTACTAAACCATAATTTTCGTACAAAACAGGGGCTCCAGTAAAAACCAACCAACTAGGTATCGTTGTTATTACAAGTATTATTACTCCTTCAAGCTATGTAATCTGGGTTTCATAATATTTCTTTGTTTTTTTTTGTCTACTCCTCGAGTAATGACACTTTGGTCACAACCTCGTGACCAAAATGTCAAGAAAAAGAAGTACGTTTCTTTTTATTGAAATTATGTATCTGTAGTCCCATCGTTATGGAAATGGGATTTTTGTTACATCCTGTGTAAGGCTTTGACTTACACAGGATGTAACTAGACTCTTATAATTACTGCGCCAAAGAGTATTCATAACCTGTACGTAGCACGATCAATGGCCTTCAATAAATCTATTCTAATATTATGAATAGGAACGATTTGTATGCATACTTGCAACGAGCACTCTCAAAGACTACTGAGACGGAGTTTCCCTGCGAGGACCAGAAATGAGGAGATACGTAGGAGAACCAGAGTTAACAACATAGACCAAACGATTGCCAAACTTAAGTGGCAGTGAGCAAGGCACATAGCTCGCGAGTTCCAGAAAGAGCAGTGCTGGTAGGCCTCACACACAGTGGACCGACGACCTCATTAAGTTCGCCAGAAAACGATGGATGCGGATGGCTCAGTACCGGCCTTCGTGGAAATCCTATGTCCAGCAGTAGACGGCTTGAAGCTAAAATGACAATAATTATGATAATAATAGTATTAAAAATATCACGTGTCTATAACTCGTTTTTCGAAGTCATATCAACTGATGTATATTTTTGAGCGCCACATTCCCAAACGAACCCCAATTTGTCATCGCATTGCAGTCGGTGTGCATATAATAGACGGCACGACTATTGTGTCGGTCGACGACAAAAACTTGGCCACTGAGTGGTAAACAACGGATTCCAACACAAAACCCATTCATTGCGTTGATACCGGGTTTGCAGTTGTACACCCGCCATTATTATGACAGCCAAAATGGCGGGGGGTTACAACTTGCAATGAAAGAAAGGGTGTCTCTGCCACTGTGAATGAATTATAGTTTCAAATTTCGAATATGAAATGAATGAGGCTACTATACTTATTTATTCGTACCGGTCCTGTTATTATTCTTAATTCATTTCATAATATGTTTACCCGCGTCTTTGCCCTACCCTCGGTATCATAACTTGGCTTAAATGCATTTTTTACGTTTAATTAACCGTATTATTTGCCGGCTAATAAATATAAAGCAACATCAGTTCCAAAGTTCCAATCAACTATTTCCCTCAAGTCTCAAATACATAAACATTATGTACCAAGAGTACCTTGATGTCTTTTTTTAAAAGAGAACTCTATTCTTTTATAACCCACATCACGGGCACTTTACAGACACACAATTCACGACCATAAATAACAACCTGACCAAGTATCTGGCTTACACAAAGATAATTGCCCGACCCCGGAATCGAACCAGGGACCCGTTGATGCAAAGGTAGCATGTCCAACACCTAGACATACAAGAGATAAACTAGTATGTTTACTAGATATGTTGAGAATCTTGGCGCCAAACTTATCATAAAACCTTGTGCCAACTATTGCGAAATTCCCTACATCAGATTCCAAGAAGCCAGAGCAAGCATCGGGTAATTGTATGCAGAGATGATGATGACCAATCTCTATTGCATGTACTTCAGCTAGTAACAATGTTATTAATAGATGACATGATCGAAATTCAAATTGAATATGCTTCTTCGCTTGATTAGGTTATTCATACACTCCAATAAATTTTCGCATCGAACTTTCTAGACGCTAATAGAAAGATCGCGATGGGTCAATTAGACTGATTGAAACGATTCTTTTGGTCCTTGCCATCATCGGTTTGAACCGGCATAATTACTCATAATAGAACGATATGTTGATTAAATGAATTAGACGCATACTTATCATTGTTTTCTACTATGGCAAATCTATTTTAAGCGATGTGCTGGTCTATTTTTGTGACTGTTGTCATCTACGAAGAGTAAAGATTTGTCACAACAGAAAATATGTGTAAAAAAAAAACGATGCAGGGTGTTGCCAACTTTGGAACGCACGCGCCACGCGAGAAAAAAGAAATTACTTTAGTTTACTTTTCTCATTTCTGAATTAATAAAAAAATTGGGAAGTTTTCAATAATTCTTGCTTACGCACGTCGGGGGCCTCCGTGGCCCAGGGGCCCCGTATAATTGATACGGCAGATACGGCGGTAGCTACGCCCCTGGTTGTCATACAAATTTGCAATATGTTGGTAGCTTAAAAATCCGTTTTATGTCATATTTGTCAAAATTTCGTTCCATATAGTCAATAAAAAAGCGGCAGATTTACTGTACCTATTTCTTTTAATTTGCCATTTTTGAAGATACTTACGTAATTTCTAAATAATAACTAAAACGAAGTTCTCTTTGGTTTGTGTTATTTTGATGACCAAGCTGAAATTAATACCGTTCAGGTTCAGGTTTGTAACCCATTGGCTTAACATGTTACCACGAAACCGGTTGACGACTCATTAGGTGAAATACAACACGGAGTACGCTGAAATCAAGTTCATTAAGTTATTCCCTCTCTTTCACTCACAGACCTTACATGACCCACTGTAATGCTTTAATTTGGTACATGGAAATAAGTTTACTATTACGGTGATCCGACCGGGTGGTGCAGGTTTCACATTGAGTTCTTCTCCTGTGGCTAGCTTTTAGCCGAGGATGCGCTTGGTTCTAAATAAAATAGCGACTACTCAGCCTACCGCCGAGTCGACCATTACATGGAGAGTAATTTAGCCTACTGTGCCACCCTGTGCCGGGGTGTCCTTTCAAGTTTTCCGCCTCTTGGAGCTTAGTTTCGGCCTTGTTAATCCCTTTTGTCGGCTCTTATGTTACCCTCCTTGTCCCTATGATGGGAATGGGGTGGAGACACTTTATATTATATTTAAAATAATATAGGTAAGTAAAGTTGACTTAGGTAATGGCATTAAGTCCGCCTATGTATCACGTTACTTATAGCATTTAAATCCCGACTAAGTCACACAAAAAGAAATTTATATGATTCCCCTATTGACCCCTTCATTCATCAAAACTCAAAACGTCAAAAGGTAGGTACTGTTACCCAAACCAATGTTATTGGAGTAGAAAGGTAGATAATGCTGCATCAGTGGTTAGGTGGTAATGTTATAGTCACTTTAAATATTAGTTTCAATCGGATTATCTGGTGCGTTGCGAAGCGTGTCCGATCACTCGTGAAAATGTCGCATGTAAGTAATCATTCGAGTTGGCGATGCGAATGACAGCTCTAACTAATTTTTACACGCCATCACATATCGAATAACGGAATACGGTTGTCGTTAATTCGTGTACCAATTTTTTATCGTGGTATAGATCTATGGTATTTTTTGTTAATGTTATTAAACATCTTGGTCCTGCACAATAGTTGTTTTTTGGCGCCTTTAGAAAGTTTATCGGAATATGTGATCAACAAACATTTAATTGCCAATTTAAATTGACACCGTTATTAATCATCATCATCATTATTTCAGCCAAAAGACGTCCACTGGCGGACATAGGCTTCCGCCAAGGATCTCCACAAAGGCCGGTGCCCGGGCGGGCGCCCGCGTACATTGCTTTCCAGCGACCTTAACGAGGTCGTCGGTCCACCGAGAGGGAGGCCTACCAGCACTGCGCCTTCCGGAACGCGGTCGCCGCTCTAGGACTTTTCTGCCCCTTCGGGTGTCGGTCCTGCGCGCTATGTGCCCTGCCCTCTGCCACTTAAGTTTGGCAATCTTGTGGGCTATGTCAGTGACCCTGGTTTGCCTGCGTATCTCCTCATTTCTGATTCGATCTCGCAGGGAAACTCGGAGCATAGCCCTCCCCATTGCCCTTTGGGTGACTTTGAGCCTCCTGATGGAGCCCATAGTGAGCGGCAGTAATAAGGATATACCTATGCAACAACAACTTTTTTAAATATTTGCCTACATATTTTTAAAAAGATTTCAATGAACTTATATATTTATACATAAAACCTGTAGCGGTAAATCCTCCGTGCATTAATTACATAAATAAATAATTGTTCGAGCCTTCTAAATTAATTTAATGTATTTGGTGATTTCTGCCAGTTGTGCGGAATTTATCTGAAATAACATTTTTCTTGTTTGACAGGCGAGTATTTGGCTACAGTACTCTGCTGGCCAGTATCCTGTCTCTCCTGACACCTGCTGCTGCTGACATGGGCTTCGCATGGGCAGTGGCGGTGCGAGTGATTATAGGCTTTATGCTCGGTGCAACATGGCCGGCTATTCTTCCCATGGCTACAAAATGGATTCCGCCCATGGACAGATCCAAATTCATGTCGAACATGATGGGTGAGTGTTTAGTATAATTAGTCTATTATTTGCCACCGACATATTCCACAGGGTTTCCAGACTCGAAGTGTAGTGGGCATATAGCTCGCAGAAGGGATGGCTTCACCGAGCGACACCAAATCTACGTCTAATTTATTCATCATCATCATTTCAGCCAAAAGACATCCACTGCTGGACATAGGCCCCAAGGATTTCCACAAAGGCCGGTCCTGGGCCACCCGCATCCATCGTTTTCCAGCGACCTTAACCTGGTCATCAGTCCACCGTGTGGGAGGCCTACCAACAGTGCGCATTCCGGAACGCCGTCGTTTTTCAGCCCCATCCTGCGAGCTATGTGCCCTGCCCATTGCCACTTAAGTTTGGCAATCCGGGAATCTAATTTATTAGTAGATGCAAATGACTGAACATAACAAAACTACACGTGGCGTAATCAGATAATTGTTATGTGCGAATATTCTTTGTCCGCACGTTCTCATCGTTAGTTAACAAAGACAAACGACAATTAATAAAAAACAATTCCGTATTTAAGATGTAATACAATCAACATTATTACTACGGCCTTGACCGTGCCATATTTCCTGGACTTAAAAACCGTTTGTAAATATGTCGCATTTAGTGACGTGTAGGTTTATGTGGCGTGACTATTCTCTATGCCACCTATCAATAGAGTATTGACATATTATTACGTTAGTACGTCCTTCGAGTGTAACTTCTTACACGTGGTACAATGTCCTAACTTACTTACTTCACAGCCCATAAATGGGTCATGCTTAACCTGACCATTTTATTTTCGTGTTTGAGTGGGACGCCTTCTGACATTTGTATTTAAATAAATACACATACGGGGTACGTCGGTGTAAGATGTCATATTTAAGTGCAAAGGGTATACAGGTTTAGTCGTAAAAGCGGGACATTATTTTTCTCGTTGGGGACAGCGGGACGGACAGACTGAAAGCGGGACAATCCCGCCTAAAGCGGGACGAATGGTCACGTTAGTCATGCTACATGTCGGTCGGTCCAACTACATAGAGGGTAACTATAACTAGTTAACAATGCCACGCTCGCCAGGTGGGTTGTTTTATATCAAGTTTTCCTTCTCTTGCGGCTAAGTTATCAGCCGTCATTTCCTTTTGTCGACTGCTGCTCTTACTCTCAATAGATTGGGATGGTGACACTATGTATTCTAAATGGACGGCCTTATAGCAGCTTAAAAACATCTTGAGCTAAAAGCGCAGCGAAAGTCCGCGCATTTCATTAACCAATCCCGTGGCTCATGCTTCTTCGTCAATCACCGCCAAAGAGACTCAAAATGTATCTGTTTTGCACTATGACACTGATTGCTCAGGATAGATTTTGGCTCAAGACTTCAGCCTTTGAAAGACCTACTGATGAACCACGTCTCCTCCCATTACATGGAGGATAATTAGCCTACTGCACCACGCGGGACGGGACAGATGTTGGCACAAGGTTTCGACTGCCTCGTTGGTCTAGTGGTTAGGTGTGCCGCCTTTGAATCAACGTCCCGGGTTCGATTCCGGGGTCGGGCAAGTGTCTTTGTCTAAACCAGAGGCACTGGCTCGGAGTTTGGGTGTCCTTTCTCTCTATAATATGTATGTATTTACAAAAAAAAAATGTATATAAGTAGTTTAGGTATCATCCATCTCGTTAACATAATACAAGCATTAAGTTGCTTAGCTTGGGACGAGATGGCGTTGTGTGAAATGTCCAAGGATATTTATTTATATTTATATTTATTCAAGTTTTCCTTCTCTTGTGGCTAGGTTTTTGGCCTTTTCATTTCCTTTAGTCGGCGCTTTGTCCTCAAGATGGAATGGGGTGGCGACACTTTGTATTCTTAATTCGTCTCCACACGGACTATCAGTATTTACACGGAGTGATTACCGTCTGACCTGCGGGACCCGTCTCGTGGGACTACCGACACCTAAGTAATTATTAAGTTATACCAGCTATCGGTTTTCACTCAACTTACCTTAGATTATTGATAATTTTAAATTTGTCAGTTGGGAATATCCGTGTCGCACTTCACTACATAGTATAAAACAAAGTCACTATCGCCTGTCCGTCCCTATGTATGCTTAAATCTTTAAAACTACGCAACGGATTTTGAAGCGGTTTTAATAGATAGAGTGATTCAAGAGGTAGCTTTATATGTATAATACATGCATAATATTGTAGAGAAAACCTGATAAATTTATCTCGTGTCACAAGAGGCCTCTGAAAGGACCAGAAATCTTGCTGTAGGATACAACACTTCACCTGTGCCCCAGGACCAATTTTCCCTCCCATCGAATTCGAGGAGACTGACTCATGATTCAGCTATGTTCTGAGATGATGTCTTTAAAAAAACCCTGTTTGAATAAAGTTTTATTTGTATCCGAACAAAACAATAATTGATATGTGAAATCACGATTTAAACGGTCTCTGTTATCGCTTTGTAATATTATGCGTGCATTTGAAAGCGACAATATGGCGGCGGAGGCGCGCGCAGGCGTGGTCGCTGACGTCACGCGATCCAAGCCCTCCGATTGGCGGATATTAGTTGACCGCGCAATTTTAACCTTGCGTAACCGTTGCCATGTCGTTGTTAACCTGTTTCGAGAACAACGACACTGTGTTGCCAGTACGTAAAATGTAAAAAAATATGCAGGTAATTCAATAAATAAATTAAAAAATGCCTTAAAACCTCTTGGACCGAAAGCGCCGTGGTGGGGACAAAGTTTGCGCATGTCACCAACCGATTGCGTGGCTTACGCCTCTCTTGTGTGCCAATCACCACCAAACCAAAACCTGACTATTGCGCAGTATAGATTTTGGTTCAAGATGTTTGTAAAGTACTATAGTTGGCCTTAGTAGGACAACCTGGTGCCGCCGTTAATGAAATTGAAAAAAGACTAAGATGTAGGTAGATATTTAAAAATAAAAAGTTGTGAAGTGAAAATAAATAATAGTACTAACGTACTCAAAATTTCTACACAATGCTTTATTAAAAAATTTTCAAAAAATAATACGGCTTTAAATCTCTTTATGAAATAGATCGATATCATCGACATTAATGCTTGTTTTGTAGATGTAGATAATGATAAACTACAAACCTCTGCTGTAATATTTGGATTTAAATTTGACGGACTGTAATTTAATGACGTTCGTATCGCACCCTATACAGCATCAAAATACAAAAGTTATGGGGATGACGTGACCTGTCAATGTCACATCGCCTCAGGAATTTCGATTATGTTGGCTATGGAACACATTTTTTTTAAATGTGAAACGTTTTAATTAGGGCATTATTTTTAGTAGGTGATGACAAATTGCTTATAAAAACATTACTTACACTACAAAAACATGAGCTAGGAATCTTGCTGAATTCGATTACTACGTTGCGAAAATTAAAAATATCCTGGTACGGTTTTTTAAACGTAGCAAGCAACACTGGTCGCGGCTTATTTTAGCCGGGGACAGACATGTGATATGTTGAATATAAACTACGCGGGATCCGAGGTTAGGAATCTGCGACGCATTAATTCCTGCTTTACCATTTCGCATATTTACTGAATGGATTGGGTTTTTGGAAATGAGCATCTTCATAGCCTATAAAAGTTAACTTAGTGAAGCTTCCTCCAATTTCATGGTGGGAAATTAGCCTGCTGACTGTTTGGAATCTCATATCATTTCTAGGATACTACTACTCAGCCCATAAAACACCCACTGCTGAGTCGGGCCACCTTCCATCACAGGGAGGGTAATTAGCCTACTGTGCCACGCTGGCCAGACGGGTTGGCACAGGATTCCGTATCAAGTTTTCCTTCTGATACCGCTAGGTGATTCCGACCCATCTTGCCAGCGTGGCACAGTAGGCTAATTTCCCTCCGTGAATTTGGAGGAGGCCTGACTCAGTAGTGGGTAATTTATGGGCTGAAACTGGCGTCCCGTGGCAATGACTTTGGTGGAGGTTATAGTGCTCCACAATACAATACTTTTGTGAAAACATATTACTTAAACCAGTCTTAAAATAATGTATGGGAGCCCTTATGGTGAGTGTTCCAGGGTAGCCCGCGAAATTCAAATTTTCTTACGTTTTTTGCAATTTGCAGGTCAGTGCTAGGTTGTATGTTGATTAAAATGTTATTCGCGGCTGTAAGACGTATGTAGTTATAGAATTATAATCATCAATACAACCCTCCAAGCTCATAAAGGTGCAAGAAAAACTTTTTCAAGGACAAAGTCATTTGAATTTCGCGGGCTACCCTGGAACCTTCACCTTAAACGACCCACTGCTGAGTTGGGCCTCTATCAATTTTATGGACGGAAAATTGTCTGTGAATTATTTTTGGTAAAAAACTTGACGGTAATAAAATTCCAAAATTAAAATATAAAAAGAACACCAATTTTAAATTAATATTTTTTTACCAGCCAGTAGCCAACATCCCGGAGCCCCAGTGCGAAGCACGAGTTGGGAGTGGCTAGGCGACTAACTAATTAAGATTTGTACAATCTTCCTTACTGGGTGTTTCACAAAGCCCAGTAAACCCAGCCCTCTCTCTCTTACAGCCCAGTGATATGTCTCTTGCGAGCCTTTAGTCATCGCTTACGACATTTGTATTCTAAATCCGGAATAAAATCGTGCACACACAATAATGTAGGTACAAATACTAGCGTATTCTCACAATTTGCAATTACGTTGGTTATCAAATCAGTATCTCACGGATAATATCCTTGATTACTGAGACAATGAATTTCCTGTTTAAGTCTTGGTTATACGGCAGGATCTTGATTTCATTCATTCAGACATTGATTCATATCAAAAACACTGCTAGTTTGGTGGGCTCCATCGTCAATCGCCACAAGGTACGGTCTTGCGCAAACAGACCTCTAGCAATTTCATATTTTAGAAATATGTACGTGTAAATCTTTTCTTGCACTTGAAACTGCCAACGATTTGATCCATATTCAAACTTAAAAGTTACTTTAACGTGGTCGCGATAAACCAATTAAAAAAAACCTCATTTAAAACTGATTTAAACGCCTTAAAGTTAACAAACGTAAATGTCTTAATTTTGCATTTACTTAAGGTGGAAGCTCCAGGGTACCCCGCGAAATTCAAATTTTCTTACGTTTATGCAATTTGCAGGTCAGTGCTAGGTTGTATGATGATGAACATTTAATTCGCGGCTGTAAGACGTATGTAGTTACAGAGTTTTAATCATCAAACTCATCAATACAACCCTCCATGCTCATAAAGGTGCAAGAATGACTTTGACGTTGAAAAAGCTACCCAGGAGCAATCACCTTAAGGTTCAAAATGCATCGTCGGTATTACGTGCACTCAGAAGCACGGAGGAGGTCAGATATTACAGAAAAAAATATGGCCATGATACCAAACCATCGCTCTTGAGTGTCCCCATCCATCATCCAACAAAGCCAGACGGTGCTTAACCTAACTTTTTTTGTTTTCGCTGGGTAAATGTTTGATGCTTACCGCTGCCTGGTGGGGTCAGCGGTTATGTGGGACTCCGGAACACTCAACTATAGCCTCCCACGTCTTGTTTGAGACGCCACAGGTTCGTGAGGACGCATTCTACTGTGGAGCCCGGAATGTGGGCATCCCGGGTAAGTGGGACGTCCTCTGTCAATGAGACTGTGTCGATGGTAGGGGCCCATTGGCCTGTAAGGAGAAGCTAGAAGGGAGCGTCACCTACACCACTACAAACAACCGTTACGTTCACGTGGGAGGCCTATTAGTCCAATACACTCCAATAAGATTCCGATGACATATACTCGTATATTATGAAATAACGTCAACAGATAACAGCGTTTATTGAACAAAACTGAATCACACTGAATGACTTCTATATTATAATGTGGGCCAATCTCCGCTACATAAATCATGCCGAAGTAATAAAATTCCTTATCATACTTGATTTCAACATAAGAGCTTCCTTCTACTGATAGACCATCGTTATTATAGTACAAACGATAGTGGCTAATGAATGACGAATCTGTGGTCAAGTATATTTATAAAATGAAATGGAACGTTGTTTATAACAACACAACATATTTTTCCTTAACATAGAATGTGGTGGCTTAGTACGTACTTAGAACAAAACTTTTTTGTATGCATGTTTTCTCTAACAAAATTTTGACGGGATTTTCACTGACAAATATCTAGGCCCCAAATTAGCTAATTTAATTCAGTCAAAACCGATAATCAACTAACATGATCTTCTGTGGAGCGATTTAAAATAAATAGTGTCTCCAATAAATCGCCGACAAAAGGAAATAATAAGGCCAATAATAACCTAGCCGCAAGAGAAGAAATACTTGATAAAAAACCCTGTGCGACTTGCCAGCGTGGCATAGTAGACATATTTCCCTCCAGGAATTTGGAGGAGGCCCGACTCAGTAGTGGGTAATTTATGGGCTGTATCGAATGAACGATTAATTGTCGGTTTTGACAGTTTCGGTTTTCGGTAAATTATTTCATACCCAGTTTAGGACGTATCCCAAACGCATCTGGCACACGCACATGGCAAGATATTTTGAATTTAGCAGATTAATGCTAGGAATTGCATCGTGTCAAATGGCCGCATCGATAGAAAATAGTGAATTTCGGTCGGATTTTATTACCCAATGTTGAGAGGTTCACGCACGTATATTTTTATGCCCCTACACAACGTATAACCTGCATCGCGTGGGCTGTTTATAAACATGCAATTCACGTACAAAAATGACACCCAGACACAGAGCAAGTGCCTCCGGCTTACACAAAGGCACTCCCACCGATCCCGGCTTCGAACCAGTGATTCAAAGTCGGCACATTCAACGCCTAGACCAACAAGGCAGTCAATTGCAACCCATAGATTACCCACTGCTAAATCAAGCTTCGGCCAATATATATCTTGCCACGGTTGTCAGACGGGTTGGAAAGTTTTCCTTCTGTTGAGGCTAGCTTGTAAGTGTATTGCACTGGGCGTTCGGGTTGTCTAATACAAAAAAGATATCCATCCATTACAACATTACGTACGGACAAACCAAGGAATCTAGCTAGTGGCATACGTAATCAAAATAAATTTCGCATTTGCATTCAACATTGTTCTGTGACAGCATACGGGTGAACTCGAGGTCATATGAGTTGTAATGCAAGGTTCACCCTTAAACCAATACAATAACATTTGTTAGTCTGTTTAATAGGAAAGTTTGTAAATAAATTTAATTGTTGCGTCAATGACCCTGCTATATTTAACTGTATTCAATACAGTTAAAAACTACGCACGTGCTATTGATTGGCGATTTTGACAGATTTGGTAACGTACTAAAATACATTGATAAAAACTTTTGAATTCAGCAGAATGCATTTGGGGCCTATTAGTATGAAAATTTAATACAAATTCTGTCCAACCAGTTTCGTTACAATGGTACAGTAGGCTGATTTACTTTTTTTTTTGTCGCTGGGGAAATGCTTTAAGCATACCCCCCGGGGAGAGGTCGGTGATTATGTGGGACTCCCGGGACAGAACCCGTATACCCACTAAAACCCCAGCGGTATACCCTCACACGGCACGCTTGAGGCGCCACAGGTTCGCGCAAGCGCAGTCCACGGTGACGCCCCGACGAGGTGCCCACTAGGTGGGCAAGCGACTATCAGAGAGGGCGTCCTGGTACACTGGGACGCCCTCAGTCATGGAGGCTTTCGTCGGTGGCGGGTCCCCCGACCCACCACCGGCCTCTATGGCGGGAGAAGGCGGTGGGCATACAGTTGCCTCCTCCTTCCCGGCCTCCGTCTGCGGCGCGGGTCGGCCAGGACGTCCTCCTCCCAGACTCGCTCATAACGTCCTCGCAGAAGGAGGCCATTGCTTCCCACCCCTCCTTGCTGTCGAGCATCCGTCCAGGCTGATTTACCTCCATTAACATAGAGCAGGCTTGACTCAGGCGAGAGTGATAAAAACCCTCTAAGGCAGGAATCGATTGCAAATTTGATGAAACATATAACTGGAGGAGGCCCGACACAATAGTGGGTCACCTATGGACTGAGTAGTAGTAGTACTAATACCTACGTAATATTGTTTTGAAACGCTACATTCTAGAAATGTCTACTACTAGACAACTGCGTAATGTAATTGTTTAGAGTGCCTATAATCACTATCTAGTCATTATTAACGGATGATTTCCTTATGCCATCGCTCTATCAGACATTTATAGCTTATAGGTAGTGCCAAGAATGCTATATCGCCGATTGTTATATGAATATCATATTTTTTGCATCATCTATTTATTTCTAAACATCAATGGCGTCTTTCGTAGTAAAGATATTTTTGAATAATTCTACACAAATAGTAATTGTAGCTAAGCCACTGTGTTCTATTGTGGCAGATTTAGAATATATCTCGCGAGAATCTACTACTAAGCCCATAAATGACCCACTGCTGAGTCGAGCATCCACCCATCATAGGTATGGGCATTGGCCTACTGTGCTATGTTCTCCAGCTTGTCATTTCCTTTTGCTGGCTGTGTGAACTCAAACTCAAACCATTTATTTCAATTGAACCTATTTACTGGTGTTCTTGAAATGTCAAAAGTGAAAATAGGAATCTAGTTGCATGTTCCAAAAAGTAGATCCTATGGAGAAGAAAAGGCAAGAAACTCCATGGACACTCTTTTTATCATATTTTCTGTTACAAACAGTGTAGAAAATTGACTACACTAGTCAATTTTCTATTCTAATTAGTGGTGACTTGGGTTTATTTTTTTATTTATTTAGAGATTTATTCACCATCCCATTACATTTCGAGGGTGTTGTAAAATCCGACAAAAGGAACTGACGGCTGATAACCTAGCCACAAGAGAAGGAAAACTTGATATGATACCTTGATCCAACCCGTCTGGCCAATATTATCCTTGGCTGTGATGGGTCGCGCATTGGGTCATTTTTGGGCTGAGCAATAAGTGTAAAAAAAGAAGTTATACTGCACTGAGCCTGTGGTGTACGGCCACATAGTACGTCCGAATGCCTATTTAAATAAAGTCGTGAATGGCTTGCGCCCGCATTTAGTAAGGTTGCTTAGAAATACCAAGATTAAAAAGAATATGCTTCTATACGATTCGGAATAACAATTATGTCAACTTGTTTATACAATTTTATATTTTACTAGCAGACCCGGCCACGCGTTGGACTTTTAACATAGCGCCATCTATTGAATCGTTTGGAGCGCCATCGATCCAGTCAACAGATATCGCCATCTGTTAGAATTATTTGGAGCTAACATATAATTGTGATGTCAAATAATAGACAAATAAATTATAAATTGAGATGTAAGCTATCCCATCTTTCAAGTTGGATCAAACTGCACACGGTGTGCAAATTTGATTAAAATAGGTTAAGTAGTTTAGGAGTCCATCGTGGACAAAGAACGTGATGCATAATTTATATAGATTAAGATTAAATATCTATTATTGTTTGCTGGTAACCTTAGAATTTTTCTTTATTAAGTTGTACTTGTATTTTTCGAAAATAAAAAGTTTCACGGAATATTTATATCTGATTCAGGACGTGCCTAAAAAAAGATATAAAGAAACATAATATAAGTATATCTGATTTTCAGGTCCGTAATACGTAATAACATTCAAAATATCACCTTACATAAATGCTGTTGCCACCCAATTGAAGAATTAGAACGTGGTATTGTTCGTAAATTAAGAGATCAATAGTTCGACGCTTGGTCAAAGTGTAAGATAAATAAACGTACATATTTATGTACTGCAGTTGTTTGGAGCAATTTCGTTAACCATGCATTTGTTACACTCCAAAAATGATTATGATATAGGTACTACTCAGCCCTTATATCCGAGGTTTTTAATAAGCTCCTTGAAGTAGCGAACATCCTTTTTGTCTATGAACTGAACGTCATCAAACTGCTGGGGTTCCGTGGTGCGAGTGGTGTAGCCTGGCCCATGGAGATCCGAAATGACGTCATGAATATTAACATTAATGGACCATAAGTGTTGCAATAACTTCAAAGCTCTTGTCGGTGGGGTGAGAGATCTGATACAACCTTAAAGACCCATATAGGACCCACTGTTGCGTCGGGCTTCCTCCAATTACTTAAAGGGTAATTAGCCTACTTAGCACTTTACATAGTATCAAGTTTTACTTCTCTTGTCGATAGTTTATCGGCGTTGACATTTCCTTTTGTCGGCTTTTACGATACCCTCAGGATATAATGGTGCGGCGACACAATGATAATGATATACATACTATTACTTATTAGACTGGTGCCGACCTCAATGAAATAGGGAAAAAGGGAGTGGAAGAAGAAGATTTAACTCTTCTTTCTATCTTTTAACTGTTTATATAAAAGCCAGCGAAGCAGGTCGTTAAGGCAGACAAGTGCCGGGTAGCTGAGATGGTTTCAGACAATGAAGGCTCTTATCATATTTAAGAAAACCCGACTTCATCAACATCACCATTTCCAGATCGACCCGCATCTATCGTTTTCTGGCGACCTTAATCAGGTCGGCGGTCCACCTTGTGGGCCTACCAGCACTGCGTGACTTTTCTGCCAGCTATGTGTCCTACCCACTGCCACTTAAGTTTCACAATCCTGACAATCCATTATTCAGACCCCTTTTTTACGTCGGATATTCTCATGGCTGTTCAGGACTAGCTGAGTTCCAATTCGGGAGCATGTTTTGCGACCCTTGGGACCTTGCCCCGCATCGTATAGCGGAACCATTGTCCTTACCCCAACAGTTGGTAATTTATGAGTCGAGGAGAGGAAGTATACCTTCCTGAATTTCGCTTTCCACATCACGCGCTGCCCTTCGAGTTGTCCTCTGCATGTGGGTCTAGGTATTTCGGAGGAAAAACATGTGTGCCGATAATTACAATGATTTGCAGGGCGCCATGCACTTTGAGCCGTGACCGGTCTGAAGGTAATTGAACTAGTCACGGCTTTGCCTTTTCCGTGATCAGATATGTTTTCAACGAGCATTCGATGTTCTGGTTCTAAATTGATACTATGGTCCAGGGGTTACCAATCTTATCTATCGACTTGTCACGGCGACCCAACCCTACCTAGCTATTTGAAATACATACAGTTCAATTTCAACAATCAAACGAATTGGGTACCTACAATAGTAGTTCTTATAGTTTGATGGGCAATTAGACAATAACTAAAACACGCGCAGTAAGAAACTGAGTTATTAATATACTCGTAATTATAAAAAATCTGAATTGAAACAAACAATCTACCTGAGAAACTTAAGACTTAAATAATTTACCCTTTCGGATAATTATAGAAGACCGACTCGGCGACCCTCGCTACCGCGGCGCACACATTGGGAACCCCTGCTATAATCAGTTCTACATTTAAAGATTCAATCTAAGACTAACTACTACTACTTCTTTTTCTACTCAGCCATACATACTCAACATAGATGACCGAGACCGAGTCGAGCTTCTTCCAGATAGATGGAGGGTTGGCACAGGGTTTCGTAAGAACTTTTCCTTCTCTTGCGGTTACTCTTTGACTTTCTTGCCCTGTGGTGACGAATTTAAAATATAAAATGTGACCACTGCATTCCATCCTGAGGGTGTCGTAAGAGCCGACAAAAGGAAATGACAATGCCGCAGGAGAAGGAAAACTTGATACGAAACTCTGTGCCAACCCTAGGTGGCACAGAAGGCTGATTGTTCTCCATGTGATTGGAGGAGGCCCGATTCAGCAGTGGGTCATCTATGGGCTGAGTAGTAGTACTAGTAGTTAGAGTTTTGCATAACAGTTAAAATGATGATGATGATGAATGAGGAATATCTTCCTGGCGGATTGAAGGGTTTTTGCAATTGTGATCGATATAGTGACGCGCACCGCGTACCGTTGACCCCATATGTGGGGAATTTCCTAGATGCGCTGCAATGTGGGTCGCCACTTTAGCTTGTTGACAACCTTTTTCAGCCAATGAAGACGGCCCAAACCTGCTAAGTTCTATTGTAGTGCCCATCCGACACGAAGCGAACAATTACCACTACTAAGAAAGAAAGAAAATAAACCCATACTTGACCCACTGTAGAGCTGGGCCTCCTTCAATCAGCCTACTGTGCCACGCTGGACAGAAAGGTTGCAAAGAGTTTCATGTCATGTTTTCCTTTCCGTGGTGTAATTGTGACCCGACCTACCAGTGGGTTCAAAATTAGCTGTGATGATAAGGTCTGCAAAAACAGAATATAAGTATTCTTAATTAACTGAAATAATAGTTAACTAAATCAGAGGTAATTATTTAAATTGATTGATATCAATCAATCAATTAATAATATCAATCAATTTCGCCCATTAGAGCTCTTTTGACAAGTCCAACAATAAAATAAAATTTCCCACTTCCGGTTCGGAATGCTGCTCTACAGAGAAAAGGTGTCAAGAAACTCAGTAGTTCCTTTTTAGATCACCATTTTTAGGTACCAGGCCGGGATTAGACAGATTTTTGATAGTCGCAAAGGGATGCAAATATACCGACTTGATTGTAAGCTGTACCACATATAATAATATGTACTATGTTCTTGTTGCAGCTTCGTCTCTGGGTGCAGCTATTACCATGCCAATCTGTGGCTTCCTGATCGCTCCCTTCGGTTGGCAGTCTGCCTTCTACTTCACTGGTAAGAATACTAAAAATATGGATATGGCTTATCTCTAATAATAAATGTGAAAGTTTGTAAGAATGTTTGTTACTCTTTCACACAATAACTACTGAACGGACATTCATGTATCCGCCGATATCTTCAAAAGTTACAGAAAACATGTTATAAATTTTGGAATATTTTTTTTTGTCAACTAAAATAAAACATGAGAGCTATAAAATAACCGGCCAGTATACTACTGATATAACAATACATTGACTGAAATGATTATGATGATGAATTTGTACGAATTATTTAAATTTTGTTCTATCTATTTTACTTCATTATTAAGTAAAAGATTAATTCTTCTACTAGATCTGACGTTTGGCGCTATGTTCCAACCTGCTCCTTCTTCTGTGTCGTTCCATTACTGGTTGTTGGCCGTCAGTTCTGATAATTGCGTCCTATCCTTGGCCAACTGGAAATACTAGAATGGATGTTCTGCATTGTTTATTGTCCACTCTCAGATTTTACTTTACCATGACTTTTTCCGTCGGCCTGCTCGTCGTTTACCCTCTATCTAGTCCATCATGATGAACCGATCTCCTGCTTCTGTTAATATATCTATCGTGTCGCAGAACTTGTCCCAGACATACTCTTTGATGGTTGTTTAAAAGTGTGACCCGTTAATAGTGTTTCTATTCTATTCATACAAATGTTCCCTCCAACAGGCATTATCGGCGTGATGTGGTCAGTGGCTTGGTTCGCAGTCGTGTACGACACTCCAGCTCAGCACCCTCGGATCTCGGAGACGGAACGCAACTACCTCATGAAGGCCCTGCCTCAGGACAGTAACAAAGGGGTGAGTTACTTGTATTAACTGGTATCTATCCATGTGTGCTCGTCCCTGTTAGATCATCTAGTGGTTAGATGTGCCGCCTTTGGATCAACGGGTCCCGGGTTCGATTCCGGGGTCGGGCAAGTATCTTTGTCTAAACCAGAGGCACTGGCTCGGAGTCTGGGTGTCATTTCTATCTATAATATGTATGTATTTACAAAAAAAAAATGTATTAAAGTAGTTTATCATCCATCTCGTTACCATAACACAAGCATTAAGTTGTTTAGCTTGGGACGAGATGGCGTTGTGTGAAATGTCCAAGGATATTTATTTATTTATTATTATTTATTTAACCCACTTCAAAAGGCTTAGAAACATGCAGGAATCCCAATACAAAAGCGACCTTAACTGGTACATGGATTTCTATCAGACATTGCTGATGATTTGTTGAAAATCATTTTCTTTCAGGCTCCTTTCTGGAAATAGTTCGACTGTTCCGAAGAATAAGGACTTATCTCCAATACTGCTTTGAAACTATTTTTAACTCTATTCTATAACTAAATTATATAATATGAAATTCAAAATGGTCTCAAAGCATTATTGCCGATAGGTATTTATTCTTCGGAACAGTCGAGTTATTCCTCTAAATTTAATAAAGGACGGTTCTATAATCTGATTTATATTCAAATCTAGTGAAAAGCGAAATAAAAAAATAACCAATTAGAATCAAATTAGAATAGAAAAAATATACCAAAAAAAACAGCACACAACACTGTTGGTCTGACAAAGTTGTAGTATGTAAGTATTATGTGTTACATTTGTATTATTTTTTATGTGTAATAATTTGTTTATTATCGAATCATGTCCTTCGCAAAATTTTCGCTTGAATATTTAGAGTTTCGTAGTACAATTTTTGAGACTCTCAATTTAAATTTGCACAACTGTTTCGCTAATGAAGTATTGTGCGAGTATTCTTATGTAAAGCAGCCAGCAGTATAGATACAGACCAGCTCTTATCGCTTTTGGAAGTATCTAGAAACAAGCGAATTTGCGGTGAAAACTGTTTTCTTCGTCGTAATTGTTCAAGGCCACAAACCGGTTATTTTCTATTGAAGTATCCGACACGATGTTATTGCTAGAATTAATTTGCTAAATTCAAAAGTTCTTTTCAAGTGCTTGTGTCAAAAGAGTGTGTCATACGTGCCGAACTGACACTATAGTGCATATTACATAGTACGTTACCAAAACTCTCATATTAGACGATGAATGGCACGGTGATCGTAGATTTTAACTCTATTGAATTCGAAGAGGAGGAGACAACGCTGGATCATGTTAAGGTGAATGTTCCAGGGTAGCCCGCGAAATTCAAATTTTCTTACGTTTTTTGCAATTTGCAGGTCAGTGCTAGGTTGTATGTTGATTAAAATGTTATTCGCGGCTGTAAGACGTATGTAGTTATCTATACTCTATACTAATATATAAAGCTGCAGAGTTTGTTTGTTTGTTTGAACGCGCTAATCTCAGGAACTACTGGTCCGATTTCAAAAAATCTTTCAGTGTTAGATAGTCCATTTATCGAGGAAGGTTATAGGCTATATTTTATTTTCAAAAGAATTAGGGATCCGTATGAAAATTGCGATTTTGTAAACCAAGGTGTAAAATCGAAAACCTATTTATGCGTGCGCCGCAAAAACTATTGACAATATAACAAAATGATGTACTACGGGTTTGTAGGTCTTATAAAGATCTACAAAAAAGTCCGCGAGAGCACATATCTAACTATCATAGTTTAGTCACAATAACCGATTTTATGTTCATAAAAAATATGCACGGGTTCGAAGCCCACGCGGGCGAAGCCGCGCCCAAAAGCTAGTAGAATTATAATCATCAAAATCATCAATACAACCCTCCAAGCTCATAAAGGTGCAAGAAATACTTTTTAGAGCTCAAAGTCATTCTTGCACCTATATGAGCTTGGAGGGTTGTATTGATGAGTTTGATGATTATAACTCTGTAACAACATACGTCTTACAGCCGCGAATCAAATGTTCATCAATATACAACCTAGCACTGGCCTGCAAATTGCAAAAAACTTAAGAAAATTTGAATTTCGCGGGCTACCCTGGAACATTCACCTTAATTAAAATCACTACATATTATAAAACAAACTCGCTGTCGTCTGTCCGTCCCTATGTATGCTTAAATATTTAAAACTACGCAACGAATTTTGAAGCGGCTTTTTTAATAGATAGGGTGATTCAAGAGGAAAGTTTTTAAATATAATAAATGCATTATACTGTAGAGAAACAATGATACATTTAGAGGTTGATAATTGCACCAGTGCGAAGCCGGGGTGGGTCGCTAGTTTTATATAAAATACACAATGTCACCAACCCGTACTGAAGGGGTCCTAAGAGTGACTAAAGGAACACAAGAGGCAGTTCATCTAGCCGTAAGAGAAGCAAAAGTTGATACAAATAAGACCTTGTGACAACTCGGCAACGCATCGTGGCACCGTATCCCTCCATGAATTTGGAGGAGGCATGACTCAGCAGTGGTTCTTTTAGGGGTAAACGTCGATGCGATAATTGTTAGAGTTGAAGCGACCAGCATACTACATACTTTACGTAATTTACACGAAAATTATGAACTATCAACGTTAAGAAATATTGCCTAAAACGTCTGGCTGGATGATCACCCCTTTGCGCCTAATGAATATTTATTAGGGTCACAAATTCTATGTTTTCCGCCAGCGCGTTTTTGGGTAATTTTCGAAGCTGATTTGATCGCGGCTGGTCGAGCATTGGAATTACTTTTTAAAACTTCAATTTTTTTCTTTCATTTATTTTGGCAACAGACAGTCTTTTTTAATAATAAATACAATAATTCTAGCTTACATATAAATAGACCTATAGTGCCGAAATTAACATAATATAATATTTGTGGTTAAATGCCAGAACAGAAAAGATTTTAGTAGTTAATAGAACTTATAATATAAATTAAATTAAAAATTGTTATTAAAAACGCTTCAAATTGTTTTTGAAAGAACTAAGTGTACTGATGACTGATACTGATTTTGCATCATATCTCTTAGTCGTTACAGCCCATAAATTACCCACTACTAGGTCGGGACTCCTCCAAATTCATGGAGGGAAATTAGCCTACTGTGCCACGCTGGCAAGACGGGGTGACACAGGGTTTGTATCAAGTTTTCCTTCTTTTGGGGCTGGGTGATCTGTCTCTTGCGCTCTTTTAGTCGCCTCTTACGATACCCTAAAGATGGTATGGGTTGGTGACATTGTGTATTCTAAATCCGTCACCACACGGACATCACATCTCTCAAAAGATGTTAATATCAAAACGTCTAGGCTGAAATGTGTCCTTGTCCAAAAGCGTACGAATTAACATGAGTTCCGATCACCGGTGGCATACACGATTATATTCAAATGAGACGCAAGCCTTGATGCGAAGTATGGCAATGATTTATGGTTTGTGAGTCAAGTTTAGGCGAATGTTAAGTTCGTGCTGTGACCGCTAACGAATTATTAGCGTAGCATGATTACCCGGGCCGGAAACTTGTATTGTTATCTCCATAGAAATGTTACAAATTTTTAGCCTTTTCGGTCACCAAGACACAGGCTTGCCTAGTTTGGGACCTATAGCATTAAGACTCTGTACGCCATATTTCAGGAAATAAATGTAGGTATTCTATTCTAAAAAAAAAAAAATGTTTGCCCGTGTGGTGAGGGATTTAGAGTACATAGTGTAACCACCCCATTCTATCCTGAGAGTGTCGTAAGAGCCGACAAAAGGAAACGACAAGGCCGAACACCTAGCCGCAGGAGAAGGAAACGAAACCCTGTGCCAACCCGTCTGGAAACCGTGGCACGGTAGGCTAATTACACTCCCTGTGGTTCATTTATGGGCTACCCAACTATTGAACATATATTTCTACGGGACTCATCTTCATTATCATCATCATTTCAGCCAAAAGACGTCCACTGCTAGACATAGGCCTCCCCCAAAGATTTCCACAAAGGCCGGTCCTGGGCCGCCCGCATCCATCGTTTTCCGGCGACCTTAACCAGGTCATCGGTCCACCGTGTGGGAGGCCTACCAGCACTGCGCTTTCCGGAACGCGGTCGCCACTCGAGGACTTTTCTGCCCCATCGGGCATCGGTTCTGCGCGCTATGTGCCCTGCCCACTGCCACTTAAGTTTGGCAAGTAGCACCAATTAGTTACAAAAAGAATTTTGCAAACCGTTTTACTAATCGAGTAATAATAAATTGAGTTATGTGGTAACAAACATGAAAAGCATACAACCGAATTGATAAATTCATTTTTAAACTATATTATTCTTACATAAGAACACTTGATACGAAACCCTATGCCAACCCGTCTGGCCAGTGTGGCACGGCTCCATGTAGTTGGAGAAGGCCCGACTCGACAGTGTGTCATTTATGGACTGGCTCTGATACCAAGGGTACAATTACTAATTGAAATTCACCAAGTCAAAAAGCATTGGCAGCCCGTGATAGGCTATAAATCTTCCGATTTGAAGCTGCGATTCACTCACGTGTAAAGGAAAACAAACCGAGGTCCCTTAGAATTGGGCGATACTTGTTTTGGCTACTAATTTGGCAAACATTGTAGAAATTTCTTGGAAGGTAATGTCATGACGTGTCATTTTGTTTGAACTTATAAATAGAAAAGCGGTTTTGATGCGAATTCGTCTTTCATAATGGGCGACAACTGTCGTACACATTATCATTCATTTCATCCAAAAGATTTTCATTTTTCGACATAGACCTCTAAGGATTTCCACAAAGGCCGGCTGTGACCCGCCCGCATCTATCGTTTTCGGCAACGGTGACCACGTGGTCATAGGCCTCCCACATAGTGGACCGATGACGTCATCGGTCCACTATGTGGGAGGCCTACCAGCACTGCGCTGAACACTAATACTAAATCATGGTATTATCACTACTACTCTGCCCATAAATCACCCACTGCTGAGTTGAGCCTCCTGCCATCATCAGCCTACTGTGCCACGCTGGCCACACAGGTCGGCACAGGGTGTCAGGTTTTGTCCGGGCACGGGTGCTTTGGTAAATACCTGTGCGGCATTGGCCGGGAGGACCCCGGGGTGTCACCACTGCGTGGATGGTGCTGAGGACTCCGCGCAGCATACCCTGGAGGTGTGCCGTGCGTGGGATAGGCCGCGACGTGACCTAGTCGGCGTTGTGGGGAGCTTCTCGCTGCCGGATCTCGTTAGATCCATGGTCCGGAGCGAGAGGGCTTGGAGGGAGACTGCCTCATTCTGTGAAGCCGTCATGACAGCCAAGGAGGAGGCTGAACGGGCCAGAGAGTTGGCCTCCCACCGTCCAAACCGTCAGCGCCGCAACTGGCGTCGGAGGGCGCTGGCTGACCTCCGCCCGCCGTAAGTGGGCCTGCGGGCGATTGACCTGGGAAAGTCCGTCGCCTGCGCAAAACAGGCCCCGGGAGGAAGGCGCGCCGCGATTCGAGCGCGCCCCCCAGCGGGGGAATGGGAGAGGGCAATTCAGCCCCCCCCTCATAATCGGAGGGGTCCGCCTCGGAGCATGGGGCTCCGGGCTCCACTAAGAGGCGGGCCAAGGCCCCCAGGGTCACGGAGCATGCTCTCTGCAATGGGAGTGAATCCCGTGGCCCTGGCTTGGTCAGTCAAGGATCGCCGTCGGTTTTAGTGGGTAGGTCGGGGCGCAATTCACCATCTCTACGCGCCCCGCCCGGAGTCCCACATACCCCGGCCATTTCCCAAAGGCCGGGTATCCATGAGGATCTCCGACGTAAAAAAAAAGGGTGTCGTTTCAAGTTTTCCTTCTATTGTTGGCCGTGTTATTTTAATACGCTTTTATTAGCTTCGCTTGTACGTATGTATGTAACGGAATCTTTGAATATGATTTGACCCACGTCAAAACGTCGGATTAACTCGAAATTTGGCATATTTAATAAGGACCGATGACAATTCAATATTTTAAAAATTTTGACCCGTTATCATTAATAGAATAATAATAATAACTGAGATCAAGGTGGAACACCACTCTTCGATGCAATAGCTAATAGAGATTTAAATATCATAAAGCTATTGCTATATTTTTAGTGATTATTTAGCTTTATGATATTTCAACTAAAAAAATAAAAATAAATAATAGTTTAAAAAAAATCTAAAAAAATACGTTTTTATAGAAAATCTAACTAAAAATAGTAGTAAAAATAGTGTTTTTGAAACTATTATTTATTTTCTTATGTCGGCTCTTGCGACACCCTCAGGATGGAATGGGTTGGTGACACTATGTATTCTAAATCCGTCACCACCGGTACCGGTACTATAGCGCCCAAAAGTTCTTGGTTCTTATTACTGTGTGAATTAGTGATACAATTTGCGTAAAAAAATAATGGCAAGATTTGAGCGGAGTGTATATGAAGCGTCTTAAGATGCGGTCTAGGCCAAAACTTAATCATTCACAAAAACATTAATTTTATTTAGTTTGGAAACTTACCATTAACCAGCTTTTTTTGTTCTTCTATTGTTTAAAGGACTTTTATCGTAGTTCATTCGCCAGTTTTATTGTACCTAGTTCTATAGTTTACAGGTACACTTATAACTATGAATTACAGAATATTTTGTATATTGTTGTTTGCAACATATAATTGTTTGGATTGCAAATAAAGCTGGTTATTAAACATAAAACAATTATATGTTTTTGCCATTCTTCCTGTAATCAAATTGGCAGTGCGGAAAGAACTCGCATGAATTGTTTTCGGCTTATTATCCTGTTAATTACGATCGACGTCCAGTTCTTCAATTTCTAAGAAACCTGTTCTGGTCGTGCCGTTGAAACTCTTAACTGTTTTGACCTCTAGAAGATACTGACGAAACCGAAAGGTGACCTGCAACTATAGGTATTGGAAAATTATCTGCCCATGAAGTTATCTCTGATGATTCCACAAAATATTGAGCACTTTTCTTGGGATAATGTGAAACCCGCGTTAGGACCCGTGACCTGATCGAATATTCGTAAGTCGGAGGGAGAGTAGACTCCAGCGCGGCGTAGGACTGTAATGGTTCCGAAGTGTTAATTTTTTTACGTAATCCCTCTACACGAATATCCGTACGGTAAGGGGTGCCTGTGGCTCCTACCTGCAGGTACAATTAATCCATAGTCGCGAGTTCGGGAAGTTAGGTATTTAGAATATGAGGCATCTATCCCGCTGCGGCATCTCTCCCGGTTTTACCCCTAGATTGCGTTCCCGGCCTATAAAAATAAAAGTGAATGCACCATATTTACCCTGAAGGAGCTCTAGCGACATCACGCGCAGGCACACAAAACCAGCCAACGATGGATTTGGCTGTGGTTTTCCGTAACAAAAGTCCGAGGCTTTGTATGTGGTTGACATCATACCGATTTTCGAAATAATTATTACCGGCGAATGGAGGTCACAACAATTTTCGAAAACTTTCTAAAGGTCATCTTGTCAAATAAAAACTCTTTGGAAGTGTATCCTTTTTTTAAATACGTTGTGGATCGACGATTTTAAAACTACCACCGGTTCGGAATGTTGCTCAAACGAACACAGACGCTATAAACGTTTTTTTAATAGAATATATGTATAAAATATATCTCATACAGAATCACACAAATTTTAATTTAATTTATCGCGTGTATGTTGCTTTAAGCGAAGACTTAAGAATAGTGTTTTCTATATAACAGCTTTTTTTTTTATCAAAAGCGACCTACAGTCCTACCCAGTAGTAGGTCATTTATGGGCTGAAACGATGACGACCTACAGACTAGATTTATTAATTTTGTTGGCTCTTATGACACCCTCATGAAGGAATGGGGTGATGACCCATCTAGTAGGACAACCGGTAATTATATGATACGATATGACCAGCAAATCAGTTTTCACTTGACTCGGTGTCCGGCTTCACGCGCCCTCCGAAACACGACCAATATGCTAAACATCCACAGACTCATGTGTGGTATGACAGGTAATTTACCTTCATCAAAATGGGTCCAACTAAACCTTTCCCTAAATTAATAGGATGATAAACATATAGATTTAAGAACTCTTTGCCTAATGACAGAACAATTAACGTCAGTGAAGTTATATGTAGTAACTATAGTCTTACATCGCATGTTGTTTTATTAAACTTCAGCTTAGGGCTTCCTTTATTATAATAATAACTCTTTATTTCACAGACTCGGACCCTTTAAATCATTTAGACATGTCCTCAAAAAAATACCACGTGTATGTTATACTTGAAATACTTAGTCAATAAAAAAACGTGATGTGAATAAATACTATGTAGTATGACACTGTATGGTGTCATATTATTAAAAAAAAAAACGTAGATCACGGACATATGCTACCGCAAAAACTAGGGTGACCATGTGTTCAGATGCGAATGCGATAAAACGACATGTCGGGTATTTTTTTTATTACTCAACGTATTTCGAGTAATAAAGCTTTCAGGCGAATAAATGTTCAAATTATGCACAAAAACGTGAAAAATAACCAATAGTTTTTGAATTCTGAATCAATACCATTCACATAAAAGTATTTTTAAAATACTTTTACTTTATAAATAACATAATTACGCCTCTTCCTTTTTTATGTAGATTTAGAAATATATTACGCAAGCTATTTAGCAGTATAAAAACTCTGAAGTTCATATGGCTCCTCTTATCTCGTGTTGTGTACACGTGATTTACTGTACACTTGGTTCAACACAACATTATTCGTAGATCAACAAGCAAATTTTTATAGACTAAGTCTGAAAAAAATCTGATCTGACCGAAGAATCTGACTACGATTGATGTATACGATACTGCTGTAATAAAATGTATGTATTAATCACGCGATAAATCCACTTAGTGTTTTAATATAAATGTGAAAAAATGTGAAAATTTAATATGTATATTGTAAAAAAAAAGGGAGTTCTTTTTACGAAATAATTTTTATTTTTTGCGTTTGTCCTGTCATTTGTATTGCAACTTTATTTCACTGTGTTCTTATTATACTATTCTCTTTACAGCACATGCCAGTACCATGGCGCAGTCTCTTCCTCTCCCCGCCAGTGTGGGCCATCATAATAACCCATGGCGCGTCCGTCTTCGGCTACTTTACCGTCGTCAACCAGCTACCTACCTACATCGAGTCCATCCTGGGTCTTGACATTAAACACGTGAGTAATTGAAATCTTATTGAATAATAGATTTTTTTAGGAGAAATTTACCCTGCAGATTGTGACTTAGAAAAAACCTCTACAAAGCAGCAAATTCTAAAGGATCTCCGTAACATTTCAGCAGGAAAATATCAGCTAAGACAGTTCTCTATACGCTGATTGGTCATTATGATATTGTCTTGTATATATTACTTAGCTGCTGCCCGCGGCTTCGCACGTTTTAACCCAAATCTGTTGGTAGCAAATATTACATAAATAAATGCCGCCTTATAATTTGACTGTGACGACATCACGATAGCTAAGACTACCTTCTTTAATAATAGGCGTCGTTCGGTTTGAAAAGTAATTTTAGGTTTCATTTTAAGATCTTCATTTTCAATTTTATTTATTTCTATTGAGTGTCGCTAAGACAAAATAAGATACTTTCACATTTACTATACAAAGCATAACAAACACATTAACATTTTGGTCATCAACGGGTGCGACACTTTTGTAACTTGAGAAATAATACAGAGAAAGAGGTAAGTAACTTAATGGAACACGAACTGAACTTGTCATCATTTCAGTCAAAAGCCGTCCACTGCTGGACATAGGATGTTAAAAATGCCTAGAAGGTGGGTTTGCAATGGTACCCCTGGTTTGTAGTAAAATGTTGGTTCCCCAAAATGTCGATTGCCGACTCCTGCTTGAGCATACAAAACTATTTTAAACACATAACTGCTCATTTTAATTGGATCCAAGTATACTAATACGTTTAGAAGTTAGGGACTTCGGATGGCTATAAGGTTTTTTTTTACAATTCAGATTTGCAAATGGAATCAACAAATGAAAACAAAAATCAACAGTTTACGTAAGTGACTTTCCAAAACTAAAAACTACTGGGCAAAAACTAAGTTATGTAAATTCATTCAAGTGCTCATATCGTTTTGCATGATCACAAACAGACGAGATCCAATTTGTTTTGCAAAACGTTACATCATGGTTCTTTTGTCGCAAGTATTTGCACTAACTCCAAATATCACGGCGAACCAAATGTAGACAAATATTGGCCGAAGCCAAACTGCCGTATGTTTGGCTAAGCCTTTATTAGTGCTCTATTTGCTATGACATATTAAACGTTAATCTTTAATATTCAAAGTTCGTTCTGCTTAGCACATTTATCGTACAGTAGCACGAAGTAGCAGTATTGCCTAGAAAAGACTGCAGTCGAAAGGACTGTGAAAGAGCATTAATTGTTTTGGTGATAGCATTTTGTGAAAATTACTACAATTATATCATTATACTACAAAATTTATTTTAATATCATAAAGTCAAAATCATAAGGAACTTTATTTACGTAGGTTTTATCACAAAAATCTTCATATTTAAAATTACCATTACCATCTCACGGCCCCTTTGCCACGCTAGGTAGTAGTCTCCATGCACACCTATCAGTCGTCATATCTACATTCACACCTTTCATACACAATCCTCATTCTTCCAATCCATCTATCTCTTTTGATCTCCCACAATCGCCCATTTTTTTTTAATTATTGGTCTTGTTTATAAAAAATATTAAATAGCATAGTGAGAGCAAGTTCGCCAGATGAGAGAAACACGCATATTGGCCGTTAGCCATCGTGTGAGTTAGAAGAATGTTCAGGTTTCGTAACCTGGTTAATACGGCAAAGAATGCTGATTTCCAAACCAGACATGCACGTAGGATAAATTTAGAGTGTACCTATCATATCAAGTTCGTGTGGTGACGGATTTAGATTACACAAGGTCACCAACTCATCCCGATATCAATAAGTTTAAAGATTAAAGATTTGTAATAAGTAATGAAACAAAATCGATAAAAACCGCTTTTCACATATTTAGTTAATAATATACCAAAGTAGGATCAATGTCCTTTATGTTCCCAGGGCTCTTGTTATTCTATACCTATATTTAAAGTAGAATCAATCGAATATTATTGTGAACCTTATAACTTAATTATAGGGTTCATTTTGAGCACATCGATATCAATCGATAACACTTTGTAGGCTTGACAGCAATATGGTGACCATATTGAGCCTGACGAAACGCGGACAACTTCTTTAAAAGTTATTTACTACAATTTATTTTGATGTTCGTATTTTGTTACACAATGTTATCTTTTTCGGGTTATTGTATCACTGTTCGTATTTTTATTTGTATTGTGTAATGACAAACTTTTACTTCTTGAGTTGATAATTTGGCGCTAGTGTGCCATTGACATTTAATAACGTGATTCGAAAGTGATTTTTATCGAGTAGTTTAACTGGATATTACAAAAAGGAACGGTCTTAATCGAAGTTGTCAACCTTATTCTAAATTTTTATGGCGGATGTTCTTCGAAATTTCGCATCACGTATAATTTGTTTTTACTCAATCGCAGATTTATATTTTGCAATGTGACGAAAAGTTAATTACAGATTAACTATTTTATCATTGTTATAATTTAATTAACATAAGGTAACTGATTAAGTGAAATTGCTTAAACATATATTTAAACTATAATGCAAGCTATCGTCTTTACAAAAGGCACTAAGGAAATGCCAATATTTTTGATATATTTTTTTCTTACGTAAGTATTGCTTAAGTTATTGTAGAGCCATAATTTAAGTAAAAAAAAAGTTCAATCGGTTGCCCCAATTTCGAACTAGTTCAATCTAGATTTCGTTCTGTCCTTGTGAATTTGTAACCGTGTTTTAAATTTTAATGTGATCAGCCTTTTAATATACTTATTATATGCGTCCTGTTCAAGTTTTAGTTATTATTGATATTTTGTGTACTTAATTTAGATTTTTAAATTAACGTCGAGTTTTTGTAGATAATGACGTTATCAGGCTATCAGACAGATATAAATTCCCAATACGAACACCAACACTATAACTATGTACATATAAATTTATTTATTTCTTCAGGGAAAATCCTGTTCCCAAATACGGTGCCTCCTAATTACTGGCTAATTAGTTCAATTACAGGTAATTCGTGTATTATGTTAATTAGTAGTTTAAAGTTTGTCATAAAAATGCGTGTAATATATAAATCTCCTCCTTAAGAACTTGGTACAAAGTTGCATAAGTGCGCATTATTAAATTTGACGTAATGATATCTGAGTTTTAATTGAATCAGTAAAACTAGTATTCCAAGTAGCCCTCACTCAGGCATCCAATTTTCATCTTTTTACCAAAGCCGTTTTGATTTCATTTCGCTTGATTATTCAAAGGGGATAAACAACCATCATGCAAGCAAGCTGTAGTATTGCATCAGCCGAAAAGTGGGCAACCTCAGGTAGGTTTTATAGCAGTATAAGCAGGTTACCACACCTTACACTATGTGGAAAATGTTAGCAATCCATTGTTATCGAATCCTTATGGATGTTGTTAATTAATTGCAGTAATTGTTTCTGCTAGGAGATTTTGAATTATTAGTGAATTTCTTTTATATTAGAGAGCTGGTATGTTATATCAAAACTGCACAATGGCTGCAGTAAGTTTTTTTTATTATAGCGCTCTACTATCTATCTATACTATCTAATGTAATATACACACGATAAATCCGTAAAAAGTGTTTAATTTCAACTGTCTACTATCCTTAAAATTACTATGTTTTAAACATAATAATGTAACGTGAAAGCCAAGTTTAAATGCCAGTTATTTAGAAATGTAAAATGTGGTGTATAAATAATTTACCGATTCGTATCTAAATGGCCAGAAATACCCTCTTCATCTAAGCGTATTAGAAATATCTGCTATTTTCTGAAATAAGTGCTTTTTAGTAACTGTAATTTGCACGCATACGTCATGGAGCTAAATATGATATTTGACGAGTAAACACTTAAAAGTTATATAAATACGTATATTTTTAATTTAAAATTGTTTTACGTTTTATCTTATAACTAGCGACCCGCCCCGTCTTCGCACGGGTGCATTTATACATGTGTTATACATATAAACGTTCCTCTTGAATCACTATCTATTAAAAACACATCAAAATCCGTTGAGTAGTTTTAAAGATTTAAGCACTGTGTATGCTTGGACGGACGGACGACAGCGAATTTGTTGTATAATAAGTAGTGATGATATGTCATAAAAAAGCAATTAAAAAGAACAGGCTGATGACTGATGAAACAGTCACTAAGATTTATTGGAAATTGTTGTCGATGTTGATTGCTGTTCGATTCCAGGGTTGGGCAAATGTCTTTGTGTAAACCAGAGGCACTTGCTCTGAGTCTGGGTGTCATGTGTCTGGTCATATTTGTGAACTGCCCCCGCGATACCGATTATACCTATGTAGGGAATTAGTATTTTTTAAACTAGTGTATAATAAATTATTCTTACAAGTCCATTATTTTTATATGCGTAGGCCAAATATATGTATAATATGTAAAATTAACCACATTTAATGTTTCAACAATCTTTGATTTCATTATATAGGCGTGTCATAAAAAAATCTATTGTTATAACTATATTAAAACCATAGATTGTTTCGATGGCAGTATATTAATATGTGTTTTTACCCTCTACCGTGTTTGTATATAATGCACTGTCATTAAGATCTTCATATAAATTATATATATAGTAACACGAACTATGATTTTTGGTGATATCTGGCACAGAAACACTTTATTAATTATTGGAAGATAACTTTTTTATCTTGACACAGTTGATTCTGTCATTGAGTTGTCAATGATGAACCATATTTTATAGAAATGTAACATATACAAATAGACGAACCTGCATCAATATTAACATAATGTAAACTATGGCTAGTATTCTCATCAATTTACTTGAAAAAATGTTACGACCAGATATGTAGCTCACATTATTGTAACTACTAATCTCCCTTCTTTGTTTTTTAAAGATCATAAGCCGTGATGTGTTACAAAGACTGTAACTTGTTACAGTGTGAAACAAAGATATATAACAACATATTTCTATGGCGTGGCTTGAAAGTAAGTTGCACAAAACGACATCGATATTTACTGTCGCGCAGCACGGAGTTACGAGAACAAGTTTGCCATGCCTGGTCGCGAAACAGAATTGTGACCTACATTAAACGTTGGATAAATCGAGGACTGTCCGAATTTGTTAATCGAAGTGATGGTCACCTCATCGTTATAGTACTAAACGTTTTTGTATGTTTAGAGTTAAAAAAATGTCTTAAAACATTGATTACTTAGAAAACAGATTGAAAAAATACAACTCTTATACCCAGATTTTTTAATTTATTGTTTAGTATGTAGTTAAGCTACTGTTTACTTAATATTAAATTTTACCACTAAAGAGAAATGTTACCGCCGTCGTTGCAAAGCCTCTCCTTAACCCTAAAATGCTTAAGCAGCATAGGTCTTTTGACTTTTTAAAGAGGTCGTATCAGCCTACAGCTTGTACTATAATCTGTAGCAGGATGCACCAGTTAAGTGTGATGAGCGTGTGATAGACAGCAATGGACTACAATTGTCAGCAATTTATAGTGAATGGGGACAATTGCAATGTATTGTCGTTATATATCAGCAGTGTGGCGACGGATTTAGAATACATAGTGTCGCCACCCCAATTCTTCCTGAGGGTGTTGTAAGAGCCGACAAAATTAAATGATACAGCCGGATACAACAACGCAAGGGAAGGAAAACTTGATACCAAACCCTATGCCAGATGGCCAGCGTGGAACAGTAGGCTAATTACTTTCCATGTAACCGAGAAGTAGTCGTTATATAGGCTACGATAATATCAAACGTGTTACTGATGACTCTTCTCAGTCTGACTCAAATATGTCCGTGTGGATTAAGAATACTACGTTTCACCATCCCATTATATCCTGAGGGTGTCGTAAAAGTCGGAAAAGGAAACGACAAGGTCGACGTGTCGACACCCCGTGCCAACACGTCTGGCCAGCGCGGAACAGTAGGCTATTTACTTTTGATGTAATTGGAGGAGGCCCGACTCAGCAGTGGGTCATTTATGGGCTGAATAGTAGTAGTTAGGAATGTGTAAACTATTCTTAGACCGATTAGAACAAAAATATAGTAACTATTGAAGGAAAAAAGTTTGTAACAACATTTCGATATATGATCGGCACTGAAAACCGCTATCATAGACAGGACAAATTTAAATTTCTGCCGTTCTATGACAAAAGGCAGTAACTCCCCTAAACACGATTTTGGATAAACAACTGTTTTATTCAAAAGATACAGCTCTTTCCTCGATAATGTAACTACAGATTTCGGCCATTCTTCTTACGGCGGTAGATTTATGGCATGATAAACTTCATACCGCCAGTTAGTTTAATACAAACCTTGTCCAGATAATAACGTTCACAAAAAAACAATTATCCAATTCAGTGCAGCCATTCGAAATTTACATTTATGCGATTTATATCTACAATATTCACACAGATTAGCGAATATCGTTGTATTACATTGATGCCTTTTGGGTGTTTTATAAATATTAGTCCTAGCTACCAAGTAAAACTAAGCAATTGGACCAGTAAAAAAATTCATTGTTGGTAATCATTAGAACTTTTTGTTCCCACACGGTACACTTGATTGTAGGCGCCACAAATAATCCCATAATAATCTCAGCGTAATGTAGTAAAAACCAGTTTATTATACGCTAATATTAGCTCTACAGTCTATCTTTAGGCTAGAATGTGGTCCTAGCTGAACTGATCTTACTGCAAAAACGTGGAACACAATATTGTGATTGTTCAAAATCGGCCTTATCGTTTCGTCATAGAGTTTAATACTTCGATTGATTCTTTTGTCTACATGTTACTTTCTTTTAGCTCAACTACGCTCAGCTGTCGATTAAAAACACAAAAAGGGTCTAGTTTATTTATTTGCCTGGTCGGGAAAAAACTTCAGGGCTCCCATAAATTTTTATAAGGGCCAATACGTATCTACCTCAGGTTGAAGAGGCAATGTAATTAAAATTTATTTGTGTTGTGGTTTATAGACTAAATTATACGGTCTGGAAAGCGCTAATAGGCAATAAACAGCCATTTTATCATTCGATCATTCACAACTTTCTTTTTAGTTAGTGTGGTATGTCTATTTTAGACGACTTCACAAAGAAGGAGGGGTTTGCACTCCTACAGGATCCCAAATAATTTGACCGATGAATTCGATTTCGAAGCGAGCGTAATGAGAACACTACATTGCAATCCATGTGAATGAAATAAATTATCTAATAATCATTGCAAATATATTTAATACACAAATATAAAATACATTTCCAAGAAAAGCAAAATCCACCTGACCACAGATATAATAATACTAACACACACACAGCCATACATAGGTACATACTTCTCAAACTATATGTACGCCATCCTCATTTTTAGAAAAACATTTGATTGAGAACAGACATTTGTAAATTTTAAGACCGGGATTTAAAATTGTATTCTAGCGACAATTTATCAAAAAAGTTAAGAATGGTGAATGTCGCCACCGTCAATTTCGAGGGCTGTATTGTTAGTTTGGCGTAGGTACATCGCATATACCCAGGGGGCAGTCATCGCTGGACGGTACACTAGGGGATTAGGGTGGGCGCTACATTGGGGGATTAGTGGGTTAGGAGCACGAGCGAAGCCGCGGGCAAGGGAATTCTATAAAGTGAGACAAAAATGAGTGACCAGTCGTAACTCTGAACTAGCCCTTTGAGAAGTGAATTCAGAGAATATCCGGAGCCAGACAGCTGAACTGACTCATTTAGGTGAATGCACAGACGTACAGTCGTGTGATAAAGTGTTTTTTTACACGACTGATACGCTACCTAATAGCTTACTAACTTAGCCTATAATACGGTTAATCATCATCATCATCATCAGCCCACATTAGTCCACTGCTGGACATAGGCCTCCCCTAAAGAGCGCCATAGCGCCCTGTCTTCAGCTTGACGCATCCAGCTGCACGGTTAATACTGAGCCATATTTTATTAACTCTCTATGGTCTGTGGACGGATTTAGAATACATAGTGTTTCATTATCTTCCGTCCGTGAAATTTTCGTAAAAGGGGTACTCAGTTTTTGCTGCACGTATTAATATTTAGTAAGTATACTAGCTCGCAGGACCGACGCCCGATGGGGCAGAAAAGTCCTCGAGTGGCGACCGCGTTCCGGAAGGCGCAGTGCTGGTAGGCCACCCACACGGTGGACCGACGACCTAGTTAAGGTCCCCGGAAATCAGTGGATGCGGGCGGCCCATGACCGGCCTTTGTGGAAATCCTTGGGGGAGGCCTATGTCCAGCAGTGGACGTCTTTTGGCTGAAATGACCAAAGTATACAGGGTGCAAGGGACGGTATCCCGAAAAATACGTAAAATCGGCTTTCTATGTCACTTATTATCATGCAAATTTCAGTTCAGCTTAAAAAGTGCGAGCTTTCGTATCATATCTACATTGCTGTTTTTTTTTGGAAATTTGTTTAATTTTTAAAAAAGTATGAAAAATTAAGTGCGGCTCGTCAATAGTAACTACTTCATTATATTATAATAGAAAAAAAATCCAAGAAAAATCTGAAAATTCTGGAAATAATGTCCGGAAAATCCGACCGCCAAGGCCTCAGTATCATGTTCGAAATCACTGGTATTGGTTTTCGGGACTCGCCGTCCCTTACACCGTGTATAGATTACTACCTAATAAACACCTGCGCTGTGCTTATCAAAGTGATTGAGAAAATTGTGGTAATTATATAAAAAAATTGCGATAGTCTAAAACTTTTGTTTGTGCCTGTAGGTACTCGGTATTCGATTACGTATAGGATCCGGTGAGTAATCCTTGTTGGCTCCTGGCTAGCGATAAATATGCACATAACTACATACAAGACATGTACGAGTGTAATTGAATGAATTAACTGCATTGCCAATTGCGCGAAGCATCTGGCTGATTATTGACACGACCCTACTATTGTTAGAGCTTAACAACTTGAGCTATGTGCGGGCTTTGTGGCACAGTCACTGTCACTGCCGATTTTAGTGTTACCCGCGTGATTGCTTGATGAAATGCGCGAACATTCCCCCACCACGGTACTTTCTGATCAAGCACTATAGCCTTTATTATTTCAGATTTAGAATACGCTATAACTAGTGTTGCCCAAACGCAAGACCAAGACGAGACTTAGCCCGTCTTGGTCTTGCACCAGTACACCTGGTCTTGGTCTTGCAAGTCTCACAAGACTAGCAATTACCTATTAGCCTATTTATTAAACGTTACCTTAGATCTTAGAACAACGTAACAGAGTACATTTTACATGGTACATTTGGAGCTTGAATTAACATAGCCATAGTATAGACCAACCAAATTAATAAATCTCTATATTTAATGAAGAATTCGAAAAAACCAACCGAAGTTGGATAGTAGTCTTGTTCTTGCTCAAATCTAGCACGGTCCGTCTTGGTCTTGGTCTTGAAAAAATGCAAGACCAAGACCAATTTTGGGCAACACTAGCTATAACTGGTGCTCGATCTCGACACCAATAATTTGAAAAATTTAACTACATAGATTCTTGCTAGCTCTTCTCTATAGAGCAGCATTCCGAACCGGTGGTATTTCAGTAGATTTCAGACCCACATTCAGTGGGTCAACGCAAGACAGACGGGAGATTAAAAGAGAGGGATGGGTTGTGATCATGAGGAAAAGTATGAAAGATGTGAATGTATGGAGACTACCACCTGACGTGGGATAGGGGCCGAAAGTTGATGATCGGTAATTTCAAATATGACGATTTATAAGAGTTTCGTGATAAATAAACCTACGTAAATAACGTTCCTTTTGTGTTTGCACTTGTAATCACAGAACTATTATCCTTATGAAAAGTTATTTCTAAACAAGGATTTCTAACCAACCGACTAAGAATGACATTATAGGCACATTACAGTTACTAAAGAGGATAAAGTTATCGGAAATTATATAAAATGTGTCAAGCTATTTAGCAACAATTGTTGTCTTTTTCCGACAGGTCGACATACTTTCAGTGCAGTAAATTTCCTTTTTAACCTACTTAAAAAAAGAAAGAGGTTTTTCATTCGACTATACCTTATAACTCCGTCATTTATATACAGAATGTCCCAAAAATAGCACGCCATAGCGACACTGGAATTAGGCTAGACCTGGGTCTATTCCACAAAAAATTATGGTTGAAGAAAAGTCATTTTGTTTTTAAAATTACCCGACTTTTTCGTTCTGTAACAAAGTCATTAATGACGATAACGTTAATGACGTAAATGTTAATGACTTAATGTTTTTTTTCGCCATTTTTTTGTGTGAAATAGACTTAAGGCTAGCCTACTTCCAGTGTCGCTGTGGCGTGCTAGTTTTGGGGCAGTCTGAATATTGATTCCACGTATTATTAAGTTGACATTCATTTTGATTGATATGTGGACGGAAAAGTGATACAAAAAAACCGATACGAAACCCCGTGCTGACCCTTCTGGCCAGCGTAGCACAGTGTGCTTATTACCCTCCTTGTGATTGGAGGAGGCCCGGCTCAGCAGTGGGACTTCAAATAGATTCTCTAGACACCTCTCGCCCCCAGTATCTATTACGAAGCTGGTCTACAACCCCGTTAAAAAGTTTTTATCTTTCAACAAACATCCTAACTACTAAGAAAAAAATACTGAGTTTATTTCATTTTGTTACTGCCATTTGTCATTGTTTATGTTAATGTTGATGTCTAATTCGTAAGGAGGTGTTTTTTGTGAAACGAAATAATGCGACTGTTTGGAATTTTTTATCTTATGCGAATTTAGGATTGTTTTTAGTGCCAGGTTCTCAACTAATGCCGCAGTTTGGCCTTAAGTGTCTAAAGGAATTCACATAAACTGAAGGTTCATCGAAGTTCGGGAATTATGTTAATTTTTACGTCAACAGTACACTCGACCAACTACTAAAGGTCAACCCGGTATAGGTACACATACCAAACTACATCACGAAAAATCTATTTTCCTGTAGGTATGTCCAACGGTATATTGACCTGCCGTCTGTATATACTCATAGGCAATTGCTAGTACATACTTGAACTGCAGGTAAATACTACGGGGCCACTCACTTGCATAATGTTAGGGTTCCGTAACCTTTAGTACCGAGATTATAAATTATTTTTTGAGTTAATGTACGTATGTCATGCCATGTGCAACGAGAAAAACAAATCTTAGATCGATTTTCTGCTTTTTTTTTTCATTTTATTTCTGTTAATTAATCAAGATATGCCAATGATGTGCATGTTTGCAACTTTATTGACAAGCATATCAGGCTTAAACCTGTAACGTTTGTAAAATTATAATGAAATAATATTATGTAGGTGGCGTATGTTAATAAACAAAATATTTATATATAATATGTTGAAACATGAGTATAGTACTGATACAATGCGAAATTTGAGAAATATGACGATGAATGGAATGTCAAAATTGAAATTAACATTGTCATCATCGTAGTTTTAGCCAAAAGCAGTCCACTGCTGTATTAGCCTGCCCAGAGATGTCTACAAGAGATAACCCTAATCTTAACTAGGTTCTCAGTGTGGGGGTCCAAGACCTTTCTAGTAGTCCTGCGAGCTATGTAGGTACTCAATGCCACTTAAGTTTGGCAAAAATACAATGTACGGAATTTCCTAATAATATGTTAGAGACTCGCATGCAGCATTGACGCTCAGAATTCCAAGCGTTGAGAGGTTAACGCACCGGTCATTAACGAGAATGCCTGGCGAATAATTTGCGCCTACCAGCGAAGGGATTGGTGGTAATGAGAAAAAATAACAACATTGATTTATGTACCACGCCTCTTTTGGTTAGGTCAATGGTTCGTGGACCTGTGATATGTGTATGGCCCATCCGTTATTGTTTTTATCTTTGGTTTAAGATGAAATGATACGCGGCGCATGGAGAATTGTCATGAATTATTATTACGAACGTTCCTCTAAATCTGTTTATTTATTTATGTGCACTAGTGATCGCCCAGCAGTCCAAATTCGACCATAATAAATTGAAATTATAGTTCAATTCTCAATTTGACGACTCACTTTAACAATTATTCGGCAAAACAACGTTTGCGGGATCAGCTAGTGTTTTTATAATTCAATGTAATTTATGCATTATTTAAAAACTTACTGGCTTTCTGCGCTTCTGTACGCGCAAATTTCGTAAAAAGGGGTACTAAGATTTTGCTTCATGTCTTCATATAATCTCAATTCATTTCTTTACTTTCTGAATATGTACATACATATAAAGTCCAGTTATGGATTGAAATGTAATATAAAGTTGAAATTCTTTTGTCGCTCGGTTTATTGACTTGGCCTCTCACATTTGCCAACAGAATGGGCTACTCTCGTCTCTGCCTTATCTCGGCAAGTACCTCTGCGCTTTGGCATCGTCAGTGTTGGCAGACTTCCTCAGACGCAGCGGAAAGTTGAGCACTACCACCGCAAGGAAACTCTTCACCGGGTTCGCCGTTGGGTTGCCTGGTACGTTAATTACAATCACAATTCCTGTTTTTTTTTAAATTGATGATTTAATATTTAGTCACAGCTTAGGGGCTATCCATTAATCACGTGAGGTTTGAAATGAATTTGAACCCCTCCCGTTCGGCAAAATGATGAAATATCACAAGGGGGAGGGGGGTTAGTAAGATATCACGTGTAGGTATTTATTTTTTCGTCAAACGCGTAAAGCGGTGTGTAGTTGTGGTGTAGGATTCTTTGTAGGTACTAAAAAATACACGTGATTTTGAATTGGGGGGGGGGGGACTTAGTCTCAAACCTCACCAAGGGGTCAAAAAATCTCAAAAAACCTCACGTGATTTATGGACAGCCCCTTACTGGATAGGTGGAAATAAGCCTACTGTGCCATGCTGGCAAGCCGGGTTGGGTTTGTATAGAGTTTTCCTTCTCTTGCGGCTCTGCCTATTGCGTTGCTTTAATCGCCTCTTACGACACCCTCAGGATAATATGAGCTGGCGACTATGTATCCGTCACCACACGGAGTTGTAATTAGTTATGCCGCAATTACTAAGTCACACCTTATACCTTAGGCCTCCTGATGATACTACAAGCGTATTACAACGGTGATCGCGTCTGGTCTATCGCGATCTTCACGTCAGCACTTACCATCAACGGAGCAGTCACTGCTGGTTACCTTGGCAACGGGTTGGACATTGCACCTAACTTCAGTGGTAAGAAATTTTCTTGGGAGGCACAAGTTTTTGTAATAAGCTACTGATTGTTTGTGTCTAGCGTGAATACATGTATTTTATTTCTTTCTTTCTCGCAACTGTGTTTATCAAACGTGCGTGGATGGCCAGAATAGAAACTTTATGGAATATTCAATACGAGTCTTGGGCTCAATTTTGATGACACTGCTACTGAATAAGTGAATTTATGAAAATTAATGAAATGTATAAAAAAACAAATTACTAAAAACGGGTATTTTTAAGCATACTATGAAACAATTAGACCCTTTTTTTCTTACCAAACATAATCGCACATTCACGTAAGAGAAACCAATTTTAGAAAACTTTGTAAAAAAAATCTTGTAAAACCACTCATAACCCGAATCGTGTGTCTTCTTGATTTCGATGTGTATTTACTCAAGACACCTGGTTTTCTTTTTTAAACGAAGCTCCTGCATCGCGCGCTAGTTATAACCTGTATTGCGGAGGCAGTTTACAAACATGTACCTACATAATTCACGAACACAAATGACACCTACACTCAAAAAAGCTGCCCGAGCCCGTGAGTCAAACCCGAGACCCGTTGATCCAAAGGCGACACATCTAACCCTACAACCAACGAAGCAGTCAAAGGTGTTCCTGATCTGGTCTGTTCAAGTGCTACGGGTACGCTTCCCATCTGGGAGAGTATACTGTGCTCAGAGGGCCTTAGCCCGTTTTCCATTAGTTAGCCCCGTACTCTGGGAGCGCAGCCCGCGGGCTGAAGCAGGCAGCCGAGGAATGCCCTGGGATTTACTGGGTAGAACGGGGCGTTAACGGCCGGGTATCCATGAGGATTTCCAACGAAAAAAATCCGCATTCTTTAAGCCGAGGGATCGCAGGCGTATCTGCGCTACCCACTTGGCCTACTATTATTGTTGTTAATTTCCAATCCTTTAAACCTTACTGTCAAGACGAGAAAGGGTAGTCATTCATTATTTCCATTCATTCATCATTTGAGCTCATGAATGACTCACTACTGAAGCGGGCCTCCTTAAAGTTCATGGAGGGAAATTAGCCTACTGTGCCACACTGGCAAGGCGAGTTAATTTTACGCGAATGGCATATATTTATGGATTATGATAATGTTTTTCCAGGTACAATCTTCGGTATGGCCAATACGTTGTCGTCATTGGGTGGCTGGCTCTCTACGTACATGGTCGGCGAACTCACTAAGGACCAAGTAAGTCAATTTAAAATTAAAATGCTTATTTTTTGGCTAAGCACATTAAAAACATAGAATATTTGTTTATATAGAATAGTTATTCAGTCTTAAAATAAACACCCATGTGGTCTTTTTTGTGGTCTTTCCATCCATAGGTCTATAGAAACTAAGGTACCGTTTAGATATCAATTCTAGCTAATCAACTACCATGGATTACATGGATTACACCAGGATTGCGGAGAATATTCCGCCAGTCGGGAGGGGTGAGAGCTGTCGCAAGGAGCAGGGTAATTCCTAGATTACCGTGGGTTTTAGTGGGTAAAACGCGGCGAAATTACTATATTCTCGCGTTTCGGAGGAGAGTAACCCGGTTAGTCTCCAAAGGCCTGAGAATTTGCCCACGTGAAAAAAATCCGATGTGGGGACGGATTAGAATACACAGTGTCACCACCCCATTGCATCCTAAGGGTGTCGTACGTACCGACAAAATGAGATCACAAGACCGATAACCAAGCCGCAAGAGGAGGAAAATTTTATACGAAACCCTGTGCCAACACGCAAGCGTGGCAGAGTAGGTCCTCCATCCGGCGGAATTTGGAAGAGGCCCGACTCTGCAGTGGGTCTTTTGGGTTTAGTAGTAAATCTTTGAGGGTAGGTCTACAATTAGCAAGTAATTTTCAATGTGCAGATTAATTCTAGCAATTAAATCTTGTCGGTTGGGGACTTCGGTAAAAACAGCAAGGTAGTGCCCCAGATATTACCAGAATTGAAAGGCAACAAGTTGCAGCAAGGCGTATTGTTTCCTTCCAGAACACTCCAGCGCAATGGGCCATCGTGTTCTACATCCTAGCAGGCACATACATAACGGGGGCGCTATGCTTCGTGATCTTCGGCTCTGGCGAACTGCAGCCATGGAACTCGCCGCAGAAGCCGGAAGAGAAGCATGAAGAACAGCCCCTCAACGAACAGAAAGTTTGAAGCTCCAAAGATAAGTTCTAGATACGTTGATTGCATTGAATGTTACCCTTGGGTGGTATTGTGTTGACGCTTAGGGTAGACACCTCTAGTAAGGGCAAAGTAAGGTGTTTGGTAGTGGAGGAAACACCTGCTTTTAGGCCATTGTATTGCCAACCCACTACTACTACTCAGCCCAAAGATGAAGCACTTCTGAGTCGGGCCTACTGTACCACGCAGGCCAGACGGGTTGGCACAGGGTTTCATTTCAAGTTTTCCTTCACTTACGGCTACTTAATAGGCCTTGTCATTTCCTTTTATCCGCTCTTACGACACACTCAGGATGGAATGGGGTGGTGACACTATGTATTCTAAATCCGTCACCACACACATTGCCATCCTGGTAGTCTAAAAATGACAAAACAATTTTATTCATTCTGCATAAATTACTTAAATATGATCGAATGATTTTCTGCCTTGGATCAAGAATACACTACAGTTTCGATTTGCATTTGAAAACTGCTCGGAAATACGATCAAATACGATCAACAATAGACAGTTTCTTAATTCTCTAAAACCTTGTTCTAGAAATTGCTGCATTAAATTAGTTACTAGTACTGAAATCCATAGAGACTCCAAAACTTTTTGTATTATCTATGGATTTCAGTACTAGTTAACATGGACAAAATGTTATTGTGTGTAGTGGTGCCCACTTGGCAAGCCCTTTCTGTTCTTGATTCCCTTAGCAGTGTATCCTTGATCGAAGATTCTTTCTTTAATTGGAAATTTGTTAAACGGCCGTATTGTAAAATCTGGAACAATACGTTATGAACACATCATCTATTATAACTAGCAGTTATTGGCCATTCGCAAAAGGAACAGATTCACACACGCAAATGACTGTGACGTTCTTATACTGATTATTATTCTGTGTTTAATTAAAATAGATTTAAATTGTGAAAAGTGCTCATTAAAAATGCAATCGACTATCTGTGAATAATGTACGTGTAATTTTGTTGAACGTTTTATCGTGATTAAATTATATTGTGACATTTAAATCGATGTATTCGGGATAGTATTCAAGTCTCATTTGCATAACGAGTGTATCAGTTGTTATTGTTCAATATTATATGGTATTAGTATTAGATAATATTAATAATAACTTTATTCGATTACCTTTAGCCAAAGTATACGTTATTCTCTCCTAGTTAGAATTCCAAATAAAACTCATTTATTTTGAATCCAATGTTTCTAAAGATTACGCCAAGAACCAATACTGCTAATACTATATAATATATCACCAAACCACAAAAAATATCCTCTCCGATTTTTATAGATATATATTTTCTTGTGTCAAATAAAAAATGTGAAAAAAAAAACTAAAAAAGGCTGTTAATGTTAATAATTTAAAATGTGATTTTAATTATTTAAACGTACTGTCGCGCTCATGGCCTTGATTTAATGGCTGGTTCAGACGGATACAGTGACTCACGCAAGTACTCTACTAAACACTCGAACGGTGTAAAACACTTTTCTGTATTAGTTAACATTGGTATTAAAATCACTTATTTATTACACGGGTCTACATCGCGTTAACAATTAAACTTTTATTTGCTTTCGGCATAAGTGTCGCTTTCGTAGAATAATAAATAAATCAACTTTAGTCTGATTTATCACATCTAACTTTTAAATTATTAGTATGATATATAAATAATTATAATATAGTAGCAATTAATATATCAATAATATACTAATATTTTTATATCATACTAATAATTAGAATTGAATGTACAAAATGTTTAAAACTGTAGTAATATAGTTGATTACAATGTATCTGTCTAAACCTTTAGCATAAGTTTGTGCATATGCCCCAATTTTAAGAGTATCCTTCTTACATCCTTAAGTACCTTAATCACACTACATGTAAACTTTACAGATTAGTATTTATTAGCTCTCTTAGTCCTTAAAATAATGTGTTAGCATTAGAATTGGGGTATAAGCAAGTACTCAACGCATTTGGTTAGTAAGAAACCCGACTCATTGTTAGTGCTAATTGAAGTTATCACTCGCCTCGTGTGGAAGTGGACAAATCGTAATGTCATTTATGTTGGACCAATTGACGGGTCATTTGTGTAATTATTTTTATAGAATAAAATAAAAAACGCGATAAATTACGAATAAATTAAATACAGACCTCAGCAAAACAAATTCACCTTATGATGTCTTAGGTTTTCACGAAGCTCCGTACTTATTCCCTCTCTAACTCTTAGATATATAAATAAATATAGAACCTGTTAAGTTGTTATTCCCCATTATGATATTGCAACTCGCTAAACACTATAGTTTTAAACGAAATAATTGCTCAAAATTGATCGCTTCAATAGTTGAGGTTTCTGAAATTTGTTGAGCACTAATTTATGTGGGTAGCAGTCCAAATATGAATGACATTGCCATATATTTATATAGTTATGTTGGCATTTCAACGCTTTGGTAAGCATTATGATAGCGAATCGCGTGGTCCTTTTGATTTGGATGAAACGTTTGACCTTAACTCCATTAGCTGGCTCGTCATGATATTGTAATACAAGCTAAAAATGATGTAGTTTTGAACAGATTGACGTAACTGTAGTGTTTTTTTGCAATATGGACAATGTATCCAGCTTCTGGATATAAACAGATATATAAGCTTAGCGTACCACGTCATTCCACTTACGTATCAATAACGTAAATATTAATTGAAATAAATAAAACGTTGAAATAAATATTTACGATACTTGCTTGGTGGTAGGATCTAATGGTACGCCCGGATAGCTACCATCACATGTAAGTCCGGGGCCAGTTTTACTGTGTTTCGTCGTGTGTATATGAGAGCCGGTGCCCGACAGGGCATTTCCTTGAATTGCCTGCTCCATCTTAGGCCCTGGCGTTGCTTTCCACACGCAAGCTATGGTCAAATCACTGATAATAACATAACGGTCATCGATGAGAGAGCTAAAGGATAGGCCAGCGTTTCAATAGGCTGTGGTAATTTACGTACCTTAGTACGGTTAAGTAGACGGATGCTGCTATGTTTACCAAATTGTACTGATAGTTTTAACGTAGTTAGTTTAACGGATCGAAGATCCGTGGGACCAAACTTGGGGACAACAGGAATACGCAACTGTAATTGATTGATTTACAAAAAGGTTGTAACCTACTTGGAGTTTTTGATATTGGACTTTATAGCGTGGATCCTGGAAATGTTGTTGTAAGTTTGTACATTTTGTTTGTTTGCAATTAATTGTTATCGGACATCAAATGTTCTGTCATCTTAATTATGAACCAGGATGAAAGTAGCACTAGTATGTAGCCTTGATATAAATAATCATAATTTTATATGCCTCGTATTGATTAATAAATTAATGGTGATTTAACTATAACTATATGGTTTGACGTTTTTGGTAATAACCTATAATCCTCCATTGAATTAAAAAAAACTTGGTCACTTATTAGTAGATATAATATAAAAGTTACTTTTATATTTTTGACATTCTGTACATATCAGTTACAGATGCGTATTGAATTATAAGAAACGATTTCATAATTTTATGAAAATATTTACTAAGTTTTTTATTGTCTTTATTTATTTTTCTATGTCAAGTGTTTAGGAAATTTCGGAGCCATTTTAGCTTACCAGTGGATTAAGATGGCGTTACATCCGCTTCTCGCGACCATAGGCAAGTCTTGTTACTTTTTACCGTAAGACATAGATAATAAGATTATGAGGCTGGTTCCAATGTCAATATAAGGGATTATGATATTTTTGCACCTATGCTTGTAGATCTTTGCATGGCTGGATATGACAGAATGGGATTTTGCTCAGTGAATTTTAAAATTATTCACTTGTTTTTATAAACACTGTAAATACAACTCTCACATATATACTAATATGGCGTATTTGTTAACCAATTTTTTATACAACTATTCTGTAAATATTCGGAACAGTATTAAAGTGCGCCTAATTTAAAATGACTTTTGACCATGACCTCTTTTTTCTAAGGAAGAAACTAAAAACCTACTTTATTTACATTACCCAAGATAGGAATTTCCATTCTATAATCACGCCATTACATTCATATTCCCGCCACACTGCGACCCGCCCGTAAGCCATTTTCACACTTAGCTTTACAAGGGACAATGCATTAATGGTTGCATTTCATCAGCTGTGATAAATAGGTTTGCCTATGGTACACTATGTCTAAAATAATCGCACACTTATGTCACTGTAAGTTAAGAATATCACACAAACACTTAAATGGCTATATTATGTAGTTCCTAAATTACTATCAGTATTTTCGACGGTTTCTCCTTCTACTTTTGTGTTTGTGCATGTTTTCTTTTTGTTTTAACTTTGGAATAGATGGCAGAGAGTTGTTTAATTGTTGTTATGAAAATTCGAGAAGTATCTATTGTCAGTGGGACCGGGATATACTTGAGTGATAATTAATTGAAGATATTTTTTTTTAATATATAAGATTCTGTGCTATAAATATTTTCAGTGATTCTCATCGTATTGTTTAAAATATTATATTTCTTTTTCTGTGCGCTAGCATCCTCTGACCGTCTATTCCCGCCAACATTTTCCATAGACAGACAACCGATCCTTCCAACGATTGCAGGGTATCTAAGTCCATAGAGTACATTTTGTATACACAATAATAATTACATAAGTTTAACTTTGTCTGTGGAAAATATTGTAAATGCATACTTATGCTAATCTAAGTTTAGACTATAAGTGAATTTATTAAAGTTAAGATTCATGTCTAAATCGATTTGCAATGACCTTTCGAGTATCGGATAGTTATGTCGTATAGTCAATATTAGTTTTGAGTTTAGTTCTTTAATAAGTATATTGTGCACACAACCATCGAGTCCATATAAGCTTGGGGTACATACAGACCAAGAAAATTACTGAATATAATTTGTCCACCGAGAGCCTACTTGGTAAATTTAATATTTCGATGTTATTTGATCTTCTACGCTTATTTAAGTTTTACATGGTAAATAACCGAATCGCTATAAACATACCCATAAATTTGCTATTACTATTTAAATTGAACTACTCAGGCTTATAACCGGCTGTAGAAATTAAGGAAAGTTAATATCAATATAATCCAATTTTAACCAACCTTTAAAAACATGCTCGTAAGTGTGTTGTATGTTTTCTATATTTTACTCACAATAATATTTATTCATAGAAGTGACAACTTGATAGCCTGATGTCAACTTGATGTCTTTTACACTTTAAAACAACAAATCTCAAATAGATTAGACGTGTTTAACTTAAATGATTAGATGAATAAAATGTCTGTCCCATTGACGAACAATTCCTAGTTAATAGTCCGAAAATAGTCCTAGTTTATTTTTAACTTAAACGACTAAGATTTATATTACAAAGTTACACTACTATTTAATTTCAAAATCATAGCCAAGTTAAAGTGAATTTGATTTTTATTTTCCTCTTCATCCATAATTTATGGCTTAATTTACTGCAGCAAGAAAGTCTAATCGTCACCTTCAGAGTAAAATGGGTGAAACAAGATATACTGAGTCATGATCATGATATTAAACTGAGCCATGGTGTATCATGATTGTTGACAACCACATAAGGTCAATCCCACTCATTGAATAAACTCAACATTTTAAGGCAACGTTAAGTTGCAATGCTGCAGAACGTTTCTGAATTCCTCGCGTCGGAAGATTTCGCATAAGTTATTTATGTTAGGCTCTAAGTTTTTGATATCTGCTTTCTAAGTAGCTTTTTTTCGAATAACATAAATCTCTTTTGAATTAGTTTTAAATTTTATAAACCATATGACAGTGTTGACTTTGTAAAGGAACATAATCGACATATGATTAGGTATTTCTAGTTTGTAGTTTACCAGATTGACCCAATACTAACAATTGATTGAAGTAATGAGAATCCTTATGGCTATTTTAGCGCTTGGTTACTTGATTATTAACATTTGTACTCCAAACATTTTTTGATGAAAATATAATAAAAACGTGTCGATGGCGCGATAACCGTATGTATGACTTTCGTTGTTAAAGTGTCATGTACAAGTGTGTCATTAAAGTCAATAGAATTCAGTACTATTACGTGACTCAGACGAAGTTTGTATTAAAAATACATATCTTTAGGGTCGGAAGTCCATTTTTAATAATTATTATCAATATCTTTCCGAAAGTTACCCAGTATGTAGGTATCAATTTAACAATGCAATTGCACAAATTCAGTAATATTGTATATTTCTGCTTTAATTGAGTCGCGAAACGAATGTGTAATTACGTAACAATAATCTCGTATGTGCCTTTAAAATAACTTCGGCAAAGCCGAGTAAAGCTTGTAAGTAATTTTAATTAATATTCGCTTTTACTATATGTTCTAAGTATATTAATAGTGAAAATGCCAGACCTGGTGTCCTATTAAAAAAAAACCATATTTATTTAGATATTAAAAATAGTTATTCACTTTGCGTTGTTTGTATTCTTAATATAAATATCCTTTTTGAACGATTTCAGCACTCAACTTGTATGTTCAGTGCAGTAATTTAAGGCAACATTGTATTTTCATATTACGTACCAATAATGTAACACATAATTTGTTAATAAGTCTTTGTGAACCATTTTCTTTTTGAAAATAAAGATTTTACCAAAACAACCTGGTTCTTTTTTTAGATTTCAATTTCCCCCCTTTAATTTGACGCAGACTACATAACGGATACGAGTAAAATATTCATACCTACTCTATGAAAAAAAATACTCACTGCATGAATCTTATTCGTCTAAAACATCCGAGTAAAATATGCGATACGACGTATGAAGATATTCACATCTCGCAAGATGCATGTATTTAAAACAAAGAATCATACTAACTAGATTACATTTTCCCGCCATTCCCCCCCGAGTCTGTCGTAAGAGCCGACAGAAGGAAATCACAAGGCCGAAAACCTAGCTCCAAGAGAAGTAAAACTTGATAAGAAACCGTGTGCCGATCGTCTCCCCTATTTAGTTTTTTTTTTTTTTGAAAGAGGGAGGCAAACGAGCTAGCGGGTCACCTGATGGTAAGTGATCACCGCCGCCCATGGACACCCACAACACCAGAGGGGTTCTCCAAATTTAAGTCGGGCCTCCTCCAGTTATATAATGACTCAACCGTGAGTCATCTATGGGCTGTAGTAGTAGTATAAATGAAATATTGGGAGATCGACAGAATATCATAACGCAGAATAAAACACAGTTTTGGGTAACTTACAATAGTTTATTGAAGAAACGTTATAGTTAACACAGCCTAGCTGTCCCTACGAAGCTACCGCTCCCTCTACGGATTACAAGGCATGTGACATACAGCTCTTTGAAACGCACTCGTCTTCTAGAAAACACCACACAATTGCTAAGCCCATTACCTAATAGGAATGTCTGCAATCTATACTCTGTTCACGTAAGTGAGCTAATATGAAAAGGACAAAAAAGGCCTGTGGGCGTATTAGCTCGCTAACGTGAACCGAGTATAGTATGTTTTTACGATGTGGAATCGGTGATCCTGTAAATATCGTTATGACTTAGATTAGACATAGGTTTCACTAACGAACCATTGTTTCTTGAATGACGAGGCGCCAATGATTTAAAGACTAGACACGTCCACCCTATCACAGGTTTCGACTATCAACACACAATTAGTGAAGTAAGCATTGCAATCAATAATTTGAACAATTTCACATAGACTGCGACAATATTTATTTACTTCTAAGACAGCAGTCTGTGTGGTGACAGATTAAGTTTCACCATCCCGTTCCATCCTGAGGGTGCCGTAAGAGCCGATAGAAGGAAATGACAAGGTCGATAACTTAGCCACAAGCGAAGGAAATCTTGATACGAAAGATTGTGCTAACCAGTCTGGTGAGCGTGGCACAGTAGACTAATGATTACCCTCTATCTGGAGGGTGCAAGACTCGGCAGTGGGTAATTTTTGGGCTGAATAGAAGTAGTAGGACAGCAAAGGCCCGCTTTTCATGATTCGTGAAACGCAGTCATGTTGGTCGTGGGCTCTGAAGGTTAATTTAAAAGAACATAGGTGAAACATATTTAAGAAGGAAAAGGGATCATATCCTCAACTCAACAATACTTCCCATATTAAGGTGAATGTTCCAGGATAGCCCGCGAAATTCAAATTTTCTTACGTTTTTTGCAATTTGCCGGTCAGTTCTAGGTTGTATGTTGATTAAAATGTTATTCGCTGCTGTAAGACGTATGTAGTTCCCTCCAAGCTCATAAAGGTGCAAGAAAAACTTTTTCAAGCTCAAAGTCATTCTTGCACCTTTACGAGCTTGGAGGGTTGTATTGATGAGTTTGATGATTATAATTCTATAACTACATACGTCTTACAGCCGCGAATAACATTTTAATCAACATACAACCTAGCACTGACATTCAAATTGCAAAAAACGTAAGAAAATTTGAATTTCGCGGGCTACCCTGGAACATTCACCTTAATGTCGCGGACTAGACCCACACGAACAATAAATATAGACTATTTTACCAAAAAAACATAAAATTCGAAATATCGCTTTCTTGCGTTTCTATGGCACTACCTATCACAGAAATGTCACCAAACCATGCCATACTAAGGGTGTCGTAAGAGGCGGCTAAAGGTACGGATATCTTGATACAAACCCGCCTTGGCACAGTAGAATTTCCCTCCCAGAATTTGGAGGAGGCCCGACCCAGTAGTGGATGATTTATGGACTGTAAAGATGAATGATGGCCTGCTATTTATATAGGTAGTATGCAGATCACTACAGTATATTTTTTGGCATAAATAGTCGAGTCATGTGAAAATGTTCAAAAGATAGAGAATAAACATGAATAGTGAGACGTAGGTACAATAAATATTCGGTAAATATCACATGAATGAGTGCACTTTAATACTAATCGATTTCAAACCAACAATATTTGGGAATTTGTACAACTTTCTATCAAAGATTTCAATTTATTACATCTTTCGATGGAAAACATTACAAATCTCCAAATTAAATTGTTTACGTATATTGCTAGGATCGAGTTTAAGAGTTTCAATTTACCGTAAGTATACCTCCAGACCCGTGTTCGAGACACCACCCCAATTCATCCTAAGGGTGTCTTACAAGCCAACAAAAAGAAATAACTAGGCCAAACACCTAGCCACAAGAGAAAGAAAACTTGAAACGAAACCCTGTGCCAACCCGTCTGGCCAGCGGGGCACCCTCTATGAAATAAGACGGACTCAGCAGTGGGTCATTTATAGGCCGAGTAGTAGTATATATTAGTAGTATATAGTATTTTCTAGAAGTATATAATACTTCTAAAAATACCGAACTGGTTTTTATACCCGGTAAATTTGAAACAGTTAAATTCGCGATACATACGCTTATATTGGTACTAATTCAATATTTTGAAGCGAGAATTAATTCCAGCTTCACTTTACACTTCGTGTTACGTAAGATCTCGAGATTTTTATGTCGCTAGGTGGCGTTCAAGCGTACGGCCCGCCAAGCGGTGAACGGTTACCATAGCAACACGCGTCACAAACCCTATATAGAGGCCCAGTCTAATCAATCTTTTAATTCGCAGTACAAATATAAAACGTATGTGAACGCCACAAGGTCCTCTATCCAAAAGCCATACGCTTAGTTATACGCTGCTACGACCGAACGCGAACTTAACGTTAGCTACTGTCATCGCAATTAATGTTATCTGCGGAATCCGTATCTAACTACAATTTAAAGAAGTACCAACAGCTTAACTAAGCATTTGTACTGAAGCGTGTTCATCGCTACATCACATTTCGCGCCAAAATATCCAACATATTAACCAGAACAATGATCTATTAGAAAACTTAACAGAATATTTACGAGGAGTGCTACCCGCCCAATGTCTGTATAATGTTTTTTTTTTCATATTTATGCCACTTATGTGGCCTTGTGTTTAAGACATGACATGTACGTTAGCACTCTTAACGATTTTATTGTAGTAAACTCTTTATAATTCCTTTTAAGAAGGTTTTAGTTTTAAAAGAACATTAATTCCATAATAAACTCACATATTTCATAGTTACAGACCATTGTACTACTTATTTAAATATAATTTCCTAGGTATATTAAAAAGTTTAAAATGAACATATAATTTAGTCTAGGACCGAAATAACTTTTCAATTGGTTTATTGTTTCAGTCACCTGATTTTCATCTTACTACACTCTGTTTATATGATATGGCCTGTTTAAATATGTAGGTATACAGTGTATGTAGACAAAAATGTAACATTAGATGATCATAAACATGTTTTTTTTTCCATGATAAAAATCACCATCAATCCACTGCTAATGTGCGCTTAGCCAATCGCAATAAATATTTCGGTACATGTACATAAATGTTAAAGTCGACAACCTGGTTAAAGTCGCCGGAAAGCAGCGGGTGCGAGCTAATGAACATATCACAGAAAATAATTAGAATAATTAGAGTCAGCTCAGCAGTGGGGTTTCCAACTCAGCAGTGGGGTTTAGGGGCTGAGAAGAAGAATAAATATGCAGTTTGCATGAAAAAACACGCTATGTGACATGTTCAAAATCAAAATCAAAATGTTTTTTATTCGAATAAATTCTTACGAATGCTTTCAAATAGTAATCAGTTCACAATCGTAATCACATAAGAAAACGTTGCTTTTTTCCCTCAAATCCCAAATCTTTATATCCTCAAATCCCAAAAATAAAACGTCTCGCCTCTATTGGGAAATAATGAATTATGTCACAGAGCATGAAGATTAAAAGCAGTAGACTGTCACAATTATAACCAGCGTAAACTTTCTACGTAACAATGTTTTTAAGTATAACTTCCCGATCAAATTCACAAACTCTTCACAATAATCTTACTGGCTGAGCCACCATCCGTCTTTGTTCCCATCATTCAATAATACCCGATTTTAAAATAGTTAATATCATGAACGCTGATACACAAAACAAAACACTTACCTACTGATAAATTAATTGACACATAAAAAATTACACAGTTTCTGCAAATACAATTTCAATTTTGATGAGAAATATATTTTATTTTCAATTAACATATAATAATCTCTCTTTATATTGTCTCAAAAGAAACTAACACTATTTGTCAGATAAATTTATCAGTTAGCGTAGAAAGTTAAACGTGTTTTTTCTGATCTCACGATATAACTGTGGCCGAAAAGTTACTTATTAACATTTTGTAACGTAACGTTAATAACGTTACAATTTTATCACTGATCTGTTACCGAAATGGTGTCAGTTGCCTAAATATGTTGAAATAATGTTGTCTTTTACATATGTTGACACCAATTCATTATGCTTAGCTGATAAACTTACAGCCACATTTGAAATAGTCCTAAAATAATATTAAGTAACGAATTAACCACTAAACTAACAATTGGTCAAGTAACACTTATATTACGATATAATAAAACAAAAAAAATCTAAACAACACACATATACGTGAAGAAAATTTGTATGATTCATAATTGACATAATTAACAAGATATTTTTACAAATGATTGTATGCCAAGCAAAGCAGTTACTTTCTTACATTTAATAATGAATGGTCGGTAATATTAATTTTCTTTATGTAATGTATTCGTTATAGTAGCAAAAGCTTGGAGCAATTTATTTAACAGTTTATAAACATAAAGTTCCATTGTAGTATTTTTGAATTGACAACGCTACCCATGTTAGTAATTCTGTAATTAGCACGTGTGTATAAAGAAACCGAACATAATTCATTTTAAACATAATTTCACAAAATGGCTTTCGTATTTCATCGCTATCGAATATTTAACGACTTGGCAAGCACCAAAAACCAAAATTAACGTATGTCTATTATAAACCCCACAAAGTGCTAATGCACGTGACTGCCATTTTAGTCTCAATAATAACTCAATTAAAGATATATTCGTTCGTGGTGACGGATTTAGAATACATAGTGTCACAACCCCAGTCCATCCTAATAGTGTCGTAAGAGCCGACAAAAGGAAATGACAAGGCCGATAACCTAGCCGCAAACGAAACCCGGTGCCAACCCGTCTGGCCAACGTGGCATTGAAGGCTAATTACCCTCCATGTAATTGGACGAGGCCCGAGGACGAGGCACAGCAGGGGGTCATTTATGGGCTGAATAGTAGTAGTAGTAGTTGTGACAAGAAATAACATTGCGATAAACTACCTAAAGGGTGGTCGACAGACGTTTAGCAGTACTTACTTTCGATTTGGCAAATGACGTCATTTGGATGTTAATATAACAACATTACAGTGCATTAGGAATTTGCGAGGCTTACACATAATTATATACTCGATCCTATTAGGAACTATCTTGGATGTGCAAAATAACAAACTCTGTAATTTACTATCAGCTAATTTCTTAAAACACAAAATCCATATTGCCCACATCGCATGCATCAATACAACTTAATGCATAACACCTGAGCAATATGAACCATGTCAGATAAGCTTAATATTTCATAGTATTATTTCATATAAAGTTTGGTTATAATCTATTTACAGACTAGCTTTCGCCTTGAGGAAAAAATATTTGTCGTTTTTTTTTTCATCTTGCCAAGGTGGTGTTGCGGCGGAGCGCCTTACATATTATTCAAAGCAAAACGATGATTGAAGAGGCAATCCGTGGAAGATTTTTACCCCAGTTGCATTGTATAGAATCAAATCTCATTCAATTGGCTCACGACCACCTCCCTGTTAACACCTAAATAAATTCAAGTTATAACCGAATTTTGGACTAGTCATTTACTGGCCCAGTGTATAAAAATATACATGCTGGTGGCCCATGAGGGGAACATAATAAAAAAAAAAAAGAAGATTAGAAGAAAAGAAGAAAGGACATCAAACTGAAAATATCTGGAGAAAATTGCACCCCCGGCGTGACGGAGGATCCAGTGGCAGCTTGAAGAGGAGAAGAAAGGCGTCGAAGCTTAGAAGGTGTGGCCATAAGGCGCAGCCAGCAGGATCATCAACGAGTCCTGAGCTGTAACGAGCAGTGAGTCGGCGAAAGTCTCACATCGTGCATCAGACTTCTGAGCTAAGATAAGTGTCCTGTGTTTCCTAACTGTCCTATTCACTAAAATCCTTAAATACAATTCCCAAGCCTGTAGAGAATCAAATCTATTAGTGCAAAGAAAGGTAATTGTGCAATTGGTGCGGCTTTGGTAAAATAGTAGAATCAGTAGAGTAGGGTGGTAGATTTTTAAATATAACTGAACCTTTTCAAATCATAAAGCTTATATCTATATTTATTGTACATTTTAGTTTGAAGAAGTTAAAACCAATTTTAAATTATATTTATAATCCTAACTATCAGGTAGTTAAAAAAAAAAAAAAGATCTTAAAGATACATAGTTGTAAAAATAATTACTAATTACATTCCTACAACTTCTACTTGGTAAATTGACGGCATATTCTAACATAAGTTGTAATAATTTCAGATTGTCGTTTAATCGCCGTGAATGCAAACAGCTGTCCGAGCAGAACCGGTTTGCTAAGGGACGCCCGATAACTACCATTGAACTGAGGAGCGTGAGCCATTCATTATTTATTCAAAACTACAATATATCTATTAGCTAGTCATTCAGTGCTTTCGTTGACTTGTTGAGTTTTATATCTTCTTGCGCATAATGCCTAACGAATACGTGTCGGACAAAGGTCGTTTAAGAGAGTTGATGACTAAACGCGCGTCTATCAAAGGTCAAATCACTAAATTTAAGAATTATTTAGACATTGTTTCTAAGGTAACCGAGTTAAGCAGTATACAGTTAACAGAATTAAGACTAAAATTAATAAAGTTCGAGGCATTGTCCGTCAGAATAGATGACTTGCAAAATGAGATTGAGGTTTTAAATGAGACTAATTTGGACCAGGAAATTGATGAGCGTGACAATATCGATAGAGATATCATTTTAAATATCGCCACTGCAAAAAATATTCTAGATGAATACGCTCAATTAGAAAGCGAGCAAAGGCGCGCTTCTACACATGAAAATCTTTTTTCATCCAGCCATCAATTCCCTGGTCTAAAGTTGCCTCAACTCCAAATAGCCAAATTTGATGGGGCATATTTTCGCTGGTTAGAGTTTCGAGACACATTTGAGACTTTGATACACAATGATGCACATATGACATCGATACACAAGTTCCATTATCTACGATCCTACCTGGAGGGTGAGGCCGCGAGAATAATCTCGAACTTGGAGGTATCTTCTGCTAATTATACGGAAGCGTGGAGCTTGCTTTGCAATCGCTACAACAATAAACGAATGCTAATAAATCATCATTTAAGTTCATTGTATAATGTGAGGCCTATCCAACGAGAATCAGAGGGGTCATTGCGATTTCTAGTTGACCACCTAAATAAAAATTTGCGTGCTTTATCCAGTCTAGGGCAACCCACAGAAAGCTGGGATGTGCTTATAATTTTTATGTCGTCATCAAAGTTGGACGCTAACACCCTCACTAAGTGGGAGGAATACCGAAATAATTTAGAACAGGAAACTCCTACATTAGATCAATTTTACAAATTTCTGGTTGACCGCGCAGATGTGCTGGAGTCTTTAAATCGCAATAAGCGTGATAGTGGACTGCCAAAAAATCAGTCAACTAGTGTCCGTAACAATAGTGCACCTAATACCCTTAGCAAACATAATCAAAGTATGCCTGTCAGATCATTATCAGTTAGTACTAAATCAAGCAAATTTAATAATACTAAAGTGTCTAATGTTTATTTATGCATTATTTGCAATGAAAATCATAGAATTTACGATTGTCCCACCTTCAAAGGAAAGGCGGTAGGTGAACGATTAAAGGATGTACACAAATATAAGTTGTGTTCCAACTGTCTTAGACAGGGTCACCATTCGAGTGCATGTCGAATGGGTCCGTGCCGAGAGTGTAACAAAACGCACCACTCATTGCTGCATCGCCCCGATGCCTCGTCTGAACATCATAATATCGCTACGTTAGATGAGCAACCGGATTCTAATAATGAAACCATGGTTAACTTTTCAAAACGTAGTTCAACACAAGTGTTGTTGTCAACCGCGAAAGTTATTGTCTCGAATCCACTGTCTCAGCAGCGCGTGAAGGTTCGAGCACTGCTTGACTGTGGAAGTCAATCCACTTTTATTAGCGAAAGAATAAAAAATATACTTTCCTTAAAAACATTCCCAAGTGACTGTCTAACGGTCATAGGAATAGGAAATACAGTTGCTTCCAAATTGACGAAGGGCTGTAACATTAAGTTAAGTTCTCTAGATGAGAAGTATAACACTAGTTGTTCGTGTCTTGTATTAAAGGAACTGACCGGACAAATGCCAAAGTCTACGGTTAATATAAATTCACTAAAGTTACCTAAAAATATAGTGCTTGCAGATGAAAACTTTTATCAGCCAGGTCCCGTTGATATCATAATTGGAGCTGACTTATTTTGGGAAATTTTAGATACAGAGCAGCGGTCCGTCGGTCTTAAAAATCCAAATTTAAGAAGCACAAAGCTAGGCTACATAGTCGCTGGTCCGATAGGTCCGCATGTCAATGCTACTAAAATTAAACAAGCTTTTTGTAGTTCTCTTGCGAGCCAGTGTGGCATAGAAAAGTCACTTGCCAAGTTCTGGGAGATAGAAGAGCTTCCCGAAAAACGTATTATGAGCGAAGGCGAAAAATTTTGTGAGCAGCATTTTATTGCCAACACTCGTAGAGAAATTACAGGTAGGTTTTGTGTGAAACTACCTTTAAGGGACACGCCGGATTGCCTAGGGGATAGTTATAGTCTAGCAAAACGGCGCTTACTTTGCTTAGAAAAACGGTTCAGAAAAAATACGACACTAAAGGCTGAATACACTAAATTCATTAACGAATACTTTGAGTTAAGACATTTATCTTTAGTTAACGACAAGCCACTTGTAGCATACCATTTGTGTCACCACGCCGTGATTAAACAGGAAAGTGAATCCACTAAGCTGCGGGTAGTGTTTGACGGGTCGGCAGCTTCGACTTCGGGCTACTCGTTAAACGATATTTTGATGGTGGGTCCTACCCTACAAGATTCGCTTTTTGCAATTCTCATACGAGCCAGACAATATAAGTATCTCTTGACCGGCGACATTGAGAAAATGTATCGGCAAGTAATCGTAAATGAAGAAGACCGTAGCTTACAGAGAATTTTATGGCGAGAAAATGAGTCTCAGCCTATTCAAACGTTAGAGCTAAATACGTTGTCATACGGCACCGCGAGCGCGAGCTACTTAAGTACTCGCTGTTTATGGCAACTAGGTGAAGAGCATAGTGACAACTTAATTAAAAATATAATTCAGAAAGATTTTTATGTTGATGACCTAATCACGGGTGCAAATGATGAAAAGCAATTAATTTACATACAACAAAGTGTCACTAACGCATTATATAAGGGTTGTTTTAATTTAAGAAAATTCAAAACGAATAATCCATCGATATTTAAAAATCTCAATCTTAATGAAGAAAATTTAACATTTAGTGACTCCTCCAATACACTTGGTCTGGGATGGACTCCGTCTAGCGACACGTTATATTTTCCCATGAAGGGTTTTTGTATAGATAAAGAGGCCGACGTAACCAAAAGATTTGTAATGTCAAACTCCTTTAAAATTTTCGATCCCTTAGGTATTTTAAGTCCGGTAATAATTCAGGCTAAAATGATGTTACAAAAAATGTGGCAGCTAAAGTTAGACTGGGACGAGCCTGTCACCCAAGAACTGCGTAATGACTGGGACAAATTTGCAAGAAATTTGCTTTGTTTAGATACATTTCAAATCCCGAGATTAACTTTGTGTGACAACCCTAACCAAATAGAATTGCACACCTTCAGTGATGCCTCTCTTAGTGCAATGGGTGCATGTGTATACCTAAGGTCGGTAAATAGCAATGGCGACGTCATGGTTAGGTTGCTCTGCGCTAAATCGAAACTGGCGCCTCTAAGACCGTCTACCGTACCTCGTCTCGAATTGGTGGCTGCATTATTGGCAAGCAGGCTTTGTAAATTGGTTTTGGAATCCCTCCGGCACCGGCCGGGAAGAATAGTCCACTGGTGCGATTCTAGTGTTGTTTTAAGCTGGATAAATACCGATCCGGCGAAGTTAAAAATGTTTGTCGCCAATCGTGTTTGTGAAATAGGTGAATTAACTCAGGCGTCATCATGGCGTTACGTTCCTACGGCTATGAACCCTGCTGATCTGATTTCTAGAGGAATAGATGCCAAAGATTTGTTGTTAACAGCCATATGGTGGAATGGCCCAAGCTTTCTCTTACAAAATGAATCAGTTTGGCCAGTAATAAACGTAAATCGAATGGAAAATTTACCTGAGGTTAAGTCGCATAGCGTAGTTGTAAATAGCGATCCATTAATTAGCTTTGAAAACTGTTCCTCATTCAACAAACTTTTACACACACTTGGTTATGTGCGCAGATTCCTGTTTAACATGAGTCATCCATATGATAAGCGTGTAGGCATGTTTACGTCTGAGGAGCTATTAGCTTCCTTTCATACGTTGTGTCGCATCGCGCAGCGAGATTCATTCGAGGAATACGATTTACTTATAAAAAATAAACCGTTGCCTGCTAAAAGTAAAATTTTATCACTGTCTCCGTTTATAAACGAGGATAAATTGATTCGTGTTGGTGGTAGAATAGATGCATCTGCGTGTAGCTATGAAAAACGGCATCCTATACTTTTGCACGCGTCGCATAGGCTAACCAAATTGTATTTTGCCAAAGAGCATATTGCCAACCTACATGCGGGGCCGCAGTTGTTACTAGCAACGGTTAGGGAAACCGTATGGCCAGTGAATGGCAGGTTGCTTGCCCGCCGCACCGTAAATAATTGTGTTCGGTGTAGAAGGTTACGTGGCAAAACCTTATGCCCTAAAATGGGTAACTTACCATCCCCACGAGTAAATCCAGATTTTCCATATTTAACAGTAGGATTAGACTTTGCAGGCCCATTTATGATTTTAAGTAAAAGGGGACGAGGATCAAAATTAATTAAATGTTATATGTGTATCTTTGTGTGTTTTCGGTACAAATGTGTTCATTTAGAAGCGGTCAGTGATTTAACCAAGGACGCATTTGTAATGACTCTGAGGCGTTTTATTGCACGTCGTGGTAAGCCTGTAGAGATTTTTTGCGATAATGGTCGCAATTTTGTTGCCGCGTCTAAGGAAATTGGCATTTTTATAGATAAGGCCAAGGATCACCTGACTGATTTTGCAAGTCATCAGGGTATTAAATTCAATTTTATACCAAGCTACGCTCCCCATTTCGGTGGTCTTTGGGAGGCCGGGGTCAAATCGGCGAAATTTTGCATAAAGAGAGTTATCGGCAACACTCACTTAACTTTTGAGGAGATCACAACTTTGTTTGCACAAATAGAGGCGATTCTCAATAGTCGTCCCTTATGCCCCCTTTCTTCCTCGCCTGATGACCTCCTCTCCTTGTCCCCAGGACACTTCATCATTGGTCGGCCACTAACCGCATTGCCTGCACCCAACACAGATGAAGAAAGAGTCACAACCCCCAAAAATCGCTATGAGCGATTGGAAACCATAAGACGTCATTTTTGGAATAGATGGCAACGGGAATACTTGTCCGAGCTGCAGCAGAGAACGAAATGGCGTAAAGGCGAGGCTACGCTCGAAATTGGCACTATGGTGCTGTTAGCGGAAGACAACACGCCCCCATTATGTTGGCGATTGGGGAGAGTTCTTCGGCTATTTCCTGGGCCTGATGGTTTGGCTCGAGTTGCAGAAGTGCAAACATCAAGAGGTTGTGTGCGGCGCCCTTTCACTCGCCTGTGCCCACTGCCTACTGCTGAAGAATTGAAGTGTTGAAAGCGGATGCTTTCAACGGCGGGGAATATGTTGCGGCGGAGCGCCTTACATATTATTCAAAGCAAAACGATGATTGAAGAGGCAATCCGTGGAAGATTTTTACCCCAGTTGCATTGTATAGAATCAAATCTCATTCAATTGGCTCACGACCACCTCCCTGTTAACACCTAAATAAATTCAAGTTATAACCGAATTTTGGACTAGTCATTTACTGGCCCAGTGTATAAAAATATACAGGTGGTATACTGCTTATGCGCGTATATCTACTGTGACACATTATAAAATTTCTCCTCGTACGCTAAACTAGTCTTTTAACTATCTAAACCCTAAAATTACTGAAGGCAATGTTTTGAAAGCAGTTATTAGTTAAACTTTTATCACTATTTAAACTTTCTAAGTTGAATGATTGAAAATGCTTTCCATTTTTTTGTATAAAACTACTTTTAATTCTAGCTACATTTTTCCGTGACTAGATTAGAACCTAACACACTGTCGGTTAGCAAACGTTTTACGAGCTATATGATCGTCAAATAATCCATACAATATCAACAAAATTCATGGTATTTGCGTGATGTACCCACTGCACCATAATCACTCTATTCATGCAGGAAATTCACACTATGCGCGCAAATTATTCATCCCATGCTAAATATTCACTATGTATATTTCCTCCCCACAACTTCACATAGGGATAATAGACTTGAGTACAAGGTGGAAAGTTCGAGCATGCCATCAACCAATCGCGTGCGTTACCGAACTCCTGCGCACCTCACCGCTGTCTGTTTATATTTTACGTATTGCATGATGCGTGTATCCGAGTGGTGACGGATTTAGAATAAATAGTGTCACCACCCCATTCCCTCCTGAGGGTGTCGTAAGAGCCGACAAAAGTTAATGACAAGGCCGATAACCTAGCCGCAAGAGAAGGTAAACTTGATACGAAGCCGTTTGGCTACTCGTCTGGCACAGTAATTAACCTCCATGTAACTGGAGGAGGCTCGACTCAACAGTGGGACATCTATGGGTTGAGAATAGTAATATGATGCGTGGGATAAAAATAAATGCCACCTGTAATAACATTTGGATACCGACAGGGTGTCCAAGTTAATAGACAACCCAACTCCCAGTTCCCAGTCCACCAAACTTGGAACCGTTGCAACATCGAGGCATTGGTATAGTTAATTAATAGTAAAATATTTATTTGAAAGAATATACCTTAATCCGGCCTTTAGTCGTCCATCGAAATGACAGCAAGGAATGAATGATAGAATAAATTTAAATTTTACCGAACAAACTATTTAAGAATCAAGAGTACTTAGATAGTATTATTAGTATTATGAGTCAGAGTACAGGCCGCGCCAATCTTTATGGCCGCTCTGAGTGTAGCCGCATTACGCTGCGCACAACACAGAATCAGGTATTAGCGAGACGTACGCGGGGCGGAGAGGAAGGGCACGCCCGCGCGCGCGGTTTTTGGCTCGAAAGCGCGCTCGCCACCCGCGTGTTAGTGTGAGTGAGTAAGTACATTCAGAGCGGCCATAAAGATTGGCGCGGACTGTACATCAAGTAAATACTAGTATGGTAACTATTTAATCACGAGTAAAAAAAAGTTTTTTGAGATTATTACTAAGCTCACAATACACCGCCGAACGTTTAAATATTCATATTCGGAGACATAAAAAGTTACATTATTAAATTAGTACTAAAATTAAATACTATATCACGTAAAACATTGAAATTGACTAAATTATGGAGATAATTGACTAAATAATATTGCTGAGGTAGAAACACACTGTAACTCAATACAGAGTTAATCCATTGGTATCATTTTTAAACTTTTATGTAGATTGGTACAATAATATGACGAATATAGATCAATTAAAAAAAAAAAATCGATTATTATAATACTACAAGAAGAAATTGTTGACAGTAAATCCGTACAAGGCGTTAATAAGTAAAACGGAACTCATCATTCACGCAAAGTTCACGGAGTGTCAGAATTATAGACAGCGTCCACTACATTGTCTCAGCAACCAACAGAGCCTGGCCTATTGTCTCGATTGCCGAAAACAGACTATGCTGTATGGCACACAGTATATTTTGCTTTGCAACTGAATACTTCGCCGCTTCAAACCGTTTGACGATGGTGACACATCAACTTCTTAACCCTATGCACGGTATTCGCAATTACATGAACTATAATATGAAGTAATATCAAATAAATATATGTACTAAGATGTGTGACGACGAAATATTGTTTTGAGAACTTTTGACCTTGTTTACTTGTATTAAAGCAGTTTGAGTCAGGGTGATTCTCACTAGGTACGTAGACGACCTTATAAAGGACGCTAGGACTCAATGGATGAGATCAGGGTAAAACCGTAATTTGAGCAAGCTCGATTTAGTTCAGTTATACTTCTCTAACTTGTTTGACAACACTCACAAATTTGTCAGATAATACTCGCAAATTTGCCTAACAATACTAGCAATTTGTCTGACAAAACTCACAAGTTTATTTAACACTCCTCACAAATTTGTCTAATAGTACTGGCAAATTTGTCTAACAATACAAATAATTTTCTCTGACTATACTTGTAAATTTGTCAGACGATACTCGCAAATTTGTCTGACAGTACTCACAAATTCACTACTTTAAACTTTAAAAACATTTGACAAATCTCGCAAACAGGTCAAAAGACACATGCAGTATATAACAATAAAATTAAACAAGCACCTAATGTTCTTTACCGACCTCGACTGCGTTTGATGGTACGATGAAGTAGCTTAGAGTCTGACAATTTGGGGCGTGGCCCCTCTCACCTGTCCTATGGGATTCTGACAGACTGAAGGACTTTACTGGCCTGTGGGCAACAAATGTGAAATTAATAACAATAATAAACATTTATTGCAGCATTAGCCATATAAGCAGTACGTAATCCATTCAAAATACTAATAAAAATAAAATTACCTACATTTCAAGACCAAATAATAGATAATAAATATCCTTGGACATTTCACACAACGCTATCTCGTCCCAAGCTAAGCAACTTAATGCTTGTGTTATAGTAACGAGATGGATGATGAACTACATAGATACATTTTTTTTGTAAATACATACATATTAAAGCTAGAAATCACCCAGACCCGGAACAAATACTTGTAGGTCGTACAAATATTTCTTCCGTGCGGGGATCGAACCCGCGACATGCTGCGCAGCAGTCGATCGCTCAACCACTGCGCCAAATGAAAATGATGAAAATGATCAAAAATGAAAATGTCAGTTGAAATTGGATGGATGTACAGATGTTTGTTGCTCTTTCACGTAAAAACTACTGAATGCATTTAAATGAAACTTCACAATAATATAGCTTATACATCAGAATAACACATAGGCTACAATTTATAAAGACATTGTGTGAAATGTAAAGAATAGAAATAAATCTGACGAAAAAATACAATCCATCACCACGCGGATAAGACCGCGGGGCGCAGCTAGTGCAACATTATATTGGTATCTCACCTCGTACTCAGCGTCGTCACTCATGACCCCGTTGACACACAACAGTTGATACTGCCTCGCTCGCAACGCGGACGAGCCTCGACGCAGGAGGCGCAACGCGGTCACACAAGCCGACGTGTTACCGCACAGGACTTGGCGTACCTGGAATATATGTCGCTGTAGAATATAACAAAATAGAGACCACATTCCATTCCGAGGGTGTCCTATAAGAGCCGACTGAAGCAAATGACTCAAAATCTAAAAATCAAAATCAAAACTCATTTAATCAAGTTGGCTCATTAGAGCTCTTTTGACAGATCAAACAAAAAAATAAAATTTTAAATCCACCGGTTTGGAATGCACCTCTACAGAGAAGAGCCGACAAGAAACTCTGTAGTTGCTCTTTTTAGATCGCCATTTGGGTACAAGACTGGTTATAAGACAGATTTGTGAGAGCAAACTCGCGCAATAGTTCCCGCCAGGATGGGCCAAACATCAGCCAGATCTAGTCGACAATAGTAACCTTCTAATGCCCACGCCAACCGACCCCCAGCAACGGCACATGTTCACAAGCATGACGCATGCGGCAGCCATCGCCATCCTCAACCATATTGCAGGGAAGAGAACGACCCGCCGCACGACGCCACTGATAGTACTCCTCAGCCTATAAATGACCCACTACTGAGTCGGGCCTCTTCCAATTATATGGAGGGTAATTAGCCCGCTGTGCCACGCTGGCAAGACGGGTTGGCACAGGGTAACATTTCAAGTGGTCCTTCTGTTGCGGCTAGGTTTTCGACCTTGATATTTCCTATTGTCGGCTCTTACCGACATCCTCAGGCTGGGACTGATAAATACATAAGAAACCCTGTGCCAACCCGTCTGGCCAGCGTGGCACAATAGGCTAATTACCCACCATGTAATGGAAGGAGGCCGACTCAGCAGTGGGTTGTTTATGGGCTGAGTAATAGTAAACTATAAGTATCATATGACTATTTCAGGATCATCATGGTGTTGGTAGCTGATGGAAGCCATTTTCTCTTTGCCGACCGCGTCATGCTTTCACATGGGCAATGGAAACCGCTTACCATCAGGTGGGTCCTAAGCTTGTCACAGTGGAATGCGTTCAAGAACTTGTGGCGCCCAAGCATGACGTGTAAGGGTATACCGCTAGGGTTTTGTTGGTAGACGAGTAGTTTCCGGAATCCCCACCCCGAGGGTCGGCGGTATGTATAAAGCATTTTGGGAGGCCTACCAGCACTGCGCCTTCCGGAACGCGGTCGCCACTCGAGGACTTTTCTACCCCATCGGGCGTCGGTCCTGCGAGCTATGTGCCCTGCCCACTGCTAAAGCATTTTTTTATAAACATGCACTAAGTATAACCTGTATCGAGGGGGCAGTTTACAAACATGTAATTCACAAACACAAATAACGCGCAGACTCAGAGCAAGTGACTCCGGTTTACACAAAAACACTTGCCCGACGCCGGAATCGAACCGGGGTTCCGTGACCCAAAGGCGGTGGTACATACAATCCCTAGACCAGCGAAACAAAAATTTTATGGCGGGTCCTAAGCTTGAGGTGAAAAACGGGTACAAGTGACATCACGTCACTTGTAGCAGTTTTACACCTTTTTTTCACCGTTTTTTTTCGGGGTCAGTGACAGGGTCAATTAGTAAAAGTTACCTGAGCTGGCGAATGCGATGGGTCTAAAACCAGTAGCGTCGCCTTCCCATCTTTATGTCTTTCATAGCCTATTATCGTTCTTGAGTGACCTGCGAAATATGTTTAATTTGGTAGATCATTAATCATTATTTTTTTCAAACGAAACCTCTGTACTACGAGTAAAGCCCGATCCACGCTACGACGGGCCGTGCGCCGGACGGGCCCCGTGCGGGGAATTTTGTATGACCTGGTCCCGGCCGAGCCACGATCAAGCATGAATAACTTAATACAGAATGTATAGCAATCATGTTAGAACCCGTCGTCGGCACGTCGTAGCGTGGATCGGGCTTTACTCGTAGTGCAGAGGTTTCGTTTGAAAAAAATAATGATTTGTGTCACAAACACAAATGACACCCAGCCTCTGAGCAAGTGCAAGGCTTAGACAAAGACACTTGTCAGACCCCGGAATCTAACCCGGGACCCATTACCAAAGACCCTAGACCAAAGGGGCACTCAGATATCAATGAAATGTTGCATTTGAACACTATGTCACCAACCCATACCATCCTGAGGGTGTCGTGAGAGACGAATAAAGGAAATGACAAGGCCGCAAGAGAATGGAAAGTTGAAACGACACGGTTTTTTTTACCCGAGGTAATATCTTTTATGGACTATCCCCGTCACCCTGGGTATGGCCGGCGGGGACGTGTGAGAGCCCGGAATCCAACCCAGGACCCGTTGGTCCAAAGGCGGCACATATAACCCCTAGATTAGGAAAAAATCACTTTGGAGTAGAATTCAACTGGTTAGTACCTGTGATATTTACCTTGGTGTTGTAGATAGAGAGGTGCTTTAAAAGCGTTTGGTTCGTTCTGGAAATATCGAAGCACCCAGTCAAAGAGCGCAGGGTGGCTGCCCTCCGGACTTGTCGGCTTATGAAAGTCTATCAGCTGACATCTACGGTGAACAAAAATAATAGACCATGTGTGAATCCCTTTTTAGAAGTGTAGTATCTTACCGGCTGCGCCAATATCTTAGCGGTTGAGCCAGTTTCAGTAAAAATGGGGCGTCACAGTGGAATGCGTTTACGCGAACCTATGGCACCCCAAACGTGTCGTGTAAGGGGATACCGTGCATAATAATATGGGCGACGGTATGCATAAAGCTTTTCCCCAGAGAAACCAAAAAAAAAAGTTCAGTAAAAATAAGGGAAAGTACTAATTTTTAAACAAAAGTACTATATTTTCTGGGTCGCTTCAAATGCCATTAATTTTCAAATAGTTAAATAATTAGTAATTGGATAAACGACGACCTGTGGGCAGAGATAATGAGGTCATTATCTCTGCCTACAAAGCCCATAAACTGGCTGACTAAGGGTCAAGTCAAATTTACCGAAGGAAAGTCATACTGTCCAAATAGCTAAGCACAGGGTGTGTTATGAATTTCCTGTATATGTTTCCGGCGAATAAATTGTAAAATAATATGACCTTGACTGCACAGTAGTCGATTGTTGTGTCACATTGGTGGAACAGGGAGGTGAAACCTACGCTATTGGTTGACTTTCTCTCACCACCACTTAATATATATATATATCTGGCAATTACTCGTCTTACGATAAAATTGTTTGGTGACATTACGTATTCAAACGTGTTGCCACATAGACACAAAGTTTTAATTAAGTACCTTTTTCCATTTTATGATAATCATAGCTTTCACGAATTGTTTAAACTGTTGAATCGCAAAATGTTCCCTAAAATGTACACATAATTACCTTATCCTGAGTGACGATAGTACAGTAACCACTTCACACGCCCCAATCCATTTCCTGGTGTTGTACAATTTTGACCCTAATTGCTCCGAGCCCTAAAATAAATAAAAGAGTTATAGTAATTTTATAATAGTATCACAATCATGTCAATAGACAAATGTCATTAATTAAGTCACTGATATGTCAGGTAATTCCAGTTTAAAGGAAAATTAGCTGTATGTTCCCCCATTGCGAAGCGCGACCCATCTCTTCTCGGTCTGATTAATTTGTCTAGTAAAATGATGAAAAATTAGGTTATTTGCGCAAATGTAAATCTGAACTGTACCTGTGTGTCAAATCCAAGTTGCCACGCGCGTTCTACGAGCAGTTGCAAACGAGGTATAGAAGGCACACAATCACACTCGCGGTCTCTGTCAGTACTGCAACTTAACAAGTTCGCGTACTGAGGGTGTTTCATCAGTGAAGACAGTACCATTTGCATGTTCCTGCAACAACCAATTAATTATAAAAAATGTTGATTTAATCAAACAAAATAATTGACTATCCTACCGGCTGCATCAATTTCTAGCGATGGCGCAGTAAATAATAAATAAATATCAAAAAATGTTATTTGCCCATCAAGCAACTTAAGAAATCTCCGAAACATCCTAAGAAAGTGACTATAGTAAAAATTTATGAGCAGATATTTTCAAGTAAAGCCTATCAAAGGTGTCTTAATCTAGAATGACACTCATAAATAAAAAGCTATATGTACTACAGACACGTGTCGAAAAACTATAAGTAACTTACAATGTACGAGAAACGAACGAATCTGCTTTTAAAAATATACTACAATATCCTACCGACTGCGTCAATAAAGCAATTGCGTAGAAAATTATAAATACATATGTATTCTTTACCTGTATCCACAGCCCCAGCCTCTATCGCCATATGTACTGGCATAGTGATCTACAGCGCTGCATAAATACGTCTTTATTATACTAGGGTTCTGAGCATTTAGCTGCATTATCCTTTCTAGCAAACCTGCAACCAATAACAACCTTCGTTCCAGAGTATACAACATTTTATATAAAATTCTTGTGTCACGGTGTTGAACTCCTCCGAAATGGCTCGACTGATTTTGATGAAATTTTTTATTCACATTTTGTTGATTTTCATCCCCACCAAAAATGTATTTTGTTTTTTAGACTAAATGTTTTTTTTTTGATACAGCACACAAAAATACATACCACCCTAAATTTTTAATAGCAATATTTATATGGCAAAACAACATTTGCGGGGTCAGCCTAAATTCCCACGATTCTTTGTATGTAGTTCTGAAATTTTCCTGAAAGTTTAATGGTAGTATATGTATTTATTTAATCTAGGTTCAAAAAGAAACAATACCAGGAGTCCTAGATGAGCCAGTGTCTCGGCCCGAGGCAGCAGCGCGGCGGAGGCCCACGCTGCGTTCATAGTACCCAGCCACCGACAGGGCTCCACTATACACTGCTCGCTTTAGACTGTTGGTGGCTCTGTTTGTGTACCCTTCTTCATCTTCCTCTTCCATACCATACTGAGCCTAAAATGTATTTTTATATCATCATCATCTTAGCTCATGTAAACCCACTACTGATTCGGACCTATAGATGTAAAACAACCGATTTAAAACGTTTTAAGCCAAATGATGCGGTTTTAAACCCCCACAAAAATAAAAGAACTGTGTTTTACACTTCATTTGGAGCAATTTTTCATAAGTTTGTAGGTGCATGGCTATTTTTATTAAATAAATTATATTACACACACTAGAAGGATAGGCAGTACCTACGCTTGGTCGGGCGGACCAACTAGAACTAAATGAGTATATTAATATCAGTAACACATTTAAAAATCTTTTTACAGTGTTTATGTCCTGCGATATAACTACCTCGGTAAAATTAAGAGAATTTTGTTATAATTAAGGTGAATGTTCCAGGGTAGCCCGCGAAATTCAAATTTTCTTACGTTTTTTGCAATTTGCAGGCCAGTGCTAGGTTGTAGGATGATGAACATTTGATTCGCGGCTGTAAGACGTATGTAGTTACAGAGTTATAATCATCAAACTCATCAATACAACCCTCCAAGCTCATAAAGGTGCAAGAATGACTTTGAGCTTCAAAAAGTTTTTCTTGCACCTTTATGAGCTTGGTGTATGACCTCTTGCGTTCTTTTAGTCGCCTGTTACGGCACCCTAAAGATGGTAGGGGTTGTTGACATTGTGTATTCTAAATCCCAAACTCAAATTAAATTGACCGTGTGGTGACCACGGACAATTTAATTTGAGTTTGGGAAATCTACTTTACTGTCACCAAGTAAAATGACACAAATATTTCCATATGCCTAGACCTAACTGACACAGCTATCCACTTACCCGAAGCAATTGGAACTCGTGCTCTTCTCTATTCCTCTGGGCTTCTCTCTCAGCTGCAGATAACCCTGACGCTGCACCGCAGTCTTCTCCTCTCTCAAAATGCTCTTCTATATGTTGAATCTGTTTTTACATTATGGATCATTCATAAATCACGTCATACGTTAATGGGGAGAGGGGGTATCAGCAAAGTGTGACAAGGGAAGGGGCATGGGGGAAGGTCAATAGTTTTGTGAAGTCACATATTAAAATTTAAAATACTTATGTTGATTTTATTAGATTATTTAACAAAAATAAGTAAAAAATTTAAATAGATTGTTCACTCGATTATTTAAAAATTCATGCATAAAATTTCAAAAATTGTGATGTCACATCAGGAGGGGTGAGCTGGGTGATCAAAATGTGTTAACCTGTGACAAGGACAGGGGGAGGGGTTTAAAAGTCTTAAAATTCGTGTGACGTAATTTATGGATGGCCCTTTACAAAGAAATCTAAATGATCTGCAGGTTAAGCTATCCTTGACTCTGCTGGATACTGGAGTACTGTCCATCATTTGTGTGTTATATCTGACCTCCATGCTTCAGAGGGCATGTTAAGCTGTTGGTCCCAGCTGCTTATCATGCCCTCAGATCACTGGCAGGCATTGTTACACATAGTAACAGTTGGTCTAAGCATAAAATTAACAGTGGGACCACTGTTAATTTTATGCTTAGATAAAGAACATACTGACGCACAATAAAAAATTTAAGATGAAAGTTGCAAGGTAAAAACGTAAAAAATGGGATGCTCCAATGCGGAATTTATATACTGCCAGAAAGTAGCTACTAGGACAATATTTTGAATGAAATGTATCTTATAATTTTAAACAAAGCGTTATTTTTTTAAAAGAAACAGTGAGATTTTATTCACGGTCCTTCTAAATTTGAACATTGGTACTTTTCAAAATATGTTTTCTTACCAACTCATGTTGTGACAAAGGTAAAGGTTGACAACAGACTGGGCAGTTGCTGACTGGACTTTCCTCCATCATAACAACATCATCGCAGGAGGCATTGTCCACTTGGTCCTAAAAACATTAAAATATAAAAAAAAATTGATTGTTATACTATTATAACTATGTTTCAAGATAATGCATACATCAATAGAGCACATGGCCAGACGCAAACTGAACTTGAACTGACTGAACTGGTCTACTTCACTTTGTTTAAAAATAATTGTAAGACCACCATAAAATTTTAACATACGCTTTATATTATGTTAGTATAATATGGTGTATCTTGTGCTCACCACTTTTTGAGGACTTAATATATCACGGTGTTCCACGTTAACATGCACTTCTATTTCATTTCCATGAGCGAATTCTCTTTCACAAATAGGACACTGATATGACGAACTATGAGGTCCTGGAGACATGGCCATTGCACTTAAAGCCAGCGTTGGGTTATCAAGAGTCAGTGTTGGATTCGTCAAGCCCAGTGTTGGGTTTTCAGAGTTGGAATTTGCGTTTTCATTTATTGAAGGAGACGTGAGATCGAAGTGTGCGCGATTTATATGTTCCTCGAGTTTTCTTGGGCATGTCGATGTAAAATCACATAAGAGACACTGAAATTTGTATGGACACTTATTACATTCGAATCTAAAGTGAAGTATAAACGCATTTTACAGGGAAATTAATAAAATATCATTAATATATTTGAAAAAGTAACATTGGCGGGTGATTGAACTAACTGAAATTTGACATTGGCATTTGGCATTTTTTTTTTTTTTAATTTCACTCAACGCCATCTCGTCCCAAGCTAAGCAACTTAATGCTTGTGTTATGGTAACGAGATGGATGATAAACTACTTATATAATTTTTTTTTTGTAAATACATACATATTATAGATAGAAAAACACCCAGACCCGGAACAAATACTTGTAGGTCGTACAAATATTTCTTCCGTGCGGGGATCGAACCCGCGACATGCTGCGCAGCAGTCGATCGCTCAACCACTGCGCCTACCATTAAACCATTAAAATATTTTTGTTCTCTCTTTAAAGTTAGCAAATCTTTTCCACTAACTTATATTTTTAATCTTAGTAAAAACATCAATCAGCGAGTGAACATTACAGTTAGTTTATGTAGAAATAATAACAAAAAAACACACCTGGACAGTAGGACTTGGTATAGGAGCATTCTTCTTAGGTGTGTTTGGTTTAAGTTTTAAAGCTAGTTGAGACCGAAGTGGGGATCCCTGGCCAGCTGTGGCCATATTTAACTGTAATTCAAGTACACATAAGGATTATAATTTTGGGGAGAGAAAACATTACCATAAGGATTTTAGAATAATTAGACAAGTACCTTATTCTTATTAGGTGAACTCTCGTAACTACTAGAACTATTATGACTTGGACTTGAAGTACCACCTGAAATTACAGTGATATGTGAATTACGTTGGTTTATGCTGTTGCTAAAAAAATATAGGGCTAAAAACTCAACTCACCCCTTTTATCAAAACTACTAGAATCGGCCTCATTTGAATTCTTCCTGCTGTGATGAGTTTTAGGAATGACGCCATTGCTAATGTTAATATTTTTTATTCCATTAACAAGATTAATGTTTTTCGGCGACCGCGAGCATTTGTCTTCTTCTTTTTCACTACGATTAAAGCTCTCTCGTTCTGGATAGCCATTGCAGTAGCTATTTTTGGAAATTGCTCCATTATGGTATTGAGTTAGATTGTCTGGACTGTGCCAGCCGTTTATTGAGCCTGGAGTATTGAAGCTACAGCTATCTGCTGTCGTCATTTTGGAATCTTCATCATAACTAGAGACGAAAATTCAACATTAATAATAGGTCACAAAAATGTTTTAGTTGGTAATTCTTGTGTTAATTTTCTTTAGGTTCGCTGTCTCAGTCCCTAAAAGGTCGTCTGTTGAACAAGATCTCCTCTACTGTGCTGAATGGATACTATAATCATTATCACAGCCCAAACAATGCCCACTGCTGATTACGGTCTCCTCCAAAGAAATGGGAGGAAATTATCCAACCGTGCCACGCTGGCCAGGCGGGTTGGTATTTTAAACCCGTCACCACACGATACCACAGGGTGATTTGCCATTTTTTCTGCATAATCACGCATGGGTTCAGTATGTTGTGGTACTACATCAATTAAGATCCGAACACGTCGTTGCGTTGCCTTCTAGAATAACAGCTAGTTGAAATGCAAGTATTTATGTAACAAATATGCACACATTTTTATTTAAAAAACATATTTGCACTAACCTTGGACTCTGGTCGTCAATAAACGCCATCAACTCCCTTTCAGGTGTTAAATAATGAAGATGTGCTTTCTGGACGTGCCCAATCAACTGAGGCTGTGGCACCGCACAGTCGCAGAACGGGCATTCTGGCCTTCCATTAACGTGGGCTTCAAGCGTGTGGGAGCGCATACCCTCGTCCGTGAGGCCTTCAGCCCCACAAAGTTCGCAGGTATAGGGGAACGGGCTACTTGACATTTTGCCTGGAGCTGAAGAAGAATTAGGAACCTAAATATTTTCATTGAATGTTTATTGAAACCTCGTTGTTGACATTTATATTCAAATGGTCACGCTCCAGTTTCGCTGCAAAAAAATTAAAAGTACTTGTTTATCAGAATATAACGAAAGTAGCGTTAATAAAGTTACTATCTTTCGGCGATACCATACTCTTTACTGACGGAAAGATTTAATTGTATCCCGCTAAGATATTAGCACTGCAATCTTTCAAGGTTGTATTAAATTTCAAAATGTGTTACAGATTATAATTGACATATTTATGTACCTCTTTGGTTTTCGACGACCGGTAATTCGCAATACTATCGATTGGGAATATCCCGTCCCGGACTAGGAAAATACTAATGACTTATATCGACCATATTAGCGAGAGTATGGCTTTTAAAGGTACTTACGTAAATACTTGGTGGTGTATTATTTATATACTTAATAAAACGTCCCACAAACATTCGTAGTAAAAATACGGTCCAGAAATGCTTTTGGTCATTACAATAAAATGCATAATTTCCGAATCATGTTTATTCACAATCAAATTTACCCCTCGAGACTATCCAGTAACTACACACACCGAAATCTAGTAGTAATTGACTTCATTAGAAATTAATAAACTTCGCCGTTGACCTTAGCTACCGTATAAACAAGATATGTGCGAAAAATTGATTTAACTAATACCTAAACAACTTCGCATAGAAACCGTTCATAATAACTAGAGTGAAGTGTCAAATCGATAAAATTACCGCAGTTTTGTTTTCAAGGAAATCCGTGTAAGGTCATTAGGCAAAATGTATCTAATCAATGAGTAGGCTCGAAATTACAGATTATTAGCGACACCAAAGCACCTATTTTAAACATTATTGCGTAACAATCGAGAAAATGTTATAACAACAACAATATGAACTTACCGATCACCTATTTTATTGTCATGGAAATATTATTCCAATATTGAAAAACACGTCACTATCTAATTGTTTCTATTTTGTTGCAATATGAGATTATTACTAACATTTTCTAACGTTAATATTACAAAATAAATTAATACTATGTACTGCCGATAGGTTGTAATTTCCCGTCATTCATGAGTTTTGGGCATTGAGAAATAAGGACAACTATTACGCCTGCGCTGTAGTGAGCAGAGACCACAGCGCCTCTAGCGACGTCTTACGGAAATAAATTGTACATAAACCTATTATTAGTCTACGTTTTCAAGATTTGTGCCATCTATTGATGGTTTTAAAAACTTAATTTAGCGTTGATAAAGCTTTAGTGCAGACACGTTGCTAAAACGTTTTAGTAAAGTACCGCTCTACAGGAGAACCTTGTTAGATTGAAGATATACCTGCAGATGGCAATGTTTGAAGACATGTATTATTTTAAAAAACATACACCGGGATTTCAATACATTTGTCGTTCTGGCCTTCTAATGTAAAATTATGTATTCAAAAAGGTTGTAATTAATCTGTAGTTACGGTCCCGTACAAAATTTAGGCTTGTATATATTATTCTATTTAAAAAGCTGCGCGTATAATAAATGAATCGTTTTAAGAAGTACATACAAGCACTGTATTTTATTTTATGACTAGTGGCCCGCCACGGCTTCGCCCGTGCAAAGCGGGGGCTGGTTATACATATAAACCTTCCCCTTGAATCACTCTATCTATTAAAAAAAACCGCTTCAAAATCCGTTGCGTAGTTTTAAAGATTTATGCATACATAGGGACGGACAGAAGAATGCGACTTTGTTTTATACTATGTAGTGATATACATATAGATAGATTTAAAATACATAGTGTCACCACCCCATTTCATCCTGAGGGTGTCGTATAAGGAGGCAAAAGGAAATTATACGGCTGAAAACCCAGCCGCAAGAGGAGGAAAACTTGATATGAAACCCTCTGCCACCCCGACTGGCCAGCGTGGCACAGTAAGCCAATTACCCTCCGTGTAGTTGGAGGAATATTCTGTAGGTTGAGAAGTAACTAACTATATATGATAAATGTGTTTTTAGCTGCGTGCGTTATCCCAATGAGTAGGCGGAGATTGTGGCATCCTGTGGAAATGGACTTGGCAAATTCACGAACTTAAAAAACATGTAAGATAACGACCAAACGAATTAATATTATATTCCGGAATCTCGCTTACGACAAAAATAATTCCAGTGTTTTCAACGTTTCACTGAGAAATAAACAAATCCCTCTTCTACAAAAGCATCTACATTTAAATCGCCATCTGAGAGCGCTTGGTAGACAAATGCGGCCAAGTTTGTGTTACACAGACAAAGACGTGTGTTCTTTTCTTATTTATTAAAAAACAACTTTAGAATAGACATAAACTTTGCCGCGTTAAATATAAGAAACGTAATAACACTTTAAATAAAAATTAAATTAAAAATTTAAATAAACCCCCGACACAATAACCTTTAAAAAGTAAAAAATAAAAATAAATACTTCGCGTTGGGGGACCACTCCCACTTATTTATTACCTGACCCCTGGTCCCCCAACGCGAAGTATTTATTTTTATTTTTTACTTTTTAAAGGTTATTGTGTCGGGGGTTTATTTAAATTTTTAATATATTTTTTATTTTATACTTTTTATAGGTACATACTTATTATAATGTAGATTTTGTTAAATTGTACGTGATGCGCTTTCATTTGAGACCCCACTCGATTATATTTGCAGACATTCGGTTATTCTTCCCCACTTTCACCCCTCATAACTTTTAAACGGCTCACCCGATTTTCATCAAACATGGCTAAGAACACTCGCCCGTAACTCACCTTTCATACAAAAAAAACATTATTGAAATCGCTTCATCCGTTCGCGAGCTACGGTGCCACAGACAGACAGACAGACAGACCGACAGACAGACAGACACGTGAAACTTATAACACCCCTCGTTTTGCGATGGGGGTTAAAAAATATTGCATCGTGGCAGCAATTAATTGTCTATTGCCAATTTAAAATCAATGCCAACATATTATATCACCATAATTATATGTATTAATTTGTCAAATATTTTATATCATCGTAAATGTGACGCTACCACCATTAGGAAATGCTTCTCTATAGCTAACTTTTTTAGAAAATAGGTATGCTATTTATTCACATATTCTCTATTTAGAAAAGCTAGTTTTCTTCACTGTCGTATATTTATTTAAGGAAAATAAATTCCCAGTTTGCAGGATGTATTCTGCGGAACCACGAAAATGCAATATTTTATTTCATGCCAGTGACAAGAGACGTTTAGCATAAACGCGCACTCTATATGCAATGCGAACAGACCGAGTTCCTCAGACGTCTAAGGTTGTTTTTATGTTTTCTTTTTAATTTTATTCCCCAATGAAATTTGCGTATTAATGCCTTTGCCTTATCTGGCAATTAGTTATATTCAGCTCTTTTCCTGAATCAGGACATGTTTGTGAAACAATTAATGCTATTAGACTCAACTTTGCAGTTGAAATATGGTAGGCCCCTCGCAGTGTGGGAAGCTTTGTTAGCTCCCTCTTCGCTCTGTGGTTATAAGTGCACGACGCAGCTTCCTCTCCGGCTGCCAGACCAGATGCCATGGCTGACCACAACCCAAGAGTGCCTAAGTGGCCACCTCTGCGCTAGCGGTGGTAGCCCTGGCCTTTACACCTGTCTGCTTTTCCGCTCTAGCGGTTGGCGCCCGATCCGTTGTAATCTCTTTTTCTTTTTTAACGGCCGCAGTGGTTTAGGGCCCGCAGGGCAACTCTGAGGACAGAGGAGTCCCCGGAGCCGAAATTCGCTACGACATCGTATGCTGCTCTTCGTCTGACCTATCCACGTGGGCCTGCCCGGTATAGGTGACCCTGAGCCGGTATGGCCCCAGCGGATCATGAAGGCACACATCACCACGGCAAGGTAGTCGAGGGAAGAGCAAGACGTTGTTTAACATAAAGATCAATTGTGTTCCGTGCTATCCAGTAGGTTCAAATCGCTATAAACGTCAAACTCCTGAATTGGAATAGCTATGTAAATTCTCGAAATGGGAACAAGCAAAATTAGCATGTTACAGAAATTAGTAGGTACGGGTACAAATGAAGGTAATGGGGGATCGTTCGCAAGTGTACCGAGTGAAATATCTGAATGGCCGACAATAACTGTTGACCGTGTATTTTACTTCGTTTGAATTTAGGACCCTTTGTTATATGGATTTAGATTTGTGGTGACGGATTTAGAATACATAGCGTCACCACCCATTTCATCTTGAGGGTGTAAAATCAAAATCAAAATCAAAACTCATTTAATCAAGTTGGCTCATTAGAGCTCTTTTGACAAGTCAAAATAAAATATAATAAAATTTACCATTTAAAATTAATTAATTACCATCTACCACCGGTTCGGAATGCACCTCTACACAGAAGACCCGGCAAGAAATTCTGTAGTTGCTCTTTTTAGATCGCCATTTTTGGGTACAAGACTGGATTATAACAGATTTGTGAGAGCAAACTCGCGCAATAGTTGCAAAGGGCCAAACATCAGCCAGATCTAGTCAACAATAGTAACCTTCTAATGCCCGAGCCAACCGACCCCCAACAACGGCACCTGTTCACAAGCAAGACGCATGCGGCAGTCATCGCCCTCTTCAACCATATTGCAGGGAAGAGAACGACCCGCCGCACGACGCCACCGTAATACCTAGCCGCAAGAGAAGGTAAAACTTGAAATGAATCCCTGTGCCAATCTGACTGGCCAGCGTAGCACAGTAGGCTAAGTGCCCTTTGGCGGGAGGAGGCTCGACTCAGCACTGGGTCATTTATGGGCTGAGTATTAGTATTCGTTATAAACTGGCGATGGAAGTTTTAAAATGAAATCGGTAATAGTGTAAGTTTCCTATTTAGCATCTTCTTTTTGTCGCTTTTTTTCAATTTCGGCGCGTGGGCACCAGTCTTACTTCATTTGGCTAATTACCAGTATTTACACGGAGCTGGTAGGCCTCCCACACGGTGGACCGACGACCTGGTGAAGGTCGCCGGAAAGCCATGGATGGTGGAAATCCTTGTGAGAGCCAGTGGGCGTCTTTTGGCTGAAATGATGATGATGATGACACGGTGTGATTGCCATGTCCCCTCCGCGACCCATCTAGTGGGAGAAACAGGAATCATTTGGTTTGACCAGCTGTCAGGTTTCACACTACTCACTACGTGTGACGCCTGTCATAGATTTACCTGCTCTCCAAGGCACGGAAGAGGTCAGATATTACAATTTGATAAGATTTCTTAATCAATTGGTCTCTCAATCAAAATCAACATGTTTTTTAATCGAATAAATTCTTACGAATGCTGTCAAATACTCAAAAATTAAAAATATTAAATGAATGTAGTTTTTACCACCGGTTCGGAATGCCATTCCATAGAGAAGAGCCGGCAAGAAACTCCATGGTTGCTATTTTAAATACAAGGTTTACAATGATGGTGGTACAAACAAGTCTGACAGATAAGTGAAAGCTATTACACACATAAACAATGGAGCATAGCCAAAAATTGTACTATTATAAAAATCAGTGATCGATCTTCAAATGGGGTGATCATCCTTCATTTAAATGGGGAGCCAGACGAGGTGACATGCCTGATGAATAAATTCTAACAATCCATTTCTATTTTTAGTTATTTCACGTCTTTGCCTCTTTTGTGTTATTTTTTTATATTGTATTGTATATTTAGTGTGTGTAGCAACCAGCATGCTACTTAATTTACACAATATACCCGAAAAATCTTGACTAACAACATCAAGAAATATCGCCTACAAATGAGAGAAATACTAAAAAGTCCTACAACGCGATAGCGATGTTAATAGAGTAATTATTAAGAACTGTTTGGTAGTTCCTATATTCAAAGTTATTGTATTTATAAAATATGTTTTGAATATAGAAATAAATTGTCAGTTCATCTTTGTTCAAATATCAACTCTTGTTGTTTTATTCCATCCCGTAGTTATTTAATATTTAAAAGGTCATGGCCCTTTTCATGAAATTTGCAATAAAAAAAATCTCTGTGGATTGAATGACTACACGACATGGAAGTTCGCAATATAAATGATTCTCATCCGAGAAAAACTTTTTAAATATACGTCACAGTACCCGGATTCAAAAGACACCATTGCCATTGAGAAGGACAAAGAGTCACTCGCGGTGATTTGCCTGCATGTGGAACCTACACTTTACGCGTATGTACAACAAGCAAATCATGCTAAAGACGCCTGGGATAGCTTGGCCAAAACATTTGAGGACAAGGGTGTAAATCGCGGTTTTGTCTCATGCTCAAAAGTTGAAGGATATTGCCAACGGGTTTGACGATGATCTGGTAGCTGTCGTCTTACTGAGAGGACTACCTGAAGAGTACAGACCAATGCGAATGGCACTGGAGCACTCTGGGATGAAGTTAACCTCAGAAAATGTTCGGCAGAAGTTGCTACAGGAGGATTCAAATAAAGTTGGTACATCTTCAGCGGACTCGTCGGCATTGGTGGTGCATAAGAAGAAGAACGGGAAAAAGGACATTGACATAACAAAAGTAACATGTTTTAAGTGTGGAAAGAAAGGACATAAGAAGCCGGACTGTCCTGAAAGAAGGAAAGCTGGTTCGACCACCAAAGCGGAGGGCGTGGCGGTCGTGAGCCTACATTCATCCTGCACCGGGAACTCCTTCAATCCGACGGAGTGGTACATCGACAGTGGAGCGTCTTCTCATATGTCTTTCCAAAAACATTGGTTTACTGGTTTGGTTATGGATGTTGGTAAGAATGATGTGACGTGTGCGAATAATGATAAGATTGTACGCAAAGGTAAAGGTGACATTATGGTGAGTATAAAAGGAGAAATGCTTGCTGTGAGGGATGTCATGTATGTACCAGGGTTGCGTGTCAATTTGTTATCAGTGTCTAAATTAGTAGAGAAGGGATGGAAGGTGAATTTTGACAGAGAGGGATGTAGGCTAATTCACCATTTGATTCCAGGCCATTTCAAGGGTAAGCTTCTGGCTACCGCAAGTGAAGTCTCAGGTATCTACAAGCTTGATGGTTGTCGGGCGGTTGTAGATGGGACTGCGTTAGTGACAGTGAAGGCGGATAACCCGTTGATGTTGTGGCATCGGCGGCTTGGACACGTAAATGAAAAGGATTTGCGTAAGTTGCCAGGTATGGATTTCAGGAAAAGCGTAATGGAACCTTGTGTAGCCTGTATTAAGGGGAAGGCACATCGGTTACCTTTTCCGGTTGGTGAGGCCTATAGAGCAGTGGACAGACTGGAACTGCTTCATGCAGATTTATGTGGTCCAATGTCTCAACCATCCTATGGAAACTCTCGGTATATGCTACTTATTTTAGATGATTTTACTCGGAAATCTTTTGTATACTTTTTAAAATCAAAAGATGAGGTATTAAAATATTTTAAAATATTGGTAGCTAGTGTAGAGGTAGAGACTGGTTTGAATGTGAAGTGCATACGCACTGACAATGGAACTGAATTTGTCAACCAGAAGTTTGATCGATTTCCATAAAGCCTTGGCGGAAGGGGAAGGAGGTAAGCTCTTATCCTGCCAAGACTCTCGTAGTTATCAGGCGTTTATTGGGTCATTGAATTATTTGGCCTGTAATACTACACGTCCTGATATTGCTGCTGCGGTCAACTTTTTTGGCACAATATAACTCATGTTGTGATGAGTGTGATTTCAGGGAGGCCAAACATGTACTCAGGTACTTAAAGGATACGCGGGATCTCTGTCTTCGTGATTGCATCGCTAAGAATGTTGTGTATATAGACTATGTATGTACGGAAGACAATCCAGCAGATGTGTTTACAAAACCGTTAGGTCGCGTCAAATTTAAAAAGTGTGTATGCGATCTAAGCTTATGTATGTCCGGTTTGTGTGATAAGACTGTGTGATGTTTGGCGTGTCATTCTATAATACTTTGCCTGAAGATGCTCACTTTGCCTGAAGATGAATGCTTTCGAGTGATCTTTGAGGGGAAGTATTAAGAACTGTTTGGTAGTTCCTATATTCAAAGTTATTGTATTTATAAAATATGTTTTGAATATAGAAATAAATTGTCAGTTCATCTTTGTTCAAATATCAACTCTTGTTGTTTTATTCCATCCCGTAGTTATTTAATATTTAAAAGTAATTCGCACGGCTAAGAAATCCCCGACTACAGTTATAGGGAGACTAGGCGCTGCGACCCCTAGTCAGACATACCACCATCGTCTGGCTGGATGAACAGCGATTTGCGCCTAAATGTGTAAATCGAGAATGTTCTTAGACATACTGGTAGCATATTAGCTGTTACCCAATAAATGTTTATTTGCGTTCTTCTTCTTCTCCAACTTTCATAACTACGCCGCACTTTCCCGCTCGATATTTTCTTATTTATGCAAAAGAACTTCTCGACAAACTGACTAAACTTGGTTTGCAACTTCGGCGCCCCGAGGTATCGCCTTTTAAACTACAACTAACAAGCCAAACTGCAGTTGCTAACTTAGAGAATTAAATTACCGGTATACTGTTTACTTTGTGGTATTTTAAAAAAAGCGGAAAATCTAATTAAAAAAAATCTCGTCCGTGACACGAGAATTATATGTTAGTAATTAAACTCCTCCGAAATGGCTCCACCGATTTTCGTGAAATTTTGTGTGCATATCGACCTAACGTCTGCCAATCGGACGACATTTTTCATATAGCAATAGCAAAAAAGGCCAAAAACTGTGACAAATAAAAGAATAAAAAAAAGAAGAATATAAAACGTAATAAAATTATTATATAAAATACATAATTAAATTAATTATATTAAATTAAAAATCTATTATCAAAAAGCGATTGCACTGCCCGGGAATCGAACCCGGGTCGCAAGAATGGGAATCTTGCATGATACCATTACACCAGCAGTGCTCGCGCTATAATTGTGAATTTTAAATAGCGGTACTGATTCTCATACCATAGATGACCCACCGCCGGGCCTCATCCAGTTACATTGAGGGTAAATACCCTACTGTGCCACGCCAGCCGGGTTGTCACAGGGTTTTATTTATTTATTTAAATGCTATAAGTAACGTGATACATAAGCGGACTGAATGCCATTAGGCATTTTCTACCTTTGGGTGATGCAGAGAGGTAGTAGACGGTAGATGCACACAACTGCATGAGAGAGAGAAAGATAGAAATAATTCAGACAGTTGTTTGAAAGAAAAAAAAACATAGTAACCTAAAATACATAAATACAGAACAATACACTAATACATACGTGTATACATACATATAAATATACTAATACATACATTATAACCACATACATACATACAACATAACTTAGAAATTGAGTAAAACGTAGCCAGTTTTCAGAAATCTCGACCGAGAGTTTCTGGAGGTACAGCTTTCGTAGCTTGGTTTTAAAGCTGAGACGGTTATCAGCTAGCCGTATTTCGGACGGAATAGCATTCCACAAGAGGATGGATTGCACGAAAAATGTACGATGTACAAATTCAGACCTGACATCATCTGGATGGACAGTTGAGGAGACGGTTATGTAACAAGTATTTTTTCTAATGCGGCTAGGCCTTGTCATTTCCTTTTGTCGGCTCTTACGACACCCTCAGGATTAAATAGGGAGGTGATATTCTAAATCCATAATGTAGTTTATTGATGAGTCGGATGCTCCCTCCAATTACGTGGAGGGAAATTACGCTGCTTTGCCACGATGGCTAGGCCATTTCCATTTGTCGGTTTGTTGTCCATTTCCTCTTATCACACCGTTAGATAGAATGGGGCAGTGACACTATGTATTCTAAATTAGTCACAATCGATATTATAATCGATATAAAAACGACGACACGGTGGTTGAGCGATCGCCTGCTCCGCAGCATGTCGCGGGTTCGATTCCCGCACGGAAGAAATATTTGTACGACCTACAAGTATTTGTTCCGGGTCTGGGTGTTTTCTATCTATAATATGTATGTATTTACAAAATAAAATGTATATAAGTAGTTTATCATCCATCTCGTTATCATAACACAAGCATTAAGTTGCTTAGCTTGGGACGAGATGGCGTTGTGTAAAATGTCCAAGGATATTTATTTTTATTTTATTTTAATCAACAGTAAAAAAGAAACTGAGCGTATATTCAATTTGTATTTCTTAACACGTTTTATGACATGTGTAGATAACAGCCATTAACATGAATTAAAATGAATTAGGTATACATATTTGCCTTTTTTTTACATGGGGTAAACCTTATCCGTGGGACGGGGCTGGGGTATGTGGCCGCGTTAAGATGGTACCCACTAAAACCTACCACGAACTTTCGGCCTTATGCTACATACTTTGTCTACTTATACAGTATATTTTATACATATCTTACTTAAATGTACCTTTCATATTTCGAACTCTGTCAATACGTCATAGGTTGATAAGAATATGTATTCTAACTACACACGGATGTACATATGCAGTACTTTTTTACCATAACCTGGACTTAGTGTCTGACCTTAATATTTCAGTAAAGAAAAAATATCAGCTAGCATAGACAAATATCAAATATCTAACATAGAAAAAACGATATTTTCTCTAGACCTTTCTAATGAAATCGTCGTCGGGGGAGAACTGGCGAAATCCGGTTATATTTGGCCGTGTCCAGTTTGTAATCTGGATAATTCTGGAATGTGGCCGCCATTACGAGGGTTTTGGCGCGAAAATCCCGAGCACCACGTTATAAGGGAGGGGCGAGGGACGAGTCGTCATGATACCTTAATGTGCTTGCGTTTAATCTCGACCCTATTCAAGTTTAGGGTGTCTCCAATGAGGAGAAAACATACGTTTTCAATATTTTTTAAAGTCTTGCCGTTTGGTACAGCAAGCTAATAACCCTCCATGTAATTGGAGGAGGCCTGACTCAGTAGTGGGTCATTTATGGGCTGAAACGATGAACAACGACTGGTAGGTACCTGGTATTTCAACGGAGTGATTGCCGTCTGTCCCCTACCGACTACCGGCTTTATGGAGAAAAATAAGGTCTATTATAATAATGGCCACCCATACTTAATCCGGTTGTCTACGACGATACATATCCTAGACATTATACTTGTCCCGACCTGACGGTGGGAATTTTGTATGATACATTTTTACAAGCTTACCTACTTTCCAGCCCATATAAGACCTATTACTGAGTCGGCCCTCCTCTAATTACAGGGGGGAAATAAGCGTACTGTGCCACACTGGCCAGACAGGGTGACACATGGTCTTGTTTCAAGTTTTTCTTCTCTTCTCTTGGTTTTCTGCCATGTAATTTGCAATTTTTTGTAATTTTTGTCTTTTCAACACCCTCATGATGGTGATATTAGGATCCTTTTTTTTAAAAAAAAAAACACTGCGCTGTCGGTATCGGTAACGCGGGGGTAATTTTACAAACATGTAATTCACGAACACAAATGACACCATACTCCGAGCAAGTGCCTTTGGTTTAGACAAAGACACTTGCCCGACCCCGGTATCGAACCCGGGACCCATTGATATGTTGTATTCTAAATCTGTCTCTACAAGTACACCTAAGGGGCCTGTCTCAAAAAATATAACAAATATTTGGTGACCCTACCTTTGAATGCTTATTTGTACTGTAACCGGATGGCCCTGGTGGACCCGTATCCGTGGTAACTTGGAATTTGCTTCTGATTTTATGTGGGTTTTTGTTGCTGAGCCCTGCAAGATACGAGGCTGCACGGTAGTTTCGTCAAGTCAACAGATTATACTCCTAGAAAGAAAATAATTTTATTGCAGCTAACAAGTGACTTTGAGTGGATAGCTTATTAATCTTCTTTAGAACTAAAATATTTACTTACTAGTATGTAATAATATTAGCCTCCAGTTAGGAGGCAAATATTATTAACTATCTACTTTAATAAAAAAATTAGAATGAGTTGAAGAAAAAGGAATGAAATGTAGCATTTGTGAAAGAAAAGTAGATTAAATGTTTCATTATGTATCACAGTTTATGTAATTACAATTAGATTACATCAGGGTCACGGGTCATGGACTTTCGGGTGGAGTGAAACCCGTGGCCCTATCTCGGGGCGCAATTATTCGCACCTCGGATCCACGAGGATTTCCAACGTAAAAAAAAAAGTATTTTATTTATCGATTCTGAGGCGATATGAAGTTTGACGGGTCAGCTGGTTAACAATATTTTGATACATGGATGCAGTTGTGCCACGTGTTTGTTTAATGTGACTTGGCTTTCTTCACATGACGTCTGAAATATTTCGGGAGACACTTACATATTTAAAATATCATTTCTGTATGAAGGGACGGTCCCAGTATATTTTGCCAGAACTGTCTATAGTAGGTTTACCCGGAGCTTTTACGTATTTTTATTCGTTGATTAAATTGACCAAGTTATTTTACTTTCATAGTGAACAGTATTTACTTCGCATCGCTTCAGTGCACTCGGTCTGCTAGATATTTTCAAAGAATGCCTTTAGCTTTACGCTACGATAGTGATGAAAATTTATGAAATATGTTACAGTAGGTATTTTTTTTGTTAAATACAAGCAGCCCACCCAAGCTTTGCATGGGCATTTACATACAAAATAACCGAAAAAGTTTGTAGTTATAAAAGATACGGAACTGTAGTTCTTGTGACCCCTGATCGAAGAGAGAGACGTGTTTGCCTGGGGTATTATATTCACAGAGCATATGAATCGACTTTAAATCAGTGCGATTCCTAAAGGTGCGTCCTTAGGCACTGATATTTGAGGAAAATATACTTATTTTAAACTACAGAAGTAATTTTACTTGAATTGTCAAAAGAGCTTTAATGATAGCGACCCGCCCCGGCTTTGCACGGGTGCAATGATAAACCTCTAAATTTATCAGTGTTTCTCTACAATATTATGGATATAATATAAGTACCTTCCTCTTAAATCACTCTATCTATTACAAAACCCGCTTCAAAATCCGTTACGTAGTTTTAAAGATTTATGCATACATCGTATGTAGTGAGTATTGATAGTGATGTACAAATCGTATAGGTCTCAAAACATTAACCCAGCTATCTTAAAGCACACCCCTTCACTTTTGTACCTGCACATTCAAAATCAAAATGTTTTTATTCGAATAATTCTTACGAATGCTTTCTAATACTCAAAAATGATAACACAAAAATAAAATGTAATACGAAAAATAAATTATCAATTAGTCTTTACCACGGGTCCGGGACGCCATTCCACAGCGAAGAGCCAACAATTAACTCCATGGTCGCTCTTTTGAAAAAAAAAGGGTTACAATGTATGTATGTATGTAACATGTACTTGGCATAGCCAAAAAATATAATATTACTAGCTGTCCCGGTAAACGTTTTGCCATATCAATATCGCTATCAAAATATAGGGGAGGGGTGAAAATTTAGGGTTGTAAGTATTTTTGTACGCTGTCATAAAAAAAAACAAAGAAACATGTCACAAAAAATATAATATTGTTTTTGGGGTGGACCCTTAACATTTAGGGGGATGAAAAATAGATGTTGTCCGATTCGCAGACCTACCAAATGTGATTATAACATTTCGTCAAAATCGGTCAAGCTATTTGGGAGTAGTTTCATAACAAACACCGTGACACGAGAATATTATTTAGTAGATAAATGGTTGAGCGATCGACAGCTGCGCAGCATATCGCGGGTTCGATCCCCGCACGGAAGAAATATTTGTACGACCTACAAGTATTTGTTCCGGGTCTGGGTGTTTTCTATCTATAACAAGTATGTATTTACAAAAAAAATGCATATAAGTAGTTTGTCATCCATCTCGTTACCATAACACAAGCATTAAGTTGCTTAGCTTGGGACGAGATGGCGTTGTGTGAAATGTCCAATGATATTTATTTATTTATTAATGAAATTACACAAATTACATGGGGCGTGCTGAAACTGCAACCACATACTGTGTACAAAAACTTCACTAATGTAATGGCTGAAAGCAGTGCTGGATTAAGCACGCGCGGGCCCGTAGCAAATTCTTTCATAGAGCCCTTGAACTGCTATGGGTTCGTAAGTATAAAGTAGTAGTAAAAATACAATTCAATACTCAATACGTTTATTTGCTTTAAGTTACAATTTTGTGGCTAATTAATACATACCACATCTTAATAAGTTTCACTCAAAAATATACGCTCAGTCAGAGATAAGGGGTTTATGTATGCGGGGCCCCCTTTTCGCGCGGGGCCCGTAGCAATTGCTACTCTTGCTACGTGGTTAATCCGGCACTGGCTGAATGATCAGTAAGAGCCAGACCATAACACAGCCCACGTGACTCCCATACGTCACTACCAACTGCATTTCGGAATTTTCTATGTGGTACGGCCTCTATCCAGGAGAATTTAGCCATTATTTAAATGTACATAAGGCATGTGAACCAGGGCGATTTATAACGACTATTAATTTCACAGTGTCATAATCTTGTGTGATGCGCCATGAAATGAAATGATCTTGGGTTCAGGTAACGCGACAAGAGTAATGGTGGCTTTATAATGGGACTAGCTTTTGTGCGCGGCTTCGCCCGCGTGGGCTTCGAACCCGTACATATTTTTTATGAAACTAAAATCGGTTATTGTGACTAAACTATGATAGTTAGATATGTGCTCTCGCGGACTTTTTTGTAGATCTTTATAAGACCTACAAACCCGTAGTACATCATTTTGTTCTATTGTCAATAGTTTTTGCAGCGCACGCATAAATAGGGTTTCGATTTTACACCTTGGTTTACAAAATCGCAATTTTCATACGGATCCCTAATTCTTTTGAAAATAAAATATAGCCTATAACCTTTCTCGATAAATGGACTATCTAACACTGAAAGATTTTTTGAAATCTGACCAGTAGTTCCCGAGATTAGCGCGTTCAAACAAACAAACAAACAAACAAACAAACACACAAACAAACAAACTCTGCAGCTTTATATATTAGTAGTATAGATAGGACCGTGAGGTGTATCGATACGACTAGATCTTTTTTAGGGGTAGGCAGACTAGCTGGGGTTTAAAATGGCACCACACATCCCATACATGACCCACTGCTGAGTCGGGCCTCCTCCAGTTACATGGAAGGTAATTTATACTTATGTGCCACGCTGGCTGGTTGGCATAGTGTTTCGTATCAAGTTTTCCTTCTCTTGTGGCTAGTTTACGGCCTTGTCACTTCCTTCTGTCAGCTCTTACGACACCCTTAGTATAGAATGGGGTTGACATCACATTATGTATTCTAAATCCGTCACCCCAAGAGATGAAGCCCACACATGACACACTAGATAGATAGATAATTTTAATTTTTAATTTCGGCACTATAGGTCTATTTATATGTAAGCTAGAATTATTGTATTTATGTTTAAAAACGACGAAAAAAGATAGATAACACTTTATTGAACATAAGCGACATACAATTCAAAACATTAAAGAAATTACATAAAAGACATACAATTGGCGGTCTTATCACTAAAAAGCAATCTCTTCCAAGCAACCAACACATTATTTACGATGGAAATATTGCGCTAATACTGTTATATTGTGTATATATAAATAAATAATACATAATATATCCAAAAATAAAATACGTATATATGATATATATAAATACTACATAATATATAATTATAATATAGCCACAAAATAAAAATAAAATACAATTTTTCATAAATGATTGATGATGCTACATTGAGTATTCTGTTACATGGGAAATGTTGTTGTTGATGAGAAGAACTAGCTGCTGTTAACTATGACTTCGTCCGCGTGGTATGTAGCTTTAACTAACTAAGTAATTATGGGCTCCTGGCAACCATTTCAGAGATTTGTCTAGACAGAAAAAATTACAGACGAAAATTAAAAAAAAATGTTGGTATGTGTACCTACGTGGATATATTCAAATGCACTTAGTAAAAAGCGATATTTTAATATTTTAAATATAGACATTCCATTTTTTTTATTTGTTTATACAGTTGCAATTCAAGGTTCAATTCTACATATAATATAAGCATTGAAAACGTTTCATAAGTCAAATTTTGTGCGATTATTTTATACACAATAACGTACATACATGTAACATAAAAAAAACTAAATGTGGCTTCATATTGTGGGACAACAGGATCGTGAGATGTATTGTTACTAGGTACTATTATCTTTTTAGGGGTAGGCAGATTAATCCCGTAATACCATTGGCTTTTCATAAAATATAAATTGTTTTATTTAAATTAAATATAATCGTTCACAAAGAGACTCATTGGGTGAAGGTATTTAAAAATAAATAAAGACGTCAGCAAACGCACCCAACTGACACGAACACAACAAAACCTCGTGAATTATATTTTCCCCTCTTTTGCCAAATTTTAATTCTTGTTTTTCATGCGCGGCTAATTTATGTGACAAGTTATTTCTGCCGCGCAAACGGCCGACACGTTGGCTGTATGCGGAAAACATGTGCTTACTTTGTCGAAAAATTATGGGAGATAATTATGGCTGACTATAATGGCGGGAAAAGCGGAGTGAGTTACGGAATATAATAACTTTTCGTGTTATTCCCTAAGATAATAGAAAGCCCAGGAATAATATAAGCAACGAATATATAATGGGAAAATGGCAGGGCAGGCATATCAAGTTAGATATACCTACGAATTAGCATGAGGGTTCCTTCTTTTTGGTTTTGCTGGGGAAATGCTTGATGGATACCACTGGCCCCCGCCGGGGGGCGGCGGTTATGTGGGACTCCGGAACACGGGGCTCTCCACTGAAACCCCAGCAGCGGATATTTGCATAGCGTTTCGAAGTGAACGCATGCGGGCGGACAAGCTGAAAACCAGCGTTCGGTGGTCTGTTGGTAGGTGTACTACGGCCATCTAACATATTACTGATCTTTGGTTTATAAGTTTACAGTTCCAATTTCTTCATTTAACTCTGGGCCACTTTACGTGGGCGTGGTGACGTATTTAGAATACACAATGTCACCAACCCATACCATCTTTAGGGTGTCGTAAGAGGCGACTAAAGAACGCAAGAGGCAGATCACCTAGCCCCGTACATACACACGAACGGCATGTTGCTAACGGCACAGACAATTGCAGCCGTCGACGCGTCGGCGAGTGCCGTCAACGGCAGCTGACTGCTGCAGTCGGCTGCCGTTGGCTGCCGTCGACTTCCGTTGTGTATGTTCGTGGGCAATGATGTTACAATTAAAAGGTGTAGATACGTTACAACATTCGATCTATAAAAATGGCAAGCCAACGCACACATAGTTCACTTAATATGCAATATGCACACTGCATTAGATGAGTCGTGAAAGTAGGATGGTATGATTTCATAATCACGTGCTAAATAGAGACAAATATAATTTGTTGTGATGCGTCGTCACATGCACTAGAAACAATATAGATTAATTAAATCAGACATAACATTTTGCCCTACAAAGTTTTATGCCTAAAAATATTTTGTAAAAACATTTTGATAGATAGATAGATAGATAGATAACTCTTTATTGTACATTAAAGACAACAGTAACAACTTACGATAGAATACATTTATAAATCACTTGTACAATAGGCGGCCTTATCGCTAAAGAGCAATCTCTTCCAGGCAACCCACATGGCATCAAGGAGAGTTCTCTATATATAAATATTGTGGGACGTTTCAGTATCATCTTAATTAAAACAAAAACAAATAAAGATAAATAAAAAATGATAATAATTTCTGTAAATGAATTATACATATGTAGACATACACAAATATATATATGCACACACATACTTATATATATATTAATATATATATAAACATACATATTTAATAATAATATTAATTAAAGGATTAATTTGTGTTTGCGAGATAGTGATCTTTGACTAGTCTCTTGAATTTTGACAATGAGTGAGCTTGTCGGATATTTTGCGGTAGTGCATTCCATAAGCGGATGGAAGTAACCGTAAATGACTGGTCAAAGAATTTTGAAGAATGCACTGGCATATTTAATATTAGGTTCTCCGATGATCGTAAAAACCTATCATGCGTGTCAGTCAGGAACACAAAACGTTCAGAAAGATAACAAGGAGTTGCTGGACTGAAAAGTAAATTGTGAAGAAGACTTAATATATGTAAATCCCGGCGAAGACGGATAGGTAACCACTTGAGCTTGTTACGAAATTCAGAGATATGATCATACTTGCGTAGGCCAAATATGAATCGTATGCAGAAGTTTTGAAGTCGCTCAAGTTTATTATATTGCTCCACAGTGAGATCAGGATAACTGGCATCAGCATAATCAAGTATAGGAAGAAGAAGGGACTGTGCAAGCGTAATTTTAGTGGCAATTGGTAGGAAGTTCCTGAGTCGCCGTAAGGAGCCTGCAGACGAGAAAATTTTACGGCTAGTTTCTTGGAGTTGCGGGACCCAGGTAAAATTTTTGTCAATAATAATTCCAAGATTTTTAACTTTATCGGCAAAAGGTATTACGTTTCCTTCATAGGTTATTTGAGGAATATGAGCCCAGTCAATACGAGGAGTCAGTTTAGGACTGCCGATAACAATAACTTGACTCTTTGTTGGATTAACAGTTAGTCCGTAGTTTGTGCTCCAAGTACTTATATGCGTAAGGTCAGCATTCGTCGCATTCACCGCTTCTGACAGTCTAGTGAGAGGAGCATGTGAGTAAATCTGCAAATCATCTGCATAAAGGTGGTAGGAAGAGTGTAGTTGATGGGAAATGGAATTTATAAAAACTGCGAAAAGTAATGGGGATAGCACGCCACTCTGTGGTACACCTGCACTAGTGTCGCACCATGAAGAATAAGTATCTTCAATACGTACACGCGTTTTGTTAACATTTAAGTTTACTTAACTTTGTCTCGTTAAGTAAACTTAAATGTTAGAAACAGCAGTTTTTTTTCGCAATTTCAGGGTTGTTCCCATAGTAAAAGTGGTTTATAATCATGAGAACTCTGAAACCTTCTGAGATGTATGTTAATTAAAAATTGCCCTGTATTAATAGTTTATTTATTACTCAAGTAACACAGCTCAAAAAAAAACATATTAATTTAAATAACAACTGCATTACAAAAAATAACATCACTTAATAACCTTACCTTTGTACCTACTCCGTTAGGCAGCTCACATGTCTGTTAATCTATAGTCTGTGATGCGTAATGACATCTATCTCTTTTGCACTTGGTAATGAGGATACTTTTGTTCCACTCATTGATTTTTACCGCCATATTTTACGAACAACATTTTTAATTTGTAAAAAATATTAATTATATTACGGAAATAGTGATAGTTATGAATGATAAGTGATTCCTTGACTTTTAGAAGTTTTGTTAGAGTAGTTTGTGCAACATCTCACACGACGGCATTTTCAATTGTTTTATAGCACTTTTTACACACGGCTCTTGACGTGCATCTGTTGACGCCAGCGACGCAACACTGAGGTCAGGTTTGCTAATTAGCCTACTTTTAACGTGCCGCTTGCTGAACGCTTATAACCCATCTACACCTTTTTACTTCTAACATCATTGTTCGTGGGTATGAGCGCTTAGTCGCCTCGCACGGCAATCTGAGGATATAAGCAGGTGGTGACAATATTTTAATTCTGTCACCACATGGACTGACTCGCAATCCTTGATTAACAAAGGGGCAAACAACAACGCAGACCACCACTGATTGCGTTCCCGCGGTTGCGGGTGGTTGCGGTGCTGCGCGATTTATGTGCGTTCTTGTATTGTCTTTGGATAAAGAGGACTACTAAGTCGCAATATCTGGTAAAATTACCGGCAAACCACTTTTTTTCACGTCTATTTTGGCAACAAATAGTCGTTGTTTAAACATACAAACAAAGTAGTGCCAAAATTTACATCGTATAATATTTATGGTTAAATTCCAGATTTTAGTAGGACATAAATATTAAATTAAAAATTGTTATTACGTAAACTCTTCAGATTGATTTGATAGATAATACAAAGATAATACAGCGTCTTTTTGAATATGACGTTATTCTCACCTTGCTTGCTCCTTGACCAATGGGTGGCCAGTATACGAAAGCGCGTCGGTGAAGAAAAAGCAATAGAAAAGCGATAGTCTGTTGTTTTGACATTCGTGTGTATGGCGTACTGCAATAGTATATTTCATTACAAGTGCGGAACGGCTGTCATTGACAGTCGGAACAAGTTGCAATGACGGTACGTGTACTGAACGAATATTTTTAATACAGTTGCGAAAAAATGAAGCATTTTAATAAAATAATAAAAATACAATAAACTCAACTAACTAACCGCGGCTACCGTAGAATACAAGCAGAGATTTTTTTATCTTCACCCATTCTAGTAGGCAAAAGCAACTATAAAGCCAAGTCTTCAGTAGAATTTTTTTATTGATAAGAAATGAAAATTAATGAGATGAAATGAAATGAAACCTAACCTAACTCATTCAATCAAATCATTAAATCTGATATTGAAACAAATTAGTAAGTAGTTTATTTTTAGAAATATACGTATTTGCATGATTCATAAAAACAACTATGATTTTTTTTAGTAAAAACTTCATGGTTGGTTTTTCCTTGTATTACACATTATTTTGACAGTTGGGAAAGAGAACGCACTAGTACAGGAATGGTAAAAAAAAGCACGCGTGTGTAATAGCCCACTTCCCGAACGCTATACGTCCCTGCAATACGCCACTTTTTGAGCAACTGTATTAAAAAAAAAAAATATAATTTTTCTTTAGATTACCGTTCTATTAGTGTGCTCAAGATAAGTGTACGTTGTCGACCGCATTGCGATCCAAGTCTGACACCACTTGCTGCCGATGTTGGCACACTCCAGAGCGAAGGTGAGTGCGTTCTGTGTTGCTCGCGTTCTATTTTACAATACTACCGGACTATTGGAGTCGTTCTCCAAGGACAACCGTGTTATCTTTTCCCGCCGTACCACTACTATTGTGTAGTCCATTTCTTAATGTGTGTTAGTGGGGTGACGGATTTAAAATAAAAAAAAATACCACCTTATACCCTTCTGAGGGTGTCGTAAGAGCACAAGGAACGCAAGAGGCAGATCATCCAGCCTCAAATAAGGAAAACTTAAAATGAAACCCGTTGCCATCCCGTCTGGCCAGCGGGGTACAGTAGGCAAATTACTCTCCCGATGATGGGAGGAGCCCCGACTCAGCAGTGGGTCATATATGGGCTGACTAGTAGCAGTCAGGCGCTCGTTGGTCTAGTGGTTAGATGTGCCGCCTTTGGATCAACGGGACCCGGGTTCGATTCCGGAGTCGGGCAAGTGTCTTTGTCTAAACCAGAGGTACTGGCTGTATTTATGTATTTACAAAAAAAAAATATGTATATAAGTAGTTTATCATCCATCTCGTTACCGTAACACAAGCATTAAGTTGCTTAGGTTGGGACGAGATGGCGTTGTGTGAAATGTCCAAGGATATTTATTTATTTTTAGTTGTACACCGTGTAAACTTGATTGGCTTAACTACCAGTATTAACACGCAACCGTCTAATGGGACTACAGGACTGCGGCGACATCATGTGTCGCCGCAGCCTGAATCAATGGTTTGTACTTGCCCGTCGAAGCGCGGATCAGATCAAATGTTATGATGGTCATCCATCCAAATTCTAGTAGAGCCGGACATTACTTGGGGGGCGTCCATTAATTACGTGAGACCATTTTGAGAACTTTCTGACACTAATATCAGGCGAGATTCTTCAAAAAATATGTATTAGCTGTCATGTTGGATTATTAAGAAAAAAAAAACTACAACTCAACTTGTTCTACTACTTTTATAGCAAAAACCACTACTACCAGCGAAAACTAGTATTTGTGAATATTACCGTAAAAATATACGTGTTATTTGCTAAGACTCCCTACCCTCTAAGTGAGATATGGAAAGAATTAGCTTGTTAGAACACCCGTTATAAGACCTCACGTCCCCTTCGACCGTGCTGCTACCTTCTTGTGGTGAGGGGGCTTGCGTGCCTTTAGGTTTCGGAACGGCGCGCCAGGACTGCCAACGCTAGCTACGTAGGGGCGGCCAGGCAGGCTGGCTAGAGGGTCATCGTTCGTTTTAGTGGGTAGGTTGTGGCGCAATTACTGTCTTTCCGCGCCTTGAAGTCCCGGGTTACCGGCTGGCGTTTAGCGGTCGGGTATCCATGAGGATTCCAACGTAAAAAAAGACCTCACGTAATTAATGGACGCCCCCTCGTAGATAACATTCCACACTAACAGCTATGCTGTGGTCTGTCGTTATTATGTGACCTAGAAGTTATTGCCTAACAGCGACTTATTGTGCGGGACAACCGGTAATCCCATGTTTAACCCTTAGATGGCCCACTACTGAGTAGCGACTCCTCCAACAACCGGGACTTGGCACAGGGTTCAATTTCCTTCTGTTCAAGTTTTCAATCAAGTTTTCCTTCTGTTGCGGCTTGGTGTTCTGTCTCTTGCGTTCCTTTAGTCGCCTATTACGACACCCACAGGATGATTTGGGATGGTGACACAATGTATAGTACATGTACATAATGTATTGTAGCATAACTGCTCGCCTACCCACTGAGATCCCAGCGGTATATCCTCACACGTCACGTTTGGGGCGCCACATGTTCGCGTGAACGCATTTAACTGGGACACTTCGAAGAGTAAGTGCGGGTAAGTGACTTTTGTTTGTGGCGAGTTTCCTGACCCACCACCGGCCTCTATGGCTGGTCAGGAGGTGGGCGTAGAGTCGCCTCCTTCTTCCCAACCTCCTCCAGCCTAGATTGCGTTCCGCAGTTCCGCTAAGATACGGGGTTTCCAGTCTAAAATAAAAACATCTTTTCTCTGCAGCATCCCAAAAACTCATTTGTATAATGAAACCGCTTTAAGGAGACAGCCGCCGAATTAATGATGGCCGATTATGTCTAATTACTGAATTACCATGTTACTTAATGTATTTAAATAGGCCACTAGCCTGAATATTATTAACATTCCGGTTTCAATACTTTGAAGTTTTGGGACTTGCCTGAAAAAGGGAAGGGGGCGGGGCAAAAAATTACACATCCCCATCGCTCCATGGGAAAAACGCGTGTTGTAAAAGTAAACAAAACCCAGCAAGCTTGGTGGTAGATCCACCCGGCTAGCTACCACCCTCACATCTCAGTCCGGCGCCAGTTTTACTGTGTTTCGTCGTGTGTGTGCGCGAGCCGGTGCCCGACAGGGCATTTCCTTGAATTGCCTGCTCCGTCTTAGACCCTGGCGTTGCTTTCCACCACGCAAGCCTGGGGTCAAAGGCATTCATGTCGGTGATAAAAAAGGGATCCGGGTAACACCCGGCTATTTTTATTAAAGTTCCAATCCGAAATGATCTATCAGCTTTTTCGAAGGTCTTGTGTCAAAGCGTGTGGCATGTGTCCCGAACTGTAGAGGGATGTTCGGTGGTGATAGATTTAGAATACACAGTCTCACCACCCCATTCCATACTGACGGTGTCGTAAGAGCCGACAAAAGGAAATGACAAGTGCTATAGCCTAGCCACAAGAGAAGGAAAACTTGATATGAAACCCTGTGCCAACCCGTCTTGCCAGCGTGACACAGTAAGCTAATTTCCCTCCATGAATTTGGAGGAGACCGACTCAGTAGTGAGGCATTTATTGGCTAAAACGACGACGACAAAATATCATACATTAAACCTCACAATCCATATACCTTCATTTTGAATTGCAGACACGATTCCATTCCAACTAAATTCCTTAGGGAATGGCGATAGATGGCGCTGTGGCACAGATTATGCATTCGTCGCGCGAAGCCTTGTAATCACCTCAGGGCGACTGTAATGTAATATCACGTCTGGAGTATTATACAGTAAGTAACAAAACACCGTCCGTGTAATGGCAGATTAGGAATACATGCCAGCGACGTGTGGCGGGTCGACAACTTCCCTTTGATATGGTTGTGGAGATAGCTGCCACTTGCGTTATGCTTGTGAATATGTGCCGTTGTTTGAGGTTGGTCGGCTTACTGGATTTTAGACTTATTATTTAATTTTTAATTATTCTATATTTAATTAATTAATTCACATTTCAGTTAAGCGCCTTTCCGAACCACACAAAACTATATTATAGTTATATGTACACATTCCTTGTAAAATGGCGTTTAAAAAAAGAAAAGCTCAGCTTCATTTTGCGTCATCCAGCCAGACAAGGTAGTATGTCTGGCTAGGGATCGCAGCGCCTATTCCCCCGATAGTTGTAGTCGGGGAAATCTTGGTTGTGCGAATTGCTCTTGAAATTTCGCTATCGCGGTGTAGGACTTTTTGGTAATTCTCGCATTTGTAGGCGATATTTCTAGATGCCATTTGTTCAGATTTTTAGGGTAAACTGTGTAAAGTATGTAGCATGCGGTCGCTACAAGTTTAGTTACCTACAACCTACCTATATCACGTGCCCGTAATACACGTGGCAACTTCTCCCAATTCCCGATGTAAAAAACAATTATCGCTGGGTGGGGCCAGCGACATAATGACAAATAACGATATAATAATGATGTATTGAGCAATCACGGTTATAATAAAAATAGAGTATTAAGTATACGAAGAAAGGGACATACGCCGTGTGATCGTAATATTGTAGCATTATTGAAGTGAGTTAACTTGTAAAGAAACTGTAACCTTTAAGGTGCTGGGTTATCGGCAGTCGAAGATAAGAATTGAGCTTGCTTATTATTAACCGGCTTCTACGCCCTTTGTTCACTGTTTACATCAATATCATCATCATCACTATAACTCATCATCATCTTCGGCCTTACAGCCCAGGGTAGGCCTTAGCCTGGTCCAGTATGTTCTTCCAGAAAGATCTGTCCATGGCTTTCTCGTTCCAGCTTCTGACACCAATCACTTTGAGGTCCTGTTCGACGCCATCTAACCATCTAAGCTTGGGCCTGCCACGACTTCTGCGGACATCCGGTTTGCCGTATAGTAACTGTTTCGGCATTCTAGTTTCGCCCATCCTAACAATATGTCCTGTCACTACAATACATCACTATCACTACATAGTTTAAAACAAAGTCGCTGTCGTCTGTCCGTCCCTATGTAACATGCATCAATCTTTAAAAGCACGCAACGGATTTTTAAGCGTTTTTTTTTAAAGACAGAGTGATTGAAGGGGAAGGGTTTTAAGTATAATATATGCATAATATTGTAGAGAAAAACTGCTAAATTTAGAGTTTCTTCATTGCACCCGTGCGAAGCCGGTGCGGGTCGCTAGTAAAATTATAATAATTAAGTAAAACATAAAATTACACGACATTTTTTACCACTCAAAATTATAGCTCTAAAACATTTTTATGACTGATGTTTCTTCGTTTGAAGATAAAATAAAAGAGAAGCGAAACATATGTTTTATTTAAATCAACTCCATTTTTATAAAGGAGACAGCTTTCTTCTTAGAACAAATTAAAAGGCAAGTAAATAAATAATAGTTTTCAGTGCTTTTCAGGACATTATCAAAATAACCCTTCTAGTCATATCTGTTCATAAAATATTTAGAAATATTAATAACATGCACCCCACGCTTTTTTTACAATAAAATCATTTGCTCTGACACTATTTTTAATTAAAATTTATTACAATTTATTTTCTATTTTTTAGTAAAATCGTGTTTTTTTAGTTTTTTGAAACTATTATTTATTTTACATTTTTTAGTAATCGAGATATATATAGGTGATCTGCGCGCCTGGTAGATTCCTTTATTGGTCTTGCTTGACGCAGACACTCCGCGTCTCAGGAAAACAAAAATCGCTGATCCTGATTATTCTTATCCTAGTAAGGATACCGGGTCAAAATGATTAAAATATTGAATTGTTATCGGTCCTTAAGAAGTATGCCAAATTTCGAGTAAATCCGACGTTTTGAAGGGGGTCAAAATCATGTTCAAAGATTCCGTTACATACTAACATACGTCTGAAGCTAATGTAAGCGTATTAATTACGGCTCTGGCCGCTCACCATTGCCATCAACCACAACTAACTTAGGGAGTTTTGCAAATGTAATACTTGTATACCAGTACTCGAACCAGTTACAATTATATTTTTTCATGTTTTATTAGCAACTAGCTGCCCGTCCCGCCTTCGCACGGGTGCGATTTTGAAAATGATGTGAAGCTAGTCAAAAAGTAGCCTAAGTTACTAGTAGTAGGTACCTATCAGTGAAAGTCCCGTTAAAATCGGTCCAGCCGTTCCAGAGATTAGCCGGAACAAACAAACAGTCACACAGACAAAAATAAAAAAATATTTTTTGGTCTATGTGCTGTGTAGACATTTAGTAAAGGGTGGTTATTTTGTTGATACAAAGAGACACTCCAATTTTATTTATTTGTATAGATTTATATTACTAACGGAAAGTAGGAAGTGCACATGATTTTTTCATTTTATTATTGCTCGAATGCGTATTCCTTGAAGCGGAAGCTGGTTTTGAAAAGGGAACGACATGGCTTCCGGTTAACATTCTTGGGACATATAACATTCCTTGTACAACTTTCCCCTAGTCGACTAGAGTATGAATTTGGAATGTTTTGAGGAGCCACAGTTTAAAGGTTTTCATTTATAGATACTACCATTCGTATGCGAGTTCTAATGATTAGATTTTCTATTCGTGCTATAAAACCATTCCTATTTTAATTATTCACAGTTTTGAAACATTTATTTTCACGACTTCTCTCAAGCTTCGTCACAGTTGGATTAGCAGTTAGGGTTGGTGTAAAAAAGGAATAGATACACACAGTTTTATTTGTTTTTCACTTCAGTAGCTCAAACATGTAGGTTTTGCTCACTGAAAACAGTGGATAAAATGCGATTTTGCCCACTGAGTGAGACAAAGTAACTTTTTAATTATAATTCGAAACATTGACACTTTATCTCTTTCCCGCCAATAGAAAAGAGAGAGAGACAAAGACCAAGTGGCCAGTACCAACAGCTCCGATTTTTCTTCTTCTTCTTCTTCATTTAGGTTTTGGCTTCCATCGTTATACCGATGATTTTGCCAATGACAAGTGTGTTGTGTTAGAAATTTCGTGTGATTATGAAAGTTAAATTAATTGGTTATAAGTTGCGTTAGAGTTATGAAGTTAAATGTTAGCAGGTAGAAAACAATACAAAGCATTAAAGTACAGATTATAAATATTAAATTGATAGAGCAATATTATGGGAACTATATTTGATTAAATACAAACTAGACGTACTTTTAACAGTTCGATTGGATGAAAGGAGTTCGTTATGGGGTTACTCCGATTTTTAATTCGACCTCAAAGACAAACACGTTCGGAATTTCGTACTAACTAAAGAAATTTAGCAAAAATTATAATTATATCTTTTATTGTATTTCATTGAATTTTTAACTTATTGTTGTATTTAAACTAAAATAAGTATTTACTGCTTAAAAACTGATATATAACTTAAAAATATTTAATTATAGTTTCAAAAATGTTACGTAATATATTTCATTTCCTATAGTGTTCTCCCTGCTGAAGTGAAAAGTTATGTGTGTTACACGAGAGCAAAATTTTTCGCATCTCGTGCCTTTGAATCCCTCGCAGCACTCAGGAATCAACTTTAGAATCACTCGCTACGCTCGTGATTCAATCATTGATTCCTTCGCTTACTCGGGATTCAATATCAGCACTCGCAGCAAAAAACGACTTTGCTCTCTTGTTGCACAAAGAACTATTTCCGTATGCTGACGGATATAGAATACTTAATGACACCACCCCATTCCATACCAAGGGTCGACAAAAGAAAATTACAACGCCGAAAACCTGGCCGCAAGAGAAGGAAAACTTGATACAAAACCCTGTACCAACAATTGCCCTCCTTGTATTTTACTGAGGCCCGATTCAGTAGTGGGTCATGTACATTTTCATGAAAAATATTTGAGTGATTTAAAGTAGGACTGCCTCGTTGGCCTAGGGATTGGATGTGCCGCCTTCAGATCGGGTTTGATTTCGGGGCGGGCAAGTGTCTTTGTGTAAACCAGAGGTACTTGTTCTGAGTTTGGGTGTCCTTTGTGTTCGTGAATTTCATGTTTGTCAACTGCCCCCGCGACACAGGTTACATTACATTACAGGTAACATAGTCAAAAAAAAAAAGTACCTACATTATGTTGTTCCTGATTGAACGCCCTAAAGATGGAAGTCGTTCGTTGGTGACATGTCTTTCATATAAAGCGGCGTATACGCGTAATATAGTTATAACATCATCAACATCAGTAATATTAACTGAATGTGGCCGTGGGGACTAGGGGTTAAGTATGTAGTACTCCGGGGCGCGGAAAGAACAATTAGCCAATTATTCACTAAAAACCGACGGCGATCCTCGACTGCTACACTGTGGAGCAAGCCTAGTTAAGTGAGGCCCTGATATTCCAGTGCCATTACGGAAATAAATAAACATAAAATTATGTAGTTTGGGGATTATGAAGGATCGATAAGGGGGTGTATTCTGAGTATATGTTCCAATTTGAGGGATTCTGGCGAGGTCAGCTCAAGGTCATTTCGATGAAAACGCGTTTAATTCGATATCTCGAGAACGGACGCAAAAAATTGTCGAGATCTTTTCTCTTCTAAATTAAATTTACTAATCTGAAACTTTTTTTTTCGTCAATATATTTCATTTTGTTGCTTCTGAAAGGTAGAAATTTTACTATTTTTCCTCCCTTTTTTTATTTTTCGCCATTTTTACGTTGCGTTCCACCGCTGTGAACGCAACGCGCCTTCCTCCCGAAGCCCACTTACGGTGGAGGTCAGCCAGCGCCCTCCGATATAAGTATTGTTAATCAGTCACCACTCAACAAAATGTCACTTTACTATTATTTTCCTCAGAAAAAATAAATTCAAGTTATAACTACTTAAGTTATTATTCTGAGCTATTTTCACATTTATTATTGTCTCAGTAGTCAAAATCATAACTTGGCAGGGGAACATCGTAGATTCTAAGCACCTCTTCAAGCCGACTGTAGCGTGCCAACTCAAAGTTGAGACCCTTGCCAAAATGTTATTACGAAGAAATTGATGATATTTCTAAAGAGGATCTAATAACTAACCGGTTGTCAAGTGGTTATTCAGAAATATAATATAAACAATATGTCTCCACCGCATACTAAATAAGTGTCGGAGAGCAGGGATGATGTCGGCTGGGTGTGTGAGACTCGGTAACGCAAGATGTTATAGCGCCACCTACTCACTAAACTACACTTGTGAGAGAAAGAAGGAGCTTCTTGTCTGTTGTGTACAGCCTCATGGGTACGTTTGGCTATATCCTTTTGGCTGTAGACGAAGGTTTCTACCTCTTCCTTCTCTTGTGTGACCATAAGCGTTTCATCTTCTGAAGCGACTTCGTCGCTTCTTCGGTGTCTTGCCAGGATTGCATTATGACCTACTTAAACGATATGCGCTGCTATTGAGACTATAACCAACTATATGCAGTCGATTTTCGAATTTGTCGATTCAAGGAACATTGCTAGGTGTAACAGAATTGGTGTTAACATTTCCTCAACATTGCCATAATGGGACGCTTTCCACCATTTCTATCATGCCTTCGCTCCGCACTCCACTCTGCTGCCACAGAAAACATAGTCAAGACAGTAAGATAATGTCATCATGACGCTACAGGTGGATCACTCACACACACGTGCTATTAAGAGACAGAACTGCGTAAATAAAAATAAGGATGGCGCTTACCGCGTCATAGTCTGATTGTGTTTTGTTTAATTTAACATCTCCGTAAACCTGCATAGAATCATCATCAGTCAAAAATTAATTATTGATTGTGGAGTCAGCATCAAACCATTATCTGTACCTACTAGAACCATGTGGTGACGGATACACAATGTTTAGGTTGTTGTAAGAAGCGACTAAAGAACGCAAGAAGCAGATCACCTACCTACCAGAACGGAAAGCCTAATACAAACAGAGAAGGAAAACTTGACAAGAAACCCTTTTTTTTACCCCGGAGACCCACGTACCCCGGCCAGTCCCCAACGGCCGGGTATCCGGGACTCCGGGGCGCGTATCCCGACCTATCCACTAAAACCGACGGCGATCCTCGACTGCCCAAACCAGGGCCACGGGATTCACTACCATTACGGGAGCATGCTCCGTGACCCTGGGGGCCTTGGCCCGCCTCTTATAAAGCTAGCCAGTAGGTTAATTACTCTCCGTGTAATTGGAGGATGCCCGACATTTCATGCTGGTCATTTATCGGCTGAATAGTAGTTGTAGTACCGAGGGAAGAATGAAAATGCAGCTACTGTTGAATTTTTTATACATATATGCACTGTGACACCGCTCATTTGCAGAGCCCGGGAATAGTTAGTTAATTTAATTACAGAGCTATTAACAACGGTGTAATAATTGAAATTCCATTCTGCAACATTCCGCTCGTTGGTGACAGATGGATTTTTTGTTATTCGGATATAAAGGGTTATATGTGCCTAGTTTTGCAAACAAGTACCAAACCACCGTTTGCCCTAATTGACTTACAATTTAAATGGACTATACTATTTGCGCTGTAGCATGGTGCGGGTGACAGTTGCCATTATGACAGTACTAGGGATGTGACGGTATGCAATTCATTTTTATCGCTAACGATACTCGCAGCATATAGCTGGTCCTCTTTAATATTGTTATAGAAATTAGTGTGTTATTCAGTTGTCTAGTGTAACTACGTGTATAAACTTGTCACTATAAATGTTTTATGGCTAACTAATTATGTTTGTACTTATATAAAATAATCAAAATCGGGTTTACGTTGTTTTTTCTTACCCTATAAATGTTCTGTCGTATAATTATAGACCAGCTTTAAAAATAAAAATTGACCTACGCACAATATACGTTTCTTAATATGGAAAATATCGACTATCCATCGAAGCAGTACATTCCATCACTAGATACGTCTATGGCGTTACGTTATACACATAACACTTTGCTTAATTTTTCATTCAATTTGATTTTATTTGTTAACTGGAACATTCTGGTTGGTTTCATTTAATTTTCTACAATTATTAATGATTAAATATATCACGAATACGAATGTGGTACAGCTGAAATACGAATGTCATAATATGAAAGTCTTAATTTGTAAATCGCGGCAACTTTCAAGAGTGGAACGAAATGTTACCGAAACTGTCACCCGCACCATGCTACAACGCACAAACTATAGTGGTCGAAATTCGACCATAATTAATTTAAATTCTAGTTCCATTCTCAATTTGAGCACAGAACAATAAACAAAAGAGTGTGGGTGTGAGTGTGTCAAATACATAGTAATGTATGTGATGTTCTTTTCATTACTTCTATTCTAAAATGTGTCGTTTCGTTCCTCTTTACGCAGGAGCAAACTAGCACTTTTCTCTTCTAAACTTTTTGGCGGGCAGTAATGAGATTTGAATTTGGAATATGACTCGTTAATTGAAATTGAACGCAAATTGTTTAGATTACTGGCAAATAAAACTATTATTTGTAATTGACCTTTTTACATTAATGTATTTTTTTTATAGAAACTTTATTTATGTAATAACTAGTCTCCTATTTTATTTATTTTCTCATAGAAGGAGATGAAAAGTAGAGTATATAATTCGAGAGCTAAAATATGTTTTTCTCAGGCGATGTACTTTTGTAATCCCGAGCATAGCGAGGGATCCAAAAAATCAATGTCCTAGTTTAGCGGTGTGTATGACTGCAAAAACAAAGGATAGTTTCGAAATGTATTCTGGAACATCAGGTCATTTGAATGCGTGACTGCCACCAAGCGAGATAAAATTTTACGCGTTAAATGCTATCGCAATTTAGGCTATATCCAGAGCCGGATTTAGGGGTCCAGAGGCCTCGGGGCAACAAAGGAGTGGAGGCCCCCTTGCCCCAAATTATTTTCCAAATAAAATGAAAAAAAAATTCAGTCGAGTTTTTCAATAAATAATTTATTGTGAAACCAAGTAGATTATCTTAGTATTTAACAAACACATATGAATATAATCGGAAACAAGAATTATTTGAAATTTGAAAGATTTTTTTTTTCCGAAGTCTATTGTGGAGGCCCCCTGCTTGTGGCTTTCGCCCCGGTTGCCCCCTCCCCCTAAATCTGGCCCTGGCTGTATCCATTTCAGTACACGTTCAATAGATTCCCTATAATATTTGCAATCAAAGTTCTGTCAACTCCCATCTTGGTAATCACGGTTAGCTACACAAAATATAGTAAGGTTGGGAGAGCCAACCTATGAATGATGAATTAGGGGTTTTCCAGGTTAGCCTGGAGCCTGGTCAGGAGCCGCCAAAATGTAAATATAATGCCAGGGTATCCGTAACAGAAGGAAAACGTAATGGTAGATCCTGTTCTAACCCGTATGGCCAGCGAGGGAGAGTAGGCTTATTATCCTCCATGTGCTAAGTAGTAGTATTATATTTCACAAAATGTAATTAGAATTCACGTCATTGCATAAAATACAAACGTTTATTTAAAAACTATATTGTTTTTTAATAACTACTTGTCGCCCAGCTGTCCATCATAGACCATAATTAATTAAATATGCTATTCTATTCTCATCCACAGACTTTAAAACACAGACCACAGATTTTTGCCTGTGTTTGTCAAATACATGGCAGTGTGTGTAATGTTTTATTATTGATTTAATGTATTTTTATGCATAATTGAAATCTGTAAGTATAAATATCCTTTTCTATATATATAAACTATAGGTGTGGAAAATTTCATACTCCTCCGACCGCACAATTTTCGTAAAATGGTGTACAAAGTTTTTATAACAGATTACGTTGTTCACCGTTCTTGTAATGTAAAGAAGATTATTTTCAAATACAATATGTACCGATTTGCGAGTTACGCAGTTGGGAACTCACTTTGTTTGGAACCAATTTACACGCCAGAGCGATCTCTATTAAAATACAATATCAATATACGAGGGAAACACAAAATTATCAATGCAATATTATTTAACGGCGAACCACGGCACAAAATGGCTGCTATTTTGAGTCATAACATGTTAATAACATGAAACGATGTTAGCTACACAAAATAGTTTTTGCGTCGTGACTATTATGTTAATGTTATTAGGAATGAAAATAGAGTAGATAGGTATAAGAACGAAAGAAAGGTGGGATAAACGAAAATGTTCAAGGTAATTTTTGGTAATTTTCGAAAATGAGCCATCAACTATCTTAAACTACGTTACGAGTATGTGTGGTGACGGGTTTAGAATACAAAATGTCACCAATCCATACCTTCCTGAGGGTGTCGTAAGAGGCGACTAAGGGTACGTTCCACTTGGCGTTCACAACGCCTAAAATGTTCATTTAGGCGTTCCACATGGCGACCACGATCGTTGTGGTTGCGATGAAAACGTCATTGATGACGTCATTACTTATGCTCACGCCAAGCTCACGACGCCCCATCTCAAAAGGTGGGTCGTTGTGAGCGTTTTGAAAATTTGAGCGCCAATTTTAAAAACTAAAAGCAGAAACATGGCGACAATAACAATATCGTTCTTTTGTACCGAACAAGATCGGACAAGACATTATCAAATCAATATTATGTGGTCAAACTTTTCGTTTTTCAAGATCAAAGATTTGTAAAATTCTAATTCTTTCTTTATCTGAGCTGGACGAACTAGTACTTTTATTTTGACGCACCAACTAATTTCAAACTGCCGCCGATATAGGTATTTTTATTAAATACGATCATAAATTAGTTAAAATACTCCTTGAAAATTAAAGTATATACTTTTTTTTAATAAATCATCTTAACCAATATGTAATGGAACTTATTGATACCAATTACAAATTGTAATATAACCTCATCAACCTTTTGTTTAGTTTTTTTAAACGCGCCATTTTTATTATTTAAATGAACGCCCAAAACGCTCCAAAATCCATTCCACTTGAGTAAATGATTGTGACTATTTGTGACGCAGAACCAAGTAGAACGGCGAAAACCGTGGTCGTGAACGTGGTCGTTGTGAGTGCTAAGTGGAACGCACCCTAAAGGAACGCAAGAGGCAGATCACCTAGCCGCAAAAGAAGGAAAACTTGAAAAAACCCTGGGCCAACCCGTCTTGCCAGCGTGGCACAGTAGGCAAATTTTAGTCCTTGTACTTGGAGGAGGCCCGACTCAGTAGTGGGTCATTTATGGGCTGAAATGATGAATGATGAAATAAAAAAAACTTAACTAACAACATTAGAACCTTTCACCCTAGCAAAGCCAGGGTGACTTGGTGGTGATTAATATAGAAATAACAGTGAAACAACTTTCTTTAATTTTGATTGTTTATTGCCCCAAAGAGCACAGCGACATAGCAGTCGAATAAACTGAGCAGTGAAATAAAATTGGATTGCTTTACAATTTGGCTCGAAGCCTAACAAGTTTGTTTTCGATACTTGTGATAGATCGATTGTTAAAATGATGATCTACATACTTCAGACATTTATTTATTCGTCCAGTTAAACAAATTTTATTACCTGTTTGATGTCTTTATTTCTCCTATTGGCATATTATAAGAGGCAGCGTGGTACAGTAGGCTAATAACCAATAGGTAATGTATATTTGTATACTATGTCTCGCTTTACTATCACTATCACTACATAGTATAAAACAAAGTCGCATTCTTCTGTCCGTCCCTATGTATGCATAAATCTTTAAAACTACGCAACGGATTTTGAAGCGGTTGTTTTTAATAAATAGAGTGATTCAAGGGGAAGGTTTATATGTATAACCCACCCCCGATTTGCACGGGCGAAGCCGGGGCGGGCCACTAGTCTATGATAAATCCCGCAGCCCGCGATAACTGATGTAGGGTGTTGCCAACTTTCGAACGCACGCTCCACGCGAGAAAAAAATGAAATTACTATTTATTTACATTTGTCATTTCTAAAATAATGAAAAATTTGGGAAGTTTTTATTAACTTTTGCTTACGCACGTCGGTGGCCCCGTATAATTGATACGGCTGATACGGCGGTAGCTACGCCCCTGCTAATAACCCTCCTAAGGCTAAGGCCCGACTCAGCAGCGGGTCATTTATGGGCTGATCCAGGGATAATTGATTATGTCGATGTCCTATGTCGAGCTCGAGTAAAATTATTATACCGAACTCCAAGAACGAATATATTTAGTAAATAATGTCAGTAAAAATAGTGTCATTAAAGTCTTATTTGATTCAAATTAAACAATAACTTTTTGAAATTGTATATATTTTTAGTTATTTTACGTTTTGCGCTACAATTCAACTCAACTCTTGACTGTCGGGTAGACCGATAGAACCTGAGAATTCATTTCAAAGTAACAACGTGGGTAGTTGTGTAAAGCTACCCGTTTGGTTAATTTTGTTTCTTGTTCACGAAAGAAACACGTTCTTGTCTACTCCCTGAATAGTGAACTAGTAGTTATTTGTAAGTTTGTAGTTTCGGTCTTTCAGCGATCGCGTTCTAGTTAGGGGAGGTGATTTTGAAAAAGCGCTTTGAGGTTGTAGCGACCGCATGCTACATACTTTACACAATTTACCCGAAAAATCTGAACTAATTGCATCAAGAAATATCGCCTACAAATGCGATAATTACGAAAAAGTCCTACACCGCGATAGCGAAATTTCAAGAGCAATTCGCAAGGTTAAGACATCCCCGACTACAACTATCGGGGGAATAGGCGCTGCGACCCCTAGCCAGACATCACACCTCGTCTGGCTGGATGATCATCCCTTTGCGCCTAAAAGGTATTACTATGAATGGTGCGAATCGTGATTCAGCTGCTGTCATCGAAAATCCTGCCAACTGTAAGTCATTTAACTGCTTTTGTAAAGACAGCATGGTAGCGTCATTTTAGCACATTATTGACCCACTACTGAGTCGGGCCTCCTCCAAATTCATGGAGGGAAATTAGCCAACTGTGCCAAGCTGGCCAGACGGGTGTGTGCTGCTATGTTTTCCGCTTTATCATTTCCTACTGTCGGATGTTCCCGAAACTGAACAAAAAATGTGAAGATTGGTCTTTGGAATCGACAAAACGACAAGGCCGTTAACCTAGCCGTAAAAGAAGGAAAACTTGACACGAAACCCTGTTCCAACCCGTCTGTCCGGCGTGGCATAGTAGGGTAAGTACCCTCCATGTAACTGGAGGAGGCCGGACTCAGCAGTGGGTCATTTATGGGCTGAGTAGGAAGTAACCGTCGCTGAGCTTCTTATAATATTATCTGCCTACATTGATAGTTGAAGTAGAGGCAACATTTTAGTTGAGAAAGCAAATAAATTGACTTGATGCCCGCTAACGTATTGTAACCCCAACATTTTTGTCACGCCAACGTGGACCCCCGTTGAGTGTCCCGATGAACCCTGGGGGCCTTGGACTACTTTGGGAACTACGGCCTTAAACCATACCGTGGTTTGGACAGGTTCAGCTAGCTTAAAAATAAATGATCAAATCGAACATGAATATCGAAATCCAACGGTTATAGAGTCACGTACGTAAAACCAAAGCGCACTGAATTGTGGTTTTAGTTTCAGCTGCATTGACATTTCGAAATACATAATTTAGATACAGCATGGCTGTCTAGTAATTTGCGCTTAAATTAAAACTAGGTTATGCACGCGGATTCACACGCGTGGGCTGTAAACCCATGCTTATTTTAGGTTCGCATAATATGTTACTCACGGATTGTGTGGTGTGTTTTCCGTGTGCTGACGGATTTAGAAAACGCAGTGTCACCAACACATACCATCCAGAGGGTGTCGTAAGAGGCGACTAAGGGAAAGCAAAAGGCAAATCACCTAACCTAGACCGCAAGAGAAGGAAAACTTGACACAAACCCAGTGCCAACCCGTCTTCCCAGAGTGGCACGGTAAGCTAAATTCCCTCCATGAATTTGGAGGAGGCCCGACTCAGTAGCGGGTCATTCATAGGTTGAAACGATGAAACGACGACTCACGGATAATATAACATCTCCCTCGATCCCATTACCACTTTCCATTGGGAGGTGAATATAAGATCCGTCGGGGAGTTACCGGTCAGGGTCACCCGGGCCTATGGGGAGGTAATAGAATAGCAGCCGGGTTCGAAGCCATGTGTGCCTCATGAAGCAAGTGTATTTGTGTAAAGAGGCGCTTGTTCTATGTTTGTCAGTCTGAGGTGTCATTTGTGTTCGCGAATTTCATGTCTGTAAACTGCCCCCCGATGCAGGTCATAACTAGAGCAGGGGAGTCGATTTTTAAAAAAAGAACGAAAGAAAGCACTAATGGCACAAATGGTGTACACCATTCGCCCACAGTCAGAGGTTGCTTAAACTACAGATCGATTGCGTTACGCACAGACCACTGCCAGGAAGATATTGGATAGGAAATCTTTGCTTTCTCAGTCCGCCAACTCTCGGAAATTCTAAATCCAACTTTCTAATCCAATTTCATTTCCTTAGCTCAGCCACAAATCCTACGTACCCTTAGAACCCAAGCATAAATATCATGATTGAATTAGTAAGATGGATTGTGTAATTTTTTTGCACCGGTACCTAATGGACCGTAGAGCCAGCTCGTAATTTTGTACGGTTTATTACGCGGAACCAACAAACCGTCGTCTACTTTTTTTTCGTTGGAAATCCTCATGGCTACTCGGCCGTTAGGGACTAACCAGGGTACGTGGGACGCGGGAAAGATGGTTAGAACCAAAGGCGTTCTCTACTGCCTGCTGCAGGGCCGCGGCTTGCGCTTCCCAATGGCGAATATGCTCCGCAACAGCCCTCGTATATTTGATGTATTTTTAGGGTTTGTGAATGTTTTATAAAAAGAAACTAACTTACCGTCCATGTGCGCGTGATTTCACAATATATTTATTGACAGCACTATACTTCATTCGCCTTAAGGTGAATGTTCCAGGGTAGCCCGCGACATTCAAATTTTCTTGCGTTTTTTGCAATTTGCAGGTCAGTGCTAGGTTGTATGTTGATTAAAATGTTATTCGCGGCTGTAAGACGTATGTAGTTATAGAATTATAATCATCAAAATCATCAATACAACCCTCCAAGCTCATAAAGGTGCAAGAAACACTTTTTCAAGCTCAAAAAATTCTTGCACCTTTATGAGCTTGGAGGGTTACCCTGGAACATTCACCTTAAGAAGGCGGTGAGCTATCAGCGCAATTGCAGGGTAAAGGACAGGAGACAGGATAGCACCGGTGTGTGTGTATGCCTTCCATTGGTCACTTTGAGCTTGCCTTTCTAATTGGAACGATTTGATTGGTAAATGGTGATTAATCGGTCGGTGATTGGCCGTGGCTAGGCAAAGGATAGTGATGACTCACTGCATTCTTAACGCAGAATCAGTACAGTTAGCTTTATTCATGTGAATGTATCACTATCCTAATTTACAACCTATTTCTTTTAAATCGTTTAACTTTAGGGTATGAATAAGACCATATCAAAGAGTTAACACCCCCCTACGTGAAAAAGGACAACGTCACATTTTTGTAGCTTTACTTATGAATGATTGGTGTGATTGAATGACTCGTATTTATCAACAAAACTTTCCTTTCACTTTCCTAGCTAGCAGATACAATATTTTACCTAAATTAATTAACTATGTGTCGTAACCATGCATTTTAGACCACTTATAATACTTGTATGGAGACTACCACCTAGCGTGGGACAGGGGCCGTAAAATGATAATGGTAATTTCAACTATGACGATTTATAAGAGTTTTGTGACGTAAATAAAGTTCCTTTTGAGCTGAGTTGAGTTGTAATACATATAACAATTCTGAAAGTGACTGAGAAATTATTCATTGCATATTAATTAATATGCAGCAATTTGTAACTTGTAACAAATGTAAACATTGCTATCTATTTGCGAAAAAAGAAACTAATCAAATTCAAAATTAACGCGGACTCGCGCTGCGGTTTACAGTTCACATTCTATTAAGAGCTGGCTATAAAAAAATATAACTGAATGTAATAAGAAAGGTAACTTATCCATACGACTATTCCTCAAACATTTCGTTAAAGCGTGAACAGCCAGAAATACTTTTACGTTCGCCCTCTTCGCACAACCTCGAACATGGAAGTCGGGTGGACTTTTTTAATAATACGAGGGCAAATGCTCGCGAAATACTGTCACGTAGTTAACCGAGTCCCTAATATCGGCCCAAGGGACGACTGGAGACCTTCAGCTTGTAAGGCGACGCTTTTTGGTAGGTACCGAAACTTTGCGAGTCAGTTTTGCAGCACATTTCTTTAAATTTGTTATATACACCCTAAAAGTTATGTCTGGTTACGTTCATATGAGTCGTCAACGTGTCACCATTCTGTAAAGAGTGATTTTAAGGTACCTTTCATTCCCAGCGGGTTCAGTGTGCGTGAGGATCATCAGGGTCGCGAAGCATGCTCCCCCTTTAGGGAGTGACACCCGTGGCTCTGTTTCGGGCAGTTGAGAGACACCGTTGGTTTTAATGCGTAGGATGGGGCGCGATTACCATCTTTCCGCGCCCCGGATTCCTACATTACCCGGCTGGCGTTTAGCGATCGGTTATCCATGAGGATTTCCAACGTAAACCTTACGCTCTGCTTAACTTGTTATTGTAATCCAATTTTATAAAGGATGCGCTTCGGTGTCACACGTGTTTTGCCAATATTGGTTTTAAAGGATAGCTATAGCATACAGCTTACGAGCGTAAAATTGGCACTTAGGTGTTCGCTCCCTCAGCTTCAATAAAAGGAACTCCCCGGGATATAGATTGTGTAGGTTTAGTCACTGTGGCGATGCTATGCAGAAGGTTAAGTGAAATACCAACTATATCATTCGTAACTACTACTACTGCTCAGTCCTTGGGGGCTGTCTATTAATCATGTGAGGTTCGAAATGGTCCGGCAAAAATCACGACATATCACAAAAGGCCAGTTTGTATCAACTTTTCCTTCTCTTGTAGCCAAGAGAATTTCATCTACCGCTTGCGTTATTTTAGACGGATCATCCGGAGGGTCCGGATGATTTTTGTTGGTGACATTGTGTATTCTAAATCCATCACCACACAGACAAATAAAAATAATGTCTAGAGGGAGCGCTTAGAGCAACTTACTTAGGTCGTACACCCACAACACACACTACCTGCCATAAGTGCTAGAACGGCAGCCAGGAAAGTTTTGACTTTATTTAAGCTCCGAAACACGGTTAGATGTTAATATGATGGTCACCCATTATTCAAGCAGTTTGGTCAGATTTTGCTTAAACTGCAGGTCAATTAACTCGCGCTTCCGAAAATATCGCTTTACTAAGTGTTACATTACGATTAGTCCTGAAGTAAGTGTGTACTTCTGACACCGATATGTAATCGGGGTTTTAGTACCTACTCTGGAGTCCCACGAAACACCTTAGCACATGGCCGGGACACCGAGAAAAAATATGTGTGTGGATGTTTTGTTATTTATTTGCATAGTGGCACAAACATCTAACATGCGGTTACAGTTATCGTTGAAGTTGTTTTATATGAAATTATAATGGTCGTTAAGGGCGCGGTACTGCGTGGCGGTTGACTCCAAAACACAGCTTAAAACCTACTACAATTTTAACCTACTTAGCGAAAGGTAAGGCTTTTTAAAGGTTAATTATGTATTTCACAATGAATATCTTCTTTTGATGTCTGTTATTAGCTGAAGTGGTTGATGAAGGCGTAAATTATTGTCTTTTTCCCAATCTCATTGAGGTTGTCTACCAGTCTAATCCCATTCGACTAATTAGATATCAGTGTTAGAACGGAGCGATTCAGATCTTCCAAGATCCATGTAATGGGAAAAAGTGGCATATGTGTGTTAATTACAGCTAAGTTAAGTTGGATTTATCTTGAACACGTTAAAACAAGTACGATAAGCTATTTTGTGTCATAATTTATTTACTATTTTATTTATTCGGGAAACCAAAAGCTATTTTAAATCAAATAGGTAGTTATAGTTAGGTCAGAGTAAATCAGCCAAATATATTTTAGGTCTTCACTAAATTACCCTAAAGTTATTTTCGTTAAATTAGTTTAGGCCTTACCATATATAAAGGTTATAAAATGGGGTCAAGAAATAAAAGTCCAATTATCAAAAACACTGAACGCTATATTCAAATATCTAGAAACAACATTAAAAGTGGCGTACGAGTTAACACGTCTAACATTTAAAACCATGTTATACCAAAGTAAGGATATACGTTCATTTATAACATTATTTAACTTTGACATCATACCTGAAGCACATGTAACTAACAATTATAAATAAAACAGTTAAAAATTATGAACCATTACCTCTTTACGGTTCCATTGAATTACACCAATCGTGGTCAATGTCATTGACTTTAAAATATATTAAAAATAAATCGGTATTCATTTTCCAGCCAGCGTCCGATATTAAATCTGCTTAATTACAATAAAACAAAATGTCTACAGTCGCAAAAATGATTTCAAAATCGGAACACAATTACTTATATAATTTTTGGCAAGTTCATAAATTTGTAATGTTTTTAATTTGAAGAAATAACGAAGAATGTTTAAAATTATTATGGAAACGAAATTATCACCGCCACTATCACTAATCACATTGGTATCTATTTTTTACAATACAAGAAATATGTTTGATCAAATAAACTTAACCTTTAGTAACATTTTGTGAACTAATTAATATTGGAGTAACTTCGCAAATGAAAAGAAAAAGATAATAGGGTCAAAGTTAAATAATGAATACCAAAATTACATGATATGTACATTGGTTCATAAATAATAAGTGGTAAATAAAGTATTTAGTTCGATTCGTCTGTTGGAGACACGTTAAAACTATATTTAAATATGTAGTCATAATGTAATTATAATTAAAGCTAACATTGAATTTAAAGCTTGATATCGACTTACAATACTTTAAATCATCGAAAATAATGTTATTAATCAAATTGTTAACAATTTACTTAATGAGCGGCTAATAGAAAACATTTTCGAGTTATCTGTATCAGAAATGTAATCAATTTTATCAACATATTGAAACACATATTGAAAACATATTGAAAAAACTTATTATAAAGTTTATAGAAAACTGAAGAAAATGAGTAAAATAATTTATTTTCCAAATCTTGAATACTAATTGGTACTTACCAAAGTGTTACTGTAGATAAAATTGATTATATGATTAGAAACAGTAAAAGCGTAACGACAAAGACTAAGATCGATAACATATACACCCATTTAACATTTAACGACGATATGAAGGTATTTATTAATCGATGGCTCACACCTAAGCAACATTTATTTCATCATATATGTAAACGTACAAAATTCTAATAACTACAACGAATATGGACGTGAAACTAACTAGCAAATGGACCTCCATAGTTTAGTATTGTCCATCATTGTGCATTTCTTTTTTATAAATTATCATTACGTATTTATATCACAAAGGAAATCGGCACACAGCTCCAAAATTATTTTTGCCTACCACGATAAAATTATAGCAAAATTGGTCCTAAACAAATTAAATTACAATCAATTTGAATTCTTTACCAAATGTTGTTATAAATGCTATGTAAGACTCAACACCTACCAACGCAGGATTTAAAGTGGAACCGTAAATGTGTTTGACTTTGACATTTATTTAGTTGCAATTATTTGAAAGTCTACATAAATAATTCATCACCAGCACATAAATTATTACAGTATACAACTCATAGGATTACATCGAATATAATAGGGCAATAAAGTACATCTACATTATCACGTCCACTTCACATTCCGAGTTAGTGAGTATTGACCATGTTATAGAAAAACACCGAGTATATTATATTACTTAGGTCATTAAGTCAATGTATATGAAAACACTTATTTCTTTCCTAGCTAATATGAATCTTTACACTTTTTAAATAAATACATATTATCCGTGGTTCATAGATGATATACACAAATGATGAGCGCCGTCTCGCATTTCTAAACTCCAATCCTAACTTCTCTATTTCTCGCAATTTCTATTTTATCTTTATCACAGACTAACGCTCTAACCCTCGGGGCTTTTACTTACATTGCACCTTTAAATTACTGATAACTTCCACCTCAAATCCAAAGAACTCAGTTCCACTCTGTTTCACCTCATTCATTTTAACTTTAAATAGTTCTCTATTAGGCTTTTGATAAAAATCACACTTAAATTATAAAATATGAAATCACTTTACATACTTTAATGCATTCTTATTTCAAAAGTTACATTTAAAATACATGTAAACAGTATTTGGTTAACCTCCCTTTTGGAGTCGCGCGTCTATCGCAGTGACACTTTTAGTAGTGGGTGTCACACAAGGAGCTCATTGAGGCCCAAGACAGTTCCTCATGTAGGAACGAAGGAGATATTGAGGAAAGAGGAGGCGGTGGTCGCCTAGCAGTCGTGCGGCCACCGGGACGGGTGGCCGGCTACGGATCACATGACGCAACAGCTCTTAGCCCGCCCTTTCAGCTCGGCTTTAAGGTCGCGCTTGCTTTTGCTTCGGCCAACCTGTTTCTGTAAATAATAAAAATAATATAATGTCTATGTTGGATTTCATATCATGTTTGTTTAATTAAGTTATCTATAAGTAATGAAACAAAGAAATGACGGCATTTGATATTCATATAGGTAGTTTAAACTCATAATTAGTATGTCAGTATCGAGACCCTCACTCCAAGAAGGCAATCATAATGTTATCAGACCGATACTCAGTAACCGTTAGTCAAAATGTATGCAAAGCGCGAACCGCCTGAATGTTTTTTAATTAATCAATGACTATTTACCTGTTGTTTCATCTGTTGCTTGTTGAGTTTTCCTAATGCTGCTAATGCAGCTACTTCAAAGGCATCTTTGACACCCTTACTAGAAGCTCTAGCCGAAGTTTCGACATATGTCATTGCTCCCAGCTGACGTGCTACCGATAAAGCCTGCGAAATAAAGAAAATATTCATTTATTTATGATGTGATACTTTCCCAATGTACGAGTACTAGTGCTGACTATATTACCACACACATCATTTTCAGTACACAATAAACATACTCTTTTTACTACCTATACTTAGTACAGGGTGATATTGTGGCGGTTTATTACAGTTTTGTTTTAAATAGATACTGCTGATAATTCCAAGTTTATTTAGCCTTTTTAGGTCCGACTCACTTTGGTTAAACAAAGCACCACATGATATGTTCAAATAAAAGCATATGTCTTTTATAAAATATCTTATGTAATATACAGGGCGTATCTAACTAACACAAATCATATAGCCATCCGAAATAAGGACATAGAGGTATTGGAAAGAAGCAGTTTTATATTGTATACTATTGTGTATAAATAAAATGTTTATATCTTGAAATATGGGCATGAAATGAAAGTTTACCAAAACCTGTTTTTTTATTACTAAAATATGGGTTCTAGTCAAAAAATATAAACCAACTATCTATCGTTAATATTATCCTACAAGCGTAGTAATTTAGAGTTCCAAGATGTTCCTTGGCGTTTCTTTCGGTATTTCTGAAGTCGTGGTCGCTCACTATGGGCTCCACAGAAGGCTCAAAGTCACCCAAAGAGCAATGGAGAGTGCTATGTTCGGAGTTTCCCTGCGACATCGAATCATAAATAAGAAGATACGCAGGGAAACTAGAGTCACCGACATAGCCCACAGGATTGCCAATGTTAAGTGGCAGTGGGCAGGGCACATAGCTCGCAGGACCGACGGCCGATGGCGTAAAAAGTCTTCGAGTGGCGACCGCGTTCCGGAAAACGTAGTGCTGGTAGGTCCCACACGGTAGACCGATGTCCTGGTTAAGGTCACCGGAAAACTATGGATGCGATTGGGGGAGCCCTATGACCAGCAGTGGGCGATTTTTAGGTCAAATGATAGTGATACAATTTTTGTAACACCCTGTATAACTTCACACGAGCGTTCAATTCGGTCAAAGACTATCGTGTTGCGGAGTCAATCAGTAGAAGTTGCTCAATGCCGTCATTCATAGAACTAAATAACAAGTTGAATGGGATCTCAAATTAATTGGCGCAGGCCGATCATTGCTGAGGGTTGCCAATTTCCTTGTACATCAATTGGACCTGCGATTCTTAGCAGGTATAAATTTGTGTTCATTTGTTTTGTTTTCACTTTTGGTCATACCCGTATATGGGTCATCGGTCCACCGTGTGGGAGGCCGACCAGCACTGCGCTTTCTGGACCGCGGTCGCCACTTATCACTATGTATTACTAAATCCACTACACAAATGATTAGTATGAGGCTCATTTGTTTACCTTAATATAAAGATGGTATTCACTGAAGTGCAAATTTTACGGTAACCCTACCAAGGTCTGAGTTGGCCGAGTTTTCAATTGCCGTACATGTTACATAATGGGGAGATGCACGCAAAGTTTCGCTCGCTAGGACACTCCAATTTAGATTAATGCTCCCATGAATGAGTTCGACCCGCTTTGCTATTTCGTTCCGAATTTGTTGTTCAACAGCTGGGTTTCAGTATTTTGTATCGTTTAGATATTTTTTTTATAGAAGAACCTCTGCACTAGGCGTTTAGGTGTTTACGATACAATGTAGATTCTTAATTTTATATATATATATATTCAAAAAGGAAATAAAAATGCCCGGTTTTAGTTTCACCAAAAAGCAGAGAAAAGAGTTTTATTTCTTATTTTTTTTACAATAGTGTTGAAACATGGTCCATAGACTAAATTAGGCTCTACAAAGGTAGGCCTACATTCTCAAGTTAAAGTAATTCACACATTCAATTTGCAACACTAAGTATGTATTGCGGGGGCAGTTTACAAACACGTAATCCACGAACACAAATGACACCCGGACTCAAAGCAAGCGCTTCTGGCTTAGACAAATATACTTGCCCGACCCCGGAATCGAACCCGGGCCCCTTGATGCAAAAGCGGCACATCTAACCCCTAGCCCAACGAGTAGTACTAGAGGTAGGTAGGTAATATTCATTAAAATGTTAGATACGGTGTCCATGTTGGAATGAATATTGGTGAAAGGAATATGGTTGAACTAATTATATGGATGAAATCGAGGGGAGGGGGAATATCACCCCCCATTTCATTCCGAGGGTGTCGTAAGAGCTGAGTAAAGGAAATGATCGGCTGGACACGGAGCCGCAAGCAGAGGAAAACTTGAATCTCTTCATGTAGTTGTAGAGGGTCCAAATCTGCTGTGGATTATATTATATGGACTGAGAAGTCTTATTCTATGGAATTGGCAGAAACAAATTAGAATATAAACTAAGAACCTTTCTTCACTACATAGTATAAAACAAAGTCGCTGTCGTCTGTCCGTCCCTATGTATGCTTATATCTTTAAAACTACGTAACGGATTTTGAAGCGGCTTTTTTTAATAGATAGAGTGATTCAAGAGGAAGGTTTTTAAATGCATAATTCGCTAGTAATCGGGTCGCTAGTATTTTATAACGATATGGCTGTAGATAAAAATATTAATCGGCAAAAGACAAAAAAATGTTTCAGGTCACTAGGTTTTTTTGCACTCGCTTACAAGGGTTGCTAAAGTCACAATACCTACAAACATATCTGACTTTTAGTTCATACGATATGTTCAGAAAAATGGGTTTAGCACCACTATTACAAGGGGTTTTGCAAAATCATGTTAGACATTTTCTATTTTTTGATCTCCTTGTAATGAAAATATACAAAGTAGATTAAATGAAGGTAGCACAATGTCACTGGAATGAATGCGAGGTAATGCTCTGATTGCTACTCGCTTGTTAATTTCACATGTAGGGCTACATGCGTATTTGTGTCAGATGCGGTTAGAAGTCTTCTTTACCAAGAATTTAGTTTCTATCGCATTCATGCAGATAATGTGCGATGATTTTTGATATTTGAAATTAACACACAGCCATAAAGATAAAATTAAAAATAAATGTTGTTTTGGTTTAAGTACCGTGTATATCAAAATGTACTTGTAATAAAGTAGTAAAAAGTGATTATTGTAATATTACAAACAATCACTCCAAATTTAATTATTTGTATCGTCGTTTCAGCCCATAAATGAATCACTACTAAGTCGGGCCTCCTCCAAATTCATGGAGGGAAAGTAGCCTACTGTGCCACGCTGGGAAGACGGGTTGGCACAGGGTTTGTATCAAGTTTTCCTTCTCATACGGCTAGGTGATCTGCCTCTTGCGCTCCTTTAGTCGCCTCTTACGACACCCTCAGAATAGTGTGGGTTGGTGACAATTATTTGTATAGATTTCACTTATTGTCATTGTCTTGTTGTGAACTGGTGGTAGACTATATTACTTTGCTTTGTATACATTTTATTAATATGTTGACAATTTGTAAGTGTCCATTGTGTCCTTTGCAAAATAAATGATTTGACTTTGACTTGCTGCTGCTGCATATGTCTTGCTTACGCATTTAAAATACACAATAACACTAACCTATTTCATTCCTACTGTGAAAAGGTGATGAAATAAACTTAATAGACTCCGGGGTGCGGAAAGACACGCCACAACATACCCACTAAAATCAACGGCGTTTCTCGACTTCATAGGTGAAACTTAAGGCGGCGGACACAAAACTTGCGAAGGCGGAGCGGCAGCGGGGCGACGCGGCGACGCTCCGCCCATGCATCGCTCGCTCGCTCCTTCCGCCCGTTTCGTGCCCATCGCTATACTGTGCAATGCTTTTGTATACATCGCCGTCGCCCCGCTGCCACCATCGCTCCGCCATCGCTCTGCCGCGATGCCGTCGCAAGTTTCGTGCCCGCAGACTAAGTCTTAGGAGAAGGAACCTTCGATAGAACTCTAACAAGAAAATCTTTGTAGTTATGTTACCTCTTCGCTGGTGACCGGATGAGTCTTCAGCTTGGACAGCATGGTGAGAGTCTCCTTTTCGTGCCTTAAGTCTGCTTTGCAGCCACATAGCAGCACTGGGATTAATCCTCCGTGCGTGCGGACTTCTCTGTACCACTGGAAAAAAAACTTTATTTTGTCAACAATAGAGATCACCATCGAGAAAATTTTCTAGAGGAGTAACCTTCGACTGCTGCGCAGCATGTCGCGGGTTCGATTCCCGCACGGAAGAAATATTTGTACGATCTACAAGTATTTGCTCCGGGTCTGGTGCTTTCTATCTTTATTATGTATGTATTTACAAAAAAAATATATATAAGTAGTTTATCACCCATCTCGTTACCATAACACAAGCATTAAGTTGCTTAGCTTGGGACGAGATGGTGTTGTGTGAAATGTCCAAGGATATTTATTATTTATTTATTTATAAAGCAGCGCAGGAGCTTATAGATATGCCCGTTTGGAACGGTATTGTGTAGACTTCCAGCAGTACCCAGTAACCTTTATACCAAATCTTATATACTGTCATTATTATTGTATGCTTACTGATTTAACGTCCTAATTAGATCAGATTAAGTTTACGTCCTTTTTTTCTGTTTTTTTTTTGTTATTGTAGGAATATGGGAATGCTGTGCACATCTGTAATTGATATACATACGACATAATGCCATTGAATGTATGTACTTTATTATTTAATGTCATTCCGCATGTATATTGTTGATATGTCTAATAAAATAAAATAAAATAAATATCCAAGACTGCAACTGTTCATAGCTATGTCACTTCGGTTATGTTATGACAAGAAATTCGGTTATTGTACTAAACTGACTGCCACATTACTTGATTTAGCCACCTTGTACGACACATCTAGGGCCTAATACTTCTCCCATAATTACCCGCTTCTGGGTCGGGCCCCCTCTCTTTATATGGAGAGTAATTACATGGTTGGCACAGGGTTTCTTATCAAGTGTTCCTTATTTTGCAGCTAGGTTACGGCCTTGTTATTGCTTTTTGACGGCTCTTACGACACCCCAAGGATAGAATGGGGTGGTGACAATATGTGTTCTAAATCCATCACCACGCCTAGAAAACTTTACGGCAAATTACTTAAGCAATACGCAAAAGACGCGTACCGCACGGTTGATGATATGCGCGAAATTTCACCCACTACCGCACCTTGTGCTCAAGTTATTTGACGCGTACTGTATTGTGCTAAAGCTTGTTGACGTACCTTCGCAGCGGCGTTATGCAATGTCTCAGGTTCGGCGATATTGAAACAAAGCATGAATACTCTGGCATCTTGATAGGCTAGTGGTCGTACTGTATCGTATGCTGTTGTGCCTGCAACAAATAAATTAATGAAATAATACATAAATTTATACTAAACTAAATAATATTTATTTATTTAGTTAGTTATTTTATATATTATTTACAAAAAAATGTTTCCTTTATTATGAATATTGTGTAAAAAATACCAACTAAATAAAAGATATTTTCTGTCTTTTTCCGATGTCTATAAATGTATCGACATTAAGCGGTTTATGAATGAAAATGTAGAGACAACTTGTACCTAGGCGTTTTGTCTCTAATAAATTATCGTCAAGAATTTTATTAAAGACCCTTGTAAAAAAAAAACATAATTATAAACAGTTAAAAAAGATCTGCCGAAACCCGGGATTGAACCGGGGACCTTTAGATCTTCAGTCTAACGCTCTCCCAACTGAGCTATTTCGGCTATAGTACCAATGTTAAAATTACTGAACATTTAACTTGTTATTTATATACGTCTGTGTACAGTCTTGCGTGATAATACGAAGATGATTTGTCCAAATTTATCATTATATTATGATATTGACATTCATTCTTGAACTTTAACACTTATTTTACTACATTTAAGCGCCTGTACGCACTAGCGGTTGAACCGCCTAGGCGGCAAGCGGCGCCGCCTGCAGCTTATCTAATTAATATGCAACCGCTTATGTCTGTACGCACTGGCGGTTGAAAGTTTGTGGCGGTTTAGTAGGCCTCAAACTCAAAAGGAACTTTATTTACGTAGGTTTCATCACAAAACTCTTATAAATCGTCATATTTGTAAACACCATTGTCATCTTACGGCCCCTGTCCCACACTAGGTGGTAGTCTCCACACACACCTCTGAGTCGTCATACCTACATTCACACCTTTCACACACAACTCTTCACTCCTACAATCCCTCCATCTCCCCTGATCGCTCACAATCCCTGCGTTCACTCACATTCATGCCGAAACTACCACCGGTTCGGAAGGCTGCTCTACAGAGAGGAGCCGGCAAGAAACTCTGTAGTTGCTTTTTTAAAATTATTGGTCTTGTTTACAAAAAGCACTAAACAGCATAGTGAGAGCAAGTTCGCAAGATGAGAGAAATGTACATTTTTGCATAAAGGATTAAATAAATATGTCGCCGCGCGGATAGCCGCCCAGGCGGCCAGCCAGCCGCTAGTGCGTACAGGGGCTAAGGCTTCGTCAAACAGAACACGTTCATAGCGCGCGTCAGAGCGCGAAACTGACGACGGCGCGCTATGACGCCGAGATGTGTTGTACAACCAGTAATTCTACTGGTCCATCCTTGCCATACGGATTGGCATAGGGTTTCGTATCAAGTTTACCTTCCCTTATGGCTAGGTTATCGGATTTCCCATTTCCTTTTGTCGGCTCTTACGACACCCTCCGGATTGAATGGGGTGGTGACACCTTGTATTTTAAATCCGTCACCAGGCGTCACCTATCACTTCACTATCACTTCACTACATAATTGACAGTATCTTGGAACTGCACGAAATCGATTACCGTTTACACCTATCTATACTATACTATACACATTAAAAACAAAGTCGCTGTCGTCTGTCCGTCCCTATGTATGCTTAGATCTTTAAAACTACACAACGGATTTTGATGCGGTTTTCTCTAATAGACAGAGTGATTCAAGAGGAAGATTTTTAAGTATAATACATCCATAATATTGTAGAGAAACACTGAAAAATTTTCAGGTTAATCATTGCACCCGTGCGTAGCCGGGGCGGGTCGCTAGTAGACAATATACAAAAATCTCTACTGTCTAGCTTACCGTAGTAAATTCCCACTTATTAATATTTGTTCGTCCATCAACATCAATCCAGGATTTCAATATCTGAAATTGTATTTTGCCACAGACAGGCTACATGCGATATTTGAATCGCTGACCTGTTTGCTTACATTGGCCAGCACATATTGTACACTGCTGGCCAGTAAAAGTGGGCATCATATAGTTATCAGACATCCTGTCTGGGTAGTGTGGAATTGTTAGACATTGACAAATCGTAACGTCTAAATTATATCCGTGCTATGAGAGAGAGAGACCGTCAGACAGTTCTTTTTTATTTCGCACCTCTATGCTACTATCTCTCATTCCCTCAACACCAACTTTCCCCTTCTCTCTCTCATCTGCGTAAGAAGGAAAGCCTCATAACAAACTAATCCATCTAGCTAACGTAGTCGTCGTTTCAGCCCAGAAATGACTAACTACTGAGTCGAGCCTCCTCCAAATTCATGGAGGGAAATCAGCCTACTGTGCCACGTTGGCCAGATGGGTTGGCACAGGGTTTGTATCAAGTTTTCCTTCTCTTGCAAGGTGATCTGTCTTTGAGTTCCTTTAGTCGCATCTTACGACACTCTCAGGATGGTGTGGGTTGGTGAAATTGTGTATTCTACATCCGCCAATACACGGACAAGTACAATAAACTAATTTCCCTTCATGAGAAGAGGTTGTCGCTATAAGGTGTAATTAATCGTATTATAGCTAGCTACCGTGAATGTCCTCACCGTTAAATTAAAAGGCGGTACGGTACGGTACGGTTGGGTAGGATTTTTTATAAATTCAAATTAAGAAGCAGCTGGTAATGAATCAAACACAAATTCTACACTTAATTCTGTGCTCACTTAAAATGGCCACCACTGTAATCACAAACATACATAGCTATGCGTTATCGTGTTCAGCTTTAGTTGAACGCATTTACACATCAGTGACTATGCGATGACTACTTCGATGATTAACTGGTTCAATTCCGTTGAGGAAAATCCATAATAGAAATGTTTCAGCCATAGTTATGGTTGTAGACTATTTTTTTTATTGGAAATTCTCATGGGTACCCGGCCGTTGCGGGATAGCCGGGTTATGATCCGTCATATGCGGGCTGGGCTGGTAATCGTTTTCTATACATCAGGGTGCAACCAGCAGTATCCCAATTCCCTATAAACAGTTGGTACCTACTTAATATCCCTATGACATTGAAATGACAAACCACAATTTGGAGGTGGATCTTCTCCACTTTGATGGGGAAAAACGACCAATTTATTGCGCTATGTTGGCTATTCTATATGGTGGATTTATCAGTTATTTAAAAAAAATAACGCACCGATACCCAGGCGTGCTAAGCCGAGGGCGAACGCTCGTGTTTAATCATTTGACTTTAAGAAAGAAAAGAAAGAAAGAAACGCGTTTATTACAGCTACTACGACTCAAAAACTAAACAAACTAATAACTAGTGAATAAAATAAAAAAAAACGAATTAATACTTTACGTTCGTGCATTTCAAAAATTGTATTTGGTTACGACATAAAGGCGCATGTCTACTAGATTTTAATGTAAATGAGCTCATCCCGACCAGAAAGGAACCTTTTTTTATAGTGCGGGAATCTATAAAAAAAATATTCCTTTCTGTCAATTATAAGGCGGCCATGGTTACACAAAGTCCATAAATTACCGTAAAAACAAACAGCTGGTCAAACCAAATAGTTACTGGTCCCACTGAATATGGACCTTAGATGGTATATTAATACGTGAAGTCAAAAACTTTGTACCCCTTCTTTACGAAAATTAGCGGACGGAGGAGTATGAAATTTCCCACACACAGTTAATATAGAGAAAGAGAGCAGAATGCGTTTTTTTTTAAACATGCATCAGAAACACATTAAGCCAATGAAAAAACCATTACACACACTACATGCATTTATTTGACACACACGCATTATTCTCGACAGTAAACAAAAGAGTTAATCTTTTGTTTATTGTCGAAAGCCTTGTTGGTCTAGGGGGTTGTGCCGTCTTTGGACCACGGGATCCCGGTTCGATTCCGGGGTCGGGCAAGTGTCTTTAAGTAACTAGAGGCACTTGCTCTGAGTCTGGGTCATTTGTGTTCGTCAATTATAGGTAAGTCCTAGTGCAAAGGATTCGTTTTTATAAAAAATGATTGTTTTTTGTTAGTCTGTGGTAAAGTTTATAATAGAACTACAATTCTCATCAGAAAAATCGAAACCACCTTGTAAGTTTATTAAGTATTTATTATCAGAAAGTAGTTTAAGTAAGGATTATCAGCAAAAAGTTTAAATTTAGGAATATACATAATTATGTCAATTGTCGTTTATTAGTGAACATTAAAAGGTTTTCAAATCCTAATGTTAATGTTCTAAATTCAAATTTCATAACTTTCATATTTTGTTTAACAACCATAAAAAGGGAAGTGTTTCGATTTTTCTGATGAGTAGTTTAAAATATTTCCTACTATGGGTGGATGGATGATTGTTACTCTTTCACGTAAAAGCTACTGAATGGATTATAGTGAAACATTACAATAATTAAGCTTATATTTTTAAAAGCAATTCCAATCACCACGCCGCCGTTAAAACCGCGGGGCGCAGCTAGTATTGAAATGTAATTTAAATGAACTATGGTCGAATCTCGACCACGGGCCGACTAGTACTGTTCATTTGCCAAATGAGGTTAGATTGGTTGGCCACAAGGTTCATGTTGATCACCGTAATGAATGATTACCTTTACGAATGCATTGTGCGTGCGTGCAGAAATAATATTTTCACGGGTATCAAAGAACAGTCTGTAAGATCATTGTGTGAGATGTTATTAATGATTTTATGCTGATTGCACCGTGAAAGTGTATTGCGGTGGATGGCACTTAGTGTTGCAATTTCTATACAGTTGCCAAAAGATGGTAGAAGAAGGTGGATGGCCCATGGTATTAATCTGCTAAATTCAAATGTTCTTGCCAAGTGCTGACGTCAGATGCTTGTGGCTTACGTCCCGAACTGACACTGTGGTATTTGCAAGTTACCAAAACTGTCAAAATCGACAATGATTTTGAGACTATGCATTAACAGTTTTAGGGCCCAGATTGTGTCACCGTTGACTCTTACGACACCCGCAGGATGGAATGGGGTAGTGACACCATGTATTCTTTAGTCCGTGTGGTGACGTATTAGTTATAATATCTATCTATAATTGCGTTTACAACATTATTTAGTTGAAAAGCACAAGCAAGTTCTAAATCTAGATTCACCGAGAAAACTGCAAGAGCTCATACATTACAGTGATTTGTTCCACGAGATAGTAGTCTGCATTTCACAAGAATTCCAGAATATTCTATTTTATCGTGTGTGACATGTAAATGGAATTGTTTGTGACCCTGATATAATTTCAAACTCATTCTAGGAATATGAGTTATAAGCGAAAATGTGTGGTTTAAGATGTGCATAACATATCGCAAGTAATACCAGTACGTCGTATTTTTAAAATAGTAATCTCGTTTCCGTGTGGTGAAGGATTTTTAATACACTAGCTGACTGGGCATACGTTGTCCTAAAAGTACAACTCAAGATGATACAGTTAGAGAAAGAAATTAGTTAAAAAGTCGCCTACTAAAAAAAATATGAAATTAAGTTTTTTTTTATGTCGAAACATCAGAAAAAAATGGATAGGAATTGAAAAATGGATGTCCGCTTGACACAATTTTTTGGGACACGGACGTATTGACACTATTTAAACAAATATATACGCTATCAATAAGCTGAAGACAGGGCGCTATGGCGCTCTTTAGGGGAGGCCTATGTCCAGCAGTGGACTAATGTGGGCTGATGATGATGATGATACAAATAAATAAAATTGGAGTGTCTGTTTGTAATAACAAAATAACCACTTTTTACTAAATGCGTAGGTATGTTTACACAGTACCTAGATATACCAAAATATCATTTTTTTTTATTTTGTCTGTCTGTTTGGCTCTGGAACGGCTGGACCGATTTTGACGGGACTTTCACTGATTGGTAGCTGACTATAATAGGAGTAACTTTTTTTTTAGAATCTTTGCCGCGTGGGTAACATCGCACCAGTCCGAGGCCGGGAAGGCTAGTCTTTATATACAAAGATAGTGTCACTACCCCATTTCATCAGGTGACACATAATCTGTCAGATATTTTAATAAATTAATTCTTACCCGATGTGTCCCAAACAGAAAAGTTAACTCGGTTATCCGCTACTGCGCTCGTGGTGCCATATTTTTCAAACCCCGTCGGTGTGTATGTCTGTAACAATAGAAATACATACTCGTAATGTTGAATGTAAGAGGTAGGGGTAGGTCCAAATAGGCGGTCACAGTCGACTGCGTTCACGCGAACCTGTGGCGCCTTACGCGTGTCATGTGAGGGTATAACCGTGGGGTCTTAGTGGGTTAACGAGTCTTTATCGGATTCCCATATATTCGCCGTCCCCACCCCCTAGGGGCATGCATAAAGCATTTCCCCAGGGTCAACAAAAAAATCCGCCGCGGGAATCAGCGCCAGCGCCAGAGGGCCCAGGTTAATCTCCGGCCGCCGTAAGTGGGTAGTCTGGATAGAACTGGGAAGTCCACCGCCTGCGCAATACAGGCCCCGGGTGGAAGTGCCTCTCAGCGGTGGAACGGGGGGAGGATACAATAGCTACTACTACCACTACTACTTAGCCTATAAATGACCCACTGCTGAGTTGGGCTTCCTCCAAATACATAGAGGGTATTTACTACTATAGCTACCCCCCGTGTAATCGGAGGGGTCCGCCTTGGAGCTCCACTAAACGAGGCGGCCAGGGTCTCGGATTATGCTCTCCTATCGGGGAGCAAATCCCGTGGCCCTGGTTCAGACAGTCGAGGATCGCCATCGGTTTTAGTGGGTAGGTCGGGGCGCAATTTACCATCTCTACGCGCCCCGGAGTCCCATAGAACCCGGCCTGCCCCAACGACCGGGAATCCATGAGAATCTCCGACGTAAAAAAAGGTTTTGAATTTGCTTCAATGTGCCAAAAACAAATAAAACTATTTTTGTTTACAAACCTATTGTACCACAATTGGCCGTTTATAGCACACGCTTTGTTTTATTCTAGTTTTAGGCGCAAAGGGATGATCATCCAGCCAGCCGAGGCGGTATGTCTGGCTAATAGTCGCAGCGTCTAACGCCCGATAGTTGTAGTCGTGGAATTCTAAACTGTGCGAATTGCTCTTGAAACTTCGCTATCGCGGTGTAGGACTTTTTGGTAATTCTCGCATTTAGGCGGCTATAGTATTTCGTGATGCAATTAGTTCAGATTTTTCGGGTTAATTGTGTAAAGTATGTAGCATGTTCGCTACATAGCTATCTCCATTTCTATTTGAAGTTGTTAACATTGATTAAAGTTCCCAATAAAGATGATCTTATCTTAAAGTTACATTATCAAATTGTCTATATTACAATAGGGACGCATTCATCAGGTTATGAATACAATTTCCCTTATGAATATCACGTCGAGCCCTCGTGTCGCCTACGAGTAAGATTAATAGTCTTAACAATTAGGCCTTATGTATTTACAGCATGTGTCAGAAAGGTTGTATTTACTAGTGTTTAGGAAGAATTCCGTGTGGTATCGGATTTACAATACACTAGCTGCGCCCCGCGGTTCTACCCGCGTGGTGAAGGAATAAATTTTGTCGTCAGATTTTTTTGCTACTCACTATTTATATAACAATAAGTGTCATTATTGTTATATTTTGGACAGTTCACACAAAATCGTAGTTGCCATGTGGCAAAATTAAAATTCTATTAACCTAACACCCGCCATTCAATAATTTGACTGCGTTGTTGGTCTACTGGTTGTGCCGCATTAGATCACTGGTACCTGGTTCGATTCCGGGGTCGGGCAAGTCTCTTTTTGTAAGCCAGAGGCACTTGCTCCGAGTCTGGGTGTCATTTGTATACGTGAATTACATGTTTGTATACTGCCCCCGCGGTACAGGCCAGACATAGTGCAGTCCATTAAAAAAAAACAAAAATACTAATGATGTTTAAGTTTGACGATATTTAACTATTTAGACCCATACACAAATCAAATTTGTTTCAGGTTAGTTTTTGTGGTAGCCCTGTGAGTAGCGCCTGCGCACGTCATTCTTCGACCTAGCAATATTACTCGCCCTAGTGCCAACCTTGACCCGCGGCGAACGATATCATTGCTCTTGACTACGTATGACGCTAGGGTTGCCTCTGCTTAGGTTTCTTAAAAACTTAACTTGTGGTAACTCAGCATCTATCATGCATAGTACGATGAAACCTTTTGAGAAGAATTCTACATAATTCTGGGTATTTATTTATTACTCAGTCCATTGATGACCCACTGCTGAGTCGGGAATCATCCATCTATATATGGAGGGTAATTATTAGCCTACTGTGCCACGCTGGCGGCCAGACAGGTTGGCATGGGGCATTGGCATGTATCAAGTTTTCAGTTCTTGCAGCAAGGGTTTCAGCCTTATCCTTTACGCTATATACCTACTTTATGTATATACAGGGTGTCCCAAAAAATAGTGTCAAGCGGGAATCCAAAAGAAAGAGCAACCTTTGAGGTACCCGAGTCATCCCTGTTCTGCGATTTTTCATAGTTTTCGTATTATTGTTTTATTAATTATTAATTTAAATTATAGTTCTTTAAAGTTATATTCTCAATTTCACCACAGACTAACAATAAACAAAAGAGTTTATATGCGCGTGTGTGCACTGTGTGTAATGTATACATTTTTTTTTAATGTTATCATTCTATACTCCTACCCTATAGAAACTACTAGTTGTACCCCCGCGTTGCTACGGTCCTATCTAAATTAGAAAAAAAGAAATTTTTTTTTGTTCAGAAGCCTTTCTGGGCTCATTATCAAATGCATAGTTTACATAAATTATAGAGAAGGATAGATTCTTTAAAGGACATGCAGACAAGCAATAATTTTATATAAACGAAGAAAAAAAAAGTAAAAATTGTTTTTTGCTCAAGAATTAATACTCGTATATAAATAATCGACGAGTTTAACGACTAAAACATAAACTCGTAGGTAAAGCATGTTCCAGGATATATTGTTCTCAACAGTACCATCTACAAGAATGTCGGCTGTAAAAGACAAGACGCTACTCGTAGCTTGGAGCACGGCTGTAAAACTTACAATAACTTCTCCCTGAAGAATATTCCTGCGAGAGAACAAATAAGGATAAAACAACAGATATCTTTGTCTCAACAACTATATGGCCGCAGAGGGTTTAGAAAACGTTGACCTTATACAACGGTCAATAGTGCTTCGAACAGAGAGGACACTGTGGGATAATTTCTGTGAAAACGCATGTCTTCTTTTTCTATATTTATAAAGGAACTGTTCTATAGATAGATTGACTCATCACGATTATCTCTGCAACCATAATACCTAGAGACTTCAAATTTGGTAGTTTTTTTTTTCACCGAGTAGAGGTCAGCAATTTTTAGGAAATTCCAAAAAAATGTGTTTGCGTGGAGGTTAATTATTTGGCTAAACAACGTTTGCGGCATCAGCTATTTTCTAATACAAATGTAACATTTTTTTTATAGTCAACAACCCATATCATATTGAGGCTGTTAAGAAATATTACTTCATGTATAATATCAAATATAATATATTTATTCAGGTAGGTTTTATCACAAATCTCTTATATAGATTTACGAGTATGTTTAAACTACCTTCATCATCTTTTGGCCCTTGTCCCACGCTAGGTGGTAGCCTCCACTCCATACACTTCTATCGGCGTCATATTATCTACATTCATTTTGATCTTATGCATGTTCTCATTCACACAATCCATTCATCTCCTTACACACAACAGGCATCCCTGTTCATACTATAACTACCTACTACAAACTAATACTTGGAATACTTGATACAAACCCTGTGCCAACACGCTTTGCCAACGTAGCATAGTACGCCAATTCCCTACATCAATTTAGAGGAGCCTGAATTATAAGTGGGTCATTTATGAGCAATGATGAACACTCAATTTATAACCAGTTTCATAAAAACGATTCAAAGCTTTGGCACGTGCCGAAAGCGAAAGTTGAAGTTGTATAAACCTTAAAGCCTGTAATGGTATCCCCTGCCGCTGCCGCGTTGTTTAATTCAGTAATTTATATTCTAAACTTTGAACACTAATAATCTTGGTGGGTTATGTAGACACGGCGTCATGCTAAGTGTGCGTGTAACAAAAATCCCATAGCGATAAATATACTCAAACCTTATTTACGTATTTACAAGAGGAACTTTATTTATGTAGGTTTTATCACAAAACTCTTTTAGATCGTCAAATTAAAAACTACCAATATTATCTTTCGGCCATTGTCCCACGCCAGGTGGTAGTCTCCATACACACCTATCGGTCATTTGTATATTCACACCTTTCATACACATTTCCTCATTATTACAATCCATCCATCTCTTATTATCTCCCACAACCCACATTCATACTGAAACTTCCACCGGTTCAGATTGCTGCTCTACAGAGAAGCCGGCAAGAAACTCTGCAGTTGCTTTTATTTAAAATTATCGGTTTTGTTTACAAAAGGCACCAAACAGCATAGTGAGAGCAAGTTCGCAGATGAGGGAAACGCGCTACACTTTACGTGATAAGTGATTCTCTCTTTTCTCGCTATTCGCCTCGACAGGGCGATAAAGATCCGCGAATAAATCGGTCTCCGTCGCATCATTGCGTAAACTATATGATATTCCGTCAATATTATACGACAATGAACCACCAAATGAACCACCAAATGAACAGAGCACAGACACAAAATGTCAGTTTCTTCCAGGCATTATTGTCACTCAGATAAATTCAAGCGGTACTACATTTTATTACTTAATGTAGATTTAAAAAAAAAAACTTTATGAAACATACAACTGCGACAGGAATTCTATTATAGACTAACACTGAGGCCTTCAAAATATACATGGGCTTTTTGCAGTCGGTGGTGAGGTACCACTATTTTATATTCCCGATACGGAGACTGTGTGCAAAATTGCAAGAAGAAATTTGAAACTTATTTCTCCATTATTGTTCATTTATTCGTAACTTAAATACATAAGAGATAGGACAGCAAAGCAAAAAAAAATAAGACAAGCCCTCTGAGTTTCTTGCCAGTTCTTCTCAGCAGTGGTCGCGTTCCGAACTGGTGGTAGATGGTAGACCATTTGTATTATAATAGACTCATTATGAATATTGTGTTGACTTTTTGTAAGTGTCCATCGTGACCCCATCAAAATAAATGAAATTTGAATTTGAAATGCCGTTGATCCTAGGCTTGCGTGATGGAAAGCAACGCCAGGGTCTAAGATGGAGCAGGCAATTCAAGGAAATGCCCTGTCGGGCACCGGCTCTCACGTACACATGACGAAACACAGTCAAACTGCTAGGTGCCGGACTTATATGGTAGGGTGGTAGCTATCCGGGCGGATCATTCGATCCTGCCACCAAGCGAACTGGGTTTCGTGGTTGTGGGTCAAAAACCCACAGCCACAAAACAAAAAACAAGCGTTCATTCCGAGCCTGAGATGAGGATCCTGAGAAGGATCCGACCCGTACGTACCCACACGGGTAAAATGTTGGTCTCCACGAAACATTGTAGCACACAGACTACAAAGCTTGTGAGATATTTTTAAGACAGCTCATTTCCGATGGAACACAAACGTTGTGATTGAAAATTGAATTACAAAAGAGTCAGTTTCCCCTTCATACTATAAAGTAGAAAAGTAATTTATTTACAGATTTGCTTCTTTCAGTGGGCTGCCCACATTTCGGATGGCTGTAGGTATTTTGTTACAATCTATTTATTAAAATCTCTCTCATTTGGTAGTAGAAAACGAATGTCATGGATGATAATATTTAGAAAAATTACATAAAGTAAGTACCTTCTCGTACATCTCAAATAGTGACGAATTTACAAATCAAAGTAATTTTGATCAAGTTGGCTAATCCGAGTTTACTCTTTTCACTAGTCAAAATATACTATCACTAGCTGTACATTGCACGCGTTGCTACACCACTAACTAAAATAAATTTGAAGGAAAGACATTACGCACCACCCCTGGAAGAAAGCAGCAAGTGCACTTGCGTAATTTTTTTTTTATTGCACCAATGAATAGAGCATCACGGTTTACACCTTCTGACTAAAATTCGTGAAGCTGTCGGCAAAACCAATGAAATGAACGCAAAACAAAGGATTTTTTGCGAAACTAGATAGAAAAAATATCCATAGGTATAAAGAAATAAGCACATTTACATTTATTTCATTTACAATTTTCCCATTTCATAAAGTCGTAATAATGCTTACGTAAAATATCCACTAAGATTAATAGAAAAAAATATTTGTAAATAAACTTAAACACATATTTCACCACAATACTAATAGGACGGAGCTGTGCAAGTCCGGTTACGTACTTCTTCCGCGAAAGGTTTAGCTTAATGTGTCTGTGTAATTAATGCTACGCAGTTTATCCAAGCAAAATTTTACTAAACGCAATGCGTACTTGCAGTTACTTTCAAGTCTTTACGTTCGTAATCTTGAATTCGTTCTTTTTGTAGGAAATATTTGAAAAATATTCTCATGTAAAATAAAGTTATACTAATATAAGTAGTTTCTAGTATAAATTAAGTTATACTAGAAACTGATTTCAATATTGTAATTCGAAAAGTATATACTTTCGTGTACAAAACCTATAGCAAAACGCGAGAGTAAGGCCTGAACCATATCGAGGACCCTGGTGATTTATCATACTAATTTATGTACCTATTAGATTACTTATTTTCTCATAGATGACTGCGTGCTTGTGGAGCTCATATCAGTGACACCTGGGCAGTTACCAGCTGAGAAATGAGAAAAATAAAGTGCTACTTAACATAAATAAGTAGCCATACAAATTTAAGTTAATTAACATATTTTTTTATTACATTGAACCTACGGTTTGTACCACAAGTGAATTTGACTCGGCATCTATCAAACCACCAATAAAAGATCCTAAATTTACAACCAATTCGGTGGCTGGTGCTCTGAATCCGACCTCATCTTATATTGACAGTTATTCAGGAGTGCCGTGTTCATCCCTTATTAAAAATCTAATTACTGCTCCTGGATCATCGAAAGAGGATCTAATACGGGTACAGGACAAACATTTATAAATAATAAACCTGATCATTTCGACAATACCATCCTTACAGATCCATCAAAAGACAAAGATTAGAAATTGCCTGAATACAAAAGACTGCAGTTTTGAACAATTTTACTTTGTAGCATCAACTTCTACAGTATTAATAAGTGCGACGTTACTAGAGAACATTTTATTTCTGCTTGAATTTGAACGAAACTATTGAACAATGTGCTACTGACCAAAATCATCCGTTACCGTCTGAGTCTATTTTCATTGCAACGCAGTCCACAGTGTTTATGAATGATCAATATGGTATTGATGATGATGACAAACAACCTACATCTACAAAGAAACTGAGTCGTAAAAGAGATGAAACTTCATGGCGTGTAAACAAAAATAAGTCAAACTCAAACGGAACTTTATTTACGTAGGTTTCATCACACACTCTTATAAATCGTCATATTTATCAATACCATTATCATCTTACGGCCCCTGTCCCACACAAGGTGGTAGTCTCCACACACACCTATCAGTTGTCATACCAACATTCACACCTTTCATACACTATTCCTCACTCCTACAATCCTTCCATCGCCCTTGATCGCTCACAATCCCTGCGCCCACTCACATTCATGCTGAATCTACCACCGGTTCGGAAGGCTGCTCTACAGAGAAGTAATTCGTAATTCGAAAGTTATTGAAATATTCTGGGAAACTCGATCACTCTAAAGCTACGAAGAAAGAAAGGAGAGGAAAAGTGTTGGGTGATCCATGTGTGTGTAAAAATAAATGCCCTCTTTTCTATCTTGAAAAGACAACTCAGGAAGAAAGTTAGCATTTGAAACTTACTGGCAATTAGCAAGTCACGAGCGTCAGTGGGACTTGATATTGAAATATGTAAAAGCAAAACCTACACGTGATGCAGTAGAAAATTCTAAGAGACCTCGCAGACTTTCGCTAATGATATTGATAAGTTTCCACGTAAGGAATCTCATTACCTTATCCCCATAAAGCGAATCTCCTCTTTACAAAGGGAATATTTAGACGAAAAGCTTAATTGCGCTAAAATGCATGGCATTAGATTGGATTAAGAATAAATCCTGATTACGCAAATATTACGCCAGCCTCTGAACGATGGTTCAATATTGGTTTCTTCCAGCCAAAGAAGGATTTATGTGAAACTTGCAGCTTGTCTGATCAGACTGATTCTGAAAAAAAAAAGACCTACCAGTAGAAAGAAGAATTCGAAATGCATATTAAAAACAAAGACCTAATACGAAGAAACAAAGAAAAAGAAGAATCTGATATTATAGAAAAAACAATTAAGTACATGTTTTAACTTCGAGAAAGTATTAAGCTTACCACAATCGGAAGTTGAAGTTTTCCATTATAAACGTAAATACCCAGTGTATAATTTCACTGTATATAACATTTTAACAAAAAGTGGACATTGCTATGTTTGGGATGCCTAAATGACAAGAATAGGTGCTAATGAAATAGCCAGCTGCTTGTGGTGTTTTTTTACAAACTGAAGCTAAAAAGGAATAAAAGAAATTTCATTCTATTTGCAATCGTTTTGTTTTTGCCTTATATATTCACGCTTCTAAAGCGTTGTGTAATAAAATTACTAACAGGTTTTTACAGAAAGGCCATACTCAAAGCGAGGTTGATTCAATGCACTCGTGTATTGAAAATAGCAAGAAAAATCACGTTCTCTTTATACCAGACGAAATCTATGCAATTATTCGAAATGCCAAAGTACAGGCCAAAAATATAAGTAGAAAGAAATGGATCAGGTAGATTTTTTCAATTCCAAAAATCTTGTAAATGACGGCAAAAATTGGTAAAATGAAGAAGAAAGAGATAGCAACAGATCCTCAGTCCCCAGGGAAATTGAGAATTAGATACAAGTTTGATAATAATGCTCGTGGATATAAATAAAAGTGGAAGTATAGGAAGGAAAAGGAAAATTGCCGCTACTCAGGTACCAGTTGCTTTACAGAAATTGTACGATGCACCAATCAATGCAAATTTATACAAAGACCTAATGAGTATCTCCCAAGATAATCATTTACTTGTTATAATTAGCTGTTATAAATTACCAAGTATTTTATAACAGCTTGAGCATTCAATCAGCCGTTAACCTGTCAGATCCAGAGGTAGAGGATGATGAAGTTTAAAAATTTATAAAGAGTATGATATCACTCTATTTCAACAATAACTTTGCATGATAATAAACACTATTTCTTATATAGAGAATAGATATAATTATAATCTTCATTCGTCCCTATGGTTAAGCATTAACATACATCATAAACATAGTTAGACTATCGATTGGAAGGCATAGATAATAGAAGACACACTTTAAATATCTTATTAATTTTAATTTCAGAAAAGCTTTTTCTCTACATACATTAAACTCATTGGGCTTTAGTTGCTCGTAAGAAGTACGTAACTTTACTTACACACATGAATTTCTCGTGGAAAAAGTACGTAACACATACTTAACACTTTCGATTGGACTAAGATTCAACAGTGAATAAATGGATAAGTGAAATTACCTCAGTTGTTAAGGCCTAAAATACATAGCAGCAAAGCAATATGTGAACTTACTGCTGCACATATGGTTAATGTTTTGAGGAAGAAATAAGTAACAGTGTTTTTTTAGGATAATATTGGTTTACATATAACTATCATCAAATTTATAATATTGTGCTTACGAAGGTTAGTGTTAGCTATTACTGCTTACTACAAGATATTTTCTAGGACTGATAATAAAAATGTAGCGCGGTTTTTTTACGCTCCTGAAAACTTGGTGGAATACACTTACTGCTTTATTCCAGGAATGGTGCGATTACACAAATATTATTTTTTTGTTCAGAACATTCGTGGGCTCATGCACAAACTTTGCTGAAGATCCTCCAAATTTTTGGAGAGAAATAAGCCTACAATGCCACGTTTGCACATCGGGTTGTCAAAGGGTTTTTATCAAGTTTTCCTCTGAACTGCGTTAAAATAGTCACCTCTTAAAACTCTACTCTTAAGGATGGTATGGGTTGGTGACACGGAATAATTAAAATTTTTAATTGTTCCTCGCATGTAAACAGAGTATGCTTGCTGTTTGAACAGTTGTAATTTCATTATCATTCCGTGTATAGTATTCTAGATAAGCCCCTTTTGTACAAATATTATCTCTTATTTTAACACCACACTCAGTATCCCGTATGGTCTAGTGGCTAGGATACCTGGCTTTCACCCAGGAGGCTCGGGTTCGATTCCCGGTACGGGAAATTCTTTTTAACGATTTTTTACTCGTTGACAATATAACTAATTAGTTTTAACTAAAATAACGGCTGCCGAGAACATTTTTTTGTAACATGTTAAGCAAGTTCCCACGGATGTGAATGCGATGGTTCGATGGCAAAAAAATGTAAAGGTAATCGGATGGGATATTCTTTTAAATCTATAGAATTAAAAGAAAAATCATTATTTTATGACTGTGTATGTTTGTAATCCAATGGTGGGTATAAGACTCTCCCAATAAGAGCTCAGTGTCCTCAGCTTCTTTCTTCGGCCGTTTTTCTAAACACGTCAGGCTTAGGTGCCATAATGCCGAACCCATAGGTTTGGAGGATTCCCCAGACCAAGGAGTATCCATGAGCATTTTGACTGCCTCGTTGGTCTAGGGGTTACATGTGTCGCCTTTGAATCAGCGGCTCCCGGCTTCGATTCCGAGGTCGGGCTGGTGTCTTTGTCTAGATCACAGGCTCTTGCTCTGAGTCTGGGTGTCATTTGTGTTCGTGAACTACATGTTTGTAAACTGCCCTCGCGATACAGGTTATACCTAGTGCAAGGGTTTCGTTTTATTTTATTCTATGTATTAAAATAAGCTGCCATTCAAGGCTCTAGATGACTTAGTCTAAATATACTTACTGAATGAAGTACTCTTGCAACATTTCCTCGAGTTTCAGGATGTTTATTAATGTAATAATAGATGTTACGATGTTAATTTACCCAAGAATTCGTATGAATTATACCGAAGTTAGCAAATGGTCCCCGGCGCGGAGAAGTATGAACAATTTGCCAGTTTATCTGCCAATCTGCATACATTAGGAATACAGTTGATGACGGTTCGAGTGTAAGTTCTCAAGCGATTTCAAAAGGATGCGGTTTTAAAATTGATATACGAGTAAGTAACTAATTTGACCTTTGCATATCCAGATGATTTTTTTTTCTTGATTCTCTTGATCTTTATACAATAATAACTTTTTAACAAATAAAACTGTCGAAAAGCCAAAACTAGCTAATTAAAACAATTTTCGATATCGGTTCCAGCCGAAATTGACACTACGTAAATCGTAAGTCGAAGTAACGTTATTTTTTGTAACTATACAAGTATGCATATATTTACACTAGATGGCGTTGTTACAACCTATTGTCACAATCCGGTTCGAAATATGACGTATTTTACAATACACGAGAAATGCAAGACTGGATCCTAGTCTCAAGAGAAGGGAAACTTCATACAAGTCCTGTGCCAACCATCCTGAATAATTTGGACTAAGTCCAATTCAGCATTGTGTTCATGAACACAATGCTGGCTGCAACCCATGGGTTGCGATGATGAAAACCTCTCAATCAGTATCCGGAACATCGGATGCGTGTTCCAAACTAATTCAAATATTTTATGCCATTTCTGCGTTGATTTCATAATGCGAAGTGCTCCGAATTGCGCACCGGCGATTTTATGAGTTAACACCACGCGCATCGTGAAGTAAAAAAAAAGCAAAAAGAAACTGAATCACGCGCAAATAAAAAAAAAGCCGGCCGCTAAATGCCTCGGGGGCAAGGGGCAAATCGTTTTTTTTTAACACCACAGTGCCACCCTCACTAAACCTTTCCTGCCTGGATGGTTTACCGCCGCCCACTGACTTTTCTAACACGGGAGTCAAACACGACGCTGGAAGCAGCGGGAAAGTGGATCCAGAGGCACTGTCGGGGCAGTCAGCGCGGGACGGTACACCGATTGAAGTAAACTGTACTTAGTTCATTGACAACCATAATATTCATTCTTTTTTAATCTTCAATCATTCATATAATCTTCGTTCACGTTCAATACTTGGGTGAACATTTTAAAAATAGAATGAGTAGCAAACATTTGGTAAGCGGTCGTCGATGGAGGTCTAACTGTCCAGGGTATACTGAACTATTTTATAATATATATTCAATTAAGCGTCAGGTCAATTTATTTTGGTCTGTCGTTAAATTCAAGATGTCGGATGAATGCACTTGCATGAATAGGTTCCGTGGGACCTATTCAACCGCTGTGCACCGTATTAAGTGTCAATGAAGCGGAATTGGCAGTTATTTTAAGTGATTTTAAGTTTTAAATTGCTTCCCTGACTTGATTTTTAAAATTTAAACCTCTGACATAATAAGATTGCCAGTCTGCATCTCGTCGTAGCCGGGGGTAAATTTGCCAGCAGAAAGCCAGAGACGGTAAATTTGGGCTCCGTAGTATGATAAATACGTTGAAATTTTTTTTTCTTTTTAAATCACAATTTGTATTAATCGCGAAAGCGTAAGACATCAGAAAAGATAAGAATGTTTATTAAAAAAGATGGGTTTCACTGAAAACCAACCAACTATCTTTAATTATCATTACCCTACAAGCTTAGAATGCAAAGTTCCATAATGTTCTTGGGTTCTCTGTGCTCATTTTCAGACACTAACACTTTCGTCACCGTTTCAAAAAGTAGCTTATATTTGTCATGAAATTTGGCACACACTGAAAATATTATTCCGTGTGGTGACGGGATTAGAATACGTAGTGTCATCACCCTTTCCACCCTGAGTGTGTCGAATGAAAATTACAAAGCCGATAACCTAAGAGAAGGAAAACTCGATACGAAACCATGTGCTAACCCGTGTCTAGTTACGCTCCTCCATTTAACTGGAGGCCCGACTCAGCAGCGGGTCATCAATGAGCTGAGTATTAATATGGTAATATTAGCAGAACTATCGAATCGTTCATTATAGTTTTTCATACACTTGTAAAACTGTTTCTTATTTTCTATGGAGCTATGTACTAAAAACTGAATATCTACCAACAGTTTTGTGTTCTCACTTCGTACCATCAACTCGCGTCCTACACACCGTCACGCACAAAATTTGTGGATACTGTAATATAAATAATGTTTGAAACGCGAACCTTTCCGGCAACATTTATAAACGAGTTTTTCCCCGCAATATCGGTCTGTTTTCTGTAGCGGTTCCTTTCGAGAACACTACGGGAAAAAAGCTAATCACAGTTGTGTACGGAAACGAGAACAAAACAGGTGAAAATAACTTTAACGTGCTGCTTATAATGTCATATTAGAAGAACGGAGAGTGCATTATCGAATAGCAAGGATGTTGCATTAACGTGGCACAGAACTTCACTACGTAGATTTAGTTCGGAAACGCTGGAGTGTTTGTTAAGGCAATCAGCACGTGCGATGCTTTGCAGTGAATTTGTAGTTCTTTTTTCGAAAAGTCAGGTTTTTAATGGTGAGTTTCTAGAACGTTTTTATTTCATGTTTGTGGGTTTATGCGGAATATTTACAGAGTTTCATGCAAATAGAAAGTAACCAGTACAGTTTAGACTTTGATTCAGCAAACTGATATGGTAGGTAAATGCGTGTCTGTTACGCACTCGTGGCTTAACAGCTGAATCGATTTTGATCGACTATTTATAGTGGAAACAACTGTATAATTTGTATTAAAGTCGAATTTTGAATTTCAAACTCGAATATTATAAATTGTTGAAGTACACCATTTTTACCCATTTTTTTCTATGGGACCAATCAGAAAACAATACCATTCGAATAAAAAATGTTTTAGAAGAAATATCAACATCAAAAAATATCACCTACCAATGCGAGAATTACCAAAAAGTCTTATACCCCGATAGCGAAGTTTGCATCCCTTTGCGCCTATTGGTTTAACAGTCCCTTAACTATGTATGTATTTATATTATATTTGACTGCCTCGTTGGTCTAGTGGTTAGATGTGCCGCCTTTGGATCAACGGGTCCCGGGTTCGATTCCGATTGTCTTTGTCTAAACCAGAGGCACTGGCTCAGAGTCTGGGTGTCATTTCTATCTATAATATGTATGTATTTACAAAAAAAAAAAATTATATAAGTAGTTTATCAGCCATCTTGTTACCATAACACAAGCATTAAGTTGCTTAGCTTGGGACGAGATGGCGTTGTGTGAAATGTCAAAGGATATTTATTTATTTATTTTATTTATATTTAAAATTCAGTAAAAAAAAATTCAGCCTCTTTTACGGCTTACGGGCATCATTTAAGTTAAAAAAGCCAGTCGATTTCATATTTAGAAATAGTAAGTAAGCAACATTCTTACTAAATATGAATGAACAAAATAGATGAAAATATACTCTAAAAATACGCCTCTAGGGTGTGTTTTCATAGTGCGTCCCGTTGTGCCTCCGTGAATAGTTCTCAAAGCTTTATTGTCGGAATGTTGGCGCCACTTTTTTTCCTAACTTACTATTTCTACTTCAATGTTGCTTCAAAGTCGTTTTAGTATTTATTGGCCCATAAATAAGTAGTTCTTGTTATAATGTTAGTTGTCAGACATGAATCGATATTAGCGACTACAATAAGTTTTGAAATAACTAGATAGTTATTTACTACCTGTATTATGCCAAATGCTATCACTTCTCATGGTTATTCATATTCGCTATATAAGTAAGGTATTTTTGATAACTGACTTCAAAAAAAGAGGGTGTTTTTAATTTACGTCTTTTTTGTATGTATGTTACCGCAATATTTCCAAATCGGTTTATATGATGATACTGACAGAGTTACCGTCACTTATAAACACGATTTGGACAACTGTTCGATTCTATTTTATATGTAAGTTTATGTAAACGAAATACACTTGTCGGAAGTAATTAATACTTCTCCTTGGATTTAGAATACACAATGTCACCAACCCATACAATCCTGAAGGTGTCATAAACGTCTCTATGAACGCAAAGGCAGGCTCACATAGCCGCAAGAGAAGGAAAACTTGACACAAACACCTCGGCCAACCAGCGTGAGAGGGGCACTACTAAGCAGTGGATGATTTATTTGCTAAAATGATGATGACATTGTAAATAAATATATTTATCTCTTAATTAAAGACCAAAATGTATGGCGTAAAGCTATAAGATCGTTGTACCCCCGGGATTTTATTTCTTCCCCCTTAGCGATAGTAAATCTCACTTATATGGTACCTCTACGTGACTCCTGTAAGAAGTAGCTCCTTGCTCAACTAAGATATTTGGCGTTGCACGTAGCGTTACCAGTTTATAAAGAAAACTGTTTCAAAGATTTTTATTACTACGGAATAGAGGACAGTTCGGAACGCAATCGATCTTAGACTAAGTATTTTGTGCCATAAGAACACTTTTTGCCCGTGTGGAGACGGATACATAGTACCTATAGAATAGAATAGAATAGACAAAAACCTTTATTGTATAAACCAATTATGGCGTTCACAATCGTCAACGGATATATCAATCAGTTTTAGAACACTACTACCAGGTCGGAACGCGGCACCAACCGAGAAGACCTGGCGGAAGAAACTCGGAGGGCTTGTCTTTTTTTTAAACGCCATATTACAATTACCTTGTACGTAAAACTAACTAGTTTCGTTCGGTTCCGAAAGGCACTCAACTGAAATATGAATTTTATAATAAGAAAAAAATATATAGAATTTATAGAATAATAAAAAACTGAAATTACAAGTCTTGAATCCAGTGAGCCGACCAACCCCAAACAGCGGCACCTGTTCACAAGCATAACGCGTGTGGCAGCCATCGATCTCGTCAACCATACCAAAGGGAAGTGGTATAAACCATATACCACCCCACTACATCCTGAGGATATCGTAAGAGCTGACGAAAGGAAATGACAAGGCGGGTAGGTAGCCACAAGAGAAGGAACACTTGATAAGAAATCCTGTGCCAACCGGTTTAGCAATCATACACATGAAGGGCATGTTGTCAACGGCACAGATAATTGCAGCCGTCGACGTCTGCCATCGGCTGCCGTCGACTGCCATCGGCTGCCGTCGACTGCCGCCGGCCCGCGTCGACGGCTGCAGTTCATGTGTATCAGCGCTGAGCCAGCGTGGCATAGTAGGCTAATTGTCCTCAATGTAATTGGAGGCCCGACTCACAGTGGATCATTTATGGGTTGAGTAATAGTAGTAAATCAATTGTAATATCTAATCTGGGCGCTTCGAAGTGCAGTCGTCCCACGTAGTCAGTTCCGTAAAAACGACACCATCAAAACTCATTTTTTGTTTGAAGCTTAACAACGCGTTTACGCGCGTCAAAGATATTTCTGAGAATGACGCTAAAGTAGTTTTTGTAAGCTCATTCATAACTCCACAAGTGGATGTCTAAAGGGCTTGACGCGCACAGGATGTTGTTTTAGGACGGTGTAAACGTGTTCGTGTTTGTTTCTTTCACGTGGTCCTGTCAGAAACTATTGGTTAAAAAGAGATGCTGCATTCCACGGTTGGAATATTTTGAACCCAACTAGTACAGTCCGCGCCAATCTTTAGGGTCGGTCTGAATGTAGCCGTGTGGGTACGAACTTGCGCATCGCACATTTCATAACCAATACGAACGTAGCTAACACACTAACATGCGGGTGGCGAGGGCGCGCGCGGGCGTGGTGCCCTGCCTCCCCGCCTCGTGTACTTCCCGCTGATACCTGATTTTGTGTTGTGCGCAGCGTAATGCGGCTACATTCAGACCGGCCATACAGATTGGCGTGAACTGTACTGTAATTCTGAATTCTAGTAATCGGTACTACAGCCAACGTTATTGAAATGAAACGTCAGGCTAGTATGGGCCTCCGCGCATTATGCGGCCAGGCCGCGCGGCCAAGTCGCTGCGGCCAACTAATTCTTCTACGATGTATACAGCTGCGCGCATTACGCGGCCAGGCCGCGCGGCCATGTTTTGGTCGCGCGGACAACGAAAAACATCACGTCACATTGGCCGCCGCGGCCAACGAGATACGTGAATTTGTATGAAATTGCTCATTGTGCGCGCACTGGTCGCAGCGGCCACACGCTTTTTGTATGTACAGGATGGTGTTTGATACTGAACGTTTCATTGTTGAAATTCAAAACAGAATGGCATTATGGGACCAGTCATCGGATGATTATTCGGACAAAAATTTAAAAAGGCAATTATGGTTGGAAGTGACTAACATATTCGGTGGGGAAAATTTAGAAGAAAAAGAAAAAGGAGAACTTGGTAAATATTTTTTATTATTTAGTTTTGTTTTATTACAACAGTTTTGCTACATACGAGTAGGTGTAACGTGTGGGACAAAGAATCCTATCTGAGTCCAAATAAATTTAACTCCGTTTAGTATTTACAATTCTAATATATTTACAGAAGGAGTTAGGACAGCAAAGCAGAAAGAAATAAAAACAATAAAAATGTAAAATATAACCGAATAGAGAAAATAGCTAAAGGTGACAAATAGCTAAAGGTGACGCTAAAGGTCAATAAATTTGGTTGCCATAGAACCCGCGCACGGAATCTGTTATAGGACTCGCGTGCGCGAACTCTACAGCGGTATATAAATAAAACGAAGTCTGTCGAGTATGTCTGTCCATTAAATTAATTAGAAAAAGTAATTAGTAAAAAGTTTTTTTAGACATTCTCATATAGTTCAAAAATTTATTTTCATATTGCAGTACCTCTGGAAAGTATGTGTGATATATTCCTTTTGTAAGCCTCTCCCGTAACAATGGATGAATCCAAAATAAATTCTTGGTCCTTTTTTTCTTTCGCTTTTGTAATAAAGAACAAACTAGCGCAACAATAATGTCTTCTTCGACGTCCATTTTGGAGCACCATGTGAATTCGACTCTGTGTTGCCACATTCCAATTCCATAAATCTGAATTAAAAGGTCAAATATCTGTATGGGAACAATAAGCTACAACATTACTAGGTAAACTGACAAAATAAAGACTATCCTATTTAACATCTATTTATTACATTTGTACATATTTTTATTCATTTTGGAAATCAAACTGTTATCGATATTGAACTTAAAACATGTCTAATTATTGAGTAATTGTTTGGTTAAAATTGGTCCCTCCATCGTTTCATTACCTAAATGGTTTCTTGTTTTAGTTATAATCAAGTTAATTGCAGAAAATATCCTTCCAACCGCAGCACTGGAGTGAAGAAGGCATAATAATGCAGAAACCAGTTCGATAAGAGAACATATTTCTATTCTGCACAGTTGACTTGATGCCAAAACAATTCAGGATTTTCTTCACTTGATTCCAAAAAGCTATTGTTCATTCTTAAATGACGCCATTCAGTATCTAATTTTTGCGTATTTTTTCCCGATTAAGTTGGGAAACGCCTGCGCAATGTGTATCACTGACGATATACTGCGGCGTTTAACTATAATATAAAATATATTAAAAATGATACCTAATAATTAGTTTTTTCAAAAAATACATCCTCATCCTAAAATCTGTATAGATATAAAAGTTAGAAAAATCGTGGTCAAAAATCTCAAATAAATACAGATAAATCTGTATATATGGCAGCACTGATTCGACTGACAAATGTGGCCGCAGACGTGGCCGCGAACCCCCGCGCATTATGCGGCCAATCCGCGCGACTGGCCGCGCGACCTGGCCGCCTAAATGCGCGGGGGCCCTAAAGGTACTTCCCGCTGATACCTGATTTTGTGTTGTGCGCAGCGTAATGCGGCTACATTCAGACCGGCCATACAGATTGGGGCGGACTGTACTGTAATTCTGAATTCTAGTAATCGGTACTACAGCCATCGTTATTGAAATGAAACGTATACCTTCGTAATATTTCCGCGATCCAGACCAGTGTCATAAATATCATCATCATCGTTTCAGCCAGAAACGACGTTCACTGTTGGACATAGGCCTCCCGAAGAATTTCCACGAAGGCCGGTCCTGAGCCACCCGCTTCCATAATTATATAAAACATAATTATTTACGTTAAAAGTTATACATAAAACGGAATAACTTCTTACTTCTCAGTCTTTAAATGACCCACTGTTGAGTTGGACCTCCTCCAACAACATGGAGGGTAATTAGTCTACTGTACTACGCTGACCAGACGGGTTGGCACAGGGTTTCGTTTCAAGTTTTCCTTCTCTTGCGGCCAGGTCATCGGCCTTGTCATTTCCTTTTGTCGGCTCTTACGACACATTGACGACGGAATGGGGTGGTGACACTATGTATTCTAAACCCGTCACCACTACTCATAGCTGTGTATTTAATAGTGGAAATGGAAGCTCTAATGGCCATTAAACTTAAGAGTGACGTAGACCTCTGTCATTTCAGTTTAGCTATGCTACGTCGGTTACATTGTTTCGGTTGTGGTCTCCTAATTCGATGCCACATGATTGAATCAGACATGAGGACAATGCAGCCAGCTCAGATATCAGAATGTTTATCGATACAGGGTGAAACAGAAAAGGTATTCGCAACGAGCGAAATGTGCGAATGAGCTAAATATAATCTCAAAGTGTGAGAGTACATTGATGTTTTGTTGGCACAAGTACGGCACAGGCACGGGCGTATCAAGTTTTTATTTTCTTGCGGCTAGGATATGTGCCTTATCATGTCCTTTTGTCGGCTCCTACGACACTCTCGGGATGAAATTGGGTGGTGACACTATGTGTGATTAATCCGTTGCCACACGGAACTTAGATAATTGACAATTACATATAATCAATATATACCTAGTCTGATATTCTCTGTATAGATATTCTGACGTGTAAGCTATATTGTTGTAAAGTTTTATCACAATCCAGTCAGTAGTTTTTGTGTGAAAGAGTAACAACGATACATATAAATTTAAAAAGATAAATGTTTAGGGGTGACCACCCTTAACATTTAGGGGGATGAAGAATACATGATTTCCGATCCGCAGACCTACCAAATGTGAATATAAAATTACATCAAAATCGGTCGGGCCATTTCGGAGGAGTTTAGTAACAAACACCGTGACACGAGAATTTTATACATTAGAAGTGTAATTGCATGTTTACCTCAATGAACGTATCTGACACGAATCTTTGCACCAGCGACGTCTTTCCGCACTGGGTGTCTCCAACGAGCACAACTTTGATCTCCTCCTCCGTTGGCGTGCTGGCATTGTTGGTGTCTGATTTCTTCCCAGACCACATCTTGACGAAGTTCTGTAACAACAGAAGCGTTTGTTAATGTAATTTTTTTTTTACGAGGTGGATTGTGGTCGTACAGTGAGTGGTCATATGACAACAGTATTTTATTACGGAATGAAATAACATGATGTTCTACTTCAGTCTATTGTCTATCTCTGTGCAAAACTTCATCTAAATCTTTGCTGTCGTTTAGCTGCTTTGGCGTAATCGAGTAACCAAAATAATCTAAAATTTCAACTTTAAATTTTAAGTTGAAATCGATTAAAATATCTTTAAATACGGCAACTTTAATACTTAGTCTATAAATGACCCCTTCTGAGTCTGGCCTCAGCCTATTACATGGTGGGTAATTGGCCAACTGTGCCATGTCGGCCAGATGGGTTGGCACAGTAGGGTTTCATTTCAAATTTTCCTTCTCTTGTGGCCAGGTTTTCGGCCTTGTCATTTCGTTTTGACGGCTCTTACGACACCCTGAGGTTGGGAAGGGGTGGCGACACCATATATTCTAAATCGGTCACCATATCCTATTTAAAAACTTCACCAACCAATGTTCAGAAACCTAATTCACAAGCAACCACATCGGTAAGTCTCCCCCATAAATATGAAGGAATTCAATCATAAAAACGTACGACAGTGTTTTTGGACACAGCTCGAAAACTTGGATCATAATCGTTAAGCGCTACCAACATTGCCATAAAGGTTTTATCTTATGAAATACGAGTATATCCCTTTTGTGTACATTTTTGTGCGGATTTCAGGGAACTGTTGCCAGGATTTTGGAAAGATTTGGGATGATGTTCCATCATCATCATTGAAGCTAAAACACGTCTACTGCTGGACGTAGGCCTCCCCCAAGCATCTCCACAAAAGTCGATCCACGGCTTTATTAGGTCATCAAGGCAAAAACACACTTTTTACCTTAATTGGTTACTTTTATCACTACATAGTTTAAAACAAAGTCGCTTTCGTCTGTCTGTCCCTATGTATGCTTAAATATTTAAAACTACTCAACGGATTTTGAAGTGGTTTTTTTAAATGGATAGATTGATTTGTGAGGAAGGTTTATGTGTATATAAAATGTATTATATTGTAGAGAAACATTGATAAATTTAGTGGTTCATCATTGCACCCGTGCGAAGCCGTTAATTTATAAATGTAATAAAATATTATAAACAATGTCTAAAAATAGTAAAAAAAAAAACTTTAATATATACCCAAAAGAAAAGAGAAACTAAACACTAAATAAATCTAAATTAAACTAGGCACCGTATCCTCAGCGCTGCAGGGGTTTGCAAAAGTGCCCAGAAGGGTGGCGGCATTGCCACGCTGGATGGCAATGCTTATTCGCTCGGCAAAATAAAGGCCAGACTTCTGGTCATGCGTGCAGTCGAACAGCCGCTTTGCCAGGTCTTTATAGAAAGACTGGGCATTAGGGCCCCAAGCCCCAAGCGTCTCCACACCAAACGGCACAAATATATAACCGCTGGTTAAGCTGCTGAATTTTGCCGCTTGATGTTTTCCGCTTCCGCTGCAGCGGTACCGGGTGCAACCGATGTACTTGGAAGATATCTTTTTGCCTTGGGACATGTCTATCTGTAATTTGTTCCATCTTTGTGAAGACGGTTCCTCCATTTAATGGAAGGAAGCCCGACTAAGCAGTGGGTCATGTAAGAGCCGAATAGTGTGATATAACTAGAACGATATAACACGTTTTTTTTACACAAGAGCTGACCGCAAGAGAAGGTATTTTTGGCCAGCTTATAGGCCTTGACATTTCCTTTTGTCGCCTCTTACCACACCCTTAGGATGCTATGGGATGGTGACACTGTGTATTATTATATTATATTCGTCACCACACGGACACTTCACTATCACTACATAGTATAAAACAAAGTTGCTGTCGTCTGTCCGTCCCTATGTATGCTTAAATCTTTAAAACTACGCAACGGATTTTGAAGCGGTTTTTTTACTAGATAGAGCGATTCAAGAGGAATGTTTACATGTATAATACATGCTTAAATGTTGATGTTCATCATGGCACCCGTGCGAAGCCGTGGCGGGTCGCTAGTTAACATATATTTCAGTCTAAAGCTACCTAGCATTCGCAAACCATATGACAAGCTCAACATATACCGTAAGTGATCCTGAGTCGCAGGGATCACTTACCACCAGCTCTCTACATTGTTCCGCTAAAGTTTTCCAGCTCTCCGTGAGCACGTTCGATAAACACACTAAAAATGTACAATAATGTAAGCTTGCGAAGTTTCTGCAACTTAAAACTGTTGCTACAAAATTGCAGAACAGTTACACATTGTTTGGAGGATAGAACATGGTGTGCAGAAATTTTATCGATTAAGCTTTGAAGGGATTTCTAAAGGGATTTCGTCCATGTGAGGGTTTAGAATACACAATGTCACCAACCCACACTATCCTGAGGATGTCGTAAGAGGTGACTAATGGAGCGCACTAGCCGTATGAGAACGAAAACTTGATGCAAGCCCTGTGCCAACACAGCACAGTAGGCTAGTTCCCCTCCATGAATTTGGAAGAGGCCCGACTCAGTAGTGGGTCATTTATGGGCTGAAACGACGACGGATTTCTGAAGTGGGTACCATAGTGACTATACTGGGACAGGGGTCGTAAGATGATGATAATGGTAACTGTAAATATGACGATTTATAAGAGTTTTGTGATAAAACCTACGTAAATAAAGTTAATTTTGAGTTTATACTGGTATATGTATACTGCCTTGTTGGTCTAGGTGTTGGATGTGCCGCCTTTGGATCTCGGGTTTCCGGTTCGATTCCGGGGCCGGGCAAGTGTCTTTATGTAGGTAAACCAGAGAGAAGCACTTGCTCTGAGACTGTGTGTATTTTGTGTTTGGGAATTTCATGTTTGTCAAATGCCCCGCGATACAGGTTATTACCTAGTGTAAAGCTTTCGTTATAATTTTAAAAAAAGTGTTCGCTATGACGCTGTCAATAAATACGACTGTGTGGCCAACCCGTCTGGCCAGCGTGACACAGTATGCTCATTACCCTCCATGTAACTGGAGGAGGACTGACTCAATAGTGGGTCAACTATGCGCTGAATAGTATATCGTTGTTGTCAAACCAAAATCTGCTAGGTGCAAAAACTCTATTTTGAATTATCGAGAAAAAACATATTGTATAAAATTTTAAGAAGGTGAACTCCAAATAATATTGTCTTTGTAGTTGAACCATACTTCTAGGCAGTCCTTTGACATACATATTTTAAAGTAAAAAGTGCATTATTACGGTGTGTAAGTAAAATTCTCGAAAATGAATACTTGAAAAAAAATTTGGTTTGACAACGACGTTATGGTATGGTGTAAAACAAGAACGATATTATTTAACCCCCGATAAAAATAGGTTGGTATAAGTTTGACATGACGAATACGTAGCTTCTACGAGTAGACGAATGAACCAATTTTGCAGCACTTTCTTTGAAAGCAGGTTTTTCTGCTGTACGATCAGGGCGGGTTTAAACCTGTCATGCCTTTTGTAAAGTTTAGAGTTATTTGCGATTAAACTAATACTTTGTATTATTAATTCTAATTGAAATACAAAAACAAAAGGTTCAAGTAGCGTAAAACTTTATCAAATCTGGCGTTTACGGTTACGGTTACTTCAGTTACAGCAAAAAGGTTACAAGTCAATAGGTGCCGATCTCCAAATATCGACTTTAAGTTAATAGACGAAAGGTAGGAAATGTTTTTGTATTTGTTGTTTTTGTGGCTATTTACAATGGCTGGCCACAAAATTGATTGGTTTCCGTTGAAATTTCGCAGCCTGTGACTAGTGTAATTCAGAGCTGGAATTAATTTAAAGCGAGCTCTGGATTAAATAATTTATGCCTTTGACCCTATTAGTGCTGTTATTGCTTAGATTACTGTTGAAAGCCCAGATAATATACAAGCTAAATTGACCAATCACATATGCGGCCGTCACATGTACATTGTGTCACCAGCCCACACCATCCTGAGGGTGTCGTAAGAGGCGTCAACATGCTGATAACCTGACAACAAATGCGACAGAAGAAGGAAAACTTGATACGAAACACTGTGCCAACCCGTCTGGTCAGCATAATTAGCTTTTTTTTGTTGGCGGGGATAAAATCCTTTATGGATTATCCCCACCGGCCTGGGGAAGGCCAGCGGGGGGTGTGTGGGACTCTCCTCCGAAGACGCATACCCACTAAACATCCCCGGGGTGTACCATCCCGCGCTTGCTTCCCCGTGGGCTGTATCTCCACGGGGAGCATACTTAGCCTACTGTGACACAGTACATATCCACTCCATACACCCTCCATATAATTGGAGGAGGCCCGACTCAGGTCAATAAGAGCTGAATTGTAGTGTAGTATACAAGAGATGGATGGATTGTAAGAATGAGGAATTGTGTATGAAAGGTGTGACTGTAGATATGACGTCTGATAGGTGTGTATGGAGACTACCACCTAGCGTGGGACAAGGGTCGTAAGATGATAACTGTAATATTTTTTGTGATAATTTTAAGACGATTCATAAGAGTTTTGTGATAAAACCTACGTAAATAAATAAATATCCTTGGACATTTCACACAACGCCATCTCATCCCAAGCTAAGCAACTCAATGCTTGTGTTATGGTAACGAGATGGATGATAAACTACTTATATACATATATTTTTTTGTAAATACATACATATTATAGATAGAAAACACCCAGACCCGGAACAAATACTTGTAGGTCGTACAAATATTTCATCCGTGCGGGGATGGAACCCGCGACATGCTGCGCAGCAGTCGATCGCCAACCGTGTCGTCATAAATAAAGTTCCTTTTGAGTAGTAGATGAACTTACGCCCAAATGAAATGTCAACACTTCATAATGTTGTGTATGTAACAAGTATTTAGAAGAAACTCTATAAAAGTAGGTCTCCATCATCACAGTTTAGGGTAAACCACATTTGTGTACGTTACAGCAATTCATTGGGCACAGGCCGCACGTTGCCAACGTAAACAGGGCCGAGTATCGAACCCGGAAAGGCGCGTCATACACAAACTTCAATGAAAATAAGATGTTTACTTCATTTGTTGCGGAATTTCGATCTAATATTGTTCATTAGGGTTTTGATCTACCAGCTGTTGCCTGATTTTGAGATCATGTTAAATAATAATCTTCTCGTCGCTTCGCTTCATAACTTCAGCCCATATATCATTCTCATTCTCCAAATTCATGGAGGGAAACCGGCGTACTATGCCAAATGCCTGTAACAAAACTCTTGGGGCAAAGTGAAGTATCTTTTGCATTACTTTTGTGGCTTCTTACGACACCTACACATCACCGCAATCTGAAGTTGTTGCAGGCCAATTCCCGCGATCTATGTTGGAGGAGGCTCGAAACCAGCAGTGGGTCATAAAAGAGATGGAGATAAGAGGAGATGGAAGCGAAGTAGAAAATAGAAGATTGATTTACAAGTAGTTTAAATAGGAATGAATATTAGAGTTGGTACGACATTCTAAATACAATAATCACAATTTAACATTTCTATCCGCGTGGTCACCGCACGGAGATTTAGAATAGACAATGTCATCAACCCATACCATCCTGAGGGTGTCGTAAGAGGTGAATAAAGAAACGCTAGAGGCAGATCACCCAGCCGCAAGAGAAGGAAAACTTAGTATGTACAAACAATGTCCCAAGCCGTCTTGCCAGCAGCGTGGCAATTTCCCTCCCTGAATTTGGCAGAGGCTCGACTCAGTAGTGGGAAACTTACGTGCAGAAACGACGAAAATTAAGGATTTTAAGATTTTAAGGAACCTCTCTTCAATTAAACAGATTTTGAAGATTTTGATTCAATACCAACGCGAGAAAACCAGCTTTGAAATAAAATAACCACATCTTAATTGGTCCATTAGTTTAAGAGCTACTATACCTCAGACACACACAGACACGACACACTTATAGCACCCCTCTGTCTGTCGCATATTACAAAGAAGATTAAACAAAATAATATAGTGTCTTTGAATCGCTAGACTTCGGTCTCCTGTGGTGTCGACTAACCTTTTTGCTATTTAGGTAAGTTTTTTCTAGGTTAGTCGACAAAGAATAATCGAAGAGCTGGTTACCTTGGACAAAGAATCAGTGTAGCGATTCAAAGGGGGAACGCTGCCAGTATCTTCGGAACCTTGCCTAAAGGGACTCCTTTAAATAATATAATAATTTAAACTTAAATACTAAAGTTTTAGGTTAATTGGTATTTTTAGTCTTGTTAATGTGTACTTTTTATATATTGTCTAGTCTGGGTGGAGTATATCTCTGTGGTGACGGGAGTAGAATACATAGTCTCACCAACCCTTTCTACCCCGAGGGTATCGTACGAGCCGACAAAAGGAAATGACAAGGCCTAAACCTATCCGCAAGTGAAAGAAACCTTGAAACAATCCCTGCCCAGTGTGACACGGTTAAATTACTCTCCATGTCAGGGGCTGTCATTAATCACGTGATATTTTTTTAACATTTTTAACCCCTCCCTCCCCGTTGGTGATACCTGGCGAGGTTTAAGACTAATACCACCCCCCCCCCCATCAAAAATCACGTGTATTTTTAGTACCTTCAAAGAAGCTTAAACACGCCGCTTTTCGGTTCAGAAATGACGCGTTTGACGAAAAATTAAATACACGTGATATCTTACTATACCCCCCCCCCCCTACTAACCTCACGTGATTAATGGACAGCCCCTTATGGGAGGAGGCCCGACTAAACAGTGAGTAATTTATGGAATGAGTGGATTAGTGTAGAACGGTAATAGTCATGGTAATCATAAAGGTTATTATCCTCGATTCTAAGTTTATTATCCTATAATTTTTCCTAAAAGGTATTGTATTGTTTACCTGAAAAAATATCACTTCCAATAATTGCGTCGATAGGCCTCGTCTCCCCTTTACCTGTCCTAACCACAAATACAGAAACCCTTTTAACATATTGCCGGTACTGTTTCGGAAAGGACGATGAAGTTTATTGTTCCAACCTAGAATAGGGTATAAATACATATAACACGCTAAATAAAAATAAATAAATATGCTTGGATATTTCACACAACGCCATCTCGTCCCAAGCTAAGCAACTTAATGCTTGTGTTATGGTAACGAGATGGATGATAAACTACTTATATACATTTTTTTTTTGTAAATACATACATATTATAGATAGAAATGACACCCAGACTCCGAGCCAGTGCCTCTGGTTTAGTCAAAGACACTTGCCCGACCCCGGAATCGAACCCGAGACCCGTTGATCCAAAGGCGGCACATCTAACCACTAGACCAACGAGGCAGTCAATTATTGGAATATAATATACAGATACATATGTGTAAAATATATTCATATATTCTACTACCACTCAGCCCGTGCATGAGCCACTGCTATGTAACTGGAGGAGGCCCGACTCAGCAGTGGGATAAGTAGTAGTAAGTAGGTACTATATACCTGTATCGCGGGGCACTTAACAAACACATACATCACGGCCACAAATGGCACAACGACACTTACACAATGCCCGACTCTGGAACCGGGACCTGTGATTCAAAAGCGTCACATCCCACCCAAATATTTCACTTGGTGGTCTAATGGTCCGCCCGGCTAGCTACCCCCCCTCACATTTAAGTCAAGCATTTATGTTTCGTCGTGTGTATGTGAGGGCCAACAGGACATTTCCTTGAATTACCTTGTCGTTACTCTCCATCACGCAAGCCTAGGGTCAAAGGCATTCAAGTCACTGATAAAAAACAAACAAAAGCCGTTTGAGTTAGAGATTCAATTCCAACAATCTGGGTAATGGAAAATGGCTTTAATTTACAAAATGGACGAGAAATCAATATGTAATAACAGCCACCTGTAGCCCGTTTCACATTCTACCGTTGGGACGGGGACCCTTTTAACAGATTGTTCCCATTTCAGGCGCGAAGTTTATACAAAACAATACCTAATATAAAATACAAAACCTATTTCAAAACATTTTATTTATTAAGTTTCTATTTAATTAAATCCGGCGTCAGTTTGCGTTCCATAAAAGTAATAAAACTGATTATAATAATAACGTAATTCTGAAAGTTATTATATAAAAATCGTTCCATAAAAAAGCTTTCTCAGAAACTCAAACTCAAACTCAAAATTAACTTTATTTACGTAGGTTTTATCACAAAACTCTTATAAATCGTCATATTTACAGTTACCATTATCATCATCATCATCATCTTACGTCCCTGTCCCACGCTAGGTGGTAGTCTCCATACACACCTATCAGTCGTCATATCTACAGTCACACCTTTCATACACAATTTCTCAAGTTTACAATCCATCCATCCATCTCTCTTCATCTTCCACAACCCTTACGTCCATCCACATTCATGCTGAAACTACCACCGGTTCGGAATGCTGCTCTACAGAGAAGAGCCGGCAAGAAACTCTGTAGTTGCTTTTTTCAAATCAATGGGTTTGTTTACAAAAAGCACTTAACAGCATAGTGGGAGCAAGTTCGCCAGATGAGAGAAACACACAACACGTTAACGCATGAATGACAACTAGGCCTTGGGTCAGGGCCAATCAAATACAAGTCCGCGAATTAATAGCTATCCATTGCGTCGTTGCTCACACATACAGTGTACAATATATGACATTGTCTAAATGCTACGTACAAGTGAGATATATTATTCAAGAGGCTAAAGGAACAGAGCACAGGCACAAAATGACAGTTACTTCCAGGCATCAATGTCACACAGATAGTCATTGACGCGGTAGTACCCTTTATTAATTAAAGTAGCTTTCACAACATTTTTAAACTTTATGAAAGGTAGACTGACAATAGCGTCAGGAATTTTATTAAACAAGCGAACACCGAGGCCTACAAAAGATCCATGGGCTTTCTGCAGTCTGTGGTGAGGTATCACTAGTTTATGCCTATTCCTTGTCCGGATAGTGGACGTAGTGACATCACAGTTGGTCTTATACTGACTGATATTCTGTCTCACAAATAAGATATTAGCAAGGATAAACTGCGATGCCACAGTCAAAATTCCTATATCACAAAACTTATTCCTAAGTGATTCTTTGGGTCCTAGATTGTAAATGGAACGCACAGCACGCTTTTGTAATACAAATACTGTTTCAATGTCTGCGGCGTTGCCCCAAAGCAGAATACCATATGACATGACGCTATGGAAGTAACCAAAGTAGACGAGTCTCGCGGTGTCTACGTCGGTGAGCCGTCTTACCTGTCTCACAGCGTAGGCTGCTGAACTAAGTTTATCGGCAAGTTTAAGAATATGGGGCTTCCATTGTAACTTGGAATCTAAAGTGATGCCCAAAAACTTTGTTGAATCTTCTAGGTCTAAATATTTATCATTTAATATCAATTTAGTAACGCTTTTTGAGTAAGAGGTAGTGAACCTAATGCATTTTGTCTTAGCTGCATTTAACAATAAATTATTTACAGTAAACCACTGTGATATTTGCACGAGTGCGCTATTTACATCGTCAAAATTTGTTTTCTTACGGTCAACTTTAAAAATAAGGGATGTATCATCAGCAAATAGAACAATGTTACAAATATCTTTTACAAAAAAGGCGAGATCATTTATATAAATTAAAAACAAAAACGGACCCAGAATTGACCCCTGTGGCACGCCCATTGTTAATGGTGAACCAGTAGATTTGACTCCATTTATGTCCACAAACTGCATTCTGCTACTCAAGTATGACGCAAGGAGATTAAGCGCGTTTAACTTGATACCATAGTGTTGTAGCTTTCTCAAAAGAGTGTTGTGATGTACACAATCGAAAGCTTTGGATAGATCACAGAAAACACCAATCGCGTCTTGCGAGTTTTCCCATGCATCATAGATATGCTTTAAGAGTACAGCACCGGCCTCAGCGGTGGAGCGACCCTTAGTGAACCCATATTGTTCACTATGTAGCAATTTACATTTGTGGAAATGTTGAAGTAACTGTTTTAAAATAATTTTCTCAAAAATTTTACTTAAAACTGGCAAAATGGAAATGGGTCTATAGTTGCCAAGCTCTTTCTTGTTGCCAGCTTTGTAGAGTGGGATGATTTTTCCATGTTTCATTAAATTTGGGAATACACCCACATCTACACACTCATTAAATATATTAGCAAGCTGAGGAGCTATATCTGAAATAACCCCTTTAATCACAACAGTTGATATATCCCACAAATCCCCTGTTTTCTTCAAATTAATACTATTAAAGGCTGTAACTATATCAGTGGGGCTCACATAAGTGAAACTGAGTAAGCCTGACGACTCTACAACATTATCCTTGAGTAGCATTTCAGCATGGACAGCAGATGAAGCCAAAGACGTGGTGATTTCTCTTGGAATACTTTCAAAATATTTATTAAAGCTTTGAGCTACATCAAAGTTGTTATTTATGACACTACCATTTATATTTAATTCAAATTTAGATTCAAGTAGCTTTGCTTTGCCCGTTTCGTTATTAATAATATTCCAGGTGGTTTTTATTTTATTATTAGATTGTTTTATTTTACGACTAATGTGTAAAGATTTAGCCGTATAGCAAACTTTCTTAAACAATTTTGAGTAGGACCTAACGTATTTCTGAAAGGCTAAATCAAAATTAAATTGTTTCAGAGCGTATAAATTATATAACGTATTCCTACTCTTATAAATACCTGGAGTAGCCCATTCACAAAACTTCATCTTATTACCTTTGGTGAAGGTTTTTAATTCAAATATGCGATTGTACTCGATCTGAATCATATTAAATAATTTTTCATATTGATTATCTGGGTTACCACGCACGTGAGCCATTGCCACAGTTTTCTTAGCAATAATGTTTTGGAATATGTCAATTTTCCTACCTGTAACTGGTCTAGCAGAAAACGTGAGTCGATCGTCTGCTTTATAGTTGGGAAGAGTTAATAATTGCCCGCAATGATCAGATGGGAGATCATTAATGATAGATTTATTTATCAAGTGACAGTTACAGAAGAAATTATCCAAACACGTAGATGAACTATTAGTTACTCTAGTTGGCTCACTAAACGAGGGCGTAAGTCCAAATGATTTAAAAAGATTAATAAATCTACAAGATAAAGATGACTCAATTAACAAATCTATATTAAAGTCACCACATATCAAAACATGTTTACTGCCGGAAGTAACTTTCTTTAAGACATTTTCCATGACGACCTCAAAAGTACTATAGATCCCAGATGGTGGCCGGTAAACGCACACAATAGTGTAGTGAACAAGTTCTACACACGATAATTCAATAGTACGTTCTATTGAGAGATCGACTATATCCTTACGTTCTTTACCTTTAACTTCTTGAGACACAAAGATAAGAGACCCACCGCGTATGGCAAACTTTCTACAAAAGGCACTTAAAATTCTATGATTTCCATTCCGTCGACCAAGCTCATGCTCCTTCAGCCAATGTTCAGTTACACAAAAAATCTGAACATTCTTATTCTCTAAAAATAGGTCGATTTCTAAATCTTTGCTAGCCATGCCCTGCATGTTCTGGTGAACAATCCGTAAAGGAGAAGGCATGGCTGTTGTCTTATCTAGTTGTTTAAACATCTAGATGTGTCGAGAGAACTGTGAATAGCACAGTCTGTCATAGTCTTAGAACTAAAGTTATATAAAAAATTGTCTGTGACAGAGTCAGCAGGTTGTATATTATATGCTAACAATGTAGCCATTTGTCTCTTAAACCTAAGGGGCAGATGCATGTCATCTTTTGTCAGTTTATAATTTCTAATAAATGTATTACAGTCAAAATATTGTATAACATTATTGTGGCGATGAGTCATATTGTATATATGCATATTTAGATTATATATTTGTCTATTTTGATTAACAGACAGGCTATTTGAATAAGGAAGGGCACTTACAATAAATTTGCAGTCATGCTTGTCATTTAGGTCCAATAACTGTTCTACCATTTTTATTATCTGTGACCGTCTAACTGATAAACTGTCACCAAACAATATAATTATTGTTGTGTCCTTGTCAAAGTTAATAGGCTTAATATTATTAACTAAACTATCTAAGTTAATACCAGGCGAACACATGTTTAATACAGGCTGGTTAATTTTTTGCCTTAATAACAAACTTAAACCTTGACCTATTTTATCAGAGTAAACTATTACTTTTGAAGATGCCGCTGTAGAGGGGCTCACATCTACTTTTACATTTACATCAATTGGATTAGTCAAAACCCTATCCACTGTAAATAATGTTAATGACTCTCTATTCGCTTCAGAAAGTGTAGGTGGGTTTTGAGTGTCAAGCGCAGTCACTGAACTGGAGCATAAAACTTGATTATTGCATCGGTCTGTTAAGGACTCAAACCGCTCTGCAGTGTATGTGCTCATCTTTAACAGTTCATTTGTTGCCAAAATGTGGTGGTTTATTTGGACTTGAGCATCTTCATATTTCCTTGAGATGGAAGCAAGCTCCTTTTGAAGGTCCAGTATATCCACTTGTAAGTTATATGTGTCTTTGTTATACATATACTGACTTTTAGTGAGGTTGTCTTTATAAAATCTTAATCTAGATATTAATTTAAGCCTATCTGAACTTAATGATTTTAACATGTGTGTTTGCTTATTAACTTTTAATAATTTCTTTGTCCGCTTAATTAACTTGTTAATTTTGACATACTTTTTTATCTTTTTATTACTGGACATGGTAGCAAATTTAAAATTTTCAGCCTGCAATGATGTATTATATTTATTACAATCAGCCTGCCCCATTAATTCATCAAACAGGGACTGAGTGGTACTACTATCCTGCATCTCCTTTAGCTGTTCAATGAAAGAACTTCAATGGAGCCAATTTTCTGTATACTTGTATAATTGTTGTATTATATGCACCTCTAAAGACATACATAAATTATTTGTTTATTTGCATAAAGTAATAAAAAGAAATACAAGAATTAAAACTAAAAAAAAACATATTTAAACCTTAAATCTAAAATACATTTTATATCTAATCCTGTAACTTGTAAGTAAACACAAAGACTGATCAAAGACCAGTAGGACTGACCGAGTGTAAAAATATTTCGAAACATATTTTAATCAAAAATTATGACATAAATTCATGAAAGTATTTTTATTAAAATTATTACTAGAAAAGGAAACGTAAATTAAAAAATAATTAGAAAGAAAAAAATAAATAAATAATCCTTACTGAAATCTTCCAATAATGTCCGAGAAGGCTTAAGTTATAGTCATCATTTCAGCCAAAAGACGTCCACTGCTGGACATAGGCCTCCCCCAAGGATCTCCACAAAGGCCGGTCCTGGGCCATCCGCATCAACTGCTTTCCGGTGACCTTAACCAGGTCGTCGGTCCACCGTGTGGGAGGCCTACCAGCATTGCGCCTTCCGGAACGCGGTCGCCATTCGAGGACTTTTCTGCCCCATCGGGCGTCGGTCCTGCGAGCTATGTGCCCTGCCCACTGCCACTTAAGTTTGGCAATCCGGTGGGCTATGTCGGTGACCCTGGTTTGCCTGCGTATCTCCTCATTTCTGATTCGATCTCGCAGGGAAACTCCGAGCATAGCCCTCTCCATTGCCCTTTGGCTGACTTTGAGCCTTCTGATGGAGCCCATAGTGAGCGACCACGTCTCTGTTCCATATGTCATCACTGGCAACACACATTGTTGAAGAGTTTTGTCTTCAGACACTGCGGTATTGTGGACGAGAAGATCTTTCGCAGCTTCCCGAACGCTGCCAAGCCCAGTTGGAAGTTATAGTAAGCAAGATAAATAGAAAAAACAATCAAACCGAAAAAATATTTCGTCGAATCTGGCCGGTATTTTGGCTTTTTGTTTACATTCAATCTTTATTTAAGACGGAAAGAAATCTTATTAGTTTAGTGTTTTCAGCGCGTATTTAGATTCCGACCCGGCCCATTCACGAAAGGAAACGCCGAAAATAAGTCCGCAGGAACATCTAATAGACAACTAAAAATATACAATCTCCTTGCAGTTAGCCACTGGTCGGACACCGCACGCAACGATACCGACGAAAATAAACACAGACAGGTCACTGACGTTTGACCTGTTATCCAACAAATAAAATAACCACACCACAATGGATTTGAACGAGAATAAAATCAAAGAAGAAGTCGCCAGTTTCGTGAATAACATCCAAAAGCTTCTGCCAAAGAAAAAGGAGTTCATAGTCATTGAGCCGCAGAAGATACGCATGATAAGGCTTAGTGACATTCACGCTGAAACGAAAAGTGTCTTCCCACAGTGCTTTTTTGGAGCACGACTGACAATTCTGCGGGAAATATTGGACAAAGTCAAGCTTGTGCAGCAATACAGCTATGGAAAGTCGAATGAATCGTACAAATTCTTCTCGCAGATCGTCCACAAGGAGATGGAGCCGAAGACGGTGGAAGACGGCTTATTGATAGATTCTACTGGTTCCGCCAAAGCAACGTACTCCGAGATGATCGATGAGACATGCGAAATGCGACTTACTTCGAGGATAAAGGATTTAATATCATCAGAAACGGAATTCAATCTGCAAAAGGCTTATACAAATTCTGTAGGCGCTTTGTCGTGCTCTGTGAAAGACGTCGACCCAAGCACACTGCATGCTGTCACTCAGTGGATGTACCAAGTGTTGCCAGACTTTTCTCTGGGCACCGAAGTTGGATTAAAGCCTTTAATGTCCCCCCCTTCATTAGACGTCGCAGTCAGTGCAAGATTTGAGAGACCATCGTACGTGTTCTCATCGACGATCAGCAAAAATGGTTTTCAAATGTGTTTTTACAAGCAGTTTTCGCCGGATTTACGTGTAGCTACAATCGTCAATGAAGGAGTCCGAACTAATCAGACGACGGTGGGACTAGCGCTGCATAAGACCTATTTGAACGGTTCAGAGTTGAAAATTTTCGTAGATTCCCACCGCTGCGGTGGATTTACTTTTCAGAAGGATATTCTATTTTACGAGCCCCACAACGAAGTTCGTGTTTTGCGTCTTAGAGGAAGCACTTTGATAGATCGGCAGAGGCGGGTACGATTTGGGGTTGGTGTGAACTTGGATTTTTAGTTGGATGTGCCGTACAAGATAATTCTCGCATTACCCTGAAAGTGTGGTTGTTTTTTACACATATTACTAACTTTGTATATAAGTATACATAGGTTTTAGTATTTATTTACCTTGCTACCATCTGTTCAATTCTTTAGAAGTGTGATTAAAGATATTGGTTATATAGTCGTTATTATTGTTTGTTGTTCAACCTGTTCCTAACTTATTTAAACTTTGCAGACTAGTTATTGCCTAGCTTTAGAAATCTTCACGGATTAAGTTGTAGCTTAAGTACATTTGTCCTCTGTGATAACTTATGCTATTACGACGATGTATAAAGTACTTTTTTATTTATTGATAGGGTACGTAATCGATCTTATTCATAATAATCTCGTCGTTTCAGTCCAGAAATTACCCATGAATGAGTCGGGACTCCTCCAAATTCATGGAGGGAATAGGACAGATTGAGGGACCACGCTAGCAAGAAGGGTGGGCACAGGGTCTGTATCAAGTTTTCCTTCTCGTAGAGTTGGTGGTCTGCATCTTGTATTACTTTAGTTGCCTCCTAAGACACCCTCGGTAGCCCATGGGTTGGTGACACGGTGTATTCTAAATGACTTGACTATAAAATTTAATTCAAATGACACACAGATGTATGTAAGAGTGATAACGTAAGCGGCGACATTAGAAACGCAAAAAGCAACCAGAAGAGAAAGAAAACTAGATATAGAACCCCTTGATTGCCTTGTTGGTCTATGGGTTAGATGTGCCGCATATGGCTCATCGGTTAGATTACGGGGTCGGGCAAATCTTAGTGTAAACCAGAGCGCGATACAGATTATACCTAGTGCAGAGGTATCTTTTTATATGTATATAAATTGGGCGTCACGTTGATGTCCGCGATGGGCTCTTAAACTAATAAACCTATTTTAATCAAATTTAAAAGATAGGATAGTTTTAATCTCAATTTATAGTAGCAATATTATTTTATTGCAAACTAGCTGACCCGGCAAACTTCATCTGCCTCAATAAATAAAACACCTGAAAGTTTTTCATTATTTCTCACCTTTAAACCTTCCCTGGACTTCCACGAATAAATACCAAAATTAGCCACATCGGTCCAGCCGTTCTCGAGGTTTAGCGAGACTAACGAACAGCAATTCATTTTTATTTATATAAATAGATATATTATTTGTCTATTATTTAACAGTCACCATTATACAAAGCTAACAGAGCTCCAAACGATTCTAACAGATGGCGATATCTGTTCAATGGATTCAGTAAGTTTTCAATAGATGGCGCTATGTTAAATTCATGTATCTTAATGTTAAATGTAATATAATCAAAAACTAAGCCACAGCAACGCGTGGCCGGGTCTGCTAGTTAAATATATTAGCCGTCTGAACTGCCTGAATTTCCTTCCATGAGCTTAGAGGACGCCCGACTCACACGGGGCTAAAAGGATGTCACTAAAAGATATGTATCTTAAATATCTGTGATATTTTTGCCGGCTCAACATTTTTGCCGAAGCTACACTTGGAAAGTAACATCGACCAAAACCTAGCGATGTTGCCACAAATGTTAAAAAATCCCGTCGCTCTTAATACCACATTAGAGCCATTACACACATGTAATCCAACCGAAATATTACGCGGTTCAGCCTTCAGCCTGAAAGATTACCTACAAGAAACTCCACTTAACTTAGCAGCTGGGAATGGCCGACCGTTTCCTTTATATGCTTTTATCGATAAAAAAGTTTTTTTTTAAACGAAACCCCTGGACCTACTACTACTCAGCCCATAGATGACCCACTGCTGAGTCGGGCCTCCTCCAGTTACATGGAGGGTGCCACGCTGTCCAGACAGATTGGCATAGAGTTTCGTATCAGCCCCCTCGACTGTGCTGCTACCTTGGCGTGGTGCCGTGGTGAGGGCGTGTGTGCCTTCATGACCCGTTGGGGCCATGCCAGCTCAGGGTCATTCATGGGAGGCCCACGTGGAGAGACTAGACGAATAACAGCACATGGTGTTGTAGCGGGTTTGGGCTCCGGGGACTCTTCTGTCCTCAGAGTTGCCCTGCTAGCCCTATACCGCTGCGATGGCTTCGGCGGTCAACCGGTTCGTCGCTAAGCCGAGGGCTGTCTTCCGTCTGCGAGGATCTACCACGGACACAACCGACTGTGACGTCTCAAGCAAAACGTGAGGGGGTATACCGCTGAGGTTTTAGTTGATTGTCGAGTGTTTCGGAGTCCCACATAACCGATGATATCTCCCGCGAGGGGCAGCGGTATGTATTAAGCATTTCCCCAGCGAAAACAAAAAAAGCGGGTTTCGTATCAAGTGGTCCTTCTCTTGCGGTTATCAGTCATATAATATCCTTGCCTCATTCAAAGCCCCATGCTGTAATGGGGGGATGACACCATGTATTCTAAATACATCACCATGCAGATAGTGGACTGAAGTTCAAGTTCTTTTTATTGGCATTATCATCTTAGGCCATAAAGGATCCATTGTTATCAAACCTCATCCAATTAGTAGCCTACTAAGTAATCTGGGTATGAGAAGAGGCGACTAATCGAACTGTTATGTCGCCCCAATAATCCCGACTCCACAATGGGGATTCGTTTTCCTCGCATTTTTTCCTATTTTAATGGGGTCGCGACCATTTTAACCTGATGTACGTGTAACTGTAACTACCAGTGACTACCACCTGTCCTCCGCGACCTAGTTGCTGGGCTAAACGGTAATTATTTCGTAAGGCCAGCCGTCGGTTTTCACATTACTAACTTTACATTACTTTTGGGTCAGAAAATCACACTTCCCCACCGCACGCTGGGAAAAACGCGTGTTATAAAAGTAAACAAAACCCAGCACGCTTGGTGGTAGGAGTAATGATCCGCCCGGCTAGCTACCACCCTCACATCTAAGTCCGGCCGGCGCCAAGCAGTTTTACTGTGTTTCGTCATGTGTATGTGAGAGCCGGTGCCCGACAGGGCATTTCCTTGAATTGCCTGCTCCATCATAGATCATGGCGTTGCTTTCCATCACGCAAGGCTAGGATCAAAGGCTTTCAAGGCACGAAAAAAAACGTGTAACTGACTACCATAGATGGTGGAATAGCAGCCTGGTGCCTCGTAGCATGGAGAAGGTCAGATATTACGAATGATGAATCACAAATCTGTCTTAGATCCAATCTTGTACCTAAAAATGGCAATCTAAAAAGAGCAACTACCGAGTTTCTTGCAGGCTCTTCTCAGTAGAGCTGCTTTCCGAACCGGTGGTACATGGTAAATATTCAATTTTAAATTTTATTTTGTGTTTGACTTGTCAAAAGAGCTTTATTGAGCAAACTTGATTAAATGAGTTTGATTTTGATGGACACAGACCCGTTGCTTAACTCTATAATTAGGCTTTATTTCTTTTGACCGTGTGGTGACAGATTTAAAATACACAGTGTCACCAGCCCATCATTAGGGTGTCCTAAAAGCTGACAGAAGAAATGACGAGGCTGAAAACCTAGCTGCAAGAGAAGGAAATCTTGACACGAAACTCGGTGCCAACCCGTCTGGACCGCGTGGCACGTTTGCCTCGATGTAACTGGAGGAGGCGCAGCTCCGTGGGTGGGCCATATTTGGGCTAAGTATGCTATGGGTTAACATGCATTTGGCTAGATTTCATCATCATCATCATTCACATTTCATATCTTATTTTGTTGGATATAGGGTTCAGAATGGCGTTTAAAGTGTTTAGGATTTGTTGCGATTGCCTTTTTTTCTGCTCCCCCTATTTTTAAGTTCTCGAGGGCTCGGGGATCCGTAAAAGATATATGTAGGTTTGACTGCCTCGTTGGTCTAGTGGTTAGATGTGCCACCTTTGGATCAACGGGTCCCGGGTTCGATTCCGGGGTCGGGCAAGTGTCTTTGTCTAAACCAGAGGCACTGGCTCGGAGTCTGGGTGTCATTTCTATCTATAATATGTATGTATTTACAAAAAAAAAAGTATATAAGTAGTTTATCATCCATCTCGTTACCATAACACAAGCATTAAGTTGCTTAGCTTGGGACGAGATGGCGTTGTGTGAAATGTCCAAGGATATTTATTTATAGGTTCTTCTTTTTAAAAAACCCAACCCTCATAACCTGCATCGCGGGGGCAGTTTACGAACATAACTGAAATTCACGAACACAGTTGACTGACACCCAGACTCAGAGCAAGTGGCTTAGACAAAGACACTTGCCCGACCCTGGAATCGAACCTGGGACCTATTGAAGGCGGCACCTCAAACCCCTAGATCAACGAGGCACACGATTCAAGAGTTCAATTTTTTAAGTGGATTGATTGTGACGAGATAATGTTTAGTATTTTCGACTCTAAGTATTCGACTTTTGGGGGAGGCCTATGTTCAGCAGTGGACGTCTTTTGGCTGAAATGATGATGATGATTTTCGACTCGCATCGTTTATTTTTTTAAACAGTCAATAAAGTTATGTCGTTTTATAGTTGACAAAACGTTGCAATACATTGCGTGAATTTAAATTTAGTATATTTTTTTCTAGTACATATTACTACTGCTAATAATATAATACTTCTCGTATTCTAAATTTAAATTCACTCAAAGAATTAACACGTTCATTGCGTTACGAGATCTATCAGACCTCTTGCAGGACTTTTGTATTGTGCGTTGACTATAATCGTGTTGTTTCACTCCTTGCGGGAGGCTCTAACTTGTAAAGTTCTATATGTATGAGTAAGACAAATATACATATTTGCTTCTAACATAAAGGGGAATTTAAGGACATACAAATAAAATTTTGAGATGTATTAGGTCCCTAATCCACAGTAGTATAATTATTTTGATTCCTTGCGTTAGGAGACATGTCGATACTCGTGGAATCGTACGCCTCGTAGACGCAAGAGCGGGAGGGTGGGCGGCGCGAGCACTGCGTGACTCAATTTAGCGTTGTACTAGCATCGACGTGGCAAGTCGCGCGCTAAACTTAATATAGCACAAATTACTATTTTTAATGCAACTCATGTGACAACAAGCGTGCATAAAACCTGCACGTTTGTTGTAACGTGACATCTAATAGAACGCAGATACACTATGCCATCCATACCTTATTTTTTTCTAAACATAACGGTTTAGGTTCAACAAAAATACACACATGACACTCGTATAACTTTAGAAAAACGAATACAATAATTAGATTCCATTGCATTTACTGACATCTGGTTACATCCTGTTTATTTACATACCATCATCATTTCAGCCAAAATACGTCCACTGTTGGACAATAGGCCTCCCCCAAGGATCTCTACAAAGGCCGGTCTTGGGCCTTTATACCATGTTTTAATGAAAAACACTTTGCAGAGCTTATAAAACTTAAATTTTAGTTTATTAAACTTCTTTCTTTTTGTAATCGATAACTGTGATATTATTTTATTCCCATCACTACTTACTACACATATTGAACTATCTTCGGTTGCGGTACGAGATACAATCGATACCTAATTTTCTTTTGGTATTTGTAGTTTATTCTTAAGTCACAACTGCGTGCGAACCTAGCAAAATGTAGAGCAATAGCCTCTTGACCCACAAAAACTTTAAAATATATGTCATGGGTATTTTGGAAGATATACATTATTTTCCAAACTGTATTTTTAGGAGACTGATTAGGTCTCCAACGCACCAAAGGATAGTTTAGTTGCGAGATCTTTTAGGTCTCCAAAGCACCAGCTGAAAGATCTTTGAAAATGATTGAGCAGGGAACGTGTTAAAACGTTTACTATTAGCAGCAGTAGGTTGGTCTACACCGCTGAAATATGAAATCTGTTTCATATATGGTAAGCTCCCGCTTATAAACCTCATTACATCGCCATTATGTAGTACGACATTGCATATTCATATAGACGTTCATATTACTGCGCTTGGGAGCATAAGCTGAGGTTAAGAGCCTTATATTTGACAAGGAGTGCGGGGCAGGAATAATATCAAGTTAAGGCTAGAATTCTATTTTAAGACTTTCCATGGGTGTTTTATGGCATTATAAGTCCGTCACCGGGCGGACGGATTTAGAATACTTTGTGTCACCACCCCATTCCATCCTGAGGGTGTAGTTAGCGCCGGCAAAGGGATATGACAAGGCCGATAACCTACTATTTAGCCCATAAATTATCCACTTCAGTCGAGCCTCTTGCAATTACATTTATTTATTTATTTTATTTTAAGGAATCTCTACAGCTTCTTAAAGATGCTACATGTTACTTAAACCTTACAGTAATCTAAGCCAATTACATGGGAAATTACTTACACGCTGTTCGCAGCATGAATGGGCCGGCTCGACCGGGTAAGTACCACACTCTCGCAGAAGACCGACTTTTGAATAGTAGCTTTTAGCCACTGCGCTTCGTTCGGTGAGCGAGAGGGCCGGAGCGCCCACCATCCTCACCATCCCCCCCACCCCTGGGGAGGGCAAAATAAAGGCCGGCAACGCACTTGCAACCCCTCTGGTGTTGTGGGTGTCCATGGGCGGCGGTGATCACTTACCATCAGGTGACCCGCTTGCTCGTTTGCCACACTCTTTCATAAAAAAAAACACCTTCTCTTGCGGCTAGGTGGTCTGCATCTTTCTGTTCAGTCTGCATCATCGGCCTTGTCATTCCCCCTTTGTCAGCTCTTACGACACCCTCAGAGTGGAATGGATGGTGATACTCTGTATTCTTAATCCATAAAAATACGGACAAACACTAAATAAGATTAAATTATAATTCTCAAAACGCCAAAACTGTTCTAGTAATGTTAATTGAGATGTAAAGGCACTTTTGGCCTTTGAAATCAAATAGGTATGACTAGAATTTAAACAGCGCTGCATAGTTCCCTACGGTAAAGTTGCTAACTAGATAGTATTCCAACTTAAGTAATTACGCGAGCGAAGGGCAGCGTTGTCCATATGTACTTTCTTGAACTGCATTTAAGGTAGATGCTAACGAAGTGTACAGACGCGAAAGAAAATATATCATCAAAAATATAAAGTCGCTTTTATAATTATGTCATGTGTGTATTAAAACCATTTATTTTCGACACAATATGTTCTAAATACAATTTAAAATGTGTTCTTTAATGACATGTGCAGGATATTAGGTCAGTATACTCTGAGCAATTGGCATAATATTGTGGATACATGGTTTTAAATTATCCATAATGTTAAAAATAGAACATCATTCTGAAAAAAAAGAAAGAAACCAACCAGAAAAATACACCAAATCGGAAACTAATCGGTTTAGCGATAAAGCGCCTAATTAATGTACATTGTGGTTTTTATTCGCATGTAAGTCTCTACTTTTGTATATTAATATGTGTGCAAAGAAGTGTAAATAAATCTTATATCTTTAAATGAGCAATTCTTGTATAAATATATATAATTGGAATCTCGGAATCGGCTGCAACGATTTTCATGAAATTTAGTATATAGGGGGTTTCGGGGGCGATAAATCGATCTAGCTAGGAATCATTTTTAAAAAATGTCATTTTATTCGGGTTTGGGGGGAAATCGATCTAGCTAGGAATCCTGACATCTATTGGCGAATAATGGCAACAGCAGATGGCGTTGTTACGTAACACGAAGTCAATGAGTGTTTGCGTAATTCGTACATAAATATAATTTCCAAATAACACAATTTATATAAAAAAAAATACCGGTCAACCAGATATTGAATAATAAAATAAAACAAATAAATAAAGGTCACGACACCAACAGTCAGAATGGATCTGCAGTCATAACTCTTTTAGGATAATCAAAATTTAATTTGTTCTTAATCGAGAATGTTCTAAGCGGATTTAGTAAAACACCTATATATGTAGTAAAAGTGTAAAGAAGCTGCGTTTGAGAAAAAGCTACTCGGACGTTTGTTGTTTTTAAATTTTTGATAGGCTAATAAGAAAGTTCTATCCAGTGTGAATTAAAATCTATACTTATAATAAATCTGTAGAGACGTCAATTCTGTACATGAAATATATTTCCAAAACTATACTTATAATAAATCTGTAGAGACGTCAATTCTGTACATGAAATATATTTCCAAAATAACTATCAGCGGGTGATTAGTGATCGATACAGACGCCAAAAATGCAATCAGTAAAATTTTTGTCTGTCTGTCTTTCTGTCTGTCTGTCTGTCTGTCTGTATGTTCGTTATAGAAACAAAAACCGCTCGACGGATTTCAACAAAACTTGGTACAATTGTTCTTCATACTTCTGGGCAGGTTATAGTACACTTTTCATCACGCTACGATCAATAGGAGCAGAGCAGTGAAGGGAAATGTTGGGAAAGAGGAGAACTTACTCCATTTTTTAAGCTTCCGTCACGTGTGCAGCCTTAATAGTTAAAGCTACACAGAAATCATGTATGACGGAAATGTTCTTCCTAAAATTATATAAAAAATATTCCACGACAGAAAATGTCTATCTTTTATGGTTGACTCAAAATAACACGTGTAACTATATATATAGCTTAGCAGTTCAGAGCTTTCTGATTATATTTGTCTACTCTTACGTTTATAACACTCTCAATCGTCCCTAATTAATAAATGTTAACATTATTACGTAATTAATAAAAAAAATCATAGAAATCGGTACAGAAACACCAAAGTTATACATGTAATAAGCTAATAAGCCATCGCGCGTGAATACTGAATTGTTGTGGCTGTCAACCACAACAAGAAGGAGTTGAGTTGGAGTTGGAGAAGGCATTCGACAGGGTATGGCATGAGGGACTACTGTTCAAGCTGTTGACGTCTACCACCCCACGACGTGTCATCAAAGTTGTCGCCTCTTTCCTCACGAACCGATCCTTCGTAGTGAAAGTTGAAGACGCCCTGTCCTCCGTGCGTCCGATCCGCGCGGGGGTCCCTATCGCCTGCCTGTTATGCAACGTACACAGATGAAATTCCATGTACCAGTCAGGTACAGCTCACGCTATACGCCGACGACGCGGCGTATTACGCCTCATCGTACAAGCCAACCTTCGCCGCTAAAAGACTGCAGCCAACCCTCGACGCCTTACCTGACTGGTTAGCAAAATGGAGGTTGTCAGTGAATGTCGCAAAAACGCAGGCCTAATTACTGGATATACCAATTTACCCCCTGCGCTTTGTCTCAACGGTCAAGACCTCGCCTGGATACCCCAAGTCCTCTACCTTGGAGTCACCATCGACAGGGGCCTCACCCTGAAGCACCATGTCGACACAGTGATTTCGAGAGTTAGAGTGGCTAGAAGACTTCTTCGCCCAATGCTCTCCTCGAAGCTCCCTCTCAGGACAAAGATCGGCGTCTATAAAACATATATCAGATCCCGACTCACGTACGCCGCCCCAGCCTTTATCGCCTTCGTTTCGGAGACGAACAAGAAGCGCCTCCGATCCCAGCAAGTTTTATGTCTCCGAACGATCGTCGCCGCCCCGCGTTATGTGAGGAACGCGACCATTTCGAGGGACTTACGAGTTGAGAGCCTGGACGAGTTTATCATCCGTCTCACCACCAAGATGTTCGAGCGTGCGGATGCGTCGCGCCTCTCCCACATTAGGGACTTGGCGCCGCTTCACGCGCGACCTACGGACCGCCGCAGCAAACCACTGCAGCGTGAGTAGACCGCCGACTAACTAGCCGGCGACCCAACATATCTAAACATATACCCATAGAACCGCTGTAGAGGGCCTCAGCCCTTAAACAGCCACCCCGGACCACGGATAGCGGCGAACTTCATACACTATTTGGCTGTTGATGCGAGTAGACGTTCCTAGCATTCAACCTTATTGATAGGCAATATTTTTTATCAGCGCGACTTATAGTCTTTAAATTAATTTAGTTTATTTAGTTTTCTTTTGTTGTGTTTGCCCGGAAGCTTTGCGCTGAAGTATTTTCGTTGTATAGGTACTTAAGCCTCATGTGAACGTGATCTAAACAATATTACCAATACATTAACTTAATAACACACAACAATCTGTAGATATATATATATATATATATAACTCTTCCGTTCCTGAGTGACTGACAGACAACGCACAGCCGAAACTACTGGCAGTAGAGAGCTGAAATTTGGCCTGTGTGTTTGTTGGGAGGAGTAGGCTACCACTAAGAGAGGATTATTGGAAATTCCCTCCCATCGGGGAGAAAAGGGGGACAAATTGTTTTTTTTCCGGAAGTCATTATTCCACGCGGACGAAGTCGCGGGCAAAAGCTAGTAAAAAATAAGGACGATAATAATCAACGGCTTGATTTCTGGCTAACTCAAATTGCATCTTATAATATTTTGATGGTTTAATTCTTCAAAAAGTAAGGATTCTATTAACTATAGCATTAGCAAGAGAATACGAGGCAAAACATAATGTAAAATAAATTCATAAACCATTTATTTTTAAATTTCGACAAGACGGAGATAGCGATTCTGGATTCGACACAAGTATCAAACATTAGTCACAATATGTGGGAAACGAATCCGGATATTCATTGATTTATATGCATTATGTGATTCTGAATTCTTGTGAGCCCGTCGAGAATTCTCTTGATATGAATTGAAGAGTACTATATATAATAATACTCATTTGTACGAGTTAGTGTTAAATTTAATTTAATTTAATTTAGAATACATGTTGTCACCACCCCATTCCATCCTGATGGCGTCATAAGAGTAGACAAAATGCTGAAAATCTAGCCGCAAGAGAAGGAAAGCTTGATTCGATATCCTGTGCCTTACAAAGTCAGCTCGTGACCACGTCGGGTAAATAAAGGTGTTATTTGTTTACGACAAATGCTGGTGGAAAAAGGCAAGGATATGTATTCTGAGTTATTTTATAGGAATACTAGTTGTTACAAGCTATTACGTCCGCGTGGTATATAACAATGTGGAACACTCAGTAACTATCCTCCTGAAAAGCGGGGGGAGAGGAGTGCTGTCAATAAATATATCATAAGTTACTCCTTGTTAAATCAACTATCTGCCAGTGAAAGTCCCAACATATTCAGTCCCGCCATTTCAAAGATTAGCCCAAACAGACACAAGCAGTCAACAAAATTAAAGATGCGGTAATTTTAATATTACAAACAGACACTCCAATTTTATTTATTAGTATAGATAGTACAAAATACTTTCCGCTACACCGTATGTGGCAGGACTAAAGCAAGAGACAGTGGGCTCGATGCCAAAATATGAGACGAATACGGGCGAGAAAAATTGCTGAGATTGGTTGCAGTACAACGTAGAGTTTATAACCCAGTGTAGACTTTTCATAGAGATTTGCAAGCTTCTAATTGGGTTAAAGAGGCAGTGGAGAAACGTCTTTGGTTCTATTGGGTCGGTCGGAACGAGTAATCCCCAGCGAACAAAAAGACAAAGGATAAAAGTTTATAGGCATAAAATCATTCAAAAGATATGTTAAAAAACCTTAAATTATATCCCTGTGTGAGTATGTCGCTGTGATAGAAGAAAATTAAATATAGATAAATAAATAAATATCCTTGGACATTTCACACAACGCCATCTCGTCCCAAGCTAAGCAACTTAATGCTTGTGTTATGGTAACGAGATGGATGATAAACTACTTACATACATTTTATAGATAGAAAACACACAGACCCGGAACTAATACTTGTAGGCCGTACAAATATTTCTTCCGTGCGGGAATCGAACCCGCGACATGCTGGCAGCAGTCGATCGCAACACCACTGCGCCAAACGTGTCGTCGTCGCCAACCGTGTCGTTAAATATTTGGCAGTTGGTGTACTGTCACTGTTTTGTGTATACCGCCGCCCGGCCGGCGATTATTTGGGACTCCGGAAACTACTTGGGGCACCACAGGTTCGCGTAAACGCATTCTACTGTGACGCGTCCCGGGTGTGTAATGTCACCTCCCAAACCGGCCTGAGGGTGTCGTAAGATGTGACTCTAGGAATGCAAGAGGCAGACCACCAGCCACAAGAGAAGAAAACCTTGGTACAAACCCAGTGCCAGCCCGTTTTGCCAGCGTGGCACAGTAGGCTATTTTCCCTCCATAAATTAGGGGGAGAACCGATTCAGTAGTGGGTCATTTATGGGCTGAAGTGATGATGATGATGATTTATTTAGTTACAAATGTATAGTACATTGTGTCACCAACCCATTCTAGCCTCTGAACAGCGATGCACAGAAGGCTAAATTCACTCCGTGAAATTGTAGGTAGTTAGACTGAGTCAGCAGTGGGTCATTTGTGGGCCGAGTAGTAGACTCAGTAGCGGGTCATTTAGGGCGATGATGATATCGAAGTCAATGTTGGTATGACACCTGGGTAAAACTCCAACAGTAGCCTAAAAAGCTTTGTAAATAAAACAGCCTACTTATGAACATGTGTTTTGCCATTAATAACATAAAAGGGGTGTTATGAAATCATTTGTCACACGTACAAATTACGACTGTTACTTATAGCGGCTTTTACATGAGCAATTCTGTGTCAGTCGACAAATTCTATACTGCTTAATTCAGGCCATTTTCATAGGGAAACTGAAGAGGAGGTCTAGTGGTTAGATGTGCCGCCTTTGGATCAACGGGTCCCGGGTTCGATTCCGGGGTCGGGCAAGTGTCTTTGTCTAAACCAGAGGCACTGGCTCGGAGTCTGGGTGTCTTTTCATTTTATTTTATCATCCATCTCGTTACCATAACACAAGCATTAAGTTGTTTAGCTTGGGACGTGTGTGAAATGTCCAAGGATATTTATTTATTTATATTGCCAGGAAGGGCTTCGGGGTCCAGAAACCTTTGTCGGATAATCAAAGAGAGCGACCAGCATGCTAAATATTATACTTTACACAATTTACCCGAAAAATCTGAACTATAATCGTCAAGAAATATGCGAGAATTAGCAAAAAGTTCTATATCGCGATAGCGAAGTTTACAGAGCAATCTTCCGAACGCGGCTCTCTGCCAGACATACCAACTAGTCTGGCTGGATGATCGTCCTTTTGTGCCTAAAGTTCTACTAAAACGGTGTTAAAGAATATTTCGTAGAGATCTAGAACAGGAATTGGCCTGCCACAGGTTAGGAATGGGCTCGACAAAGGTTAGTATTTAAACCAAACTCTACAATACCCAACGACATCAGGTAAAGAGTCTGATAGGTGCCCCTATGGCACGAGAGAACAGTTTTACTGTCTTCCGTCATGTGTATGTGAGAGCCGGTGCCCGACAGGGCATTTCTTTGACTTGCCGGCTCCCTCTTAGACCCTGGCGTTGCTTTCCACCACGCAAGCCTAGGGTCAAAAGCATTCAAGTCAATGTTAAAAAAAAACTGAACATCTACACTGGATGGTTGTCTCAAATAAAAACACGTGCAGAACAGCATTGCCTTGGCGGGACAGTGAAGGTTTTAAAAAAAAACTTTCCTACTTCACCTATAACCCGAACTATCACGAACGCAAAGACACCCAGACTCAAGTGTTTGTCTGTATGTCCTTTAATGAATCTTAAACTATGCATTTGATCATGTGATGACCTTCAGCAAAGTGTAGTGCAGATGCCCACGAAGGTATCTGATCAAGTAGAAGTAATTAAAATGCGTGTAATGCCTTTCCTTCAAATTTATTTTTAGCTAGTGGCGTAGCAACGAGCTCAAGGTACAGCAAGTTTGAGTAGAGAGAGCAAAGCAGGGCAGGCTAATTACCATTTTTCTGGAGTTCTAGGTACATTCCCCGACTAGTCTCCAACGGCGTGGATACCTCAATAAGTATTTCCAACGAAAATAAAAAAGGTGTTTTCTTTCATTTAATATTGAAGTCGTAGATAACACCTGACTGAGCTGTAACATTAAGGGCAAGGGCAGGTGTAACGCCAAAGCACTTTAATAAGGGCATTGGATCCTAGCTTACTGCCGCTATTCGGTTTTACAACCTTACCGTTTCCATTTCATATAGTGCGTTGAGACTGGGATCGATAATCTAATCTAGCTTTTTCGGCTTCCAGACCATATTTTTAATAAAGTCCTCTATGTAAAAGATTCAGCTTTCTGGCACTTCAAACATGGTGAAGGTTTTCAATTCGTCTTAAGTTACTTAACCTTTCCATCCTGAAGGTTGTAAGAGCCGACTAAAGGAAATTCCTTGGCAGTATATCTATCGTTCAAACCAATTATTCATATTTATAGAAAAAAAATGCGACTTACTAGCTCTTCACTACATACGAGTAGTATAAAACAAAGTCGCTGTCGTCTGTACGTCCCTATGTATGCTTAAATCTTCAAAACTACGCAACGGATTTTGAAGCGGTTTTTTTTAATAGATAGAGTGATTCAAGGGGAAGGTTTATATGTATAACCCATCCCCGCTTTGCACGGGCGAAGCCGGGGCGGGCCACTAGTTATATATATATGCGATATTTTTACACTCCTATTGTTGATTTTTTTACATTAATTCACTAGAGTATCAAAGGATGCATATTTTTTACGCTACCATCAGGTCAGAAAGCGGTACCAATCAAGAAGACCTGGCGGTAAAAACTTCGTCTTGTCTTTCCAGATTCGCCAGATTCCATAACTATGAATAGAAGGCGATCAGCTGAGATATAAATTTATGAGAAATAAAAATGATACATTATTTCTTGATTACATGAAAATTTCATACAAAACCTTGTGTATACACGTCTGGACGGCGTGGCACAGTGGGCTAATTTCTCCCTATGTATTTGGAGGAGGCCCAACTCATCAGTGGGTCTTATATGAGCTGAGACAGCACACGTAGAGAGCAAATTGAACGAATAGTTGTCTGTTTTTACGCAGTAATTTCTATTATTATTAGTTTACTAGCTTTTGGGCGCGGCTTCGCTCGCGTGGACTTCGAACCCGTGCTTATCTCTATGCATTTTTTTTATGAATATAAAAGTGGTTATTGTGACTAAACTATGATAGTTAGATATGTGCTCTCGCGGACTTTTTTGTAGATTTTAATAAGACCTACAAATTCGTAGTACTTCATTTTGTTCTATTGTCAATCGTTTTTGCAGCGCACGCATCAATAGGTTTTCGATTTTACACCTTGGGTTACAAAATCGCAATTTTCATACGGATCCCTAATTCTTTTGAAAATAAAATATAGCCTATAACCTTCCTCGATAAATGGACTATCTAACACTGAAAGAATGTTTGAAATCGGACCAGTAGTTCCTGAGATTAGCGCGTTCAAACAAACAAACAAACAAACTCTGCAGCTTTATATATTAGTATAGATATTAGTATAGATTATGGTTTTTTTAATGATGACTCACGAATTTTGCACAGCGCAGTATAATCAATAGTATTAATTATATTACGCCAAAAGTATTCTTGTTTCAGCCCGCATTTACCCAATTTAACGAGTCTAACTGTAACGAGATAATAAAGCTGGTAATACGCACAGTATACGCAAAAGCGGTAAAATAGTTCTTTTGAAATTTAGCATACAAATGTGTCTATTAAGTGTTTATCTATTAAGTCTGCTTTTATTCCGTGTCTAGTTGTACCATGTTATTGTCCGTCTGGTGAAGGATTTAGAATACATAGTCAAGACCCCATTCCATCCCGAGGGTGTCGTAAGAGCGGATAAAAAGAATTTAAAAATTCCGAAAATCTAGTTGCAAGAGAGGGACTGGCCAGCTTGGCAATGTAGGCTAATCACCCTTTATGGAATGGTATGAGGCCTGACTCAGCAGCGGGTCATTTACGGGCTGAATAGTAGGTAGTAGTATTTTAAGTGTAATAAGATACACGCCTTCTATCCAAAGCAAGGGAAGCCTGTACGTACACTAGCGGTTGAACCGCCAAGGCGGCTAGCCGCGCGGCCTGCCGCTTTTCTAATTTATTATGCAACCGCTTATGTCTGTACGCACTGTGGCGGTTTAGTAGGCCGCGCTGCTAGTGCGTACAGAGGCTAAGAATCGATGAATAAAAACCTAAACTGGAACAAAATAAATGCGTATTAAAAAAAATGGTATTTTTTTTATATTTTGTCACCTTTTAAACCTTGCACGACTATTTCAAGACCAAAATTAGCCAAATCCTGCCGTTCTTGCGCGTTTTAGCGAGACTAACGAACAGCAATTCATATTTCTTTTATTTATATAGATTACAAAAAAACTATATCTTTCCACTTAGCCCATGTGTCGCGGGGGCAGTTCGCAGACACAAATGAGACACTCACACACATAGCAAGTACCTCTGGTGTACACAAAGATAATTGCCCGACCCCGGCATCGAACCTGAGACCCGTGATACAAAGCAAACACACCCAACTCTAGACTAACAAGTCAATCATTGGAACACATATGTACGTGACATCTCTCACTGCTAACCCGCGCGTCGAACAGTCGAATGCATTTAACGAATTGAGATACCGTTTGAACTGTTTACTGTGGTAATGGGGAAAGTATTTCATCGGGCTTGTTCGAATACATTTCCAGGTACATTTATTTAATTTGTAATTTTCGCGAGTCTCTGAGGGATATTAATGAATGGGAATCATATTAAGTGGTTTTATGAATCGTTTATTTTAACACAGTTTTATCGATTTAATGGTTAATTTAATGCTGTTGTACTGTATGTTTAATTTCAACTATTTTTTATACCACAGCTTCTACTACCATTCAGCCCATAGATGAGACCCACTGCTGAGTCAGGCTTCCTCCATTTACATGGAGGGTAATTAGCCTACTGTGCCACGCTGGCCAGGCGGGTTGGCACAAGTTTTCGTTTCTAGTTTTCTTTATCGTGCGGCTAGATTTTCGGACATGTCAAATCGTTTTGTCGAATCCTATGACACCCCGTAGGACGGAATAGGGTGGTGACACATCATCATCATCATCATTTCAGCCAAAGGACGTCCACTGCTGGGCATAGGCCTCCCCCAAGGATTTCCACAAAGGCCGGTCCTGGGCCGCCCGCATCCATCGTTTTCCGGCGACCTTAATCAGGTCATCGGTCCACCGTGTGGGAGGCCTACCAGCACTGCGCTTTCCGGAACGCGGTCGCCATTCGAGGACTTTTCTGCCCATCTTTCGCAGCTTCCCAAACGCTGCCCAGCCGAGTTGGATCTGACGATTGACCTCTTTCTCGAAGTTGGACTTACCTAACTGGACAGTGTGTCCCAGGTAAATGTAGTGGTCAACAACTTCGAGGGTACACTATGTATTGTAAATTCATCACCACAAAGGTTTTTGTGTATTTTAATTTATTATTTTGTCTATTTGAAAGCATTCCTAAGAAAATATTCCAATAAAAAACTTTTAATTTCGATCTTATCGATTATGACTAAACTGTTTGCCGGCTAGTATACCTACTATAATATCATTTCAGCCTCTAAATTACCCACTACTTTATGTCAGGCCTCTTCTAAATTTGCGGAGGGCAATAAGCCTACTGTCCACGCTGGCAAGGTTGGCACAGGGATTGCATCAAGTTTTTCTTCTCTTGCGGCTTGATCATCTACCTCTTGCGTTCTTTTAGGCCTCTTACGACACCTACAGCGTGGTATGGGCTGGTGAAATTGTGTACTTCCCGTAATTTCACTTAGTGGTAAGATCTAATGGTCCAGCAGTTTAACTGTGTTTCGTCGTGTGTTTATGAGAGCCGTGCCGTGCCGTGCCCAACAGGGCATTTCCTTGAAATGTCGCTGCTATCCATCACGCAAGACTTGGGTCAAAGGCATTCAAATCACCGATAAAATCCCGCCACGGCACAGAACATGTATTTTAATGAAAGACCATAAATTTCCTCAAACCACTTATAACAGCAACACGCTCCACCGAATTGGTCATATCTCCCGCCGATCAAAACATGTTATTATTATCTAAAAACGTCCCAGTACCCACTTAATTATATTAAGAGGCCTACGTAACGCACAGTGGGCACAACGCCAGCTAATCCAGACATAATAAATGGCACTCCGAATAGAATTAACGCTCGTATTTTGCTTAAGCTCCGACCGACACATGTTTTCGGTCTCTTTTCAATTCGCTTCACGGTTTCGTTGTGTGATGGGATTTACCTGAAACAAAAGAACAACGGATAAGCTAGAAGTCGGATGGGTGAGCGTCACTTTAAAATAATCGCAAGAATGGAAAATACATAAGCACCTGGTCTAGTTGAAACATTTTAACATGACCGCTGAACGCCAGCCGGGTTATGTGGGACTCGGGGTCGCGGAAAGCTGGTATATGCGCCCCAACCTACCCACTAAAACCAACGGTGTCCCTTAACTGCCCGAGACAGGGCCACGGGTTTCACTACTCCCGATGGGGGAACATGCTCCAGAACCCTAATGGGGCCTTGGCCCGCTTGTAAAAACGGGCCCCACGCCTTGGGGAGCTCTGTACGCTCCAAAACCCACCGAGAGGCACGTGCGGGACATGATCTGGCACCCGACCCACGCAGTTGCGGCGGCAGCCGTGGCACGCCTGCCTGGCCGCCTCTCCGCTGCTAGTGGTGGTAGCCCTGGGCTCAACGCCTGGTCACTCTCCACTTCAATGACCACGCCGTGTGTTGCGGCAGTCCGAGGCAACTCTGAGGACAGGGGAGTCCCCAGAGCCAAAGCCCGCCACTACTCCGTGTGCCGCTCTTAGTCTGGCCTCTTCCCGTGGGCCCGCCCTGGCATGGGTGACCCCGAGCCGGTATGGTCCCAACGGATCCTAAAGGGACGCAAGCCCCCTCACCACAACAAGGTGGCAGCACGGTCGAGGGGGATCTGCTTCTATACTACTACTACTCAACCCGTAAATACCCACTGCGTGCACACTAGGCTAAATACGGACAATTCGCCATTCTCATATCAGGAGGGAGTGGGTTCCTCAAAATAATTGACTTTACAAAGAACGTATGGTATTAAACATATATAGCGTCACCACCCCATTCCATTCTGAGAAATGGATTTGGATTGGATACTGATTCTGTCGTGACAGCGAACAAAAGGAAATGACTTAGCCGCAAGAGGAGGAAAACTTGAAACAAAACCCTGTGCCAACCCGTCTGGCCAGTGTGGCACAGTAGGCTACTTACCCTGTGTGGCACAGTAGGCCCGATTCGTCAATGAGTCAGTTACGGGCTGAGTAGTAGTTGTTGTGGTTGAGTGGTACAATGATCGACTGCTGCGCAGCATGTCGCGGGTTCGATTCTCGCACGGAAGAAATATTTGTACGACCTACAAGTTTGTTTCGTTTTATTCCGGGTCTGTTCTGGTCTGCTCTATTTGTTCCGGGTCTGGGTGTTTTCTATCTATAATATGTATGTATTTACAAAAAAAAAATATAAGTATTTTACCATCCATCTCGTTACCATAACACAAGCATTAAGTTGCTTAGCTTGGGACGAGATGGCGTTGTGTGAAATGTCCAAGGATATTTATATTTTTAATTGTAGAAAAAAAGTGGGATGGACAAAGTCAGAGCGGTAAAAGGCACATTGACGCAAACGATTGTAATAGTTACTAGGAAATTAATCATTATAGGTTTTTTCTAAGAACGATATTCATAGCTTCATGAGATAATTTCGCATCACATAATCTCATCATTGTTCAGATTTCTTCACTGGGAAAACCTTTGATAATAACATAATACTCGGTTGAAGTTAATAGCCGAGTAGCTTCCTCTATTGGTTTGAGTAGTAGGTATTTATTATACCCTGAATTTAATAAATGAAAGATAAATTTTAGTGCTTTGTCATCCTACTAACATTATAAGCGCGAAAGTAAGAATGTATGGATGTATGTTTGTTACTCTTTCTCGCATAAAGTACTGAATGGATTTTTATATTACTTTCAATTAAATACACTCTACACATCACAATAACACATAGGCTATCTCTTCTAATACAATTCTAATAGTTCTAATTCTCGTGCCACAGTGTTTGTTATTGAACTTCTCCGAAATAGCTCGACAGATATTGATGAAATTTTATATTTACTTTTGGTAAGTTTGCGAATCGGACAACATCTATTTTTATCCCCCTACATGTTAAAGGTGGTCCAAACAAACCAAAAAAAAGATTAAGACAATTTATTTGTTTTTTTTTTTAAAATACATAAGTACTACATACCTTAAATTTTCACCCCTCTACGATCAAACCCTCTTTTTTTAATATCGATATTTATATGGCAAAACAACGTTCGCGGGGTCAGCTAGTAAATTATTAAAGATTTATTGTGAAAATACATATAACGATAGATGTCAAGTATGTAGGAAAAGATTAAAATACTTTCTACCATCATTGTCGCAATTTTCCGTTACTACTCGGTCATTGTAATTGTTTCAGACAAAAATCTAACTACAAACAAAGATGATATAGGAAATTAATTTGGCTCAAATTAATGTACTATACATGAGTGATTTAATATCAAACTGAATACGCTTCAGTGATTATGGGGTTTGCAGAGATAGTTAATAATAGTTTCGAATCATTGAGGTGCAATAACGTACATATGTAATCTCTAATTTGTGTCTCACTGAATTCCATATGCAAATATTGACTTTAGGAAATTATGAAGAGTTTACAGAGACTTAATCATAGTGTTAACTCGGCTATTAATTAATCATTGAGTTTACTCATCAGGCGACTGAAACTCAATGTGCTATGCAATATTAATAGCGACGCAAGGGTTAAGACTAAAGAGATGGGGGTGTAAAAAAACGAAATCCCTGCACTTGATATAATACACCCATACTCACAGAATAAATGCCTATAGTTTACACAAAGATACCCTTGCCCGACCCTGGAATCGAACCGGGGACGCGTAATCCAAAGGCGGCACATTTAACCACTAGACCAACGAGGCAGTCATTTTTGTGTGATTGAGGAAATGTGTATGAAAGGTGTGATATATTTAAGTAGTAAGTAAGTATAAGAGTTTTGCGTGCTGTGTGCTGATAGCTGTGCTCGGAATTCCTCGTGTGATAAATTTCATTTGGTGATTGATTTAGAATACACTATGTCGCCACCCCATTCCATCCTGCGGGTGTCGTAAGACCCGGCAAAAGGAAATGACAAGGCCGCTAACCTATATAGCCGCAAGAGAAGGAAAACTTGATACGAAACTCCGTCTGGCCAGCTTGGCACAGCTGTTTAATTCATCATCATCATCATTTCAGCCGAAAGACGTCCACCGCTGGACATGGGCCTCCCCCAAGGATTTCCACAAAGGCCGGTCCTGGGCCGCCCGACTTAACCAGGTCGTCGGTCCACCGTGTGGGAGGCCTACCAGCACTGCGCCTTCCGGAACGCGGTCGCCACTCGAGGACTTTTCTGCCCCATCGGGCGTCGGTCCTGCGAGCTATGTGCCCTGCCCACTGCCACTTAAGTTTGGCAATCCGGTGGGCTATGTCGGTGACCCTGGTTTTCCTGCGTATCTCCTCATTTCTGATTCGATCTCGCAGGGAAACTCCGAGCATAGCCCTCTCCATTGCCCTTTGGGTGACTTTGAGCCTTCTGATGGAGCCCATAGTGAGCGACCACGTCTCTGTTCCATATGTCATCACTGGCAACACACATTGGTTGAAGACTTTTGTCTTCAGACACTGCGGTATTGTGGACGGGAAGATCTTTCGCAGCTTCCCGAACGCTGCCCGAACGCAGTTTAATTACCCTCCATGTAACTGAAGGAGGCTCGACTCAACAGTGCCTCATCTGTGGGCTGAGTAGTAGTAGACATTTGACGTTACAGGGAAGATTCACCTCCTGAAACCCTAAACATATTTTCCGTATGAAATAAAGAACTCGTACACGTTCGGTAATAAAATCCGTCACATCTCATTCGTCCGGCCTCCGGCTGATTTATGACGGGATAACCTAACTTTTATTTCTTAAAAGGAATCCACACTTTCTTTGGTCTACATCTTTGCTATATTCTTAGCATCCTTCAAAAAAGGTGTGTTACAAGTTTTTTTTTACTTGTAACTTGAATGCCTTTGAGCTCGCGGGATGGAAAGCAACGCCAGGGTCTATGATGGAGCAGGCAATTCAAGGAAATGCCCTGTCGGGCACCGGCTCTCACATACACACGCCGGAACACAGTAAAACTGCTGGCGTCGGACTTAGATGTGAGGGTGGTAGCTAGCCGGGCGGACCAATAGATCCTACCACCAAGCGTGCTGGGTTTCGTTGGCTTTTACAACACGCGTTTTTCCCAGCGTGCGATGGAGAAGTTTTATATAAATAAATAAATATATCCTTGGACATTTCACACAACGCCATCTCGTCCCAAGCTAAGCAAATTAATGCTTGTGTTATGGTAACGAGATGGATGATAAACTACTTATATACATTTTTTTTTTGTAATTACATACATACTATAGATAGAAATGACACCCAGACTCCGAGCCAGTGCCTCTGGTTTAGACAAAGACACTTGCCCGACCCCGGAATCGAATCCGGGACCCGTTGATCCAAAGGCGGCACATCTAACCACTAGAACAACGAGGCAGTCAATATAATACATAGTGTCATTACCCCTTTTCATTCTAAAGGTTATCGTAAAAGCCGACAAAAGGAAATGACAAGGCATATAACCAAGAGAAGGAAAACTTGATGCGAAACTCTTTTTTTTGGCGACACTGGGGAAATGCCATGCGTACCGCCGCCCCATGGGGATGGGGTCGGCGATTAAGCGGTATACCCTCGCACGTCACGCTTGGGGCGCCACAGGTTCGCGTAAACGCATTCCACAGCGACGTCCCGACTCGATGCGAAATATTTTTTTACGAATGCTTTCAAATGGTCAAATAATAAAAAAAATAAAACATTAATCATGTAGTCTTTACACAGGTTCGAGCCATTCCACAGAGACGAGCCCGCAAGAAATTCCATTCTCAATTTCCCTCTCTTAAGGGTTACAATGATTGGTGGTACAAGCAAGTTTGACAGATTAGTGAAAGCAATTACACACATAAATATGTGGCATAACCAAAAATAATAATACATGCGATATGGCGCGTTCTAAAACTGCACTCTTAAATTGTATTCTTTGTATTTTTTATTATTATTATTAAAACGAGACCAGCGAGAGCAGTTTACAAACATGAAATTCACGAACACAAATGACACCCAGACTCAAAGAAAGTGCCTCTGGTTTACACAAAGACACATGCCCGGCCCCGGAATCGAACCCGGGACCCCGTGATCCAAAGGCGTCACATCCAACCTCTAGACCAAACGCTGAATGTGTAATGGCTGAAAGATCAGTTAGTTATCACGATTCTTGTAATCTAGTCGAAAAGTGTGAAGGTATTTCACAGGTATTTAACAAATGGTTGTTGTGCATTCACAAAATACCAAGACCAAATTGACGTCACAACAAAAATCGACGGGCAAACTAAAAACAATAGAACTATTCAGAGGCAAGACGAGGCCACTAACGACCTCTAGTCAAAATATATAGCCATCATTATGCGGTTTATTTACCATTCCAGACAATACCCGGTTGAATAATGACCTCGCCGGAGTTGCCAATTCACAATAGCCTTTTTACTGAAAATTTCAAAACAAGAAATGTAGTTTCTTATTGAAATTTGAAAATGGATCGTTCGTTTGTTAAGTTTTCTTTACAATAGATGTCACTTTAAAGTATTTAGGTGTTCTCCTTAATTATTCATCATTGTATTGGGCCATTAAAATGCTATGTTGGTGTAGGGGTTGAATGCCACACTCTCGGGCTACTTTGCCGTAGTGAGGGGGCTTGGGTGTCTTCATGGTCCGTTGGGGCCATACTGGCTCAGGGTCACCCATGCCGCTGGGCGGGCCCACGGGGAGAGGCCAGACGAAGAGCAGCACCAGTGTCCCCAGTTGGCAGTCAATCTGTTTGGTCGCTAAGCCGAGGGCCGGTGGGGCTTCCTTCTGCGAGGCCGTCACGTTGCAGAAGGGAGCTCCGGCTGGCCGGCGGTAAGTTGCGTCCACCGACGGTGAACTAACATGTATGAAAAACTGGCTCAACTATGCAAGCTAAACTAAACTAACTTATGTTAGCTGGTGGTGGACGTTCGGCTTTAAGTTCTGTCGACCATAAAGCTACCGTGACAGGTCGTTGTTGGCACAATCTTTAGACTTGTCACAAGCGTTCCCAAATCCCGCCCAGTCATAAAACAACTATTTATCCAAGTCTAGATAAAGTTTGGGAGACACGATGTTAACTTAAGTCACTGTTTTTGGAAAATTGGCAAAGTACAACATTAATTGAACTTGGCCGCAAATTCAATCGTCATCATAAGGATGACCAAAGACCAAAGGTTCTATATATATAGGTACCTAATTATCTATATACGTATTCGTTTAATTTTTTTTTATAAAAATCAATGCCACTTTTCGTTGTTATTTTATAACTCAAGAACGGCTGAACCGATTTGAATGATTTTTTGTAAGCTGTTTGGGTGGCACCGAGGATGGTTTAGATTCTCAAATCAGCCCGACAGATGGCGCTGCTGACTGCACGACGTAAACGTAAACTGACTGTAAACGAATATCATGCAGGTCAACGTCTGCCCGGTCAGCTAGTAGGTAAGTAATAAAAAATATGTATACGTTTATTAACTCCATAAGCCTTTTTAAGGAAATAGCAAAAAGGTTAGTCGACATCACAGGAGACCGAAGAGCTGGTAGCTACCTCGGACAAAGAATCAGTCTAGCGATTCAAAGGGGGAACGCTGCCAGTATCTTCGGAACCTTGCCTAAAGGGACTCCTTTAAATAATATATTTTAGTATTTAAGTTTTAGGTTAATTGGTATTTTTAGTCTTGTTTTATTACTTAAGTTAGTGTTTATGTAAGTACATATTACTCCATAATTTTTACCATATTGTATTATGCGCCGGGCACCCTTAAAAGCTTGCAAACAAGTACGTAGTTTTCAATACGCAAATATTCAACTACAAAACAAGTCGAAATGCCTCGGGCCTAGCCTTTGTAGGAACTTTAAGAGCACGGGATGCAGTGCACTATAGTCTATTTTCAACTTATATTAAACTTAAACTCAAAAGGAACTTTATTCTACTACTGCTCAGTCCATATATATGCCCCACTGCTAAGCCGGGCCTCCTCCAGTTGCATGGAGGGTTATTAGCCTACTATGCCACGCTGGCCAGACGGGTTTCGTATCAAGATTTCCTTCTCTTACGGCTATGTTATCAGCCTTGTAATTTTCTTTGGTCGGCTCTTGGGAAACCCTCATGATGGAATGGCGTGGTGACAGTATGTATTCTCATTTACCAATTAATTGAATACCTTTGACCCTAGACTTGCGTGATGGAAAGCAACGCCTGGATCTAAGATGGGACAGGCAATTCAAGTAAATGTCCTGAAGGGCGCCGGCTCTTACATACACACGACGGAAAACAGTAATACTGCTTGGCGCTGAATTTACACGTGAGGGTGGTAGCTAACGGGTGGACCATCCGATCGTACCACCAAGCGTACTGGGTTTTGTTGACTTTTACAACACGCGTTTTCCCCCCTTCTCTTTTACCCCTCGTTTGGGACAGGGTCACGGAGATGCATTCCTCTGTGGTGCCCCGACGTGTTGCAACTTTAGGCGCAAGGGCATGACCAGCCTGACGAGGTGGTATATCTGGCAGGGGTCCGCGGCGCCTATCCCCCCGATGACTGTAGTCGGGGTTTACTTAACCGTGTGAATTGCTCTCTAAACTTCGCTATCGCGGTTATGGACTTTTTGGTAATTATCGCATTTGTAGGCGATATTGCTTAACGTGAATAGTACTGATTTTTCGGGTAAATTGTGTATGTATGTAGCACGACTATCGGACGCCCTTAGCCAATGAAGCCTGTATCGGTGGTATGCTCCCCGACCCACCACTGGCCTCTACGGTGAGGGTAGAAGGTAGCAGTACAGTAGAAGGGGACTTATAACACATCCTTTTTTTTTTTTTTTGAGTCGGTTAACCCTTTATGGGTACCCAGCCGCATTGGGGTCACGGCTGGATTATGTGGGACTCCAAGGCACGTTAAGATGGTGAATTGCGCCTTGGTTACCCACTAAACCCCCGTCTATGTCCCGTCCCGCGCTATATCCCTGTGGGTCCTGTTTCTCCACTGGGTGAATTTGAGCGCCAGGGGGAGATGCTGCTCGACCCTATTTATCAGGCTCCATTCTGGAGCATCCCTATAACACATCCTGTGTCAACCCGTCTTGCAAGCGCGGCACATTTGGTTAATTTCCCTCGATTAATTTAGAGCCGGCGACTCAGTAGTGGCTAATAATTTATAGCCTGAAATACATGTAAAATGATGAACGATTAATCATACAACAAATTGAGTGATGATTCGGACTTCAATCCCTCGAGATCTTCCACCAAAGCTCTGCGGCCGCAATCTACCGCCGCAGATGCGTTGCTCCAATTACACTTTATTGAGTATTTTCCCAAGAGAGACCAATAGCAGCCAGTAATGAATTCTACACCCTGATTGCCCGGGTGAAGCAGAGTTACTTTCCCTAATGGTCTATTAATAGCAAAGCCATTGTTAGGTGAACGATTTAGAGACTTGTGATATTTTGATGACCCTTATGTAATAATCCGTGTGCTGTTACATTTAAAATATATAGTGTCACCATCCCATTCCATACTGAGGGTGTAAATCTACCCGCAAGAGAAATAAATCTTGACCGGAAACCCTGTGCCAAACCGTCTGCCCGGCGTGGCAGAGTAGGCTAATTACCCTCCTTGTAACTGAAGGAGGCCCGATTTAGCTGTGGGTTATCTATGGACTGTGTAATAGTAGTATTATTACCTACTAGCGACCCGCCCCGGCTTCGCACGGGCACAAATATGCATGTATTATACATATAAACCTTCCTCTTGAATCACTCTATCTACTAAAAAAAAGGATTCAAAATCCGTTGCGTAGTTTTAAAGATTTAAGCATACATAGGGACGGACAGACGACAGCGACTTTGTTTTATAATATGTAGTGATAGTGAAGTGATACATAAAAACCATCCTCTTGAATCACTCTATCTACTAAAAAAAAACGATTTAAAATCCGTTGCGTAGTTTTAAAGATTTAAGCTTAAATAGGGACGGACAGACGACAGCGATTTTGTTTTTTAATATGTAGTGAAGTGATATACATTATAAACATTCCTCTTGAAATACTATCTATTAAAAAAAACCGCTTCAAAATCCGTTGCGTAGTTTTAAAGATTTAAGCATACATAGAGACGGGCAGACGACAGCGACGATTTGTTTTTTAATATGTAGTGAAGTGATATACATTATAAACATTCCTCTTGAATCACTCAATCTATTAAAAAAAACCGCATCAAAATCCGTTGCGTAGTTTTAAAGATTTAAGCATACATAGAGACGGTCAGACGACAGCGACTTTGTTTTATAATAAGTACTGATACTGATATGTAAAAATATCGATATTTAGTTATCTCAAAACTGACAGTAAATGTTTAGGTTCCGTTACGCCCGACTAGGTGGACGGACGACCTTGTGAAGGTCGCTGGGAGTCGGTGGATGCGGTCTGCACGAGATCGTGCATTGTGGAAATCTATGGGGGAGGCCTATGTTCAGCAGTGGACTTCTGTGGCTGATAGATAGATAGATAGACGCCCTTGTTTAGGACATGTGTTAAAGGTTCTAATAAACCTCGCCATAACAGGAATCCTAGTACTCATCAGCCTATAAATGACCCGCTACTGTAACGGGCCTCCTACAATTATATGGAGGCTAATTAGCCTACTGTGCCACGCTGGCAAAACGTGTGGGCACAGGGTTTCGTTTCAAGTTGTTCTTCCGTTGTAAGGTTTGCGGCCTTGTTGGTCTAGTGGTTAGATGTGCCGCCTTTGGATCAACGGGTCCCGGGTTCGATTCCGGGGTCGGGCAAGTGTCTTTGTCTAAACCAGAGGCACTGGCTCGGAGTCTGGGTGTGATTTCTATCTATAATATGTATGTATTTACAAAAAAAAAATGTATATAAGTAGTTTATCATCCATCTCGTTACCATAACACAAGCATTAAGTTGCTTAGCTTGGGACGAGATGGCGTTGTGTGAAATGTCCAAGGATATTTATTTATTTGTTGTTTCCTTTGGTCGGCTTTTACGACAGGATGGAATGGGGTGGTGACACTATGTATTCAAAATCTGTCGCTACACGGACAACACACACAGAAAGTGATATTCAAAAACCTAATTTACGCAATTTAACCCGTACTCCCCTACCCCTACTCATAATAAAGTTTGTTAGCAGCGACGCTCAGGAACTTTATGAAATTCCGTTTAAGCCGAGCCCAGACATGTGTAACGCGTAATGTACAGCCCGATCCAATCTTTATGGCCGCTCTGAATGTAGCCGTGGGCCTGAATGCGCGTTGTACTTTTCATAACCAATACTAACGTAGCTCACTCACACTAACATGCGGTGGCGAGGGCGCTTGCGGGTGAAAACCGACGCGCGTGTGTGTGCCCGCCCCGTTTACGTCCCGCTGATAAATGATTTTGTGCTGTGCGCAGCGTAATGCAGCTATATTCAGACCGGCCTTAAAGATTGGCGCGGACTGTATAATTCGTGCTACATTACACGGTGGATTACATTACGCGTTACAATCGTCTGAAACCGGCTTTAGGAAATACGAGGCAATGGGGGCGCATAACTTTTTGTGTGAAGTAGGTTAAGACATTAAATTATTCTTCTTCTTTCTTGTTTTCTTACGAATTTCATTGTGGTCGGAACCGGTCTAATCAGATTTGGCAAACTACTAATTCGCACAGACTGATTGCCGATTGCATCCGCGCGCCGCTTAGTAGTGCAACGTGCTATGCCATAAATTTATCTTCGTTTCGTGGTATATGAGAGAGCCGGTGCCCGTCAGGTCATTTCCTGGAATTGCCTGCACCATCTTAGACCCCGTCGTGGTATAATAGCCGGACTTTACGTTCCCTCTGAAACACGGGATCAGCTATTACAATTAAGGGCAAAACATTGCACCAAATTATGGTAAATTTAACGTAGTTAACTGAAACACTGAATCATCCATCATATACGAGATCTAAATTTTCTATGCAAAATCTCCACCTACAATGAATGTTAGCGTATTACCTAAATTGACGACGATGTCTTGTAATGAACATTTCGTTTTATTTAAAGTGAAAAAGAAGCAGATACTTTCATAAGATATTTCAACAGTCATAGTCACATTTCACGCCCATTCCATTTAAAAACTTTTTTAAAAAGAAGGAATCCTGGGCACCCAGCATCTTGAGACTCTGTTCTAGCCAGCGTGGCACAGAGTCAAGTTGTATTTACTTATTTTATTTCCATCAAAAGAAAATTGTTTGTGATAAAATGCGAGTATGTGTTCCATTGGCGTCCAGAGTCAGGCAAAGAGCTATCGTAATCTGTCATCTGCAATTTTTCTCGGAGAATATAATTTAATTTCTTCATAAGTAGCAATTGGAATAATTATAGCTAATTATAATAGAATAGAAAAATGATTTATTGTTTAAACCATTTATGACGTTCAAAATCCTCAACGTTTTTTTTTATTACTACCAGGTTGGAATGCGACGCCAAAAGAGGAGAATTCGCGGTACTCAGTAGACTTATCTCCTTAAACACAGAACTGCTTCTTTCAATCAGGTCTAAGCTCTTAGTTCGAATGGCTATAGTTTTTTAACCCTGTATAGAAGCTGATCGCTTCTTGTTCTATCTAAATACTAAGTTACGTCTACGCGAACGTAATCGCGAGTTGTTATGAAATATGTTTTTATATAATTTCATGGAGGCTAATTTCCCTCCATGAATTTGGAGGAGGCCCGATTCAGTAGTTGGTCATTTATGGGCTGAAACGATGACGACGGCGACGATGTTTTTACAACGTTTTATATAGACGTCACGTTGTACCAAAACTGCTACTGGTTGCAATTTTATTAAATGTGTTTTGCGGGGTGTACGATGTCATAAAGATCCTTTAGTCTTCCGTCGCGATAAGCTTGTTCTACCGGAAATTAAAGCAACGCTACATTTGCAGCGAGCGCTTTGAGTAGAACTTTTAATTACTACTAAGTACAGCGCATACCAACAATACATATTATATAAGTGGAATTAGGAGTATTTTGTTCTCTGCCTGTTTATTAAAACGAGTGTTAATAGCAAGACACCGGACAATGGTATTACGTATTCATATCATATCATCATCAACTTCTGAATCGGGCTTTCTTCAAATTCATTAAGCCAATGGGCGACTACCGTGCCAAGTTTTCCTTCCCTTCGGTTAGATGATCTGCCTCTTAGAACAAGTCGAAAAAGGATTTTGGCCCTACAAAAGTGATCTGTCACTTGAGTTCCTTTAGTCGCCTCTTACAACAAAAATTGTATCACCGTGTATTCAAAATCCACCACAAGGGCAATCACATCATAACAAAAAAAATGTATGTACAAAACACTATTCCTTTGTATGAAGCTATTTGTAAATTCTTACACCGGCGTTGGAGTTGACCATCTATTATTAAGAAAGGTAGTTTGGTTGTTCACGCAACATACAGCCAGACTAATTTGCCTCGTTGGTCTAGGGGTTGGATGTGCTACCATTGGATCATGGTTCGATTCCGGGGTCAGGTATTTGCTTCGAGTATGGTTGTCATTTGTATTCAGTGTCGTTAATTACATGCTCGTTAACTGCCCTCGCAAAACAGGTTTATACATAGAGAAAGGGGTTTTGTTTTTTTATAAAAAAAAACCTAATTAACTTATTTTATTTGTAACTTCTCATGGATACTTGTCCGAAAGCTAGCCGGGACTACCTTATGTGACTCTGGGGCGCGGAGAGATGGTTTTACTAAACCTGAGGCAAAGTAGTCTTTTGATTTAAACGTGTGTAAATATAACGGCCTGCTTAATTTCACCGTAGTCCGATGGTGCGGGCTTGTTGGGAACTGTATTTGTGGAAATTGGAGCCAATTCCCAGCAGTCTTTCTTTTGGCGGAAATTATGAAAATGAAATATAAGAACTGGAGGAATAAAGGACCCAGATAGCATCCCTGCGGTGCTCCCATAAGAAATATTGTCTCGGAGGGAATTGGCAAAGTTGGAAAACAATCACTCATAGCAAATTACCTGACAATCTTGAATAAATAAAGGAATGTGGGCTAGAAGGTAGCTGGAATATTTTATGTCGTAAAAATATGATAAACGAGGTGATTCAGTCCTTAGGGCCAGAATTTTCTCGCTATTTGTTAGAGCTAATGACATGTCTGATCGTCTGGGGAAATATGTTTGGGAATGAGAAGCGTGGGAAGACCCCTGACTAGGTGGACGGACGACCTCGTGAAGGTGGGAGTCGGTGGATGTTATTACTCTATTAGGTCGCGGTCGTAGGAGTCGGTGGATGCGGTCTGCACGAGATCATCATACATCGTGAAAATCTATGCCAATCAAATGAAAAGGGGAGGCCAATCTATGGGGGAGTCAATGTTCAGCAGTGGACTTCTGTGGCTGATAGACAGATAAATCTACAAAATAAGTTATTTTCTTTTATAAATATTTAGCTGGAAAATTTTGTTATATTAAAAACATTTCACAATTAAAAAAATATATATGTCGGAGATAGCGACGGCTGAGCGATAGAGTCATCTTGACTTGATAGTATCATCTTGACTTGGTAGGAGGTTTATTACTTGTAACTTTATAATTCACAATATTAACCACAGTATAAATAACAATGTTCAGTTAACACACTTAGATAGACAAACCGACAGGTTCGCAACGGAGAAGTGTCTCGGTCCGTGTCCCAACGTCGACTGACTGATCGAGCCAACCTCACTTTCCATTACGACTCTGTCCACGTGCCGCCATTGCAAAACAACTGACGTCACCGCGTTTGCCGCACTACTGTGTTAACAATCAATTGAGAAACTTAATAAAACGATATCGTTATCCACGACACGGCCAGCCTGACGAAGCACACGTCCTCGTGTGTACTTGTAACAAAATAACCAACTGAGGCACATTTTCACGTTCGGCCAACCTGACGGTAATGTTCCGTAATCGTATCTTAAGAATCAAGTTAACAGAGATCACGTTAGCATACAAATAATTTTAACAACTTTAACACGAAAGGTTCCTCTAAGCCCATAATCTTTAAATCTCAATACTGATACTTTGAAACAGTAGGTTTAAAACAATAATTACACAACACATGGCCCAGCTGTCCCGGCAGCTAGTGACAATTCACATGTCACCCATATCGTCATCGCTCCAAGCGATACGACCAACACTAACTAGAGTCCACGACTCCCAGGCCACACAGGGCCATACAAATAGTCTCTCTCGAGACCCGGGTCCCCGCCACACCACTAGCTGCCCATCGCGCTCTGTACAACTCCCAGAGTTGCAGTTACGACTACAGACTAGTGCGTGTAGTGCGACCTAGCCAAGGTATGTGTTCTTATTTACTGTTGGAGGCATCCTCCTTACCATCTTCATCAGACAAATTTAACTCAACGGGCACACTGCTTAGAGGAATCTCCTTACAGTCGTGAGCGTATTTTTATGTTCTATTACCGGTCCGGAATCATTCAAAGTTAATAGGTTAAATGGTCTAGCTAAAGGTCCTATCAGAAACTCGAGTGGACTCGCTTGTATTACACGGTGGACAGAGGAATTCAAAACTAATTGCACGTCTTCTAACGCTTCATGCCAGGACCTATCAGACGCTTCTACCGCGGTCAGCATACTTTTTAACGCGCTCATTGTTCTTTCTACTTGGCAATTAGCGCGACTTGAACCCGTAGCTATCAAACGTAAAGAAACACCGTGACACTGACAAAAAAACTTTGAATTCTTTCTTGGCAAAGCATAGTCCCAGATCTGCAATAACTAACTGGAGCTCCAACTAAAGACGCTTGATTTAAGGGATTTAATTGTTCTAGCCAAATCTATTCTCAGGGTATGATATTAGGGATCAAATTTTGTGACCGCATCAATTAAAACTGACGTACTCCTTGCAATCGCTTTTCCACTTAATTTGCCAGTTAAGTCAACGTGCACAATATGCCACGGGATACTAATCTTAGGAATTGGATGAAGTCCCGCCTGTGGGCGACCTGATTGCGATTGAGATAGTTTACAAGTAATACAACCATAGACAAACTTACGAACGCACTTAGCCATGTGCTCGAACCAATAGTGATCAACCCTGTATATTTGGCCACCTCGCCCTTTATACTTCATAGAGCCACCTCGCCCTTGACTGTATATTTGGCCACCTCGCCCTTCACATAAATCCTGTTTAAATATCTAGATGGCCACCTCGCCATTTAGATACGTTTACCGGAGCACTGTTAAGATGTTTTGCATATGGCCCACAAGTCACCACGCTATTACCACGACCCACCATACTTCAAACATACCGCTCCAGAGAATAGTGCCACCCCAGCTTTTCACGTGGGCGTAGTAAGAGGCGACTCTCACTCTCAGAAGGGACTAGACTCGATACGGACCATCTTTCGTATCATAAGTCTCAATGGCCTAGTGGTTCAGTACTCCGACTTGTAGTTCAGAAGTTCTGAGTTAGAACCCTGGCTTAACAAATCTAGTCACATTTGCCTTATTTTTATCGAATCTTAATTTATCAAGCTGTGCATTATTTTCCATTAATTTGTCAGCTTGTTCCCTAATCTCTCAAATTTATCTCAACCTCATGATCGTCAATAGTTAATAAATTTAGTGGCCTAGCTACTCTACCTACTAACAATTCTAATGGACTTGCCTTAGTTACCCTATGAATCGTGCTATTTTAGCAAGTTGGACATCATCTAACGCATCTTGCCATGACCTATTTGGACTAACTTCTACAACAGTCAACATTTTTGAGAGTGCTCATAACTCTTTCCACTTGGCTTCGACGCAACACAATGTTTGATGAGAGAGCACTCGGCACCAGAATCAGAATAAAATGGATACGACTCACAAGCGTTCATCAGCGCACCGCTGGGATTGCTAACATTGCAAGCTTCCACATGCCTCTCGTTACTCGCCGCCGCCGCAGGCGCCGCTCCGAACCGCCTGCGCCTACCGCCGCGCCAGCTCCTCCGCTGTTGCCACGTTGTTGCCACGTGGACATCTCGCTGCCAAATGTCCGGCGCTGCCGCACCTGAAACAGACTAAGTCCGACCGCGGCCGCGGCCCCGCAGAGCCTGACGCTGAAGTGTGCAGTGGCAGCACTAGCTGCCTTGCCTTTCACCGCCAATTTGATGCTCGGTGACCCATTCCACCGCAGCTGTGACATTCCACAGTTGCCGACCGAAAACCCGATCGCTTGAAATCTGGATCTGCTGTCCTATCGCCTCACGTTTAGGCTACCTTACCGATGCAAATCAAGGCATACAATGGCTCCATAATCTTGGAAAACTTTGCTATAAACTGGCGAAAATACGACGCCAGACCGATGAACCGTCAAGCTAAACAAGCACAGCAATCTAAACTTCGTATCGCAAGTAATTAACAGGTAAACACGCAAAAGAACCTCAAATAATATTTTCTTACACCGGTCAAAATCACACTATCGTAAATTCGTATACCATACAATATACCCGAGTAATAAAATGGAAACTGCTCACCGGAGTGACGTAAAATTGCAGCTGGTGCGCTTACTACAGATCCACTCACTATTCTTTGACCTGGCTGACCGCAGTACTGTTGCTCGCCTTCCTGCTGCTCTGCTCCACTCAGGGCAGTTAGACGCGTAGTGTCCTTGTCCATCACAATGAAAGCAAGTGATCCCCACTTGGTTAATCGCCGCACTATGACTGCCAACAATCTTCATGTAGCTAATGTCTTCTTTATAGTGACAATGAATCGCCATTATCGGTTATTTCCATCGCGTACAGAAGCACACACATTATCACTACACTGTTTTCTCCACGTGGGCTGACTGAGTTACATCCCACTTCTGATGTCGGAGATAGCGACGGCTGAGCGATAGAGTCATCTTGACTTGATAGTATCATCTTGACTTGGTAGGAGGTTTATTACTTGTAACTTTATAATTCACAATATTAACCACAGTATAAATAACAATGTTCAGTTAACACACTTAGATAGACAAACCGACAGGTTCGCAACGGAGAAGTGTCTCGGTCCGTGTCCCAACGTCGACTGACTGATCGAGCCAACCTCACTTTCCATTACGACTCTGTCCACGTGCCGCCATTGCAAAACAACTGACGTCACCGCGTTTGCCGCACTACTGTGTTAACAATCAATTGAGAAACTTAATAAAACGATATCGTTATCCACGACATATATTATAAGGACTAAGTAGCTGTACCATGCGGGCGTTGCCGTATGCCACTACCTGAAATAAATTTGAAGGCAAGACACATATTTTCATACCTTTTTGTTCAGAAACCTTTCTTGCCTTCATGCACAAAATTTTTCATGAAGATCATCACACATTCAAATGCATAGTTTCATCATCACGATTCTTAAATGACATACAGACACATTTATATTTATATATCAAAAGAAGAAGAAGATATTAAAATTAAGTGTGGAGTGGGATGATTAAGGGTAAGGAATATATAGTCCACTCATGATTTTACAACCGCAAAACATCCTATATAATCATCAGTCGATTTAGCCGATAAAGCCTTTTGAAAATACGAAGCCCACTTGAAGTGTATCGCAAACTTTCTCTATAGATTGATCGTCGTGTTAAACAACGGAAGCGAAGTGAAATTACGATCAGTAATGATCAATATTATTCCCGGAAACCGGTCGACATGCTACAAAGCCCGATAATATTTATACAGGATGTAACACAACAACGGTTTGTGTGGTGACGGATTAGAATACATAGGAGGTGTCAGCTGGGCATCACAAATCCTTTAGCGGTGGAGGTATGTTGTTTCAGCATTTGGTAGCGGCATAGCGAAAACTCCCCCTAAAGGCAACTGTTTTATGGGCTGGTATTGAGAGTTGTTGGGCGCATTTCCTGCTTGTGCGTTTCGATCCTCCGGAAAGCCAAACCAGTTTGTCATACAAGTATTTCGGTTGCTGAAACTTTATAACATTAAACAGAAGAGACGCCAAATGAAGGTTTCGTCGTGATTTCATTTTTAATAGTGAGTTATTGCTGAGGAAGGACGTTACATGGCTCCGAGGAGGGATGGTGAAGCATAACCGAGCACAGGCATTTTGAATCCTCTGAACCAAACCATCTGTCCGAGACTGTAACCGGGGCCTGTACACAGTATCGGCATAGTTTTTAGTGTGCAATAAAGAGTTCATTCATTCATTCAACTAGCTGTATACGCAACACTTCAGTCAAGTGGTGGTGGTAAATTGTAAATGTAAAATTGTATAAAGACGTGTCAATAGAGCTGCTCATCTGAGATCCATCTTCAATAGATATATTATTATTGATTTTGACTAAGTTCTTCACCACCAAAATTTCTTCGCTACAATAAAGGGCTGTAAATTCATTAAAGATATCGAGATGATTAATCTTGTTCCATTTATGTCTGTGCAGAGTTAATGTTGCTTATAACAACTGTCCGCAGCACCCTCTGGCAGTTAGCCAGAAAACATTCAAGTGCTGTCCCCCTTGTGGCAATTTGTGGATAATAGCGCAGTTTGCCTAATACTGATAGATGCTGACACTTACTAACCAATACCAAGACATTGGCAAGAAGTATTCTCATTTAAGGGTAGATCATCATCATCATCATTTCAGCTAAAAGACGTCGACTACTGGGCATAATCAAAATCAAAATCAAAATGTTTTTTATTCGAATAAATTCTTGCGAATGATTTCAAATAGTCAAAAAAAAAAGTATTAAATTTAAGAGAAATATAAAAATAACTAATCATTTAGTTTTTACCACCGGTTCGGAACACCATTCCACAGAGAAGAGCCGGCAAGAAACTCTGTGGTTGCTCTTTTAAATAAAAGGGTTACAATGATGGTGGTACAAACAAGTCTTACAGATTTGTGAAAGCAATAACACGCATAATCATGTAGCCTATTAAAAATTTAAAATAAAAATCAGTGAAATTACACACAAATTACATGGTGCGTGCTGAAACTGCACTCACATACTGTTTACAAACTTCACTAACAAAATGGCTGAAATAGGCCCCCAAGGATCTCCACAAAGGCCGGGCCTGGACCGCCCGCATTCATTTTTTTCCGGCGACCTTAACCAGGTTGTCGGTCCACCGTGCGGGAGTCATACCAGCACTGCGCCTTCCGGAACGCGGTCGCCACTCTTTTCTGCCCCATCGGGCGTCGGTCCTGCGTGCCCTACCCACTGTCACTTAGCAGTAGATAAACTTACGTAAATAAAATTATCCATGTGGTGTCGGATTTAGCATACACAATGTCACCAACCCATACCATCTTTATGGTGTCGTAAGAGGCGACTAAAATCATGCAAACCCTCCGTCAAGAGCCCCAAGAGAAGGAAAACTTGATACAAACCCTGGGTCAACCCGTGTTGCCAGCGTGGCATAGTAGGCTTAATTCCCTCCATTAATTTGGAGGAAGCCCAACTCAGTAGTGACCCTTATAGTCTGTAATAACGACGACGACGACACAGTAAAAGGTGAAAGCATGACGTGGGGGAGTATTGAGTTCATTTCGCTGCCAACACCAATGTCACATGAGCTCTGGAGATGTTACTCACGCGCAGATACCTATTACCAGCCAAGGGTAATGTTAATTGGTTGCTATATTCTGGTACTTATCAGGAATACCGAAAGATACATAAACCAGTCTAGAACTGAAAGAACTCCCTACACTAAATATTCCTTTGTCACAGGGGCTCTTCACAAACATGTAATTAACGTACACAACACGCTGACGTGGGTGTGTCACTGCTGACACTTACTGACTAATAGCGAGACAATAGGGGTGACTAAATCCGTGAGGTGACGGATTTAGAATACATTGTGTCACCACCCCATTGCATCCTAAGGGTGTCTTAAAAGCCGACAAAAGGATACAAGGCCGATAACCTACCCGTAAAGGAAGGAAAACTTGATACGAAGCCCTGTGCTCTTCCCTGCAATATAGTTGAGGAGAGCGATGGCTGCCGCATGCGTCATGCTTGTGAACAGGTGCCGTTGCTGGGGGTCGGTTGGCTCGGGCGTTAGAAGGTTAGTATTGTTGATTAGATCTGGCTGATTTTTGGCCCTTTGCGACTATTGCGCGCGTTTGCTCTCACAAACTGTCTTATCATGGCCTTGTACCGAAAAATGGCGATCTAAAAAGAGCAACTACAGAGTTTCTTGCCGGCTCTTCTCTGTAGAACTGCATTCCGAACCGGTGGTAGATGGTAAATTTTAAATTAAATATTATTTTGTTGTTTGACTTGTCAAAAGAGCTCTAATGAGCCAACTTGATTAAATGAGTTTTGAATTTTGAATTTGAATTTTGTGCCAACACATCTCGCTAGCGTGGCACAGTAGGCTAATGACCCTGAGGCTTGACGGGACAGACCTCTCGCTCCCGACACTGGTAGCGAAGATGGTCGAGAGCGAGAGCGCATGGAGGGCAATGACTGAGTTCTCGGAGGCAGTCATGAAAGCTAAAGAGTTGGCAGAACGGGAAAGAGAAAGGGGTAGACGGCGCTGGGCGCAACCCTAACCTTATTTTAGTATCAGTTTCCCGTTGACGAATAGAACTAGGATAAACCCTACGTTGAGGCGCGAGAAATCCTACTCCAATACGTCCCGCGAGGGTGACGAATAGGATGAGGGTTTCTAATATATTTTATTGTGTTTAGTCTTAGAAATCCCACTGCAGTACGTCACCTTCTGGGACGTATTGGAGCAGCATTTACGCGTGTTTTTTCATTAAAAGAGCTTGGAAATGCTAATCGAGTTCGTCTCAGGCGGCGGGGACGTACTGAATGAGCATTTCGATATACGCGTCCGGGATATACCGCCCTAACAGAGGTCTCCGGGTGAGGGAATAGGGGAAATACCTCGCCCATAGGAGAGAGACCCCGGGGCAAAGGGTGCCACGCCACATGTGCCGGGCCTGGCACCACGGAGCAATATGCTCCTGAGGAGGATGCTCCAGAAGGAGCCTGTAGACCAAATGGGGTTTAACGGTTCTGAATGTTCCCCCAGTGCACGGTGTCCCCGTGGAGATACAGTCAGGGCCCACGGGGCAGCAAGCACGGGACGGTACACCCCGGGGACGTTTAGTGGGTATGACTCGCTCACGTGTGAGGGGACTCCCACACACCCCCTGTTGGCCATCCCCAGGCTGGCAGGGATAGTCCATAAAGCATTTTACACCGGGTCAAAAACAAAAAAAAAACTTACTTGTCCCACTGTCATGTATAGGCTGAGTAGAGTAGAGGGCTAAACATTTCTTCTTTCGTAAGTACGGTATGTGAATTGGATATTCGAAACAAGCGTAGGCTACATCCAAAGCTATGAGGAATAGCCAAAAACATATGACGCACGCATTTAATACACATGATGATGGGTCTCATATGGTGGGTTTAGACCAAACGAACAAAGAGCTACAACAAGAGCATTCTTTCTTTATGTGTAAACGAAAACTCGTATTCAGCGTGTACATCACTACATAGTATAAAACAAAGTCGCTGTCGTCTGTCCGTCATCTTTAAAACTACGCAACGGATTCTGAAGCGGTTTATTTTAATACATAGAGTGATTCAAGAAGAAGGTTTATTTGTATAATACATGCATAATATTATAGAGAAACACTGATAAATTTAGATGATCATCATTGCACCCGTGTGAAGCCGGGGCGGGTCGCTAGTATAATATAACGAACAAAGAGCTAGAGCTAGAACAAGAGATTTCTGTCGTAGTCTTTTAGTGTTAAGTGTAAACGAAAGCTAGGTCATCTGAACAAATGTTCTTTGCTCATTCGTGTCAATTCTGTGGTTGGTATTGGTAGTGCTTCGCTATGTCTGATTCTGACAGCGATATCATAATTACTTACAAGTGCTGCATTTATTATTTTGTACGAACACACAATCCCCTTCGTTCCACGAACTTTTGGACCTCCCCTCGTATGTGCAGGGATCCCACAGGGTCGAAGTGTTTTTGGGCCCCTCGATAAGATGGCTCAATATTCTACTAAAAAATATCTCCAGGAAAGAAATTATTTTTTCTGGGTTAATACGAGTATTAGACAAAACAGTGTATTTATGTGTCTAGTTGTAACAGACTATTGATTTATAACCGCACACGAATACATAATACAAATACGACTCCTAAAAAATCCTCAAAAACATTTAAAATAAATACACAACATTGAAAAGGTCTGTAAGCTCCTACAAAATAATACCTCGATAAAGATTTCAAAGGACTTACTCGAATTCTTTCGAGCACCTATTGGCACCTTTTTCATATAAACTATCGGCATACCGCCCATACTTAAGGAAACTGACATTTTCCTCAACACGAGTCCAGATAATCTTTTACTACGAGTATTGAGTAGACTGACTATGTATAAGTAGTTGCTAGCGTTTTGTCGATCTCTTTAAAGGATGTAACAAAAACCGTATAGCCATCCGAATAAGACGTACATTAAAATTAAAAACCTTTGAACGGATTAATCGCGTGTATTACATTATTGGATGGAGCGACGATCTGCGAAAGGTTGCGGGCAGCAGCTGGATGCGTCAAGCTGAAGACAGGGCGCTATGGCGCTCTTTAGGGGAGGCCTATGTCCAGCAGTGCACTAATGTGGGCTGATGATGATGATGATGATTACATTATTTATTTATTATTACATTATTTAATTGCCAACTGTCCTCTCTATTGAGCAAGTATCACCTGCTTGGGATCCAGTCATTAAATTGATCAAATCTCAAGCACAGCACTCAGCTGCAAGACCTCTGGACACCGTGAGCGATTTCTGAGTGCACAGGGAACGTTATCAATAAAACAAAATTATAGGCGGTAGATTTTAACTGTTTCTTTGTACTTTTGAAGACAACTGTCATCTAGTCTCTCCTGCGACCACGACTGCTGCAAAGCATTCGAAACGTCGGGAATTAAATTATCTAATATACACGCGACAAATCCGTTAAATATAGTTTAATTTCAATGTGTAATAATCGCGAGAACCTAAGAAATCATAACATACATTAATTTAACATAGCGCCATCGAATGAATACTTACTCAATCCAGTCAACAGTTATCGCTATCTGTTAGAATCGTTTGTAGCCAACTTAAAATTGAGACTTTCAAATAATAAACAAATAATTTTCAATAAAATAATATTGCGACTATAAATAATTGAGATGTATGCTACCCTATCTCTCAAGTTGGATCAACAGCACGCGGTGTGCAAATTTGATCAAAATCGGTTAAGTATTTTAGAAGTCCCTCGCGGACAAACAACGTGACGCGTAATTTATATATATAATAATAATAATATAAGATGATACACGTATTTTACTTTTAAAGACACCTGTCAGCTAGTCTCTCCCGTCGCTACAAAGCATTCCAAACGTCTAAAATTAAATAATGTAAAATATAGGTACACACGATAAATCTTATAAAACGTGTTTCATTTGATTGGCGATATATACTTTATTCTGCTTGTTTTAAAAATAGATTTTATTCTACAGCCATCAAATGTTTCAAATAATAGGTACGGATATTTGAAACATTTGACGACGCAGTAACTTTATTCAGATACACGTCTTCGCGGAAAAGAAACTTACTTAAGCTCGCCCCGTAACTCTAAGATAAGGTGCAATGGTGGAAAGTTGTGGGTATTTGGTGGCATGTTTCTTGTTACAAAACTTGGATGATACGGAGGGAGGAAACGGCAGAAAGGTTCTAAGAGGTTTTCAAATTACAACGTTCCGGCTGTCGGCAGGATATATTTATCGCTTTTGGGATACCGTGTATATATATATGTTTTATTTAAATACAGATAATAATTAATGAGGTAAAATTTTAAAACGAATATTTCTTAAATTCACACGTGTAGTCACGTGCTACCAGTCCATTGCCATCCTGAGGGTGACTAATGGAACTCAAAAGGCAAGCAACCTAGCCACAAGACAAGGAAAACTTAAGGAGTAGGCTAAGTTACTCCTTGTTACACCATGTATCGTCTCGGTAGAGGAAGAAGTAACTAAGTCTTATAAAATGTTAGGCCATTTTGAAAGAAAGAAAGAAAGAAAGAAAACACATTTATTCAACATTTTCAACTTAACTCACTGATATCTTAGGTTGAAAATTAACTACATAATTTTGAAGACTTACTTAATTCTCGCTCTACGGTGAGGGTATCTGCCAGTAAGCCCCAGACAAAAATCTAAAAGAAAATTGTTTTGGTAAATGTGCCGGGTATACATCCAAATGAACTTAGTAAAGCGGTTATTTTAATATTACAAACAGACAATTCAATTTTATTTATTTGTGTAGATAAAAAACAAAACTTGTTTGATATATTCTATACGAACTATTAAATAGTTCTAGTCATTAAACTTGACATAGCATGAATGAATGCCCTAGTATCATATACAACAATTTAATAATATGATAGCAGTTAGTCTGGAAACGGACAGAACGTCGCTTTAATGGAAAAACATTAACATAAAATATCAACCCACAATTCGGGACTTAGAAAATAAATTGCAAAAACCGTATAGTATAAGGCTTCCTATACACTTGATACAAAAATGGAGACATTTAAAATTTGTGATGAGTAAGTAAAGGATGCGCGTAACACAAACCCTACAGATATCTGAAATGAGGATAATTCGGCTCTTCCAAAGAATAAAGAATAATCTGCAATAATGCTTTGAAACCATTTGGAACTCTATTATTCGGAATAAGCGATAGAGGCAGTCGTTTTGTTACGCCCTGTATACAATACACGCAATTATGTCGCATTGAAATATAGGAAGACTAGTGGCCCGCCCCGGCTTCGCCCGTGCAAAGCGGGGGTGTGTTACATATAAACCTTCCTCGTGAACCACTCTATCTAATAAAAAAAACCGCTTCAAAATCCGTTGCGTAGTTTTAAAGATTTAAGCATACATAGGGACGGACAGAAAACATCGACTTTGTTTTATACTATGTAGTGATTATGTATTATGTAATTTTTACATGAGTTAACAAATTTTTGTTAACCCAAATTTACAATTACTTACGTAAAACATCCTATTTTTAACCCCCGACGCAAAAAGAGGGGTGTTATAAGTTTCACGTGTCTGTCTGTCTGTGTGTCTGTCTGTCTGTCGGTCTGTCTGTCTGTCTGTCTGTGGCACCGTAGCTCGCGAACGGATGAAGCGATTTCAATAAAGTTTTTTTTGTATGAAAGGTGAGTTACGGGCGAGTGTTCTTAGACATGTTTGATGAAAATCGGGTGAGCCGTTTAAAAGTTATGAGGGGTGAAAGTGGGGAAGAATAACCGAATGTCTGCAAATATAATCGAGTGGGGTCTCAAATGAAAGCGCATCACGTGCAATTTAACAAAATCTACATTATAATAAGTATGTACCTATAAAAAGTATAAAATAAAAATTAAATTAAAAATTTAAATAAACCCCCGACACAATAACCTTTAAAAAGTAAAAAATAAAAATAAATACTTCGCGTTGGGGGACCAGGGGTCAGGTAATAAATAAGTAAGAGTGGTCCCCCAACGCGAAGTATTTATTTTTATTTTTTACTTTTTAAAGGTTATTGTGTCGGGGGTTTATTTAAATTTTTAATTTAATTTTTATATTTTTAACCCCCGACGCAAAAAGAGGGGTGTTATAAGTTTCACGTGTCTGTCTGTCGGTCTGTCTGTCTGTCTGTCTGTGGCACCGTAGCTCGCGAACGGGTGAAGCGATTTCAATAAAGTTTTTTTGTATGAGAGGTGAGTTACGGGCGAGTGTTCTTAGACATGTTTGATGAAAATCGTGTGAGCCGTTTAAAAGTTGTGGGGAAGAATAACCGAATGTCTGCAAATATAATCGAGTGGGGTCTCAAATGAAAGTCACGTGCAATTTAACAAAATCTACATTATAATTAAATTAAAAATTTAAATAAACCCCCGACACAATAACCTTTAAAAGTAAAAAATAAAAATAAATACTTCGCGTTGGGGGACCAGGGGTCAGGTAATAAATAAGTGGGAGTGGTCCCCCAACGCGAAGTATTTATTTTTATTTTTTACTTTTTAATGGTTATTGTGTCGGGGGTTTATTTAAATTTTTTATTTAACTCTTATTATCCTTAAAAATAAAAAAAATGAAATTGTGTCATTCACATTAAATGTTTTATAGTGCCCGTAAAAATTACGATTTAGAAAATCGCCCCTTTTCGAATACCCTTATTTGTTTACGAAAACAAATATCCCGGCTCGGCCATTATGTGACGTGAAAATTCCAATGTATTTATTGGAAAATATACCCAATCGACAAATACACATTATGTAGGATTCGTTTGTTACAAGGCTGTAGAGAAAGGGCCTTTCTATAAACCTTTTGGGTACCCAATAAGGCTTAGCACATTACAATAAATGTATGTGACACAAGTTACATCCGTGCGGTGACGCATTCAGAATACATGATGTCACCACCCCATTCCATCCTGAGGGTGTCGTAAGAGTCGACAGGAGAAAATGACAAAGGTACCTAGCTGCATAGATAATTTGATACGAAGCCCTGTGCCATCCCGTCTTGCCAGCGTGGCACAGTAGGCTAAATACCCTCCACGTAATTGGAGGGGACCTTAATCAGTTCATCATGTGTGCGACACTAACCGTTGTCGTTCGTATCGATGTAATTGCTAAGCAGGTAAGCCACGTCTGGCTCAGACGGATGTGAGATGGTAACCGTCGCACTAATAATTAAAAAAAAATGTTCTAGTGTCACGAATATCACAAATTTGACTAGTTTTGAGTACCTTGCAATACTAATTAAAACTAGCCTATAAAACCTAATACTATGTAGACAATTTTCTCCTAGATTTCTATAGTAGATTTCGGTTTCTTTTGGTGCTTTAATAAATGTAGACGGTTGACTGCTAATATAATATGATTGTCATTTTATAAGCCTCGATAAAGTTCTTAAGAATAACCCTTTCTCTGACTTCTGTAACAACGTTCCTAAGCCTACTTTTTTTGTCAATTTGCAAGCCAATAAGGGCGGGGTGATAAAACGCAGGGTTGGTAAGTTCAAAATGAAGTAATAATAAGTCATATTCTTCCACTTCGCCTTTTCCCGAAATCATTGTGTCCCCAACTCAAAAAAGTCTGGACTTTTATCTTCTTCTTCTTAAATCTTAATGGATACCCGGCCGTTGGGGACTGGCCGGGTAATGTGGGACGCGAGGCGCGAGGAGATGGTAAGTTGCGCCCCAACCTACCCACTGAAATCGACGGCGATCCTCGACAGCCCGGTTTTTGTATGTTTGCTTATTAAGCAGTACAAACAATAAAATGGCGTCAGCAACACGGGTCAAAGATCGTTTAATTTTTCTGCCTATGGAGCAAGACACAAACACCGACTAACTGCCTTATATCGTATTATTCTGCTAAATTCAAAAGTTCTTGTCAAGGGCTTATGTCAAAATCGTGTCAAAATCCAAATTAATCAAAATGATTTTTAATCCAATAAATACTTGCGAATGCTTTCAAATAGTCAAAAAAAATATAACACTAAATCAAAATAAAAAAAAATATCATTTAGTTTTTACCACCGGTTCGGAATGCCATTCCATAGAGAAGAGCCGGCAACTCCATGGTTGCTCTTATAAATAAAAGGGTTACAATTATGGTGGTGCAAACAAGTCTGACAGATTAGTGAAAGCAATAACACGCAGACATGTAGCATATTAAAAAAATTGAAAATAAAAATCAGTGATACGATATGATGTGGCATACGTTCCGAACTTAAAAGACAAAACTGGCGCCATAACCGAAGAAGAAGACGTAACTCTGTCAAATATGACAATCTAAAGCACGATCATCATTAGTTTCCACTGTATTGAATTAACAAGTTACTTGCCCAGTTCCCAGTAGAACAGTTAGCAAAGAAAGAGAAAAGAATAATTGACAGCCCTACTGAAGCCTGCCGTAAAATTCTTATAACAAGAACTTTTCCCGGAAGATAACGCCGAAAGTGGGGACTTATAAAATGAAAAGGAGGAAGGTGAATGCTGTCGTCAAACCAAATTATCGGTTTATTTTAAAAAAAATTCGAAATGTACGTACCCTTAAAATTTATTGAACACTAGCTGTACCCTGCGCGCGTTCCTACGCCACTAACTAAAATAAATTTAAAAAAAACTTCCTGGGCTCATGATCTTCAACTTTGCTGAAGATTATCACACGATCAAATGCATAGTTTACGATTTTCTATAGGACATACATACGTAAACATTCTTTTTTCAAAATTTTTATCGAAGTAACTAATATTGTTTCCAAAAATAAAAATACGATAGGTATCTGATGTAGTATACCCCGACATACAGTCATTACGTACAAAAAATAATGTCCAAGTTTAAGTGGGACTTCGGACTCTCGTATCCTATAATACACATTATCCTTCTGGCTCTTACCAAATCAGGTCAGGCGAGGAAGAAAAAGAAAAGATTTTTTGAACATCGTTCCTAAGTCACCTTGAATAGTAGATGACAAACTGGTAACCTCTCCACATTTCGTCAATCATACCTATCTCGGTTAAACAAAAGATGGGTCGTCTCTCAATTTTTTTAACTCAATTTACATGGAATATTTTTCTCGTGAAATTAATTTACAAGCGTTTCTCTTTCTAACCAAGTCTAAACGAACAAAGGCGGCAGTCTCACTGATAGCGGTGACAGAGGTTTTTTTTATAAAGTAGTACCACACCATTTTGTCTATTGCTTACGTCTGCTATACTAGTAGCCCATTAAAAAAATCTTGACGCGAAGAGTATCAAAGAAAATAGTAAGAAGCAAAAGAAAGTGGAAAAAGAAGTATGGAACCCGATTCTACTGTCACCATGCTCTCACGGATAGAGCTGTCGCTGAATAAAGAATTCAACTGTCTCAAATAACAAATGTATTTAATAATATTAAAAAATATGTTTGTCTCAACTTTTATGAATTTCATCATAATTTCAATGATACGACGGCTCACAATGTTTTTGTTACAGGGGTTCTCCATCCATACACGTCCATTGGACCAACCGGGAGAGTGTCGCGGCCAGCTGTGATCTTGTAATGTGCGGATTAGGAGGCTCCACATTGGTTAAGCCGCCTCGCATCTGTCCAACGAGCTACGGAAACCAGCAAATTCCGCTAGGCTGTACACAGGGTACGCCTTCTACCCCTGTACCAACTCGCGCACGGTCGCTTAACAAGACGCACTAACCTCACAAACCGAAAGTGCACAACAGCTCGAATCAAAATAAATAAATAATTAATAAATAATATCCTTCGACATTTCACACAACGCCATCTCGTCCCAAGCTAAGCAACTTAATGCTTGTGTTATGGTAACGAGATGGATGATAAACTACTTATATACTTTTTTTTTGTAAATACATACATATTATAGATAGAAAACACCCAGACCCGGAACAAATACTTGTAGGTCATAAAAATATTTCTTCCGTGCGGGGATCGAACCCGCGACATGTTGCGCAGCAGTCGATCGCTCAACCACTGCGCCAAATCTTTAGAATAGTGATATCTAGAACGTCTTTAATCGCTGAAGATGGGACCGGTACCCTATTTCCGGCTGTCGGCTACCAGGCAGTCTGTTAACATTACCCGGCCTCCCGGGTGAATCTTAATTTAGAACTTATCAACGGTTTTCAGTTTCTTTTGAAATCAATTTATTTTTTCATTTATTAAGACGATTGCGGGAGAGCTGATTTACTCAATCTATTGCCTTTTCCCATTTAAATTGGGGTCGGCAACCAGTTTCTTCTAATTTGGCTGTCTCCCGGTATTTACGCGAATTGCCCTTTCACAATCGCATGGGACAACCTGCAAGCCTTGGCACATTTTACGTTGCTAGCATCGTGCACGATTGCACAGACGTAAAAATTTTATCCTTGACCGACGTTACGCGCCCTCCGAAACAGGACACCCGATGTTATAGTTCCTCGATATGTAAAATACTTTTTGGCTTTATTACTGGCAGTTAGCCAACTTAGGTTACACTGGTGCGAGGTAGAAGACCTGTTAAAGAATCGGAGGAAGTTCTAGACTCAGAACGCATTCTTCTATGGGTAAGCAACGTCTGACTGGTTGAATGGTTTCCATTTTTCATATGTAAAACCGGTCGAAGTTGTCATTCCTATGTAGTAGTGTGAAAAATTACAGCCTGTCTAACTAAAAAAATACCAAGCGTCCTACCTGAGCCATCCCCATCCATCGCTTTCCGGCGACCTTAACCAGGTCGTCGGTCCACCATGTGGGAAGCCTACAAGAACTGCGCTTTCTGGAACGCGGACTAATAATTCAAAGAAATTACAAAAATGCGAAGAACATAACCCGTTTCGGGAGCAAGTTTCTAAAAGGCAAATGTAGCAGGCAAGGCAAGGCAAATGAAGTCAAAGTAACCAGCAAAGTAACCAATGAATACTGAAGTGTCAAAGATAGAAAAGACTTTTGTTGAAATATATGAGAATAGTTTTGATGCATTAGCGATGAAGGAGGAATATTGAGCGAGCGGTTGGCAGATAATGGTATCTTTGGGGCGTCAAAGACTAGTACGTGGTTCGCTAGACAGCATTTTATAGAGAATGGAAACTCAGCATATTTTTTATAGCCTAGTTGTTAGTGTGGAATGCAATTGATTCGCAAGTTAAGCAATATGTGACCTAAATAATATCTGACAAAAAATATATATCTGTAGCGACCGCATGCTACATACTTTACACCGTTTACCTAAAAAACTACTATACTACGATACTTTAAAAATCTGACTTCATTGCATCAAGAAATATCGCCTACAAATGCGAGAATTGCCAAAAAGTGCAGTGGTTGAGCGCAGTGGTTGAGCGATCGACTGCTGCGCTGCATGTCGCGGGTTCGATCCTCGCACGGAAGAAATATTTGTACGATCTACAAGTATTTGTTCCGGGTCTGGGTGTTTTCTATCTATAATATGTATGTATTTACAAAAAAAATGTATATAAGTAGTTTATCATCCATCTCGTTACCATAACACAAGCATTAAGTTGCTTAGATTGGGACGAGATGGCGTTGTGTGAAATTTCCAAGGATATTTATTATTTTATTTATATTATTAATTCGCATAGTTAAGAATTCCCCGACTACTATCGGGGGAATAGGCGCTGCGACCCCTAGCCAGACATACCACCTTGTCTGGCTCATCGCTTTGCGCCCAAAGTATTACAAAACATTACCATCACTACCATGTGACAGACACACGCATATCTCTCGTAGTACTCGTATATATGGTTTTGTGTCTTTTGTTTATTGTTAAGTGTGGTCAATTTGAGAACAGAACTATATTTCTAGAACTATCTTCGATGGAGCGTGGACAGTAAGTAGGCTAGCGTGGACAGTAAGTAGGCTAATTACCCTCCCTGTGATGAGAGGAGACCCAATTCAGCAGTGGGTCATTTATGAGAAGTATATGATGATAGGTAGAAATATATCGAAACGTTATCCACGTAAGTGAACCTTAAAAAATTCTTTAAGGTGAATGTTCCAGGGTAGCCCGCGAAATTCAAATTTTCTTACGTTTTTTGCAATTTGCAGATTAGTGTTATGTTGTATGTTGATTAAAATGTTATTCGCGGCTGTAAGACGTATGTAGTTATAGATCATCAAACTCATCAATACAACCCTCCAAGCTCATAAAGGTGCAAGAAAAACTTTTTCAAGCTAAAAGTCATTCTTCAAACTTAAGAAAATTTGAATTTCGCGGGTTACCCTGGAACATTCACCTTAAGTTACTCCGATATGTTAATGATAAAGATATCCTGTCCGAACGTCCCAGCGTCCCCGGATCCCAGCAGTGCGCCTTGAATACAAATGAAATGGTTATAAGGTAAAAATATGGCCGACATCCTGAAGGACCCTTCTTGTAATTAAGTCGAAAAGTACTTTTAACTACATAAATGCTGCGGTTATACATTCATTCCTTTACTTAGATGGTGAATTTTGAAACATGATGATTTATAAGAGTTTTGTGATAAAACCCTGTCGCTCAGCAACGTCCCTTCTTCTTCAGATGCCTCTCCACACCTCCAGTCGGTATGACGGTTCCTTCACTGTGCATGCAGTGCGTTTGTGGAATTCTCTTCCACATTCTGTTCGTGCTAGCTCTTCTCTTGAAGTTTTTAAGAAAAGAGTTAAAACATACTTCCTTTCATCCTAACGTGTGTAAACTAATAGGCAGACAGATATATGGCTGACTGTATATAATTATAATATATATTTTTAGTTACCTATGTATTTTGTAATTATTTAAGTATGTATTATTAGTATGTAGGTATATGTAGTATATAGTTAGATACTATTTAATGGTAAATTAATTTTATTTTCATTATTTTTATTTTTTAATTTGTTGTGCACTGCCCATACCCATTTTCTACAGGTCTCACTCTGCCAAAGGTTTGCTGGAAGAAAACTCTAATAGAGTTAAGCTCGCCTGTGTACATTTTGTCTCCAAATGATCATGTTTTATATTATGTATCTGTGTGCAATAAAGAATAAAGTTCTTTTTGAATTTGAGTTTATTTATCAACTAGCGCGCCGGCCCGGCTTCGCACGGGTGCGATGTTACCCGCGAGTGACGCCGTGGGGCGAATCTAGTCTAAAAAAGTAGCCTAAGTTACTCCTTACATCATCAGCTACCTATCAGTGAAAGTCCAGTTACATGGAGGGCATTAGCCAAGTGTGGCGCGTGTGTCCGCTGTCGAGGGGGATTAGACAGGGTTTCGTTTCAAGGTTTACTTCGCTTGCGGCAAAGTTTCCGGTCTTGTGATTTCTTTTTGTCAACTCCTACGACTGCCTCAGGACAGAATGAGGTATTTATTTATGCTAAATGCATGCAAAATAGCCATATCTTTACTAATATATAAAGCTGCAGAGTTTGTTTGTTTGTTCGTTTGTTTGAACGCGCTAATCTCATTAACTACTGGTCCGATTTCAAAAAATCTTTCAGTGTTTGATAGTCCATTTATCGAGGAAGGTTATAGGCTATATTTTATTTGCAAAAGAATTAGGGATCCGTATGAAAATTGCGATTTTGTAAACCAAGGTGTAAAATCGCAAATCTATTAATGCGTGCGCTGCAAAAACTATTGACAATAGAACAAAATGATGTACTACGGGTTTGTAGGTCTTATAAAGATCTACAAACCCGCCAAGCTCATAAAGGTGCAAGAATAACTTTGACGTTAAAAAGTTTTTCTTGCACCTTTATGAGCTTGGAGGGTTGTATTGATGATTTTGATGATTATAATTTTAAAACTGCATACGTCTTACAGCCGCGAATAACATTTTAATCAACATACAACCTAGCACTGACCTGCAAATTGCAAAAAACGTAAGAAAATTTGAATTTCGCGGGCTACACTGGAACATTCACCTTAAATAAAAAATCCAGTTTCGTAGTGAATCTTTCGGATCACTCAGTGAATCGCCAATTTAAGCTATCTCGCAAATAGACTGTTTTTAGAGCCGTAACTCCAACTCATTTTCGTACTAGATTGTTTATCTCGTGCTCATTCTCTAGAGCCAATAAAATGTAACAGCTGAGACGAAATTGTCGCGAATAATTTGAAGTTATTCGAGTTTTCACGAAACTGTGGTTTCTTTTTTATGTGTTGTATCTTGTTTTGTGAGAGTTTTAGCACATCTTTGGTCTTAAATGCGGTGTCAGTTTTCAATAAGAAAAAAAAAAATATGAACAATAGTGATATTCGTACCAATTAATAGACAAATTCAAACTATTCATCTACTACTATTACTCAGCCAGCCTCCTCCAGTTACGTGGAGGGCAGTTAGCCTACTGTGCCGCGCTAGCCAGACGGGTTGGCACAAAACAAAGAGCATGAGACAGAAGAGGTATGGTGAGCCTCCAGTCTGTGGCATTGTGGATGAGCTTCGTCCTCATGATGCCACAAACGTGGACGCGAGATAGAGAGCACACCGGGGATGTTTAGTGGGTAGGCCCCCATTCTGGGGGAGAGTCCCACACTCCCCTCGTCGGCAGCCCCGCGCCCGACGGGGATAGTCCATAAAGGATTTTACCCAGGGTGAAACAAAAAAACAACATAAATGGGTTTCGTTTTGGCATTTCCTTTTGTCGGCTCTTACGACACCCTCAGGAAGAAATGGGGTGGCGACACTATGTATTCTAAATCCATCACCACACGCATAATAAAATAAACATATATTTCTTAAAGAGGCATATAGTTATTGAGCTATCACCGCGTCTTCAAAGCCGGCAGGATGCGGGCCGATTGTGAGGTCATTAATGTTTGATAAGGATATTGACATCATTGTTAAGCTTGACACGTGGGTATCTTCACGACTATTGTTATTGAGGGAGTAGACAGTGTGGTGACGGATTTCAAATACAGTGTCATCAGCCCATTTCGTCCTGAGGGTGTCGTAAAGAAAAGCAAAATAACATGGCTGAAAACGTAGCCGCAAGAGATCTCTCTCGACTGAGAAGAAGTGTTTTGTTTTTGTTTAAAAAGATAACTTTCTGTTTAAGTAGGTACTGTACAACGGAGACTCTCTGACATGTTAAACTTTTGACGCGTGTATGGATAAAACAGAAACTTTAAAAACACACAATTGAGTCTTTTTAAACATGATTTGAGCCGAAAGATGGACAAGGAAACACAAAGCCAATCAAAATTGTAAAAATAGATAAAGAAAAAAGAATACTTGGTGCAAGAATTACCACTTTTAAACTAAATTTTAATGAAATTAAATTTTGACCTTTACAAATCACTTTTTTAGCGTAAATTCTTTACGGTGGGCCTTTATAATAAGGGCGGCTAGCTTCTTGTAGGTATGAGGGATTCTAATCGTAGAACTACTGGGTCGTGTGTGTTAAAACAACTGCTCACTGAATAAAACTTATAATATCTGTCCACAAACATAACAATATGAATATAGTGACACAGAACTAATACAATAAAATTCAGAGCAGACGCAAACGCGGACAAGTTGCTCAGTCTCGAAAACGAGCGGGAATCTTGGCGGCACGCGCGGGGCGCGCGTTGCGCGATTGGGTAGCGGCTCGATCTCGGCTACGATTGGTCGAGACTTCGCGGTATTCGCACGAAGCCGAATCGGCGAGAGCGGGAAGATGCGATGACGGATGTGTTTCGTTACACGCGTCCGTTATACTTTTAAATTTTAACACGTGCAATCAATGCCTTTAATGTCTTACATTAAATAATCTAGGGAGCCATTCCCATCGTTTCTTAGAAAAATACGAGTGCTGTTTACAGGATTAGATTTATTTATGTTCTCATAGGGACACTAAACTACAAACGAGCTAGAGAAAAATGTGGCTGAAAGAATAAGGTTATAAGGACGATCCAAAATATACAGTAACCATGCCTTTTTCCCATTGCATTCTATAATTGTTTAACAGTATCTACTACTACTTTATCCCATTCATGACCCACTGCTTAGTCGTGCCTTCTCCAATTACTTAGAGGGAAATTATCATATTGTGCCACGCTGCCGCTGGCCAGACGGGTCGGGACGGAGTTTCGTATCAAGTTGCCCTCCCCTTGCCGCTAGGTTTTCGGCCTTGTCATTTCCTTTTGTCGGCTCTAACGAAACCCTCCGAATGGAATTGGGTGGTAACATTGTGTATCAAAGGGTGTATATACTCCGTGCAAATATATGTCACATTTGTCCCGAGGCTCAACTTTTCTGAAGATTATCACATGATCAAATGCATAGTTTACGATTCTATAAAGAACATATAGACAAACATTCATTTTATATATGAAGAGAAGAAGAGAGTTCATACCAAGTTTTTCCTTGTCCATTATTTCGAGCTAATCCAACATACATTGGACCATCATAATCCCAAGTCTGCAGGCACCCTTATCTACTTTCCTCGGATTTACCACATGACGAATGCGTTCTTCCACAAATCCGGGGCTCGACATTTATCTATTTCCGTTAACGGAAAAACTTTTTAGAGGTCACATTGGGTTGAGGCAAAAACGGTTCTTATGTCTTAGGGAATGAATTGAGGTAATTCGCAGATACAATCGGGCGCTATGACAAAATATGACTGAAAGTATATGGGATTGACATTGACAGCTCGTGTCACTACACTTCTTCTTCTTCTTCTTCTTAGATTAATGGCTTGTCATGTTACAACAACATAACTCAGCCAATGTCACGTTGTGCAGGGGAAAAGGAAATTAAGAAAATATATCAATAATTTAGATTTTTGTGAAATTGTTAAAAAGTGAATGCAACGAACCGGTGGTAAAAAGTACATTTGAAATGGTAGAGTTCAAACTTTATTTTAGTGTTTGACTTGTCACAAGAGCTCTGATGAGCCAACTTGATTATATGACTTTAGATTTGATTTTTGATTCAAAGATATGACGAGTTCTTAAACTACTCTAACAAACCTGTACGTAGTGAGTAACGTCAAAAAAATATTTAAGTCATACGGGTAGGCATACGGAACCATTTAAAATAAACAAAGATCACTCTCGTGTCCAATTTTCCACAAGATTGCTGGAAGTAAAATAATTTTGCGGTTGAAGCAATATTGAACCAAGTGTGTCAAGAATTGGGAGTTATTATTGGTTAGTGTCAAATCTTCCATAAAATCACGGAATTAGATTGAGCAGTCTCAATCGCTCTTCGTTGAGTGTGTCATATTAGGGGACTAAACGGACTTTGTTTCAGACCCTAAATGCCCTACGGCAGCGTCAGGTTTCCTCCAAATTTAAGGAGGGAAATTGGCCGTCTGTTCTACTCAACCTAATGTAAAGCTGCATGCCAAACCGATGGCAGAAGAGCTCGAAAGAGTTACTTTCTTACTTACTGACTTCTCAGCCCATAAATGACCCTCTGTTAAGTCGGGCCTCCTCCAACTACATGTAGGGTTATGAGTTTACGTGATTTAATTGATTTTAATTTGATTTGACAATAGGCCAATTTCTCTCCTTCGAATTGGAGAATATTTCACATAACAGTCATTCTTTTTGTAGAGGTCATTAAAATTTACCTTTAATGTTAATTCGGCTGTAAGTAAGTCCAATACCTGAAACAAACAATAAATTTGTCATCACTATCACTACAGTATAAAACAAAGTCGCTGTCGCCTGTCGGTCCATAAGTATTCTTAAATCTTTAAAACTACGCAACTGATTTTGAAGCAGTTTTTTTAATAGATAGAGAGATTTAAGAGGAAGGTTTTTAAGTATAATACATGCATAATATTGTAGAGAAACACTGTTAAATTTCGATGTTCCTCACTGCACCCGTGCAAAGCCAGGGCGGGTCGCTAGTTAAATATAATATGTTATTTTACATAAACTGTAATATGTTATTTTACATAAACTGAGTCTAACTGACCAAGCAGAGCCGAAAAAAAACTTGATAGTGATCTCTGTGCCAACTTGACTTGGCTAATATCCCTCCTCGTAATTGGAAGAGGCCCGACTCGACAGTGGGACGATAATGGTGAAAACTAAAATGATTGAAGACAAAAGTATTCAACCAATGTGTGTTGCCAGTGATGACATATGGCACAGAGTCGTGGTCGCTCAAAGTAACCCAAAGGGCAATGGAGAGGGCTATGCTCGGAGTTTCCTTGAGAGATCGAATCAGAAATGAGGAGATACGCAGGCAAACCAGGGTCACCGACATAGCCCACAGGATTGATACACTTAAGAGGCAGTGGGCAGGGCAAATAGCTCGCAGGACCGACACTCGATGGGGCAGAAACGTTCCGGAGAGCGCAGTGTTGGTAGGCCTCCCACAAGCTAGACCGACGACCTGGTTAAGGTCGCCGGAAAGCGATGGATGCGGGTGGCTCAGGACCGGCCTACGTGGAATTCCTTGAGGGAGGCCTATGTCCAGCAATGGACGTCCTTTGGCTAAAATGATGAAAGAAAGAGACTAAATAATAGCACTCATGCAGTGCTATTAATTTTTCTCTTCCTTCCAACTTCTAACACAATAAAACCATATTGCTGCTTTCATAATAATAGTTGCAACAAGACTATCTGTCCCTGACCGTTTACCCCACAATAAATAACGTGTTAGCAACGACCCATTAACCCACAACGTAACTTATGACCGGCTACCAGCACCCAATTTCACGGTTGAACCGAGTTTTTTCCCCGTCGCTAGAGGCGACTGGGAGACATAGATAGCCGGCCTTGTTTGCTTTCCTTGATTGACGAGGGCGGCGCATTATCATTTTGAATATTCGTAATTTTCATTTTAGGTGACTTGCGCCCTTCGAGACTGTACTCCATAAAATTGGATCTACATATAAGGGGTTCAAGGCTACGTGGATCATCATCACTTCAGCCAAAAGACGTACACTGATGGGCATAGCATTGAATACATATAAATTTGTACAAAAGTTTCTTTATAGTTTTTTTAACAAAATCCCTGCAGTATGTGGTGTGGTATACCCTGTATCGCGGGGCAGTTTACAAACATGTAATTCACGAACACAAATGACACCCAGACTCAGAGCCTCTGGTTTAGACAAAGACATTTGCCCGGCCCCGGAATCCGTTGATGCAAAGGGGCCGCATATTACCCCTAGACCAGCGACGCAGTCAAAGTTCGAGGACAGCTAGTATTAAATCGATAAAGGAAATCGAAAAATGCGTACTTAAAGGACTGAAAATCAGCGCCACATTCAGTGGCATGACAGCTGAGTTGGGGCCATTTGCAGGCTCACACCCCATAACTATATTTGTATTTATTCTGTTAAATATAAGTAGTCGTTTTTTGTATTTTATTAAGTAAGCATTATTTTTTATACAACATTGAGATATTGTGAATATAGTGTGTGAATATTGTGAGCTGCAATAATATTATTTTCTTTCTTCTTTCTTTCTTCTTTCTTAGTGTGTTTACTACTACTCAGCCCATAAAAGACCCACTGCTGAATCGCGCCTCCTCCAGTTACATGGAAGGTAATTGGCCTACTTGCGCGCCTTTGGCCCCCAGGAAGGTGGATCTCGGAGCCAAGGCCCCCAGGGTCACGGAGCATGCTTCTTAAATAGGAAGCGAAACCCGTGGCCCTGGTTCGAGCAGTCGAGGACCGCCGTCGGTTTTACTGGGTTGTTGGGGCCCAACTAACCATCTCCATGCGCCCCGGAGTCCCACTTAACCCAGCCAGTTCCCAACGGCCGGGTTTCCATGAGGATTTCAGACCACAAAGGAAGAAAAAAAAAAGCTATTTACTACACAACATTTTCCATTCATTAGATAGACATAAATTACATTGGAGACTTTTAGTACAATCCCAATTTATATATTTTTCAAAGAATACGTATCGAATGTTAAACTCTTAATTGAGCGATATTTAAATATAGAAATTCTTAAAAGAACTCAATAAGCAGGAACAATTATAAAAGCCATTATAAGTATTGTTTTTCGGTCCTTAATTATTTGTGAAGTTTCGATGAAATCTATAATGTGTAAATCATTATCATCAAACTATAATTGACCCAGTGTTCGTTGGTCTAGTGGTTAGATGTGCCGCCTTTGGATCAACGGGTCCCGGGTTCGATTCCGGGGTCGGGCAAGTGTCTTTGTCTAAACCAGAGGCACTTTCTTGGAGTCTGGGTGTCATTTCTATCTACAACATGTATGTATTTACAAAAAAATATATATATATAAGTAGTTTATCATCCATCTCGTTACCATAACACAAGCATTAAGTTGCTTAGCTTGGGACGAGATGGCGTTGTGTGAAATGTCCAAGGGTATATTTATATTTATTTAATGGTCCCTCCATAGCTCAAAAATAAGCACGTAATACCCACGAAGCCTTATGGAATTCAGATTACTAACTACTACTGCTCAGCTCATACATTACCCACTGCTGGGTCAGGCTTCGCCATTTACATTGAGGGTAATAAGCCTACTGTGCCACGCTGTCCAGACGGGTTGTCATAGGGTTTGTATCAAGAGCCCCTCTACTTAAGGCGGCTGGTGGCAGACTACCTCGACTGCCGCGGCGTCCTCTTCGTAAACCGGGAAGGGGACGTCGTAAGGAGGCCCATGTCGTGCGGCGTCCCACAGGGTTCTGTTCTCGGACCGCTCCTGTGGGACATCGGGTACGACTGGGTGCTCCGCGGCCGGCTTCCCCCCGGGCTGGGCGTAATCTGTTACGCCGACGACACTCTCGTTACAGCCCGGGGCAGGACCTTCGGGGAGGCGGCAGCCCTGGCCACCTCAGGTACCGCGGAGGTGGTCAGGAAGATCGAGGCGCTGGGGCTTCGGGTGGCCCTTAACAAGTCTGAGGCCCTGCTCTTCCATGGGCCTCGGCGCGGCCCACCCACCGGCGCCTCGATATCGGTTGTGAATACTGTGGTCGGTATCCGGGCCCACATGAAATATCTGGGCCTGGTACTCGACGGAAGGTGGTGCTTCGACGAGCACTTTCGCCAACTAGCGCCAAGGCTCGTTGGCACGGCGTCCGCCCTCGGTCGCCTAATGCCGAATATGGGCGGACCGAGTCTAGCGTGCCGACGACTCTATGCCGGGGTGGTCCGGTCGATGGCGCTCTACGGCGCCCCCGTGTGGGCGGAGTCCCTGACCGCCCATAATAGGACCCGTCTGTGGCGTCCGCAGAGGGTCGTGGCGGTCAGGGTCATACGCGGCTACCGCACGGTAGGTGTCGAGGCCGCGTGTGCGTTGGCCGGAACCCCCCCGTGGGATTTGGAGGCGGAAGTGCTCGCCGACGTTTATCGGCGGGTGTCGACGGCGCGGGCGGGGGGCTCTAATCCCCCGCCGAGCGCGATCACTGCGTGGCGGGATGACGCCCGCCGCACCACCTTCACACGGTGGAAGGGTCGGCTGGAGACGCCTCGGGCTGGCCTGCGGACCGTAGGGGCGCTCCAGCCGATATTGGAAGAATGGGCGGTGCGGCAGCACGGAGTCCTCACCTTCCGACTCGTGCAGGTGTTGTCGGGGCACGGTTGCTTCGGCAAATATCTGTACGATGTCGCAAGAAGAGAGCTGACTCCGGGCTGTCACCACTGCGACTGCAGCGAGGACTCGGCGCAGCACACGCTCGAGTCGTGCCCGGCCTGGGCTGAGCAGCGCCGGGAACTCGCTGCAGTCATTGGAATGGACCTGTCGCTGCCGGCCGTTGCGCGAGTGATGGTCGGCGGAGACAGGGCCTGGACCGCGGTCGCTGCCTTCTGCGAGGACGTAATTTCGCAGAAGGAGGCGGCGGAGAGGGCCCGGGAGGATTCACCCCTTTCGGACCCGATTCGCCGCCGGCGCGCGGGGCGGCGCGGGCGCGCTCACCTGCGCCTGATGCCGCCCTAGCCGAGGCTGCGGACGGTTGGGTCGGGGATCGCCCACCGTCCGCCCGTATAGCCTACCGCGAAGGTGTGACGCCCGAGTGCGCAGGGCGTCGCACGGGAGAGGTTGCCCGATGGGGCTGCCGCCTGCGGACCACGGTAGAAACGTACGCGGTACCCGTGGTCCGCCGTAAGGGCGGGTGTCGGCGCACGGCGGGTTGTTTTAGTGGGTGAGGGCCCCACACTATCCCGTAGTCTCCCCGGACGCGGGATGTGCGGTCAGGCATTTTTTCCCGCCAAACAAAAAAAATAAAAAAAAGGGTTTGTATCAAGATGTTCTTCTCTTGAGTTTAAATTATCTGCTTCTTTCATTCCTTTAGTCTAATTAGACTGGTACTCGAAGAAGACGCGCAGAAGAAGTTCACTGACATATTTTCCCTTTTATTCAGTCCGTTTAGTGACGTATTTAGAATAAACTCAAACTCAAAACATTTATTTCAATTGAACCTATTTACTGGTGTTTTTGAAAAGTCAAAAGTGAAGTTAGGAATCTAGTTGCATGTTCCAAAAAGTATATCCTATGGAGAAGAACAGGCAAGAAACTCCATGGACACTCTTTTTATCATATTTATAATACACAGTGTCACCACCCCATTCCACCCTGATTCGTAAGAGTCGACGAAAGGAAACGACAGGGCCGCCAACCTGGCTGCAAGGAAAGGAAAGTTTAATACGAAACCCTGTGCCAACCCATCTGGTTAGCGTGACACAGTAAAGCTAATGGTCCTCCATGTAACTGGAGGGGGCCCGACTCAAAAGTGGGTCATCAATGGTTCAGTCCGCTGAACTAATGGGAACAAACGTAGGGCGGACATTTAACAGATATTTAGTCGTTCCTTAACTAAACATTAATCCACCCAATGTTATCCTGTAGTCTACGTTTCGTTAAAGTCTCCCTAAGTCTCGTAAACTAGATTAGATATTGTGGTCTTTATGTCCCAAACCTAAAAGCTAATTAGTTGCTATCTAACATAGAGTATTCGCAGTACATGTTTTAACAGAAGACTGAGATAGAATCGTTTTATTATGTAAATTAAACTAACTTCCGTTCCGGAAAGCGCAGTGCTGGTAGGCCTCCCACACGGTGGACCGATGACCTGGTTAAGGTCGCCGGAAAACGATAGATGCGGGCGGCCCAGGACCGGCCTTTGTGGAAATCCTTGGGGGAGGCCTATGTCCAGCAGTGGACGTCTTTTGGCTGAAATGATGATGATGATAAACAAACTTGTATTTTTCCTTGCCTGACTGTGATTTACTATAGGTATAGAATAGATAGTGCAGTAGTGCTCGACTTGCTTTCAGGGCGCACATCGGCGATCAGTGCTGCCATAGATGACGCACTGTCGAGTCGGGCCTCCTCCAGTTAAATGGAGGGCTTACTGTGCTATACTGGCCAGACGGGGTGGCACAGGGTTTCGTATCAAATTTTCATTCCCTTCGGCCTTGATATTTTCTCTCACGACACCCTTAGACTGGAATGGGATGGTGACACAATGTATTCTAAATCTGTTACCACACGAACTGTCCTGTTACTCAGTTTTAGCAATTCTGTGGGCCATTTTGGATACCCTGGATCGCATTCTTCCATCAAGTTCAAGTTGGTTATCTAGTCAAACATGATTAAAATTTAAGACAAAAGCGTTAGGAAATACGATACACAATCAGAAATTTGAAATTTCCTATCCGGTACAGGAAGAAATCTGTAGAAATTTTCCCGTGTTTATTTTGACCCGATAGGCAAGATTACCAAGCCAATTTCCAAGAAAACGACATTTAAATGTAGTTAATTAAAGTCAAAACATTCGGGGAAGTGCGATATGAATTTCTAACGACTATTCTCCTATAATGGTAATAAATATTCTGTTCTTGCCATCGTTAATTAATTCATGATTTTGGATTCCCAGTCTCATTGGGCTCCGCACCAGTGTCCCACGAATTTTCATGGAGCTTTTGCCTTAAAATGAAACTTGACAATAATATAGCTTATACATCAGAAAAACACTTAGGCTACCTACAATTTATAAAGATATTGTGTGAATTTTCCAAATTATAACAATAAGTATCAAGGTAGAAAAAAAACTGACGAAAAAATTAAATCCCTCACCACGCGGGTAAAACCGCGAGGCGCAGCCAGTGCTGAATAAGTTTTCATTCTTTAAAAAATGTGCTCCTTGCGAGTGTAGAATTGTATCTCTGCCCGCTCCTCCCCGAAATGGGAGCATGATAATACCTAATGCACCCCTTCAACTCTCAAAGCTTCAGATTGGCTCGTACATAAGGGTGCTTACAAACAAACTTTTTAATTCTCCCCGAGCAAGTACGACCAACTTTCAGAGCCAGTAATACGCTGAAACCTATCAGACGAAGTTTGTAGAAGTCTTAAGTACCAATTGATTTTAAAAAAGTACCTGCTTAAGCGCGCGTCTTTATAAATCTATCCTCGTTTCAGCCCATTACTGAGTCGAGCCTCCCCAAAAAAAAAATCATGGAGGGAAACTAGCCTACCGTGTCACGCTTGTTAGATGGATTGGCACAGGTTTGTATCAAGTTTTCCTTGTCTTGTGGTTAGGTGATCTGTTTCTTGCGCCCCTTTAGTCACCTCTTACGACACCCTCAGGATAGTATGGTTTGGTGACATTGTGAATTATAAATGGGTCACCAGGTGGAAAATCCTTTTTAAATAAAACCAATATCGGTTCAGATTTCAAACTATTTAATGAATTCTTGGGTTTTCGCGATTATTACACATTGAAATTAAACACTTTTTAACAGATTAATGTGTTTATTACATTATAATGAATATTACATTATTTTATTCCCGACATTTCGAATGCTTTGCAGCAGTCGTGGTCGCGGGCGAGACAAGATGCCAGTTGTCTTCAAAAGTACAGTTAAATCTACCGCGTATAATTTTGGTTTATTGAAGTTCACGCAAAATTAAATAATGAACACGCGATAAATCCATTAAAAAGTGTTTAAGCTATTTTCTAGAAAATAATATTTTGTGCTGGGCATCACAAAACGATTGCTTTTTCCCATAATACGGATCAAAATTGATTTAAGCATTGATCCTCTATAGTGAGCTAACTGAGCTGATGTAGGCTATATTGCGCAATCGCAGAACAATAGCGATCACTTTCGCTGAACTATTGAGTTCAATGCCCTCCGGAGCATGACTCAGGGGTTTATATGGTAACTAAAGAAGCTTAACTGTGCGGGTATTAGTATATGGCTATGGTGATGACGGATTTAGAATACACCGTGTCACCAGCTACTTATATCTTGAGGGTGTCGAAAGCAGCCGCGAACAATTATGCATAACTGCATATTACCGATTACAGTGACATTGACATGAAGATTTATTGTGATTCGGTAAAGTTATTCAGCACTAATATTTTTTTAAATATGTTACTAAAAATAACCTTCGTTACTTTCAACTACAGACCCAACATCATTAAAAGTTAATGGCAAAGTTATAAAACGAAATAATACTAAATACGTCTCAAAAATAAAGTTGCCAACTTTAGCAAAATGTCGACGACGAAAATGTTCAGTTTTTTTTCGAATGCAACAAGCAAAGGACTCGTCGCGAATATCAGCGTTTTTTTTAAATGGCGCCACAAATTCGGAGCGGCCTCGTTAGTGCATTTCTCTTTTTGAAAACTTATCAAGCAGTTTTCTACTCGGCTGTACTATCAATGCGATACAATCATGATATTATTGTGTCTACGTCATTGTATTAGGCATGATAACGTATTGATTGTATTGTACTAGATGCCCTAGTCCATCCGGTGACGGATTTAGAATACATAGTGCCACCACCCCATTCCATCATGTGGGTGTCGAAAGAGTCGACGAAAGGAAATGATAAGACCGAGATAAGCTAGCCGTAAGAGATGGAAAACTTGCTCTCACAAACTGTCTTATCACGGCCTTGTACCTAAAAATGGCGATCTAAAAAGAGCAACTACAGAGTTTCATGCCGGCTCTTCTCTGTAGAACTGCATTCCGAACCGGTGATAGATGGTAAATTTTAAATTAAATATTATTTTGTTGTTTGACTTGTCAAAAGAGCTCTAATGAGCCAACTTGATTAAATGAGTTTTGAATTTGAATTTGAAATGAAACCCTGTGCCAACCCGTCTGACCAGCGTTGCGGAGTAGGTTAATTACCCTCCCTCCCTGTGACAGGAGGAGACCCAACTCAGCAGTGAGTTATTTGTGTATACAGAGTTGATATGACAGAGGGGCATTAAATTACACTACGTATACTATATTGATTAATATGAATTCGAAACAGTACAAAAAAAATACACGTGATTTTTCATGGGTGGTGGAGGGGTAGTCATGGCAGGTGATAACCGAAGTCAGTAGCATGAAAACTGGCAGCTGGTAACAAAACTTTACGCGCAAAGGGTCGTCCAGCCAGACGAGGTGGTATAGCTGGCAGGGGGCCGCGGCGCCTATCCCCCGTTAACTGTAGTCGGGGTTTTATTAACGGAACAAATTGCTCTGTAAACTTCGCTATCGCGGTGTAGGACTTTTTGGTAATTCTCACATTTGTAAACGTAATTTCTTGATGTTAATATTCAGATTTTTCGTGTAAATTGTGTTAAGTATGTAGCTGGACGCTACAAAACATTTCTCTTTTGACCCGCAATTGGGTCTCGGAGGTCAGACGGCAATCGCTCTAAATACTGGTAGTTAAAAAACAGGTTGCACTGCTAGTCGACCACAATTCAATAAGACGGGGAAGAGAAGAAGAAGAAACATATTTGACAAAACACCTAAACAAATATAGGTAACCGACATTTCCATATATCAAGAGCGTGATTGTCAAAATGGATTTTGCTCAGCTACATGTCAAGTATATAAAGGCATGACACCTGGCGCTGGTTTTCAGACCTTTTTTTTAGCTTCGGTGGGGACAAGCCCTCTCAGTTTCTTGTCAGTTCTTCTCAGCAATGGTCACGTTCCGAACCGTTGGTACTTTGGTTTTTAAACATTTTATTAATATGTTGACAATTTGTTAGTGTCAATTGAGTACTATGCAAAATAAATGATTTGACTTTGCAATGCCTACGCCACCAATTGGGGTGTTGTCGGCGATTATGTGACTCCTCCACTACCCACTACCGCATATCCTCGCACGTCTCCTTTGGTACGCCACAGGTTTGCGAGGAAACCTCGGAAACATCGGAAGGCATCCCGGATCCCATCTTCTTTTTGTCTCGGAAATCCTCATGGATATCCTGCCGATGACGGCTGGCGTTCTGACCTACCCACTAAAACCGATGGCAATCCTCGACTGACGTAACCAGCGCCACAGGTCCACTCCCAGCAGCGGAGCATTCACCGCGACCTTCCCGGTTACCACCTAGAATACTCCATTATCCCTCAGTAACAGGCTATATGCGCAGCCGAGGTAAGTACGGGTTTGAAGCCCACGCGGGTGACGCCGCGCGCATTAACTAGTAAAATTTATATACTAAATATCAAGAACAGACATGGGCGCAGTCGTCGGTCGAAACTAGTTAAAAAGACAATAACTTGTTATTAGCTAAAGCAAGTTGTTTGTGCTTAAATTAACACAATAAATGATATTCAAGCCAAAAACTTTCTATTGACTGAAGTGTGGATGTTATACGAAAAAGCATTTAAAACAACTAGATCTAGATCTGTTTGCAAAGACTAGCAGTCTGCGGGTTAGTGCATTGCCACTATTCACTTAAAACGTTTTCATTCAGTGTTTCCAACTTCGCGGGTTTCTCCCTGCATTTTGGGGTAAATAAGGATGATGGGGGTTTCCCAGGCGCATTTTCTTTTAATTGTTTTTTTATTAATTCATCATGAGCCAAAAGCACATAATTATTACAAAAACATTATTATGTAGCTGTTATTGCCAATAACAGATCTCTTATATGTAACTTTATGATACTATATTTAAAAAAAAAAAGGATAGGATAATAAAATACAAAATTACACACAGTTTTAGAACAACTATCAGCAAACTTTTAAATTATTCAATATGACATTTTTCAGCAAATCATCTATACATCTTCTTTATGGCAACAGTATTAAATGGGATCAACGCCTTTCCAAAAATACATCCTGTAACAGTGAAGATTGGCAGCTGGTCAAACCAAATATGTACTTAATTGTTCCATTAGATAAGTCGGCGGCATTTTATTCATGAATAGGGGAGAAATTTAAATTTGAGAAAAGGCGAGGAAGAAAAAAACTTTTGAGGAAAATATTTTCGTGATGTTGATAACACTATTTTCATTAATCCAGCACTCCTATACGCGAGTGTACCTATGCATTAACGTGATTGAACATACCGTGCCAACTTTATAGACAACAACAACAACGTTACTTATTCATAACAGTTGTTTAGGTTATGTTCAACGTTCTCAACGCTCTAGTTGGGATAGACATAACATTGAGTATTTTAGGGGACAATTTAGAGACGTTGTTATAATTTTCAAATTGTTGAGCAGGTGTTATTCGTACATACGAGTTGGTACCGCTAATTTGCTGGAGCTCACCGACTCGGGAAGGAACACCACCTAACAGAATACCATAGCCCAATACATAACAATACAAACAAATAGCATCTATCTATCAAATAGCACTCTTGAGTGATGTTGTGTTCCTGCGCGTGAGTAAGGTTTCTAGAGCTCTATCAGATTGATTATTATCATCATCCTAGCCAAAAGACGTCCACTGCGGGACATAGGCCTCCCCCAATGATTTCCACTAAGGGAGATCCTGCGCCGTCCGCATCCATCGTTAACCGCCGACCTAAACCAAGTCGTCGGTGCACCGGCCTATTAGCACTGCGCTTTCCGGAACGCGGTTGCCCCGCGAGGATTTTTCTGCCCCATCGGGCGTCAGCGTGCCCTGCCCACTACCACATAGGTTTGCAATCCTGTGGGCTATGACGGTAACTCTGTTTTTTTTAATCTGTATCGCGGGGTTAGTTTACAAACATGTAATTCTGGAACACAAATGGCACCCAGACTCATTGCAATTGCCTCTGGTTTAGGCAAAGACACTTACCCGACCCCGGAATTACACCCGGGACCCGTTGAACCAAAGGTGGCACATCCAACCCCCTAGACCAACGAGAGTTCTCTTGCATATTTCCTTATTTCTAATTCGATCTCACAGGAAAGCTCCATTGCCCTGTAGGTGACTTTGAGCCTTAAGATGAGCCCATAGTGAGCGGACACGTCTCTGTACCTACCATACGTCATCACTGGCAAAATCTCTAATTGGTATTGTTTATATAATTTCGAAAAAGACCACAGACAAGTAAACACAATAATCCAGATACTAAAATTCAAATATATACCGGCTTTGTTACAAACACGGTTCAAAGAGAGCACCACAATCAAATAAAATTTAAACCTCGGTCTATAATAGTTCTTATTACAAAAGGCAGACTAAGGCTAAACCACAGACCGAATATCGTACTAAAGTTAAAACATCGATGACCCTAGTTTTAATTTCACAACTAAGGACTAAAATGACATATCAATACATGTACTACTTTAACGCCTAAGAGTGTAAAAATTCAGAGAAGGCTTTATTCGTGAATTTTAGCTGGCTATTGAAAACCTGTAATATCTACGCTATGACAGCCACTCAAGGCGGTAGGCCATTACTCATTATTAGCAGATTTATTACCAAGGTCCCGATCCGCTTTCAAATATTAATTTTTCACACAAAAAGTAGGATTTACTTTTATTATCTTACTCTATGGAAAGGATGAAAATATACATGGAAATGTCTAGTTTTTTTAATGTATTTGTTACTAACTCTACACCTCCCGCCAACATTAAAAAATATAGGGTATGATACTCATTATGTTTTTTAATAATGACTTATGGAACAGAGACGTCAAAGTCACCCAAAGGGCTACAACATAGCGCGCAGGACCGACGCCCGATGGGGCAGAAAAGTCCTCGAGTGGCGACCGCGTTCCGGAAAGCGCAGTGCTGGTAGGCCTCCCACACGGTGGACCGATGACCTGGTTAAGGTCGCCGGAAAACGATGGATGCGGGCGGCCCAGGACCGGCCATTGTGGAAATCCTTGGGGAGGCCTATGTCCAGCAGTGGACGTCTTTTGGCTAAAATGTTGATGATGATGATGATACAATATATGCAGTCCACTGCTGGACATAGGTCCAGCAGTGGACTTATGTGGGCTGATGATGATGATGATACTAGATAATTTGTATAATTTTATTATTCAAGAGGCTTAATTTTGTTTTCCAATTATTTAGTCCATTATACTTACTTAATCCGTACACAGTTAAACAATGCTTTCGTGATATGTTATCCTTGTCGTGACTTATTTAGAATACATAGTGCCACCACCCCATTCCATCCCTGAGAGTGTCGTAAGAGCCGGTTCAGGTTTATCACAAGACTGATAACCTTGCCAAGAAGGTAAACTTCTAATAATTTAAAACGCCTTTAGGACACACTCTTCTTAAAAGTTATATTAAAAATTCTAATTCATAGTGTGTTCTATTTGTTTCAATCAAGTTCAATATTGTCATATATTCCATTCTGAATATATAATATTCAATATTTTGGCTCCAAATATTAAAATAGTTAACAGTAATTCCCTTTACCTTTTAGGTTCTCCAATTTTTGATGAATCTTTTGCTGAATATATTAATAATTCAATTACTAAATTTCAAAATTCTGCTGACCGTCTAATTGAAATTAGTCCACACTATGCTCTTTGCATCTTGAAATTCTGTCTTTTCGTCCCAAAATTTACGTATGTGCTCCGTTGCTGCTCCTTTTGGAATCGCCCAGATCTTTTGACACAAGTGGACGACTTAATCAAAATTAGCTTAGAATCGGTTCTTAATATGCAGCTGAACGAGCATTCTTGGACCCAAGCATCCCTACCCATCCGCTATGGTGGTCTAGGGATTCGCAAAATTTCCAGTGTCGCTTTACCAGCCTTCCTAGCTTCTGTCCATAGTTCAGCAAGTCTCATAAGTACAATTTTAAGGGCATCCCCTTCAAACTTTGAGATTGCTGGCTTGGAAGAAGCTAGAAACGCTTTCTTAATTGCATGTCCAGGTCAAAATTTTCCATCTTCCCCAAATTCGCAGAGGAGCTGGGATGACATAAATTGCAAATTGTCATATGACAACCTTTTAAGCTGTAGTACGGGTTCGGCGCGTGCTAGGCTTTTGGCCGTGGGTACGCACGAGGCCGGCTACTGGCTTCACGCGTACCCTTCGTCAAAAACAGGAACATTTCTTGAGCCTGACACGCTTCGAATCGCAACGTGTCTACGGCTTGGGGTTCCGGTCTGCGCTCCTCATAAATGTCCCTGTGGCAGTGATGTCGACAAGCTAGGACATCACGGACTGTCATGCCAAAAAAGTGCAGGCCGCTTCTCGAGACATGCCGCACTTAACGATATCATACGCCGGTCCCTTACCTCCGTCAACGTGCCCAGTCTACTTGAGCCGACTGGCATTGCAAGAGACGATGGTAAGAGACCGGACGGTATGAGTTTGATTCCATGGAAGATGGGTCGGGTGCTGGTGTGGGATGCAACCTGTTCAGACACACTGGCCCCTTCCCATCTACATGGAACCAACAACAGAGCTGGTGCGGCTTGTGAAGCGGCTGAAAAAGCTAAAGGATACAAATACAGGGGTCTAGGCTCCGAATATGAATTTGTCCCATTCGGTGTCGAGACCCTTGGTCCGTGGGGTCCTAGCGCTATAAGCCTTTTTAAGGAAATAGCAAAAAGGTTAGTCGACATCACAGGAGACCGAAGAGCTGGTAGCTACCTCGGACAAAGAATCAGTCTAGCGATTCAAAGGGGGAACGCTGCCAGTATCTTCGGAACCTTGCCTAAAGGGACTCCTTTAAATAATATATTTTAGTATTTAAGTTTTAGGTTAATTGGTATTTTTAGTCTTGATTTATTACTTAGGTTTATTTTTATATTTTATTAATATGTTGACAATTTGTATGTGTCCATTAGATGAAATAAAACACTTCCATTCTTATTTGTTTTCCTACTACTACTATTCAGTTACATGGAAGGGTGAACTGTGCCATGCTGGCCAGACGGATTGCCAAGGGTTTCCTGTAAAATTTCCCTATCTTACGGCTGGGTTATCGACCTTTCCATTACCTTTCGTCGGCTCTTACGAAACCCTCAGGATGGAATGGGGTGGTGACAGTATGTAATATAAATCCGTCAGCACACGTAATTTCCCAACCCATTCCATCACTATCCGCCAACAAACATAATTATGAGATGTTTTTACTGCATGCCTAAAACCTCCTCCACATTAACACTACTCGTAAGTATTAAATTATGTTTCCGATTTTTATCTTTTGGGTACCTAGTAGCAGGATGATTATAAATCGTTTTGATAAACGAATTTAAACCTTGTTTCACAGCCTTTGTTCATCAAAGCCCTAGAGATCACTAGTATTAAAATTGGTGCCTAGTATTAAACTTGGTGGTAACTAGTATTAAACTTATAATGAAAATCCGCCAATTTCAGCCGGCTGAAAGATCTTTCTAGATAAATCCGAATGATAAATTGATTCAATTATAAGGTTTGAATACACCACGGTTAAGTTATACTCCAGTTAATTTCGCCAATTTGCTTAACTGTCTTTTGTGTATAGAATTAATTGCTTTGTGTGGTCTTAGGGGGCATAAAGCGTTTGTTGCGTTCTTGGGGAACAATTAAATAGATCCGTTTTTTTAAGCAGGATATCCGCACGAGTACTCTTCCGATGGAGACTACCTGGGACTCAAAAACGCTAGAAGATAGTAATTGCGCCCTGAATTACCCACTGCTGCCGCGCTGCGAAAGACCACAGTGTTTGAAGACAAAAGCCTTCGATCAATGGGTGTAGCTAGTGATGACACGTAAAGAGATCGCTTACTATGGGCTCCATCAGAAGGCTCAAATTCATCCAAAGGGCAATCGAGAGGGCTATGCTCGGAGATTCCCTGCGAGATCGAATCAGAAATGAGGAGATACGCAGGAGAACCAGAGTTACCGATGTTACTCAATGGATTCAAGTCTTTACAAACAACAACAAAAAATTAAAATTAGCTGCGACATGCACAAGAACCGGTTTTTAATCGCGGGGGCAGTTTACAAACAATAAATTCACGTACACAAATGACACCCAGACTCAGAGCAAGTGCCTCTGGTTTATACAAAGACACTAACCCCGGGGCCTCATGATCCAAAGGCGGCGCGTCCACCCCTAGACCAACAAGGCCAATATTCTGCCAATAGGGTAAAAAATATGACAACATGAAAGTTACTGCAGACTCTTCAAAGCTTTGAAGTGCACGCAATAATCGCATACAGAGGGACACAAAACGCAAAAAGTGCACCGAACAGTCCATTTCCTGCAATCGTCGTTTAAGTTAAAACAAGCTTTTAGTCTAGCGTTTTTGGTACATAGATTTAGTGGTGACTGGAAGTGAGAGGAAATTTACGTGTAAAAAAAACTAAATACTCACACATTGTTTAATATTGGGTGAGAAAAAATGTAATATATGTATTTATTAAAAACTAGCGACCCGCCCCGGCTTCGCACGGCAGAAATTATGTATGTATTATACTTAAAAACCTTGCTCTAGAATCACTATCTATTAAAAAAAAACACTTCAAAATCCGTTGCGTGGTTTTAGATTTAAGCATACATAGGGACGGACAGGCGATAGCGACTTTGTGTTATACTATGTAGTGATTACTAATGTTTTTAACTAAATAATGTATAAAAGTACATAAATCGCTCTTTTTGCCTTCGTGTGACATCATTATCGTCAGTTCAGCCCGTAAATGACCCAGTGCTGAGTCAGGCCTCCTCCAGGTTCATGGAGTGAAATTTGTCTTATGTGCCACACTGGCGAGATGGATTGGCACAGGGTGTATATCAAGTATTTCTTCTCTTGCGGCTAGGTCGTTCGTTTAAGAAGGATTTTAGGCACATTTATTATAATTTGTATAAAAATCAATATTTGAACCACTATGGAAGGTTACGAGGCCGCCGAAAAACACTATTGTTAATTTATCTTATATTTCACGCATATTCATACATTAGCGGTCTAACTAACAATATTTATGTCTTCTATACTTAATGGTGTGCCCACTATTCTTTGTAGAATATTTGTAAAATTAAACCGAAAAAAGGAGATACCTTTCATCTTTTTGGTTTTCACAATTTTTACACATAGACATTAAACAAATTTTAACGGGTTTATCGTTTTTCGAAACGGTGGAGATTAAACAATGTCAAAATCTATTTTCTTCCTGTTCTAAAACATTTGGTTTGGTTAATTTGTCCCTTCCAGTCAACATTTATCATGACACTTTCCACAATAAAATTGCGGCTGGCACACGAAAAAAATCTATTCCACAGAGCGTTGCTTTGTGGAAACGTTGAAAAATGGTTACCTTTAAAACGACAGAATATGTGAGTAACGTTCTGGAAAATATTTTCCAGTTTTCGGGTACTAGAACCGCTTGATTTGTTTTTTTTTTATATTAGTTATAACTATTTAAAATTTGCTGCATAGGGCGGAAAGAATAGTTGATAATGTTATATTACGTCTCATAATAATTACTAATAATATTAGCATCAATCGGAATTCGAGTAAACAATTATGAAAGTCCAATACATTTCGCGCGTTCAGTGCTTCACATATCACGAAACAAACTCTTATTTTTTATTTTGTACACGCACGTTTTCATGCATTGTTCGCAATCGATCTACTTGTTGATTTTAAAAAAAGTACTAATAACTTCCACATTCCAAATGCAAATCACTTATGTTTATTTTAAATTTTACACATTTGCATTGGTGCTATGTATAATAAATAAGTGATTTAAAAAACTGTTTGGCTTCCACGAAAAAGCCAACAACAGAAAAAACCCTCTGTGTCCCTTATGTCATATATAGCATTTATGTAATAAATAGCAAGTTTATTCCATGGCAATTAAATTGCAACGGTAGACACACACCTGCGCTTAATGTCAGAATGCGAAATGTCGGGCAACCGTTGCAAAACCGTTGACAGAATTGTAACGGGTAACTCATAGAGACAAGTGTAGAATCAATCTAATTAGCTCCGTTTCCCTTGCTACAAAAAAGGGGTTATAACTTTGACGTCGCTGTGCGTTGTCAGTGTGGTAAATAATTTTGACTGCACAATCGGTCAGACTGCCTCTTTGGTCTAGGAGTTAGGTGTGCCGCCTTTGGATTAACGTGTCCCGGGTTCGATTCCGGGGTCGGCGAAGAGTCTTTGTCTAAGCCAGAACCACTTGCTCTGAGTCTAGGTGTCATTTGTGTTCGTAAATTACATGTTTGTAAACTGCCTCGCGATACAGGTAGCACCCTAGTGCAGAGTTTTTTTTTTTTTTTTAATAAATAAACAATTAAAATGACAGAGTTCATTTATAAATATTAAATAATTACCTTCCTATGCAGCTAACTTTTCTACCCTGTCGTTTACTTAATCACTGACGACACCCTCAGCATGGAATGATTTGGTGACATTATGTATTCTAAATTCAAACGGACATTGACTGTTGAACATCTGCTTAATATTCATGATTTAACGCTAAGAACATGGGAGTATGTCCTTGTATCATATGACGCATTGTAATAAGCATTAAAACGTTGTTGCGTAAGAAACGCAATTAAAATATTTTATTATGACACACGAATAAGTACATGAATTGTAGTTCAAAAGTTTTGAAACTATTTCAATTCATAGTGTCAGCAACCCTTTCAAAACCGTGGGTGTTGAAGGAACAAGTTTAACGTACCATGCTCTGGGATATCGAGTGTAGTCAACATGGAACATTAGGCTACATTCCTACCTTATAAAACCGGAACTCCTGCACTAGTTTTAGCCTATATCGCGGGGGAGTTTACAAACATGTAATTCACGAACACAAATGACACCCAGACTGGAGTAAATGCCTCTGGTTTCCACCCCTGCCTCCGTCCGCGGCGCGGGTCAGCCGGAGCCTTTGCGACCCGCCCCTCAGCCTCCTTCTGCGACATAACGGCCTCGCAAAAGGAGGCCCGTCAGCTGGTGCACCGCAGCGGTCCAGGACCCGCAGGGCACCTCTGAGGACAGAGGAGTCCCTGGAGCCCCAATCCACTGCGGCGCTGGGTGCCGCTCTTCGTCTCACCTCTCCCCGTGGGCCCGCCCAGCATGGGAGGCCCTGGCCGGTATGGCCCCACGGATCATTGAGGCACTCAAGCCCCCTGACCACGGCAAGGCCAACTCCTAGACCAACGAGGTAGTTTATTAGTTCAAGACTAAACAGAATTAAAACCGCAGAAACTTGTTTCACAGAATAATATATTCTGTTTCGAACCATACGCGACGGTATGCGATTTGCATCAAAATGTATACGGCGATCAGAGGCTGTCTACTAAATCAACGGATTTATTCACAATCTGATACGGCGGAATGTCGTCAGTCATTGCCGATGTAGTAGTCTATAGTAGATGTAGTGTCTGGTGCAGCTACTATCTACTACTGGCGTACGTGTACTACGCTTGTGACAGAAAATATGATAAAACTAGCGACTCGCCCCGGCTTCGCACGGGTTCAATGATGAACCTCTAAATTTATCAGTGTTTCTCTACAATATAATGCATTTAATAGATATCTAAACCTTCCTCTAAATCACTTTCCATTAAAAAAAACCGCTTCAAAATCCGTTGCGAAGTTTTAAAGACTTAAGCATACATATGGACGGACAGACGACAGCGACTTTGTTTTTACTATGTAGTGAAGAGTGTCCATGGACATCTACTGCGGGGTCGGGCCTCCTCCAACAACTTTTCTGCCCCATCGGGCGTCGGTCCTGCGCGCTATGTGCCGTGCCCACTGCCACTTAAGGTTGGCAATCCTGGGGGCTATGTCGGTGACCCTGGTTTGCCTGCGCATCTCCTCATTTCTGATTCGATCTCGCAGGGAAGCGAGCCTCTCCATTGCCCTTTGGGTGACTTTGAGCCTTCTGATGAAGCCCATAGTGGCATTGTGTTTACTAAATCCATTACCACCGTCCTACTTATCTCAGTTTTAACACAATTGAATACATAATTAAGACAAAAGATAAACAAATTGAGAACAAAACATCTACTTGTTTACTTCCAAACAAAACATAATTTAAGTATTTCGTAATACAGCGTGAAACAAAAACTCTACAGCCATTTAAAGTGAAGGAATGGAGCTAGTAAAAAGAAGCAGTTCTGTGTATATGTATAATGTAATATTTTTTTTATTCTTTTTTTAATGCAAGAGCTTGCTGATGACTGCATTCCGCCTGATGTTAGGTGGAAATGCAGTCCAGAAGTGACGATACCTAGTGCTAAACTATACGTATAGCATTAGCAATCCTCACCCTGCCGGCCCGCAAGATGCCTCTTCACGCTTCGTTTGAAAGACCCCACCTACAATAGGTAGGTGGGAATACGTGCGCAGGGAGGGAGTTCCATGCTTTTAAGATGCGACAAAGGAACGAGTTGCCAAATTTCTTCGTTCGCGATGGAATGGCGGCTACAGTGTAAATGATGAGTGAGATCTTTCTAAGTCAGATTTCTTCAATAAAAACAATCAATAAGCTATTATTTCTTTCTTAGTTTCTCTGTTTTCATTTCTCTCAAGAGCAAAATAATACGAAACCGTTTGTTTTTTGTTCACCCGGTTTAAAATCCTTTATGGACTTGCCTGTGCCAACCTGACTGGCCAGCGTGGCAGATCAGGATAATTACCCTCCATGTAATAGTAGGAAGCCCGACTCGATACCGACCAACATATTAATTACTAGTGGCCCGCCCCGGCTTCGCCCGTGCAAAGCGGGGGTGTGTTATACATATAAACCTTCCTCGTGAACCACTCTATCTAATAAAAAAAACCGCTTCAAAATCCGTTGCGTAGTTTTAAAGATTTAAGCATACATAGGGACGGACAGACGACAGCGACTTTGTTTTATACTATGTAGTGATGATACAACCACTACTCAGCCCATAAATAACCCACTGCTGGGTCGGGTATTTATCCTCATCTGGCACGCAGGCCAGGCGGGTTGGCACAGTGTCGTATTAATTTTCCTTCTCTTGCGGCTAGGTTTTCAGCCTTGTCATTTCCTTTTTTCGGATCTTACGACATGCTCAGTATAGTGTGGGTTGGTGATATTGCTACGACAATGCCAAAATATTAATAATAACAAATTTTATGTAATGCAAAGTATTCGACAGGTTTACCACCAGTTCGGAACGCAACCACAGCTGTGAAATACACAGAGGGTTCTTGTTACACCGTGTATACAAAAGGAAAATAGGAACTTAGATCATAAACAAGAGCCTTAGTAATTATGATTCAACTTTGTTTATTAAACTCCGAGGCAACTTCAAAATGTTATGTAATAACGTTATTACAGTATACTGTAGACATCATCAACATAATATCAGCCAAAGTCCACTGCTGGACAAAGGCCTCCACTATACTATTTGCGCTGTAGCATGGTGCGGGTGACAGTTGCCATTATGACAGTACTAGGGATGTGACGATATGCAATTCATTTTTATCGCTAACGATACTCGCAGCATAAATCTGGTCCTCTTTAATATTGTTATAGAAATTAGTGTGTTATTCAGTTGTCTAGTGTAACTACGTGTATAAACTTGTCAATATAAATGTTTCATGGCTAAATAATTAAGTTTGTACTTATATAAAATAATCAAAACGGGTTCACGTTGTTTTTTCTTAGCAACATTATAAGCAACCTTACCCTATAAATGTTCTGCTGTATAATTATAGACCAGCTTTAAAAATAAAAATTGACCTACGCACAATATACGTTTCTTATTATGAAAAACATCGACTATCCATCGAAGCAGTACATTACATCACTAGATACGTCTATGGCGTTACGTTATACACATAACACTTTGCTTAATTTTTCATTCAATTTGATTTTATTTGTAAACTAGAACATTCTGGTTGGTTTCATTTAATTTTCTACAATTATTAATGATTATTCGACTGCCTCGTTGGTCTAGTGGTTAGATGTGCCGCCTTTGGATCAACGGGTCCCGGGTTCGATTCCGGGGTCGGGCAAGTGTCTTTGTCTAAACCAGAGGCACTGGCTCAGAGTCAGGGTGTCATTTCTATCTATAATATGTAAGTATTTACAAAAATAAATAAATGTATATATGTAGTTTATCATCCATCTCGTTACCATAACACAAGCATTAAGTTGCTTAGCTTGGGACGAGATGGCGTTGTGTGAAATGTCCAAGGATATTATATATTATATTATTAAATAGATCACGAATACGAATGTGGTACAGCTGAAATACGAATGTCATAATATGAAAGTCATAATTTGTAAATCACGGCAACTTTCAAGAGTGAAACGAAATGTTAACGAAACTGTCACCCGCACCATGCTACAACGCACAAACTATAAGGATTTCCACAAAGGCCGATGCTGAGCCGCCCGCATCCATCGGATCCAGCGACTTCAACCAGTTCGTCGGCCCACCGAGTGGCACGCCAAGCACTGCGCTTTCAGGTAGGTGGTCACCTTTTGAAGATCTTTCTGGTCCTTCAGCCGTCACTCTTGAAATGTTTGTGCAATTACTACTCAACCCAAAAATGACGAGGATGTCTAAACCAGAGGCACTGGCTCGGAGTCTGGGTGTCATTTCTATCTATAATATGTATGTATTTACAAAAAAAATGTATATAAGTAGTTTATCATCCATCTCGTTACCATAACACAAGCATTAAGTTGCTTAGCTTGGGACGAGATGGCGTTGTGTGAAATGTCCAAGGATATTTATTTATTTAATTAACCTACTGTACCACGCTGACCAGACGGGTTGGCATAGAGTTCCGTATCAAGTTTTCCTTTTCTTACGCCTGGGCCTTTGTTATTCCCTTTGTCGGCTCTTACGACACCCTCAGGATCCAATGGGAGTGCAACGAATGTACAAGTTGCATTCTAGCCTTTTGTTGAGGAAGTTTCGTGAGGCAATAATATACAATATTATCATGCTATTAGCACAGGGCGTGACCGTAAATCCACCAGATTTAGAATACATAGTGTCACCACCCCATGCCATTCTGAGGGCGTCGTAAGAGCTGACTAAAGGTAATGACAAGGCGGATAATGTAGCTGCAAGACAAGGAAACTTGTGCCCTGTGCCAACCCGTCTTGTAACTAGAGGAGGCTTAACTTGAACAGTGGGTCATCTAGTCAGTTTTTTTTGTCTATTGCCTTAATAGTAGCTAAGTAGTAAGTCATCCGAGCGAGAACGCGTGTCATCGACATAGCCCATAGGATTAGCAAGCTGAAGTGGCAATGGGCTGGCCACATCTGTCGTAGAACTGACGGCCGCTGGGGCAAACAGGTGCTACAGTGGAGACCACGTACTGGCAAACGTAGGGTGGGACGCCCCCCTGCTAGATGGAGCGACGATCTGCGACGGGCAGCCGGCAGCAACTGGATGCATAGAACCGAAGACCGGGTTCAGTGGCTAGCCTTGGGGGAGGCCTACGTCCAGCAGTGGACTGAAATAGGCTGATGATGATGATGATGATGAAGCTAAGGAAGTTACTACTACTACTTCTCGGCCCATAAATGACCCACTGCCGAGTCGTGACTCCTGCAACTACATGGACGGTAATTAGCCTCTCGCTTCCAACCCTGGTCGCGGAGATGGTCGGAAGCGAGAGAGCATGGCAGGCTGTGGCCACTTTTGCGGACACTGTAATGAGAGCCAAGGAAGCAGGTGAGAGGGAGCGAGAGAGAGCTCCCGGTGCGCACCCTAAGCGCCGAGCTAGAAGGGGACGCAGACGTCTGGGGCCGGGGCCTCCGGGTGAGTGTTTAGGGGAAATTGCTCACCCGTAGGAGAGGAGATCCTGAGAGGGACGGTGTCATTCCACATGCCTTGGGTGTGAGACCGACGGAGCCTCAGAGCTCCACGCGAGGGATGCTCTAGAATGGAGCCTGATAGATAGGGTCGAGCAGCATCTCCCCCTGGCGCTCAAATTCACCCAGTGGAGAAATAGGACCCACAGGGATATAGCGCGGGTCGGGACATAGACGAGGGTTTAGTAGGTAACCAAGGCGCAAATCACCATCTTAACGCGCCTTGGAGTAGCACATAATCCAGCCGTGACCCTAATGCGGCTGGGTACCCATAAAGGGTTACCCGTCTCAAAAAAAAAAAGAAAAAAAAAGGTTTTCGTATCAAGTTTCCTTCTTTTACAGCTAGGTTATCGGCCTCGTTATTTCCTTCTGTCAACTCTTACGACACCCTCTGAATGGAATGAGATGGTGACACCATGTATTCTTAATCAGTCACCACACGGACAGGACCCTTGTCCTGTTACGTAAGCAGTAATTAACGTCAGCAAATCACGCAGAAATCCTTTTCTCTAATAAACAATTATTCTCTGTAAACCATTAAAAAGTGTTCGTAATGAAACCTATTTGAATGAACTGAATATTAAATTGTTTTGATCTTCGGGAATGGGTTTGACTTGTACACGGGTGAAGCCGCGGATACAAAGCTAGTTTAAACATAGCTAATATATCATGGTTAAGTTCTAAGTTTGGTCCCTAAGTTCTAAGTTCGGTACAAATAGACACTTGACTACGCTACACTTTGCCAAAGTATCTAAGTAATTTACCAGTTTGCTAAGAAAATAATTGATTGAAATTGTTCAAATTGTATACGGTACTTTGTCTTTGTTTGATTGGAACGTCTTTCTTGGCTTGACGGATGGCTGATTAATTGGTTGACGGAGCTTGACGTCAATCAGAAAGCTTAAACGCACGATACACCAATAAAATCAGATAATATCACCTTTGGGTGGTGTTGTGTGGCTGCGTGTGGTGACGCATTTAGTATAAATACACACATACACATGTCATCACCCTAGTCCATCCTGAGGGTGTCGTAAGAGCCGATGAAAGAAACTGATAAGGCCGATAACGATAACCTGTAAGAGAAGGAAATCTTGAAACGATGTCCTTTTTTTTGGTATGCCGGGAAAAAATGCCTGACCGCACGTCCCGCGTCCGGGGAGACTACGGGGCCCTCACCCACTAAAACAATCCGCCCCGTGCGCCGAAAGCCTCACGCGGCGGACCACGGGTACCGCGTACGTTGCTACCGTGGTCCGCAGGCGGCATGGCAGCCCCATCTGGCACCCACTCCCGTGAGACGTCCCGCGCATTTGGGCGTCATACCTTTGCGGTAGGCTATACCGGCGGACGGTGGGATTGAAACGATACCCTGTGCCAACCCGTCTGGCCAGCGTGGCACAGACTGATAGCCCGTCATGTGATTTTATAACACTGTATAATTTAGCAATAATACGATGCGAAATAAAATACACGAGACTGCTCTATCTGTCATTACAGACTCATTATCGATGCATTGCAAAAAGATAATATTTAGCAAACGTGAGCAAATATTGTAAGATTAAGCCATGTTTATCATGTCACGGACATTGCAAAAGACTGTAAAATTAAGTATCTATACATATATTACATGTTCGTGTGGTAGCGGAGTAAGAATACTACCACCCCATATCTTCCCGTGGGTGTCGTAGAAGGCGACTAAGGGACAACAGACGTTGGGCAGCAGCGACGTTCTGTCAAGCATCGGCCACCTGATACTGCGATCGCCAACCCGCCTGCCAAGCGTGGCGATTATGGCAAACCCCCCCATGACAGACACAAATTTAAAACCGGCCCCCAGTCCCCGGCAGTCCCGCTATTCCTTCGGCCACGGTAGCAGCCAAGGTAACGGTGGGGCAGGGGGTGCTAACAATCTCGGCAGAGATCCGGCTACCACAAAAAACGACGGTTGCACCTGGCAACATACAACACACGGACACTGCGGACTGACGAGAAGATCATAGAACTCGAGGAAGAGTTGAGCAAGCTGCGATGGGATATAGTGGGGTTGTCTGAAGTCCGAAGAGAGGGGGAGGACACGATAACCCTCAAATCCGGCAACTTGCTGTACTTCCGGGAGGGCGACCAACAGTCCCAAGGTGGTGTTGGGTTTATCGTCCACAAGTCCCTTGTGAACAACGTTGTTAAAATCGAGAGTGTGTCGACCAGGGTGGCGTACCTTATACTCAGAATAACCAAGCGTTATTCGCTGAAGGTCATACAGGTATACGCACCGACCTCGGCACACCCCGACGAAGCGGTGGAGACAATGTATGAGGACATTTCCTCGGCCATACATGGCTCTAGAACGCACTACACCGTTGTCATGGGGGATTTTAACGCGAAACTGGGCAAGCGGAGCGGAGATGAGCTGCAAGTGGGGCAATTTGGGTATGGACACCGGAACCAACGGGGCCAGACTTTGGCTGGTTTTCTGGAGAAGGAGGGACTCTATATGATGAATTCCTTTTACAAAAAACCAGAACAGAGGAAATGGACCTGGTTGAGTCCGGATGGCACCACAAAAAACGAGATAGACTTCATCATGTCGACGGAAAAGCACATATTCAATGATGTCTCCGTGATCAATATGGTCAAAACCGGAAGCGATCACCGCTTAGTACGAGGCACATTGAATATCGACGTTAAGCTTGAAAGGTCGCGCCTGGTGAGGTCTACGCTGCGTCCCGTGCCAGTTCAAATTCAAAACCCGGAGAGCTTTCAGCTCGAACTGCAAAACCGCTTTATAAGCCTAGGCGTTGACGTGGACGATTATAATGACGGGTTCGTGGAGACTGTCCGCAAAGTTGGGTCGAAGTTCTGTGAGACCCAACGCCTCAAAACGGCCAAAAAGCTCTCGGACCTCACCCTAAATCTCATGGACAAGCGACGGAAAATGGTTCTGCAGTCTACAGTTGATGCGACGCAGCTTCGGATGCTCAATAGACAGATATCAAAGTCCCTGAAGCGTGATATACGCCGATTCAACACGAATCGTGTTGAAGAGGCTATTGAACGCAACAGGGGCTCCAAGGTTTTTGCCAGGGATCTGTCTATTGGGCAAAGCCAGCTCGTCAGGCTGAAGACTGATGACGGCAGGATCGTCACGTCGAAGTCCGAGATTTTGGGTGAGGTCGAGAGTTTCTATGGACAACTGTACACGTCTACACAGGACCCCGTCACAAATCTAGCAGACGACCCACGAGCTAGATTAACCCGGCACTACACAGAAGACCTCCCGGACGTCAGCCTGTGTGAGATCGGGATGGCTCTCGAGCAACTTAAAAACAACAAGGCGGCGGGTGATGACGGAATTACCGCAGAACTTCTGAAGGCGGGTGGAGAACCGATCCTTAGGGCCCTTCAGAAGTTATTCAATTCCGTCATACTCGAAGGACGAACGCCAAAGGCATGGAACAGAAGTGTGGTGGTGCTGTTCTTCAAGAAGGGAGATAACACCTTATTAAAGAACTACAGACCCATCTCACTTCTGAGCCATGTCTACAAGTTGTTCTCGAGGGTCATCACGAATCGACTCGCGTGCAGGCTTGACGATTCCCAGCCTCCCGAACAAGCCGGTTTCCGAAAAGGCTTCAGTACCGTAGACCATATTTTAACGCTACGGCAGGTTATACAGAAGACCGAGGAGTATAACCTGCCCCTTTGTCTGGCGTTCGTGGACTACGAGAAAGCCTTCGATTCGATCGAGACGTGGGCAGTATTGCAGGCTCTCCAGAGGTGCCAAGTCGACTATCGGTATATCGAAGTGTTGAAGTGCTTGTATGAAAACGCCACCATGTCAGTCCGACTCCAGGACCAGACCTCGAAACCGATCCAGTTGCAGCGAGGTGTTAGACAGGGAGACGTTATCTCTCCGAAACTGTTCTCCGCTGCACTGGAAGATGTTTTCAAGGTTCTGGACTGGAAAGGGCTGGGCATTAACGTGAACGGCGAGTACATCACTCACCTTCGATTCGCTGACGACATAGTCGTAATGGCTGAGACCATGGAGGGCCTCACTACGATGCTCGATGGCCTCTGTGGAGCCTCCGAACGAGTCGGCCTTAAGATGAACATGGAGAAGACGAAGATCATGTCTAATATCCATGTTCAAGCTACTCCTGTTAACATCGGAGGTTCTACCCTCGAAGTTGTTGACCATTACATTTACCTGGGACACACTGTCCAGTTAGGTAAGTCCAACTTCGAGAAAGAGGTCAATCGTCGGATCCAACTCGGCTGGGCAGCGTTCGGGAAGCTGCGAAAGATCTTCTCGTCCACAATACCGCAGTGTCTGAAGACAAAAGTCTTCAACCAATGTGTGTTGCCAGTGATGACATATGGAACAGAGACGTGGTCGCTCACTATGGGCTCCATCAGAAGGCTCAAAGTCACCCAAAGGGCAATGGAGAGAGCTATGCTCGGAGTTTCCCTGCGAGATCGTATCAGAAATGAGGAGATACGCAGGAAAACCAGGGTCACCGACATAGCCCACCGGATTGCCAAACTTAAGTGGCAGTGGGCAGGGCACATAGCTCGCAGGACCGACGCCCGATGGGGCAGAAAAGTCCTCGAGTGGCGACCGCGTTCCGGAAGGCGCAGTGCTGGTAGGCCTCCCACACGGTGGACCGACGACCTGGTTAAGATCGCCGGAAAGCAGTGGATGCGGGCGGCCAAGGACCGGCCTTTGTGGAAATCCTTGGGGGAGGCCTATGTCCAGCAGTGGACGTCTTTTGGCTGAAATGATGATGATGATGATGATACATATATTACAACGTGAAGCAAAAACGACGTACCCCTTTTACGAAAATTACGCGAACAGAGTATACAATTTCTCACACTTATAGTTTATACATAATATAGCAACAAATATTTCTTTGTAAATTATGCATAAATATATGGCTATAACCAGCCACGATGCTTAGCGTTTGTGGACTATGAGAAAGCCTTCGATTCGATCGAGACTTGGGCCGTGCTTCATTCCCTGCAGCGATGCCGCATTGACCAGCGGTACGTCGAAGTCTTGAAGTGTCTGTATAGAAACGCCTCTATGTCAGTTCGAATCCAGAACCAGAGCACTGAGCCTATCCAATTGCAGCGAGGAGTGAGACAGGGAGATGTGATCTCTCCAAAACTGTTTACCGCTGCCTTGGAAGATGTGTTCAAGCTGCTGGACTGGGACGGACTTGGCATCAACATCAACGGCGAATACCTCACTCATCTAAGATTTGCAGATGATATCGTGGTGATAGCGGAGTCGCTGCAGGAATTAAGTACAATGCTCGGAGGCCTCAATAGAGTTTCCCAACAAGTGGGTCTACAAATGAACATGGAAAAGACGAAAATCATGTCAAATGTCCATGTTGCACCGTACCCGATTGCCGTTGGGAATTCTCTTCTCGAAGTTGTTGACAAGTATATATACCTGGGACAATTGGTCCGATTAGGTAAGTCCAACTTCGAGAAAGAGGCCACTCGTCGAATCCAACTCGGCTGGGCAGCGTTCGGGAAACTACGTCATATCTTCTCATCCAGTATTCCTCAGTGCCTGAAGACAAAAGTCTTGTGTGCGTGTTGCCAGCGATGACATACGGATCCGAGACGTGGGCGTTCACAATGGGGCTTATTAGGCGGCTGAGAGTCACTCAACGTGCGATGGAAAGAGCTATGCTCGGAGTTACTCTACGCGATAGAATCAGAAATTAGGAAATCCGTAGAAGAACCAAAGTGACCGACATAGCTAAAAGGATTGCACAGTTGAAGTGGCAATGGGCAGGCCACGTGGCCCGAAGAACAGATGGCCGCTGGGGCATAAAAGTCTTGGAGTGGCGTCCACGTACGGGAAAGAGAAGCGTGGGAAGACCTCCGACTAGGTGGACTGACGACCTTGTGAAGGTCGCTGGGAGTCGGTGGATGCGGTCTGCACGAGATCGTGCATTGTGGGGAGGCCTATGTTCAGCAGTGGACTTCTGTGGCTGATAGATAGATAGATAGATATGGCTAACTCGTTGATTTATTATTCGTATTTACCCAACGCAAGCTCTGGTTTACCACAAAAAAAAATGTATGAAGTGCCCATCTATCGTTATGCGTCTTCTGTCTCATTCACTCATTCATTTAAAATATTGAGATTTAAAAATAACTGTAAGTTTTACGTAAATTTTAGACTGACTAAAGAATATATAAAAAGTATTCAGTTGTTCGAACGCGTACATACATATACATTTTGCCTACTAACGATTTTGTAAATAGGCTTAGAAAATAACGAAAACATTTGTGATAATATGATTACAGCATCTATAAGCACTCTTCTTAGTCGAGCCTTATCCAGTACCACGTTGTCCGTTTAGGGTCAGCGCCGACGGGCGGAGTAGCAGCGAAGAGGCTTTTTCAGTAACAATTTAAATTCAACCTAAAACGCTTCAGAATACATCTGTATTTAGAATACGCTCGCCGCGCGTCGCTAGCCGCGCGTCGCTCGCCGTCATTGTATTTCGTTGTACCAAATACAGTTGTATTCTGAAGCGCTTTAGGTTGAAATTAAATTGTTACTGAAATAGCCTCTTCGCCGCAACTCCGTTGGTGGGCGCTAACCCTTAGTCGCCACTTACACACTCAGGATGGAATGAACTAGTTTTATTACAATTGAAGCGGTGAGCTTACAAACTTAGAATACACAATGTCATCAACCCACACTGAGGATGTCGCAAGAGGTAACTACAGGAACGCATAAGGCAAATCACCTACATGTAAGAGAAAGGAAACTGTATTGATGCTAGCTAACCCGTATTTTCAGCGTGAAACTGTAGGTAATTTTCCTTTATTTTTTATCTACGACTTGAATGCCTTTGACCTTAAGCTTGCGTGATGAAAAGAAACGCTATGGTCTAAGATGGAGCAGGCAATTCAAGGAAATGCCCTGTCGGGCACCGGCTCACTCATACACGCGACGAAACACAATTTGGAAGGGCGGTAGCGGGTTATTTGTAGGCGGATATTGATGCCTTTCCAACCTGACACAAACACGGATAACACGGACACAGTAACATGATCAATGTGTTGCTTGTCTGTCCACAATAGTAACATAATACACACGAAAACACTCAAATTGTCGCCTCCAGAGCATTATTCTACCCACCTGCATAATGACTAAATCATACCAAAGACGGTGGGTTGATTGTGGCGTCATCTTAGAAATTATACAAGCACAACCCACGTTTTAAGAGGACGGGTTATCCTAATAAACCTCGTCGCACTCCATCATCATCATTCATCATTTCAGCCAAAAGACGTCCACTGCTGGACATAGGCCTCCCCCAAGGATCTCCACAAAGGCCGGTCCTGGGCCGCCCGCATCCACTGCTTTCCGGCGACCTTAACCAGGTCGTCGGTCCACCGTGTGGGAGGCCTACCAGCACTGCGCCTTCCGGAACGCGGTCGCCACTCGAGGACTTTTCTGCCCCATCGGGCGTCGGTCCTGCGAGCTATGTGCCCTGCCCACTGCCACTTAAGTTTGGCAATCCGGTGGGCTATGTCGGTGACACTGGTTTTCCTGCGTATCTCCCTCATTTCTGATTCGATCTCGCAGGGAAACTCCGAGCATAGCCCTCTCCATTGCCCTTTGGGTGACTTTGAGCCTTCTGATGGAGCCCATAGTGAGCGACCACGTCTCTGTTCCATATGTCATCACTGGCAACAGACAGTCAGACAGTGCGGTATTGTGGACGAGAAGATCTTTCGCAGCTTCCCGAACGCTGCCCAGCCGAGTTGAATCCGACGATTGACCTCTTTCTCGAAGTTGGACTTACCTAACTGGACAGTGTGTCCCAGGTAAATGTAATGGTCAACAACTTCGAGAGTAGAACCTCCGATGTTAACAGGAGTGGCTTGGACATGGATATTAGACATGATTTTCGTCTTCTCCATGTTCATCTTAAGGCCGACTCGTTCGGAGGCTCGACAGAGGCCATCGAGCATCGTATTGAGGCCCTCCATGGTCTCAGCCATTACGACTCACGTGATTTCGTCGCACTCACGTGGTTGCAAACAAGCAAGGTAGAATACAGGCCCAGGTTTATAAAAAATATAAAGAAAATATTATGAAAATTTTTAATGATATGACTAGTGTATGTTGACAATTTGTGAGTGTCCATTGTATCCTATGCAAAATAAATGATTTGACTTTGAATATTGGTTTTTATTAGTGGCATCTTGTATAGAATAATACGCGATATATCGACAAGCTTAAATGTTTTTATTTTATTTATTAGGGACAACAAACAGGTACAATGTATACATTACTTAAAAGCTATGATTTCTAGAATTGATAATCTAGAATTAATAATTGATAATCTATCAGAGGCAAATTATGTGTGTTTACAAAGTTCGTTCAAATCGGTCTTTTATATATTTTGTTAAAAATAACCACAATAAAACATTTAAATGTTGGCTTCCTACCCGCTACCTTAACAAGCATACGTAGGCATAAAATTGTCTGTTAATTCTTCTTCCTCTGAAAATTGTGACCTCGGGAGGAATTTACGCAACAATGTCTTGTTTGACCTCAGCTGACTCGAGAAATGGCAGATAGAGAATCCATCCGAATCGAGAGAATAGAGCCATGAAAATGTTTGGTACTGGTTTGAAAGCACGGGATTAAAAATCTAAATATTACTTTTAAATCCGTATACCGTTAGCAATCGAGGTACAAGTTGCCGTGATTATTATTTTACAACTTGAATACACTGGCATTTATTTCCTGTGTCCTTAATAAATGTCATGGCTTTTTTCGTGTTAAAAGAAAGTCATATTTATTTGGCCGATCTATGAAAAGAATCACTTGGAATCTTCGTCGGTAGTGCTATCGGTATTGTCATTAAATACACTAAGATCTTGTTACTTGTACCTATCAATATAAAGTGGTAGATCAGTACGTTCACACCTAAACTCCATCCAAAGTTGATGAATTTCGCTATAGATATAACAGATACTACGGAAAAGGCTGTTTAAAAAAACAACAAGACTTAAAACAGGCGGTGACATGTCAATTAATGCCCTTAATTATTTAGCATGGCTTCAAAATTTAAATGAGCCAAGTCATACTACTACAACTTAGCCTATATCCCCTGCTGAGTCACGCATCCTCCAGTTACATGGAGGGTAATTAGCCTACTGTGCCACGCTGGCTATACGGGTTGGCACAGGGTTTCGTATCAAATTTTCCTTCGTCCTTCATACTTGTCGTTCCCTTCCGTGCGCTCTTACGACACCCTCAGGACGGATAGTTGTGACAATATGTATTCTAAGCCAATACGCCACCACACGGAAAATTCTTACACTAAAATAATACGACAAGCAAACTACAAGCGACATTGTCATACACAAAGCGAGTTTTGTTGTTACAATTTCTTATGGGTAATTTTTTATCCACCGCCGCCCGTGAAGGAATAATTTATTAGTTTTTAGCATGCCGGATGTAGTATGACGGAACAAAAAATAAACAACGCGACAGATTTATACACACGCGATCATTATACGTAGATTTAATGAGAATAGGCAGTTTAAGTAGGTATATATTACATATATATTAAACTAGATTTATTGACTAGATATAAGTGAAATCTTATTTGAACACACAAAGTTTACCGTGTCTCTATGTAGGCAATATGTCGCGTGAACGTGTGTTTTTAAAGGTGTGTTATTTTTTGTAATTAATAACCTTTTTATAATTAATAAAAACGTTATTTTTACTTACAAAAAAATTTTGTTATCGTTAATCGAGGTCTGTTCAAGACTTAGTATATGCCTATCAAGTTATTTCATTCCGAGTGTTTAATCATACTTATATCTGATATGTATAATCGAGTGATTTTCTCCTCTCGTCCAAATGTAGCCCCACATTAGAAGTAAACTTGCTCAACTATAAGAAGATTATTACCTCTCTTTTGGTATTCGTTGATGTCCAAAGTATGAAGTTATGAAAATATGTATAAATATTATTCAAATTTTAATATAATTATATGTTTTACAATCATTGGTGATTTGGGTGACAATGTGATACAATAATGTAGTGCCGTAACTCCACGGGAGTATGAAAATATTAGTAATATTATCTTATTACATTAAATAATCACCTACCATGAATACAATAAATAATTTTATAAAAATAATAGTAAAACTAATTGAATATAGCAATATTAATATACCATAAAATACCTTTGACTTACGTCAAAAGTATCAAGAACTTGGCGCTCACATCTGTGCAGCCTCAGTCTCTACACACTCTTTAGGGATTGAAGCCCTAATGTTCTATAAATATTATCCTCCCTTGGAAATGATTCATAAATACAATAACCACTTAGCATGAAGCGATCAATTTACAATGTTATTTTCTTTATTCGATTTTACTTTGTGTTTTGTTCAATTTAACAATGTTTACAAATTATACAAAACTGCACCGACCTCGACGGGAAGGCGATCGTGAGATTCCCGTCTATCTGATTTGTTGGAATTTATGATTACTGCTCATCTCCCTTGGGAAGTAGCGTGTGATGTATATTCAATGTCAAAAGTATTTATCAGATGACGCTAGTAAATCAGTAATTCCGTTTACTGAAGCTGTCCGACTGGGGAATTACCCCCTTACAGATTACCACAGCGAAATAATCATCCTTGTGTGGTGGTGTTCCTGCGTGTGAGTAACGTCACCAGATCTCTATTAAGGGAAACATGGTGTTGGTAGGCGTCCGTTTAATTTTGCCAGTGTTGGCGACACGTGAGTGGCACCTACGGTGTTCCCAAAGTCAGGTGACGGGACCTGCTATTTCAATAGTCAAAATTGACAATCACCGTGCCTTAGATTGCCGATTTTGACAGTTTTGGTAACCAACTAACACTATGGTGCCGGTCAGAGACCTTTTTCTTGTTTTCTTGACCCAGGATAAAATAATTTATGGACTATCCCCGCTAGCTTAGGGATGGCCAGCAGGGGGGTGTGGGAGTCTTCTCCGCCTCTGTGAGGAGACGGAGGCATACCCACTAAACGTCCCCACGGTGTACTGTTCCGCGCTTGCTACCCCATGAGCCCTGACTATATCTCCACGGGGATCAGTCACAGACCTGGCGAACTTTTATTTGCCTGATTTGGTTTGTATTGCACCAGCCTAAACAGACTAAATAAACTCAGTATCTATAATACATAAATTCACATACAAACATTATGTACATGACTTGGCCCTCGCTTCAGTGCTCCTTCAGGCTACGCACTGAGCAAGAACTATAACCCCACCGTTCCAAAAATAAATAACTCACTCCCTTTGAAATGATTCAGAAACACGACAAACACTTTGGATATTGTTCAAAACATAAATTATAGTCGTTTTCGAATTCCATTTCCATTATTCAATTGCTTGCTGGTCCCAATTTCAGATATAAAGTTATGCAAATTATCCTTAAATTGGCCTTGACACTTGGCATTTTGTCACTCAAGAAATTCAATCTTTATTATCATTTTTAAACTCCGGAAAAAGGGGTGACTTATACATACTACCGGCTCCCACGGCTATCTATCAACAAACTATATTATATACTAGCTGCGCCCCGCGGTTTCACCCGCGCTTACTTATTGTCGTACCGCGGGTGACGCCGCGGGTCGAAGCTTGTCTAAAAAAAGTAGGCTAAGTTACTCCTTATATCACCAGCTTCCTATCAGTAAAACTCCCGAGATTAGCCGGAACAAACAGACAGACAGATAGATAGACAGACAAAAATTAAAGAAATGTTATTTTGGTCTATGAACTGTGTTTACATACCTACGCATTTGGTAAAAAGTGGTTATTTTATTATTACAAACAGACACTCCAATTTTATTTATTTGTATAGATGTATAGATATAAATAAAATAAATAAAAAATAAAAAAGCCTTTTATTTCACACCTTTGCAATATGTATAACAGTTAATAGTAGATAATAATTATTTTTCCAAATTCATGCAATAGTAAAATTTAATAATGGTATAGGTATGTAATTGTTTTCATTGATCATCTTTCATTTTTTTATCATTGAGCTCTAGGTAATATACATTTCGTAATTTTAATTGGGGAAGCTATATAAATAATAGGTATACAAAATTCAATTTATCTTGAATTAGGAATCTAAGATTTAAAATATAACATTATTTTAGATTTGATTGATTAAATATTCAGTATTTGAAAATAATTGATTAGTGTTATTTAATTTAATATTTGACTATATTTAAAAACTAAAATCACTTGATAAAGTAAGAATACGATTTATAGAATAAACAATTTAAATATTTTCTAAGCGTGAACCCCTCTCAATTGAGGGTAAAGGCCTCCTCCAGAGATGCCCAGTGGTCTCTATCCGCAGCTTTTGCCATCCATCTTTTTCCAGCAGTTCGTGTAATGTCATCTTCCCATCTAGTTCTAGGTCTACCTCTCTTCCTTTTTCCTGAGGGTCCTTGCCAGGACGTTACCCGACTTGTCCACCTGTCGTCGCTCATTCTCCCCACGTGTCCCGCCCATCGCCATTTTAATCTCTTAGCGTAACTTAGAGCGTCTATTACTCCTGTTACTTCTCTTATCTTGGAGTGGCGTATTTTATGTATTTTTCTGATTTTCATCATGCTTCTCTCCATACTCCTCTGGCAAGTAGTTATTTTGTTTTTGGCTCGCCGCGTGAAATTCCAAGTTTGGCTGGCGTACGTGAGTGATGGTAAGAGACAGCTGTTCATAACCTTTCTTTTTATTTTTACAGGCATATGGCCTTTGAAAATTTCCTTAAGGCTCCAAAACTTCTTCCATGTCCCTTTTATCCTCCTATCGATTTCCTTTTCGTTGTGTTGTTTATCGAAAGAGATTTGTTTGCCCAGATATATATAAGAATCGACATATTCTAAGGGTACATTATCTATATGTAGTTGGTTTTTTGATGCATTTGTCATTAATTTAGTTTTTTCAAAATTGATCTCCAAGCCTACCTGTTTACTTTCTTTTTTGAGAGTGCATATCATATGTTCTAGGTCCGTACTGTTCTCAGAAAACAAGACTAGGTCGTCAGCGAATCTCAGGTGGCTAAGCCGCCGACCTTCAATATTTAAACCAACTGTGCTCCAACCTATTTTTTTTATTATAGACTCCAGCACTGCTATAAATATTCTAGGAGATAAGGGGTCTCCTTGCCTTACCCCTTAGTTATATATTAGTTATATATTAGTATAGATATATCTATACTAATATATAAAGCTGCAGAGTTTGTTTGTTTGTTTGTTTGTTTGAACGCGCTAATCTCAGGAACTACTGGTCCGATTACAAAAATTCTTTCACTGTTAGATAGTCCATTTATCGAGGAAGGTTATAGGCTATATTTTATTTTCAAAAGAATTAGGGAACCGTATGAAAATTGCGATTTTGTAACCCAAGGTGTAAAATCGAAAACCTATTTATGCGTGCGCTGCAAAAACTATTGACAATAGAACAAAATGAAGTACTACGAGTTTGTAGGTCTTATTAAAATCTACAAAAAAGTCCGCGAGAGGACATATCTAACTATCATGGTTTAGTCACAGTAACCACTTTTATATTCATAAAAAAAATGCATAGAGATAAGCACGGGTTCGAAGTCCACGCGAGCGAAGCCGCGCCCAAAAGCTAGTATATTTATAAACCTTTTGCATAGCCGGGTCGCACTGAATATTTCGCAGTCTCACATAATCGTCAACCCACCCCAATGACCCATTGTCAACCCACCCCGGGTTGACATTAGGCATTACCTCAGCGAGACCAAAAAGGGATTGGATAAGGCTATCCCTCAATGAAATTGGAAGAAACGTGTTCAGCAGTCATTTATGATCTGTGATGAAAGCGCAGTCCTGTTTGGCCTACCACACTGGGGACCAAGGACCTGGTTAAGGTCGCCGGAAAGAGATAGATGTCGATGATGATGAGAAATAGAAATCCTATGTCCAACAGTGGACGTCTTTTGGCTGAAATGGTGATGTACCTAGATCACAAAAAGTTCAACTTTATTTATACCTCCAATCTCTTAAATCATTGAAAATACGACCCCAAAAATGTTATTGAAGGAACGACAAATATTAGGCATGATAGATTACCATAATATTTTGACACGAATCGATCAAATTGGCTGACGCATAGAAAAATGGTTCAGGGAAACTATGATAAATAAGGTTACGGGTTCAGGTCTGTGGGGCAAATTGCATGATATAAAATGTCAGGCGATTTATAAATATAAAATATCCTTGGACATTTCACACAACGCCATCTCGTCCCAAGCTAAGCAACTTAATGCTTGTGTTATGGTAACGAGATGGATGATAAACTACTTATATAATTTTTTTTTTATTGTAAATACATACATATTATAGATAGAAATGACACCCAGACTCCGAGCCAGTGCCTCTGGTTTAGACAAAGACACTTGCCCGACCCCGGAATCGAACCCGGGACCCGTTGATCCAAAGGCGGCACATCTAACCACTAGACCAACGAGGCAGTCATTTACACAGTGGCACAGTCATTTATGCCTTTTGTGTGTTATTCACCACCAGCTACTCCCCGCGGCTTCCCTCGCGTGGATCTAGTTTTAACAAAGCGAATTACCCGTGTGGTGATGGAGGGGTGTCGTAAGAGGTGACTAAAGGAACGCAAGTGGCAGAGGCTAGCCGAACGAGAAGGAAAACTGGATACAAACCCTGTGCACACCCCCCCATCTTGCCAGCGTGGCACAGTAGGCTAATTACCCTCCATGAATTTGGAGGAGGCCCGACCCAGCAGTGGGTAATTTATGGGCTGAGTAGTAGTGGGATTACCACCAAATATGCCTAATAACACACTTGGATTAAGTTACATTTATTCTATTTAGTAGCTTTTATGCTGATCTTACACAAAAAACTATTGCAAGATACAAGGTAGCCTTATTTTACAGGGTATAACAAAGTCCCTATAGACATCACAAGCGAAACTTTTTTTTTGGCAGTCTGTATGCTCCTTTGTGGACTATTCACACTAGCCTGAGGAATGCCATTATGAGTGTGTTAGCCTCTGGCCGTCAGTCCCGTCTGCATTCTACCATCTATGCAGTCGTTACGCGTAGCCAGTAGCGTAAAATCTGACAGTTGGTCTAACCATATAATAACCGATCGTCCAACCAGGTGGGTCGCGGAGGGCAGACGGCAGTCACTCTGTGTAATACTGGTAGTTAGCGAAAACTACCATAATGCGTTAAACACGAATATAACTTTAATGGAATTTTGCTATTTATCTCTGTAATGGTTGGACCGTTTTGACTGGAAATTCACTGTCAGACAGCTGTAACAAGGTGTAACTTAGGCTACTTTTATTGACCAACGACACCCCCCCTTCAGCCTGCTTTTCATGAGCATGGGCTCCTGAAAAGTAACTATGGAGTTAATGAGTTTTCAATATTGTTAAATACAACAATTACGAATTTCAGGCCTAGAGCTAGTTTTAAATATGACGATGCGATGGATGTCACTAAATATTGAATGGTTGTTTTACAATAAAACAGTTCACATTCTGTCGCTCTCATTGGACGTGTTTATCCAATGAAACTGTATAAACACGTATCTAGTTACTCGTTTGAAACGGATACGAGTGTTGGAATGACCCGATTCTATATTGCAAGCCTGCACAACGATAGGTTTGCCTCCGGACTCCACCTGCGTTTTAACCACTTACTAGTCCTTCCTTCTTCATCATCACTACATATACTACATAATATAAAACAAAGTCGCTGTCATCTGTCCGTCCCTATGTATGCTTAAATCTTTAAAACTACGCAACGGATTTCGAAGCGGTTTTTTTTAATAGATAGAGTGTTTCGAGAGGTAGGTTTAAATGCATAATTGCATACGTGCGAAGCCGGGTCGGATCGCTAGTATATTATAAACGCGAGAGTGTTTAATTAAAGATAGATGGGTCATTACTACTCTTTCACGTAAAAAATACTGAATGGATTTTAATGAATTTTACAATAATATAGCACATTTGCAGCCCATAAATAACCCACTACCGGGTCGGGCCTCCTCCAAATTCATGGAGGGAAATTAACCTACTGGCAAGACGGGTTGGCACAAGGGTTTGTATTTTTTTTTTTTTTTTTTTTTTTTTTTATGGAAGAGGTAGGCAAACGAGCAAGCGGGTCACCTGATGGTAAGTGATCACCGCCGCCCATGGACACCCACAACACCAGAGGGGTTGCAAGTGCGTTGCCGGCCTTTAAGAAAGGAATAGGCTCGTTTCTTGAAGGTTGCCATGTCGTACCGGTTCGGGAATACCTCCGCTGGTAATTGATTCCACAAAGACGTTGTGCGCGGTATAAAGTTTCTTGAAAACCGCACGGTGGTGGACACCCATTCGTCCAGATGAAATTGATGGTATTTCTGGCGGGTGGATCTGTGGCGGAAAGAAGCGGAAGGGACAAGATCGAACAATTCCTCAGAACACTCTCCGTGATAAGTGCGATAGAAAATGCAGAGAGACGCCACGTCTCTTCGCAGGGCTAGAGTATCAAGCCGATCATTAGGACTATCGCTATTGACGATTCGAGCTGCACGACGTTGGATGCGATCAAAAGGAAGGAGCTGGTACTGTGGAGCCCCGGCCCAGAGGTGGCAGCAGTATTCCATGTGTGGCCGTATTTGCGCCTTATATAATTGGAGGCGATGTGCCGACGTGAAATACCGCCTCGCTCTGTTGAGGACACCCAGTTTTTTGGAGGCCAGCTTAGCTTTGTCTACCAAATGACCGCGAAATTGAACGTCGCTCCCTACGTCAACACCGAGAATCCCAATACTCGGCTTAATATCAAGAGGAGTGTTTTGAAACTGAGGAGGCACGACCATGGGAGCTTTTTTGGCAGAAAACGCGCAAACTTGTGTCTTTAGGGGGTTAAACTTCACCAAGTTGTGATGACCCCAATGCGAGACTTGGTCTAAGGTAGCCTCGATTTCAGACACAATTTTGCTCCGACACTCAAGGATGTGCGCCTGAGAAATATTGGGGTGGCCAAAGTATAAGGCATCCACCGTACTGTCGTCTGCATAGCAATGAATGTTATCAGCATGTAACATATCATTGATATGCAGAAGAAACAGAGTTGGGGAAAGCACACAGCCTTGTGGGACACCAGCGTTCACGGGCTTAACGTTGGAGCATGTCCCGTCGACAACGACTTTGATACTGCGCTCCGTGAGGAAGCTGGTAACCCAATTGCAGAGTTTCTCAGGCAGCCCATAAGACGGAAGCTTCGAAAGAAGCGCCTTGTGCCACACCCGATCGAAAGCTTTCGAAATGTCCAGACTAACGGCCATGGCCTCCCCCTTGGTCTCTATCGCCAATGCCCAGCGATGGGTCAAGTGGGCTAGAAGATCGCCAGCCGACCGACCCTGACGAAACCCGTATTGGCGGTCGCTAATTAGCTGGTGTTCTTCTAGGTATTGTAAAAGTTGGCGATTAATAATGGATTCCATTATTTTGGAGAGCAAGGAGGTGATGGCAATGGGCCGGTAGTTACCCGGATCAGAGCGATCGCCTTTTTTCGGGACGGGGTGCACAACAGCCATCCTCCAGGAATGAGGGACTACGCCTGTATCGTAGGAGAGTCGGAAAAGGCGCGTTAATATTGGAGCCAACTCTGGAGCACATGTTTTCAGCACAATAGGAGGGATGGTGTCAGGCCCACTGGACTTATGGATGTTCAGGGAGAGAAGCTCATTACGGACCGATTTTTGGGTAAACCGAATGCCCGACAAGGCGCTGACGCACCGGGGGATGGTCGGCGGTGGTTTCTCCCCGTCGTCCAAAGTGGAATTGGATGCAAAAAGAGAGCCCAGAAGATCGGCTTTCTCCTTTGCATCGTAGACGAGATCACCATCCTCCCTGCGCAGAGGTGGAAAAGATGGTCGACAGAAGTTCCCTTCGACAGCCTTGGCGAGGGACCAAAAGGCACGTGTACCCGAGGGAAGACGAGCCAGTCTCTCACCAATCCTGCCGATGTGCTTTGCCTTTGCCATGGCCAAGGCTCTTTTGAGGGATCTGGAGGAAAAGTTGTATTCCTTTTTCAGGTGATCAGCTTTCGGATCCCCAGTAGCTATTGCATTTGCCCAGGCTTGGAATTTCTCCTGCTTTTTACTGGTTGCCAGTTTGCAAGAGGACTCAAACCAGGGCTGAGACCTGCCGCCAATGGGCACCAAAGTACTTGGAATGAAAAGTTCCATGCCTTGGAGCACCACATCAGCGACAGAGTCAGCAACAGCACTGGGGTCTTCCAGTGAGAAACAAACTTGACCCCATGGGTAGGATGAAAAGAAGATCCGCATTCCATCCCAGTCTGCTGACCTGAAATGCCAAACACGCCGGAGGCCCGCGGGGCGAGACCGCAATCGACGCGTAAGTGGCATGACGCTCCGAATTAGGCAGTGGTCCGACGAGCCCAGCTGAGCACCGACGGACACCTTTACGCCATCGGGATGAGAGGTCAGTAGAAGATCCAGCAGTGAAGGCGTATGGTTTTCCACATCAGGTATTCGAGTGAACGACGAGACCATCTGTGTTAAACCATAGGCCATGGCAAGGGCATGAACAGTTATACCCGCGTGGTCAGTTTTCTGTGACCCAAGCCATTCAACGTGATGTGCGTTGAAGTCGCCGAGAACCACAATTTTGGCGGACGGGGTCTGTTCTAGCACGGAGTCAATGGCCGTTTCGACGTGCTCGAAGAGTCGGTCGGTTTCTGCATCGCCGCTGTGGGACCTATAGAGGCATGCGAATATGCGCGGATGATCGTCGCAATCTATACGCAGCCAGATGGAGGAGAGGTCCCTGCCTTCAAGATTGCCTAGGCGGCGGACGCAGATATCGTCCCTCACGTACACGCATACACCGGCTCGTGACACAAATTTATGTTCAATTTTATAGCCTGGGTAATTTAGGTATGACGCATCCGTGGGGCACGATATCTGAGTTTCCGTTAAAAAGAGCAACGCAGGCTTCTCTGACTCAAGATGGTGGTGGACAGAGTTTAGATTAGTATGCAATCCCCTGATGTTGCAGAAGTGTACATGGAGTTCAGGTGGTGGTGCCGTGTTTATGTTGCTCTTGCCTCGGGCAGGTGTAACGAGCGGGATTTTGCCCTCCCCAGAATACGTAGGGCAGCCTGAGCGAGGATGCTCAGGGAGGGATTCTCCAGTGCGAAACGCACTGGTACCCTCCTGGGGTACTCTCTCTTTAAATTCCGCTGCCATGGTTGGGGGGGGGGGGGGGCCTCCGGCCCTCTCGCTCACCGAACGAAGCGCAGTAGCTAAAAGCTACTACTCAAAAGTCGGTCTTCTGCGAGAGTGTGGTACTTACCCGGTCGAGCCGGCCCATTCATGCTGCGAGCAGCGTGGCTCTACCAGCATGAATTTTTTTCTCTTGGGGCTAGGTGCTCTTCCTCTTGCGTTTTTAGTTGCCTCTTACGACACCCTAAAGATGGTATGGGTTGGTGACATTGTGTACCTATTCTAAATCCGTCACCACACGGAAATAGCTAATACATATGTATTTTAAATGTAAATGCGAAATTATAAATGGATTTACATAATGATACTCAATCGCGCCAGAATGGTTGAATAAACTTAGGTTTTATTATTTCACTAGCGACCCGCCCCGGCTTTGCACGGGTGCAATTATGACTTAAAAATCTTCCTCTTGAATCACTCTATCTATTAAAAAACACCGCTTCAAAATCCGTTGCGTAGTTTTGAAGATTTAAGCATACATAGGGACGGACAGACGACAGCGACTTTGTTTTATACTATGTAGTGATTAAAAATTTCCGCGTCTCGTAGGTTATTATTGTTTTTGCTTTTCACAAAGCTCCCTTATGTCGCGCGGAAGCTAGGGGCCAAGCCCACTGGGGTTGGGAAGCTTGTCCCCGATGGGGAGCGTGACCTTATACGTATAAGTATAATTCAGCAGAATATAATATATTCTGCTGAATATATTATACATTATAATATATTATATTCAGCAGTGCGACGTGATTTGAAGTGGGTCAAAATCATATTCAAAGATTCCGTTACATACATCTGAAAAGTATTACATACATCTGCCTGCAGTGTATTACAGACACTGAAGCTGATAAAAAGCGTATAAAAATACTGTCAAATTATTTTATTAGTAACTTAAGATTTAAATGAAGTTGTTCTCTATGGTACTAGACTAACATTTATCGCTCCATTGTTATCTATACTCGCTTATAGCGCAAATATTTACGCGTCTGTTTGTCTGTGCCGGCGCGCGATCTTTAAACATCCGCACGAGATAACTAAGGACATGTTTAATGACATTCAGCAAACAAAATTAAATATTTATAGTCATAGACTACAATATGGCCTCGCAACCTACTACTACTCAGCCCACAAATGACCCACTACTGATTCGGGCCTCCTCCAATTACATGGAGGGTAATTAGCCTACTGTGCCACGCTGGCCAGACGAGTTGACACACGGCTTCGTATCAAGTTTTCCTTCTCTTTCGGCTAGGTTATCTGCCTTGTCATTTCCTTTTGTCGGCTCTTACAACACCCTCAGGATCGAATGGGGTAGTGACATTATGTATTCTCAATCTGTCACCACATGGATAAAAACAAATAGGAGGTTTTATATTTCTAACGATAATATTAAGACATAGACGTAATATTTATTGTGGCGAGAAATAAACAAAAATAAGTATAAAAACATATAGCTTTCCTAGCTGCTTTGTATTTCACTAAAATTTTAAGATTGGTTATTGGTCTAGGGATGGGTTGGATATGCCTTTTTATCACGGGTCCCTGGATCGATTCTCGGGTCGGGCAAAGTGTATTTGTGTAAACCAGAGACATTTGTGGTAGTGAATAACATGTTTATAAACTGCCCCAGCGACACAGGTTATACCTAGTGGAAGGGTATCGTTACTTTTTTTAAAAAAGAAAGAAGTAAGAAGTGTTATTATGTCTAGATAAGATAGATAGATAGATAAACTCTTTATTGTACAAAAGAAATAAAAAAACAGTACACAATTTAAGCAACAATCATTTGTACAAGGGGCGGTCTTATCACTAAAAGCGATTTCTTACAGACAACCTTGAGATGGACATTGTTAGGAAGAAGTTAAGAAAGGGTAGTGAAGTACAATATTCAAAAATTTAGTAAACAAAGTTATGCAATTACAAAAAATATTAAAAAGAAAAGATAGTTTAAATATTAAATACTGTGGGAAAGTTTGTAATACATACATACAATACATACATTCTAATAGTACTTATATATTCATATGATATATATACCTATATAAATACATACCAATATATTGACAAGTGATAGGATATGTGCTAAGTGTTTATGACAGCTAGGTCGTTATAAGAAGTGTTCTTTTACCATTTTTTTAAAAATGGTTAATGACTCTGTGCTTCTTATAGAAAATGGCAAGGAATTCCACAAACTTGCAGCCCGCGCAGAGAATGATTGGCCATAAAAGTTTGTAGTGTGAGAAGGAATTTTTAGTATCAAGTTTTCCGATGACCTAAGAGATCGTGAATGAGTGGTATGAAGAAATTCGAATTGCTCTTTGAGATAACGCGGGCTAGAGGGATTAAACAATATGTTGTACAGTAGGCTAAGAATATGTGTATCCCGGCGACGGCGAATGGGAAGCCACTTGAGCTTAGTGCGGAATTCTGAAACATGATCATATTTACGTAAACCAAATATAAATCTTATACAGAGATTTTGGAGTCGCTCAAGCTTGTCTAGTTGGGCTTCAGTGAGATCTGGATAGCTGGCATCGGCATAGTCGAGAATAGGGAGAAGGAGAGATTGAGCCAGCGCAATTTTGGTAGTAGTGGGAAGAAAATTGTGGATTCTACGCAAGGATCCAGCAGAAGCAAATAGTTTGCGACTTACTTCCTGCAACTGAGGGTTCCAAGGGTCTAAGCTATGTTATATTTTTTAATTAGGTCAAACGCCACACGCGTCGTTTTCGTTGTTTCGTAAATAACTCCGAAACACTCCCGCAAGGATTATCTTCACTTGTTATTTTCCTCTGATAACGACACAATTAATACTCTATCAGATAACCGGTTACGATACGCTTTATCGTAAAGGTATTCGGAACGATAACCATTCGATTTCGGTAAATTAATAAGGTCATTATTTTCATTGTTCGTATGTTCCTTCATACGGCAGGTGAAATGATGTAATGCAAATGTACGAGTACATCATTTCATGCGATTCTATGGGCGTCGTAAGACCCGGCTAAAGGGAAGCCTGAGAAGAAGGAACTTTTATACGCAACCCTGTCGTAAATCCTTCTGGTCAGCATGGCACTATAGGCTACATCCTGAGGGTGTCATAAGAGAAGAGAAAAGGAAATGACACTGCTAAAAAAACCTAGCCGCAAGAGAAGGAAAACTTGATACGAATCCCTTTCCTGATACAAACCTTGTGCCAACCCGTCTGGCCAGCGTGGCACAATAGGCTAATTACCCTCCCTGTGATGAGAGGAGGTCCGACTCAGCAGTGGGTCATTTATGGGCTGGGTAGTAGTAGCTAAGCTAAGGCGCCGTCCTATTGCCATCGCTCGCGCCATGATGCGTCCGTCGGACAAAAAATGATCGTGTGTCCGTGCGATTAAACATACTCCATTCTCGTTGGTCTAGTGGTTAGATGTGCCGCCTTTGGATCAACGGGTCCCGGGTTCGATTCCCGGGTCGGGCAAGTGTCTTTGTCTAAACCAGAGGCACTGGCTCGGAGTCTGGGTTTCATTTCTATCTATAATATGTATGTATTTACAAAAAGTAATAATTATATAAGTAGTAATAATTATCTTATATTTTTTTTTATATATATACTGAAAATATAAGTAGTTTATCATCCATCTCGTTACCATAACACAAGCATTAAGTTGCTTAGCTTGTGACGAGATGGCGTTGTGTGAAATGTCCAAGGATATTTATTTATATTTATTTATACTGAATGTCCTATTGATGGTCGTGCGATCATGCGATGCGACCAAATTGTATAAACACATCGTATTGATCGGATGTCATATGGTTCGATTCCATGGATTCGTAAGATGATATTTGAAGAGAACTTAATTAATAAAATGCGTGCTCATCCCATTGTTTGGAATAAATGGAGTAAAGACTATATAAACAGGCTTAAAAATGACAAAGAGTGGGCTATTTTTGCAATGAATTTGAATAAAAATAAGAAGATTAAGTGAAAATATTTTAATAAAACTTAGATTATTATTATTGATTGATAAAACTGACAATATTATTATTAATCATCGTACGACCGTAATAGGACAAATGTTTTCTCATCGCGCGATTTAAGGTTGCACCTTGTGGACTGCAATAGTAAACTACAGGTTACTCCGGAGGATGTATGTTAAGGATGATGGTAGGATCTAGCTACCACCCTCACATCTAAGTCTACCAAGCAGTTTTACTGTGTGTCGTCGTGTGTATGTGAGAGCCGTCACCCGTCAGGGCATTTCCTTGAATTGGCTATCGTTGCTTTCCATCATGCAAGGCTAGGGTCAAAGGCATTCAAGTCACTGATAAAAATAAAACATTGGTATTAGTAACAATGGTATTAGATTATGTATAATGAACTTGAACGCAGTAGATGCGTCATGACTAGGCAGTATTAGCTAGGTTGCAACCGCGACTTCGTCCGCATTATGTTTGTAAACACACCTATGTTATTTGAAGTGTTCCGTGTCGTGGCGGATTTAGAATACATAGTGTCACCTCCACATTCCATCCTGAGGGTGCCAGAGAGCCGACAAATGACAAGGCCGAAAACCTAGCCGCAAGAGAAGAAAAACTTAATACGAACCCATTCTTAATGTCAACCCATTACTAGGTGAGAGTCTGTTCCAAAAAGCCATTTAAATTATAAAGTCACCAACCTATACGATCCTGAGGGTGTCGTAAATTGTGACTAAAGGAACGCAAGAGGCAGATCACCTAATCGCAAGAGATGAAAAACCTGATACAAACCTTGTGCCAACCCGTCTGGCCAGCGTGGCACAGTAGGCTAATGACCCTCCCTATGATGGGAGGAGGTCCGATTCAGCAGTGGGCCATTTATGGGCTGAATAGTAGTAGTTTAAAGCGGTGCGTAAGCTTTGTGAGATTCATAAAATGATTGAATGAACGAATGATGAAAGAAATGAATGTTTCTATTTTAAGCTATTTATGAAATGGCCCACTACTGAGTTGGGCCTTCCCCAAATTCGTGGAGGGAAATTACCCTTTTGTGCCACGCTGGCAAGACGGGTTGGCACAAGGTTTGTATCAGGTTTTTCATCTCTTGCGATTAGGTGATCTGTCTCTTGCGTTCTTTTAGTCACCATTTACGACACTCTCAGGATGGCATAGGTTGGTGACTTTATAATTTAAATGGCTTTTTGGAACAGACTCTCACCTAGTAACGGGTTGACAGGATTGATATGTAGTATATGGTTTATGCTTAAATCATCATCATTACAGCCCATAAATGACCCACTACTGAGTCGGGCCTCCTCCAAGTACAAGGAGGGAAATAAGCCTAATGTGCCACGCTGGCAAGATGGAACAGGGTTTGTATCCAGTTTTGCTTATAAGGTCGATTTTGCCTTCACCGAATTAGATTTGATGTTCATCAAGCATACATTCTTTGATTCTTTTTTCTTATTACATTCCTACCTGTTAAAAGGAACTTGCCGTACTTTTTTTTAATACCGCAGTTAGGGGCACCTTAAATACAATCTTGTCAAACCATAAATATCCCGACCATAATACCAAGTGAGGGTCTGAACCAAAAAGTCTTTGAAATATTATTGATATAAATTTATTAAAGTTCCATGTGGTGACGGATTTGGAACACACAATGTCACCAACCCATAAAATCCTGAGGGTGTCGAAAGAGGTGAAATGAACGAACAGGCAGACCAGCCACAAGAGTTCCAACCACGTTTTCCAAAGTGGCAAAGTCGGCTAAGTTCCCTCCATAAATTTGGAGGAAACCTGACTCAGTACTAGGAATTACATGGACGGAAACGAGCTTCCAGTAACCGGTACCAAACATAGGAGCAAGCGTCTAATACTTGGAAGCTTCGAGTCTAAGAACTTGAGTAACTTATAATTTCTACAAATATTTTACGCACGACAGACTGGAATTGAAATAAAAATGGTTCTACTGAAATAGGCTCACACGAGCTATTTTGTAACCACCAAAATGTAATAATAGATACTTCAGGCAATAACAAATAGAAATCATTTTGAGGGCAGCTCATAAAGTAGTCTTTTAACAACATACCTATACGCTTGTATCTCTTCCTACCTATTTCAAAAGGGTAAGTACCCAGGACTTATTGCAAAAGAAAGATCAACGAAGAAACGGCGACAAATGGCGGTAGTTTAAAATTAGAACACAAAAACAAACAACAAAAACAATATCACGCGAGAAATTGCAATCCAAATACCTTCCCACGGTTGACCGGACGAAAAACCGGTTCTTATTGCATATTGAAAGGAAATCATTCTTGTAAGTACCCCACTATTAATTTTATTAAAAAACCAACAAAGTATATCTTACCTTCAGCGAAGAAATCCAATTAAAATAACACCACACTAGACACACATAATAATTTAAACTTCACATGAAAGATTAAAAAAGTGCGTCTATAATTTAGTCACATTAACAAAATTTCACACACGCGGTCTCCGTTTTGCGGAGTGAATTTTTACAAACTACCTCTCCCAAGGAAGTCTCGAGCGACACTGACTTAGTAGCTGTAGCTGTGAATGCTAGCCGGTTCCATTCTCGAATACTACGCTACGGCCATTCAGGTATGTGAACAACCTCACAGATGAAATTACTGCATTGCAACATCGACTATAACAAGTAAAAAATAAAGATAAAATTGATACGACGACGTGGTAGTGATAAGGCTGCGTCGATATCAGAGCTGCGTCTAGGATTCCAAACAGAGCGAGAGAACAGCCATAACCGGCTTGGAGTAAACGAGACGACACGTCTTCGACATTAAGATGATTGGAGCGTGAAATTTTTATATTCAGTTTGCAGCAAAAGCGCAGCATCAGAACAATAGCAATACCTTGCGAGGAATGCGAAGATTCCTGGTCCCGTCTTCCACTTTAAATTGAAAAAAATGTTGTTTTTATTTGTGTAAATAAGACGGTACGGTCATTAGCAAGCCTACTAAGATGTTTATCTGTATACAGCAGCCTCCATATAACGTAAATTAAAGGGAATAAAAAAAAAACAGAGTACCGCGTAATGTGTTACAACGAGGGTTCTTCTTTAACATCCAATTTAAAAATCAACTGGAACAACAATTACGAAGTGATAACTTTACTGAGCATCTTGCAATAGGTACTGTCATACAAATAATTTATTGTGTCGGAACCTGTCGAAACATGAACTACTATTGTACGTTATTACTATTACTCGTGATTTCTAAAGGTGACACTATCGATATAAAATAATAATTCATTTAAAATACTGCATAATGTTATAAGTAAACTGTGTACATTATTACAGCCACATGTTTCATCAGTTAGGTATAGGTACGTCAACATAATACATAGGTACTTATAAACAAATGCCGCCATAAATGAGGTATCATGGTATGATTTGACGGTACATTTATAAATGATCAAAAACAGAGGAATTTGATATTTAGGTCCAGCATAAAAAATAATAAGACAAAGTCTATGAAATGAGATCACATTTTAGAGAACAAAAAACGAATAGGGCCGTAATAGCATCACAAGATTACGATTACATTTCAAAATCCACCCCTAAAGAGTTCTTCATTAAATGAATGGACAAAAACAGCCAGCGTACCTTCTAAATTTCTCACAATTACCCGCGTAAAAATTCTCTATATTTTTTTTCTGGAGATACCATCCCTTTGCGGCACATAACTACCTGTTAGCGGCGAACCCTGGGAAGGAGACAAAAAATTGAGCTATTGGATTTAATGTTGGCAGTTAACACTACTTTCACACAATAAATCGAAAGAGATAGCGCATAGCCTGTACGGACGGGACTGTGGAGGACTTTCACCGTACACAATTCCGCAGCCAAATGACAAATTCTCAAGACACCAGACCTCTAAATGAATAGGGTTAAAATATACCATCAAAGGCCCGTTTATTATGGATAGATACATACATACATCATCATTTTCAGCCATCAGACTTCTCCTGCTGGACATAGGCCTTTTTTTTTTATTTCGCTGCGGAAATGCTTTATGCATACCACCGCACCCCGGGGGAAAGGTCGGTGATTATGTGGGACTCCGACAAGGGTCGTCTACCCAAGCGTCGTTTACCCACTAAAACCCCAGCGGCATACCCTCACACGACGCGCTTGGGGCGCCACAAGTTCGCGTAAACGCATTCTACTGTGACGCCCCGGCGTGGTGCCCGCAACGCGGGCAAGCGACTATCAGAGAGGGCGTCCCGGTACACTGGGACGCCCTCAGTCATCGAGGCTTTCGTCGGTGGTGGCTCCCCCGAACCACCACCGGCCTCCTAGGCGAGGGCAGAAGGGGCCAAGGATCTCCAACAAAGGCCGGTCCTGGGCCGCACGCATCCATCGTTTTCCGGCAACCTTAACCAGGTCGTCGGCGTCGGTCCACCGTGTGGGAGCCCTACCAGCACTGCGCCCACATACATACATACAAAAAACTAATTATCCTGGGTGAAGATTTCCTTACTATTATTATTTCAAAGCTGCGATTTGGCACCAGTCAAAGATTTTTATATGAGCAAAAATTCTCAACGTACGAGTTTCTATATGAATGTACAGTAAAGTATTTGAACACTTTTCATCAAATTCAAACCCTTTGAGTTGCATCGAAATTCTAGCATGATCCGACGAAAGCATGCATGCAGTTTCGCTGGCCAATCTTATAATCCTACTAGCTTTTGCGCGCGGCTTCACCCGCGTGGGCTTCGAACCCGTGCATATTTTTTATGAACATAAAATCGGTTATTGTGACTAAACTATGATAGTTAGATATGTGCTCTCGCAGACTTTTTTGTAGATCTTTATAAGACCTACAAACCCGTAGTACATTATTTTGTTCTATTGTCAATAGTTTTTGCAGCGCACGCATAAATAGGTTTTCGATTTTACACCTTGGTTTACAAAATCGCAATTTTCATACGGATCCCTAATTCTTTTGAAAATAAAATATAGCCTAAGACTGAACGATTTTTTGAAATCGGACCAGTAGTGCCTGAGATTAGCGCGTTCAAACAAACAAACAAACAAACTCTGCAGCTTTATATATTAGTATAGATTATATATTAGTATAGATTCACGTTGCAAGTCGAAACGAATTCCTGCCAACGTTTTTGAACCTGAGTCTAGTCTCTATCAGACTATTTCAAGATCCTCCAGCTTTATTCAAAACTAGTGGTTGGCAAGTGGTCTCACTTCGATCATAACTAATTTGAATTATACGAGTAGGTTATATGCTCAATTTCACCACAGAGTTTAACAATAAACAAAAGTATCTAAGCGTGTGTATGTGTCAAATACTTTACTTATACTTTACTAGCGAACCGCTTCGCACGGGTGCAATATTGACATACAAACCTCCCTCTTGAATCATTCTATCAATTAAAAAAACCGCTTCAAAATCCGTTGCGTAATTTTGAAAATTTAAGCATACATAGGGACGGACAGACGACTGCGACTTTGTTTTAAACTATGTAGTGATAGTGAGGTGATATTTGATTTAATGTATTTTTTATGCATGATTAAAAAAAAGTCTGACTAATGTCACCAACCTTTTCCATGGCTGTTCTGGTAAGTTATCGAAAACGTTAACTCCCCAAAAACAATGTGCCATCTCTCCCATAAATTATAGCATATTATGAGTTATTCCGACTTATGAGATGCAGTATTGTAAAGTTTTATATAACTACTAGCGACCCGCCCCGGCTTCGCACGGGTGCAATAATGAACATCTAAATTTATCAGTGTTTCTCTACAATATTTTATAATATTTATAATATTGTAAACCTTCCTCTTGAATCACTTTATCTATTAAAAAAAATCCGCTTCAAAATCCGTTGCATAGTTTTAATGATTTTAGCATACATAGGGACGGACAGACGACAGCGACTTTGTTTTATACTGTGTATTGATGATAGTGATAGTGACTCACTGATTTAATGTTTTTAAAACGACGTTTGTCAAATTTACGTCTTAGTAGACCTAAAAAGCGAATAATAATCAATCACTTGAAGTCGGTGTGAAGTCAGAATTGTCCAAATCGGTTTATAAATGACAGGGTTATGCGACCCCCCTTCCCTGAGAGGCGCGCCTCGGAGCTTGGGACTATACTAAGGGAGGCGGGAAAACCCCCCAGGGTCGCGGAGTATCATCATCCATACAAACTTTCACGTTTATTGTATTAGTAGTCCACTTACGTACGCTTATTTGGTTGAACAAAAACACTTCAGTTCACAGACCTGAAAGAAGTGTCTGCAGTGAGCGGCAGGTCCCTAGGGTCTTCGCTCTTTCAGTTCAAACTAAAGGGTTTACGTGACTGAGGTATTATCATTGCAACGCCACATTCTTCAAGCTATAAATACCGCCGTGTAAACAAGACCTAACTTGTTAGGTTCAACTATTGACTTATTACGAAAGTATAGGGTAAATGGCCATTGAAAAAAACAGATATTGAATATTGTTAAGAACAGTTTGGTTTATTCAAAAACTAGCGACCCGCCCCGGCTTCGCAAAGGGTGCAATGATGAAAATCTAAATTAATCAGTGTTAATCTACAATATTAGGATGCATGTATACATATAAACCTTCCTCTTGAATCACTCTATCGATTCAAAAAAACCGCTTCAAAATCCGTTGCGTTGTTTTAAAGATTTAAGCATACATAGGGACGGACAGACGACAGCGACTTTGTTATATACTACCTATGTAGTGATAGTGATAGTGAAGTGATAGTCATGTGTATTAACTATGTACTATAAATAAAGAATAAATCTGTTTGTCAAGCTCTGTACAAAAATCAACTCGTGTTTTATTCTATCTCTTAGTTATTTATTTTATAAATATACTAGCTTTTGTGCGCGGCTTCGCCCGCGTGGGCTTCAAACCCGTGCATATTTTTTATGAAACTAAAATCGGTTATTGTGACTAAACTATGATAGTTAGATATGTGCTCTCGCGGACTTTTTTGTAGATCTTTATAAGACCTACAAACCCGTACTACATCATTTTGTTCTATTGTCAATAGTTTTTGCAGCGCACGCATAAATAGGTTTTCGATTTTACACCTTGGTTTACAAAATCGCAATTTTCATACGGATCCCTAATTCTTTTGAAAATAAAATATAGCCTATAACCTTCCTCGATAAATGGACTATCTGACACTTAAAGATTTTTTGAAATCGGACCAGTAGTTCCCGAGATTAGCGCGTTCAAACAAACAAACAAACACACAAACACACAAACACACAAACAAACAAACTCTGCAGCTTTATATATTAGTATAGATAACTATAAGGTCGTATTAAAATTGTTTCGACTTGATTAGGGAATGCCTATACGCAAATCTGCAAGAAATATTTCCTTAAAGCTTAAATTGCGCATGCAAAAATACATTTAAAACTCAAACTTCATTTAATTACGTTGGCTAATTAGAGTTCTATGAATCGATAATTTTATATTTATCATTAACTTAACTTACTTACTGGTCCAGAATGCAGCTGTACGGAGAAGAGCTGGCAAGTAACTCTTAAGTAGCTTTTCATAATATAAATTTATGTAGTCCTATTTAACAATATTAATTATATTTTATTATTATTATATTTTTGATTCCTTTTCTTTTCTTGGATTTACGTTATTGTTTCATTAGTTTTATTTTATTTTTTATGTTCTATTTGTTGTTGTTGGTATTTTCGTCCGTGTCCTCACCAAATTGGTCCCTGGCGGAAGAACAGCGCTGGACTTAGCTGGCCAGCAAAATGCTGAGCTTGGGCCCAATTACAGGACCATTTAAATCGTTATTTTTATAATTTAATTTGTTATTTCTTTTCCTGTAATAAAATATTTCTTTCTTTCTTTCTTTCTTTTTTTAGATCTCCATTTTAGTTACAACGCAGGGATAAGGCAGATCTGTGACAACAAAATAGCGCAATATATAGTTGCGAAGGGCCAGACATCGGCAACATCTAGTCAATAATAATAACCTTTAAATAATAATAATATCCTTGGACATTTCACACAACGCCATCTCGTCCCAAGCTAAGCAACTTAATGCTTGTGTTATGGTAACGAGATGGATGATAAACTACTTAATTTTTTTTTTTTGTAAATACATACATATTATAAATAAATAAATAAATATCCTTGGACATTTCACACAACGCCATCTCGTCCCAAGCTAAGCAACTTAATGCTTGTGTTATGGTAACGAGATGGATGATAAACTACTTATATACATCTTTTTTTTTGTAAATACATACATATTATAGATAGAAATGACACCCAGACTCCGAGCCAGTGCCTCTGGTTTAGACAAAGACACTTGCCCGACCCCGGAATCGAACCCGGGACCCGTTGATCCAAAGGCGGCACATCTAACCACTAGACCAACGAGGCAGTCAAGTCAATCAATTATAGATAGAAAACACCCAGACCCGGAACAAATAGTTACTTGTAGTTCGTACAAATATTTCTTCCGTGCGGGGATCGAACCCGCGTACTCATTTACTGAGTTAGTGTTGTACTCTTTTTGAACTCTGACTCAATGGAGAGGCCGTGTAAGCCGACCTTTTTTTTTGGAGCAGCGTACTCTTTTTCAACGAAAAAAAAAGTCATAAAATTGATATACCACATAGTTAAATTGGCGACCTTTCCTTTATGTACAGTTGTTAGAAGTTGGCCACGGGTACATAACACGTGCTATCTATAAAATTAATATGTCAAATGACCAAAGACACTAATGGCGGCGGTAAACACACTCCCAAGATTGTGTTGTTGGCCTGGCCATCCACTATTAGACGTAATTGAAACAAATTGATAAATGGTCCGCGCGTCTTAACTAAGTGTAGAGGCCATTTTATAAGCTTGACTTTTCAGGGCAACGCCACTGAACATTTTCTTTTTATAAAGCTACTAGTGGCCCGCCCCGGCTTCGCCCGTGCAAAGCGGGGGTGGGTTATACATATAAACCTTCCCCTTGAATCACTCTATCTATTAAAAAAAAACGCTTCAAAATCCGTTGCGTAGTTTTAAAGATTTATGCATACATAGGGACGGACAGAAGAATGCGACTTTGTTTTATACTATGTAGTGATAGTGATAGTGATAAACAACTAGCGGCCTGCCCCGGCTTCGCACGGATGCAATTATGCATGTATTATACATACTTGTGTAACCTTCCTCTTGAATCACTCTATCTATTGAAAACCGCTTCAAAATCCGTTGCGTAGTTTTAAAGATTTATGCATACATAGGGATGGATAGACGACAGCGACTATGTTTTAAACTATGTAGTGATATATTAAAACGAAACCCCTGCACTAGGCACAACCTGTATCGCGGGGGAACTTTACATGAAATGCATAAACTCAAACTCAAACTCATTTATTGTAAATAGGTCTTTAAAGACTCTTTTACACGTCATATTTTTTACACAATGAAGCCGGCTTTTCACATAGCCTCCAAGTACTTTATAACACAAATGACACCCAGACTCAGAGCAAGTGTCTAGGCACAACCTGTATCGCGGGGGAACTTTACATGAAATGCATGAACTCAAACTCAAACTCATTTATTGTAAATAGGTCTTTAAAGACTCTTTTACACGTCATATTTTTTACACAATGAAGCCGGCTTTTCACATAGCCTCCAAGTACTTTATAACACAAATGACACCCAGACTCAGAGCAAGTGTCTAGGCACAACCTGTATCGCGGGGGAACTTTACATGAAATGCATGAACTCAAACTCAAACTCATTTATTGTAAATAGGTCTTTAAAGACTCTTTTACACGTCATATTTTTTACGCAATGAAGCCGGCTTTTCACATAGCCTCCAAGTACTTTATAACACAAATGACACCCAGACTCAGAGCAAGTGTCTAGGCACAACCTGTATCGCGGGGGAACTTTACATGAAATGCATGAACTCAAACTCAAACTCATTTATTGTAAATAGGTCTTTAAAGACTCTTTTACACGTCATATTTTTTACACAATGAAGCCGGCTTTTCACATAGCCTCCAAGTACTTTATAACACAAATGACACCCAGACTCAGAGCAAGTGTCTAGGCACAACCTGTATCGCGGGGGAACTTTACATGAAATGCATGAACTCAAACTCAAACTCATTTATTGTAAATAGGTCTTTAAAGACTCTTTTACACGTCATATTTTTTACACAATGAAGCCGGCTTTTCACATAGCCTCCAAGTACTTTATAACACAAATGACACCCAGACTCAGAGCAAGTGTCTAGGCACAACCTGTATCGCGGGGGAACTTTACATGAAATGCATGAACTCAAACTCAAACTCATTTATTGTAAATAGGTCTTTAAAGACTCTTTTACACGTCATATTTTTTACACAATGAAGCCGGCTTTTCACATAGCCTCCAAGTACTTTATAACACAAATGACACCCAGACTCAGAGCAAGTGTCTAGGCACAACCTGTATCGCGGGGGAACTTTACATGAAATGCATGAACTCAAACTCAAACTCATTTATTGTAAATAGGTCTTTAAAGACTCTTTTACACGTCATATTTTTTACGCAATGAAGCCGGCTTTTCACATAGCCTCCAAGTACTTTATAACACAAATGACACCCAGACTCAGAGCAAGTGCCTCTGGTTTACATGAAGACTCTTGCCGGGTCTCAGATCGGACCCGGGACTCCGAGATCTAAAGGCGGCTTAACCAACCCCTAGACCAACAAGGCAGCCTGCTGAGTCGGGCCTCCTCCTAACCACATGGAGGGTAATTAGCCTACTGTGCCACGCTGGCCAGACTGTTTGGCATAGGGTTTCGTATTGAGTTTTCCTTCTCTTCATCATCATCATCATCATCAGCCTATTTCAGTCCACTGCTGGACGTAGGCCTCCCCCATGGTTCGCCACTGAACCGGTCTTCGGTTCTATGCATCCAGTTGCTGCCGGCTGCCCATCACAGATCGTTGCTCCATCTAGCATTTTTTTTTCATTTTTCATTTCCTTCTCTTGCGGCTAGGTATGAAGCTAGCTTTTTTAAGCTTTAAAAATAAATAGCACTGAATCACTCAAGGGTTGAGAAGTAGGTAGTAATATTAACTGAATCTCGGCAAAATTAATTTGATGTCAGATACAAAGGTTTATGTACAATAGTCATTTTACCGCAATTCCCGTCTTATTACCACAAAACTGTGAAACAACTCCCCAAAGAAGGCAAAGAGCTATTTAATTACGAATGGTCCCAACAAAGTGAAGCTAAAGGAAAGCCGGCAAATTAAGTGCAATCATATTAAAGCGCTTTAATTTCTTGCGGGCGAGGTGAAAATCCTACTTAAACTAATTGAAATATCTCCGAGGTCCTAAATGCTTTTCGTTTTTGTCCCAACCTTCGTGCCATTTGTACACTGTAATTAGGGTGCTCTTTTGAATTCGGGTACTGGCAACCCAAATTATTGTGGTAGCGATCAATTACAATTAGTTGCCACATTATTTAAGCTACATTTAAAAATTTGCAGTTTTGCTCAAGTAATTAATAATAGTAATATTCGTCGCCTCTCAGTGTGGTGACTGATTTAAAATACATTATATTACCACCCACCCCATTTAATCCTAATACCAGTTGTAAGAGTCGACACTAGGAAATGAGAAGGCCGAAAACCTAGACGAAAGAGAAGGAAAACTTCATAATAAACCCTGTGCCAACCCGTCTGGCCAGCGTGGCACAGCTCTAACCCTCCATGTAGTTGGAGGAGGCCCGACTCAGCAGTGGGTTATTTATGGGCTGGGTAGTAGAAGTTGTTTATGTAGTCTTGAAATAAGGATTTTGAGAGGACTTGCGTATATGAGCCCCAACGGATCATATAGGCATATGATCCGTTGGGGCCATACCGGCTCAAGGCCATGCCGGGCGGGCCCACGGGGAGAGGCCTGGCGAAGAATGGCTAGGTGGTGGGGTCCATGGCGATAGTGCTAATACATGCGGATCCCCCACCAACAGATGGAGGGGAATGGCAGCCAAGCGTGAGTAACGGCTGCCACCACTAGCAGCAGCTAAGCCCTGAGCTGGATCAGGCGTCTTGCACTCTTTATTTCTTTTTACGTCGGAGATCCTCATGGATACCCGGCCGTTGGGGACTGGCCCGGGTATGTGGGACTCCTGGGCGCGTAGAGATGATAAATTGCGCCCCGACCTATCCACTAAAACCAACGGCGATCCTCGACTTCCCAAACCACGGCCACGGGATTCACTCCCACTTCGGGAGCATGATCTGTGACCCTGGAGGCATCTTGCACCTAGAGACACGTACAACCCACATGTACTAGGTACTTTTTTTAAACTTTGGTATCTCGATGAGTTATATCGAATGTACCATTTTTTTCATGTGCTGGCTTAGTCTTAATTCCTTTTCAGCCACAACAATTCCATCTGGCTGTGTTTGCTATCAGATTTCCAATCAAGCGGCCATTTTGTGTCAACATCGGAGTAAACACTAACTTTAATTAAAAGCTCACATTGATTTATGTAGTACTTACATCTAGATTACACTACGTTTAAATCTATAGTTTAGCATCTTAGCTAGCCATTTTATTTTCAATGCGACTTCATTGTGAATGTGGTTCTCAATTCGATCTAAGTATGTTTTTAACCAATTTGATAAATTATTAATTAATTAATTACTATAAAAAGAAAGACATTCTTTTGTCTAAGAAATAAAAAAATAGGGGACCACCCTTAACATTTAGAGGGATGTTTTCTAATTAGTAAACCTAACCGATATGCACACAAAATTTCCCGAAAATCGGTCGAGCCATTTCGGTGGAGTTCATTAACAAACACCTTGACACGAGTTTTTTTTTAAATTAGTAATATTCATAATATTCAATACTATACATACCATATTCCATTTAAATGAACTCAAGATTTTTCTCGTAGAAACTATCAAAATCGGTTCGGTAGGATAATCTAAAACTTGAAATTAATAAGTGATCAACGAATATTTTAGTAACTTAAAATGTATATTTCGACTAGGTATTGTGTTGCAATTAAACTCTTTTACACGCATTAAAATATTTTAAGAAACACTTTAAAACAAGATTGTTAATTTAACCATCTTAAAAATAGTTACTAGTTAGTTATAATGTGAAATATAAGATTAAGCCTACGTTGTGGATGGATTAAAAGGTCAGTTAGTGAAAAAAAAAACTACTATTGTACGCACAACAATTAATTTAGAACAAACACTTCGACACGTTACAATATTATTTAGATGCGCTTGCGTCGATACAAGTCTGCATCTGGACCGCTTTTGAAATAGAACCCATGTTTGTTGTACTCAAAATGTCGTCTGTAAGGCAACAATTTGTTGTGACCCCCCAAAATGAGGGCCGTTTTGTCAGGGATGACTCTGTTTAGAACTGGTCGCTTGACTGTAAATCTGTTTCCGGTTTCTGTGACGATTTGTATTGGGTACGCGGCTTCAGCCACGCACGTGTAGCCTGGAAGAAAAGGCTTGCGTGTACTTGCGAAAACGTATTTGAAATGTCTAGGATTCATCATCATCTACTATTACTACTGTTACGCAGCCCACTGCTGAGTCGCGCCTCCGCCAATAACATGGATGTGCCACCTTTGGATCACGGGGTCCCGGGTTCGATCCCGGGCCGGGCAAGTAAATAATAAATAAATAATAATAAATATCCTTGGACATTTCACACAACGCCATCTCGTCCCAAGCTAAGCAACTTAATGCTTGTGTTATGGTAACGAGATGGATGATAAACTACTTATATACATTTTTTTTTTTTGTAAATACATACATATTATAGATAGAAATGACACCCAGACTCCGAGCCAGTGCCCCTGGTTTAGACAAAGACACTTGCCCGACCCGGGAATCGAACCCGGGACCCGTTGATCTTTGTGTAGGCAAACCAGAGGCACTTGCGCCGAGCCTGGTTGTTATTTGTGTTCGTGAATTTCATGTTTGTATGTTGTAAGGTTACTACAGCAGGAGTTACGTCTGAAAAACAAAAAAAAAAGCTTCTGTGCAACACTGGTCAGACGGGTTGGCACAGGGTTTCGTATCAAGTTTTCCTTCTCCTGCGGCTAGGTCTTCTGCCTTGTAGTTTATTTTAATCGGCACTTACGACACCCTTAGAATGGAATAGGGAGGTGTATGTATTCTAAATCCCACCATACGGACCAGTTAAAAGAAGAAAAAAATTTCTCATGCAAGGATCGTTAATTTTATTTATGTAGGTTTTATCATTATCATTGTTCAGCCGCTGTCTTACGCTAGGTGGTAGTCTCCAAACACTCCTATCGGTCAAACTCAAACTCAAATTCAAAACTCATTTAATCAAGTTGGCTCATGAGAGCTCTTTTAATATAAATAAAATTTAAAATTTACCATCTAAGAAAGAGAAGAGCCGGCAAGATACTCTGTAGACTACTGTAAACTCTTTAGATCGCCATTTTAGGTACAAGGCCGCGATAAGACAGATTTGTGAGAGCAAACTCGCGCAATAGTCGCAAAGGGCCAAACAACAGCCAGATCTAGTCAACAATAGTAACCTTCTAACGCCCGAGTCAACCGACCCCCAACAACGGCACCTGTTCACAAGCATGACGCATGTGGCAGCCATCGCCTCCTCAACCATATTGCAGGGAAGAGAACGAACCGCCGCACGTCGTCATATCTACTCACGCCTTTCATACACATTTCCACATTTACACAATCCATACATCGCTTTTGGTCTCCCATAACACTTGCTTCCTTAAATACTGAAACTCCCACCGGTTCCGAAAACCGAATAATTTGGTTGTACTTATTATCCTGCTTAGTCAACAGTGTCCAACAATATTCCTTTGGTTCACGACCACCAACATTTTAAGAAAAAAGCATTGCATTATATGTATTTAAAAATAAATTAAATAACAAATCATTTCACGTTTCAAAATATAAAATCTTACATAAAAATGCTAGCAGACCGACTATAATCTTCAAAGACATTTGACCAGTTTCCATATACCGTTGAAATAAAAGCGATATCTGAAATTGAAATTTCGCTATTCCGGTTATTGAATTGTTCATTGGTCTATACAGGGTATAACAAAAACTCTATATCAGAGAGCATAGAGCTAAACAAAAATAAAAACAGTTCACGTAGAACGTAGAATATACAATGTCACCACCCCATTACATCTTCAGGGGTCTCCTAAGAGCCGATAAAAGTTAACAAGGCCAAAAATACATATAAAAAAAATGAAACAAAGCCTGACTCAGCAGTGGGTAATGTATGGGCTGAATAGTAGTAGTAGTTACCTAGTCATTTTTCAAAAGAAAAAAAATTATACCCCAGATTTATATAGTAATGTTTGGGTACCACTGAAAGTTTAACACAACACTTTAATAATATTTCTTGGACTGTCTGCGCTCTTCTCTCGAGTTACGTTTTTCTTCCCTTGCGGACAGGTTTTCGGCCTTGTCATTTCCCTTTGTCGGCTCCTACGACACCTTCAGGGTGGAAATTGGGTGGTGACACGATGCATTCTAAATCCACCAAGACAATACTGTGCATAATTTATTTATTATATATATATTAATTTATTCTTAATGTAGTCTCTTAAAATATTTTATTGTATTCACACAACCGTATTCCTTTTAGAAAATACCTCAATGACAAATACTAATATAGACACACCACATCCAATAAGCCAAGCGTAGAAAATTCCAGCTATCTGTTGGAATGCTATGGAGCAACCGAATTGACAATTATAGACACTGATCATCATGTTACTGTTGACTGTTTCTGACTTCGCTACTATCGAAATCCCCACAGCTTCTACGTACAACCTCCCCGTGATTCCCATTTCGAACAAGCGCTGGATGATCTTCTGAAAATGACCAACAAGACTACTACTTTTTCTTACAAGCATCTCGTAGTATACTGTTAGAAGATTCTCAGGAACACTCAGTACGCTAGCTTCATCATTTACAGCGGTTAAAGCTTGAAAATAGTAAAATATACTTTGCAGCACAACCGTAACTCCATTATACTGTACAGATTTATTGGCGCAGTCGAGAAACGATGTGCAGTCTTCTGAAGTGTTAGCAAATTTTATATATTTCTCATCATTCATGAAATATTTGGTTTGCGCCTTCAAGTAAGGAAGTCTGCCCGATTCCATTAGATCATCATTTTTTAAGAATACTTGCGAGGGACCTACGATCGTCAAGAATGAATATAGTTGGGTGCTCATGTATACGGATAAACATATACACAATATGGAGTATGATATATACAGAGTTTTTTGCTTTAAAGATCTCGGATCTTGAATTGAAGTCGCTCCCACAAGCCCTCCCCAACTGTACAGCAAAGTTTTTCTCAACGATACTCTGTCTTTATCAAAAGTGCAAATCAAAAACCACGTGACTGAATGAGTGATGTAAAATATGAAGAAAATATACAACACGTGCACTTTCTTAATTAAATTCTGCCAAGATTTTTCAGCTCTCTTAGCGTTGTACATCCATATTACGGCTTGTCGAGTATAAACACCAGAATAGAAAACTTTGTCACCATATATTCTATAGAGACCGCCGGCGCAAACGTCTAAACTGCCATTAGTAATAAACTCCAGAAAATCGTAATCACCATACGGACTTTCTTCCTTTCTATAAATATAATGCACCTCTAATGTAGCGTTAAAGTATTCATTTACAATCTTTAAGATCTCCAGATCGGATCCTTCAATTTCGTCCACAATATCAAACGTTTGAAGCAATTCCATATTCCTTATCCTCGAAAATGGATACAATGTTGCCATTCCTACTTTAAAAGGACATTTGTTTAGATTCGTAGGATTTTTCAACGGAAAAATATCATTACTTTGCATAAAACCATTTGAACAAGTATTTATGTGAAGTGGTTCGCTTATGACTTCTTCGCATGATTCAGCGTCGATTTGTGGTATAAATGTGAGTACATTATGTTTATCTCCAAACGGATCTCGAACAATAAAAGTGACGTCATGCTTACCCACAGCGTCTCCAATGTTTTTAAATGTATCCATGCAATCTTTGTCAATTGTCCTTGGTATTGTAACAATATATTTGTTTCTTTTATTAATTAAATTAGGATTGAAGTTAATAAAATCATCACAATTGTTGACATAGACAACAATTAACCAGTTTCGTGTCTTAGCATTGATCTCGTTATTTATTATAGCTTTATCTATGGCAACATAAGGAATACTGTTGTCAATAATAATAGCTATAAGTGTATTTATAAATGTTTCGTCCGCATTTTTGGTCATTAGAACTCCAATAGTTGGCCTAAAATATAATTCTTTTTCACATATATCTATAATACAATTACTAATTGAAGAAAACTCATTCGTATAATTATTATCTGGTATTGAAAACGCCGTATTTATATCACTCCCGTTTATAAATCGCAAATATATTGCAAAACACATAAAGGGTTTCCACATTTCTTCAGCACGAAGTTATTTGGAAAATTTCAATATTTTCCCTTCAGATCGTATTGGTATCTGAAGGCATTTAGATTATTTACATCGTTTTATATGGCTTCCTCGTAAAAGCGTTGACATAGGTTGCATGTGTACCGAAAAGTATCATTATTTAGGACTTAGAGAAGCTTTTAGCTTTAAATGAAGCTTTTAGAGTTTTGATGTAACAAAACAATGATCGAGCATTAAGATTTACATGAAATTATAGGTAAGGTTTGTTTTCTATGATTATAGGGGTATCTTTGGATATACAACATCGATTTCCTTTCATAATAACTTTCTCCTTGAAATTCCCGAACAAACCGCGATCCAAAGTTTTGGTGGAATGTACATGAGTTATATCTTACTATTATTCGCCTTTCCGTATGGTAACGGGTTTAGAATACATTGTGTCACCAATTTCCATCCTGAGGGTGTCGTAACCTAGCCGTAAGAGAAGGAAAACTTGATACGAAACCCTATGCCAATCAGTCTGGTTATCATGGCACAGTAGGCTAATTACCCTCCATGTAACTGGAGGAGGCCCGACTCAGCAATGGGTCGTATATGAGTAGTAGTAGTTAGTCGCCTTTTGGTAGCAGTATTATAATAAGCCTCAAGGCCTAGATAGGACAAGTTTTTACTTGTTAAGGGCCGAGCAGTTTTTGCAGAACTTGCTGAAGATGTCAGCTGTGCCTGTTTGTTGACTTGAGGTCAATACGAGGTTTTTGTTGTGAATAAAGTTTTGTAGGTCGGGGATTAATAGGTCTCAGCTCGACGCCTCGTCTAAAATTGGGTCGAGATTACAATTTTACACAGATTTTTAGATTAAGATTAACTATTTATTTATTTACTTTAAATATGGTGCACAGAGGTAAGCTTGTGTCTCGATTGAATACCGTGATTATATGCATGAGAATTACTTCCTTCACAATCATCATCATCTTTGCGATGTATCCCGGTTGCAGTCCAAACTCTCGCTTTGACGCCCGGGGTGCGGTTTCCAACATTTTCTTCTCCACTTCGCACGGTCTACAGCAGAATGAGAATGAGGTACTTCCTTAACACTGAGCATCGAGAAAAGTGTGATTCACATTTATATTGTGTGTATAATTAAAAATAAGGTAATAAATTGCAAGTAAGGTGACCGTCACCGAATGCCACCTGACAGACCCTCTGTTTCAATGTATTATACTCTGTGTATGATCAATATTTTTAATCTACAAGTGTGAACATTAGAGTCTATAGCGTAGAGTCAGCAGTGGACTAAATTGTGCTGATGCTGGTAATGTAATATTGCCTACTCTATATAATTTCAGCCGTGAGCGGATTTCATGCCGGTCGTATTTATTAGATAATAAAAAGTCTTAAACGATTTAACGCTTTTTTATTTCTACATAGCAGACAAACATTTTCACAATGTGCAATACTTCCTGACTGGGCTGCCAGACGTAAATGTTAATTTTTGTTTTTTTAAATATATATATATATATTAAAATATATATATTTAAAAAAAATTATTTATTCCATATAAGTATTTAGTTTTTCAATTTTTTTTTTTAATCCTTAAATTCAATTTGCTACAAGCCGTTCAATGACTACTGAGACAACTCTCCATAGCAATATCGACTGCAAAAGGTTGATTAGGCGCCAAGGGATGATCATCCAGCCTGACGAGTTTCTTAACTGTGCGAATCACGCTGGAAACTTCGCTATCGCGGTTTAGGACGTTTAGGTAATTCTTGCATTTGTTGATATTGATAGTTCAGATTTTTCGTGTAAATTGTGTACGGTAATATGCTGCTCATTACAGTTGTATATTGGTTATTTTTCGCTTCTTACTTTTAGTTTTTGTTTTTAGTGCTTAAACACACATACATACATACATACATACACATCGGTACATCGGAGTCGTCCAAAACCCAAATATGCCTTCAGAGAAATGGTTTGTTGACGGATTTTGAGTTTTATAGCAGTCTTCTGAACCGATTTCGCTAACATTGCCATAAGACCACGCTGAAAGCAGTAATACCAATAACGTAAGTAATACAAATACCAATCGGTTTATAAATGACGAAGTTTATAAACATCATCAGCCCACATTAGTCCACTGCTGGACATAGGCCTCCCCTAAAGAGCGCCATAGCGCCGTCATCGGCTTGACGCATCCAGCCGCTGCCCGCTGCCTTTCACAGATCGTCGCTCCGTCTAGCAGAGGGTCGTCCTGCACTACGCTCGCGTTCTCGACTCAAGAACTTTTATAAACATACAAAGAAACAATTCATACATAATACTACACAGAAAATAGAGCGATAGACTGCAATGTCGTAACACGTGTTACGTTTAATGTACTTAAATTAAAGGTTTAGTTAAAACCATTTTGCTACACTGTAAAATAGTGCAGCTAGTAATCCTGTGCTCTTCCACATGACAAATCCAGGTCCTGCGGCGACCACAATGTTTACTGAAGCTCCGTGATTGACGGAATAGAGGTGAAAACATACGGGAGTGAGTTGCTAGTTAAATCGTCGTCGCCAAAAAGAATACTACTCAGCCCATAAATGACCCACTGCTGAATCGGGACAGTGCCACGCTGGCCAGACGGGTTGGCATAAGGTTTCGTATCAAATTTTCCTTCTCTTACGGCTAGGTTGTCGGCCTTCTCATTTCCCTTTGTAATGTGCACGTGATACGCTTTCATTTGAGACCCCACTCGATTATATTTGCAGACATTCGGTTATTCTAAACCACTTTAACCCCCCATAACTTTTAAATTAGTGAACCGATTTTCATCAAACATGTCTAAGAACACTCGCCCGTAACTCACCTGTCATACAAAAAAAACTGTATTGAAATCGCTTCATCCGTTCCCGAGTCCCTTTAGGCAAGGTTCCGAAGATACTGGTAGCGTTCCTCCTTTGAATAGCTAGACTGATTCTTTGTACGAGGAAACAAAGATTTTCTCCTGTGATGTCGACTAACCTTTTTGCTATTTCCGTAAAAAGGTTTATAGCGCTAGGACCCCATGGACCAAGGGTAACTTAATTTATTTGGACGACACGTCTTTGTAAGAGAGAGAGGGAGAAGAAAAGGTTTGACTTGCTTGTAAGCTTGTAGGGGCTGTGATGACGTCACGGAAAGCCAACGACTGGGTATCCATGAGGGTTTCGTAGGTTTCGCCCAAATATTTCTGCAAAGGCTGGTCCTGAGCGACCGTGTGGGAGGCCAACTACTCTTCTACTCTTCAGCCTATATATGACCCACAACTTAGTCCTTCAACTACATGGAGGGTAATTAGCCTACTGTCACGCTAGTCCGATGGGTTGACACAGGGAATCGTATCAAGTTTTTCTTCTCTTACGCATAGGTTTGTCATCTCCTTTTGTCGGCTCTTACGACACCCTCAGGATGGAATGGGTGACACTATGCATTCTACATCCATCACCACACGGACAAAACAGGGAGGCCCGCCATCACTAAAAATACTTAAGTACCAAATACTTTAAGGGATCTATATAAGTGCGATTAAGCACTAACCCGTATGTTTCCATTTAACCTTATTTCAGTGGCGAGATTCTGCTCGACGTGAACTAAACGCATCGACGCTATGGAGTAGCTATCAACCCGAGAATCGGGTTGGACGGAATGAAGTACATCAATGTTGTGTGAATTACACTTTCCTTTAAAAAGTATCTCTACAATCTGGTTTGAGAATTAAGTGAAAATAAACATACCTACGTCTGTGGGTGTCGTAAAAGGCGAGCACCTTTTGCTTTGTTAGTCTACGGGTTGGATGTGCTGCCTTTGGATCACGGGTTCCCGGTTCGATTCCGGAGTCAGGCAAGGGCCGTTGTGTAAACCAGAGGCACTTACTCTGACTTTGGGTGTCATTTTGAAAAACTGCCCCCGCGGTAGAGGTTGTAATACCTAGTGCAGAAAACTTCTTCACCGAACTCTTATACATATTATTCCGCAAAAATTGTCTTAACCAGTTAAGTAAAACTACACACTGAACATAAATGCATCTACAAAGATTCTTTTAAAAATAGCACTAAGCAAATATTGCGTGTGCGTGAGTATTGCTACGTGTTCTATAGAAGGCGTTATGGTATTTTTTCTTTCAACTGTTTGCTCTACCCAAGTTTCATTCGTCGTCTCACAGGACATGCTCAGGAGGAGCTGGAAAACACTGACCTCTTTCCTTGGCTAGATTTGGTGACGTAAGAGCCGACATAAGGAAATTACAAGGCAGTAAAGCTTCCTAACCTAACTTTCGTAGCCGTAAGAGATGGAAAACATAATACGATTGCCTGGGCCAACCCGTCTGGCCAGCGCGGCACTGTAGGCTAATTGCCCTCCATGTAATGGGAGGAGGCCCAGCTCAGCAGTGGGTCATATAATAGTAGTTGTAGGCAATGTAATTTATGGGGACCTTTGAAGCTTTGTATCTGGTTATTAATAGGTATGGGTCCCCTGGCCCTTTCAGGGTCCCTGGGCTCGTCTGCCTAGTCTTTTCCCTCTCCCCGTGTAGCAACCATTACGCCAGCGTCCTCTCAAGTTTAGTAGTGAATAAACTCTATTGTCTTACATACTAAATAGAAAATCTATTGAGAAATGAACAGCTTCGGACGCCATGATGTGCTGTTGAAAGTGTGAATTGAAACTGCAGAGGGCGGTGCCCCCAGTATAGTAGCAAACAAACATCTCGAGCCAATATGACCTACCGATAATGCATACAGGTATGTAAATTGAAATGGATAAACAACAAATGAAGTCAATTCTAAATCACTCATACGTATCTAACTGATTCGGAATGCCTTGTCGCTGTTTATTTTTTATTACGTTCTTCTACCCATGGCTTCGCACGCGTTTATTAGAACTACCAATGCAATCCTCATGGACCGCTATACGCCAGCCGGGTTATGTTGGACTCCGGGGCGCGGAAAGATGGCAGTTGCGCCCCAACCTACCCACTAAAACCAACGGTGTGCCTTAACTGCCCGAGACAGGGCCACGAGTTTCACTCACCAGTGGGCGATGGGCCTTGACCTGCTTTTACAAGCCCAAGCCACCGAGAGGCACGTGCGGGACATTGCACGTGTCCCCGTCAGGTGCCGGATGAGCCGGCGTCCGACCCACGCGGTTGCGGCGGCAGCCGTGGCAAGCCTGCCTGGCCGCCCCTCCACTGCTAGTGGTGGCAGCCCTGGGCTCAACGCCTGGCCGCCCTCCACTGCAATGACTACGCCGTGTGTCGCGGCAGTTTAAGGCTTCCGAGGCAACTCTGAGGACAGAGGAGTCCCCAGAGCACGATTCCGTGTGCCGCTCTTAGTCAGGCCTCTCCCTGTGGGCCCGCCCGGTATAGGTGAACCTGAGCCGATATGGTCCCAACGGACCCTAAAGGCACGCAAGCCCCCTCACCACAACAAGGTGGCAGCACTGTCGAGGGGGTAACTTGTACGAGTAAATATTTAATTTTACTGTCAATCTTGTCATTCTATTCAAGTGGATTTCGCGAGGAAACGTAGCTAATATCATTTCTTAGTATTTTTATCCTTCCTAAATATGTTCATAACACAAGTTCCGCATTTTAGGCATAAAACGTCACAGTAGTATCATAATGTCATAATGTGTCGTTATATTGATCGCAGCAACTATAACTTAACATCTGGAGGATAAAACATATGGGCCACACGCGTTGGTTTTTGTTGTATTTTTCAGCGTCTTCTTCGGAACCCGTCGGAGTCAATTTCGGTACAAATTATAGAATACGCTTGAATTACGGTCGTGTAGAAATAGAATACGTAATGTTATCAACCTTTTCAATGTTGCAGGTGCCGTAAGAGGCGACTACAGGAACAGAAGAGGTAGACAATTTAGCATTACGATAGCGCGGCACAGTAGGCTACTTTCCCTCCACATAGTTGGAGGAGGTGCGATTCAACAGTAGGTAAATGTTGATGATACCACCCGCAAACACCGCCACCGGTATAAAAGTAAATCCCTGGGTGATCGGTTGCCTAGTTCGCTTTGCCCGTCTATATTAAGAACGCCTTCGACTGGCCTCGCATCATGCGTCCGCGCAGACACACACTCACAATACACAAACGTAGTACATATTATATTTTTCCGACACCGACTTTTCCTACACCGTATATGTGAAAAGAAAATTTTAATTACGACCAATTTAGTTTTAAAATGGTGAGTTTTGGAATCAAACATTTGTAATCGCCAACTTTTGTGGGCGTTACTTTAAATGCTCGCGTAATCGTTGTATGAATGTTCTAATGTGCTGCCAATATTCATTTACAGTCATTTTAGTGAGAAATAGTGAGTTTAATTGTAATTTGCTGGACAGAAGATAAGATGAAGTTCACGATCGACGTGCTGGGGATATTTCTTAAAGTAGTTGTTAGGGTAAGTGTATAAAAGTAAATTGTTTACGTCTATGGTATTAACATAACTAGAAATAGACGTTTAACTAATCAAAGTAATTTTCTTCTAATAAAATATATCATGAACTAGTGGTTTTATAACTTGTCTGTATGTAGCTCTTGAACGGATTTGACGTTTTGAATTAATGTTAATCGTTTGATAGGTTAGGTTCGTGTCGTTGTCGTTTCCGCCCATATATGACCCACTGCGAAGTCCGGCCTCCTCACCACAGGGAGGGTAATTATCCTACTATGCCACGCCGGCCAGACGGGTTGGTACAGGGTTTCATACCAAGTTTTCTTTCTCTTCTGGCTAGGTTATTGGCCTTGACATTTCCTTTTGTCGGCTTTCACGACGTCTCTTAGGGTGAAAAGAGGTAGTGACACTATGTATTCTAAATCCGTCACCACGCGGATCATGCATACCTAGATGCGGATAAAAAACACTATTGCTAAAGCACAACACCCCACCGTTTAAGTTCATCACTTGATATTGGAGGAATCGTGTTTAAAAAAAAACACATTGGGCCACAAATTAAAAGAACGAAAAGCCAAATAATACCCATTTAAATTAATTTTCAATTAATCGAATTCGTAGAAACTTCAATGTATAATTTACTAGTGGCCCGTCCCGGCTTCGCCCGTGCAAAGCGGGGATGGGTTATACATTATAAACCTTCCTCTTGAATCACTCTATCTATTAAAAAAAACGCTTCAAAATCCGTTGCGTAGTTTTAAAGATTTAAGCATACATAGGGACGGACAGAAAATATCGACTTTGTTTTATACTATTTAGTGATTAGACAACTTATGTCGTTCATTCAACGAATTTAATTTTTAGGGTATCAGCATATTATCTTTAGAGTTATTCTTGTTAAAATGGATCGTATTCATAATGTTTAGAGTTTCATTTCTTTTGTCAAATATATAGGCATCATCATCATGGCATTCCGTAAATGGCCCAATACCGAATCAGGCCTCCTCCAAATTCAGCGTTAGTGCTACGCTGGCAAGCGGGGTAGACAACATCCGACATCAGGCGGACTTTTTGTTACAATGATGTACAATGTATTGAGACTATTAATTCAGATGCTAAATTTAGTCGAACGTGATCAAGAGGGCGAGTCCATCACAGTAGAGTTTGTTGAAGACTTCTGATACCTACTAGTTTTAGCCATGAATAAGGTCAAGATGCTTTTGATAACAAATGCATATCTTTATTTTTTTGATTTGTATATTTGTACGTAGGTTTTGAACGAACAAGCTGTACTCTGCGCGTGCCACTAACTAAAATAAATTTTAAGGAAAGACATTATACAAATTTCATTTTTTTTGTTCAGAAACCTTCCTGGGCTCTTGCACAAGACTTTGCTGAAAATCATCAAATGATCAAATGCATAGTGTACGATTTTTTTTAAATATTAGGTAAATACATATATAAATAATTCTAAAAAGGACATACATACAAACATACATTTTATATATAAACTGACCGAGCAGACGTTGTCCTGCATTTCGTTTACCGACTACAGTGCCATTTAAGGGGCTGATTTGTGAATCTAAACCACCCTCGGTGCCATCCAAACGCATCCAAAGAAGATCATTCAAATCGGTCCAGCCGTTTAGGAGGAGTTCAGTGACGGTATATCCAGTAGAATTATATTTAAAAAGATAGATAGATAATATTAGTAACATGACGATTTCAGGTTATTTTTCTTGTTTATATTGCTACATTATCCCAGTAACATGGTAGATCCAGAGCCGAGATACGTCAGCCCTTTCGTCCCACTTTGTTTGTGTCCTGGTTTTAAAGGCACTCGCAGATATAGGTACAGGGTTGATACGACATAGGGACATTTTTTTAACTGCAGATACTAGGTATCATTTCCAGGCTCTGTACCAAAAATCAATTAAATTGGAGCAATAGTTTTGCCGCAAATGATTTTAGAAATGTTTGCCTCATTTGAACATGATGTACCTTTCCTAACAGATGTTTATGCCTAACGCATCGTTTATTAACCTTAGGGGCTGTCCATTAATCACGTGATGTTTTTTTAACATTTTTTAACCCTCCCTCCCCCTTGGTGATACCTGGTGAGGTTTAAGAATACCCTCCAACCCACATGAAAAATCACGTGTATTTTTTTTTGTACCGTTTCGAATTCATACTAATCACATATAGTACCTATACGTAGTGTAATTTAATGCCCCTCTGTCATATCAACTCTGTATAACAATAACTTCGGGCAACCTTTATTAAAGAAAAAGAAATACAAGGTACATGAGATTAAACGTATTCTCAAGATATTTTTGTAAAAAACACAATGATTTTAAACTTAGCATTTTATAAGGCTCCATTTAAGTTAACAAAATATAGAGTCTACGGATTTAGAATCTTGAGCGTAGAGTGCTGTTCAAATTTCGGCACCAGCAACTTCAAGAATACTTGGAACACTCAGCACTATCAGCCAGAATGGCATTTGTTGTGCAGTTGTGGCTTCAACTTCGCGCGTTTCAAGTTGATTCGGTTTGCTGAATATGTCGAATTCTTGTTAAATAGGTTTGTAGCTTGAATCTGGCTCTATCTCTTTTAACCGCCGACGTAACGATAAAAGTATTACAAGTCTATGGTAAGTGGTGACTGTCTATGGCATCGTGGCTCCTAAACGAATACGTAGACCGATTATGAAGACTTGTTTCATGTGAAAGCAGGTTTCTAGCGGTGGTTAGACATGTTTCATCAAAATCGGTTCAGCCGCATCCAGTTGATAGCAGCTGGCACTCACCTCCGCTCTTAAAACAAAATATATTAACTGACTGAAAAATAAACAACTATCTATACAAATAAATAAAGTAAATTGAAGTGTTTGTTTCGAATAATAAAATAACCACTTTTTATTAAATGCGTATGCGAAAAATATCTTTGACGGGACTTTCACTGATAGGTAGCTGATGATTTAAGGAGTAACGTAGGCTACTTTTTTTAGACTAGCTTCGCCCCGCGCCGTTCCTCCGGTTCCCCATTGATTATTATCAGTTATCACAAAATCGTGAAAAAGAGATCTGTCTGTAGGTTATCATTTTGACGTATTGAAACAACACCTACCTGCAGAATTCGTATTTCTAAATGTAAACAAGTCTATTACAGAACACATCAAATATTCAACAACATTTAAAAATAGATAATGAACTACAACATCCTCCCTCGCTCTTGGCTCGGTTGGTATTGTGAAATCGGTTTGTTTTGTTTTATAGTCGTATAGCGCCACCTTACGCAATTTGAGGTTATAGTAGATTTGGTGGCAATAAAATTAGGGATACCTAGCGTCTGCCTGTTGATTTACCTTTCTAATTAAGCTAATTTGTTGACATATTTATGACTACTACCCAAGTGATGTCTTAAGTATTCACGATCTTTGCAAAAACGATTTCTTGACGTGACCACGTACCTACACTGCAAAGTGTCTGAAACGTTGGGGTTTAACGTTGGGGCTAATCGTGTTCTTTTAGAACACGATTAGAACCGACAACAAATCATCTGCAACACTAACCAACTCCCTACGGTAGTACCTACTAGCATAGTGTCTTTAAGTCCGAGTAGATACAGGCTGTACAAAATATCCTGTATCCATAGAGAAACTGTACTGATATACTATGTGCAAAATTTCAGGAAAAATTAAGCAACTTTTTATTTATTTCGTCATCAACCTGTCATGAAAGTGCCATAACTAGAGATAAAGCACAGAAACTAAAAAGGACCTTATTAAATTCAAATGACTATTTACATTCTTATTATGCTTTTGAATAATGACAGTTAGTTTCACATAAACACATGATTTGTGATCAAAATCAGGTTCCAACAAAAAACATCGATAGGTATCTTACTTACATACATGAAAACAGTAAAAAACTTTTGGTTGGCTACAGGCTTTTGTTACACATAGATATTATGAGTATAGTTTTTAAAGAAAAGTTAGTCGCAGGATAAGCTAGTCTTTCATGTACCGATCCAATCCAATCAAGTTCGGAAAGCATGCCACAAACTTCTGACAGAAGAACATGACAAGAACCTTTAAATGTAGCAGATTAAGGCCACCAATTGCATCGCGTCGGATAGGCATTTCAATAGAAATTAGGAGGTTTGCACCCACATGATCCGTGTGGTGACGGATTTATAATACACAAGGTGACCAACCCATGCCAACCTGAGGGTGTCGTTAGAGGCGAGCAAAGGAACGCAAGTGGCAGATCAACTAGCCGCAAGAGAAGGAAAACCTGGTACTAACCTGGTACTACTAGTGTGCCAACCCGTCTTGCCAGCGTGGCACTGTAGGCTAATTTCCTTCCATCAGTTTGGAGGAGGCCAGACTCAGCAGTGGGTTATTCCTCTATCACAGGTAGAGTAATAAGCCACGCTGGCCAGACGGGTTGGCACAGGGTTTCGTACCAAGTTTTCCTTCTCTTGCAGCTAGGTATTCGGCCTTATCATTTCCTTTTGTCGGCTCAAACGACACCCTCAGGATGGAATGGAGTGCTGACATTATGTATCCATGATTTAAACTTAGATAAAAGGTGTCTTAGTGACAGAAAAGTAATTTATTTATGGGACAAAAGGGTTAAACCTTCACACGGTAGAGTAAGTTCGCTTACTCGTGTTATTTATTATCGCTGCCTGGATCGGAAAGATGTAGCAATCCCGGGGGAACACGACTTTCTTATTTATTTGAGTTACCTCACTTTGCGAGATTTGTCAAATTGTTTGTAATATACTTGGGAGCGATTGTTTTTAGTTTTTATTTCGCCAAAGTTTCAACTTAGGTGTAGAATTGGGATTGAAGTATAAAGTTTTGTAAGGATTGCTTTCATTAGGTAATTGAATTAAAATGATGATCAAGGTGAATGTTCCAGGGTAGCCCGCGAAATTAAAATTTTCTTACGTTTTTTGCAATTTACAGGCCAGTGCTAGGTTGTATGATGATGAACATTTGATAAAAGGTGCAAGAATGACTTTGACTTTGAATAAGTTTTTCTTGCACCTTTATGAGCTTGGAGGGTTGTATTGATGATTTTGATGATTATAATTCTATAACTACATACGTCTTACAGCCGCGAATAACATTTTAATCAACATACAACCTAGCACTGACCTGCAAATTCCAAAAAAAGTAAGAAAATTTGAATTTCGCGGACTACCCTGGAACATTCACACAGGGTGTAACAGAAACCCTAACGCCATCTGAAGTGAAGGCATAGAGCCTATCGAAAAAAAGCAGATATGTGAATAAATTATTTTTCTATATTCAAGGATGACAGCAACAGACAATAGCAAGTTTATGGCCCTGTTTCGCAAACCCTACCAACAAGGCTCAAAGAAAAATCCTTTTCCTTTTGTCAGGTCGTAAAACACCCTCCAGATAAAATAAGCTGGTGACAACAACACTATCACTATCACTACATAGTATAAAACAAAGTCGCATTCTTCTGTCCGTCCCTATGTATGCATAAATCTTTAAAACTACGCAACGGATTTTGAAGCGGTTTTTTGTAATAGATAGAGTGATTCAAGGGGAAGATTTATATGTATGACCCACCCCCGCTTTGCACGGGCGAAGCCGGGGCGGGCCACTAGTGAATCCTAAATCAGCTTTGGAGTTCCAACACTTAATATGAATTTACAGTAATGCTTCAATTATTCCGCTGTTTCCAATATACTACTGCTAATCAGCCCATAAATGACCCACCGCTGAGTCGGGCCTCCTCCTATCACAGAGAGGGTCATTAGCCTAATGTGCCACGCTGACCAGACATGTTGGCACAGGGATTCGTATCAAGATTTCCTTCTCCTGCGGCTGGGTTTTCGGCCTTGTCATTTCCTTTCGTCGGCTCTTACGACACCCTCAGAATGGAATAGGATGGTGACACTATGTATTCTAATCCATCCTCACACGTCACCGCACGGTATGCAAAACGTTCTTTAATATTTCGTTTAAAATTATGTTCCAGATAAACAAGGTGACATTTGCACCTCTAGTAGTCTCCACACTGTTCATTCTCCTCACATCTCTACTGGCTCACTGTGCAAGAAGGCTAGTCCAGAAGACGATCAAAGAGCCCTTCGTGAGACTGCTGTTTGAGGAAGCCATAGCTGCTGCTGAATTATGCGGGTGCTGCTTTGAACTGATCGTTGGTAAGTTAAGCAATCCATTTTTACTATGAATTACGCAAAGGCTCTTTACGAAAATCGTTCTAACAAAAGAGGATTTCGACTACGGAATTTAAATAATAAACAACCATTGTTCCAAGTTCTTATCATGCTTTTAAGTGCCTATTACGAACTCGAATATTTTTTTTTTGTTATAACTTTATTTTATTCCAATTTAAGGCATATTTTAAAAAGGACTTAAATGACAAAATACTAAAAATAACACAAATTTTGCCTTCTTACAAATAATTGTTGATCACCTATTTCAAGTTTTCTGCCAATCTACTGATCGATTCCAATTTATATGGGGCCGATCGGAAAACTATGCTAATCGTTTTTCTTTTCGAAACGGTTCACAAATGATGGAGTTATGCACAATCCTAAAACGTATACAACCGAATTGCGAACCTCCGCATTTGGCACATACAACATGTAACTTATCATTATTGCACTATGGTTTTCAGTTGCCGACAACTTCGGTGTAGCGACGTACGCCATATTCCTGTTTGCGCTCACGATCTGGTGGTCTCTGAACTGGGGAGACGCTTCAGCCTGTCCTTACACCCATATCGAGGATGTTATTGAAGGTATAACTATTATATACTAGCGATCAAGTATTATAGGCGCGCGAGTTCATGTCCATCGGGGCCTGAATAAATAATGACCTACCACATTTACTTATTTTATTTCATAATTTTCTAAATTACCTTAGGTTATAATAAACCAAATTGACAGCTGTTGACTACATCATTAGTTATTAACGACATTACAGCATTCGTCAGGATCAGGATGGACATGAACTCGCGCGCCTATCACTATCACTATCACTATCACTACATAGTATAAAACAAAGTCGCATTCTTCTGTCCGTCCCTATGTATGCATAAATCTTTAAAACTACGCAACGGATTTTGAAGCGGTTTTTTTTAATAGATAGAGTGATTCAAGGGGAAGGTTTATATGTATAACCCACCCCCGCTTTGCACGGGCAAAGCCGGGGCGGGCCACTAGTAATAAATAATTGGGGCTAAAGCATATCGCCCATGTACCGTAACATTCAGTCAGTCAGTCTCACGCATCGCTGACTTCGTAAATGAGGAAAGCATCACGCTGTCAGCAAAAAGGCAAAACAGGTTCCAGCTAAAAGTCAAAACATTTGAAATACCCTAATTCGTTGGAAGTATTGGGATGTTTGCAAAGTACGACAAAGAAATAAGTTGTCAATTCTTTTTGTTCGCGATGGAATGGTGGCTACAGTGACTCGGCGGCTCCAAACCCTGCACGCTTACCTATTTATTAAAGGGAGAGAGAGAGGGTTATTAGACAAAACCACTGTGAGAACACACCATGGTACATTCACTGCAGTCAAAGCAGCAATAACTCGACGCAGTTGTAACATTCTGATGACCAAAAATCACCGTTCAGTCGTTGATATCTGAGGTTATAATTCGTTTTAGAGAACAATCTAGAAATACCTAGAAACCGTACGCAAGTAATTAAGTGATCTTTATAGATAAACATTACTAACCTCTATTTCTTCCCAGGCAAGGGCGATATCCGCAAAGCTTTGCTAAAGACTTGGGCAGAGCTGACGGGCGGTCTGCTCGTCTTCAAATACGTCCAAATGTACTGGGCACTCGAGATCTCTGACACACACAAAGACAAGGCTTTTGAAGATTGCAAGGCCGATTTACAGGTACATACTTCTTTTTAAAAAAGGAAATTTTGGTTAGATGGTGACGGTAGGAATCTTGTTAACAATTGTACAGGTCACTGTTGGCAACTCATCAGGCGAATCACACGTCGAAGAAACACTTCGTCGATGTCAATATGCTAATACTAGTACTTCTCAGCCCATAATTAGCCTACTGTGCCGCGCTGGCCAAACGGGTTGGCATAGGGTTTCTTATCGAGTTTTCCTTCTCTTGCGGCTACGCTATCATTTCATTTTGTCAGCTCTTACGACACCCTTAGGATGAAATGTGGTGGTGACACTATGTATACTAAATCCGTCACCACACAAAATACAATGTAAGTAGTTGTATGGAATCGACTGCCTCGTTGGTCTAGTGGTTAGATGTGCCGCCTTTGGATCAGCGGGTCCCGGGTTCGATTCCCGGGTCGGGCAAGTGTCTTTGTCTAAACCAGAGACACTGGCTCGGAGTCTGGGTGTCATTTCTATCTATAATATGTATGTATTTACAAAAAAAAATGTATATAAGTAGTTTATCATCCATCTCGTTACCTTAACACAAGCATTAAGTTGCTTAGGTTGGGACGAGATGGCGTTGTGTGAAATGTCCAAGGATATTTATTATTATTAATAAATACGAGTTTCCACACAAGCGATAACCAGTAGTGTATCAAATATAGAATTAAACACTGCTTTCAAAATACGTCGCCTTTTCTACCTAACACTTATAGAATATGCTTTATAAATATCATGCTTGTTTTTGGGTGTGACGCTAATAACATTATATTAGTTAACCAATGATAATCTAGAGAAATAAATTATTTAACAAATACCATCCTATCTAAGATATTCAACATGCAGTCGTCTCCTTTCTAGGAAACCTTTCTAGAAAGATAATTATCTTGGTTATCTTGGTTAAGACTAGCTTTTTAAATTGCACCTAAAAACAAGTCGCGTTTATTATAACGCGTTTTGGATATTACTGTGCTACATTAAGCTGTTCCTTCTAGACAGGTCTGCGTTTCTGTAAACGTTAGTACTAGAATTCGTTGGGGCACATGCGTTCTACGTAAACTTCACACAACCTTTTCTTTAAAACTCTAGCGTATAAAGTACGACTGAGTGACCAGCATGCACTACCCGAAAAATCTGGACTAATTACATCAAGAAATATCACCTACAAATGCAAGAATTACCAAAAAGTCCTCCACGATAGCGAAGTTTATAGAGCAACTAGCGACCCGCCAATGATGCGTGCGGTGCAATGATGAACATCTTAATTTAGCAGTGTTTCTCTATAATATTATGGATGATTATACATATAAACCTTCCTCTTGAATCACTCCATATATTAAAAAAACCGCTTCAAAATCCGTTGCGTAGTTTTAAAGGTTTAAGAATACATATGGACGGACAGACGACAACGACTTTGTTTTATAATATGTAGTGATAGTGATTGACACAGTTAAGAAATCCCCAAATACAGTTATCGGGCGACAGGTAGCGCGGACCCCTGCCAGACATACCACCTCGTCTGGCTGAATGACCATCTCTTTGCGCTTAAATAAAATGGCAATAAAGCTTAAAAATGGCAATAAACCTTAGCAATAAAATGGTTTTTTGGACATAACACACTTTAAGAATCTCAACAGCAGAACTGTTTGTGTTGCTCATGTCATCCGACAACATCTGAAATTGTGGGTGTCAAATCAAATCAAAATATTTTTTATTCGAATAAATTCTTACGAATGCTTTCAAATAGTCAAAAAAAATACACTAAAACAAAATTTAAAAAAAAATATAAGTATAATTTATCATTTAGTTTTTACCACCGGTTCGGAATGCCATTCCACAGAGAAGAGCCGGCAAGAAACTCCATGGTTGCTCTTTTTAAGGTGTAAGCTTGCTCATTACTTCCTAGGTACCAATGGTGTATGGCGCAATCGTCGAAGGTATCGCTACCTGCCTCTGCCGCTTAGCCTCCAAGTCCCTCGGAGACCTGAACCCTCGCTTCGCGACAGCAATAGATTCCTTCATTGGAACCTCCTTGGTTGTTGCTGGTAAGTCTTGTAAGGTTAACGATTGACACACTGACACATTAACAGATTTTGTATCACCGGTTAACTTATTTGTTTAAACAACATTCAAACTGTTCTTCAATTAAAAATGACTTTTCGCCAATAGTATTGATAAATAAATTATTCATGTAGGTAAGGTAAATTAATATTGGAAACCAACAAATTAGCACGCCAATGATTATAATGAGAACAAAGTATTTAGACGAAAGGACCTTAAAAAAATACTATTAGTTATAATCAATTATACTACCCCCAAGTAACAAGTACAAAAACACGCAAAAATTGTTAAAAAATTTATAAATCCCTAGATATATGGGTAAAATAAAAAATAAGTTTATTAGTAGGTTACTTTCCATTGTACCTTCAATGGAGCTTCAATAGGTTTATGACTTGATGCCACATATTATGCCAAATTGCAGATCAGTTCAGAGATCTCGTAATGTTAATTATTCCAGCTATCAGATCAAACTCCATTTATATTTAAGTCTTTAACATACGTTTATGTTAGTAAGAAACTCACGGTAACGAAACAGCCACGTCATTTTAAATCTTTAAATTTGAAGTGATTTTTGGACGCCTATTACTTAATTTTTTTATCAATTAACTTCACTGTACACTTCACCCCAGCTTGAATCCCATGCTTTTCTACCAACTGACGTCACTCATCCACACTCACACGTGTCACTGTTGCAGGGGTCCTCACTAGGCACACGGTATTCGTCTACCGGTATGATGACAGTAGTGCCAATGCGGACCTAAGCGTGTCCATCTTTTGCAAAGTACATTTAGGAAAAGGTACATAGTTGTGTAACTAAATGTCCACTAATATTACCATTGGCTATTTCAGTAGCATCAAAAGCTTATGAATCATCATTATCAGTCATTAGATTCATTATAAACATTCTCATTATTTAAATTATTGACATTGTCTTTCTCATTTTCCATTGTAGATAGATCTAACTTTATAGGACTCAACGTCAGTAGTAACAGCAGCCCTAATATGCTGCTGATTGCAATATTTTAAGATTATGTTTAGTTATAGAATGTTATCGATGTTAACGTTTCTATTAAAAGAGATTAATTTAAGAGTATTAACCAAAAAGATCTTATGTAAATTATTGTAATAATCAAATCAATGTAAATTATTATGATGAATTGCTGAAAACGGCATCGGCCAATATCCGCCAAAGCTTTCACTAACCGCCTGGGTGAAGAGCCAGACCCAAAGATAGTACTTGTGCGTTTTAATTAGAATTTCATGAGAAACATAAAAAATAAATCGACAATGGAGACATGCAGATGATCGGAATATTTAAAGCATGTAGCAAGTTATAAAAAAAATAGAATCACAATAAGAAACGAAATCGAAATATTAAGGGCCTCCACGCATTAGGCGGCCAGGCCGCGCGGCCAAGTCACTGCGGCCAACTAAGAGCCCCCGCGCATTAGGCGGCCAGGCCGCGCGTGTGACGCGATGTTTTTCGTTGCCAAGTTTTGGCCGCGCGGCCAACGAAAAACATCGCGTCACACACGCGGCCAGTCGCGCGGCCTGGCCGCATAATGCGCGGGGGCTCTAATTCTTCTACCATGTATGTAGATGCGCGCATTAGGCGGCCAGGCCGCTCGGCCAAGTTTTGGCCGCGCGGCCAACGAAATACATCAAGACTCACACGTGGCCTATTGGCCGCCGCGGCCACCCCGCGCATAAGGCGGCCAGGCAGCGCGACCTGGCCGCCTAATGCTTGGGGGCTCTAATTAATGTGTGGAAAAAAAAACCTTTCCTATATTGAAATGTAACATTCTGTTTCAGCATTTGACTACTCTGGAGGATACTTCAACCCAGTTCTGGCGACTTCATTAAAGGCGGGCTGTGAAGGTCATTCACTCATGGAACACGCTGTGGTCTACTGGATCGGGGCGTGTGCAGGTTCCATTCTTTCAGTCTATCTCTACAAACTGCCTGTAATCCAGAACTTTGTCAGGGGACCCTCTACAGCAAATGGCGATAGCATTTGGGCCGACAAAGAAGATTAGAACTTAAAAACTCATTATTTCAAGCTGATCTGCAATTCAGAAGGTTAATTTTAAGAACAGGAGTACAAATTAGCTCATAGATTTATTTTCGGAAATGTCCAGCCCAGCAAAATTATTTTCAGGCATATGGGAAGTTAAAGTATTGCCTAGAATTTATCTCAATGGTGCAATAAAATTTCTATAGCTTACGGCAAGTTTACATAAAGTAATGTACGTACAATACACGCGACAGTAAGTCTAGATTAAATGAAAAAGATCTCTCATAAAGTGCGTACTATCTAAGCACAACAGATACGTAAAGCGATACAATTACAGCTTGAAAATGTCTATGTACGAGGGTGAATCAAAAAATTCTTGGAATCAATATTAAAAAATGCAAAGATTTAAATAATAATATTTTATTTTTCTACATAATCTCCCTCCAATGCAATGCATTTAGAATAACGCGTTTCTAACTTCCTTATTCCTTGTGAAAAAAAATTATTTTCTTGACTCTCGAAAAAGTCCTCTACGGCAGCTATAACCGCGTCATTATCGTGAAATTTTGTTCCACGAATTTCCTCTTTTAATTTTGGAAATAAGTGAAAATCACTTGGGGCTAAGTCCGGAGAATATGGTGGGTGGTCAAGGAGATTGAAGCCAGCACAGCGGATTGCGTTGAGCGCAACTTCCGATCGATGGGCAGGAGCGTTATCTTGAAGGAACAACACGCCCAACGACAGTTTTCCACGACGTTTTTCTTTAATCGCTTCACGCACTTTCGGGTTTAAATTTGCATAATAGGGTCCAGTTATCGTCTGGCCTTTTGGCATGTAATCAATAAAAAGGATTCCTTCACTATCCCAGAACACAGAGGCCATAACTTTGCCAGCGGAAGGAGCAACTCGAAATTTCTTAATGGATGGAGAGGATGGTCGTTTCCAAGACATGTTTTGTCTTTTAGTTTCAGGATCAAAATGGTGGACCCACGTTTCATCCATGGTGACAAGACGACGGCAAAAATTATCCGAATCACGCTGGAACATTTCGAGATTACGCTTGGAAATTTCCAAACGTCGCTTTTTGTTTTCGTCGGTTAACATTCGTGGCACCCATCTTGCAGACACTTTTTTGAACCCCAGTGAATCAATTAAAATGGATTGAACGCTACCAAAAGATATCTTTAGGATCTCAGCTATATGTTTTATAGTCATTCTTCTGTCTTCCAAAACCAGATTCTCAACCTTTTTGACATTTTCTTCTGTAACGGAGGTTGAAGGCCGCCCAGAACGCGGGTCATCTTTACAGCTTGATCTACCTCTTTTAAATTCAGCCACCCAGTACGCAACCGTAGAATAGGGTACAGCATCACCCCCTAATGTCTGCTGAATGTCCAAAAAAATTTCCTTCGTAGACATTTTTTTCAAACTGAGATATTTTATCACCGCACGTAACTCACTTTTATCCATAATTTTGACTTTTTAGCAACTCGTTGCACAAAAAAATTTATTACATGCGAACGAACTGACAAAAACAAGTGACAGTCTGCATAAATATAGTGTGATAGACACTCTTTAATTTGAATATCGAACTTGATCCAAAAAGGTTTTATATATATGCACTTCTAAGAACTTTTTGATTCACCCTCGTATTTCGACACAAAAGATACTAAATCACAGTACTTACACGTACGTTGTGCAAAGGACATAAATCTCTGGCTACATTTGGATTCTCCGAATTCTTTGCCCAGTCTAATTGAAATCATGAAAGAACTCAATCGCAATTTTTTCTATGAAATCTCTATATCACATTTCAATACTATTTTTCAAGGAAATAAATCATCTCCAAATACAACGCTTTTAGTAAAAAAATATATAAATAAACGCGTCTATTTTTAAAATAAGAATCAAGAGAAAATGAGTACCTAATATTATATTTTTTTAAGGTCACATGCTTTCTATACTATTTGTATAAAGTGATATCCTATGTCTAGTCATTATTTATTTTACTGTAATTTAATGTAAATGTGCGACAAATTTATTTAAAAATTAACTTGAGATGGCAAATTATTTTAAAATCGTGTCAAGTTTTCTTTGAAACAAGGGTCATCCTTAAGGATTTTCTAGTATATTTAATTTAGTTAGCTGTTTTAAAAAACTGATATCTTAGAAAACTTCTTGACACTATTTAAGCTGTATATTTAATTATGGTCTTGGATTAATTAATGATGAGTTTTACATATCGTATTTTTACATAGATATCATTTTTAAATAAAATTTTAACCATTTTATCGCCGTTTAAAGTTACATTGATTACAATTACACCGATTTTCAATGTCATATTTTATAAACTAGGTTATAACTACTAATACATATATCAATTAAATATGCAACAAATTTCTCGCTGTATGAAAAATAGGTAGGTACCTAAACATATTCCTGCCACATTTTAACAAACAAATGCCTTTGATTGAAATCCCTGAAAGGATGAATCTATAAATCCACAATGTTGTACAAAACTTCGTTTCAAGTTAATTTTTAAGCGATATTTACATATTTTTATCTTCACTTGTTGTTGTGAACGTCTCCCAAAAATATAATAAGTGCTACGTTACCCCGTTGTAAATAAATGTTTAATTTCTTACTTGTGTCTAAATCAACAAAGCTTGTAGGTACTTTATATTCCCACTTCATAAACAAAAGACTGGCTTCAAGTACTTTGCAGTTAGGAGAAAATTTAATTATACGAAGAGCAGCGTCGTGATAACTTTTTGAAATGCTTATTCCTCGTTACAGTTTCTCAGAAGCATTCAATGAAAATAATTTATTTACTACACACCGCCACAGTAAATACTGAGATTTACCAGTATTACAATTCTGCACTTCATTTTAGACATGATCAATAAGAACCTCAGAACAGTCCTGAACGATTTACGAAATAAAGTATGCTCATGACGAGGGCGCTATTCATTAGCAATGGGTGTTGTCTATCAATGATAAGTCCTTAATAAGAATTAGTTATGTAATGAATGATTACAAATTATACTTTAATTAAACCATAAACAACACATAAAAGTCGTCAACCGTAAAACTTCAGAGTAGATTTAGGGGATGTAGGAGTAGATGTAGTGGTACTATACCCACAACAAACACTTCCAAACATCTTGAGCCAAAATCTATCCTGAGCAATAGTACATTTTTGGTTCTCTGACTGGGTCTTATTTGTGGAGAAGGTAGGCGCAAGCTACGTATCATGTGCGAACTTTCCCTCACAACGGCTTTTTTGGTACAAGACGATTTTATGTAACTATACTCAGACTGTACTGTAACTCAGACTGATGCTGTCCGATTCAGATTGCTTGCTCCCCTCTGGGGAGCGCAATCCACGCGCACCCTGAAGCTCGCGGTCGAAGATCACCGTTGCTTTTAGTGGGTAGGCCGGGGCGCTAATTAACATATTATCGCGCACCAGTGTTCTATATTGCCCGGCTAATCCACAACGGGCTGGACACCTAACGAAAAAGGTAAGTATTATCTCTGGTATAGAAACATACGCCTATGTAGGTACATAGGCAGCGACAACCACTCGCAATCACGCGAGATGTATGGTGGCTTTTGTGCTTTAAAAATGGCTCAGCACTCGTTACTTACTAAAACTCTATAATAAACATTTTCAAACTAGAGTGTTAGAAGTTAGTTAGAAATTCTGTATTTCTGTGGAAAGTTTATACTGTTTCCAAGTGGCAGTTTCACTGTGACGTCGGCGGATAACTTTTTAATTACCCATCTCGAGATTGGGAGGGATTGAATGAAATGAAAATGTTCATTAAGATCTACAGTGAATCCTTATAGATTCAGATTTCAAGTCTTTATATCCATATCAGATGATGAAATCTTCCAAAGAACGATTCTTGCCCCTACCATCTTAAAGTACATAAAAGTACCTACTTGACTGAAAGTACATGACGGCGATTGCTTTAAGACCGGGAAATTGCAGTACTGTTTGGAAGTTTGTTTTATTAGTTTTTTTCGTTATTTATGTACATAATAAAATACTTCGGACAGTGGTAGCGACGTGTGGCGGGTCGACCCTTTGATATGGTTGAGGAGATCGATGGCTGCCACACGCGTTATGCTTGTGAGCAGGTGCCGCTGTTTGGGGTTGGTCAGCTCACTGGATTCAAGACTTGTAATTTCAGTTTTTAATTATTCTATAAAATCATTTTTTTTATTATAATATTCATATTTCAGTTGAGCGCCTTTCGGAACCGAACGAAACTAGTTAGTTTTATATGTATACAAGGACATTGTAATGTGGCTTTTAAAAAAAAGCCCACCGAGTTTTTTCCGCCAGGTCGTCTTGGTTGGTGCCGCTTTCCGACCTGGTATTAGTATAATAAAAATTATGTAACCGCTGACGATTGTGAACGTCATAATTGGTTTATACATTAGAGCATTTTTCTATTCTATTCCACTATGTTTTCTTTTGTTATTGTGCAATAATAGTTATTTGTTATACAAGAGTGCAAAGTTGTTTTTTAACCGCGTGTTCAAAAGAGCACGAGGTGAAAAATCTTTGCACTCGAGTGCAACACGTAACTTTTCATTCCACCTCAGCGAGGAAATGACTAAATGCAAAAAAAAAACGTTTACAATCACAAGATAGGTACACTTTTATTTCAGTTTAGGTATTAATTACTACATTATGACAGGTAAGTATTACAGAATAATCTTTACTTTATTCTCTAGCGAATGAAAACGGCTTTTGCACTCAGATATCGAAGAGCAAAAATACTTTATTCTCTAGTGAATAAAAACGGCTTTTGCACTCAGATATCGAAGAGCAAAAATACTCTTTCCGAGATGGGGGGATGAAAAGAGTATTTAATTCGTACCGGACAGTGGAGGACGCTATCTATCTGCAGGAAATGTCTGGACAGAATAGATCTTTTATTTCATATCAAGTTTTCCTTCTCTTGCGGCTTGCGGCTTGCGGAATGGGGTTCTGACAATATGTATTCTAAATCCGTCAACCCACGGTTGACACACAGAGAAGAGAAACTTGATACGAAACTGTGCCAAGCCGTCCATCATCGCACAGTAGGCTAAATACACTCCATGTAGTTGGAGGAGGCTCGATTCAGTAGTGGATCATTTATGGGCTGAGAACTAAGTAAGAAGATTACGCAATACTGCATAGTTAGATTAAAAACTCTATCAGGATATATCAGAATAGCGCGACTCAAAGCGAGTAAAACATTAAATTTACATTGCAAGGAAAATGTAGACGACATTTCACAAGACTTCTAGCCTTAAATTGAATAACTTGGCCGTAAGGAAGATCAGAGTGATAGCGTGTAATGAAAGGAAGTGCTTTTAGACATTCAGCGCTTGAGGGGTATTACCAGAATTGCTGTAGAAATAATTTATTTTCTTTCTTCGCGATTGTATACATTTTATCCGATTATAGTACGAGCGGTGTTATTATTGGTTGAGCGTATTTTCATCGGGCATAGATCAAATTTGTTACCATCATCATCATCATTTCCAAAAGACGTCCAATGCTGGACGTAAGCTTCCCCAAGGATTTCCACGAAGGCCAGTCCTGAGCCGTACGCCTCCATAGTTTTCCGGCGACTTTAACCAGGGCATCGGTCCACCTTGTAAGAGGCCTACCAGCACTGCGCTTTCCGGAACTAGAGGACTTTTCTTCTCCATCAGGTGTCGGTCCTGCGAGCTATACCCTCTCCATAGCCACTTTAGTTTGGCAACCACACGTTGGCTATGTCGGTAACTCTGGTTCGCCTGCGTATCTCCTCATTTCTTCTCGCAGGGAAACTCCGAGCACAGCCCTCTGCACTTTGGGTGACTTTGAGCCTTCTGATGGAGCCCATAGTGAGTGACCATGTCTCTGTACCTTAAGTCACATTTGTAAGCGCTGATGCAAAACGAATTTTAGAATTCTTCATAACATACAACCTCACTTTTTTTTGTAATGTGGAGGAAACCTTTTATAGGTCCCCAGCCCCCGGGGGACAGGGGCTGGGATATGTGGGAGTCCCAGTCGCGAGGATACACAACCTCACCACTACTACTACTACTATTACCTAGGTACTCTGCCCATAAATGACTCGCTGCTGAGGCGGGCCGCCTGCCATTACATGAAGCCAACTTTGCCCCGCTGGCCACACGACTTGGCACAAGGTTCCGTTTCATGTATGTATTCCCCTTCTTGCAGCTAGGTTTTCGGCTTTGTATAGAATGGTGACACAATGTATTCAAAATCCGTCACCACACGGGTGAACTTCACAATAATACCTACTATTAATACAACAGAATAATGCACATAAGATATTGTATAAATCCTACTACCGCGCAGACCAAGAGGCGGGCTGAAGCTAGTGGTTAATGAAATACCAACGCCAGTTTTCTAGAAACATTTACTAAACCGAGTTAATTCATTAATGGATCTAGAAACTTCCTTAAAGACTGTTGTTGCTCTTGTATCTGTAAAAGAACTTTCAGTCTGTTCTCCAAAAAGTTGGGGGGATACTGCTGTATCTCCGTTTTAACGATTCCAGGACCCACTTCCACTCTAGGTCTTTGCTGCTTATACCTTCGGAATACCGTCGGAACATGTGATTCCTGTAATGGTAAAGAAATCATCATGACATTTTTTTTAGATATAGCCTGTATCCCCGTGGAGATACTGTCGGGACCTAGGACAGTCAGCGCGGGACGGTGCACCCCGGAGATTTTTAGTGGGTACGCCTCCACTCTGGAGGAGATTCCCACACTCCCCCGTCGGCCATCCCCAAGACTGACGGGAAGTCCAAAAAGGATTTTACTCCGGGTCAACTCGATTAAATGAGTTTTTATTGACATAAGGGCCTCTTATTTCTGCTTATCATGCACACGAGATTGTACCGAATCGTCCATTAAGACGTTGATTACGGCAAATGTGTAAACAAACTATCATTTTTGTGTTTGGCATAACGCCTGTGAGTTGAGCGGCTGTCTGCTGAACGATTAAAATATCATTACATTTACAGTACCAATAAAAAAAACCATCAATATTTCTTTAAAATTTAATGCAATTCATTCGATAGTGTAAATTGACACTGCCAATATGATATTAGGAAAAGTACCTGAGGATTATCATATGATAGAATGAAATTTAAGATGAAATGAAGCAGATTTTTTAATATGCACGAATTTGATCCTTAAATCAAAATAAATACTTTTATCCTACTGGTATATATAGTAGATAGACGTTTTCTTTTCTTTACATTCACCACCGCACGCTGGGATATAACGCGTGTTGTAAAAGCCAACAAAACCCATCATAGTTGGTGGTAGGATTTAATGGTCCGCCCGGCTAGCTACCACCCTTTCGCCGTGTGTATTTGAGAGCCGGTGCCCGACAGGGCATTTCCTTGAATTGCCTGCTGTATCTTAGATCCTGTAGTTCCTTTCCATCACTCAAGCCTAGCGTCAAAGGCACTCAAGACATTGATAAAATACTTTCTATCACAATTTTCCATCCTCACGCGGGTGAAACCGCGGGGCGCAGCTAATAATATATACTTACGTCATATACAGAACCAGCCTCCTCATAACTGTTTCGCTGTTGAACGCGGTACAGCGGTGTTTGCAGTACATCGCTCAATGGTTCATAGCAAGCGCATTTACGTACAGTAACCAGGAAAATCCACGCGAAAAACAATTCCGAGGAAGGGAACCCTAAAAATTCACACCTGTTTGTTTATTTACAACGTGTATCGCCAAGGGCATTATTTTTATAATTTAATCTAGCGATGTGAAATTTTGTGATTGTTCGTGTGTCGGCAGATTTAAAATACGCAATGTCACCAACCCACACACATACCACTATTCTGAGGGTATCGAAAGGAAACTAAGAGGCAGACACCCATCCGCTAGAGAATGAAAACTTCAAACGGAACCCTGTACCAATCCGGCACTGTAGGCTAATTACCCTCCCTGTGCTGGGAGGAGGCCCGACTCAGCAGTGGATGGGCTGAGTAGTCCATATTAGATAATATAGCGTAGGTACACATTAAAATTCACTTCCAGCTGACATCAGGAACTCAGACTCGATTTTCATCTTTAAAAGACGAGTGAATTTTATCTCTCCTTAGTCCTTGGCCTAGTCATTGATGATCAATATGTATTATGCATTTTAGTTTGTATGTTAGTACATATTATATATAATTACTTTACATATACGATTATTTTTGTTTTAATTATCATATTTTATATATTTAAATATATATATATATATTTAGTATATGTATGTATGTATACAATACACCCCTACATGTTCTATTTCAATGTTTCCACTCCCGGGCCTGCTGGAAGAGATTTCATTAGAAATAAGCTGTGCCTTTGTACAAATGTGTCCTATATTTCCAAGTTTTTTCCATTTCTATCTATGTTTTGTATGTGTACATAAATTGTGAAATAAATAAATAAAATGTACTGTACATGTAACAAACCTAATATCTGTATAAGTTATCTAAATCTGTTACCCTTAATGATACTTCTTGTATAGCGAGGGTAAGGTTTCAGCGTTGGTAAGCCTCCCATGAGATAAATCGACGGTGCTGTGAAGGTCGTGGGAAGTCGTTTGATGCAGGACGTGCATAAAGTTTTATAGACTTTCTGTCTACTCGCAATAAAAAGGAAAACAAATGAACTAACATGAATAATCTAATTTATAAAATGCTAGTGTCACGGTGTTTGTTATAAAACTCCTCCGAAATGGGTCGACCGATTTTGATGATATTTTATATTTACACTAGCTGACCCGTCGAACTTTGTTCCGCATTATATATATTTAAAACAAAAAGAAAGTTGGACATAGGATACCTGAGATTTTTATCCCGTCCGTATAAAACCTTTTTTTTTTTTTTTTTTGGTTTCGCTGGGGAAATGCTTTATGCATACCACCGCACCCCGGGGGAAAGGTCGGTGATTATGTGGGACTCCGACAAGGGTCGTCTACCCAAGAGTCGTTTACCCACTAAAACCCCAGCGGCATACCCTCACACGACGCGCTTGGGGCGCCACAAGTTCGCGTAAACGCATTCTACTGTGACGCCCCGGCGTGGTGCCCGCAACGCGGGCAAGCGACTATCAGAGAGGGCGTCCCGGTATACTGGGACGCCCTCAGTCATCGAGGCTTTCGTCGGTGGTGGCTCCCCCGAACCACCACCGGCCTCCTAGGCGAGGGCAGAAGGGGCCCGCATCGTCACGAACCCCCCTCCACCCCCGCCTCCGTTCGCGGCGCGGGTCACCCGGAGCTCCCTCCCTTGCGACCCGCCCCGCTGCCCCCTTCTGCGACACCGGCTCCGCAGAAGGAGGCCCGTCAGCCCTCGGGCCGGCGCCAACCAGAGGACACCGGCGCACCGCAGCCGTCCAGGGCCCGCAGGGAAACCCTTAGGACAGGGTCCACCGTCTACCCAGGTCCCCGGAGCCCCCGTCCAGGGCTCGCAGCGAGACACTGGGGACAGGGTCCCCATCCACCCAAGTCCCCGCAGCCCCAATCTACCGCAGCGCACCAGCGATCCGTCCCGCAGCCCCCTTCTGCGACATACGGCCTCGCAGAGGAGGCCCGTCAGCCCTCGGCCGGCGCCAACCCGAGGACGTTGAGTGAGGACTCGGTTTGACGGCCAACTAAGTTGAGCGCCAACCCGAGGACCTCATGGTGCGCCGCAGCGGTTTACGACTCCCAAGGCAGCTCTGAGGACAGAGGAGTCCCCGGAGCCGCAACCCGCCACGACGCTGGGTGCCGCTCTTCGTCTCACCTCTCCCCGTGGGCCCGCCCGGCATGGGAGGCCCTGGCCGGTATGGCCCCACGGATCATTGAGGCACTCAAGCCCCCTCACCACAGCAAGGTGGCAGCACAGTCGAGGGGGTCCGTATAAAACCTACTTTAACAAAACGCAACTGACAGCGAAACGTTATGTTGTCTATAGTTTAATATGGTCGAAAATTTGACAATTAGAAATGTTGAATTCGATTTGTTTATACATATTGTTGTAATTCAAATAATATCTTTAGAACTTGTAGCCTATGTGTTATTCTGATGTATAAGCTATATTATTGTAAAGTTTCATTCAGTCAAGTTTCAGAGTAACAAACATCCATCCATCCATACTTACAAACTTTCACGTTTATAATATTAGTAAGATTAAGTGTTCACCACACAATATTATTCATCTTCAGCTCTTCCTTCGATAGGTTGCTAGTAGAGGTGGTGCATCAAATAATGAGAGTTGACTTGTTAAACTGACTATTTTATTATATTAGTACAGACAGAATATAGATGCGTCCGTTACATATAGTACTTTTGTGTCAACTGACGTTAGAGCGAGATGGCGATTAGTGCCATCTTCGCTAACTTTATAGTTATAATTATTAAACCTCTGGTTCATGCCTTTTCGGTCGTGAACATGCTGGGGCCTCGGCAATTAATTGTACAAATGTACATCACAATATTTAATATTATTAACTAATACAGAACTGTGTTTAAAATTACAATGTTTTTTATTTATATTTTGGACAGGCAGCATTGTTATATAATATTTCTAAATAAGCTTATTAACTATTTACTAATTATAATCAATAGGTAGTGGACAAACCTTTGTCACACTTGTCCTAATTACATACCCATTAGGAGTTTTAACATCTAGTGCACGAACTAACTTATCTTTCCCTGGGATTACATTAACAATTCTCCCTAGGGGCCAGTTCAAAGGTGACACGTTTGCAGATCTAAGCAGAACCATTGTGCCCTTTTCTAAGTTAGGCTGTTGACTCTTCCACTTAGGTCTATTTTGTAACATTACAAGATATTGTTTGTGCCATTGCCCCCAGAAATGCTGCTGCATTTGATTACATTGTTTCCAGAAACTAAGTTTACCTACATTTACTTCCATTAAATTTTGTTCGGGATATGAAGTTAGTGGGGCACCTGTAAGAAAGTGCGCCGGTGTTAAGCAAGACATGTCTTCACTATCTCTAGTCATAGGGGTTAATGGTCTCGAGTTTACAATGCCTTCGATTTGGACTAAAACAGTGTACAATTCTTCATAGGTAAGTATTGAATTACCCACGACACGTTTAATGTGATGTTTAACACCTTTTATTCCTGCCTCCCACAGCCCACCGAACACAGGACTGTACGACGGTATATTATGAAATGTAATCCTTTCTGAACTACCGTAATCGTGCACCCTATGCTGATGATCTGGGGAATTCAGTAAATCATACAGATCTTTTAACGCGTTATTTGCACCTTTATAATAGCTAGCATTGTCGCAATATATCTTAGTTGGCTTATTTCTACGACTTATAAACCTTTTGAGACATGCCAAAAAGGTGTTAGTGGTCATGTCTGATGCTAACTCTATGTGAATAGCTTTAGTGACAAAGCAAACAAATATTACTATGTATCCCTTTGTAATGACAGGTTTACGAATTCTTGTCTGTTTTAAACTATATGGACCTCCAAAATCGGTCCCTACTATTTGATACGGACGCGTCATGTTGACGCGATCAATAGGAAGAGCTCCCATAAGTTGACTAGAAGCCCTGGCCTTCAGTTTGAAACATATAAGACATTTATACAACACAAATTTTACTTCCCTGCTAGCATTCATTATCCAATATAATTCGTTTAAACTGCTGAGTGTCAACTTTGGCCCAGCATGCTTAAGCCTAATATGTTCATTGAATATAATCAATTTTGTTAGAATCGAATTTTTTGGCAAAATAATAGGGTGTTTTTTATTAAAAGGTAAGTTGGCGTTTTGTAAACGACCACCCACTCTAAGAACGCCCGCTCCATCAATGAATGGATGAAGTCCACTCAATTGTGATTTTAATTCAGAATTAGAATTTAAGAGTTTAATTTCACTGAAAAAATGTCTAGATTGCTCTATTATAATTAAAGTGTGCAATGCAGATATTAACTCTTCGGGTAACAATGGCTCATACCTTTTATTTTTATTTCGCTTTCTAGCATTGAAAGTAAATCGTTTAACATAGGCCATAACTCTAATCATTTTTGCTAGATCAGAATATTTTTCTATAAATTTATAAAACATATTATCTTGTTGGCAAATATTACATGAAACTAAATTATGTTTAACTTCAGGAATATCATTTTCCGAAATAATAGCTGATGTTGCTTCAGAATGTTTGTAATTAAGGTTTTTTAGATATGTTGGACCATGAAACCACAGTGAATTTCCATTTAATTGCTCTGGTATAAGACCACGCGATAGGCAATCGGCTGGGTTTTCACCTGTGCTGACATAATTCCACTGTACATTAGTCGATAACTGTTTGATTTTTCCAATCCTATTTGCAACGTATGCGTTTAACTTTAAGGGATTGGTATTAAGCCAAGAGAGTACAATTTTTGAATCTGAATACAAATATATATTAATACTATTATACTTCAACACTAATGTTTCATATACCCGTCTCGCTAAAATTGCTAGCAATAAGGCACCATTAAGTTCTATTCTAGGTATTGTTAACATTTTACTTCTAGGATTAATACGAGACTTTGAACATAGAAGGTTGTTGGTTATAATATTCTTATCACTTACAACTCTTAAGTAGAGACAACAACCATGCGCAATACTCGAACCATCCGCGTAGCCAATAAGCTCAACCCTACGATAATTCTGCACGTTTATATTTCTAGGCACAGATAGGCATGACATGTTTATTAAACTATTGGCAAATTCAACAAATTTTTTGTTTAAAGTGGCAGGCAGTGCGTCGTCCCATTTAATATTACTACACCAAGCTTCTTGCATTAAATGCTTGGCCTTTACAAAAATAGGACCTACTAAACCTAATGGGTCAAAGAATGTACTTATGAAACTTAGCATTTGTCTTTTAGTATAAACATCTTGACCATTTTTTATTGGACATTTAATATTCAGCGTGTCTGCCTGTACATTGTAGGATAGCCCCAATGTTTTAACATAACAATTCGTTTTATCAAATTTTTTATTATTCAACTGTTGTAATGCAACAGGAATATCGTGTAGAATGCTACTATAATTAGAACACCACTTATGTAAATCAAAACTAGCCAGCGATAGAAGCTCAGAAAGTTGCCTTTTAATTTCATAAAGCTCTGATATATCATCCGCGCCACAATGTATATCATCGACATACGTTGAATATTTAAGCACAAAATAAGCTAAAGGATATCGATCCTTGTGCATCTCGGCAAGTTCAATCAAACACCGGGTAGCCAAAAACGCAGAAGTTTTTAAGCCATATGTCAATGTTTGCAACTGTAAACACTGCACAGGTTCTTGCGGAGACTCTCTCCATAAGATATTCTGCAAACAACAATACTTACTATCTAACAAAATACATCGGTACATGGCCTTTATATCACACAATAATACAAACTTATAAGTACGAAATAATATTAAAATATCAAACAAATCGTTTTGAACCACAGGTCCATTTAACATAATATCATTTAAACAAATATTTTTATTTGTTTTCATGCTTCCATCGAAGACTGCACGAACTGGGGTAGTTTTACTATTAGGGTTCAATACAAGGTGATGTGGTAAAAAGTATGTATTTTCTGCTTTAGATTCATATTTAGATATATCAAAATATTTGGCATGTCCCTGTTGAATGTATTCTTGCATAAATTTTTTGTACTGCTCCTTTAAAACAGAGTCCCTTGAAAAGCGCCTTTCTAAATGGTAAAATCTTTGCAGTGCCCGGCTAAATGAATCACCTAGTTGTATAGATTTTAAATCAAGCTTTAAAGGCAAGGCCACAGAAAACCTTTTATTTTTCAATTTTACAGAGTTTTGAAAACACTCTTCAGCAAGCTCATGCTCAGTGGTGCCCTCTTTATATGTACGAGAAACATTTTCACATTCCCAAAACTTTGAAATAGTGTTTTCTAATGTTTTATCATTACATGAATCCAAATCAAAAGTATTGTTTGAAGAATTACCTTCAACAGTGACACAATGATTTGATGTGAGCACCTTTCCAGCAGTTACTGGCAGGCTGCCTGCCACAATATATCCAAAAGCTGTATTAACCAGGAACGGTCCCGTTGGTGCTAGCGGAATTGAGTTCCGCTGCAGCACCTGGAAAAAGACGTCACAGCCTAGAAGCATGGAAATTTCACCCATTTTATTAAATGTGGTATCAGCCAGTTTAATATTAGGTGGCACTTTATAATTAGCCATGCTAAAACTCTGTTGCGGCAGTGCACAAGTTACAGACCCAGTAATATAGCAGGTCACATTGATTTTGAAATTATTTGCAGAAGAGTATATACAAATGGTAGCCTTTTTTGTGACATTTTTAGAGCCATCTATTATGCCTGTAATAAGCTGATTAGCTTGCAAAATGTTGCAGTCAATGTCCCTGGCCAGCCTTTCACAAATAAAAGAAACTTGACTGCCTGTGTCTAATAATGCACGGGTATGTATGAATTTTCCATTATTGTCTATTAGTCTCACCATTGCAGTAGGCAATAAAACATTATTTGATTGTGCAGTGCTCGACATTGCCAAAGCATTATTAGTTGTATCTGAAGCGCAACTCTCTGGAGGTATGCTAGTCTGTGCAACATGCAATAATGTGTTATGATTTTTCTTGCACAAGGAGCATCTTAAGCGCAGTGTACACTTACCTCTATGTGCATTCAAACACAATACACACAAATTATTTCTTTTAACAAAATCCACCTTTTCATTTTCTGCGGCTAATTTAAATTGGGCACATTCATAAAGCCTATGTGGTTTTGAACAGTACTTACATTCAGTTGTAAATGCAGCTAAAGATGTTCTTTCTGGTTTTTCATGCTTGTATCTGGCTGCCATTGGTACTGCTGAGGCCAGCTGAGACCTTTCAGCAGTATTTTCTAATACAAGTGCTCTTTTCTCTAAAAAGTCCAAAAGTTCTTGTAAGGTGGGCAATTCTTTTTCGTTTCTTTCTAAGTGGAAGCCTCTAACATTATAAATATCTATTTTCCTAATCAAAATATTAACTAAAAGTGCATCCCACTGGTCAACGGGTAATCCCAAGTTTTTTAGTGCAGTTATATGTATGCTAATAACACTTATAAAATGCCTAATTTGTTGAGAGTCGCCTTTAATTGAATCAGTATCAAGTAAACTATTAATATGGTGGTTTATTATAAGTGGAATATTGTTATATCTTTTTTCAAGTAACCCAAGTGCAGATAAATAATTTTCATCAGTAAGTGGCAAGTTTTTTATTAAATCTAAAGCTTCTCCAGATAGAAAACTGCGCAAATAATAAAATTTTTGGCAACAATTGAGTTCTGTGTTGGAGTCAATGACCGAATTAAACATATTAATGAATGGAATAAAATCGATTATTTCTTTGCCATCATAGGGCTTAATGTCCATTTGAGGCAATTTAACCAACTTGCTGTTATTATTATTGCCATTGGCAGACTGCGCTGAGTTATTGCTACGGACATTTATTTCAGAATCAATCATTGTTAGGCAAGTGCTGTACTTACTCTCATATTCCTCGACATCCTCGTCATCAGAGGGATTTAGGAACATAATAGCTTTGTTCAATTGTTCGTACTCTTTAAATAATTCCATGATGCGTACCTTCCGCTCGTGCAGATATTCAACGGAAGCTGTGTGTAATTCTGATAAAGTTTGACACCTTTTTGCGAACCTAGTTATATTTGATTTAATATAACTTCTGTTACTGATGAGCTCTTTAACACTCATTTTTGATCTATAACTATTTAGAGTAACAATATAACTAAATTTTAATCCTAAACTATTTTAAGTCGCAAACGCACGGTGACTCGGACGGCGGCACAAACCAAAACAAAATGGCGGATTTTCCGTTCGTTCTTCAGTCTTCGGTTCGGTCGGTTTTCGTTCGGTCTCAGCGTCCAGCGTTGCGGACTTCGGGCGGCCTCGGACAAACTCGTATGGATGGACGGACTCGGCTCGGCACGACGCGGGAACTTTGCGCTCGCACCCAATCTTCTACCCGCCAAAACTTATGTTGCTTTTCTGAATGAAACAATATTTTCTGTCTTGATGGAGAACCAATTCGTCCCGTCCTGAATGGCCGATTCACTAGTCTTGAATTCGTTCTGGCCAATTCATCCACTTTCAAAGGACTCACCCTACAGTAGGATTAATTTGTTTGCTTTTATAGCATTCGAAGGACCATTTCGATGTTCACCACACAATATTATTCATCTTCAGCTCTTCCTTCGATAGGTTGCTAGTAGAGGTGGTGCATCAAATAATGAGAGTTGACTTGTTAAACTGACTATTTTATTATATTAGTACAGACAGAATATAGATGCGTCCGTTACATATAGTACTTTTGTGTCAACTGACGTTAGAGCGAGATGGCGATTAGTGCCATCTTCGCTAACTTTATAGTTATAATTATTAAACCTCTGGTTCATGCCTTTTCGGTCGTGAACATGAAGTAGGTTTGCGAATCGGACAACATCTATTTTTCATCCCCTTAAATGTTAAGGGGGTCCACCCTGATCTTTTTTTATTATTTTATGATAGTGTATACAAAAATACATAGAACCTTAATTTTTCACCCCTCTACGATTAACCCCTATTTTAATAGCGATAAAACACACGATGTATCTATCAAAAAAGGTGCGAACGAATGCAATATTGTTTTCTTTCTTTCTTTTTTTTAATTGTTTGAATGATTCATAATCCCACAAAAGCCAGTCCTGGGCTGCCCGCATCTATTGGATTCGGCGACCTTAACCCGGTTGGCTGTCTACCGTATAAGAAGCCAGCACTGCCCTTTCAAGTGCATGATGGCATTCGAGGACCTGTCTGCATTATGTATGAGTACATACTAGTACTCAGCGCGTAAATTTCCCGCTGCTGAGTTGGGCCTCGTTGGTCTAGTGGTTAGATGTGCCGCCTTTGGATCAACGGGTCCCGGGTTCGATTCCGGGGTCAGGCAAGTGTCTTTGTCTAAACCAGAGGCACTGGCTCGGAGTCTGGGTGTCATTTCTATCTATAATATGTATGTATTTACAAAAAATAAATGTATATAAGTAGTTTATTATCCATTTCGTTACCATAACACAAGCATTAAGTTGCTTAGCTTGGGACGAGATGGCGTTGTGCGAAATGTCCAAGGACATTTATTTATTTATATTACATGGAGCGTAATTAGCCTACTGTACCACGCTGGCCAGACAGGTTGGCACCGTCGATAGCCCACCGTCCGCCCGTATAGCCTACCGCGAAGGTGTGACGTCCAAGTGCGCGGGACGTTGCACGGGAGAGGGTGCCCGAAGGGGCGGCCGCCTGCGGACCACGGCAGCAACGTACGCGGTACCCGTGGTCCGCGCGTGAGGCCGGGTGTCGGCTCACGGCGGGTTATTTTAGTGGGTGAGGGCCCCACACTACCCCGTAGTCTCCCCGGACGCGGGATGTGCGGTCAGGCATTTCTTCCCGCCAAACCAAAAAAATAAAAAAAGGGTTTCGTTATAAGTTTTTGTACTGTTGCAGCCTTGCCATTTCTTTTTGTCGCGTCTGACACCCTCAGCATGGCATGGATATAAATTTAAATACCTACGTTATTAATAAGATCCACTGGGTTTAATAGTCATGAAGTTACTTGAGGACGATAACTTACGATGTATGTATAACAATATTACAACTCAAACTTTCCTAAAAAAAACTCACAAGTATTTGAACTAATAAGACTCACTTTTGCAAAACATAATAAGTATTTGTAAAGTACATTAAGTCTTGAAAATACCTATAACGTACGCTATAATCACAAAACATGCACAATTTCTTACATGTTCGTATAATTCAAATGAAGTTTTCTAATACGACAATTGATTAAATGAAGAAACGAATCAATTAAAAGTGCTTTTAATGAGATTTGACGTGACGATTATTCATCATCATCTTTTGAGCCCATGAGACCCACTGCTGCCTCCTCCAGTTACATCAAAAATAGTCAACAGTGCCACGCTGTCCAGACGGGTTGGCACTGGGTTTTTATCAGCCTTCTAGACCGTACTACAACCTTGCTTTGATGAGTTGAGGTCTTGCGTGCCGTCAGCATCCATACCTGTTCCATACCTGGTCCGCGAGTATAGGCCAGCGAAAAGCAACACACACTGGTTTCGGCCGGAGTGTCCTCTGTCTTCAAAGTTGCCTTGGGAGGAATAAAACCGCCGCGACACACAGTGGGTGGTGGGTTGGTAATGCTAATGAAGTCGAATCCCTACCACAACGGGAACGGAGGAACGGCTAGGTATGAGGGCCAGAGCTGCCGCCGCTAGCAGCAGCAAGGCGCTGAGCTGGATCAGGCGTTATCACATTCAGCGCCTGAAAAAGAAACGTCCAACGTCCCGCATGTACCTAGTGTGGGGTTGGGGAACGTCCTGAGCTCCCATCAAAGTTTTAGTGGTTAGGCTGGGGCGTAAATAACCATCTTTCCGTCCCCTGGGGGGTCTCACGTAACCGGCATAGCTCTCTGCCGTGAGTAGAAGGTTTAATCAAGTTTCTTCGCGAAACTCATCAATACAACCCTCCAAGCTCATAAAGGTGCAAGAATGACTTTGAGCTTGAAAAAGTTTTTCTTGCACCTTTATTAGCTTGGAGGGTTGTATTGATGATTTTGATGATTATAATTCTATAACTACATACGTCTTACAGCCGCGAATAACATTTTAATCAACATACAACCCAGCACTGACCTGCAAATTGCTTAAAACGTAAGAAAATTTGAATTTCGCGGGCTACCCTGGAACATTTACCTTAAGGCGTGTAGTCTGCCTCTTGCGTTCGTCTCTCATGACGCCCTCAGCATGGAATGGGTAAAATAAATCCGTCACCATACGAACGCTTATTGTAACATTGATAATATGTTCTTTTTTCGAATATGTTTGTCGATGACAGTATTATGCAATAAAAAATGAAAGAACCGATTTGAGAATCTCTTCTTTTCACACGTACTACTACTACTACCACTAAAGCCATAAATTACCCACGACTGCGTCGGGCCTCCACCCATCACAGGGAGGGTAATAAGCCTACTGTGCCATGGTGGCCAGACGGGTCGGCACAGGTTTTCGTTTCAAGTTTTTCGTCTCTTGCGGCTAGGTCTTCAGCCCTGTCATTTCGTTATGTCGGCTCTACGACACTCTCAGGTTGGAATGGGGTGGTGACACCATGTGTTCCAAATCCGTCACCACACGGACTTTCTCGTAGCGAGTTAAGAATAAGAAAGCGGCGTTGATCTTGAAAGTCTATTTAGCGGAATTTCCAGCGATACTTAGGTAAAGGAATTTATAATTATAATGACATTCCTAGTGTGGAATTCACAAATTGCGACGAAGATTGATTGACTGGGGTCATTTAATTCTCATTTAAAGCCTGAAATAGACCTTTAAATAAAATTATAACTTTTAGTCTGAGCATAATGGCCTAAGAAGTAGAAGAAGTACAAAGGAAACTTCGAAGAACTTGGACGCGGAAGTCACTGGTGAATTTAGGGTGGAGCTACGCAGTTTTCCTTGTGGTGACGCCTTAGAATACATAGTGACCACCCAATTCCATCCTGCGGGTGTCGTAAGAGCCGACAAAAGGAAATGACAAGCCCAATAAACTAGCCACAAGAGAAGGAAATCTTGATATTCTCTGGCCAGCGTGGCACAGTAGGCTAATGTAGTTAGAGGAGGCCCGACTCAGCAGTGGGTCAATTATGGGGTGAGAAATAGAATTGGGTGGTGTCACTATGTAATCCAAAACCGTCACCACAAAATACCGGCGAAGCCTGACCCAAAATTCACCAGTAAATTCAGAGTCCAAGTTATAATCTTGGAAGTTGCCTTTGTACGGTGGCTCATAAAATTGAAAATTTAAACTTCACCCGGCGACATAAAGTGCTCGTAAAATTACATTCGTATAAAGTAATATAGCAGTGCGGAAATATAAAATTGTAAGCACGCCGTAAAAAAGGCACTAAAATGCACTGGATCAAGGCTCAGCATGGCATCATTTACGCTGGCTCTCTTCAAAGGTATGACATATTTTATAGCTTACGCAGGAGCTGGGACTTAGCAGTTTGGGAATTTTCAGAAACTAGACAATGTGGCGAAGGACTTAGAATACATACTGTTACAAGCTCAAAATGGTTTCTGCTTCCATTCGCGACATATGTAGCCACAGACAGATAAGTCTAATTTTACAACCACTCTTTTTGTTGGACCGTCAAAAATGACGTACGTGTAATGAATACACGACTTAGTCCGAAAATATTCCAATAATACCTTAGAATATTAGGCATACAAATTCTTCGGATTTGTGGGAAATAGCGAGGTACACTCACCCTAGCAAAATTGTGCATTTATAATATCAGTGGCGATATTAAGAGATCTTCGATACTCAACGATTTGTCTTCAAGCGACTACCGCCGTACAAAGCGAGTCGCGGGACGAATGCCGGCGACGCGACTCGTGTACGAACCTCAATGGATTTGTATGGCGGTAGTCGCTTGAAGACTGAAATCGTTAAGTATCGAAGATTTGCGTAGCCTTGTGTACGAAGGGCCTTACTACTAAGATTCATTAGATGTCGTACCAGTGACTTCCAGTGACCTTTTAAAGATGGTTCGTCCAACTACTGCTGCACCTAGTGCACCCCCATAAACAAAGCGATATTTAGCCACGTCGCATCTAACTATCCTGCAGATATCCTAGTTTCTCGTTATACGATGCCAAGAACTCAATTTCACTTTCACCTAGTGAAACGGAAAGAGATATTTACAGAATACAACAAGCAAACTGAAAAGACTCGTCTCAGCGCATATGCATTTATGGGAGAAGAGATCAGGTTGTACCTACTGTGCCCCATTTTGAAAGTCTGCTAAGCTGCGAATACGATAGACGAGCCGTGCATGAAAGAGCGCAAGCCCAACCGCTCGCTTGCAGTGTCAAGTGTGGACGTGCTACGCGCATACAACAATCACGCTCCTCGAACATGCGAGCGCTTCGCAAAAACCAACATCGGGCGGAGCACGGTCGAGCATGAGCCGAATGCTCGAAGCGCGCTCGTTCGAGGCTCGTAAGCCGATCTACACTACACGAATTTCAGCTCCGCTCGTGCTCGGCTCGTCTAGCATATACGCAGCTCTAGGAAAATATTACCACTAGTTCACTCTGAAGTAGTGGTAATAGACGGGCCAAACTAATGCATTTAAGGTAACCTGAAAACTTGCCCGACTTACCAAAATTCATTAAAAATAATTCAACCAGGAAGTTTTTTACAGCCTCAACTCTCCTCGGGATGCTGTTGAATTCCATAGAAAGAACGAATTCCATAGAAGCTACAGGTCAGTTGACCCCTATTCCAGAAATACAGAAACTCATAGAATACCTCAAACCGTATTTCCAAACTATTATCGAGGTTAGCACACAGACCAAAACGGAATATGAGGGACATAATAACCGCAGAAGTGTGTCTGTCCTTCAAACTGTCATACGACTTAAAGTCGAGGAACTGAAGAAATTTCTAGAAGACAACGATTACGCGGAGCAGGATACAAGAATAGTATCACCAGCTATACAAAGACAGAGAGACACAAAATCGGCGGGGCCGTTTAAGAATGAACTAAAGATATACAAGTTGAAGAGAGACAAAATAAAGAGAATGTTGCAGGAGCAAAAGGTTTCCAACAAAACCAGGGCTTTGGTTATGAACACTTTAGATAGTGTTCTGGCTCTGCTTAACAAAAATCAGTGTATGTGGAAATCTACCAACACCCTCAGGTTGGGATTGGAGTCCGACATTCAGGGTTTTGGTGGCTCTTTAAAACGCCTTAATGAATCGTATGGAGATAATGCTTTGTTTCAAAGTTTTTACGCACAGATTTCTAACGGTTCAAAATACGGAATTCATTGTGAACTGGTAAAAAAGGATGATACAAGCGAATTATTTGGTAAACCAAATAAAAATCTTAAAGAAAATATCAGTTGTAAAAATTTCAAACTTTGCTCGGAGGAGCTGAGCAAATTTATGTTAGATTTCTATGGTAAATTAAATGACACGGCCGTCGCCTCGATCAAAAACTATGCCGCAATGTATAAAGAGGACGTAAAAATGGACAATGAGAATGAAAAAAATAACGTCGTGAAAACAATAAACCGAATAGGCGACATAGCCGGGCGCAAAACTGACAGTTCTTTCATTAGACTCGTAAAAAACTTCACTGTTGACGAAAATAAAAATAAATCCGCCAACATCATACATTTGACAAAATACGTTGAGAACACCGTTGCAGATTTAAAAAAGTGTGTAGAAAGACGTATTGAGAAAGAATTAAAAACTTTACACATGGCTGTTCGTGACAAAGTGAATGATGATTTGGTTAAAGACTTGAGCGCCGAGCTGGAAAAGACAGAAAATACTTACAAAGACAAAATTTGTAGTTGTTTCGTGACTTGCAATGGAAAGTTTAGAAATATTGGCAGAGAAGGATCAGGGGATCTGGAGAATGATGTTTTCGTGAAACTAGAAGTGGCCGTTGATGATAATAGGAAGAACAATGAGGTCTTCCGCAGAAGGGTTATGAGGAGATTCAACACGCCAGCACAAAGCACATACAATAACATCAGACTAACTCGAACTACGTCATTCAAATCCATTATATCCAATGCAATAAATGAAACGATATCGAAAGTTTAACTTGTTGTTTTATTTTAAATCTTATCCTTTATACATTTTCGCAGCTTATAAAAATAGTGCAGTCTTATGAACACATCTTTTATCTCTCATAGTGCTCTAGACCAATATTTTTACATTACTTAAATAAATACAATCCTAATAATTCTAAAAGTCATTAAACAACTATTCATTTCATCCTAAACAGCAATTTGCAAGTAGGTAGATCACGTGCCATTGTAGCATCGACATCACTACATAGTATAAAACAAAGTCACTGTCGCCTGTCCGTCCCTATGTATGCATAAATCTTCAAAACTACGCAACGGATTTTGAAGCGGTTTTTTTTAATAGATAGAGTGATTCAAGAGGAAGGTTTATATGTATAACCCATCCCCGCTTTGCACGGGCGAAGCCGGGGTGGGCCACTAGTCTGTTTATAAAAAAGGAACTAGCCCAATTGAAACAGAGACGAAGACTGACCAGCAGTTAGAAAACTTCTCTTTAGAAGTTAGAAATACTTTTCAGAATATGAAAGAACACACAGGATGTGTGATAACAACAAGAAACAATGTTTTTCTCAGGGCCAGTCCACACGGCGCGTTGCGTCTCCGTTGCGTCGACGCAGCGCTGCGTTTTAAATACTATTAAATCATAGTGTTCACACGGCGCGCTGCGTCGACGCAACGCACACATGACGGAACTGCAGCCCCCGAGACGAAGCGGGCGGGGGTGTACACATTGTGACGACGGAACGGCAGCGCTCAGTTGCCTGTGCGTTGATCTGCGTTATTTCTTAATGAAAATAAGGGACAGATCCAATAACATCTAGTGATTTTGCGTTGAGTTCGGCGGTGACACAGGAATAGGAGCAATGTCAGACGTCTTTTCCGATCAATGCTTTCGATAGACTGATGCGATATTTTTATAAAATGCTTGCCGCAACTGTGCGTCGCCGCCGCGACGTCGGAACGTTATTACTGCGTCGTAGTAACGCAACGCAACGCGCCGTGTGTACTGGCCCTCAGTCAAAAATCTAACAAGGTGTTTTCTAACCCACCCACCCCCTGTGTCTGTACACTTTACCACCGCATTATTACAGTAATTTTACTTTAAGATGGAACCCAGTCCCGTTTTAAATCCTTTTTAATAGGCATCGGTGTATATTAAGGGGAAGTGTTGCACCCTACCACTGGACCAGGCAATGGTAAGACACGCGCCCTCCGCGAAGTTTTGTTGGAATGCCATGGTCGAAGGCACCTCAGTGTCGGCACCGCAGACGAAACAGCTGAAGACAAGAGAAACCCGACTTATTTTTTTATAATAAAACCAAACCCCTGCACTTCACTAGTCTTAAAACATTAACATGTTCACTCAATGATGTTAGAAGTAAAAAGGTGTAGATGGGTTATAAGCGGTCAGCAAGCGGCACGTTAAAAGTAGGCTAATTAGCAAACCTGACCTCATTGTTGCGTCGCTGGCGTCAACAAATGCACGTCAAGAGCCGTGTGTAAAAAGTGCTATAAAACAATTGAAAATGTTATGAGATATTGCACAAACTACTCTAACAAAACTTCTAAAAGTCAAGGAATCACTTATCATTCGTAACTATCACTATTTTCGTAATATAATTAATATTTTTTACAAATTAATAATGTTATTCGTAAAATATGGCGATAAAAATCAATGAGTGGAACAAAAGTATCTTCATTACCAAGTGCAAAAGAGATAGATGTCATTACGCGTCACAGACTATAGAGAAACAGACATGTGAGCTGGCTAACGGAGCAGGTACAAAGGTTAGGTTATTAGGTGATGTTATTTTTTGTAACGCAGTTGTTATTTAAATTAAATTGTTTTATTTTTTGAGCTGTGTTACTTGAGTAATAAATAAACTATTAATACAGGGCAATTTTTAATTAACATACATCTCAGAAGGTGGAGTTCTCATGATTATAAACCACTTTTACTATGGGAACAACCCCGAAAATGCGAAAAAAAACGGCTGTTTCTAACATATATGTTTACTTAACGAGACAAAATGTTTTTACAAAATATTTTTAGACATAAAACTTGGTAGGGCAAAATGTTATGTCTGATTTAATTAATCTATATTGTTTCTAGTGCATGTGACGACGCATCACAACAAATTATATTTGTCTCTATTTAGCACGTGATTATTAAATCATACCATCCTACTTTCACGACTCATCTAAAGTAGTGTGCATATTAAGTTAACTATGTGTGCGTTGGCTTGCCATTTTTATAGATCTAATGTTGTTCAGGTAACGTATCTACACCTTTTAATTGTAACATCATTGTGTTCACTGCCTATATTCTTCGCATACTATACTAGCACTACACTATTCAGCCCATAAATGACCCACTGCTGAGTCGGGTCTCCAATTACATGGATGGTAATTGTGTTGCCTTGTGTGCCAGGAAACCCTGTGCCAACCTGTCTGGCCAGAGGTTCCTATCAAGTTTTCCTTCTATTGTGGCTAGGTTATCGACCTTGTTATTTCCTTTTGTTCGTCGGTCGACACCCACAGGATGGAATGGGGTGGTGACACTATGTATTCTAAATCCGTCACCACACGGACAATTCTTCGCATAATATGTTTTATTTCTAAAACGCATATCAAGCAGTTTGAGATTAAAATAAGTTTAATATGTAACTAAATTCCCACACGGTGGACCAATGACGTGGTTAAGATCGCTGTAAAACGATTGATGCAGGCGGCCCAGGACCGGCCTCTGTGGAAATCCTTGGCGGAGGCCCATGTCCAGCAGTGGACGTCTTTAGGCTGAAATGATGATGATGATGATAAAACTAAATAAGTCCAGAATTTCAGAGTGCCAGTTGGAAAAGGCCATTTATATGGAAACAAGTCTGATATAGAGGTGTCATTAACATGAACAGCTAAATCATGTAGTTTTTAACATAAAACTCTTATTCAAAACTAACATCATCATCACGCGGCCCTTGTCTTATGCTAGGTAGTAGTCTCCATACATATTCCTTTTATTTTTATAGTGAAGGAAACCTTTTATATGTCCCCAGCCGGGGGACGGGGCTGTGGTATGTGGGAGTCCCGGTCGCGTGAAGTTGGTAAGTTGCGACCAGTGTACCCACTAAAACCTACCACTATTAATCGTCTCGAGCCTGCTGCCGTACGGGAAACGACATAATCTTTCCGTTTTGTCTCCATACACCTATCGGTAGTCACATCTACATTCACATCTTTCATACGCACGTTCCATATATCTCATTTTGGATCTCCCACAACAGGTAGAGAGAGAGAAAGAGAAACAGATAGAGAAAGAGATCTAATGATCTTTTCTCTTTATCTTTTATTTAGGAAACTAAACTCCTGGACTATGTATAACCTGTATCGTAGAGGCAGTTTACAAACATGAAATTAACGAACACAAGTAACACCCAGACTCGGAGCACTTGCTTCGAGTCTGGGTGTTACTTGTGTTCGTTAATTTCACTTGCCTCTGGTTTACACAAAGACACTTGCCCGACCCCGGAATCGAACCTGGGACCCGTTGATCTAAAGGCGACACATCTACCCCTTAGAACAACGAGTCAAATGTGCTACATACGGGAGCTATGGGGCAGTAGACAAACTCACCAGGGTGTGATCTTCAACTGCATTTGTAAATGTGTGGTGCAGAACACAGCAATCAGGTGTGACTCCTCAAACATGAGAGCCAAGTATTTACCGGAGGGGTCCCAACACATGTCCAGAACGGGACCCCCTACTGGGTCCCCAGAGGACAGTTCCACTTTGGTAACATCTAGAACTGGCAAGGCCTTGCTGCTTTGTACACCTGCAAAAATAAGTTTTCTTGCATATCAATAAGGTTCCAGAGTTCTGCCTCTGGATAGCAGCACAGTTCACTTTTTCAAGGTTGGGGATACGTCCATATGCTGTACCACACACCCATAGAGGAATTTAGGAACTTTTTTTTGTACATGACTAGGGTGCTGTTTAACCCCGTGGAGATACAGTCAGGGCCCACTGGGCAGCAAGCGCGGGCCGGTACACTCCCGGGACGTTTAGTGGGTATGCTTCCGACTCCTCACAGAGGCGGAGTGGACTCCCACACACCCCCTGTTGGCTATCCCCAGACTGGCGAGGATAGTCCATAAAGGATTGTAACGAGAGCCAAAAAAAAAATTATGCATACCCTTGGGTTTTTGGGCTGCATACCCCGTAAGTTAAAGAATATATACATATAATCACGCCTCTTTCCCGTAGGGGTAGGCAGAGACCACTTCTTTCCACTTGCTACGATCCATACATACTTGTTTCGCTTCGTCCACTTTCATTATTCCCTTCATACATGCTCTTCGGTTTAGGGTACTCTTGACCTGGCCTTTTTTCAAGACGTCCGTGATTTGGTCTTGAAACGTCCGCCTAGGTCTTCCCCTTCCAACACTTTCATTCACACTCGCCTTATACACTTTTTTCGTCAATCGTTCTTCATTCATTCTCTCGACATGGCCAAACCATCTCAGCATACCTTTCTCAATTTTTGTCACTACATCTTCATTCAGACCACAACGCTTCCTTATCTCACTATTTCTTATCCTGTCACACAGTTTAACTCCTATCATACTTCTTAACGCTCTCATCTCAACTGCATTTATTCTGCTTTCATGTTTCTTCTGCCATACCCAACTTTCACTTCCATACATGAGTGTCGGAACCAACACTCCCTCATGCACAGCCAGACGAGCCTTGTTAGACACCTTCCGACTGCTCATAAAGGAGTGCAAAGCTCCGTTCACCATGTTCCCTATCCAAGAATATATATAAGTGCTAAAATTACCAGTTAAGAGGCCTGTGTTGGTGAGCGCATAAATAATGGGTTCCCCCTTGGCGGCGAACAGGAGGATGTCCCGCGGGCCCCAGCAGGCTGCCACAACGCGTTGCCCTCGGGCACACCACCGCTCTGGCGTCCAACGATTTGTTTCCCAAACCCTGGCAGAAAAAATCTATGGCAATCAGCCAGGTTTCATTTCCTTAATCCAAATAAAACCTCTCGATGTCAGTGCCGACTTTTGCTCACAGCTACCTCACATAATTCACTAATTGCGATTCCAGAGATTATACGATGTCTACTTAGATTCAGCCTCATGAACTACAAAATTTAAAAAAAATCGATATTCCGTGTGGTGGTTGTATGTAAAATACAAAGTGTCAGCATATGCTTTTATCACTATCACTACATATTAAAAATCTCGTCTCTCGTCTGTCCGTCCCTTTTTTTATTAGCGGTTTTTTTATTAGCTAAAGTGATTTAAGAGGAAGGTTTATAAGTATAATACATCCATAATATAGTAGAGAAACACTGATAAATTTAGAGTTTCATCATTGGACCCGTGCGAAGCCGGGGCGAGTCGCTAGTTAATCACTATATCAATGCACTGTCATATTTCAATAGTATGACAGTGGATGGCCAGAGAGGCCTTTATTTTTTTCATTAGAAATCCATGTATCCATAGCTGGCCATTGGGGATTAACCAGAGATTATCCCGCATCAGAGCCATGGATTCTAGAGGAAGCATGTCATGAGACAAGCTGGGAAACATCCAATTATAAAGGCTATAAATCACTATCACTACACATTATGAAACAAAGTTGCTGTCATCTGTCTGTCCCAATGTATGCTTAAATATTTAAAACTACGCACCGGATTTTGAAGAGGTTATTTTTTTAATAGATAGAGTGATTCAAGAGGAAGGTTTATATGTATAATACATGCATAATATAGTAGATAAACACTGATAAATTTAGAGGATCATCATTGCAACCATGTGGAGCCATGGCAGGTTGCTAGTAAATCATCCTTCTGCAGGGCCGTTGTGTCGCAGAGGGTATACCGCTGGGGTTTTAGTGGGTAGATGACCCTTGTCGGCGTCCCATATCATCACCGACCTCTCCCCCGGAGGGTGGTGGTATGCATAAAGCATTTTCCCAGTAACAACAACAAAAAAAAAAGATTGCTAGTAAATAATAAATAGAATCACTTACCTGAATATAATAGAAGATGTGGCAGCAAAAACTTTGGTTGCATCAAAAGACCAACGGGCAAATACAATGCCACCACCAGCGACCCTTCGCAACGGCACAGCAGTTTCCATGGCAACATCCCAAACAAGCATGGACATGTCGGCACCTGAACAGCTGATGAGAAGGTCACCATTTGGAGACCAGCTGACATCTGTAACTGGGCTATGGTCTGCCCTGAAATCAATTTAAAATGAGCATTACTGCGAGACACATAGAACTCTTTAGAAAATGAATGATTTTGCTCCTTAGCGATAAGGCCGCCTATTGTGCAAATGACAAAAAATGTATACTGTCGTAAGTTTTTCCTACTGTGTAATACTGTTTCTTTTTTTTTTTGTTATTTGTACAATAAAGAGTTATCTATCTATCTATCTAAAATGCCTATAAGAAAAAGGAATCGTTATTATCCCTATCTCCTCATTTCTTTTTTTTTTTCATTTATTTTGGCAATAAACAGCAATTTTGGCCCAGCATTGACCCACTACTGAGTATGCCTTTTGTGCCACATTGGCATGATGGGTAAGGCATCACCTAGCTGAGGTGATGCCTTTAGTCACATCTTATGAGACCCTCAGGATGGTGTGAGTTGGTGACATTGTGTATTCAAAATTAGTTACAATGCAAAATCATAATTCCTAAGATATAAAATTAATAATTCATCTTTTTTTTTAATAATTTATACATTGTTGCTCAGTAAACATATAAAAACTGGAACATATTACAAAAAACATCTATATTGCAGCAAAAGATATTTTATTAGCTGGCAATGCATAAAATCTGTTGTTACATACCTTTTCAAAACAACAGCATTACTTGAAGATGGCTTTGTGAACATAGAATTTGGATCCACAGTCCACACAATTACTCCCTGCTCACATCCTACAGCCAGTTCTGACGCAGACAGTGGCCTCCAACTCAATGAAGATACATGACCTTGTGCCTTACATTTTAAAGTCGAGACAAACGAAACTTCTGTGCAATATATCCGTACATTATCATCAGCTGTAGCAACAGCTATTTTTGTTGTGTGTGGATGCCATGATAGGCATTTTATAGGAGCACCAGCCCAGTTCCTTGTCCTTGAATAGTTAGTCACAATTTTTGGCCCAATATCTTTTAAATGAGGTTGTAGAAAATACTGGAAAGCTGTGAATACATTAGCTACTTTTAAGATATATGACGCAGCAAGGGCCAGAACTTGACTCTCTCGGTTAACTGTAGGGTCTGCAGCCACATTCAGAGCTTCTAGAAACCCTTGTTTGTACCAAACACTAGTGATTTTCTTGAGAAGGTTGTCATCAACGTCTATGTACATGGAAATATTCTCATCAGTGGTTCTGTGATGATGCATGTCTCGAGCCACGTTGATAATAGGATGGTTTTTTGTCTGAAAGGAAACTAAATCTAAGAATTCTAGTCATTTTCGAATTACCGAGAATATTTTAGAACATAACCTTACCGAATTGGTGAACGTTGATATATTCCCATAACGAGCATTTCCACAACAATATACTTCATTAAGCTTACAGAACGGGATGTCTTCAGCCGGAGGGAGCTCAGGAAACCCATGAAATGCCGACATTTTAGTTTTCTAAGGTAATTCTAACTATTTAATTTAACCGGCAAACTGGCAAAAGTATTCGAATTTGAGATTTGTTGACTTTTGAGAATGACATTGACAGTCGAAGACACTGATAAAGTCAGAGAGGCAAACACATATACCATACTGCCATATGTATTTGCATTTTTTTAAATATTATCTTATTTCTGCCTAACACTACACTTATGAACTAAAATAACAGCGTATTGTTTCACAGGCATTGTAAAGAACAGCTCAAACTAATCTCACAACATTACAAATACTTAGAGCTTGTCATCAAAACCATTAGCACAATTACTTAGGGTATTTTTATGAGCTGTGAGTCGCATAATTTCTGTCGCAGAAATTTTGCCCACCAGAAATTCTGTTGGGCTGCCAGACGGGCGCATTTTATTCAATCTTTACCTGACTGACGCTTGATGCGTTTGGGAATCGTGAAAGTAATACGAAGCATTTCACAATTAACAGAAATTATGATGCTTTTTTTCATATAAATATAAGACAACTTGAGGGTTCAAACTCAAACTCAAACCATTTATTTCAATTGAACCTATTTACTGGTGTTTTTGAAAAGTCAAAAGTGAAGTTAGGAATCTAGTTGCATGTTCCAAAAAGTAGATCCTATGGAGAAGAACAGGCAAGAAACTCCATGGACACTCTTTTTATCATATTTTCTGTTACAAGCATCTGATTGGGTTACATTGATTTCGTGTTTATCTAAAGTAAGCTAAGATGTGAGGACAATGTAACATATTGCACAACAGAAGTGTCCAGGAGATCAATATAAAGCTATGTAGGTATGTCAATAGCAGTTAAGGGATGACCGGCCCCAACTAGCGGCACCCGATCACGAGCATGACGCATGTGCCAGCCATCCCCCAGCTCAACCATATTTTAGGGAACCGAAGGACCCGACACACATGACACCACCAGCATGACCTTTAAGCGAGCATGACATACTCTCAACTGCTTGTTTATATGATAAGTTATATAAATACGGTGACTACCTAAATAGTGCTCACATTTACAATTCCAAACTTCTAAACAATTATACAAAATAAAATGATAAACGTCCTGTATAATACGAAGGTCCTGTATACTCGATATAAAAAAAAAAACAAAGACAAATTAGTCCTACTCAGTGGTAAAAAAAACAAGGAACATGAATATTTAATAAATCCATGATGTCAAAAATAATATTATGAGATAGGTACATGTCATTATGAGATAGGTTAGATTATAACCCAAAATATGATTATAACAGTTTTACTAGGTTTAGATTTTGACTAGCAATTGAATTGTATCAGATATCAAAAATCGGTATGATTCAATCCCAACAACCGACTGAGCAAGACTTTGCTTAAATTGCCGATCAATTAATTGCATTTCCCACTATCTGCTAGGCTAAGAAGTGGGTATCTTCTATAAGCACCTTTTTCAGTTATCATCCTAATATCTCTATATATAAAAATGAATAGCTGTTCGTTAGTCTCGCTAAAACTCGAAAACGGCTGGAGCGATTTGGCTAATTTTGGTCTTGAAATATTCGTGTGAGTCCAGGGAAGGTTTAAGAGTCTAGAGAAAACATTGATATTGTAAGTAAAATAATAAAAACAACAATTTTATTTCCCCATACAAACTGTTACCTGTCAAACATTTGACGTTCGTCCCGACGGTTCGCTATTTTTGGCATAATTACTTTTTTCTTTTTTAATTACATTAAATAAGGGATTGGAATCGATAAGAAAAGGCGGTATATATATTTATTATTAATCATTCTAATTCGAATTCAATATTCATAGTTCAGACAGGACAACGTCTGTCGGGTCAGCTAGTACGCAATAAAAATGTAAAAAATTAACGACTACTACTACTTTGTGTAAATGAATTGTTTCTAATAAACAGTTTTCTGTCTTTCAGGATATTGTTGGTTTATGAAGCTTTGTTTTTATTTCTTGACCAGTCGAGCGCAGGGTTGACACAAATAAACTCAGAATAAGCATCAGCATTTTTATTAAAACAACATTAGAATAAAGATTCAGATTGTCGTACATAAACATAACACACATTACGTAGGTAAATCGTACAAAATTGCAAAGCCTTACTCTAATATTGCAACAATGGTATCACTTGCATTAAAATCTCTTTACATTCATAATATTAAAGTAATACCCTATCTTCTTTATTTATAAAATATTTTGGCCTAGTTTATTAAAGCCAAAATTGCTTTGCCGTTGTTATATTTTATTTATTATAACATTCAAACAATATATAAGTAGATTTACAATTTTTACACAACTATAGTAAAAATAAGTACCTATACAAGTTTAAGATACTCAAGTCGTAAAAGATATTATGAACGCCAAATTTACAATACGTATCTTATTTAGCAGATACATACGAAAATTTGGCAGAAATATCGTCAAATAACTATTAAATTAATAATTTCAGTTTTGTTTGTATACATTAAAGAACTGCTGTTCATACATCGTAATACGTAGGATTTTTCTCTTTTAGCGTCACACAGTTTGTGTATAAGTGTAAAGTTAAACAAAATTGATACTCACATCTATCACATCTAAATATAGTCGACTTAAGAAAATCTCGTCACTATAAAGTAACTTATTTTAACCGCCTATTCAATAATTTCACAAGATATTTGGACACGCATACAAAATAATATAGTTACGTTCAGTATAAATTAATATATTATTAAAATGGATCACTATTCAATCTTAATGGACGAGAGAGCAAAAAGAGCAACGTACTAAAATCTAAGTGACTTTAAATATATATATCTACGACTACCAACCCTACGTTTAAGGCTAGTTTTAAACTACACTATCCGAACGCAATACAGTTCAAGGCACAGCCAATAAAGTCATAGTGCGAAAAAGTATCAAATACGAAAAAAAAATACCAGCTAGTTCGTAAAATACGAGTAATTTTTTTTGTGCTATTTATTAAGTGCACAATGTATATGAATAAATTCTTATTACTCAGTTATGGGATTTATAGCTGATTCGTGTGTCCTTTGTCTAAGAATCAAAGTAATTTAAAAAAGCTCATTATAGCTCTTTTTTTTATTCCAGATTCAAAGTTCGTCATTCGAATGATGAGAAGAGCCCGAATTCGGTTTAAAAATAAATTTTAAATTTTTTTTTTAATAATAGACAGTTATTTGTGACAAATCCGCACTGTGACCAAATTACTGGTCCAACTTATTCAAGTAGATTAAGTTTGCTGTTCGTTTTGCGTAGTTGCGCTCGCCATGGTATTATTTTTTCATTCATTCTTTCATTCTCTTGTTTGCCATTCTGTGTTGAGTGACCTGTAAAATGACAGATTTTAAAATAATTGTCTCTCCGTAAACACAACAGGTTGCAGTACCACACTCCAAACTGAAAGAGACTTTAAAGCTTTAGTCGATTATGGAAGGCAGGAGACAGACCATAAATCCGCAAAAGAAGAAAAACGTTATATAATATAAATATAAATATGGTTGGACATTTCACAACGCCATCTCGTCCCAAGCTAAGCAACTTAATGCTTGTTATGGTAACGAGATGGATGATAAACTAGTTATATACATTTTTTTTTTGTAAATACATACATTTATATATAGAAATGACACCCAGACTCCGAGCCAGTGCCTCTGGTTTAGACAAAGACACTTGCCCGACCCGGGAATCGAACCCGGGACCCGTTGATCCAAAGGCGGCACATCTAACCACTAGACCAACGACCTAACCCCTCTGGATACCGTGGCACAGTAGGCCAATTTCCTTCCATGATCTCGGTAGAGGCCCGCCTAGCAGTGTACCCTATATACTTATGGCAGTGATTATACTCCCACGCTAAGTGGCGTCTCCAGGATTTCTGGATGCTGATAGTTCATATTTTTGCAAAACGTATGTATACCGAAGTCCGCGTGGTGACGGATTTAGAATACTTCACCAACCCATACCATTCTGAGAGTGTCGCAAGAGGCAACTAAAGTAACAAGCGGCACACCACCTAGGCGCAAGAGAAGGAAAACCTGATACAAACCCTCTACAAACTCGTCTTGCCAGCGTGGCCCAGTTGGCTAATTTCCCTCCATCAATTTGGGGGAGGCCGACTCAGTAGTGGGTAATTTATGGGCTGAAATGTCGTATTCTGGTAAGCTACAGGTACTTACCATTGCAAAGTTCTGTAGACATATTGGCTTCCGATGGTGCCCGCACCGGCTGCGCAGGTTGCACTGGTGTGTCATAACATAGGGATATATTGTCTATGGATGCCGCGCGCTGCGTCCCACAAGGATACGACCGCCATCCATTGGATTGGCCGTTGGTCTCTTCTACTTTGGGAGTGTAGAGAGACTGTCTGGAATAGAAATGGAAAAGAAATCGATTAGAGATGGTGTTTTTGCACCACTAAGTTAGAACTCTAACGGACTCTTTGCCTGATGAAAGCATGACGCTGGTAGCTTAGGGAAATTGGAGCTCAAGCAGGACCACAACATCATCGAAGGGTGCTGTTATTTGACTGCAGCACTATATAAGGTGGAGATTCTTTCTCAGTCAGGCTCTAGCGAGCCGGTAATCCCCTAAGCCCTACCTATCTTTAAGCCTCTCATAATATCTAACCGTATCGTCAAATAGATGAGCAGCTTTTTCAAAAATAGCTAATCTCTTAGACGTAAGGTTGTTTCGCCAGCTGACCTCTACGCGGCGAGTCTCAGAGTCTTATGGTTTCAGAGATATCTACCACCACTACTACTCAGCCCATAAATGACCCACTGCTGAATCGGGCCCAACCACTGGGAGAAAAAATAGCCAACTGTGCCACGCTGGCCAGACGGGTTGGCACAGGCTTACGTTTCAAGTTTTCCTTCTCTTCCGGCTAGGTTATCGGCCTTGGCGTGGTTCTGCATCAGATCCCACAATGCCGCAACAGGACGCGAGTTGGAGCACCCCGGGGAGTTTTAGTGGGTAGGCCCCCACTATGGGGGAGAGTCCCACACTCCCCTCGCTGGCCATCCCCGTGGCCGACGAGGAAGTCCATAAAGGACTTTACCCCGGGCGAACAAAAAAAAAAAAAAAAAAAAGGTTATCGGCCTTCTAATCCTTTCGTCGGCTCTTACAACACCCTCAGGATAGAATGGGGTAGTGACACCGTGTATTCTAAATCCGTCACCACACGGACTCCAGAGATATCGTGATGAGTCAATTTAAAGGTGGAAATTTCTTACATGTATATAGACTCAGGAAAAACAAATATGAATGGCTTTTACTCACGATTTAGACTGTATTCTAAGCCCGACCCCACACCATTACCACCACTTGGCCCATTACTTAAAACTAGTTAATAAAACAGACCTCAACCTGGTCTCGGCCTCCTCTCTGCGTTGCAACAGCTGTCTCTTCCACGCAGGCACCGCAGCCACTCTCCTTCTCTCTGCTTCTCCCGCCAACTGATTCTCCAGGTCCTTGCGAGCCTTCTCAGCTGCCCTCTTGGCCAACATCTGGCGCTTCCAAGCTGGGATAACGTTACCAGCTGCATCCCGTTCCGGGACCTGCGAATACTTCACCCGTCGACCAACCATCTTCTTTTTTGAGGCGCACAAAGACGCGTTTTGATATTGGTGTCGATTTATAAGGTGCTAGCAAATCAGATTATTCCTTATGGTGCTACAGTTTATACTTTTGTGTACTGAGAAAGAAGGTCTGTTAGCTCTAAATATATTGGAATCTAAGTATATGTTAGCACCTTATAAGAAGAGGATTGGTTAAGAGGGTTGGTTCGTGTTATTAGGGAATTTTGGGTGTTATGGTTATCGACATCAGTATCAATATTATTAGATTAGTAGGTAAGATTAATGTTAGATAATTTAAGACATTTAGCAAACAAATCTTGGAAGGGGATTTTTGGAATGGCTTATTAAATCTATTACAGAGTCTAGGTGTTAGTATACTGCCCATGTCATTCATAATTCTGTACTTTATACATTTTGTTACTGCCTCGTTGGTCTAGGGGTTAGATGTGCTTTTGGATCAACGGGTCCCGGGTTCGATTCCGGGGTCGGGCAAGTGTCTTTGTCTAAACCAGAGGTAATTGCTCTGAGTCTGCGTGTCATTTGTGTTCGTGAATTTCGTGGCTGTAAACTGTCCCCGCGATACGGAAATACCTAGTGGTAACCTAGGTTTTAAACGAAACACCTCGTTTAAAAAAATAGAAAACAAAAATGAACAGTAAATTATATTGTAGGTAGGTAGGTGTTTCTTTAGCATCAAGTTAGTATTAAGTAGAAATCTTTACGATGTTTATGGTATTGAAATACACATATTATGTTCCACTTTTCAAATGACGTTCGTCGATTTTTGAAGGCACTAAGTAGTTCATTCGTCATCGCTCCCTAGACCGGCTGGTGTAAACATTATGGCTCAACCGACGTAGCTTCTTAGCTCATCAACTACATCTTGGTCTACACCATTAATCTACTCAAGAATAGCAGTAAATAACAGCTATAAGTTGATAGCAGCTGTAGGGGTTATAACACACGCAATCCCGAAGCGCGAACCGTGAATCTAACGGAAATCTGCGGCTAAGAAAACAGACATGTTCCATACTAGTTTTTGCAAGTACATACAAACATAATGTCTAGCTAAGTTATAGCTACGTTCACAGTTACATTACTAAACCTCATTCTATTTTCATATTGTACGATTAGCTTTTCCTCGTGTTTACTAACGGGTATCTTATACCGCATAGCTCGGTTTCTAAGCGGCATAAAGGGATGAAACACCCACTACATTTGACGTGAAATCTACCGCAATACAACTCATATTAGAAATTTTAACTATAGTGACGTTTCGTACAACGTAATAACTTACAAAATTTGAATCATAAGTAGATAATAATAGTGGCATAATATCAGTTAAAATCTTCAGACCCATGAAATGTTATAAAGGTGGCCTTTTATGTTTAATGATTTTTTTCTTATTTCTAAAGACGTCTTCATGGGTTCTGTCTGGGTCTGGCTTTTGTCTTCTTGTTTCTTAATGTTTTCAACTAATACTACCGATACTTGGTTATCTTTCCTATGGAGAAAAAGAAGAGAAAGTAAAACCACCTTGACGATGATGTATGACTAACATTGAAGCGAAAATGTGGAAGCGGGTTAAGCTTGGAAAGTGACCAGCTCGAGGATTTTACGTGCGCAAACAGAGCATAGTAATTTTAAGCTAATTGCTTTGGTCATAGTCTAGATAATTTCTTAAGCGATTTGTCTAGGTGAATGGGAAATTGTTAATCGATTAGTTTGGTCCGATTTATTAGTCTTGCCCTTTGGTAAACGATCAAGGTCGGTATCTAGCGATTAACCTTTGGATTCATTTACGAAGAGAAAGGCTTGATTACCTATTAATTACGCTTCAATAATAAAATTTCAATTTGGGATGTCGGTTAGTTTATTTATATAATTGGTTCACCAACGTTTGTCATGCAGTGACAAATCTGTTACATTCACGGAATTATCAGAAGGTAAAATTAAAAAAAATGTCACGTTTTATTGGCTAACATTTTTTTTAAAACAAAAAAAGGAGGTCTGTCCTTTGTATGTCTGCTAAACAGTTACAAGTCCGGAAGACGGGCAACGTAACATTTCTTTTGTTTGGACCAGTTTCAATTGGACCCATTAATAAGTTATTGACGTCTACTTTTAAACCTACAACTATCAAACCAGCCTCACCCATAAACGGCACAAAATATTAACCCATTTAAACAGTACAGAACCTGTCTATGCTATGTATATGTCAACGGAAAACAACAAGAACCGGAAATTTATAAATTTCCTAGGAAATTTATAAACGTCCGTAGGATTCCAAACGAGAGATAAATTGTATTATTTTACGCCCACATTTTCGGAAATTTATAATCTTACGACGTCTCGTCGTAAATTTATAAACTAACGGATATCCATTCGTAAGATTCTAAACGGTTCGACCAATCACAGTAGAGCTTTTAATTTTACGCTTCTACAAGATACGGCAAATAACACACTGTTCTCTTATTGGTCGATGTTGATAGTGGCATGCTTGTGTCCATAGACATAGGTACAGTTAGACTTGCCAAACTATAAATTTATCAGTACGTAACAGTATTTTTACTTTAAAACTAGGTAAGTACCTATAATACAGGGTTACTGTTTTACATAATAAGCTAATGACCCCTACGTCACTCTATCAAAAGAAAACAATAGAAATAGAGTGACGAGAAGTTAAAAAGTTTTGTTAAAAAAAAACAATCATAAAACAATAAAGCCGGCCTTCTGCCAAAAAAAACCAACATTATAAAGTTTAATTTAAAAAAAAACACGCGAATTGCGATCGCGATTGGCGAATTTCCAAACAGACGCTAAAAAAATGCTTAAAAACATGTAAAAATTAAACATAGTAAAATAAGTATTTATCTTAAAAAACCCCTGACATCGGACTGCATTATGGACTCTCAATGTAGCGAACATTGAGTACACACTCAATGTTCACTACATTGAGAGTCTACTCAGCCATAAATGTCAATTACCTAACGTTTTTATATCTGTTTCATTGATATCCTTACAATGAGTCCAAACACGATACATCTACTGTAATTTGGTAAGGAGTTGGGTATCCTATAGATTACTGATGATGCAGCAGGTATATCTGATGATGCAGCAGTATCAGGTCTAGGTTACCACAAGTAGACAATATGGAACAAAGGCGGCGGAGAGGACAGAGAAACACGTGACTTATTCAACCAATCAGAGCGCCCATGGCGTTTGGTTATTGCTACTTATTATTTTACGCGTGAGTTCAGTAAGTTTATAAATTTCCGAAAATGTGGGCGTAAAATAATACAATTTATCTCTTGTTTGGAATCCTACGGACGTTTATAAATTTCCTAGGAAATTTATAAATTTCCGGTTCTTGTTGTTTTCCGTTGACATATACAATACATTTGCAACAACTAGTGACTTTACCGTCTCGTTTAGGTGAACAGTGTGTTTATCCACCTAATTCGGGGTTACCTCTGTGCTTCACCGTGAATTCCAGACTATCACATCGGCAACCGATTCTTCCCTTTAATATTTTAAGTTTAAAATATAATATGTCAAATAAATAACACGATTACCGACACAACCAAATCCAACTCTGTTTAATTGGTATTTGTTATAACTGATTGACTTATAAATAAACTAACTGACCCGGCAAACGTTGTTTTACCATTTAATATAGCTATTAAAAAATAAGGGTGAACATTTAGGGTTGTATGTATTAATGTAATAATAAAAATTAAAAAGTCGTGGTGGATCCTCCTTAACATTTAGGGGAATGAAAAATAGATGTTCTCCGATTCGCAGAACACAAACTTTCACGAAAATCGGTCGAGCCATTTCGGAGGGGTGTAATAACAAACACCGTGACACGAGAATTTTATATATTAGAAAGATAGATGTCGGCACAAAGTATTTAGGATTAGGCGTATTACAATTCTTATAAAGTTGAATTTGGTAAAGAGTGGTTTTTTAACTAACATTCATCATAATATATTTTTTAGATGTTTTCCGTGTGTGTGTGTCACCCAATTCCATCCTGAGGATATCGTAAGAGCCGACAAAAGGAAATGACAAGGCCGATAACCTAGCTGTAAGAGAAAGAAAACTTGGTACGATACCCTGTACAGTAGGCTAATTACCCTCCATGTATGTAACTGGAGGAGGCCCGATTAGTAGTAGTAGTATATTGATAGATCAGCATAGGTGTGTTAGATAATTATTTGTGTTAATCATTATGAAACAATTCGTCGCCATTACTAAAAAATCTGTTAACTCACCGTCAATCATTCCATACAAAGTTATTGTATAAAACAACAAAAGTACTGATAATTATTAGCTCATAATATTTTGAATAGAAGTCGTGATCGTAACGCACGCCACAGCAGAATCAACTCGAGCGCAGTGAAAGCGTGAAAACGGATGTGCGCGCAAGTTTGTGTAAAATAGTCTTATTTCGTTTGGATCTTGCTAATTGATATGCAATTGCCGAATTTCTACTCTGAGTGCAGAGAGACAAGTACCGGTCTTAAATGACGATGTCGTAATCACAACAATGTTAACTTAGGCCCTTCGTACACAAGGCTACGCAAATCTTCGCTTTGTATGGCGGTAGTCGCTTGAAGACTAAAATCGTTGAGTATCGAAGATTTGCGTAGCCTTGTGTACGAAAGGCCTTAGACACCATTTAAAGGCGAACGTCCACCGCCAGCTAAAATAAGTTAGTTTATTTTAGCTCGCATAGTTGAGCCAGTTTTTCGTACTTGTTAGTTCATCGTCGGTGGACACACATGTATGAAAAACTATCTCAACTATGCAAACTAAACTAACTTATTATAGCTGGCGGTGGACGTTCGGCTTACTACTACTACTGCGTCCTACTACTAATATTCAGTCCGTAAATGACCGATGGATCCAGTACCTACAGTACAGTCCTAATACAATACAAAAATAACTGTTTTAACTTTTTTTAAAACGGAATCCCTGCACTAGTTATAACCTGTATGGCGGGGGCAGTTTACAAACATGTAATTCATGAACACAAATGACACCCTGACTCAGAGCAAGTGCCTCTGGATTAGCAGACACGCTTGCCTGATCCCGGAATCGAACCCGGGATCCGTTGATCCAAAGGCGGCACATCCCACCCAAGTCAGTAGACTATCAATTGTATTAAGAAATAGCATCAGATTTTTCACGAGTGCAGTAAGAAATTGTAGTAGTACGCGTTGCCTACAATACCGATTTTGCCAATACCTAATGAAGCGGAAAATCTCGTGAAATAACCCGCATGTCATTGAAAATAACAGGTTTGGAAACTGCAAACAGTCGGTAGCTTTGTTTATTATCGGCTGACAAAACGCAATCATTAGAGCACGCAATAACCTAATGAGCTCGTGTTTTCTGATTATGTTTCTATCTGTGCTTAATTGGAATAGTTTTGTGTGGGACATGATCACCCAGATGACACACCAAACATTTAAGCAGCATGCCTTATCGCTTTTCTAAAAAGTCTGTTTGGTGACTGAACCTATTTACAGGTGTTTTTGAAAGGACGAAAGTGAAGTTAGGAAGCTAGTGGCTTGTTCCAAAAAGTAGATCATAAGGAGAAGAACAGGCAAAAAACTAATACATAGTGGCACCACCCCATCACATCCTGAAGGTGTCGTAAGAGACCACAAAAGGAAAAGACAAGGCCGAAAACTTTGTCGTAAGAGAAGGAAAATCAGTAGGCCCTGTTATGGGATAAGTCCCGACTCGGCCATATATGGGTTGAGTAATAGTAGTATTTCTATCTGTGCTGAATTGGAAAAGTTTGGTGTGGAATATGATCACCCAGATGACAACAAAATATTTGGGCAAACCTGTTTTATCTTAGTTTGAACTTGTGTTTGCGGTTAACTAGAATATTGGAAAGCCAGCAATTCTAACAAAGTGAAATAATTTGGATTGATTTTAAAAACAAGTTATTTGTTTGTTATTTATCATAGCCAGTTAAGTGACATAGTTCTGGAGGCGGCCCCTAGGATCGCGGCGCACGCTACCCCGTCGGAGGGTGAAGCCCGTGACTCTGGTTCGGCCAGTTGAGGATCGCCGTCGGTTTTTAGTGTGTAGCTCGGGGCGCTACTTGTACTTTCCGCGCCCGGAGTCCCACATAAACCGACTAACCTCCACGGCCGGAATCCATGAGGATATTGCGATGAAAAAATGCTATCGCTACCATTGATCTGCTAAATTTCAAAGTTATTGCCAAGTTCTCGTGTCAGAAGCGTTTAGCGACACTCTACCATTATTTATTAACCAAAAAATCACTAATATGTATCTGTCATAATGTTACTTCATTATCTAAGCTAAGCTATAAAAGCAAGCTAATCAAATTTGTGTTCAATTGTTTGTTTCAAAACAATGTCTATAAATACTAGAGAATAGATGAGTTGCACATTAACACAATGTTCTTAATTACAATAACAATATCACGTAATAACTTATGAAATGATACGTGCCAGTTCAAAAACTGTAAGTAATCATAAAGCGAATAGATGTCTCAATTTTTCGTCAGAAATAAATTAAATAGTTAGGTGTTTATCGGTATTGCGCTATCGGAAATCGAGGCTGAACTTATGCATTTTTACTACATCGCAAGCATAGAAATTATGTTAAGTTTGGACTAGTTACTGAGGCACTGTGCTTCACGCACAAGCAACCAAAACAATGGGTAAGTAACTATTCCATTTAAACGTTGTATACCTCCGACTTCTTCTTTCAACATGCTGACTAGGTTATGACTGAATTGTTTAATATACTAGCTCTATGTGGCAACTGGTTTGTACAGTCACATAGATCAGTCACAATGTCACCAACTCTATGTCATCAAAAGGTATGAAATTGGACGATAGATAGATAAAGATAGAAAAACAAGTTTTAGAATACATAGTGTAAAAGCCGACTTATGGAGATAACACGGCATAAAATCTAGCTGTAAGAGACGGAACCCTTTTCCAACCAGCCAGGCCTGGCCCAGCAATAGCTATCTTATGGGCTGAAGAAAGGCTGTGTCTCTAGACTTTTAAGGGCAGATATGATGATACTGGTGAAAAAGATAAGTAAAAGTTGTTGTTTTTCTGTCAGTTTGATACGAGGATTTCCAACGGCGGATGTAGATAAATAAACTCTCTGCACTACAAACGCGCAGTCCGCCGCGCCCCCCTCAAAAGACTAGCATACTGAACGATTGTTTTCTTAATATGTATTATTAAAAACAAGTAGCTTTCCTTGATACTAAATATTTAGATATAACTAATTACTTAATCTGATTTTTAAGTAATCAATATTTTAAGGTGCTAAACTGCGGTTTTCGATTACGATTGTATCGAGTAAAGGGTTAGAAATGGACTTAGTCTCTTCTCAACTTAATTATGTAATTTTTATTTTTAACCTTGCCTGCATGGACGTATAAAAAAAGGCGGACGGAACTCTGGCTAAGACAAAAGTGAGACGCCAAAATGGCGGCAGCTCTGTATGTGTGAGTTAATTTTGGGGTTGCCAAGATACACAAAATTTTGCAACAATAACATGGTTAAAATATAAAAAAAAATTTCGAAATTGTTATGTTTAACTTTACCATCCTAAATGCTGAGTATTTTTTTATAATAATGTCTTTTATTTTGAGAGGTTTTTGAAATTTCCTCTAATTTAAGGAAGTGTTGAAAACGATTCTAAATTAAAAGAAATGCTGTCATTACCAAAAACTTTTTTGTGATAATATATTTATGTTGCCTAACTATAATTATAATTTATTGCGCACCTCTTGAGGAGCACTGGTATTAAATGGTACAGTAACAGTTTATTCCTCTGCCACGTGTCTTGACTCAAACAAATATTAAAACAAAATAAAGGACTGGGGATTAAAATAATGTATGAATATTTTTACGATTCGACGACACGGTTGGCGCAGTGGTTGAGCGATCGACTGCTGCGCAGCATGTCGCGGGTTCGATCCCCACACGGAAGAAATATTTGTACGACCTACAAGTATTTGTCCCGGGTCTGGGTGTTTTTCTATCTATAATATGTATGTTTTTACAAAAAAAATGTATTTAAGTAGTTTATCATCCATCTCGTTACCATAAAACAAGCATTAAGTTGCTTAGCTTGGGACGAGATGGCGTTGTGTGAAATGTCCAAGGATATTTATTATTATTATATACCGACACAGTAGCTACAATATACATTTAAATTTTGAAAAAATAAGCGGCATAGTTTCATTTATATTTGTATTATCCATGTCTTGGTAGATTGCTAATATACCTTTTAAGGTACTGCATAAGTAACAACACGCCGGAGTCCTCCTTTAGTTGTTTTTATGTCATCCGCATCAAAATGTATACTGCAAATGACACTGTATTTGTTTGGAATCCAATCGTTTTCACCATTACCATTTCTACTAGTAATTTTAATTCAATCATTTCTCCATACTTAATTTTCCTTAGAAAATCTAGCAAAAGGAATATAAAATAAAATACCCAGTAGTAACTATTAAATAATCTTACTAATATTATAAACGTGAAAGTTTGTAAGTATGGATGGATGGATGGATGGATGGATGTTTGTTACTCTTTCACGTAAAAACTACTGAATGGATTTTAATGAAACTTTACAATAATATAGCTCATACATCAGAATAACACATAGGCTACAAGTTATAAAGATATTATGTGAATTACAACAATATAAACAAGTCGAATTCAAAATTTCTAATTGTCAAATTTTCGACCATATTAAACTATAGACAACATAACGTTGCGCTGTCAGTTGCGTTTTGTTAAAGTAGGTTTTATACGGACGGGATAAAAATCTCAGGTATCCTATGTCCAACTTTCTTTTTGTTTTAAATATATATAATGCGGAACAAAGTTCGCCGCGTCAGCTAGTTAACCATAATAATATATTGATTTTTATAATAAACGAAAAATTGCCCACATTTCGGTTAATTTGCACACATAAGTGAATATTGGCAACACTGCACTTAAAATTAATTGTTTTGTTCTAGCAAATACAAATTGATTTTAATGTATATAATCTGGAAATAAGTGTTTGAATTATTCATTAACGTATGAAACGTGATTCCTGGATTGTTTTTCTTTCGGTCACTACGGTTTTTACACCATTTTACCACGCAAGACATGATTTATAGTTTTTATTTTTTCGCCGCATATTGCGTCTTTAAGCATCGATGTTCACGCGTGTAATGGCCGACTAATGTGTGAAAGTGTGCGTGCTGGCCTGTACCTATAGCTGATCTGGCCGACTATGATGTCACAGTTTTTAGTTAGCGAGACTCTGTCCGACTTTTTTTATACGTCCATGCTTGCCTGATATACTTGTCAATTTACGAACGTTACAATTTGTTGCTAGACAGAATGAGAATAATTATTAATTTAATTCTAACTTAAAAGAATATGAGGAAGGCTAAAATCATTGGTAGGTACTTTATAGGCTGACATTCGGTCAATTTAATATATACTGTATAAAGACCATGAGGCATTGGAGTTTAGTGGATACTGGATAGCCGTACACCGCAATGCATTATTAGTACCATGAAAAATTGAATCATCTTCATTTAAATTATTTGTTTTAGAAAATAAAGTTCTTGTTGACAAACACTTTACTTCCAACAATTTGCCACTAATCTCTGTTATCATAGCAAAAAGGGAATAAGTTTATGAGCAAATTTTTATGATAGTTTATAACATCATTTTAACCAATGTTCATTCATCATCATTTTAACCTACATGAGATTAAATGATGATGGTTTAATTAAAAAAAAATCGTTTTAAGTAGGTACTTGCCCAAAAATAAGGACCGAGACACGATATGGTAGCGAATCATAATTAATAAATCACATTATTATCAGTTTCACAAGTAACATACATTTATTTACAACATATTGCTATTGTTACGTCATAATTCATAATACAAACTGTGTCAGCTATTTCGCGCTTGAATAACTTCGTTTTTTTTTCTTTTTTTATGGTGACTTTTGGTAGGTTAACAGCCGATAGGTTTTATAATTGTTACCAATTTAATAAGGCCATTTTTGTTGGCTAAGTTTACCAATTTTTTAAAATATAATCCTTTGCCTTTTTCCAAATTTTATTAGGGTTGACACCGATCTAATCTGATTTGGCTGAACTACCAGTATTTACTCGGGGTTATCGGTAACCTTAGGCATGCAGTTCTAAATACTGACCAAATACGGCTGATGTATGTCCCTTTGCGACCATACGCGCGCTTGCTCTCACAAATCTGCCTTATGAATATATTTGTATAAAAATATGCGATTTAAAAAACCAATTACACATGGCAGGAAATGATTTCTTGACGCTTTTGAGTTCGTTATCATTTCCTGCAATGTGCAAAGATCGTGAAAACCTAAGACATCATTATGCAACTACACATTTCTTGCCGGCTCTTCTCTGTACAGTAGCCTTCCGAACCGGCGGTAAATTGGCAAATATAAAATGTATATTTTATTTTATTTTTATTTTATTTTATTTAGCACACCAACAGTACAATTACAAATACACATAAAAATAACACAAATAAAGTTCTCTTGTAAAGTTATTGTACAAATTATAGGTATGCATGGCATTGGTAAAATTTAAAAACAAAAAGAAAACAGTGTACACGATTAAGAGTAAATCTACTTATTTAAAACTAAATTACATAATTTGGCAAACTCAAGACAACTGCTATATTTTATTATTATTTTCAAATAGTTTCAAGAGGAAGCGCCTGTAGGACGTGAATTTAGTGGAGAAAATATCTATGCTATTATTTGTAGATTTAGAAATCTCATTATACAGCCTTGACATACGCGTGAGAGGGCTATTGTATGTTGAATTTAAGGTGCAAGTGGGTATTTCAAAAACACTATACTGTCGCACGATACGTTGAGGGAGTTTGAAGTTAAGGTAACTAATCAGATCCGCATCAATGGTGCCATTGACGATTTTATAAAGATACAACAAGTCAGACACATCCCTTCTCTCTTTTAAACTTAACATTTTGAAATAAGCCAACCTTTGTTTATATTCGGGAATTGAATTACGAATTCCGTTTTTGACACATAAATACCTCACGAAGCGAGATTGGATAGCTTCTATACCGTCACTGTGTGTCTTATAGTAAGGCGACCATACGGTGGAACAGTATTCCACTACGCTCCTGACCAACGCATTATAAAGTAGAATAATGCTGCTGTTTAAACGGAAAGGTTTAGTCAGTCGTATTATAAAACCCAATGTCTTTCTAGCTTTCACCATTATATAATCGTAATGTTGACGAAAAGATAGGAATGTGTCTAAGACTATTCCTAAATCGCGAACAAATGGCACTCTGGAGAGTTGAACGCTATCAATGTGGTATATAAAATCGATAAATTTTACTTTATTGGTAAACGTTATGTACTGGCATGAGGAGAATAAATAGATTTGATTGCAGTCTGTCCTCCGCGACCCGACCCACATTAACAGTTTATGGTTAGACGAGCTGTCAGTTTCACGCTACTGTAACGACTGCTACAGATGGTAGAATAGCAGCCGGGATCGACAGTGCCAAAGCAAAGGAGTGCGGTTGATAATGTAAATAGCGACTACATCACAACTGTAGCTCGACATTCTTTAAAATTCCTCGGAGCTTGCTTGTTGTCATAGCACATATTTTTTTAATGTTAATAGTAGTAGTAAAATATTCCAATATAATTTATCTTACAGTGTTTATATTTCGCCTCAACCGTTTCTTCATCGTCTTCTGCAAAACGTTCCAATGTTGGTACATATTTACCTAATGATCTCCCAAATATGTAGCTTATGCGATAATGTCACCAGAATTCACGATATCTCGTTATTCCGATCGAAATATTTACACGCTTTCGCATTACATGACATGATTCTTCAAATTTGTACGGTCGGCATCGAACTCGTTCGCATTGTGTAGCGTAGAGTCGAGACAGACAAATACAAAGATAATCACCACGGTTTTTTTTAAATCTAGTACATCTATTTCTGTGTTATTTTAACCATTAATTAATTATACTGATTAAAATTGTCACAAAATTGTAACTATTACTAGTAATTACTATCCAGCCATTTATGGGCCCATAAATGACCCATTGCGAAGTCGGGCCTCCACCAATTACATGAGGCTACTGTGCTCGCTAGACAGACACAGGGTTTCGTATCAATATTTCCTTATCTTGTGGCTAGGTTATCGGCCTTGTTATTTCCTTTTATCGGCTCTTACGACACCCTCTGGATGGAATGTGGTGGTGACACTGTGCATTCTAAATCCGTCACAAAATCCGGAGAGTCCGGAAATACAATTGTTATTAGAGCGCTAATTTCGTGAACGTCGTCGTAACTAAATTGATTCAATTACGATATCACAAGAACTTGGCTGTAAGAGACTTACAATAGTGTCATTGACTAATTAAATCCCCAAATTTTGCTACTACAAAAATGCTAACACCTTAAAAGGATATGAAATGCTATGCCAATCGGTCTGGCCAGCATGACTCACTAGGCCTATTACATTTTATCAAACTACGGGCTCAACACTCAACTCAACACGACAAGTGAAGAATACAAGAAACAAAGATTGATAGAAAATATTATATTTGTTTCATCTTACGATGCCCAAAAATTTATACCATAGCTTTTTTTGCAAACTGTACTAGTATCATCGCACACAAAATTGCCAGCAATTTTCTAGTACTCTCACCATCACACGTTCCGTCAAAACAGTCTGTCATTGCCACTTACACGGCTCTCATGCATCACAACACCATTACAGAAATAGCTACATTATAACGTTGACAGAGATTTAATGAACTAGCTGTGCCCGTCATACCGTTCGCGTAAAAGTATGCAAACTCTTTGACACGTTGCAAGGTTTATTTTCTTAATTATTATTCCTTTGCTTTTATTATACAGGCTGTCCCAAAAGTGTCAAGCGGAAGTCCAGAGATAGAGCAGCCTTTGGGGTACCCGAATCACCCCCATGTATATTCTGCGATTTTTCATAGCTTTCGTGTTATGACTTTTTTCTGAATTTTTGACCTAACAGACTTAATGTCATTTTTTTTAAGTTGAAGAGCTTCTACATTTTTTCTTTCTCTAACTGTATCATCTTGAATTGTACTTATAAGCATAAAATAATCAGCTTCGTAACTTTGACCAAAATTATGAAAATATTGGTGTAAAACCAAACATTTAAATATCAGAAAAAACATATCATAACACGAAAACTATGAAAAATCGCAGAACATGCATGGGGGTGATTCGGGTACCCCAGGGGGTGCTCTATCTTCAGCTTGACACTATTTTTTGGGACACTCTGTATACCTATTTGTAGTTCCATTTGGAACATACTGCCCAAGACCATACCTTTTAGCGTCTAGACACTAATGATCGATCAAATAAGGCTTAAAAGCAATCGAAATCATCGAAGTTCTTCTCGAAAAGAAGCTGTGTTCTTGCCAAATTGTATGCAAATCCACACGAAATTTTAGCCAAGAATGGTTAACAAATAGACAGACTTTCACATAAGATATCAATATGGATAAACCGTGAACGAGTTGTCGAAGTAGATCACTGGGTTATATGCGCTAACGCAACAGAGCTTCTAGGAAAATGCGTGCGATCGCGTGCGTCTTCGAGACATTTTCTTGTCATTACCGTCGTGGTTTAATTAGATGTGTTGTTGCCTATCACAACTAGTTACGCCTACAGTTTTGAGCCACTAGCCAATAAACAAGCAGTTCGAGGCGACAATGCAGAAAAGCGCAGAAATAAAGACGTCTCTCCTGCATTTTATATTGTGTCCTGCATTATATATATCACTACATAGTATAAAACAAAGTCGCATTCTTCTGTCCGTCCCTATGTATGCATAAATCTTTAAAACTACGCAACGGATTTTGAAGCGGTCTTTTTAAATAGATAGAGTGATTCAAGGGGAAGGTTTATATGTATAACCCACCCCCGCTTTGCACGGGCGAAGCCGGGGCGGGCCACTAGTTGGTATATATAATGAAATTACTGCACTGGGTAGTTATGCAGTGTGACCAAACATTTAAATATCGCTAATGTGTAGCTCCTTGTAGAGCTTCCAAGTAACGCACTGCTGACGTGTGTTATTCCGAGAAGCATTTAGTCTAGGCAATAAGCAGCGGAGGAAGTATAATGTAAGCTTAGATTAAGTCAGAAATAAATACTCTTCGAATCAAGACCTAAACTTAAAATAAAAAAGGCTTCCTGTATCCAAAACTAGGTATAACCTGTATCGCGGGAGCTGTTTACAAATATGTAAATCACTAACACAAACGACACCCACCCTCAGAGCAAGTGCCTTGTTTACACAAAGGCACGTACCCGACCCCGGAGTTGGACCTGTGAGTTGTGATTCAAAAGCGGTGGTTGCAACGCCCAGTTAGACCAACTAGGTGTAAAAAAAAACTAATATGTTTATCATAAAACTCGTCATAATTTTAAAACAACTATCATCATCTTTCGACCCACGTCCCACGCTAGATGGCAATTTCTATACATTTCATATCATATCTACATTAACACCTTTTGATACACATTTTATCCGTCACACAATCTTGCATCCCTTTTGGTCTCCCACAAAACTTCCACCCACATTCATACCGAAACTACCACCCGTTCGGAATGCTACGGGGCGCGCAAATGTCAAGTGGATAAGCAGCTCTAACTAATGAACAGGTTGTGTCATTGTAATAAATAAATAATGTACAGTAGCCATTTAATCTTAAGTTAAGATGCGACTTATGAAATAAGATTGACAGAATATCTAGCCACAATAGAGAAACTTAATATGAGGGTTTCAGCGGAGACCGTTGCTAGGCCAATTTCTTTAAGGGCGACTATTTCGATGAACCATAAACTCTTCTTTAGAAACATTTTACTCGGCTACATATTAAAATTCTCAGAATATTAGTGAATATTGAATATACTACAACTATTAGCTACTGTTATGTCGAGTATCCTCCAGTTACATGGAGGGTAATAAGGCTTCTATGTTTACGCTGGCCAGGCGGGATGGCACAGGGTTTTGTTTAAAATTGTCCTTCTCTTGCGGCTAGGTTATCGGCCTTGTCATTTCCTTTTGTCGGCTTATACGACACCTCAGGATAGATTAAGTGACACAATGTATTCAAAATCCGTCAAAGTCAAAATATAATAGTGTATCGTTTTTTTCTCGGTAATGCGCTAAGTATAATTTGGCATCTAATCTTAAGCAACGTCGCGTGGTTAATAAATACAATTATAAAAAATGTATTGATTGATAAATGGTAGTGTTAAATGTTGGGTTCGTCGTCGTCATTTCAGCCCATAAATGACCCACTACTGAGTCTGGCCTCCTCCAAATTAATGGAGGAGGCCTCCAAATGTTGGGATCCTTTTTGTTGAATTGAAAACACTGGAAGGGAATGGGCGATCCACAGCCAACACAAGAAACTGAGTACCTACACGTCGCGTCATGAGAATGTAGATGGATAGGTGACACGATTTGAAAAGATGATAGTTGCTATGTTTCTTAATTTATTTTTATGCGCTCGTCACGGTGAAATACTTCTAATTATTAGTTGAAAGCACGCGACGCGATACCTATACATTCTAAAGTATTTTTTATTGCAAGACAATTAATCAAAACTATATTTTTAATTGGATAATTGGAAAAGAACTTAGGCAGAATTTGATTCATGTCATGCCTTACTTTTGCTGTATGTGTATTTATATATGTATTTACTGTTTTCTTCCACCTGATTAATTATGGAATATTATGTAAAATATATATATTTTGAAACCGAAATGTCTTTAAATGTAGGCTTCATGAGCAAATTCTTAATACTGTACTGACCATGCCAGTATCAGAAAAAAATAATGACAAGAGCAGGTCAACATCAATTAGTTCAAGCGTTACATTATTATGTTATCAAGTAACAGAACTTCACTCACCTGATCAACAAAATTCTCCGCGGTGAATCGCTTTGTGAACTCGGAGTACGTTTCCTTGTCCTGCAAGCTCTCCCTCCTTGCCCTTTCCACCTTCAACTTCTTAATCCCTGTGATATCTTTGGACATCTTCAACTCCTCAATCAGGTCAGTCTTAGCGCTCTTAAAGTCTACCGCGGTCGACAAGCATTGGAGGCTGACAGAGCGCGCCGGTGCAGATAATGTCTTCGAAGCTGGAGTCCTAAGTCTCACAGCAGTTAGTTCTGCAGTGCTTATAGCAGCTAACCGTTGCTGTGGTTTGATTTGGGGAGGCTGGGGTGGCGGTGGTGGAGGCACATTCGCGGACGGAACCGGAACCGGAGGCGGCGGCGGAGGTCGCTCCTCCGCCGCGCCGTCGTCCCTCTTGCAGGGCGCCGTGATTGTCTTCAAGTACTCCGAGGGTTTGATAAGCCTGTCCGGCGCGTTGTTCGGGAACGCGGGCGGCACGAAGGGCAGTACCGCTTGCTTGTTGACGAGGTGCGCCCCGCGTGGTCGGTCGTCGTCTGCTGAGGCGGCGGACCCGCGACGGCCTGCTGCAAGATGGCCGACGTTAGAGGGGAGAGAAAGTCCGCGCATCACCGCGCCCGCGCACCGAATGCGGGCGCAACGTTGAACGTACGCTTAACCGGGGTAGTAATTGCTGATAATGTTTTGAATTTTATGTAATTGTTTGTCGATTGCGTTACCCGTTATCGGTGTGTAACGCGAAAAAAAGTAACTTTATATGGTGATAATAGAGGCTACTTGTTAATTCGAATCAAACAGACAATTTGGACGTTTTTATAGACTGTTGAGAAAAATTGTTTCAGGATTTTATACCTACACCATTTTTTTTAATTCGCATTAACATTTTTAAATAACGAACGTATAATAATTGTTGCTTTCTACAAACTGTTATGTACGAAAGAAACAATTATGACGGATTATAGTTACAATGTACGTTATAAATTATTTCATTTAAATTTACATGGGTCATCTATCAACTTTGAAGAAGACCGACATAGCAACGGGTAATGTAAGGAAATTGCCATAGTAAACACAGTGCATACTAGGCATAAACGCGTTGTGTTTGTTGTTGTTTTGTGAAAAGTTATAAATAACAATTCCTTGCAATTGTTTAAACAATTTCCACGGCGTTTCCCCATGGCAACATGAATTTATAACATCAGTAGGCCAATTTTAAGAGGATCGCATAAAATATTGCGGTGGAATAGTTTTCAGCACTCATGCGCCGATTCCTCCTAGATATCCATAGACATGCCAAAAAGGTGATAAAACAAAATGGCGTAAAATAGGCGAAGAATCAATCAAGTAAATTCTAAACAACCCAATCAGACAAACCATCAGACCAACTGCGACGATTGTGTGATTTTTCTCATTACGATCGATGGAAAATGCGTTCTTTACCCACGACATAGTCAGTTGGGTTTTGTGAGGCTCAGGAACTCGGATCACAAATTGGAACTCCCTCAGTATCACTTATTGGTATGAGAGCATCAGGGGCGCAGAGGATGGCAAAGCGTTTCCCCAACATCCCACAGTGTCCCTTCTAGCCTAGTTCTAGGCTAGAAGGGAGACATAGAACCTATAAGTTCTAGGTCACTCAGTTTGTATCTCAAAATCGAGCCGGAAGAGAAGGAAAATTTGGCTGCAGTATTTTAGAAGGTGGACGGCCATCTCCTCCCTGGCAGATTTATTTTAAGCGCTGGTTATTTGATATACCCTGTCTTTCTGAATCCTTCCTGTTGTTAGCACTTTCTTTCAATCAAAGTTAAGACTCATTCAAACATCTTCTTAAACAAGTTCGTTTGGTTTTACATCGCGGTCTCGGGAAAGTGAACGTGAAATCTTATTTCAAGAACTCTTCTGATCATGTGTTCTATATTTCGTATTTTTTGTGTAACACTAGTGATCTATACTACTATCATCATCATTTCAGCCAAAAGACGTCCACTGCTGAACACGGCCTCCCCCAAGGATTTCCACAGAGGTCGGTCCTGGGCCGCCCGCATCCTTCGTTTTCCAGCGATTAAGGTCGCTCGTCCAGGTGATCGTTCCACCGTGTGGGAGGCCTACCAGCATATATACTATACTATACAAATCTAATTTGTTTTTAAGAATCTTTGATACGAATATAAAATAACATAGTGTTAGCTATAAAAATTGCAAGTTCGGATTGGCCTTGTTGTCCCACTAGATGTGTCTCCGAGGTCGAGGGGCAACCGTTGATCCATGTAAATACTGATATTTAGCCAAACCAGGTTCTAGACTGGTACCGATCCCAATAAAATTGGGGGGAAAACGAGGAAAAAGACTGCAATGAAAGAAAAGAAGATGAGAAAGATACAACACTGTTAACTTTTATAAATCAGACTGATTTGAGCCAAAATATGAGTCTGCAAACTCTTCAAACTCAAAAGGAATTCTATTTACGTCGGTTTTATCACAAAACTCTTATAAATCATCATATTTAAAATTACCATTATTATCTTACGGCCCCTAACCCACGTTAAGTTTTAGTATATACACACTCATCAGTCTCTAACAGAACAGTTGTCTATTGGACAAATAAAGATTTCTAAAAACGTTCTAAGTAGCGACCAAGTAACAAGTCATCGCACTCACGCCTAACATAGAATATGCAAATTGTATCAACAAAATTATGCAATTCGTTAAGCCGCCGTTTTAATGTCTACTCTCCTCATTAAAAATTCGCGCGTAGGATTCCGGCAAATTTTCATTTACCTCAAGCGGATTTTTAATCTATATTTATTTAACAATATTGTAACTATCGAATATCCTGACTGGGTATCACGCACTGTCTGTAGAATACTGTAATGAAAAATTAAAAAATAAAATCATTAGAGAGTATTACAAAAATAAATATGTATTTTATGTAGTTTATCATCCATCTCGTTACCATAACACAAGCATTAAGTTGCTTAGCTTGGGACGAGATGGCGTTGTGTGAAAAGTCCAAGGATATTTATTTATTTAATGTGCCACACTGGCCAGACGGATTGGCCCAGAGTTTTGGATCAAGTTTTCCTTCTTTTGCTGCTAGGCCTTGTAATTTCCTTTTTAACAGCTCTTGCAACCTTAGGAGGGAATGGGATGGTGACACTAAGGATTCGATATCTGTCAGACGTTGTGTTTAAGTGAAGAATAGTCATGATAAACTATATCGTTTTGTTTTAACACTCGTCACTTTGAAAGTAATATGCCATTGTTTACGTTAATTCAGTACGTAGTTTTGTGCCGCCAGTAAAAACAAAAGTTAATGCATATTTAAATAGACAAACATTAAAATTATACGATAACATACCTACTATTTTTTCCGTATAGTTTTATAGTTGGTAAAAGTGTAAGCGTGGCAAATTAAGCTGCTGTCTAAATAAAAAAAAGAGTTCTCAAATATTCTCATAATACATTATTTGAAGGCTTACTTTTCCCTCTCTCCCTCACCCCTCTCTCACTTTTCAGCCCGTCAATGATCCAATGTTGAGTTCAATGTTAATATTGTCCTTCCTTTGATACTCTAGTTACATAAGCTTAGCTTAGCTATATAAAAAATCGAATGCCATTTACAAAAATATGAACATACTTAACATATTTTCGTAAATTGCATTTTTTTTTTAAATAAATGAATAAACTTAAATAAATTCTTGACGCTAATTGACAACAATAATTGTTTTGGCCTAAATTTAAAAACAATGTCATCATTATCATTAAGCCCATAAACGACACACTACTGAGTCGGGCCTCCTCCAAATACATGGAGGGAAATTAGCGTACAGTGCCACGCTGGCAAGACGGGTTGGTACAAACTACAAGTCTGTGTAAATTGTACCCACTCTTGCAGGGTAGTTAACCACCCTCGGGATAGTTTGAGTTGGTGATATTGTGTATTCTAAATTTACATGAAACTTATTATTAACGAGTAATTATTACTTTAAGTATACAAGTACAAATAGGCAATCCGCGTAACACAGTAGGCTAATTTCCCTCCTTTAATTTGGAGATGTCCTGACTTGCGAGGGCCGAGAAAGGTAGATACAACAATAATAAGTGCTACTAGCCAAGACTGCACCAGTAATTTTATAAGTATGTAGTTTAAAAATATTGCGAAAATAGTATCTACTGTTCTTGTATAGAAGGAAGGATTAAAATGATTTTGTAATACCTGGAAATATTGCATCAAAATATTGCCCGTCCATAAGCACTTCGAGCAAAATTTATACGTGCAAATAGAAAAAAGAAAGAAAAATGTAACACTCAACAACAAACTGAGCGTCTTAATTAGAAAATTTGACATTATCTATTTAATATTTATACATACGATGAAATTAACGCGCACGGTAATGTAACGATGTTCACTTTCTACGGGAACGAATGGGTAGTTAGTAACGTTCTGATTACAGTATGCACTCGAGACAATAAAAATATAAGGCGGCAGAAATTTAAATTTGCAAAGTTGTACTTTCCATTTTAACCGAAACCGGTTGAACATTTGCTCGAATGTTTTCCGTGATACTCGAGTGCAAAATTTGAAGGAAAAAATGTACACAACAATATATATTTTATCCACGATTGCGCTCGCGTGGTTTACAGATGGTCATGATGTTTACTTATGCCAGAAAGAAGTCCTATGCCGTCTTAAGGATTCCCAAAACCATGTCCATCTACTCCTACTATTACCACTGAGTCGGGACTCGTCCAGTTCCATGGAGGGTAATAAGCCTACTGTGCCAAGCTGGCCAGACGGGTTGGCACAGGGTTTCATTTCAAGTTTTCCTTCTCTCAGGAGGGAATGGGATGACACTGCGTTTAAATCTGTCACTACATGGACCCATCGGACTCCGGCAGCCTTAACCATGTTTAAAATACACAATGTTATGTTACCAACCCACACCAGGTTGAGGTTGTAGTAAGAGATTACCTAACCGCAAGAGAAGGAAATGTACCAGTAGGCTAATTTCCCTCCATGAATTTGGAGGAGGCCCTACTCAGTAGGTAATTTATGGATTGAAATAAGGATGATGACTAATACTATAGTCACAGATTAATAGAAAGTGTCAGTTCAGGACGTAGTTGGCAAGAACTTTTGAATTTAGTAGATGAATGCTGGCAATTGCACCGTGACGGATGTGCACTTCAATGGTAAATACCAGGTTTGGGGCCCAGGTCGTCAATCAACGACCTGCAAGGCCTAATTTTCATATAACTGTAACATTTTCTGTAATTTTCTAGTCTATATAAATTTATAGTTCAAGCACTATCGGCTAAAATATAATAACTATTGTCTTTTCCCAATGCCATTAGTGTCATTACTAGTGTATCCTGATTTGGCAAACTACCAATGTTTACACGGATCGATTGCCATATCTAGTGCGTCAACCGGTAACCGTTTGACTAGCCAGACCAGCAATGTATATTTTGCTGACTACGGGTGCACCTAGGTTTTGCACAGCAACTACCATTCATCATCATCATTTCAGCCAAAAGACGTCCACTGCTGGACATAGGCCTCCCCCAACTACCATTACTACACAGTTACCCTTAAGAGTCGAGTGTGCCAAGCTGGCCAGATGGGTTGGAACAGGGTTTCGTTTCTAATTTGGCTGTAACGGTTGCGGCTAGGTTTTCAGCCTTATCATTTACATATGCTAATGTATTCTAAATCCGTCACCGCATAGATAAAATTCGCATATTTCTATGGATCACTTTGCGCGAAGCATCCCTGCTGGGGATCAAACTCACGACCTTTGGATTAGAAGTCCAACGCACTATACTCTGCGCCACAAGGACGCTTTGCAAAGTATGAGATGCATAAATATGACGAATAAAATTTAAAATGAGTTGTTACATACTCGTATATTGGACGTAAATTCTCATCAAACCTGGAAGAATGTATGTGAGGAATAGGCGACGAAAACAATCCTGGAAAACAAGGTCAGGGGAACTTAACTGAAAATAATTGCGGGACGGTTCCGGTGGCGACTGTGCCGTGAGTCTAGACTGAAGCTCCACCCTTACCAATACACATTTCGAAAACAAAAGTTCACCAACCCATACTATCCTCGGAGTAACGTAAAAGACGACTAAAGAAACGGAAGAGGCAGATCATCTAGCCGCAAGAAAAAAATTGGGTACAAACTCTGTGCAAACCCATCTTGCCAGCATGGTACATGACGTGATCAGAAAACTGCATTTTATAGTAAACTAGCGACCCGCCCCGCCTTCGCACGGCTGCAATGATGGATCTCTAATATTATCAGTGTTTCTCTGCAATATTATGGATGCATTACACTTATAAACCTTCCTCTTGAATCACTCTATCCATTAAAAGAAACCGATTCAAAATCCATTGCGTAGTTTTAAAGATTTAAGCATACATAGGGACGGACAGACGACAGGAACTTTGTTTTATACTATGTAGTGATAGTGATAAAGTTAATTCCCACAATCACTTTGATTCCAACGCCGATGAACCTACGAAAGTAGCAATTAAAACTGACCATACGGGTATGGATTACGGCACCAATAAAAAATACAACATCAGAACTCTACCATGTCAGCAGTGGTAAGAAACCAACGTTAATTTGATGGCAGCCATGAATCATACTTACCATCAAATGGGCAAGAGAAAAACAACTTACCAAGCCGTCCCCTCAGCTCCGAAGGCCTCAAAGCCGGTTCTTCCAGTACCACTGGTGGTGGAGGCGCAGGGGGAGCCGGTGGTGGGGGAGGTGGAGGAGGAGCCTCGTCCCCTGAACTGCCTCCAGAAGAAACTCCTGACGACGCCGAAGCTTGAACTATGGTAGCTTCATCTGAGACTGAGGCGCGACGACTGCCTGCAGCTGAAGACAATCGGCTAGCCTATTGAAGAACAGTTTGTTTTAGATTCCCTCATCATCTTAGCCACGTGCCCCGTCACGGGCTTGAATCCCATCAATGTATCTTAACACTTAGCTAACCATAACCACTTAAAACACGGTTTTCGTAACCAAATGATATTTATTGATGATGGCGATGCTTTTATTACCCAAATAATAACACCACCAGCTCAGAGCCAGAGAGGTCAGACGTAGATCGACACAGTGTCGTAGTGAGTTCGAGCTCCAGGGACTCGTCTGTCCCCAGAGTTGTCCTGCGAGCCCTAAACCGCTGCGGCGCACAACAGTGTTCTCGGACTGGCACATATCATAGTTGATCACTAATCCGAGGGCTGGGTATACCCCTGAGGATTTGAGTTGGAAGTCGAGTGTTCCGGTCCCACATAACCAACGACCCCACCTCTAAGGGACAGCGGTATGCATTACGCATATCCCCAGCGAAACCAAAGAATTAATAAATGGTCTCGGCATTAAAGTGCATAGATAGTCCTTAAGCAGCAAATCTAGCCACTGAAAATTATAATATTAGGCTGCTAGAGTTTCCAGTTATCGTACTATTGCGAGAAGATTTAAGAATGAGTAGGTCTTTTGTTTGCTTCTTACTATACCCACAAGGTACACTGATAAGACTCATCCGATTTACTACGATTGACTACGCTGGAACTCTAGTTTTAGTTAATGTTCTGATAAAGTACCTTTCAAAATTCTTGCACTGTATCTTTTGTCTGTTCGGTTCAATAAAAAAGTAGTGATATTGCAAACTTCTCTAATAGACAATAACAGATCAGAGACCAGAAGAAAAACCTGACGTAATATGCGTTCTTAAGGATCAGAATTAGGTTTTCAAGGTACTTACAAAGTTTTGCGCTTTATGTGTCAGAGCAGCCAGCTTAGAAGCGATGGATGACTTTGTCTGTACATCTGATACTGGTGTGACCTCTTCATACGCCTTACTTGCCCTACGTAGTAAGAAACCAAGGTTTGAGGAAAATAATTCAAGATTTATGAAAAACCTAAGGAAATTACTAAATCATATTTTTTAACTCACGTGTCTGTGTTGTCTTTTGGATATTCAACAATAAGCGCAGCGCTGCCTGGTCTGCTGTGGCTACCAGAGTCGCGAGAACTGCTTCTGTTAATAGAAATAATTCTTCTCCATACTTCGAGTGAGACACAAGCTTAGAATAATCTAAGCAAAATGTCTGATAATATTTCTTTCCTAAGCCTTTGTGTATACGTTCATGCCAACAAGAAACAATTTGAAGCTATACTATACTTTACTACAGATCTACGTAACATGATTAGTGCAATCTAGTCGAAACGCTTAAAGGTAAATTTTCACATTTGCCTGTTTCGTGCTGCACGAGAAATTCTGTAGTGTCATAAAGAAAGAGAAGAGTGATGAGTGTTAAGAAGTATAATGACTAAACTAAACTAAGTGACAGGATAAGAAACAGTGAGATAAGGAAACGTTGTGGTCTGAATGAAGATTTAGTGACAAAAATTGAGAAAGGTATGCTGAGATGTTTTGGCCATGTCGAGAGAATTAATGAAGAACGATTGACGAAAAAAGCTTCTTCTGCGAGCTTTCCTCAGTTAGGTAACATAGTTTTAAGTTACGCCTACGTTTTTTACCCTACTATCATCGTAGCCGTATTACTGGCAAGCTAACCATGGTAGTTGTACAGCTGACACTTTCAAGTTAAGATATCTTGGACCAATAAGGCGATTATAGTACCTTCGTCTTTGACGTTGTTCTTCTCTGGGAATATAAATATCTTCATAATGGTGTTCGCGTTTCATCGCGTCTGCTCCACTATCGCTGTCATATTGCTCTACTGTAGCCGTTGTTTCAGCAGAACCGTGAATTTCGGCTTTTACTGTTTAGAAAACAAAAAAGAAAGTTGAAAATTCATTAAAATAGACGTTACTTAAATTTTTTGTATGGGTGGTAGCATGGACGACTTAACATCAAAAACGGTTCGATCTAATTGTGTCGATAAAATTGCAGCTACTGATTGGAATATATTTTTTAGGTTAGATCTGAAAGAAATTGTGAAATACACAACGAGAATCTTACCCGTCATGATAGAGTCTTCTGGCTCCTCAGATTGCCTCGATCCTGAACAATAATTTTAGTTAGATTTGGATAATTCAAAACGCCAAAAGATACACAATATACTTCACATGTGCTCGTGAATTGCATGTATGTAAACTGCCACTGCGACACAGGTACATAACGCAAGGGTTTCTTTTTGAATATATTTTAGAAAATCTTATACGGTTCTTAGTGGCAAGGTGTCGGTTGCAATAATGATTTTTAAGTATACATATAATGTTTCTTTATATTTTCATTATACATGCTCATGACTATCCTTCTGATGACGGGTTACGTTCACCGACCTAACCACAAAAAACAATAGCGTCCATCCATTATTTATTTATTAATTTCTTCATGCAAACGTATTTACACAGGCGGACTTAATGCCAAGAGGCATTCACTCCCAGTCAACCTTAAGATATTGTGTGCCGCTCTTCGTCTGGTATGGGTTACCCTGCTACGGTTTAGCTCCAACGGATCCTTAATTACCTTCACGACAGCAAGGTGGCAGATCAGTCGAGTGGGAATATGGATAGCCTACTTTAGCGATTAATTTTAGATTGTTTTCAGAGATAGGTACGTTAAATAAAAAAGATAAAGCCAAATCTTTGTAAGTAGTTAAGAACCTGGTATTACAAACGGATGAAAGAATAAGCAACACGATCTAAACAAAAGTAGTTATCTCTACCGGTTTGTCATAAATGGCTGCACAAAAAAATCTGACTAAAAAATCATCCAAGATGTGTCACTGATCACATCTGTAATTATTTACTTGACGTATTAGGTTTATTTTCTTACCTGTCATCATAGGAGCCTCTTGACCTTCAGCGGGACCTCTGGGCCCTGGAGAGCGCGTTTGGAAAAGGTCCCTGACGCGTTGGTACAGTGCTGCGGGGGCGCCCGAGCTGGTGGTATTACCGTGCAAGAACCATCCACCTGCTGGACCTGAATCTCCATCTGATGCTGAACAGGCTACGGACAACGAGAATAACACATCAAATAACTATACCATATAATAAAATTGTAATTAATATAGCAAGCACGGCCAAATATAATTTATATGTTTTATTGTTATGGTTAGATAGTTAAACTATAAAGAGAGAACAAAGCTTTGTGGGCAATAAAAGTATCAATTACACGCGAAAAATCCGTTACTATTAAGCTTAAACGTATCAAGCGCGATAACCCTAGGATAACATTTTTAATTTTAATTATTTTTAAAATTTACGTCTTGTTTAATTCTCTCGCACTTTTCCAATGAGTTTTCAGTTCAGGAAATTAGTTCTTTAGATTCAAGCTTAAATGAATGTGAAATCATTCTCACCTAACGCTCCATGATTTCTGTACTCAATCACTTCGTCGACCCATTCCTCTACCACGGCTCTTCTAACTGCATCCATTGTAGGAGTATTAGTCTTAAGCACATCATGGATTAATGAGTTCGTAATTTGTATTCTATTATTATTCACATCATTCTTTATATTTATAAGTTCTATATACAGCTGTGCAAACTTCTGTGTCTTTTTCTTTTAAGTACACATTAGGATACACTATTTTTTCACTAAAGCATATTTTTCTGTTTTTTGTTCCCACATTTTATTGATAATTATTATTGATCTCTCTTATTGTCTCTACATTTACTGCTTTAGACTACATCTGCAACGAAGGCGTCCGATCACCGCGGCAGCAGGAAGGCGACTGCCCAATGAAGTGCGTTGTTACCTAAAGCTGCGCATACGCTTCCGGGCGAATCATTTCCGTCGTTCGCTCCGATTAGATTCACTGGATTTTTCACGCGACTGGTTTGAACTAGGTTTAGGTTACACTAACGTTTTCAAATTATATTTGAGTAGGAACTTTACTAACATTGATAATGTTTTCAGCTACATAGTAGGCATTGTCTGAATTTACCGAAAAAAAATGTGGTGTGCTTGTGTTTGGTTTGTGAAATATTGATAATGGTGGCAGTAGCAGAAGCAACAGATTATAAAGAAAAAAGACACTGGGATCACTGGGATCTGGGACACATTCATATGAAAAACACTTCGAAATGACGAATACTTACATAATTCATACATCACGCCAAGCCAACACACAAATTTATGAAACTTAATTTTGTTTTGATAAAAGTATATCAAATTCAAAATTTCATTCTTTACGCATGTCGTAAAGAGGACCATAAACTGTTATGGCTCTACGTTTCATTCAAATTTGTAACGTTTTTCTTCAATACTCACATAGGAAAGCCCCGGTTCGTGGGTAAGTAAAAAATAAGGTTCATAGAGTGTGCACTAGGTTTTATGTGATAGCTATTTGAAACTGTTACAGTAAGGATTAATGTAATAGTTACGAACGATTGCATAAAGTTAAAAAAAAGTTGATATTAACAATGTTTTGTATTGTAACACGCAGGAAGCGATGAGAAGACGTAAGACTATTTACTTATTTTAACGAGTCACGCGCGTCGTCTGAGGAACCTAAAGTTTTGCTAATAAAAAAAATATAGTTAGTAACCTTGGGCAATGCTATAACAGGTTCTTAGGCAGAATCCACTCTTACTTTCGATTGAAGTTGCCGCTTTGCCTTCGAAAGCAAAAGTGCCATCGATACGACACACGAGTTACCGTTGTACCGCCTTCGAATTTTGTAAGCAAGTTTGTATAGAAAGCTGGAATATTTTATGCATATTACATAATCACGTCATCTTAACCGATCTGATCTCATGGGGTTTTCGTAATACGCTGTTAGATTTATATTATTTATATAGATGGTCCTCAAATATAGCGCCTTTAAATGGTTTGTACGTGTGGTGACGGATTTAGAATACACAGTGTCACCACCACCAATTTTAAAAGCATTATCTGTAACCCGTACGTGGTCGGGGCGCGTCAAAAGTTAATAATGCAAACAAAACTTCTGTACACATCATTAGATGGCGTCAGTTCCAAGGAAACGACGGATGTTTTTACACTGTACAATCGATGCCAATTAACCTAGAGTGCAACGCAAGGCGGGTGGGTCTGCACAGGGTTTGTATCATGTTTTCCTTTTCTTGCGGTTGGGTGGACTACCTCTTGTTTTCCTTAAGTCGCCTCTTACGTGTGCGTATTACTTAACCGTTTTTTTTAACCAACATAAAAAAGAGGAGGTTCGCAATTAAAAAATCATAGAGACGTCGATGTTTCTGTTTGGATATGTGCTACCGCATAACTGCGGCATGTACATGTATCAACTGATTTGAAAAATCCTTTTTTATTCCATTAGTATTGCTTAATTGAAAAACTATTTTTTTAACAAAATCGTTAAACAAATTTGCCTTAAAACGTGAAACTATAAAAAAGTCAACAAAACTATTTATCGAACGGCAAATTTGACTCTTCTTGGACGACATACAAATAATTGGTTACGAATTACATGAACTAAAGATTACCATGTTTTGACAAAAAATGTAAACTGACTTTTACCTTGTGTATACCCATATCATAGCTAACATTGATGTCAAATTTAAGTTGGCACCGACTCTAATAGTTCTTTAGTGATAATTTTTCGCTTTTCTATAGATTTCGAAGTCAGTTTACAGTTGTTTGTTTAAAAGATTTTATGTTTGAAACAGTAAATTAGAATATTGCATTGTCTCTTACCAGAACTTTCTTCCCCCGAGGAGCTGTGCTGTGCGATGGTCACTGTGCCTCTCTGCATAGGATTGACGTACAGTCCATCAGCCGGCCCTGATCGCCCAGAACTGACCGAAGAGGGCAAAGACCCGCGCCGCTCCTGAATTGAGTTACGCCTCTCCTTCTCTGGAGCGTGGAGGAAAAATGGCGGACGAGGGCTGTTCGCGTTGATGCAGTTTGACAGGGCACACTGGAAACGGGAGAATGACCATTTTAGATATTTGCACGCTTAAACAGATGTTTTTTTTATAATAAAATAACACTCTCGACGTTTAACCTGTATCGAGGGAGCGGTTTACAAACACAAAATAACTCACAGACACAGAGCAAGTGCCTCTAGCATCCAACGCCTAGAACGCCTGACTTTTCGGACAACAAGCAAGTCATCTAAATAATTGTCCTCCGTCAAACAATCTTTGAGCGTTACCATGGCAACGGCAAAGATGGTAATTACATACTTAAAACTCTAAATATTTTTTTATTAATTATTTTACATAATTAAAATAATAAATAAAATAAATACCCTTGGACATTTCACACAACGCCATCTCGTCCCAAGCTAAGCAACTTAATGCTTGTGTTATGGTAACGAGAGGGATGATGAACTACATAAATACATTTTTTTTTGTAAATACATACATATTATAGATATAAATCGACACCCAGACTCCGAGCCAGTGCCTCTGGTTTAGACAAAGACACTTGCCCGACCCCGGAATCGAACCCGGGACCCGTTGATCCAAAGGCGGCACATCTAACCACTAGACCAACGAGGCAGTCATTATTTATTTTAAAAATATTACTCACTCTTGTTTCACCGGGAGTGCAAGCGCAGGAATGAATCGCCTTGTATGAAGACAGTTGCTTATCTGCCCCAGCTGCGCCAGCAGCCACTAGCACGTTCAAACACTGCGAATCAACAATAACCTATCAACCATACCTAGTAGTAGTTTAGAATACGTAGTGTCACCACCTGTTCCATTGTGAGGGTGCCATAAGAGCCGACTAAAGACAAGTGCAAGGCAGAGCGTGGGACAGTAGGCTTAATTCCCTCCCTGCGATGGGAGGAGGCCCGACTCAGCAGTGGGTTATTTATAGTGGTCATAGATTAATCTGCAACGCTAAGGGTCGATAACAAAAAAATATCTTCTCTGAACTCTAAATTGGATTTATCCTATAGAAGTTTCTAGTTCTCCTCGTCCATAATTTTCCTCATCTCAGTTCCCTATCCGATGACGTTATTTGTCAGTAAACTCATCAAAGTGACATTGACCTAACCGTGCCTAACTAACAATTGCAACAGGACGTTACGGATGGTGTTTAATGAAATTACTACGGCTTGTCTGTAACCAGATGTCGTGTTAGGTCAATCTGTTTATAGGAAAGTCCAAAAAACTTACTATTCTACGACCCTTTCAATAAATAGAAAAAATACTGCTCATAACACTCGCAAAACTACTTGCAAAAGAAGACACCTTAATACGAAACTCTATGCCAACCCATGCCCAGCTTGGCACAATATGCTTTTAGGAGCAAATGAATGATCATTCAGCCAGACGAGGGGGTCGCAGCGCCTATCCCCCCCATAGTTGTAGTCGGGGAATCTTAACTGTGCGAATTGCTCTTGAAATTTCGCTATCGCGGTGTACGACTTTTTTGGTAAATTTCGCATTTGTAGGCGATATTTCTTGATATAATTAGTTCAGATTTTACGGGTAAATTGTGTAAAGTATGTAGCATGCAATTATGTAGCATGCAGGCTAATTACCCCCAATGGAGTTGGAGAGGCCCGACTTAGCAGTGGATCATTAATGGGCTGGGTTGGGTAGTAGTAGTAAGTACTATCAGAAAAAAATGGTTTTAATCACTACATAGTATAAAACAAAGTCGCTGTCGTCTGTCCGTCCCTATGTATGCTTAAATCTTTAAAACTACGCAACGGATTTTGAAGCGGTTTTTTTTTAATAGATAGTGATTCGAGAGGAAAGTTTATATGTATAATACATGCATAAATTTAGATGTTCATCATTGCACCCGTGCGAAGCAGAGCGGGTCGCTAGTCTATAATATAAAAATGAATCGCAAAATGTGTTGGTAAGCGCATAACTCAACAACGCCTGGATCAATTTGGCCAATTCTTTATTTAAATGTTCGTTGAAGTTCAAGTATGGTTTTTACGGTGAGAAAAATTCAAATAATTGCCGGAAAAACCCTAAAACCTACGTGTAAATTTGCACTCACTTCACTTCTTAGATTAATGGCTTGTCAATTTGCACCTCTAATACCACTATCTTTTTGACAGGACGAAGTCTGTCATGTCATGTAAGTTTAAGTTCTAATTTGTCTAGACGAAATCATGCCTGAATAACACTGATTATATTACTGTCACTACCATTTTTATTGCAATTAAATCTTTCCAATTAATTCACACATAAATGGACTGCAAACCTTTTTAAAATAACAGCGACTCGTCTAATCTCTCTTCCATATCAAATCGTGGTTTCCTTTGGACTGAATCATCGTAGAAACAGAGAGTGTAACTAATCATGTCTTAGAGCACTAAACTGGTGATCTAGATAATAAAATACCGGATGAATCAAAAGCCCTACACACGGTTAATTATTTGGCAAAACAACGTTTGCCGGGACAGCTAGTAATGATATATATAGTATAGATGATCCACTCCAGTTAAATGGAGGGTAATAAGCTACTGTGGCACGCTCGACAGATGGGTTGGTATAGAGTTTCAAGTTATTCAAGTTTTCCTTCTCTCGCGGCTAGGTTATCGGCCTTGTTATTTCCCTTTGTCGACTCTTACGACACCCATAGGATGAAATTTCTTTTTTTTTTAATCCGGTTATTCCAAATCCTTCAAAACGGTATCGTGAGTCCTATATCACGATACCCAGAGTCCCTATCTTCATGTGAATAGCACGTTCTTTTAAAAATGGATCCACGGTAGTCCAGTAAATCCACGGTTTACCCCTGAAAAATTCTAAGTAGAACAACAATTTATAGTTGCACTAGTGGCCCGCCCCGGCTTCGCCCGTGCAAAGCGGGGGTGGGTTATACATATAAAACTTCCTCTTGAATCACTCTATCTATTAAAAAAAACCGCTTCAAAATCCGTTGCGTAGTTTTAAAGATTTAAGCATACATAGGGACGGACAGACGAAAGCGACTTTGTTTTATACTATGTAGTGATTACCACTTTACTTCAAATGTTTATATATTAGTATTAGTATTGGTAGTATATAACCTTACAGTATAAAAATAATTTACTAAAACAAACTTTTTCGACTACGATCTTGTTAATTCGTAAACGAGTGAATTTAGAATTCAATTCTCGCTTTCTTAATGAGCCTTTAAGTTGCGTAAAGCATTAGATTTTTATAGTAATTCAGGTCAGTCATTCATTCATTTTAATGTTTTACGATCCTTATCTTCATTTACTTCCGTGTGCATTGCAAATAATAAATTATTCAGTTCTAAGTATAAACCCCCCTAAGTATGAACAACGGCAATTTGCAAGAAATAGTACATAATTCAATCAAGATTTGCCATAAAATCATAATATTAAGTAACCCACTCTATGAAGCACTTTAAACATTGCTGCAATCTCCATAGTTTTGATGTGCCAAGGTGTTGCATTATAACAATCGCCTTTTCTAAGACATTGCTACGTCCTACTTAAGATAGGAGTCAAATTCACTGCATAATAGATTCATAACAATATTAACTACCAATATAGTGCCAGTATAGCGTGGCATTAAATCTTATCATTGACTATTGAAGCAACATCTTTGTGCAATGTAAACAAATTGTATGAGTATAGTTCAGGAAATATAAATTGGTCACTTCTTCTTCATATTTCCTGAACTTTAGTCTAAAATATGAAAAGAGTATTCGACATATTCGTCTAGCTGTTTCTTTATTTCTTATTCCTTCTAGATTTTCCTGGTGGTGACGGATTTAGAAAACATAACATTTATGTATGTATCCCCTTTAGGCGCAAAGGGATGATCACCCAGCCGGATGAGGTGTTATGTCTGGCTAGGGGTCGCAGCGTCTATCCCCCGATAGATGTATAGAACTAAAATGTTCTAATTGCTCTTCAAATTTCGCTATCGCGGTGTAGGACTTTTTGGTAATTCTCGCACTTGTAGGCGATATTTCTTGATGTAATTAGTTCAGATTTTTCGGGTAAATTGCGTAAAGTATGTAGCATGTTGGTCGCTACATCCCCATTCCATGATGAGAATATTTTAAGAGCCGACAAAAGGAAATGGCAAGTCCGAAAACCTAGCCGTTAGAGAAGGAAAACGTCCTAAGCCACCCTGTGGCTTCCGTGGCACTATAGACTGATTACCCTCCATGTAATTAGAAGAGTGTCTGAAGACAAAAGTCTTCAACCAATGTGTGTTGCCAGTGATGAATTATGGAACAGAGATGTGGTCGCTCACTATGGGCTCCATCAGAAGGCTCAAAGTCACCCAAAGGGCAATGGAGAGGGCTATGCTCGGAGTTTCCCTGCGAGATCGAATCAGAAATGAGGAGATACGCAGGAAAACCAGGGTCACCGACATAGCCCACCGGATTGTCAAACTTAAGTGGCAGTGGGCAGGGCACATAGCTCGCAGGACCGACGCCCGATGGGGCAGAAAAGTCCGGAAGTCCAGAGTTCCGGAAGGCGCAGTGCTGGTAGGCCTCCCACACGGTGGACCGACGACCTGGTTAAGGTCGCCGGAAAGCAGTGGATGCGGGCGGCCCAGGACCAGCCTTTGTGGAGATCCTTGAGGGAGGCCTATGTCCAGCAGTGGACGTCTTTTGGCTGAAATGATGATGATCATGATGAATGATGAATTAGAAGAGGCCGAACTCAGCAGTGGGTCATGCATGTGTGGTCTGAGTAGTAGTAGCAGATGTATGAAAAATTCATCTAAGATCAACCTTAGAACCAGTGAAGATTTACTCGAGCTGTTGGAAAGAGCGAGATAAAAAATAAACATTACATTAAAAAAAGCAGCAGCTAAAAGCTATTGCAGAAGAAAACGCTTACCTCAAGATGATGGTTCTCAGCAGCATCATTGATAGGGCTCTTCCCATGCCTGTCCAGGTGCAGCCTAGCACCATGCCGCAAAAGCCATCGAACTGTGCTTAGATGTCCTCGGGAGGCGGCAAAATGGAGCGGAGTAGCGCCGTCTCCGTCCCGCGCGTTGGGATCAACGCCTCGTTCTACGATCTAGAAAGAGACAACCCGTTTAATTTCATATCTCAGTCCCTCAACGGCAGGATGAGCTCCCATAAATTACCTTCCTTCTTTGATCTCCTTGCGTGGTTGGACGCACCCTTATTACAGAGAAGAGCCGGCAAGAAAGAGTGAAGAAAGAAAGAAGAATCTCTGCGGTATTTTTTTGTAATTATCGTTCTTTTTTACAAAAAGCACTAAACAGCTGAGGCAAGTTCGTCACATGAGAGAACGTACAGGCCTTGACCGGGCCAATCAATGAAAATAAATTTAAGTTATTATAAGTATATATGTCAACGGAAAACAACAAGAACCGGAAATTTATAAATTTCCTAGGAAATTTATAAACGTCCGTAGGATTCCAAACGAGAGATAAATTGTATTATTTTACGCCCACATTTTCGGAAATTTATAAACTTACGACGTCTCGTCGTAAATTTATAAACTAACGGATATCCATTCGTAAGATTCTAAACGGTTCGACCAATCACAGTAGAGCTTTTAATTTTACGCTTCTACAAGATACGGCAAATAACACACTGTTCTCTGATTGGTCGATGTTGATAGTGGCATGCTTGTGTCCATAGACATAGGTACATTTAGACTTGCCAAACTATAAATTTATCAGTACGTAACAGTATTTTTACTTCAAAACTAGGTAAGTACCTATAATACAGGGTTACTGTTTTACATAATATGCTAATGATCCCTACTTCACTCTACCAAAATAAAACAATATAAATAGAGTGATGCGAAGTTAAAAAGTTTTATTAAAAAGAAAAACATCATAAAACAATAAAGCCAAAAAAAACCAAACATTATAAGTTTAATTTAAAAAAAAAAACGAGAATTGCGAGCGTTCGCGATTGGCGAATTGCCAAACGCTAAGTAATAAAAAAAATGCTTAAAAACATGTAACAAATTAAACATAATAAAATAAGGATTTAACTTAGAAAAAACCCCTGACATCGGACTGCATTATGGCTGAGTACACACACAATGTTCACTACATTGAGAGTCTACTCAGCCATAAATGTCAGGTACGTAACGTTTTTATATCTGTTTCATTGATACCCTTACAATGAGTCCAAACACGATCATCTACTGTAATTTGGTAAGGAGTTAGGTATCCTATAGATTCCTGATGATGCAGCAGAGGTATATCTGATGATGCAGCAGTATCAGGTCTATGTTACCACAAGTAGACAATATCGAACAATGGCGGCGGAGAGGACGGAGAAGGAACACGTGACTTATTCAACCAATCAGAGCGCCTATGGCGTTTGGTTATTGCTACTTATTATTTTACGCGTGAGTTCAGTAAGTTTATAAATTTCCGAAAATGTGGGCGTAAAATAATACAATTTATCTTTCGTTTGGAATCCTGCGGACGTTTATAAATTTCCTAGGAAATTTATAAATTTCCGGTTCTTGTTGTTTTCCGTTGACATATATATTAGATATATTATCCATCCTACTCTACCAGGGTTATCGTAAAAGCCGCCAAAAGGATAAAGCGAAGGAAAACTTGATATGAAACCCTGGGCCAACCTGTCTCTGGCCAGCGTGGTACAGTAGCCTAAATCCCCTCTATGTAATTGTAATTGTATGTAAACGCTGAATTAGACCTTTTCCGCACAGCAACCGCGAGACATGCGACGTCTGTACCACACAATATGTAGTTTGTAGTATTAGTTGTAGTTATTATATTTATATTTGTGTGTGTGTGTGTATATAGCTAAGCTGTGCTGAATAAATGTTTTCTTTCTTTCTTTCTTTAATTGGAGGAAGCCGGACTCAACTGTGGGTCTTGGGCTACTATGATGCTGATAAAGGAGAAACTCTTTCTAGAGTGATAGGATACAAATCGAAATTTAATAATTGACCGAAATCATGTTCTCATTATTAAATGTAAAATTAAATTTCCAAACATTCAGAAAGAGAGTCTAAAGACAAAAGAGCCGGCAAGAAACTCTGCAGTTGGAGCTCAGTCTCTGATCTACTTTCTTTCGAGTTATTTTATTTTTAGTATCCAACTAAACTGATTGCTTAAAACATCATATTATATTTTATCTCTTACCTACATACGAAATAATACGAACATCTTTGTTAACAGCTTGAATGTTGAAACGAGATGGTAACAGATAGATCTCTCTTCGAGCCGTGGTGTAATGACGGTATAAAAATTAATTGTCATACAATACGGGTTTCGAAAAGACAATGTAATATTCCTACTATTCTTAAAATGAAACTTGGCTCAAAAGATAATATTTTATTATACAACCGTTTAAAGGATGTTTATAAGACCAGTGCTTGAGTCAAGTAGCTTGAGTATCGCACGCTTTAAAGACATAATGTATGAGATTGAAATTGGCAGGTCGTGTCAATCCTTTAGATATGTTTTTCTATTCTGTACTATGTAGTTCACAAACATCTTGAGCTAAAATACATTGCGTCATGCTAGTGAGCAGGTGCCGTTGCTGGGCGTTGGTCGGCTAAGGCATTAAAATGTTACTGTTATTGACTAGATGTTGCCGATTTTTAGCCCTTTGCGAGTATGCCGCAAGTTTGCTCTCACAAATCTGACTGATTTCAGCATTGTACCTAAAAATGGCGATCTAAAACCGCAACTACAGTGTTTCTGACCGGCTCTTCTCTGTAGAGCTGCAATCCGAACCGGAGGTAAATGGTAAATAAATTGTAAATTTTACCTTAGTGTTTGATTTGACAAAAGAGCTTAGACGTTTGTATAGAAATATACTTTTAGAAAAAAATATTTTTATCCTTCTTTATCTTGATTACAAAATCAAAACCATTAATTAACAAGAGTGGACTCTCTGCATTTAGTTTGTGGTCAGCTGCCATGAATGTGAGCAATCTGCGCGTGACCACCACACATTACCTGCTAGATCCACGATTGATCGAGACAGGCCATTGAACCCGATGCCAATGGCTTTTCACTCAGCACGTACAAATGCGCAAAAGAAAATAAAGCTTTTTTTATGATGATTTGTCACATTTCAATCGATGATTAGCTCGTACTCATTATGCTGACTGTACTAAAGAGGATCTAATATAAAAAATCATTATAAGTGTTTATTTATTTATGTAAATTTAAATTTATGTAAAAAATATAACATTTATATATTATTTATGCTACTTAAGTCCATTAATGTAGCACGCTCCCAAGTCAACCTTCCAGTGTTTATTTATTTATTTCATTGTAGACGAAATCTATACTGACCTATCCGAGTTTTGTACGTACCTTTTATTTTATGTGTATGTATATTTTATACACTTAAAATAAAAGTTATATATATAGTGGGCTAATTACCCTCTATGTAACTGGAGGAGGCCCGACTCAGCAGTGGGTCATATATGGGCTGATTAGTAGTAGTAGTTTAGCAATCTTATAAATAATCAAATCAAAATCGAATCGGGGCAAAACATTAACAAGGTTATGCACATTAATTGACTGACCAAAACCAGTGCGAAGGCTATATATAAACCTACTTTACGGATCAAATCAGATGACAAGATCTAGTACTAATATAACTTTCACTTCTGCTCACTATAATTATGCATCTATAATTTAGTGTTACTTGTATTTCTCGCCTCGGAAGTTTTATTTATCTTAATGATTTATCCCTCGTTAATTTATTTATTCAACAAATAGTTTTCAGCTTTTGTGCGCGCATTTTCCTTATGGTGACGGATTTTGAATACACAGTATCGCCACCCTATTTCATTCTTAGGGCGTCCTAAGAGACGACAAAAGGAAGTTCTATGACAGAAAAACTAGCCGCAAGAAAAGGAATACTTGATACGAAATCCTATGCCAACCCGTCGGACCAGCGTCGTAGAGTAGGCTAATTACCCTCCATGTATTTGCAGGAGGCCCGACTCAACCGTGGATCATTCATGGGCTGAGAAATAGAAGTAGAGAAGTTTGTGCGCGCCATCTTTGTTATTTCGAAACGATTATTACTATCTAGATAACCAGCTCAGTAGTTTAGGAGCTCGGTAACAAACACCATATAAGTCGTAAGAAATGTGTTAGCTCTACGCTAATCAGAAGAAGCAGTGTTCAGGTAAGATACAGCAAGTTGAGCATTTTGAGCAATAGATGTCGCTAGCATAGAGTCAGCCGATTATATGGTTACTTACATGTAATTAGTTATAAGGGAAAGTGTCGTTTTAGTAATAGTGACACAAACTTACATTTTAGCAGCTTCTAAGCCCCCTTACGCACTCGCGGTGGAACGGTGGATAGCCGCGCGGCCTGCCGCTTTTCTAATTTAATATGCAACCGCTTACGTCTGTACGCACTAGCGGTTGAAACTTTGTGGCGGTTGCATATTAAACTGGAAAAGTGGCAGGCCGCGCGGCTAGCCGCCTAGGCGGCCAACCGCTAACGCGTACGGGTACTTAGCCGCCACAAAATTTCAACCGCCAGTGCGTACAATCATAAGCGGTTGCATATTAAACCTCCGCGACCCATCTAGTGGGATCACCGGTAATTATATGGTCAGACCAGCTGTCAGTTCTCACACTTATGTCTACGTGTAATGACAGCCGTTCGAATGGCACCGGAGAGCGATGCCATTACATGCCTGAAGTACAGAGGATGCCAGATGTTAGAAACCCAACATCGTATGATCCTCCAGAGCGAGACTGACTATCTGCAGATAGATTGCTGTCCTCCTCTATTTCAAAACGAATAACATATACAATATCAGCACAGTCGTTTAGGAATTTGGTGACGTAAATATATAGTGAAGAATTACATGTGTATAATAAAGACAAAGATGTATTATTCAAAAATGCTTGGGTAATCTCTTTCGAAACGTTTAGAATAAATTAATTACACGTTTGGAAGGCCGCTCTACGGAAGCGACCGGACTGCCAATGAATTCGCTTTTTAAAAATGCCATTTCATAAAACACGGTGACTGTCATAGGGCAAATTTGCAATACAATTAGGTTTTCAAAATTATACAGAGTATATAAGAAACAGGATGGATACATGGGGAGTATGCGCATAGAGCGAGTTAATAAGGTAGTGTATTGTTTAAAAAAAATGAGCTTATATTTATTTTTTTGTGTATGTTGTACAGATCTAGTGTGTAAAGTAATAAAATAATTTGACAGTAAAATGACGTCTTATAATAATCGCGAAAACCTCGCGATTGTTACACATTGAAATTAAACCTGTTTTAACGGATTTAACGCGTATTTATAAAAAACGACTATCATCTAGCCCTTTTTTGATGAAGATGAAGCCTTTTTGATGAAGATCTATTTTTTTCGAATATTTAACATTTGACATAAATAATGCAGGATTACAAAATGGCATTTTAGGTGCAAAGGATCTTCCCATCCAGCCAGACGAAGTGGTATGTCTGTCGGGGGCCGCGGTGCTTATCCCCAGAAAACTGTAGTCGCGGATTTTTTAACCGTTTGAAATACTCTGTAAACTTCGCTAACGCGGTGTTTACGGAGTAATTCGTGTTCATTAGAGGACAACTACATTCAGAGCCATAAAAATTGGCGAGGACTGTATGTAGCGTGCTGACTGCTGGTCGATACAGCATCAACATATACAGAGTGTAGCCAGTACTACAGACTCTTTGGTCACATACTATTTTTGTTTCTACTATACTAGGTTTAATAGAATTACTCACCATCCATTTGACACAGTCCAGGCAGCCAGTCTGCGCAGCGGCGTGGATAGGAAGCATGCCATCTCTGGCCCTTGCATCCAGTCTGCCCCCGGCTTCGAGCACCAAGTACTTGAGTACTGCCAAGTGTCCTTCCTGCGCTGCCAGGTATACTGGAGTAACATCATTGTCCATTGCCGTGTTGGCGCTGTGGAGAAAAGAATACCGTTTAGTATTTATTTATCTACATATATAAAAATGTATGTTTGTCTGTATGTTCTGTATAGAATCGTAAACTATGCATTTGGTCATGTGATGATCTTCAGCAAAGTGTTGTGCACGAGGCCAGGAAGGCACCAGAACGAAAAAAAACAATTGTGTAATGTCTTTCCTTCAAATTGCGATAGCAACGCCCGCAGGGAACAGCTAGTTTAGTAACAAAAGCTTTATTATATTTTTTTTTAATTATCATTACGATTTATCCGTGTGGTGACGGATTTAGAATACATAGTGTCACCACCTCATTCCATCCTGAGGGTGTCGTAAGAGCTGACAAAGGGAAACGACAAGGCCGATAACTAAGCCGCAAAAGAAGGAAAACTTGATACAAAACCCTCCGCCAACCCACCCGCCTAATTACCCCCCATGTATTGGGAAGAGGCCTGAATCAGCAATGGATCATTTATGGGCTGAGTAGTACCTAGTAGTAGTAGTAGTAGTAATAAAAGCTTTTTAACACACAAATAAAGAGATGGATTATATAAAAAAAAATCAAGTGTATTTTGAGAGCCATAACGTACCTCGACCTCTTGCTATGCTGAGGTTGTGATGATGTGAGCAAAAGTTGAAAACCTTTGCATTACCTTCTGAGAACTTTCTAGAATTAGGCGTCAAGTAATTTGTCAAACAAAATCGTTTCAAAAACCGATTTCGCCTATCAAGCGTGCAATTTTAATTACTTCATCTTAACCCATAGACCACAAATTAGGGCAAACTCTTACGCAACAGCCACCAAAGCTACTGACAATCAACAGATATCTCGACGCTCCAAAATGTTGCAATCATTGCCAAATTGGTCATGAGACCAACTCGAATACAATGCACCTAAATGCATTAGTAGTGGTGGTAGTTTCAGCATGAATGTGGGTGGACGCAAGGGTTGTGGGAGATCAAAGAGATGGATGGATTGTAAGAATGAGGAATTGTGTATGAAAGGTGTGACTGTAGATATGACGACTGATAGGTGTGTATAGAGACTACAAGGGCGGATCCAGGGGGGGGGGTCATGGGGGTCATGACCCCCCCCTGAGCTGGTTCCAGGACTTAGGTGGACCACTAATTGAACATAATGATTTTATTTATATATTTTGTCACCATATCACTACATAGTATAAAACAAAGTCGCTGTCGTCTGTCCGTCCCTATGTATGCTTAAATCTTTAAAACTACGCAACGGATTTTGAATCGGTTTCTTTTAATAGATAGAGTGATTCAAGAGGAAGGTTTTTAAGTGTAATACATCTATAATATTGTAGAGAAACACTGATAAATTTAAAGGTTCATCAAATGCACCCGTGCGACGCCGGGGGTATTTTAATACAAATGTAATCATAATTTTTAATGTTTTTAAGTATGGTCGGTTTTTTATTTATTGTATTCATTTTATTTTATTTTTTTTATTATTGAATGAATTTTTTGTATTTTTATGTAGTCTATTTAATTATATAACTACTACACGTCACACGAACTACTCGAAACAAAAGCATAGACCCCATACTTAGATTTACGTTAGACTTCAAGTGCTTGCAGCTTGGTATCCGTATGCCACTACTGGGACTCAGCAGAATATCAGCGTCAGGTACTGCACTTGACATATACTGAGCTGGATACCCTTTCGGTGCAGTTTCGAGACACATAGCTAATTCAGAAAATGTATTCTTTTTTGGTTTTATTTATTTTTTTATTATTTGGTTGTATCACTATCACTATCACTATCACTACATAGTATAAAACAAAGTCGCATTCTTCTGTCCGTCCCTATGTATGCATAAATCTTTAAAACTACGCAACGGATTTTGAAGCGGTTTTTTTTAATAGTTAGAGTGATTCAAGGGGAAGGTTTATAATGTATAACCCACCCCCGCTGTGCACGGGCGAAGCCGGGGCGGGCCACTAGTATTATATATATTCTACCTAATTGTTTTAATGTATGAAATTGTACTTTTGTTTTATTGTTAACTACTTATTTTGTGTCTTGTTATTAGTACCGAATAAATGAATCTTATCTTATCTTAGAGTAACAATACCAAAAAAGAACCTAACCTCAAATAAAAATTTAAATTTTATAATTCACTAAACGTGACTACTCAGTGTGTGGTTAGACACGACTAAAGACGAAACGTCCCAATTGACCTGTTTTCGAGTCATCACTTAGCGTGCGCTTGAAACATATATACCTGATTAATTACAAGAAATGGTAAGTAATCAGTTTTTCATTTATTATTGTTGTTAATGCTCTTAAAGTACCTCATAGGTATTTAAAACTACTTACTGAAAGAGTGCTGCGTGACTTATGTTCCTTCTTATTATTATTTTTAGGACGAAGGAAATTGAAGAGCATTATCCTTACTGACCTAACCTAAAATCTTAGTTAAATTCACACAATGAAATCAAGTGTATCGTCGTGACCAAATTGATTTTAATGCACTTATAACTTGACTACGGGTCCCAGCTGTACAATTCCACTTGAAGATCAAAAGAATAATTAATATTAATAATTTATAGTCGGTACCCTGGGTAAACAACTAGCTGTTGTTTACCCAGGGTGTTAGAAAAAGTTCGCGCTAGACGACCAAAAAGCCGCGTTCTCCTACATCATGACAACGCTTCTTCACACACAGCCAACAAAACAAAGTCATTTTAACTTCCGGAAAAGTACAACGCGTCACCCATCATGCGCATAGCCCCGATCTAGCACCCTGTGATTTCTGTATTTTCCCCAAAATCAAACATTTCATGAGAGGTTTCACTTTTACCAACTCCGAAGAGGCAGTGATAGCGTTCAATCATCACGTAGAAAACATGCATTCAGATCTGTGGTCCTCCTGTTTAATTAAAAAAACGGTTCAATCGCATGAAAAAAATGTTTGAAATGTAGAGTCTTTTGAAAAGCAATAAACACAATATTTTAGTTATAACCATGGACTGTCATGTCGAGGGGTGACATACCTCTAGCTGTTATGACAAATCATTAACCACGGTTAAGGAATATAAATAGGCTGCCTCATTTAGTGCGTGATAGTGGTTCTCTGGGTGTCTTCAAGAGGGCAATATGTACAAGTTATTATGTGTGGAGTTTTTCAAGTGTACAATAAAGAATAAATATTTTTAAGTACAGTACATACGTACATTAATATAATACCTACTTTTTACTTGTATCTATTGTTATCAAAATTAAATTATACTCGTAAGTTCTTGACTTGACCACGACTATGTGACCCCCTCCTGGCGCCAAAGCTGGATCCGCCCTTGAGAGACTACCACCTAGCGTGGGACAAGGGTCGTAAGATGATAATGGCAATTTTAAATATGACGATTTATAAGAGTTTTGTGATAAAACCTACGTAAATAAAGTTCCTTTTGAGTGTGAAGCGTTAAGAGCACGGTTTATCGATATTATCCATTTGGTGACAGATTTAAAATACCTAGTGTGACCAGCCCAGGCCAGACGGTTGGCGCTTCGTATCAAATTCTCCTTCTCTTGCGGCCTTGTGTCATGTAATTTTGGCACTCTCAGGATATAATGGACCACACGGACAAAGGTAGCGCATGTCATCAACCAGGCCTTACTTCTCCGCCAAAGAGATACAAAAATCGATTATTGCGTAGGATATATTGGCTTAAGATGTTGTCTCCCCTTCGCCTTAAGGTGAATGTTCCAGGGTAGCCCGCGAAATTCAAATTTTCTTACGTTTTTTGCAATTTGCAGGTCAGTGCTAGGTTGTATGTTGATTAAAATGTTATTCGCGGCTGTAAGACGTATGTAGTTATAGAGTTATATTCATCAAACTCATCAATACAACCCTCCAAGCTCATAAAGGTGCAAGAATGACTTTGACGTTGAAAAAGTTTTTCTTGCACCTTTATGAGCTTGGAGGGTTGTATTGATGAGTTTGATGAATATAACTCTGTAACTACATACGTCTTACAGCCGCCAATCAAATGATCATCATCATACAACCTAGCACTGGCCTGCAAATTGCAAAAAACGTAAGAAAATTTGAATTTCGCGGGTTACCCTGGAACATTCACCTTAAAGTCAGATCTTTATTTCAGTAAACAACAACAAGGTCGCTTGCGAAAAATCAATGCATCTAAACTAAGACGTATGCACAAGGTTAACTGGGCTAATAATATGTAACTCTGGTTTAGATTTAGAGATATTTGTTTACTCAGATCTAGTCCCTGTCGTGCTAATCAGTGGTCAAGAAACCACAAATTTTAACCTTAAACATCGATTTAACTACGTCAATTTAACTGTTTTTATTAGTGCCTAGCCTAGTCCTTTTCAACTTTGTCTGCCTTTAAATGTTGATTCATCATCAACATTTCAGTTAAAAGACGTCCACTGCTGGAGTAGTATGTATTCTATCTATTTATGACACGGTTGGCGCAGTGGTTGAGTGATCGACGGCTGCGCAGCAGGTCGCGGGTTCGATCCCCGCACGGAAGAAATATTTGTACGACCTACAAGTATTTGTTCCAGGTCTGGGTCTTTTCTATGTATAATATGTATGTATTTACAAAAAAAAAATTGTTTATCATCCATCTCGTTACCATAACACAAGCATTAAGTTGCTTAGCTTGGGACGAGATGGCGTTGTGTGAAATGTCCAAGGATAATTACTTATATATACATATATATATAAAACATACATAATATTGTATTATAGTTTACTTTAAGTCGGCACAAGGTTAGCTCACTTCTCTCTACTGAATTTTGCATCCTAAGGTTGCCTGGAATATATTGCAGTTTGCAATAAAGCCGCCCATTGTACAAATAGTCATATTTCTAGTTCATAATGTTAGTGTTAATTTTGTTTGCCTGTGCAATAAAGTATATAAATAAATAGGTTTCCCATAATCGCCACGCTTGGCGGGTTGGCGATCGCAGTATCGGATGGTCAATGCCCAACGTCTGTTGTCCCTTAGTCGCTTTCTACGACACCCACGACAAGATATGGGATGGTAGTATTCTTACTCCGCTACCCCACATTAGATAATTCATGAATTAACATTAGGAAGCATTCATGAATTATCTAATTATGAAATATTAAAAGATTGGTCAAGGCAGTTTTTAAATGGGAATGTCTTTGGACTATGCATAACTTAAACTACTTACTAAAATTTTAAGTCTAATGTATTAATAAAACCATTTTTTTTTAATTATACGTCGTCTTCTTTGTGGCCAGGAATACCTATAAATTCCACAAGACGCAAAAAAGGTATAAAACTCATTTAAAACATTCTATTATTAAATGTTTTAGGTCACGTTTTGTACCAAGATGTGTATGCATTTATCATTCCACCATTTTGTTTATATTTTAATTATAATTCATTTAAATGTTAAACTAGACCAGATTGCCTTGGCTTGGAGATTTATTTGGATAGTCTATATTCGAAACATTATGTTTCTTCAATTTATGTCGCTAAGTCACTTAACCGGTATAAAAATTACAGATTCAGTAAAACCTCGATAAAAAATCTGTACGGGTTTTGGAAACCTATGAAGAGATTTTACCAATTTTGTAAAAAAAATGCTTACCTACGTTGTTAAATCCAAATGTCTATCGTCCATGATATTACGAAATCATCATCACAATAAAATTCATCCAACATATTTCGCTTGATTTAAAAAACGAATTATGTATTAGAGATTGTGGTGAAGATACATAAAGACGCAGCGAGGGGCATTGTTTTATAATGATACTTCTTATTCTTATATCATTTACACACAGTAATTGTCCCAGCGACCGATCTAGTGGGACAACTTTAGTGGGATTTTAATTATGGATAGCCATCCAACACCCATCAAGCATAGACGTTGCTTAACATGTCGATTTGCTGAACGTTTCGGAAAAATAAAACTTAAACCAACAAGGCATTTGATCTCTTAGGTTATCGGAAGTTAAACACTTAATGACGGGTTTATCTCGTGTTTAGTATATGCATTCGGGAATTAAATAATGTAACATACACGCGATAATAAGTGTTTAATTTCAATCTATATCATATTTCTTAAAAACACTGTGTAAATTAATGAAGCATTAGTAAAATATGAAGCACAACAAATTTAACCTGGTAGATATAAATTCTCGATATTATGCCAGTAAAAGTTAGATACAATTATCTATGATCACTTGCAAAATTTATCATAATACGATCTAAACAGCTCGTCAAGACTAACGAATGAACCGAAAATCGATTAACTATAATTGACTCAATCGATACATACTCGACGTACCTCCATTATTTAGTTTCATAATTCAAAATACAAATTGCACCGAAATTACTTTTGTAAAACATATTTTGACGTAGGTGTCAATGTGGAACGATGCGAAGCTCATTCAAAAAAATATATTAAAAAATTTGATTAAAACATAATTATGTTACTTTGAAAAAAGAAAAAGTCATGTGACTTCTTATATTAAAGACTAGCTTTTGCCCGCGACTTCGTCCGCGTGGAATAATGACTTCCGGAAAAAAACAATTTATCCCCGTTTTCACCCCGTTGGGAGGGAATTTCCAAAAATCCTCTCTTAGTGGTAGCCTACTCCTCCCAACAAACACACAGGCCAAATTTCAGCTCTCTACTGCCATTCGTTTCCGCTGTGCGTTGTCTGTCAGTCACTCAATAACGGAAGAGTTTTATATATATAGATAGCTGTGCCCGCAACTCCATCAGTGTGTAATTCCTTGTGTATTATTAAGTTAATGTATTGGTAATATTGTTTAGATCACGTTCACATGAGGCTTAAGTACCTATACAACGAAAATACTTCAGCGCATAGCTTCCGGGTAAACTATCCTACTTCACTTAAAACTAAATACCTATAACATAATTAATAATACCTATACCTTTAATTAATAAAAGTACCTACGCTTTTACTTACTTATTATTATTATTAAAAAAAACTGAACATAAATTAACCAAAACTTACCTACTACTAACTAACTACTACTTAACTTCACCTAAAAAGAAATAACTATTAATAATTTGTAATTTGAACGAATATAACACGCCACCAAAATAACTAATACCTATTTTATGAAATAACAACAAAAGAAAATTAAATAAACTAAATTATTGTAAAGACTAAAAGTCGCGCTGATAAACAATATTGCCTGTCAATAAGGGCGAATACTCGGAACGTCTACTCGCATCATCAGCCAAATCCAAATATTGTATGAAGTTCGCGTTTGGATCCCCCGCCCTTTTAAACCTCCCGCGACGACCCGATGCGACGGTTACACAAAAATAATCCTTAAAGCATGATTCAGTAATCACGCGCGATGGTTTATTAGCGTATTTCATTAATAACTTTGGTGTTTCTGTACCGATTTCTATGATTCTTTTTTTATTAAATAGGTAATAATGTTAAAATTTATTAATTAGGGATGATTGAGAGTGTTATAAACGTAAGAGTAGACAAATATAATCAGAAAGCTCTGAACTGCTAAGCTATCGGGAGTTACACGTGTTATTGTGAGTCAACCATAAAAGATAGATATTTGCTGTCTTGGAATATTTTTTATATAATTTTAAGGAGAACATTTCCGTTATACATGATTTCTGTGTAGCTTTAACTATTAAGGCTGCACACGCGACGGAAGCTTAAAAAATGGAGTAAGTTCTCCTGTTTTCCCAACATTTCCCTTCACTGCTCTGCTCCTATTGATCGTAGCGTGATGAAAAGTATACTATAACCTGCCCAGGAGTATGAAGAACAATTGTACCAAGTTTTGTTGAAATCCGTCGAGTAGTTTTTGTTTCTATAACGAACATACAGACAGACAGACAGACAGACAGACAGACAGACAGACAGACAGACAAAAATTTTACTGATTGCATTTTTGGCGTCAGTATCGATCACTAATCACCCGCTGATAGTTATTTTGGAAAAATATTTCATGTACAGAATTGACCTCTCTACAGATTTATTATAAGTATAGATTGTTATCGGTTTTCAGTCAACTTCGTCAATCTTTAATTCTAAATTATATAAATTGTTAAGAGAGTCCGCAAGGTAATCCGCACATAGTACATGCTTATTGCATTATACTCGTAATTTAATAGTTAAAGCACCTAACTAACAAAGGCTAACACGATTATATTTTACAAGCGGCCCGCCCCGGATTGGCACGGGTGCAATTATACATGTATTATACAAATAAACCTTCCTCTTGAATCACTCAATTTAATAAAAAAACTGCTTCAAAATCCGTTGCGTAGTTTTAAAGATTTAAGCATACGTAGGGGCGGACAGACGACAGCGACAACTAGCAGATTGTAAATATTGACAAGGGAACAAATGCATCCTGCTGGTCTTCAAAAAGAAAAGAAGTTAAAAAAAACGAAACAAAAGCTTTAAAACAAATGAGCAAGTACATTTTAAGCTTTTCTACATTTGTGTAAGAAACATTACAATAAAACTTAATTCCAGGTTAAGGGTAAAGAGGTGGATGAATTGTGTGAATGAGAACATGTCTATGAAAGATATTAATGTAGATAATGACGCTTAAAGGTGTGTATAGAGACTACCACCTAATGCAGGACAGGGGCCGATAAATGATGATTGTAGTTTTAAACGTAACAATTTATAAATAATAATAATAATAAAATATTGTTAACTAGTAGTATTACAAATTTATCCGGTCTATCAAGATCATTCAATCTACAATCGGATACAAGACTTAAATTTAAAATGCTGATCGAATATTCTGTATTTTAAAATCATTATCCAGACGAGTCAAGGTTAGTTAGTTTTGAAAGTAGCGTAGAGGTCGGGTCATCACTTATATTTGATATCTTTTAAAATGCAATCACAGCCTTTGAATGACCTATGAATAGTAACTTGGACCTTAAATATAAAAATGCAACGAGCAAAGGGTTTTAAATAAAAATTGTAATAAAATATCCTTATTTACTAGAATATTTATTCTACGAGTTGCATACACTATACACGTACTTATAATTTCACTGCTGAGCAAAAAGTTTCGATGGTAGTTAGATCGCGCATGTCATTATTAAGGTTTCGCCTCCCTTCTTTCTCCACCAATGAGATACAAAAATCGAAAACTGCGCAGTCAAGGGCTATTGTAGATACGACCATTGGTATCTTTATGTCAAAAATAGATAAACTGGCCTACCGAAGCAACAAGATCACATGCTCCATTTTGATGGTCAACCATTCAACCAGAGGAGCCTGCCGGCGAGCCACCTTTCGTTTGGTGGGGCTGGGGAAATCCTCACACGCAGCGGTGGACCCTCACACGTCGCGCTTGGAACGTCAAAGGTTCGCAAGATCGCAGTCTCCTTTTGGTGTCTTAATAGTGTACGAGTTTTATCACGTATGCGGGATTGCCCCGGACGAGTATTTATTGCAATGCGTGGAATACGCACGAGAAACGGGGACTACTTGTATGAAAAAGACATTTGCAGGGGATACAAGTGCGGGGTATGAGGTCGATGAGGTTCTTGTCTGTAGCGGGTCCCTAGTGGTACAGGGCTGTCCTGACCTTTGAAAAACCTAGAAAAACCTAAGTATCTCGATAAGAACGATCTCCTAAGAACGTCTAAGAAAGTATAAAGTAATTCAAGACTGCATTACAAGTACCATATCCATTCGATTGATATTACATCAATTCCGACATAACCGTTTCTCGCGTTTCACTTTTGTTTTCTCTTTTCCCCCGTTGCCGGGCAACGGTATACGTCACGACACAAGGTCGATGCAGTTCAACAGTTAGAAAATTATTGTATAATATTATTATGTTTGTTTTTATGAATAAAAATGGTACACGTTACATAAAATGGCCAGTGTTATTATTATGTTGTCACCGTGTGAAATTGTGTGTGAATTTAAGCTCTTTACGAATTTACGCGCAAGTTTTACTACACTGGTTTCCACCGAGATACGCTGAACCCATTTTCATTAGCGTTTTAATTTTTATCAGTGTATCTTAATCAGTTTATACTTTTGCAACAAAATATTTAATTCGGAGAGGAAAACTAGAATACCTATATATGATATAAATTAAAAAAAAACCTTACCAACAAATTACGACATTTTATAGAATATTTCAATATTATTCGCGTAAATTTCAAGGTATATACTATCATAAGTTCTTATAAATTACGATAAGATTACATTATCTTCAGGTCAGCCAAAGTATACGCACATTTTACGCTTAATATGCAATATTAAAATAGAATATTAATTCTGATATTTTGTTTTTACCGTTCCCTTCCCGCGTAAGTTCCAGATTTACTCTTCATTCGTTTATTCTTCTTGCTCTTTTTCCCAAACAATTTGCTTGTCACCCGACTATAAGGCGGGGTCGCATTATATAAAGTCATTTTTATCCTTTTATTGTGCACTTTCACAAGTTCATGTTCACAATTTCTTCATCACTCTATAGTCTGTGGTTTTCATATAATACCGGATATTTTTGCCAATTTAAATTTCACTAAGTTTTAAAGTGTTAAAATTCAATACTCAGTTATTTTTTTCAAATTCGGCACACACTAGGTTTATTACTCTCTCACTCTAAGATTGACTATTCATGTTTATAAAAAAAAAAGAACTGAGCTCGATGGCATAATTTTGAAATTAAAAAGGGCGCAGTATGTTTAAATAAAAAATATAGAATTCGATATTCAAATAATACGCGCGCGTCGTACACAGCTGTCTGCCTTACTGCAGAGCTTAAGGCTTGTGCGCCATTTCCACATGAAAATGTTAGCGAAAGTGTCTGTCTGATACAAGACGTATATCTTATTGGCTTTACTCGTACTATTAAAAGCTAGAGCTTGTTTTTGTTGTACGCTTAGAAAGTTCTGCAACAAACTGTACTAGGTTGCGGCATAAAAATAACGTCATTGTTTGGGTGATCACAATAAGATATTAAAATAACATTAGTTTTGTTCAGATTAGATGAAACAATAAAATTAAGATACTTTTTTGTGTACGACTCTTGGATATTGGGGCCAGATTCTTACATATAGATAATGATTTGATTGTTAATGCTAATATCAAATAGGTTATGTCGGTCTTCTTGTTTTTGAAGAGTACATTGATTATTGATTCGATGAAACAAAGGAATCGCCTATAAATAATTTAAAAAAACAAAAAGCTGTCTTGTTCTTGCTTTGAATTATACGTTCTGTATTTTTTTTTGCTTCCTGGCAATCCTCGCCGTAACGTCAAAATACGAGCTTCGGAGCTGGGACGTATGATATATTTGTTAACACAGAACCTTAAGTGCTCCTCTCAGTCTCCTCATCACTACATAATATGAAACAAAGTCGCATTTTTCTGTCTGTCCCTATGTATGCATAAATCTTTAAAACTACGGTTTTTTTTAATAGATAGAGTAATTCAAGTAGAAGGTTTATAGGTATAATATAATTGCACCTGTGCGAAGCCGGGGCGGGTCGCTAGTTAAACATATTATTTTGAAAGTGATCGATGATATGGTCGTCATAAAATACTCAAGTATTCTTCGATACCTTATTGTATTCGTAATAATCACAATGCAACATGTAACAAATTCACAATAATTTTCCTATAGAGGACCGTGTTCGTGAAAATTGACATGATTCTATTTCTAAAAAAATATGTTAAAATAAAACTAGGTCGTGACCTATTCCGTTACATTTTATAAATAGAATAGTATATAAACTAAGAGGATTATAGTCAATGCAATTGACCCGGTTGTGCAGTCATTTTGATAACTAGTATAAGACCATTTTATCCAGTTTCGATAAATTGCAATACGGACACAGACTGGATACGGACGGAATCGCGGGCAAACCCGATTTGATGTTTCCCTCGGATAATTTTAAAAAACCAATGAATGACCCAACTTTTGAGTCGAGGCTCCTCCAACGTCACGGGCGGAAATTTCCACGCTGGCCAGACGAGTTAGCAAAGAATCCCAGCCTTTTAATTGTCATTAGTACGAGATATGACAAGTATGTGGAACTAGTGATGTTACGAAACGTAGGAAAGCGAATCAACTTCAATTGTAACAGGTACACGCCAATAATGATGTAAATCCGAATCGGAAACAGTAAGATTACATTGGAGGCGTAATTAATCCATTCGTGATAATTATGAGGTAACGTTCGCGGAGATGTTAAAAATGGTACAATAATAAAATTAACAGCGGGTATTAATAAATAATTAATATCCTTGGACATTCACACAACGCCATCTCGTCCCAAGCTAAGCAACTTAATGCTTGTGTTATGGGAACGAGATGGATGATAAACTACTCATATACATTTTTTTTTGTAAATACATACATATTATAAATAGAAAACACCCGGACCCGGAACAAATAATTGTAGGTCGTACAAATATTTCTTCCGTGCGGGGATCGAACCCGCGACATGCTGCGCAGCAGTCGATCGCTCAACCACTACGCCAACCGTGTCGTCAAATGAGAAATGAGACCATAATGTTTAGTGCCGTGTTTAGTGAAAATTATTTGGTTAACATGTGAGGTTATTGTGTGTAGTTAGAGGTTTATTGTCGTCGTTTCAGCCCATAAATGCCCCACTACTAGGTCAGGCCTCCTCCAAATTCATGGCGGGAAATAAGCCTACTGTGCCACGCTGGCAAGACGGTTTCGCACAGGGTTTGTACCAAGATTCCCTTCTCTTGGGGCTAGGTGATCTGCCTCTTGCGTTCTTTTAGTCGCCACTTACGACACCCTAAAGATCGTATGGGTTGGTGACATCGTGTATTAATATATATAATTTTTTTTTTGGTTGCCTCGTTTTTTAGTGTTCACTTCTGCCGTAGTAAATAACAAGTATTTTTACTATGTAAATCGCTTTTGCTTATGGTTTACGCCACGTAGGGTTTCACTGTATCGTGACGCCGAGACGTTATGCCGAACGTGACATAGGCATTTTTAAGTAACACTTTCACTGCCCAGGTCTGCTCTTTGTCTAAAGAAATAATTATTGGTACAAATTGTTATTAGATTTGTGAAGTAGTAAAAAAGCTTCAGGAATTGAAACTATTTAGAAAAAACGTTAGTGCTTATGTACACTTGTGTTGTACACAGGACAGATGGGAGCAGGACAGATAGAAATTATACTTTCATTTTATTCTCAGTAAATCAGATATGAATTCGTTTAATAAACTTATTAAAAATTAAGTTCAGAAAATGAGGGAAACAAGCAGGCGTCTTAGTATAATTTTGCTTGCTCTATGTTTACCTAAGTGTTTCTTGGTCCGTGAATAATATCCTCATTATTATATTTGTATAGTCACTATAAAACGTTACCCTAATGTTGAAAAGTAATTATTAAAAGGGATTGTTACCCTAATCCATCAAAAACATGCGTGGAAAAGTAAACTGACAATGACAAAAACGAACTCATTTAAATTATGTTGTTTCATTTTACGTGTTTGATTAATCAATTATTACGTTCAAGAAACAATGAAAGGCAAACAAATCATTCGCTATTACAATCACCTCCGAGCGCGATGTGAAAACACCTTTCGATGTAAAAGGTGTTTTTCTGTAACTTTCCCAACGCTCCTATTCGACACTAGATGGCGCTGTAAGAAGTTACTTATTGTTAAAAAGACGAATAACAAGACTGATTCTTTAGTTTTTAACCTATTTTTAGATTACATTCTTGATTTATTAACATAAATTTGATTCTAATTTTCATTAGAATACTTTATAAGTTTTATAGTGTGGAATGTCAACCACGGCTAGAAGTTAAAGTAGTTTAACTTTCGATATTTAGCAGCTTTAGCTAGCTTTGTTTATAGGTACTTTAATAATTGCATAAACCTTCACTTCCTTAGTAATGTTATAAATGCGAAAGTAACTCTGTATGTTTATATATCGCGCTTTCACTCCAATTATATGAAATTTGATACACAAGCCTGAAAAAGAACTTATTTTAACGGAAAAGGGGTTAAGGGGGGGCATGAATATGCTACCTAGACAATATTCCACGCGCACTAACTCGCGGCCACAGCTAGTTATACATTAATAATAAAATAAAAACAAACACAGCGTGGTTTTAATTCATACAAAATATCACCGACCCAAAGGCTGGTATACCCTAACGGTGTAGAAAGAGGCGACTAAGTGAACGCAAGAACCAGACCACTTCGCCGCGGGAGAAGGAAATTTGATACAAATCCGGTGCCGGGATGGCATTGCCAGCGTGGCACAGTGGGCTAATTTCCCTACCCAGGGGCCACCGGTAGTAGGTAATTTTTGGGCTAAATTAAATGAATGCAGCAATAATTTCAAATTATTGCAATCTCTCCCAACGGTTTACCTCGGAATCAATTTGTGTGTTGAAAGGTACAATTAAATACTAACCACTTCAAATCATTACATATTATAAAACAAAGTCGCTGTCGTCTGTCCGTCCCTATGTATGCTTAAATCTTTAGAACCACGCAACGGATTTTGCAGCGGTTTTTTTTAACAGATAGAGTGATTCAAGAGGAATGTTTATATGTATAGCACATGCATAATTGCACCCGTGCGCAGCCGGGGCGGGTCGCTAGTAATTAAATAAAGGACACAACATTGAGGAAACCTTGCAACAAAGACGTTTGTTTTGCAAAAATATATATAGAAAACCTGTATCATGAAAATTCTTCATTAGTTTCATGTATTATATAGTGTCGATAGCCACGTGGTGTGTTATCAACCCTATTCCATCCTGAGAGTGTAGTAAGAGCCGACAAAAGGAAGTGACAAGGCGGACAACCTAGCCTCGGGAGAGGGCAAACTTTTTACAAAACCCTGCGCCACCCCGTCTGGGCCATTAGCCCAGACGGGGTGTTAATGGAGGAGGACCTACTCAGCAGTAGGTCATCTATGAGCTAAATAGTAGAAGTGTCAACAACCTATGCCACCCGAGGGTCCCGTTTGAAGCTTTTGAAGAAATAATATAGAGAAACGCTGATCTAAGACATGATCAAATGAACAACTTTGCATAGTAGGCTAAATTCTCTTCATCAAATGAGTAGAAACAAGAGGCAGCAGTTTTTTTTTTTTTTTTTAAAAATGAATCCTGGATTATTAAACCTGTATCTACGTGTAACCTGTATCGCGGGGGAAGTTTACAAATTCACGAACAAAAATCTTAGACTTAGAGCTAGTGCTTCTGTTTTACACAAAGACACTTGCCCGAGCCCGGAATCAAACCGGGAACCCGTGATCCAAAGGCAGCACATCTAACCCCCAGACTAACAAGCAGTCAGTCAACTTACGCCCCATATCTTGCCAAGTAAAAGTAATTCACGTAACGATATACATTTCCTTCATCACAAATTGTGGGAGCCATCTTTGTTTTTGACGACCAATTCAGCTTGTATCATTGACAGTAATTATTTGATTACGTCTTTTGATTGACGTACAAAGCATCTCCAAGTATTGTATTACAGTTACATAGAGACGTGTGTTTCTACTTGAGAAGTCGTATGAATTAAGCGCTTTTGTTTGTAACACTCAATCATACCGCCCGCATGATGTTAAATTGGTTACCTTCACCTACGAAAGTTTGCAACACCAGATAAAATTACCAGTTTTTACACGGAGCGATTGGCACTACCGGTAATTATATAGTTATACCAGATGTGAGTTTTCACGCTACCGACTATGTGTCAGTAGCAGTAGTATAGTATAGCTCGGAACAAGTGAGATATTACACACAAATTATTGACATAGGTATATACATAGTATCACCGCCCCATTCCATCCTAAGGGTGTCGTAAGAGCCGGCAAAAAGAAAGGACAAGGCCCAGGGGCGTAGCGTGCCTTGGTGGGGCCCCGTATAAAAAATTATTTGCGGGCCCTAATGAAGGGTAAAGATTTCTCACAAACGAAAAAAAAACATTTGTTATTTCTGAAATAATAAAAAAATTTGGGAACATTTTATTAATTTTTGTTTAAGCACGTCGGGGGCCCCGTGGCCCGGGTACGCCGCTTTTTTTTTTTTTTTTTTATTGTGGGGGAAACCTTTTTTAGGTCCCCAGCCCAGGGACGGGGCTGGGGTATGTGGGAGTCCCGGTCGCGATGAGATGGTGATTGCGAACGGTTTACCCACTAAAACCTACCACAAAATTGTCTGCGCGGGCCATCTGCCGTTTGGGAAATGACAAGGCCGGTAACCTAGCCGCAAGAGAAGGAAAACTTGATACGAAATCCATCGGGCCAGCGGGGCACAGTAGACCGATTACCCGACTCAGCAGTGGATCATTCACGAGCTGAGTATTAGTAGCAGAGTAGTAGCTTGAAAAGTGGCTACGAAACCCTTTGCCAACCCGTCTGGCTACTGGGTTTCATATAAAATTTTCCTTTTCTTGCGGCTAGGATTTCGGCCTTGTCATTTCCTTTTGTCGGCTCTTACGACACCCTCAGGATGAAATGGGGTGGTGACACTATGTATTGTAAATCCGTCACCACACTGACTAGATTGATAATTGTAATTTCACTGATTTTTATTTTAAATTTTTAATAGGCTACATGATTATGCGTGTTATTGCTTTCATAAATCTGTAAGACTTGTTTGTACCACCATCATTGTAACCCTTTTATTTAAAAGAGCAACCACAGAGTTTCTTGCCGGCTCTTCTCTGTAGAATGGCGTTCCGAACCGGTGGTAAAAACTAAATGATTAGTTATTTTTATATTTCTCTTAAAATTAATACTTTTTTTTTTGACTATTTGAAAGCATTCGCAAGAATTTATTCGAATAAAAAACATTTTGATTTTGATCGACTCTTATCTGACATCCAGCTGAGACAGACGTCACTTAACCTGCACATCGATTGCGTTACGCAGTCTGTATAGCTTCAATATTTAGATATGAACATAAATTCTAGCGCATCCGGACGAGGCGTGTTTGTATAACGGGTCGTTCCGATCTGAAACCCAGCCTCATTTGCATTCGTGTAATTGTGATATGCTTCATTAATGGTTGCTCAAACTAGAACGAATGGCTCCTTCATATTCATTTTTAAGGCCTATTATTGGACGAACTTCCTCCGGGGCTTGCATGCGAGAGTTTCGAACGCGGTTTGGCAGAGTTTGGAACCTAAGGTTATTGCACAATAGTATGCTGCCATATAGTGTCTCGTTCCATATTTTGTCCTAATAAGGTTCCATATTTTGTCCTAATAAGAAGAAAACTAAGGATATAAATAAATAAATAAATATCCTTGGTCATTTCACACAACGCCATCTCGTCCCAAGCTAAGCAACTTAATGCTTATGTTATGGTATCGAGATGGAAGATAAATTACTTATATACATTTTTGTTTTGTAAATACAAACATATTATAGACAGAAAACACCCAGACCCGGAACAAATACTTGTAGGCCGTACAAATATTTCTTCCGTGCGGGAATCGAACCCGCGACATGCTAACTACTCAACGCATATAATAATCCACTGCAGAGTCGACCGTCATCCAGTTACGTGATTAGCCTACTGTGTGTTCTAAAAGGATTTCCTTTTTTGTGAATAGATTAAGATTACCTGCGTATTAAGCCGCCTTCCATGAGATAAATCGGATGTAGGAAGGAATAGATTGGCGAATATCCGTGTGGTGACGGGCTTAAAATACATAGTGTCACCACCGGATTCCATACTGAGGGTGTCGTAAGAGTTGACAAAAAAAATTACAAGGCCGAAATCCTTGCCGGTAAGCATGATACGAAACCCTGTGCCAACCCGTCTGGCCTGCGTGGCACAGTAGGGTCATCACCCTCCCTGTGATAGGGGGAGGCTCGACTCCACAGTGGGTTATTTACGGGCTGAGTGAATCCTTTTTCACGCCAAATTGAATATATTTCGTTGAACTTTTATAGAGACGAATCTATTTATGGCTTGAATCGATTGGTGACACTATTAGCTCCGCACCGCACTAAATCCATCACGTTGTTTTGAATGGAGACTAATCTAGTTATACCTGATGAAGGCAGCAGGCACGGTCTTCGAATATTTCAACCTCGCCGAAGCGGACCGCAGAGGCCGCTCACGTCTTGGACACGTCGCCATGTTGTTTATTTTTCACTTTGATTTTCGAACTTTCGTTTTCAAATAGATCGATTTACAAATATCTACATAATTTTAAAACACTTTTGCGCCTGGGTATTTGTACTCTAAAGAACAATGTTGCATTCTGTGTGGATTTTTTAAAATAAATGAATCCGTAGTCAGAAGTTTAATAATAAAACTATTTTAAATTATTCATGGAATATACTCGTTGCATTGCAATCGCTATAAAAATATTTGAATAAAAGTTCTGCTAAAATATTTATTATTTACTAAATATCACTGTTTTTCTAAACCAAATTAAACTCCACAAATAAATGTTTAAAATATTCACACAACAAACACTTAGATTGACTATTGAAAAGTCCAGCCGCACTATATTAATAAAACAAAGATACTACGACACTATTTTCAAATTGAGTAGAAAAAGTATTTAACAGAAAATTTCCTTCGCTCTTACTATTTTCACAGACGTCAATACATCATTTATCTACTCTCGAAAATGACTGCAAATAACAAACGATTATTGCAATTAGCAGATCATCTATTTCAATCAATAAATAAAGCTCATACACACCTAAGCGAATTCGACAACGTATTTGCAATCAGTAAACTTTCAGCTAATAGTCATAGCGAGGTAAACTGAGCTATGGTTTTCGTATCGAGTTACTCATACTGAATTAATATTATACTGAATAAGAGTTTAATTCATGTGAACGATATTTTTTCTCTTTTGGTAGCACCGGCAGACCGGGCAGTAGCTTAAAAAGGAGATGTATCAGTTGACTATTATGTATGAGTCACAATTGGTTTAAACCTTAAAGCATTTTTCTTGTCTTTCTATTGTAACAGTATTTTATTAGATTGCATTTAAACTATTCTATATTTGCTAAAAATACCGTATAACGGTATGAAAACTGACTGTTTGGAATCCTAGGCATATAACTGCATCAACCTTCAATTGATCGAATATGAGAATATATAATCCAATTATATATTTAAAAAGACACATATTGTTACTATAGTAGATTGTATGATATAAGACATGTTTAAAATTATATCATCAAAGGGCGTTTAAAATCGACAGCAAAGCATTTTTTGCAGTCTTTTCTAAAGAAGGTTCATTCAGATTAACTCAGGTGTGGACATACATTGTTCCGAAGAGATCGCACTGAACATCGGCACGCGAGGTAGTTTGACAAGACAATTATATCAACGGAAATTAACAAATGCATTTTGCTTGGAATTCTGCTCTTGAATAATTTATAGGAGCATTCTTAGCGATTACCTTTCTTATCAAAGTTAACTAAGTTAATACTGAGGGCATTACGACTTTCAAGTTGCCCACCTAACATCTTGGCTCTACATGCTAAACTCTAACTTAGTACTAGACAAAGAGCTATTCTCATTAAATAATTTACGTCTCTACTCTATATTGATACGTAGTAATATTATTATGATAATTTCTGTGTCTGTAATTGTAACAAACATCGGCAGTTAGGTAATTTAAAGTGTATGGAATAACAACTATTATGGTTCCATTATAAATGATATTTCTTGTACTATTTACCTGTAATTTTATTATTTTAGTTTAAGTAATTGTATTTTCGTCATAAAGAATATTCCAATACCAAATCATATAATTATATTGATCTAAACTTTTTGACAAGCAATAAATGCAATTTCATATCAAAAGAAATGTGTGCGTCAGATTTAATATACTTATTGAGTAGCTTTTCAGAAATACATCTTTGTATTTTTGTACAATTTACACGAATTTTAAGTACAATACAACTTCTTCCAATTAAACGACTTATAAAATAAAAAGTAAATAAAATGTCCGTAATAAAATATTTGTATTTGGCAATTAAAATGTTTATATTGACAATACACTTTGATGTACCCCACCCAACATTACACCACAATTCGCGATTTTACAACGATCAGATAATCTATGGTACGAGTCTATTTATCTGTCTTCATCTTACAACAAAACACGGATGTGAAATTTAGTCTAAACACATAATTGTTCATTCTAATCAAATTCAAATGTAATTAACATATTGAAGTGCTTAGTGCGCTTGCTCTCGAAAATTTAAGAAAGCGAAACGACTCCGAAAATGCTTATATTTCTGAAATGCCTCACATTGCCACATTGTACCATCATTTTTTTTTATTAAAGCATCTATTACAGCATCACAAGTGATTAAGATTTTGATAATATGTTCTTTATACGCTTTATCGTGTATATTATCTTATACAGTTTTGTAACACGATGTTTGAGAGGAAATGGTTGAAATGGTCTAATGTATCTTTAGTGATTTACGTAAAACAATTGTTAGTAAAAAGAAACATTGAAATTTAGGAAAAGTTTGTACAAGAACACCGCTTCATACGATACTCGTAGAAGAGCTAAATATAGATGCTATAACTGTAGAACTAGCAGATGTTCTGACCAAGAAATCGAGGGAAAATACATGCATTTTTTCGTGTAGAATGTTGGTGACCGAATTAAGAAAAATGAAATGAAAAATAAGCACCTAAATAATTTCATCTTTATACGTGAAGCAATAACTTTGTACTCCTTGTCACGAAAATTGGGCGGCCGGTAGAGTATGAAATTATCCACATTTATATTTAAAATGAAGGTGTACAGATTGCAGATGCATTGTCTATTCCAGAACATCTACTATGCACGTAGTATATTTAAATAGAGAAAAATTGAGGCTTTTCGAGAAAATACTCTTCCTCATACTTCATAATAGATCAATATTCTTTACACAGAACTTATTCTTATGGTTTCCTTTATCGCATTTTGAATAGATCCTAACCTTAAAAGCCCTAAGTATAATGCCAAACTGCAATTTCACTTATGTAGTGTTTTAGACGGTCGCTAAAAGTATCATCATCACTACATATCACTATCACTACATAGTATAAAACAAAGTCGCATTCTTCTGTCCGTCCCTATGTATGCTTAAATCTTTAAAACTACGCAACGGATTTTGAAGCGGTTTTTTTTAATAGATAGTGTGATTCAAGGGGAAGGTTTATATGTATAACCCACCCCCGCTTTGCACGGGCGAAGTCGGGGCGGGCCACTAGTTTAATATAAAATACGCTAATTAGACGAACCTAATTCGTTCTATAGGGCAATATATTTAAATTAGCTAGCTGATTTATTATATGCAACTAACGAAACAAGTATGGTCCATGATTATGTTATTTGTTATTAAAAAAACCTTTTTACCATGTGATACACCGACCCTATGTATTCTTGTATTTATTCCAAGAACACAATCCCAATACTGACAAATACAACGAAGTACTTCAATAACCCACGCAGAATGTTCACATTACTCAAACGAATAATCACTCGGATTTTACGAACAACATCGATTGGTATCGATAAAGGCGATTATTTATCGATATTATCACGTGCTGCGAATTTTCACGGATATACTCATACGCGGTGTACTCTTTGCGAGTACACGCGGAGTGGTATCACACTCAACTGACTGAATTACTGCTACTGTGCCACTTACCTATTGTGGATAGGTTAGTGATGAGAGAAGCGGATGCGGTAGCGTTTATGTAGCAATCAGTGTTTAACAGTACACGATTTCAGTATTTCGGGATTTTAGCCCATAAATGACCCACTACTGCGGCAGGCCTTCTCGAAAGTCATGGGGGAAATTGGCAAGACTGTTTGGCACAGGGTTTGTATCAAGTACACTCGAGATGGTATGGGTTACCCGGCCCGGTAGTCAATTTGATCTCCTATAGTTATTAGTGCTGTATAAAATACAAAAAATAATATAGTTGATTAGCTTACTTCAAGAACCGTCCAACAAAGTTTAAAAAAAAATATGTAAAGTTTTAATTTCGCCTGAAACAAACTTATCTAAATGTCGTAGGACACTGGTTTGTTTATGTTTCGTTTTATTTCTCTTAAGTCAGCTCTTTATTTGTTAAAACTTGTTTTTTTTTTCATCACTAAAATTTCAAGTTTTATAGCAAATTACTGAACAGTATTTGATAAAATTATATGGGACCCATATTATGAAGACTATGCTAATCGAAATAAAAATATTTTTACAATTCCTTTCATAGATATAGGAGTTAAGTCGTTTCAGCCCATAACTTAGCCACTACTTAGTCGCGGCCTCTTCCAAATTTAAGGAGGGAAATTAGCCTATTCTGCCACGTGGGCAAACGGGGTTGGCAAAGGTATTTGTATCAAGCTTTCCGTCTCTTGCGGCTAGGTGATATTCCTTCGCCTCTTACGAAGCCCTCAGGTGTATGGATTGCTGACTTTGTGTATTCTAAATCCGCCACCACACGGAAGCTATCCGGTAGCAAACAAAAATATTAACTATACAGATGAATTGAGAGCATCTTTAATGTTTTGAAGTCGGTTAAAGTAGGCAGATGGGGGAGGCCTACGTCCAGCAGTGGACTGAAATAGGCTGATGATGATGATGATGAAAGTAGGCAGTAAGTAGTAAAGAAGAAACAGATTTGATTTTTAAATCTAAATAGCTCTCTAAGCGCTATAAACTGTTTAATGCCCCTTTTGCCCCACGAAGAAAATATATGTAAAACTTATACGACAAAAAACACGTCACTGTAAACAACACAACGATGATGTTTAAAGCGAAGTCGTTCAACTAACGATATTAATTACCGAAATAAAAAAAACTACTACTTCTACTTCTCAGCCCACAAATAACCCACTGCTGGGTCGGGCCTCCTCCCATGGAGGGTAATTAGCCTACTGCCATGCTGGCCAGACGGGTTGGCATCGGGTTTCGTATCAAGGTTTCCGTCTCATATGACTAGGTTTTCGGTTTTTTTGTCGACTCTTACCACAGCCTCAGGATGAAATGAGATACTGTGTATTCGAAATCCGTCACTATGTGGAATAATATTAACTTATAATCAAATAACCTTATAAGAGCTCTTTTCCATTCCCAAATTTACATTTACCATAAAAGAGGCGGCAAGAAATACATACCCACCTTAATAAAATGGCACTTGGATAACCAAAAAGTTTACTTAAAAAGATGTAAACTACAATTAATCATTTTACAGGTAAACTACATAGTACGAAATGGAATGAAATTAAATTTAATGATAAAATTATTTATATTTTCATACATAAACAAACGAAAACTTTGAGTGTATCTTATTAGGCTATAGTTAATATTCGTGTGATTCAATAAATTTAATATTTAATTTAAAATATTTTATAATAAATACAACAATCATCTATATAAATAAAAATGAATTGCTGTTCGTCTTGCTAAAACTCGAGAACGGCTGGGCCGATTTGGCTAATGTTGGTCTTGAAGTATTTGTGGAAGTCCAAGGTTGAAAAGGGAGAGAGTGAGGAAATATGAAAAAATATTTTTTTATTTAAATAAGTTGAAACATTCTGGAATTATCATTCAGGCTTTCTATTTATTGTTTCTGAGGCGGTACGAAGCCTGGTCAAGCTAGTATAAAATATAATTTAATTAATTCTCAATTCCTGCGCGGCCCTGGGTGAATCAAAATGAAGAATTTCTTGACTGACAGCAGCTTTAGAATAATCTGATTCTCAGGTAAACGTTCGGCAAATGATATGAAATTCATCGTAAATATGCAATGAAACCCGAGAACCGTTACATTTGCATCGGACAAAGTCCCCATGCCCCAGCCAGTCGTACCTGGGATTTATTCCAGATTACATCTCTCTACATTACTGCGAAATGTGTTCTCGAAACATTTAACTAAAAATTATATATTAAAGTTCTGCGGTATTGTCCTCCCTAAATACTTCACTATATTTTCTGTTTCTGGAATCATCCTGTGTGTATTTAACTTCCCAGTTAAAAAGTTACCTTAATAATTTTATACCACAGAAAAAGTTAGAAGCTGGCATCAAAATGTCCATTACTCGTTTGGTAGCTATTACTGGATGTGACAGTGGTCTAGGCTGGGCTATAGCAGCCAGGGCAGCTAGAGAAGGCCTTGTCACTGTGGCTGGTATGTATCAAGGAACGGAGACTCAAGCTGCAAGGGACCTAAAGAAGCTGTGCGCCCATCCTCACCAATTAGATGTGACGAATTCGGAAAGCGTTGCCAAGTTTAAAGATTACGTGACGAATTTGATGAAAGAGAATCCTCACTACGGTAAAGTATAATATATAATGTAATTTTGTTTGAGTTTTTGACTTGTGACTCTGAATCATCAATATTTGCCTCGACAGTGACCAAAAAGGTAATAGACCTATATTGGAATATATCTGCAATTATTTGGTAAAAGTTGTAGTTTATACACGAGTTTTCCCTTTTCTAAGTAGATACATTTAAATGCTGCGTGTGATTGTAGCTCTACCGTTGTTATCCTTGTTACTTTGCCTTTGTACATCAGTAGTTAAGCAAAAGTATACATAAATAAATTTCTAGATAATACATGTTTAATCAAGAACAGGTTGAAAAAGTTACCATTAAATGGTGATTTGATAAAATATGAATTACTTTTACAGAACTCCACGCCATTGTCAACAATGCTGGTGTGATGAGTATCGGTGATTATGAGTGGCAGACACCGGCTATGATAGAGAACATGATTAATGTCAATCTTCTTGGTGCTATGAGGGTCGCTTCTGCATTCCTGCCTGACCTTAGGAAAAGTGCATTGGAGGTAGTGTTTGTATTCACATTGAAACAGATTAGGTTTAAAAAAATTACACTATGGTATCCGATTGCTCAACATACTTTTTTTTTCTCGATGAATCTCAAAATGCTGTTAATCATCTTCATTTTTAAGACTCATCGAACGCATCTCTATTTAACAGATACAAGATCACTGAACTGAATCACTCTTCACTACGTATTATCACTACATAGTATAAAACAAAGTCGCTGTCGTCTGTCCGTCCCGATGTATGCTTAAATCTTTAAAACTACGCAACGGATTTTGAAGCGGGTTTTTTAATAGATAGAGTGATTCAAGAGGAAGGTTTATATATGTAATATATGCATAATATTGTAGAGAAACACTGCTAAATTTACAGGTTCATTATTACACCCGTGCGGAGCCGGGGCGGGACGCTAGTTCAAGTTAAATCACCCACTAGGTCAAAATTCTCCTAATAGAATATGCTTGAATGGGTGGAATGTTTTCAATTTTAATTCCAGAAAAGAATCAGTTGTAAACCTAGGATTATCAATGTTGCCAGCCATTGTGGACTACAACCTTTGCCAGGCTTCGCAGCTTACAGTGCAAGCAAAGCTGGTGTGCTTTCATGGACAAAAGCCCTCCGCCTTGAAAACAGTGCACACGGTTTGAGCGCAGTTGCATTTATTCCAGGTAAATTACTGCTGTCATTTGTACATACTGTCATTTGTGTTCGTGAAATTCATGATTGCAAACTGCCGCGATATAGGTCATAACTAGGGGCTTCGGTTAATATTTTTTAAATAGCACTATCATGACTATCGCTACATATTATAATACAAAATCGCTGTCGTCTGTCCGTCCTTGTATGCTTAAATCTTTAAAACTACGCAACGGATGTTGAAGCGGTTTTTTTTAATAGATAGTGATTCAAGAGGAAGTTTTATATGTATAATCATCATCATCATCATTTCAGCCAAAAGACATAGCCACTGCTGGACATAGGCCTCCCCCAAAGATTTCCACAAAGGCCGGTCCTGGGCCGCCCGCATCCATCGTTTTCCGGCGCCCTTAACCAGATCATCGGTCCACCGTGTGGGAGGCCTACCAGCACTGCGCTTTCCGGAACGCGGTCGCCACTCGAGGACTTTTCTGCCCCATCGGGCATCGGTCCTGCACGCTATGTATAATACATCCATAATATTGTAGAGAAACTTTGGTAAATTTAGAGGTTCATCATTGCACCCGTGTGATGCCGGGGCGGGTCGCTAGTATAAAAATAATATGCTGTAATATGCTGTAAATTTGTTTCCATCAAGCACGGATTGATACTACTAATAGTCAGCCCATAAATGACCCACTGTTGAGTTGGGCCTCCTCCCATCACAGGGAGGGTAATTAGCCGACTGTACCTCGCTGGCCATACGGATTGGCAAAGGGTTTCGTTTCTAGTTTTGATTCTGTAGCGACTAGGTTTTCGGCCTTGTTATTTCCTTTTGTCGGCTCATACGTCAGCCTCAGGATGGAATAGGGCGGTGACACCATGTATTCTAAAACCCACCACACAGTCTGTGACGAACGGATTGATACTAGGGTCCACAAATACTTTGCCTATTCAAAAGCCGGTGAAGGCTCAACTATTTGGATGTTATGGATTTTATTTGTATTGGTTATCTCATTCGAAATTCTCAAGAAACAAATACCTCTTATAAAAAAATCATACGTATAATCAATACAACAAGTTAACAGTAGGTACCAAAAATCTGTACTCTCTTTACCAGCGTTTCACTCCTGCTGGGATGTTAGCACTCGTGACTCTGGTAGGTAAGATGGTATGGAGGAGTTACATTTAAACTCAATCTCATCTCATCAACCACTGTAGCTATAAAAAAGATCTGGGTAACACCAGCTTTCCGCCTCACATACGGGCAGCTAGACATGCATGACCATTTTACATTCAATATTTACCACTTTTCAGGTGGATTTATCACGTCTAGCAACATTATTTCCAACATAAGCGACAGTGGACGCGCGATGCTAGACAATTTGAATGAAGAACAAAAAATATTTCATGCGAAAAGAATCACTGCTCTAATGAATTATTTACAGTTGGCAGCACCACAACATTCTAGACACGATTCCTTGAGAGATGAGAGGATTATAGAGACGTTCGTAAAGGCAGTGAATGATGATAACCCAAAAGAGTTGTATAAAGTGGAATCCTGGAGATACTTTATATATTACACGCTATTTAAACTGCCTCTTCCAGAAGCTATTCATGGCTGGCTTATAAAAACATTTTTGAATTTCCCTGATACAGAATAAATGTTAATCCATATTTAAAAAAAGCATGGTTTCATTTTTAAAGTTTTTTCTCGGTAAAACAACACTTTTTTTAAATTTCGGTTCGGTTCGGTCACCAACATGGGAATAAAATGAATCTGAAACTACATGGTGGGATACAAATAACTAAGATTTACGTAAACAACTAACAAATTTTATTTTTAAATCTTAGATCTTTACAATTTCATAGTTATTTTTAAGTATGTTAATGTTATTTATTTATGTTTGTTCAAATAAATTATAATCTGAAATAACTAAGAATCTAGTAATATAATGTATCTCACGTAAATGGATTTTCTGAACAAGGGAAGTTCGTGATTAAAAGTTGGATCAGAGCCGTCAGATTTCTCCGTACTGCACAATTGCTTCTTTCATTAGACTCTATCCGACCACTTCGAATGTTCCTTACTTAGGTGTTTTATGAAAAGATACTAACTATATCTAAGATGATTTTGTATGCTTTGTACTGTTGAAACTTTCCCAACATAGTGATATCACATCGCGTGCCGTCCACATCTGAAAGATACGTTACAAAAATGACACTTCATGCTACGATCGCGTATGGCTTATACGACATTATCGCACTACTGACCAATTATAAAATGCCGCGAAACATTCGGAGCGTTATGCGTTTTGAAATGATACTGGCGTATTTTGCCAATGAGGGCGGTAGGTCGATAAGCCCTTTCATAATATTCGTACAATTGTTTTTCGCCGATGTCTGTATTACTCAAAGCAGTTGTTTGTTTTTTTTAATTTATAACATTTTATTAATATTCTGTATTGTTTAAGGACTGATAAAAAATAATCTAAAAAGTTATTTATGTTATGATTCAGTTTTGAGTTATTTGTTTATAACAATTGCAAATTTTCTCTTGCAGAAAAAAAATCTACATCTTTCTCAGAATTTTATTCCGCGTCGAATGAGCTATAATTTGCCTCCCCTTCTATTTCGCAAAAAAAAACACGAGAGAAATCGCCTTGACTATTAGTTTTAAAACAGAGAAATAAGCAAAGATGGATTAGCATAATAATAAATCGGTTCCACTCAAAACCCTGATTGAGCGTACGTGAAGTGGACTAGCTATAATGCCTCTGTAAGTAAAGATTTGCTCCATCAATCCACGTTTCTAATACACTTTATGATTACGTTTGATTAAAGAAACAGTTGGATAGTTCAGTTTTCTAATCTAATTCTATTAAAATAATTATAGCAATATACAATTGGTAAAATTACGTGATTATTATAATCAGATATGGTTGCATATTGAAAGGTGGTCGATTAATTATGCAACTGCATTTTTAATGTTTTGTAATCATTATATTATTTGGTTTTTGGAATCACCACTTTCTAAGGTAATAAATATTGTATGACAATATTTGATACACTTTCGGTAGTGTTTTTACAAAAACTGTTAGTAGTTACACAAACAACAAAAAAACTTAACATTTTTATTATTGATAGAGGGAAATTATAATGTTTGCTAAGCATTCAAAAAGTCGGACATTAAATAATCTCTTGTATTTTACGGGATAAATCCATTAAAAAGTATTTAAGCTCAATATGACCTATGACCTAATTATGTATAAATAATAATAAAGAAGAAAATAGGCAAACCATTAAATTAATATGACTAATGAATAAAGTATCGAAGTGTTATGGGCGGCAGTTGTGTTAATCTGCCTCTGTTTTACCGGCAACAAGACAGTTTGGTACAGGGTTTATAACAAGTTTTTCTTCTCTAGCGGCTAGGCGCCAAGGCCTGCCACTTGCGTTCGTTGGTTGATGATAGTGTATTCAATCGCTACCACACGTCATCAGTATCGTGCATCAATTAATTAAACAGCTGAAAAGGCGACTCAAGTTGGGCATCAGATCTCGGCCACGATGTGTGAAGATTGCACTCACGCATTGGATAAGCACAATTAAATCTGTAACGCTTTCTCTGCCGTTTCGCGATGCAATTTTAGTTTTTTGCTATTTCTAACGTATATTTGTATTTATCTTATTATTTTTAAGGTCAAGGAGTTATCATCATCATCTTCGACCGACCGATTTAGACCTCCATAGGATTGTGTAAATACTATGTAAATAGTAATAATTGCAAATTCTGGACACAGAATATAAATATCCTTGGACATTCCACACAACGCCATCTCGTCCCAAACTAAGCAACTTAATGCTTGTGTTATGGTAACGAGATGGATGACAAACTACTTATATACATTTTTTTTTGTAAATACATACTTATTATAGAAAGAAAACACCCAGACCCGGAACAAATACTTGTATGTCGTACAAATAATTATTCCGTGCGGGAATCGAACCCGCGACATGCTTTATCAAATTAATTTAAATGTTTCTAATGCTCATTTTATCACATAAAATAATTTTGTATTTTATTCTCAATTAAGTCAGAACAAATATTATTAATTAGTGTTAGTGTAAGTAATTCTCAAGCAATTAATTTCAATTGCATCACCTATCTGCCTTATTTCAGGCCACTAAAACACAAGCCTAGTTTGGGAACTGTAGTGTAATATTACTCTGTGCACTATTATTGAACTAAATAAATTTAATCTGTAATACTTTGGCCGATTTTAATAATATGTATAATAATTTCCAGATTCCAGCAAACACAAATAACTAATTAACTCTATTTAAATATTATCAAACACATCGTACATTCCAGTGCAGTTTGCAATGCATCTGTATGAAGCTAACCGTAGCGTTCTCCGTTATCTTTCGTGACTGCACAGTTAAGACCAGAAGATATGGACAAAAAATCCTTTCAACACCGAACAGGAACTAAACGCGATGGTTCCGTAGTTATTACATTAGCACCTAAGTCCCAATTTTTCAATGCTCAGATAAACAAACTGATAACTTATTATACTGTTTATGAAACTGACATTCAGATCATCAATTCCAGTGCTAACTTATTAAACTGTTTATCAAACTGATATTCAGACCACTAATTCCAATGATAACTTCTTGACTGAGACTACTACTTAACCCATACATGACCCACGGCTAAAGGTCTGGGCAAACAGCGGACGGGGCGGGACGGCGACGCGACGCTGGCGGGACGTGAAGAGTTGTAATGTATTAGTTAATGTAGAATAGGTCACATAGAGCCGTCGCGCTCGGCGCGAGAGTAGCGGTCGCGTCGCCGTCCCGCCCCGTCCGCTGTTTGCCCAGACCTTAAGTCGGGCGTCGTCCCATTACATGGAGGGTAATCAGCCTACTGTATATGCTGTATACAAGCGGTTTGGTATAGGGTTTCGTATCAAGTTTTCCTTCTGTTGCGGCTAGGTTTCCCACCTTGTCATTTCCTTTTGTTGGCTCTTATGACACCCTCAGGAGTGAACCCCATTCTGACAATATGTATTCTAAATCAGTAAGGTACAGCAAGTAAATTCGTAAGTATCTTTTTTTCTTGTTGTATTAAAAAAAATACAGAATTCTTACTGCTACCGCGGATCTCTGAAATACGAAACGATAATTTTCACTCGAGGATTGAGGATAGTTTATGGCGCGTAAATGCCGAGGTTTAGCTTAGCTAGCGAGACGCAATGACGTGGAACCAGCTAACAAGCCACTTGCGTTCCCCTGATAAATCCATAGTCCAGTATAGTCCATAGTCTCTATGTATGTAATGATAGGTACTAATAGTCACCCTTGGCCCAGGCCTCCTCCCATCACAGGGGGGGTCAGACGGGTGTGTGCGAACCCGTTTTGTTTTCCTTCACTTGCGGGTAGTATTTCGGCATAAACATGAAATTCACGACTTAAATTACACCACTCGCAGAGTAAGTGCCTCTGGATTATACAAAGATACTTGCCCGACCTGGGATCGAACCGGGGGCCCAGAGGCGGCACATCCTTTAGACCAGTGGTTCCCAAACTCCCAACCAAAATTTTTAACCTTTAAAAATCCATTTTTAAATTACCGTCAAAATAGCGGGTATTTTGATGGGGGATATGGGGCGCGGGCTCCACGTTGGGAAACACTGCCCTAGACTACCAACAAGACAGTTCCTTCACTGGAGTCGAGATCGCGGGTAAGCTAGATACATAGATAGATATACTTACGAGACGTCAGGTGCGCTGTTGGCCAGAAGGCGCACGCATTCCAGGCATCCTCTCGCAGCCGCGTAGTGCAGCGCCAAGGCGCCATTGTTGGCGCGGCCGCCCGGAGACGGCATTGCCCGGTGCCACCACCAACCCTCGACTGCTAGCCGCCCGCTCCTGCAGACAAGGAAACTGTTACTCATCGCGTTCATGTCACCCCTTACAAGAGATACTCATCACGTTCATCTCATCCCATGTAAGAGGTATTGTCGAGACAGGACTTGTGTTGGAAATTGTCAATACCCGACCAGTGGTATTTTGATACCCACTAATACCAGCGGCGTTTGTCGACTACCTGAAACAGGACCTCCGATTTCGCTTCCAAATTCAAATTCAAAACTCATTTAATCAAGTTGGCTCATTAGAGCTCTTTTGACAAGTCAAACAACAAAATAATATTTAATTTAAGATTTACCATCTACCACCGGTTCGGAATGCAGTTCTACAGAGAAGGGCCGGCAAGAAACTCTGTAGTTGCTCTTTTCAGATCGCCATTTTTAGGTACAAGGCCGTGTTAAGACAGTTTGTGAGAGCAAACGCGCGCAATAGTCGCAAAGGGCCAAACATCAGCCAGATCTAATCCAAGTAGGGGAATATGATCCGCGGTCCTGAAGGGGGCTTTTAATGGGGAGTTGAAGACTCTACCCAACGCCAAAAGGAGACACATTGACAGACAAGGTAGTCACAAAAGAAACACTCAATATTAGATACCATATTTCTGGCTAACATGTCACGGTAGGCTAAATACATAGAACTATTATCATTTGCATTTAAGGCAAGTTAACGTTAAGTTAAAGTTTAAAGTTAAGTTAACAATTAGATCGACGTGTAGTCGTGTAAACCAACTTTACACACGTTGGTCATGTGTATTTATATACTCGTAGGTAGGTTTTAATGTCTGATAAGCCAAATTAATAAAGATCTTTTAAAATATATGCTAACGTCAAAGGAATTTAATTTGCAACGCCATTTTTACCTGCGCACCAAATCGTGCGCGAATAGCGCCACTGCGCGTCAATTTGTGAATTTGTCAATTTGTGAAATTTGTGAAGGTAAGGGGTCGCCAACAATGTTAAAAAACCAACGGCCAAAATCAATCCAAAATAATAAACGACATGCTTTATCAAAATAAATCTGCCAGCAAATTTGGGTCTTACAATTTTACAATTTTATAACATAAATATTTATAATCGAGATAAGAAAAAGTTATGAAATGCGAATGTGTTGAACGAATTTATAAGTCTATAAAACGTCATCTAGCGGGCAATTTAATATACAAAACGACTTTCACTAACGATAGCATCATTCTAAACTATGTTCGCTAGTTACGCTATTCCCTAAGAGATGGCGCTCAACGTTTTAATATTGTTGTAATGTATTTTTCTTGTTATAGTAAAATAATATTACATTGTAATTCATATACTCGAAAAAGATTGGCACATGCATTTATAGTTTTCTTTTAAGAAATGTTACCGTTATTACTTTATTACTAATTTGAATCATAAATATTAAAAACGAAATAATCATTTCGTAATATAGGTAATTAATAAGATTTAATTTAAAATGCCATATTATGTCGCTCAATTTTCTGTAATCGGGTATTTATGTAAATCATAAGCGCAAAATAGCACTGGTATTCTCGTTTTACAAATTGTAGGTTCTTATTTCTAATATTACGTAAAATCCTAATTTGTTAGCTAGATCTAGTTTGCATCCGTCTCTCAAAAATTATCCGGTCAAAATAGGTTAACTATGCGAAAATTATTATCTATCTCACAAAATTCTACTTGACCAATAAAACTAGATTTTATTGTGTCAAAACCATTGTCAAAACATACATGGCCTTCTTCATTAAATTATTATAATTTGTGGCATGCGATGTAAACAACTTTGCCAAAGTCGAGTTTTGAAGATCATACATGTATACTCTTACCATTGAGTTAAATGTACATTTAACTCAATGACTCTTACCAATATTTTAAAAGTTGTAACTATAAATTAATGATATTTATTTTCATACAGAAAACACAGAACATTGCTTGCTTACAAGACTAACAATTTTAATGGGAGTGTGACTTGTCAAGATTACGATCAAGACATTTTCCAGTGAAAAACAACAAATAATTGCTACATTACATAGAATATCTATTTATCCTGTCTGTCGCTCTCAGTACCCTAAAAGCTTAATAATCCGAGTTCTATTAAGTTATTTGGGTTTTCTATGTACATTTCATAAGTTGTGACAGGGTGATCACCCGTTGATGGCCACAGATTGAAAAAAATATGTTTTGATTTTCCTCAAATTTTATACACAGTATCTTTATCATTAATACTATAGATTATTTTTGTCTATAGGGTTTTTGTTACACCCTGTACAATTGTGCGAGTCTAATAACTATACGTTAACATTAAGATTAATTGAAGGCTTTCATAGAGGATGTTGCTTAAATACAATTTAAACATTTGTTCTCAACAACAAAAATATTAATTTGATTATTTGATATAATGGGAATGTATAAAAATAATGTTTCAATTGTTTTGCTCTATATATATTTACTAGCTGTCCCGGAAAACGTTGTTTTGCCAAATAATTAACCATCCCCCGCGCAACCCCCTTCCCCGCGCAACCCCCGCGGAACCCTCTAGGTCTTATGGTTCCAGAGATATCGTCAACATTATTTTGCCATGTAATTAAATAGGGGTTGATCGTAGAGGGGTGAAATTTAGGGTTGTTTGTATTTCTTTATGCTGAATCTTAAAAAAATTAAAGCAGAAAAATTTCTCTAAAAAATAAACAATTTTTTTTTACCCCCCCCCCCCCCCTATCATTTAGGGGGATGAAAAATAGATGTTGTCCTATTCTCATACCTACCCAATACGCTCACAAAATTTCATCAAAATCGGTCAAGCCGTTTTGGAGGAGTTTGGCATCTAAAACTGTGACACGAGAATTTTATATATTAGATATCAGAGTTGAATACGCCTTATTTTGAGACGAGAAAATATATGACTTACATTAATTAAATTAACGAATACCAAAATGAACAACAAAAATTGTGGTTTCCGTTAATTTGAAATTTGGTATTCATTGCCATCACCGCATCTGAGTGGATTATTAACAGTATTACGACTCGAGCTTAGCGGTCTAGATACGAAAATTAAGATAACAGGCTGCAAATGTTTATTGCAAGATAATTTAAATTGACTAAGAAAATTGGATGGTGAAAGAATCATTATGCTCTGATTGCACATAAAAATAAATTTCTCCAAACCAATAAGGATTACTCACTATCACTATCACTACATATTATAAAACAAAGTCGCTGTCGTCTGTCCGTCCCTATGTATACTTCAATCTTTAAAACTACGCAACGGATCTTGAAGCGGGTTTTTTAAAAGATAGAGTAATTCAAGAGGAAGGTTTATGTGTATAACACACCCCCGCTTTGCACGGGCGAAGCCGGGGCGGGCCACTGGTTAAATATAAAAAAAGCTTGCGTGATGGAAAGCAACGCCAGGGTCTAAGATGCGGCAGGCAATTCAAGGAAGTGCCCTGTCGTGGCCGGCTCTCACATACATACGACGGAACACAGTGAAACTGCTTGGCGTCGGACTTGGATCCTAAGTAGCTAGCCGAGCGGACCATTCGACCCTACCACCAAAAACTTTGTACATGGTTATGCAAATTGTTTTTTTTTTATACAATTTCAATAACAATGTATATTCACGTCTTGGTTGTAATAATCCCTGAATTATAACTATTATCATAATAGTATCTTGTATCTGTTAATTGTACACTTAATTCATACACATACTATTCAAATGTATTTTTATAATATAATGTTTGGTATATATTGACTACTATTGACTATTGGCTGCCTCGTTGGTCTAGTGGTTAGATGTGCCGCCTTTGGATCAGCGGGTCCCGGGTTCGATTCCCGGGTCGGGCAAGTGTCTGGGTGTCATTTCTATCTATAATATGTGGGTATTTACAAAAAAAAAATGTATATAAGTAGTTTATCATCCATCTCGTTACCATAACACAAGCATTAAGTTGCTTAGCTTAGGACGAGATGGCGTTGTGTGAAATGTCCTAGGATATATTTATTATTATTATTTATATAATGTTGTCAAATCAGTTCCATGTTCAACCTCAACTCATCGAATTATTGTATTGACAAACGATGTTCCGTCATGCAATATATTAATAAGTGAATAAAGATGAACCAGCGCGTCGGAAGCCGCAAGCGAAGGAAGTGTGATGACACTATGTATTCTAAATCCACACGAATAATTTAAATACTCTTTATTTGCTACTAATTAATAATGCCCCTAACATCATTGGCCCCTAATGAGGAGTCCAGTATATGTTTATTTAGAAGGAAAACTAGACACGATACCTAATCCTTTCTGGCCAGTAGGCGAATTGTCCTGCATGTAATTTGAGGCCTTATTCAGCAGTGGGTATTACCCCATCAGTAGCAGTACGACTACTTAAACTGCCCTAAACAATGCGTCACGAAAAATAAAGTTTCAAGCACAAACCGCAATGACACCGTGGATGGCAGGGGCAGATCTACCTAATGGCTGTTTGGGCCCAGGGCCCCGTGTATACAAGGGCCCCCCAGCCCGGAATGTTGATGATTTCCGAAATTGCTATAACATCTTAAAAAAAATTTTTACTTATCCAATAACCAAATCAATCAAATTATTTTATTGTCCTATTTCTTCTTTAAAGGTCATCTACATCACTATTGATAACAGTTTTTTGGCAAAAGATTTTCAGTAATTTGGTAGGCCCAATTATATTTTATATATAAAAAGGGGGTGGGCAGGCCCCTGAATCGTTTCAGCCCAGGGCCCCATAAATTCACGATCCGGCCATGGTGGGTGGACACAATGTCGCCAATAGACAGACGGGTAAAAGCGCCAAAAATCTTCCAAAAAATCAGCATTTTATTAAAAAGTGATAATTACATTGCGATACAAACGGTCAGAGTACCCAACAGACATTAACGCTAATATGGGGCTGGACAAAAGCGTAACGCTACGATACACACATATCCGGATGGCAGGCAGACAGTTTCTAAATTGTGACCTTTATTCCATGCTAGTTCACATAAATTTAATATTCCAGATGCTTCTATAAATCAGTGAGGACGCTTTAAAGGTTACTTGTGTATCTTGATTGCTGGGTGATCAATATATTGCTGGCCTATTATATTTTAAGTATCAATCACTGACGTCAAATCTCATCATGCTTGTGAACAGATGTTGTTGGGGTTCGGTCCCTCAGGCATTAATAGGGTTTTTTTTAACAACGAAACGCCTGAACTATGTATAACCTGTATCACGGGGACAGTTTACAAACATGTAATTCACGAGCACAAATGAAACCCAGACTCCGAGCAGGTGCCTCTAGTTTAGACAAAGACACTTGCCCGACCCCGGAATCGGACCCGGGACCCGTTGATCCAAAGGCGGCACATCTAACGCCTACACCAACGAGCTATCGCGCGAGTATGCTCTTACAAATTTGTCTTATTCCTGCCTTGTGCATAAAAATGGTAATGCTATAAGAGCAACTACAGAGTTTCATGCCGGCTCTTCTCTGTTGATCTGCATTCCGAACCATTCCGAATTTACCTTTTATATATTACTAGCTTTTGCGCGCGGCTTCGCCCGCGTGCGCTTCGAACCCGTGATATTTTTTAGGAACATAAAATCGGTTATTGTGACTAAACTATGATAGTTAGATATGTCCGCGAGAGCACATATCTAACTATCATAGTTTCTTTAAATCTTGGTTTTACATGATTTGTTTATTAATCGTAAGATTGCAACCTTTTTTAAAGTCGTAATTTTTTTTTATTATTAATCCAATCAAATATTCAGATTAGTACGTAGTTGCACTAGTTCGGAAGAGCCGACAAGAAATATAAAATCCAATCCTTCAAGCTATGCCGGTCACTTTGTTTCGCGAAGGCCTAACACATTAAAAATGACGACTTGTCACTATGGCACAATTTCAAGGGTTATTGACTTGAAATAATGATACTGTTTCAATTAAGCCTAAAGGTTAATTGCAGCAATCAGTAATTTTAAAAGAACAAAAAACACCGTTGCCTAATCGACATATTCGTAACAATATTGTGCACCTACGTTATGGCCCAGATAGTTTTGTCTTCTAGAAAGAAATTTGGTTTAACAATTTACCATTCTCAAGAATCACAAATTTTAAGTGTAAGCCCCAAGTTTAATTGCACTCACCTAAAGTTTCCGGCGCGTAAAGCTACATCCAGCGTGTCGAGGTCCTCCTCATAGTCATGACAAAGCTCCATCGTCGAATTCCTGGCTTCATGCACATCAAATAAAACGGCACCTTCCCCTAACTTATCCGTCATCACGCTCCTATATGACCTGGTCCCAAAACTTGAGGTCACCGAGGCACCTCTAGGAAACTTCCTGGGAGGTATATTAACGGTCTGTGACTGCAAATTCACTTTCTTTAGCCTTCGCTTCATGTATCTCCTCATTCTAAGCGACAACATAACTCTTATACGTATATGTCGCTTGATGTTCCTGTCATACCTCAATTGCTCTTTTAACCTTTTGTTCTTTTTTCTCTTTAGCGGTATCTCGTCTATCCTTTCAAGGCGATTGTTTCTCTCGAGTAGCCGATGAGACTCTAGTAGGGGCGATTGATCAAAGAATTCGGCATTTTGGTTACGCCACGCTTTGCTCAGTGACCAGTTTTCGCCGCAAGACGAATTTTTAACCGGCCGTATCGGCTTCTCGTACAAGTCTTCTTCGAGAGCAAACATTCGCCTCGACAACAAGAAATTGTCTATGTTTCTTCTTATTGTACTGCTTTGAGAGCTGATGGTTGTGTTGACTAAATTAGACGTGAGAGTATCAGTACTCTTTTGGAGGTGATCACCGTAACTCAACTTAGGAGGTTCGGGTGGATCTCTGCTCTTCTTTTTGGCGATTGATATGATACGTCGGCGCATAGCTGACATGTTTGTTAGTTCGCTTTTCAATAGTGGATCCTTACGTTTGTCTGAGGTCATATCGGGGGACCAGGTCCCGTTTTCGGAGCAGCTGCACAGATCCTTTAGGAGTCTCGCGATCGCGTTGCAGTTCTCCTCGGCGGAACGTTCCCTAGGCATCTCTCACTGTTCGTTATTTAACTGACACTGCTAAGGTAAGAGTACAGAAAATATCTGCACAAGTCAAGGGTTAATTTGTTTTACGGCTGTATTCTGTAACAGTTCCGCGTTCGCATCTTATTGTTGCGAGTCGGTTGCGTAACCATTCAAATCTCGACCGTGCTAAGCAGGTCGAGTTTATTAAGCGAGAGTCAATCTAGAGTTGTGGCCGTTTCATCTTTAATTTTTATTAGGGCTGCCAAAATCCTTAAAATACTTAATACTTAGTTTATACTGTTTATTAAGTCAACTGCAACGATAATGTGTAAGATGAGTTTGTTTTTATAATTATTCCACCGGTTATTAAATTGAGAATTTCATCACGACTTATTTATAAAGATTTGAGCTCTATAAATCTAATATATAAAATTCTCGTGTTACGGTGTTTGTTATTGAACTCCTCCGAAATGTCTCGACGTACTTTCGTGAAGTTTTGTGTGCGTATCGGTTAGGTCTGCGAAATCGGACAACATCTATTTTTCATCCCCTAAATTTTAAGTATGGTCCACACCAATTTTTTTTTGTTTTTTTTTTACTTATAATTACAAAAACACACACGACCCTAAATTTTCAACCCCTATTTTTAATAGCGATATTTATATGGCAATACAACGTTTGCAAAATTACGGTAAAATATGATTTTCTCTTCACTGTCATCATTAAGTTATACCTAAGTAGGTTTGATCAATACTTGGAGGTTTCTAGATTTGCCTCATAATTTAAATAAAAATATTGAAATGATCATAAGGAACAGTTTAAGTAAATAATATCCCAACCTTTATAATATAAGGAGCATTAATAGTTGAGGCATTGACAACCTTGATTAATATCTTGGTCACGGCAATTTGATGGTGTAAACACGATAATAACAGGAAATAGACTCATCAATAAGAATGAGATTGAAAAATAAAACTATAAAAGTCAAAGGGCATTGAATATGATTGACATATATGGTTGCTGTATAATTTGGCAATAAAAATGTGGATCGATTTATAAGTTAATTAAAACTGCAGGATGTCGGAGTGTTTATTGGTATGTAATAAAAAGAATATAAATTGCTAACGTTTTACAGTAAAAAACATTTAAGCTACGTCACATCACAGAACTACTTTAGGACGGGAAACATGATCGGAATTAATGTCTGGAATATTCGAGCATAACTAATTATTATATGTGTTATCATCAGTTAAAAATATTGTACTTTTAAATTGTGCGGCTAGGGTTTCGGCTTTGTCATTACCTTTTATCAGCTCTTACGAAAACCTCAGGACGGAATGGGGTGGGGACACTTTGTATTTAGAAATTTGTAAATAGGCACTACAAAGTCAAAAACATTATGTCGACACCAAGGTGCAAGGCCGATGATCTAACCGCAAGAGAAGGGAAGCTTTCTGACATTGTCTTTTCGGTTTTTTTATTAGTTTTAATAATTCGATTTTGTTCAAATACCAACGTGGGACGAATACCAAATGAATAAAAGCAGAACCTATCGAATCATAAAAAGTAATAGAAAGAAACATACAACTGAATTGAGGACCTCTTTTTTAATCAACTTTGAGATACAGTGTCAATTTTGGATTACATAATTTGAAATGGAAACACGTTTTCCAAATTATCTAATAATTCAAATAATCTGTTAATGTGTAGGAAGATATGAATCAGAATCTGATAATTTACATTTTGTTGCTAATGTAACACGATAAACCAACTTTCATACTTCCTACATGTCGCTAATAAGTTAAAATGTTAAGGCAATAATTACTGAAATATGCGGCAGCTAACACTAACACGCAACTAATCTTTTGTTGGACACATACACAATTGCTTACGTTCGAGTCAGACAAATTTATGCCTTCTACTATTCTGCCATGCCACTGTTTCAAAACATAATCACAACACATGATTCAAAGCCAATACCGCAGAAAAAAATGGACTTGTTTGGATTTGAAATTGGATTTCCACGAGCAAACCATAGTGATGCAGGAGCACCTAGGATTGACCCGGTGGTGTGTATGTGCACATTTACCATTATTGTCCCCTTAAAATCATTATCGAGTAGATATAAAAGGTCGCCAATTGTTTAACATACCTATGGTGTGGTACCTAGATAATTAAGGCCAGGCAAGCTCTGGAAAAGCTTGTTTCTACAAAAACTACTTGATCATTACCGAGTTCATAGAGGAATTCAAATCTAATTTTCTCTCATTTCTAATCCACGGGCAGAAACAAACTATCTTGACATATTTAATGGTGATGAACCCTCGTCTGTTATTCATGCATTAACGGGTGCATTAGAAATCCCAATATTCATTTATTTTGTATTAAAACTCAATCCTCAGGTAATGGGGTGAAACGTTATAAAAACATCAGGTTCTTTTTTTAATCACACCCCCACTTCTTTTCACTTGCAAGGACGCCAAAAATATTTCCAATTGAATTTTCGAACACCGGAATCTTTTTTATTTATTCTCTTGATTAATTTCACATTGATTCCTAAGTATCTTTTGAATCTACTTAATCATGGTACAAGCAACAAATTAAGTAATTAGCTTTAATCAGAAACGCTACCATTACTATGCGCGAATGATTGCGATGCTACGTTAGATTGGGCATACATTTTTTCTATACAATTTCACATTGCTGCTGGCAGAAACACTTGTTTATGTTCCCAACATCAAACTACTGTCGTAACAATTCCTGTTAAAAAAGTGTATACTGTTTAAAACAATAGAATGAAATCTTTGAGAAACAGGCCATAATTCTAGTCGCGAATGATTTGATTTGGTAAAGATAAGAAAGTACATTTATTTATATCTTATTCTGACTGACTGACTGATTTATATGTTACAGATTAAACAGCCCTGTAATTATATTTTAGTACTTATATCAAGGATCAAGTTCCAAAATGCACTTTTGTGAACGAAAACAATCTAATTCTTGATGATCGGATAGTTCTCCAATTTGAAGATCAAACTAAAGCTAAACTCAAACTCAGGAAAGAAATAATATTGTGTAGTAATTACGCAATATGTACATATCAATTTCACATGAACACCCACGAAACGTTTGTAAATAAATTCACTTTCTTACACGATTCACGTTCTGACAACACATTTAAAAAAAACACCGATAAGCGCGCGAAAACCGACGTACTTTTTTTCGGCGCGTTCGAAAACCGTTTTGATCACAGTGCACAAAGCACGTAATTATGAACAGTTGACCATGTCGAAATACGTGTGTGTGACGACTGACGCTGCGGCCACCGGCCTGGTTCTTTCTCCCATTCCTACATTAGTGGTGATGTAAATTAAAACATTGATGAACATTAACATTCACCTGTAAGCTGGTATTTTTTATTTGTGACTATTATGACATTATGACAGCTGATAGCACAGGAAAGTGACAATACTGACCCACAAGGTGTAGGAACGGCTTGTTTGAAACCAGTTTAGTAACTTATGATTGATTTCACGCTCAAGTGAAAATAACTAGAAACGAGAAGCATTACATCATTATGGTAATTTCTCTCGATTATATTCGTATAAAAAGAGATAATGTTGTTTAAAATGTTGGATAATAGTTATTATTTTAAATTTATATTATAATGAGTCCATATATAATAACATTTTTGTTACTGATGCTTGGCAAATAATCACTTAATAGGAATTAGATTGTTGGCAGATTTTTTACGTTTTCTAACACGTTAGCATGTTTTTTGGTTTTAAAATCATCTCGTAGTATTTTGATTAGTCTTTTAAAAGTGGCAAATAAGTTTGGCCATTGTAAAGTGTAACTAAATGATGACATAGTAAAGTGTATGGTTTTCTAAGATTACAAGGAATTAAATCCCATTTTTTTAAGTCCCATTTTTTTATTTATTCCACTTTAACTTATTTTAAGTTTGTATAAATATTATTTTAATGCTTAATTTTTGCTGATATAAATCTATTGTGATAACAAAACTTTACCGTAAGCCGTGCAATATCTGATACGTAAATTAACATTTAAAAAACTATGATAGTGCGTGATAATAGTAGAAAGGAAGCGTTATAATAACATCTCAATTCATCAAAGTCAGGAAGTAACGTTCGCTATTAAACTTTAAAATCTGCACATAAATTTACACGTTCACTTACACCGCATCACAATTGTAATCAAGAAATCATAAGTTATAATAGTGCGAAAGGCGAATGATTAATTGGTTGTTTCATACACTGGAATATTCTCGATGATAACAAAAGATAGACAGTTAATAAATTTGGTAGGATGTTCCAAATAATGACGTAGATCTTTGAAGTAGAATATGTTTAGTTGCCGACACTACATGTATCGTCCTACACGAAAAGACATAAACGAGAGTGATAGAGCTAAAATATTTTTCAAGAAGGAAAAAAGTTTAATCATTTAACTTTAAACTTTCCACCGATCATGAGGAAATTAAAAGTAAAGTCCCCAATAGGTCATTCGGCAATTATTATTCATTTAGAATACGTCATGTTCCCACCCCATTTTATCCTGATGGTGTCGTAAGAACCGATTAAAGGAAATTACAAGACATTCAACTTGAAACAAAAACTTGTGCCAAGCCGTCTGGCAACCGAGACACAGTAAGTAATTTCTCTCCTGTAGTTGGAGTTGAACCGACTCAGTACCAGTAGAGGCTCATTTACGGGTTGAAATGATGAATAACAACTACTGTTTGCAAGCAATGCGTTCGTCGCATTGAAATACATCATTGATTGGACTCTTGCGGAAAGTTTTGTTTATGACATTACAAGTATGTCTCTACTCCCTAGGCCTCTTGTATGTATATTTTTTCTAAAAGGTTTTTATTTACGCCTACGTAACAAGAGTGGCGCTAGTGTCGCAACTCTGTCGTAAGATTCAAATGTGTAATTATTACATTAGGCAGGCATGCGTTTTGGAGCGGAAATGTTTGCGATGGAATTTCCCCCAAAATAGTTTAGCAACTATTACGAATAATTAAGAAACTTTAAGAAATACTCTTTGCTCGTGGGTAATTGAGTGTAAATATTAAAATTACTGCTTTATTTCTTTAAGCCTCAATTCGCAATCCATGCATGGCAGCCTAAACAAACGTGTTCCAGATTCGAATTTTTAGAAATAATACATTTTAACTCCACTTGAAACAATCAAGTTACTAAAAAGCATCGAAACGTATTTGCATAGACTCTTTGCTAAGCCAAATTCTTAATAAAGGAAAAATAGCTGGTACTTACTATATAACATCCTAACTTGATTCTAGATTACTAATATAAAACTAATGTTATTGTTAAATAAAATAACAATAAAATGTTATTTTAAGTCATAACGTGTGTATCAGTTTTATCAAACCTAAGAAAAATTGCTTAAAATACATCACTCAGCTCAAAAAAGTAGTTTTATTGACGCAAACTAAATATCGAGAAAATTTTTAAGATTTTAATTTGATAGTTTCTCTAAGCGTTTCCTACTAGAAACAGGAAAAAAAGGATTTCCCAACGAAATTGCCAGTGGTAAAATCATCTCAGTAATAAAATAATAATATGGGCAACCCAAAACGCTCAAATCACGTGACCATAAATAATAGCGTTGCGGACACGTTAGCGATTTTTTTTCTTTCAGGCATTTTTAATCAGGTACTTAAATCTAACGTATTGCACTCACCAAACAACTTGCGCAAATAGTAATGTAATGTAAGCGTAATGGCGAAATAATAAAGAATCTACTACTGCGCAGTCCCGTTCATTGTTCAAGTTAATTTGTGGCCAGCATATCAGCTAACAAATATTCACGACTACTTCAGGGCACATCTGTGTTGGTCTTTGATCATACTTAACTATATAATGATTCCTCATGTCTTTCTGCGGAATAAAATCAGTGCTGAAAAACATTCAACTAATATAAGTACCTACTTCCTTCTAGCATTTAAAGCAAAACGTTGCGACAGGTTGCTGGGAGCAGCTGGAGGCGTCAAGCTGAAGATAGGCCCTATGCCCAGTAAAGGAATAATAATATGCTATAATTAAAATACATCTAGCTAAAGCGCACGGTAAATGAAAAATAAAAAAAAATAAGAGAATAAATTAGACAAGACTATGCAAATACCGTGACTGCGTTTGCCTGAAACAGTTCACGAGTCACGCTCACGCTTTGCGTTGTACCACGACTTGCAAGAAACATCGCGGTGCATGACATTCGATTTGCATAGCTACGTAGACGCATAAAAAGTGCATGTTTTATAAGTTTTATTAAGATAGTGAAATTGTAATGAGTTTCACATGATTTCCTTGTCATAGCTTCATTACTCTATGTGATGTCTGTGTCTCGAAGTCTACTCTTATAATCCTAAATTATTTGAAAACTTTCAAAGTATTTGGCATTGCTGCCATTTTTTTTAGATCTCATCCCAATATGCTGGTACTTATAAAACTTATCGTTGGCAAAATCATCGAACTACGAAAAAGCCATAACTATTAAATTATAGCAGATACGATGCAGGCTAATATAAACTAATGTAGATACCAGGACTAATATCATATCAACACTATTACATTACGGAAGTGAAATATATTAATTAGAGTTCTACAAAGAACTAATAATACTCGTACAAAGAACACATACTAGAAACATTAAAAAAAATGCACGCGATGATTGGTTTTAGCGGGAAACAAATATCTTGCTGTTAGATCAAAAGATGGTCGTCATAATGTATATGCAAAACTTATTACAGTGTGTTCAGTATGATATCTTTATAGTAATGAATAATTATATGTGTGCATTAAATAATATGATAGTGCATTGAATAAAAACCTGAGTTTGTTATGCAAAAGTGCTGCCGAAAACTTCCATACTCCTTTGTGGATACAAATTAAATATTAGCAATGAAAAAAATATATGTATAAACAATAATTTGTTTTATTTTTAGACGAAACCATTTACCCGAACAACCTTGGATTCGTATCGAGGACCTGTTATCCAAAGGCGGCATAACCAACCCCTAGCTAGACCAAAAATTGTATATTAGACGAATGAACAACTTTTAGGATGCAGCCAACTGCTGACGTCACTGAGGAAGTGAGAAGTAGAAAGAGTAAAACTCTTGCGACACAAGGATTCAAGGGAAGACTTTGGGTTTTATCAATCCAAATAACATGGCCGTGTACGTACGTATAAAAAATAGTAATTTCTTTAGACAAAATCATGATTAACTAAAACGAAAGTGAACTTCATAAATCTACACGAATCGCTGGAGACATGGCACGCTGTCACAAGCAATCAACACGCTACCACAATGTTGTGGACATTTTTCAATATGAACACCTTATTCAGTTGTATTAAATGTCAAATTCAAACGAAACCGTTACGCTCGATATGATATTTGAATAATGAATACACAATCTAAAACATGTATACTACCTAATATAGATACTAGATAAAACGGGACTTTTAAAACTATAATAATCAGACTTTGTGTTTGTTGATACTATTACAGGTTCGCAGATTTAGATTTTTATAACCATAAATACCGAAGAAATAGGTGAACAGAGAGAATCGGCTGGTACTACTACAGTTACTATAGCTAAAAAGTCATGGCAATTGATCACGAAAAAGTGACCATTCTGGCGAGTTATTGCCAGTTATTGAGTCATAGCAAGCTTTAAACACTGTTTGAAACTAAGCAGATACCTTTTTATCTGGGGAAACAATAAATTAGTTAAGTGATATTTTTGTTTAATTTTTGTTAATTACTTACCAAGTACATTTCAAACTTTGCTAGTGCCGATGCCGAACTGAATTAATGACGTCGTCGCAGTGCGCTCTATATTTGTTAACAGTCTTCGGTGTTAGGGATAGGGCCCAGAATAGGCCCCCAGCTATTCAGTGTTTTTGTAGAAATAATGGTAATGAATGAGAAAAAAAATATATAATCACTTGCTTGACTAGCAAGAAATTAATATTGATTGTACAATTTTGACGGATTTAGAATACATAGTATCACCACCCCATTATGCAAATAAATGCTTTTATCATAAACATAAAAAAAATATGCATCGAGCCTGAAAACTAAAACAAAAAATATAATATTATATCCTGAGGGTTTCCGACAAAGGAAATTACAACCGTAAACCTAGCCGCAAGCAAGCATCCAGAATATAGATGTAAGGCCGGTTTAAAACCAATTAAATCAATAGGTTTAAAACGGAAAAACCGGTTTTAAACCGAAATAAGCCATTTTTTTTCGATTTAAAACGGTTGGTGTTGACTTTTGACGACTATGTTTTTCTTAAAATATAACCACATTTTCTTAATATTCCGATATTTTGTCTGATCTGTTACAAGTCTACGTATGTGTGCGTAATATTATTTATTAATAAGTATAGTATTGTAATGTAGATATAAGTATAAACTAATTAACTAAAACGAAACGTAACGTCAGGTGACCAAATATTTTCGATAATGAAGTGTGTTCTTTTAATTAAGTAGGCGAGTTTTAAATCGTCTAAAACGAATTATTTGGGGTTTTAAACCGCCTCATTTGGTTTTAAACGTTTAAAATCGGTCTTTTTACATCTATAATCCAGAATTACTGGATATTCGGATGGCTGAAAGCCCGTACACATGTATATTTAAGAATTACTACATAAATAAATATTCTAAATGGTTGTAAAATTATACGAGATATTGTAAATCTAAAGTGGCAAGAAAGAGATATAGAGAATATTCTAGATCACATCTAAATCTCATTTGTAGGTTGTAGTTACTGGAGCAGGCGACATATTGCTGTACTATGATTTTTCACGATATCAATCTAGCTGTGTAAGACGCCATCTAGTTTGAACACAAGACATTACATTGTCTGAATGAATTTCTTTGACAAAGAATACATTGATGATAAATTCACAGCACAGCAACGTTAATAAAATACCAAGTTATACTAACATTTTGACGCATGCGTGCCGCATCGCAGACCCGGGCATCCGGCGGAAATCGCCAAGCACCCATAACAAAAACAAAAGTACAACCATAAACCACATCACTCCCCCACGTTTAGTTCTCAATTCAAATAATCACAGAGTTCACAATTTTAGAATGCAAATTTCTTTTTAATTTGTTGTTATTATTTCGTAATGCAGGCACGTGCATTTAATTTGTGAGTTGACAATACATTAAATGATTGGCTGTCTTGTGAGTGTGCGTGTGAAAGCGAGATGCAGTTTACTCTGCAGAGTGCAGTTTATTACCACTAAGTAACAAGAGGCGCCGTTGTCGCGAGAAAACTGTATTGTTTAAAATTTCCACAGTACATATTCATCAATGAGAAGGTAAGGAAAAAGTACGATGTACAATTACTGAACTTTATTCGGTATGCAAATAGTAATAAAACATTTTTAAGTATATTGATGTTCTGAATTGTCTTTGTAATAATAAATGAAAATAAGCAAATATACCCGCTTACACTTAAAAAGTATGCATCCATTAAGACTATTTTAATGGAAAAGAGAATCTTATAATGATAAAATAGCCTCCTTCAAATCCATGGAAGGTACTGAAGAATATGCCTTATTATAAAAAATTAAGTCATATTATGAATCGATATTGAATAATGCAAGGAACGGGTCAGCAAGTTCGTAATTCGGGTGACACTTTCGCATACAACTTTTACTTTTTGTCTTCTTTAAACAAGGTAATGCCAGCAATACACGTTGGCCGAGCTTAGGCCAACGCGAGCGAGAGCAATTTAATACAAGGCAGGTGCTACTGCCTACACGTTGGACAAGTGTATCGAAACCAACTAGGCGAGCGACACCGAGCGATGGCCAGACAATGCAAATATATGCCGTCTGTACGTCGGTATTAGCGTTCACTCGGCAATTATGCTAGGCCAACGTATATTGCTAGCTTAATAAAGTTGGAAATAGAATTAGTCCATTATGTGCATACTACTACTCAGCCATAGACGACCCACTGTTGAGTCGGGCCTCCCCCGGTTACATAAAGGCTAATAAGCATAGTACTGTACCACGCTGGCCAGACTGGTTGGCACAGAATTTTATATCAATTTTAACTTCTCTTGCGGCTATATTGGTTGTTGGCTCTTACGACAACCACAGGATGGAAAGGGGTTGTGACACTGTGTATTCTAAATCGAAACGAAACCCTGGGCGGTCCCGTCTGGCCAGCGCGCCACAGTAGGCTAATTACCCTCGCATGTAACTGGAGGAGGCCCGACAAAGCAGTGGGTCATTTATGGGCTGGTAGTAGGTAGTAGTCGTAAACCAACGACCCTTGAAAGTACCTAAAATTGAATAAACACGTGATTTTATGGATTTTTAATGAAAATCTGTATATTTTTTCCACAATCGCTATTTACACTTTCATGACATAGATAGAACTTCCGCATTTTACATAATATGTAATTATTATGACATAGAATTTGAATTTAGAAATGTTCGTCAAACTATCGCCACCTAGCGGTATATGGCAGAAACTGACGACAGGGGCGCGTGGGCAACTAGTCGTAAAGTATCTGCTTTACTCGGTAGATGGCAGCGCTGTAGCCACTATGTATATATTGCGTTTTTGTTATCCGTGTGGTGACGGATTAAGAATACACAGTGTCACCACCCCCATTCTATCCTAAGGCTGTCGTAAGAGTCGACAAAAGGAAACGACAATGCCGAAAACCTAGCCGCAAGAAGAAAACCTAATACGAAACCCAGTGCTAATGACCTTGAAACTTTTTTCAAGACCATGTAGGATAGTTGTAGTCGAGAAAATAATCCTTGTAGGGATAGAGATACCACAAAAGATACTTAAGGATCTAAAAATAATGAACACGTGTGCAGAATCACTCAACATCACGTACTGAAGGTCATCTATGGGTTGCAATTGGTGCATAGGTCCCCGGTTCTATTCCCGGGTCGGCAAGTATCTGTGTAAATCGAACCTGAGAGCAGTGAGTGAAGTAATCTTAAAAATTAATAAAAATTAAATTATGGCCAATGCTGGGCAATATTAAGGCCCGGTTTCCACCAAAGCAGACAGGAGTTATTCCAAACACATCTCCTCTCGTCTCCTCTCCTCTCTGCTTTGGAAACTGGGCATAAATTACTTAGCACATGTGCTATGTATATGTATAGCGAGTTACGTTACCCTTTAATCGCGTTGTGAAACCTACAACGGGCGAAAGGTAAAAAACCTGCAGTAACAAGGATGGGAGAAAGGTGGCTTTGTAAAAACTGGCACCCAGATGTTGAACATGCCTGACGCAACTATCGTGGCAAAATGATCGAATACTATTGAAAGATAGCTCATAAAATAAGCCTAGCCTACACCTGTGTTAATTTCAATAGGCCTTTTTATAGTTCGCATAGCACAGGCGCGTCCGCCATGTCAAAAACGCAGCAGTATGACAGTTTTGGACGCTTTTCATAACTATGCAACAAGCATTATCTCACACTACATTTTTAAATAAAGTGCCCGAAAAACATGACGGAAGTTTGGGCATGCGCACAAAATATTTTTAACTATTACAAGGACTATTCGTAACTTCACAAATAGATAACAGACTTGTAACAGAACAGGAATGCATTCAAAGAAGTTTTTAAGTTCGACACAGGTTGGCATTAACAAAGTCTGCAACGCCGATTGATTGGTCATATTATGTCTTTTCTGTCTAATCTAGTAGAAGTAATCTAGGTAGAACGAATGCTCTCATTGTGTGTACTATATGTGGGTCAGTCTACTTAGCTCGGTTGACATGATTTCCCTCTTCGATGGAAATGTCTATTGTTCTGTTGCATTGATTATTAGAAACAAACATTACAGTTAAAACGGTTGCTTCACACTTACGAGTACTAATGCATATTGTACACTCGCGGTTCTTTATGCTATTCCAGAGTATGGTCTATTGGTTCGTCTTGGGGTTGGATGTGCCGCCTTTGGATCACGGGGTCCCGGGTTCGATTCTAGGGCCGGGCAGGTATCTTTGTGTAACCCAGAGGTACTTGCTCTGAGTCTGGGTGTTATTTTTGTTTGTAAACTGCCACCGCGATACCTAGTGCAGGGGTTTCGTTTACATCCGTATCTGTTTAACCGATTCGGTGTGATACAGTAATAAGACAATGTATTAATATCGACATAAGGTCAATAAGATGACAAATGTATGTACGTTTGGATGATTGGTTGTCGTCGATTTCGCTAATAAATTACCCAGTATCCAAAGCATATTTTTAGTAATGTAACTCCAAGATATTACAACATTGAAAAAAGTATAGCAAAGGTTTTAAATTAGATCAACAATATTTTGCTCGCTCGTACTAGTTTACGTTGCCGTATTATATAATATTTATCCGCATTTAATAATTGCTGTGAGTGAAACTGGTCAGCGTCGGCATCTCATTTGACCTAGCGAGGTGCGCCCGCGCATCCCACGTCCGTTTCCGGATAGTAGTGCGCACGCGATCTCGTGTCACTGATCTTTTAATTATTAGGCGTGTTGTATTGCGGAGAGACTGGCCTCAAATCATGGGCAGTCGCGAAGCATGGTGCCATCGGGGAGCGAAACACGTGGGAGCCGTTAGTTTAGTGGTTAAGTGGGGTCGCTAATTGTAATTTCCGCGCCCAGGAGTCCCACTTAATCCGGCTAGTCCCTAATGGCAAGGGTATCCATGAGGAATTCCAACTTTAAAAAAGGCGTGTTATATTAACAGTAAATGGTTTTTGATTTAGTACAGGGTAAATAATAGATAATTTTATTTAGGATGGCACTTATTTAGGGTGGCACTTAAGCGTATGGACCTCCAGATCGTAAGCAGTTTTAGTTCAGGAAATATAAATTGGTCACTTATTATCTACTTTGCGATCTTTGCAAACGTTCAATTCATATTTCCTAAACCAACCTCCTAAACCAAAAAAAAACCAAAACGTCACTTTTTTTTGGGAAATTGCTAATTCATGCTCGCGGGGGTGCTAATTCATGCCCGCGAGCATGCGATTACGTGGGACTCCGTAACACTTGATAACTCGACAACCCACTAAATCAAGCGGGAGCAAGGAAGAAACATTGCAGTTTTACATGGGAAAACGAAGTCATTAAAAAACGACTAAGGACTGTACGGATTTGTCATATTGTAAATTCTACATCCATCACCACACCAGGTACAAGAAATTGATAATAAAAACCGGTTAAATGGAAATATTTTCACTTGGAGTCATTATGGTTTTACGAGAGGTCATAGCATAATTTTCTCTAGAAATCGATACATCACAGATATTGCATAATAGTGCTTTGCCCAGGCAAATTAAAATATGATGAACCTTTAAATTGAATGACATAATGGATGAGAATCTCGATTTGCCCTTATGCGTTGCGCAACTGACCAGAACATATTTGGAGCATGAATGCGAAAACTACATAGAAGGGTCAGTATTACTCACTACCATAGCTGTTATCTAAAATGTAAGCAGAGACTTTGAGGATGGGTGTCACTTTTATCCGTCGTTCCCCATGTGGGGACGGGGCAGAATGTAAAACTTCCCCACCGCACGCTGAGAAATAACGTGTTTTAAAAGTCAACCAAACCCAGCACGATTGGTGGTAGGATCTAATAATCCGCCCCGGTAGCTACCACCCTCACATCTAAGTCCGTCGCTAAGCAGTTATAATGTGTTTCATCGTGTGTATGAGAGAGCCGGTACCCGACAGGGAATTTCCTTTAATTGCCTGCTCCATCTTAGACCCTGGCGTTGCCTTGCATCACGCAAGCCCAGGGCCAAAGACATTCATCATCGATAAAAAAAAACCGTTAATTACTTGTAAAAAGGGGTTTAAAATTTTAAATTAAATATTCAAAAATAATTGCAAATGACCCTGGGAACTTACTCGTAAGATGACATAATTTCCAAGTGTTTTGGTGCAAAAAAAAATTAAGTAATGAACCATCCAACCAATGCTATTTATTTAACAACCTAATGATCTTTATTAACTGACAGAGTTGATTTAATTACGACATATTGGTATATAAACCGCGTTTATCATGTTGATTTTTACGACTTACTTAATGGATGCTCTGGCACTTTGGCAAGCAAAAGAAACTAATTACAACTTTTGACATTTGCATAAAAAATATCTAGTGTTTAAGTTACAATAAGATTCCAAAAAGACAAGGAGAAGATCTTTAAGTAGGTATTACTGTTTCGATATTCCCTAGATGTGAATCAGACTACTCTATCACTGAAGTATTCGTCTACCTCAGCGGTTGGGTCTTTTACAGATAATACCAGACCAGACTACAGTAGTTCCTGTTGGGCATCGTTACGGTTCATACATTTCAGAAAGACTCCGAGCATAGCTTGTGCCAAGTACGGTAAGCGACTTCGATGTGATGGACGATGGAGACTCACACACACACAGTAAGATCTTTTTCCTAATTAAAGACTTTATGCATTGATTAGTGAGACCTACATACCATACAAGGAATGTTGTAGGTCAACGATACTATAATTCATATTGACATATTCCCCCATACATTATCAACTTGTAAAAAAATCCAGGTATAATATACGTAAATATTTAAAAAATACTTAAAATGCTCGCGCTTCAAACTCGCGACAGTTTCCTGCTTGTTTGAAGTTCTGTGTAAATTTATTAAGTGTTGCCTAGATTTGTCAATGCTCTGACATGTATATCAGGCTTAAACCTATGTGTATGTAATTGTAATGCCATAGTATGTATGTGTTGGGGTGTGTTAATAAATAAATAAATATCTTAATATTTTAAGTCATCGAAATATCATTACTACGGTTGAAGTCACGACGCGGCGGTAATCAAAATCGATAACATTTTTCCTTAGCGGATACCGCCAGTGCCCAGTATTACGGTGAAATTGCGCTATTATCCCACCACAAAATGTCCCACGGTAGGCTATCAGTTTAGCGAACATATCTAGATTTCCTGCATATTCGGAATGCTTTCACTTATAACTGACTTCTGAAAAGAAGGTTTTCAAATTGTCTGTAAGTTTTTTGATAATTCAAGTTTTTTGTATGTGTGGTTTTATGAACTGTTTTGGAAGATTCGAAGAAGTCCCATAGAAATGTTACCATAATCGGTTCAGGAGTTTTCTATAAAACTAGAAATAAGTGAATATAAATAAATATGGTTATTTTAATCTAATTATATTTTTATTAATTAGTTAGGAGTTATTATAAGTTAGTTTATACTTCTTTGGTATGATTAGATTAAAATATATAGGTTAAAATAAAAAACAAAAACTAAAGTAAAACATTTTTCCAATAAAGTGAAAAACACCCATTAAAAAACCAGTGTAAATTGACACTGAAGTTATTACGGTTGTTTATAGATTATTTTTATTTAGCGCTTTTAACATATTGTTCATATAAACGTCTTGAACATTACCGTCGAAGTTATATGTACCTGAGGTGACGGATTTAGAATACATTTCACTAATTCATTCAAAACTGAAGGATTGCAGAACTAGTAGTATGTCACCAACTAAGGAACACAAGAGGCACAACCAGACAAGAGCCGCAAGAGAAGGAAAACTTGATACAAACCCCGTGCCAATCCATCTTGCCTTCGTAGGTTAATTTCCTTCCATGAATTTAGAGGAGTTGAGTTACTCAGTTGTGGATCATCTATGGGCTGAAATGGATGACGATGATAAAATAGTATATTTCATTACAAGTGCGGAAAGGCTGTCATTACAACGAGTTCCGACAAATTTGGTTTTGGTTGACAGTCGGAACAAGTTACAATGACGGTTCCGCACGTGTACTGAACGACTATTTTTAATACAGTTACGAAAAAATGAAGCAATTTAATAAAATAATATAAACACAATAAACTCAACTAACTAATCATTTCTGAAAAATGGCGCCGACCGTAGAATATAAGCAGATTTTTTTTCTTCACCCGTTCTGGTAGGCAAAAGGAACAATGCCCATACAGCCAAGTCTTCAGTAGAATTTTTTTATTGATACGAAATGAAACTCATTCAATCAAATCATTAAATCTGATATTGAAACAAATTAGTACGTAGTTTCTTTTTAGAAATATACGTATTTGCATGAATCATAAAAACTTCTACGATTTTTTTTTGTAAAAGCTTCATGGTTGGTTTTTCCTTATTATTAGACATTATTTTGACAGTTGGGAAAGAAAACGCACTAGTGCGGGAATTTATTCGAATAAAAATCCTTTTTAATTTTGATTGTCTTGTTCATTGTGTACAATTCTATTCTGGTCTAATATACCTGCTGTCTCACTTCGGCTTATTTGATTTCGGTCGACGTTTAGAAACACAAACCTCACTCGCGCATTTTTTTTTCTGGTTTAAGAACTGAAAGTATTATGGTCGGCCACATACAGGCTTACAAATTCAAAATATCTTGACTCGCTAAAGCGTGTCGTCTACGCAGAGAGAATAGAGCTAGACAGCTCGATCGACGACTAATCTAATCTAGTTATACTACGTACACGTGGAAATCAATAGAGCGCCCTATTGCAGTTTTTTGCCCAATCGTAGGGTAGCTCTAACATAGTGACATTTTGGCCTGCGTACACTACACTACTCGTAGACTAGATATTCTTAAATAAACAATAAAACGTCTAATTAAAATACGGCTATAGCTAGACTGATCTATGGCCTGTAGATAATTCAAGTTCTCTCTATTCATATCGCTTGTTTCGCTCTCGTGCCTACGTCCACGACGGACGCCGTATGAGAGTAGCCGAGCCTGTCTACATGGACTGTAGTGATACATTAGCTAGGGTAGTCTCGCTAATGTGTACACGTCGTAGATTGCCCTATGACAGTCGCTCTCCGTAATTTTAATCTGTGGACAAGGCGCTTTAAAATATGAATGTCAGAATTACTATATGACGTTCATTTCACCATAAGTGCCATCAATTTTGGAACGGGATATCAGTACTGTAATACTTACCATGACTAACACCTTACACTGCAGCAATTTTGATTCATCATCAATTAAGTACGCTACATTGCCTATGTCCATAGACACGGACAATCTATGATAGATCACCATAACAGGTTCATTTTGGCTATATTTATTTAAAATTACATAACTTATTGTATAATATCGCCAACTAAGTTATTCGAAGACTCAGTTATTCATGATAGTTACTAATTAAAATTTCATTCCGGCCTTTCATTTTTGTACTAGGCAGCAATCAGGTGGAATCATAATTTTGGATTATTGTCGATGCGTAAGGGTAATCAAGTAACTAAATTAATTACTTCATTCTTTAAATAAATAACGTCTTCTACATTTTTCTGTCATCTCAGCTAATTTATGGAATCTAGTAACCTCTTCCAACTACATGGAGGGTAATAAGCCTACTGTGCCACGCAGTTGGCATATGGTTTTGTATTAAGATTTCCTTCTCTTGTGTCTAGGCTTTATAATTTCCTTTTGTCGGCTATTACAACACCCCCAGAATGGAATGAGGTGGTGACACAGTGTATTCTAAATCCGTCACCACACGAAATAAATTGTTGTTAGTAACCACACCAAAAGTAAGTAAATATTTTTTTGCAGACGGTGAAGGAAATTTCTTGGCACCTCTACTGACTATCCTAGACGTTGGTTCTTCTGAACTTGGGTCAATCGACTGTGTGTATATTCATCATCATCATCATTTCAGCCAAAAGACGTTCCACTGCTGGACATAGGCCTCCCCCAAGGATTTCCACAAGGAATATGATGTATGTATGTATATTAGATTACTCGATCTCAGGTGTTGTGATTATTACAATATTGAAATTAAATATGCAGCGGTAGATTTAGCCGTTTCTTTGTACTTTTAAAGATAACTGTCACCTAGTTTCCCGCGACCCCGACTGCTGCAAAGCATTCGAAACGTCGGGAAATAAATACATAATACTCGTGATAAATCCGTTGAAGTGTTTAGTTTCAATTAAATACTTGTCAAAAAGGCTTCAGCACCGTAGACCATATTTTAACGCTACGGCAGGTTATACAGAAGACCGAGGAGTATAACCTGCCCCTTTGTCTGGCGTTCGTGGACTACGAGAAAGCCTTCGATTCGATCGAGACGTGGGCAGTATTGCAGGCTCTCCAGAGGTGCCAAGTCGACTATCGGTACATCGAAGTGTTGAAGTGCTTGTATGAAAACGCCACCATGTCAGTCCGACTTCAGGACCAGACCTCGAAACCGATCCAGTTGCAGCGACGTGTTAGACAGGGAGACGTTATCTCTCCGAAACTGTTCTCCGCTGCACTGGAAGATGTTTTCAAGGTTCTGGACTGGAAAGGGCTGGGAATTAACGTGAACGGCGAGTACATCACTCACCTTCGATTCGCTGATGACATAGTCGTAATGGCTGAGACCATGGAGGGCCGCAATACGATGCTCGATGGCCTCTGTCGAGCCTCCGAACGAGTCGGCCTTAAGATGAACATGGAGAAGACGAAAATCATGTCTATTACCCATGTTCAAACCACTCCTGTTAACATCGGAGGTTCTACTCTCAAAGTTGTTGACTATTACATTTACCTGGGACACACTGTCCAGTTAGGTAAGTCCAACTTCGAGAAAGAGGTCAATCGTCGGATCCAACTCGGCTGGGCAGCGTTCGGGAAGCTGCGAAAGATCTTCTCGTCCACAATACCGCAGTGTCTGAAGACAAAATTCTTCAACCAATGTGTGTTGCCAGTGATGACATATGGAACAGAGACGTGGTCGCTCACTATGGGCTCCATCAGAAGGCTCAAAGTCACCCAAAGGGCAATGGAGAGGGCTATGCTCGGAGTTTCCCTGCGAGATTCATATATCATATATTGTACACTGTATGTGTGAGCAATGACGCAATGGAGACCTTTATTCGCGGATTTTGCGGAAACGTGTAGCGTGTTTATTTATTTATTTAATCTTTTATGCAAAAATGTACATTTCTCTCAGCTTGCGAACTTGCTCTCACTATGCTGTTTAGTGCTTTTTGTAAACAAGACCAATAATTTTAAAAAAAGCAACTACAGAGTTTCTTGCCGGCTCTTCTCTGTAGAGCAGCCTTCCGAACCGGTGGTAGTTTCGGCATGAATGTGAATGAACGCAGGGATCGTGAGCGATCAGGGGAGATGGAGGGATTGTAGGAGTGCAGAGTTGTGTGCGAAAGGTGTGAATGTAGGTATGACGACTGAGAGGTGTGTGTGGATACTACCACCTAGTGTGGGACAGGGGCCGTAAGATGATAATGGTGTTTATAAATATGACAATTTATAAGAGATTTGTGATGAAACCTACGTAAATAAAAAAAAATAAAAAAATCGAATCAGAAATGAGGAGATACGCAGGAAAACCAGGGTCACCGACATAGCCCACCGGATTGCCAAACTTAAGTGCAGTGCTGGTAGGCCTTCCACACGGTGGACCGACGACCTGGTTAAGGTCGCCGGAAAGCAGTGGATGCGGGCGGCCCAGGACCGGCCTTCTTGAAGATCCTTGGGGGAGGCCTATGTCCAGCAGTGGACGTCTTTTGGCTGAAATGATGATGATGACTTGTCAAAGGAACTTTATATTGCAGAACGTTTGCCCCAGTCGTTTTCATAAACACATGTGTGCAATAAAAATAACGATAGCGAAAGTCCCACCGCAGGTCACGCGACGTTTATGAGATGATCCCATCATACAACATCGGGCGACAAGAAAGAAACAAGCTGTCGTGTGTGTTGAACAATGCGAATTCACACCCTAACAAATTAATGGATATTTCTAGTAACCGTATCATCATCATACTACTTAAAAAGCCTATGATTTAAATTATAATCACGATAAAACCTCCAACTACGCAGTGCGTGTCACCGACCACATACATTGTTATTGACATAAAATCGGTGATTTTGTTTTGTTCTTTTTACACATTTCTTGTAGAAGTTATTGTCCATTCTTTTATAATTTTTTTCCTTGTAGCTCTTCACGGTCTGCGTATGTTGTCTTTTCTTGTTTTTCTTAAAAAAATATGGCGCAGATTAAAATGTAAATTTTGTTAGCCATATTTGTTTATTTATTCATTCCTAACATGAGTACGAAAAGTATCATCAATTTCTTAAGTACCTAAAGTGAAAAAATAAGCCAATTAAATAAATTTGCCCAGTCACTGCTGATGAATGATTAGGTATCCATAATTTATTGGTTACCTTCTCTATGCTTAGGAGGAACGTAATCGTCAGTCACGGCCGCTAATGTGCCCTCTATGGCAGCTGGTCTAACCAAATAATTACCGATTATCCCACTTCAAATACCGCAAATTGCAGATGCCGTTTAAATGCTGGTAGTAAGCCAAATTAGATTAGGCTGGTGCCGACTCCCAACAAAATTCGGGAAAATGGCGACACTTAAATGTTTTCCAACATCGCAGCCTAATTTAGCAATACGCTCTAAGTCATGAGTGGCGTGCTATTGTACGTTCACATCTAGGATACTTTGTTTTGGATTTGGAAGCCCTATGCTACGCTGGAAGCTACACGCAAGATACTTAATCCACTCAATCAAAAACAAATTTTAGTTTTAAAAAGGCCGGAGCAACCTTAATCGAACGACATTGAAAGTTTGCAAGATTCACACATAACGTAAAATAGTAACGCGTATCTCTAGAGCCTTGGAAATAACTGTGATGCCTTTCTAGAGCAACTGTACTGGTTCACAGATCGAAAAATATTCGCTAACTATGGTACCCAATACGTTGGTACGCAGCTGTGTAAATTAAGTTTTAATTAAGGTTATGATAATGTTGCAATTGTGTTGCATTATTTTAAAATGTGTTCAACCTTTGTATGTCTTGCCTGTTCATATTTGCTTTGGGTTTCACACACCTCTGATTTATTGAAAGGTATAACCATACTCCACAGCCACCTTTCCTTCGTTCCAAAATGACTGATGAAAGTCTTCCTCTATTATCATTGAGGAAAAAAATATATAGCCCGTTGTGTCTTACAGACCTTATGGATTGGGATAAGATTTAATGTAAATTTTATCTGCCTATCTAGTTCCTTTGCCTCGTTGACACTCCCAAGGTAGTGTTAGTTAGTGACACTATGCAGACAAAAGTTGTCATCGAACAAATATTTGTTCTGACGTAGTCTTCTATCAAAGCATCGTCAGAGCCGACGAGCAAAGAATGCTTTTAGATTTTTATATTTAAAACTAGTGGCCCGCCCCGGCTTCGCCCGTGCAAAGCGGGGGTGTGTTATACATATAAACCTTCCTCTTGAATCACTCTATCTATCAAACCGCTTCAAAATCCGTTGCGTAGTTTTAAAGATTTATGCATACATAGGGACGGACAGAAGAATGCGACTTTGTTTTATACTATGTAGTGATATGTAGGCGAAAATGTCTTATATCCAAGTTGTTTCTGGCGTTTTTGGCGTTCATACGTAGAAAAATATACAACTGAAAGTCATAAGACTTTATTTATTCTTACTATGCACATCAATGGTTTATTGTGTAACATTAAATCCCATTCACATCTTTAATAAATGTATATACATTACACATTAGTATTTAAATACCATTGATGTTGTTACTCGTATTATGCGTAATGTGTAAGTCACGGCTACCATTAATTTCGTAATTTACTCTATGGGCAATGTGTTGTTAAAACTAATATCAGCGAAGCTATCAATAAACGAAAATTTAAAATTAATTACTTCTTAGTCATGCTTTTACATTAATATTTAACAAGATATCCTAAAAGTCCGTTGATGTGCCTCATCCACCCGTGATTCTTGCAGATAATAATGATGATAAAACTTCTTACTGTAGTCCTTCCATCTCTCCACATCACACCATAGTTACCATTTACATTATTTATATACCACTGGTAGTGTTTTTTCGTGTGGTGAAGGATTTAGAATACATAAAGTCAGCACCCCATTCCATTCTGAGGGAGAGTTTCGTTTCAAGATTTCCTTCTCAATTAGCGTTAAGTGTAGGTAGCGTTTCGGCCTTGTCATTTCGTTGTTCATTTGACGTAACAGTCGACTAAGGGAAACAACTTTAATGGGGTGGTCATTCCATGTATTCTAAATCCGTCACCACACCGGGAAATTTTAACCAACTAATACTTTAATACAGTAGATACTCGTAAGCACTAGGTGAGATTTTTTTAATATAGTAGTTAATACTAGCATTTGCATCGTCCGGAAAGGACATGTCCGCGTCGATATTAATATATCATCAAGTTTGGGATCTGTTGTATGAAGGTAGTACACTAACGTAATTTACGTTAGTGTACTACGCGAATTTGACGAATTGGCTAAAGGTCTTGTCAGATTTTTTTGTCTTTCTATAGATTTTCATTTCTTATTCAAACTCAAAATGAACTTTATTTACGTTGCTTTTCTCACAAAACTCTTTTAAATCGTCATATTTAAAATTACCAATTATGTATCATCTTACGGTCCTTGTCCCATGTCCCTTGTCCCACGTCCCTTGTCCCACGTCCCTTGTCCCACGTCCCTTGTCCCACGTCCCTTGTCCCACGTCCCTTGTCCCACGTACTAGTAGTAGGCGTACTAGTCTTGATACATACCTATCGGTGGCCATGTACATTCGCCCCTTTCATAGACATTTTCTCTTTCTCCCACAACTCTCTCGTCCACCCACATTCATACTGAAACTACCACCGGTTCGTAGTGCTGCTCTACAGAGAAGAGCTAGCAAGAAACTCTGTATTTGCTTTTTCTTTCAAATTCATCATCATCATCATTTCATCATTTGACATAGGCCTCCCCCAAGGATCTCCACAAAGACTGGTCCTGGGCCAGTCCGGCTTCCATTGCTTTCCGGCGAAGTGTGTGGGAACTCTACCAGCACTGCGCCTTCCGGAACGTAGTCGCCACTCGAGGACTTTTCTGCCCCATCGGGCATCAGTACTGCCAGCTATGTGCTCTGCCCACTGTCACCTAAGTTTGGCAATCCAATGGGCTATGGCAGTGACTCTGGTTTTCCTGGATATTTCCTCATTACTGATTCGATCTCGCAGGGAAACTCAAATTATCGGTCTTCAATGCTATCTTCTTCCTTTAATGATCTCTGTTACGATAAAATAGTTTCTTGACACTATCTGTTATTTGCTGTGCTGGTAGGTCACGGTGGACCAACGACCTTGTCAAAGTCGCCGGAATACGATGCTACCATGGCGATGCGGGCACTGGGACCAGTCTATTATCTAAATAGAGACATTTTTTGGCTGAAATTATGGGTGATGATTATGGCTTATTTAAATCCCCGGGTCCTCTGTCATTGAGAACCATTTTCCAATGACCTATTCTTCGAAGATATGAAGGTGTAATTTTTTTACACCTTTTTTAACAACACTCATCCGATATGACTTACTCTGAGCTACGGCAATTATAACTAAAAACAACAGGCAGCAACACGCTCTAGTTAGCTGTTGTGCACTGCTGGATAGAACTAGAACGTTAGCTCCTATTTAGATGCGTTTTATTGCTACAGTTTTTGCGCACGTTCAGTTTTGAGCGCAACCTGTGAAGAAGAAGAACACGAATAAAAAGTTTGTTTATACGCTGCGTTTAACTTTTATTTATACTTTTTGCACATGTATAAAATGTTGTATCTAATAGACCTAATGCCATGACAATACCTGCCAGTCTACCTTAGGGTGATGCAAAGACAGAGAAAAAAACATACAAACATAATGTATATGTCATATCCTGCCTAGCAAGAGTACGTTTGGTTCACATGATTATTAGATTTTAATAAAAAGGCCTATGTAGTTAGTAATCTACAACTTACAGACTGTACTTCACTAGCAAAGGCAGCCAATTCAAAATCCCCATGTCCATCTTAAGACACATTTCACTGTTGCGGTTACCTGAGCGTTTGCAGTCAGTCATATTGGGAATTATAAATTAATGTTATTAGTTATTATAGAGAGTAGAGACGAGTAGAGTGTGGTGACGGATTTAGAATATTTCAGCACTCCACCCTGAGGGTATAGTAAGACCCGACAGAAAGAAATTAAGCTGAAAACCCAGCTACAAGAGAAGGAACATTTGATACGAAACACTGTGCCAAACCGTCTGACCAGCGTGGTTAATGGTAATTGGAGGAGGCCTGACTCCACAGTGGGTCATCTCCACAGTGGGCAGTAGATGATTGTAACATTTTTAAAAAGATACGATGTCAATTTTATTCTTACAAATTGAACACACTCACAACTTTACACCGTATGAAAGCCTTATATTGTCGCGGTCAACTTAACAACTGTGCAAAATGCTTTATAACGTTCGTATTATGTTAATTAAAGATCGGATTATGGTTGCATTATGAATAGTTAATTAACTTTTATGTGCTATGTTGATTCACCATGGCGATTATCACATGTGTATAATTTATTATTATAAAATTTAGAAAATATATATTATTATATATACCCTGGAACACCTTTGAGACTGTATTAAACATAAGCTGTTAAGGTATAATTTGTAATAGGTAATCTATTATTATAAAAGACAATATAAAAATACTTTACCTAAGAGTCATTCCTACAGATGTTTTCATAGATCGTCTAAAAATATATTGACATCTGATATTTGCACTTTATATAAATAAATTCTCAAGTATAAGTGCTCTTGGATATGGATCTCGGCAAATACGGAGGTATTATAAGTGTACAATTTTATTAACATTTTTATTTAATTTCTTAAGTCATGATGTAGACACACTGTAGTGTATTGTAAGAACCCCTTGCAAATATTTAAAATTAAAAGAAAATACATAAGTAGCTAATATTATACTTAAAATAAGCTATTTAATATTATTGTAATCGTAATGTAATTTTCGTAAGCGACTTTGATTATAATTATGTTAAAATTTGAATGGCCTTTCGTTATTTAATTGTTTTTATGAAATGAACATTATGTAATGGTTAACATAGCGATATGTTACGTAATTTTATTAGATCCTTCCTGTTCTTGTTGTGTAAGTAAAATAATTTTGGAGTTTTTTCAATTAAATTAATAGTTTTTTCAACCCATATTTTGGAACAAAAATGTACGGATTTTATTACCTTATAATGTGTTATGAATCCAGTCGAAAAAAAACATATATTGACCGTAAATTTATCATAACTTCTAAACGCGTAATTTCAAATGTAGTTCATGGCAAAGTCATCAAAACTGTGATGGAAGCTATGTAACCAAAAGAAGAAGAAGAGATATTTTATTATATGATATCGACTAAACCTACTGGTCGATAATTGGGTTTTCTATAGGTTATAAACCCTCTACTAAGCCGTACGTTATTCGCAGCCGAGGTTTGTCCCTCAGTTATCATTAATAAGTTATGTTGATCTTAGTCCATGACCATCTTCCTTTTGCAGTGGATCAAAGTAATACGGTTTCAAATACACATAACTGAGTGCAGTGACATTATGGTTCCGTCTGAAAGAGTCAAAGGGTTTTGCAGATAATAAATCGAGAATTGTTCCCCATACCTATGGAAATCTCTGGTTAATTTTCCTTTAAAGAATTAATATTACTGGCATAACTTCGATACGCAAGTAACCGCAAGTTTTCGATACTTGTACTGCTGTAGTTTCAATTATTTTTACACTTATGAAATGGGGTTCATAGAGGTCATATTAAAGGATTTCTTGATCCAAGGTTCTATCCTAATTTAATGTATATTTTTATTTACCAGTTTAGCTAAGGCATTTTTATCAGCTCTATGTGTTGATTAAAGTTTCAGCCTTGTCAAAATCAGTAATTTTAAAAATCTGAGCGTGAAATTTTCATATTGTGTACCACAAATGCCGCCATATAATTCTAAACAAAGCATTGTACATCAACATGATAACTAGAACGCATCAACTGTACCAATTTTTGCATCATAATATGCATGCATTACCATACATAATTAGTTACAATGAATTCACAGTTATACCAAAAGTTATAGAAAAAAAATGTAAACAAACCACTCACCGGCAAATATTTCAATCCAACATTAAAATTCGATTTTAAAAAGTTTCACACCACCAATAAGTTGTTCCACTTGACACGAATTTATATAGAAAAAAATCAACTCAAATTTCGAATCGAATTAATGGCGGCTAAAGAAATTGGCGCCAAGACGCGCGCGCGGTCCGTTCACTCGCGTTCAAATGTGCGTTCACAGATTATAATCTCTCGTTCGCGCACTATATGATATGTTACGTATTTCGCCGCTTTGCGGTTACGGGATACTGTAAGATTTTTATTTTTCGAGACGAATTGTGTCGCGTGCCTAGAAATTTCATTCATGACCTTCGTACCATTGTTAAAAACACCGACAAGCAAACTTTTTCACGCGTTTCCGGTTCAATAAACGAGCACATGTGGTGCTCTAGCATTAATGTGGCGGACTTGTCACCTCAAATTTTCTATTTATTTCTTCCCAGTATATCATTACATCTATTTATAAATCTTATATGTTTACTTCACTATTCATATTTGGTATTAGGTAATGTTTCCTATTTTTAAGTATTTTTGGAATAAAAATATTCCTTCGACACAACACAATATCAAGAATAGCAAATACGCAAATATACCAAATGGAGTACCACAGCATAGTGACCATGTCATGGACTTTATATCTATGCCACGGATAGTGATGTTCCGCGTGTTGTCACCGGTTGTCACCGTCATTTAGCATATTCCATTCCGAGGGTGTCATATGAGTCGATAAAAGGCCGATAATCTAGCCGTAAAAGATGGAAAACTTGATACGAAACCCTGTGCCAACTCGTCTGACCAGCGTGGTAGCATAATTACCCTCCATGTATCTGGAGGAGGCCTCAACAGTTGGGTATTTATAGCCGGAGTAGGAGTAGCCATGAAATTTCAAATACGTTTCAATAATATTACTCGTCAAAAAGGTGAGTGACTGATAAAATGTCAATTACCAGTGGTAATTTACCACCCACCCATATTAATCAGGATTTCAGATTTCTAATTCTGTGACCGACTTTAACTTGCCGTTTTAACCATATGAAGTTATTGGTACAGTACATACAAGTATTGTTTGTAAATTTCTGTTTTCGTTATTGACGTCCGCTGACAATTGCCATTGTATAACTGTTTGTTTGTTTAGCGATTCTCAGACATCGGCACGCTACAGTTTGCCGGTGAACTGAGCACTTTGTTATTAATTGTTTATACTCCGCGTGATTAGATATCGTAAATATAATGTATAATGTTTAATAAATATTGCTATTACAAAATTCTTCAAAAGATAGTTTTGTTAAGATAATCAACCAGCCAGATGAGGTGGTACCTATGTATGGCAGGGGGCCGCGGCGCCTATCACCCGATAACTGCAGTCGGGGATTTCGTGCGAATTAAATATAAATAAATAAATATCCTTGGACATTTCACACAACGCCATCTCGTCCCAACTAAGCAACTTACTTAATGCTTGTGTTATGGTAAACTACTTACTTATATACATTTTTTTTTTGTAAATACATATTATAGATAGAAAACACCAAGACCTGGAACAAACACTTGTAGGTCGTACAAATATTTCTTCCGTGCGGGAATCGAACCCGCGACATGCTCTGTAAACTTCGCTATCGCGGTGTAGGACTTTTTGGTAATTCTCAAATCAAATCAAATCGTTTATTCACATAGTTTTGGGTATTCCTAGATCACAAATTAAAATTCGTTCCACCAAAATCTGCCTTCGAAGGCGTATGAATTATTACTTAAAATATATTATTATAAACAATTTTTAATGTCATAATAAACAAAATTTAATTGAATTATATTAAACAATAAAGATACAGGAATATAAAAACAATTGTATGTCAATAAATTAAACACTAAACATTCTTAATAAATAAAGATATTATACTATAATAATATTATACTAAAATTACAAATGAACAAATAAAAAAAAATCTATCATTATTGTCTGGGATTGTCTGATTTTCTGAATTGTCTGGGATTTTGGATTTTGTTATAAATTTTTGGTCCCATAGAAAGCAAACTTTTACCCATCAAAGTTTTCTTTGCTCTATGTCTCGCATTTTATAGTAGACGATATTTTTGTTGTTGATAGTTCGGGTAAATTGTGTAAAGTATGTAGCATGCAGATCGCTACAGTTTAAAACTACACACGAGTATGTACTGAACGCTACAAGACAGACGAAATTGTTTAAATGTTTTATAGGCTGTAAAAGAGGTAACTACTACTTATAGAGGTACTGTATGAAAATTAGATTTGCGATTTACTCTTTACAGTTCAACGAACTCTCGATATTTCTGTCTACAAATATTTATAGTATTGAAACAAGAATTTATCATTTACATAATTTATTTGCTCATACCTACAGAGCCGAGTTGTTGTACCCATCGGATTTACGTAAGTACACTTCGGGATATACGCACTATAAATCTTACTTAACATAAACAAAGACTTAAACTTTAATTTTTTTTATTGCAAAATGTAGCACAGAGCATATAATATTATGAATACCGAAAAACAATTAAGTAAGAATTGTCATTATTTATTTTTAGTTTTGCTGCATTTTTTTTGGTTGAATCTTGTGCAAAACTGTTGGACTTGTTTCCTTTAAGTAACCTAACATCGATGACAACAACGGAATTATTTCCGGCTCCTCTCGGTAGAATGACCTTCCAAATCGGTTGTAAAGAAAAAAAGACCATCTATACTTAGAAACATTCTCACAAGCTTGGACGAAATAAAAACATCTTGATTTTAATTTCGAAAATCCATCTCAGTCGTACCAGCAAAGTCAGTATCGTGAAAAGTGTTCAATGATTCCCGGTATTCCCTCTGGATGGATCACTTTAGCCGGCTAATACTGGTAGGTACAGGTTAGACTAGACCCCAATATAGTTGGGAAAGGCAAGGGAGAGAAACAGAAAGCGACACGGTTCTGACGACCTCATTCCAAAATAACGTTACGTAAGTAAACATTTTTTCTCTTCATTACTTATTTACAATGTTATTATATCAAAATTTATTCCAATAAACGAGTGTAACATGTCTATGTGCCTTACCCAACAGAGTTAGATAAGCTCGAATGTTTTCACTAACGTAGTAATGTAAAACATGTTAGAATGCTTTAAAAATAAATACCAAATCCTTTCGCTGTGTATATAAAGTTCTTGTTTTAAAAACTTTTGACTATTCATACTATTTGTAAATACTTACGGCCGGTTTTAATTTAATAGAAGCGACACTTATCGATCCGTGTGGTGGTGAATAAAGAACATAGTATCTTCACTCCATTCCATGCTGAAGGTGTCTAAAGAGCTAACAAAGGAAATGTCAAGGTCAAAAACCTAGCTGCAAAAGCTAAAACGAAACACTGTACCAACCCTCACATTAACCTCAATGTAATGGGAGGAGGCCTGACTTATACCCCGTTCAACATAGCATGATCGATTTGACAGACGGGCTAGTGATGGGAAACAGAAAATATCTAGTAGTCCAAAAAATAACGTTTTAAAATACTTGTAACAGTGACAAGTTGGCGTGGGTGTATTATGTGTGAAATTCTTTATTGCACTAGACATATAAAACATTGGGTAGATAAGCGATGGTGGGTCAATATTCATAATAAGTTCCTATTTAATATTACAGGGTTATTTTTGACCTTCCTCCAAATTTAAATAGGTGGTTCAGACCATGAAAGTAAACAAAAAAGTTTATTTTTTGGACTTCTAGATATTATCTGTTTCCCACCGCTATTCGTCATTGCAAAGTAAAGGTATGATTCCGAAGTACGCTGCACGCAGAAGTGCTACCACGGCACTACTGGTCCCCATTACCGCGACGTAGTTCGGAATCATACCTTTTTGTCGATCAGAAAAATTGACATCTGTCAAATCGATCGCGCTATCTTGAATAGGGTATAGCAGTAAGTCATCTAAGGGTTGTATAGTAAGTAAACATCTGTTGCGGGCAAAAGCACGTGCATTTTTATTTTGATCCTAATCATGTTTTCTGACGCCACGTCACGCCAAATTTTACGTTACATCAAAATCTTAAGTTAGCGGTACACTCATAAATATTAAACAGACTGTTATGCTGTTTAGCCGAAAGCGAAATGATAGTGGCAACTCCGGTTTTCTAATATTTCTCTAATTTATTATTCATTCACAATACTCGGTCGCATAGTCTATCTTGAAATGCGATTCTCATATTACAATGGCTTAAGAGCTAATTCTGCTTGGTCTTAGACTCTACACTTGTTGATAAAATGTGTTTGAACAGTATCCTATGCAAGACTTTGCTATTAATAGAAACTCAGTATCTTTACTAAAGAGTACTCTAGTCTAGTCTGTATTACTTTTGACTATGGATGTTTTTTTTTTCATAACCCAAGTAACACATTCGTGTCTAAAAACGTACTATTAGACAGCTAAAATTATATTAGGTGTCTAATAGTACGTTTTTAGACACAATGTTACTTAGGAAGTTTTGTGCTGGCAATTGAGATTTTAATCTCGTCGTCAGGTCAGTCGGGAAATGGCATAATTCTGATTCTGGCCTTCTTCAATTTTGATTTGCTGGACAGACAAGTTATCACCTTTTTATTGAATTTTCCTTCTCTTGCGTCTAGCTAATCTGACATTATTCGAATTCTACAATGGCAATCTGGTAAAAATAGTCATCTAATCTTTTTGGTAATTTAAGGTTGGAAGAATTTGAAATATTGTTTTCCGTGGATTTTACTCGAAATAACATTGTAGATTAACAAAATCAAAGATTTGATGAGAAGTTTCACTTTTACCCACTCCGAAGAGGTAGTGATAGCATTCAATCAGCACGTAGTAAACATGCCTTCAGATCTGTGGTCCTCCTGTTTAAAAAAATGGTTCGATCGCATGAAATTTGTTTAAAATGTATTTTGAATAGCAATAAACATAATATTTTGGTTATATCATGTTTTTTTTTAAGTTACGCAATACTTATATTGTGACCTACGTATAACTACATTTTCATAATTCTACCGTTTCTAATTCTATCTTCTTAATTCTTCTCTTAATTCTATTATATTTTAATTATAACGGAGTACATAACGGAGTACATACATCCCTCCCTCCCTGCGCACGTATTTCCACCTACCTACAATATGGGGTCTTTCAAACGAAGCGTGAAGAGGCATCTTGCGGGCCGGCAGGGTGAGGATGGCTAATGCTATACTTACAGTTTAGCACTAGGTATCCCCACTTCTGGACGGCATTTCCACTTAACATCAGGCGGAATGCAGTCATCTGCCTGCTCTTACATAAAAAAATTTAAAAAACAGGGGTAAAGCTTTTTAAATGTGTTACTGATATTAATATACCTACTCGTTTAGTTCTAGTTGTCATAATGTAGTCTCTTTCATGCGCAAGTAAAACTTAACTCACACAATGCCGACATTATGTATTAATGAGGTCTTATAACCTATTGTGTGTAATATAATTTATTAAATAAGTAAGGTACATATAAATCTACCTATAAACTTAAAAAAATAATACCTAAAATGACACACAATACACAGTTCTTTTATTTTTGTAGGCGAGTTTTCAGCTGTTTAGAACGTTTTAAATCGGTTGATTTATGTACATCTATCCTATATCATCATCAAATACGAAACTCTTTCATTGTGCGAGCCAGTACAGATCCAATATTTGTAGAACACTTTCAATCGATTCATTTTCAACCTTTGTGACTATGCCACGAAGGTAGCACAGCGTTAACTTTTTAATTAGTACATTTTATTTTTATTTAATACCCTATTAAGCAATTGCTTATACGTGAAAACCGGTAATTGGCTTCCTGTTTAAGTACCCTATTATTTTATTAATATTAAGTTTTTTTTTTATAATGGCATTGCTTTCGGATTCATTGTAAAATAAATAAAAATGATATTCATAATTTCAGCCTATACATTGCTGAGTGTATGTATAGCTACTGTGCCAAACTAGTAGTACACAGTCCCAATCAAGTTTTCACACGGCGAAAAGCATTAGTTTGTGTAAACTGAATTAAATAACGTGCCGCTCACTCACATACTGACAGATGTTTGAACTTCAATTAAATATTTATTGCGCTATCGTACACCAAAATTACAATTAATACCTATTACATAAAAGAATTAACACTTCAGAAGTATTACAATTATTTATTAAAATACAGGGTTGATACGACATAGGGACATTTTTTTAACTGCCTATAGGTACTAGGTATCATTTCCAGGCTCTGTACCAAAAATCAATTAAATTGGAGCAATAGTTTAGCCGCAAATTATATTATTATTTTTGACATCATGGATTTATTAAATATTCATGTTCCTTGTTTTCTTTACCACTGAGTAGGACTAATTTGTCTTTGTTTTTTTTATATATCGAGTATACAGGACCTTCGTATTATACAGGACCTTCATCATTTTATTTTGTATAATTGTTTAGAAGTTTGGAATTGTAAATGTGAGCACTATGTAGCCACCGTATTTATATAACTTATCATATAAACAAGCAGTTGAGAGTATGTCATGCTCGCTTAAAGGTCATGCTGGTGGTGTCGTGTGTGTCGGGTCCTTCGGTTCCCTAAAATATGGTTGAGCTGGGGGATGGCTGGCACATGCGTCATGCTCGTGATCGGGTGCCGCCAGTTGGGGCCGGTCATCCCTTAACTGCTATTGACATACCTACATAGCTTTATATTGATCTCCTGGACACTTCTGTTGTGCAATATGTTACATTGTCCTCACATAGATATATAGATAGATAAACTCTTTATTGTACACAAGAGAAATAGATTGAACATCTTAGCTTACTATAAATAAACACGAAATGAATGTACCCCAATCAGATGCTTGTAACAGAAAATATGATAAAAAGAGTGTCCATGGAGTTTCTTGCCTGTTCTTCTCCATAGGATCTACTTTTTGGAACATGCAACTAGATTCCTAACTTCACTTTTGACTTTTCAAAAACACCAGTAAATAGGTTCAATTGAAATAAATGATTTGAGTTTGAGTTTGAGCAAATGATTTTTTAAATTTTTGCCTCATTTGAACATGATGTATCTTTCCTAACAGATGTTTATGCCTAACGCATCGTTTATTAACCTTAGGGGCTGTCCATTAATCACGTGATGTTTGTTTAACATTTTTTAACACCTCCCTCCCCCTTGGTGATACCTGGTGAAGTTTAAGAGTACCCCTCCACCCCCATGAAAAATCACGTGTATTTTTTTTGTACCGTTTCGAATTCATACTAATCACATATAGTATACGTAGTGTAATTTAATGCCCCTCTGTCATATCAACTCCGTATTTCTTCCTCTCCTACGTCGTGCCGGTGCGGTCAAGTCTCCCTCCGTCTTACGAATTATCGATCAGGTCACGTGTACTGACGCGAGTTTGATATTTTATACCCATTCCAAGAAAAGTGCTTAACGCCATTAAAAAAGATTTCACTTTAAAAAAATGTTTCTATGACTCGTACTATGTGTTACAGTTTGCACCCAGTGTTCACCACTGTTGTTTGGTTGTTATCACTGCTTTCCCGCTGGCGACAAATGGCTGCGTTTTTCTATAATTACTCAGTTCGCATTGGCCACTTCACATAAAAACTTGTTATTAGAAAACCTGCAATGCCGCGAAACAGGCCTTTACTAATACGCTACGGCCATGGAAAGTTATTCACTCACTGTATTAGGTAGGTACCTACTACTATTACTACTCACCCCGTACATGACCCACTGCTGAGTTGGGCCTCCTCCAACTACATGGAGGGTCATTAGCCTACTGTGTCACGTTGGCCAGACGGGTCGACACACGGTTTCATACCAAGTTTTCCTTCTCTTACGGCTAGGTTACCGGCCTAGTCATTTCCTTCTGTCGGCACTTACAGTGAGTGGTGACGGATTTAAAATACATAGTGTCACCACTCCATTCCATCCTGAGGGTGTGTTAAGGTGGATGCTCCAGGGTAGCCCGCGAAATTTAAATTTTCTTACGTTTTTTGCAAGTTGCAGGTCAGTGCTAGGTTGTATGTTGATTAAAATGTTATTCGCGGCTGTAAGACGTATGTAGTTATAGAATTATAATCATCAAAATCATCAATACAACCCTCCAAGCTCATAAAGGTGCAAGAAAAACTTTTTCAATGTCAAAGTCATTCTTGCACCTTTATGAGCTTGGAAGGTTGTATTGATGAGTTTGATGATTATAACTCTGTAACTAAATACGTCTTACAGCCGCGAATCAAATGTTCATCATCATGCAACCTAGCACTGCCCTGCAAATTGCAAAAAACATAAGAAATTTTGAATTTCGCGGGCTACCCTGGAGCATCCACCTTAAGAGCTGATTGGTAACCTAACCAGTTATTATTATGTAAGACAAGTAACTATACATAATATAATTATGTATCTACCTTTGGCTTAGAAAACGTATGTACCAACCACAGCTGCTAGCGATCTACAATAGTTTAAGTAAGCAAGTACCCGTAGAGATGACCAGGCTGGCTCGCAATCCCGTTCAGGCCAGGCTTAACTGTACAAGGGGACACCGTACGCCTAAGATTATGGCGTGCATTTTTACATATAACACTATCATTACTGACATACTGGCCATCTAAGTGTTTACACTGTCATCAACATCATGCCTCAGACTTGTAATTTCATTGGGATCAGCCACCGGTCTAACAACCTATACTGCTACGATGGATAGTCGATATTTTTCATAATAAAAGACGTATATTGTACGTATAGGTAATTTTTTATTGTTAAAATTGGTATCACTGTCACTACATAGTATAAAACAAAGTCGCTTCCGTCTGTCCGTCCCTATGTATGCTTAAATCTTTAAAACTAAGCAACGGATTTTGAAGTGGTTTTTTTAATCTATTGAGTGATTCAAGAGGGAGGAACACTGATAAATGTTCATAATTGCACCCGTGCGAAGCCGGGGCGGGTCGCTAGTATAATTATACAACAGAACAATTATAGGGTAAGGTTGCTAAGAACAAAAAACGTTAACCCGATTTTGATTATTAATGTATCTACTTTTATTTATATTTATTATTATATTATTTATTCTCTATTATGTTGCCATAATACATTTATATTGACAAGTTTAAATACCGAGTTACACTGCGCAACTGAATAACACACTAATTTTTATAACCATTTTAAAGAGAACTAGATTTATGCTGCGAGTATCGTTAGCGATAAAAATGAATTGCATAACGTTACCTACATCCCTAGTTACGTGGTACTGCTGACAGATGTCAACGTCGTACAGGCAACTGTCAACTTGCACCATGCTACAGCGCAAATAGTATAGTTACCAGGGACTCTAATGCTAATTCATCCGTTGATTATCAGTTTTGTTAACCTGCTAACATTATAGTGTTAGTTCGGACGTATGTTACACGCCTAGATATTGACTGCCTTGTTGGTCTAGGCGTCCCAGTTTGATTCCGGGGTCGGGCAACTCCCTTAGTCAGGGCCGGATTTAGGGGTCCAGAGGCCTCGGGGCAACAAAGGAGTGGAGGCCCCCTTTCCCCAGGCCCCCTGCTTGTGGAGGCCCCGGGGCTTTCGCCCCGGTTGCCCCCCCCCCCCCCTAAATCCGGCCCTGGGCTTAGTGTAAAATGCTTGCCCTGAGTCTGGGTGTAATTAGTAATCGTGAAATGCATATTTTTGAAATTCCCCATTGTAGACTTGTACGTATTTACAATACATACTTTTACCACCCATTCCATGCTGAGGGTGTCGTAAGAGTCGCCGACAAACTGAAATAACAAGGCCGAAAACCTAACCGCAAGAGGAGGGAAACTTGAAACAAAACCCTGCCAACCCGTCTGGCCAGCGTGGCACAGTAGGCTAATAGGCGTCCCTGATATGGGAGGAAGCCCGACTCAGCAGTGGGTCATTTATGGTTCTACTCTGTAGTAATAAACTTAACCCGCGATACAGGTTATACTATACATATTGCAAAGGTAACGTTACAAAAAAACAAAGCTTGGTCAGAACTTCATAATTTGGCAGATTAAGGTTAGCAAATTGTATCATGTCTGATGGGCACTTCAATAGAAAAATACAGGACCGGCCTTACGTGATTTACTGTACTTGACTACCACGCACGAAGGTCGGGAATCATAAGACATTCATCCGCCTTCCAGCAAAACCAGATGCTGCTTACCACAACATCCTGCTACGTACTAAGAGGCTAGTATATTATCTACTATTCAGCCCATAAATGACCCACTGCTGAGTCCTCCCATAACATGGAGGGCAATTAGCCTACTGTGTACGCCTGGCCAGACGGGTTGGCACAGGGTTTCTTAACAAGCTCTCCCCTTGTTGCGGCTAGGTTATCGGCCTTGTAATTTATTTTGTCAGCTCTGTCTGTCTGTCTTGTCAGCTCTGATGGCCTGGCGTTAGGTCGTTAGTCAAGATAATACATAATATGTAGGTAATGTAGGTTGGTGACATTGTGTTCTTCATTCTAAATCAGGTATATATAATACTAGCGACCCGCCCGGGCGTCGCACGGGTGCATGTATTATACATATAAACCTTCCTCTTGAATCACTCTATCTATTAAAAAAAACCGCTTCAAAATCCGTTGCATAGTTTTAAAGATTTAAGCATACATAGGGACGGACAGACAACATCGACTTTGTTTTAAACTATGTAGTGATAGTGATGATAGTGAAGTATACCTTATTACCATATTACGATGGTTAGTTCCTACCGCATTTAATATTATTTAAAACTCGTGCTTATCTCCACTTCACCTATATCCAATGTTACTAGAGATACATTATCATTTTAATGGTGTTTTTTTAAAATCAGTAGGTACTGTTGTTTTATAAGTCCTTATAATTGTTACAAACATACATAAATACAAATATTTCCCCTTTAAACAATCAGTTTATCTAAGTATAAAATAAAAGAAATCGTAATTTAAAATAATTGGTGACCTACCATACTCTACAATTACTGACAACAATTGGCGACTCTAGAACATAAAATTCAATGTTTTCGACTAAATTGGTACTGAACTAAAATAAATATATAAAATTAAATAAATAGATAAAACACCCTGCTCTGCTCATCGAGAGTATATAAAACAAGAAAATAAAGATGTGTGTGTAATATAACTTTTTGTTTACGGATAGTCATGTGTCGCCCCGCCCGCCATCCGTCATGTGCCGCCCGAACTATGCAATAAACCAATCGCTCAAGATTGAAGTAGTTATACTACTCGACAACAGATGGCGTTGGCAAAATAACTATAATTATAAAACCAAATAGAGCCGAACCGAATGGACCATCCTGTTATCTCTATTGTTTATTAGCAGTGTGTTAATTGCTAAGTTCATATTATGAAAGTATTCTAGAAGATTTCGATTCACATTAGAATACCTGAATGTATCTGACACACCTGGCCTGTGTCCAGCAGTGGACGTCGTTTGGCTGAAATGATGATGATGATAACCTGTCACACTGTACGTAACACATACAGACAATAACACCCACCTAATTTACTACTGGTTATAGCATCTACCACAGGTGGTGGTGATGGCATCTACCAGAGATGGTGGCTAAAAATCTTTTTTTGAAATCCAGCTTCACTGTTCACAATCACAGAAATACCAATATTTATCAATTTTACAAAAAAAATCTGTTGCTGACCTCAATGAAAATATAACATTTTCAAAAACAAATATCATCCTTAATCATTTCTACAGTTAGATCGTCTCAAAACCACTAAAAGCATCACTATCACTACATAGTATAAAACAAAGTCGCATTCTTCTGTCCGTCCCTATGTATGCATAAATCTTTAAAACTACGCAACGGATTTTGAATCGGTTTTTTTTAATAGATAGAGTGATTCAAGGGGAAGGTTTATATGTATAACCCCCCCCCCCCCCCCCCCCCCGCTTTGCACGGGCAAAGCCGGGGCGGGCCACTAGTAATAATATAATACGGACTTACGTCCGTAAAGCGTACGTAAATATCTGAGGAAAAGTGTAATGATCATTCGTCACGGACTCGGAGCGACTAAACGAGCACTTTCTTAGTCAACTGCCCTTGGCATTAATAATGGGCAATTACTATATTACGTAAACGATAAACAGGAGAGTGGCTCGAGAATAAAAGTGTCTTTGTTTCTGGCACTTCACAATATTATCTTGTTCGCTGTTGTGTACCTTGTTTGTCAAATATGAAGCGAAATGAAGCTTCTTCTTTCCTTCTCTTGAAGCTACATGGTCTGCTACTAGCATTCGGCTCTTACGACACCCTCAGAATGGTGTGGGTTAGTGACATTGCACTAATTAATTTGTATAGATAAATAAAAGTGAAATGTCTATTTGTAGTATCGCTGTATCAGGCGTTTAGCTTCAGGCTTATTCAAAATACATCTAAAAGTATACACGGTTGACGGTTTTGATAGCAAAAATAAAAACAATGTATAAATGTACACACAATGTCACCAACCCACATATCTAGACTGCCGTAAAAGCAGACTAAAGGAAAACTTGCCAACTGTGCGAACCCGTCTGGCTACCGTGGCACAGTAGGCTTAATACCCTCCATGCAGATGGAGGAGGCCCGACTCAGCATGGGTTCATCTATGAGAAGTAAGTAAGTAACTAATGTGTTTTTTATTATTGCTGATTTTGCAAAATCATTACATTAAAGATATAAATATAAATAAATAATAAAATATCCTTGGACATTTCACACAACGCCATCTCACCCCAAGCTAAGCAACTTAATGCTTGTGTTATGGTTACGAGATGGATGATAAACTACTTATATACATTTTTTTTTGTAAATACATACATATTATAGATAGAAATGACACCCAGACTCCGAGCCAGTGCCTCTGGTTTAGACAAAGACACTTGCCCGACCCCGGAATCGAACCCGGGACCCGTTGATCCATAGGCGGCGTTGATCCAACTAAGTTTTACAAATACTGTACAAAATATTTATGCAAAGCAACCTAATTCGAAGGTAATTTAACACTTGGCTTCAATTGTTTCCCCACGATGGCACGGCCAGTTTCCCCAACAACAAGTTTACAATGTCGAAGTTACAAACTAGTTCTAGGATTTACCATTACTCATTTCAACACCCTATAATGAGGTTATTTTGGGTAGAACTCCAGCCTTTGAAACTTTTAATGCTATCCGCACCACCTCATGGTCGGCGAGTGCAGACCTCACATCTTGGGAATGTGAGGGAATCCCCTTACCCACAAAACACACTCCCAGTGTACCGTCCCGCGCCTAAGTTCGGCTGCACTATACAATCTAATACTATCATCATCATCGTCAGCCCAAAATAGTCTACTACTACTTCTCAGCCCATAAATGACCCACTGCTAAGTCGGGCCTCCTCCAACTACATGGAGGGTAATTAGCCTACTGTACCTACCACGTTGGCCAGACGGGTTTCGCATCAAGTTTTCCATCTCTTGCGGCTAGGTTTCCAGACTTATATATTTTGTCGCCTTATAGGACACCCTTAGAACGAAATGGGGTGGTGACACTATGTATTCTAAATCCGTCACCACACGGAAAAGATATATAGCCTACTACTGGAGTTATTAAAATACCCAAATTATAAAAAGTGCCTTGAGCATAAAATGCTTTAGTGTTCGCGAATGTCATCAACCAATCGCGTAGTTTACGCGTCTCTTCTTCGCCGGCCGCCGCCAATGAGAATCAAAAATCGATTTTTACGCATTGCTCCAGTTGTTTAGCTTTTACTGTGCGAGATAATCGGCACGGCACACATTGATAATAAGTCTCTTTTATGAAAATAATAACAATAAGCCTCAGGCGCCAAGACTGAAGGTACGGTGATAATGATCATCCAGCCATGCGAATTGAGAGTGACACCTATCCTCCAATAACTGTTAATTTATTATCTGCGCGAATTGCCTTGTATCGCGATGTAGTATTTCTTGATGCCGATATTTAAGATGTTTGCGTAAAATATTATGTAGGATTCTGGTTGCTAAATTGCTATTTTTTATTGAAGTGCCCATCTGACATGTTGCAATTGCTAGCATTAATCTGCTAAATCCAGTGTATGTCATACGGTGTGGTAACGAACATTGTCAAAATCCACACTCTGACTCTGTTGAATTAGGAATTTTGGTGTGGTATGACCACATAATATATTTAGTTAAATTCTTTGGGTCATACCACATATTAAATTAAACTCTTATTTCTCTGACCGTTTTTCATGTGCCGATCACGAACATTCTTCATGGAAAATCTAATCCGATAATTATTTAGACCACAAATACCTATAAATAAAGCTACGCTACAATGGAAACCGGAAAATCAATTTTACAACCAACATTGTATAATCGTTACTGATCGATTCGCTAGTCACTTTTCTTTTTATCCAACCGAAACTAATGTTTAAAATGACACACATTAAATTCAAAAACTGAGCGCTTTTTTCTAGCACTTCACTTAACTGTTCATCATAATATACTCGTAGTTAAACGGCTTCACACGGATACAATGATAGCCTAAGAACTTGAGCACTAAGTCCCGTGTGGTGGGGGAAAGTTTTTTAACATTTTTAAACCCTCCTCCCCCTTGGTGATACGTGGTGAGGTTTAAGACTACCCATTAAAAATCAAGTGTATTTTTAAGTACATACTTACAAAGAATCTTACACTCAAAGGTTACTTAGACTACACGCCGCTTTTCGGTTAAGGTGGAAGCTCCAGGGTAGCCCGCGAAATTAAATTTTCTTACGTTTTTTGCAATCTGCACTGCCTAGGTTGTATGATGATGAACATTTGATTCGCGGCTGTAAGACGTATGTAGTTACAGAGTTATAATCATCAAACTCATAAATACAACCCTTATAAAAAAGTTTTTCTTGCACCTTTATGAGCTTGGAGGGTTGTATTGATGATTATGATGATTATAATTCTATAACTACATGCGTCTTACAGCCGCGGATAACATTTTAATCAACATACAACCTAGCGCTGACCTGCAAATTGCAAAAAACGTAAGAAAATTTGAATTTCGCGCGTTTGACGAAAAAATAGTTCAATAGTTTTGGTGTGAAAGCGCGACATATCATGAGCAATGATGTTACAAGTAGAAACATCATTGATCATGATGAAGGTGAGTATGAGTGACTGAGAGAGATATCTACGTTTTTCTGAACCAATTACTTAGTTACAAACTACATGCCGTCGTTTCACCCATTAATGACCCACTACTGAGTCGGGCCGGGACTTCTCCAAATTTATGGAGGGATATAAGCCTACTTCCGTGTGGTGACGGATTTAGAATACTCAGTGTCACCAACCCATTCCATCCCGAGGGTGTCGTAAGAGGCGACTAAGGGAACGCACGGGGCAAATAACCTAGCCGCAAGAGAAGGAAAACTTGATACAAACCCTGTGCCAACCCGTCTTGCCAGCGTGGCACAGTAGGCTAAATTCTCTCCATGAATTTGGAGGAGGCCCGATTCAGTAGTGGGCTGAAAAAAAAAACGAATAAGCCTACTGTGTCACGCTGGCAAGACGGGTTGGCATAGGGTTTGAATCAAGGTTTTACTTCTTTCGCGGCTAGCTAATCTGCCTTTTGGTTTGGTCGACTCCTTCGATACCCTCAAGATGGTGTGGGTTGGTGACATTGCGTAGTTAAATGAAATATATATTAAATGTAAAAAACATCATCCAGGCTGTTTCCCTTCCCTCGCTGTATGGCGAGGCTTAAGCGCTGGCCAAAGTATACGAAAGCTCACTGGTCAGCCGTCTGGTCTATGAGTCGGGACGAAACAACTTTGTTTTTTTTTTCGCCACTATTACGTAAATTGCGCGTAATATTTAGACCTGCCTTGTCGCATTCTTGACGGTCATTAACTATGAGGATAACTGTTCCGTACCATAATACCATGTCAAAATTGTTTGTTTGTAGGCTAAAGACATTTTAATTCACTATATTTACGTATTTTTTTGCCTTTTTAGCTGCAAGAGAAGGAAAACTTGATTACAAACCCATCTTTTGTTTTTGCTGGGAAAATGCTTTATGCATACCGAATCCCCAGATGTGGCGTCGGCAATTATGTGTGATTCCGGAACTACTCGTGTACCCACTGAATCCCCAACGGTATGTAAACCCTCACACGACACGCTTTTGGCGCCGCGCAGGTTCACGTGAACGCATTCCACTGTAACATAACTTAACACAACCCCTGTGCCAACCCGTTTTGCCAGCGAGGCACACAAGACTAATTCCTCTCCATGAAATTGGAAGAGGCTCGTAGTGGCTCGCTCAGTAGTGGGTCCTTTATGTGCTAAAATGATAATAGTGATGATGACTACTGTATTAGGACATATCATGAGCACTGCGCGCGCATTTGAGGTTACTGTGCAATTCCGAGTGGTGACGGATTTAGAATAAATAGTGTCACCACCCCATTCTATCCTGAGGGTGTCGTGAGAGCCGACAACTGGAAATGCAAAGGCCGGAAGAGAAGGAAAAGTTGAAACAAAACCCTGTGGCAACCTGTCTGGCCAGCGTGACACATTAGGCTAATTTCCCTTAATGAATTTGGAGGAGGCCCGACTCCGTAGTGGGTAATTTGTGGGTGGAGTAGTAGAAGTGCAATAATAATTTTCTCGTAATTTACTTAATGTACTATAAATATTTATAAGTGTTACGGTACAGTGCAGGCGGACTGCATGGTAATTCATATTGCCATGTGTGAAAAGCACTGTGATTGTTACCTTTAGAGATTAGCAAAAAAGAAATTACACTTATTATCAGTTATTATTCCGAGTTCATCATCATAATTATCAGCCAGTAAATTACCCAATAGTGAGTCGGATTTCCTCCAAATTCATGAAGAGAAATTAGCCTAATGTACTACTTAGCCAAGACGAGTCTGTACAGGGTCTGCAGGGGCGTAGCGTGCCTTGGTGGGGCCCCGTATAAAAAAATATTTGCGGGCCCTTATGAAGGGTAAACATTTCTCACAAAAGAAAAAAAAATCGTCCAAAATTTTTTCAAACAATTTATATTACATATACACTCTCCTTGCCTTTTTTCGGCAAACTAATTGAATAAATGATGACTTTAGTTTTTCTAAAGTTTCTGCCTCTGAAATAGTAACAAATTAGGGAAGTTTATATTAATTTTTGCCTACGCACGGGGGGCCCCCGTGGCCCGGGGGCCCCGTATAATTGATACGGCTGATACGACGGTAGCTACGCCCCTGAGGGTCTGTATCATTTTTTCTTCTCGTGCGGCTAGATGGAGATAATAGATAGAATTTATGTGACAAAAAGAACCGAAGAATGGTATCCCATCGGGAAGCGAAATACCTGTGGGCTTACTCTCGAACGCGATTCCGATCGAACGGGATTGGTATTGTGACGTTTCGTTCTCTTGAGCACACTTGAACGCGACGCTAGCGCTAATTTGTTTCAATATTGCGTGGCCATTGGATGAACTAATCACTATTGTATTCAATCCAATATTCATTCTAAAAAGTAATTTTTATTGCTATACCGGTTTTCGACTAACGTGGGCTAACTCTCAAACGCAAAATTCATGTTTAAAGACACAATCGCTAGCCTACACAAAAGCAATTCCGATATCAATCCAATTTTCTTAGTATTGTTTTCAAGAGTACAGTAATTTGAGAGGATTGGTTATGAATTGGATCGGATTTGGCATTGGATTAAAATTGTTATTGGATTCAAGAGTAAGGCCCCTTCGGGCAGTCGATGATCGCCATTGCGTTTAATGGGTAAGTAAAGTAGTGGATAAGTTGATCTGCCTCTTGCATTCCTTTAGTCGCCTCTCCATGTGGTGGCGGATTCAGAAATCATAGTGTCGCCACCCCATTCCATCCTAAGTGTGTCGTAACAGCCGATAAAAGGAAATGATGAGGCCGAAAAACTAGTCACCAGAGAAGGAAAACTTGATACGAACCCCTATGCCAACCCATCTGGCCGGCGTGGCACAGTAGGCTTATTACCCTCTATGTAGTCTAAAACCCTAAGGTCAAGTCTAAAGTCATCCGAAATTATGGCATAATTATCTAATAAAAATAAACATCCATTATGTGTTTTTTATTTTGATGTAAAATATGAGGAAGCATAACAGGCGTTACCAGAGAACACTAACTAGCAGCCGATTCAATTATTAATTCTCTGATAAAGTTGCAAGAGCATGGAAAAACTGTTGTACTACACTGGATTCCATCACACGCAGGTCTAGTTGGAAATGAGAAAGCAGATTATTACGCGGAACCAGCTTGCGCTGAAGGTATTTTTCTAAATCTATGCTACACACTGCTCCAAACATTCACCCCATTTAAAATGTATAATAATTGTGAATAATTTTGGTCTTTAATTTGCGGTCCAAGTATAAAGAAACATGGTTTAGGACTATCCAATCACAACCTGTAACATAATATTGATAATTTTAAATATGAAGATTTGTAAGAGCTTTCTTCTTTAATTCTAAATAAAAGTTCCTTTTGAGTTTGAGTTTCAGTTTGTAATTCAATCGTGGATAGATAAGTGTGAATGTAATAGAGATGATTAACATTTAATCATTCATCTCTTTGTTCATGTTGTTCATTTGTCATATTTTCCTAATATATTTTTTAAAATAACCTTTACAAAATCTCGATCCTTTTGATTAGGCTATAGGGTTCATGTTTCACCCTGTATAACTATTCATGCACCATTTACTGCAGCCTATGGATTTAATCACATGCACCACATGCAGAGTTGGGTTTCCTAACTTGCTTGTTTAAAATAATAATAAATAATAAATTCATTTATTTTTCTCACCACAATGTACATTCACAAAAAATGTAAATTACACAATTTTTAATTTAAATTATTGTGGGAGACTGGTGCCTAAACTGGGCGTTAGCCTGTATTTCAGGCCACCAGGCCTCCATCCCAGATTTTCTTATCAATTTTACAATTTCGAAGCAGAGTTATTACATGTACAAATAAATTTACTAGGTGATGTCTGGGGTAGTAGTTTGGTATAAGTATATGCGTGTGTGTGTGTGTGTGTGTGTTATTGTGTGTGTGATTTCGTATTTTGGATCCTGTTATTTGGGGATCAACAGTAGCTTTTCGGTTGATTCATAGTTTATTGTTAACATCCATTCTATCAAATGGTGTTTGCATACTAGTATAGTTAATGGGTATATATTGTTAGTTTTATTGATATTTTATAGAGGTATCCTCCCATGAAACAAAAGTAGCGATTTGTGAATTGAGTCTCGAGGTGGTGTTTATTGGCCTCGGTAGGATTATAGCGTCTTTTGGCCTGGAGTGATGAGGGCTATAAGTAAGAAAACTGTGCTGTTTAAGTACTGTGTGTAGTTTAAAGAGTTGTCTTACTGTCAAGACTGTCTCCTTATAAAGGTCTTCAGTTGGGTAACTGAAAGGTAGGCTGTTCGAAACCTTTAGAAAACTGAAAGGTAGGCTGTTCGAAACCTTTAGAATAGCCGTCTGGGCACGTTCTAATTGTAGTATGGTGGTTTTATGAGTACCGCCCCAAGTTGTGATGCAATGTGTAAGCAAAGACTGGCAAAGAGTACAATAGACCATTTTCCCCAAACCTTCATCCGCCACGTCTCTTAGGTTTTTGAACACAGATATTAGTTTTCGGACTCGGGAAGTCAGGGCTTCGATGTGTGGACGGAAGCTTAGGGAAGGGTCTAGAGTAACCCTTGAAGAAGATGTAAAACTGATAATACCGCCTTCTAAATTAACGGCCATCAACTCAACTAACATTGGGTCATTTATAGAAGGGCACAGTCTCTGACTGTCTTTGGCATAGAAGGTTACAACAAAACCCTTTTATTCGCTCGCAATCTTTGATGACTAAACATAAAAAAAATAGTACTGAATCTACAAAGAACGCATTGTGTAAAGGCTTATGTCAGTAACATTCTGTTCTTGCAAAATATAAGTTAACGACGTGTACATAAAGTACGTTTTGTAAGTGTCGCTCAGGTCAAACGTTTTAACCCTTGTACGAAACCGAGATAATGTCAATGGGTTGACAAAAATGTTGTAGCAATTAAGATAAAAGCAGCTTTTAGTAATTTTTACACCATGTAACAGTTTAGAAATGTAAGCCGCGTGTTGCGCTATGACAATTCATTTGTATACCCCAACTAAAGATGGCGCCATTGCCGTCTGCTCTCCGACACCGATTTTGAAACTACCGGTAGTGGTTTGGTTAAACCGGCTACTCCACGTTACGAGCTATTCACGTATCGACTGCCATAGATTTTATGAAGAGACGTGAAGATTTCTTAGGTTTTTGCGATTATTACACATTAAAATTTAACACTTTTTTTGCAGCAGTCGTGGTCGCGGGAGGGACTAGATGGCAGTTGTCCGCCTATAATTTTGTTTTATTTATTATTGTTTTGTTGATATTATATTATATTTTATGTTCTTTCCATCACGCAAGCCTAGGGTCAAAGGCATTCAAGTCGGTGATAAAAAAAATAATGGTGTCGCCACCCAATTCCATCCTAATGGTGTCGTAAGAGCTGATACAACGAAATGACAAGGCCCATAAGCTAGTGGTAAGTCAAGGAAAACTTGCTAAGAAACCCTGTGCCAACCCGGCCGGCGGCGTGGCACAGTAGGCTAATCAGGGCCGGATTTAGGGGTCCAGAGGCCTCGGGGCAACAAATGAGTGGAGGCCCCCTCATTTGGATTATTAGGATTATTTTCCAAATAAAATGAACAATTTTTTTCAGTCGAGTTTTTCAATAAATAATTTATTGTGAAACCAAGGCGAGTGAGCGGATAATTAAGATTAAAATAATCAAATAATCAATAAAAGTACTTTAGGCTGTAGGTAAAGGTAAAAGCGAAAAAAAAATATCAAAGGAAAAGATGTTTACTAGGTTTACTAGTTGAAATTTGAAAGATTTCTTTTTTCCGAAGTCTCTATTGTGGAGGTGTGAGGCTAATTACCCTCCATGTAACTAGAGGAGGCCCGACTTAGCATTGGTTCATAAATGAGCTAAGTAGTAGTAAGTACTGATAAGCCAGTCTATACTGGTACCAACCCACCCATATAATTTTTTTAAAAAGAAGAGTTCTACTGTGTGTATCATCATCATTATCATTTATTATTATTCATTTATTGTCGGACAACAAGGATCCAAAACATAGATATTTACATGTAACAACACGAGAGGGTTAGTAACAGTTTTCTTATAAGCTATATTAGTACTTATATTCTACCACAGAGTGTGTTTACAGAGATGTCTCATTATCATTATCATCATCACTACATATTACTATTACTACATATTATTATAAAACAAAGTCGCTTTCGTCTGTCCGTCCCTATGTATGCTTAAATCTTTAAAACTACGCAACGGATTTTGAAGCAGTTTTTTTAATGGATAGAGTGATTCAAGAGGATGGTTTATATGTATAATACATGCATAATTGCACCAGTGCGAAGCCGGGGCGGGTCACTAGTATATGTATAATACATGCATACATTTAGATGTTCATCATTGCACCCGTGCGAAGCCGGGGCGGGTCGCTAGTTCTGACTATAACGGGGAGCTTCCCAGTAAAGTCACAATACCAGCGATATTTTATTCTCTTTCTGGTAAAAGGGTTCATTGTTATTTAGAAAAGCCTTGGACTAGACGACTAGAACACCGCGAACGTGCGCATTCTGTCGGTCGTATAACTTTTTTTTTATAATAATAATTTTAATATTATATTTAAAAAAAAAACACATTCAAAGTGAGGATAGCTTTTATAATCAGGTTGTTAGACTTGTTAGATATATAAGGGTGAGCGGACTCGCTCTTACTAAGTCACAGCTTGTACAATAGATAATAGGAAACCCATTCTTCCATCATTATAGTTATTTGTATCACTCATCTACTAATGACAAACAAAAACTTTAGCTATGTGGTATTTATCATTTGATAATTAAAAACATCCAACGGGACTTAACGCGCACAGAATTAATGTTTTTGCTCGACGTGACGTTTCGACCATATTACAATGGCACCGAAATAAATTTATCATTTGATTTAATAAAAATAATTAAAAAGTGACAATTTGGGATGAAATGTATAGAGCGTGTGTTGTTTAAAATATAAACACCAATCAATTCATAACTCAAGCGATTGTTTGATATTCTCATGCGCTGCATATATTGTTCGGCGACGCAATTATTGCTAGCTGCACTTTTTGTCTCGCAATGATTGCATACATGCCGTTAGCACTGTTTTCTTAACGTCACCGGAATATGTGCAAATAAATTATTGATCTATTTTTGTTCTGTACGGTTGATGACCGTCACCACACTGATTTGGAATACATAGTATCACCACCCCGTTCCATTCCGAGGGTGTCGTAAGAGCTGACAAAAGAGCCCAGCCGAGTAGTAAGAAACAAAATATTCAGACTACTCCCATGCTGTACCCTTAAACTGTTCTTCCCAATTTCTACGGCTCGACAAAATTTGGAGTATCTTCACTACATAGTATAAAACAAAGTCGCTGTCGTCTGTCCTTCCCTATGTATGCATAAATTTTTAAAACTACGCAACGGATTTTGAAGCAGCTTTTTTTAATAGATAGAGTGATTCAAGAGGAAGGTTTATATGTATAACTAGCGACCCGCACCGGCTTCGCACGGGTGCAATGATGAAACTCCTAATTTATCAGTGTTTCTATACTATATTATGGATGTAATATACACATAAACATTCCTCTAGAATAACTATATACATTAAAAAGTCCGCTTCAAAATACATAGGGACGGACAGATGACAGCGACTTTGTTTTATAATATGTAGTGATGATACATGCATAATTGCACCCGTGCGAAGCCGGGGCGGGTCGCTAGTATCTCATAAATAAAAGAAAAGAAAAAACACCGCGACGATAACTTGATAAATTTAACTTTAAAAAATCTAAATAATGGCATATGTCAAGATACGGACGACTATTTCACTACCTACCCCTATCCGTCTATTGTTCCAGCCAATGAATATTTGGAAAGAAGTTTTAGTATTATACCTACATTTTTATGTCGTACCTCCTAGACGTCGCGTCGTATCTTAAATGCGCTTGTTGTTCTTTTTGTGTTGTTTAATTCTACGATCGTCTAACCCTGGGAAGTTTACTTAAGTAAAACCTCTAAATTATAATAGGACTCACCCAAAGTTCCCAGGATAACAAATTGGGTGTCGATGACACGCATGAAGCGCTGGCGGCCTCTTCTCACTAAAGTGCTGCCCTCCATTGAAGATCACCTCCGAGCAGCAAGGAGACGAGCACCGTCCACTATCCGAACATTCCGAGCCACAACAGCTGTGAGACACACCAGAACTGCACCAATATTCCTCGCAAGGAAGCGAGTACCGCCATTCGGGACTAGGTACGCGTCGCCTTCTGTCCCACGGCACATCAGTATACCTATCCACGTATGCACCAGCTAGTTGATTCATATACTGTTTGTACAACCTCTTCTGACGCTGACTCTGCGACACTTGGAGTCGGAGTACGTTCAGAAAACACATGGCGACGCACAATTTTCGCGTAAACAAGTTCGCGCGCTCTACCAAGCGATAGGCAGGCATACGATGATATGACCATCGGGAAACCAGAGGAATCTCAGTGAAAACGTATCGCACGCATTGTGAACGCGATCGGAAGTAATCCGAGCGTAAATGTTGCCGTTGGCGTAATCATTCGCCCGACTTCTGTGACAAAGTCGAAGATGGCTCACGTCACGGTTTTGTAGTGCTACGCGCAAGAGCGACGATGGCGGACTGGCAGCGGCTCACTGTCGCTACATTTGCGTTAAATTGACTTGCATTTCCCCAGGTGGCATTTCTACTGGTGAGAGAACTTAAGCCGAGTAGCTGGTCCCACCTTACCTTAATCTATCATTAATATGGCTTCTATGTTTAGTTGTGAGGTACGCCAAAATATTATCTTGCTTGTAAGACGAAAGTTTGAATATATCCAAGGATCTTTGTCGGAATCGTAGAAATAATTGTAGACAATTCAACTCTCACACAACTATAGTTTGGAATAGCACTTAAACTATCTACTTTTAATTGCGAAAAACCAGACATATTATATGGGTTTCGTTGGATTAGGTGGCCCGAAAGCACTAGCGGACCACGGGCATGATAAATGCAAAAGTTGGGATGAATGGATGATTGATGGCCACTCAACCACGCCAAATCAGCTTAGCAAATTTAGCACAGAACTAGACCATACGCTACGTTTTACACCGAAATATATGATTCTCAAAGGATAGATGGCTGGGTCGAAATTTTTTCGCCAGTGAAGCAACAGACATCAACTAGTTGAATATGTAATAAAATGTTAAACGTGAAAAGCTACAAAGAGTCGGCAGCCTAGTGGTTCTGTATCGCGTGCTGTATCAACTTCCACTCGAATGCACAACACATACATACTCTTAGTTCGATGATTTTAAAATAATGCTTTAAAATTTAAATTAACTCTTTATTTTATAATGCACAGTAGCTATAATTAGCAGCTTGCTTAATAGGTACGTAAAACTTTCTATTCTTGTATGTATTCTATTATTTTAGGTTCAAATTTTTGTTTCTATTTTGATGTGTCTCGGTAAGTGAATTTGTAAATTGTCTCGAGAAAAAAAGTTTACATACCTAAATAATTTTTTCACAATAATATTTCTTAGCTTATTTTTTTATTGATGATACTACGAAAGCCGATCTTAAGCCACCCATCGATTTCCGGCGACTTTAACCAGGTTAGTGATGCCTTTGGATGACTTTGACCCTTTTGATGGAGCCCATGGTGAGATCACCATTTTTATAGAATGCATTTTATAATCTACACGTACAAATTTAAAAAAGAAATTTCATTCGTGTAGGTTTTATCTCAAAACTCTTATCAGTGTAAAACTACCATCATCATCGTTTGGCTCTTAGAAGCAAGAGCCATACGAAAGAAAGAAAGAAAATAATTTTATTGCGGCTCACAACAGATAGTATCTCAATATTGTATAGAAATAAAATGCTAGCTAGTGGCTAATATTATTAACAATGTGATTAAACAAAAAACGACTGCTTAAATTTAAGGTGAATGTTCCAGGGAGACGGGTAGAATGACTTTGAGCTTGAAAAAGTTTTTCTTGCACCTTTTTGAGCTTGGAGGGTTGTATTGATGATTATAATTCTATATTTACATACGTCTTACAGCCGCGAATAACATAGTAAATCAACATAAAACCTAGCACTGACCTGCAAATTGCAAAAAACGTAAGAAAATTTTAATTTCGCGGGCTACCCTGGAACAATCACCTTAACAGAGATCAAGAATAAATACAAAGATAGTTATGGGGTCTGAACCTGCCAAAGGCCCCAAACCAGCTTACGATAACCAAGGTGGGTATGCAATAGTATAAATATAATATATAAAATGCATACTTGCCTGCATACTTCACGAAAATAAAGAGTTTCGAAAACTTTCAAATTACGGTATTTAATTTCACTGATTCTAAAATGGCGCTATAACCAGAGCTATTTATAAAAAAGTATTACATATTTATTTACTGTTTAACTTCTTTTTTTTTTGTAGTACTTATTACTATACTTATTTGTTATACTTACCTACATAATCGTTAAAATATCTCGGAATTCCTGACATTTTTTAACCCGCAACGAGTAGCAAAAATATATTCATCGTTTTTTATTATTGATTATTAGGATTAATAAACAGCGAATACATTAAACAATCAATATAAAGACATACTAAACTTAAAATTACCTACTCATTGTACCACCTACTTACCCTGGCTAAATATAAATTAAGATATCCACATAAAAACTTACTTAGTCCAGGAAACAATTCTTAATATTCAAATTAATTCTCAGTTTGAATTTGACAGTTTCTCAAACAACAATTTTCATTCATGCGGATCTAGGCGACCATAAAATTAACGGAGAAAACACGAACATAATCAGAGCTACTCGCCGTATCAGAAGGAGCAATCGTGCTTGAACAAAAAATACTCTGCAATTTCACAATTGATTTACGTAACTCCCAGTATCTTTATAACAAAACACAAGGTAAAAATCCCACTATTAATTAATATGATCTTATTTTTTTAATTATCGATTACAGAGCTGCCATGTTTTCTGTGAAACGACAAGCCGATGATATAGGTAACCTCTGTTACTTTTCCCTGAACTTCACATGTGATCGTCATACTTTTGGACGAGATAAATCAAAATGTTATTTTGGTATATATTGTACTGTGTATACATACTTACGCATTTAGTAAAAAGTGGTTATTTTAATATTACAAACAGACACAATCTCATTTATTTGTATGTTTAAACTATATACTCGTATGTATTTATTTAAACCAAACAATAATTCCTTGTGTGATAATAGTCAGTTATTCACTTGTAGGATCTACATCATCATCATCATCATTTCAGCCAAAAGACGTCCACTGCTGGACATAGGCCTCCCCCAAGGATCTCCACAAAGGCCGGTCCTGGGCCGCCCACATCCACTGCTTTCCGGCGACCTTAACCAGGTCGTCGGTCCACCGTGAGGGAGGCGTACCAGCACTGCGCCTTCCGGAACACAAATAAAATTAAGGCTGTTTGTGCCTAATCGTCGACCCTTTAATGGGTGATTTCCCTGCAACAACTTGGAGGAGGCCTCACTCAAAAGTGCCCATACTGGCAGATATGCGCAGATTATGCTGTGTTAGAATTTATATCCAGCAGCATGTAGACCATTCTTGAAAACACGAATACTGTTTAGATATAACTTCATTACTGTTGAGCAACCAAAACTGTTACTCAAATATTGTAACAAGTCCTTTTCATTTTTGAACGTTATTATCAAATTATTAATAAAATTCCCGTTGAATGCTCTGTAGTAACGGGTTTTACGAATATTCGTATTGCATAGGCTCACCAAATAGTTCATATGCTGCAAACAATGCTGAAACTCTGCTAAACTATGAAGGAAGTTGCGATCTATAGATCCTTCAGGTACTTTATTTTCCAAAAAATGCGACATGCCTTTTGCAAATGTACTGCAATCTTCTTTTTTTAAACTACGTATATTAATAATATTAACAAGATCATAAGTCTTGGATGCTAATGGTTGCATATCAAAGTCTTCGTGCATTACTCTCATCACGTGTCCTAACATTATAAAACACAGAATAACGCAATAAGCGCCGAATATAAAATTGTTGTTTACTTTGCAGACGTAGTAAACTAGACTTGAAAATAATACTTCATCCAAAAGCCAATTTCTATCTTCATTGAAGAGGTCTATATTAAATCCAGGCAAAGACTCTCGCAAAAATGATCTAAAAAGATCCAAGGTTTCAGATTTTACTTTGCGAATATTCTTTTCTGTAAAGATTGATCTATTTGAGATTTCATATTTTCGTTCCGTTATAAGTTCTGTGGTGCAGCATGTATGTTTTTGTCTACCGACAAAAGTGATCTTAGAAGTTTTTGAATTAGTTAGAATATGGTGTGCGTATGCTATTATATCTTTTGCCGCTAGCATTGCGTCAGGCCTGTTTTCATCGTAGAAAAGCTGAGATCCGATATATGAGCCGTATTTTTTTAAATCTATAAACGGAACTGCGATTTTACAGTAAGAGACACCTTTACTGAACCAAGCCTTATCGTCCTTGAACATTTCAAAATTATACGTAGAGTAGGGCTCAGTATTCCTTTCAAAGAATTTCAGTGCTAACGTTCGCCTGAAATACGAGTACATTAAATTAATCTTACTGTGCATGGCGATAAAGGATCGTTTGTCGTTAGCGTCAAGAGGAATTTCCTCAACCGCACCACGATATCTTTTAACCCAACGCAGAGTCGACGCAACAACCTCATTTTCATCTTGAAATTTAACAATATTTGTAAGCTTACTATAATGCTGTCCACTTTCATTAAGTAAGGTCAATAATAGAGGAGTTTTGTCGTAAACACCAAAGTGAGATCTTATGGCTTCATATGAATATAAAGTGCAAGTTATTTCGTCACCAAAAGTCAAGGACTTCGGTATTATACAAGCGACTCCGTAAAAACAAATCTCCAAATTGCTACTCAAGACTGGACACTTTAATTTTCTCGCCACGCTAATAACATCTTCTGTAATATCAAAATGGTCGCAAATGAAAAAATTGAAACCCATTTTATTTAATACTTCTATCTCAACTTCTCTAGTGAAAAGCGGATCAATGGATTTGTTTGAATCAAGTAGAATATCTCGTCTTGTGTCGATAGTATTTTGGTGCTTCATCACCTTTTTTTTGACATCGAAACACGTCTCTGCATTAAATATTACACAACAGGTAATACTGTTCCTCTGGAATTGCGAAAATTGTTTGTATAAGTAATAAAAGTATTTGTCGCATTCAGTTCCGGTGATGACACCGCCTCCACTTTCCTGATATGTCCGGTGAAAGAAACTCCTTCCGTCTATAACGAGATGACAATTGTGTAGTATGTAGTTTGCATTTTGCATGTTTCGTGTTTTTATATACCGCGTCAGTGCTGTGTACCGCATATTGTAACTGTGGAGAAAAGACGAAAGTTAATAATCAATCTACAATTTACAAATCTCCGGGGTCAGATTACTAAATCAATCGACTGTCAATCTATGGCAGTTGTTAGGTCAAGTAGTATATGCAAATTATTTTAGTAGTTCACCCATCCAACAACCGGCGCACGCAGCCATAGATATGTATGGGCCTTTCAAGTATTACGTATACAGATTTATTATAATTATCCCCCTGTCAACAAAAGTAAGCCAAGTTCTTATCCCCATGCCTACGTAAACATTGATAAATGCGTTTTTATAAATAACCTGCTTTTGTTATTGATTCATGTCATGAGCAGCAGTTTTAATTCTTAAAAAAAGGAAAATAAATGTTGGCTTCTTTTTTCGTTTCTAATATGTCTAGTACTCATACTCTTACGTAAATAGATCTATTACGCACCTTAGAAAAAAACCTAGTAAACCGGATTCATTCTTAGTAAAGTCGTTACTTGCTATTCTTCTCCAATTTTTTTACATACAATAATATCAAGTCGGACTTTATGCCACACTTCGTTATCTAACTTCTGTACATTTTGTACTTCCGTAGTATTATATAGGAGATTATTTCAATCTATAAAAAAAACATTGGTATATCTTTGACTTTGACGTCAATCGTGCCGAAACGAAACAATAGATTGACTGAAGAAATTTAGCTAGGTCACAGATATAATAATACTAAATATATATATAGTATAGCGCGCGGTAATTCCCCTATTCGGTTTAAGCGAACTGAGTACACGTATGGATTATTTATAGGAATCACCAAAAATGCGGTTCGATTTCAAACTTAGAGAATGTGTGTGCTGTAAAAAGTAAATAACTACTGCGGACGTAATCACCATCCAGATATCCAATCTTTTATTACTTACGTAATACTTGAACTGCCCCTAAATAGCACCTAAACAACTGCATTTCAGCTAATGTGATTCGAGCAGAAATAAAATTAAAATTTTAAAAAGTAACAGGGCGTTGATAGGTTCCGCTTCCTTTTATTCTAAGTGAAAATATGGGCGCTTCACTGAATAACACGGATTGAGATTTCTTAATCTAAAAAATACTCTAAATACAAATAAATGTCATAAATTCTAAGACTGCATAACCTTATTTTTATTTAACACTAGCGGCCCGTCCCGGTTTCACACGGGTGAAAAAGTTTTAGGAGAGATCCTTATTTTTCTCTTGCAATTATAATATTAATCAGTGAAAATGTGGTGAAAGATTTTTTAAAATCGGTCCTGTACTTTTTGAGGCAATTCGTTACAAACTTACAGGCAGGACCAACGCCCGATGGGGCAGAATAGTCCTCGAGTGGCGACCGCGTTCCGGAAAGCGTAGTGCTGGTAGGCCTCCCACACGGTGGACCGATGACCTGGTTAAGGTCGCCGGAAAACGATGGATGCGGGCGGCCCAGGACCGGCCTTTGTGGAAATCCTTGGGGGAGGCCTATGTCCAGCAGTGGACGTCTTTTGGCTGAAATGATGATGATGATACTTACATACAAATCTTTCGTCTTATTCGCTTAACATAGGTACATCATAATTTATTTTTTAATTAACATGGATAACATTTCCTATTCAACAGTGTCCGAAATTGTACATTATATCTTCCCCGTAATCCGTGATACATTTAGATGCACATTACTACTTTTTTTTAAATTATATTATAATTATTTAATTTTATTTGGCGTATAGTATATAAGTAACACAATATCGTATCTTTCTCAATAGATTTAACACTTTACTTACGTGTATAAAATTGCAGACAAAACCACCAAACTGTACTTGACATGGAACTATATTATTACAGTCCTACCAACTTATCTGTGAGTGTGAACTGAAAGAGGCCGGCACCGTCGATTCAGTGTTGCTAATTTAATGTAAGGTGTCCAAAGTTGAGTAAGTTTTCAAGAAGGAAGCTTAGACATAAACGCTAAATAAGAATTACAGTTTTTACAAATTAAAAACAATTATAATGTTTAAAAATTGGAAAATAAATAAAAAGAATTTGATAATTCACAGTTACGTAGGTACGCTAACAGTTTAGTCTCTCAGGCCTCAGCAATAAACAGTGGCTTTATCTAAAAAGGAACCCAATGAAGTGGAAATTCCGCAGATAAAATGTTCCACGGGGATACAACTTTCATTGAATGCGAAGTTAATTAGGTACCTACCCTGCAAGCGGTACCTGGATACATTTAGTTAACTAATTCTTCCACGATTTAAGTAGATGCGCGCATTAGGCGGCCAACGAAAAACATCGCGACACGTACGCGGCCAATTGGCCGCCGCGGCCAACCCGCTCATTATGCGGCCTGGCTCTTAGACCGTACCTAACCTATATCACCAGATTTGACTAATCTATAATTAGCAGAGGTACCTAGTGGTGGTGTAGTGTAATAAAAAACAAATTGCTTTACTTATAATTTATTGAAAACCAGGATTACATTAATTGTGATCTATAGATGAACCTGCATACATAACTTCATCCTGGTTGTGAGGCCATACTCCACGTATTTCCATACCACTATCATCATTACCACTATCGCTTTCGGTTTTTCTGTCCTTGCCTGGTGTCCGAATTTTTGTACCAGTTTCTTCTGCTGCGTGCCCTTAACTATTTTTGAAATTAGTCATTGACACACACCTGAAATGTAAGATATTAAATTAAATGTTAGTAGAAATTTTATATCTGGCAGGTTAGATTGCTCACTCACTTAGCAGGTTACCTATTAGATGTACGTTACCGTTTCGCTAACCTGCAGCAAGAATAGAAACTAATATTTCGTGGACCTAAATAATTAGTTAAGGTGGATGCTCCAGGGTAGCCCGCGAAATTCAAATTTTCTTACGTTTTTTGCAATTTGCTTGCAGGTCAGTGCTAGGTTGTATGTTGATTAAAAAGTTATTCGCGGCTGTAAGACGTATGTAGTTATAGAATTATAATCATCAAACTCATCAATACAACCCTCCAAGCTCATATAGGTGCAATTCGTCATTCGACTTTGACGTAGAAAAAGTTTTTCTTGCTAATCTAGCTAATCAAATGTTCATCATCATACAACCTAGAACTGCCCTGCAAATTGCAAAAAACGTAAGAAAATTTGAATTTCGCGGGCTACCCTGGAGCATCCACCATAAGTATCGGGTAATTTTCATCAAGAAAGTTGACAACACTAACCTGTCGCTGCCGAAATTCGTTTGTATATTTGATTAGATCGAATTATTGGAGACCCCGCCCGAGCTTCTTCTTCAAAAAAGGGCTTAACCTTTAGAATAATGCTTCGAGCATCTCTTTGAATAGCTTTCGACATTATTTAACTTTATAAATTCGGCAATATCACGACAAAACAACCAGAGAACCCGAATGTAATAGACAGTGACAATTGAATTGAATGACATTTCAACATGCATGACGGCCGTAGTTCCAATTTTCGCCATTTCACAGCTATGTTGGTAGGAGTGTAGGTCTGAAATCTGAATGGTTTAATACCATATAATGGAATACTGCAAGCAAAGGGAAGGGAATATCATAGGGAATTTATAGTGGACTGACTATTATCGTACCAGGCGCGTAAAATTATCGTTTAAGGGATCGATCGAATTTCATCGAAACTATCGTATTTATCAGGAGAATGTCTATTTTAAACAAATAAATCATATTAATTTGTAATATTGATATGTATGCAATAGGCTATTTAATGTACAACGTATATTTAATATAAACTTTTTCGCACGTAAAATGTTTATACCGTGATTGATCGATATATTTCTTTACGAACCACGCTGACAGAGAAATTATTGAGATCAGTGACGAGATAATGCCTAAAGTAAAAGTGTATCTCTGGATTGACTTGACGTCAGTCTAACCGACCGAGCTTTTTTCGTTTGATTGGACAATTGTTTATGGAGTAAGTAACGAGACCACGAATTAAAGTAATTTGACTTTGATTGACATTTGACACCACTGTCAAAACAATCCGTTATCCGTCCCGTCCGTCCGACGAACTATTTTAATTGATTTGAACGCTAGATTTCGGAAAATTTTAATACAAGAAATGTTCACCCTCTGAAATATAATGATAAACGTACTCTTTAACATTAATTTTATTTCTCAAATTTCGTAAATGGCACATGAGAAGAGAGGCGATCAGGAGAAAATTGAAAAAATTGATATTAAGCTTAAATCTAAGCCAAAAGACGGAGTTATTTTGCAACTCCACCATACAGTGAAAGGTACCAATGGGGAGTCTCGTAGAATTCGGTTTACCACAAGTGCTTTCGATGATTCAAACGAGAAACTTATCTGCGCGGACACTGCCGGTAACTTGTTTATATTGGATTTCCAAGAGCTCAAGTTTTGGAAACTTACAGACGTTGGACCCTGCACTGCTCTACAGTTTGTTCCGAATAAGGAAGATACTGTAATTGCCGCCACCTCTAAAAAAAATGACATAAGTTTCATTGATATTGAAACTGGGAATGTCTCTATGCTATTGACTGGACATACTGCGGCTGTTAAACACATTTCTTTTTCTAACACCAAGGTCAACAATTTGCTTACGGCCAGTGCAGTTGAAGCCATTTTGTGGGAGCTTACAAATTACACAAAATATTTTACATTAAACACTAACTTGGTTTCCCAAATTCAGCAAATACTTTTCACACCTGGTGGCGAATACCTGGTTGCATGTTTTCAAAATGACACCATTCAAATATGGAAGCGTGAGAATATGAAATCTGTTAAACAGATCATACCTAATGAATTGAAGCATTTAAAAAATATTGCATTTACAAAAAATGGCAGAGCTATGGCTATGGCTGGTCTGGCTCCCAAACTGATTCTGTTCAGTATGGATACATGGAAAGCTATTAAATCTATTGATTTAACACAGTACAACATGTCAGGAGCACAACAAATTTCCTTTATACCTCAAGTATTTGATGGAGGCGCAAATAAAATACTAGCAATACTGAGTAGTGATTGCATATTAAATCTTCTTGATTTAGAATCATTAACCATTATTCATACAATACACCCTGAATCATCTGGAGTCCGTAAATTTGTTGTCAGCCCCACTGGGAAATATTTTCTTTGTATTTTGCAACTAGGAAAAGTTAATATTTATAATTGTTCATTTATCATGGATGCCACACAAAGTTCAGTTGCAGCTATGTCCGAGGAAGTGCCTACAAGTTCCACGCATAAATGTGTATCAAAAGAGCAATTGTCATTTAAAGCTCAAGTTGAACACAAAATGCGCGTCTGTATGGATAGTGCTAGGCTAAGGAGAATACTTATGCAATATGGAGAATATCCTGATAAATTTAGATCAGTTATATGGAGATCTCTGCTTGACACTCCTACTAATAAAAGAGCATATTCTGCATTGGTTGACAAAGGCATACACCCAACTTATAAGGACATAGAGAAACGGTTCACAATTCACAGCTCCGTTACATTAAAAAATTTGAAACGGTTATTATCCTGTCTTGCTCATTGGTGTCCACTATTTGGTGTAGTGAAATTTTTGCCCAGCTTTGTATTCCCATTTGTGAAAGTACTCCAGAAAGATCCATTGTTGCTATTTGAATGTGTAGCAACAGTGCTTTTGAACTACTGTCAGCTTTGGTTTGAGTATGCACCTTTTCCTCCAATAAGTATTCTAGCAATGGTTGAAAATATCCTGGCTGAACATGATCAAAACCTTCTTGAACACTTCTGTCAAGTGGGTGTCACAAGTCAGACCTATGCACTGACAATTCTAGAAACTGCATTCAGTGAAGTACTAACTTGTTCAGAGTGGTTGATACTGTGGGATCATGTGCTAAGCAATGAGCCAGCATTCATGCTGATGGCAGTAGTTTCATATAACATGGTACAGAAGAATGCTATACGGAGACTGAAAACCCATGAGCAGCTAGAGAACTTTTTCCACATGCAAAATCCAATTGATAAGAAATCATTCCTGAAAAAGGCATACATGTTATTGAATGATACATCAGATGATATACACCCAAGGAGATTTTTCAATAATTTTGTGTCTCTAGAAAAAGGGGATTGCTATCAGCAATTTGTGGGATATCCAAAGGCAACAATTTGCCTCAAGTTAGCAAAACAAGACCGGAAGAAGACTTTAAGAAGCAATAGGCACACACTAAAACAATTGACTACGGAGAGTCAAGAGAAAATAATCAAGGAGAGACAAAAGACTGAAGCCACAAACCATAAAGCCAGACATAGTGATGCTGAGTGTGACAGTTCAGGCAGCCTTTACGATGTGAAACATAAACAACAACAGAGAAGTCATGAAGATACTGGAGACATAGAGAGAAAAGATTTGAAGGCAGAATTGATTGATAGCATTATGTATCCAGCTACTATACATTTACAGAAGAATAGTGATGCAATAAGCTGTAAAAAAGATAAAGATAAACTTGCAAAACATTCAAAATTAAAGCCAAGGAAAAAGTCACCAGGAAGAACAAACAATAGTTTAGAAGAAGAGGTTGAGAAATTGTTAAATACATACATAAATTCTGATATGTCTGATTCATGAGATTGGGAATACAAATTATTACTTTAACATAATTTATTTTATTAGCCAATTAGTTATTTTAAAACAAATTAAACACAACTATTCTTTCTTGGATGGCTTAGGTATTGTTGATTTAATGTGGCTGTACTTCTTTCTGCTGGAACTGAGATTGGGACTTGGCTCCATACTTATTCTTGGAGTGCGCACTGGAGTCACTATTTTCGGTTTAAACAGACCTGCAATGAGAATTGTAAACAGGAGCTGCATTGCATCGTGACATATTACTGAGCAACAATGCACACGCGCGCACTCTCGCACACACTGCAACACACACGAGAAAGAACATTTGATACGAAACCCTATGCCAACCCGTCGTGCCAGAGTGGCACTGTAGGCTAATTTCCCCTCATGTAGTTAGAGGAGGCCCAACTCAGCAGTGGTTAATTTATGGGCTGAGGAGTGAGTAACAGAAGATGAACAAGTACATGACTTAGGCTACAGAGACGTGGTAGCTCACCATGGATTCAATTAAAAGGCTCATTGTCACCCAATGGACAATGGAGAGGGAGTTACCCGCGATATCAAATCAGAAATGACGTGTTACGCAGGTAAACCATCATCGACATAGACTTAAGCGGTAGTCGTCGTTCGTCGTTGCAGCCCATAAATTACCTACTACTGGGACGGACCTCCTCCAAATTCATGGAGGGAAATTAGCCTACTGTGACACGCTGGCAAGAACTGGAAGTAGGCAGAGTATATAGCACGCAGGACTATACGGCGTACCGGAAAACTATTTAAAAAAAACTAATTCTATGGTCACGGATGATGTCCTGTTTATTGTCATATACAGGTTAAAAGTGGTACTTACTGTTAAGATTGCTCCTCGCGTCAACAGGTTTAGCTTTTTCCAGCTTGGTGGCAGGACTACTATCTTTCTTCTTGAAGAAGTTGGGAGAAAGGCGACGTAGTCTTGAGCTCTTGGCTTCCTTACCGCTAGACTTGGTCAAATTTGAGGTGGAAGCGCTCTCAAAGCGTTGGAGATGGCTTTTACTCAGGTCATCTTTAACCATGCCTAGTCCAAATAAGTTAGGACTGGATGCAAACTGGGTTTTAGATGATTCTGCACACTGTAATATGAAGAGGCAAGCTATTGACACCTTGTTGGTGTAAGACGAGGGTCAGCAATATAATACTGACAAGTACAGTCCGCGCCAATCTTTATGGCCGATCTGAATGTAGCCGTGGGTATGAACTTGCGCATCGTACATTTCATAACCAATACGAACGTAGCTCACTCACACTAACATGTGGGTGAAAAACGGCGCGGACGGACGGGCCATGCCTCCCCGCCCAGTTTACTCCCGCTGATAACTGATTTTGTGTTGTGCGTAGCGTAATGCGGCTACCTTCAGAACGGCCATAAAGATTGGCGCGTACTGTACTATTCGGGCAGCAAGCAAGTGCCTCTGGTTTACACAAAGACACTTGCCCCACTCCGGAATCGAACCGGGGACTCGTGAGGTTGGAGCACATCCACACCAAGACCAACAAGCAGTCGCATATTGTGTACGCAGGATCTTCCACAGTACAACAAATAAAATCCAACTTAGTAATTGGGTACATAAATTGACTAAAACCTGATTGTTTTACATCTAAAAAACAAGAGTGTCTTCTATAAAAGGAAAACGATAATATTTACTTACTTCTCAGCCCATAAATGACCCACTGTTGAGTTGGGCCTCCTCCAACTACATGGAGGGTAATTCATAGCCTATATACTATGCCACGCTGGCCAGACCGGTTGGCATAGAGTTTCGTGTCAAGTTTTCTTTCTCTTGCGGCCATATTGTTATCTTATATCCTTTTGTCGGCTCTTACGACACCCTCAGGACGCAATGGGTTGGTGACATTATGTATTATAAATCCGTCACCACGAACTAGTATGTATTTAAGTTCTGGTTATCGATAAAAAGGTTAAACAGGATCTGGATCCCACTTATCTTGAACCATTAACTTATATCATCCCTCCGAAAACAAAAGAAGTATGGTATCTGTGACATAGTTGTTGACAAACATCTTGAGCCGAAATTTAACCTGCGCAAGTCGATTTTTGGGTCTCGTTGGTGAAGAGAGTGGTTATATGCTACCTTTAAAACTGATATTTTTGAGACATCCAAAGCCAACGAAGAAATTGATGAGTCGTGTCTGCCTTCCTCTGAGAGCTCTCTGATCACGAACGCCAGTTTATTACGGAGGTCTTCTGCCGCCTTCTCTGCAGCCATAAGGCTATCCAATATTGTACTCTGAGACGCTTGGATAGGGCTGCAATTAAAACGAACCTTATTTGAATAGATACGGTCACCGATTTTGGTGTTCTTAAACTAATTATTAAATATGCTGTCCGTGTGGTGTTGTATTTAGAATACATATTGTCACCACCCAATTCCATCCTTAGGGTGTCGTAAAAGCAATCAAAAGGAATAGTGAAGGCCGATAGCCTAGCCACAAGACAAGGAAAACTTGATACAACTCTGTTCCAATCCGTTAGGCCAGCGTGGCACAGTAGGTTAATTACCCTCCGCGTAACTGGAGGCGGCCTGACTCAACAGTGGGACATCTATCGGCTCACTTAGGCGTCGCTGACGCTATTCAAAATGCAAGCATGACGCGGGTGGGGCGGTAAAGCATGATCTTGGCAGAAATCTTTCCGCTACCAACACCATGCATCCCCTGGTCGAACTGGCGACCTTACTGACGCGCATGAACAAAACTCAAAAGGAACTTTACCCATGAAAGTTGTTTAACAAAACTCTTATAAATTCGTGTTTACAACTTTCATCGTCTTTCGGCCCGTGCCCGTGTCCCATGCTAGATGGTAGTCTCCAAACACTACTAACGGCGAATGTAGATAATTGTGTGAATGACATGATATTATCATGTCATTCACACAATCCATTATTGATTTGTAGTTGGTGTAACTAACCCGACTTTGTTTTATTTATATACTAGCTTTTACCTGCGGCTTTTGTGGCATTGAAGCCATTGATATATATATTTTAATAAAAAATATCATATTACTTCTAATACCTCCAAGAATATCTGTAATAAAGTTTCATGATGATTGTTTAAACAGTTTTCGCGTGAAATCAACAAACCTATATTCACATTTATAATATTATTAGGGATTTATGTAGATAATGTTGACAATTTGTAAGAGTCCTGCTCATACACACGAACGGCAGTCGACAGCTGCAGTCGGCTGCCGTTGGCGGCACTCGCCGACGCGTCGACGGCTGCAGTTGTCTGTGCCGTTAGCAACATGCCGTTCGTTGTATGAGCGCTAAGCAAAATAAATGATTTGAATTTATTCTACAAACTCAAAGGAACTTTATTTACGTAGGTTTCATCACAAAACTCTTATAAATCGTCATATTTATAAATACCATTATCATCTTACGGCCCCTGTCCCACACTAGGTGGTAGTCTCCACACACACCTATCAGTCGTCATACCTACATTTCACACCTTTCACACACAACTCCTCACTCCTACAATCCCTCCATCTCTCCTGATCTCTCACAATGCCTGCGTTCACTCACATTCATGCCGAAACTACCACCGGTTCGGAAGGCTGCTCTACAGAGAAGAGACGGCAAGAAACTCAGTAGTTGCTTTTTTTTTTTTAAAAATTGATCAACTTTACAAAAAGCTCTAAACAGCAATGAATTGTATGAAGGATAGTTTTAGATTGCTTACCTAGATGTCTTGTTACGTCGACGCACGCTGCCCGGTGTCGAAGACAAGGTATACGTGCTTTGTCTGCTACACATTATCTGCTGCAAAATTTAAATAAATTTCTTAGATCATCTGCACTACGAGCTATATCGCTTTTTACAAACATGTAATTCATGAACACAGATTCAGAGCAAGTGCCTCTGGTTTACAGAAAGACACTTGTTGACCCCGGAATCTATCCGGTGAAGGCGGCACTTCCAACCCGTAAATCAACAAGGCAATTCTCATTTACTTTCTTTCACATTGCTCCTTTTTAGCTCATAGATGACTCGCCGGTTTCCTTCAGTAACACGGAGAGTAATATTAGCCTACTGTGCGACGCTGGCCAGACGCTGGCCAGAGGGTTGGCACAGGGGTTGTGTCAAGTTTCCTTATTTTGCGGCTAGGTTCCTGCTCTTGCGTTCCTTTAGTCGCCTCTTACGACACCCTCAGGATGGCATGGAGTGGTGACACCGTGTATCCTAAATCCGTCACCACACGGGTAAATTTCATAGTATCCTAAAACTAACTTTTTTATCTTTTCCATCGTCAATTGAAGACTCGGAGATGAGGTGGGCTCTCTGGAGAACTCCTGGGGTGGGCAGGGGTTCGGTTTTCTCCTTGTTGGCAGTAAGAGTGTCCAAGGAACGGTAGCGGGTTGGCGTGTCCGGTTTCAATTTAAAATTCCTAGAAAAACGTCTCACTGCAAGCAAGAACTGTTTGTGTGTTCCGTTCATACGAAACATGTAATTGTCTTTGTGTATGAGATATTTAAGTACTAACTCTGGGTCTGAATGACACTTGTGTTAGAGCTAATTTACATTTGGCAACGCACGTACGGAGACGACTTTTTCAAAAAATAACCAGTACATGTCTTCACAAATAAATATCCTTGGCCATTTCACACAACGCCATCTCGTCCCAAGCTAAGCAACTTAATGCTTGTGTTATGGTAACGAGATGGATGATAAACTACTTTTATACATTTTTTTGTAAATACATACATTTTATAGATAGAAATGACACCCAGACTCCGAGCCAGTGCCTCTGGTTTAGACAAAGACACTTGCCCGACCCCGGAATTGAAAGTATCAAATCTTTAATTATGAAGTGTCTGTACCTAATAGCATCTGTGTCAAGCTGATGACAAAGTTCTATATGGCGCTCTTTGGGGGAGGCCTATGTCCAGCAGTCAGTAGACTAGAGTGGCCTGATACATTCCACAGTAGTTTATTAACAGGTTCTCTTCTACTACTACTACAGCCGATACATGACCCACTGCCGGGCATCCTCCCATTACATGGCCCTCCATGTAATGGCTTGTCATTCCATGGCCGGAGGGGTTGGCACAGTTTCGTATCAAGTTTTTCTTCTCATGCGGCTATGTTTTCGGTTTTGTCACTGTCAGGTCCTTTTATCGGCTTTTACGACACCCTCAGGATGGATTAGGGAATATTCTAAATCCATCATCACACGATTCTTTTCCAATTCTCGCTAACTTACTAAGCCTTTAGTTAAAGTAAAGTACATCAAGTCTTAATGTGTAACCAATTTCTTTATTTGCAAATTGTTGATGATCTAATTATCTTACCGTTTATCAGGTGTTTTTAACTCTATCATGCTCGTTGACCTGTTAGGCGTGACCTCTTTCTCTTTTGCAGGTTCGAGTTCCGATTCGTTATGCTCTTTGATGCACCGGATCAACTCGTGCAGTTCTTTGGAGAGACGATCGCGATGGGTTTTTGGCAAGGAACCGAGCAGGGAGCACCCGAATTCCTAACAAAATTAAATCTTTATTTTATTATGTTCCTAGGAATGCTTTCAATGGCATACAACCCATAGATGACCCACCGTGAGTCGAGCATAATCCGATTTCATGGAAAGCATTTATCCTGTCAGCCTCGCTGGTCAGCTTAAGGTTTATTGATTTCCCCCGCGACAGTGTGGCTACCTTGCCGTGGTGAGGGTGCTTGTGTGCCTTCATGATCCGGGTCAGCATGACCCTGGCCGGGCGGGCCCATGAGGAGAGGCCAGACGAAGTACAGCACACGGTGTCGTAGCCAGTTTGAGCTCCGGGGACTCCTCTGGCCTTAAGAGTTGCCCTGCGAGGCTTAAACCGCTGCGGGGCACCAGTGTCCTCGGGTTGGTGGTAAGGTGAGGGAGTGTGGTTTCTTTCTGCGATGCCGTTATATCGCAGAAGAGGGCCGTGAGTAGGGATAAAACGATACGAGTGAATACAAATACTTACTCGATACTTTCCTTCCGATACCAAGTACCTACTTTTGGTATCGATACTTTTTAACTAAGTATCAAGTAGGTATCGGTCAAAAGTACTCGTATCGGTAAACCAATAGATTTCATTTTATCGAGTATTAAAATTGACACATAAAACGTTTTAACTAAGTGAATTTTGTATAGTTGTCAAACTTGTTTGTCTATGCCGAATGAAAAAAAAGTCGCCATCTTATGTTGGGATCTCTATCAGTGATTGACATTTGACATGTAAATTCACTAGCTGCGCCCCGTGGTTTTACCCTCGCTTACTTGACACTTATCGTTATATTCTGGATAATTCACAATATATGAGTATCTTTACAAATTATAGCGTATGTGTTTCTCTGAAATTTGTGCCTTATTATTGTAAAGTTTCACTAAAATCCCTTCAGTAGTTTTGACGTGAAAGAGTAACAAACATCATCCACCCTTAACTACAAACTTTCGCATTTTTAATATTATGTAATAGTAAGATTCATTCATTGTTTTTGAAGTGCATAATTCTCATTTCAAAATAACGTTGTTTTGTTTTTTCGCGTTTAATTAGTATCGATACTTTTCAATCGATACCGAGTAAGTATCGATCCTTTACAACCGATACTGTAACGAGTAAAAGTATCGATACCTTAGTGGTATCGTTTTATCCCTAGCCGTGAGGTGGTTCGCAAAGGAGGGAGCTCCGGCTAACTCGCGCCGCGGTCGGAAGCCGGGCGGAGGGGGACGTGACGTTACGCAAACCCACGAAAACGTTGGAACATCTCATCTGGACAAAGGCAACACGGACCTTGTCTAGCCTAATAGATAGATTAGTACCTTGTCAAGTTGTTTTCCGCCAGTCATTCCAGACACCTGCCATATACCGCTATTCTGGTTATTGGTCGTTGGACAAGAGCAGGAGAGGCTGGCATTCTCCAGAACCACATGGAGACCTGATGACTGCACAAAAATTGAATTTAATTAAATAAATTGTCATTATGATGTATCCTTTTGTACAAAGGGAAGAAACGAATTAGTGTCAACCAATTGTACGTGCGAATCAAGTCGAAGTCAAAAAAACCTCGCACACGATTCGGGCGATTCAAAGCGCAAAGGGGTGCGAGGTTTTCATACAAAGAATTCTAAAAATTAACATCAAGAGAAAGATCTTTTGATGGTATACATACCATGTAACCCTGTGCAAATCCAACTGGAAAGCATGGCACAATAACATTATTTTCTTCCATTAATTGGAGGAGGTCCGATAGAGAAGCGGGCCTTTAATGGGCTGAAAAGACTATTTTACAAAGACAGGCAGAATTGCGGAAAGAAAACTAGATACGAATATCGGTCCTCTGTGGACAGGGTCGCTAAAAATGAAGGAAGTTAAACCCCTTACCTGGCAATTGATAACAACAGTCCGAGCTCCGCCATCTTGGCTCGCGTTCCCATCATTGCTTTCTAAAGATTTCACGCTGAACCCGAGGCATTGCAACAAAGCACACAGTTCGACTACATCCGTATACGCCTCCTAAAAATTAATCCTGCTCAAATCTCAATCTCAAATTGAGCAAGACGTGCCGGAGTGGGGGAAAGTTCGCACTTAATTGTCTTCAACCAATCGTGTGGCTAGCCTCCGTTCTCAACCATGGCAAAATCCACTACCCCATATCAATTATATTGTGCTAGTAAGCCATTGTATCATTTGATCCTTCATAAATTGTAGCGAAAAGAACGCGAGCCCGTTTGTGTTATGTGTGACCGTTATTAGAAGGGGCACACGGCACAATGTATGAAGGGGAATAGGTGTCGATCGACCTTGGTGCACAGACCACTGAAGGGGCTACCAGTTAGCCATGCCATCTAGTCTAATTAAAACATCCTCTCGATGCAATCATCCATAAGAACAAGTCAGCAAAAACCGCTTGAAATTAAAACTTGGAACAAAACCCTTTGCCAACTCAGGCCAATTTGGCGTGTTTAGTAATACGGGGTATATCCCGACGTCGACGTCTTCTCGAGCAGATTTTTGTTTTTGCCTTTAGAAGACGATACAGGGACGTGACAATATTTTCTCGCCAATCAGCTGCAACATAAACTATATTATATATTTAGTGTCATTAATTAGGAAGTAGACCACCTACGTAAACATTATCGGTAGTTTTTAAATTTTCCTAGGACTGCAACAAATCACGCTTTGTTTTGTTTTCTGTGGTAAGTCAGTACGATAATTAACGCCAATAATTCTTACAGATATTTTCATTTTCTGTATAATAAAATTAGCTCTTGAGTATTTTCTTACCTCTAACTTCTAGTCTATATAAATGACAATCTCTACAGTGATTAAATGTAAAAAAAATACTCACCGTATTCATCATTTTTCGTGAATCAGAATTAAAATAAGGATATCAACAAAAGTTCTTAAAGTTATTTATATATAATATGTGAACTTTACAGTTTAGACAAATTTGTAGTTCCAACGCTTATTTCAATAGCTGTCAATGACAATTAAAACTACCCACCACACCATGCTTTATTGATAGATAGGTGCGTTCACAAAGAATGGTATTAGTTATTTGTGCAACAAGAGAGCAGTCAGTTTATGCTGCGAGTGCTGATTTTGAATCCTAAAGCTGAATCCTGAGTGTAGCGAGGGATTCAAAGGCACGAGATGCAAAAACCTTTGCTCTCGTGTAACACACATAACTTTTCACTTCAGCAGCGAGAACACCTATGGAGATAAAAATAATTAAACCATCTGACACTAGGGACGGTAGCATTCTTAAAACTCTTCTATAGGATAAATGATTCCTCTTTCGGCCTATAATTAATGACCATCCACATAACCGCAATAAAGCGGATAATGGCGTTTTATTCAGCTCTAAGATTTGCAGTAAACAGAGCGACTACCCCACAGTAATAGTTATCTGTATATCTGTCTGAGAAATAAAAGAAGGGTATAAGTCTCTGCTTCATCCTATAACAGTATTTTTTACTGTAGAATTATATTTGTTATCGGAATATACTTGCACTATACTTACACTATACTTGATTGTTGCTGTCTTCCTGCGTGTAATGAGACTTAAAAAACTAAATTAATAAAGATAAATTTAATTTTAAAGTAACTTCATAATGTGCGTGATGTTTTAGGATTTAGAATATATAGTGTCACAATCCTATTCCATCCGGAGGGTGTCGGAGCCAACAAAAGGAAATTATGGCTGATAACCTAGCCGCAAAAGAAGGAAAACGTGATACGAAACCCTTTGTCAACCAGCGTGGAACAGTAGTCCAATTACCCTCCATGTAACTGGAAGAGGCACGACTCAGCAGTGGGTCGTATATGGGCTGAGTAGTAGTAGTTTATAATTAACTAGCGACCCACCCCGGCTTCGCACGGGTGTAATTATGCATGGATTATACATATAAACCTTCCTCTTGAATCACTATCTATTAGAAAAAACCGCTTCAAAATCTGTTGCGTAGTTTTAAGGATTTAAGCATACATAGGGACGGACAGACGACAGCGACTTTGTTTTATAGTATTTAGTGATATATATGAGGGCTTCCCCTCATAAATGGGTTGGCAATAAGATAGGATGACGGTCACTATTTACCATAGACGGGCCGGGCCATAAGGTTTGAGCGCCACCCTGGTGGTATAAAAAACAATCCTTCACCATGACTTGCTCATTTATTGATTGACTGCCTTGTTGGTCTAATGGTTGGATGTGTCCCCGGTTTCATTCCGGGGTCAGGCAAGTGTCTTTGTGTAAACCAGAGGCACTTGCTCTAAGTGTGGGTGTCATTGTATTCGTGAAATACATGTTTGTACCTACTGCAAGGGTTTATTTTTTCTTGGAAAAATAATTGATAAAGCTCTCTGTTTATCAGCGGAACATCACGACTGAGGCAAGTGGTCCACAATGTACCAACAATATTTCTCACTAAAACAGCGCGGCGGTCAAAATGTAATTTTAAAATTGGCTAGTAACTCCAATGTTTGACGATTACTGATTGCACATCAGTATCATCACTGCATATTATAGAACAAAGTCGCTTTCGTCTGTCCATCCCTGTGTATGCTTAAATCTTACAAAACTACGCAACGGATTTTGAGGCGGTTTTATTTATTAGATTAATAGAGTGACACTGATAAATTTAGAGGTTCATCATTGTACCCGTGCGAAGGCGGGGAGGGCCGCTAGTAGCAAATAAAACTAGTTTTCACGATCTTTGCACATTGCAGATAATGATTTCCTGATGGTTCTGATTCTGTTATTTTACTTAAACCCTATCATTTCACACTTTACAGTGTCCACGGACACGGAAGAGTTAAGAAATAATTTCCTACAACTTTTATCTTACTGACATTATTAAACACCTGAAATAATAATAGAATGATACCACAGAATATCTTCGATAGTTTTATAATTCTAGTTATGATAACAAAGTGAAATGCACTGTAAAGCACGGCATTAAGGTAAACAATTAATTGTAGGTCATATATCTGGGCGTCGCCGAGAACTTGGCGTAGGACTTGATGACTTTATTGACGGCTTCCAGGAAGTCTTTCTCGGAGGCCACCTTGCGGCGAGCTCGGATCGCGAACATACCAGCTTCTGTGCACACCGACCTATAAATTTATATTTATTAGACATTGGAATGAACATGTTTCTTTTAAAACTATTTACTAATTTCTTCATGTAGCTTTGTAAACGTGGAATATTTTTCCCTTGCCCCTTTCTTTTTTCCCACCATAATCATGGAGGAGGCCTGGCACAGCAGTAGGTCATTTAATAACGGTCCAGACAACCGAGGCGCCTCAACGCCGGGTCCAGAGTGTCCGGTCTGTTGGTTCCCATTTTGGTAGATGGTAAATTTTAAATTTATTGTTTGACTTGTCAAATGACCCAACTTGATTAAATGAGTTTTGAATTTGGATTGAAGGCTTGAGATGCATGGATGAATTTTGTAACGTGAAAATCCTTCCCTCGTGAGTACCTGTCTAACACTTATTTTTCGAGTGCATACCTGATCTCAGCGCCAGTGGAATTGGGACAGAGTCTGGCCAGCAGATCGAACCGGATGTCCCTCTCCACGCTCATGGACCGCGCGTGAATGCGGAAGATATGCGCGCGGCCCTCCAGGTCGGGCAGTCCGAACTCCACCTTGCGGTCAAGGCGCCCAGGGCGCATCAACGCCGGATCCAGAGTGTCTGGTCTGTTGGTTGCCATCAACACCTGTTTTGGGAATAAAATATTAATACAATAATTATAACAGAAAAAATAAAAAACGTTTTGACTTTACCGCTGGTTCGAAATGCATTCCACACAGAAGGTCCGGCAAGAAACTGCATGGTTGCTCTTTTAAATAAAAGAGGTGGTGATGGTGGTACAAACAAGTCTAATGTATTATTCTTCCGTATTATTGAAAGCAATTACTATCAGCGGAGATTTTTATACCACTGAATCCACTAAGTACATGGCCGACTTAAAGGTAAGTGGTTACAGAAGTGTTATTCACGTGACCTTGACTTACCAGGTCACATGAATAACACTTCTGTAAGTGAAAGTGTGATGCTGAGAGCAGAAGGAAAGTAGATTCCTTCAGCTGTCACCACCAAGCTTCCCTTTGCAACAGGTTTGATTTTAACGTAAAAATATATGAAGATAAACAAAATTAATAATCATCAGGAATAATAATCTTTTATCCTTCTTATTTTATTTTAAGGAAATGCCAAAAACCTAGCCACAAGAGAAGAGAAGCTTGCTACGAAACCCTATGCCAACTCATCAGGTCAGTGCCGCGCAGTAGCCTAATTACCCTTAATGTAATTAGAGGAGGCTCGACTCTGCAGTATTGGAATAAGGTTTATTATACACTAACCTTGATATTTCCTCTAGGGTCGAAGCCGTCCAACTGGTTGATCAGCTCCAACATGGTTCTCTGCACTTCATTGTCACCGCCAGCGCCATCGTCGAATCTAAATATCATCATCATCATCATCATTATCGCAGCCTATAAACGTGAATACTGCCTTTGGCAAGTGTCTTTGTCTAAACCAGAGGCACTTGCTTTGAGTCTGGGTGATATTTGTGTTCGTGAATTAAATGTTTGTAAACTGCTCCCGCGATTGCGCGCGATTGTCTTGTCACGGCCTTGTACCTAAAAATGGCAATCTAAAAAAGAGCAACTACAGAGTTTCTTGCCGGCTCTTCTCTGTAGAACTGCATCCAGAAACCGGTGGTAGATGGTAAATTTTAAATTAAATATTATTTTGTTGTTTGACTTGTCAAAAGAGCTCTAATGAGCCAACTTGATTAAATGAGTTTTGAATTCGAATTTGAATTTGATACAGCGTATACCTACTGCAGGGGTTTAGTTTGTTTTATAAAAAAAAAACTGGCTCTGGGTCTTGGTGTCATTTTGTGTACGCGAATTACATGTTAATTACGTTGGTCGCACATCGGTTGGGGTTTTTAAAAAGAACACGGATAGGAGTAGTTATAGATTTAATTAAAATATTCTTATAGGACTAACTTATCTAATGCACTATTTGGTTTGCCGCGACTTCTCCGATCGGCGATCGATGGAATAAAGCGTTGGCCGATTGGTCATGCGGTTGCAGGTGGAGGCGCGATGAATCGCCTCTTGCGAAATTTGGAGTTCTTGCTAAATTGCTGACAGTCCCAAAAGATCGTGGGAATGTTTGGGGCTAGCGGGCATCTGCACTCGTAACACCTCCCCTCCTAGTACGACAACTCTTTGCTAATGTCTAATGCAAAAGTTGCGGCTTTCAAATCCTGAAGAGACATCTCACTAGTAGTCGAAGAATCCTTTTTATTAGAGACGAGTGACATGATGTCCGGTTTCTTCGCTTTTCCACGAATGTAGAATACGATTATTATTGCAGAAATTATACTTATTACTGCCAAGAAATTAGCTGGAATTATGGCGTGGTATATGCTTGGTGAGTCAGTACTCTCGGCTTGCATCGGGAATTCCATTGAAACTTGCTGTTGAATGTTATGCAATTTATTCAAGTCGATTGTTGTAAGATTATAACGGGGTCCGTCGTTCTGAGAAAATGAGACTCCTGGGAATGACATAATTTCCATCGGTTTTCCACGTAACTGGTTGTTGATATTAGCCAACGTGAATTCGGGCGTACTTAATTTGCAGTTATGAGGAATGGTTACTGCCTTCTATGATCTGGTGTTGCTCCTGACTGCAAGACATCTGTACTTTAGTTGGCCTTGGGAATGAAATGATGTAATGTTGGTTATCTAGCTCAACTAAAGCTTCCTTGGACAGAAAGACAGGCGTGGGTTGACACGTTTCATCTATCTCCTGTGAAGTTATAAGATGGTAGATGCAAACGCGTTGAGTTCGGGTTTGGTGATTGATGTTTTCTTCGCATAGATACCAAGTATCTATCTTCGGGCATTCAGCCTCCATGTACACGTACTCATTGGGATTGGTTGCCATAAATGGAAATGGAGATAGGATGATTTTATGATTACTGTTAGGGACTGGACAGAGTCTATATAAATGATAAGTAGAGGATGAGGTAATAGGGAATTTAAGAACTACCACGATTTTAGTATCTATGAAGTAAGTGTCTATTCTTATCATATTATAATAATATCTTAAATCAAGATCTAAAATTTGATCGGTGCTGTAAATACTTTTTAAAGTGCTAATTAAACGTTTTAATTCATTTATACCTAATATAGAATGGTGCATGGTGCTAGTACGACTAAAAGCTTATATGTTTTCTATTCTAACGATCTCAGCAGAGAGATCCTCGACATTTTCGCTAATGATAAAAATAGCTGAGATATCTGAGTATAGTCTTTTTATAAAGTTGCCTTTTGGTTTCTATTGTCGTATCTATAGTCTCGTGCAGCTGGACATATGTTACAATAGTACTAAGGAGATTTTGAATGCGTTCATAAAAAATACTTGGGCTGTCACTATCTTGCTTAAGTAGTGATAGATCGCTATACAATGACGACTCGTCTCGGTGGTCTGAAAAGTTGTTAATTAAAGTGTTTCTAATACCGTTCCAATCACTAGGTGTACCATTAGTGGAAAGTGAACGCGCTGCTGGTCCTGTAATTTTATTATGTATGCCATTGAGCAAGGAATAGTTCTGGAGCTCATGGCCAGGTGCAGGGTTCATATACGTAACTACTAGTTGGTCACATATATTTAAAAATCTAATTAACACATTGCTGTTACCGTCAAAATCAGGTACCAGGCGTAATGCCCTATATATTTGGTCGGTAACGTCTCCTATCCTAGTTTGGCTGACGTTATCTAACGAATGTGGATTAGCCATTTCGTTATCTTCTAAAATTCTATCTAAATTACGATTAGTGTCCCTCTGCTCGATGCGGCGGGCGCTTCTTCCTAAATCTAATTTGTTGTCCACCCTACCAGATCGTGGGTGGAACATAAAAATTGCGATAATTTTTCCTATCTCTAATCAAATTCCTACAATTCTACGGTTAACGTTCCTCTGCACGGTGCGGAGTACGTTTTTTTTTTTTTTAATTACGTTGTTCTATCCCTACTCGATTGTGGGCGGAACACGTAATAGAAGAAATTGCGATTAATTTCTGCCTAACTATTCTAACTTCTAAATTCTATCTACCCTACTAGATCGTGGGTTTAGCGATAGGGAATTAGGAAGATTAACTAAATCTAGCGGCAACCAAATGAGATTGTGTAGCTCACAGTAACAATTCTGCGAAGTTCATCTCTTCGTGGCGACGGACGTCGATGTCTGGATGCCCTGCACGAAGTCCTCTCCCCGTGTCTGGAACCGCGATGGCCCTGGCCCTCCGATGGCTTCCCGTAGGTTTCACTCGGATAGTCAACTCGTCGACGAAACGACTATCAGCGCGGAAACGATAGCGGAACACGCACTGACTCGACTATCCTACCGACTGCGCCAATTACGTTGGTCGCACATCGGTTGGGGTTTTTAAAAAGAACACGGATAGGAGTAGTTATAGATTTAATTAAAATATTCTTATAGGACTAACTTATCTAATGCACTATTTGGTTTGCCGCGACTTCTCCGATCGGCGATCGATGGAATAAAGCGTTGGCCGATTGGTCATGCGGTTGCAGGTGGAGGCGCGATGAATCGCCTCTTGCGAAATTTGGAGTTCTTGCTAAATTGCTGACAGTCCCAAAAGATCGTGGGAATGTTTGGGGCTAGCGGGCATCTGCACTCGTAACATGTTTGTAAATAGCACACGCCGTGTTATTTAAAAACAAAAACATGCAAAAACCATCAGTTTTTTTTCAACCTCAAGAGATCGCCGACCCTCGCGGTGGGGTCGGCGATTGTGTGGGACTCCAAAAACGTCTCGTCTACCCAACCCCAGCGGTATACCCTCTCACGACACGCTTGAGGCGCCACAGGTTCGCGTAACCGCATTCCACTGTGACACTGATGTGTCACAGTAACATCACCCTAGGCTGATGCCTAGGGTGATGTTAATTGGGTGTAATCCTGTAAAGTGGAAGTCGGGCAGATCCAACGAGCGAGTGGTTATTCGCTATGCGCTGTCTCTCTCAGAAAGTAAGATATAAAGATGAGCTGGTACCTGGCGCCACCAATGGCGTCGATCTCATCGAAGAAGATGAGACAGGCCTTCTTGCTCCGCGCCATCTCGAACAACTCCCGGACCATTCGGGCACCCTCTCCGACGTATTTCTGCACCAGCTCGGATCCTGCAAAAGTATACCAATTAAGCACTTTGATGTAGGCCACTACCACTCAATTCTGGCTGTGCAGACATCACAAACAGCCATTGCACTTAACCGATCTACACATCTAATACTGTCAGAAATGGAAGTTTAAAATTTAAGAGTTGATCTTAGAGAGCTCGATGTAGCCGATAGTCGTGATTCGATAAAGTCCCAAATATACAGCAGAATAAAAAAAACCTCGTTGCCTCGTTGGTCTAGTGGTTAGATGTGCCGCCTTTGGATCAACGGGTCCCGGGTTCGATTCCGGGGTCGGGCAAGTGTCTTTGTCTAAACCAGAGGCACTGGCTCGGAGTCTGGGTGTCATTTCTATCTATAATATGTATGTATTTACAAAAAAAATGTATTTAAGTAGTTTATCATCCATCTCGTTACCATAACACAAGCATTAAGTTGTTTAACTTGGGACGAGATGGCGTTGTGTGAAATGTCCAAAAAAAAAAAAAGAAAAAGTTAGAATTTGAGGTCCAACTGTGGGGCATCCTACAGTTGCACCAATATGGGATGTATACAGTCCTCGCCAAACTTGATGGCCACTCCTCTCCTAGCCGCATAATACAAAATGTATCAGATATAATGTATCAGCGGGACGTACGCGGGGCGTGAAGGCAGGGCACTTCCACCTGCCAGCGTACTCGCCTACCGCGCGTTAGTGAGTGTGCTACGTTCGTATTGGTTATCAAATGTACGATGGACATGTTCATACCGACGGCTACATTCAGAGCGGCCATAAAGATTGGCGAGGATTGTACATGGTAATTAAAGTGTGCTTACCGATAACCCTGATGAAGCAAGCGTCGGTCCTGTTGGCGACTGCTCTAGCGCACAACGTCTTGCCTGTTCCGGGAGGTCCGAACAGCAACACGCCTTTGGGTGGTTCAATACCGAGCTTAACAAACTTCTCTGGCTGCAAAACACACATTTATTGGATATATTTTTCATTATTTACTTAATGCCCGACGATAGGGATGCTTTGCAACAGTTGTGATAAAGTTTGTTCTACAATGTCTTTTTCTTTTTTTTTGTGTGGGAAACATTATATGGTCGTTTTATAACCGGAGAACGGGGGCTGGGGTATGTGGGATGCCCGTTCGCGAGACAATGGTAAGTTGCGAACGGTGTCATCATCATCATTCATCATTGTTTTGTTTTGTCATGTCATGGAATTCTTAAAGTAAATAATAATAAATAATAAATATCCTTGGACATTTCACACAACGCCATCTCGTCCCAAGCTAAGCAACTTAATGCTTGTGTTATGGTAACGAGATGGATGATAAACTACCTACATACATTTTTTTTTTGTAAATACATACTTATAATAGATAGAAATGACACCCAGACTCCGAGCCAGTGCCTCTGGTTTAGACAAAGACACTGGCCCGACCCCGGAATCGAACCCGGGACCCGTTGATCCAAAGGCGGCACATCTAACCACTAGACCAACGAGGCAGTCCAGTCTAATATTGATATTTAGATAATGGTCATGTGTTTGTTGTTTTGTTTTGTCATGTCATGGAATTCTTAGAGTGACTGATCAATTTCATTTGATCCTATGTAGCAATCCCTAAATAGTTACATCGCGTTCATAATTGAAGCAGCGATGTCTATTTGTTAAAAAGGTAAACTAACACCACAAGTCAACGCAAGCAAATTCGCAGATAACAGTTATTTTGTTTCATAAACATCCTCAGTCATACCCCTCTATATAAATACTGGTTAGCTAAATTAGGTTAAGCCGATGCTGATCAGAATGAAATTAGAAAAACGGAATTCTTTCAAGGGACTTTTGGTATCTCTTTTGGTAGTCTTACTCGAATTTGCCAACACCAACTGTCTCCCCGGCCAGGTAGCCGTGAATAGGATTTATAGATATAAAGAACAAATAATTGGTTCCGTATGGTTGGTATTCCGTGTAGTGAGTATTTAAAATACATCGTGTCGCCACCCCATTTCATCCTGAGGGTGTCGTAAGAACTGACATAAGGAAATGATAAGGCCGAGAACTAGCCACAAGAGATGGAAAACTTGATGTGAAACCCTGTGTCAAACTGTCTGCCCAGCTTGGTAAGGTAGGTATATTAACCTCCCTGCGATGGGAGAGGGGCCGACTCAGCAATAGGTCACGTATGGGCTGACTAGTAGTAGTAGTAAACAAATAATAATAAGAGTATATCTCACATGTAAGAGCGGCGTCTCGACGACTTCCCTGAGCTTCTCAATCTGCTCCTTGCACCCACCAACGTCACTGTACGTAACATCCGGTTTCTCTTCCACCTGCATCATGGTGACTGTCGGGTCAATCTTCGGCGGCAGCGGTATGTGGATCTGGTATTTGTTGCGGTCCACACTGTCATAAAATATATATATTAAATGCTATATTGCATGTTGGACAAAGTTTTTAATCAACTATGCCAAAGAATATTTCTTAATTTTTTGGGAAGATAGGACCCCTCAGCACTGTAAGTCTGCATTGCGGGGCTCTCTACAAACACTGGCAAAAATTACCGCAGTTATTGGTATATTGCCATTAAAAAAAAACAAACATGAAATCCATGAAAACAAATGACAGTGAGAGCTATTATCTCCAGTCTCTGGCTTACAGGAAGAAACCTAATACTGGAATTATACCAGGGATCCATAATCCAAAGATAATATTCGCTCAACTAACAAGGCTAACAAAAATGTTAATGTAAAATTATGATATATTTTATGTGTCTCACTGGAGAAATGCTCAGCAAACCTCACAATGCATGGGATCAATGTCGAATGAGAGGTACCAAATTAAATGTGGATGATAAAAGCTCAACTGTAGTTTCCAGTTATAACTTAATATAAAAGTATCATTCATATTAAGTTGAAATCTGCAAACAATAATGTTGGAGAGTTGTATCAGAATGATGCTATGGCTAAACAACAACTTTCTTTCTTTACTCTCCTATTATGAAGGAGGGATATATACCTATTAACAGGGGAGAAAATGAGAAATTGGAAAAATATTTGGTCAGCTAACTTACCCCACTCTCATGCCTTCTTCAATGTCAGTAGGAGCCACCGAATCGGCTAGATCAACCACAAATTTGGCAAACTGTTTAACATTGATTATGTATTTTGGATCATTGGAGTCTGCATTGATAATTTTAGTACATCTTGCCACCTGCAACAGGAAAAAATACATTACACCAGTTCAAATCTAGTGACTCTATAAGTTCCTATTTTTATAATGAGCCTATTCTCCCTCTACTTTTTCTGACCTGAAGGTAGAATAAATAAATGCTGCCAAATTCATTCCTCTAATAAATTCACATGTTTGAAAGTTATTAAATAAATAATTAAAATTTTTTTAAAAAGCGACTACAGAGTTGCTGGCCAGCTCCTCTCTTTAGATCTGCATTCTGAACCAGTGGTAAATTTTATGTTTTATTTTATTGTTTGACATGTCTAAAGAGCTCTAATAAGCCAACTGGATTCAATGAGTTTTAATATTGAATCAACATACTAAGCATTAGGCTTCTCATAACTGTAACATCACAGAATAACTTCTACTTGTAGCTGTATCTAGTATAAGTGATTTTGTAACAAGTATATGTTTCACTGATAGGGTCAATTTATAAATCATCAATCCAGTAAGAAAAAAAAAGAAGAAATTTCGAACTCTATCAAAATCTTGTAATGCAATGTGTAGCTCTATCAATACACTTAAATTGACAAAGATGTTCAATGCATTTGTATTTCCTTTAGGGGAGCAGTATCAGAAAGCTGCTTAAGCTAACGAACAACTCTCTTTCTTAACTCCCCATCAGATTTAAACACAACATGACTTTAAAAACTGAAATCCAGAATTTAACAAATAGAAGCCATTTTGGGATTCATTTTGAGCTCTGCGTGTGTCGGTAGAGTGACTTGCAAACATCTAGAGCCAAAATCTATTATGCGCAATAGGGTCTCCTTAGCATGAGCCACATGATTGGTTGATGTCAGGTAAAATTTTCTCCCCCCACAGAACTTTTGGGTCATGTTTGCAAGTATATAATAAAATCAAGGTGAAATGAAACTAACAAAATGTTTTATATCTGCATCTTGTTAAACAAGTCAAAAGAAGCTTTAAGACATTTAGCAACTTTGTTATTAAGCTTTTGTTTTGGAGTTTACCTACTAGACCTCCCATATTACCCTTCCCAAAACAATTTTTTTTTTTTTAAATAAGTTTACAAGCTATTAATCAGTTTGGATGCACTGTGTAGAATAATTACCTGTAAAGGCTGCTCATTTTGTAAGGTCTGTTTATCAGCTGCAAGATCCCATAGTGCTGGTGGTGCTAAACCAGTGTCTGACTCTTTGATACCAGTCAACTCATTCACACTCTTCATGACTGTCTGAATGCCTTCCTCGACTTCCTTGATGATTTTTGTGTACTGCCCTTGGCCCTGGAACCAAGATAGAAATGTTTGTATATAATATGCCAGTCATTGACACAATTTTGTTGCTTAAAAAATACCAGCACATTACTTACATAGGACTTCAGAAGTGCTATATCTCCCTCATCCAGCGCTGTAACATTAATTAATAACTGTTAGAAAAACTATTAATTGTAATAAACAAAGAAAAACTTAACTATCTCTAGGTTATGATTTTAATGAATACATCATGAGAACACTTACATTTAATCTCTTTTTCTGGTTCTTCTTTATCATCTTTCACTTTGCGCATATCATCACCTAAATGGTCAGGCATTTTGGATGCGTCTTCTTGTCTACAAAACAAATTTAATTACAAAATCGAACAATCACCCGTCATCAAAACTTGCTAAGCAAACACTCCTTTCCACACAGAGATTAGATGTAAATTAATAAATTGGTCACAAAATATAGATATCGCACAAAGGGGATATGTATTATAATTTGCGTGGAACGGAATGTTTGTGACATTGTTCGTATCACGCAAAACCTATAAGCACAAACTTATGAATGTCTAGTCTACACAAAAATAAAAAATACTTCTAAAAACGTTATAGTTTTTAATGAAATGTTGTGTGTTGTCACAAAAATGGCTAAGAATTTTCATACAACTTGCGTATTTTGTTATATGTTTATATTGGCAAAGAAAGTAATTTCTGCGTACCTTGAACACCATGCCAGTCAGTATGCAATGACAAGCAAATACAAATATGCGTTCCAAATTAAATTATTTTATCTATTAGTCAATTAAATGTCAGAACTTATTGTTAATGAGTTAAGCTTTAATGCTTTTTTGTTCAACATTTATTTAGGCGACAGGAATAAATTGTACTTATGAATTAATCTAAATATTTCAAATGATCTTACCAAAATATAAATCAATAGCGATCTAAATTTTAAAATCCATGAACGCTCCTTTTGTAATCTTGACCTATGCGCGTATACGCTAGACATGTGTCGTTGAGTGATTTTTAGCCAACACAACGAAACGCGTTGACAGCCTTCCCAACGTTGGCAAAACCGTCTATTTTTGCAATCCGTCTATTTTTGTTTACCTAGTTGTGAACTTGTGCTGTGACGTCACAGTAAACGCCATTATCTATACTAATCTATACTAATATATAAAGCTGCAGAGTTTGTTTGTTTGTTTGTTTGTTTGAACGCGCTAATCTCAGGAACTACTGGTCCGATTTCAAAAATTCTTTCAGTGTTAGATAGTCCATTTATTGAGGAAGGTTATAGGCTATGTTTTATTTTCAAAAGAATTAGGGATCCGTATGAAAATTGCGGTTTTGTAACCCAAGGTATAAAATCGAAAATCTATTTATGCGTGCGCTGCAAAAACGATTGACAATAGAACAAAATGAAGTATTACGAGTTTGTAGGTCTTATTAAAATCTACAAAAAAGTCCGCGAGAGCACATATCTAACTATCATAGTTTAGTCACAATAACCACTTTTATATTCATAAAAAAAAATGCATAGAGATAAGCACGGGTTCGAAGTCCACGCGAGCGAAGCCGCGCCCAAAAGCTAGTAATAAAATAAACTGCGAAATAAACGATTAAACGAGCAGTTTTGGCGCACTGTCTAAAAATGGCTTTGTCTGCGTTATAGGTACCTTAGTTTATACCGAAACTAGCGACCCGCCCCGGCTTCGCCCGGGTGCAATGATGAACATCTAAATTTATCAGTGTTGCTCTACAATATTATGCATGTATTATACATATAAACCATCCTCTTGAATCACTCTATCTATTAAAAATCCCGCTTCAAAATCCGCTGCGTAGTTTTAAAGATTTAAGCATACATAGGGACGGACAGACGACAGCGACTTTGTTTTATAATATGTAGTGATAGTGATTACAGGCACACTAACCTAATACGATAGTCTAATATTCCATTACATCCAATTTAAATGGTACTCGGCATAAATTATTGCCTCTTAATCACTATCTATATCACTATCACTATCACTACATAATATAAAATAAAGTCGCATTCTTCTGTCCGTCCCTATGTATGCATAAATCTTTAAAACTACGCAACGGATTTTGAAGCGGTTTTTATTAATAGATAGAGTAATTCAAGGGGAAGGTTTATATGTATAACCCACCCCCGCTTTGCACGGGCGAAGCCGGGGCGGGCCACTAGTATCATATAAATAAGGTAGAGTTCCGCATACAAATCTTCAGCATCTCATGGGTCATTAAAATTTGGCTGCTGGTTAGCGTCATTTAAGTATTTCATTCACACTATACCGTTTATCAATAGTGCAAAAGAGTAATAATATTTTGCACGTTTTGAACACAGGGATACCATATTAAATAATAAGAATAGGTTTTCTGGAGCGCTGGAGTTTTAATAAGTTCATTTTGATTTATATTTTTTAAATTACATTTTATGTATTAAAACAAAGGTTTATTTCAAGATAACATGTTTGATTTTAAAAAGTCTAAACAAAGAAACCTAACTATATGCTATGTTCTAATAAAAATATCATATTAACGCAATGATATTTTTATAAGGAATGATAATATTTCAAAACTGATGGACAATTACATCAATAATATTTTAATGAAACGTATTGTATAGTGGCGTTATTTATATTGCCTATGTTATTTACTAATAAATAAATCTAGGTTGGTGTAATTTATTCAATCTGGATAAATTAACAAACCTCCGTTTCAAGCTAATTTATATTGCAAAACAAAGGCGATACATGGCATGTATTAGTATGAGAAATATTTAAGTACTAGTGGCCCGCCCCAGCTTCGCCCGTGCAAAGCGGGGGTGGGTTATACTTAAAAACCTTCCCCTTGAATCACGCTATCTATTAAAAAAAACCGCTTCAAAATCCGTTGCGTAGTTTTAAAGATTTATGCATACATAGGGACGGACAGAAGAATGCGACTTTGTTTTATACTATGTAGTGATAGTGATAGTGATATGGAATTATTTTTTGCCAACATATAAAATTGAATAAATACGTTACATTATTGTTTATGGCAAGCAACGTACTTCTCCTCAGTACTATAGAATAATATCGACTTAGCTGTATCGCAACGAATCGCAACGTTGAGTGCTCAACGAATATCATAGCAACCATTACTGGCTTTAAAGCGCAACGGAATTCTTAGTTCTCTGAATACAACGCAATGTACAGTGATTAATTTTCGATATTGTATTGTAATGGTCAGAGTGAGTATGTAAGACAAGGATGAGTATATATTTGTGAATGTGACTTTTTAATTGCAAAATAAATATGTATTATTTCTGAGATAAATCGTTCGTTGGGACTTAGATGTTTAACAAATTTCTTGCCAACGTTGGCGTTTACATTTGGCGCCAACGTTGACTAAACGAGCTAAGTTAAATAACGCCCACTACTAGTATACGCCATCTACGGATAAAATTAGTACTAAAATTTTGTATTCGTAGTGCTGAATGGAGAAACACATTTTTTTGTGTTTTTCATGAACGTATTCTTCTAAATTATCGAATATTTTATTTTAGGTAAGTGCGCAAATTATTGAGTATAATTAAATTCAAACAGACATGCCATTTACATAAGTAGAAATGGCTGCTGAAATATCGCTCCGGTTATGACCAGAAACTAATGTCAAATCCCGGTTTTACTTTAGATTATCAAATAATTAATATGAAAATTTCAAGAGACGAGTTCTATTATTGTTAAACCTTATCGAATGCGAATGCGATTTCAAAGTAGAAAACAATAAATTAATTTCGGCACTCTTTTGGATGCGTGTTGCCTCTCGCTAAAGTATATTGTGATTACTTGATTCTTTTCAAACTACAACATAGATTTATCGCGACGTTATCAGGCAGTCAGGCACTATCATGTCAATCTCTAACATCTTAATTCTTGCAAATAATGTCTGTGAGAGTCAAGAGCAGATGTCATGATTTTCTTTCTAAAAAAGGTGATTAATAATGTTTCATTATGCCTATAGCGATAATTAACTATGTCTATAATTATTAATGTTACTAGAAAATGGATTACTCAATTTCATCGTGGACCACTATTATTGATGTAGTTAGTTCTTATCGGAATTGTGATAACCTCATATTTAACCTTACAATAGAAACAAGTAGCAGATAAACCTTGACTCACAGTAAGGTTGGTTTTCTGGTATGTAATAAAATATAATTCACATATTTGCATTTCCTTTTACGTTTGATAATTTTAAGTAAACTTTATATGTGTAATTGAGTGAATGATTACAATAATGGGATATTCAAACTATAATTTTCGTAGTTGCAGGCATTTGTAATAAACATTACTAAGTAACACTCTTAATATAAATGTAATAGTAATTCAGTTTTACTGAAACTATGAATTTAATAAACTGTATGGTACATATCATCATCATCATCATCTTTTCAGCCAAAAGACGTCCACTGCTGGACATAGGCCTCCCCCAAAGATTTCCACAAAGGGCGGTCCTGGGCCGCCCGCATCCATCGTTTTCCGGTGACCTTAATCAGGTCATTGGTACATATACTCAATTTTATTTATATATGAAAATTACTATAGAAAACAACTGATTTATATTATTTGGTGCCTATTTATTAACAAGAACAGAAAACTAGCAAGGTTGTGTAGGCTATACAAATTATATACCTTAGTAATTTAGTAACAAAATGTTTCATATTGGTCAAAAGCATGGCAACATTTGCTCAGCTGTTTTATTCTAAACACCAGCCTCCAAGGTCAATCTGAAAGTAGGTCGATCAAGATCAAATAGTAAACTACAAAAGTATTTTCTGCTATAGAAAGTTTAACTACAGAATAATCCATTTATGTTAGTGGTTTTCATTTGTAACTGCCATTAACCTTAATTTATTAATACATTATGTCATGTAAACAGAGATGCTAAAATTTTATGTACACACCAAATGTTTGTATGTACGTACATTCACACTTCACGTGGGATGCTTTCTATAAATAACCATTGACAACGTAGATTCTAACAAGAGCAGTACACTTTGGTTGCTTGGGATTTTTCATGGTATATTAGTTCACATGATGTTGGGCTATCTGTATTCTTTGTGAAATAGTGGTCAATTATTTTGATTGGTTCATTAGTTTAAGTGTACAGTGACAATGAATTTCTTGAATTGGAGACAATGTTTGGTCATATTGTGTGTTTTACACTGTAATGTCTCACTTTAGGAAGTTTTTGTTTAAGGTATGTGAGTGCACATATTAATCACTGGTTTGCTTGTAATCTTAGTATTTATTTAAGTTATCCAAACATCTGCAGTGTTTTCAATATTGAATTACATTTTTGCTGTTTGTAAGATTGTTTTTGTTTTCTTTTGAAATGACAATGCATTCTTGATTAAAACAAAAGACTGATATGCTGTACTGTATTGATTATATCTATTACTACAGTTATGTATGTCCCTGAAGATACTCAAACTAATATAAATATTACTAATATTCAAACTTTTATTAGTTTACTGTCACATTTCTTTGTACCACCATCAGTGTAACCCTTATATTTAAAATAGCAACCATGGATTTTTTTTCTGGCTCTTCTCTGTGAAATGGCATTCCGAACCAGTTGTAAAGCCTGAAAGATTAATTATTTTAAATCATTCATAGGAGTTCTCTCAGTTACGCAAAGTAAAGCTTGTACCTTTGATCAAAATGATAACAAAAATATATCAAGTGATTTTTTTTTCAATATGCTCTACAATGCTTTATTGTAACAAGATATATGGTTTAAAAAAGCAACGAAATTTTCTTGTCAACTCTTTTCTGTATAGCAGAATTTCGAACCGGTGGTGTTTTCAAGATTGAAACATACATACACCAGAGTGACGGCGCGCGTCTTGTTCTAGTTGGTGGGAAATACGCCCCGAGTTACGTGTACGGTCTTTCATATTATTTCAAAGAAGCAGTCCTAGCGCGGCGCTTCCGCCTCTGGTCTCTGTCTGTTTCGTGTTATTTCTGACGCTCTGCAAGTTAAAAAAAACCTCCTAAAATTAAGATAATTTTGAGTTTGAGTAAGATTGGAACAACTTCTTAGTTTAGAAATGGAATCGGGCCATGCGTAAGACTAATATAGTATCTCACAAATATTAAAAATAATTGTTTGGTTAATAATACTTACTTCTCAGCCCTTAAATGAGAGCTTAGACAGGCCTCCTCCAACTACATGGAGGGTATTGGCATACGGTTTCGTGTCAAGTTTTCCTTCTATTGTGGCCAGGTTTTCGGCCTTATGATTTCCTTTTGTCACGACACGGATTCGTGATCGTTAATAATCCTATTCTACTAATATTATGAACGTGAGAGTTTGTAAGAATGTATGTTTATTACCATTTCACGAAACACTACTGAATGGACTTTGGTGAAACTTTACAATGATGTAATTTTAAAGATATATCTATTAAAGACCAGACATTTTTTTTCTAAATGTCTTTGCGAAGCCGGGGTGATCCGCTAGTTAGTTATATTGCGCAATTTGAATATGACCCTGAAAAAACATTTGGTGTGAAACGATCGTTGTGAGGGGTACTTCCCCTCACAACGATCATACAACAATATATCCTCTATGTTTGCTGTTTTGATATTTGCTCAGTGCTGCTGGCGAGTTGGCGAAATGCACACAGCCAGTGCAGATGGACAGTTCCGAGGCACCAACGGGTCCCTCGGACGTGACAAGGTCGCCATCTTGGATGCTGGATCACAGTACGGCAAGGTTAGTTGTAGTTTTTTTATATGACGTTTGTCTGTATCATATACTGTCGCTTGTACAAAACTGCAGTACACAATAAAGACGGAGTAGTGCCCAAATGAGCGCTGGACCTTACTTATCCACAGCACAGTAATACTACTACTACCGTCAGTGTGGTGACAGATTTATAATACAGAGTGTCACCACCCTATTCCATCCTGAGGGTGTCGTAAGACCTGACGAAAGGAAATGACAAGGCCGAAAACCTAGCCGCAAGAGATTTCCTTCTCTTGCTAAATGATCTGCCTATTGCGTTCTGGGTATGGGTTGGGGATATTTTGTTTCTAATTTGTAATTATACTTGTTAATTTTTTTATGTATAATGTACTATTTTTTATGTTATAAATGATAAACATTCATAGAACTGATTTCGCTACATAAATTTTGAGGAGGTTGGACCCGATAGTGGGTCATTTATAAGTCCATTTGGGGGTGTGAAATGATGATGATGATAAAATTTGCTGCCTTGGAAATTTTCGGTAATGCCCCAAAATATATTTTAACTAGTCGCTCAGTGACAGATAAGTTTTAAACAAACAGAGATCCCCGTACCCGGTAGAACGCGGGACTTTACCAATTTCCAACCAATATGCTTTGAGTAACACAATTGGATGGTTGCCATTTTTGTTTCTTATCACATATAAACAATGATCATTGTTTAGCGGCTCCGTTGTTTAATCCAGTTTTATTTTGCGTTCTTCTAAACTTGACGGATTTAGAATACATAATGTCACCAAGTGACATCATCCTGTGATGTTGGTGAGTAAAAGAATGTAATCAGGCGAAAGCCTTTTTTTTGTCCCGGGCCAAAATCCTTTAAGGACTATCCCTGCCAGCCTGGGGATGGCCAACAGGGGGTGTGAGAAGTCCCCTCCGCCTCTGTGAGGAGACGGAGTCATATCCACTAAACGTCCCCGGGGTGTACCGTCCCGCGCTTGCTGCCCCGTGGGCCCTGGCTGTATCTCCACGGGAATAAGGCGAAAGCCTACCAAGAGAAGGAAAACTTTCGCAACCGAAGCCTGTGCCAACCCGTCTGGCCAGCGTGGCACGGTAGGCTGATTACCTTCCATATAATTGTAGGAAACCCGACTCAGCAGTGGGTTATGGGCTGAATACTAGTAGTAGTATTTCCTGTAACTGTTCTAAAGTAGACTAAAACTCCGACGCAGGTTTTATCTGAATGAAATATATTCAATTCGTAGCTGTCGTCGTTTCAGCACATAAGTGACCCACTACTGAGTCTGGTCACGGAAGAAATATTTGTACGGCCTACAAGTATTTGTTCCGGGTCTGGGTGTTTTCTATCTATAATATGTACTCGTATGTATTTACCAAAAAAATGTATTTATGTAGTTTATCATCCATCTCGTTACCATAACACAAGCATTAAGTTGCTTAGCTTGGGACGAGATGGCGTTGTGTGAAATGTCCAAGGATATTTATTTATTTATTTATATTCATTAAGTGAAATTAGCCCACGAAGCCACGCTGGCATGACGGGTTGGGACAGGGTTTGTATCAAGTTTTCCTTCTCTTACGGCAACGTGATCTACCTTTTGCGTTCCCTTAGTCGCCTCTTACGACTCCTTCGGGGTGGTATGGGTTGGTGACACTGTGTATTCTAAATCGATTATCATAAACATTACTTACTGTATTAAGTTCCGTTTGCAACTATGCACTTCTTATCTGTATAAGAAGTGCATAGTTGCAAACGGAAGGTTTTTTAAAATAGTTTTAAGCTTCGGCAATGTTGTGAGTAGGTAAGTACGATCCTGGGGGTTATTTATCGACATGAAATTCAGGAACACAACTCACATTCGCACTCGGAGCAAGTGCCTTCGGATTGCACAAAGACATTTGCTGACGCCGGAATTGAACCGGTACCTCGAATCCAAAGGCGACAAACCCAACCAATTAGGCAGTCAAGGCAGGGATTAAAAAACGATTTTGGTTCCAATTCCCCAGGTGATAGACCGTCGCGTGCGAGAGCTATGTGTGGAGTCGGACATCCTGCCGTTGGATACGCCGGCGTACCACCTGAAGGAGTCAGGCTATCGTGCCATCATCATCTCCGGAGGTCCCAACTCTGTGTACGCCGAGGACGCGCCGAGATACGACTCTGATATCTTCAAGATTGGACTGCCAGTTTTGGGTAAGATTGCCAACATTGTAGCACCATTAAGTAGAATATGTACCTAATTTTGTCTACCGGTTTCCCGAGGACCAACCAGGTAACCAATAACCTGAGCCGCCTTTGGCTTACACAAAGACACTTGCCCGACCCCGGAATCGAACCGGGGACCAGTGACCCGAAGGCGGTATATTCAACCAATCACCAAGGTGGCTGGGCAGTAAATTAAATTAAGGAAGAAATATTTGTACGATCTACAAGTATTTGTTTCGGGTCTGGGTGTTTTCTATCTATAATATGTAAATTATGTATTTATAATATGTAAATACATAATTTACAAAAAAAAAATGTATATAAGTAGTTTAACATCCATCTCGTTACCTTAACACAAGCATTTAGTTGCTTAGCTTAGGAAGAGATGGCGTTGTGTGAAATGTTCAAGGATATTTATTATTATTTATTTATAGTTCATTCCTTGTAACGAAATGAAACTGCTTAGGTTTTTAACGCGATATAATTATACTGCTACCACTATAATTCAGCCCATAGATGAGCCACTGTTAAGACGGGCCGCCTGTTTCATGAAGGGTAATTAGCCTACTGTGCCACGCTGGCCAGACGGGTTAACATCAAGTTTTCCTTCTCTTGCATCTAGTTTTTCGGCCTTGTCATTCATTCGGCTCTTACCACACCCCTAGGATGGAATGGGGTGCTGAAACGAGGTATTCTAAGTACTTCACCACATGGTTGGTTATGGACCTATATAACTTCTACACACGTATTGTTATTTACAAATTGCTGCTAAAAGACGAAAAGATATTTGTTGCTACGTCTCATTCAGAATCTCAGTGGATTTGACGAATCATTTTCATCACGACCCCATTGTCTTACTCCCATTATAGTTATTACCATTTTAGTCTATGAAATTTCGTGGAACTCTCATAACCCTGAACCGAGACCGTTGCAGAAATGTTATCGTAATGTGTCCATTGTTTCTGTACCTTGAAATATAAAAGTTATTTTAACAATTACAATGAAAGCTATTGTAGTGGAATTCATAATAATATGATAGGATGTGGATAGTCCACTTCTCTTGCGGCTAGGTTATCGACCGTATCGCTTGCTGTTGTCGGCTCTTGCGACACCCTCAGGATGAAATAGGGTGGCGCCCCTAACTGTACCACATATTATTTTTATACAGGTATCTGCTATGGAATGCAGATGTTGAACAAGGAGTTTGGAGGTTCCGTGCTACGAAAGGAGGCCCGTGAAGATGGACAATATGAGGTGGAAGTTGAGACCACATGTCCACTGTTCAAGTGAGTATATGTTTATCAAACTTTAGGCGATAAAGGGTGTTCATCCAGCCAGACGAGGTGGTATGTCGGTGATTTCTAAACCGTGCGAATAGCTCTCTTAGCTTCGATATCGCGGTGTAGGACTTATTAGTAATTCTCGCACTTGTAGGCGATATTTCTTGATGTTGGTAGTTGTTTGTGGGTTTTCGTGCTAGTGCTACAATTTTTTTTTTTATGTAAGAGCAGGCAGATGACTGCATTCCGCCTGATGTTAAGTGGAAATGCAGTCTCGAAGTGGGGATACCTAGTGCTAAACTATACGTACAGAACTAGCCCGCAAAGTGCCTCTTCACGCTTCGTTTGAAAGACCCTATATTGTAGGTGGATGGAAATACGTGTGCAGGGAGGGAGTTCCATGCTCGTGAAGTGCGACAAAGAAACGAGTTGCCAAATTTCTTGGTTCGCGATGGAACGGTGGCTACTGTGAATCGGTGGCACCGAAGCCCCGCACGCGTATTACGACAAAGGAAAGGAGAGGGAGGGTTTTTTTTTTTTTTTTTTACCAAATACTTGAATGCCTTTGACCCTAGGCTTGCGTGATCGAAAGCAACGCCAGGGTCTAAGATGGGACAGGCAATTCAAGGAAATGCCCTGTCGGGCAGCGGCTCTCACATACACACGACGGAACACAGTAAAACTGCTTGGCGCCGGACTTAAATGTGAGGGTGGTAGCTGGCCGGGCGGACCATTCGATCCTACCACCAAGCGTGCTGGGTTTTGTTGGCTTTTACAACACGCGTTTTTTCCCAGCGTGCGGTGGGGAAGTTTTATATTCTGACCCGTCCCCACACGGGAAAAAGGAGAAAAGGGATAAGGGAGAAAAGCTCCTCTGAGCACTCCCCGTGGTACAGTCGGTGGAATGCACTCAGAGCAGCAATATCTCGACGAAGTTGTAAAGGCTCGAGATTCTTGGTCACATTCTCATCACCTATAATGTGAATTGCTCGGCGCTGCAACCGATCCAAAGCATCAAGTAGGCTATGCATGATAAGATAATTTTCACAGAGTCTGCGACCCGTGACTCGCACAGACTGGGCCTCAAACTTGCTATTTTTTATTGAAGTACATATCTGATGCAATTGCTGGCATTAAGTTGTTATATTCAAAAATTCTTGGCAAAAGCGTGTGGCATACGTTTCGAACTGACACTACAGTATATAACACTACTATTCAGCCCATTGGACCCACTGCGGAGCCGGTCGGTCGGTCGAGTCGGCTTCCTCCAAATACATGGCGGGTAATTAGCCTACCGTGCCACGCTGGCCAGACGGGTCGCCACAGAGCTCTGCCTCGTTGGTCTAGTGGTTAGATGTGCCGCCTTTGGATCAAGGGGTCCCGGGTTCGATTCCCGGGTCAGGCAACTGTCTTTGTCTAAACCAGAGGCACTGGCTCGGAGTCTGGGTGTCATTTCTATCTATAATATGTATGTATTTACAAAAAAAATGTATATAAGTAGTTTATCATCCATCTCGTCACCATAACACAAGCATTAAGTTGCTTAGCTTGGGACGAGATGGCGTTGTGTGAAATGTCCAAGGATGTTTATTTATATTTATATTTATTTGTGGCTAGGTTATTCCCTTTTCTCGGCTCTTACGACACCCTCAAGATGGAATGGGGTGGTGACACTATGTATAGGCTTGTATAATGGATACTTTTGGTGACACCAGCTGTCAGGCTCCATACTTAATTCGTGTGTAAACCGCCTTCTAAGGAGATTCTTATGGTCACGAAATACAACATACGTAATTATGTAAATTGGTAAAATAACTAATTCAAGACATATTGCTTACAGCCGTCTAGAGAAACTGCAACCGGTGCTGTTGACTCACGGCGACAGTGTGCAGAAGGTCGGAGATCGATTCCGGGTTGGTGCACAGTCCTCCAACCACCTCATCGCGGCCATCTACAACGAACAGATGCGATTGTACGGCGTGCAGTTCCACCCTGAGGTAAGCGCGACAACATATTGACGGCCGTAGGCGGAAAGGTATTCGAAGTTTGGAGTTGTTGGCAATGGAGAAGAAGAATAAGTCCAGAAGCGAAATCAATTGCATGATGAAGAAGAGTGTGTGTTTGCCCAACTAATAAGACACACACTCATCCGCAAATAGTTATTTTTAAAACGACAAAAAAAGGTAACTCTCTTGTTGCTCTATTGTACGTGACTGTTAGAATGCGAGTGCATCGGTCGACTGCATAATCAGCATGAACTGATGACGTCATCCGAACTCGGTTTAATGTGCGTTCACCATTAGATTGCTCGAGGATCTCTAGTCGCAATAAAAAAATATTACTTGATTAGACACCCTTTGTTTACCCAACCATACAAGTACCTAACCCGTATGGTTGGGAAAACGCTCGATGCATACTGCTGGGAGTGGGTTCGGTGGCTATGTCCTGGTCCAAAAAACTTCTGGTGTTTCTTTCGAACCATCAGGCACAACACTAGGTTGTTTTGTTTATTTTTAAATAGTGAACTCGTATTTAGACTACACCATTCTTATTAAAATCTAGCTAGGGCTAATAAGTAATTTTTATCTGTCCTAAATTGCTACGGATATAAATAAACTAAGGCAGTGTCCATTAGCACTTGTCTTATTGTCTCTAAATCTAATAATTGACTTTGTTAATGTGTTATGCTGTGCGCCACACCAGTGGTTTAAAAAAAAACTTTTGTCCGAACATCTCCAGGTCGACCTCACGCCCAAAGGCAAACAGATGCTGTCGAACTTCCTGTTCGACATCGCGGGACTGTCTCGCTCGTTCACACTGCGGTCTCGACGGGAGGCCTGTCTTCAGTACATCAAGGACACTGTTGGGGAGAACAACAAAGTGCTAGTGAGTATGCAGATTTTTAATTTGAAATGTCAGACGACCTGGTAAATGTCGCCGGAATCCGATGCATGCGGGCGCCCACGACCGGTTGTTGTAGAAATACTAGTGGGAGACCTAAGTTCGGTAGTGGTTTTCTTTTGGATGGCTATCACATGCGTCAATCTTGTGAACAAGTGCCATTACTGGGGGTCGGTCAGCTAAGGAATGTAGTTTTAAATACTGACAAAATATAGCTGATGTTTGGCCCTTTGTGACTATTGCGCGGGCTTGCTCTCACACGGTCTTAACAGTCTTTGTATACAAAAATGGCGACTTACAAAAGCTACTACAGACTTTCTTCCCGTCTCTTCTGTGTAGAGCAGCCTTCCGAATTGGTGGTAAATAGTAAATTTTAAAAGTATATTGAGGTGTCCAAAGATATATTTTGGCTGAAATTATGAAGAACTAGCTGACCCGGCGAACTTTGTTCCGCATTATAAATATTTAAAACAAAAAGAAAGTTGGACATAGGATACCTACCTGAGATTTTTATCCCGTCCGTATAAAACCTACTTTAACAAAACGCAACTGACAGCGAAACGTTATGTTGACTATAGTTTAATATGGCCGAAAATTTGACAATTAGAAATTTTGAATTCAACTTGTTTAAATTGTTGTAATTCACATAATATCTTTATAACTTGTAGCCTATGTGTTATTCTGATGTATAAGCTATATTATTGTAAAGTTTCATTAAAATCCATTCAGTACTTATTACGTGAAAGAGTAACAAACATCCATCCATCCATCCATCTATCCATCCATCCATCCATACTTACAAACTTTCACGTTTATAATATTATTAAGATAAGATGATAAAAATTGTAATTTTAATTATCCTCCGATACAACTAGAGAACAGAAGATGACCTTGTCAGAGCGGAACTGAATTTGGTGACATATGTCTTGTTGTAATTCACATAATATCTATGTACCATTGCGAGAACACTTGGTTTCCAATTAGAGATTTGCTTCGGAGCTATGATGTAGGTAGAGAGACAAGGCAACCTTACAGCACTCCTCTCTCTCTCTCTCTCTCTCTCTCTCTCTATATATATATATATTATTTCGCTCATCAGGTATTGGTCAGCGGAGGTGTGGACTCTACAGTCTGCGCTGCGTTACTTCGGACCGCTCTACGGGAAGACCAGGTCATCGCCTTGCACATTGACAACGGTAAGTTAAGCCTGAATATACTGCAACATTTTCAAATACTTACTCCTGTTGACCCTGTGTTTGGTGATAGGATCTTATGGTCCGCCTGGCTAGCTACCACCCTCACATCTAATTCCGGCGCCAGATTTACTGAGTTTCGTCGTGTGTATGCGACAGCCAGTGTGCGGCAGGGCATTTTCTTGAATTGCCTGCTCCATCTTACACCCTGTCGTTGCTTCCCATCACGCAAGCCTAGGGTCAAAGGCATTCAAGTGACTATTTAGAAAAAAGTTGTGTTGGGTAAAATCGGCTGGTAAAAAAAAAAACAAAGATTTTGATTCGCTCCCAACCAACCTTGAAAGACCATTGTGTCTCCTTCGCTTTGTTTTTCTCGCCTATTTTCAGCTGTCTCACTCACCTATCTCCGTCTCTGTCCCGCCCATATCTCCGTCTCTCTTATGTCCCTATCTCCGTCTCTATCTTGTCCCAATATCCGTTTCTCACGCTCATATCTCCATCTTTTACGCCCCTAAGTCCATTCCTCGCACGCCCTAGCTTTCGCCTTTCTCACGATCATATCGCCGTCTCTCTCATTCTCGACTGAGCTGTGTTTTTTTTTTATTTTAATCTGCAGGTTTCATGCGTAAAAACGAAAGCGCCAAAGTGGAAAGGTGTTTGCGTGAACTTGGGGTCCGTTTACACGTCATCAATGCTTCACATCAGGTACTTTTTTTTATATATGTATAAAAACTACTGTAATTAAAATCCTGTTTCAAGATTTTTTGATTTCTCATTTCACCAAATACTTCGATATAGAAATATCGCTTAAATATAAATATGTGTTTTTTAAATTAATTCTATGGCTTCACTTAGCATGTTTGTACCATTGTGTTACAAACTTATTTTTTTTTAAAAGTCTATTTTCTAACGTTGAATCGCGGGAGCTATTTTCAAATATTACAACTCATGAACACAAAGAGACCTTATGACATCTGACCAGATCTCTGGCTTGCACAAAGACACATGCCGGAATCCAACCAGTGTCCCAACCTGAAGCGTACTGATTATCGTACCAGGGGTGTACAATTATCGTACATGGGATCGAATTTGATCAAAATTATCGTAGTTATCAGGATAATTCATATCTATAAATAAAAATTGGATATGAAATTATCGTACAATCTGCGTACTATAATAATGTTCGTACGATAGAAGGTAAAAAATTATCGTATGTGTACGATAATTATCGTACGGTTCCGAACACTGTCAATCGGGGTCTCATTGTCTTATGACTGCACATCCACCAAGGCGTTAGTAGCATAGAGTTTGTAGAAGTGTTAAAATGGAATTACCTCCCCCCCCCCCAGTTCCGACAAGGCAGCACCGTGGTCCGCGAAGCCGGCGGTCGTTCACGGCACACGCCCCTCCTGTGCCACACAACGTCGCCGGAGGACAAGCGCAAGATCATTGGCGACGTGTTCATACGCATCGCCGAGCAGGCTGTCCAGGAGTTGCAATTGCAGTTAGTACACCTGTTATAGCGGTATTGGATAGATTGGATTTAACTCAGTGTGGTGATGGATTTAGAATACGCAGGGTCACCGCCCCATTCCACCCTGAGGGTGTTGTAAGAGCCTAGAAAACTTGAAATAAACCCTTTGCCAACCCGTCTGGCCAGCATGGCACAATTGGTTTATTACCCTACATGTAGTAGGAAAAGCCCCTATTCAGCAGTGGCTCATTTATGAGCTGATGAGTAGTAGTTGTTGTAGGATAGATTGGGGGAGGGCTAAAGCATTAGTGGGTAGCGATGGCAATATTATACATATGCTTGAGAGCTTTTTGTGATTATTGCATGGCATTGATCTCAGAAATCTGTCTGCAATGTGAAGCTTTGAATACAATGTGGCGATTTTAAAAACCAACTTAAGTTTCTTGCTGGCTGTTCTCTGTAGAGCAGTAATAGTAAATGTAAAATGTATATTCACTTGTCAAAAGAACTCGGATATGCCAACTTGATTAAATGGATTGTTGATATACTGCCTATTTCAAAATATCCAAGTTAAATGCCACTTTAGTTAATATTCTTTGCAGGGAAGACCAAGTACTGTTAGGCCAGGGTACCCTCCGGCCAGATCTTATCGAGTCTGCCTCAACACTGTGCTCCAACAACGCAGCCACCATCAAGACTCACCACAATGACACGGAACTGGTTCGTCTGCTGCGCCAGAAGGGACGCGTGGTTGAACCGCTCAAAGACTTCCATAAGGATGAGGTAACCTACCATTAAACATATAAAATAAAATATGTAAACTCTCTGCCATGCTCTGTTTCTCCATCAACCTAAGGTACTTTAGGCGCAAAGGGATGATCATCCAGGCAGGCGAGGTGGTATGTCTGGCTAGGGGTCGCAGCGTCCCGTGGAGATACAGTCAGGGCCCACGGGGCAGCAAGCGCGGGACGGTACACCCCGGGGACGTTTAGTGGGTATGACTCCGTCTCCTGACAGAGGCGGGGGGGACTCCCACACACCCCCTGTTGGCCATCTCCAGGCTGGCAGGGATAGTCCATAAAGGATTTTACCCCGGGCAAAAAAAAAAGGGGGTCGCAGCGCCTATCCCCCGATATTTGTAGTTGTACTATGCGAATTGCTCTTGAAATTTCGCTATCGCGGTGTAGGACTTTTCGGTAATTCTCGCATTTGTAGGCTATATTTCTAGATGCAATTAGTTCAGATTTTTCGGGTAAACTGTGTAAAGTATGTAGCATGCGGTTGGTACAGTACACTGGCAGACAATTTCTATGGCATAAAACTAACCTGAAGCAGTATTTAAAAAAATCTGTGTGCAGTGCGCCTAAAAACGTTTTCACTTCAAAATCTCTTCGTAGGTACACGGCCTACGTTTACCGCGTCGCCATGCTAATGGTCTAGTGGTTAGATGTGCCGCCTTTGGATCAACGGGTCCCGGGTTCGATTCCGGGGTCGGGCAAGTGTCTTTGTCTAAACCAGAGGCACTGGCTCGGAGTCTGGGTGTCATTTCTATCTATAATAAGTATGTATTTATAAAAAAAAAATGTATATAAGTAGTTTATCATCCATCTCGTTACCATAACACAAGCATTAAGTTGCTTAGCTTGGGACGAGATGGCGTTGTGTGAAATGTCCAAGGATATTTATTTATTTATTTATTGTGGTAAAATGACTCGTGCATTCTGCTTTGATCAGGTGCGAGCTCTGGGCATGGAACTTGGTTTGCCGGTGGTCTTGGTAGAGCGGCAGCCATTCCCGGGGCCTGGGTTAGCAGTTCGCGTGCTGTGCCAGGAAGAACCCTACATGGAGAGGGACTTTGCTGAGACACAGGTATGTGATAAGATAAGGCTAGCTTAGACCCATACTCATAAAGCAATAGTATAGATTACAGTATATATAATATTTACCAGCTTAGTTTGGTGAGTATAATGAAAACGTAGCTTTGTTTATTGGTTTAAACTGACATTTAGTGACCACTAAACATATATTGCGAACAAAGCTCAACAAATCCTAGGTTCTATCACCAGGTACTATATTTAATCAAAACTTTCAAGCTAAATTCGTGTTTCCTCATACTGTATGCCTTGTTGCACTTTTCTATAGTATACACTAATAGTATGGACAGTGTACCAAAAAAAAACATAAAGAGGATCAGATACAGGATCGGTTGTGGAAGATCTCTTTCTTCTTATGAAGAAAGATTAGCGAAATTCAATGTTTCTCCACTTGAAATACGTAGAAATCAATAATATATGACCTACTAGCTGACCCGGCGAACTTTGTTTCGCCTTAAAGGCAATAAATGAGCAGATTTTTGATATTATTAACTTCAATTTTTTACCAGGATGAATATAAATAAAAAATCTATGATTTTAATTATACTTTAATGGCCATCTATTTTAGTAACTGCACTTTTCAGTGAATCACCTTGTGCCAGACGACATTTTTCGGTTTATTATCAGGCGCATGAACAAATAACACAGATGGTCTACTGAGACGGAACATGCTACATACTCGTATAATTGATCTTAGGAAATACATGAATTTTCTAGATTTAGGCCACAAACTTTCCAGGATTGGCCCTGTGATTTATTAATGTTCACGGCGAATGCACGACGGATCGGAAATCATTAAAACTAAAACGGTATATCAGTTGATATCGTCGGGATCCTCGGATGAGAACTTCCTCCTCACCTTCCAACTTTACTTTGAGTATATTCCATTGTTCATCAATTCACTTACCACCAAACGCGGTCCGTTGCACAGGTTTGGTGGTTTTGGTTTTTATTTGGAAGCAAACTTAGTACGTAGCCAACCTTTAGTCGTAAATTGTGCGGTGGTAAGCCAGGCACATCCAAGAAGACTTTTTTTACACAGTTATTATATTTGAATTAATGCAGTGCACCAATGATTTCATTCTGAATTATGTTAGTTACTTTATATCATCTTCATATTTATTCTTAGCCGCCAAAACAGCTCGCTTAGTCAACCATTCATTATTTTTGTGTTTGTGAGTTCGTCCTTTGATGAATAGAAATTCTGAGAAAATAAAATCAATCCACATATTTCGATGATTGGAGGCAAGCGCTTATTTCGGCGGCAGCAGTTCTTGGAATTAGTGGCAGTGTTTGGCAGAAATAGCAAGACAGTAAAATCATTGCGCCTCCAAAACGTCTCGAGTCATTGCGTAGGTGTTCGGTCGGATCGGATAAGTGCTTCCAATGCACGTGTCTACGCTATTGTACATTCGTCCCAGGTGACGATTTTCCATTTTAATAAAAATTTAGCCGCTGAGGAGTGTTTTGTAATATTACGTGGCATCTATTGGTCCAATGCGGACGCAAGTATGCAAGCAGTAATTAGTGCTGCCACCGTATCGAAACGTTGCTCGATCCAAATTATGTAGTACCTACTTTATAAATGTATTATTGTGCCTCGAAAATTATCTAGTTGTTGATCTCATAAATTTGATCGACGATTTTGCATTCCCAACCGATCCGTTTCACGGGCTGCCTCGATTTGCTCTTGTGATTGAGTAGCACGGATTCAAGCCATACTAATGCGGTGATCTTCACGTGCATTATTTAGTTCTTCTTCATTGTTCGGCACAATAAGTTAATATTTACTCGAAATAAATACATCAACCGGTCAACTTCAAAATGTCTAATTGTCAAATTTGTCAAACTATAGACAACATAGCGTTTAGCTGTCGGTGAAGTTTTGTTATTCCAGCAGTTGCATTTTGATAAACTATGTTTTATATCACGGAACGGGATTACACACATTTACACTTTCACGTTTAATATTAAGTATGATTTTGTGAATTGTCCAACATCTTTATATTTAAAAGAAAGTCGGACATAGGATACCTAAGATTTTTATCCCGTTCCCGTAGAATGTGATATAATACCTACGTGGTATAACAAAGCGCAACTGACAGCAAAATCTTATGTTGTCTATTATTTAAATATGGCTGAAAATTTGACAATTAGAAATTAAAATTTTACTTAATATCTCTATTAATTTACACACCATATCTTTATAAATTGTAGCCTATGTGTTATTCTGATGTATAAGCTATATTATTATAAAGTTTCATTGAAATCCATTCAGTCGTTTTTACGTGAAAGAGTAACAAACATCCATCCATCCATCTATCCATCCATCCATCCATCCATCCATCCATACTTACAAACTTTCACGTTTATAATATTAGTAGGATGTAACTTACATAAACTTATGCACAATAAAGTTAATTCTCCTTATCTTTTAAACTTATTAAATTTCATCACCTGTGAAGAGTATCGTAAACCTATTATACTTTTCGTTTAAATATGTATAATACATCTTATTATAACCCCGTGGCAAGTTCTAACTTAAATTAAATCTGCTTATTAGAATAGTGTTGCTAGTTCTTACCCGTTTTGTTGTCCTATAAATACATAAATAGATTGGATGTCTCACCCGAAAATTATTACTGCAATAAAATAAAAATTAAATTAAAAATTTAAATAAACCCCCGACACAATAACCTTTAAAAAGTCATCATCATCATCATTTCAGCCAAAAGACGTCCACTGCTGGACATAGGCCTCCCCCAAGGATTTCCACAAAGGCCGGTCCTGGACTCCCACTTATTTATTACCTGACCCCTGGTCCCCCAACGCGATGTATTTATTTTTATTTTTTACTTTTCAAAAGTTATTGGGTCGGGGGTTTATTTAAATTTTTAATTTAATTTTTATTTACTTTTTAAAGGTTATTGTGTCGGGGGTTTATTTAAATTTTTAATAAACCTCCGACTCGCCCGTAACTCACCTTCCATACAAAAAAAAACTTTATTGAAATCGCTTCATCCGTTCGCGAGCTACGGTGCCACAGACAGACAGACTGACTGACCGACAGACAGACACGTGAAACTTATAACACCCCTCATTTTGAGCCGGGGGTTAAAAATGACCTACTCCCGATTCTGGCCTCACAATTCCACTTACCACCCGCAGGTGATAGTAAAGATAATGGTGGAGTACGCGTCGATGTGCGTGAAGTCGCACGCCCTGCTGGGCCGCGTGGGCGGGGCCACGACTCCGGCCGAGCAGGCTGAGCTCAAGCTGATCTCCTCAAAGACGCCCGTGGCCGCCACACTGCTGCCCATACGATCCGTCGGCGTGCAAGGTAAATTACTTTGAGTGAACATTCTGTAGCGGCCAGCATGCTACATACTTTACAATGTGTACACGAAATATGTGAACGTTCTTGGCTTTGCCAAGAAATCTCGCCTTCAAATGCGAGAATTACCAAAAATTCGTACATCGCGGTAGCGAAGGTTACAGGGCAATTGGCACGGTTAAAAAATCCCCGACTACATTTAGCAAGGCAGAGGCGCCACGAACTAGTGCGTTCTTTTTCCCAACTGTCAAAATAATGTCTAATAAAAGGAAAAACCAACCATGATGTTTTTACTAAAAAATCATAGAAGATTTGTATGATTCATGCAAATACGTATATTTCTAAAAAGAAACTACTTACTAATTTGTTTCAATATCAGATTTAATGATTTGATTGAATAGTTAGGTTTGGTTTCATTACATTTCATCTCATTAAATTTCATTTTCATTTCATATCAATAAAATTTTTCTACTGAAGACTTGGCTGTATCATGGCGCATAGTTCCTTTTGCCTACTAGAATGGGCGAAGAAAAAAAAACTCTGCTTATATTCTACGGCTGGTGCGATTAGTTAGTTGAGTTTCTTGTGTTTTTATTATTTTATTAAATTGCTTCATTTTTTCGCAATTGTATTAAAAATAGTCGTTCAGTACACGTGCGGAACCGTCATTGCAACTTGTTCCGACTGTAAACCTCGCCTTCGGCTGCGCCTGGGCTCGGGTAGACATTTGTCGGAACTCTTTGCAATGACAGCCTTTCCGCACTTGTAATGAAATATACTATTTTAGCATAATAATTTTAAATTACTGTTACATGTTTGGAGTTCTCGCTCTCGTTACATATTATTGCACATTGCATTTAAACACTTTTTGACGGATTTATCGCGGGTATATTACATGTTTAATTCCTGACGTTTCGAATGGCTTATATTATAGCAGTCGTGGTCGCTGGAAAATATACACACGATAAATCCGTTAGTGTTTTAAAAGTAATTTTGCCTAAACATTTATCGGGATATTTAAAACGAGTGTGCGAGTCTTATTTGCCGTAGTTTTCAAAATCAGATTGTTGCAGACTCATCTACCTTGTCTATTACATACTTATCATAAAATTCTTGCCTTCTTGCAGGAGATGGACGGACGTATAGTTACGCTGTGGCATTATCGACGGAACGCTACCCTCCGGACTGGAAAGATATGCTGTACCTCGCCAAGATCATCCCAAGGGTTTGCCACAATGTCAACAGGTATGTTTGGCAATTAATATATTAAAATGTTGATTTATAAGTAAAGCTGTCTCTGAAACGTAAAAATTATGGCCTGCTTTATGTTGAGTCAGCGGTAGTGGGCCTAAACGATACTCGCTATTGTTTAGGCCCACTACTATTGCCTCAATACCGAATTTAAATTAAAAATACCGAATTTTGTTCAATTTGACTCATCTAACTGAACAAAATTCGGTCGAATTAGACTATAAATAACTTAAATTGAGATTGATATTATCAATTATGTTATACATATTTTGGCAGATTTTTTTTGTATCTTTGGACATTTCACGCAACGCCATCTCGTCCCAAGCTAAGCAACTTAATGCTTGTGTTATGGTAACGAGATGGATGATAAACTACTATTTATACACTTTTTTTTGTAAATACATACATATTATAGATAGAAAACACCCAGATCCGGAACAAATACTTGTAGGTCGTACAAATATTTCTTCCGTGCGGGAATCGAACCCGCGACATGCTGCGCAGCAGTCGATCGCTCAACCACTGCGCCAACCGTGTATACATATCTTAAAACCCTGTTCTTATCGAACTTAGTCCCACACAGCTTGACTGATTCTGTATTGTGTGTTTTTTTTTATAATATAAAAAAACTTATTATTTGTTAATAATTTATTATATACATGTAAAGTATTATATAAATAAATTATTATATAATCTCTATATATAAAAACGAATAGCTGTTCGTTAGTCTCGCTAAAACTCGAAAACGGCTGGAGCTTTGGCTAATTTTGGTCTTGAAATATTCGTGTGAGTCCAGGGAAGGTTTAAGAGTCTAGAGAAAACATTGATATTGTAAGTAAAATAATAAAAACAACAATTTTATTTTCCCATACAAACTGTTACCTGTCAAACATTTGACGTTCGTCCCGACGGTTCGGTAATCTTTATATCATAAACTAAGTAAATGATTATAATCGAATTTGCGCAACGTGTGTGTTTGTTTGATTTAGTTTGATCAAAATTAAGATAGCTTACATCTCAATTTATTAATATTATATTATTGCAACTTATTTGTCTATTATTTGACAGTTATAATCGTATGTTCGCTCCAAACAATGGCGCTCTTGACTGTATTGTCTATATTGGAGTAAGTATTTAATAGATGGTGCTTTGTTAAAAGTACAAACGTTTCATAAATGTATATACAAATTAATTAAATAAATAGAAATAAAATAAAACAATTACGCGGAAAATTAGGAAAATAAAGAAGACTTTAAAATTAAACACCATATAAAATTATTTCTAATCTAAAACTAAACGTTTTAAATGTAACCTCATTACGTTTGACATGAAATTAATAGAATGCGTGCTGCAAATATTGTCAAAGAGGATGTAACAACTAAAAAGTATCGTTTAAAACAGATGCTTCGGTCGGAGTTACTTTATTTACAAAATACATATATGTATATCTTTAAAAATAAAAATTAATTGCTGTTCGTTAGTCTCTCTAAAACTCGAGAACGGCTGGGCTGATTTGGCTAATTTTGAATATTTTAAATATTTGTGGAAGTCCAAATAATTGGAATTCAATAAAAACAAAAATAATAATGTCAATCCATCCTCTTTGTCGATAGACACCTCAGACAAAGAGTGCATCCTTCTATCTTTGTGAGTGAAGATTACCTCTACGTGCGCGAGAAATTTCTTTATCTCGGTTATCCTTTTTGATGACTACATTTAAAATTATGTGCTATATTTTTTTGGTTGATCTTTTGTGTTAGTGACACTTTAATGCTTAGTGCGCGAGAACTTTTCTAACTTTGATTAATTAAAATTAACGATTAAAATTAACGGAGAGTACGAGCTGACTTAGGTTGTCGCAGTCAATCAAATGTGCAAAGAACTACCTCTCGAGCTAACCGCAATGATGACGAGAGAGAGACAGATCAAGAAAATAGTCGTATTCCTATGTCAGAATTGCGTTCTTTAGTGAGTAACAATGAAGTAGATAGGCTTAGAATGCAACGAGTTCGTGCACAACAAACACATCAACACTCGCTGTTGATGTGTTTGTTGTGCACGAACGACATAATGAAATTGAACGATTCCGCAGACGCAGTACTCCTGTGATTCTGGAAAGAGTTGCATTCCACTATGACCCGGCAATAGATTATTGTGCCGACAAATCGGTAAGAATTGGAGAAATTACAATAATTTGTAAATATTGTAAGGCGTTAAAATACAGTGATGAATCTACGGGATTATGTTGTGCTGGAGGGAAAGTAAAATTGCCACAATTGGTCCCACCACCAGATCCTTTACGCTCTTTAGTTTCTGGGATTGGAAATGATTCTAAGCATTTCGATATGTTTGAGAAAATGTGGAAATGCTAAGAATTTAATAAAAACAACAAATTTTGCTTTTCATTTGAAGTGACGCTTGACGATTCCTTTTGTTGGTTTTAAGTTTATTTATACAAAAGTTTAGGTCTTATAATCAGCGATTGAGGCAGGACGAAGTCTGCCGGGTCAGCTAGTAATATATAAAATAATATTATGATTTGACGTGTTTTGTCAAGTATTTTGTTGGGTTGTTCCCATACATCCATAATTTTATTACCACCACCTCCACGACTTTTATTTGTGTACACATTTAATTCTCAGGACATCCATGAAATTTAAAGTACCGTCAACATGTAAAAGGTTTTATGATTTAGATAATGAATCGTGAAGATATTTTTTAATTAATATCGATTAACGAATAATCATCTTCCATTTATTTTAACTTTCATTTTTTTTAAGATAATATTGTGTAATTTCTTATCTGTTGTCTGTTTCTGTACCTATTGAATAAAATAAAATAAAAGCTCTTGTTTAATGAAAATAGCTTTATAAAGTTGTTTAATTCATGCGACAACACGCACAATTCGTTAGCGCTCAACCCTTAATTGTGAGAGCGAGACAGTTTCGAAACAAAAATGCAATTTCTTATCAGTACGTCTTTTAACCAGGATGTGTCAAGTCAAGACGTTCGTACTTGTTAGCCGTGTGTAAAAATGAGAGTCATACAACCTAGCACTGCCCTGCAAATTGCAAAAAAACGTAAGAAAATTTGAATTTCGCGGGCTACCCGGGAGCATCCACCTTAAGCTACGCTGATCACTCATCTGTCATAAGTGTGGATAAACTCAAAAGCCCGTCAGCGTCATGCGGCCTCTACATGTTGCTTAGCCACTTTGCCTAGATCAAGATCTAACTGTAATAACCAGTATGTATTAATACAGGGCTATTTCATGTGGTAACGGATTCGGAATGTACAGGGTAATTTTTGAAATGTGTGTGGATGCCCAAATCAACACTTTAAGATATATATTATGCGCAAAGGAACCGATTTTGACAAAAACTAAAACTGCATTATTGGATTTACAAAACTTATTCCTAGAACCGAACCTCATTATAAAAAAAATCTTGGTACGCCATCTGATAGTTTGGCAAGTAATCCCACATGCATTTTTTTACAGAATACGAAACTTTCGCTGTATTAATTAACTAAAATCGAATGGAATTTATATGTAAGTCATAAGTAGATATGTAAAATATTTACACTGATGTCACATTTTTATTATTTTTTGTTTTTATACTTGATAGGCTTACGCTTGATCGCCAGTTCACCTAACGTTAAGCGACACTGCGGAAGAAACCGATTCACTCGTGATTTAAAGAATATTTGTAAGGGTTAAACCAAAGAGTATATAATCACTACGTTCTAAGAGACGGCACTACGTACATATCGCTTTAGCTCACGCACACATATACAATCTTTTGAGCCGTTAATTCTAACAACACAACAGCGCAATATTCGTAGGAGCTACCAACATACCGAATAAAATAGAGATGTAATAAGTACGATGTTTGTACAATATCGATACTTCTGCTAGAGCTGTATTTATCGATATAGCCGATATCGAAACCTCATAGGTTTTTTGCAGTGGTTTTATTACCATAAAATTAAAAATAAATGTTTAGAAATTAGATATATTTTTATTACATTTATTACAATTTTAGTTACTAAATGATAAGCAATAGTAATCAGCTTAACGTTAAAAAAGTGTTTTATTTGGCTGGAATCGATAAGATTCAATTAAGAAAATATAATATCAATTATCAATTGATGTAAAAAGACAATGCTTCTGTGGTAAGAATATATATAGGATGAATTAGATTTTTTTCTGTCCTGAAGGTGCTGAACAGGGTAACTGAAAGAAAATGATAACTGGAAAACTAGACGTAAAAGATCGAACAATATACACATAGCTTCCAACAGTATACAATAATGTTATGTTTTGGTATTTGTTTTGTTCCTGAAACAGGTTACAGCAACGAATAGAACGAAATATAGCTAATAATGATATGTTCTCTAAATATCTATCATAATATAATTAAGTTTCAAGTTGGTTCACAAGTAACAAGGCATTACAATACTGTGGGTCAAAAAAATATTTTTCTTTACTTTTTGCTGAGCTTTTTTACTTTTATCAGCAGAAACACTTTCATTCTTTACAAAGCTATCATTTACAATTTTACAACTTTTACTTGAAAAGATAACATAATATTGCATATTAAAATTCATGCATTTCTTGAAAATGCGGTTTATATTTAAACCACTTAAAATCACAATTTGTACTCAGCAACACAATTCTAGATCGCGCTATATTTTGCGTGCCTGATAGTGTTGATCAGCGATGGTGGCTTCATAAAATTCTTTTACTTTATTTACAGCGACATCTAATTCAGTTGTTGGATAAACCAGGGATTTTTTGTTGTTTGTGGTTTTACCATAATTTAACATGTAATGGGACCTAGAAGTATGATTGAAAAACTTATGACTAGCTTCCTAAGTCAACAGCATTGCTGATTGATTATCAATGCATTGATAATTATCAATTATTAATTACTAGCGACCCGCCCCGGCTTCGCACGGGTGCAATTATGACATAAAAACATTCCTCTTGAATCACTCTATCTATTAAAAAAAACAGCTTCAAAATCCGTTACGTTGTTATGAAGATTTAAGCATACATAGGGACGGACAGACGACAGCGACTTTGTTTTATACTATGTAGTGATGATAATTAATTGAAATCGAACAATAGTAATCAAAGTGCTGCATATTTTAGACACAATGAGAGCAATTGTTTAGAACGGCAATTAAATTAGCTTAGCTAGGTACTTTGCCTAGACCACAAATGGTCAATATAAATTTACAAATGTTTATGTTCATCGCAACATTCAACCTTGACGATTTCTCATATGACCCATATGATTATTATGTGTTGATCTCAAACATCGCTGATATTATTCAGAATAAAGACATATCTCGTTGAGCTGGTTTTGATTTATTTTCAATACAATAAGAATGTTCCATCGGTACTGCAACAATAAATGTTTATTATTGAAATAAATATCACAAAATTAACATATACAATAAGGATGTAATTATATGTGTCAGATATGAAAATAATTACATCAAATTGTCATAAAAAGGCCTCCCCTAAAGAGCGCCATAGCGCCCGGTCTTCTGCTTGACGCATTCAGCTGCTGCCCGCAACAAAAACCAATTATGTATATTGAATCAGTATTTATTTTAGCCTCCTTGAGTAAGACATCTATAGGCTGAATAGTAGTGTATATTTATTCACAATATAAAATTCTCTTTACCTGATTCAAGACCTTCTTTATTGCTATCTTTTATATGAAATGGAAATTCAGTTAAAATCTCATCAGGCAGAATAGGATTGAGCAGTTCCAATGTGGGAATAGCAGTCTTTTTCAAGTGGGTGCCTTTTGGATTGCAAGAGACTGGAGAAGTATGACCCAAAAATATACTTAATCTGGTGTAGCTTTTCAATAGGTCAATTAGCTTAGTCTTCAATTGCAGCATTCCCACATGCACAACTGGAATTGTATAACATAAGAATTAAAAGTACATTTTAGGCATTTTTTTTTTCATTTTAGGATCTCACCGTTCAGAATTGATAGGAAATTTACTTAAAAATACATTTGATCCACAGTTTCTCCCATTATAGCAATTAGCACACTTCTTGTTGTTGCTACTCTCCATACTTACTTAGCATATTTTCCTATATTTCTTATAACTTTATTTCAACCAATAAAAATGTTTCAAATAGTTTTGTACATATTTGTCTATTCAATGGCTATTGAAAAGCCAATGAAATTGTGTGATGAATGCTAATATTATTCAAAAATTGGTTGACGCTATGAAACCTCTGTTTTGATTTAGTTATTCTTTTGAGATTTGGTTAAGATTTATGCGAGTTAGAAATAATGTCTGGAGTTAACTTAACACATGTTAAGATTTGTATTAAGGCCGTATTACAAATTCATGTGTTAATTTACTAATTACAATAAAAAATAACAGGTGTCGTTAATAAAATCACTTACCAAACATACACAAGTGAATTAGAGCCTCTATCTCAAACACACAAAACAATCACGTTGATACGGAGGAACTTAATCAACTCAAAACAATTATCAAACACAGAAATTCAATAGAAATGGAGAAGATAGTGAAAGTCAGTTTATAACAAAGCAAAATGTAGTTTGAAAATTGTGGTTTGTGAATGTCAAACTGTAATGCTACCAACATTCATATCGCAACTATTTTTTTTTGCAATTGTGGTACCTTGGGACGTAGTGACTTTGCAAAATGGCTGTTAGTAAAATAGACCTTGTTGTAAGGAACGTAAGGTTGTATTTTGACAGTTTACTTTATGAACCCTTTTCTTGTATGGATGTGTCTACCCACTGGGTTAAACTGTGATTTCTAATATGTGATAATTTAAAACCGTTATATTTGTATGTTTGTACTATTTTTTTTGTAGTTACTCATTTAAATAAATAATAAATAAATATCCTTGGACATTTCACACAACGCCATCTCGTCCCAAGCTAAGCAACTTAATGCTTGTGTTATGGTAACGAGATGGATGATAATAATACATACACAAAATAATACATATTATAGATAGAAAAACACCCAGACCCGGAACAAATACTTGTAGGTCGTATAAATATTTCTTCCGTGCGGGGATCGAACCCGCGACATGCTGCGCAGCAGTCGATCGCTCAACCACTGCGCCAACCGTGTTGTTTAGTTTTATACAAGTGATTATCTGGACTGTGATTAAAATCGGAGTTGGAGTGCTACAATATATAGCACTAAAACTGCATATCGTCACAACTTATAACGCAAATCATAGTTAAGCATATCCTATTTATATTATTATAACTATTTACACTGATTTATTAAATCTTATATTTGTAAGAGTTAAACTGAGATTTTTCAATATATTTATTTTAAGGTTGATTAAGACTGATAATAATTTAAAAACTGTTTTAATATGTTAAATAATAACAAGTGTGATTTTATAATATATAATAATAGTATTTACTGTATTTAATATTATATAAGGTTGATTATCTGTTATTGGCTGGACTGTGATTGAAGCTTGAAACTTCTAATAAATGCTTTGATTAATCATGTCGTGGGAAAGAAAATAATATTTTAATTTTAATTGTCGTGGAGGTAGCGGGAACTAATGTATGAAAGGTTATTTTTCGAGAACAATGGGTTGTGGATGTATGGGAATAAGCCACACCGTTTACCGTGTTTGCGCGTAAGTAGTAGTATAATCAACACGAACAATGACCGTGACTGCGCAATAGACTATTTATATGTCTCATCGTCGGAGAAATCAAGTCTACCTCTTCTAGCCTGCCTCTTGCTTTCCTTCTATTATCTTTTACGACACTCCCATGATAGTATTAGTTGCTGACATTGTGCATTCTAAGTTGGTCACCACACGGAACATAATATAGGAACATGATTGTTTTATTTGCTACATAGATTGCTAATATATGAATGTTGCATTGCAGGGTGTGCTACGCGTTCGGCGGGATCATTAAGGAGCAAGTGACAGACATAACGCCCACGTTCCTCACGCAGCACGTCATCTCCACGCTACGACAGGCTGACGACCTCGCCACACAGGTACTGCTTCAATATCTATCTGTAGACTTGTCTGTAGGGCTTTCTCGATTTAATAATTTATTTTGTAGAGGACACTTAGAAATTGTCAAGACCTAAGATGAAATATTATACAATTCAAAATACTACAGTCTCTCACCAGTTCGGAACGCGACCTCTGCTGAGCAGTTTTGGGAAGAATCTCGGAGGATATGTATTTTTGTATTAATTTAGCGGTTCTATTTGAAATAAAGTCTAGCATTCATGGTCCATTTTGCACTTGATTACTATCAAGCTAATTTTCCGTGAGTAGCTTCATTTTGATGAGACGCCCAACAATTTTCTGTACGAAACACTCGATTGTAGTAGGTAAAATGTCGATTTGATGGTTCTCAAATATTTATTACTACTACTACTCCTCAGTCTATAAATGACCCACTGCTGACAGACCTCTTCTCATCAAATAATTATTAGTAACCATCTCTAGATTGTCTGCGTGGTGACGGATTTAGAATACATAGTGTCACCACCCTATTCGGTCCCTATTCTATCTCGCATTCGTTCGCTCTCACAGCGATAAAACTCTGGAACGCGCTGCCTCTTGACATTAGGCAATACCATACTAAACTCTCTTTCAAGCGTAAATTGAGACACCACTTTTTACAACCACAGCTTCAAATTTAAAAATTGATTGACTCCTTTCTGATGTACTTTACATGTCATCATCAGTATATATTAATGTATAATTTTTATTTATGTATATATTTATATATTATGTATCTTATTAGTATATATTTTATTAAGTATTTATGTAAGCAAATTTTAGTTTACATTTCTATCGTAGGTACCCCATTTATTCTCTCTCTCTCTAACTCGAAGGTAGACTGGTAGAGAATGCCGCAAGGCATAAGTCCGCCTTATGTAACCTGCTGCTGTACATGAAGAATAAATAATAGTATATTTCATTACAAGTGCGGAAAGGCTGTCATTGCAAAGAGTTCCGACAAATGTCTACCCGAGCCGAGGCGCAGCCGAAGGCGATAGTTGACAGTCGGAACAAGTTGCAATGACAGTTCCGCACGTGTACTGAAAGACTATTTTTAATACAGTTGCGAAAAAAATAAGCAATTTAATAAAATAATAAAAACACAATAAACTCAACTAACTAATCATTTCTGAAAAATGGCGCTGACCGTAGAATATAAACAGAGATTGTTTTTTCTTCACCCATTCTGGTAGGCAAAAGGAACAATGCCAAGACTTCAGTAGAATTTTTTTATTGATATGAAATGAAATTTATTGAGATGAAATGAAACTCATTCAATCAAATCATTAAATCTTATATTGAAAGAAATAAGTACGTAGTTTCTTTTTAGAAATATACGTATTTGCATGAATCATAAAAACTTGTATGTTTTTTTTATAGTAAAAACTTCATGGTTGGTTTTTCCTTATAATAGACATTATTTTGACAGTTGGGAAAGAAAACGCATTAGTGCGGGAATGGTAAAAAAAAAGCACGCGTGTGTCTGTGTAATAGCCCACTTCCCGAACGCTATACGTCCCTGAAATATGCTACTTTTTGAGCAACTGTATTAAAAATAAATAAAATAATTCACTAAATTATTCGGAAAAATGAATTTGTTCCACAATCATGGCCATCATAAATGAGTCCTGAACAGGTGCTGGCGAGCAGCGGCTGCGCGTCGCAGGTGGCGCAGATGCCGGTGGTGCTGGTGCCGGTGCACTTCGACCGCGACGCGGCCGTGCGCGCCGCCTCGTGCCTGCGCTCGCTGGCGCTGCGCCCCTTCCTCACCAGCGACTTCATGACGGGCGTGGCGGCGCTGCCGGGCTCCGACGCCATGCCGCAAGACGTGAGTGCCCTTTTAAAGGCACATGACTAGATTCATGTTATAGTTCCATGCTCAATTTGACCACAGACTTAACCAATAAACAAATGAGTATGTATGCATGTGTGGTACAAATACACGGTAGTGTGTGTAATGTTGTTTTTATTTGTTCAATATATTTTTTATGCATTAAAAAAATAGCGATCTGCTTTCCTGCTCTATATAAACTACAGTGTGGAAATTTCATACTCCTCTACGCAATTTTCGTATAAACAAAGTACAAACGGGTACAACATTTTTGCTTCACATATTTGTATATAGATTATTATGTTTTAGTGTGAAGTAGTTATTGATGCCACTAGGATGCCTGCTTGATGATAAGCAGATACCAAGGATATTTGTAACACCGGACAATGAACATCACCCAAGGTTATCTTATTTGGCCGCGGTATCCTGACGGTCCTTCCCCAATTGGGCAGCGCCACCGAGCGATTGGTAGTCCGCTTTGCCCTACCCGTCATTTTAACTTGGTTTGTTCTTTTGCAGGTTGTGGACAGAATGCGCAAGGAACTAATGACTGTTCCAGGCATCTCTCGCGTTTTATACGACCTCACCCCGAAGCCGCCCGCCACCACCGAATGGGAATGATCGTAGCGATTGCGCACTACTACTTTTATATATTTTTTACTGAACGAACGCACCCAGGGCAGTGGTCGGTTTTGTTTCGGAACGCAGCCGGTCGTTGAACCGATTGTGATATGCCAATCGATTATTTCATTCGCGTAATGGGATTGTTGATCCGATTACGCGAAATTACAATTAGATCCATTTGGTCAGGCGATAAATATGGTTCACTTCTGTGAAAATACTTCCAAAAATCTCGTAACATAAGTTTTTACTGTTTGCCACTATGAAATGCGTAACAAACTTACGTATTAACAAAGACATTGTAGGTATAGTTTCGGCAGAGTAACCGTTTCTAGCAATAGGCAATTTGAAATTCATGAAGTGCCTAATTCATTACCAAATCTTGTAAATGATAAATCACTATTCTATCTCCCAAGTTTGCAGTTTTGCTTTATTTCAGTGAAGTAATTTTGAGTTTTCTATTGAATAGAATGTTTCTTTTTGTTTTAACTTTTCATTTACAAAGTCTGCTTCACCATTGGCTAATTTGTGGTGCATATTTTAATTGCATCTCTAATTGTCTACTTAAAAACCATAGAATTGCTACTACCCTAATGAAAAATACGATCATCATGGATGGGGATTGATGTTTCTGTGCTACCCCAACATTACCTAAGTGTGAAGATGCAAATTTTGGTGAAGACCACTGCCCAATCAGTTTTGTAAATACATTGGTGTCACATGTTATTGTTAGCCCCACAGATCAGTTTTATAACATGTAGTAATTTATTGTCAAAGGCTGTGTAAAAAATTATAAAGAATTGCCTACATTATTCCCAAGTCAAGGTTGTTATTGATGAATCTTGTATGAAATCGAAGACACATTGTGTTTTATGGAATGGTTCAGTGTTATTGACTGGAAGTTTCATAATAAAATTATATTATGCTTTATTTTTATAATGTATTTTATTTTCTGATAAATCCTTATAAAAGTTTAAATAAGTAAAATAGCTTAAAATTATCTAACTTAGCTGGTGCATGTACATACATAATACCTAGTATTGTCAAGTTAAAATGAGTGCACATTAATATAGCATTATTTTTAAAACAGCACTTCTCATGTAAGAAAAGAACATGCTAATATTCACCAATATGTCACAGTGTAGTGTGCTGTCTATGCAAGATTAATTTAGTCTGCAAACTTAATTATCAGTCTGATATTGGATACATTAAGGATCTTAAAATGCTAGCTATCCGGTACCAATAAATTGATATTCTTTCCAGCAGTTATTTGGCCCCCTATGAAAGTTTCTTCTTCACCTCTAATAGACAAACCTGCAGAGAGACTTGTCACTTTCTTTTCCCTTAGCATAGGAGCCTTCTCCCATCTAGAGCTTCTGCAATTACTACAGGAATGCAAGGGTATTAGTTCTAGAGATACTGTTCTGTTACCACAATCAGCACACTTGAAAAACCTTTTGACAGTGTCCAAGACTTTGAGAGGATGCCTTTCATCCTTGCACAGTTGGGCTGCTGAAAACGCTGTGTACTTGCATTTGACACATCTGACAGCTTTACAAGCCATCTTAAAAGTGTTCAACATTTTCTCCTCCATTTGCTCTTTCTTTTCCAGCTTGTGGAAATATTTCTCCTGCTCATCATCATCATGTTGTTGAATCAAGTTCTGGTGAGCTGATGTGGCTTCCAGAATTTTCTTGAATCTCTCTGACATCACTCCTTTGGTCTTCAGCTGTGACACAGCTTCTTCATTAGGTTTAGACTTTTTGCAGTCATTTTCATCACTGCTTGAGCTGTTTAATTTTTCTAAAGCCCTTTTCTTTCCTGATGCTGAGCCTTTAATGTTATTTGGGTCTACCTTTTGGAGTCCACCGCTTTGTTGTATAAGTTTTATGGCATTTACTTTTGCCCTTTCTGCCGCCTTTTGTCCAAAGGACATAGTTAAGTCTATGGTGCCACTGCCTTTTAATCCAAATCCTTTACCCAGTTTTGGTGAACTGCAAACTTTATCTGCTAAACTTGAATTCTGTGTATTTCCAATGTGCTGGCTTGAACTGGTCAATTTGTTAAGCCTCTCTGTGTCACTAGTTCTTTGAGATGAGGGACTATGTAAAATTCCATTACTCTTCATGGGTCCAGCCCCATAAGGTGCCTTGTTCGTCATAAATTTATCTCCCTCCGATTTGAAATAATCACTCAATGACATCAACCTGTTTTGATCTTTCTCTTTAATCTTCTTCTGGTTACCAGATGGCAGGGCAGAATATGCCTTGCCACCATAAATGACTGTGCTTTTCCCAAGCACCTTATTCTGCAGGTTAACAAGACCCTTCCCCATTGTTGATGACTGTAACTCTTGACGCTTTGAAAATTTCTGGTATTCCTGCTTAATATGATAAATGCAGTGTTCACACTGACTCAAGTTAACAAAAGCTGTACAGGGCTCTCCATTTTTCTTTCTGCTTTTGCAAACTCCCAAATCTTTTGATTGTCCCAATATCATCACCCTTTCGGGGTTGTCAACGCTGAGGCTGGCCTGATCAGCACTGTTTTGGGACCTGTCCAGGACATTAGGATTTAAAACTGCAATAACTGTACCTTCTGCAGTTTTCCAAAGATCATTGTAAGCTTTACGAAAAAGGAACATAGACACTGTCTTCATATCATCTTTAAGGTCACTGAGAGTCCATATAACAAACTGATTACCTTTTTGAGACTGCTTCACAGCACTCTTCCTGACTATTACTCCTCCTATTACCCAGTCTTTGGATAAGTCTTCATTTTCCACATGTCTTTTAACCCTTAACATATTTATAGCTTCTCGGCCATGCATTCTGTCTAACAGTGCTGAACTTGACACTAGAGGTTTGGTGATCCGTATACCAAATATGGGGTCTGTATAAATATCAGAAGGTGGTGGTTTCTTAGTTTCTGGTGCACAAAGGAAATTTTTTACTCTCTGCTCCGAACTCACCGATTTCTGCGTTTTGAAACTGTTACGGGCTACTTTAGCATCTATATTCGTTTGTCGTAATCTCATCTCAAAATCGATGTTTCTGTCGCGCTGCTCTTGCTGTTGATTATCGAGCATTTTTTTCACAACTGTTCCATAATCATTGTACTTACGTTCAGTGTAATTTCTCTTCTCTTCATCATCAGACGAATCCGTATCACCATCGTGAATGGCAGATATTTTTGCCGATCCATTGTTTATAGCTTCTTCGACAACGGTCTCCAGGTTACTGCTGTTCGCAGGTTGAAAGATGTTTACTTCGTGTAAATGCGTAGGTTTCTCTTTGAACGTCGTCTCAGTGACATCTAAATCGGCACATAATAGTTCTTCTAGCTGTGATAATTCGTCGTTTTCGTCCATTCTTAAGAATTTAGTCACTAGAACAATATAATCTGATTATTAATATAGCCAACCAGTACAGTACGTCAATGTCGTCAATAAATAATTTGGCGGGAACGTAAAGCAATCGAAAATCAGCTGTTCCGTTCACTGTCAGTGTCATTCACATTCACAAATTCCATAGATAATAGACTTTTTTTTAAACTTTGTCGTATTCGTACGCCTTGATTTTTTACTTTATCACAGCGATGTCTATCACAAAAATTTAAGATTGTTTTTTGCTTAGGTTCTTTAAAAGACTAAAAGGGAGAGGACCCTAGAAAGATATAGCCTCCGTAAGAATGGAATTATGGGGTAATGTAATATTTACTCTCACCCTTCGTTTTGTAAAACCTACTCCTACTCTTACCATCATAATGAGTCACATTATGCTAAGTGATCATCACTGCTCATTTATACCTACCTTTAAAAAGAAAGTTATTGCAGAATATTATGCGTACTCTTGTAGCAAATAGGTAACCGCTTTCAGTTCAAAAAGGAAAAGTTTCAATCTTTACTACTGACACAATAGTCAAGTAAATTGGTGGGCTAATGCTATGAAATATTATATGAATGTAATTAGATCGCCATGCCCTTTAATTTTATTAACTTGAAACCTGCAGAGCAGAGGTAGAGAGATTGTCTATGATTTGATATACGGCCGGCCAGACTGCGGAGTGTAAAGTTGAAATAATATTTATTTAATTTTGCTCTTCAATAGTTTGTACTCAATAATTTAATAAATCGTTGAATTGTTGTGCGGTCACAGATAACTTTATTATGGCAGGTAATATTTTGGTACATTTACACGGTCTATGGAATGGTTGAATCGTAGTTAAAATGTGTTGTTTTTACTCAGACAATACGAGTCCACCACCTGCAGAAAACGGTAATGAGGCAATGGAGTGCGATGGAGCTTCACCGCCTCCACCCGCGACTCCGCCGCCAGCGGAAGAAGACACTCAAGAACTTATCGTAGTGAATGAGGAAACTACAGAACTGGACCTGAATCACGGCCGGATTGGAAAAATTGAGAACTTGGAGCCCTTGAAGAAATTGGAGAGGTATTATCTATATATTTGTATATTATATACACATAATAAACAATCGACTACATTACAACAACTATTGTAGATACTGTTGATGACAGATGAAAGTAATAGGAACAAATTGTAAAAAAATTACACTGTAGATCTCTAATTAATGTGATTCTTGCTTGACTGTATCTCCCCAAATAGACACTTATCAATTGTGTATACTCGTTTTGTCATAATTGTTTTGTTAGATTATTGCCAGACTGAACTTTTAACTCATTCTTATAGTATTACGAAATGATGAATTATTTCTTGGAGCCCTTGAAGAAATTGGAGAGGTATTATCTATATATTTGTATATTATATACACATAATAAACAATCGACTACATTACAACAACTATTGTAGATACTGTTGATGACAGATGAAAGTAATAGGAACAAATTGTAAAAAAATTACACTGTAGATCTCTAATTAATGTGATTCTTGCTTGACTGTATCTCCCCAAATAGACACTTATCAATTGTGTATACTCGTTTTGTCATAATTGTTTTGTTAGATTATTGCCAGACTGAACTTTTAACTCATTCTTATAGTATTACGAAATGATGAATTAGAGTTTTATTAGAAATATTCTTAAATTACATGGTGGGTAAATTACCTCCTGCTGGCCAGTTGCTGCTCATGCTGGCCAGACAGTTTAGAAGTAAGTTCACAGTTATTACTTTTTAAAGGTCACACAACGGATTGATATTATAAAACAAATTGAAAAGCTCTGTTGTTATGCTTTTATGAGACCATTGTTCATTTTATTCTCATTTATATAAAATACTTAAAGACATATGTTGGCCAAGGAAATGAGTAAAACTAAAACAAAGCCTACATCACTATCACTACATAGTATAAAACAAAGTTGCTATCATCTGTCCATCCCTATGTATGCTTAAATCTTTAAAACTATGCAACGGATTTTAAAGTGTTTTAGTTGTAGATAGAGTGATTCAAGAGGAAGGTTTATATGTATAACACATGCTTAAATGTTGATGTTCATCATGGCACCCGTGCGGTCGCTATTAAATATATAAATTAGTCTCCATTAAAAAATACCAGTAGTATTTTGACTTGTGTATGATTTTGGTACAATATCTAAGATGAGTCATCACAGTTTATCATTTTCCTCCTTTTTAACTTTTTAGTCTATGGCAAATGCATATTCCTAAACATATGAAATGATTTTGAATTCATTTTCTTTTTAATTGGTTAATGCATAATTCAGCTGTTTCAGAAAAAAGAGTAAAGAAAAAAAAATCTCAGTATGTTTTATTTATTTGCAGACTGTATCTGAGGTGGAATCTTATCAAGAAGATTGAAGGACTGGATACATTAAGCACATTGGTTGAATTGGAACTTTACGACAACCAGATTGTGGTCATTGAAAATTTGGACAGTCTTGTCAATTTGGAGTAAGTTCTTTTGTTAATAGCTCCATTTTTATCCTCTTGTACAGATGAAGTGAACATGTCTTCATAAATACCAAACAGAGAGTGCCAGAATATGACAGCAACAAAAAATTATAACAACTAAATTAAAAGTATTGCTCAAATTACGACATTTGCCATAGCTAGAGAAGTTAAATTATCCCTGAAGGGTAGAATTTGGGGCAATTATTGATTTAGTATATTATATTATTGCAATGGCTTGGCTTTTGATATCAAATCTTGCTTAATTTTAATGCATAGGTCTTATCTATTTCTTACCTGACAATCCATAGGGATTGTGGGAATATGTGTGTGTAAACATAGGTATACACACACACCAACAACACTAGTTGCCACATCTATATAAGGGCCTCCGCGCATTATGCGGCCAGGCCGCGCGGCCAAGTCGCGGCGGCCAACTAATTCTTCTACGATGTATATAGCTGCGCGCATTACGCGGCCAGGTCGCGCGGCCATGTTCTTAAGTACAGTCCCTGCCAATCTTTAAGGCCGTTCTGAATGTAGCCGTGGGTACGAACTTGCGCATCGTACATTTACGGGTGAAAAACGGCGCACGCGGGCTTGCCCTGCCTCCCCACCCCGCGTACGTCCCGCTGATACCTGAATTGTGTTGTGTGCAGCGTAATGTTTCTTGCCGGCTCTTCTCTTTAAAGCAGCATTCCGAACCGATGGTAGTTTCAGCATGAATGTGGGTGTACGTAAGGGTTGTGGGAGATCAAGAGAGGTGGATGGATTGTAAGAATGAGAAATTGTATGAAATGTGTATGAAAGGTGTGACTAGATATGACGACCGATAGTAAAACCTACGTAAATAAAGTTCATTTTGAGTTTGAGTTTGAATGAGGCTACATTTAGAGCGGCCATAAAGATTGGCGGGGAATGTACTAACATAACGTAATTTTTGTTCTTCCAGGATTTTAGATCTATCTTTCAATAGAATAAAAGAGATCACAGGCCTAGGGAGATTACTTAATCTTAAAAAGCTATTCCTTAGCTCCAACAAGATAACAGAAATCAAGAATGTAAATCACTTCCCAAAATTGGAGCTTTTAGAATTAGGAGATAACCGTTTGAGGGTTAGTATACATTTCTTACTTGCATATTGCAACTGTATTAGATATCAATGATATTGAATATTGAATCATAGTGCGTATTTCACAACTTTTGATTTTTTAGGAGATAAAGAACCTAGAAGGCCTGAAGACACTCAAACAACTTTACCTAGGCAAAAACAAAATATCCAAGATACAAAATCTGGATGACCTGGCTGCGTTGGAGATCTTGGTGCTACAAAGCAATCGTATTACTAAGATTGAAAACTTGGATAACGTCACAAATTTGGACCAATTGTACATATCAGAGAATGGGGTCACTGCTATAGAGAACTTGGACAACCAAGTCAAGCTGCAGACACTGGACTTGGCAATGAATAGAATAACGGTCATTGAGAATATTAATCATATGTGCGATCTAGAGGAGTTGTGGGTAAGTCTCCATAAATCACCATGGATTTAGAATACATAATATTGCCACACCATTCCATTTTAAGGGAAATGGTAAGGGAAAAAATCTAAGAGAAGGAAGACTTGATGCAAAACCGTATGCCAACCCATCTAACGAGTGTGGCACAGTAGGCTTATTTCCTTCCATGTATTTGGAAGAGGTAGTGGGTCATTTATGGGCTGAGTAGTAGTTGTAGTAAGTGATATTCTGAAAGAAAGTCCTAGAACATACAGCTATTTTATACTACTAAATAATTGTCTATCATTATTTTACTTTACCCCAACGAAATACAGGGTTGAAATACGAAATACAATTTGACGTGTCTGTATGACAGAGATGATTATTATCATCGTCTGCTCAGGAAGATAATGCCACATATGGTTTCTAATTGAAAATGAATTTTGATTTATTAATGTTTAATTTTAAGAGTAGTGACTTTTCAGTTACAAAGCAAAACTATACTGTGTGCCACATACCTTAAAGTCCGTTTTTGGCAACTAAGTTAACAGGCTGCTTCTGTGCCGACGCTTGATAATTTGCACCGCCCTTTTTTGGTTAATTTCAGTTGAACGACAACCAAATATCAGACTGGTCTTCCGTCGAATACCTCAAACAAAACAAGAAACTGGCGACGATATACCTTGAGCGCAACCCTCTCGCGTCAGATCCGACTTATAGGAGGAAATTAAAGCTCACCCTGCCCTCGCTTCAGCAGATCGACGCGACATTGTGTAGATAAGAGATTTACTTTAACTTGTATAGTGTAGTGTAGATCGGCTGGTGCGATTGGCGAATACTTTTTGGCCACCGTTTTTCAGTCTTAACAAATTATGATGGCATTAGACCAATTTCCATTTCCCCCATTTCAAATTGGTGGAGGCCTCTCTCAGCAGTGTGATATTTATCAGATGCAATAAAGCCACCATGCAATAAAGTTATATCATACAGGATTTCGAAAAGTCACTGTTTTTGTCACAAGTATTTTATTTCTAAAAAAATCTGCAATAGATAAAAGATTGAGAGATTGCAGCTGTTAAATGTGATAATGAAATCATTTAATTCTTGCTAAAAATTTACCTACACAAATTTAAGTATGCATTTATTGCCATTTTTACAAGACGTAATGGCGTCCTACTCATCAGTTGGTTTATACACATTGCTACGGTAGCTACATTAACTTATTTGAATGTCACTTCAACTCTGTCTCGTGACTATTAGCAGAAAGGGATAGATCATATTACACTGGTTGGTTGTAACATATTATTAAACTACTTACCGTCGTTGACTGTAAAACAAAATACATTGCTTTTTATTTCATACACTTCATTTCCCATATGTATTCTATCCCTTTCGTAACCATGTAATAGAAAAAGACGTAATGAGATTGAAATTAGTACAGGCCGTATCTATTTTATTAATAATAGGTAGAGTATTTACCTTTCTTTATGTCAACATCATTCATAAATCTATAGTTCACTTCTATCCGCACTGTAATTTACTTCCTATACGTTTAGGTAAATATACCTTAACTATTCTGAACATTGGTGATAGTTTATGAAATAGTATACCTATAATAATATATGTTTGATGGACAATGTATTTTTATATACCTATCTAAAAAGTATAAGATTATTTATCTATTGAGGTACATCAGATTAAGTATATTTTAAATATCGTTTTATTGTGTGTATGTCATAGTAAAGTTACGTACGTATGTTGTTATATTTAGTTGCAAAAATGCATTTGGTATGTTAGTCTATAGTCTTCGTTTGAATGTATTTTGAGCAGCGATTGGTGGAAAATCACGTGCGGTCCATATATACAATTAACTAGATAATAGGTTTTCTGTCCAATTTTTAAGACCGATAAAAAACATGTTTAAATAAAGTTTTGCAGATGAATTAATTTACATTAAGGAAAACCTTATTTTATAAAAAAAATTACAATCACTGTCGTCAAATTATGCAATTACCAATTACTTCTATTTTTCTTGTATGATAATGTTGTGTGGAAGTTTCTTGACATTTTCTACAATTAAAATACAGTTTCAGATCAGAGACACTGACTTGGCTATCTGAATCGACACACTGTTAAATAAAAAAAAAAAAAAAAAAAAAAAATACTCAAGTGCCTCTTAACATTGTCCAATAAAATAAAAAATACACATTATATACTTAGCACAAATGTTCTCGCAAACACTGGTAAAAATAATTTTAAATAATGTCTTAATTTGTTGAGGATAACTTTCACCCTGTATAATTTTACATATCAGTGGGTGTGTGTGCAAAATTTCGCTAAATCCTTATCTTGCAATGTACCTATGATTGGTTGTTCGGGTTGAATGTTGGAAGGGCAGTACTGGCAAGAATAATTCGACGACCGGACCGGAAATGGTATATATACATGTATATATACATGTTAATATTGTTGTTAAAGTTGGATTGTACAAGCGGTTGATAAATACAGTTGACGGTAAACGAAATGTTAAATTTAGGTTTATACACGAATTGAACATTTTCTGTATTTGGGAGCTTGCAATGAACAATGTGAATGTTATATTGAGTGTTGTGAAATAAAATTCTGGTAAAAATAATGGCCTCTGTATTCCGTTAAAGCAAATTCTACTACATTACATCCCGAATTCAGATAAAACACATATGTAAGAATTTTATTTTGAATTTATCGGTTGTATAGTTTGATAGCTTCCCCAGCCCATTCCATTCGCCGGTGTCCTACGAGACGGTGAGGGAAACAGAGAAACTAGACATGTATTGGACGTAAGGAAACCATATGCCAGGCCGGGCAATATTCCATTACTACATAATCCTCTGGGAGGTAAATTAATGGGCATTTTTAAAAAAGTTTGTAGGATAGTAAATCACCCTTTCCGGTGGTTTCGTAACATTATGATGTTAAAACAGGAATTATATTTCTTTCTACCTGTGGACGTTTTCTGAAAACAAATCTTAAACTATATTATTGTTTTATAATAAACATAAAAAAACTGTGTAAATTACAAAATAAAACCTAAAAGCAGCGCTGGCCATACGAATTCTTTGTGTCCAACCCCTTCTTGAAAACATTGAAATAGAATAATTTGTTTTTATTCTTCATAGAGGTCCTACCTAAATGTTATGTTTTTAGAACGAATTTGAGCAATGGCATTAAATTTAAATCTCTATATCATAAGAAAGGCACAGAAAATAATATTATTTTTTAATTTTATTGTGTCCACAACAATTACATGTAGTGGAAATTCCAATTCCTACATAGTCACGGTGATTTTAATATGATGCGAACTTATACGTTACAAAATAGGATTGTTTTTCAATGGCAACATTATAGTCCTGTGATCTTCACCATTCTGCTTTCGGATTCTTTTTCAATGGCAACATTATAGTCCTGTGATCTTCACCATTCTGCTTTCGGATTCAATCGACCAATCAAATTAATTCAAATGTGACACAATAAACAGTTGGAAGCGTCACGGTACGGTTTTCATTTGTGCTGCTCCTAATAGTGACGTCTTTTTTAAAGTAGAATCAGTTTAATTTATTGTTTTGTTAAATATGAATATTTAACTAATAAATGACAAACTAGCACTTGTTATATTAAAATCTTTTTTTTAGAATAGCTACAAATGTTATTCATATTACTGCAATCGAGGAATCGTCACATCCATTGGTCACGTGATATACATACAAAATATGAAAAAAAAATGGGAACTCTTATTTCGTCCCGGACAAACTTTTTGAAAAATGCCCTAATAATACCCTCACTCAGATTGGAGAGGACCGACTCTGCAGTGGCTTATCTAAGCGCCGAAATGAGTGGTGTTGATTTCAAACCGATAAAACGACGTGTATAATATAAAAAATGACAAGAGTTACGGTAAATGACGTCCCGTATTTACCACATTATGCCAACATCGAGAAAAGCTAAGACATAAAACTATTACTATTGTGGAGTTACGAAACATAAGTTTTGTAGGTACATGTAGGTAATAGGAATACGCTCGATGAAGTTTAATTTTTTTAACTTGATGTTCAAAACCGATCTTTGTGTGAATGAGCATCACGTAATTAATTTATTGTCAACTAGCGATCCGCCCCGGCTTCACACGGGTGCAATATTGACATATAAACCTTCCTCTTGAATCACTATCTAATAAAAGAAACCGCTTCAAAATCCGTTGCGTAGTTTTAAAGATATAAGCATACATGGGGACGGACAGACGACGGCGACTTTGTTTTATACTATTTGACAATAATTGAATCAACGACCCCTCGTCCCAATCTCCCCTGTGTTCCCTGCGTAGCGCTGCGGGATCTAGCAAACTGCTGGGCAATAAAAAATGCAACTTTAATTCCCTATGGTTCGTTTTAGCCCCGCTCCCCCTACCCAGGTCTACATTTGCATGTTCAGGTAACACAGAAGAACCAATATACAAGTTGCTGCTGTAGATCGATTGAGGTCTGCACTTCCCACTTGTCTTCTTTTGACTTCCGCGAGATCTGTTCTATAGAAGCAAATAGTTTGAACGGTTGGGACGGGATATTGCAGCGATGGCATGTTTGCAGGCAGTCGTGGACTCCCCAAGCAGCCCCCGCGTCCGTAAGCCCAGCCCCCCGGAGCGCCGTCACTCGATCCTTAGGAAGTCTGTCTACAACTGTAAATAACCTGCCACTATGTTAGTAGTATAAAAGTTTGTAAACGAATATCGCCATTAAACCTATCTTAATTGAAATAAGCAGATCTTTCTCATCGTTTCATCCGACTACAGTTTAAGAAACGTGTTGCTATAACACACCTCCACGCGTCATCAAATCGTACCTCGACCTATTCGTAACCTACCTACCTATATTCTTTTACTGTTGCCTATTTAACTTTTCTGATAAGACGGAGGATTCAAGTTGACCTTGATCCAACTAGCTTCGCTCCGTATACGAACCGGCTCAGCTCATTTCCATTAAAACTTGCTTTATTTTGTATGAATATATCACATTCCGACTGCAACCCAAGCTGCTAACACGTCACCATGAAATCTTTCATAGAATACACCCCTGATACAGATTTTCCCATCGAAAATCTACCGTACGGCGTCTTCACGTCACCGAAAAACGTAAGTTGAATATATTTTTTCTTATAATTTCGCAATATGAATTTATTAATCTCGTTTGTATTGACTTAGTGATATGGATTATAGTCCCGATAGCAGTTTTCATTTGGACTGTATGCTCTTGTTTTGACATTGTAATTACAACCTGCCTAAATTTAATTGTCGTAGGCCGCGTATCATTTTGACAAAGTCTTTGGCTTTATAACTTCGTTGCATTATTATGCATGTATGCTCAGCTCATTTGTTTCGTTCTGTATGCTAGTGATGGATGCCGTGAGCGCTGGCATTTTATCGCCCCACAATCGAAAGGTTAATGGGACGAAAGTATCGTAAAAATATTGTGGTTGAGTTAGAGTTACGATAACATTATAGAATATATTTTACTAGATATCAAATATATAAACTATGGATACTTAGTATATTCTAATTCCGAAAAGGTGATAGTAAAATTAATCAAATTTTGTAGGTATTGTTTCAGTGCAATGATTTTATTTGTTGTGAACATATTAGTAGTTACTTCAATAGTCCATAAATTAGTCTGAGTTTAGTTTTCTCTGTAATTTTTTTTTTACTTTTAAAGTACCTGTACCTAGTGATGTGATATATTACGTTCCTTGGTTAAGAACCTATTGTATTAGTACATTTTTTTGTACAGTCCTCGCCAATCTTTATTACCGCTCTGAATGTAGCCGCATTACGCTGCGCACAACACAATATCAGGTATCAGCGGGACGTACGGGGGGCGCGGCGGCAGGGCACGCCCGCAGCCGCCCTTTTGCCCCCGCTAGCGTCGTCGCCACCCGCGGTTTAGTGTGAGTGAGCTATGTCGTATTGGTTATGAAATGTACGATGCGCAAGTTCCATCAGCAAGAGCGGCCATAAAGACTGGCGGGGACTGTACGTACTATGTAATCCATAAAGTATTATTAAATAAATTAACATTGTGCTAACAAAATGCAAACAAGTTAATAATAAACTTGTTTTTAGAGCGAGAAACATATCGGAGTGGCGATCGGTGATTGGATCTTGGACTTAAATGTGATCTCAAATTTATTTGACGGACCATTATTGAAGAGCAAGCAGAATGTATTCAAGGTATTACAACTAACAGGGTATTATTGAGGTAATCTAGCGGAGAGAGTATCGAGCAACGTCTGGTTTAGTCGAATCTTTGATTGTGCTATCACATTTTTATAAAAGCACTAGCTGCTCCCCGCTGTGTCACCCGGGGGGGCTGTTGATGAAATTTATTATTTGAAAAAAAAACCTTCCTTGATAAATGGTCTATCCAACACTGAAACCTAGCTAAATTCACCGAAAATCTGGATGTCAAAGAAGTTTAATCTCCCTCCACAAGAGGGGCCTTGTCTCAACAGTGGGTCAGTTAGGTGTGAACGAAAATAGTCATCAGTGTGAACTATACTTAATTACCTCAACTACGCGTAGGTAGAACCTTCGGCCGTATATATAACATAAATAATGACGTCTACAAGTTGTGTTGCAAACTTGTAAACAACTTATTAGCATAAATCATAATTTACTAGCACGTCTATAGCGTTCGTATGAAGTAACCAGCAGGCATTATTGTTTAAATATGTATGTATATCTCATTCTAAAAAAAAAAAATTCCTAGACGTCCTTAAAACCAACATTTATTTGGTCTCCAATGCAAGTCTAGATAAGATCACTTTACTTACATCTGTACCAAAAAACTCCCTAAAAAACATACTAAGAATTAAGTATATGAATGAGGTCTTCTGTCCCTGTTGTGATGGATTTACAATACGCAGTGTCGCCAACCCTAAGGCTGTGGAGTGAGGTGGCCATAGGCAAAAAATCTGCATATGAAGCAACATTTTGATACTAAAACCGGGTCCACTGCTGAGGTCGGCCACACAGGAAACAAATTCTAGGAGACCCACCTAACTTATTTAATTATTCATTGGCTGAGGTGATGGTCATGTTTTTTTCATCAGGAACAAACCCTCAACGCCTTTATGGGCCTCTCGAGACCTCACTGGCTTGAGGCACGTGAGACGCTGCAGAAACTTCTGGACGTGTTGTGCCCGACATTACAAGAAAGTGACCTGAAACAGAGGTATACCAAATGCACCGAAATTTGTTTTGCGCATTTATTAAACTTTGGGGGAACGTATTCTTGTGGTGGCTGGATGTCACTAGTGCGAGTTATTTTTTTTTGCCTTGCAATATACATATATGTCGGAGATAGCGACGGCTGAGCGATAGAGTCGTCATCATCTTGACTTGGTACGAGGTTTATTACTTGTAACTTTATAATTCACAATATTAACCACAGTATCAATAACAATGTTCAGTTAACACACTTAGATAGACAAACCGACAGGTTCGCAACGGAGAAGTGTCTCGGTCCGTGTCCCAACGTCGACTGACTGATCGAGCCAACCTCACTTTCCATTACGACTCTGTCCACGTGCCGCCATTGCAAAACAACTGACGTCACCGCGTTTGCCGCACTACTGTGTCAACAATCAATTGAGAAACTTAATAAAACGATATCGTTATCCACGACACGGCCATTCTGACGAAGCACACGTCCTCGTGTGTACTTGTAACAAAATAACCAACTGAGGCACATTTTCACGTTCGGCCAACCTGATGGTAATGGTCCGTAATCGTATCTTACGAATAAAGTTAACAGAGATCACGTTAGCATACAAATAATTTCAACAACTTTAACACGAAAGGTTCCTCTAAGCCCATAATCTTTAAATCTCAATACTGATACCTTAAAACAGTAAGTTTAAAACAAAAAGTACACAACACATGGCCCAGCTGTCCCAGCAGCTAGTGACAATTCACGTGTCACCCATATCGTCATCGCTCCAAGCGATACGACCAACACTTTAACTGGAGTCCACGACTCCCAGGCCACACAGGACCATACAAATAGTCTCTCTCGAAACCCGGGTCCCCGCCACACCACTAGCTGCCCATCGCGCTCTGTACAACTCTGAGAGTTGCAGTTACGACTACAGACTAGTGCGTGTAGTGCGACCTAGCCAAGGTATGTGTTCTTATTTACTGTTGGAGGCATCCTCCTTACCATCTTCATCAGACAAATTTAACTCAACGGACACACTGCTTAGAGGAATCCTCCTTATACAGTCGTGAGCGTATTTTTATGTTCTATTACCGGTCAAAGATTTCAGCAAATAACGATCACCATCAAGTAACTCCACATTTTTTTTAAAGGTCCCTTGTATTTCGCGTCTAATTTAGTTTGGTTTCTCTTCGTTCTGAATTTAAACTAAATTACCAACATCAAACTTTACCACTTTAACTTGTAGTTTTATCAAATTTTACTTTTTCGTAACTGGCACTCTTTTCTATGTACGTGGCCGCTTGCTCTCTTGTCTTACTAATGTCTACTGCCGGTCCGGAATCATTCAAAGTTAATAGGTTAAATGGTCTAGCTAAACGTCCTATCAGAAACTCGAGTGGACTCGCTTGTATTACACGGTGGACAGAGGAATTCAAAACTAATTGCACGTCTTCTAACGCTTCATGCCGGGGCCTATCAGACGCTTCTACCGCGGTCAGCATACTTTTTAACGCGCTCATTGTTCTTTCTACTTGGCAATTAGCGCGACTTGACTAGCTATCAAACGTAAAGAAACACCGTGAAACTGACAAAAAAACTTTGAATTCTTTGTTGGCAAAGCATCGTCCCAGATCTGCAATAACTAACTGGAGCTCCAACTAAAGACGCTTGATTTAAGGGATTTAATTGTTCTAGCCAAATCTATTCTCAGGGTATGATATAAGGGAACAAATTTTGTGACCGCATCAATTAAAACTATGACGTACTCCTTGCAATCGCTTTTTCCACTTAATTTGCCAGTTAAGTCAACGTGCACAGTATGCCACGGGATACTTATGTTAGGAATTGGATGAAGTCCCGAACGCACTTAGCCATGTGCTCGAACCAATAGTGATCAACCCTTTCAAGAGTCTTCTTAAATTCAAGGTGCATACGTGATTCGTGCACGTGGTTAATTACTGACCAGCGGAAGGCCCGGGGAACAATTGGAAGACACCGGGTCCGATTATTTCTCTGTACCTTGCGATGTAGGACACCTGAGCGCATGTTGGAAATGTCGAGTGGTAACAGATGATCTTACGAGCTCGAGCCATACGACGTCCCTCACGATAACTGATTTGAAAATCAAAGGCCTGCACCAAGGCCCACCTAAGATGCACACGTGCGGTGCTGTCGGTGTTCCAGGGCAGAATTAATAGAACATTCATCCACTCCTGCGATGACCGAACCACTGACTCACTTCATTCGCGAGCGAAACCATCCATTTACTCGTTCCTTCGTTCGATACGTCACAGCTCTTCAGAATCTATGCGCAGCGCCATCCGCGAGTAATGCCACGGAGGCGGCATAGATGGCGCTAGTAGTACTAAAACGTTAACTCAATATGCCACACGACCATCCTGACAGTCGGCGCGTTCTCGCGCGTCTTTCATTGTCGTTGTGTGTGAAACGTAATAAAAGGAAAAACTCGTACGGTTATCGGGGTGCCCCGAGTCACAAAGCGCCAAGCTTTCAATGGTCAACTGTACGCGAAGCGCGTAGCTCCCGACGTAACAGTACGGGCTACACAAAACACGGAGTTCCGACGTACAGCAACGGAGCTACGTGAAGCGCGGAGCTTCCAATACACTATAGCAGTGTTACACGAAGCGCGGAGCTTCCAATGCACTATAACAGCGTTACACGAAGCGCGGAGCTTCCAATGCACTATAACAGCGTTACACGAAGCGCGGAGCTTCCAATGCACTATAACAGCGTTACACGAAGCGCGGAGCTTCCAATGCACTATAACAGCGTTACACGAAGCGCGGAGCTTCCAATGCACTATAACAGCGTTACACGAAGCGCGGAGCTTCCAATGCACTATAACAGCGTTACACGAAGCGCGGAGCTTCCAATGCATTATAACAGCGTTACACGAAGCGCGGAGCTTCCAATGCACTATAACAGCGTTACACGAAGCGCGGAGCTTCCAATGCACTATAACAGCGTTACACGAAGCGCGGAGCTTCCAATGCACTATAACAGCGTTACACGAAGCGCGGAGCTTCCAATGCACTATAACAGCGTTACACGAAGCGCGGAGCTTCCAATGCACTATAACAGCGTTACACGAAGCGCGGAGCTTCCAATGCACTATAACAGCGTTACACGAAGCGCGGAGCTTCCAATGCACTATAACAGCGTTACACGAAGCGCGGAGCTTCCAATGCACTATAACAGCGTTACACGAAGCGCGGAGCTTCCAATGCATTATAACAGCGTTACACGAAGCGCGGAGCTTCCAATGCACTATAACAGCGTTACACGAAGCGCGGAGCTTCCAATGCATTGTAACGGTGAACTTAGCAAACTTCCACATGCCTCTCGTTACTCGCCGCTGCTGCAGGCGCTGCTCCGAACTGCTTGCGCCTACTGCCGCGCCAGCTCCTCCGCTGTTGCCACGTGGACACTTCGTTGCCAAATGTCCGGTGGTGCCGCACCTGAAACAGATTAAGTCCGACCGCGGCCTCGGTCCCGCAGAGCTTGACGCCGAAGTGACAGCACTGGCTGCCTTGCCTTTCACCTCGCCTTTGGAACGGCAATCGGACGGTCGGTGACCTATTTTACCGCAGTTGTGAAATTTCACCGTTGCCGACTGAAACTTCGATCGCCTGAAGTCTGGATCTGCTGTCCTATCGCCTTATGTTTATGCTCTCAATCTACCTCACCGATGCAAATCAAGGCATATAATGGTGCCATAATCTTGGAAAACTGATATAACCTGCCGAAAATATGACGCTAGACCGATGAACTGTCAAGCTAAACAAGCACAGCAATCTAAACTTCGTATCGCAAGTAATTAACAGGTAAACATGTAAAAGAATTTCAAATAATATTTTCTTACACCGGTCAAAGCCACACTATCGTAAAGTCGTATACCATACAATATACCCGAGTAATAAAATGGAAACTGCTCACCGGAGTGACGTAAAATTGCAGCTGGTGCGCTTACTACAGATCCACTCACTATTCTTTGACCTGGCTGACCGCAGTACTGTTGCTCGCCTTCCTGCTGCTCCGCTCAGGGCAGTTAGACCCATAGTGTCCTTGTCCATCACAATGAAAGCAAGTGATCCCCACTTGGTTAATCGCCGCACTATGACTGCAGCTTGTGATCTTCAGTTTAGAACAATCTTCATGTAGCTTAATGTCTCCTTTATAGTGACAATGAATCGCCATTATCGGTTATTTCCATCGCGTACAGAAGCACACACATTATCACTACACTGTTTTCTCCACGTGGGCTGAATGAGTTACATCCCACTTCTGATGTCGGAGATAGCGACGGCTGAGCGATAGAGTCGTCATCATCTTGACTTGGTACGAGGTTTATTACTTGTAACTTTATAATTCACAATATTAACCACAGTATCAATAACAATGTTCAGTTAACACACTTAGATAGACAAACCGACAGGTTCGCAACGGAGAAGTGTCTCGGTCCGTGTCCCAACGTCGACTGACTGATCGAGCCAACCTCACTTTCCATTACGACTCTGTCCACGTGCCGCCATTGCAAAACAACTGACGTCACCGCGTTTGCCGCACTACTGTGTCAACAATCAATTGAGAAACTTAATAAAACGATATCGTTATCCACGACATATATGTATAACAAAGGAGGGGATTCAATTACCTACTTATACTTTCTAAATTGCAATTTAGATAGCCACTTTTAATACGGATTCTCGTGTTCACCCAAAGAGTTTGCAACTCCTGATATATAACGTAGGTAATCGACTTCGCGACACTTATTTAAATTCATGTTAACTAAGTTCGGCGGGTCTATCTTTATGTAAGTCTGTGGCATCATAGTTACGATTTTGATATAACTAATATTTTGTTTTGTTAGGTACCTTATTATGTATTGCGAGAGTTAATTATTAACTGCGGGCTTGTTTTCTGGTATTTTCTAAATTTCATTCTTCCCACGTACCCTTAATTTAAAATAAAAAATTACTATTTACAAAATGTTACGATTCTGTTCGGAATGCTGCCGTACAGACAGAGAGATCAGTAACTGTACAGCAAGTTAAATGATGGATGTACGTTAAAGGGCGTTCGTGAAGCAGTCGGAAGCCGAAATGCACATGCCGGCAGACATTGGCGACTACACCGACTTCTACTCTTCCATACACCATGCCACTAATGTCGGCATCATGTTTCGGGGGAAAGACAACGCTTTGTTGGAGAACTGGTGAGTTAGATATCTTCTCACTGTGTCGCACACGAATGTATTTATAAGTCAGTTTGAAATCTACTTTTGTTCTTCTTCGGTAGCAGAATGGATTGCGGTGATAGTGGTCGGTGCTGGTTCGTACACAAAGCGTTGGGCTTCAGGGATCTGTAGGGTGGAACATCCGAAGAAAAGAAGACTCGCGAATACCGAAAACACTTAATTATTTTTATTTAGCAATTACAAAATGTAGCCGTGCGCATGCATCGGCCAGCGATCGGCTGAGAACTGGTCGCAACCTGTGACCGCGTCACTGAGAACGCATTCATACAAACTAATAAATAAGTATACATAGTTAAAACTAGCTGCATCTGCGCATCTGCGTATGCGCAGATGCGGCCTAAGTGTAATGAAATATTGAGCGCGTCGTTAACATGCGGGTTTCTTCTCTGGTAGTTCTCATACCCACTTAGGAACACACACATACAGCGCCAGATCTGCTGCGTATGGTTTGCCGACCCTGAAAGGAATGAAAGCATGACGCTGGCAGCAGAAGGAACACCACGCGTCTCCTGATAGACCCTAGTCACCGTACTCTCTTAACTACAGGATAAATTAATTTAAAACAATTTTATATTTCTATTATCTACTACTATTACTCAGCACATAGATGAACTGGAGGAGGCTCAACTCAGCAGTAGTTGATAAATATCCTTGGAAAAAAAAATATCCTTGGACATTTCACACAACGCCATCTCGTCCCAAGCTAAGCAACGTAATACTTGTGTTATGGTAACGAGATGGATGATAAACTACTTATCTATTAATGATTTCTTAGGTTTTCGCGATTATTACACATTAAATTTTCTCAAGCGATGTCGTGACGGGAATTAAATAATGTAATATACACGCGATAAATCCGTTAAAAAGTGTTTTTTTTTGTAAATACATACATATTATAGATAGAAAACACCCAGACCCGGAACAAATACTTGTAGGTCGTACAAATATTTCTTCCATGCGGGGATCGAACCCGCGACATGCTGCGCAGCAGTCGATATATAACAAACCTTGTTTTATATACCTACTTGTCGTAGTTAAGTCGCGTCTACGACACAAGTTGATGAATGAAGAGAATACAAATAAATTCACCCAAAAAAAAAATGTCTTACTCCGGTGCGAAAAGGGTAATTCTGCATTTATCATGCAAGGAGCTTGTTTTTTTTTCATTCTTTCTCTTCTTCCCCAGACAGACTTCAGTCTTACCCGTGGTGTACCAAAATCATATATAATAGTTTTTTTGATTGACAGGAAGTACTTGCCGGTCGGGTACCACGGACGCTCCAGTTCTGTCGTCGTTTCCGGTACCCCGATCCGTAGGCCGTACGGGCAGACACTTCCTGTTGAAGGTATTCTTTTCTATATTTGATGCTATGATGCAAATCATTTACCGGCTAAGCAACGTCTAGCTTGGTTCTTGTTTGACCACTAATTTAATACAACAAGCAAACATTTGACTGTTCAGGCGCAGCACCTCACTTCGGGCCTTGTCGTCTGATGGACTTTGAACTAGAGGTGGCTGCTTTCGTAGGTGGACCACCCACCGCCCTGGGGGAGAGGGTCACCGCCAAGGAGGCTGAAGAACACATCTTTGGCCTCGTGCTCATGAACGATTGGAGTGGTAAGAGATATGTTAGGTTAAGTATTGAGTAGGGGTAACGCAGGGTGCTATTCTTGGGCCCTATGCGGTCGGTTTACTTTTTATTTTTATTTGGGGCAGTTTGACTGCCTCTTTGGTCTGGGGGTTAGATATGCCGCCTTTTAATCCCGGGTGCCCGGTTCGATTCCGAAGTCGGACAAGTGTCTTTGTATAAACCACATGCACTTGTTGGGTGTCTTGTGATCGTAAATTTCATATTTGCAAACTGTTCCCGCCATACGGATTATACCTGAAGCAGGAATTTCGTTTTAAATTAAAATTAACCATAAAAAAAAGTTCACTTTCCGGACTCCCGCCATACTATGTGGTATTTAAAGCCTCGTTATAGTGTTTGTATGCTGGTGTGAAGCGGGAATGGCTGCCCGCTTTTGTAGAAATCCTTGGGGGAGGTATATGTCCAGTAGTGGTCTTCTTTTGGTAGAAATTATCAGGTGAATGATCATGTTGATGTTTTTAGCTCGCGATATTCAGAAGTGGGAGTATATCCCATTGGGTCCGTTCACTGCCAAGAATTTGGGCACGAGCATCTCACCATGGATCGTCTCAGTGGAAGCCTTGAGACCGTACATCGTGGACAACTACCCTCAAGAACCAAAACCTTTCCCTTACCTTGAGCACGACGACAAATTTAATTTCGATATACAACTCGAAGTGGACATCAAGAGTGAGTAGCTTAGGTTATAAAGGGGTGTACATTATATTTGTTCGTCTAGGGTCTAGGGGTTGGATGCGCTGCTTTTGGATCACGGAGTCCCGGATACTAATCCGGGGCCGAGCTAGTGTCTTTAGTGTTAGTGAGCAATGACGCAATGGAGACCTTTATTCGCGGATTTGTTTTTTGATTGGCCCTGTCAAGGTCTATCCGTCATTCATTGCGTAAACGTGTAGCGTGTTTCTCTCATCTGGCGAACTTTCTCTCACTATGCTGTTTATTGCTTTTTGTAAACAAGACCAATAATTAAAAAAAAAGCAACTACAGAGTTTCTTGCCGGCTCTTCTCTGTAGAGCAGCCTTCCGAACCGGTGGTAGTTTCGGCATGAATGTGAGTGAACGTAGGGATTGTGAGCGATCAGGGGAGATGGAGTGGTTGGTGGATTGTAGGAGTGAGGAGTTGTGTGTGAAAGGTGTGAATGTAGGTATGACGACTGATGGTGTGTGTGGAGACTACCACCTAGTGTGGGACAGGGGCCGTAAGATGATAATGCTGTTTATAAATATGACGATTTATAAGAGGTTGTGATGAAACCTACGTAAATAATGTTCCTTTTGAGTTTGTGTAAACAACACACACACAACAGAGGCACAGGAGATTTGCTTTGTCTTTTGTGTAATTTTGGATGAAAAAACAGATGTTCAAATCAATTTAAACTACTAAGTAGTAATAAGTGACAAATTTAGAATACATCACCACCACCAGGACAAGGAAAACTTTATATGAAACCCTGTGCCAACCATTGTGGCCCAGTAGGCTAATTACCCTCGATGTACCGATATGGTTTTGTTTATTTTAAATGGTCAATATTTTATATTTTGAAAGATATGTTGAGCAAATTGGAAAGCGTGGAGTAAAATCTCTTGACATTTCGCCAAGAGGGGTTGGGTTGGATAATCACTGCTCCATTAAACGAGGCGGGCTCACGAGACTCGGGAGGAGTGAACCCCGTGGTCCTGGAGTCAGACTGTTGAAGATCGCCGTCGGGTTTAGAGGGTAGTTGGGTGCAACTTGTCATCTCCACTCCACTCGATTCCATGAGGATAGTCGCAGAAAAAAGAAAAGGGTTGGATAATCACCAAAGTCGTCTTACATAACTAATATGGAGGGGCCTGTCTACTTGGATTACTGCTATTTTTTTGCGGTTGACACTTGTCAAGCTTCTTCGCTTGGCACGTGCCAATATGTGAGACATGACAGATGACTGACAGCTTTACGTGTCCTCCGCATCACAGACTGACATTTTATTTTCTTATTATGTATGTTTAAGGTGATTGTACCAGGGTAGCCCGCGAAACTTAAAATTTTCTTACGTTTTTTTGCAATTTGCAGGCCAGTGCTAGGTTGTATGATGGTGAACATTTGATTCGCGGCTGTAAGACGTATGTAGTTACAGAGTTATAATCACTAAACTCATCAATACAACCCTCCAAGCTCATAAAGGTGCAAGAATGACTTTGACGTTGAAAAAGTTTTTCTTGCACCTTTATGAGCTTGGAGGGTTGTATTGATTATTGATATAATTCTATAACTACATAAGTCTTACAGCCGCGAATAACATTTTAATCAACATACAACCTAGCACTGACCTGCAAATTGCAAAAAACGTACGAAAATTTGAATTTCGCGGGCTACCCTGGAGCAATCACCTTAACCAACTTCAAAATAGGAGGACGTTCTCAATTCGACTGTATGTTTTAGCTGAAAAGTCCCCAGTGACGACCACGGTGTGCCGATCAAACTATCGCAATCTGTACTGGACTGTGAAACAGCAGTTAGCACAGCAGACTGTTACTGGCTGCAATCTACGCCCTGGCGACCTTCTGGGCTCGGGTACTATTAGTGGAGAAGTAAGTATAATATCGTTATAGTGATGGGATGCATAGTGTCACCAAACCATTCCACCTTGAGGAAGAACCACCAAAAGGAAGTGACAAGGCCGAAAACCTATCCGCAAGAGACACTAAACTTGCGAAACCATGTGCTAACCAGTATGGCCGGCGTGTGACAGTATGATAATCATAATATGTAGTTGGAGTAGGCCCGACTAAGCAGTGAGTCATTTAAAGACTGAGAACTATGTACTCTTTTCTCTTAAGATCTTTGATGTTACGTAAACCTATGTGGGATTCATAGTGAGGGCTATTTTTTTCTTTTTTCTAGTTACCGGATTCTTTTGGAAGTATGCTAGAACTCGCGTGGAAAGGAACTAAGCCGATTCGGCTACTGACTGGCGAGGAACGGAAGTTCATTCAAGATGGAGATACAGTCATACTCCGTGGATTCTGTTTTAATGATGAGGGTACCCGAATAGGATTTGGAAAATGCGAGGGAAAGTTGTTACCGGCCGTTGCCTTTGAATAAAATTATTGTGTTAATTTGTTCAATTATATCATAAACACCGTTAGATTTTAGACATTCTTTCATTTATGAATTCTATTTTTTTTTTTTAATTACGATTTGTTGAAATAAAGTCTTGCATGTATGATTTGTTATTTTTATTCTAGATTCGTTAGTTTATTTATCAATACCATTTTATACTGGTATTAATAATAATCTTCTGAATATACTCCAAATTGTTGATTTTATCACAACTAATATTCTATTCTATCAAGTATCAGTCAATTTTGATTGATTGACGTCAGTGAATTACAAGGAATAGACTGAAATGATATAAAACGTTTCAATTCAAGTAAAATTAATTAAATTTGATGATCTCTTCTTCAGTAAATTAGGGTACATTTACAAAGCTGCAAAAGTTATTCTGATATCTCATCTCATCATTAATCTGTTCTGTAATGGTGCGCTGTTGTGTGAAAGGGTGTACTAATAACACGACAAACAAGAAGAGATGCCCCAATTCTTTATCATTCTACTCGTGAGTATTGTATTGATAATTATTTGTTGATAAAAGCTTATTATAAACATAGGAAGTTATAGAATTTTGTAACAACATATAACCCGGAAGGCATTTAAAAGCCAAAACTTACGTCGAGTGTTCGTAAGTTTTAAGTTCGCAGAAACAATAATATAATGTTCTACTTGATCTCTCTGAGAAAATTGGTTAAAAACTCGTACATTAAAATTCGTACAGTCTTTCTATTGGAAAACTTAATATCCTATCAAATTAATCTGCTGTTTCTAATTAATACAGATTTCCAAGCTAGAAATCAGGCCTAAGTTAATGTCACAATTTCACTATCTAAGGACAAACCCCATTATTAGAAATAAGTTAGCACTGACCAATTCTACTGGCTTACCTGAATTCTCTTCAAAATCATTATTTATTGCCACTGTCTGGCACACAGCTGACAGATCAATAAACTTTTATCATCTTGCTGATGGTCAGAGCAAAATGAATTTTTCCTTTTCTTAATTTATTTATCTTGTTTTGTGATGTGAAGAAACAAGGCTAAATAAATAACTTTAATAATAATATTACATCCTTTCAGTTTCCCATTAAACCATGAGTGCAAAATGAAATGGTTGAAGGCCATAGGCCGTCCAAATTGGGATCCACCAAGTGACACTCAAGTTTGTAGTGCTCATTTTGAAGTGGAACAAATCTCAAGGGAAGATGGTACATATGGCAGACTTAAGGCAGATGCAGTTCCCACTAAAGCTCTACCGGTAATAACTACTGTTTCTGGCTATTGAAAAACATAAGCTTAGGATATTTCAAATAATTTTTCAGTCATCATTATTCCTTAATTATTTTTTTATCAGTACCTTTGCCTTTATTTTTTCTTTCACAGGCTATAAACACCATATTTATATTTATTGTGTACTATGTGGGTGTATTTCTGTAGTGAGATTGGTGATGTACCCTGTAATAATAATATAGTTTTAGCTCCTATATTAAACTTGGTGGTTTACTTTAATTTTTTCTTTTATTCTGAAAGTGTCTGAACAGCCATGCATGCAGTTTTAAATTTGTAAATACTTATAATGTAGTTTCCTGGTTGGAATTTTAGTCATTTAGGTTTTAAATAAGTTTATGTGATACATATGCCATAGTAGAGTGCAAGGTCACCAAGGGTTTTAAGCGGTTACCATGGCCAAAGTCATTAGAATAATTCAATCATTTTGGTTTTACTAAAATACCTAAAATTAGTAATGTTTTGAAAAGTAAAGCCTTGTAGATATTTCATCAAATGTTTTTCTCATGATTTTAGCCTCAATGTGATTTTGATGCATCAGATGTGGAGGCATGCAGAATATGTTTAGCTGTGAATATCAAAATGTACCATATACAGACCACAGTGCTATGCAGTTACATGGAAATATTTAATGGACTTCTGGTAAATACAACAAAAAGTATTCTACTTTAAATGGTATCTTATTTATCACATTTCTACGATTTAAATCTGGATGCAATTTAAATAAAAATCTAATCTTTTTTTTTAATGATGTGATTTTGCAAAAAAATAAAAACCAAGAATGCAGAAAAATGGAAATTGGCAAATTCATTTTTGCGTCATGAAGTCCTGTACTAACCCTTCTGGCCCAGCAGGCTTTCCCCCATCAAGACTAGAAGTGACAGCACAGTCATTTACAGTCTAGAGCTATAATAGGCTAGCTATAGAAGAAGATTGTAATCACATAATGTACATCTAATAACTCATCAACTGACAGTTTGGTACCCAAGGCATAGTGCAAGGAGTCAAGGTCGACAAGTAAAAATATGGGTTGATCTTAAGCCCAGCATGCCCTTAGTAGGCTAATTTAATTACCTACATATGCCATGCTGGCAACAGTGGGTCATTTATGGGCTGAGAAGTAGTACACAAAAATTAGTGAAACTATATGATGTTCATATCATCTCCTCGTTTATATTAAGATACTTTTATGGTAGATATTTGTGTGTTGACAGATTTTGAATACAAATGAGCACCTTAAGAAATGCAAGAGGTTGGGGCAGTGGTTGAGCGATCGACTGCTGCGCAGCATGTCGCGGGTTCGATTCCCCGCACGGAAGAAATATTTGTACGACCTACAAGTATTTGTTCCGGGTTTGGGTGTTTTCTATCTATAATATGTATGTATTTACAAAAAAAAATGTATAATAAGTAGTATATCATCCATCTCGTTACCATAACACAAGCATTAAGTTGCTTAACTTGGGACGAGATGGGGTTGTGTGAAATGTCCAAGGATATTTATTATTATTATTATTTATTACCTCACCCATACTCACCTAACCTCAAAAGAAGGAAAACTTGGTACATACCCTGTGCCAATCCACCTTGCCAGTGGCGGACAGTAAGCTATTTTCCCTCCATGTTTCTGGAGGAGGCCCAACTCAGTGATGCCTTTATGGGACGAAAACAATGACCCTCGCACATAAATGTAAAATTTTCGGCAAATAAACGGTCTTTTTACTTATTTGTTATTGTTCTCTTTCCTAATACACAGGATCCATCAATCACAGATGTTCTACCACAATTTGTGTGCTATTTATGCACTGCCGACATTATCAGATGTTGCAGGTTCGTTGAAAAGAGTATGGTCTCACAAAAAATGTTACTGGATATTTTTGAAAAGAATGGCGAGGTATGTGCTTAGTTTATACTTAGCCTAATTAAAAAAGAACACGTTATTGTATACTCGGTCGGATCCTCGACCTACCTACTAAAACAGACGGCGATCCTCGACTGTCCGACCCTCGGGGAATTGTCGCGCCCCGTGTAAGAGGAATGGAGAGTTGGTGGAGCCCCAAGCTCCAAGGCGAGCCCCTCCAATTACGCGGGGGGTACCTATGGTAGCCTCCCCCAGTTCCACCGCGGAACGCAGCGGGTCTTCCTACCTCCAGTTTTACAAACGGCCATAGGCGGTGGTAACTCCTTATCATCCGACGGGCCACAAGCTTGATCGCCAATGTAGTGATATAACAAAAATGGAAAAACTTGAACTACATATTTATCATCGTCATTTCGACCACAACAAGTCCTTTTTGTGGTTTGGCGATTGGTAATTTTTATTGGCGTCGGCCATCCAACCTAATGACAAATCAAATCAAAAATCTATTCATACAAGTTCGCTCATCTGAGGTCTTCTGACGCGTAAATATACATTTTACATTTACCACTGGTTTTGAAGGCTGCTCTACAACGAAGACAAAGAAACTATAGCTGCTTTTTATTGCTCTTTTTGTATCAATATGATTTAAAAAAAACATTGGTTATTTTGACAAATATTTCAGATCAACGAAAATTTAATCAGAAGACACAATAAATCGAACCTTAATAACAACTATTTAACAATATATGACACATCCAATTACCTGCACTTGGAATACGATGATGATAATGCTATATCAGTAAAAAAAGAAGACTCTTTAGGACACGACAAAAAATATAACACACGCGGCAACGTAGACAAATATCACATAAACAAACAAATAGACACAGATAATAATGGAAATGGCAAAGATAATGAAAAAGACAACAAAAGGTACTTTAAAGATATTAGTAAAACATTGCCTCGCGTTACACGAAGCTCTACTTTAAGTAACGACGAATATAATGCAACTCGCCAGCTCCGAGATACAATAAGTCCATCTTCCGAGCATAGTGATGTAGATAAAAAATCGGCGATATTTCTAGAAGTCGATGACGAAGTGCCTGTAGATTATAATGAGGAGGAAATGGAACAGAATTTTTTTAAAGAGGATATCCTGGATTCAGCGAATGAGGCGTCTAATGATGAGTGTGATTCTGATGGGAACTATGACATGGAAGCTTTGGGAAGTGACATTGAATTTGAGGAGCTAGTCAAAAAGTTCAAGGAGCGAAGTAAAGTAAGTAGTAATATATATGTCGGAGATAGCGACGGCTGAGCGATAGAGTCGTCATCATCTTGACTTGGTACGAGGTTTATTACTTGTAACTTTATAATTCACAATATTAACCACAGTATCAATAACAATGTTCAGTTAACACACTTAGATAGACAAACCGACAGGTTCGCAACGGAGAAGTGTCTCGGTCCGTGTCCCAACGTCGACTGACTGATCGAGCCAACCTCACTTTCCTTTACGACTCTGTCCACGTGCCGCCATTGCAAAACAACTGACGTCACCGCGTTTGCCGCACTACTGTGTTAACAATCAATTGAGAAACTTAATAAAACGATATCGTTATCCACGACACGGCCATTCTGACGAAGCACACGTCCTCGTGTGTACTTGTAACAAAATAACCAACTGAGGCATATTTTCACGATCGGCCAACCTGATGCTAATGGTCCGTAATCGTATCTTAAGAATCAAGTTAACAGAGATCACGTTAGCATACAAATAATTTCAACAACTTTAACACGAAAGGTTCCTCTAAGCCCATAATCTTTAAATCTCAATACTGATACTTTAAAACAGTAAGTTTAAGACAATAAGTACACAACACATGGCCCAGCTGTCCCAGCAGCTAGTGACAATTCACGTGTCACCCATATCGACATCGCTCCAAGCGATACGACCAACACTTTAACTGGAGTCCACGACTCCCAGGCCACACAGGACCATACAAATAGTCTCTCTCGAAACCCGGGTCCCCGCCACACCACTAGCTGCCCATCGCGCTCTGTACAACTCTGAGAGTTGCAGTTACGACTACAGACTAGTGCGTGTAGTGCGACCTAGCCAAGGTATGTGTTCTTATTTACTGTTGGAGGCATCCTCCTCACCATCTTCATCAGACAAATTTAACTCAACGGACACACTGCTTAGAGGAATCCTCCTTATACAGTCGTGAGCGTATTTTTATGTTCTATTACCGGTCAAAGATTTCAGCAAATAACGATCACCATCAAGTAACTCCACATTTTTTTTTAAAGGTCCCTTGTATTTCGTGTCTAATTTAGTTGGGTTTCTCTTCGTTCTGAATTTAAACTAAATTACCAACATCAAACTTTACCACTTTAACTTGTAGTTTTATCAAATTTTACTTTTTCGTAACTGGCACTATTTTCTATGTACGTGGCCGCTTGCTCTCTTGTCTTACTAATGTCTACTGCCGGTCCGGAATCATTCAAAGTTAATAGGTTAAATGGTCTAGCTAAACGTCCTATCAGAAACTCGAGTGGACTCGCTTGTATTACACGGTGGACAGAGGAATTCAAAACTAATTGCACGTCTTCTAACGCTTCATGCCGGGACCTATCAGACGCTTCTACCGCGGTCAGCATACTTTTTAACGCGCTCATTGTTCTTTCTACTTGGCAATTAGCGCGACTTGACTAGCTATCAAACGTAAAGAAACACCGTGAAACTGACAAAAAAACTTTGAATTCTTTGTTGGCAAAGCATCGTCCCAGATCTGCAATAACTAACTGGAGCTCCAACTAAAGACGCTTGATTTAAGGGATTTAATTGTTCTAGCCAAATCTATTCTCAGGGTATGATATAAGGGAACAAATTTTGTGACCGCATCAATTAAAACTATGACGTACTCCTTGCAATCGCTTTTTCCACTTAATTTGCCAGTTAAGTCAACGTGCACAGTATGCCACGGGATACTTATGTTAGGAATTGGATGAAGTCCCGAACGCACTTAGCCATGTGCTCGAACCAATAGTGATCAACCCTTTCAAGAGTCTTCTTAAATTCAAGGTGCATACGTGATTCGTGCACGTGGTTAATTACTGACCAGCGGAAGGCCCGGGGAACAATTGGAAGACACCGGGTCCGATTATTTCTCTGTACCTTGCGATGTAGGACACCTGAGCGCATGTTGGAAATGTCGAGTGGTAACAGATGATCTTACGAGCTCGAGCCATACGACGTCCCTCACGATAACTGATTTGAAAATCAAAGGCCTGCACCAAGGCCCACCTAAGATGCACACGTGCGGTGCTGTCGGTGTTCCAGGGCAGAATGAATAGAACATTCATCCACTCCTGCGATGACCGAACCACTGACTCACTTCATTCGCGAGCGAAACCATCCATTTACTCGTTCCTTCGTTCGATACGTCACAGCTCTTCAGAATCTATGCGCAGCGCCATCCGCGAGTAATGCCACGGAGGCGGCATAGATGGCGCTAGTATTACTAAAACGTTAACTCAATACGCCACACGACCATCCTGACAGTCAGCGCGTTCTCGCGCGTCTTTCATTGTCGTTGTGTGTGAAACGTAATAAAAGGAAAAACTCGTACGGTTATCGGGGTGCCCCGAGTCACAAAGCGCCAAGCTTTCAATGGTCAACTGTACGCGAAGCGCGTAGCTCCCGACGTAACAGTACGGGCTACACAAAACACGGAGTTCCGACGTACAGCAACGGAGCTACGTGAAGCGCGGAGCTTCCAATACACTATAGCAGTGTTACACGAAGCGCGGAGCTTCCAATGCACTATAACAGCGTTACACGAAGCGCGGAGCTTCCAATGCACTATAACAGCGTTACACGAAGCGCGGAGCTTCCAATGCACTATAACAGTGTTACACGAAGCGCGGAGCTTCCAATGCACTATAACAGCGTTACACGAAGCGCGGAGCTTCCAATGCATTATAACAGCGTTACACGAAGCGCGGAGCTTCCAATGCACTATAACAGTGTTACACGAAGCGCGGAGCTTCCAATGCACTATAACAGCGTTACACGAAGCGCGGAGCTTCCAATGCATTATAACAGCGTTACACGAAGCGCGGAGCTTCCAATGCACTATAACAGCGTTACACGAAGCGCGGAGCTTCCAATGCATTATAACAGCGTTACACGAAGCGCGGAGCTTCCAATGCACTATAACAGCGTTACACGAAGCGCGGAGCTTCCAATGCACTATAACAGCGTTACACGAAGCGCGGAGCTTCCAATGCATTATAACAGCGTTACACGAAGCGCGGAGCTTCCAATGCACTATAACAGCGTTACACGAAGCGCGGAGCTTCCAATGCATTATAACAGCGTTACACGAAGCGCGGGGCTTCCAATGCACTATAACAGCGTTACACGAAGCGCGGGGCTTCCAATGCACTATAACAGCGTTACACGAAGCGCGGAGCTTCCAATGCATTGCAACGGTGAACTTAGCAAACTTCCACATGCCTCTCGTTACTCGCCGCTGCTGCAGGCGCTGCTCCGAACTGCTTGCGCCTACTGCCGCGCCAGCTCCTCCGCTGTTGCCACGTGGACACTTCGTTGCCAAATGTCCGGCGGTGCCGCACCTGAAACAGATTAAGTCCAACCGCGGCCTCGGTCCCGCAGAGCTTGACGCCGAAGTGACAGCACTGGCTGCCTTGCCTTTCACCTCGCCTTTGGAACGGCAATCGGACGGTCGGTGACCTATTTTACCGCAGTTGTGAAATTTCACCGTTGCCGACTGAAACTTCGATCGCCTGAAGTCTGGATCTGCTGTCCTATCGCCTTATGTTTATGCTCTCAATCTACCTCACCGATGCAAATCAAGGCATATAATGGTGCCATAATCTTGGAAAACTGATATAACCTGCCGAAAATATGACGCTAGACCGATGAACTGTCAAGCTAAACAAGCACAGCAATCTAAACTTCGTATCGCAAGTAATTAACAGGTAAACATGTAAAAGAATTTCAAATAATATTTTCTTACACCGGTCAAAGCCACACTATCGTAAAGTCGTATACCATACAATATACCCGAGTAATAAAATGGAAACTGCTCACCGGAGTGACGTAAAATTGCAGCTGGTGCGCTTACTACAGATCCACTCACTATTCTTTGACCTGGCTGACCGCAGTACTGTTGCTCGCCTTCCTGCTGCTCCGCTCAGGGCAGTTAGACCCATAGTGTCCTTGTCCATCACAATGAAAGCAAGTGATCCCCACTTAGTTAATCGCCGCACTATGACTGCAGCTTGTGATCTTCAGTTTAGAACAATCTTCATGTAGCTTAATGTCTCCTTTATAGTGACAATGAATCGCCATTATCGGTTATTTCCATCGCGTACAGAAGCACACACATTATCACTACACTGTTTTCTCCACGTGGGCTGAATGAGTTACATCCCACTTCTGATGTCGGAGATAGCGACGGCTGAGCGATAGAGTCGTCATCATCTTGACTTGGTACGAGGTTTATTACTTGTAACTTTATAATTCACAATATTAACCACAGTATCAATAACAATGTTCAGTTAACACACTTAGATAGACAAACCGACAGGTTCGCAACGGAGAAGTGTCTCGGTCCGTGTCCCAACGTCGACTGACTGATCGAGCCAACCTCACTTTCCTTTACGACTCTGTCCACGTGCCGCCATTGCAAAACAACTGACGTCACCGCGTTTGCCGCACTACTGTGTTAACAATCAATTGAGAAACTTAATAAAACGATATCGTTATCCACGACATATATGTAAAGGGTGGATGGTTAAAGGAGTAGTGAAAAACACTCAATGCACTATCCAGTATTTTTTCTTTATTCATAGTGTTCCGCTATTGCCAATTTAGAAACTTCGTCGCTAGAACGGGAGAATGCACTCTGCTAAATCGTGCTTCCACCAGTTGCATGGAGGGTAGTTATGCTACTGCACCACGCTGGCCAGACGGGTTGGCACAAGTGAACCTTCGCTTGCGGCTAGGTTATCGGCCTTGTCATTTCCTTTTGTCGGCTCTTACGTCACCCTCAGGATGGAATGGAGTGGTGACACTACGTATTCTCAGTTCGTCACATGACCTGCGGTATAGAGATAAAAAAATATAGCTATGTCAACGGAAAACAACAAGAACCGGAAATTTATAAATTTCCTAGGAAATTTATAAACGTCCGTAGGATTCCAAACGAGAGATAAATTGTATTATTTTACGCCCACATTTTCGGAAATTTATAAACTTACGACGTCTCGTCGTAAATTTATAAACTAACGGATATCCATTCGTAAGATTCTAAACGGTTCGACCAATCACAGTAGAGCTTTTAATTTTACGCTTCTACAAGATACGGCAAATAACACACTGTTCTCTGATTGGTCGATGTTGATAGTGGCATGCTTGTGTCCATAGACATAGGTACAATTAGACTTGCCAAACTATAAATTTATCAGTACGTAACAGTATTTTTACTTTAAAACTAGGTATGTACCTATAATACAGGGTTACTGTTTCACATAATATGCTAATGACCCCTACTTCACTCTACCAAAATAAAACAATAGAAATAGAGTGATGCGAAGTTAAAAAGTTTTATTAAAAAGAAAAACAATAAAGCCGGCCTTCTGCCAAAAAAAAACAAACATTATAAAGTTTAATTTAAAAAAAAAACGCGATTTGCGAGCGTTCGCGATTGGCGAATTGCCAAACGCTATGTACTTAATAAAAAAAATACTTAAAAACATGTAACAAATTAAACATAATAAAATAAGTATTTAACTTAAAAAACCCCTGACATCGGACTGCATTATGGCTGAGTACACACACAATGTTCACTACATTGAAAGTCTACTCAGCCATAAATGATATAACTTTTTTATATCTGTTTCATTGATACCCTTACAATGAGTCCAAACACGATCATCTACTGTAATTTGGTAAGGAGTTGGGTATCTTATAGATTCCTGATGATGCAGCAGGTATATCTGATGATGCAGCAGTATCAGGTCTAGGTTACCACAATTAGACAATATCGAACAATGGCGGCGGAGAGGACGGAGAAGGAACACGTGACTTATTCAACCAATCGGAGCGCCCATGGCGTTTGGTTATTGCTACTTATTATTTTACGCGTGAGTTCAGTAAGTTTATAAATTTCCGAAAATGTGGGCGTAAAATAATACAATTTATCTCTCGTTTGGAATCCTACGGCCGTTTATAAATTTCCTAGGAAATTTATAAATTTCCGGCTCTTGTTGTTTTCCGTTGACAGCTTCATATAGTTAATACCGTTTAGCGACATATCGAGATACTAAAACCTATTCTACACGGTTGGGTCCAACCACCAACAGAGGTCACCTTGGTTGTTCCAACCAAAGTTGGTTTTCAATCTACACGATGTGTAGTTGAGACAACTCGTCAGCAGTGTTGCCAACTTAGTGGTATTTTCCACTAAAACTCGTGGTTTCGACTCCCCTTTTAGTGGCGAAATATTGCTTTTAGTGGCTGGTGGATTTTTCTAGCGGTTTAGTAGATTCAGTTTCAATTATAATGAATGATAATTATCTATGTTAAACTCACCCAAATCTAGAAATCTTCTCGCCATACTAAAATGCTCAAACTCAAACTCAAAAGGAACTTTATTTACGTAGGTTTCATCACAAAACTCTTATAAATCGTCATATTTATAAACACCATTATCATCTTACGGCCCCTGTCCCACACTAGGTGGTAGTCTCCACACACACCTATCAGTCGTCATACCTACATTCACATTTCCATAATACGGTTCAAAAGATGCTTTTCGGACAGATTTAGAACTTGAAGATAAATTTTAGACATTTTCAGATTCTATGATAAAGTATAATAATAGTTGCTTTGTACTATGTTTAATATGTAACTTTACGACATGATGTGTCAACATTATTAGGGGTTCCAACCTAGGATAGATTCGTTTATTAGATATTAAGTTTAGTTATTAACTGTTACCTGTTTTGTTGTCCAATAAAATAAAATAAATAATAATTACTAAAAATTCGATCATTCGACTCTTATGCCACTTAAATATATAATTTTACTTCATTTTATTTTCAGGAGTATTATAATATTAATTTACAATTATGCATCTTAATAATTGGTGTACCACCTACGGGATTCCGTCCGCTGTTCTTTCTACGTTCATGATCAGTTGAATTATATTTATAAAGATACAGATAAATCTGTTTATATGGCAACACTGGCCGCAACTACGCACGGTCGCAGGCCAACAAGCATCCACACGGTCGCTCTTCAACCCAATATCCTCTATTGGTCCTTGGTAGTGAGGGATGCGCTCACGATCAAGGTGGTTGGAAGTCCACTCGGTTGGTCAACCAAATATGACATCAACCAACTTCTACACGGTTGCTTTTTGCTCCAACTCAACCAAGGTCACCTCTGTTGGTGGTTGGACCCAATCGTGTAGAATAGGTTTTATGGAGTGGTTTGAAAATAGCATTAGGGTCCGTTTTAGATGAATGAATTGTTAATTTAACATTGAATTACACCATTGGATCTTTATATGTCTTAGGGTTTCGCAATTATTACGTGATCACGACTGCTGCCAAGCATTCGAAACGTCAATTAATTAATGTTAAATACACGCACTAAATGCGTCAAAAAGTGTTTAAGTTCAATCTTTATACATCATTATAATTGGAAAATTAAAAGTTTATCGAGTTACGACACTTTCGTCACCAGCTGACTAAAACTACAAGAAAAATAAGTTGCTGGGATTATCAGTAATACTATCGACCTCTTCGTTATTATTAATTATTTAAATTAGCTATTATGGTTGTAGTATAGTTGATAAAAATGTGTAGTGTAGTGTAAATGTAGTTTTTTACAGCTTATTCCATTATTGCAGGAGTTGCAGAATTCAGTCATCATATTCAAACCGGATAAAGTGAAACGAAGAAGAATTGAAGGATTCACACAACAAGAAATAGCCATGCAAAAATATTTCAAAATCGTAAAATTATCGGTGAGTGAATTATGCTTCTTTGTGTGGTGATAGATTAAGAAATTAAGAAACCCATTCCATATCGTGTGTCAAACTCATGCTAAGCTAAGCTTTAGGGCTAAGGGCAGATAAGCTAGTCGCATGATACGTCAAACAAACCGTTGGTTAATTTCCCTCCATAAACGTTGAGGATGCCCAACATAACATAATTTGTGGGCAATGCCATATTTAACTTCGTTTTTAATATTGTGTCCATTATAGTAGCTGTTACCAGCAGTCTTGGCCCGCATTCACTATAAATTGTGTTAGTTCCATTTTTCGATGCTTAAATTTAATTTTAAGGAAATATGTTTCTCTATTTGCACATTGAAATTAAACCCGTTTTAACCGATTTAAATTTCCGACAGTTGTCATTAAAAGTTTAAAGGAACTGTTAAATGTCATCCAGTCTATCCCGTAACGACGACTGCTGCAAAGCATTAGAAACGTCAGGAATTAAAAAAAAAACGCGAAAACCGTATACAGGATTTTATAAAATAGAATATGTAAAATGCACCATATCGTTTATCGTCATTAGATGCTGAGTAACATGTTAGTTTTGTAAAAAAATAATGAGCAGAGACGTCATTAACTCCCGCTTAGTAAGTCATTACTAAGCGGGAGTTGATTGTTTTTTTTTAATTTTTCGGCTATTTTAATACAGTATTATTAATTTATTTGAATAAAATACGTTGGTTATGATTGCTATTTTTTTAAAGCCTACAGAACAAATAGAGGAATGGCAAACGTTCGTTTCGCAACGTGACTTGAAAAGTGACACCGTCTACGAGTGTGGCACTTGCGGCAGGAGGTTCTCCCAAATGAAACCCTTGGACTTTCACGTCACGGGACACGACCCGGTGAGCTGAAAACTAGTTTATTATTTAACTAGCTTATGCGCGTGGTGACGGGTTTAGAGTACTTAGTGTCACCACCCCATTCCATGCTGACGGTGGGGTAAGACCCGACAAAAATAAATGACAAGACAAGAGAAGGTAAACACGAAACCCTGTGCTAACATGTTTGGCCAGCGTGCATATCGGGCGTTTAATGAAAAACCCCTGCACTAAGTAGGTAGTATAACCTCTAACCCGGGGGCAGTATACACATGAAATTCACGAGTACTAGTGACACTCAGACAGACAGAGCAAGTGCCTCTGACTTATTACAAACACTTGTCCGGCCCCGGAATCGAACCCGGGACCCCGTGATCCAAAGGCGGCGCATCCAACCCCTAGACCAACAAGGCAGTCGAGCCTAATATCCCTCTTGTAATTGGCGGAGGCCCGACTCAGCTGTGGGTCATCTTTGAGCTGAGTAGTAGGAGATTACGCGCGCGGGCTCGTCCGCCTCTGCCATAAACCTATGCGATGCAATTTGCAGACGTCTTAAGGGATATTTTTTACCAAAAAGCTTGAGCCATGCGCTATCTGTAACGTCACGCCCCCCTCCCCCCCGGCCTTCGTCCGCGGCGCGGTTCCATCGGAGTTCCCTCTTTGGCGAACCGCCCGGTACGCGACATAACGGCACTTGGCGTAGCGACCAACCAGATTATCCTATAGTTCCTTTTGCCTACCAGAATGGGTGAAGAAAAAAAATCTGCTTATATTATACGGTTGCGGTGGTGCCATATTTCAGAAATTTTCTTTGCGATTTTATTTATTTGTTGCACAAAATGAGTCATTTCGACCCTAGTTTTTTTTTATAACACCACCGGAATTCAGTTTAATTGCACAAAATGCTTCGGAGAACATTTTACCGGAAAAGTCAAATAGTCGCTACATATCTACACACGACGAATTTATTGCGTTGAGTCTATTGTGTTTTTATTAAATTGCAGTACACGTGCGGAACCGTCATTGCAACTTGCTCCGACTGTCAACCCTCGCCTCCGGCTGCGCCTCGGCTCGGGTAGACATTTAGTCTACCCGAGTCGGAACTCTTTGCAATTACTGCCTTTCCGCACTTGTAATGAAATATACTATTATACAACTTTGTACATGTCCTATAGTAACTTATTCTAGAAAACTTACGTAACAAACATACTGTATATCCTACGAGGCCCGACAGTAGTGGGTCATTTATGGGCTGAAACGACGACTTTTAATAATTTGTTTTTTGGACAGGATATAGGCGACGCGGAGTGTCCGGTTTGCAAAATGCGATTTAGGACTGAGCAACGGATGACTTCTCACATAGACAAGAAGCATGCCAAGAAGTTCTATTGCAAATCATGCCCCAGAGCATACTATAATGTGTGAGTATTTTTTACCCATTACACTCGGGTCGACACGAGTCGGAACTAACTTGGTTAACCAGTATTTACACCATGGTGTGGTGACGGATTTAGAACGCATAGTGGCACCACCCAATTACAACTTAAGGGTGTCGTAAGAGCCGAAAGCTAGCCCGTGGCACTGTCAAGCATAAACTTTATACCCCTTTTTACGAAAATTGCGTGGCCCATCCCCGAGGGGCGGCGGTATGCATAAAGCATTTCCCCAGAGAAACCAAAAAAGGGGGTTGGATGTGTCGCCTTTGGATCACGGGTTCAATGTCCAAGGATATTTATTTATTTACTAGCTTTTGGGCGCGGCTTCGCTCGCGTGGACTTCGAACCCGTGCTTATCTCTATGCATTTTTTTTTATGAATATAAAAGTGGTTATTGTGACTAAACTATGATAGTTAGATATGTGCTCTCCGATTTTAATAAGACCTACAAACTCGTAGTACTTCATTTTGTTCTATTGTCAATCGTTTTTGCAGCGCACGCATAAATAGGTTTTCGATTTTACACCTTGGGTTACAAAATCGCAATTTTCATACGGATCCCTAATTCTTTTGAAAATAAAATATAGCCTATAACCTTCCTCGATAAATGGACTATCTAACACTGAAAGAATTTTTGAAATCGGACCAGTAGTTCCTGAGATTAGCGCGTTAAAACAAACAAACAAACTCTGCAGCTTTATATATTTATTTATTTATGTGTTCGTGAATTTCATGTTTGTAAACTGCCCCGCGATACGGGATGATTTATTATGTACGATTTTAAGATTGTAGATGGTAAATAATTAATTTTAAATGGTAAATTTAAAATTTTATTTTTTTGTTTGACCTGTCAAAAGAGCTCTAATGAGCCAACTTGATTAAATGAGTTTTGATTTGATTTGAATGATTGAACAGATCAAAATTTTAAACATCTACATTAAAATGTTATCTTATCCAAAATCGAGGTCGCGATCTCTTTTTTTTTTAAATAACCTTGCCCTTATGAAATTAAACACTTTTTGACGGATTTATCGCTTGTATATTAGCACTAGCTTCGCACTTCGCACGGGTGCGATGTTACCCGTGGTTGTTGTAGTACCGCGGGTGAAGCCGCGGGGCGAAGCTAGTCTAAAAAAGTAGCCTTAATTACTCCTTACCTAAGTCCCGTCAAAATCGGTACAGCCGTTCCAGAGATTAGCCGTAACAAACAGACTCTGGTGAGGATGACTCAAATTTTATTTATTTCCCGACTTATCGAATGCTTTGTAGCAGGCATGGTCGCAGGAGAGACTAGATGACAATTGTCTTCAAAAGTACAAAGAATCAGCTAAAATCTACCGCATATAATTTTGCAATTTTGCAGATGAGTGTTGTGCTTGAGATTTGATCAATTGAATGACTAGATCCCAAGCAGATGGTACTCGCCAACCATCAAACTCTAATCATTTATTTCAATTGAACCTATTTACAGACGTCGAAAGTGAAGTTAAGAAGCTAGTTGCTTGTTCCAAAAAGTAGATCGTATGGCAAGAAACTCCATGGACACTCTTTTTATCGTATTTTCTGTTACAATCATCTGATTGGGTTTCAAAGTAAACATCATCTCTATTGAAATTGGGATGCTTGGCGTGCCCAGGGGCGAGGCGAAGAGGCACCAGCTGTGGCACGCCGGGCACCGGTACCGCTGCGCGCTGTGCCCCTTCGCCAGCGTGCACTCGTCGGCCTTGGGCGCGCACGTGCTGCAGCGCCACCGCCACGCGCACTCGTGCCAGACCTGCGGCCGGGCCTTCGTCAGCGAGACCAACCTCAAGTACCACCAGACCATCGCCCACCACAAGATACAGGTTGTTTATTGAGTTATTACCCTCCGTGTAGCTGGAGAGGCTTACTCAGAAATGGGTCATCTACGGCTGCAATGATGTTACAAGTAAAAAGGTGTAGATGGGTTATAAGCGGTCAGTAAGCGGCACGTTAAAAGTAGGCTAATTAGCAAACCCGACCTCAGTGTTGCGTCGCTGGCGTCAACAGATGCACGTCAAGAGCCGTGTGTAAAAAGTGCTATATAACAATTGAAAATGCCGTCGTGTGTGATATTGCACAAACTACTCTAACAAAACTTCTAAAAGTCAAGGAATGTCAGTCAAAATAATGTAATATACACGCGATAAATCCGTTAAAAAGTGTTTAATTTCAAGGAATCACTTATCATTCGTAACTATCACTATTTCTGTAATATAATTAATATTTTTTACAAATTAAAATGTTATTCGTAAAATATGGCGGTAAAAATCAATGAGTGGAACAAAAGTATCCTCATTATCAAGTGCAAAAGAGATAGATGTCATTACGCGTCACAGACTTGTCAAAATGTTATGTCTGATTTAATTAATCTATATTGTTTCTAGTGCATGTGACGACGCATCACAACAAATTATATTTGTCTCTATTTAGCACGTGATTATTAAATCATACCATCCTACTTTCACGACTCATCTAAAGCAGTGGGCATATTGCATATTCAGTTAACTATGTGTGCGTTGGCTTGCCATTTTTATAGATCGAATGTTGTACAGGTACCGTATCTACACCTTTTATTTGTAACATCATTGTACGGCTGAGTAATAGAAATCGTATAGCCATAAGTTTGGGTATGGAGCATACCAAGGAGCAGTTCTGTGTATAACTTATTTTTAAATATGGAGGAGTGGCAGATTTCTTATTCTTTTTTTAATGTGACGGGTTTAGAATAAATAGTGTCACTACCCCATTACATCCTGTGAGTTTCCTAAGAGCCGATAAAGGGAAATGACAAGACCGAAAACCCAGCCGCAAGAGAAGGAAATCTTGAAACGAAACCCTGTGCCAACTTAGTCTTAAATCTCACCACGTATCACCAAGGGGGAGGGAGGGGTTAAAAAATGAAAAAAAACCATCACGTATTAATGGACGGCCCCTAATGAGAGAAAGCCCGATTCATCACTGGGTCATTTATGGGCTGAGTGAGCCTAGCTCATACTCTTAGGAAGTATAAATAAATATTGTTTAGGAGGAAAGCGATGATAACGACAACACAGGCGAGACTCATCGTTGCGAGCTTTGTGGCATCAATTTCGCTTCGGCAGACGCGATGAAAGTACACTTGCTGTCTTCCGCACAACACAGCAAAACCCCTGGGTAAGTCAATAGCCTGCTTGTCAAAGGGTCGGAGAGTGCGATTGTAGGGTGGAATGAGTACTTGTATATGTGGAAGATATTTCCGCTATGTTCTCTCCCTGCCCCTTTTTTATATCACGCTCTCCCCCTCTCTCTTAGTTTCATTTATCTATACCTCCCTCTCTCCCGCTGTTTCTTGCTTATTACTGCAGCACCGTATGGTTTGCTTGGGAGAATCCACCATTATAACTTTGGTTGAATTAAGAATAAATAAATACCAGTATGGCGCCTTCTCAGTCTAATGCCTCGTTGGTCTAAGAGTGGCCGTACACGAACTGCAGTCGCGACCCCTTCAAGCCGTCAACTGCATGACGAAATTCCAACGTGCCGTCGACTGCTCACGAGCGGTCGCTAGCCATACTCCGACTGCTCGAGCCGTTGACTGCGCTGGAGCCTGCACTGGAGCCCAAAATTTTCTCTTTTCCCGTCGCCACCGCTTGAACAAAAGAAGTTGCTGAAGCAGCAAAAGCAGTGCTTCCTCGTCAGAATCTATAACTCGACTGCGGTAGAAAATCAACTGCTCGAGCGGTTGTTAGCGACAGCTCGAGCAGTCAACAACCGACCGCTCGATCGGTCCGTGTACGTCGCTCAGCCGTTGACTGCTCGAGCAGTCCGTGTACGGCCGCCCTAATATCCTTGGACATTTCACACAACGCCATCTCGTCCCAAGCTAAGCAACTTAATGCTTGTGTTATGGTAACGAGATGGATGATAAACTACTTATGTAACTTTTTTTTTTGTAAATACATACTTATAATAGATAGAAATGACACCCAGACCCGGAACAAATTTGTAGGTCGTACAAATATTTCTTCCGTGCGGGGATCGAACCAGCGACATGCTGCGCAGCTGTCGATCGCTCAACCACTGCGCCTAAGGGTTAGATATTTGGATCACGGGCCCTGGTTCAATTCCGAGATCGGGCAAGTGACTTTGTGTAAACCAGAGGCACCTTCTCTGAGTCTGGGTGTCATTCTGGTGTTCGTGAATTACATGTTTGTTAACTGCCCCGGCGATACAGGTTGTTCATTTCTTTTTACAGAGACCGAACAGAGTCTCCGCTTCTAGCAAGATGTAGACAGTGCGCCCAACATTTTGTATCCCGTAGTGAACTAAAGGCGCACGTGAAAGCTGAACATCCAGTGCCTCGGGATCAACCTAATGTCACCTACCCTACTAAATGCCACCTCGTAAGTAACTTCGAAAGTGCATTTCAACAACAGTGTGTGATTTCAACAGGTCAGAACCAAAAGAAATAAAAAGGCAATATACATGATGTAACAGAAACGCTATAACTATTACGGAAGGATCGATAGTACTACTGATACTTCGTAGCCCATAAATGACCCACAGCAGAGTCGGGTCTCCTCCAACTACATGGAGGGTATTTACCCTACTGCGCTACGCTGGCCAGACGGGTTGGCACAGGGTTTTGTATTTGCTTCTCATTTCCTGTTAAACTGATGCTGTGTACAAATATTCAGAAAGAATGAGGTTTTTAGTCGTGAATTTGTGGTCAGCATCTGGTATTGAAAATTATAGTTTTTTTTAATATTTTGTGGCGATTTTAACCCACGATTGAAGAAGAAGGGATGTTATAATTTTGACACCGTCTCGTCAAATAAAGAAAACAAACATCTTGAACTAAAATCTACTCTGCACAATAGGCGCTTCTTGATGAGAGAAGGGAAGTGTGACGATTAGATGGTAAATTTTAAATTAAATATTATTTTGTTGTTTGACTTGTCAAAAGAGCTCTAATGAGCCAACTTGATTAAATGAGTTTTGAATTTGAATTTGAATTTGATTCTTTAAGAGAGTGCCAGGCTAAATAAATATCCTTGGACATTTCACACAACGCCATCTCGTCCCAAGCTAAGCAACTTAATGCTTGTGTTATGGTAACGAGATGGATGATACACTACTTATATTTTTTTTTTTTGTATATACATACATATTATAGAGAGAAAACACCCAGACCCAGAACAAGTACAAATTTTTCTTCCGTGCGGGGATCGAACCCGCTACATGCTGCGCAGCAGTATATCGCTCAACCACTGCGCCAACCGTGTCGTCAAGGCTGGTTGGCGATCGCAGTATCGGATGGTCGATGTTCAACAGAACGTCGTTGCTGCCCAATGTCTGTTGTCTCCTTGTCGCCTTCTACGACACCCACGGGAATATATGCGGTGGACACATTTTTTTAATAGTTTGTTGTATTTTTGTATAGTGCGAGGAGATTATGCCTAGTCGCAAGGAACACTGGTTGCACGTTCGTGGTCGGCACCCGAAGCAAGTGAACACGTACCAGGCAGTGGTCAAAGCGGTCTGCGACATATGTGGCAGGGGGTGCCAGGTAAGTGAGAGCTATGCTGTACATTTTCTGGTCTTCCTCGCCATTCGCCAGTTCAATTCGGTTAGTCTAACCTATTTAAAAAAGACCTGTATCGCGGGGGCAGTTTACAAACATGTAATTCACGAATACAAATGACACCCAGACTCAGAGCAAGTAAGTGTCTCTGGTTTAGACAAAGACACTTGCCCGACCCTGGACTTGGATCGGGGTCTCGTTGATCCAAAGCCCTAGACATCTAACCCCTAGACCAACAAGACAATCTGATTACAGCGATTGCCGACTGCTCTCCGCGACCTATCTAGTGGGACAGTCGGTAATTTAGTTGTTGTTCATCCTTTCTTTCTGCTGAGAAGGAAAGGATGAACAAAAATTAAACTGAAAAAAAATATATTATAAAATGCTCTTCATTCGTGTACTTTTTATGAAGGTTTTGGAAGTGCGACCGCGTACAATATTTTTTTTCTAAGAGTCCATGGACAACCGGGCTGCCATAGATAATAAAAAAACGTTGCGTTCCGAAATGTGACAGCAACAAACAAACTTTCGCGGTTATAACATTAGTAGGACTTAACATGGTGTTGGATTTAGAATACAAAGTGTCACCACTCCATTCCATTCTGGGGGTGTCTTTAGAACCGTCAAATGAAAATGACAAGGCTATAAATCTCGCTGCAAGAGAAGGAAAATTACAATTTTGTTGCAGGAAATGATTTCTTCACGGTACAGATCGAGATTATATTATTTACACGTTGTTGGGATCAGAACCGTGAAGAAATCATTTCCAGCAATGTGTACGATTAAAATTTTTTTTTTCAGACTCGTAACGGCCTCCGTCTTCACAAGCTACGGCACAGCAACCCCAGGGTGACCTGCCCGCACTGCCCGCGGCGGTTCTTCGACAAGTACGCGCTGGCCCGGCACATAGCGTACAGCCACACCTGCGAGCGACCGCACGTCTGCTCCGTGTGCGGGATGACCTTCAAGGTGCGAGGCAACCTGCGGAGGCACGCCAAGGTAAGCTAGGGTGGGAGGACACTTTGGGAGAGTGGCCCACTTATATACCTCCAATTACATGGAGGGTAATTTGCCTACTGTGCCATGCTGGCCAGACGGATTGGTACACGGTTTCGTATGGGGTTCTCCGTCTCTTGCAGATAGTATTTCGGTGATATCATTTTGACTGCCTCGTTGGTCTAGTGGTTAGATGTGCCGCCTTTGGATCAACGGGTCCCGGGTTCGATTCCGGGGTCTGGCAAGTGTCTTTGTCTAAACCAGAGGCACTGGCTCGGAGTCTGGGTGTCATTTCTATCTATAATATGTATGTATTTACAAAAAAAAAAAATGTATTTAAGTAGTTTATCATCCATCTCGTTACCACAAGCATTAAGTTGCTTAGCTTGGGATGAGATGGCGTTGTGTGAAATGTAAAAAAAAAAAAAAAAAAAATTGGCTATTACGACACCCTCAGGGCGGAACGGGATGGTGACACTATGTTTTCTAAATCCGTCACCACACGGACAATTTACTATGTCAGTATTAAATATCAGTATAGTATAGTCAAACTATGATAAAATATGCAGCTAAATTGGCAAGTGATGTCGATCGTCGTTTCACCTCATGAATGACCCACTACTGAGTCGGGCCTCCTCCGAATTCATGGAGGGAAATTAGCCTACTGTGCCAGTAAAAAAACTATCATCATTTCCAGGTTCATTCGGATGTCGCCCAGTATACGTGCACAACATGCAACAAGAAGTTTAAATATACAACGAGTCTAAACCTGCATGTGCGGACCGTACATTTCAAGCAACCGCCGCCGCCTAGAAGAAAACAGAGCCGGCCCTCGGCCGATGCTGTTGCCGATTCAAAATGAAGCTTAGAATAATTGCAATTAGAGTGGTAGTTGCATACAATTATGTTGTAACCGAAAAACAATAAATGTGCTCCAAGTAATGCAAGAAATTTTTATTCATATATAAAATCTATTAACGTTTCATAGTCTCGCAATAGCTCTAAAACGGCTGGACGGTTTTAGCTAATTTTTTAATATTTGTAGAAGCCCCAGCAAGATATAAGGAGAGAGAGATATTTAACGATTTAAAAAAGAAACACCAACAGTTCCTTGGTAGTACGAGGATAGTTAAATATATTTTGACGACACGGTTGGCGCAGTGGTTGAGCGATCGCCTGCTGCGCAGCATGTCGCGGGTTCGATCCCCGCACGGAAGAAATATTTGTACGACGTACAAGTATTTGTTCCGGGTCTGGGTGTTTTCTATCTATAATATGTATGTAATTACAAAAAAAAATGTATATAAGAAGTTTATCATCCATCTCGTTACCATAACACAAGCATTAAATTGCTTACCTTGGGACGAGATGAGATGGCCTTGTGTGAAATGTCCAAGGATATTTAAATATTTATTTCCTGTTGCCTTGAACCCCTTGAACATATTTCTGTGAGCTATAAGGTGGAACATCGTACTACATACTATTCTATATTACTAAGAGAAAAAGTCGTATGACCAAAAACCGAAGTAAACCTGTAGCTCAATTTAAAATGGCTTTACAGTGACTTTCTGTGAGAGAACGGCTATCCTCCGATGACGGGGTTTCTTAACCGAGCGAATTGTTCTATACCGTGATGTAGGATGTTTTCGTATTCTGGCGTCTCGCCACAAAACTGCATGTAATAAATGTTTATAAACTATTGTATAGTATATTATATACTTTTTGTAGTTTATATTAGAGACAGTTTTGATATTTTATTTGCCTTTTAACCTAATTCCTAACCGTTATTTTATTATCATTAAAGGATATTTTACTTACAGAATGATAACAGGAAAGTTGATAGGTTGATTTTCTAATTCGGCTTTAACACTCATTATTAAGTCATTTTTTCCTCGTAGGTCCATTTTAGCTAGAGTACTTACAGTATATCCCTTTGCTTTAAATATTGCCCATTCCTATCATGGGCATGGGCAATATTCACGACTTATTGGATATGATAGCCAGAAGAGCGACAATCTTTTCTTTGTTTAAATAATTCTACTGTACGTGTGTATGTCACTGAACTCGTCCTAAACAGCTAGACCGATTTGGATGATTTTTTTTTGTATGCGTTTGGTTTGGCACCTAGTATGGTTTAGATTCACAAATCTGCCCGACTGCCTCTGTCACTGCCTGCAGTCGGTAAACGAATGTCATGCAGGACATCGTCTGCCCGGTCAGCTAGTTTTTTATAAAACCTAGAAGGCTAACGTGGCACAGCAGACACGTTTCTCGCCCGCCCTGTGTGTTCTATCTATGTTTTTACAGGCTTGGATAATCATCGGATTAGAAACTATGATCAATTTTAGGTTATTCGCATAAAATAATGTAGGAAATAATATCATCGTTATTAATATGTTTAAATATATATTCTTAGACAAATCGAAGATTTTTGATTTGAGACAAGAAGTCTAAACAGAAACAATATTTTGATAATATGAAATTTGACCTAAAAGTCCCAGTAGCCGGGTTATAAACTGACAAAAAAACATCTACCTCCTTAGTCCTTGTTTAGAATTGGAATTTTGGATTTTTTAAATTTGTTTTCATTGGAAATAATAAATTTTATTTATCAATACCTTTATTCCACATTTTTAAATTAAGCAATTCTATTCTAATATTTAAGCAATCATGTATTTGTAAGGTAGAAATAATAATTATGGTTTGTTATTGCTGCGTGAAAGGATGTAAAAATACATCGATTATCAAGACCAAAAGCCCGAATTCTATACTATCATTTCACACGTAAGTAAAATACGTAATTCAGCATTTCCATCCTAACAGTCACAAAATTGATGAATACCCACCATGAAATAAACCTAATATTTTTGTAGATTTCCTTCACATCAAGAGTTGAAAACTAAATGGCTAAGAGCCATTGGCCGCCCCCGTTGGGACCCGCCAAGTCACGCTCGCATTTGTAGTGCACATTTCCAATTGGATAACTTTTCATGTCATGATGGTTACCGAGTGAGACTTAAGACTGATGCAGTCCCTACCAAAACTTTACCGGTAAGTATAATTTTACATGTAATGTTGTGATAGACAAGTTTTTGAGTAGTATCTGCATCCTGCCAAATTTATTGTAAGTCTTGCTACATCAAGACAACAGTTTATGAAAGGCCAAGCTGAGTAGCGGTTGCTACGGCTATGTATATTGAACTGAAACTATTTTCTGATCTTGAGAGAAATTACATTTATGAACAATGTTTTATTGTTTTTACTGAGAACTATTCTTGATGTCCTGTTTAATATAATATTAATTTAAAAAAAAACATGCTTTGCATTATACTTTCTTGCTTTTCTCTTTCAGCCAAATGCAAATTTTGATGCATCAAGTGTGGAAACATGTAGAATATGTTTAGCCACAGACATCAAAATATACAACATTGAAACAAGTCAGCTAAGCTGTTACCTTGACTCCTTTAGTGGCCTTGCTGTAAGTATGACAACATTTTGGCCTTATTTTTTTATATGTTGTTTTTATTTAGCTGGGCCTGTGCCTGTGAAATATTTTTATTTCAAATTAGATTAAAACAAATCATTGTTCAATTAAGCCCATAAATGAACCACTACTGAGTCGGGCTCCTCCAAATTAATGGAGGGAAATTAGCCTACTGTGCCAAGTTTGTATCAAATTTTCCAAATATGGCTAGGTGATCTGCCTCTTACAATCCTTTAGTCACCTCTTACAACACCCTCAGGAATGATTGGGTTAAATTCTACACCCTTTAAAAAACATGTGGAGAGCTTGTTGACCAGTTCATAGCGTCAAAATTAGAGGATCCTACCAGAATAAAATAGGGATTATGGATATTTGTATAACATTTGGGCCAAATTTGGTTCACATTTGGTTTCACCGAATTTTGCAATTTTATCGCAACAATTGATACATACATTTACTTTAATAAACATCCAAATATTTCATTTTATGTACAGCCAATTTTTTTAAATTTTATCGAATGCTCTGCAATCTTTCGTATATGGTTCTTATCACATCCATCTCTAATAATGATATTTATTAATTGTAGGACCATCCAACAATAGAAGGCCTACCAAAATTCGTGTGCTATTTATGTGTGGCAGTCATCATCAAATGCCATAGACTATTTGAAAAGAGTTTGGTTTCACAGACGGTGTTAATGGATATTTTTGCACAGAATGGTCAAGTATGTGAATTTTGCTACTTTCCTTCCTGCCGTGGTACCCCTTGCAAAATCATCTTTAATAGCAATGCTACAATGTATGGGATGACAACATATTATATCATTTTTGTAATTTTCCAGTTCCAGTTAAAATGTCTTATAAATGCTTGTACTGGCTGGTAAGCGTAAATAAATTAATAAAATAAATTATGCAGTCATGTGACTGGAGCATTTTAAAATATTTACTATGACTCAGCCCACAGATTACCCGCTGCTGAGATGTGCCTGCTCTCATGGAGGGTAATTAGCCTCCTGTGTCACGCTAGCCAGATGAGTTGGGTTTCCTAACAAGTTTTCCCTTCTCTTGCAGCTAGGATATCAGCCTTGTCATGTCCCAATGTCTCATTTTAAAATATCATCCCATACATTTTAGCTTTCTGGATACTGTTTGTGTTGATGTTTTTTCATTGGTCCCAAATCTCTTGGGCTTGGCACAGTATGTCCTTCTCTATTATACCGGTCTCTCACCTGTCACTCTTATCATGAGTGATTGTAAAAGGACCAGTGTATTTACCTAAAGTTTGAGAAACAGACTTGCCGGGGTATGTGGGTATGTGGAACCAACGGACACTGCGGGCTTCAGGGCCACGGGTTGCGCTCCTCAATGAGAGAACATGCTCCGCGCCAGCATGGAGCCCTACACTACACTTGCCGGTTCGCGGTCTCCACTCAAAAATGTAATAGAATGTAGTAGAGCTACATTTAACATTATCAATTTGTTATCAAATGTTATCCCATAAATAACGTTATTATATTCACAACATAACTAAAATTCCAGATCAACAAGAAACTAATTGAAGAATATGACAATTGTAAATTAAAAATCAGTCCGTTTGTTGTTTGCACTATGTCCAACGAGATCCAATCAGATGATAGTCAGACATCTGTTACGAATAGTAAAACATCACTTGGACTTAAGGATGATAAAGAAATCATACTAATTGACAAAGACACTAAAGGGAATTTCTTAATATATCAGCTGGATGAGCCAAATCAATTTGTGAATAAATATATTGGTAATAATAAAGTTGAAAAGGGTATATCCATAAAATCTGAAGATAGTACAAAAAATGCTGATATTATATCGGATAGTGAAGGAGACATTCGAGAAACGGATCCTGAACAAGATAATGCGCCTAGTAGTCCATTGCAAGCAGGTGGTGGGAATCGTGGAGTGGATGTGTACCCAAGTTCAGAAGATGATAGTTTAATAGTAGTAGAAGATGATAATTTTGAAGATGAGAATATTGAAATATCTTCCATTAAAAGTAATAAATTAGATAGTGACAATGAAAATAAAGTTGAACAGATATTCATAAAAAATGAAGGTCCGGAAAGTGAAGTAAGTATTATTATATATTATTATTATATAGTATTAGTAAGTATTCAAAAGTTTGATTAGGAAAAATCTTATTTCATTAATATGATAAACTACCGACCCGCCCCAGCTTCGCACGGTACAATTATGCATGTTTATACAAATAAACCTTCCTCTTGAATCACTCTATCTATTAAAAAACCGCGTCAAAATCCGTTGCGTAGTTTTAAAGATTTATGCATACATAGGGACGGACAGACAACAGCGACTTTGTTTTATACTATGTAGTGATGCGAACGATTTCTTGCTCCTTCTTGCGGCCAGAAGATTTGGAGAATCTAATCATAAACAACATTATACCCTATTCAAGATAGCACGATCGATTTGACAGACGGGCTAGTGATGGGAAACAGAAAATATCTAGTAGTCCAAAAAATAACGTTTTAAAATACTTGTAACAGTGAAAAGTTGGCGTGGGTGTATTATGTGTGAAATTCTTTGTTGCACTAGACATATAAAACATTGGGTAGATAAGCGATGGTAGGTCAATATTCATAATAAGTTACTAATTAATATTACAGGGTTATTTTTTTACCTACCGCCAAATTTAAATTGGTGGTTCAGACCATGAAAGTAAACAAAAAAGAAAAGAAAATAATAGTTGTAAAAGTGTTATGTAAATTTCAATGCGCTAAAGCCAACGAATTTTATTTCAAAATGTAAATGTTTTTTATTCGAATATTGTCTTATAAAGTTAAGAAAAAGTGATAAAGAATTTCACACATAATACACCCATCTCGTCACAGTTGCAAGTATTTTAAACCGTTATTTTTTGGACTACTAGATATTATCTGTTTCCCACCACTATTCGTCATTGCAAAGTAAAGGTATGATTCCGAAGTACGCTGCACGCAGAAGTGCTACCACGGCACTACCGGTCCCCATTACTGCGACGTACTTCGGACTCATACCTTTTTGTCGATCAGAAAAATTGACATCTGCCAAATCGATCACACTATCTTGAATAGGGTATAATGAGGTTTTTTATAAATATTACAGAATTATTCTACCGAAATACCCAAACGCCAAGTAATTAAAAAGAGAAGGGAAAAAACAGATGAAAACGAAATGCAAAAATATTTTGATATTGTAAAATTATCGGTAAGTTTCACAGGATATAAGATAAAAATTTTAGCTCAATTTTGTTTTCACTTATCGTTTACTCATTTGTTCGCCAAATCGCTTCAGCCAAAGCTTCGACAAAAGGTTCCACAATTGTTTTCGTTCCGCGAGCCATCGTCAAAGTCAAATTACTTATTTTAACAAGGACACAATGGACATTTACAAATTGTCGACACATTAATAAAAATTATGCAATGCAAAGTAATTTAGTTTACCACCAGTTCGGAACGCGACCATTGTTGAGATGAAGTCGCAAGAAACTCTGAGGGCTTGTCCCTTTTTTAAATAGTTTTAATAACGTTTAAACACTTCTCATCAGAAAAATCGAAACACCTTGCAAGTTTATGTTTTGTAAGGATTATCAGAAAGATGTAGGTATACATTTAGTAATATACATTATGTCAAGGTTTTCAATTCCTAATGTGAATGCTCTAAATTAAAATTAAACTTTCATAAGTTTTGTATTTTGTTTAACAACCATAAAAAGGGAAGTGTTTCGATTGTTCTGATAAGTATATTGAGTTTCCTAATTCCGTGTGACAAATAAAACTTGACGTCATCTTTGGGTGGTGTTGTCTTCCTGTGCGTAAGTAAGGCCACCAAAACTCTATCAGGGCATTCAGGGCAAAGGTGGTGTTGGCAGCTGAAGCTGAATCCACTTTTTTTTTAAGAGTGGATGGTAGTATGTTTCTTTTTGGTATTTTTTTCTTAAAGTTTTGTGACAAAACCTACATGAATGAAGTTCCGTTTGAGTTTGAATAGTGTTTCTCATACCAGGTACCTGAACAAATAGAGGAATGGAGAACGGCGATGTCGCGTCGTAGTTTCAAAAGCGGTTCCGGGCATGAATGCGAGATCTGCGGCAAGATAATTCCCCAGGCGAAGCTTTTGAGTGTTCATATGTATAGCCACAACCCAGTACGTACACTACAGTTATTTATTTCACCACTGCCTACCTTGTTAGTCTAGGGTTGGATATCCCCCCGCGTAATCGGAGGGGCCTGCCTCGGAGCTTGGGGCCAGACGAGGCGGGCCATGGCTCCCAGGGTCCCGGAGCAGGGCAAATCCCGTGGCCCTGGTTTGGACAGTCGAGGATCGCAGTTGGGTTTAGTGGGTAGGTCCCGCTCCGTCCTGCTAACGTTGCCAGACTCCAGTAGTGGGTAATTTATGAGCCAGACGAGTTGGCAAAAGGTTTCGCATCATGTTTACCTTCCCTTGCGGCTAGGTTATCGGTCTTGATATTTCCTTTTGTCGGTTCTTAGGACACCCTCAATATGGAATGGGATGACACTGTGTATTATAAATCCGTCTCCACGGTAGATAAAGGACAGAGTGAAACCTTCTAAGAACAGCGCCACAGTAGGTACACCACTACAAGTAGGATGCGCGTGTGTGCGGGAGCACTGGCGGCTAGTCACGTACGGAACGAAACCGGTTTATACTAGTTCTGCCAGTGCTTTAACAAAGGGCTACCTCACCGCTCGCTGCGTGTGGTTTCGTGCGTGTTTGTTTTAAATTGAAATTTGAATAAATTAGAAAAAATGTAAATATGGTTTGTTATACTTATTGTACTGTATATGAACAGCAATCAAAAATAAAAACAAATATTTTTTTTATTATCTCAAAGACCAAAGAACACTTTTTGAAATGATGTGATAAGTTTATGACTAAAAGTATCACAAAATATTAAATGACAAATAGATGTAAACAATCTTTTGAGTATTTATTTTAATCCTCCTGTGCCAACCCTATAAGAGTAGGTAACAATTTTGCTCACTCTTTAAATGTTTCGCTCTGTACTACTCTGTGATACAAACACCGGTTAATACCACGATCGTATAGTGTCGTTACGGGCAAGTAATAGTGTTTGTCTTGTCCCTTCTCAGAGGCGGGGCAAGGCTCAATGTCCGGTGTGCAAAGTTCGCTTTAAGAACGAGAAGTTGGTAAAATCTCACATAAACCGTGACCATAGCAGGAAGTTTTATTGTAAAGTGTGTTCCAAAATGTTCTACCAAATGTAAGTATTATTCAATTGACATAATTGGGTATTTGAAAAAGAAATGATTGAATATTTTTATGTATTTAATACTGTATTATTAATAATATTGATATTTAATCCGAAAAACTAAAAAATATATGTGACGTCACACGCGCTCTGTTTTGTTCGAGAGCTGTCGGCGTGTCTTCGGTACTGGATTCAAAAATCATTTTTTATTTTGTAATAAAATAACTGTTGAAAACACATATAATTCAATATACAATATAAATACAATATTTTCATAAAGAAACACAATATAATTCGACAAAGTCATGATTATGTCCTGTCATGATCAAGTCATTACGTGAAAATCGCATTTTCTTAGCTTTGAATATGAACGATTGGTTTGAATGACTCTTATTTGTCAATGACACTTTCCCACATTTTTTACCTAAATTAATTACGATTTATGATGTCTTGGATATCATGTCTAGGATTTATTTGTATTAGTTTTACTTATAGAACATAGCCCTTAAATTATGGTGTTTATAAAAAATCACGTTGTATAATGTATTTATTTATTAATAGGCGCCTAGCGAAAAGGCATCAACTACTTCACGCCGGCCACAAGTACCGATGTACTCTGTGCCCGTTTGCCAGTTTGCACACGTCGGCCCTATGCGCGCATATGCTGACCCAGCATAGGCAACCGCACGCTTGCGGAGCGTGCGGACGGGCTTTCGTCAACGAGAGTGGCCTGGCACGCCATCGGTCCGTGGCCCATCCGAACATTCAGGTGATCTCTTTCGTTCAATTTTAACCACTGATCAGTGCCGGATTGAGCAAGCGCGGGGCCCTTACCAAATTCTTTCAAAGAGCCATTGATCTGCTATGGGTTCTTAAGTATAAAGAGGTAAAAATACAATTAAATACGTTTATTTGCTATCTATAGGGGTAATTAATACATACCTTTGGGGGTAATTAATACATACCACATCCTAATAAGTTTCACTCAAAAATTACGCTCAGGCCGAGATGAGTGTGTTTAAATATGCGGGGCCCCCATTCGCGCGGGGCCCGTAGCCCGTAGCAATTGCTACTCCGGCACTGCCACTGATGAAATAAAGTAGTGTTATTATCTATACCAGTCGGGTGTGATTAAGTATACGGTTTCCAGATGGTAAGGACTATCATAGTAGCTTAAAACATCTTGAACCAAAAGCGCCTTGGAAGGGGAAAGATCGCGAATGTCACAAACGACATAAAGAGATATAAAAATCTTATAAAGCGCAGAATTGTTACTTCTATAAGCGCAAGTCCAATCACTCTATACGTCGCATTTTTTTTTAATAAAATAGTCGAAATATGTTTTTAACGTCTTTAACCTACAGTTTAAAGTGTCTTCTACTCTACAATTAATTAAATGTTTGTAGGAGGAAAAGGGTAACAAGAAATCTTACCGCTGTAAAATATGCGGTATCGATTTTGCTTCGGAAGGCGCGAGACGGGTGCATATCCTCACGTCCAGCCAACACTGCATAAATGATGCCAGGTAAGAAGAAGAAATTCGTCAAACTACTACTTTGACCCCCCCCCCCACACGGTGGACGGGTGACCTGGTCAAGGTCGCCGGAAATCGATGGATGCGGGCGGCTCAGGACCGGCAAATTCAAATTCAAATCATTTATTAATTTATTTTGCTTGGGTCACGATGGACACTTACAAAAAGTCAACACAATATTCATAATGATAGTTTATAATAAAAATGGTCTACCATCCGGCCATCGTGGAAATCCGTCGGGGAGGCATATGTCCCGTGGTTGGAAGCGTGGTGTCTTATCGCTCGCATGTTCTTTCGATGAAATGAATGAATGAATGAAAAGAACCTAGATCACCACCGAAATCTTTATTCAAAAATTTGTCTAGAAAATAGGTGATGACCTTGAAACGACTGAACAGATTTTGATTAAATATGTCTTAGAACCATCGCTAGAAAACCTGCTTTCAAATAAAAGTAACCGTAGAATAATCGGTATTTAAGTAACCGTAGAATAATCGGCAATAACAACATTGTTTTATTATATGTATCATAATAGTGTCAGTCATTTATATATAGACTTCCAGATAATTGATTGAATCTTCAACAAGGAACGTCGTATTTCAACCAATATACTCAAAAACCTTGACAAATTATATATATATATATATATATGTATATACTAGCGACCCGCCCCGGCTTCGCACGCGGTGATAAACCTTCCTCTTAAATCACTCTATCTATTAAAAAAACCGCTTCAAAATCCGTTGCGTAGTTTTAAAGATTTAAGCATACATAGGGACGGACAGACGACAGCGACTTTGTTTTATACAATGTAGTGAAGTGATTTTTTAATTTCATATTTTTTTTTACAGGGAAAACTAACAGCTAGGTAATTTATGAAAGCTAGAAATTATACTTTAAGCTTTCTAAGGTATCGCTCTTTTGATAGGTGAAAACTGCATGCAAATCAGTGCAGTGTCTTTTGGGATTATCGTGTCCATTATCACAATACATGTGATCGGAGAAAATTAGTTTGAAGAGAAGGAAAACTTGTCACAAACCCTGAGATAACCCGGCCAGCATGGTACAGTAGGCTAATTACCCTCCATTTAATTGGAGGAGGCCCGACTCCCTAGTCGGTGTTTTATGGGCTGAGTGGTAGTAGTTATAATACTTACGGAAAGATTTGTGTTTTCAGTGAATCGCCTTCGGAGGCAAACGCAGCATTCAATTGTATGCAATGTGGTGAAACATTTCCGTCGCTCTATAAGCTCAAATCGCATAAAAAAGAGGAGCATCCAATACCCCTACGTAGGGCAAAACAAAGTGCGTGTTCGATACAGTGCCAGTTCGTAAGTTGATTTAAAATTAATGATTACCTCTTAGATAGTAACTATAGCTCGTTCGCATTAAGAATGCAGTGAACCTATCCTGTCATTTCCAATATTCCTCTTCCAGCCATAACAAGAACCTGTGTTCCGCTTTCAACCGGCAACTTCAATGTCCTACCCACTCTTCCGATTTTTTTACACCGCTCCTTCTTCGTACAATCCATACTGCTGTGGAATGCGCTTCCCCCGGAAATCAGGATGGTTAACAGTCGTGACACTTTTAAGCAGAGACTTCGCAAGCATTTAGAGATTACCCATGGAGTGGGAGTGATGAATCATTAACTATCTATACTACTTTATTTAATATTTATGTAACATAATATGTATTTATGTAGTGTATGTATGTATGTGTATGTAGGTATGCATGTAGTGTATGTATTTAGTTTCTTTTTTTATTATTGTACACCTACCACGCTCTGTCTCTGCACCATCCAAGGTAGACTGGCAGAAAATGCCTAAGGCATTAAGTCCGCCTTTGTACATTTGTGCGAAAGTGTAAATAAATAAATAAATAAACGATCTGCGCAACTGCAGGGTCTTAACACAAACGGCAGGACACCACCCGTTGCGTTCGAAAGTACGCCTTCAAACTTAACTCTCTAATTATAGTAAGATCCTTACCGCTGTACCGCGCCCTAGGTATGTGCGGCGAGGCGGGGGACGGGTAAGAAGAGCCCCGCGCACGTCGGCGCGCACATACTATACGATAGGGGGCGTGTCTAGGCCGGACAATGATGCCGACTCAGTAAAGAGTCATTTATGAGCTGAAATATTGATGAATCTATGTATAAGGTGCTGGATGTCTAGATTATTCCCCAGTTTGGTATCTTGAGCGAACGGTTCGGAATCCGCTTTCGGGGTAGGGCTGCTCTTAGTTGATGAAGTTTCCTAATTTTCACTAGTGCGAGGAAACGCTGAACAGTCGGAAGCAACATTGGCACCATATACTCAGAAATCATCCTCGCCAGACGAAAAATTACCAAGCCATCATCACGGTGATATGTGATATTTGCGGTAAAGGATTTCAGGTGGGTAAACAAAGTTTTGATGTAGCCGAGTTAGGGTGGTGACGGATTTAGATTAGTGTCGCCACCTCATCCCATCCCGAGGGTGTCGTAAGAGCCGACAAAAGGGAATTATAAGGCTGGAAACCTAATCGCAAGAGAAGGAAATCTTAATGGAATGCTCTATGCCAACCCGTTTGGCCAGCGTGGCACAGTAGGCTTTATTATCCTCCATGTAACTGGAGGAGGCCTTGTTTTTGGTTTCGCTGGGGAAATGCTCTATGCCTTCCGCCGCCACTCTGGGGATGGTCGGCGATTATTGGGAACCCACTAAACCCCCAGCTGGGTATACCCCTCACACGACTTGGAGCTAAAGTAACGCCAGGTTCATCAGCTTGTCGGATGGGTGACCATTATCCTAACATCTAACCCTCTGTGCTTCGGCGGGCATATAATACCGTCGGTTACGGCTGTCATTCGGACATTTATGACAGTGGATACACGAAGTTATTAGATGGAAAACTGACCTCATATCTAACTGTTGTGATCACCGGTAATTTCACTAGATGAATCATGGTGGTCACTTTATCGATTACCCATATTTCGGAAAAGATGAGCAAGAATGTGTCCTTTGGTGACGGATTAGAATACATATTTCCGCTACCCCATTTCATCCTGAGGGTGTTGTAAGAACCGACAAAAGGCAACGATAGTGCCGAAAACCTGGCCGCAAGAGATACGAAACCCCATGCCAACCCGCTTGGCCAGCGTGGCACAGTGGGCTAATTACCCTCCATGTAAAGGCCCGACCCAACAGTGGGTCATATATGGGCTGAGTATTATCAGTAGTTGTAGCCAATGACTGAAGTGAGCCGATGATGATGATGATGATTGTTTTTAAGAATTCGACGAAGCTCCAGATACACAAACTGCGGCACAGCAGCCCGAAGGTCCGTTGCCCCCACTGCCCCAGGCTGTTCTACGACCAACACGGGCTGTCATTGCATGCCACCACTCACTCGACGCTGCGTCCCTATGTTTGTGGCACGTGCGGACAGACGTTCAAACTCAAATCGAACTTCACAAGACACGCTAATGTGAGTACTTTTTTGTTGCTTTCGTTTTAGTGCCATTATTTGATTGTAACACACAGTCCGTGTGGTGACGGATTTAGAATACACTAGTGGCCCGCCCCGGCTTCGCCCGTGCAAAGCGGGGGTGGGTTATACTTATAAACCTACCCCTTGAATCACTCTATCTATTAAAAAAAACCGCTTCAAAATCCGTTGCGTAGTTTTAAAGATTTATGCATACATAGGGACGGACAGAAGAATGCGACTTTGTTTTATACTATGTAGTGATAGTGTCCAACCATTTTGAGGGTGTCACAAGAGGCGACTAAAATAACGATTCACATTGTATGAATCCTTTCTATATTTCAATTGTAAATTTGTATACATATTTTTACTATCCTCAATAAAACCTCTCTATCATTCGGGTTTGCTGTTAGAAAACTCATGTATGAGTTAAGCTCGCCTTTGTTCATGAAATCACCTATGTATATTTCTGCTCTATGCTCATTGTCTGCCTCTTTGACCAATACTCTTTGACTGCCTCGTTGGTCTAGGTGTTGGATGTGCCGCCTTTGTGTAAGCCAGAGGCACTTGCTCTGAGTCTGGGTGTCATTTGTGTTCGTGAATTTCATGTTTGTAAACTGCCACCGCGATCCCGCCATAGTGCAGGGGTTTCGTTTTAAAAAAAAATACAATAAAAAAACTAGCCGCAAGAGAAGGAAAACTTGAAACAAATCCTGTGCCAACCCGTCTTGTTATTTTCCTCGATGAATTTGGAGGAGGCCCGACTCAGTAGCGGGTCATTTATGTGCTGAAACGAAATAATTGTTTTCTATACTAATAGTGCGTCTGTTTGTGATATTAAAATAACTGCTTTTTACTAAATACATTTGGATGTATACACGCCACACGGTACGTATACCAAAACAATTATTTTTATAATTTTTGTCTGTCTGTCTGTTTGTTTCGGATAATCTCTGAAATGGTTCAACCAATTTTTAGTGGCAGATGGCTGATGTAACAAGAAGTAGCTTAAGATGCTAGGGTTTTCAGGAGCCCATAATTACCGAGATTTCCACATTGTTAAATACCACGCGGATGGAGTCGGGTAACAGCTAGTTTTGTATGAGACAATGGAGACTTACTATACTATTTGCGCTGTAGCATGGTGCGGGTGACAGTTGCCTGTGCGACGTTTGTAGGGATGTGACGTTATGCAATTCATTTTCATCGCTAACGATACTCGCGGCATCAATTTTATATTGTTCTCTTTAATATTGTTATGAAAATGTGTGTGTTATTCAGTTGTCTAGTGTAACTACGTGTATAAACGTGTCAATATAAATGTTTTATAGCTACATAATTATGTTTGTACTTATATAAAATAATCAAAATCAGGTTTAGGTTTTTTTTTTTCCTTGGCAACCTTTTGAGCAACATTTCCCTATAAATGTACTGTTGTATAATTATAGACCAATTTTAACTATAAAAATAGACCTACGACAATATACGTTTCTTATTATGACAAATATCGACTATGCATCGTATTAGTACATCCCATCACTGAATACGTCTATGTTGCGTTACGTTATACGCATTTTTTCGCATCACTTTGCTTAATTTTTCATCCAATTTGATTATATTTGTAAACTAGAACATTCTAGTTGGTTTAATTTCATTTACTACAGTTATTAATGATTTTAATATATTAAGAATGTGGCACAGCTGAAATACTAAGTCATAATTTGTAAATAGCGGCAACTTTCAAGAGTGAAACGAAATGTTACTGAATCTGTCACCCGCACCATGCTACAGCGCAAAGACTATAATTGTGAACACATTGATAAGTTATATACTTTACCACCAGTTCGGAACGCGACTGTCTTTTACCACTTACCATAGGTGCCAGTAAAAACCGACCAAGTATATAGCTACAAGAGTTGTTATCTGAATTCGAGGTTTCTTAGTGTTTCTGTGCTTCTTTCTCTGGTTATAACATTTCGTAACACCAGTAGAGAAATTTTATAAGAAAACAGACGTGTTTATATTCTCGTAAAGGTTTGAACACGGTGCTATAGAAATTTTTTTACCCTTTAAATCCCCGATCAGCCGTTTGAAAGTAATAAAAGATTTTACAGTTACGTACATCGGAAGAATCTTGAAAGTGTGCGTGAACGAGGAAATGTGTATGAAAGGTGTGAATGTAGATATGACGACCGATAGAAGTGTATGCAGACCGGCCACCACCAAGAATTTTGTCGTAAAACCAACGCAAATAAACTTCTTTATAGTTTGAATCCCATTTCTTATTTTCAGGTCCATTCAGATGAAGCTCGATACTCGTGCCCAATGTGTGAGAAGAAATTCAAATATTCGACAAGCCTAAACCTCCACGTGCGGACTGTGCATAACAAGGAGCCATATCCGTCTCGAAAGCCAAGGAATAGACGTGCCAAAGAAGATGATGATAATGATGTGTAATAATGATTTGTACCAATGAAATAAAGAAAAACATCAAATATCCGTTTTATTTACTGTATTATAATGTATGAATCGATAAAGCGATTACATGCTATTTTAGAATAATTCATTGACCACGCTTGAAAATTAGGGAACAACTGATGACATCCGAGAATTAATATATATAACTAAATGTCAGTTAATTTATTATTTTGTGAAACGGCATAAAATCAAAATCGATTGAACAATTGCGATAGATACCAAATAAATTGCGTTATACCCGTGATCAGAGTTTCTGAAATTATTTTGCAAAACCGATGCTAAGTTCAGTGTCCAAGTATCGAGTCAGATTCTCCTTGACTAAGTAAGAGCTATTGCAAATTTATTGAGAACTTAAAATTTCAGAATGTTTATCCTTGCTAGTATTCGAAGAAGATTCTTTGAGAGTTATAGCTCCATTTATGTAACGTTGTCACTCCATACCGTTTGTTACGATAGTGGTATCAAAGTCAAAATATGGTAACATTATGTCTTGTCAGTTTATAGTAATGACTGTCAGTGAGTCTGTCAAATGTGACATTAATTTCATTTGTCATTTTGTTACGGACTGCCTGCATCGTTTCGTAGTTTGTTCAATTTTATTTTGTATATTCGAAATCTTACTTCAGTTTGTACGTTATTAAGATATTTAATAACCAGTGCTTAGTGCAGAGTTTTTCTTGTTTAAGCAATTATCGTGGTTCTTGTGTCACGTGTCCACGTTTCTAAACAATGGAAAACGTTGATCAGAGTAACAACAAAAACGTGTCCCTCAGTTTGATCGCTGATTACGGTGGCTCAGACTCTGATTCCGAAAACACAGAGACTCGTTCGAATATAGGAAACGATGACTCTGATAACGCTGAGTTGAGTGAGATGGTGTTGAAGAATAATATTATAAATGCGTGCGCTCACGGCCCGCTGTCTCGGCCGGCAGCTCGCGCGGACGCTGAAATCTCTAGGCACATGATAATAGATAGCTCTGAAAGTGGCGTCGTAGAATATGAAGTAACAGAGTACAGAGATGTAGATAGTGATTCTGACAGTTCATCCAGTGACTCAAGTGATAATGATGTAGATTCTGTGAAAGATATTGAAGAAATATCCAGTGGGTAAGTTCTTTGGGATTGTAATATTGCACAGATCTCAAGGTCTTCAATTTCAGTAGGAAATTAAAGATTATTTTTTGTTATAGGCTTCTTTGATTTTATTTGACAAATATTGTTTTATTTTTTTAATAAATTACCATTTTTGCATATATTGCATAAGTTTGGGAAATGTGCGTATGATTCTTAGTAATGTAAATAGCATTTAATGACACCTGTTAAAAATATTAACTGTGTGAAGTATTATTTTTCGGTATTGAACCATTAACAAATTGTAAATTTTTATCAATGAAGCAGGATTGTCATTAAATTGGTTAATCATTGACTAGGTATTTAGTTAACTTTATTTCTGACTTACACAAATATATGTTATTAGATAGATTAGAATATTATTATATTAAAATCAATGTAGGCCTAATTGTTTAAATTTAAAGTAAACACATTTTAATGAGTTACATGTATTTTATGTTATTTAATTCCTGATATGTTGAATGCTTTGTGTCATGGTCCCCCGATAGACTAGATGACAGTAGTATTCAGAAGTACAAAGGAACAAATAAATCTTCTGCCTAAAATTTTATGTACAGTATTCCTTTTGCACACAATTTTTTTTTTTTTTTTTCAATTTTTTAATTTCAATGTTTAATAATAGCTAAAACCTAAGCCATAATTACTTAAATATATTTAGTTTTATACATCCAAAAAGTTGACTCCATACACACAGACATGGAAACTTTTTTTTTTAATTTTCAGCGATGAAATTGAAGGTGGTAGAAGTGATAAACCTGAACCACCAAAGGTGAATGGTGAGCTTGGACTTGATGACCTCCCGCCAATAGAAGACCTTGCCATCAGTCTGCCAGCACAAGAGACTACCAAGATAGGAACCATTGCCAGTGTTGTTGACAGATTAGGTAATTACCATAGTTATAGTATCTTCCCATCTCATCCTGAGGATGTTGCAAGAGCCGACAAAAGGAAATGATAATGCCAAAAACCTGCCCGCAAGAGAAGGAAAACTTGACAGGAAACCCTATGCCAATCCGTCTGGCCAGCGTGGCATAGTAGGCTAATTACCCTCCATGTAGTTGCAGGAAGCCTGACTCAGTAGTCATTTATAGGCTGAGAAGTAAGTAAGTATCTAACAGACATCTTGCGACAAAATCTATCTAGGCAATATTTGATTTCTGCATTTCTTTGCTGGTGATTGGTGGAAAAAAAAGGCACAAGCCATGCAATTGGTTGATGAAATGTGCAAACATTCCCCCTTGCTTTTGGTTGGAAATGTTTTTAAACTATGATCTCTCACCACAGCCTATGAGTAAACCCACCATTGACCCAGGAGACAGGCCTCATCTAATGCCATGAATGGAAATAAGCACTCATCAATGCTGCTTATACCGGTTGGCACATAGCTTTGTATGTAAGACTTGACTTGTGGCAAAGTTTTCGGTCTTGACATTTTCTTTTGACTGCTATTACGGAGGAGAGGTCCTGGAGGTGTCTCCAGGATGGAATCCCCCCCTGTGATTGGAGGAGGCCCGACTCAGCCGTGGTTCATTCATGGGCTGAGTAGTAGTAGTCATCATCATCATTACAGCACATAAAGTACGCACTATTGAGCCTCCACAAAATTCGTGGAGAGAAATTAGCCTATTGTGTCACTCTGGGAAGATGGCTTGGCACATGGTTTCTGTCAAGCTTTTCTTCTCTTGCACCTAGGTGATCTGCCCCCTGCGTTCCTTTAGTCGCCTCTTACAACGCCCTCTGGATAGTGTGGGTTGGTTACATCCTTTTTTCAACCTTTCACCACCCAATGCTGAGTGTAGATCTCTTCCAATGCACGCCATTCTTCCCGGTTTTGCGCCTTTCGCATCCAGTCCTTTCCGGCCACTCCAACAAGGTCATCGGTCCAACGCATCGGTTGCCTGCCCACATTTCTATGCCCTACTCTAGGCCTCCACTCAAGCACCCGACTACCCCACCTGTTGTCCTGTCTACGGCATATATGGCCCGCCCACTTCCACTTTCTGCTAGCAATCACATGGGCTATGTCGACCAATTTCCGGATCTCTGTGTTCCTGATTCGATCACGTAGAGAGATACCTAACATAGCCCGTTCCATGGCTCTTTGGGTGACTTGGAGCTTGCGTATCACCTGCTTTGTCAGCGTCCATGACTCGGCTCCGTAGACCATGACAGGTAGGACACATTGTTCAAAGCTCCGACGCTTGAGGTTAATGGGAATGCTTGTGCTCTTGAACACTTCGGACAGTTTGCCAAAAGCACCCCAGCCTAGGCGGATGCGGCGCTCAATCACGCTATTTTGTCCAAATTTGGCGAGGTTCAAGGTTTGAGTGTATTCTAATTGCATAGTATTAGTCTCACACATAGTATTGTCAGTGTCCAATGGGATGGTGGCACTACGTAGCCTAAACAGGTCGCCACAAAGCAACAAGTATCACTGTTGTGTGTGCCACGAAGGTTATAAAGTCGCATAAAGTTAATTGAAATAAAGCTTGCTTGGCCTTGTGGCGCGTCGCGATTTCCCGCGACCTTCGTTCGATTTCCGTATGGGCTTTGCAATCGATAGTGTCGTTAATTCTTTCAACCCTGAAATGCGTTTTATGAAATTGGCCATTTAGGGGAATGTTATACTTCATAGCTACAACTTTATATCTTTAGAATTGACTGCCTTGGCGGCTGTCCATTAAATCACGTGAGGTGAAACACAAAATGTCACAAGGGAGGAGCTGGGTATAGTAAGATATCACGTGTATTTATTATTTCGTCAAACGCGTGATCTCTAAACATCATGATTTTTGTATGTAGTAAAAATACGTGATTTTTAATTAGGGAGGGGGGGGGTTAGTCTTAAACCTCACCACGTATCAACGAGTGGCGAGGGGTTAAAAAATGTTAAAAAAAAACATCACGTGATTAATGGACAGCCCATTGCTGGTCTAGGGGTTCCATTCCGAAGTTGGGCAAGTGTCTTTCTGTAAACCAGAGGCGCTTGTTCGAGGGTCAGGGTGTCTTTTGTGTTCGTGAATTTCATGTTTGTAAACTGCCCCCTCGATACAGGTTATAACTAGAGCAGGAGTCCAAAAAATTGCTGACAAAGGGAAATGTCAAGGTCGAAAACCAAGCCAAGAGAAGGAAAACTTGAAATGAAACTCAGTGCCAAGCCGTCTGGCTCGCGTGGCATTTAGGGGGCTGTTTTTAACCGACTTAAAAAAAAATTCTCGAATTGTATATTTGATGAGTGTTACATGTCTTACTACTCCGCCACTTTAAGTGTAGTTCTACTGAATTAATTTAACTTAAAAATCGCTTAGCACGAAACTATCTTCAGTTCGGAATGATGTTCTGCCATTGAAGAGCCAAAACTAAATCTCACTCTAATTGTTTAACTGGCATATCTCAGTGCCATAAAACTTTAGAATGTCACGTTATCTTACTAATATTATAAACGTGAAAGTTTGTAAGTATGGATGGATGGATGGATGTTTGTTACTCTTTCACGTAAAAACGACTGAATGGATTTTAATGAAACTTTACAATAATATAGCTCATACATCAGAATAACACATAGGCTACAAGTTATAAAGATATTATGTGAATTACAGCAATATAAACAAGTCGAATTTAAAATTTCTAATTGTTAAATTTTCGACCATATTAAACTATAGACAATATAACGTTTCGCTGTCGGTTGCGTTTTGTTAAAGTAGGTTTTATACGGACGGGATAAAAATCTCAGGTATCCTATGTCCAACTTTCTTTTTGTTTTAAATATATATAATGCGGAACAAAGTTCGCCGGGTCAGCTAGTTATTAAATATATAGTTAAGCTTACATTTCCCGACAACAATGAGCACTATTAACAACCTTGGTTGTCAGAATGTTCTCACATACTGCTTACAATGTTGTGAGAATTATTCTAATGCTTGCATCTAACATTGTCTTTCCTGATTTTTTATATTAATTGTATTTATTTCTCTTCCAGTAATAGTACGCGCGTTGCCTGAGACCCCTGCAGTAGATATAGACAGCGTATTGTTCTTGGACAATGGTGCAATGACGTTGGGCAAGGTGTTCGACGTGTTTGGACCTGTGAGTATTATAGAATGGACAAATAGCGCCCATCAAAATACGAAGTCAGGGAAGACCTGTTGACAGAGACCATAGTCTAGCAGATAGTATGGAAGACAGTGTACTGCAGGCTCAGGATTGGTTCCTGGGTCGGAAACCATTTCTAATAATTTTAATTTAATAATTTTATTATGAATCGCACCTGTATTGTTGTACTAGCCGTTCGTGTCCCTAATAAGGAACACGTTCTGGGAAGTAATGTCATATGCCAAATCAATAAAAATAGCATAGGGCAAATGCATCTTGGTGACGGATTTGGAATATATTGTGTCACCTTCTTCCTGAGGGTATCGTAAGAGACGACAATAGGAATAAACAACGCTGAAAGGGAAGATAGGGAATACTTGAAACGAATCCCTGTTCCAACGAGTCAATAGGCTAATTGCTCTCCATGTAATTGGCGGGGCCTGATTCAGCAGTGGGTCATTTATGAGCTGAATAGTAGTATTCTGGAGGTCCTTGGTCTCGGAAACGCATTAACCTCTTTAAGCGGATATTGAACCCAAAAACTGACAAGTGCTGAGATTTACTGAACAGCAATAAAGGCATTAGGATCATAGCCAAATGTGCCTTTAGGAATAAACGAAACGCACTTTAATGGTCGTTGTCCACAATTGGCTGTCCTCCAAACACATTAAGGCTTGATGTGATGTTCTTGCTTTACAAATACCGTTTGTCAAATGGATGTTTGTTAGTACATAACCTAAAATAGTTTTATGAATAAATGTTACGTTTCTTTTGCATACTACCTTATTTATTGGAACCCATTTTTATAAAACCGAGTTCACAGGCTCTAATGATGATAAAAAACTACGTATAAATATTTATTGTCGTAATAAACCCATTGTGCCACGCTGGCAAGACGGGTTGGCAGACATCTTTTGTTTATTGTTAGCCTGTGGCCAAATTGAGAATACAACTATATTTATAGAACTATAATTTAAATTAATGATGGTCAAATTTCGACCGCTGGATGACCACAAATTTCTTTAAGTAGCTGTTTTAATAATTAATAAATAATGGTGTTTAGGTAAAGGAACCGCACTACTGCGTGCGATTCAACTCTGCTGAACACGCGCGAGCTCGCGGCGCATCTCCGGGCAAGGATGTCTTCATAGGGCCTAAAAGCACGCACACCAATTACGTTTTCCTCAGCGAACTCATGAAGTAAGTCATTTCACTGTTACTGTTTCACGCAAAAACCGATTTTGATGAATCAACACGTTCGCAACAGCGACTGTTCGAGATCCATTACCTATATGTCGCATTGGCCGTGAATGGAGACGCACGTGATCTTTCCCCCACTAGTGTACTTGCTCAAGTTCTTTGGTAAACATCAAGTGACAAATAAGCATTTTTAGATATTGCAACTTTTTCAGATTTCCCCCTAAAATACGGCAATTCAGATAGCGAAGCATTGACGATGTGTACCTGCTAAACCTTAGATTTTTTTGTTGTCGCTTGGGAAATGCTTTATGCTTACCAACGCCCCCCGTGGCAGAGGTCGGTGATTATGTGGGACTCCGACAAGGGTTGTCTACCCCCTAAAACCCCAGCGGTATACCCTCACCGGTACAGGACGCGCTTGGGGCGCCACAAGTTCGCGTAAACGCATTCTACTGGGACGCCCCAGCGTGGTGCCCGCTACGCGGCCAAGCGACTTTCAGTCATCGAGGCTTTCGTCGGTGGCGGTTCCCCCAAACCACCACCGGCCTCTTAGACGAGGGCAGAAGGAGCCCGCACCGTCACGAGCCCCCCATCCACCCCTGTCTCCGTCCGCGACGCGGGTCAGCCGGAGCTCCCTCCTTTGCGACCCGCCGCGCTGCCCCCTTCTGCGACACAACGGCCCCCGCAGAAGGAGGCCCGTCAGCCCTCAGGCACCTACTAAACCTTACTGTTTAGACTGAATCAGTTTTATGACGAAGAATTCCATGTAATACGTACTTAGTTTCCGACGCCTGATAAAATTAGTTGGGCATATGGAATGTAAATCTGTCTCAGATCGCAAGTTTAACTTGACTTATACGTTTTCAGAGTTAAAGGCTCCGACGCATCCTGGCTAAACGATATAGAACCCCCGCCGCACCAGGTTGACTACTCCGACGACGAAGAGGAGCGCCGAGCCAACAGGGCCAGGAAGGAACAGCGCCAGAACAAGCAAGATGAATCCGAGAACGACAGCGAAACATCCAAAAACTCCAAAAAGGTTCCCGAACGTCGGAACAGACCTTCGGAGTCTAGCAGTCGCTTTGGCAGCGGACCAAGCAGAGGTCGGAACCCCTTCTCGGCCGGTTCGAGAAGGAATAACCCGAATGCATTCCCGAGATTCGCGAGGCCCTGGTCAGGAAACATGGGCCTCCGAACTCCTCCTCCCCACCCTAGCGACCCCGGGGGTGCGCCCTACAGCGCCCCACCCAACTTCAACGGCCCTCCCATGTTCCCACCTCCTTTCAACCCGAACACACCTCCCCCCTTCATGGGGAACATGTTCCAGTTCGGCAACAGCCCCAGAATGCAGAATATGGGACCTCCGATGGGCGTACCCCCTTTCAGACACAATATACCCGTGTTCGGGTCCAACTACTGTCCCATGGGGGGTCCGCATCCCCAATGGGTGAACAATGCCCCCCCACCCCCTCCCGGAACCTAACGATCGCGCCGTGACGCTCTAAAATTAAGATCTATCTCATAATAATTAGTCGATAGCTAGGGCAGTTATGTCTAACAATACTAAAGTGTGGTTATCCAAAAATAAATTTATATTTATATGAAATAAATGTTTATTACGGCATATGCAGAGTTTGTTACTTTCATTTAAAGGTTTTCGAATGCATTGGGAATAAATAGGACTGTTCTCAATGACACAGGGGAATTATACCCTAAAATTAAACACAAATATTTTTTGTGATTTCTTTATTAAATATTTCATGTTAGAAATTAACTAACGATCGAATTTGATAAATGTTAAAATAAAAAAAAAGTTTATAATAATAAAGATTATAATCTAAAATACTGCTCCTGGACTATGCAGAACATAAACGCACTGTGTTGATTCTGCTGCCCTTACATTGACAAACCGTCAACGAATAAAGAGGTACTACTCTAATTCTACGAAAATATTGATGATCGGATAGTCGAAGTGTTCTGTCCGTCATATCTCGGAGAATTAGAATGGTACCTCCCGTAAAATATAATAATTTTGCACTCACATGATCACAACGTAAAATGAAGAACATTTCACAAAAGAGGAATATAAGACGTCCGTTTACATTAAAACTAATTATAGCATTACATTGTTTCTAAACAACTATCCGGCCGCACAATCTTACATAAATAAATTACGCAAAATATCGACGACAAACATACATCAAAATATTTTATAGGATACAAATTTGAATGCTTTAAAAGGATTACTAATTAAATAAATACACAAACGCATGTTTCTTGTGCATAGCAGATATGTATATAACCCAATTCGATGATATTTTAGAAACGCCAGACATGCAGCCTGCATTACATTTTATGTTAATATTTTATGCAATGTTTTTATTAATGTGTGTACAATAAAGTGTCTTTTATAATACATCATCCCGAAATATTTGGTATTTCGTAAGTTACATTTTCAATTATGTAGACTTGACTTGTGTAGTGATTATATAAATCACCAACTGGTTTTGCAACCATAAAATCATTATGTGTTATGTATTATTTATATTTCGTATTATTATTATTTTTTCGTTTAGAAATATAAAGGAAAGTACAGTACGGATTCTTATTTTCAAAATGCACTAATTGTATTTGCACATCACAAGAAATATGGTTTGCGCATGCACATTATGTATGAGGGTACTTAATAATAAACCGTATACAAATTATGATGTTTAGGCCCAATGTTATACGTAACAATTGATAAAAATAAAACGATTAATCTCTTTTTCCAATTTAATGCCCTATAACTTTCAATTATTATGGCGATAACAACATGGTATACCAACTATTCCATTGTCACATAAAAAACTGAAACGCGTGAAAAAACTACGGCCCTATCAAATGCATTCAGGCATAATTTTAACTGCCATTGAAAAAACGGGTTTAATAAGTTTGGTGTGTCTGACTGATAGTCGCATACAAAAATTCTGAACAGTTTACAATGATTTAAATTATTTTCGTATATCTAAAAATAAATTAAGGTAGGTTTCAAAATATAATACTATAATAACTCGGCATTGCATGAGTGGAAATTTGAGTACACTACACATCATGCGCGCCATCTACTTAACGTTATAGCAATATACATATAACCTTCGCGTTAAAAAACCAATACACTACCGGATGGAAATAACGGCGGCTTCTATCATAGAACCAAAACAGAATAAATCATTTTTGGCAATAGCGAGTATACCACGTCGCAGATAAAAAATCATTTATATAATGAAACATAATTCTTAACAAATCACACCGATGAAAAATAAATATAAATGCAATCTCAACTCAGGCGTACAACGATTCACAAGCTGGATACTTGTTCTGTTACCGAAAACTGGCTACATTGCATTATCAATCTTTGATAAGTAAGTATTCATTCGTTTCGATTTTCCTAAGAATTGAAAGATTACATAAATTCTAGCAGCTGTCATCGCATCTGTTATTTAGTACTAACTTAAATATTGTTCGTCTATGGAAACTAATAGATTCGTTAAGACATACTCCATAAAGGATCTACCTTAGATAAATGTTTCAATTGATTGTAATGATCAATAAAAAACTGACCCAGTCATGATATTGATCTCGAAAGCGCCTAAGAGTTTATCCGAAAAAAAAACCATTCTGATTTTTATATTTTAGCAGTAAAAAATAATTTAATACATGATCTTTTCCAACATAAGTCCTGCGTTGATCGATTAAGGTTTACACACTGATTGATAATGCATTGAGAAACAAAACACAACGACAAAACAGGGCCAATAGGGCGTAATTGTAAACACAAAACTTAATTACCTTACATCTATTACATGTGACATTGTTGGGGAGTAACCGATTATCTTGTCTGCTTAATGCAACTTATCCTTAGTTTCGTTATAAAAATACAGATTCCTATATTTAAAATAATTCTCAATAAGCTTAGCTTGCCGTCTGAGACTCACGATTATAATTGCCTCTTCGGGGCTACGGCCGAACCACGTCGCGAGACTAGTAGCATTAACCAACTGTTCGAAATTATATCGCACACCCAGTTTAGTTGCTTATGCATGCAATTTTTGTCTGCAACTATTTATTAGAATCAATAATACAAATGCATAATACTATACAATAGACTGTCATTGGACTAAAGTAATGGAGTAGCTATACGGTAAATAAAAATTGGCATATGTATTAAAATTTAGTCCGTGCGAGCGGATTTAGAATACATAGTATCGCTACCCATTTCACCTTGAGGGTGTCGTAAGAGCCGACAAAAGGAAATAATAACACCGAAAAATGTATACGAAACTATGGCAACCCGTCTGGCCAGCGCAGCGAGGCGAGGCTCGACTCAGCAATAGGACATTTATGGGCTGAGAAGTAGTTGTTAGTATATTTGATTTGATATGATTAAAAATATGAAGGCCATTAATGCTACTAGTGTCTACTAGTAAGGGCTCTGTGTCGTCCAAGATACAATGGACAGCTTCACTTGATCTACAATTTTGTCTCGCATAAAACCACATAAATGAACCCAGAGAATACAAAGTTTCGCTGCATTATTTGGCCTACAGACATCTAGGAACACGTTAGATGTCATTCACTGTTGTCACTGGTGACAACAGTGAGGATGTCACTGTTTGCTGGACATTGATACGCCGTTTCTCATTGAGAGATAAAATTGTAGCGTCAATTAGCTCGCCCGTGAGTTGTAAACAACAAATACACATCAAAGAAAACGATACCGAGCAGTCTTCCATTAAATACGTAAATATATCGCAACGGGTTTGGCAACGAGCGTATAAACAGACAGACTGCGCGCAGTTCAGGTATATCCTCTAACAGTTTGTCTGATTATACGACATAGATTGCGGTGTTACTATACCTCGTTCGCATTAAGAATGCAGCAACCAATCAAATCGTTCCAAATTAGAGTCACGTTCTCAGTGACTAGTTGAAGGCACACTTTCGAACGCAACGGATTTGTCATGTTCTTTATCTTTTGAATATATTTAATACACTTTCACTTACTGCATTCTTAACGCGAAAAAACTATAGTTCTGGAATACATCAGATTGGTCCTATAAAGTGCCGGCTTTAAAACATGCGCCGCCTCCCCCATTGTTACAGAAATGATTCGACATATATCACTAATAGTGAATACTAAACAAAAGTCAACTTATAATTTGATCATAACATAAACTTAATTCTAATTGATTAAAGAAACTATTACGTCTCGTCTACTCGATTAATTCATGGGTTATATTTTTGTATCGATTACAAGTTAGGAACTATAACTACTACTGTACAGATTATAAAGAAAATAAACGATTATGATTTCCTCAATAGTAATGAGTTTAATACTTTCATTGATATATTTACGGATGCAAACTTCTAGTTAATAGTATCCAAAATATTGGATGGGTGTAAAAATATTCTGATCGAAAAAGAAAATGGGAAATTATCTGATTAAACCAATGCTACTGTTTAACAGTCCAACATTGGCGACAGTATATTGCAACGTGGAGTCATATTGCATGCTAATTCTCCGGATACATTAAAGATGTTTTAATATTTTAAGATAAGTTACCGACTCCATGTATTTTTTGTTCTCAATGACATTGAAATCGACTTGATGCCAAAATATTAATACACCTTTGTACAATAAATACAATTTCACAGGCAAAATTTATTAAAGAAATATTTCTTTTATTATGTAGCTTAATCGTATCACTTGTTCGTGTGGTGTTGTCAAGTTAATAATATTTAGAATATTAAATTTTTACTTTATCTAAGACACTACATGCTACATTCTAATATTCACAGAGATTGATACAGTTAGAACGTGGAAAAGGCGAAGCAAATTGTGCTGCTACACAACGACTTAACTATAAAAAAAACACGTTTAAAAGTAAAATAATAGACAGCCAATCAGATGAGGCTACGTTCGACAAATGTCAGACGTCGCCAAAGTATTTCAAATATGGAAGTCTGTCTCTCATTTAAAAATAAATCAGATCAATACGAAAGACGTCGCACGGAAAAATTAAGATTTGAAATACTTTTAGGTAGATTTCTTTGGAGACAGAATACACAATAACGCTACTAAACAGAAGCATTGTTTAGAATAAACTTTCACTGGCAGCTATCCCATGTCTGAGGTAAATACATTACTTTTATTAAAAAAAAACGCTACGTAGATTCAGCGCGAAAAATGCACTTCTAATACATTTCATTATGTAATAAATAGGTGACAGAATTAAGTATTAAATACATCAAACATTTAATATGTATTACATCTAAGAAGTCGATTTACCATTTTAATTAAAATATTTTTTATTGTTATTTTATTAATGAATTTTATAAGTACGATTGATTTTATATTTGTTTCCGTGTGGTGACCGATTTAGAATACATGGTGTCACCGCCCCATTCCAAATTTATGATGTCGTAAAAGCTGAGAAAGGGAAATGACAAGGCCGATAACCTATCCGTAAGAGAAGGAAAACTTTACCGTCTGACCATCGTGGCACAGTAGGCTAATTACTCTATATGTAAATGGAGATTGCCTGATTCAGCAATGTGACACATATGGGCAGAGTTCTAGTAGTATTATGTATTCCGTCTCCAAAATAAATAGCAAAGGCAACGTTTCAGACGCACAACATACACTTAGCGTGTCTAAAAAACAGTGTCACTTAGTTACATAGTAAATATGCTGCCTTTATATAGATATTCTCAAAATACACATTTATAAGTAAACCACTTATTGTGCAATGTACTAGTGGAGTAATCTTATGTAAAAAATCCATACAGAAACTTGATGTGACTTTCAAATTCACTTTTCAATTGCGGCTCTGATATGGTTTTTAAATATTAACCATCGCCACATTTTTAACTAAATATGTATTATCATATTATGCTTGAATGCAATCTGGATTTTTTTAATTATTTCGACGACAGTCTACATGAAATAAGACCGCACATGACATTGTATTGTGCTCTTATTTCATGGTAAATTTCAATCTTCAATCATGCCAACATCAAGCGTTTTACCCGATTTGGAATAGAAGTCTAAATCCAGGGATTTAGACTTAGAGTTTCGGTTGGCCTCAAAGTACCTCACAAATAGGTTTCTCAGGTACTCCTAGGCCAACCCAACCTATTTATGGAAAAAGAGAGACCCGACAAACTTTAGATGGTCCTCCTACTAGTACAGTGCACAACAGAATTGTGACAATCATATTATTTTGTTCCATTAAGTTATACAAGTTCTCTATTTGAGTATAACGTTAAAATTATGTAAAGCTTATGGCATTATGGTACATTAGTCGACCAATAAAATAAATTATTTCATTAAGGTACCACCAATTTCTAAATGCATTTTAGACAGTCACTTACAATTCGTCATAGTCAATTTCAAACGGTGCATAATTATCATTGCAGTAGCATAACTGCTCATTAAAAGGAAGACGTGCGCTTAGATTCATTCGAAAATATACTTTATGTGATGATAATTTAACGTTCAAATCATGTGTAGTTTAAATTTTCGTCCCAGTCGTGTGATATCACGTGGGATCGTTGAAAATGAAAAGGTCATATGAAATACGACCTTTTCTTCATAATTATTGTGAATATTATGCTTCAATATATATTTATGCTTGAAGTATTTTTTTCAAAGAGGATCCGTTGAATATTTTTTTAGTACTTATTCTACTAGCTGATAAACGCGATAGCATGTCACCCAACCGCTAGGATAAATATAGGTTAATACGTAAAATCATCTCACTGGCAATCCTTACGATCCCCAAACTGGGTGTGAGACCAAACATCAAACGTTTAAGCCACAAGACGAGATTGCAAAAGGCACCTTATATCGAACATTGTAGGCATAAAGTCGCGAATCGGTGTGTCGACAACACCTTACAATAATAAGACACACATCCTAAAATACAACATTAAAGCTAAGTGCTTAAATTATCATCACATACGAAGCAACATGGCAGAATGGATGCTACCACAATAATATTCGAGAAACGTCTACCCCACAAAGTAAGTTTCTCAAGACTTTTTTAACATTAGGAATATTGCATACTATGAACTAACAATAAGAATAGGGCAAGCGGCTACTGTCTCTTAGTTTGAATATAATGTAATCACTGTACGTTATACCTTCATACCGTCATGATGGATAAATTGTATCTCACTAGAGATATGTTAAAGCTAGAGATCCGCCCACCCGAATACATGATCTTCCTATACCGAGTCTCTTGTATCACTTCATCTCATTAACAATATCCTTTTCGTTCAATGGAAATGCAATTTGACAAGAAATGCCAAGTCCTCAAAATGAGGATTTTTTGTTATTTATTAGGTAAAACTGATACTACAATATGTTGATTCATGTTTAATGTTGTCTATCAAAATAAAGAATATGTTAACTTTTTTTATACACTATACAGGGTGTTACAAAATACCTATTACCATAAAGAATGATCGGTAGTTTCAGAAAACAAAATGTCAGTTTTTCATCTTGACGAAATTGTAACAACTAGAGAAATAAGTACTAAGGAACTCAAACTTAGTAACTACTTAGTACTTCTATACAAGGATTACCAAAACTACAGCCATAGCTAAAAGGTCGACAGGACTTCTGATACACAAGGTAATGTACTTAATTTCAGGAAACTCAACTAAAATGATGATGAAATAAAAAAAGCTTTTGTTCTTAAAAGTGTCTTTATTCGACAAATAAGCGCAGAGGTCCAAAGAAACATTATAAAATCCCGACTACCAAGCTTGTAATATAACAATAACGATACGCAGTCGGTTGATTTTCAGTGGAATCCGTGATTTATAGTAAAAATGTGGTTTAGTAAAACCTCGACATCTCACTCGTACTTCAAGAAAGAAAAGCATTTGAAACGGAGTACTGTTTCTTTTGGTTAGCTCCATACCCTAACTTTGAACGGTTATACGGTTTTTGCAACACCCTGTATAAAACAGTTTGTTAAAAAAAAAAACTATTTAAAATATTGTTACCAGAAACTTGTCTTCAAATCGAAAATAGAAGTAGTAAGTAAAAAAAATTTAATGTATTGCAAATTGCCTCCCAGTAAACTTGTCTCAAGAACTTGGTCATGTTAATAAGAATCGCTATACTGTCCTTTGCACTGTCACTTGTGCCAGTTATCATTCTCGAGCGCGTTTACGTTTTTATATTTTTATTAATTGTCAGACTTCGTCTATATGAATCTAAATGTTTTCATTAACTTCATCACATACCATATGTATATAGAAAGCCATTCGAAAACAAGTCATGTATCAGAAGAGGAATGATTACTTTTACACAAATCACGTGTCGACCACGGGCGAATCACGTGACAGTCACATGACTGCAGCTTGTTCTACGTAAACGCGCCCACAAAGCAAGGAAACCAGAAGTATAACTCACGGCATATGGGGTAGATGACCGCAGTCGAAGTTAAAGTATCTAAGTGTTCTCAACAGGCCTGATGGTGCAATCGCCGACCGTGGTGATGGGCGTGATCGTGACGGAGCCGGGAGACGATGACGTCACAGAGCTGGTCTCGATCACTTGCTCCGCTTTCTCCTCCTTCTCCTCATTAGGAGGCAGCTTGACGATCTGACAATCCCCTACGGTCATGATCTGCGTCTCCATCGCCACTGGCGGGACGTTCTCTTCGGGTTCCACTCTGGAGTCTTCATCTTCAGAAGAAGAGTCTTTAAATAAACATAAGTTTGTATAATTATTTAATGAATTAATGCAGCGAACGAGAGTACTGTCCTCGTGGTGTTGGATTTTGAAAAAAACAGTGTCAACATCTTCATGAGTTTATCGTTAGTGTCTGCTAAAGGACACAAGAATAAAAACCTAGATATAAATAAATAAATATCCTTGGACATTTCACACAACGCCACCTCGTCCCAAGCTAAGCAACTTAATGCTTGTGTTATGGTAACGAGATGGATGATAAACTACTTATATACATTTTTTTTTGTAAATACATACATATTATAGATAGAAATGACACCCAGACTCCGAGCCAGTGCCTCTGGTTTAGACAAAGACACTCGCCCGACCCCGGAATCGAACCCGGGACCCGTTGATCCAAAGGCGGCACATCTAACCACTAGACCATCGAGGCAGTCAAAGATATAAGAGAAGCCGACTCGTCTCACCAGCGTGGCGCAGTAGGCTAATTTCCCTCCATGTTATTGGAGGAGGCCTCACTGAACAGGGCTGTTTTATGGGGTAATATGAGATTATGGAAGTATACAGACAGTACTACTCAGGCCATTAATAACCCACTGCTGAGTTGGGCCTCCCCCCATCACAGGGAGGGTCATTAGCCTACTGTACCACCCTGGCCAGACAGGTTGGCACAGGGATTCGTATCAAGTTTTCCTTCTTTTCGGCCTTGTCATTTCCTTTCGTGGGTTCTTACGACAACCTCAGGATGGAATGGGAATATTCTGAATCCTCCACGCCCCGCGTACTTCCTGCTGATACCTCATTTTGTGTTCTGCGCAGCGCGTAATGCGGCTAGGAGAGGAGCGAGCATAAAGTGCCGACGAGGACTGTAGTTAATGGTTTTGGCTAACTGTTATTACCTGATACGTCAATGGTTCGATCGTGCGAGGTCTCGGAGGCACCATGGTCTGTGTCCATGCCACGCTCGGGGTCAACCCCGGTGACCCCGAACCCGCTGTACGCCATCGGGTTGTAGATCATATCCGTCAGATACGAGAAGTCACCAAAGGGTAGATTCGTCGCGTTGTAGTTTTCATTGGGGCGCCCGTCTGTTGAATGAGAGGGAATCAGTAATGTACTCAAACCATAGCTTATTGGAGACGAAAACCCATGGGATCATTAGTCTATTTTACCATGCCACATGCACTGTTACACACCCAACGCAAATCGTTACACATTCTTTTTGAGTGTATCCTGTATCGCGGGGGCAGTTTACATGAAATTCACAAACACAAATGACACCCAGACTCAGAGCTATTGCCTCTGGTTAACACAAAGACTTGCCTGACCCCGGAATCGAACCCGAGATCCAAAGACCCTTAGACCAGCAAATCAGTCCAGACCAACATATGGGCCATGCTAGATATTATACACACCATTAGAAAGAATACGATGCAACTCTAAAACCAAATACGAAACCAGTCATAATATTATGACGGCCAGCACGTTTCTGCTCGAATTACGCTATTTATGAACCATGTGGTGACGGATTTAGAATGCACAGTGTCACCAACCCACACCATCCTGAGGGTGTAAGAGGAGTCTAGCTGCAGGAGAAGGAAAACTTGATACCAACCCTGTGCCAACCGGTCTTGCAAGTGTGGCACAGTACCCTCCACGAATTTGAAGGAGGTTCGACTCAGTAGTGGGGGATTTAAATGACGGCCTATGGTTATGAGAGAATTGCAGCATTTTCCTTTTAAAGGTGTGATAAAATAAATAATGTACTTGATTAGTGTGAATATTAACATTGTATGCCTTGTTATTGATATGCTTAAATATACAGGATCCATCAAAAAGCCATAAACATAAAAATTCTGGTTTAGAACTTCGATTTCTCTCTCATACTTCAAGAAGGCAACCATCTTAAACACACTTATTTTAACCATTTATTTTAGTTTAGGTCTATGCTCTCATTTTCGGTGGCTAAAGCGATTTTGTTTCATCCTGTATTATAATTTGATTTTTTTATGAGATTTTCCAATATCCGTATGTAGTATGTACCTCTTGTGTTCAATGTGACTGATTTATGTGTCAATGTATTAAATAAATTTCCTTGGTTTTTCATTTCAACATTTAATGATGATGCCATACGCGTTCGATTAGTGACTCTAGACATAATGCATCCACAGAGCTAAAAGTAGAGAATCGCCAATATACAGGCTGAAACAAAAAGCCATCCGAAATGAGGATATAGAGGTAATTGCAATAAGCAGTTCTGTATTTGAAATATTTTCCTAACTTGACGTACAAGCAAGAAATGAAAGTTTCTCTACAAATATATATTATAAAACCTGAGCTCTAGTAAAAACCAACGAACTAGCTACTTCCCCACCAGGGTGCGTTTGGTTCAAGCTGTTTTTAAGCCAGTATAACTATGAATACTGCACTGTTTACTGTGAGACATCATAGCGTTAAGGTGATGACTGGCTTGTATATTTAGGTGTAATGTAAGGCGTTACAACCCGAGCATTCAGTAGTCAGTGCGATCTGAGCCAAGCGTTTAGTGTATCGAACAGATTCACCACATATGATACATCACAAGCAAACGGTACAAGTCAGTCCCCAGCTTTAAGGTCGACTGTGCATGTTACAAATACCGATTAGTACCGACATCGACCCCATTTCATGTTAAATATAGATGACATGCCGTCATAAAAAAGTGAATACTAACAAAACGCAGTCATTTCGGCTAGCCCGTACTGCATCGGTATTGACATGGTACCTAAGGAGAGATAGGTTTAGCGTTGCAACATTTTAATGCGTCAAACATGCTCTTTCGGTCACTGTTAAATATTTACTTAGCTTTAAAGATAAATTATATTCAAATTCAAAATACCAGCCTAATTGACGTCGCTGGCAAGGCAGTGTAATTTTAAGTGTCAGTTATTTTCACTTATGATGTCTCTCAGATAAAAATGTACGCGACTTGGAAATTTACACGCCTTCAAGTCTCAAAAATGCTTTAAGGTGAATGTTCCAGGGTAGCCCGCGAAATTCAAATTTTCTTACGTTTTTTGCAATTTCCAAGCTCTTATAGGTGCAAGAATGACTGACATTGAAAAAGTTTTTCTTGCACCTTTATGAGCTTGGAGGGTTGTATTGATGATTTTGATGATTATAATTCTATAACTACATACGTCTTACGTTTAAAATTTGAATTTCGCGGGCTACCCTGGAGCATCCACCTCAAATGTAAATGGTAAATTGTAAATGGTAAATTTGAAATTATCAATTTTTCTCGAGCTCCCTAGTAGTGTGTTATTTATGGGCTAAGAAATAAGTATAGAGATAATAAAGACGTAAATGACCATTCAAACTACTGAATAGTTGAATCAATAGTCACCGAAAGAATATGTCCAACGCAACACAAGCAATGGCAGGCAAATGAGTGAATATATTGAGAACAATAATGTGGGGCAATATGAAATGTTCTTAAATGAAATAAATTAAAGTTACACTCGTAATTCACCCGACACATTTGCACAAAAAGTGAAAAAACACACACAACACACAATGAACAATCGAACACAGAAATATATAATAACCGGCTGATCAAATGACCCACCGCTAAGGCCAGCCTCCTCCAGTCTGTTAATAGGAATTAGCCACTCAGGTTGGGTAGTGTTTGATGTTAGAGACAACTTGTGATATATCTGGTTTTTGTTGTCGCCTCGTCCAATATTCAATGTCAAAAGTGATGGTCGTTTCAGTCCATAAATGACCCACTACTGAGTCGGGCCTCCTCCAAATTCATGGAGGGAGGTTAGCCTACTGTGCAACGCTGGCACGACGAGTTGGCACAGGGTTTGTATCAAGTTTTCCTTCTCTCGCGGCTAGGTGATCTGCCTCATGCCTTTTTTTAGTCGCCTCTTACGACACCCTCAAGACGGGACGGGTTGGTGACATTGTGTATTCTAAATCCGTCACCACACGGACCCGCATCTGGTGAATGTGAAGGTAACACTATTTAAATCCATAATGGACGATAGATACAGAAAAAACATACAGAAGAAATGTTGCCGGTATTAGTTTTATTGCAACAACAATGTAATTACCTGGTTTAGCCATGAAGTAGTTCTTCGGCGGTCGTCCACGTTTCCTCTTGAGTAGCAGCTGTTGTCCGGAGGGTGTGAGGTGCGACAGTTGCTGGGGACTGGGGCCCATCACTGTGCCACTGGTCAGCACGCAGCCTTCCATGTCTGGGGGGAAGGGGTGAGGTCACAACCATGGGTAAATGCTAAACAATCTGGATTTATTGGTACAAAGTTATATGGAATTTCTTTTTAGTTATTATTTTTTCTCTACCAACTGTTTCACAAAAAGAAATACTATTTATATCAGAGAGGTCCGGTTACTTTAGGATTAGTAGGATTTTAATATTAAAGTTGACAAGAAAATAGCAAAGAGGACGATTCAAAAGTTTACGCTAAAGTGCCCGTAACATTAATCGCAATTCAGTGGGTATAAGAATAAAACCAAGGTAAAAAGTATAAGAACCAAACTTACCAAGGGAAGTTTTGGGTGGGCGTCCCCTCTTCTTTTTGATCTTAGGCGTGAGCGGCAGAGGGGTCTTGCGGGGTCGGCCTCTTCCCCGCCTGGGGGGGTCCAGCAGGTTATCGGCATTGAACTCATTCTTGACGGGGTCCAGGGAGGCGTTGAGGATGACGGGCGCCGCCGGCCTTGGCGGCAGCATGACGTCACCGCTGGGGGTGAACACCAGGTGCCCCGACTCACGGTGAGTGGTCCGCACCATGCCGGACATTACTTCAGAGTTGTTCTCGCGCTTCGTGGTCGTGCTTTCGTTGGCCATATCCACCGTGGGGTCCTCCTGAAGATTTAATTACAATACTGTGTAGTGACAAAATTGAGAAATGCTGTGGCCTGTGATGGTTTGGCCATGTCGAGAATGAATGAAGAATAATTGACGAAAAGGGCGAGTGAAAGTGTTGGAAGGGGAAGACCTAGGCGGACGTTTCAAAACCAAGCCAGGGACGTCTTGAAAAAAGGTCAGGTCAAGTGTACCCTAAACTAAACCGTTGAGCATGTATGATGGGAATAATGACAGTGGACGAAGCGAAACAAGTATGTAAGGATCGTAGCAAGTGGAAAGAAGTGGTATCTGCCCTACGGGAAATAGGCGTGGTTTTATGGATAAGTTATGGTTGGGAAACACCCAAAAAGGTTGGGAAACACTGCTCTAGACCAACGAGGCACTCGGGCCGATGAATAGAGGTATGTCCTCACCCTCTCACAGATCTTGGTGTGCACCCGCAGCTTGTCGGACCTGGCGAAGGAGCGTCCGCAGCCTCCGCACGTGAAGGGCCTCTCGCCCGTGTGCGTCAGCTTGTGCCGGCTCAAGTGGGAGGACCGTTGGAACCTGCAACCATATGGGCCATGATTTACAATATATACCCGACTCCATTCTGAGGGTGTCGCAAATGAAATGAATGAAAAACTCGCCGCAACTGACGAAACATGTATGTGAAACTTCTTTTGGCGCCCCGCACACAGATTTGCCGTAGGTAGTAAGTTAGACTGATCCGTCACGCTCTGAAGTGACAGGCTCGATCGTGAACTCGGGACCGTCGAGTGTACCAGCATTGCTTTTCTACTCCAGACATAGCTTCTTCTCAAGTTCTAGGGGAAACCCTTTTATCGTATACGCCCACGAGACCACGGCCATGGTCAGGTTAAGGGCATACCCCTACCCTTTAAAACCCCCTGTACAGCGCTGCGGGAACCAGCAAACTCCGCGGACCGATGTCATACCTGAGATCGCACACGTCACAGACGTGCGGGCGTCCTTCCAGTGTGTCATTGGCTGCAGAGTCCGAAACCGAGCCGCTGGAGTCTGTCTCTTCATCATCATCGCCTGGCTTTCCACCTTTCTCCACTAAAACAAACATTTGAGACATTTCAAGTTTGCCTGTTGAACTAGGAGGTATAACGAAAATCATTTGAAGAAATCTTAAACGTCCTTTAGGTGACACAATCGTGCCAGGGATCACAAATCAGATGATGTTTGCACTATTGAATAATATTACTAATATCGATACATTAGCGCCATTAGCATCAATACGCGTTATATTTTTATTATACAAAAGAGTTGTAAGTATTTTTAATGAGACGCGGCTCGTTTGGAGGAAAGGATCTCGCAAACGTGTAAACTCAAAGGCTGCAAAGTATACATTGATATGAAACATTAGTATTATGCATGCAGAGCAGGTATCCCTAAATTACATATTTTTTACAATGGTTTTATATTTTGTTTATAATTATTTTAAAGTGTTTATAATTTGTTTATACACTTGTTGTTTGACTTCAGAATCAAACCCAGGATACCTAGCGACATCTAGACTCAACAAAGCTTGGAGAAGAGATGTATATAAGATTAGTTTCATTTTTTTCTTTTTCAGAAAGATTTATTATTTAGGTGTCTATATAATTTAATGTACATTTTTAAACTGAAGCATAGTAAGTGCTCAATTGTAACAAGGGATCTCTGAAAAACAGTGTTGGGCGTATATTTAGCTAATGTTCTGCTGCATACGTTAATATAGACCTAATTTTGAATTGTACAATTAGTTATGGAACATATGCGGTAAAATAGTTACTAATTACTACTAAACTATACCTACTACTACTCAACCCATGAATGACTCACTGCTGAGACGGGCCTCCTCCCATTACACGGAGGGATTTACCCGACGAAAGGACAATGGACCTAGCCACAATAGAAGGAAAACTTGATAGAATAGAATATAGAAGAATAGAAAAATGCTTTATTGTATAAACCAATTATGGCGTTCACAATCGTCATCGGATACATCACTTATAAAATACTACTACCAGGTCGGAACGCGGCACCAACCGAGAAGACCTGGCGGAAGAAACTCGGTAGGCTTGATTTTTTTCTTTTGTTCTTTTTTTAAACGCCCTATTACAATAACCGTTCTCTTATAACTAGTTTCGTTTGGTTCCGAAAGGCGCTCAACTGAAATATGAATTTTATAATAAAAAAAGAATAATTAAAAATGAAATTATAAGCCTTGAATCCAGTGAGCCGATACGAAACCCTGTGCCAACCCGTCTGGCCAGCGTGGCACTGTAGGTTAATTAGCCTCCCTGTGATTGGAGGAGGCCCGATTCAGCAGTGGGTCATGTATGGGCTGAGTGATAAGCCTCGTCAAATATAGATTGAAATTAAACACTTTTTAACGGATTTATCGCGTGTATATTACATTATTTAATTCCCGACGTTTCGAATGCTTTGCACCAGTCGTGGTCGCGGGAGAGACTAGATGATAATTGTCTTTAAAAGTACAAAGAAACAGTTACAATAAACAGTACAAATGAAACAAAATTATAGGCAGTAGATTTTAACTGTTTCTTTGTACTTTTATAGACAACTGTCATCTAGTGTCTCCCGCGACCACGACTGCTGCAAAGCATTCGAAACGTCGGGAATTAAATAATGTAATATACACGCGATAAATCCGTTAAAAAGTGTTTAATTTCAATGTGTAATAATCGCGAAAACCTAAGAAATCATCTCGTCAAATATAATTTTCTAAACCATAGCCTATTCACAAAACGCGAGTTTGATTGGAAATCACAATTACCACAATTACCAGCCCGTAAATGACCCGCTGCTGAGTCCTATATGGCATGTCATAAGCCTCCTGTGCCACGCTGGCCAGACGGGTTGGCACAGGGTTTAGTTTCAAGTTTTCCTTCTTGCGGCGAGGTTTTCGGCCTTGTCATTTTCCTTTGTCGGCTCTTACGATACTTACGATCTTACGATAGATGACTCATTTTTCAGTCGGGCCTCCTACAGATTCCGGAGGGTAATAAGCCTACTGTGCAACGCTGGCCAAACGGGTTGGCACAGGGTTTCCTATCAAGTTTTCTCTTATCTTTCAGCTAGGTTTTCAACCTTGGCACCTCCTATAGTCACCTCTTACGACACCCTCAGGATGGAATGGAGTGGTGACACTATATATTCTAAATCCGTCACCACACGGATGAGCAGAAAATAAATGGTTTAAATGGCCCAAAATATTACAACACTCAACTGCAGTATCTTGGATCATATTAAGAAATTAAAGCCTTACCATCCGAATCATCATCATTGTTGGCGCTGGGCTTCTGCAATACCGCCAGTTGCACCACTTTGATGCCCCCCGGTTTCGCTTCCTCGGTTTTGTTCCCGTCGTTGGTTATTGCACCTGGGCCAAAGAGCGTCACTACAGTCAACAGCCTAGAAGACCTGCTATTTTCTATTGAAGTGTCTAAGCAAGACGATACAATACTACAACTCAGTTTTTTTTATCAATGACTTGAATGCCTTTGAACCTAGGATTGCGTGATGGAACGCAACGACAAGGTCTAAGAAGGCAATTCAAGGAAATGCCCTGTCAGGCAGCGGCTCTCACATACACACGACGAAACAGTAAAACCGTCCGGCTAGCTACCACCCTTACATCCAAGTCAGGCTTGGATGTGAGGGTGGTAGCTAGCCGGGATCCTACCACCAAGCGTGCTGGGTTTTATTTCTGGAAAATAACGCGTATTTTACAACACGTTTTATATTCTGCCCCATCCCCACACTGCCGAGTCCCATGGGAGGAGGCCCACTGCCGAGTCGGGCCTCCTCCCATGAAATGGAGGGTAATTAGCCTACTGTGCCTCGCTGGCCCGACGGGATGGTACACGGTTTCGTTACAGATTTTCCTTTTCTTTGGGCTAGGTTTTTGGCCATGTCATTTCCTTTTGTCGACTCTTACGACACCCTCAGCATGGAATGGGGTGGCGACACATTGTATTCTAAATCCGTCACCACGCGGACTGCGTTATTATTCTAAATCCATCACTTCATGTACCATGCTAGTTAAAATAATACTAAGTACCGGTACGCACTAGCGGTTGGCCGCCTAGGCGGCTAGCCGCGCGGCCTGCCGCTTTTCTAATTTAATATGCAACCGCTTATGTCTGTACGTACTGACGGTTAAAATTTTGTGGTGGTTTAGTGCGTACAATCATAGGCGGTTGCATATTAAACTGGAAAAGCGGCAGGCCGCGCGGTTAGCCGCCTAGGCGGTTCAACCGCTAGTGCGTAAGGGGGCTAAGATGTGTAGATACTTTACAAAATTTACCCGAAAAATGTGAACCAGTAACATCAAGAAATATCGCCTACAAATGTGAGAATTACCAAAGAGGCCTACACCGCGATGGCGAAGTTTATAGAGCAATTCGCACGGTTAAGAAATCCCCGACTACAGTTATCGGGGGATAAGCGCTGCGACCCCTATTCTGACATACCCTCGCCTGACTGGATGATCATTCAGATGTTTTGAAAGTGCGTAAGATTCTTAGTTGAGATTTTAAAATAATTGCGTCGGTTATTGAACATCTATGTGTACAGCGTTGCATTGGGCGTCGACCTCTGTTTTATTTATGTCCGCGTAGCGCTCATTTTCTTTTTTTTTTGTTAGCCAAGTAAACCAGCTCTCTACTCGGGATTCGTGATGCAGGCTTTAATGTGATTTCTGGCCTTTGTTATTATTGTACACGAGCTGCGCCCCGTGGTTTTACTCGCGTGGTGATGGAATTTATTTTTTCGTCAGATGTTTTTTCTACTTACTTGAAACTTATTGTTATATTTTGGACAGTTTTCACGATATCTTTATACATTTTAGCCTAAGTGTAATTCTGATGTATAAGCTATATTATTGTACAGTTTCATTAAAATCCATCCCGTAGTTTTTACGTGAAAGAGTAACAAACATCCATCCATACTTACAAACATATATTAAAATATTAGTAGGATATTAGTATAGATTAATATTAGTAGGATTGAAAAAACGGTGAAATCGTCTTGAATATTGTATTAATCGCGTGGTTTATTATATTATTAAGTCTAAAAAATATCAAATAACCATATAACATTCAAAGCTTGGAAATAAATAGACGCGCAATAAACTCTTGGTAAGTATTTATTTTTATTGTTGACATTTATGATTTGAGATGATACCTCGCTGCCCACTGTCCCGCGTGAATATTTATACCAAAATTAATCCCCTATTTCGCCATTTTATAGGTGCCCACCTATAAAAGGTTTCCTTCAGGGAAAAAGGTGTACAAAACGCAAGAAACTTAGGGTCCACCATGTCAGTTTCTATTCACTCATTTATTTTGGCGTGTTAGTATTTGTCGTCTATTAATCCAAGGTACTATCATGTTTCGGTTTGTTAAAATCTCAGTCATTCGGATCCGGTATCCGATTGCAACAACAGATATGCTTTTTTCAATCTATATCTATATCACAGAATAAAAAGTATCTTTACAATTCATTCTCAATAGAAAAGTTCAACAGAGACAATAATAGTAGACAAAGATGCGAAACTATGCGTTTCACCGTTGCGTTTGAGGTGTTAATTAAAAAACAAATTCCAAGAAGCCAATTATTTTTCTAGAAATATTTTGTGATATGTATCAATGATACGTAATTATTACAAAAGCTCTATATTTAATTAGGTATATTTCTTTACATGAAACATAATAAAAAAGCAATTACGAGTATTTTACTCTCAGAAACAACAAATGAAAAGGTATTAGTATTTATTAATAACAAAATTCCCTGTTGGCCCTTTTCCGTGGATCAAGTTTCTTAACCTTTAAAAAGCACTTTCAAGCGCTTTTACGCAACTGAAAATAAAACTAGAAGAACATGTTGCAAAAAACCTCTATTCGAGATTGTATGCGTAATTTTACAAGGCGAGCGATTAAAACTATTACAATTACAATGCGTCAGATATTATCATACAAATGTACAACCTATTCGCACCTAGCACTAGTTGTGAAATTCGTAGCAACCGGAGCGTACAAGTCATTTTCATACGAAATTAATCAAACAGAACTCACAGTCATCAAAATTGTTGTTAGACAAAAAACGGTCTTTTGTTTGTCTCGGTTCGTTCACACGGGTATATTTTTATTGTCTATTTTAGATACATAATAATGTGTGCATTGTAATAAAACAGTCGACGACCAGACAGACGTTAAACCATCACTGGTTGGAATAAAATGAACTTGTCTAAAAATGTAATCAGAACTTAGCGTAATTGGTTAGGTTGACAAATTTAAACCATGGATTATTTGTAAAAATCATGGTGGTTTTATTTACCTAGCTGTTTATCAAACATTTTGCCAAATAACGCAAACACAAATATGTCATTAGTCATCACACACATGCTTTTGTAGAGCAATACATAAGTGCCACAGAGTTAAGAACGTATAGACGCGAAAATTAATAACTCGAGCGCTTTTTTGTCTATCATCACATCACTTATGGAATTTCCAGACCAATTTGTTACACCGTTCCAATTTTTTACGCCGTTTAAAGAACAATGACCGTTTTCGGTGTAGCCTTTTTCAAACACGCGTACGACAAAGTTCATTACGAAAAACTGTATATTCCACATATACATTTTTATTATCTTATCGAAGTTTTAATAATACCTAATACAACATTGTTGCTAGATTGCTTTGTTTAAATTTTAATAATACAAATCTGTTGCTAGTCAGAATTAACAAAAAAAAAATCGTTGAAGTACGTGTTTATCAATACAGCCAAACTTAATATTATAAGTAGATCCGAAAGTTATTATACGTATTATACTCGAGTGTGCACCGTCAAGCCAAATTTTAATTATTTTTTTGTTATAAATACATACAAAAATACAGGAGTAAAGGTAAAGAAACAGTAGACTTCAAAATGTATTTTCGATGTGGTCGAAGAGCACTGCGAGTATGATTCATTAAACTTAATTTGAATCCATTGCAGCAGTCTCTCTCCGTGACCTCGACTGTGACACTAAGTGTTTAATTTCAATGTGTAATACTCGCGAAAACCTAACACATTATGATTAAATCACATCGAAGACAAGAGTAACTTCACCTACACCCATTTATCCAACCGACGAAAAACACTGTACTGTTGGATTTCGTCATTCCAATATGGTTGCAAACATTTTTTACAAGAAATAAAGTACATTCAAGTAAATGAAGAATATCAAACAGTATCTTAGAAAAATTAACATTATTTTATTGATTTATTGTTTTAAATACATATTTGCTGGCAAAACTTGAGAATTTAGAATCTTTTTTTTTTAATTACCTACGCCACATAAACATTATAACTGAAATTAAAATAAATGAGGCGCTCATATTTTATTAAATTAATAGATGCTCTATTTCATCCCCCCCGCCACTTAGCATTCATTACTGATAAAAACTCTTTCAGTAAATGCTAAAAATAGTTAAGAGACAAACCTAGTTCGGCATTTTGATGCTGATAACAGTATTTTGTATACTTTATTTTTGTTCAACAGTAAAAAGTATAATTTAGTGCAAAACAGTGTAGTTGGCAACTCTACATCCCACACAAACATAGCAACAAATTATTAATTAGATGTTAGTGAGACACGATGAATATCATAGAAAAAATTAATTATCCATCGAAATATCACCCAAACGTCACCATGACTAAGCGAATGTATGCAGTAGTAACATTAAGATAAAGTTATTAATTTCAACCAAATCTGTATCTACTACTACTGCTACAGGTGATTCGGACCTCCTCGAGGAGTTAGATGCAGGGTAATTAGCCTATTGTTCCACGCTGGCACAGGGTTTACTATTAAGTTTTCCTCATCTTGTGACGACCTTGTCATTTCCTTTTGTCCGCTCTTACGACACCCTCAGGATGGAATAGGGTGGTGACACTACGTATTCTATCGTCGTTGTCAAACCAAAATCTGCTATGTGCAAATACTCTATTTTTAATTAACGAGTAAAAACATTTTGGTATAAAATTGTTAAGGTGAACTCCAAATAATATTGTCTTTGTAGTTGAAACATACTTCTAAGCAGTCCTTTGACGTGTTAGCTTATTAGTACATACATATTTTAAAGTAAAAAGTGCAATATTACGGTGTGTAAGTAAAATTCTCAAAAATGCAACTATAAGATATGAACTATATTGTGATTACTTCTACGAGATTAGACAATTGTGTTTAGTTGTGTCAGGCTTTACTTGAGTTCATGTCTATTGTCTATCTACCTATTTTGTGTGCTATGTTATGTCTATCTATTTTGTGGAAAAAAATCAAATTATTGTCTTGCTTCCATTCGCAAAAAATAACCGTCACAGTGCTACATTCGTACAGTTTTTATAATCCACTGTTTAAGACAGATACAAGCACAGATAAATCAAGATTTTATTCCTTATTTTCTACATTCATACAATGATAATTTTGATCATAAACTATACATGCGATACAGTTATAACTGAATGGAACGATTGTGCAAGCGTTTGTGAAAGGAAATTACTTTTAACTCTGCGCGTTACACTGTTGGGTGCATAGGTTGATGCGTATAGTCAATGGTCGCGGAACATGTTTCCCCCATTGGGGAGAAACCTTCTTCAACAAACTCCCCTTTAAGTTTTATTTTCTTTAAAAAGGTTATGCTTATTCTAGACTCTAAATTTTGTATACGAATATACAGTATGAATTATTCAGCTCATAAATGACCCACTGCTTAGTCGCGCCTCCTACAATTACATGGAGGGTAATTAGCCTACTGTGCCACGCTGACAAAGACACTTGCCGACCCCGGAATCGAACCCGGGACCCGTTGATCCAAAGGGGGCACATCCAACCCCTAGACCAACGAGACCTCTATATAAGATCAAAGTGTTTTTACACTTTGCTTTTTGCATGTGAATTATATGTTCGTAAAGATCTCTAACACATGCTACGAAGCATAATAATTGCAAATAAAAAAAAATACTGCCGGATAATTTTCGGGTCGGCTCTATTTTTGGGTTCAGACAATAGACTAGCTTTCCCACTTAAAATGAGAGGCCACTGTAAAAATTGGTCTACAAAACGAAGTCGTAAATAAAGAAAAAATGCGAAACAATACAGGTCAAAGGTCGAAGTTCCAATTTATTAAATATCAGTAAAGTCCATTCATAATTTTATTTCATCGTTAACGTCCAATGAAAAGAAATTGCCAAGGGTCATGGAATTTCGCAATAAGTACATAAACGAGTTTCCGGAGAGGACAACAGCCAATGAAGTTTTTAATAAAAAATAAACACGTTTTCATTTTGACTTTAAAGCTATTGCAACAATGAAAACCACCGTATTGTTGAACGGTACATTGCTAATAGAATTGCCGTTACACCGTGATCTATAATTAACACGGATTATTAAAACAAAGCAGTGGACGTGTTTTGGCTGAAATGATGATGATTAAAACAAACTTATACATTTACTATATTACTACTCAGCAAATAAATGATCCACTGTTGAGTCAGGCCTCCTCCAGTTACATGGAGGGCAATTAGTCAACTGTGCCACGCTGGCCAGACAGTTTGGCACAGGGTTTCGTATCAAGTTTTTCTATATCGTATCTTGCGGGTTTTGGCCATACCATTTCCCTTTGTCGGCTCATACACCCTCAGGATGCAACGGGGTGGTCACTCTTATATCGATCTTGCAAGTAATCAATATCATTTTTATATCTTTATTTAAAGTGAAAGGAAGCGTATTTGCCTGCTGTAGTTGACTTTAGCTTGCATTCGAGTTGACATTTAATTTTTTTTATTTGGTTAATCCTAAGCTGATGACGTCACCATTCAAACCAAATGCTAATGCAATTTTAATTGCAAGCAAAATAAAAGTGTCTTGGTGGCAACATAACAAAAAATGCAGTATTTAAGTTTGACCTAGGGATCTTTGACCTTTAATAAAAACATATTACCCCATTTATTAATGTAAAACTCTTAGACTGTATATGAGAATAAACCTTTCTCAAAAAATCTTTTTATTTATTTATTTAATTAATACATGGAGGACATTAGTATGTACCTTAGGAATTATGTAATTCTTAAGGTCGTAGACTATAATGAAACTGTCATAAATATGAAACTATGCAAAAAAAACTAGTAGGTACACTAAAAATACTCTTAATATTAAATTTGTAGGATCATCTTAACATTTTACCTCATAATAAGGCTGCATTCATGGAGGGAAATTAGCCTACAGTGCCACGCTGGCATGATAGGCTAAAATTTCTATGGGAGTAATGTGAATTGCCTTCAACCGAATAATATAGGTAGGTATATAGGGTATGTATACTATTCCCATAACATTTACAAAAGCCGCTTGAAGACAAAAGTCTTAGATCAATGCGGCAAGTGATGACCATCTTAGGCTCAACTTCACCTTCCTTAGCGGCATTGAGCATTTTCTTGGGAAGGGTATAAAATGTCAAACTTGAGTCAGGACACGGAACCTGATCGAAAATTCGTAAGACGGGGGGAGAATAATACCGCCGACGCAGCGTAGGAAACGAAGAATAATTGTAATACATAGTTCTGAAGTGTATTTTTTTTTATCTAACATAAATTAACGTTGTGTCTGAAATGAATGTTTGTGTACCATCATCATCATCATCAGCCCACAATAGTCCACTAGACATAGGCCTCCCCTAAAAAGCGCCATAGCGCCCTGTCTTCAGCTTGACGCATCCAGCTGCTGGCCGCAACCTTTCGCAGACCAGATATTGTGTACCATACCATAACACAATAAATAAATATTGTATTTAACCACATAAATGCTATCACTTTTAAACTGATAAATAAAGCAATTCGTGCGAAATTATTCCCTAACCATTCCAAAATATTAAAAAATGCACAACATTTCAAGATTTCACTGTTTTTGGTGACGATGGTGAATTGTTTCTGACTTACCAGGTGACGTGACTTTGGTGGTGCGTTCATCAATCTTATTGTCGTCCTGAAAGCGTACTGTCATCGGCTTCTTCTTGACCCTCAGCTTGTCATCTTCGGGTGAAAGGATCGACGCTCGCTTTTTGGGGCGATCATCTTCCGACTCGCGCTTCACATCAATAGTGGTTGAAGTTGCCGTTGATGATGCTGGAATTCATTTTTCACTTCGAATACCATCTAAATGAAATGCTTAGTGGGCAACACGAGTGTGACTTTTGAACGCTTCGTTAGTACAGGTGTTGATATCGCCGCGTTTTGATCACGCCGGTTCGATTCGAGGGTCAGGCAAGTGCCTCTGTCTAGCTACCCAGAGACACTTGCTCTGGGGCTGAGTGATATTTGCGATTAGATTATTATACGTTTGTATCCATACCGGAAACTCAATAATGGTTTAGAACCGGCCTTTGTGGACTTGTCCAGCAGTGAACTTCTTTTGGCTGATATACAGGATGTAACAGTTAACTGAGCTAAGACTTACAGGGTTTAATGCATATACATATTCAAATTCTTTTTTGCCTCGTTTTTGTGACTTTCCTGCGAGTAATACCCGCCGAGTACTTCCCCCGACCCCGCAGGTTTACTCTCCCACCACCTGTGTCTCCCGCTCAGTGCTCACCTTCACCCGCAGCGAACGATGTCATTGCTCTTGGCTACGTTAATTTTGCACTATGACATCATCTAACTAGGGTCATCTAATCCCTAGACCTACAAGGCAGTTTACTACTCAGTAACAAAGAGCAACCATGGAGTTTCTTGCCGGCCTTTCTCTATGGAATGGCATTCCGAACCGGTGGTAAAAACTAAATTATTAATTTTTATTTTTCCTACATATTCTTGGGTATACGCTGTCACAGTATTCTTTCACAATTTTTTTGCACTCTGTATATATGAAAAGTGCACTCTGTGGATGCGAGCTGGACGAGATCGCACGACAGCAGAGACGATTAGAGTAATATGATATTCGTCATACAGCTGCTTAGGGGTCATCCATAAACAACGTTACGTGTAACATGGTAAACAACATGAATTTAGTGAATCTTAAAAAAAATACTGTTGTCGGACATTGATACGAACTCACCCTGGTCGTGTTCCGTCTGTATGCTGGCCACGACCCTCGTGTCAGCGCGTGACGCGTGCATAGCCTCCTCCATCTCCCTGGCGGCGGCTGCCAGGATATTGTTGACAGCCGTGTGGGTACCGGGCGGGTCTTCGCGACGCCGTCGGCGTATCTCTTCAGCTCGCATCATGGATTGCTGATACATGTGTATCTAGGACCAAAATGGTAGCTCAAAATCTACGATCGGAGTAAGTAGTACGCCGACTGCGCTTCCTTGTGGAGCAAAGCATTTAATTTGCATAGGACACATTAATACATATTATATAATGCAGTTTTTTTTTTATAAAACGATACGCCAGTCTACAAACATGAAATTCACGATTAAAAATGGGACCCACACTTTGAGCAAGTGCCTCTGGTTTAGGGTTGCCAAGTTTTTTACAAGAAATAAAGGATATTCAGCTCTGTCAAGAATATTAAACAGTATTTTAGAATATAAAACAGTATTTAGAAAAATTTAAAGGTATTTATTTATTTATTTTTTTAAATACATGTTTTTAGAGCTACTCGCACAACTTACTAATTTTAATCTTTTTTTAAACTATACGCCTCACCACAAGTATAGCTGAAATTAAAATAAATGAGTAGTACATTTATTTTATTTTCATTTTATTTAAATTAATAGATGCTCTATTTCTGTCCTACTGCCTCTTAGCATGCATTACTGAAAAAAAAATTTGAGCGTCATAAGTGTAACACATAGTAATGCGTTTGCATTTTGATACTGAAAACAGTATTTTGTATACTTTATTTTTGTTCAACAGTAAAAAGTATAATTTAGTGGAAAACAGTATCATACTGTTCAAAACAGTATATTTGGCAACCCTACTCTGGTTACACAAAGGCCCTACCCCGGAATCGAACCGCCGACCTGTGAACCGCCGACCTGTGGTAAGGGCGGCATCATGTAAAAAGTGAAAATGTGACGTCGCCAACAGAGGGAAAGTAGCCTTCTGATGCCAACACCATGGCTCTCCTAATAGAGTTCTGGAGACCTTACGCACTCCCCGGAACACAACCACCCAAGGATAGTGTTGGTCTGCGGTATTCTGTAGGATCCCCAGTCGGCCACCTCCAGAGGCCATACCTCTCTTTTCCAAATGCTTTATGTGTTTATTTATATGTGAACTCTCTATTGTGTCACTCCAAGTTCACGTTGGCAAATTATAACGCCTTGGCTAAATTTCCTACTTATGTCATATTAGGGCATCATAGTTTTTATATTAAGTACATATTACTATTAATATTATGTGTTAATATTTGTTCAAGACGAAATCATTTATTGATTAGGTTAATTTACGTTCGTTAATTGCTTCCATTTCCGAAAACATTCTAAACGTCAACCGGGCAGTTTAAAAAATGCGATAACAAATTTAATATTTTTCGATAGGAAAATACGCTTATCGATCAACTTTGAAATATCATATATAAATTTTATCTATATTTGAATAAGATAAAAATATAATTAAAATAAACGCAATATCACAGTGGTTCGCAATGAATAAGTCATGATAACAGAGTAAATAATAAAAAATGGATTTTAAATTTCGAAGGGCCCGATCAGGAGTTGAATCCCTTGGCCATTGGCTGGAATCAGGCAGTCGAGGATCGCTGTCGGTTTCAGTGGGTAGGTCGGGGTGCAGTTTACCATCTCTACGCACTCGGAGTCCCACATAACCCGGCCAGTCTTCAACGGCCGGGTATCCATGGGGATTTCCGATGAAAAATAAGCAAAGTACCGTCAACATGAAGATCTCATTATGTTTGGAGTCTTTTGATTGAAGATCCAATTTTTTTGTAAGGTTTTTATAACTGAAGGCCGATTATGAGTGTGTAGGCACCATATATGTAGTAATGCAAATAATTATGCCAGAAATTAAATATGTCAAAATTCAACTAGTTTATGTCAAAGATATCGCTTAGTTCGATTGTTAAAAGTACATTTTCATTTTTATTGCAATGTTATCTCGGTATTACTTGTCTTGAATATCAAAACAATTGCTTAAATTATTATATAAATATTTAATGTTATCATAACATATTTGATTAAACTTGTCGCTCGCAATATGAAACTGAATTTACCTTACGAACAAATTTTCATTCCACTACGCCCGTTTCAGTTAGCTAGTACTTCATAAAATCATGAGTAGTATGTATTTAAAATAAAATAATTGTACGTACACACGGTGTAACATAAACCCAATATACATAACTAAAGAACTACTTATAAACTTTTCTTTCACCAACTGGTTACGAAAGTGTCATGGTTACAACTTGAGGAATAAGCACAGAAAACCTAAGAATAACCAAGCTTGTGGTACCAATAACGATAGCTATGTGATGACTTTCAAACTACTGAAAAGAGGCCTCGAAACCTAGCTAAATACGTAGACCCGACAGGGTTAATCTGGCCCGCATATACCTACTCACTATTCAGTCCTGCTCCTTCTACTCAGCCCATAAATGACCCACTGCTGGGTAATTAGCCTATTGTGCCACGCTGGTCAGTCGGGTTGGTACAGGGTTTCGTATCAAGTTTTCCTTCTCTTGCCGCTAGGTTTTCGGCCTTATCATTTCCTTTTGTCGGCTCTCACGACGCCCTCAGGATGTCATGGGGTGGTGACTATATATTCTAAATACGTCACCACACGGAATATTCAGTCCAATCTTTACCATAATTGTACGGGTTGGACTGATTGAGGGTATTTTGCCTATGCACAGCGTTTCATACCTAGTTATTTATTTATAGGAGAAAAAAATTAAATTAAAAATTTAAATAAACCCCCAACACAATGACCTATAAAAAGTAAAAAATAAATACTTCGCGTTGGGGGACCACACCCACTTATTTATTACCTGACCCCTGGTCCCCCAACGCGAAGTATTTATTTTTTACTTTTTAAAAGTTATTGTGTCGGGGGTTTATTTAAATTTTTAATTTAATTTTTATTTTATACTTTTTATAGGTACATACTTATTATAATGTAGATTTTGTTAAATTGCACGTGATGCGCTTTCATTTGAGACCCCACTCGATTATATTTGCAGACATTCGGTTATTCTTCCCCACTTTCACCCCTCATAACTTTTAAACGGCTCACCCGATTTTCGTCAAACATGTCATACAAAAACTTTATTGAAATCGCTTCATCCGTTCGCGAGCTACGGTGCCACAGACAGACAGACAGACCGACAGACAGACACGTGAAACTTATAACACCCCTCTTTTTGCGTCGGGGGTTAACAAAAAGGGTAACAACTAGGACCTAAACAAGTAATTCTGGAACTAACCTAGTTGGAACCCTTAATTATGTTGACACCATCATGTCATGTAGTTACATATTTTGTAGTACAAAGTGTGTAACACACTACGAACAAAGCTTTTATACATTGTGAGGAAACAAGAATTTGTTAATAATACACACAGGTTCTCTCTCATACAGGGGTAGCAAATCCCTATAATATTCATACGTACATAAGTAATGAGCCCTTGGTGCTTGGGGGGCCCCAAACAATACAGATAGATATTTTGTAAAGTCTGAAATGCGAAAGTTTACGAGAAGGAGATTTCGACTCTACTGTATCAGCAAGTTTGGGATCCTGGGCGTAACCCAGTCAATTTTTGTCTGCATGTCCTTTTTAGAATCGTAAATTATGCATTTGATTATGTGATGAGCTTCAGCAAAGTGTTGTGCACACGAGCCCAGAAAGATTACAGAAAAACAATGGAAAATGTAGTCTTTCCTTCAAATTTATTTTAGTTAGTAGCGTAGCGACGCGCTCGTATGGATATGGAGTCAATTAAAAGAAGCAAACATTTCTGGGGCTTTAAATATTTTCCATTTAAAAGTATGAGTGAGATATGGATTTTTATTTGACCCAGATTCTTAGTACAAATCATGGCTTCCCGTGTAAATCAACCAGTTATCTATCGTAATGATTATCCTACACGCTTAGTAATCAGAGTTCCATAATTATTTTTTAATTAAATTATCTTTTAATTAAACGAATCCCCTGCACTAGTTTAACCTGTATACATGAAGTTCACGATCACAAATCACACCAAAGAGCAAGCAAGCCTCTGGTTTACACAAAGACAATTGCCCGACCCCGGAATCAAACCGGGAACCCGCGATCCAAAGGCGGCACACCCCACCCAGCAAGGCAGCAGCGGCATAACCAACAAGGCAACATTATTGGAGTTATGACAATTACGTCACCAAAATTAAGAGTACCTACTAGCTGACCTTGCAAATGTTTATTTGCTATATAAATATCGCTATTAAAAAATAGGGGTAGATCGTAGAGGGGTGAAAATTTAGGGTTATATGTATTATTGTATGTTGTATCCTAAAAAAATGTCTAAAAACCAAAAATTTGGGGTGGACTGGACCACCCTTAACATTTAGGGGGATGAAAAATAAATCTTATCCAATTCGCAGTCCTAAACGATATGCACACAAAAATTCACGAAAATCGGTCGAGCCATTTCGGAGGAGTTTAATTACAAACACTGTGACACGATAGTTTTATATAATAGATTAGATTTTTTCTGTAACTTTGATCACTGCATCTGCTGATACGTAATCTCATCAATCATTTCGTTACAGTATAGGGTTTTTGTTTTACCGTGTGTGTGTGTACAATACAAACCCTTAGGTAGACTATGTATTAAGCGTGTGAATTGTAAAGACGAAAGGCCGTGGAACAACAAGTAATCGTCGTTTAAAAAAAACAGCCCGGTGTAACATGAAATGGCAAAATATAATTTACTAACTGTTCAAGAATGCATTTATACAACCATAATACAACGGGCACACAATGGCTCGCGGTAAAATAATAGATGAGTAACATTTCTTGTTATTACTTTTGCATGTAAATGCGTATTTTTTAATAACATTCACAATTTCGTACTGTGTTGTGATTAGCATTTATAGTTTAGAACGGCGGTTGTAAGCTCGTTCCACGGAGTTTACATCCCTTATTCATACGTCTAGATTTAACTGATTAAATTTACAATGCGAATAGGTAAAATACCAACCAACTGAATAATCCTTATAATTTAAAAGAAACAGTCATCATCACAACTAGCTCTTACCCGCGTTTTCGTCCGGGTGGTATTTAACAACGTGGAAAACCCAGTAATTATGGGCTCCTGACAAGTGGGGGAATGTCAATAAAAGGGCCCTTTGTTACATCAGCTATTTGCCAGTGCAAGTCCAGCCATTTCAGAGATTAGCGGAAACAGACAAACAATAATTGTGAAACCCTGGTTCGGGCAGTTGAGGATAGCCAGCATAGCAATTGTGGGTAGGACAGGGTGCTAATTGTACTTTTAGCGCCCAGGGGAGTCCCACATAGCCTGGCTAGTCCCCACGGCCTGGAATCCATGCGGATTTTCAGACGAAAAACAAAAAAGGATTCAACTGGTTAAAGAATTTTTCAAATGGTCCAGTACTTTCAGAGCCTATAAGGTATTGCATATTCCCATTAGAATCCAAGTCGACGCCGCGGGCGGTTTACAGAAATATAAAGCAAAAATCTTGAAAATAACATCAACGGAACGGAAAACCCCGTGTCTATGAATACAATATGTTTTAAATAAAAAATGTTGATTGACATGAGTCAGTAGGTACTTGGTAATGACGTCACCATATTTATTTAACGATTATTCGGACTAAAGCAATTATTGTCACCTAAAAACTAAAATAGTGACTACTACTACTACTCAGCCCATAAATGACCCACTGCTGAGTCGGGCCACCCCCCATCACAGGGAGGGTAATTAGCCTAATGTGTCACGCTGGCCAGACGGGTTGGCACAGGCAAGCATAATTACAATTTTCATTATTTGAATGTGGAACGCGCTTCGGACAAAGTTGTTTAAAAAAACAACAGGACTTTTTTTGTAGGCACGTTGATTTACTGTAAATATTGACATATACTGTGGTAACTCATATCAAATTTTAATATGCGCTGATAACCCTCTTCATAATTTCAATGCGCAGTAAAAAAAAAAGAAAGTAGTATTTTTATCATGTTCGCAAAACGAGACGCGTATACGTTTTGCATTTGATTATAATGCCAAACCGTATTTGTCCACTCATTAAATAAAATATAATTGTTAAAATGGTAATTAAGTACAAAATTCACAGTTCCTTCGAGTTAATTATATCAATCTTAATGTATGTACATGTCTATAGAGAACAAGTTTAAAATGAAAATGAAATTTTTGTGTGGCTTACTTTGCTTTGAATGAACGATAAATTAGAATAATAATTCAGCCTGTATGTTAAAAGGTGAGGTTCCATAGAGCTAATTATTATTTTTTAAGAATTGTCTGTGGTATACATGCCCAAGATGGTAATGTTTAAATAGATTTAAGGTTGCTCTGTAATTTTCCTATAACCATTTTTTTTCTTTCTTGGCACATCCTGTGCTTTATGACTCTATTATTACAAAACATATTATTTTCGAATAAAACCTCTTTACTCAATGTTTATTGGATGTATGATTAATATCCACTGAATAACCATTTTATATTTTCTTTTGTTTTCCTCACCTTGTCATTTATTAATAATAGTAATCATTTCCATGCATATCCCTTATTGGATGCTGGCAGAAATGTATGATATGAGTTGTCAAATATATAAAAGTAAACCGATAACTGGCATCATATATAACAATTTTAATATTATTTTATGTTTCTGCTTGTCATTAGCCCTTTTCAGGATGTCTAAAAAGTCTCTATCAAACAGTTTGGCTAGTGTTTATACTAAAAGTAATATAGGACATAAATAAAATTTTAAATCCTTGTTACTAGTATATTATATTTTGACTATGGTGTTTCAAATAAAATTAATTCACTGAAAAAGCCAGTGTTTTATTAAAAACACAAATGATAAATCAGCATATATATTTTTTAAATGTGATAATGATTACAGATACCTTACTAATCCAGAGAAAAAATCTTGTTTAAAGTGGTATCAGGTATTTCATACTTTCTATCCAGATACAATGCAAGCCCTACCATTTAGTGGCAAACATAGATATGGTAATTGATTCAATTGTGTTATAAAACTAACCGAGTCGGAGACGGGTTTAGAATACATAGTGTCACCACCCCATTCCATACTGAGGGTGTCGTAAGAGCCCACAAAAGGAAATGACAAGGCCAAAACCTAGCCTCAAGAGAAGGAAAACTTGAAACTAAATCCTGTGCCAACCCATCTGGCCAGAGTAGCACAGTAAGCTAGTTACCCTCCCTGTTGTGAGAGGAGTCCCGACTCAGCAGTGGGTAATTTATGGGCTGAGAAGTAAGTATGAAGAAATAATAAAACTAATTGATCAAAGCAAATTGATTCCATTGATGCAGGGGTCTTACTTTCTTACTACTACTCCATAGTAGCTTAGATCATCTTGAGCCAAAATTAGTGGGGGAAAGGGGAAGGAAAGAAGAAATCTATGCCAAAGAGATAAAAAAATCAACTAATGTGCAGGGTAGATTTTGGCTCTAAATGCAAAAGTTTCAACCAATGGTTGTTTGTTAATAAATCATGGCAGAAAGGTTGGCAGGATTTGTAATAAATTTACCACAGATGATACAACACATGTGCTATTTTGCCTTACAAAATACAATAGATTTGTGATTAAGTTTCATAGAGCACCTTGATCAATGTTTAGAAATTAAAATTTAATATGGGTGTAGAATATATTCAGCCAAAGCTGGGTGCAACAGCTAGTATGTATTATGTATAAAGATAATTAAGTTTAAGATTAAGTTTAAGACAACAGAAATGAGAATCAACACAAAACTGATTTGTGTTTTCACATTGCTAATAGGTATATAATGTATGACACCAGGCAACTTCTTCCTAATCTACACTACTGATGCACACTGGCCTCCCCTATAGAGCACTACAAAATATGCTTGCAAAGTTACTACAGTACATGCAACATGGGTTCAGTGATGTACAGTACTTTTCCCATACAAGTGACTAATCATGAATCAACATCTAAATATTTCAATAAAAACAGTCAAGTACTAAAAACATTTCTGTGAATGTTTATAATAATATCTAGAAATTTGAGCTATACCTGTTTTAAACGTTCCACATCAGTTGCCCGGGCCTGTGAATATGTTTGTTGTGCGGGGACTGAAGTGGATGGATATGTTGGGTACTCCAGATTGACATTCAACAACTGTGCAGCATTGTCCCGCGCTTCATATGCCAGTCCCCTGATCTCAAGCTCTGATGCAGTGTGCATAAGCGACTGCAAGTCCATCTCCTGGACATCTACAGACCCCTTGTACATGAACTCCACTAGAAGGTTGATCTCCGAGAATGGTATCCCTTTCAAGATGACTATGGGATGTTGACATGGGTTGTCCCTATCAACAACAAACAAACACTCAAAATTCATCCAAAATTAAATAAAGATTATCTTAACACCATTTATGTACTTTGTCATAATTTACTGTTATCACCTGATAATATAATAATATTCAACTTGTATGACATTTATGTAACATGTACATGAACAAATATTAAAAATAAAATAGTCATTAAAATTTACAGTGAGCCGTAAAGTACACTTTGCTCTTGCCTGTGTACATTACATGGTATTATAAATAACTTCACTAGAAAAAATAATGATGTCATAATGACCAAATGGAACAAATTTTAACTAGTGTGTAATAAATATGTGATTTTGTAAATGGAACCATAGTGGCAATTGCTTTTTGTAGTCAAAACTTACTTGAATATTTGCTCGAAATATGGACTGCATGCTGAAAGCACGAGTTTGTGCGCCTTGAGGGTTCCATCGCGGCAGGAGAGCGTGACATCCGCGAGCGCCGACGACGAGTAGATGGTCGTGAACAGCTGGCTCAGGTTCTGCAGGTGGTTGTTCCACTTGAGGTGGAACGTCTTGTCGCTCACCAGCCCCTGCATCTGCACCACCACACACACACTACTAAATCACGAGCCCCACTAGTTTACGTCTCATGAATTATCCACAGAAAACCGACTCGGTTGCGACCGCTACATAAAATTATAATTATTACAACTTATTTTTAGAACGATGCCCGTAAAAAACACTATACGTACGCGGTATGACAGTGTAATATACCGTAGGTACGCGCCGCCGACGGAATTTAGAGCTATAAAAATTTATTTAGATTTTATTCGATAAATCCGTTGGTATTACAAAAATGACGCCGGCGAAAAATCCTTACCTCGTAAATTCCTTTACCGACTTCCCAATTTTTCACAAATAACACCGAAACATTTCACAAAATTATTACAAATAATTATGTTACACAGAAAGCCGTGTCGTAAAAAACAGAGTGGGGCACGCCGTAGCCCCCTTGCCCCGGCCCCCTCGCACACAATCAATATACGGAATATGAGAGCGCGGCGCGCCCCCTCTCGTCCCCCGCATGCTTTATTATACCGTAATTAATATACAACTTTATATATTGCATTATGGCTCGTCGGCATTTTATTACAACTTCTATGTACAGCATTGGAATGTTATGGAATATTAGTTTACGTGTTAAAAGTAATAATTATATCATACATACAAAATGCAACAAAAGTATTACCTACATATTTAAAAAAAACCTTAATTAATTATTTGAACACGTAGTTAAATAATTAAATTGGAAACTACATACCGTGGTTTTCCAGAACGTTAATTTTAATTAATAAAATCTACCAGACAGTCATGGATAATTTTTAATTTAACATTTTGAGTAGTTATTTAGATTTTTAACCCATTCTGAGCCTCTTCCTACAAATTAAATTAAAAAGGTAGTAAGGTGAGGTGAGGTAAGTACCTACTTAGGTAGTAACTAACAATAATAAATGTATAATATTACATAGTACTTATGTACTATACTATAGTACATTGATATTTGTTTAGTGACGTAAATGTGTGCGTGATGTAGTTGACTCGCTTGATTAATATCCATGTGTGAGTAAACTGTAAATCTCTTTCACTCGTATGGCATATTCCCTGAGCCTGAGCCCCTTCCTAGTTTACCCACACATACGTAATAAAGAATAATTGGACAGTGTGTTGCGTATTCTATTCTTCAAATCGAACCAAAATATTCTTGTCCTAATTTTATTCTATTCTGTGCACTGCCTGTCAAACCTGTCATTCATAAATTAAAGAAATAATTTGTTAAACGAATAATAACGTTTAATAGAGGAAAGAATTGTTCTGATTTGTGTGACTTGACTAAGTATGTACCTAGAACAGAACAAAAAGCTTGACCCTAAAGTAAATTTCATTTAAAATCATAGAGAATTAACCGAAGGTAAAATTCAAGAAATCTACTTTTATGATTTTAAAATCGTTTTTATTTTTGTTGATTCAATTTCTAATTACATACTAAGAATTTCCATGAAGTATTGTACGATGGATGTATGGATTCAATGTAGTAAAGTATTATAGCTCCATAGCTTTATGGAACTGACCCTAAAAAGCCTTGAGACGTTTGTCATATCGCAAAATATAATTTATGATACGATTATTTCATATTTAAAACATTTCCATAGATCATACCACTATGGTGTCGTTCCAAGCTTACCTAATAGTGACCTGTTTCCGTTCCATACAATAAGAATTAAAAAAAAGAGTTCCTTCCCTTACGGCTAGGTTTTCTGCTTTGTAATTTCCTTTGATAGACTCTTACTTACTACACCCTCAGGATGGAATGGGGTGGGAACTAACATTAAATAGGGTCGTCACGGGCTTAAATAAACGCGCTGAAGCTATTATTAATATTTTATAAATAACCCTAGCTGTTCATGGAATATAGTACGTCAAATAGCATGTTATTTATTCTATGGGCCACTTTTCCTGTTTGAAAGGGTCAGGTCATCACTCAGGTCCCAGGTTCAAAAGCTTAACGTTTATGATTGTGTTGAAAAATGTAAAGAGTATATGAGTAGCAATTTGTACTAGAATGTAAGCGTTCAAGTGAGTGAGTTGGAGGCTGGCAAGCCAGTTCCTGCGCATATTTTTAATCATACATTAAATAAACTTTGCAGCGCATATTGAATTATTAATTTTGTTTACAAAGATTTTACAGAAGTGCTATAGCTCCAGTATAGGCAACAGGAAATAGAAAGGAGTGACAAATCAAAAAAAAAAAACTTTTATGAAATCTCAAATATTTAAAAAAAAAAGTTGGCACCTCGCACTTGGGTGGTGGATGTATTACTGGAATCTGATCTAACATGTAGATAAACCATAATATTCTCTCTGCGGTCGGCTGTCATCTGCCACTGTCACTAACGTCACGATCAGCCTTCAGTACGAAATAAGGATGCCAATACACTTCGAAAATTTAAATTTGAAAATCGATTTGAGTTTGTATAAAATATTTTTGTATCATCTAAGGAAATGCAATAATCATCATATTTTTAATACGCTTTTATTAGCTTCGCTGTATGTAACGAAATCTTTGAACATGATTTTGACCCAGTTAAAAACGTCGGATTAACACGAAATTTGGCATACTTATTAAGGACCGATGACAATTCAATATTTTAAATATTTTTACTAGGATAATACATAATAATAACGGTGATCAAGGTGGAACACCGCTCTTCGATGCAATAACTAATAGAGATGTAAATATCATAAAGCTATTGCTTTAAGTGTGACGACACGGTTAGCGCAGTGGTTGAGCGATCGACTGCAGCGCAGCATGTCGCGGGTTCGATCCCCGCACGGAAGAAATATTTGTACGACCTACAAGTATTTGTTCCGGGTCTGTGTGTTTTCTATCTATAATATGTATGTATTTACAAAAAAAATATGTATATAAGTAGTTTATCATCCATCTCGTTACCATAACACAAGCATTAAGTTGCTTAGCTTGGGACGAGATGGCGTTGTGTGAAATGTCCAATGATATTTATTTATTATTTATTTATAATTTTTAGTGACTATTAGCAATAGCTTTATGATTTCAAGTAATAAATAAATAATAGTTTATATAATAAATAAATATATATTTATTAATATATAACTATATTATTTATTATTATATTATACTAGTATTTATTATATATATTATATATAAATTTATATTTTATAACCGTACCAAAATAATAAGTACGTTATTATAATTTTACTACCTAAATTAGCGTAACACATGATAGCATTTAAATAAAACCTAACATAGTCCCTAATATTTCATATTAAACCTTTAACCACCATAGAAACTAGAATTGCGTTAGTAAAACCGACAATATTAGGGCATTTTTCAAGGAAATAAATTTAAATCCTAATAATAAAGGGAACATATTTAAGATAGATAATCATCATTTCAGCCAAAAGACGTCCACTGCTGGACATAGGCCTCCCCCAAGGATTTCCACAAAGGCCGGCCCTGGGCCGCCCGCATCCACTGCTTTCCGGCGATCTTAACCAGGTCGTCGGTCCACCGTGTGGGAGGCCTACCAGCACTGCGCCTTCCGGAACGCGGTCGCCACTCGAGGACTTTTCTGCCCCATCGGACGTCCGTCCTGCGACCTATGTGCCCTGCCCACTGCCACTTAAGTTTGGCAATCCGGTGGGCTATGTCGGTGACCCTGGTTTTCCTGCGTATCTCCTCATTTCTGATTCGATCTCGCAGGGAAACTCCGAGCATAGCCCTCTCCATTGCCCTTTGGGTGACTTTGAGCCTTCTGATGGAGCCCATAGTGAGCGACCACGTCTCTGTTCCATATGTCATCACTGGCAACACACATTGGTTGAATATGATGATATGTATAACGAATTATTATTATCAGTTATTAATTTATAACTTAGGGAAAATTTAATAACTATGTATTATTCTTTGTTCCGAAAACACTTCAGACTTTGTTCGTTGGAATAAGCGAAGTGTCCCAAAAAACACCAAGTTGACTTTGATTAGTACAATCGATTCCAGATCGACAACCCTAGTTCGTAACTGCGAGTGCGAAATCAGCACGCACTTTAAGCGATGCGATTCGATTTAGTTTTGTTATTGATAGCTGATGGTGCGGTAGTCTCCGATAGATTGAAATAAAATAAACGATTTTATACGTACGCAGAGCTTCATAACTTTTTTGCTAGTACAACCTACCTAAAAGTTTCTAAAAACTTTATTACAGTCCTAATATATAAAAATGGAAAAAACTCCATCTTTGGTCATTTCTAGCCCCAATGTTAAATATACTGATGATTTTATTTATTCGGATTATGAATATAAGGAAACTTTAGTAACGAAAAACGGCGAGGAGTTTGTGGTAAGTTTTTAATTGATTATTTCTAGTTAAAATTGCGTTAGCCGGTAGCACCGGAATATCGATCTGTTGTGTATGTTCCAGAATAATTGAACAAGTGGTTGCCTTGCTGGCGTATACAAATATTCTTCATCCTTTCAGCGTTTTTAAATCAATATTTAAAATATCACGTGTTTCTCTTCCTATAAAAATAATAGCGTGTAAAATTCGCCTTGCTATGCCTCTACTGAAAAAAGTAACTTGAATGTAGACCTCTAAAAATTTTAGAAGTAGACTGCCTGCACTAGTGCTTTTTTAAGTCGTATCTGACTAAATCCAATCAAATCAAATATGCATTCACCTTTATTTACACAAAAATAATGGGCAAAAAAAAATGCTATTTTGGTTGCCAACATAGTTTAATTTTATTATATAGATTTTTTGAATACTTGATGTACCAGTCCGTGTGGCGACGGATTTAGAATACATGGTGTCACCACTCCTATCCATCCTGAGGGTGTTGTAAGAGTTGACACCAGAAAATTGCAAGGATATAAACCTAGCCATGCACGAAGGGAAATGAAACCCTGTGCCAACCTGTTCGGCCAGAGTGGCACCATAGGTTCTCCTGGTTATGGGACTCAGCTGTGGGTCGTTTGTGATCTCAGTAGTATGCATATGGTGCAATTGCCCTCTGCTTTTTGTAACCCATCTAGATGGTCACCTGGTAATTATTTGGATAGACCAGCTGTCATTCACATTACTGACTGCTTTATGGTAATGAAAGCTGGAACCGATGGCTTTACATGCCCTCCAAAATAATATATGAAGGAGGCCAGCCAAGGACAGACCCTCATCCAACATCCAGACCTGCAGATTGATTGCATTGTGCACTTAAACTTAATATGAAACCTTTAAAGTGCATGCTATTGGGGCTGTGTGTTTAGATTTAATATCTTTGACAATATATATTATGTTTTTATTTAAATGCAACAACTACTAGAAATCCAAAATAAAAAAAATGAATTTCTTTAGCCATGGTAATCCTCCAATAGAAAGTCTATTGCAGTGTTTTTCAACCTCTGCTATGCGAGGCCCCACCTTAACATTTCAAAAAATTTGATAGTCCCTATACATAATTTTGAACCTTTAAAATCTGTTTGAAAAGTCCGTGTTTAAATTGCATCCCTTAAACACTGCTCTAGTCTCTTAATCGTAGGCTATTAAAGGTGTCGGAAAATACTAAGTACTATATATTTTTTTCTGTTTTGTAATTTGTATATGTCATGCATAATTCAAAGCATATTATTGCAATAGTTTACCTGTACCAAACTTTATCTATAGCAGACCATCAGTTTATATGGTTTAACCTTATGTTCATCATCATGTCAGCTGAGTACTTAGTCAGGCCTCCTTCAATTTCATGGAGGGAATTTAGCCAACTGTGCCACATTGGCAATGTTGGTTAGCACAGGATTTGCAAGGTTTCCTTCTCTTGCAGCTAGTGGTTTTCATCTTGCGTTAGTTTAGGCACCTCTTACAACACTCTCAGAACAGTGTGGGCTGGTGACATCACAAAAAAAACTTCATTTAATCAAGTAAGCCTTTTGACAAGTCAAACAATAAAATAAAATTTAAAACATACCATTTATAATTGAATAATTATTATTTACCATCTACCACCGGTTCGGAATGCAGTTCTACAGCGCCAACAAGAAACTCTCTAGTTGCTCTTTTTAAATTGCCCTTTTTAGGTGCAAGGCCGAGATTTCTCTCTAGTTTAAGTAATAAAATAATTTTGAGCCCACAAATGACTCACTGACTAAGTCAGGACCCTTCCGCAATGTAATTGCGAAGATGGGTTGTCACAAGATCTTACCTAAAGTATACCTTAAGGAACCCTCAGAATGGTATGGGTTGGTGACATTTTGTATTCGAAATCAGTCATCACACGGAATAACCTGACCTAAGGATAGAGTTGATTTCTGATTGATGATCAAATGAAGATGAAAAAAATATGGCCTGTATTTAATAGATACTAACGGCTCATTCCACGAAAAAATAGCTGTGCAAAAAATATTGAATTGGTTTACCATTGTTGGGCTTTGGTAAACAAACGGTTCGTCTTTGGAATATTCCAGACGGTCGGCCCGGTCGTATACGCGCGTTTGAATTGAATTGGCTATAGAAAGCTATATGGCCTTTCGCTTGTTTTCTAGAGTGTTCCGCGATTGTATCTTGTTCTATGTGTTTTTTGTTTGTTTTATATCCACAATATAAACTTTTGCATCCGTACCCCGCGTCTGTGTGGTGACGGATTTAGAAAACACACCACACCATTCCGCCCTGAAGGTGTCGTAAGAGCCGACAAAAGGAAATAAGGCCGATAAACTAGCCCCAAGAGAAGGAACACTTACGACGATACCCTGTGCCAACCCGTAGTAGTCCAAGCTCATTATAATAGAGTTACGAACAGTTTCTTCGGATTTTAAGATCTATAGTTCAAACCATACGCTTCTATAGGCTTTAGCATTTAGGTACTTAACATAAGATCTGCAAGTTTCTAGTATTAGTATAGTAGAAACGAAATCAGAGCTGGGACAGAATAGACAGCTGGGCAGAACGCAATCTTCTAGGAATTTAAAAACTTCTATTAGTTTATCTTTTTTTAAGTTGTCTTTTGGTTGTAGTTAAGTTTTGACAGTAGTATTATATTTCTTCCATAGGCAAAACCTTACAGTAAAATGCTGGGTATAAGAACCGACAGGCGCGTGGGTAAGGTGGGAGTGATGCTGGTGGGGTGGGGCGGGAACAACGGGTCCACATTCACGGCTGCCGCCCTGGCGAACAAGCATCAGTTCTCGTGGAACACCAAGAACGGCCAGCTTGATGCCAATTGGTGAGTTCCTATTGAAATTGGAATATGCTGACACTGGTGGCAGATGGGTAAATGTGCAGGTAAAGTACCTATGTTTAGAACAGCTGTATTTAGCAAGTATTTTGTTGTCTGTTATGCAAATTTATCGATTTAATAAATAATGAAGTTTTTTAACAAATGCAGAATAAGTTCTACAACGAAGATAGATTTATAAACGTATTTTAGGACGATTTAGCGATGACCTGTGGCAGAAATTAGGTGCGTAGAATAAAAGACCGAGTTGAGTAGCGAATGTTGGGTATACCTTATCTGGAATTAAGACTGTCATGACCAGCTCATGAACCATAAATATAATTAAACAAAGTCTCGGACGCACCTTTTTGTATGTAAGATGTATGTTGGTGTGTATATTCGCGATAAACTCCAAAGACACTGCACGGTATTGCATATGGTTTTCACCTATCGATAGAGTGGATCTTGAGAAATGCTTAGGTACATCATACCATCATCATGCTTAGGTACATATAGGGAAAAAAGTACTCGTTCTAACACCAAACTCCAAAGAGGATATGGTTATTTAAATAACGCTAGTACTACGATATCGTGAATGAAAAGAGATGTTTGCTTCAAACTTCGCAATGATACAACCCTCGTGTCGTGTAGGTACGGTTCCATCACGCAAGCGTCAACCGTCAGGCTGGGCATTGACGAGAAAGGCAATGACGTCAACATACCCATGTGCAACTTGCTACCCATGGTGCACCCTGATGATCTGGGTAAGTTTACCCTATGACTTGGAATTGACAAGTCATATCATTCCTTCTACCTGCAGAATGAAATTACCCTTAAATATTTTAGAAAATCATCATTCATATAATATTTATTTTATCAGCCATTGCGGTGTATGACTTTCTACAAATACAATGAAATAATATTACGTTTGATCACGTGTGGTGCCGGATTTAGAATACACCACTGCTTAATCCCTTCCGGAGGGTGTCGTAAGGGGTGACTATCGGTACACAGGAGTGAGACAACCTAGCCGCAGGCAAGAGAAAGAAACCTTGATACAAGCCCTGACCTACCCCATCTTGCCAGTGTGACACAGTACGCCAATTTCCCTCCATGCACGTCAAGGAGGCCAGATTCGGTATTGGGTCATTCATCGGCTGAAATGATGATGATAAATATCACGTATACTTTTACAATTTCAATGTGGCCCAGTGATCGATGGGTGGGACATCAGCCCTCTGAACCTGGCGGAGTCCATGGTGCGAGCCAAAGTGATCGACTTCGACCTTCAGCAGAAGCTCAAGAAGGAGATGGCCGCGATGAAGCCAAGAGCGGCTATCTACGACCCTGACTTCATTGCTGCCAATCAGGTGAGTCACTTGACTAGGGGTGGGGTAGTCAAGGCTATCGTGAGAGGAACATAAAAGGCAGAGAGAGTTCAAGAGTAGGAAACGCCAGCACCTGGTGCAATTGTGTGCCAGGTTAAAACGTGTATAATCGATAGTTGAAACCATATTAACCAGGTGTATGATTTAAGTAAGGAAAAATTACCAAATTCGAAGATGTAGTCGGAGATACCTTGCAGCCTTCCGAACCGGTGGTAGTTTTGGCATGAATGTGAGTGAACGCAGGGATTGTGAGCGATCAGGGGAGACGGAGGGATTGTGGGAGTGAGGAGTTGTGTGTGAAAGGTGTGAATGTAGGTATGACGACTGATAGGTGTGTGTGGAGACTACCACCTAGCGTGGGACAGGGGCCGTAAGATGATAATGGTATTTATATGAAGATTTATAAGAGTTTTGTGATGAAACCTACGTAAATTAAGTTCCGTTTGAGTTTAATAATTCAGTTAATTTTGTTGGGTTGAGCAAGCAAATGACAATCCACCAGGTTTTCGGAGCATAAACGGAAAGATAGTTTCCCGTACGGAAGCAGGTTCGAGCCGAAAATAGTGGTAGGTTTTAGTGGGTACACCGATTCGCAAATTACCAACTTCACGCGACCGGGATTCTCAAATACCCCAGCCCCGTCCCCCGGCTGGAGACATATAAAAGGTTTCCCCCACATAAAATAAAAAAAAAGGTTCTGAGCATGTTCCCCTTAGGGGAATGCAACTTGTGGCTCTGGGCCGAGCAGTTGAGGAACGCGGGAGGTTTCACTGGGTAGGGCGGGGCTCAAACCACCAGAGTCTCATATAACCGGGTATCCAGTAGCATTTCCCACGATTAAAAAAACAAAAGTGCTGACGGCATATCAAAATATGTCGCGGGCTCTGCTCTACATTACTATGGCATTAAAGACAAATGAACTTAGTTATATTTCTACTGATACTGAATAAACATTTTGTTTCCTTTGAACTGGTTTCCTCTCGTTTTTTATTTTTAGACGCGTCTTTATTGCCAAACAAAGCTAATTTAAATTATAGTCATGATTGGCGGCATTACCACCGTTAGCGGGTCGATAAACTTTCAGATAAAAAATATCCTGTTCTACCGAAATATGCTATGTATTTGCAATGACGCAAGTCCGTTACTTTTCTATGTCAATAAAGATACGTATTTAAACATAATAATACATGTAGTTTATTAGAAATTGTTTGTTGTTTAATGTACTTTATATCATTCATGACACACGTGAGTTAAAAGAACGTGAGCAATAACATTTTATCTTTTTGTTATAGTGTACTCGTATTAAGACTGCACCATTCCTATTGCAATCTAGCCTAGGCTAATAAGTAATTTGTATCTATCCTAAATTACTACGGAACTAACTAAACTAAGGCAGTGTCCACTAACACTTGTCTTATTGTCTCTAGAATTAATAAATCACTTTGTTCACGTGATCTGCAAAATATTGCACCTATTGTACTTTCTGTATATATCACTATTATTAACTACACTAGTTCTAAAGCAATAACTAACAACATCACGGGATAAAAGTTAACACTAGGAGCAAATACAGTTGTTTTAACATGGCTTAAGGTGGATGTTCCGGTCTGTTCTCAGCCATTGTCCCGAGAGATGGCGTTGAAGTCAACATTTACAGTTTATTTGGGCTGGTGTGTAATTGTGAAATTATTAAGACGTAGGAGTAGCTTAAGCGGTTATCGGACATAACGCTTTATTTTACTGGGTCATATCAGTGCCACAAAATACACCCAATTCCACACATATCTCCAAATTATAATATGGCTTACACACACAGACGTAGGCGTGTAGCCAATCCATACGTTTACAAAGATTCAACACTAGATGGCGTGAATAAAAAAAAACAAGGGGATAAATTTGGGTGATACCGAGTAAACATGGTATGGTGACGAATGGAGAATACATCACCCTATTTCGTCCCGAGGGTGTTGCAAGAAATGATAAGGCCGATAACCTAGCCACAAGCGAAGCAAACCTTGATACAAAACCTGTGCCAACCAGTCTAGCCAGCGTGGCACAGTAGGCTAATTACCCGCCATGTAAATTGGAGGAAGCCCGTCTCAGCAGTGGGTCATTTATGGGGTGATTAGTAGTAGTAGAGAAAACATAGTAGGTGCAATGTTTTCTTTTTTGGGAAATAAAATATGTAAAGGCGTCATTATATGTATGTATGTATGTAAACATACAATATAACCCATGCTGATACATCCTATTCACTCAAAACTGATGATTTGTAACACTACCAATTATCACAATAATGAAACATTTCATAACATGTAAGGAACTATAATTCATAACAACAAATCTAAAACAGTAATTATGTACTAGTATGTAGTTAGTTGAAAAGAGTAATATTTCATGTTTTGATAAAAAATAAAGAGAAATGTACAATAATAATAGTTCTTCTTTTCTGGTGCAGCTGCTTCTAGGCTTTGATTTATCCTGGCCAGTGATGGACAGCACTTGATCTCAACAACAGCTCTCTCGTTTTCAAATATACCTGTAACAAATTGCCATAAAATATAATACACTATGATAAAGCTCTTTATGAGATTTGATATAAGAAATTCAATCGTCTTTAGTGCTAGTTATTATTTGTTTCTCGAAATTATAACTAGTATTTATATTTGGCCACATTCACCAAACACAAAGAAAAATTGAAGTTTGATAAAGAAACGCTTACCATCTGGACTGCGAGCTAAATATCCAAATACTTCATCAATAAAAAGTCCTGATAATTTTATTATATTGCTTCCAAAACCTCATATTGTTACCCATATAACATGTCTTTTGTGCAAATATTCTTTTTATAAAGAATATCCTGTACATGATTGTGCCATGGGGTGGTAATACAGCATTTGCAAACCTGTAAAGAGTAAGTCCAGATAATGTAAAATAATAATAATAATAATGTCCGCCTGTCAACGTGCACGTCAAAGCTGAAAATTTACCGAAAATTATTTTAAAATGTGTTCATTTATCATTAAAAATGTGCAATTATCGTTTATTTATACACACAAACCAATCTGGGATACCTGCCGTAATAATTTTTTGAACTGCAATGAGCCAACATACACGTCGAAATCCACAAAGACAATGCCGTTTGCGTGCTGCCTACGGGACTGCCAGCGCACGACTTACACCACAGTCCAGTTCGTCACCAAGTTCCGAAGACGAATACCACACGCCGCCAGTTACCGCGGCCTCGAGTGATGATACTGGATCTCCTGTGCCCCCTGCACCGCGGTGCTCTGCGCGCAGGGGTCGCCCGCTACCGGCCAGCTTGATGTCAACGGAGCAGATTGCAACGTCGATGACCTCCGCTACCGGTGGTTCAGTGCGCCGCATGCGATGGTCTCAAAAATTAAATGAGAATGTCATGCGAGCGTATTATAGGGCGACAGAGGGGGGAACCAACCCCACTGCCTACCGTTCCAGAATGTTTGCCTTGTTTCAGGACCTTAACCCAGGAACGACGCTTACTGTACAACGGCTGTCGGACCAAGTGCGTGCTATCCAGCGGCTTCAGCTGCTCGCACAGCCCGTACTTGATCGTCTACGCTTGGAAACATTATCTTCTCGTCCTGTTGTTCGTACACAGCCTGACCCGGCGATATCGGCTATTGCTGTTCAGCCGGATCCACCGTTACTCGCGCCAGTGGAATTGGTGCAGAGCGAGGAGGTAAATGTTAACAACCAGTATAATGAGCAATTAAGAAGGGCTTTGGATGATGCGATTCTGGAATACCGCGATGTCCGTCCATCCGATCGACCGCGCTTACCTCGTTTGCCCATGACTAAACACAATTTGGCTCTTACATCAATACTTGACAAAATTTTACCATCCTATTTTAATACAACCGAAAATTTAACCGAAACGCACTCAATTCTATACTGCGGCGCAGTTGCCGTTTGTCGAGTAGGCGGAGTTAGGTTTCCAAACCTTAACAGGCCTACCCCACAAACAACGACTACCCCAGCGTGGCAGTATAGAATTGAGAAGAGAATTAATGCAGCCAGAACTATAATAGCAAAATTATTAACATTTAGATCCGGCAATAATCGTCCAAGAGTCATGCGTTTCGTACATCAAGCTTTCGAGGGGACTGGGATCAGACCCCAAGACTATACTGCTTCGGTTACGGAACGCATGGACTTTTATAAACAAAAAGTACAGGCATGGGCAAAACGCATACGGCGCTTCAAGAAGCGCTCTGATAGATATAATCAGAATCGCCTCTTCCAAAGTGATGCGAAGAAGGTATATAGAAACTGGGAGGAAAATAGTGGGCAAATGAGTCCTGGTGTGACCCCAGACCCTGCCGGAATGTACTCATTCTGGCAGGATATTTGGTCAGAACCAGTTATACACTCTGAAGGCGAATGGATGAGTGTTGTTAGACGTGCATGTGAACCTATTACAGCCATGGGGCCAATTAATATTGACGAAGCGGACATAGCTCGTGCAGTTAGTTCGGCCCCAAACTGGAAAAGTCCGGGACCGGACAGTTTACACAATTTCTGGCTGAAACGTTTTCACAGTTCACACGTGCGTCTGGCAACACAATTCCAAAACGCTATCGCAACTGGATCTTTGCCTACGTTTTTGACTACCGGTGTCACATACCTCCTTTACAAATCTGGTAGTACCTCGGAACCGAAAAACTATCGACCAATTACTTGCTTGCCGACCACCTACAAGCTGCTTACCTCCATTTTAAAATTCAAAATTATGGAGCACATTTTGGCTAATAATATTATGGCGCCCGTACAAAATGGATGTAAGCCCCGGTCTCGGGGTACTAAAGAACTCCTTCTTATTGACATGACCATATGCCAACAAGTCCGTCGAGTCAAAAAAAATATTTCCATGGCCTGGATAGACTACAAAAAGGCGTATGATTCGGTGCCTCATTCATGGCTAAGTAGAGTATTAGATTTGTACCGTCTCCATCCAAATCTATGCTCTTTTCTTAGCGTATGCATGAGCCAGTGGACCACACGTCTCTGTCTGCCAGTCATGGCGGGGTTTTCTGACTCCACAGGCTTATTAAGGATAAAGCGTGGAATTTTTCAAGGCGACAGCCTGAGTCCCTTGTGGTTCTGCCTAGCTATGAATCCATTAAGCACACTACTAATGGATTCAAAGATAGGCTACCGACTCCGCAGAGATGGTGAGGTCATATCACATCTTTTATACATGGATGACCTCAAGTTGTATGCACCAAAGAAATCTGACTTAGTATCATTATTAAAGATCACAGAAATCTTTAGTAAAGATATTAAAATGGAGTTTGGTGTCGACAAATGTGCGGCCATTCATGTACAGAGGGGCAGAGTTGTAACTTCGGAAGAATTACAACTCTCTGAAAATATGTCACTCAGATGTCTCTCGGAGTCGGAAACCTATAGGTACCTTGGAATGGCAGAAGGACTAGGTATAGCTGACAAGGAGATAAAACAGTCATTGACAGCATGTTTCTTAAGCCGCCTTACAAAAGTACTGAAAAGTCTTCTGTCTGGAGGTAATAAGGCGCGCGCTGTCAATGGTTGGGTTATGCCTGCACTTGCTTACTCGTTTGGCATTCTAAGGTGGACTCAGTCTGAGTTAGACGCCTTGGATAGAAAGGTTCGTCGACAATTGACCTTATATCGAATGCACCACCCCCGTTCGTCTGTTATGAGGTTGTATATCCCACGGAAATGTGGGGGACGTGGTTTTTTAAACGTCAAAAACCTACATAACCGCGAGGTATGCAATCTGCGGGAATACTTCCTACAGTCAACCGAGGATGTGCACCGAGATATGGCCAATGTTGACAATTCCTTCACACCTTTATCCTTGGCAAAACAGAATTGGCGCAGGCCCCAGGTGTTAAGCATTTCGGACCGCACGACTATATGGAAGAGCAAGGAGTTACACGGAAGGTTCTACAAGGCTCTCACTGGGCCGGACGTAGACCAACTCGCTTCTGTGGCTTGGCTACGCTTCAGTAACCTCTTCGGAGAGACTGAAGGGTTTGCCTGTGCAATTATGGACGAAGTTATCATGACGAATAACTACCGGAGACATATCCTAAAGGATGGGACTGCCGACATCTGTCGAGCCTGTCATCGTCCAGGAGAGTCCATTAGGCATATCGTCTCTGGCTGTTCTCGTCTTGCTAACGGAGAATACTTGCACAGACACAACCAAGTGGCCAAGATAGTCCATCAACAACTTGCCCTTAAATATAGTCTTGTGGATACTGAAGTGCCCTACTACCAATACCAGCCTGCGCCAGTTCTCGACAATGGTCATGTCACGCTCTATTGGGATCGATCAATTATCACTGACAGGACTATTCCCGCTAACAAGCCTGATATAGTGATAATTGACCGATCGGCGAGCCGGGCAATGCTTGTTGACGTCACTATCCCGCATGACGAGAACCTTGTTAAAGCCGAAAAAGAGAAACTTACCAAGTATCTCGATTTGGCTCACGAGGTTACCGCAATGTGGCATGTTGATTCAACAATCATTGTGCCGATAGTCGTTTCAGTAAATGGTCTTATCGCGAAGAGTTTCGACCAACATCTCAAGAAACTCTCGCTGAGTTTCTGGATTAAGGGCCTGATACAAAAGGCTGTCATCCTGGATTCGGCAAGGATCGTGAGGAGGTTCCTCTCTCTGGAGCCCTGAACCGTCGGTAGCTTAGGTCATCGACCTCGTTGTCGACGGTTTTTCTATTTTTTTATGTATATTTTTTTAAATAACTATGTTTTTTTAAAGAATATATGAAAAAAAGTATGAAATAAAGAGATATATGTGAAATAATAATGTAAAATAAATGGATACTATGGTTTACTTTTATAATCAAACTAACCATTCCAAGTTGACTAGCATTCAAATGCTAACCTTTGAGTAGTATAGAGATCATTTTTATGCTGTCCTACAGTAGACATTTCAATCAAAGCAATGAATTTTGGTGACTTTTGGAATTCTGCTAACTATTCTTTACACTGTATTTCCAACTGTGCTTCATCAATATCAATAGTATTTCTCCAAGAAAATTTCCATTATAAGTATTTTTTTAAATGTCCCCATGTACTCTGTGTGATCTGCTTTTTCCATTGATTTTCATACCATTTGTGTCCGTGGGCAAGTGATAGTCCTGGAAATAGATTTTTAAATATTGTATTACAAGAAAAAGACATTCTAACTCGTTCTAACAATTTTTACTATTTGTGTGGTGACGGATTTAGAATACATAGTGCCCCATTCATTCTTGAGGGTGTTGTAAGAGCTGACAAAAGGAAATGACAAAGCCAATAACCTAACCACCGGAGAAGGAAAACCCAATATGAAACCCTGTGTGGCACAGTTGGCTAGTTTAATTACCCTCTATGTAACTGGAGGCCCGACTCAGAAGTGGGTCATCTATGGGCTGAATAGTAGTAGATAGTGGGAGTTTAGTGTTGGCTATGATCTAAAAACTAAAAAAAATTAAATCATTATCATTAGGTACATAGTATAAAACAAAGTCGCTGTCGCCTGTCTGTCCCTATGTATGCTTACATCTTTAAAACTAGATAGATTGAGTGATTCAAGAGGAAGTTTTATTTATATGTAATACATCCATGATATTCTAGCGAAACACTGATTAATTTAGAGGTTCATCATTGCACCCGTGCGAAGCCGGGGCGGGTCGCTAGTACAGAATAATATGCTTCACTGATTTTGAGATGACTTTACAAATTCGATTTTTCCATTTACCTGGTAGAGTGCAGTGGTGTCTGGTATAGTTTTTGATTACATGATTCTTCATGTCATCATGAAATAGCACGAAATCGCTACATCCAAATTCATTTTCAATCCAAATTCTGCGAACTGTTCTTTACACTATATGCTGTTGTATTCTGGTTTGTTTTCAATGCAGTTTCATACCATTAGCGTCCATTGGCAAGTGATAGACCTGAAAATAGATTGTTAAATGTTATGTTACAAGAAAGACATCCTATTCAGGACGCCAAGCTTTCAAACGGCTGAAATACAATAAAATAATTAAACTTTTGTCAACAGAAATTGTAGGCAAATATGAGGTCGTGTCATCGTGAAATGGCGCGAAATCGCTACATCCAAACTTGCCGTGTTTACAAGAAGGCGGATACATACATACGAATTAGTTGTAATAAGCTTGTTTACCTTGACTGATGGATGGTATGCAAATGGTCCGTTGAGAAATCAAATCATAAAAATATCGATAATCTAAAACAAGGAAATGTAACAAAAACATTTTATTTTTATATTCCTGGAATCGTAGTAGAATTGGTTGATGTTTATGAAAAAGAATCAGATTAGAATAAGTTTTTTATTTATTATAGCACGGAAACGCAAAAACAGAAGTAATTGAAATAGATTTGTTTCTGAACGCAGAGTACAATATGTAGATAATACAAAATAAAACAAGCTAATAATTATGTTTGTCTGTCTGATTTTTTTTTTGCAAAATGCCTCAAGAGTGTACGATGTAACCCGGTAAAACCATATTTTGAAAATGTTAGCAAGTTTAATATTGTGATTATACTTTACCGATTAATGATAATTGAATATATTGTTGATCAAAACGATATTCAATCCCATTGCCAAACTATCTGTTTCTAATGTCACCAACAATAGAATTGCATTTTTAGAATAAATAATTTCTTTACCCACGTTACATAATAATATAATCTAATAAACAATGTTTGTTCCGCGTGGTACCCTATTTCGTTCTGAGGTTGTCGTAAGAACTGACAAAAGGAATGGCCGAACACCTGGCCGCAAAATAAGGAACAATTGACACGAAACCCTAAGCCAACCCGTCTGGCCAGCGTGGGTGGCATATTAGGCTAATTACCCTCCATGTAGTTGGAGGAGGCCTGACTCAGCAGTGGATAATTTATGGGCTGAGGAGTACATAAGTAATAGTATCAATCAAATATACACTAGAGGAACATTACAATTTGAATCAATGAAAATAAATAAATTCATAAGTCATACGTTTCGCAAGAACTTCCGCGCGAAATTCATAGCGCACAGTAACATCCGAAATATAAGTTTTACCGCAGCCCATAATCATGTGACGAAGTTTGGCAACGCTTTTTTCGGTACAATATTTCTATTGTTTCATTCAAAGTTAGGAAGGACGGCAACGTCGCGTATACGACTATTGGTGATTGATTGGATTCCGAGTGACTCAGCCAATCAGCGCAGTTATCGGTATTCGAGCTGGCCTGTGATTGGATTTCGAGCTGGCCGCCGCCGCCGCCATAGGGCGCCGGCGCATAGCGAGAATCGTAATATGGAAAATGAAGTAATCAAGTAAATAAATAAAATGAAGTAATCAGTTTTAAGTTATTTAAAACTGTTTTTTTTTTACTGGTTGGTACGAAATTAACCAAATAATGAAATGTGAAATTTATTTATCAGAATTATAGTATCTTCTGCACGCCATCTATCGTGGTAAATTCTAAACAAGTCACGCACACTATTACAGAAGTTGTCCAATTTTCCCGGGATTTCACTGCTGTTTTTCTCAGTAAGTATTGTAAGTTATTGCCTAAAATGGTCAAACGCGGACACATTTTATTGTAGACATGTGATAAAATGATAAGTTTCAAAGAACGAGTATCTGTGTTTAGTGTAAAGGTCTAGGCCAGAATGTATGGACGATAGGTCGGAACATCCACCTTAAGGTGGAAGCTCCAGGGTTCCCGCGAAATTAAAATTTTCTTACGTTTTTTGCAATTTGCAGGTCAGTGTTGTATGTGGATTAAAATGTTATTCGCGGCTGTAAGCTCCAAGCTCATAAAGGTGCAAGAAAAACTTTTTCAACGTCAAAGTCATTCTTGCACCTTTATGAGCTTGGAGGGTTGTATTGATGAGTTTGATGATTATAACTCTGTAACCACATACGTCTTACAGCCGCGAATCAAATGTTCATCATCATACAACCTAGCACTGCCTTGCAAATTGCAAAAAACGTAAGAAAATTTGAATTTCGTGGGCTACCCTGGAGCATCCACCTTAAAGTATAAATACCGCCATGTAATTGGAGGAGGCCCGACTCAGCAGTGGGTCTTTTATGGGCTGAGTAGTAGTCACTATCACTACATAGTATAAAACAAAGTCGCTGTCGTCTGTCCGTCCCTATGTATGCTTAAATCTTTAAAACTACGCAACGGATTTTGAAGAGGTTTTTTTTAATAGGTAGAGTGCTTCGATACATGCATAATATTGTAGAGAAACACTGATCAATTTAGATGTTCATCACTGCACCCGTGCGAAGCCGGGGCGGGTCGCTTGTATAGTATAAACTCCCACACTTGACCCACATGAGCTGAAACAATAAGATTCAGCGAACACAATTATTTAACTATCTTACTTCTTACTATCTTACTTCTTACTTCTTACTATCTTACTTCTTACTATCTTACTTCTTACTATCTTACTTCTTACTATCTTTCTTACTATCTTACTTCTTACTATCTTACTTCTTACTATCTTTCTTACCATCTTACTAATATTATAAACGCGAAAGTTTGTAAGTATGGATGGGTGGATGGATGGATGTGAAACTTTACAATAATATAGGTTATACATCAGAATAACACATAGGCTACAATTTATTAAGATATTGTTTGAATTGTCCAAAATATAACAATAAGTGTAAAGTGGGTAGAAAAAAAAACTGACGAAAAAATAAATTCCATCACCACGCGGGTAAGACCGCGGGGCACGGCTAGTGCTTAAATAATTGTGGTGCTTAAAACATGGCTGATAGTTTATATTACTTTTTGACAGCAAAATCGAGTGATAAAAGCAAGCGTAAGTAGTAAAACAGTAGTATAAACATGATTGATATTATAAATTTACTTTTATGTCGGAAACATGGGTTATGCTATAAACAAAATCGTGCAATGTATATAAAAAGAGCAAAGTCACAATAATATCAAAGTTCCATCGAATTCTTGCATTGATTTGAAAATTGTTTATAGACGAAATACGAAGGCCACAGCCGCAGGATTAAAAAAGAAACAAAAACTTTTATTTAAATATTTTTTAATTACTAGATTACAATAATCCAATCTAATCCTAAGCTAATACTAGTGGGTGTCTCCCGTTCTATGCCCGAATCGAGAGTGCGGGCGAATCTTCAATCTTCCGAATTTTTGACACCGGCAACCGTGATCGTCGGTGGTCGCTGTGGGTGTCCTATACTTCGCCGTATTGATGTTGAAACGGACCGCGACTGGTCAGCGGTTCCCAAGGGGTGGCAGCGCGTAACAGACGTTCCTTTGGCACTGTTAAACAACAAACATGTTTTCACGTGACCCAAACATAAGAGTACAATATCCTTTTCAACTTCTTTTTCAAAGAGGTTTTGATATATACCTGGCGGCCTTTAATTACATAGATCAAATATTATAATACTAGTTCTCAGCCCATAAATGACCCACTGCTGAGTCGGGCCTCCTCCAACTACGTGGAGGGTAATTAGCCTACTGTGCTATGATAGGTTTTCGGCCTTATACTTTCAATTTGTTGGCTCTTATGACACCCTCAGGATAAAATGGGGTATCGGCACTAAAATAGAATTCTATTTACTATCCTACATTTGGTAGAGAACAACCTACACTCGCCGTTTGTGGGACCTGGCCTACTTCTTGCGGCTTCCAGGCAGAAAGTTGATAATGTCTGTCGATGACGTAGCTGTGACGTCACCCTGCATTGTTGATTCCACGTGGTACGACAAGCTGCGTGACGTCAGTTGCCTGTAACCAGTGATCGTAGTAGGTAAATTGAATTAGGGTCAATGATCTGATAGGTATTAGTATTAGTATTAGTATGGACATTCCACGGGAATTTGATAATTATATTTTTTCCTGGAGTTTTGCAATGTATTAATATGACCAATAGTATTCTTAATATTATAACGCTAACCCGGTACGAAATTGTACCTTTAACATCTTAAGATTTGGAACTGTCATTTTCTACGTTAAAAGAAATGTATTGAAATCAGAAAATATAGAAAACTTTATGGTTATTTATTTTAATTGTGGTGGTAAAAAATATCAGGAGCTGGAAACTGAAATGCATGAGCATAAAAATATTGTTAATATAAAATGGCGTATCCATGTTATTCTATAAATTAACATTTCCGACGCAAGTAGCAAAAATCAATATACCTACTCCGATCACTGCTTATCAAATACAGTGATCTTTATTTGCAAGTAACGTAGCACTACCTTATCTATAAAAATAAATAAAATTGGAGCCATCATCATCAGCAGTCTGTTTGTTCCGGCTAATCTCTGAAACGGCTGGACGCATTTTGACGGGACTTATAGGTCTGATATCATCAGATCTGTCACTGATAGGTAGCTGATCATATAAGGAGTAACATAGGCTACTTTTTTAGACTAGCTTCGCCCCGTGGCGCCTCCCGCGGTACGACAATAAGTAAGCGCGCGTGAAACCGCGGGGCGCTGCTAGTCTATACTAATATTATAGCTGAAGAGTTTGTTTGTTTGGTTGAACGCGCTAATCTTAGGAACTGCAGGTTTAAATTGAAAATCTAGACGTATAGACGCGGAAATATAATACTTATAACGATCTCGTGGCGGTGTTTGTTAGTGGTCAGCTACCAAAAACCTAACCAAAAATGATGTTTCATAAAATGAAACGTGTTGAAGAGGCTATTGAACGCAACAGGGGCTCCAAGGTTTTCACCAGGGATGCGCGCTATGTGCCCTGCCCACTGCCACTTAAGTTTGGCAATCCTGTAAATATTATAACAAATAATATCCATATTTTCAATTCCCATTACGTTTCTCTGATACTAGTTTTGAGTAAAACATATACAACTCCGGAGCGCGTAGTGATGGTTATTTTCGCCTCGACCTCCCCATGTAAACCAACGGCGATCTAGTTACTGCCCGATTCCAGGGCCACGGGATTCTCTCCTCCCGGTCGGGGGAGTAGGCTTTGCAACCTTTGTGAGCCTTGGCCTGACTAGTTTGGTGGAGCCATAAGGTCCGAGGTGGATATAAAATGGACCCTCATTGTTCCCATCACGTGCAATATGCATATATATGCAATATCATATATGTACCGCTTGATCCGAAGAATAGAGTTCGAAATGGTTTCAAAGCAGTATTGTAGATAGGTTTCTATTTTGGGGAAGAAATAGAGTTCAAAATGGTTTCAAAGCATTATTGCAGATAGGTCTGTATTCTTTTGAACAGGCGGTACTTTACTTCATATACTTTATTTTTAAATAATGCGGTCATCTTCCTTATTATCTTAAATCTTATATGGCTTCTTTAATTAACAAGGTTGTGCATGTGTAAGCCACATGCAATGAATGTACGTGTATTAAAAATACTTCGCTGAGACGGGTCCATTACGTCACATACTTGAATGGTTCGTAATTTTAACTTTATTTTCTTTCTTTCTTTTCTTCTTCTACTGTTTTCCATATGTCCTTTGGCCACCAGACAGTCGTTATGGTGTCAAAGATGGAAGTTTGTCATTTTCTATTGAAGTACCCATCCCACACGAACGATGTGATTTTACGAGTCGCGGTTCGGCCGGATCATGAGTCGCGACACAGTACTGAGCGCCTCGCATGCAATTTTTTGATAACATTTTACGATTTTATGTCACTTAAAAAAACTCGCTATTGAAATAACCATGCTTTTTTAAATACCATTTTTTGAAAGTTATTACAACCTTTCATTAGAGCAAAAAATAAAGTTGAAATCACTTAATCGACTTTAATTTTATTGTTTTTTTTTAACGAGCAAAGGATTTTAATTTTATTTAATTTTAAACGACACTATAGATGTATTGTGTTTTGAACCAAGCTTTTATCTCGAACTCAGATATTATGAGAATTTATTTACTTTTACTAAAAAAAATTAATTTGTCTGTATGTCCGGTAAGTGGTAAGTAATTAATAAAGTAAGTATGTAGTAAGACATGGTAAGGTAATATGCTAAATTCAAAACTACTTGCCAAGTGCTTGTTTGGCGCCATGTTTGGAATATTTGTCAAACAAGGCATACAAAAATAGCAAACACGAGTGCCAAATACGAGTAGCGAAGATGGATTCCCACTAGACGAATGGTTTATACATCCATTGTGGAAATACGAGTGTTGTAGACGGCAAAATTTTCCATCATTTGTCTGTACTGTGTTTATAAACATTGGTGTCTAGTGATTGTTGAAATAATACGCGCCATACAATCGCATATTTTCTGATGGAATTATTCCTAACGTCATTCAAAACGATATCTTGTACATACTAGTTCAGTTTGCATACAAGACCATTGATTTGAAAAAAAAAAGCAACTACATAGTTACTTGCCGGCTCTTCTCTGTAGAGCAGCATTCCGAACCGGTGGTAGTTTCAGCATGAATGTGGGTGGACGCAAGGGTTGAGGGAGATCAAGAGAGATGGATGGATTGTTAGAATGAGAAATTGTGTATGAAAGGTGTGACTGTAGATATGACGACTGATAGGTGTGTATGGACACTACCACCCAGCGTGGACAGGGGCCGTGAGATGATAATGCTAATGATTTCTTAGGTTTTCGCGATTATTACACATTGAAATTAAACTCTTTTTAACGGATTTATCGCGTGTATATTACATTATTTAATTCCCGACGTTTCGAATGCTTTGCAGCAGTCGTGGTCGCGGGAGAGACTAGATGACAGTTGTCTTCAAAAGTACAAAGAAACAGTTAAAATCTACCGCCTATAATTTTGTTTTATTGATAACGTTCCATGTGCACGCAGAAATCGCTCACGGTGTCCAGAGGTCTTGCAGATGAGTATTTTGCTTGAGATTTGATCAATTTAATGACTGGATCCCAGGCAGGTGAACTTTCTATTGAAATTTGGATGTTTTTTAATCTCAATAGCCTCGCGGATCATTCTTGGAATGTAATGATTTTCCTTGGCGTGGATATGAGGTCTATCAAAGTGAATGTAGTGGTTGGTCTTGTTGAATGTGTGCTTACAAACTGCAGACTTGGTCGAGCGTCTGTTTTTCATGTCAGCTATATGTTCTTTTATGCGGATACCGACACTTCTCTTTGTTTGCCCAATGTTAAAAAGCGCGATAAATCCGTTAGAAAGTGTTTAATTTCAATTATAATGGTAAGTTTAAATATGACGATTTATAAGAGTTTGGTGATAGAACCTACGTAAATATAGTTCCTTTTGAGTATGAGCGTAGATATTGAGCAACCCGGACCACGAAATAAGTTAGGTGGGGTAGTGCTTGCGCGTAGGAGGCAAACTACGGATTAAAAGATTTGAAGATACTACTACTTCGCAGCCCATTAATGACCCACTGCTGAGTCGGGCCTCCTCCCATAACAGGGAGGGTAGCCTACTGTGCCACGCTGACCAGACGGGTTGGCACAGGGTTTCGTATCAAGTTTTCCTTCTCTTGCGGCTAGGTTTTCGGCCTTGTCATTTCCTTTAGTCGGCTCTTACGTCAGCCTCAGGATAGAAAGGGGTGGTGACTGGTGACACAGTGTATTCTAAATCCGTCACCACACGGACAATTTTTTTTAAGATAGATGATCTTCAAATACCTACCGATTGTTAAACACATTTCAATTTTGTATTGTATTTGTGTGTCCATCTTTTAAGTTTTCTTTTAATATGTAGCAGTAATAAATAATAATAATAAATAAATAATAAATATCCTTGGACATTTCACACAACACCATCTCGTCCCAAGCTAAGCAACTTAATGCTTGTGTTATGGTAACGAGATGGATGATAAACTACTTATATACATTTCTTTTTGTAAATACCTACATTTTATAGATAGAAAACACCCAGACCCGGAACAAATACTTGTAAGTCGTACAAATATTTCTTCCGTGCGGGAATTGAACCCGCGACATGCTGCGCAGCAGTCGATCGCTCAACCACTGCGTCAACCGTGTCGTCATTATGTAACTGTTGATTCGTGCCTCCTCCAGTTACATGGAGGGAAATTAGCTTACTGTTCCACGCAGGCCAGACGTGTTGGCACAGGGTTTCGTATCGGGATTTCCTTCTCTTGCGGTTAAGTTTCCGGCGTCGTCATTTCCGTACCAGCCCCTTAGGCTTCTTCCTTTAACTTGGCTCATATGGTAACCTTGCCTACTAATATTAGAAACGTGAAAGTTTATGAGAATGTATGTTTGTTACTCTTTCACGCAAAAACAACTAAATAAATTTTGATGAAACCACAATAATATTGCTTATACATCAGAATAACATATAAGTAGGCTATAATTTCTAAAGATATAACTAACTATATTTTTTTTTGTTAAATAACCGTGGGAAGCCGTGGTATTAAAATAATTAGTTATAATCTAATTATTAGATTCTAATAATAAAATTCTCGTGTCACGGTGTTTGTTATTGAACTCCTCCGAAATGGCTCGACCGACTTTCGTGAAATTTTGTGCACATATCGGTTAGGTCTGCGAATCGGACAACATCTATTAACAGTATATTAAAAATTTGTGATTGTTATATTGTATTTTGCCTTTTCTTTTTTAGTTTATCTTATTTGTAACATGTCTTTTGTACCGCTCAGATGTGAGAACAAAATAAACACGTTTCTTTCTTTCTTTCTTTCTATTATCATTTCCTTTTTTTTTTCTATGATACGCTATACAAAGATACAGCCCTAAATTTTTACCCCTCTACGATCAACCTCTATTTAATTACATGGCAAAACAACGTTATATAATAGTAGTTATATAATAATTAGTTAGAGAATTATCGTTGTTTGTCCAGTCGGATCGCGCTACCAACTTGATCCTTGGCACCAAGTACGAGCAGTACCTTCAAGTGAGGGCAGACATCAAGGACTGTCGGGACAAGAACAAGCTAGACAAAGTCATCGTGCTGTGGACGGCCAACACTGAGAGGTGAGTCACTCTCACCACCTTAATCTTATGAGGTTTTTTTAAAATCTGCCCAAAAAGATAAATACTTTTCAGGTTAAACAAAACACGCATGTTATTAAAAGAAACTAGGTATTTTTTTTAAATGAATCATTCATTAGTTCGCCACTTAAGTGTCTTTCCATTCCTCTGATCAAAAGAATAATTTATTTACAATTTTTTTATTTATAATAACGTAAATACAGACATCTAAACAGCTATAGCGCCAATGCATTGTTACTACACTACATGGTATAAAACGAAGGCGCTGTAGTCTGTCCGTCCCTATATAAACTTTAATCTTAAAAACTAGGCAACGGATTTAGAAGCGGTTTTTTAATAGGTTGAGTGATTCAAGAGGAAGGGTTATATGTATAATAGATCCATAATATTGTAGAAAAACACTGATAAATTTTCAGGTTCATCATTGCACCCGTGCGAATCCGGGGCGGGTCGCTAGTGAATAAATAAAGATACATATAGTGACCCACTACCGAGTCGGCCCCCCTCTAAATTCGGGAACTTATCCTACTGTCACGCTGGTATGACGGGTTAGCATAGGGTTTGCATCAATCTGCGGCGGCGTGGTTCTGCATCAGATCCCACAATGCCGCAACAGGATGCGAGTTTGAGTACCCCGGGGAGTTTTAGTGGGTAGGCCCCCACTATGGGGGAGAGTCCCACACTCCCCTCGCTTGCCATCCCCGTGGCCGGCGAGGAAGTCCATAAAAGGATTTTACCCCGGGCGAACAATAAAAAAAAAAAAAAGGGTTTGCATCAAGTTTTCTTCTTTTCAGCTAGGTGATCTACCTCTTGCGACTAGGACACCTTCAGGAAGCTGAAAAAAAAACGCGTGTTGTAAAAGTCAACAAAACCCAGCCGTTTGTTTGGTGGTAGGATCTCTTATGGTCCGCCCGGCTAGCTACCACCCTCACATCTAAGTCCGACGCCAAGCAGTTTTACTGTATTTTGTCGCGTGGACGTGAGAGCCGGTGCTCAACAGGGCATTTTCTTGAATTGCCTGCTCCATCTTAGCGTTGCTTTCCATCACCCAAGCCTAGGGTCATAGGCATTCTAGTCGGTGATAAAATAAAAACACTGTGTACCCTAAATACGTCACCAGACTGAATACATGCTAAAAACTTTGCCTCAGGTACTGCGAGGTCCGCGACGGAGTTCATGACACGATGGATAACTTGGAGCGCGCGCTCCGTGACAATGAACCCGAGGTGTCGCCTTCCACCATCTTCGCGATGGCAGCCATCGACGAAGGCGTGAGTATCGTGTACCGTGGTAGTTTATCACCGCCGCCAATGAACATCTGCAACACCAGAGGAGAAGGAAAATACTTTCCTTCTCCTTCGCTTAGGCTTACTTCTTGAATGTTGCCATGTCCCAGCCCATAAAAATAAATAAATAATAAATAAATATCCTTTACACAACGCCATCTCGTCCCAAGCTTAGCAACTTAATGCTTGTGTTATGGTAACGAGATGGATGATAAACTACTTATATACATATTTTTCTTTTGTAAATACATACATATTATAGATAGAAATGACACCCAGACTCCGAGCCAGTGCCTCTGGTTTAGACAAAGACACTTGCCCGACCCCGGAATCGAACCCGGGACCCGTTGATCCAAAGGCGGCACATCTAACCACTAGACCCACTGCTGATTCAGGCCACCTTCCAAAAAACACGTGATATCTTACTAAACCCCCCTGGGTTTGGTAAGGTATCACGTCTATTTATTTTTTCGTCAAACGCGTGATTTCTAAACTGAAAGTGGGGGATGGATTGTAAGAATGAGAAATTGTGTATGAAAGGTGTGACTGTAGATATGACGACTGATAGGTGTGTATGGAGACTACCACCTAGCGTGGGACAGGGGTCGCAAGATGATGATAATGGTAAATGTAAATATGACGATTTATAAGAGTTTTGTGATAAAACCTACGTAAATAAAGTTCAGTTTGAGTTTGAAAAGCGGCGTGTAATCTTTGCTTATAAGTTCTTTGTAGGTACTAAAAAATACACGTGATTTTTAATGGGGGGTCTTAAACTTCACCACGTATCACCAAGGGGGAAAAATGGAGAAAAATGTTAAAAAAACTGTTAAAAAAAATGGGCCGATTGTTTGATCCCGACGTGATGTGTGATCAACCGGCTGATTTCTATTCATCTTCCTTCCCCAGTGTGCCTACATCAACGGGTCCCCCCAAAACACCCTGGTACCGGGCGTGGTGGAGCGGGCTCAGCAGAAAGGCGTGTTCGTGGCCGGTGACGACTTCAAATCCGGACAGACCAAGCTCAAGTCCGTGCTAGTCGACTTTTTGATTTCAGCCGGTAAGATGCCTCCTCAATTTATTGTCACTGCTACTACTCCTTAGCCAATAAATTACCCACTGTTAAGTCGGACCTCCTCCATTATGAATTATTGCATTTTAAAGGTCTTGCCAACTTAAATAGACTCCAACCCTAATTATGATATTTGTTGGAACGCCTAAGGCCACTGACGGATTAAGAATATATTGTGTCGCCACCCCATTTCCCCATGAGGGTGTCTAAGAGCCGACAAAAAGACATTATGAGGCCCAAAACATAGCCGAAAGAAAAGGAAACGTTAATACAAAACTCTGTGCCAACCTGTCCAGCCAGCGTATGGTGTAGTTGGTGGAGGCTCGACTCCGCAGTGGGTCTTTTATGGGCTGAGAAGTAGTAAGAAGTAGAAGGAGTGGTTCCTTTTGCTTCTAACCCCAGAAATTGGCACCAAGTATTTTTTTATGTTTACCTTCTCTTGCAGCTAAATTTTCTGCTATGTAATTCCTTTAGTTGGCTCATCATCATCATCATTTCAGCCAAAAGACGTCCACTGCTGGACATAGGCCTCCCCCAAGGATTTCCACAAAGGCCGGTCCTGGGCCGCCCGCATCCACTGCTTTCCGGCGATCTTAACCAGGTCGTCGGTCCACCGTGTGGGAGGCCTACCAGCACTGCGCCTTCCGGAACGCGGTCGCCACTCGAGGACTTTTCTGCCCCATCGGACGTCCGTCCTGCGACCTATGTGCCCTGCCCACTGCCACTTAAGTTTGGCAATCCGGTGGGCTATGTCGGTGACCCTGGTTTTCCTGCGTATCTCCTCATTTCTGATTCGATCTCGCAGGGAAACTCCGAGCATAGCCCTCTCCATTGCCCTTTGGGTGACTTTGAGCCTTCTGATGGAGCCCATAGTGAGCGCCAACGTCTCAGTTCCATATGTCATCACTGGCAACACACATTGGTTTAAACAATGGTTTACCTTATGTATTATTAACCCGTCTGCGGCATCAACCGTCATTTGGCGACAGTAAGCTTACCTTTCAATCAATTAAACAATTTCCAAATTAAATTAGAGGACAGTAAGAACATTTATGAAAAAGACACTCAACACTTACAGTCCGAAATAAAGGTGTTAGAAGAGTCACTCAATTCTTTATATAATAAATATATTAGTTCACAGAAGCAGATTGGGGAACATATCATTGCTGCTAATGAATTAGTTGAACTGTGTAACTTCAATGCTGACCGAGTTGATTCGCTTACATTAAAATCACAATGTGTTTGTAATAGGGTTTCTAATGATATTAACACCTCCATCTCCTTGCCTGAATCTAATATTACACAGGAGATACCAACACAAGCAATAAACAGTTATCAATCTATATTGTTTTCTGATGACATAGGTAAGGGTTTTGGACCATTATTGAGTAATAGCCTGAGTCATTCAATTCATAATTGTTGTATGCCTGGAGCTTCATATAATCAAATTATGTCAAATATAATTAAAAAGAAGTTTACATCTTATACAAATTTAACTATAATTATAGGTAATAGTTTAAATGTTAGTAAAAAACATGTCACTGATAGTGTTGAGCATTTATTACAACTTAATTGTAATAAAATTATTTTGTGTGCATTCCCATACTTTGAACATTTAACTGAGAGTCAAAATAACCACATATATATGTTAAATAATCACATACATTTCTTAGTTAGTCACCACAGCGATAAGCTTTTATTTTTTGACACTAATAGTTTTGTAGATAAGCTGACAGTGACTGGGAAGAGTTTACACCTCCCAAATACAATTAGACGTAAAATAGCTTCGCTATTAGCTTTTAATATTAACTCTGTCATAAATAGTATGAATTCTTCTTTATTTTTTACACCCCCTAGTAATATTACTAATGTTAGGTTAGTTAGGTCTTCGACGAAGGAGGGATCTCAGACTTTGAGTCTAGGCATAGGAAATAAGTACTTGCTTACTAGTGAAAACAAAGTTCAGAGATTTGCTCCGGATATCCATTTAAACTAGTCAGCAAGACAATAGAGGATAACTTTACTGGAACTATACATAACTATGTATCCTCTAGCTTACAGCAATCTAATTGTTCCATAGGGGTTAAGCAGAAGACCATTAAGCTATTGTATCAAAATATTCAAGGTTTTTCTTCAAAATTATTAGAAATGGAAATGTTATTAGATAAAACACAGTATGACATAATTTGTATAAGTGAACATTGGCTTAGGGAAGAACAAATGATAATTAATTTAGAAAATTACAGTGTGGCCAGTTGTTTTAATCGAAAATCCATGTTACACAGGTTTTAAACATATAAATAATGTAACTGTTAAAAAAGCTTTCAAGGATATTAAGATCAAACTGACTGAGGATCTGTGGGGAATGTCTATCAAAACCTGTCAATCTGTTATTGAAACTTTAGCTCCCTACTTAGCTTTAACGTTTAACTTATGTGTAGATCAAGGAGTATTTCCTGATCTTATGAAACATAGTAAAGTTATACCACTTTTTAAATCTGGGGACAGTAGAGATTCTAACAATTATAGGCCGGTATCGGTCTTGCCAGTATTCAGTAAAATTTTCGAAAAGATCATGCTTAATCAAATGCTATTACACTTCAACATAAACAATATCCTGCATGATCAGCAATACGGCTTCACCAAAGGGCGTTGCACTACTGACGCCGGTGTGTCCTTGCTAAAGCATATTTTTACAGCCTGGGAGGAAGCACATGATGCTCTTGGGATCTTTTGCGACCTCTCGAAAGCATTTGATTGTGTAAATCATGAAACGCTGCTCCTCAAACTTGAACATTACGGCTTTTGTAAGCAGGCCATTTGTATAGTTAAATCATATCTGAGTGATAGACAGCAGCAGGTTCAGATAAACGGTGTCAATTCAATGAGCTCAAACGTAATAATGGGCGTGCCACAGGGTTCTATATTAGGCCCGTTTCTCTTTCTAGTTTACATTAATGACCTTCCCCATTCATTGCATAATCAACCCAAGATAGTCTTGTTTGCTGACGACACCTCACTTATTTTTAAAGTAGATAGACGTGCTAAAAACTATGACGATATAAATAAAATTATTAATCAAGTACATGGTTGGTTCACTGCGAATAATTTAGTATTAAATGGGAATAAAACAAAATGTATAAGATTTTCTTTACCTAATGTTAAACATAGTGAGTGTGATGTGGTATTGAATAATGATAAATTGGATTTAGTAGAGGACACTGTTTTCTTAGGGATAACGCTTGATTCTAGATTACAATGGGGTCCCCAAATAACATCTCTTTCTAAGCGGCTAAGTTCCGCAGCGTATGCTGTTCGGAAAGTCCGCCAATTAACAGACATAGACACTGCACGACTGGTGTACTTTAGTTACTTCCACAGTATCATGTCTTATGGTATTCTGCTATGGGGACGTGCTGCAGACATTGAATCAATCTTCATTCTGCAGAAAAGAGCTATTAGAGCTATTTACAATCTACGCAGTCGCGATTCCCTTAGGGATCTGTTCAAAGAAATTAGCATCCTAACAGTGCCTTGTCAGTACATATATGAAAACATCATGTATGTTAGGAAAAATTTGCATTTATTTAGTAAACAGTGCGAACGACATCATTATACTACTAGAGATGGAAATAAACTAGTTCAACCAAAATTTAGATTATCAAAAGTGCAAACTTCATTTATGGGGAACTGCATTAAATTTTACAATAAAATACCTTCCAACATCCTTCAATTAAACGAGAAGATGTTTAAAATATGTGTAAAACGCACACTATGTAGGCAGGCTTATTATAAATTAGATGAATATGTAGATGATAAAAATGCTTGGCGAAATGCTGGTCCAGCTCCGCAGCCACACTGAAATAGTCTTATGTGGTCTTCATATTTTGCTACTCCTTTTTTTGTAATAATTATTTAATTCCGGCCTTTCACTAGGTCTTTTATTGACATGTACCTATCTCATAATATTATTTTTGACATCATGGATTTATTAAATATTCATGTTCCTTGTTTTTTTTACCACTGAGTAGGACTAATTTGTCTTTGTTTTTTTTTTATATCGAGTATACAGGACCTTCGTATTATACAGGACCTTTATCATTTTATTTTGTATAATTGTTTAGAAGTTTGGAATTGTAAATGTGAGCACTATGTAGTCACCGTATTTATATAACTTATCATATAAACAAGCAGTTGAGAGTATGTCATGCTCGCTTAAAGGTCATGCTGGTGGTGTCGTGTGTGTCGGGTCCTTCGGTTCCCTAAAATATGGTTGAGCTGGGGGATGGCTGGTACATGCGTCATGCTCGTGATCGGGTGCCGCCAGTTGGGGCCGGTCATCCCTTAACTGCTATTGACATACCTACATAGCTTTATATTGATCTCCTGGACACTTCTGTTGTGCAATATGTTACATTGTCCTCACATCTTAGCTTACTATAAATAAACACGAAATCAATGTAACCCAATCAGATGATTGTAACAGAAAATATGATAAAAAGAGTGTCCATGGAGTTTCTTGCCTGTTCTTCTCCATAGGATCTACTTTTTGGAACATGCAACTAGATTCCTAACTTCACTTTTGACTTTTCAAAAACACCAGTAAATAGGTTCAATTGAAATAAATGATTTGAGTTTGAGTTGAGTTTGAGTTTTGAGTTTGGGTGGGTCATATGCTCGAGAGCCACTCCAGTGGTATAAAGTTGTGAATTGCCAAGCAGCGTGGCATAGTTAGGCTACTTCAGGTGTAATGATGATGATGATGATTGTTTGCATCCAGGTCTGAAACCCGTTTCAATCGTCAGCTACAACCATCTAGGTAACAACGATGGCAAGAATTTGTCTGCTCCTAAGCAGTTCCGTTCCAAAGAGGTGAGATTTAGTAACTTGTATTTAATTTTTGATGGCTCTTGAATCAATAAAGTTTAGTGGGTTCACTGGGTGTTTACTCTCACAATTCTGCATGTTACCTTTTTGTAGCGATTTCCGGATCAGTCGAATAAAATACTAGTTTTATTAGAGTATTTCGCCGGCTCTTCTCAGTGGAGAAATCGGGATTAATTTAAATTATAGTTCTAGTCTCAAATTGACTGTAGACTTTGACTGTAAACAAAAGAGTTGTTCCAAATACATGGTAGTGTGTTTTTGATTGATTTATAAAAATACTAGCGACCCGCCCTGGCTTCGCACGGGTGCAATTATGCATGTATTATACATACCTTCCTCTTGAATCAATCTAACTATTAAAAAAAACCGCTTCAAAATCCGTTGCGTAGTTTTAAAGATTTAAGCATAGGGACGGACAGACGACAGTGACTTTGTTTTATAATATGTAGTGATAGTGATTTTCATTCTGCACTCCTTCTCTATAAATACTATAGGTGTGAAAAATTTCATATTTCTCCGTCCGCTCAATTTTCGTTAAACGGGGTACAAATATTTTACTTTCTTTCATTCATGCGAAATAAAGTTAGTCTAAACCGCATAATCTCCGAATTGTGTCGTCTTTCATACAAATTCGACCCGCTGGTTTTGGGCGCGGGATAATCACTTACATCAGCTGACCCACGTGCTGGTTTTATAAAAAAAAAAGTTTCCTGTGACATGTAAGTGGTTGTCTAGGCTCCATTGCATAACGCATGTGACCATATTGCGGGGATATCTTGTACAACTCAGCCCACAAATGACCCACTGCTGAGTCGGGCCTCCTCCCGTCACATGGAGGGTAATAAGCCTACTCTGCCACGCTGGCCAGACGGGGCGGCACAGTTTCTTTTCAAGTTTTCGTTCTCTTGCGGCAAAGTTTTCGGCCTTGTCATTTCTCTTTGTCGTCTCTTACGACACCATCGGGATGAAATGGGGTGGTGTTTAGCGTTTATAGAAATTTATTATGAACAAAGACAATTGTCACTTATGTGATAACTTATCTAGTTACATAGGTTATTTGTGTTCGTCGTCGCATTATGAGTATATTAATGCATATTATTACACGTTTGTTGTGACCCATTTCACGCATCACGCAGCTTTCACAAATCTGTAAGACTTGTTTGTACCACCATCATTGTAATCCTTTTATTTAAAAGAGCAACCACAGAGTTTCTTGCCGGCTCTTCTCTGTGGAATGGCGTTCCGAACCGGTGGTAAAAACTAGATGATTAGTTTTTTTTATATTTCTCTTAAATTTAATACTTTTTTTTTGTTGACTATTTGAAAGCATTCGCAAGAATTTATTCGAATAAAAAACATTTTGATTTGATTTGATTTTGATTTGATTTGATTTGATTTGATTTGATTTATCATCAATATCTAAATCCGTCCCCATGCCGACTTCACTAAAAGTGTTGCGTGTATCTTTTGTATCCCACAGATATCGAAGAGCAATGTGGTGGATGACATGGTGGAGTCCAACCCCATCCTGTACAAACCGGGGGAGACGCCAGATCACGTTGTGGTAATCAAATACGTGCCCTATGTTGGTGAGTCTATTAAGTGCTACGGACTCCGTTATTACAAGATGGTGATGTTTAATACGTATAGGGGTAGTACCGCCTTCGGATCACGGGTTCGATTTCCGGGTCGGGTAAATGTCTTTGTGTGAACCAGAGGCACTTGCTCCGAGTCTGCATGTCATTTGTGTTCGTGAATTTCATGTTTGTAAACTGCCCCCGCGCTACAGGTTATAAATATCCTTGGACATTTCACACAACGCCATCTCGTCCCAAGCTAAGCAACTTAATGCTTGTGTTATGGTGTAACTTGTAGGTCGTACAAATATTTCTTCCGTGCGGGGATCGAACCCGCGACATACTGCTCTAAAAAACGCTTTTTTGTTCTAAAAAGAAAAATCATTAACATCTCAACTCATAAAAGACTCACGGTTGAAGGCCCTCCTCCAATTCCATGGAGGGAAATTAGCGATGGGTTGTCGCAAAGTTTCGCATCAAGTGTTTTGGCCTATTTACCCGGCAAATATATTGGCAAAAATTTTCGCCTCTTTCGACACAACACCTGTGAGTCATCGATCAAGTTGCTTGCCGGCTAATATCACTCTCCACCTCTCTTACTTCTCTCTCCATCTCTCACAAGATGACATAACCTTTGCATCAAACCAGGGGACTCAAAACGCGCCATGGACGAGTATACCTCTGAGATCCTCCTTCACGGCTCAAATACCATTGTGGTACACAATACCTGCGAAGACTCCCTGCTGGCTGTTCCACTGATCCTCGACTTGGTGTTGCTGTGTGAGCTGTTCTCCAGGGTGGCCTTCCGCGAAGACGAGGACCAAGGTACCTTAATACCCTTGTCCTAGGCTTGCGTGATGGGAAGCAACGACAGGGTCTAAGATGGAGCAGACATTTCAAGGAAATGCCCTGTCGGGCACCGGCTCTCACATACACACGACGGAACACAGTAAAACTGCTTGGTGCCGGACTTAGATGTGAGGGTGGTAGCTAGCCTAGCCGGGCAGACCATTAGATCCTACCACCAAGCGTGCTGGGTTTTGTTGTCTTTTACTACACGCGTTATTTCCCAGCGTGCGATGGGGAAGTGTAATATTCTGACTCGTTCCCACACGGGGTGCATGTGTGTTACTGTCTAGTATTGCTATTCAGCGCATAAATGACCCACTGCTGAGTCGGGCGACCTCTAGTAACTACCAGTGTAATTAGCCTACAGTACCACCCTGGTTCTAGGTTTCGTATCTAGTTTTCCTTCTCTTGTGGAAAGGCTTCCTATGTCGGCTCTTATTTGAAAAAACTAAGCAACCACAGAGTTTGCCGGCTCTTCTCAGTAGAGACGCAAGGGAGATGATAAGAGATGGTTACATTGTAGTAATAAGGGATTGTGTATGAAAGGTGTGAATGTAGGTATGACGACCGATAGGAATGTATGGAGACTGGCGTGGGACAGAGGCCGTAAGATGATATTAGTAATTTTAAACATTTTAAATATGCATTTAAAAGAATTGTGATAAAACCTTCGTAAATACAGTTCCGAATATTCGCAGAACTCATCTTCGCTCTCTCCTTCAATTCCCTTCCCACACCACTGATTTCTATTCATTTTCCTTTTCTGTGCATGCTGTTCGTCTATGGAATTCACTTCCAGCTGACATTAGAAACTCAGACTCAATTTTCATCTTTAAAAGACGAGTTAAAGAATTTTATCTCTCCTTGACCTAGTCATTAATTATATGTATTTCAGTTTGTATGTTAATATTGTATATAGTTACATTGTACGATTATATTTATTATTATATTATACGATATATATTTGAATATTTATATTTATGCATGCGTACGTATACACTACACCCCTACTTGCTTTATTTCAAAGAGATTTCTTTAGAAATAAGCTGTGCCTTTGTACTAATGTGTCCTATATTTCTATTTGTTCAACTGATGTTTGGTATGTGTACATGAATTATTAAATAAATAAATAAATATGAGCGTTGGTGGTCCGGCAGAGTGGTCGGGCATGCACGCGGTGCAGTCGTGCCTGGCGTACCTGCTGAAGGCGCCCGCGGTGCCCCCAGGCGCCCCCGTGGTGAACGCGCTGTTCCGCCAGCGGGCGGCAATCGAGGGGCTCCTGCGCGCCTGCCTGGGCCTGCCGCCCACGCACCACCTGCAGCTGGAGCACAGGGTATCTCATTATTTTACACTAGCGGCCCGTCCCGGCTTCGCGCGGGTGGACAAGTTTTAGTAGGGACCCTTATTTTTTTCTTGCAATTAAAATACCATCTACTAATCAGTAATAATGTAGCATTCAAATGGAAAGAATTTATAAAATCGGTCCAGTATTTTTGAGCCAATTCGTTACAAACATACTTACCCTCGTAAAGGAAAGGAAAGGACAAGGATGAAAACCTAGCCTAAAAAAAGAGGAAATGTAACAGTGTTTCATGCCATCTGGCCAGCGTGGCTCAGTAGGGTAATTCATAATTTCGGCCCATAAATGACCCACTACTGAGTCGGGTCTCCTTCAAGTACAAGGAGGGAAACTAGCCTACTGTGCCACGCTGGCAAGACGGGTTGGCCCAGGGTTTTTTCAAGTTTTCCTTCTATTGTGGCAAGGTAATCTGCCTCTTGGGGTCCTTTAGTCGCCTCTTACGACGCCCTCAGGATGGCATGGGGGGTCCATGTAACTAGAGGAGGCCTGACTCATCAGCGTGTTATAACGACACTTGCCCGACCCCGGAATCGAACCCGGGACCCGTTGTTCCAACGGCGGCACATGTAACCCCTAGCTAGAATAACGAGGCACTCAAGTCAGAAGTACCGAGATAATCCTACCTGTATTCTTCTTCCAGATTCCGTTCATGATGCAAGCTCTGCAGAATGGCAGCATGTTCGCGGGTTCCCACTCCGTCAAGAAGCAGAAAGTCACCCACGCTAATGGTGGGCATTGATTCTCTTCGCCCACCACAATTGTACCCCACGACTAAGTTCTGCCTTCAACTTCGCCCTCTACGTCAATTTTCACTCAATCTTGATCGTCTATCCTGGGCTCTATTTCGCATATTACACACCAAAAAAACGCGTGTTGTAAGAGTTAACAAAACCCAGCTTGCTTAGTGGTAATAAACATAGCGACTGTTCCGAAGAATAAAGACCTATCTGCAATACTGCTTTGAAACCATTTGGAACTCTATTCTTCATATATATAATATTATACGAAGTTCAAAATGGCCTCAAAGCAGTCAAACCCCATTTCGTCCTGAGGGTGTCGTAAGAGCCGACAAAAGGAAATGATAAGACCGAAAACCTGGCCGCAAGAGAAGGAAAACTTGACACGACACCCTTAATTACCCTCCATGTAGTTGGAGGAGGCCCGACTCAACAGTGGGTCATTTATCGGCTGGGAAGTAAGAAGTATATTGTTTTATAGATGTGTTGGACAAGCTCTCCTTGACTGATAATGAACCATCAAGACAGAATTTTAGTACTTCAGGTATAACACCATTATCACTATCTCATTTTAATATTAAGAAGACAATTACAATCCTTGGAATCACTCCAGAAGACTTTTTAAATCCTATATCTGAATTCAATTATGACAACCTCAAAAGTACATTTAAAGTTTACTGCAAGGACTTTGGTGATCCATTTCATGAGAAAATTAATTCAAAAGCATTAGAGTTCTCGGCGAAGATAATCTTTGAGCTAGGTCCATACATTCGAAGCGAGAGGTCTAAAGGTCACAAGGCAGTCAAATTTAGGTTTCCATATGTCGAAACTGTTGAAGGAACTGAGACACTGTCTACAAAGATTGTTATAGTATCAACACTCAGGAAAGGTGCTCATAACAAAATGATAGATCAAGGTGAGATGGTAATGACATTTGAGCAAGCAGGACTACTAGCCATGGAAACATTAACTATGGCAATTGACTTTTACTATAACACACATGGGACTATGCTGATGACTCCATTGTGTCGAGCAATTTTCTCTACAGATACTGTTGCGGATTTGGCAAGTAAACTTGGGAAAGATGTTGTAACAGTCCTTAAAATCATTAACCAAAGCACCATAGCAGGTGGGCAACACTTACCGCATTCTGATATGGCCTGTGGTATTGCTTCAACTATGGCAGCAACCAAGAGAGTGACAAGCAAAGAAGTGAGAAATATGATGCTCCTCAAATTGATCAAGCAATACTCTCATAGCCATAAACAATATCTTCCAGAAAATTTCCGTGTGTTTGCTGAGTATGCCCTAGGAGGTGTGCCCCCAGGCATAGACCCTGATACCTTGATTGAAGACATCACAAATATCAAAATGGTTAAAGTTAACCTTTGAGCACAAGCAGTAGCTGTGTTACAATAAAAAATGCAAGTGTAAGTAGCAACAATGTCAAGACCTACATAGGACTCTGTTGGAACTGGCGGCACCAGATCCTCAGTTCCTAACCAGTTCCACATTTAAACAAACACAAAATTAGCAATTAAATGTGCCATTTAAAACTTACCCCCAAACGGGGTCGAATCCAAAACACTGATATTGTTTTTATGAGCTTTAACATATTTGATGTGTCGAGTAAGTACGAGAACAAAAGATAGGTAGCGCGCATCTCGGTGCAGACTCGTGTGAACGGAAGGGCAGTGCAGTCTAAAGAGCAGGACAGTGTTACGAATTGTTCTTTTTTGTTTAATAAACGGCGCAAATATTGCCGTTGTCGTGTGCGACGCTCCATCGCTTCACTTGGACAGTCCAAGTGTCCCGCCTATCCAATCCTATTTTTAAACGATATTGTCCTTCCAAGCTGTTCTGTCTTACAATTCTGCCTCACTGTTCTGCCCCCGTGTGAAACTAGCTTACCTCTCGTGCCTAGTGCAGTCTTATGTTCTACCTACGGTGTACCAACGGACAACACTTTGGTGGCCGACTATTACTTTCTAACGATAATATACATTATTACTTATACAGATTCTGTATTTTAGTTGAGTTCTTGTTAGAATGACTAGCCAATGTGATTTTCAAAAAATCATGGAACGTTCCGTTCCGTCGCTAACCCCTTACCACCAGACAAGACGTATGGTTTAGTGCCACCATAGTGACATAAAGTCTCTCTATTTAGTGACATAATGGACACATACAAATTCTCAACACATCGATAAAAAATATGTAATACAACTATCGTCCCCGTAGAGCGAGAAATAAGTAAGTCCAAAAATATGTAGTTAATTTTCGACCTAAGGTACCACCAAATTAGGTTGAAAATAGCCAGACACTTTTTAAGACTTAGTTAATTCTTCCTATACAGTGACGTAATACTACTTCTCAGCCCATACGAGACCGGGCCTACTGAGCCGGGCCTCGTCCAATGACATGGAGGGTAATTATACTACTGTGCTACGCTGGCCAAACGGGTTGGCATATGCTTTCGTTTCAAGTGTTCCTTCTCTTGCGGTTAGCTCTTCGGTCTTGTCATTTCCGTTTGTCGGCTCTTACGACACCCTAAGGCTGGGATGGGGTGGTGACAATATGCATTCTAAATCCTTTACCACACAGAAGATGGGAGATATAATGCCAAGTAATATAGTTTACCACCAGAACGGAACGCGAACGGAAGGCAATAAATTCGGAGGGCTTGGCTTGAGGGTTAATGGTTATAAAATGTTTTTCTTATTTTGTGATAGTTCAGATGTATATGATACATCAAAATTAGAAGCGATTAAGTTCGTGTATTCTGATATTTTGAATCTCTAGAAATTATTTGCAACCGTTTATTTCTGTACACGTATAAATTATTTTAGAAATTAAAAACACTCGAATCACAATACGACAGATTTCAACGAATCCGACTGATTATGTTGTGTTTCGTATTTCTTTCATACACTTGGGTTATTGAATACTTATAAAATTACTAGCTTTATCCGCGCCTTCGCTCGCTTATTTAATGACGCCATTAAATAAATATAGTTTTTTGAAAATGAAAATGTATCCTATGTTACTTCTAATACCTCCAAGAATACGTGTACAAAGTTTCATGATGATCGGTTAAGTAGTTTCGCGTGAAAGCGTAACAAAGAAACATACATTTACATTTTTTTTATAGTAGGGATTTCTCATATTTAAACGTATGATCTTATTTATGAATTATAATTATCTTAGTTTTGAAATGTAGATGAGCTTTAAGCTCATAAATTTTATTCCATATTATAAGAACATTTATTTCAATTCATATTTGTCATTAATTATTACCGCGTCATTTAGTATAGGTAAGAATATATTGCATTTAAATAGTTGATAGTTTAAACTTTATGCACGCGATAGATCTGTGTGTAGGTGTAAAATGTACTGACGAAGATATAAATTGTATTATTATACGCAATAAATGTTTAAAAAGAATTATATGTAGTTTTATTATTTTACAGATTGATCCTTTCGGTTTAAATTGTTAAGGGCACACTACACTGTCCCATGCCATGATAAGTCCGTGTCAGACACAAAAAACGGGTTGCACTCCGGGAGTGCCGGCAGAGCAGAAGTGAGAACTAAAAAACGTGGTATCTAAAAAATAATAATATAATATTAGCACGATAAACTGCTAACTACACTCACTAACCTCATAATGTAAAACAAATAATTGTTAAAATATTTTTTATTACGTACCAATAATAACTATTAAATTAATAAACACAATTATTACGTATGGATGGAATATACTAAACGCAGCTACACAAGAGCGAAGAGCAGCTGACTTTTCTCGCTCGGGTACACTCGGCGGTCCCGGGTTCACCCGAACGAGCCTTTCACCTCAGAGCGTGACGGATCAGCCTAACTTACTACCTACGGAAAAATTATAGCCATTTCTAATAAGACTTATTTTGCTACTTGTCCGTGTGATCACTTTTATTAATTATCCGAGTAAAGTTTCGGTGACCCAAACTAGCATTTAAAAAAAAATAATTCTCTTAAGGTGGATGAAAAACAAAGTCATTCTTGCACCTTTATGAGCTTGGAGGGTTGTATTGATGAGTTTGATGATTATAACTCTGTAACTACATACGTCTTACAGCCGCGAATCAAAAGAAATGTTCATCATCATACAACCTAGCACTGCCCTGCAAATTGCAAAAAACGTAAGAAAATTTGAATTTCGCGGGCTACCCTGGAGCATCCACCATAAAGCTGCCAATCTTCAGGTAGGTATATTATCCTAAGCTGCCGAGAACAGTTATTCTGCATTGTTAATTCTAGTCCACCCCCGAAGTTATTGATAAGCTTTTGTAAAGAATTAAATAATAATACAGCCAAGACTGTCGGTGTGTCGCTGTCAACAGTACAAAGAGTTCTCCGACGTTACGAAGAAACTGGTTCTAACCTACGCAGACCAGGAACGGGCAGAACCAGGTGTACCACAGCACGAGAAGACCGATACTTGGTGAACACCATGCTTCGAAATCGCTTTCTCACAGGAACTGAACTCACAAATCAGTTTCGACGCCTCGGAGGAAGTAACCCAAGTGCATGGACAGTAAGACGTCGGCTTGCTGAATCTAACTTAAAACCCCTTAGACCTGCAAACGGCCCTAAACTGGAGCGTGGGCATCGTATTTCAAGAGTAAGATATGCCCAGAGCCACGTAAATTGGAGTATTGAAGATTGGTCAAAAGTTATGTTCTCCGACGAATCAAAATTTATGCTCTACAAGCACGATGGAAGACACAGAGTGTATCGAAGACCAGGGGAAAGATTCAAGCAAGCATGCATCGAAGAAAAAGTAGCCTACGGTGGTGGGTCTGCACTTGTGTGGGCCGGAATTTCTTCTGAAAGTCGCACAGAGCTGGTGATCATAGAAAACGGCTCTTTAACTAGCGTAAGATATGTGGAAGAAATCCTCAATGATCACGTTGTTCCATTTATGGTCAATTTAGGTGAGGATGCTATATTTATGCATGACAATGCCCGACCTCATACAGGTAGGATTGTGAATGACTACCTTCAAGAGATGAACATTACTCGTATGGAGTGGCCAGCGCGCAGCCCGGAAATCAACCCGATCGAGCATGCTTGGGACGAGCTAGGCAGATGCGTAAAACAACGAAACCCTCCCCCAATCACGCTTCGTGAGCTCAAAATTGCTCTCACAGAGGAATGGGAGAATATTCCCCAAAATCGTATAAGGAACTTGGTGTACAGCATGCCAAACCGCGTAAACGCAGTAATGGAAGCACGAGGAGGCAAGTATTAAAATTCAAGAAAATCGTAATAAAGTTCAAAAATTTCATGTTTCCTACTTTTGTTTTAAGGAGAGATCAGCAGTTTTTTTCTTTATGTAATTTTGTGTTAAAAAAATGTATGGTGAGACAACTTAGCCGCAAGCCTGTCTGGCCAGCGTGGCACGTGGCACGATAATTTACGGCTATGGCATTTCAGGCGCGTCTCATAAGTGTGTCCTGAGTAGGGTTGCCAAATATACTGTTTTGAACAGTATTATACTTTTTACTGTTGAACAAAAATAAAGTATACAAAATACTGTTTTCAGCATCAAAATGCAAACACATTACTATTTGTTATACTTAGACGCTCACACATTTTTTCAGTAATGAATGCTAAGTGGCGGGAGGGTAGAAATAGAGCATCTTTTAATTTAATAAAAAATGAGCTGCTCATTTATTTTAATTTCAGCTATAAGTGTGGTGAGGCTAATAAAGTCTTTAAAAAACATTATAAATTAGTAAGTTGTGCGAGAAGCTCTAAAAATATGTAAGTATTTAAATCAATAAATAAATAACATACTGTTCATTTTTCTAAAATACTGTTTAATATTCTTCAAAGCTGAATATACTTTATTTCTGGTAAAAAAAGTTGGCAACCCTAGTCCTGAGATTTCATTGTTGGATATGGCGGTAAAATTTGGTAAATGTTATACAATTAACAATGTGGGTATAAGTGACAGTATTAGTATTGCATTGCTTGCCCTTCGAGCCCTTATTATCTTTCCATCTTCGAGATTTAAAGTCTCGATCTACACAAAGTTGGCGTCGTAGCCCAATTCTATTTTGTGTAGACCGTGTAGAAACGTTATGGGAGAATTGAATAAATATAAACACTTAGATTAATCTTCTTTATTTTCAGTTAAGCATAGAATAGTTACAGTATCTCAATTTCTCCAGTCTAATTCGACAGCTTGACTCAAACACGCACCAAGTATTTCATAGGATTAAGTAACATTTCTTCAACAGTGTATCATAAAGGCTAAAGTAAATACAATAAACATAAAACACCTCTCAAATGAAATGAGGGATTACTTAAGACTTAACCTAAACATAATTAGGTAGGTAATTTTTGTTCTAAGTTGCGAAACGTAACTGCTAAACAATATCCTTACCAACTAATAATATTGATTAAATGTCGCTTGTCATGCAGTTAGTATTTTTTTTTATAAATAAGTTTTGGTAATAAACATTATACAACGTATGTAATGCTATAACGTTTTTAAAAATAATATTCGCTATATATTATATGCTCGATAGAAACGATAGAGGTATAAACTAAATTATAGAAATTGGTCGGTGGATTTCCAATTATACTGCGATGTGTTACAGTTGAATTAATATACAAGTATTTTGGCAGCCCAACTTTTGATAACTCACATTAATAAGTAACGTTTCGTTACCCGAAAGTAACTCAAATCCTTGTTTTGCATTCGGGTTTCTATCAAACATTTTTACGATACAAATATTTTGAAAATATCATACGTTTTAACGATGCTGTAGATCCGCTGTGATGTCTAAATACTGCCACATCACTCGCTCACACAAACATTGGAATGTGATCTTAGTTACATCTAAAGCATTAATAGTACCACAATACTGTCGCTTACAAATAATTAAATACTTACTAAGTAAAATTATACAATGAAACCTACAGGCAGGCTCTGGGAACACTGCCGCCGCATATGCCGCAATAATATTAAAAATACGTTTTAAAAACGTGAACATTTTAAGCATAGTAATACATTTGTGATGCTGTTTGCACTCTAGAAACGTTGAAATTAATTTTACACTTGTTACACTTGGCGCCAGAAGTGTCAAAATTGGCTTTACAATAACCACAACTGATTGAAACGTACCAAATACGCTATCAACTTTGACAAGTCGGCAAAGCGCCATCTGGTGAATCCTTTTCGGTAATTAAACAAGTAAAAGCCGAAGACGAATGAACTGTTCATTCAAGTGTTACAGAATTAATACATCAAATACACAACGACAAAAAGAAATGAAAAGGCCGATAAACTAGCCACAAGAGAAGGAAAACTGATACGAAACCCTGTGGCAACTCGTCTGACCAGCGTGGCACAGTATGCTTACCCTCTATATAGTTGGAGGAGGCCCGACTCAGCAGTGGGTCATTCACGGGCTGATAAGTAACTCTAGCACTAAAATCTCACAGATCATATTCCCCCATCGGGGGGCACAACCCGCGGACCTACAGCGGGCAGTCTCGGCACACTGTTTGGTTTAGTCGGTAGGTCGGGACGCTAATTTCCCTCTTTCCGCGTCCCGGAGTCCCACTTACCCGGCTATTCCCAACGGCCGGGTATCAATAAGGATTTCCACCGGAAAAAAGTGCTGTCGATAAATATATTACAAGATTCACAATGCATGGAACTGATGCCAGAAAAACAGTTGATTTCAGTTATCACTTATTGGAATTACTTACATTTTTTATTGGGCCAACCATTATTCATTGGCAGTTATATTATGTACTGATAATGTTTATCAGAACACTAACATCGAATCAAATAAACGAAGAACGAAAAAGAATACTCGACTCATGATGATCTTCAAGGAATATATCTTGGGAAGTTAAAGATATGTTGAAATATAACTTTCTCTAACATTGCAAAATAAAAGAAAGGGGAGAAAATATAGATCATTGTCTAATTACGAACAACAACAAATAACGAGGATAGATGAGATGCATGGCATTTGGCCTCTAATCAGTAGGACAAGTGACAAAAACAGCATAAATGCCGCCTCGCGTGATATTATCGACTATGATATAAGGTGCAAATTGTCTAGTTAAACTACGCACTATTTAGAATAAATGTGGACACGACCTTGCGCGTCGCGCGCCGCCAACATTCACACGAATATATAATATAGGGTCCTAATTTACTGAGATCCTTTTAATTAGTACATAATTACGTGTAGGGTAATAATACATGTCTTTTCCATGAAGTTTCTGCTAAATGTTGGCAGAAACCAACATACATCCGTTTAGTATACATAGTGTCACCATCTCATACCATACTGAGGGTCTCGTAAGAGCCGACATAAGGAAATGACAAGGCCGAAAGCCATAAGGGAAGGAGAACTTGTTACGATACCCGGTGTCAGGGGTTTTACCCTCCATGTAATGGAAGGAAGCCCGACTTAGTACTGGGTTATGAATGGGCCAAGTAATTATTTTCAATGTATTTAATTTCAGCATAGTTATAATAGCATTTTTGAAATCGTTATTATAAATATGTAGCAAGAGCCATATCGTCCAAGACTTAAGCTAGGTACATAATAGAATATATTCACCTAATAAACTGATTTTTGATCAGCTCTATCCTTAAAGTGATTCTATATACTCTCTGTACAACAATAAGTTATATGTTTTTAAATCAGAGTAAAATAATCTTATTAGGCTGAAATTAATTTTCATCTTATTGGTGAATAAGACTGTGTTTCGACCACCATAAAAGGACCTCGGCTGTAAAGTAGGACTTTTACATAATAAGTCTTTTCTTCTACATTAACAATAAATAGTTACAATATGTATAACCGATGTTAATTAGGAGTTTACCTTTTGACGTTAATAATTTACATAATTTTAATTTGTTTCAGTGCTCGATATAATATAATATTTTGTTTATAAAATTCGTTGGCTACCTAAAGGAGTGGTGGTTAGCTATCAAGGACAACTGAATCTACAATAGGGAGTTGAATATAATCTGCAGTTATTGGCAGAAAATGTGGCAATTGAATTAGTTGGCAATGTTGCGTTCCCACGTAGTTTTTGCCAGTAACTGCACACGTGTTGGAATGGCGCACCTTGATTTATATGCATAGCAATAATGTTAATTCCATAAAAAAAGTTTAATCTTGCCATAAAGAACGATAATTGAACGACAATCGATTTTTCAAAGTCATTAAATTTGTTTTTAATAGTCGTAAAAATAAAAGGAGGAATACGAAAGTCTTAAATTATTTTATAAACAGTCATATATGCTTTTTCATCCTTAAACGCCATTCCAAGCCTTTAACTACGAAACTAGCTTAAGTCTAGTTTTCTAAGGATTACTCTTAAGTTTAAGTTAGGTTGGGTTAGCTATAGGTACAATACGCTCGTCGACGCCTTGCCGCCATAATGTCAACTACATTTAATTCCTCGCGTGCTTAACTTTGAGCAGTTCGCCTGTCTCGCATAATTACAATAATTATAACTACAATATATTCTTTATTGCTCGAGTAAACAATGATTTTTATAGACAAGGGAAGACGCGTTATCGGGATCTGGTCAAGTCCGTGTTATGGAATCAAGGATTTATTTTAGGAGGAATAATCTAAATTTCATTATAGTTCGTTAGAATTATAAATGCCGAGATTTCACCTTACATTACGACTTTTTCCGTTCCAATTGTAAACTACGCTGTAGTGTAATAAATCAGTTGCTTTTTATATTGATGTCCATTTTAGGCGATACATCGAGATAAAAAGACGATAAACAACCTATTATATGGTTTTTTATCGTAAACTGTACATTATATGGCGATACGTAATTAACAACATACCGTTATTTTCACAGTTCAAAAATAGCTCTCAAGATAACATCGATTACAATTTTAACATGACATTAGATTTTACAAAATATTTTGTCATCCGAATCGGGCCCCTAGAACAACTTAATAAGTGACTTGACAATTCCTTAGTAAGGTAAAATGAATGGAAGACCAGGACAGACTCAGCTCCGATGACGTCATCGCACCCTTCTCAGAAAGTATACACTACGATAGTTTCAAAAATATTAAATCTTATAGTAACTTTAATCTCGTATAGTACATACATATATTGAAGGATTAATTTATTTACAGAAGCGACCCGTGTGGGCGTGAATATTTAGAATTTTACGAAAGTGGTTAATGCTCCCTACCTAAGTGTTCAAGCGTAGACTGACGCTTGATACATTAAGAGCACCAAAATAGGCATAATCATGCACCAACCTTGGCTTACAACAATAAAATATAACTCAGGTATTTAGACATTCATAAATAAAGATACACTCTGTTTAATTTACAGTGTGTTCAAAAATACAATATTTTTTTCTTTTCATTCATCAGTTTTCGCGCCAATCCGTCATTCATTATACGTGGAATTATTAAAATTGGAATGTGTGTAAAAAAATAAATGTTTTTTTTTTTAAATTTCACGCAGAGGTAAGTTGTTTTTTGGTCTTAAAATACAGTTCCTTTAAGGAAAGATAGATGTCTCGAACAAAGGCTGATACGAAACTTCCAGAAATATAATGAAAGTTATAAAAAGTATAATTAGAATGAAATATTTAAAGTAGGATTAGGATAGAAAAGACTAAAATAAAATATAGAAAACCTTGTACGTCTGAACATATTTCAGCTAAAATTTTTAATAGTGGGCAAGGGTCTAGTTGCTGGGCTAGTCACTCATACTAATGTTTCAAGTCCTCTGCAAAATGAATTATCCTATATAAGTTAATAACTGGGGTAGCTGTGATTTAGACGCTGCAGTAATTAAAAGCACATACTTTATCAGACAGATAGTGGTCTGGCTGCTGGGCTAGTGTAATTTAGCCCAGCAACAAGACCCATTAAAAAAAAAAAAGACCCATAATTAAGCCGAATAACTAACCTAGCTGCTGGGGCTAGCGGTGGTCTGTTCGCTGGGCTAGTGGAGGTCTAGTCGCTGGGCCTGTGGGCTCGCGGCGGTCAGTTGAGCGGCAGACAGAACATGTGCTGAAGAAGGTTGGGCTTACGCGGCGGCAGTTCCGAGCATACAGAGTCGTAGTCCGACGATGACGACTCCCCGTACGCGTATGCCTGTAGCGGACAAGTTATGTCGTCAGCACTTGGTGACGTGTGGTAACGGATTTATAATACACAATGTCACCAACCCACACTATCCTGAGGGTGTCGTAAGAGGCGACTAAAGGAGCGTAAGATCACCTAGCCTTATGAGAAGGAAAACTTGATTCCAACCCTGTGCCAACCCGTCTTGCCAGCGTGGCACGGTAGGCTTATTTCCCTCCATGAATTTGGAGGAGGCCCGACTCATTAGTACATATATATAATGCATACAGGCAAATAATTACATGCAAATATGCCTTTCTTGGGAGCCGTCTTGGGAGGCCTCGGGACATTTTTTCCAAGTGTGGCGGAGTCCAATGGATGGATTTGCACCAGAGACTCACACACACACACTCAACGCTGGCCTTCCCCCAGACGAACCTATCTGCAATACTGCTTTGAAACCATTTTGAACTTCATATTATATTATAAATACTAGCTGAGCCCGCAAACGTTGTTTTGCCATGTAATTAAATAGGGGTTGATCGTAGAGGGTGAAAATTTAGGATTGTATGTATATTTGTATGTTGTATCATAAAAAAATTACAAAAGAAAAAAATAGCCCAAAAAAATAAAATTTGGGTTCATCCGCCCTTAACACTTAGGGGTGTAAAAATTCACCTATTCTCATACGTCCTGAATATACATATGAAATTTCATCAAAATCGGTCAAGCCAGTTCAGAGGAGTATAAACACTAAAACTATGACACAAGAATTTTATATATTATTAGACTAGCGACCCGCCCCAGCTTTGCACGGGTGCAATGAAGTACCTCTAAATTAATCAGAGTTTCTCTTCAATATTATAATAGCCCAGTCATATTAGGGGTTTGACCTCGGAATGAATGATAATAAGCTGCAAATTGGTATAAACCTTTGTTTTGTCGTTCTAAATGTTGTCTCAAAAGTCACAATTGCTATCGTGTCCGCGTCTTAAGATATTGAAGGTCAAATGTAGTAAAAATAGGTTTTTCGTGAATATCTCGCTATCTATAGCTTATATGAGATTTGCACCCAAGTAAGAGTTGTAGAGTATAAAATTATCTACAACTTTTGTTTGAACTTTTTTTTCATATAATCAACCGTTTTTGCGGTAGACCGCGAAGAGTGCGCCGCGTACGCTCATATTATGGCCTAATGCAAGGTCAAGCGAGATTACGTTTATCAGTACGTTGTAAAAAGTTATTTTTTTAGGAAAAAAAATACGATGCCCATTATTTATGTAGTAATTATTAATATTTAATTAAAATACGTGGCTTAATTATTCATATAGGCTTAATTATATTTGCGGGTGAAAAATATATATGTAGTCCGATTCGCAGACCTACCAAATGTAAATTTAAAATTCCATCAAAATCGGTCGAGCCATTTCGGAGGAGTTTAATAACAAACACCGTGACACGAGAATTTTATGAGCATTACTTACATAATGTATGTTAATTAATTTTATGAGTATTACTTACATAATGTATGTTAATTAATGTAGTGTACGGTCGGTATATTCAATATAGTCGGTTATTGTGAATAATACATGGAAATCTTTATGTTATACTTACTAGCTGACCCCGCAAATGTTGCTATGCCATATAAATATCGCTATAAAAAAATAGGGGTTGATCGTAAAAGGGTGAAAATTTAGGGTTGTGTATGTTTTGTTTAAGCTGTATGATTAAAAAATATATATAAATATGAAAAAAAAAATCTTGTTGACCACCCAAAACATTTTGGGATGAGAAAATCATCACAAAATTTCACGATAATTGGTCGAGCATTTGGGAGGAGTTCAATAACTTTTTAAAATACAGAATTCTATATATTAGATTTTTTACTCGCAAGATGATAATAGCGGCGTTTTACCTGAAATAAAACGCATATTAAAATACTTACCTCACTGGAAGCTTATTCAATTGAGAGATGCGTTTCCGTTTCGCCGTCAACCAATGAGAATTCGTACCTTTTTTACCCGGATTTCCGGCTCAGTGGCGGCACCTGGTGGGAGCTAAGCGAATTTTACCTAGGTGAAAAAGAGCTGGCCTTTATCATTGGCTCAATGTTCACCAGGCAGAAATAAATATGAAGCTTCCAGTGAGGTAAGTATTTTAATATGCGTTTTATTTCAGGTAAAACGCCGCTATTAAACTACTTGACCGTCACTGGAAGCTTATTCAATTGAGACCTGTTTGTTATCGCCTGGTGACGCCACTAATATAAATTATTATTTTAAATACAACTGAATGACACATTCATTTACGTATTATTATTACATAATACAAATTATACGTAATATTATTTAAAAAACCGGAGGGAGAACAGCAGTAGGTTGTAGAGTTCAGATGTGAAGTTGATGATAATACATTATAACGCCAATGTGATAAATGATAACAAGTTGTTAACAAAAACTCCTATATTAGAGGAAATTTAAACAAGAATATTTTCACTAAATTAGGTACATTTACCTTATATAACAAAGTAAAGTTGATAACAACGCTGTAGATTAAAGTAATTAATTAACAAGAATCGAAATCGGACCTTACAGCCAAATACAGTATGTTCCAAATCGTAGGAAGGCTTAATTATCACTACGTGGCAAATTGTTCACATAACATCTCCCAAAATTAATACTCCAAAAAACAATAAATATATTGTTTCATCATTAATTTTGCTGCAACATAATAACCTAACATTAATAAGGCATATTTGAATAGGTTATGAACGATATTGTTAAAATATAATGTGATCCAATGATCGAAATAGAGTAAATTTTATGTAATTCTACCGGTTGGAATAGATGAATGCTGCTTCCACGTCTTCTCTACGTAGAATTTCTCATCTGTAGAATTTCTGAAGGACGTTGGCAGACTGCCAATTTCCACGACTTCGTTATTGGTAGATTCTCTAACCAGTTCTTGGAGACCACTGCCGAGCGAACAATGCATGGGGCGGCAGATATTTCAGTCTCCCTGATTATAGTCTTAATTCAACTGGATATATTGGAGCGAGACGCTGGTTTGGAGCTCCTCTAACAGTACTGAGCAAACTTAATGCTTTGGCGCTATGGTGTCTTTCTGTTAGCAGAAAGGACACTCGACCCAATGTACAAGTTTACGATTGGGGCTACTTGGGTTTGAAATAAATTTCAAGCCAGTCATTATATTAGTTCTGTAGTTCATATATTGATTAGGACCTTCGTGTAATAAAGTTAAATCGTAAACTAGTCGTGGCCCTGAAAAGGAAGTAATAAGATCGCAGTGTCGCGATACCAGAAAAATATTATCTTCATCTATCGTCTAGTCAGCGCTTAGCGCTTTTGTTGTAGTTTTGCGAAGGTATCACTGTCAGTACGAGTATGTGTTTTAATGAAATATGTGTACTCAACTGACTGGACGATTCGGGTTACACAGAGAAGAAATAGCCGATTAAAACTGAAATATCGAATTATAGGACAACCGTTCATTTAAATGTAAGTCGAATAGAAATTTAGCAAATTGACCCTATTGGGGTTTCGAAACATATCGTCTTGAATTGCAACAAGAAATCCGGGAAGGGTCCCGAGGGTCGATTTTCTCTACGAGTTCTTACGAGCAATAACATTTTGTGCCGCATTCCATGTTCTGACCGCCTTGGTCCACCCCACATTTCCGTACTAGTAGAGTTCTCCCGACTCGAGGATGTGGTAGGCCCGTGGACGTGTCGATCGGGTGCGTCTCGAAATTCGTCAATATGAAAGGTCGGCCCGCCAGAAAACTTTCTCCCATCGTGGTACCATCACCAGGTACACGTCTAGTGATTCAGATGACCCCTAGGTCCTAAGCCGGGGGACCAAATATGGTGGGAATATCCAGGCTAGTGGGTAGTTCCACGAAATGCTGAACGCGTCTTTGGTGATCTGTTAAGTCGCGGGATGCATAGTTCATCACTACATGGGCTGTTGCCGATGCAAACTACTATCACAGGGGTTCCCCAATTTGGAAGTGCCACTCCGGAGGTAGACGATGACGTAACAAATGATCGGCATGATTGTTGTACATGCCCGGAAGCTGGTGAATATCGAAATAAATTTGATGTTTGGCGAGTATTCATAAAAAATATTTTATCTTAGGTTATTTCCCCCAGGGGTAGGGATTTGTCCCCCCCCCCCCTTTTGAGATGAGCCACTACAGTGTTGTTATCGCACTGTATTAAAAGCGTGCTCCGGCGTAGAGGTGAGCAAAAACAAAGTGCGTGGAGTATGACCAACAATTATTTTTGATTAGAGTGCAAACTTAAACACGCTTAGACCAACACCTTCGACCAGACCCAAGCTTGATCTGATACATCCGTTACCAGAAACTTGTCGTCCTCAGGGGATCACAAAAGTGGCGAAATTTAGTGCCCATTATCTTTGAATTTCCTTCAACAATAGTCGGTCTCGTTTGAGAATGTAATCGACCTGATGCACAATAGCGACACGACAGCAGTAGAGATTTTCCACAAAATACTCTAATAATGAATAGTGTTTTGAGGTAGAAGTATAGATTTTTTGGGATTTGATCCACGTTATTTATTTATTATTTATAAGGTTGACTGGTAGATAATGCCTAATGGCATTAAGTCCGCCTGTGTATCACGTTACATAAAGCATTTAAATAAATATATAAATATGATTGCATGATTGTACATAATAACACTGTGTGTGGTGACGGATTTAAAATACACAATGTCACCAACCTATACCATCTTGAGTGTCGTAAGAGGAGACTCTTAGAACGCAGAGGCAGATCACATAGCCCCAGGAGAAGGTAAACTTTATACAAACCCTGTACCAACCGGTCTTGCCAGTGTGGCACAATAAGCTAATTTCCGTCCATGATTTGGAGGCGGCCCGACCCAGTAGTGGGTCAATTATGCGCTAAACGACGTAACAACGACACTTGACAGACATGTCCAACTGCACGATACAGATATTTGGGATTTGACTATGCCGAGATGTAGGTATGCCAGAGAAAAATCGATTTTGCATAGCCAGTCCCTTGGTTGTAGGAAACCTGGAATACGGTACCTATTTATGTGGAAGGTTGGGTGGCAAAGTACCTGTTTAACGATTTCAGGTAAAAAATATTGGACGATCTGACCAGTCACATTTTGGCACCATAATTTGAGGAGAAACTGGTTGAAGGTTTGGCAATTTTACTACCAACAGTGGCATTAGTCTCGAATTTGGAGTTTGAAAAGGACATTTCACCGCCTTTGGGTAAAAAGGAGGGGTCTCCGAGCAAAGGGAATACGATAGCCCTTTATCATCTTTATAGTTATCTCTGCTGCACCCATGTTCTGCCATGAAGAGTTAACTGCCTGCATTGAACGGTTTCCAATCATTGTCTTTATTGTTCTGTGAAAGAATTTATTGAGGTCTGTTGCAACAGTTGCTCTTCCACGATAAATGCCTCGACCGGGCCGCGAGCCTCGGTTGTGAAATGTGCCACGGCTGGGTGGTCCATAATGATTGTGCTGGACACACACTACTGGGTTGAGGGACAAGCTATTATCCTTGTATTGACATCCACCCCGCGAGGGTAAGAAATTGCAGGCCTGCATATGATATTAATATTGCGGCCGTAAACTTTGGCACGTATGCAGAGTTCCGCGCGACTACCAATTTTGAATTGACGGCCGTTTGAATGTTTTGATATTCGATGGAATATCAGATTTGGCAGGCCAAAAATATTTGCCGTACGCCCCCATGATTTTTCTAAAATTGATGTGAATGGTTCAGCATCCAATAAGCATGTAGTGGAAGGAGGTATTTTATTTAACGATGCCTTTGTAAGGGGGTGACGCACTTGGCTAATGATAGATTCGTCTCATTTCAATTACCTCGATGGCTACAAACTAATTGTAGCATAACAGGAAATTTTATGAAAATCGCCTCTTGTCTATAAACCCTGAACGGACTATTGTTTAAGTATACTAAATCATATCTAGTATGCCTTAGGTATCCTGTTGTATATGTATGCAACATGTTATGGCAGCTTAAGACTTAGCACTTTCAGATAACTCCCTCAAAACATCATTGACTTATTTCTAAGTTAGTTTCAAGGTCCACGAAACCAAGAGTGAAGTTATATTTTTGGGCTTCGGAATATCTAACATATGCACATGAGGAACTGCTCAAACGCTGAATATCTATTAATTTCTGTAAATTAGTCACCGGGCTTCCTGGGTAACGCCGGTTCTATCAATTTAGTCTATATCGAATGTGAAATCAACATTAGGATGATCCTTATCACCTACATGGCATTGACTATTATTGTCAGTATATAATTTTCCACTTATCTCCAAAAAAAAGAGGCACTTATTGCAACATGGGGCGCTGCCATTATTTTTGGATTAAAACTTTTGCTTTAACTCACCCAATTCTATGGTTAATTTGTCCAATGTGCAGATAGACCGCTTGCTTTTCTTATGGTGATGTTGGCGTGCAGGTTTTCCCTGTTCACCAATCGACGAGTGCCGCTGCTATCAGTTGAGCTGGCACTGGAGCACAGGGCACGACCTAGCCCCAAGTCTGAGCCATACCAGAAGGCCCAGCCACAGCTTGTGGCCCATTATCACAATTATTGTCCATCTTAGACGCAAATAAATTAGTACTGCTGACCGAGTAATAATAGCTACAGAAAAATAACTACATATTAGAAATTATTGCAAATATAATAATAATATAGATGACTTATACAATTTTGTACATGCCAATCTAACAGGTTATTTTAAAAACATTAACAGTTTAAACAACAGCGGGTAGTCATTAAAATGATTTATAGAACGTAGCAATACACTAAAAGAAGTGCACTTTGTTTCAAAATTGGGTTTTATATGAAGTTTTCCTTGTTGTTTATATTATAGCACAAATCTAAAATATTAAGGTTAATAATTAAAGTAGCTTACTTGTTATTGGTACGAATCTATAGTAAAATTTAATTTCAAATTCAAAATGAAATAATTTTTTAATACAGTATATCATCCGAACGGGAAACCCGTTAAATTATCCGATGATAAAATTATATGTGGGTACTTACAGTCTTCGTAGAATGTTCACTGTACACTTGTGTAATGTAATAATTAAAATAATATAGCACCTCTGCAGGGACAAGGTAGTCTCTGCACGATAAGGCGAGTTGCTTCGACGGCTAACGAAACGCCAATGATAAAGGCCAGCTCTTTTTCACCTAGGTAAAATTCGCTTAGCTCCCACCAGGTGCCGCCACTGAGCCGGAAATCCGGGTAAAAAAGGTACGAATTCTCATTGGTTGACGGCGAAACGGAAACGCATCTCTCAATTGAATAAGCTTCCAGTGACGGCCAAGTAGTTTAATGTCAATTTTTTTCAAATTACTTTCAAATTTTTTGCTTACAGTTATTCTCTGGAAAAGTAACATTGGATCTATAGAAACTTTACAATCATTAATTTTGACAGATTTGTTAATGGCTGAAAGCGGTAAAACCTTATCGACGCGTTTTAACTTTATTTCGTTGAAGTTCAAACCAGTTATCTTTACCATAGATTGCAATCCGATTTCATGGGCTCGGTGACAATTAATTTGGTCATTTCCAACGATTCCTGAAGCTAAGGATACCAACTGATTCGCATTTGGAAAGGGATTATGAAGCGTAAACCAACCAACCAGTTCATTTACATCAGTATCATCCCTTTTTATTCGTGAATCTCTAGCATCAACATGTTGGTCCACAGAATCGAAAGAAATGTTACAAAACCGTTCAATTTCTTCACAAATTGTATTCGTGGCATACATAGCATATACCCACTTACATAGAACACTTTCTTGTGTACTTCGGCCTCGAGATACTCCTCCTTCTGTCTTCATAGATTTCATCAGACTTTGCTCGATTACCATGTCTGTCCATGTACCAGAATTGAATTCTACCTCGCTCTACCTTCAAAACGGTTAGTCGTATGAAAAAAAAGTTTAAACAAAAGTTGTAGGGAATTTTATAGCCTACAACTTTTATAATAAATGCAAATCTCATTTAACCGATAGGAAGCCAGATATTCGCGAAAAACCGATTTTTGTGACCTTTGACCTTGAATATCTTGAGACGCGGACACGATAACGATTGTGACTTTTGAGACAACATTTAGAATGACAAAACAAAGGTTCATACCAATTTGCAGCTTATTATCTTTCATTCCGAGGTTGACCCCTTTTTTTACCTAATATGACTGGGCTATAAGTCTATTATACATATAAACCTCCCTTATGAATCACTCTATCTATTAAAAAAGCGCTTCAAAATCCGTTGCGTAGTTTTAAAGATTTAAGCATACATAGGAACGGATAGACGACAGCGACTTTGTTTTATGAGAGTTCAAAATGGTTTCAAAGCAGTATTGCAGATAGGTCTTTATTCTTCGGAACAGTCGACCTATGGCTGAAACGATGGAGATAAATGGCTGTATAGCTTGGTCTCACGTGTCCGGGCTCGGGGTACGGGTGCAGCAGGCAGGCGTGCCGTCACACGCAGTCCTCCAGCGACATGAGCAGCGGGTTCACGTACTCGAAGCCCTCGAACTCCGACTGGTCGATGTCCGCGATCACCGTGCTGAAGACGCGACACCAATTACATTAACACTAGTGGCCAGACACGGCTTGGCACGGGTGTTTAACACTGTTTTGGTTAAACATATCGCCTCTTTGCAAGAACAATGTGAAATCTTGAAATGCACTTTCCTTCAAGAAACCACTTTTAAACCATGAAACAAGGTTCAAAATAAAATGGATCCTTGTTCAAAGATGTCACGTTGTTCTCGCAAAGAAGCGATATGGTATCACACATCCTATGTATTTTAATAATTCACACTATATCTTTACAAATTATAGCCTGTGAGTTATTCCGCATTCCATCCAGAGGGTGTCTTAAGAGTCGACAAAATGCCGATAACCTAGCCGCAAGAGTAATTTTGAGTCAGTAATTTATGGGCTGAATATTAGTAATAGGTGACTGCCTCGTTGGTCTAGTGGTCAGATGTGCCGCCTTTGGATCAACGGGTCCCGGGTTCGATTCCGGGGTCGGGCCAGTGTCTTTGTCTAAACCAGAGGCACTGGCTCGGAGTCTGGGTGTCATTTCTATCTATAATATGTATGTATTTACAAAAAAAAAAATGTATATAAGTAGTTTATCATCCATCTCGTTACCATAACACAAGCATTAAGTTGCTTAACTTGGGACGAGATGGCGTTGTGTGAAATGTCCAAGGATATTTATTTATTTATTTATTTATTATTCAGATGTGTAAGCTATATATTTGTAAAGTTTCATCAATATTCATTCAGTAGTTTTTGTGTGAAAGAGTAACATACATACATCCATACATTCTAACCAACTTTCGCGTTTATAAATATTGGTAGAATTATTTTTACGAAGCACATTTGTTCTACTGTCCGCGCACGAGCTCCGAGGGAGCGCGAAGTACTGGTCCATTATTCGTGACGTTCGACATTTACAGCCCATGAATTACCCACTGCTGAGTCGGGCCTCCTCCAATTACATGGAACCCTCCATGTAATTGGATGTATTCTGAATTTTCTCCCAATATGTAAACAATTTTCAATCTCCAACCACGTCTATGTGTCGTCTATACAGGAGGTAACAAAAAATCTAAGGCCAAAAGAAAAGGATCGATAGTAATGCTGATGTGCACAATCTCGGGAATAAAATAAAAAGCAAATTATTAGTGTCATAAATTGAGTAATTAGCACACAGAACTAAAGAAATTGCAATCTTGTAGGATAATAATTATTATATCTAGTTGTTTGGTTTTCAGTAGTACTCCAGATTTACAAAGATTTTGGTTGGGAAAAACTTCAATTGCTTCCGCATACTTCAACTTAGAAAAGTATTTTAAACACTGCTTCTTTTGATTCGCTATGTGCCTTCACCTCGGGTGGCTATACGATTTTAATGGCACCCTGTATAACGAGTAACACATTGTCTCGCTTTCGGAGTTGGTCAAAAACTTACTCGAGGTCCGGCGTAAGGTGTACGGGTTCGTCGGTGAATTCTGGCGGGAAGTTGGCCAGATCACGTTCTCCCTCAAGCCGCGGCTTGAACGGCGGCACCACTTGCTTCTGCTCCAACTATCGCGAAAACGGCCATTGTATATTAATTACTATACTTCGTTCGCGTTGACAATGCAATGAGCCCTCATCTTCCGCTGGATAAGCCACGCCCCGTAACCAATCAAACCGTTTCAAATGAGAAAGTCAGATTACAGTAACCTATGATTTTGATATTGTGATTAAAAAACAATTACGAAGCCCCAACATTTAATAGACGAACACAAACGACATCCAGACTAAGAGCAAGTGACTGAGTGACAAATATGATGAGGTTAAGTTAAGTAAAGTTTTTTGGCACACATTTTTGTCGACGTGCGTGACTGTTGCCTGTTTATCGGCAGGCATAGATTTCCTTCACTAATAAACTTTTATTTATTAATGAAGGAAATCCTTGTCATGTTAAACACACACTTAGGCGATATAAAGCTTACAAACATTTCTAGTTTATAGTATTTTTTCATCGGTAAATAATTGAGAGACTATTCAAGTTAGAATACTAGGTTAAAGTTGCCTTACCATCTCCCACTCGATGCTCTTGAAGAAGGGATGGTTGACAATGTCTAGGAAACCACCCTCGCCACAGCCCAGTCGCTCCACCGGATTCTTGTTGAGGAAGCCCTTGAGCACTGAGGCCGCTTTCACCGACAGCGACCGAGGAATACGGATCGTCTTCTCAAGGATCACCTGATGAAAGCACGAACTAGTATTGGATCTGTCTTATATCCAGTCTTGTCCCTAAAAATGGCGATCTAGAAAGAGCAACTCTACTGAGAAGAGCCGGCAAGAAACTCTGTAAGTTTCTTGCCGGCTCTTCTCAGTAGAGCTGGATTCCGAACCGGTGGTAGATGGCCAATAGTAAATTTCCAATATTAAATGGTAAATTTTAAAATTTTATTTGTTTGTTTGACTTGTCAAAAGAGGTCTATTGAGCCAACTTGATTATATGAGTGCTGATTTTGATTTTTACTGACGATTGATGCGTCAGTACTAGTATTGAATGACTGATGTTTGACGGGTCCGTGTAACCGACCCCAAAAAAATTGGGAAAAAGGCCAGGAAGTAGTATGCTAGTCATTCAGTATTACTACTCACCCTCCTCCACTTAAATGGAGGGATAATTAGCCTACTGTGCCGTGATAGACGGGTTAGCACAGGCTTTCGTATCAAGTTTTCCTTTTCTTGCGGATAGGTTTGTCATTTCCTTTTGTCAGGATGCAATGGGGTGGTCCTTTTTTTGACCCGACGTAAAATCCTTTATGGACTATCCCCGCCGGCCTGGGGATGGCCAGCAGGGGGTGTGTGGGAGTCTCCTCCGCTCGCGTGAGGAAGCGAAGGCATACCCACTAAACGTCCCCGGGGTGTACCGTCCCGCGCTTGCTGCCCGGTGGGCCCTGACTGTATCTCCACACGGGGCCCTGCTCTACGTCTGTCCAAAAGCTACTTCTGGGGCTAAGCTATAGTAACATTGCTTGTGTCATCATTATTTCAGCAAAAAGCATTTCACTGCTGGGCCACCCTAATCCATCGTTTTCCAGCTACCTTAACCAGGTCATCGATCCATCGTATCGAGGCCTACCAGCACTGCGCCTTCCGGAGCGCGGTCGCCACTCGAGGACTTTTCTGCCCCATCGGGCGTCGGTCCTGCGAGCTATGTGCCCTGCCAATTGCCACTTAAGTTTACATTGTCCTACAAATTCCACGTACCTGGAACAAATAGTCCTCGGTGTTCTGGTCAGGGTTGTCAGCGGCCTGTGCGATGTCGAATGGCGACCGCCCGGCCAACATCTCGTAGGTGAGGACTCCCAACGCCCACCAGTCCACGGAAAAGCCATACTCCTCGCCGCGCAAGATCTCCGGAGCGATGTAGTTGGGCGTCCCGCAGAAGGTGGACGTCGTGTCCCCGGGACGGACGCCTTCCTGTTGGGTGCAAGGCGATGGACGGATGTAAGGATGGAGGATGTAAGATGGACTCATTTATTTGTTGGAATCCCACAGCCAAGTCGGATTCTATGATACACCGCCGCGCCCACCTCCAACATCAAGGCGTGAGGAAGTAAGGCGCTTCGTACACAGGGCTACGCAAATCATGGATACTCAACAATGTTAGTCTTCAAGCGACTACCGCCACACAAAGCGAGTCGCGGGACGAATGTCAGCGAGGCGACTCGTGTAGTAGTGTAGTCGTGTAGACTCGTATCGTCGAGTATCGAAGATTTGCGTAGCCTTTTGTACGAAGCGCCATTATTAAACCTGAGAAAATGACGACTTTAGAAAAAAAAAATTCTTACTAGGTTACCAAAACTGTCGAAGTCGACTATCAAAGACATTTCTGACCCTATTGAATTAGTAGGGTACTACTACTAATACTACTCAGCCCATGGATGACCCACTGGTGGGTCAGGCCTCCTCCAGTTACATAAGGTTCTCGTATCAAGTTTATCATCTCTTACGGCTAGGTTTTCGACCTTATTATTTCCTTCTATCGCATCATACGACACCCTCAGGATGGAATAGGGTGGTGACACGATGTATTCTAAATCCGTCACCACACGGAATGGACACGTTATATTACCTTGCACATTCCATAGTCAGTCAACTTGATGTGCCCCTCATGGTCGAGCAGGACGTTGTCGAGCTTGAGATCGCGGTAGATGACGCCGCGCTCGTGTAAGAAATGCAACGCGAGCGAGATCTCCGCGGCGTAGAACCGCGCGTGCTCCTCCGGCAGGCGTCGCTGCCGCTGCATGTGGAACCTGGGGACATGGGCAGATCGTGAATTGCCGCGTGGTGCCAGTGGTGCCTCTGGTTTGGACAAAGACACTTGTCCAACCCCGGAATCGAACCCGGAACCCGTTGATCCAAAGGCGACACCATCTAACCAACTTCAATTGACCCAAGTCATTGACATAGGAGTTTTATATTTTACATGCATAACTAGTATAATATGTCGATCAAATATATCCAAATGTGCCATTCGACTAATTATTATTTTACTTATTTCATGTATGTTGTATGTAACAAACTTACAGGTAATACTAATATATTGGTCTAGTGGTTAGATGTGCTGCCTTTGGATCAACAGGTCCCGGGTTCGATTCCGGGGTCGGGCAAGTGTCTTTGTCTAAACCAGAGGCACTGGCTCGGAGTCTGGGTGTCATTTCTATCTATAATATGTATGTATTTACAAAAAAAAAAAATATATAAGTGTTTTATCATCCATCTCGTTACCATAACACAAGCATTAAGTTGCTTAGCTTAGGACGAGATCGCGTTGTGTGAAATAGATAGATAGAATATTCTTTATTGTACATGTACACAAACATGTACACATGTAAAAAAACAAACAAAATTAAAACGAAACTTAAACACTAACATTGTGAAATGTCCAAGGATATTTATTTATTTATAATAAAAAAAGATTTTTTCAAATCTGTTTGTAAATTACGGAGCTGTGCGGTAACACACATACAAAAACAAATCAGCCGAATTGAGAAGCTCATCCTTTTTCAAAGTCTGTTAAAATGAGGTTTGCCACCCACTCATCATCATCTTTACCATTTCAGCCAAAAGACGTCCACTGCTGGATATAGGCCTCCCCCAAAGATTTCCACGAAGGCCAGTCCTGAGCCACCGGTCACTGACCTTTTTTTTTTGTTGACGCTGGGGAAATGCTTTATACATACCGCCGCTCCCCGTGGGTGGGGCCGGCGATTCCGGAAGCTGGAAACTACCCTTCTATCCACTAAAACCGCAGCGGTATACCCTCACACATCACAGGTTCGGTTCGGTTCACCACAGGTTCGCGTAAACGTATTCCACTGTGACGCCCCGACGAGGTGCCCACTGTGCGGGCAAGCGACTATCGAAGGGCGCCATGGGGAACTGGGAGCCGCCCACTATACCAACAAGGCATCTCAAATGATCTTCTGACATGTCACTCACATCAAATCGCCGCCCCTCACAAACTCGATGACGAAGAACAGCCGGCTGGGCGTCTGGAAACAAGAATGCAGTCCAACGAGGAACGGGTGGTTGGACGCGGTCTCGAACACGTGTTTCTCCGTCTGCACCCAGTCGATATCCTCGTCATCCGTGACCAGGGCTTTCTTGATCACCTTCATGGCGTACACGCGCTTCGTGCGCTTCAGTTCAACCATCAGTACCTGAAAAGAAGTCATGTAAATTTTTATTTATTTCTTTTTTTATATACGTTACCCCTGCTGTATTTCCACCAGTGTCGCAGGGGCAGTTTACAAACATGAAATTCACGAACACGAATGACACCCAGACTCGGAGCAAGTGCCTCTGGTTTACACAAAGACACTTGCCCGGCCCCGGAATCGAGCCCGGGACCCCATGATCCAAAGGCGGCACATCCAACCCCTAGGCCAACGAGGCAATTATATTATATCTACCAATTTTGTGAGTTGTCATGGTCACTAAAACACACTGGGCAGCGGTAGCGACATGTGACGGGTCGGTCACTTTCCTTTAATATGGTTGAGGAGATCGATGGCAGTCACATGCGTTATACTTGTGAACAGGTGCCGCTGTTTGGGGTTGGTCGGCTCACTGGACCAAGGATTCAATTCGTTTGTATTGTACTAATATTCACGTTTTAGTTGACGCCCCAATAGAACAGGCTTTATATGGCATTTTTTGGTTAAATTAATATTAAATTATTAAATAGGACTGCGAAGTAATAAAAAAAAGAATGACAAGCCCTCTCTTGCCAGTTCTTCTCAGCAGCGGTCGCGTTCCAACAAGCCCACCGGGTTTTTTTCATCATCAATATAATTGTTGACTAAGATGCCCATTAAAAGCAAACCTTACTTAAACTTAGCACTCTTTTTATTATGACGCGCATGATACCATGGATATTTCAAGAGGATTTTATTTGCTAACCTTCGCATAGGAGCCACGTCCAATAACCCTGATGAGCTCAAAGTCGTCGAGCGAGTACTGTCGCTGCGAGCCCGGCTCCAGGTCCTCGGGCCGAACGGGTGGTCCCGCTGGCGTCGGGGGGGTCTCCGGTAGCGGGGGCTCCACTTCCGCCCTAGACCTAAGCACGTTCCAAAATAATTACCACCTCACTGTCCATGATATCGCTAAAATTGTACGTATCATGTATGTATTCAAATAGACACAATGGTAAAACGAAAATATGTAATAGTAATTTTGTCTCTACGAAAAAGCCGGTGGAGAAATACGTAACTTTCTTTCTAATTGGTATAATATCTAGGAATAGTTGTGTATTAGCTAATGCAAAATTAGATTTTAATAGTTCAAATAAATAAAATGTGTTTTAAATCTGATGTCATGAAGGTTTGAAGCAAAATACCAGCCGCTTTTCACATACGGAGCGGTATAATTCAGATTTTACGGTTTTCGTTTATTCCGTATTTTTGTGTAATATGCAAGTCGTATTTAGAAAAAAATTAAATCGTTTATGTACACTTATAACTGTTTAGCAGAGATATGGGCATTGTGCTACAAAGAGGCCTCACTTTTTATTTTCGCTAAACACAAAACAGTAAAATAACGTAAATAACTGTTATACAATATATTATATTATACAATGACATTATACGAATCTCGGTACGTACCTAACGGAAGACGCTCGACCCAAGGTGCTCTCTCCATTGGCATCGTCCTTAACCTCTATGGGGTCGACGTGTTCATTTGAGCACGGCTTCTGGACTAGCTTGTGACACTTCTTGTGCACCAGTAGCTTGCACTGGATGCACTTAAAGCCTTGCCGACCCAAGCCCCAAATACGGTCCTGGCAGAAGGCACAGAAGGCGCGCTGGAAAACGAAAACAGGATACAATAAATTTTCAATTTAAAAAAAAATCGCACGGTTACTCCAAATTAAAACTTATGTACTGTGGCGGATAGACCAAGTAGCGAGAGAAGAAAATGCTAGGGGTCCCGCACATTTGTAGGCCTCGCGCCGTCTGAATTCGGCACTGGATGTATATACATAATAATCTCGAAGATAGACCCAGGTTACCTTCTAATTGAGTGAGCAAAAAGTTGTCACTTATTGGATCAACGATATTATTTAGTTGCAAAAACGTGACGGCTTTTTTGCAACTAAATAACGACAATATGGTCTAATCTTAACAAATCATATTCTAGTGTTTCAGTTTCAAACTATCACAGAATTTTGCAAAAATAGAATGCTATAGAATAGCAGAAATAAAGAGCTTCGACCCAATACATACAATGAAATGTATTATATAAATATAACTGATAAAACATCTGTTCAGTTCGGTATCGATTATGTAAACTCAACTGTATTTTTACTGATAAGTGATTTTATGACATAACACAAACATTACAATGAGCTAGTCCAGTTTAGTGGTCGCATTGATACAACATGTATTTAGTTCATTCACCTAAACAGTTTTATCATATTATTCAACCAATACTACGCGGACAGTTATTTCTCAGAACTTATATAACTACTGAAAATTGTATGATAAATGTTCTTCTTGTATTATATTTTGTAAAAATTAAAATGTGACGTAGTGCTTTAATAATTTAATAATTAGAATTTAACAGTTTCAGATATTTCACTAACAAATAAAATTTCAGTAGATTTGCCAGGTTAGTTATATTTATTATCCATTAACATATTATTTTTATTGAGAATGTTCTTCACTCGATCAAATTCAACTAACCCGATCGTTCCGGTAACTCGAGCAAGATCTCTTTAAATAGGTGAAATTATCTTGAAATTACTTAAAAAGCAGTTTTGCATAAAACCAAAAAAACAAAAATCTTATAGAGATGTGTTATAAATATTACACAATTTTTTATACTTAATATTTATTCGATCTTAGCCAACGACTAAGCGTACCTTTTCATTCTTCATTGAAATAATTTCCATAGCAACTTTTTTTTACAAACACTCCGCGGTATAATGTCAATAAATTTTGGCGCTTTTATTTCTGAGCTCAATTGCTGTTGTTTTTTTACTTCTTACTACACATAACGATTACGTATTAAACATATTTGTGTACAAAAACTTCGCGCAAGTATGACCTTTTTAGACTTCCCGATAATATTTAGATAAGTATCGACTGGGTAATACCACAATTCAGTGTTGGTCGTCAAAACGTTACGATAGTTTATTAATTAATACATTTCCTATTAATTAATGATTTTAATTAATTTTTTAAAATAGCAACTAGAATTACTGCTCAGCCCATAAATGACCCACTGCTGAGTCTGGCCTCCTCCCATCACAGGGAGGGAAAATAGACTACTGTATTACGCTGGCCAGACGCGTTGGCACAGAAGGAGAAGGAAAACTTGAAACGAAACCTCGTTAAATAAACAAAATCACGCCGGGATTGTTTTTTAAAGAATATATTTACTATAAAATAAGTCTCTAGGTTCCAGAGGTATCGTGATGAGTCAGTATATATGTAGAAAACTCTTATAAAATATACCTAGTCTTGCCATAAATACTGAAACAAAGAATAACATTTATTACTTTTACAGTGTGTTAGTTTAATACATAAATATAAAACAATTAAACTATAAAAAGCTACTTTGTGTATTATTGCATTACACAAAGTAGCTTTTTAGCACAGCGATTCGGTTCTCTATTTATAACATCCCACTCTAATATAATATCGTAAAATATTGTACAATGTATTTATTGGCGCCAAAATGAGAAAACTCAATGAACAATCTCATATAAAAATGATAGATTCCAAATTCAAATGTAATATTTTGTTTATTTTTACACATTTTCAAATGTAATATTTTGTTTTTGTAACAGTATTTATGGCCAGACTAAGTATACTTATAATAAAACTTACTCTATTAAAACGTTTCGCCTGGAATATGTGTCCATTGACTCGATATAATTTTCGCCACCGTCTCGCACCTCTTCTATATATACTTCCTGAAACATTCAAATAAAACATTTAGGATATTTGCTTTAGAGCGACAGGCAAAGTCGAGTGTGAGGTTATACTGCTAGGGTATAAGTGGGACCCGGAGTCCCATGTAACCGAACCTACCGCGGAGGGGCAGCGGTATTTATTAAGCATTGCACTAGCAACACCAAAAAAGAAGAATTCTCAAGGTTTTGTACATTAATTAAAAAATAAATTATATATCAATATAACTACTACCACTACTTAGCCCATAAATGACCCTCTGCAGAATCAGGCCTCCTCCCATTACAGAGAGGGCTCTTACTCTAAATCCGTCAACACACGGACTCAATCAATAACACAAAGTAAAAATCCAAATGACCGCTTATGTTTCAAATTAGTACGAGTATTACAAAAGTATAGCCAAGCCCAGAACAAGTATTATTTGGTACCTGTTATAATCCTGGCAATGTCTAAAGAGCAGGACATTTGATTTGCATGGCACACTGCACAACACCGCTCAATTGGCAGCCCGTACGATAGATACTACCGAATTATCGGTGTTCCCTATCTTATCGATATGAAGCGAAATTTATTAAATCGGTCACTTTTAATGCCAATTGCAAATAAATTACTAATCGACTACCGTTCACTTGCAGCTCAATTCACGTAGCTGTATTGAGCAAGAGCTGCATTAAACACTTTTTAGTGGTTCTCTCACCACACAAAGCATTCGAAACGTCTGAAAATAAATCGCGAAAACCTAAGACTTCATAGCGAACAATATTTATATTGCTTTTTTTTTGCTATTAACATAATCCTTCTATCACTTTCTGCCGGTACAATAACATTATTACTACTAGTCCTACCCACTGTTCAGTAGGGCCTCCCAGTTACCTGGAGGGTAAATAGCCTGCTGTGCCACGCTTGACAGACGGGTAGGCCCAGGGTTTCGTATCAAATTTTCTCTTACATCACCCTTTTCCCTTTTGTCGGCTCTTACGAAACCCTCAGGATGTAATGGAATAGTGACAATGTGTATTCTAAATCGGGATAACATAAGATAAAATCATTTCTTTTTATGATTTTTACCACTCACAGTCAAATGTGACCAATCTCATGAAGCTTGCTCTTATAAAATTCTTAATTGAAGTTAAGTGAAGTTAAATTTATCGAGAAAAATAAACTTATTAAAAATAAAAAATAACTTACTGTCCTCCCCTGCGCAGGGCATTCCAGGTGCCGCCGGGACATTGGGGAAAACTGCAACAAGACATCACTATTAGTCACATCACTATTAGTATTACATCACACGTGGATCGAGAGGCGATGACCAATTATTATGACTCATAGACAAAACCAGAGTTACCCTAATTCCGATCAGCATGCGTTAAGTTTTAGAATTAAATAATACCCATGGTTTTAATACAGTCACAGTGTAATACTTTAATTGATTACACCTTTCATCTTAAAATAATAAAAGCGTGTTAAACTCTTCAAAATGTAAGTCATAGGAATAGGAGACAATATAGTATGGCTATGGCGGTCTTTAGGGGAGGCCTATGTCCAGCAGTGGACTAATGTGGGCTGATGATGATAGTAGAAGACTGAGCAAGTGCCTCTGGTTGCCCCACCCCGGATACGAACCGCCGACTCGTGATCCAAAGGATCCATAACTAACACAACAAGGGAGTCTGTTTGAAAAGTATGTAATGAACAGCAGCCCTCATTTATGGAATTGAATTGAATCAAGATTCAGTATTTTTATAATTAATGACATGTCTGCAATAATTTCCTTACAATTTAATCTAGAGTATTATTAATGATAGGAGCTTCAATTGCTGGTATTTTTCCGCAAATTTACACTACTTCACTACTTATTATAAAACCAATTCGCTGTATGCTTAAATCTTTATAACTACGCAACGGATTTTGAAGCGGTTTTTTTATAGATAAAGTGATTCAAGAGGAACGTTGATGTGTATAATACATGCATAATTGCACCCGTGCGAAGCCGGGGCGGGTCACTAGTTAGTAATAGGTAATTATAAAAAAATTAACTGCTGATATATATTCCTAATCTATTCGAGAACAGACCTCTTATACTATCCGTAGGGTGGACAGAGAACATTCCAGTTTCAGGAAAAATTCTAACAAGTCTGCGTTTGTTAATTCTGAAATGAAATCGTATTCTGGGTTGTCAGAATAAAAACAAATGTTTGTACAGCAGTGTTGCCTTTGTAGTTACAGACAGAGTTTGTATGACAATTCTCAAAGTTTATTGTGATTTTTATTCGATTACATAAACTCCATTTCAACGCTTCTATTAGCCAAAGGAAGTGAAATGCCGGAAGTTGGAAGTTTCTCTAAGGATTTCTACAACGACCTGTCTCGCCCGCCAACATCGGATTAGGTCTTCACTCCACCTTGCACAGCACCGATGCTGCCTACCGAAAGAGATTTGTATTCGAAATTCGGAACACGAGAACTGGACGCCTAGTGTTTGCACGTTCGAAATTCAAATAGTGAACGTTGGAGAGGTTCTGTTGGGAAACACTTGTTTTTGTAGCACAACTGCCATCGAAAAATTGTATGTTTGAGAGTTCGAGTATCGTTCGCAATATTTTGTAGTGTATGGTTCAACTACGTTTCGAATGATTAAAGTTACTCGATTTTGGTATCTGAATACAGAAATCGAGTTGGATATATAATAAATATACTTTGTTCGCGTTAAAATGCAAAGTGATCCGTTGAAGGCATACTTTACAAAACGGTGGTAGGTTGGACAGGGTGTACTTTATCCTGCAGTTGCGCTGATGTCATATTGGATTCTTGATGCGAACGAAATATAGTGCTAGTTGTTGAATTGCAGCTGCGATGTGAGAAATGAGGGAAATACATATAAGACTCCTTAGTTGATTCTCAAGTAAATATCCGTGTGTCTATTTTCACCCGATTTAATATTTTCTTTCAATTCGATTTGTTCGGCTTCTGTTTTTTCCTGTAGACGTTTTATCTAAATCGGTTCAGTAGTTTACTGTAATACTTGAAATACTGGTGTCTGTGTGTTTTCGCATTCAGTCGTGACCATTTTCTAAGAGCGAAATGAAAAATAAGCGATTTCATTTGAAAACGGGTAAATTGCACAGGATCGTGGTCAGAAACTAGCTTCTCAAAATATAATATGGAAATCAATATTGCTATAATGACTCCCTCCATGTAATTGGAGGAGGCCCGACTCAGCAGTGGGTCATTTATGGGCTGAATAGTAGTAATGGTAGATTACACTTCACCGTAATATAAAGTTTCGTTAAGTCCATTCAGGAATAAGCCCAGATATAAGCTTAATACATAAGTCAAGACCGGAAGTCTGCTAAGAGCAAAGTTAGTGTTCGTCATGCGACCACTTCCGGGGCAGACTTGCCAAGTCGGTCTGAGGTGACGTTAACGTTTGTTAAGCACATGACTTACGTTAAAGATTAACAAGCACTCCCCTGCTTGCTCTGTAGTGGGTCATCTATAGGCTCAGAAGTAGTAGTATTGAACTACAAAATAAATGCAGTGTGGAGGGAGAATTTAGAATACCGTGCCGAAAACCTATTTCTATCTGAGGGTGTCGAACGATGTCACAGATAAAGATGAAATCCTTGGACATTTCACACAACGCCATCTCGTCCCTAGCTAAGCAACTTAATGCTTGTGTTATGGTAACGAGATGGATGATAAACTACTTATATACATTTTTTTTTGTAAATACATACATATTATAGATAGAAATTACACCCAGACTCCGAGCCAGTGCCTCTGGTTTAGACAAAGACACTTGCCCGACCCCGGAATCGAACCCGGGACCCGTTGATCCAAAATCTAACCACTAGACCAACGAGGCAGTACTGTGCCTATTCTAATCAGAATTAGAATAGGCACAGTAGGCTATTTACCCTCCATGGAGGAGGCCCGACTCAATAATGGGTCATGTATGGGCTGAGTAGTAGTTATAGTAGAAGACTCACTAAAATGTGCATTGTATTTTAAACTCGACCAACGTCCAACTGCGAGATATTTTTCTTCAAGACATTTCTTTCAAGACTTTGTTCAGCCAGACAGGATGCTTTTATTTTCTGAGCTAGAGGAACGTGATTGCATTACAAATTTTTCACTTAAGCTTTGACATCGAGCCGACTTGAGCGGCAACGTTTTGCTTTGCGCATTCAACATAAGTTAATTTTAAAGTTTATTTGAAACTAGGAATCTCAATAAAAGACGTTTTAATATTATGAAGTATTTATTGTAGGTTTTTAAACGCAATGTGTTTTTGGGAGTGGGTAATTTAAATGCCACAAATTTGGAAAGCACACGATACATCGTACTTGACATCGGTGAACGCAAGAGACAGACCACATAGGCGCAAGAGAAGGAAAACTTGATACAAACGAGCTCTCAAAACTCTCACCGCTAACTCTAGCTTCCCCAATTCTTTGAAGAAGGAGCCCAAATATACCACGCTTGGCTTGTTGCCATAGAGTTAAATTTCCTTTCCCCTTTCCTATGGCCAAATTTTCTCGTAATATAAATTGGTCCGTTGTTGATGTACAAGTTAGATATACTGCATTGGATCACGGGCTTCCGGTTTAAGAGAGCAAGTGCCTCTAGATTACACAAAGACACTTGCTCGACCTCGGAATCGAATCCGTTGGTCCAAAGGCGGCACATCTTACCCCTAGACTAACGAGTATCAGTAGAATAGTATCAGTAATATTATAAAGAAATTTGTTCTTATCAAATATCCAATGTCGTGTATTTCAATCCTTAAACAAAGCCAGCTCGAAGATACAATAGCATTAAGATATCCAATTTACAAAGGAAATCGGTTGGAACTAACCGCAAAGTCGATCGCCCGCGCTATTACTGAGTCAACTCCTTAGAAATGTAAGCTTTAGAAAAAAAAATACATTTACATTTTATTCCAAGTGTAACGGAGGGAAATTGATTATTTCGTTCGAATACGTATTATTTCGTTCGAATACGTATACGATAACTCTTTAACTTCAGTATTAGTCATATTGTATTAAGGATATTATTTTCCATGTTTGATGACCGAGTTATAATACCGAGGATCACCATCACTCTTAGGGTGTTATAGAAGCCGAAGTAGGCAGTCAAAATCTAGCTACAATAGAAGAAAATCTCGGGACTAAACCGTTCGCTATACCGGGTTACCGGTGAAGTATAATATAGACTAAATTCCCTCCCCATTTTGAAGGATTCAGATCCACCGTTGAGTAGATCATTTTAAAAAGCTACTACAGAGTTTCTTCCCGGGTTTCTCTGTGGAGCGACCTTCCGAACCGGTGGTAGTTTCAGTAGGAATGTAGACAATATGTTATGGGTAAAGATATAGATGGATTGTGTCAATGACAAAATGCTTATGAAAGAAATGAATGTAGATATGATGCCAATAGGATTGCATGGAGACTACCCTCTAGCGTGGGACAAGGGCAAATGATAATCTATAAGAGATTCGTGATAGAACCTACATGAATAAATTTCCATTTGAGATTGAGAAGACATATACCGAAGTAGAGATGAGAAGACATATACTGAAGTAGAGATATACAGAAATATTGTCAAAGATCTACTGCCGTTTAGTTGTTAAGCTACAAGGTTAATAAAAAAAGTCAAACAAAGGAATAGAGAAGACACAGTAAAAAGCGCGCATTTCACAGACTCTCACATTATTTGCAGTCTCTGTTGTCGCCGACAAAACGAAGTGCAATTTAATTTACTACATAGTGGTGGAGGGAAAAGGATGACCGGAATAAAAACGAGGCAAAGAAATAAACGGCAGCCAGGAGACTTGGAATCTTAAGGTGCGTACAGATTGGTTAAACGTATTATGAAATGTATCACTCTTTCGTTGCATGGACTCGTAGTCTGGCTGAATTTAAAGGGCATAATTTTAAACCATATCAGTCACATGTAAATTAATGTTTTTATATATTTCCATTACGATAAAAATATTCTTCAAATCTATCACGCGCTATGTGTTCACAACATGGAAATTTGTTACGAAGTGTGTTTGCATTGCGTCATACATTGCACTAAGTTCAAAACCAGTCTGTACGCAGCTTTATGACAAGATTTTTTTAAATGAAATATGACTTAGCACTTTTCCGTGATGGATTGAGAATACATAGTTCTAGTGAGATGTTGCCACCCATCCGCTCGCCAGAGCTTGCCCTGCTGGGGAAAATCCTCCAACTTACAAAGTAATTAAAGCCCATAACTGACCCACTACTGAGTCGGGTCTCCTCCAAATTCATGGTTTACAACCAGCTTTCCTTTTTTTGCAGCTGGGTGATCTGCCTCTTGTCTACCTTTACTCAACTCCTACGACACCCTCACGATGATATGGGTTGGTGACGTTGTATATTTTAAATCAATCACCACGCGGAAATATAACGTAGTATGTAAATATATTAAAAGAATTCACAAAAGTGTAGACCCATTTTCCAGTAGCTATCGTACTTATTTAGATTCCCTTCAGGGTTTTAAGAAGGGTTTTTCCTTATAACGCGGCCCCATGCGAAAGGTTTCGACACACAATAATGTTGTTTATAGGAAAAATAAATATGGTTTTATGCAAACACAGGGCAAATATTTGGGTTGAAACGAGGTTGACAATACATAAGTGAACAGCAATTTCTAGGAGTGTACTTTTTATTAGTACCTTCAGAAATATTTCATTGGTATGAGGATGTCCCTGTGGTGATGGATTTAGAATACATCGTTTCACCAACCCGTTCTGTCCTGAGGGCGTGGAAAAGACGGCTAAAGTAAATTGCAAAGCAGATAACCTATAACCTAGCCGAAAGAGAAAGAAAACTTGATACGAAACACTGTGTCAGCGCCTTGCCAGGGTGGCACAGTAGGCTATTTTCTCTCCTTTAGCATGGAGGAGGCCCTACTAAGCAGTGGATCATTTCTGGGCTGAAACGACGATAGATATAGTAAATCTAGTAGTGTCTACTATCAGGGGTTGTCTTTATAAAAATACAGTCTTTATAAATTTCAGCCAAAAGACGTCCACTGCTGGACATAGGCCTCCCCCAAGGATTTCCACGGCCATCTCTTTCCGGTGACCTTAACAAGGTCGTCGGTTCACCGTGTGGGAGGCCTACCAGCACTGCGCTTTCCGGAACGCGGTCGCCACTCGGGGACTTTTCTGTCAGTCCTGCGAGCTATGTGCCCTGCTCATTGCCGCTTAAGTTTGGCAATCCTGCCTAATGCATTATAAAAAAAAAGTGTACTAAAAAAATAAACAGCAAGGTGAAAGCGGAATCATCTACCCATGATTTACGTTTGATATTTCAATTTACGGAAACCGGTGAACTCCAAAAATATTGTGGCTATAAAACAAAGTAGTTAGCAAACAAATAAATCTAACAAACAATGGCACTGGAAAGGTATTTTCTGTGTGAGAAAGTTACAACGACCGTGTGAAACTTCCGTAAAATAGAAAAGATACATAATCATATCTTTTATTCCCTACATCCTCGGGGTTCTTACAGCTATGCTGCGAGATAATCAAATGTCACTGAAATACTATGTTCAAACCTATCTATATATACAGAGTATACTGAAAAATACACGTGATTTTTCATGGGGGGTGGAGGGGTAGTCTTAAACCTCACCAGGGGTTAAAGGGGGAGGGAGGGGTTAAAAAATGTTAAAAAAAACATCACGTGATTAATGGACAGCCCCTAAGGTTAATAAACGATGCGTTAGGCATAAACATCTGTTAGGAAAGATACATCATGTTCAAATGAGGCAAAAATTTAAAAAAATCATTTGCGTCTAAACTCTTGCTCCAATTTAATTGATTTTTGGTACGGAGCCTGGCAATGATACCTAGTATAGGCAGTTAAAAAAATGCCCCTATGTCGTATCAACCCTGTATAAAAATCAATGCCACTTTTCGTTGTAATTTTATAACTCAAGAACGGCTGAACCGATTTTAATCTGAAATCTGAATTTGTATGCGTTTGGGTGGCACCGAGGATGGTTTAGATTCACAAATGATCCCGACAGATGGCGCATATAAACGAAACCATGCAGGACAACGTCTGCCCGGTCGGCTAGGACCGTATAAAATGATAGGTGGCCAGTAACAAGACATTAAAAAAAATATATATACAGAGTACAAACGGCGAAAACCGTTATAACTATTCCTCAACTCATAAATGAAAAGATGGAAAGTGGTGGTGACCCGATGTATTCTAAATTCGTCACCACCACTTTACATCCTGAGGATTAGTAAACACATAATAAGTAAACCTTCTCCTTTTTCTACGCCTGGATATTTCCTTAGGAAAAACATCGTAAAGCCGTGTTCACACTGTCAGACAACATATTGCTGTGGCGATAAGATCTGATTAACGGGTCTCGGGAAAATCGATTACGCTGAGAAGCTTGCGATTCGGGGTAAGAGGATTGTTCCCTTTATTTGTATTCCGTTATTTAATTCGGCTGCGAGCATTAAATACAAATCCTGGCTGATTTGATTAAGCCAGAATTGTTAAGAAAAACTCCATTGGCCCAACAAAAGGAATGTAATTACTATAATAAGCAATTGGTAATGAAGAAGTATAAAAATAAATGTGTACAACATTTAATTTCCCCAACCGACAAAAGTAATAGATAGATAAAAAAAAGATGGTAAGAGTCACCCCATTGGAGCGGAAGATATATATGATATGATATGAAACAAAGAAGTAGTACTTTTTTATCTGTGACTTGAATGCCTTTGACCCTAGGCTTGCGTGATGGAAAGCAACGCCAGTGTCTAAGATGGAGCAATTTAAGGAAATGCCCTGTCGGGCACCGGCTCTCGATTTCATATTTGGAGGAGACCCGATTTAGAAGTGGGCAATTTATGGGCTGATGATAATGAACCCACACAGTAGGCAAAATTTTCTCCGCGATTTTACAGGGTCCGTCTATAGGCACAACCTCTTTCGTACCTTAAAACGGGTCCTATGACACCCTCAAAACGGAATTGGATAGAGAAAATCAGTTACGGAAAGTTCATATGTGTAAATACGAATATTAATTTAGTTATATCATACCGGTACTCACGATAGAATCACGAACAATACCAGCGTGGGTGTGCGTGAATTAATATTGCGTTTCAAGTGTTTTGGTTGTGACGTCATCTACACATAAAACATATTGTCCAAAAAGACTGCCTCGTTGGTCTAGGGGTTGGATGTGCCGCCTTTGGATCAACGGGTCCCTTGTTCGATTCCGGGCCGGGCTAGTCTCTTTGTCTAAACCAGAGGTACTTGCTCTGAGTCTGGATGTCATTTGTGTTCGTGAATTACATGTTTGTAAACTGCCCCCGCAATACAGAGTAGCCCCGCGATAGCCACCTAAGGAAAGGATGCCGTTTTTTTTTTAAGAAAAAAATAGGAAATATCCTAATTGGCATCTCGACAAATGTATGCTGTTCGCATTTTGCAAGTTGAAAGGAAACTACAGAACTGATTTCGATAAACTCATCTTGGCCCAAGACCAATGTGAAAACATTACCAATCGAATAAAAATGGCGGAGTTAAACGGTAACAATCACACAAAAATAAAGTACAGTCCATTTTTATTTGAAAACAAAATTGAGCACCCTCCTTTGTAGTCGGTTTATATAATCTGAGTAAAAAGACGACAATTACGGTAATTAGAAGAGGGAAATTACCAAAGAATCTCTTTATTATACTGAGAGCGACAGATGTAAATAGCAACGGTAGGAATATTTTTTTTAATATATCGTTGTACTATTAAAAACCTAGACAAGCTCACATAAATAAAAAGTTTATTCGTTAATATCTAGCACTCAAAAAACAAATACATTTGAGTCAACATACTATACGTTTTGGAATACATTGTGTAATTTCGCATAGCAGTTCAACGGCGCCGTGGCTTAGTTGGTTAAAGCGCCTGTCTAGTAAACAGGAGATCACGAGTTCGAATCTCGTCGGGGCCTACAGTCGATGGAATTCTTTTTGCTATTTGTATTGATATATATGCACAGAAAGTCGATTGCATTTTTTTATTACGGATTTATAGAATATTCGGTTGATCATTTTTAAGATATTGTTGTTTTCTGCATCACCTACAGGTTGACTGGAAGAAAATGCTAATAACATTATACGAGTATTATATGTAACTAGCTGTTAAAGGTACCCTGCGCGCGTTGCTACGCCACTAAACATATTATTACAAAATTTTAATTTTATTCTGTTCTGAAACCTAACTTGGGCTCACACAAAACAGTTTTGCTGATATCATCATATGATCAAATGCATAGTTTACGTTTCTTTAAATGACATACAGACATACATTTATTTTTATATATTAGAAGAATATGTGTGAAAGAATGTCGTTGCTCCCTGTAATTGGGAAGGTACCAGTTTAAGTCGATAACTTGAAGTCCCTATTTCTATTCTTTGTACACTCTCTGTTGGAAATCCAAATAAATAATTATAGCAATTCCGCCTTTCCACGAGCCATAAGCAAAAAAAAATGAACATATAAATATTATTACTTTTAACACAATAATAGGTACCTATTGGTTTTTATCTTAAAACTCTTATAAATCGTCATATATAAAGTTACCATTATCATCTTACTACCTCTGTCCCACGCTAAGTGGTAGTCTCCATACACACCCATACATACTAGTCGTCATAATAAAAATGTATTTTTGTATTTATTCTATACTAGCAACCCGCCCCGGCTTCGCACGGGTGCAAATAACCTTCCTCTTCAATCACTCTCTCTATTACAAAAAACCGCTTCAAAATCAGTTGCGTAGTTTTAAAGATTTAAGAATACATAGGGACGGACAGACGACAGCGACTTTGTTTTATACTATGTAGTGATATAATATTGAAACAGTTGATTCCCAATAATAATGTCGACAATAGCCATACCAGGCCATACCATTACACAACTGAAGATTTATTATTATTGACATAAGTTTCAAACAATACACAATAGACCTTTTTCGGATATCACTACATAGTATAAAACAAAGTCGAATTCTTCTGTCCGTCCCTATGTATGCATAAATCTTTAAAACTACGCAACGGATTTTGAAGCGGTTTTTTTTAATAGATAGAGTGATTTAAGGGGAAGGTTTATATGTATAACCCACCCCCGCTTTGCACGGGCGAAGCCGGGGTGGGCCACTAGTTACCTATAAATATTCTTAAGCAATACGCGAATTGGCAACGAATAGTAAGAAAACAAACTACTGTGCAAAAATGGTATACAGGCTGTAACAAAAACCCTATAGCCTTAACGAAAGGACCGATAGTACTACTGAGGCACTTTCCCCGGGCGGCACTTTAGAGGGATGAAATGATAAAAAAAATTGCTCCACATTCCTTACACAGGGGGGCAGCATGTCAAGTTTTGTGACCGACATCGCTTAGAGATTTACCTAACTAAAGTGGCACTGGGCCTGGGATATGACCAATATCTGTATAAGAACCGACAACCGTTGGGGTAAACGAGTTCTTGAGTGAAGACCACCGCTCGGCCATCCCAGTATAGGACGCCCCTTATTACATGGAGGGACAATTTGCGAAAACTTGCAGGCAGCAAATGGTAGCGTCAAGCTGAAGACAGCGGTATGGCGCTCTTTATGGAGACCTATGTCCAGCAGTCGACTTTAGTGAGCTGATAATGGGTTTTTTTTTACACTCTGTATAGTGTTTTGTTGAAGTGAAACTTCTAATGAGACTTCCAACAAGGTTGCGTTAAACGTTTAACGCTCCTGGGGACGGGGAACAGAAAGAGACAGGGCGAGAGAGTAGCGCTCTATTCCAACGCAAGAGGGAGAGAGAAATAAAGATACACAAAGATAGAAAGTAGGATATAAAATAAAATAATATTATTTCATAAATCCTCCTTTCTAAATTTTAATAAATAAAAAAAGTTTCACTTGTGACATGTGGACTTTCAACTGTATATCACTACCACTGTTTGACTGCCTCGTTGGTTAGATGTGCCTTTGGATCAACGGGTCCCGGGTTCGATCCCGGTATCGGGCAAGTGTCTTTGTCTAAACCAGAGGCACTTGCTCTGAGTCTGAGTGGGTGTGTGTTCGTGAATTACATGTTTGTAAACTGCCCCCGCGATACATATTATAGTATACCTAGTGCATGGGTATCGTGTTCACCGTTTTATTACAAAAAGCAACAGACCATTTCAAAGTTAGCGAAGATTTCGTGAGTGCAAATATCTCGCAGAAACTTCGCAATTCAGTAATGAGACATGACTCGGTTCCCTGCGTCGACTGTTTGACTTTATCGGGATAACTGTGTGCAATGGTTTCCGCGGATTGAACTTTATTCGGGAAAACCGCTCAGTGAAAAGAAAATACGAGTTTACTGATCACTCACTACGAACACAAAATTTGTACTGGCACAGTGAGGTTTTAGTAATACAATCATCATTCAACACTGATAGAAACACACCTTGCCTATAAATGACCCATTACTGAGACGGGCCTCCTCCATATTTATTGACGGAAATTAGCCTAATGTGCTACGCTGGCAAGACGGGTTGGCACAGTGTTTATATTAAGTTTTCTTTTTCTTGGGGCTAGGTGATATGCCTCTTGCGAACCTTTAGTCGCCTCTTACGTCACTCAGGATTGGTGACACTGCGTATTCTTAATCCGTCACCACACAACACTCCATGATAATACTGGTACATTGTTTTGTTGTTTTATGCTAAAGCACATGATTCAACCACTTGATAATGATAATAACCTTATTGTTATACCGGATACCTTATTGTTCATCATCATCATCATCATTTCAGCCAAAAGACGTCCACTGCTGGACATAGGCCTCCCCCAAAGATTTCCACAAAGGCCGTCGTTTTCCGGCGACCTTAATCAGGTCATCGGTCCACCGTGTGGGAGGCCTACCAGCACTGCGCTTTTCGGAACGCGGTCGCCATTCCAGGACTTTTCTGCCCCATCGGGCGTCGGTCCAGGGCGCTATGTGCCCTGCCACTGCCACTTAAGTTTGGCAATCTTATTGTTCGTATACAATTTATTGAAATAAAGGTTTTATAAAAGTACGCCAAGAAAAGCTAAAATACATTTTTAAATACTAAAAGATAGTATGTACCTACTACCGATGGTAAATAGCTACTCCGACCATTTCGTTCATAGTAGTATTGTTTATATTATACCATTTGTTAGGTAATTGTGTAAATTTAAGTTATTTGTATAAAATGTTGTTACCTTAAATTTAGACCGAAGAAGTTTAGTCAAATCCCACGTCCCAAAAACTAATATTAATAGCAAGGCCGATATTGGCAAGTTGCCCAACGCTTGTATATTTAAAAAAAGAACGAAAAGGCTTCTTTTCCCAAGACCTTTATCATCGGACTTGGCATTTTGCGCCAAGTACGTGGCAGAATAACCAACCGGCCAATTTGGCAGCGGCTGCCTTTCAAGCCTCGAAATATATACAAGCCAAAACACTTCTGGTTACTGAAAATATATTGCGAAAACTTTAATGGGGCACTGTAAATACTGCGAAATTTTGGCTTAATTTTAGAATACCCAAATCTGCCTTCCGACGAATAGTTTTCATTCCTTATTTCAAAATCAATCGAATAAAATCAGTTTATAAGAGACGTACAGTTGAGAACGTCCTTCTTTTTTGAAGTCTGTTAAAAAGGCTGTTGAAAATATAAACAATTCAAATTCTGTTTACACCCAGCAACATGCTGGGTGTAAACAGAATTTGATCATGAGTCCGTTTACACGGTCGACCTAGTATCGTAGTGTGGTCATTTAGTCAAAAGCAACACAAGTTTACGTATTTTAGCAAAGTAACATTTAGAATAGTGATCTGACAACGTTTATCGTCCATCATGTCGAACATGACAGTTGTCAATCGTGAAAATAAATGTGTCGCAAATTAATTCAGCTTTTGCCGACCACGACAACCGATTGACAGCGTATCGATGCACACACACACATTAATATTTACCATCTCGCCGACGTGACATGATATGTGTCACACCACTCGATTTGTTGTGTTAAGTCATAAACAAAAGAGATTTTTTACATTATGTTGCGGATTATACTTGCACATCAAAATATATATTTTTCGTATTGCATATAAACAGTCAGTGCATAAAGTTAATTTGCAAGAGTCGAAATAACTAAATATTGGTAATGGTAGTAACTAATGACAAATTGAAAATTATAGATTCTAGGTACACAGTAGTCCATTGTGCCTTAAGTTAAAATATGTCAAGTAAATATTAAACTAGTTTCCAACGTAAATTTACATATACATGCGACGACATCCTTTTAATATAACAGAAATATCTTCTACCAGAAAATTTATATTACAAAAAAGTACATAGATACTAACTTTGTCTTGCAAAACTAGGAGCAGCGATAACAACACCTATATGTGGATACGGGTAGAACAGATTATGTGTCACCGCAATTTTCTGGCAAACGCTCAGTCCGCAGTCGATAGTCTGCCATGCGCACTCACGCATGCACTCCGCCGTTTGTGACCACAACACTGGCAACTTCATTATATCGACTCACACGTCAGCACAACACTAGCAAAATCCAGGTCAAGGTCGCACCGCTCGGCATAAAATTGTAATACATTTTTTACCAAATTTAAAATTCAAATTTAGAAATTGATTTGAAACACGTTCGATGCTAACCGATATTGCTACCTTAACTACAGAGATTAGATAAAGTACATCACTATCTAATAGGGCAAATGCACGGTCCCGCTCCCGCGTGATTTCGCCAATATATCGATATTTCTTACGTCGATAAGATAATGCAGATGGCGCGCGCGATCGACGAGAGTTCATCTATGTGGAAAACGGCACTGATAGATGGGGTTGTTCCTTCATGGGCATCAGGTGCGCGTAGGCGTCAAATGTTTATTATCTACGAGATAAAGGTAATCGGAGTGATAGCGGGCGCGATAACTCATCGAGTTTGCGCAACGGTACAGCGAACAATGAAATAAATACAAAGGATTCTTTTCATTTTTCATTTATGATGGGGAAATAAAAATAGGGTCGTTCAGGCGTATACATTTAATACAGACGTCTTAGTTCGATGGGAATTTTACTTTAAAAATGTCCAGCAGTGGACGTCTTTCCGCTGAAATGATAATGATGATAATAGTAATCAATTTATGAATAATAAGGTAAAAGTACACCTGACTTTTACTGACCTTTTGTAAGTCATGCGCACCAATCATTAATCATTCAGGGCAATAAATAAAATATTGTTTTTATGAGCTACACGCCCACTCATACGGGCGAATGAGATTTGTAATAAAATGTAACCAACTCGTTCCATGCTTACGCTGCCGTACGGACAGGCTGAAGGAATTTGATAGACTGTAGAAACGGACCACTAGTCTGGTCGACGTGGCACAGAGACTAATTTACCTCCACGAAATAGCAGTAGGTTCGATTCTATGAGCCGCTGCCGAATGGAGTATAGCAGTCACTCAAATAGCCGACGTTGCGAGAAGGACTTTTGGATTGGTTTAGTAAATAACCGGGATGCAACTACTGTCTGGTTGCGCCCCCAGTCGGGTGTCCCACAGCCGGGTCTGGGTATACCCGCATAAAAAGCCCCCGTCAGTACAGTGATATAATTAGGGTGTGGGAAATATCAATTGGTACTTAATTAACGCCCGTGTACCCTTCCGTTGCCACATGTGTATGTCCCCAAAATTTTACTACCGCACTTCTCCAACACGATAAAATTGTCTTTGTCCCCGTAATTAAGCGTCCGCAACATAGTCGACCGTAGAAAGTTTGTTTAGGACCGCAGTGTTGTGCAGTTTTAGTTGTTCGCAAATTTCCCCATGTATCCGCAGCCAAAAGACACACAACATTGAGTATCTTCACAACTTTCCGTTACCGTCCTTCTGTGCAGAGATTACGCTAGACAAACTTAATTTGGAAACTATTTTCATTTTGGCGGTTTCGGTGGTTCGAGGTTTTTCTTAGATATGTTTTTCTTGGAGTGCTTCAACAATAAAATAACATAGGGTTACGTTCTTCATCACCTCAGTCTATAAATTACCTATCACATAATATCCTCTACCGATTTGATGGTGGGAAATAAGTAGATTATTACACTGGCTTAACGGGTACAATATGGGGTTTTATATAGAGGTTTCATTCTGTTGCTCTCTAGCCTAGGAACGTTAACTCGGTGAGTTTATTTATTTGCTGCTGACGATACGTTTTTTAAATACGTGGTGGAAGTTTACATTTAGTATAAAAAAAAAATTCGTTCCTTAGCCCCGCCGCACATGCTCACACTCGCATTGCTTGTCACGCGCCGCGTCAACTTGTTTTTAAAAGACGTCGATCAATACGAAAATATGCAGAAAATAATAATTCTCAAAGTTAACCCACGTAGGATTCCCAGAAAAATGCCTAATATGTAAGGCTGTATTAATGATTTCTTAGGTTTTCGCGATTATTACACATTGAAATTAAACACTTTTTAACGGATTTATCGCGTAATGCTTTGCAGCAGTCGTGGTCGCGGGAGAAGAGATTCTCTCCCGCGACCACGACTGCTGCAAAGCATTCGAAACGTCGGGAATTAAATAATGTAATATACACGCGATAAATCCGTTAAAAAGTGTTTAATTTCAATGTGTACCTATTTTACGATGTGTAATCATAATTAAACCTACATAGTATGAGATCCATCAGAAGGCTCAAAGAAACCCATGGGGCAATGGCTATGCTCGGAGTTTCCCTGCGAGATCGAATCGGAAATGAGAACATACGCATGAAAATCAGGGTCACTGACATACCCCACCGGATTGCCAAACTTAAGTGGCAGTGGGCAGGGCACATAGCTCGCATGACCAACGCCCGATGGGGCAGAAAAGTCCTCGAGTGGCAACCGCGTTCCGGAATACGCAGCGCCGGTAGGCCTCCCACACAGTGGACCGACGACCGGGTTAAGGTCACCGGAAAGCAATGGATGCGGGCGGTCCAGGACCGGCCGTTGTGGCGATCCTTGGGGGAAGCCTATGTCCAGCAGTGGACGTCTTTTGGCTGAAATGATGATGATGACTGAGGTAAGTACGTCCTCCCCAAAACAAACTAAGAGCCGTGATAAAATTCAATGTCATTTATTCGCAACTCGTACGGTGCGCGGCCAGCACAAACAAACAAATAACACTAAATTCTAATTTGGCCATGTGAGTAGCATTTTAATAAGATTACTTACGTGCAACCGCGTGTACTGAATGTTGACTGAACAATTCAATTTAGTATTAGTTGGTCCAACCATTGCTTCCATATGCAATACTGAATAATTTGTTACAAAGTTTGTTACTTTAATTAAAACATAATTATATTTAATATTCATGAGTATAATAAATTGTTTGTGCGGTGTAGAATATTTCATGTAATCAACCCATTCCCATCAATTCATACCAATATTGCGTGTCACAGGAGGTGACTAAAGGCTTCAGTTACAGACTATAAAGCTCTGTGTCAAGTTTGACTTGCGTGGCATAGTGGGTTAATCACCTCCATGCTATGGGCGGTTGCCTGACTCAGCAGACGATCATTTATTTATTTATTTAACAATTTATGTACACATACAGAACGTAGGTTGAACACATGGAAATCTAGGACACATTTGTACAAAGGCACAGCTTATTTCTAAAGAAATCTCTTCCAGCAGGCCCAGGAATGGATACATTGAAATAAAACATATTAGGGTGTAGTGTATACAAACATAGATATATATATAATACATATATATAGGTATATATTAAATAGAGTTGTATAATGTGATCATATATAATACATACAAACTAAAATATGTACATATAATAAAGGATTAGGTCAAGGAGATTAAACCTTTTTTATTTGACATATAATTGCAAGCGTTCTTAAAATATGCCCAGAATATTAAGATGATTTGTGTCGAATTTTGGTACCTGGGCGTTTTATTTTATTTAAGTTTTTCTTCTGCTCAACTGTAATTACTGGTATATTTACGCTTCAAATCTATATCTATACTAATATATAAAGCTGCAGAGTTTGTTTGTTTGTTTATTTGTTTGTTTGTTTGTTTGTTTGTTTGAACGCGCTAATCTCAGGAACTACTGGTCTGATTTCAAAAAATCTTTCAGTATTAGATAGTCCATTTATCGAGGAAGGTTATTGGCTATATTTTATTTTCAAAAGAATTAGGGATCCGTATGAAAATTGCGATTTTGTAAACCAAGGTGTAAAATCGAAAACCTATTTATGCATGCGCTGCAAAAACTATTGACAATAGAACAAAATGATGTACTACGGATTTGTAGGTCTTATAAAGATCTACAAAAAAGTCCGCGAGAGCACATATCTAACTATCATAGTTTAGTCAGAATAACCGATTTTATGTTCATAAAAAATATGCACGGGTTCGAAGCCCACGCGGGCGAAGCCGCGCGCAAAAGCTAGTGTTCTTATATATCTGTTAGCATACTAACGTTCAAGTGTGTGCAGATCAAAGGGAGACAACACATCGATAGGCATAGATGTGAAGGGATGGTTCGCAGCCGCGTTCAGAAACTCACTCCAGAACGTGTTCATTTTCAAAAACATCGATAAATTATATCGACTGTCACATCACTATTGTTCCAAATATAACTTATTCGATGGTATTTCAACGGTTCTACATCAAAACCTCTTCACATAAGTTTAAATAGTTACAAAAATACATTGTTGATCACGGGGATCAGCCTTTGGATCACGGGGTTCGATTCCGGTGCCGGGCAAGTGTATTTTTGTAAATAAGAGGCACTTGCTCTGAGTCTGGGTGTCATTTGTGTTCGTGAATTTCATGTTTCTAAACTGCCCCGCGAGACAGGTTAACTTACTGCAGGGATTACGATTCTAATTTAAAAAAAACAGATCAAAAAAATATTGAATTTGATCATTCACAATATTATGTGATCATAAAAAATGCAGTATTTTTTCACAATAGCATTTTTATATATATTTCCAATTAAAACGAAACCCCTGTTCTAGGTACAACCTGCATCGCTTGGCCAGTTTACAAACATGTAATTCATGAACACAAATGACACCCAGACTGCCTCAAGTGCCTCTTGTTTACACAAAAACACTTGCCCGACCCCGGAATCGAACCCGAGACCCGTTGACCCAGGCATTTTGTGATAAAAGATATCAAACATAGTAAACAAAAAGAATAGCGCCGGTTGGGAGGTCTTAGTGTATAACCGTCTAATGCACTTATTTCCGATGCACAATAATTACGGTAGAGCGTACCAAAGTAGATTTACGCGCGCGCACAACAATACAGACTGCTTCAGTATTTTCAGTGTTATCATCAGCGTTCTCATTGATATCAGTAGATAAGCCTCGCCTAGAACAATTAGGCGAAACAGCTGATAGTATTTGTTTGTTCATCGGATATATAGCATAATATCAGAGCGATATGGAAGACAACGAAAACTTTATAATTACGAACACGTATTGAGTAAAATTACTGAAACCACGCTTATGAGTTCATCATCATCATCATTTCAGCCAAAAGACGTCCACTGCTGGACGTAAGCCTCCCCCAAGGATCTCCACAAATGCCGGTCCGGGGCCGCCCGCATCCACTGTGTTCCGGCGACCTTAACCACGTCGTCGGTCCACCGTGTGGGAGGCCTACCAGCACTGAGCCTTATATTACGCCTTATATATAAGACTTATATTACGCGAATATTTATACGTATTTAAACAATAAATTACGTGTCACGTTGTTTGTCCGCGATGGACTCCTAAACTACGTAACCGATTTATAATCAAATTTGCACCGTGTGCAGTTTGATCCAACTTGAAAGATTGGATACCTTATATCTCATTTTAATAATAGTTACAATATTATTTAGTTGCAAATTATTTGTCTATTATTTGACAGTTCTAATCATATGTTAGCGCCAAACAATGGCGATATCTATTGACAGGATTGTATAAGTATATTGGTGTAAGTATTCAATAGATGGCGTTTTGTCAAAAGTACAAACGTTTCATTCTATACTAATATTATAATCCGATTTCAAAAAATCTTTCAGTGTTGGATAGTCCATTTATCAAGGAAGATTCTAGGAAATTTATTTTTTTCGAGAAAATAAATTCCATCATCACGCGGGTGACATCGGGGAGCAGCTAGTCATTAGTATATAAAAATGAATTGATAATTTTTACTTTATATTTTAATTAATTGGTATAATTATTCGAATTCAATATACATAGGTAGTTAAGACAGGACAGCTAGTAATATATATCTATTAGTCTAAATACTTATGAAGACGAGTGATGCTTGAAATACCCTGTCAATGATCATGGGCCGCAGCATTCCGTTACCATGGTGGAGAAAAGACTACTCTATAGGTACTATTTTTGTTGTATAAAAAAAACAATTGAATTCATAACATCCGCACACATTGTTCAGCGAGCATTAATTATATTGTATCCGGATGAACGTCGACCGGTGTCGTAATGAAATATTAATGCAGTTTTCATATTGTAAGAGCTTTCGGTGTGTGTACGTAATTTCATTGTTGGTTGAATTTATTTCAATCGACAATAACAGTTTCAATTTAATTTAGGTAGATACTTCTTTTAATTCAGTACTTTGGTTGATAAATTACATATTTAAATTACATACTAGCTGACCGGGCAGACGTTGTCCTGCATTATATTCGATAACCGACTGCAGCGCCATCTGTAGGGCAATCTAAAGCATCCTCGGTGCCACCCAAACGCATACAAAAATATTCGTTCAAATCGGTCCAGCCGTTTAGGAGGAGTTCAGTAACATACACATGTACAGTAGAATTAAAAAGATATAATAAATTACAATTTACGCACAATCGTATCACGATAAGGTATTTAAATAGACACGTGTGAAACTAGGTCACATATGATACTAACGAGCGTATATTCTTAACACGATAAGAGTTTATTTGATCTGATGATAGAACGTGACGTATTACCCCTCTATTAAATTGGAGGAGGTCCGGTGGAGCAGTGGTCATTTATGAGCCGAGAAAAAAAGGCACGAACAAAACAAAATAGGTGCAATGTCGAAACATTTTTAGTAATTAATCAGACTTTGCCGATTGCTGAATACCATAGAAGTCAGAATGGCAGCAGGAACCGGCTTTTTGTGATTTCCGAAGCAAGGAGGAGGCCCAGAATAGAATAGGAAATTGTCGTGTGGTGATCGATTTAGAATACAGTGTCACCAACCCATACCATCCTGAGGGTGTCGTAAGAGGCGAGTAGAGAAACGCAAGAAGCAGATCACCTAGCCGCAAGAAAAGTTAAAATTGATACAAACCCTCTGTCAACCCGTCTTGCTAGCGTGGCACATTAAAAGCCCTCCCTGTGAATTCAGAAAAAATATCATAACACGTAAACTATTTAAAGTCGCAGAACATACAATGGGGGTGATTCGGGTACCCCAAGGGGTGCTCTCTATCTCTGGACTTCCGCTTGAACTAGATGATTAGTTTTTTTTTATATTTCTCTTATATTTAATACTTTTTTTTTTGACTATTTGAAAGCATTCGCAAGAATTTATTCGAATAAAAAAACATTTTGATTTTGATTTTGACACTATTTTTGGGACACCTTGTATACGAACGAAATCTTAAACATCGGCCCTGTGCTATGTTTAAATCCAAATACTAGTTATTTGCACGAAGGTGCACATTGAATACCTTTGCAGCAACTCCTAGCTCAACATGCCACTTCTAATTTGTATGTTCCATGACAAGTTAAGCTGGGAGAGCGATGCGCATGCCTTTAATTAACCCGCTCCTCAGATTGCTAACGATGAAATGTTGTGACATTTAACAATGTTATGATACAGCTGAGCTTTGAGTCTTGTTTCGAGTGATGTTTGAATATAGATAAATACACCTGTCTAAATCGATGTTACATTATCTAAAACAACTCTATTTAGCGGTCTATTTCACTATCGTTACATATTATAAAACAAAGTCGCTGTCGTCTGTCCGTCCCTAATATGCTTAAATCTTTAAAACTACGCAACGGATTTTGAAGCGGTTTTTTAAATGGATAGAGTGATTTAAGAGGAAGGTTTATATGTATAATACATGCATTATATTGTAGAGAAACATTAATATATTTAGAGGTTCATCATTTCACCCGTGCGAAGCCGGGGCGGGTCGCTAGTTAAACATAAAACAATATGTTTAAAATATACCCCTTGTCTGCTGCTCAGAGTTTCCCTGCGAGATCAAATCAGAAATGAGGAGATACGCAGGCGAACTAGGGTCACCGACATAGCCCACAGGATTGCCAAACTTAGCTCGCAGGACCGACGCCCGATGGGGCAGAAAAGTCCTCGAGTGGAGACCGCGCTCCGGAAGGCGAAGTGCTGATAGACCTCCCACAGGGTGGACCGACGACCTGGTTAAGGTCGCCGGAAAACGATAGATGCGGGCGGACCAGAATCGGCCTTTGTGGAGATCCTTTGGGGACGTCTACGTTCAGCAGTGGACGTCTTTTGGCTGAAATGATGATGATGTTACCAGTTGTCTATAGACGTGACGGATTTAGAATACAATGGCGTCTTACATAGGTCGTCGTCGATAACATACCTGTCTTGATTTTCTTCCTATTATTTCTTGGCTGATTTTGTTCACACAGTATACCGAACAATTCTAAGAAACAATCATCATCTTTTCGATGCACCATTTTTACCAATTATCGTTATTTTCTATGTTCATTTATCACTACGGTTAACAAACAAGGGCTCTGTTTTTGTGCACGGAATAACAACAAAATTATGATGAGAATACAACTTTTTTACGTTTTGTCTATGTAGAGATATTTTTCAATCGATTTTAGTGAATTTATTTAACGAAATACGTCAATATAATATTGGGGTAACCGTCATAAACAGACATAACAAGACTATTAGCAATGTGGCGATAATTCTGGAATTCTAGAATTGGTTCCAGAAAGATCTACTAGGACCTGCTTTTCGGTAACAAAAAGAAATAGTGCTCCATTAAACCATGCGTCCTATTAAAAGGTCCACAAACGGTTGAAAGCGGATGGGATGGTTCCGGACGGGACGTCCTGAAGATAGGGCAAGCTACAGGTAAAATGGTTTATCTATGTTTATAGCGGAACTTACAAAACCGATGAGTTGAAACGGGAGCAAAATTGTTACATTCATTTGATTCAAAGAAGGATGATATTTGGACGTCAATCTCACTGCCGCATCAAAGCTCATAGCCAAAGGGATGAACCGTAGTTCTTTAAAGGTGTGAAATGGATAGAGTACAAATTATGTGTGGGATATGTATGCGTATTTCGACACAACAATCTGATCTGGGTGGTAGCCAATCTGTCCTGCGGTTCGCGTCTGATTTGTGGCTTAGTCAAATGTTATCGGATAACCAAATTTTCGACTGTTTAGCCTGACCAAATGCAATTTTAGTTTTCATCAAAATCCGGCTCGATACTGAGCGCGCGCTCATTTTTTTCCCTACTTAAAAGAACGCACTTGTAGTGCAAAGTTTTCAAAACTGAAGCGCAAAGTCTCACTAACTGAAGGTTCTCCGACCGCACTGAATCCAATTTCCTTGCGCAAACACTTGACACCACAAACACACTCCACGAACTACTTCGCACAGCGAAAATAAAAATTGGAATGAAAGTCGATGTCGAAATATTGGGACGAATATCTTCGGCGTATAGGGATGCCACAAAAAAATGTGAAACAATATGTTAACGAAACGATATTCTAAATACAGCATTATTTTAATCAACCAGTCGTTATTAATTTTTGCATCATTCAAATAAAGTAATTTAAGCAATTTGGGCGCATTGCAGACGTTGGACATGACAAAAAAAATGTAAACCAACTTTAAAATAGACACTAAAAATAAACAACAATACTTATTTCATATTGTAATTAACGACGACACGCCTATTTTGGAGTCGGCTTTTACTTTGTTAAAAAGCTTTCATTTTTGATATTTCGTGCAAATAAATGTACGCTTTGTCTTTACAAACCTTTGTGCCGAATAACAATATCCTCAAAATAATACAAATTGTGCCTTCTTAAAAAATTTCTTAATCTCTCATTTTATTCAAAATATTTTTTATTCGAAGAGATTCTTGCGAATGCTTTCAAATAGTCAAAACGTACAACACAAAAATGAAAATTTATAAAGAAAAATTAAATATTAACATTAACTACCGATTTTGAATCGGTTTACAACCCTCGGTCGTCCGTTATTTCTACTCCAGTAAAACGCAATGGTTATAAATTAGAAGTACTAGCCCCGATTTCTCTTTGTCAGTTGTAACAATTATTCTTTTGAATAGAAATATTTTGCTTATGGAAGACCATTTTATATTCTCTCACCAAATAATAAAATACCACGGTAGCTGCTCGAATTTTAAAAATAGAATCCAGTTGAAAACTGTTTTGCTACTCCAAGATACCAAACAATGCAATTAGTTAGCAGCCCTATTAGCGCCAAGCTATCAGTTGGCCTACTTTCTTTCCGATATCTCACCAAGGCCACTAAGGGGAGGGGGGGGTGTCTGGTCTAGTATACAGTTATCAATGATCGTACACATGCAGGCCGATGGGGTCAACAGATAGGCAGAGGTGAGCATGCTCCATTGAGGAACGCAAGCCGCAGAGCCCTGGTTCGGCTAGTCCGGGAATGCAGTAGATTTTAGCGGGTAGATCGAGCGCTAATTACTTTCCGCGCCCCGGAATGAAACAGAAAGAGAAAAGAAAAAAAATACATCTTACGAAAGACCAAAATAACGATCAAATATTGGCCTTCTTAATATTTTTCTACGCTTCATAAGCCCAACAGTCACAGCTTGCACAGGACAGTCGATCGTTGGGTTGAAGGTAGAAAGAGAGTACAGAGGGGGAGACGGAGGTAGTGTGGGGAGAGAGAGAGATAGAGAGTGGGTATCGAGACACACATAATGACAACCCAGACAAGAAATTCATGACGTCATATTCTAAGCCATCCCCATTGGTCATCGTCAGCTAATACCCCTTTACCAAACTGGAAGAAGCCCAATAACCTAATAAGTGTAATACCATCAAACGTCAACCATGATAGGGAATCATTAAAAGTGAGTTACAAAAATGGACCTCAAAATTTTATTCATAATCGCAAAATTCCTTGTCGACGGATACATTCGAAAAATACTTCCTTTATCTAAACTCAAACAGTAATTTATTGCCCAGAAAAACCGTTTGAGAGATTCGCTCTAGTGAACTTTGCCTTCTTTATCTTACCTGCAAACGAAAGGTGGGGAGATGCAGCTAGGGATGTCCCGCATGCTTGAAAAGCGAAACTTTGGATGTGCACCAATCCTTTTCATATTGAGGGTGTCGGAGATAACTCAAAGAGAAAAAATATGCTGAATATCTACTCACAAGACGAGGAAAACCCCACCGCCTTACATCAAATTGGGCCAATTCAGACTCAGTACAGTGAGCCGTTTTTGGTGTGGAGAAGTAAATATAGTAATTAATTGGAAGATTTTCCGTGGAATATTTTGGACAGCCAGCAGTCAAATATTGTATATAGCATTGTAGATTAATCAAGTTGGCTTATTAGAGCTCTTTTTTCAACAATCTAGATTGTCACATGTCAAACAATAAAATAAAAATTCTCATTTACCACCGGTTTGGAATGTAGCTCTTCAGAGAAGAGCCGGCATAAAAACTCGGTGGTTGCTTTTTTAGAAGGCCATTTTAGGCCTTGTGGCCGGGATAAGACAGATTTGTGACTTTGAATGTGAATTTGTTTGTCGCAAAGGGCAAAAAATTTGCAACATCTAGTCAGTAATTAAATATCAAAACGCAGCTATTAAAATAGCTGCGTGATCCGACGGCGGCACATCCATCCTCTAGACCAACAAGGCAGTAAAGTGCCCTGTTAAGAATCTTCCTTATTACTTCTTCTTCTCGTACGTAATGTCATCAGCAACCTTCTTTGCACTGCACGAAAGCGCAGCGGCATAAATAAGTTGGTTAAGTTTACAACCTTGCTATCAACCCTGGCTGTATTCCAGATTATTGTCGTTGGCTGCAAGTTGGCGATTCTTTACTGGGCGATTTGTTATACCAACCCGGCGGACATTTAGTGCAAATCGATAGAGGCTTGCCAACCCCGGGAACCAATTGGGCAGTTTCAAATTGAACACCATAAATACAACCTGTACTCATTAGTGTTACGAAAGAAACATCGACGATATAGGTTATTTCACTTTTTTTAACTACTACTCAACCCATAAATGACCCACTGCTGAGGGTAACTAGCCTACTGTGCCACGCTGGCCAGACGGGTTGGCACGGGGTTTGGTTTCAAGTTTTCCTTATCTTGAGGCTAGCTTGTCAGTTCCTTTTATCGACTCTTACGACACCCTCAGTATGGAATGGGGTGGTGACACCATTTATTCTGAATCAGTCACCACACGGACAGAATGTTATAAAATGATCATTATTCGTTTCTGCAATTACTCAAGGAGTTTTCATTTTCATGACAGATCATTCAAACGGCGACTTCTTTTCGATATAAGAATTTATTTAAACTGTTCCTGCAATCACATTACCTGTTAAATAAGCTAGGTTCCCTCCATCAAAGGCAGTGGATCATGGTGTAAGAGAATAGAGTTAATTCCGAGATCGAAATTAAACATTTTGTAACGGACTTGTGTAATATACATTATTTAATTCCCGACGTTTCGAATGCTTGGCAGCAGTCGTGGTGACGGAAGAGACTAGATGACAAGAAGAAGAAATAATATACACGTGATAAATCCGTTGAAAGTGTTTAATTTCAATGTGTAATAATCGCGAAAACTTAAGAAATCACTAAATCCGAGAGCCAAACGCACTCGGGTATTCCTATTTACTAATATCATATCTGAAAAGTACTTCATAGAACTACATTAACACGGGAGAAGCAGACATATGAAGGAATCGTTTCAGCCCATAAATCGCCTATTACTGAGTCAAGCTTCCCCCAATTTCATGGAGGGAAATCAGCCTACTTTGCGACACTAGCACAGGGTTTGTATCAATGTTTCCTTCTCTTACGGCTAGGTGACATGCCTGTCACATTCCTTATGACACCCTCAGGGTGGTATGGGTTGGTGACCTTGTGTACTCTAAATCCGTCAGTACACAGACTCTTAATACCTGTATACATTGTGCTCATTTTCAAGTTCATGCAGGGTTTCGTCCCTAAGGATCAATACGTATTATTATTGCACGACGCTTTCACAGTGAGGCGGGCTCCCTGAATAATATAGAAGACCAGTAGTTACAATACACGGTCTGTTTATTAGCGGCCTGCTTCAATAACTTGGAGCGTATTACAAGTTATTTCGTGGAAGTAGGTTAGGAACCTGCAGATGGTAGCCCCTTGATGATCTATATCATCATCATCATCATTTCAGCCAAGACGTCCACTACTCAAACTCAAACTCAAAAGGAACTTTATTTACGTAGGTTTCATCACAAAACTCTTATAAATCGTCATATTTACAAACACCATTATCATCTTACGGCCCCTGTCCCACACTAGGTGGTAGTCTCCACACACACCTATCAGTCGTCATACCTACATTCACACCTTTCACACACAACTCCTCATTCCTGCAATCCCTCCATCTCCCCTGATCGCTCACAATCCCTATATGTTCACTCACATTCATGCCGAAACTACCACCGGTTCGGTGTTCACACTGGACATAGGCCTCCCCCAAGGATCTCCACAAAGGCCGGTCCTGGGCCGCCCGCATATTTCCTGAACTATACAAGTACGTCATGTATTTTTACGCAGCAAGGTAATGGTTCCTTTACCATCTGTTTGGTAGCCGTATACAATCTCATTTGCTGAGGTCGAATAAAACATGTGACGACTTCGGGTTTGCTTACTTATTTACGTCTTCAATACGCGAAACGTTATTATGCAGTAACACAGTGCCTTTATAACTCCATTCCGCCATGATTACTCAGTCTGTTATATTAAAATCTTTAACTGCCAAACTCTGACGTAATGGGCTGTTTGACAATGTGAAGAATCTATTATATAAAATTCTCGTGTCACAGTTTTAGATGCCAAACTCCTCCGAAACGGCTTGACCGATTTTGATGAAATTTTGTGTTATTTTTTATTTTTTACAGAAAATTTTTATTTTTTAATTTTTTAAGTTTCAGCATAAAAAAATACAAACAACCCTAAATTTTCACCCCTCTACAATCAACCCCTATTTAATTACATGGCAAAACAACGTTTGCGATAGGAGATGTTCACGATATCTCTGGAACCATAAGACCTAGAGGGATGCGCGGAGGTTGCACGGGGTGGGGGTTGCGCGGGGTGTGGGTTGCGCGGGGCAGGGGACTGCGCGGGGGATGGTTAATTATTTGGCAAAAAAACGTTTGCCGGGACAGCTAGTATTGCTATATTTATGATCCGTGTGGTGGATTTAGCATCACCACCCCATTCCAGCCTAAGGGTGTCGTAAGAGCCAACGGAAGAAAGTGACAAGGTCAAAAACCTAGCCGCAAGAGAAGGCAAACTTGGGACACGAAACCCTGTGCCAAGCCGTCTGGCCTGCATGGCACAGTAGGCTAGTTACTCTCCATGCAATTGGAGGGTGGGTCGTTTGTGGGCTAAATAGTAATAGTAAAGCTTTCATAACGATTGAAGTAATTTTGCTAAATCAGATAGCGCATTGCTCGCTTAAATGACACTTGACTCTACTACATTGTGAAGTCATTGACGTCATCTTACTATCTTACTAATACATACGCGAAAGTTTATAAGTATGGATGGATGGATGTTTGTTACTCTTTCACGTAAAAAGTACTGAATGGATTTTAATGAAACTTTAAAATAATATAGCTTATACATCAGAATAACACATATGCTATAATTTATAAAGATATATTATCAATTATCCATTATAAATATAGCGATAAGTGTCAAGTAAGAGCGGGTGAAACCGCAGGGCGCAGCTAGTGTTGCATAAAATAGTGAAATCTATTTAAAATGTATTTTTTAATCTGCATAGGTATTGATGACTTTTCTTTTTAACCCCCGAAGCAAAAAGAGGGGTGTTATAAGTTTCACGTGTCTGTCTGTCTGTCTGTGGACCCCCGACACAATAATGTCGGGGGTTCATTTAAATTTTTAATTTAATTTTTATTTTATTCTTTTTATAGGTACATGATAGATACATAATTATTAAAATGTAGATTTTGTTAAATTGCGTTCGCGAGCTACGGTGCCACAGACAGACAGACAGACACGTGAAACTTATAACACCCCTCTTTTTGCTTCGGGGGTTAAAAAGAAAAGTCATCAATACCTATGCAGATTAAAAAATACATTTTAAATAGATTTCACTATTTTATGCAACACTAGCTGCGCGTGCCTTTAAAAAGTAAAAAATAAAAATAAATACTTCGCGTTGGGGGACCAGGGGTCAGGTAATAAATAAGTGGGAGTGGTCCCCCAACGGGGGTTTATTTAAATTTTTAATTTAATTTTTAAAAAGTATCCCATGGGATAGGCTATAACATGTATAGCGGGGGCAGTTTACAAACATGAAATTCACGAACACAAAGGCCACCCAGACTCAGAGCAAGTGCCTCTGGTTTACACAAAGACACTTGCCCAGCCCTGGAATCGAACCCGGGACCCCATGATCCAAAGGCGTCACATCCAACCCCTAGACCAAGGAGGCCACAATACACACCGCCAAATAATTTGAGATGGTTTCCAGAAACCATTCAAATAGCCTATTCTTAAAGGCCTCAATGGAAATGCTCAGAATGGGTGCTTTATTACAGCTTTCGGTGGCAAAGAATGTTGCCGGGGGAATTATGAATCCTAATCCGTTGTCGACAGACAATGGCGAAATGGAAAGATGTTGGAATAAGACAGAATAGCTGCGTATTGTGGCGCGAAGATTATCCAAATACGGAGCTATTGCGCGTTTAGACACGAATATATTATGGACTACTAGCGGCCCGTCCCGGGTGCGCATTTTTTTTTTTGTTTTTTTTTCTCTTGTAATTAAAATAGGCTATATTAATCTGTGATAGTGCAGCACCCGAATTAAAATCAGTCTAGTACTTTTTGAGCCAATTCGTTACATACTTACATACTAATATTTTCCCGTTAAATATTAGTATTGTTTGGTCACGGACTTAGAATACGCAATGTCACTACCCCACACCATTCTGAGCGTGTCATAAGAGGCGACTAAAGAAACGCAAGAAACCACCTAGCCCCAAGAGAAGGAAAACTTGATACAGACCAACTCGTCCCAGGAGGCTATTTTCCCTTCATGATTGTGGAGGCGGTCCGACTCAGTAGTTGGTAATTTAAGGGTTGAAATGATGATGAGCAGTATGTGAGTGTGTCTGCGTGGATTTCCAAATATTATATGGCATGATAAAACAAATTTTCGGGAATTGCAAATTATTCATGAATAAGGTCGCCTGTGCTGGTAGGCCTCCCACACGGTGGACCGACGACCTGGTTAAGGTCGCCGGAAAGCAGTGGATGCGGGCGGCCCAGGACCGGCCTTTGTGGAGATCCTTGGGGGAGGCCTATGTCCAGCAGTGGACGTCTTTTGGCTGAAATGATGAAGGTCGCCTGTATTAAATGGGTTATCTGCTATTCGAAATTACAAGTTACCTTTGTACCAAACTGTATCAAGATCTTTTCAACTGTCAATGATATTGTTGTAACATCTTCTTCTGTCAATATAATAAGGTGAGTGGGGAAACTGGCCTTGTACAAGCAAATTTCGCCCCTACGGCGACACACCTTCATTTACCTCCACTGTACATCAATTTGATGATTAAACCAAGTAGACGCTACATACGCACGACAATCACTCTTGTGACTTCGAAGATTAATGGAGTTGAGGATAAAGGGCGTCGGAGATCGCACGGCTTAAGTAAATCGAATAACAATTGCTACTTGCAAAGGTTGAGCCAATCCTTTCAGGAATCGAACTTTCTTTCGACTTAGGTCGCTTCTTACTCTTTTGTTTTTAAATAAGTAGAGATATATGAATGACCAGCGGTGGAACAGATTAGGAGTGCGAGATAATTTTGCTATGGACATGTAATGAGGAGGAATGAAAAGCATGTTATTTTTATTAAAAACTAGCGACAGTGCATCATCAGATCAGAGGTTCATCATTGCCCCGGCTTCGCACGGGTGCAATGATGTACCTCTATTTTTATCAGTGTTTCACTACAATATTATGGATGTATTATACATATAAAACTTCCTGTTGAATCACTCTATCTATTAAAAAAACCGCTTCAAAATCTGTTGCGTAGTTTTGAAGATTAAAGCATACATAGGGACGGAAAGACGACAGCGACTTTGTTTTATACTATGTTGTGAAGAATAACTGTAACCCCTGCACTGTATCGCGGGGGCAGTTTACAAACATGAAATTCACGAATTAAAATGGCACCCAGACTCAGAGCAAGTGCCTCTGGCTTACACAAAGACATGAAAGCTTCAGCCATGTCTAAGGGCGTTCCAGTTGCCCAGGACGCCGTCCAATGGCCACGTGCCCGCGAAGCGAGCACTACGTCGGGGCGTCAGAGAGGAATGCGTTTACCTCGAAAATGTGGCGTCCCAAAGGTGTAAAAAAAAATTGTCCGTGTGGTCACGGATTTAACTATGTATATAGTGTCACCTTATTCCATCCTGAAGATGTCGGACGAGGCGACTGAAGGAACGGAAAAGGGCGTCCATGGAGCCACAAGAAAAGGAAAGCTTGATACAAAACATGTGCCAACTTGTCGTGCCAGAGTGAGACAGTAGGCTAAGTTCCTTTTGTTAAGTCCCTACTCGCTACTGGGCACATGTGCTCTACTTGTAATTTCACTTCACGTAGTTTATAATAGCGTCTAGCTCGTCCAAATTAGAGACTGAATACTAAAAACAACTGGAGCATACCTACCCTCAGCGCTAACGAGTAAATAAGGCTGAGGTTGAAGCTGATTAGTACGCAACCGTGTTACGAGTATCATCACCATCACTTAAGCCCATAAATTAACCAATACTGAGTGGGATCTCCTCCAAATTCATGGAGGGAAATTAGACTACTGTGCCACGCTGGCAAGACCGATTGGCTCAAGGTTGGTATTAAGGTTTCCTTCGCTTGTGGCTAGGTGAACTGCCTCTTGTGCTCCTTTAGTCGCCTCTTACGACACAATCAGGACAGCGTGGGTTGGTGACATCATGTATTCTAAATCCAACACCACACACATATTATACTGTTTATTAAAACGATATTTACTAGGCACGTGGCACGCCGTTCATCTTCTTAAAATATATAACATCAAAGTTATACGACAGGTCTTTTTAAACGAGAAAAATTATTTCGGTGAAAGAAAAGTTAACGAAACTTGCAAGCGATTTAACTGACGCACGTCAGTAAAATAATTAATTTTCAAAAAGTCCTAGAGTTCCTGCTCATCAACGTGAAGAAATGCCGACGTTACAAGGCAAATGCCAAAAAAAGGCATTATAACTTTCAATTTCAACTCGATTTCCAAGAGTTGCTCTGTAAAAATATCTACTACTCAGACGGAATGGCAGGACTATTACATGGAGAGTAGTTAGGCAACAATGCCACGCTGGGAAGCTGGGTTGGCACAGGATTCGCATCCAGTTTTTCTTGTCTTGCGGCTAGGTTTTCGGCCTTGTCAAGCCCTTTTGTCGGCTCTTACGACTGCCTCAAGATGACATGGTGTGGTGACTATGTATTCCAAGTCCGTCACCACACATATAGAATCACTACATAGTATAAAACAAAGTCGATGTTTTCTGTCCGTCCCTATGTATGCTTAAATCTTTAAAACTACGCAACGGATTTTGAAGCGGTTTTTTTTATTAGATAGAATGGTTCACGAGGAAGGTTTATATGTATAACACACCCCCGCTTTGCACGGGCGAAGCCGGGGCGGGCCACTAGTAAAATATATGCCAAAGAAACGACACAGGAAAACACGAAATTGGTGCTCCCATTTCTGAGAGTCCAACGGCCAGACTCATTAAAGATTCTAGTCGGGAAAAGGTTGAACATCTCATGTGTCACGCAAGGAGCTGCTAGTTAGACGAACCAAAGGCAAAGGACAGACGTTTGCCGTATACCTACTATACAGGGTGAAACAAAAACCCTTTAGCCACAGCGTAAGAATCACTAGTGCTGCTGACCTGATGACAGAGTTCAGAATGGTACGTTTATAGCAGAAGATAATATCCAAGAGCGTTTTAACGAATACAATATCTACTACTCAGCCCCTAGATAATAATAATAATAATAAATATCCTTGGACATTTCACACAACGCCATCTCGTCCCAAGTTAAGCAACTTTAATGCTTGTGTTATGGTAACGAGATGGATGATAAACTACTTATATACATTTTTTTTTGTAAATACATACATTTTATAGATAGAAATGACACCCAGACTCCGAGCCAGTGCCTCTGGTTTAGACAAAGACACTGGCCCGACCCCGGAATCGAACCCGGGACCCACTATTGAGTCGGGCGTCCTCCGTGGAATTAGCCTACTGTGCCAAGCTGGCCGGACCTGTTGGCACAGGGGTTCGAATCAAGTTTTCCTTCTGTTGCGGCTAGGTTGTCGGCCTTGCCACGTGTTTGTTACGACTGAAAATACGAAAATGTGCAATAAAATTCAGAAAAGAAGACGCCATTGTTTTTTTGTAATCTAGGTAACATGAGAATCAATTCGTTACCGTGTGGTTTGGATTTAGAATACACTGTGTCACCACCCCATTCCACCCTGAGCCTGTAAGAGCCAACAATAGGAAATGACAATGCCGAACATCTATTCGCAAGAGAAGGACAACTTGATACGAAACCCTGTGTCAAACCGTCCGGCACAGTAGGCTATTTACCCTCTATGTAATTGGAGGAGACCGACTCAGCAGTGGGTAATGTATTTATGAGTAGTAGTATCGTAGCCGAAAGGAATAGCGGGGCTGCTGGACAGTGGGCCGGGTTTTCGCCACGCTTGGCAGGCAGGTTGGCGAAAGCAATAACGGATGGTCAATGTTTAACAGAACGTCGCTGCTGCCCAACGTCTGTTGTTCCATAGTCGCCTTCTACGACACCCAAGGGAAGATATGTGGTGGTATTATACGTGCTCAGCTCACGGGCAGCTTATATTGGACAACTATAATATAATCAATCACTCAACAACAATTAGGGCACAGAAGTTTCTGCAACAACTTGTAATTTATGTTGACAAATGTTGCAGGGCTTCCAAACTTCCAACTGTCTTCGGCTGTGAATGAATCGAAGCGGATAGATACGGCATTTGGTAGATTAACGAACCCCTTTAGCCTTGTTACCAACAAAACGTTGGATAATGGGTCATGATGTGAAATGTTATTAAAGTTTTCGAATTTTGAAAGTTCATTGTACTTTTTATAAACATTTGGTAACCGTTTATTCTGGTGAGCGTGGTACAGTAGACTAAATACCCTCCTGGTATTTGGAGGATGCCCGACTTAGCAGTGGGTCATTTAAGGGCTGAAAAGAAGAAAATCCGTTTTTTTAATGGTAAAAACCAGTGAAGCGCATCCTGGAGCCAGAAAACGCTGCAACCAGTTGCATTCGGATACGACGAAACCACGGCATTATTGACAAAAAATAATATGGTCAATGTAAGCAGACGTCAGTGTGGTGACGGATTTAGAATATATAATGTCACCATCCCGTTCCATCCTGAGGGTGTCGCAAGAGAATGAAAACTTGATGTAAACCATGTGTCAACCCTCCATGATTGTGGAGGAGGCCCATCTCAGTCAGTCATCTATGGTCATCTATGGGCTGAAACGAAGCAGTCGTTACTTTTATATTGTAACGAGTGGCATCATAAGTTTTGTTTCATATGCTCTTTTATTTTAAATAACACTTGCCATTATGATCGCTTCTTCACGGTGGAGCTATTTACACGCTCCATTAAATACTACATCATGTTCCCCACTCTAAGGTGGTTCAGTATCCAAAATATTTGTTGTGTACGAAAATACGTATTATTTTCATCATTGCTCCTTACTCATTGCTGTACATGATGTTTTGTCCTCCCCCCTTTCAGCCCATAGGCGCGTCCAACACGCACCGGGCTCAACTGATTCCTCCATTGCTCCCCACGCACCTCCAGTGAGGTGTCTTTAAGCTAAAACGTACTCCCTTTTCATCCCTTCTGGCTGGAGAACAACTCATAAAAAATAACCGTCATCCAGACGTGCCACGACCACGGACACTCCAAAGTGACTGAAACTTTGGAGTTTAAATAAAACAACACGATCAGAAGCATCAAAATATCATTTACCACAAAACGGACTGGTTGAAAAATAAGTGGACTATGTTATTGTCCAACAAATCGGAAAACTTGCATAAAAACCTCTTTCTCATAGACTTAACAGTGGATAATACCTGCCGGATCCCCTTATACAAAGATGAAAAGTGAAATGAAATGGTTCATTACAATTCCTAGAGGACATTTCTTTGAAATCTAGTTTCCGAATCGTGAAATCGAATGCGATTTTGCCCAAACGGACAAGGGGAACAAGGGAAAAAGCAACTTTCAATCAGGAAAAAAAAGTTGAACGATGACAAATACGGCGTGTAACAAAAACCCTGTAGCCAGCCGAAATGAGGGCAAATAGCTAATCAATTGAAACAGTTCTGTGTTTATTCTGAAGTTTGAGTGAGAGTGTAGTAGGTACATGGGTTCCAGTGAGAACGATTTTAGTCCATAACGGAAACTAGACTACAATACCACGCGAGCGAGAGTGCCTCTTGCGTTCATTTAGTTCCCTTTTACGTCACCTTCAGAAGGGTATGGTTGTCTGTTTGTAATATTAAAATAACTGGTTTACTCTAGCCGCAATTACTAAGTGCATTTCGATGTGTACACGGTAAATATACCAAAACATTTTTTTTATAATGTGTGCTTTATTGGCCTTTGGGCTAATTTGGGCTGGCACTGGCAGATAGCAGATGTAACTTAGGCTACTTTTATTGACTCCCCACTGAGCCCATAGTCATTGAGTTTTCCACATTGTTAAATACCACACGAACGAACTCACGGTTAACAGCTAGTCTCTTAAAACATGAGATTTTTAGTAAAACACGCCAAAACTAATAATGTCGAAGGCTGAATTGAAGCAAGTTTCCCTCCAAAGAATGATGGATTGCGTCTGAGAAGCATCTTCGCGCTATTACATACTGATATTTGTAAAATATCCGACGTTCGACATTCTGACAGGCTGTATAAATCTTAGTTTTTTAGGGCAACGTGCGATGAAAGGGTCGTGTCTTGAGAAAATGTCGAATTTAATCAACAAAAAGTTATCGTCATTAACACGTGACTACTAGTTCTAATTACATGCACCACGCTAGCCAGACGGATTAAGCACAGGGTTTCGTGTCAAGTTTTCCATATATTGTGGCTAGGTTTTCAACCATGACATTGTATTTTGTCGGCTGTTACAACGCCCTCAGGACGGAATTGGGTGGTGGCACTATGTATTCTAAATCCGCAACCACAAGGAACACATTTAAAGGTTATTTAATGAAACACAAATGGTCGCGCAACGGTCGAAATTCGACCATAATTCTTAAATTTCTATTATTTCATAAAGTTTAATTCTTTAATAATAAACAAATGCGTGTGTGCGTGTGTCTAACACACGATAGTGTGTATATTGTTTTTTTTTGTTAATATAATGTATTTAGGCCTAATCAAAATAAAATTATTTGCATTCTGCACTCCTTCTGTATATAAACTTTGATGTGGGAATTTTAATACTTCGTCCGCGCAATTTTGGTAAAAGTCTATAAAAAGATTTTTCTTCACGTATTTATTTAAAGATGAAAAGAACTGTGCATCTGATAAGATTGAGCTCCTGAGCTGGATCGTTTAGTACCTATATTAAAATAAATAAGTTTTGTTTTATTAAGATTTAGATATAAAAATTACGTACTGAGAAGTTAAAAGATCATTATTTGTAATGATAAACTTACCCAACTTACTATACCTGCAAACCTAAAACATTGCCGACCACTAAAAAGGTCTGTTTCATCAAAATAAACATGAACTACTTCACTAACCTATTAGGGAAAGCTTTCAGTTAACAATGACGTCAATAAAAAGAAAATAACAGTCAAGGTTAGCTCGACTAGCAGACAATGGGACAAGAAATAAACGCCATAGACCATTCATAAACAAAGTTACGAAGGCCGCATTGGTTGGGGGGACTTTTTGCAGTTATAGGTACAATTAAGTTATAGATCATTATTCTTTATTGTAGAAGCAGTTTCTTTATGGTTTCATAAATATGGTATCTTTAAAATACCCTTGTTTTCTATTAGTTTTATTTTGGTTCTTTACAAACAGGACCTTATGCACTATAACCTGGGACAGGGACAGTTTATAAACATGAAATTCTCGAACACAGATGACAATCAGACTCGGAGCCTCTGGTTTACACGAAGACACTTGATCGACCCCGGAACCGAACCAGGGACCGTGATCAAAAGGCGGCTCATCTAACCCAAACCAACAAGGCGAGTATATCAGTTCATTTATTACTCATCATACATTTTGAAGAAACTTATTGGCTTCATGTATATTCGACTACAACTAGTACTCACCTAATAGGCGACCCACCGCTGAGTCGGCCCTCCTCCAGTTACATGGAGGGTCATTAGCCTAGAGTTGGGGGCCAGACGGGTTGGGACAGGGGTTCATATCTCGTAGATAGAGTGACCTCGTAGATAGAGTGACCCCGTAGATAGAGTGACCTCGTAGATAGTGACCTAGTCACTCACGAAGAGGAGACAGTTTAGTCGAGAGTACGAGTTCGGAGGAGGAACAACCTCCAGTCTGTGGCGGCAAGGATAGAGCTTTTTAGCAACGTACCCATGCCGCCACAAACAAAGGACACGATTAAGGAGCACCCCGGGGATGTTTAGTGGGTAGGCCCCCACTCTGGGGGAGAGTAACATAAAAACATCGTAATTTCAACCGAGAAGATGGATTCAAGTTGGCGGCATCGTGGAACCCCGTTATAAGCAAGTGTGTAGTTCGCGGTATAGGTACTAAGTTTTCAACCGATACAGTCAGTGTGGTGTGCCGTAGTGACAACCCTACGTGTGTGCAAAACCAAGTGAGGGTAGGAGACCAAAGTACCCTCACTTCCCACCGAAAAAACTTGCGGTCTGCAGTCAGCTCGCGACCACGGCCATTGTAACATGGTCGAAACGTCGAGCAAAAACAGGTATTAATTCTGTGCGCGATAAGTCCCGATAAGTTTTTAATTATAGAAGAGGGTGGTGACATTACGTATTCTAAATTCGTCACCACAGGAACTGTATATTGCATATTTACTACTACTCAGCCCATAAATTACCCACTGCTGAGTCAGGCCTCCTCCCATTACAGGGAGGGTCATTAGCCTACTGTGCCACGATGGCCTGACGGGATGGCACAGGGTTTCGTATCAAGTTTTCCTTCTCTTACGGCTAGGTTAGGCCTTGTCATTTCCTTTTGTCGGTTCTTACGACAACCTCAGGGTGGAATGGGGTGGTGAAACTATGTATTCTAAATTCGTCACAAAGCGGACTGTATATTGTATATTTAATTAAAGTTAATTAGCGCAACCTAAATTATATTTTCAGAATGACGCCCCAGCGGCCTCGATTGGGTGTTCATAAATATTGGACTCAATTTTCCAATACACAGGCTCAGCTAAATTGTTCCCGTGTCGTCGCGTCATCGCGCCAATAAAAAAAAAGCGCCATTGGCCACCGCGGGTTATTTTGTCCGTGAAAAATGTGAACTCAAAAACTGAACAATACACAATATACTGCGCACTATACTAAGCTAACTGCTCGTTCTTGCCAAGAGGAACAACGAAGTCTGATTAAGTGAATATACGTTATTTTTTAAAAACGTTCAATTTTCGATTGACGATAAATATTCAAATGATATACATACTTACGTAATTTGGTAACTTTTGCATTTCTTTAGTAGAATCTAAATATAACCTCGACCATAATGATGAAGCATCATGAACTAATTTATCATCATTGTTGCCTACAGGCAATGCAACCTTTTTATATTTACTGTATTCGAATAATAATCGGATATTTGAAAAAAAAATGGAATGTGACAGACGGGCTTTACTATTTATTTTACTATGACAATGTATTAAAAATGGGGACCACCCACCGAGTCTGAGATTAGCTCACTGTGCCACGTGTTGCTGCCCTATTAGTCAAGTTGCACTTGTTACAACACCCTCTGGATAGTAAGGGTTGTGGTATATTAAAGACTAGCAGCCCGCCCCGACATTGCACTGGTATTCAACAAAAAATCTGTTATAGTTAGACATATATCTGTATAAATTATAGCCATGTGTTATTATGTTGTGTGTTTCATCAAAATCTATTCAGTAGTCTTCGTGTGAAAGAGTAGCAAACGTATATTCTTACAAACTTTCACGTTTATAATATTACTAGCGACCCGCCCCGGCTTCGCACGGGTGCAATGATGAAGATCTAAATTATCAGTGTTTCTCTACATGTATTATACATATAAACCTTCCTGTTGAATCACTCTATCTATTAAAAAAACCGCTTCAAAATCCGTTGCTTAGTTTTAAAGATTTAAGCATACTTAGGGACGGATAGACGACAGCGACTTTGTTTTATAAAATGTAGTGATAGTGAAGCAGGAAGTAGGATTTCCCTTTGGAATATCCCTTGGTAATATTTCTGTTACATTCTATAGATAGCTGGCAACTCCAAGACTGACGGTTTCATCGTCTAGCTCTATCTTAGCTACAAAGTTAGGCCAAATCCGACACTAAGTCACTGAAAGCTTAGGTATTGCCACACACTCGAGAAGGATTAGTGTCGCCTAGTCCTAGCCGGAAGCTATGCGGTTAGGTAAATAACGTATACAATGTTGCACTGTCTTTCATGATGTGTTATCATAAAAGTGTTAGTGTGACATCTTTCAAAGATAACAGACAGATAAATTATGTACATGTACCCAAACTAGTGACATTGCCGATATAGTGTAACTAGTCAGTGTCATTATTTGTCAGATTAGCTCTTTACAACCCCATGTCTATACCGTGTTGTTTTTGTGTTGTGATTTAAAGGTTGTAAAAAAACCTTATAACCATAGCGAAAGGATCTATAATTTGGTACTAGTGATATAAATGAAAATTTTCAGTAAAATTAAACAAGCTTAGGCTAAGTATAGAAGAAATTGCCTAGTGCGATAAGACCGCCTATTGTACATTTCTTTTTTGTAGTTTTCTGATGCCATGTTAACCTTTTATATATTACTGGTGTACAATAAAGAGGATTTAGGTTATTCAATTTTTTTTTTCTTAACATTGAGGTCATTTGGGAATGATAGTGCTACAGCACATCGTGCATCCGAGAAAAGGAAACGGATCACATAAGAAACATGATGCTACTCGGATTATTAAGCTTGTAAGATAGTATTAACCATGGCTAATTTGTAAATGTATAGTTGAACACATGTTCTATAGAATATACTTAAACAGAAACATTTTAGATATGTTACAGCTACTTTTAAATGTATTAATTTTTATTTTATTTTGTTATAACCGGTATATTTGTACATAAGATTTTCTAAAAGAAAACAATTGAACATCAATTTCCCCGCATCTGAGTGACACGAAAATGCATATATGTATGTATACGTACGTTACCAACGATGTCTTACTGCTGCAACCCTTGCACTCCGAATTTTAACATGACGAGTAACTTACCTGAAACAAAACACAATAAAATCATTAGTCGTCATCATACTTTTTGATCGATTTCAAAATTCTCAATTGCACTGTTATTTTGTATGTGTGTTACCGCATAACACCGTAATTTATAAGGCTTTTTTTATACTAAAAAGCGTAAAATAACCTTTGTTAATAGGTACATCATCATCTTAGGCCTTACAGCCCAGGGTGGGCCTTAGCCTGGTCCAGTATGTTCTTCCAGACCGATCTGTCCATGGCTTTCTCCTTCCAGCTTCTGACACCAATCACTTTGAGGTCCTGTTCGACGCCATCTAACCATCTGAGCTTGGGCCTGCCACGACTTCTGCGGCCATCCGGTTTGCCGTATAGTAATTGTTTCGGCATTCTAGTCTCGCCCATCCTAACAATATGTCCTGCCCATCTTAGGCGGCCAATTTTTATGGTTTTTATAATATTGGGCTCTCTATAAAGTTGGTATAACTCATGGTTATAGCGCGTCCTCCATATGTTGTTGTTAATAGGTACACCCTGCATATAATTTTTGAATCTACAACACTTCAATTTATAAATAAAAAGCGAAACTAATAAGTCTACGATGTTTCGCCATCATAAAGTGCACTGGCTCACCATTGCAATCGGAGACTTGCAACTGTTGAATGATATTTCAAAAGTTCTGGTGCAGAGTACAAGCTGCAAATAAGTGTTCACAACTTTTCCCGGCCGAGGCTGGCTTCAATAATTCTGGAAATTATTCTAGCAAACTTGATACTTAAAAGTAGCGCCATAAAAAATGGTATGTATAACAGTCTCATGTCATGTATAATGTTCTATATAATTAATAAACATATTCATAATAATCCAGTGATGACATATGGAACTGAGACGTGGTCGCTCACTATGGGCTCCATCAGAAGGCTCAAAGTCACCCAAAGGGCAATGGAGAGGGCTATGCTCGGAGTTTCCCTGCGAGATCGAATCAGAAATGAGGAGATACGCAGGAAAACCAGGGTCACCGACATAGCCCACCGGATTGTCAAACTTAAGTGGCAGTGGGCAGGGCACATAGCTCGCAGGACCGACGTCCGATGGGGCAGAAAAGTCCTCGAGTGGCGACCGCGTTCCGGAAGGCGCAGTGCTGGTAGGCCTCCCACACGGTGGACCGACGACCTGGTTAAGATCGCCGGAAAGCAGTGGATGCGGGCGGCCCAGGACCGGCCTTTGTGGAAATCCTTGGGGGAGGCCTATGTCCAGCAGTGGACGTCTTTTGGCTGAAATGATGATGATGAATAAACATAATTTTAAAATTATGAGTTCATTGGTTAGTATAAAAGCGTCTTACTTTTTTTTGGTGTACAGACCAAAAAAAAAGTAAGACAGTACCAAACGCCACCGCACCGTTTCTTTAGAGTTAGCCTACATAACACCAATTAGTAATGATGATCATAGGTTTGTTACATTCACAAAAATGCTTCAAAAGAAACACTTAATCGCTCTTCAAATCCGCTTTTTCTTCTTCTCGTTATAAAATTCCAGCATAATAATAACGCGGTGTAAAATATCACAAGGCAAACGGTGAAAAGCCAGAGGAAATTCATTGGAGCGAGCGTTGTGCGGTTGTTTTCATAGACCGGGAGTCGGTGGTATGATTGGATGTGGCTTTAGTGCTAGAGGGCGGTGCGACGAAATAAAGATCTTAGGTTTCATCATTGGCTGATTAGCCACATAGCGAGAGTAGCAAATAAGCAGACCCGCGCATTTGGGGTATATTGAAACGTTCAAATAATGTTTGAATATATGTAATATTCAAACATTTTACAAGATTCAGTCGTAGAGTAAAAAAAAGTTCAACGACAATTTTAAAAGAAATCATATTTCTGTAGGCGGGTTGTAAAGACTTAAAATACATAGTGCCACCACCACATTCCACCATATGGGTGTCGTAAGAGCCGAGACAGAAGGAAATGACAAGGACGGTAACCTAGATCTAGGAAGAGAAAAAAACTTCATACAAAACCCTGTGCCACTCCATCTAGCCAGCGTGGTACAGTTGGCTTACCATTACCCTCCACTCCATGCAACTGGAGGAGGTCCAACTCAGTAGTGGCTCAATTATGGGCTGAATAGTACTATTAGTAGTAGTAGTAGTATAATAGTAGTGGATTTATGGATTTGCATCTGTAAGTTACATGTTATTAATTGTTTAAAATCAACAACAAAAGGAAGTGTCATTAGTTTGAGGTGTCACTGGCACCAAAACTCAGGAAGAGGCATAGATTTTTTTAATTTTTTTTATAGGTACGTTGAATCACTACGTGTCTATAAAAAGCAAGATACCATGTTTTCTAATTATGACGGTTTATTAGAGGAGGATTATAAAGTCGCTCCCACTGCGACCGTACCTCGCATCTGAGACGGGCGTACCGTCGCCAATGGCAGCTGCATTTGCATAATAATGTCCGCTGCAATCCCTCGGCTACTTAATGAAAACGGTTACAAGCGTCTCCTTACCCACCGCGGTTCTGGGAAACAGTCACTACTTACTATGTCAATAGTATACGTAGTAATACCCCGATACGGTTTTCATTCGAGGTAGATTCCTTGTAATCTGAAGCATGCGATACAATGCTGCTTTGGTCTGGGGTTTGGACGCTTTGCCAGTGGTTTGCGAGTCCTGGATTCGATTGCGGCTCATTAGTTCGTTTCAACCCTTAAATGACCCACTATTGAGTCAGGCCTCCTACAAATACATGGGTGGGAATCAGCCTAACGTTCCAAGTTGGCAAGATGGGATGGCATAGAGTTTGTGGGTCTGGTTAATGCTTACCTTAAGTCGTCTCTTACGACACCGTCATGTAGGTATAAGTTGCTGACATTATGTATTGTAAATCCGCCACCATAAGACAGATTTTTTTCGAAACACGTATTCTATTTTGATCTAACCAACGTCTAACCAAAAACACCAAAACACAACACTAATCCCCAACCACAAGCTTTCCAATCCAAAAGTATGTCACAGGGATCATTAATATTCCATGAGGGTTAACCTTCGGATGTCGCTGGCGGTCGCAAAGACCCCGGGTCGCATTTACGAGCTCATTAGGCAATACTACTGCGCACCTGGGTGCCCCATCTCTGAATATTGCAGACATGGGTACACCAGGTTTAAAATTTTAGCCTCTTGCATGGGTGATTCGTTATCCCTATGAACCTTGAACTTTTTTTATCACATGTACGAATACATTGAACTATTTTCAAGTCACAGAAAACACTAGATTACATTCGTCTTTATTAGAACATCAAAAGGTTTTTCTTAACATACATAAAGTCACGCCCTTTTCTCGCAGGGGTAGGCAGAGATCACATCCTTCCACTTGCTACGATCCTGGCTCACAACTTTCGCTTCTTCCACTTACATCAACCTCTTCATGCATGCTCGTCAGTTTAGGGTGCTTCTGACCTGACTTTTCTTTAGGACATCACCTATTTGGTCATGGAATGTCCTTCTTGGCCTGCCTCTTCCAACGTTCCCATTCACACTCCCGCTATATATTTCTTTTGGAAGTCTACTTCACTCATCCTCTCGATATGATCATCGTAGCATACCTTTCTCAATTAAAATGCACTATTTTTCGCCTTTATCCGTAACGGCTTATCATGACGCGGGCGTCTGCCCACCAGTACCTTCATTCTACTACTACTTGACCGATATCTGACCTTTTTTCGCTCTTACGACACCCTTAGGATGGAATAGAGGCGTATTTTAAATACGTCACCGCAAGAAAAGAAACCTAAATTCGAGTTAATCATAATTCGCAGGCGGATAATTACACCCATGTTCTTTGTTCAACAATATTAATTACTTTAAAAGGTTTCATGTGTCCGAATGCATGCACAATAAACAATTAAGTTTAATTACGACAATAATGGCGATTCGGGGAGGCTCTGCTTATTAGGATAAAGAGGTAATGTTGGGATTAACCTAATTAGTCGACATTACTTTTGTCTTTCATAAAATATTTCAAAATTTGGTGAATGTTTTAGCAAATCTTTTCCTTAAACCGTCGCCTATTTGAGGTGAAATTAACCTATAACGGACCGTGTAAAACCCCAGGAATATAATAATTGAATGAAAAAAACAAACAGGTTAATTCACGGTATTAAAATGGCGCCAAAAGGTACAATAAAAAAATAACAATCTTGCTTCTGCTTTTCGATGGATGGATACTACGGGGTACACGTTCGCGTTCGAAATATGAAAATGAATAACTTGTTGTGTGAGTATTCCGTGTGGTGACGGATTAAGTATCGCCACTCTATTACACATCAGGAGGGTGTTTGTAAGCGCTGACAAAAGGGAAATGATAAGGCTGAAAATTTAGCCGCACGAGAAGGAAAACTCAACTTAGCTTCCATGTAGTAGGAGGAGGCCCGACTTAGCAGTGGGTTATTATCGGCTGAGGAGAGAGAGAGTGAGAGAGAGACGTCTTGCTGTTGTAAAATTCAAACATAAACCCTGTGAAAAGTGTAAACATGCGCTGACAGTCGATAAAAAAGTAGAATAGACTAGAAAAATGGTGGTGGTATTAGGCTGCGGTATACTGTTAGATGAAGGTCCCAGTCAGCGCCAGCTCCAATGAACAAGTATATCGGTGTATAACGAGTACATACTAATAAAAACTATGAAACTTTTTGTACAACGCGGAACATCGTTCAGTACTTTGTTTTCGTACAACGCGGAACATCGTTCAGTACTTTGTTTTCGTACAACGCGGAACATCGTTCAGTACTTCGTTAACTGCATTCGTCGCTTTCAGAAAGACAGACAGTGACAGCAGGTCATAGGACGGAATATAAATTCACGTAAAAGTACCACACAGCCCTATAGTTGAGTAACTTTTACTACAGACATTTCAATAGGAATAACTAAGTATGAAGATTGAATAGCGAAATATCAGGAGCACTTGGCAAATGATATGTAGCGAAACGAGAATGAGTGAATGAACTTCAATTGGAATATTTTGAATTCTGATACGTATACAAGGCCATCAATGAAATGAAAATTTTAAAAATATGTGCTTTGGGAATTTTCATCGCTACAAACCTAATTTGAAACTCGTGGTAAGCCTAGTCTGTAACGATGGGTAAAGAATATATAGCGCCCCCGAGTAACTGTAATATTTTTAACGAAATACTAACCATGTTACCGCTTATACCGTCTCGTCAGTATGTCACTGAAAATTGCATAAAAACAGGTCTAGCCGTTTCGGGAAACAAAGAGACAGCTATTCATTTCATTGAAATTTTGGAGTGCGATTTAAAAGCCATTGCGCCAACAAAAACAGACAGACAGTTCTCAGTTACATCTAGTGTACCACATAAACAATCACGCAGGTGGCTGTCAAATGCAGGTTTTTGTTTTAATTCCAGAACTTTCGCCGACGATGCGCACTTGACGCTATTTTTTATTCTTTTCGAGGTTTCGAGTGCAATGTCCGTGCTCGGATATTTGCGAAAGCGTGATTTATATTTCCAAGCTTTTCATTCGGGATTGTGTTGGATGGAATCATTTCACCTAACAAAAAGCACGGGCGGCGAAGTCTGAAGGCTTTGTCCGCGTCGTGTTGGTAACAGAATGATTTTGGTAAATGAATTTGTGTTTGAGGATTATTCGTTCCATTTTTAAATAGGCTTTTTTTCTGTTTTATAATAATTGCCAGCAATATCTGAGCTAGAATTATAAATTTCGAATATAAACTGCATAAACCGTTTATAGCTTCCGAGAAATTGGCTATATTAAAATACGACTTTCTACGCAATTTTATAGAATGGAAACATTTTTTCTGACATAACCAATCTAGTTTATAAAAAAATATGAAATATTTGTTTGTTTCAATACATTTTGGAGTTTCATCATTATTTTAACCTATGAATGACTGTGTTGAGTCGGGGATGTATCAAAGTGTTCCTTCTCTTGTGGCTAATTTGTCTCCATTTTGCGTTCCTTTAGTCGCCTCCTTCGTCACCCTCAGGATGGTATGGGTTGGTGACATTGTGTATTCTAAATACATTCTCTAAATACTTCAACTCTCAGACAGTTTCTCATTAAACCGTATCAAACATTCAGACGGAGCAAGGAATTCATTGTCACTAAAGGGCGCGATTTTCAGTGAAGAGTTCAGATTAAATGTAAATATCGATTTGCGCTTACAAAGGCAACCTTTTCTTATTTACTGACGGAAACCTGTCTACTCCATGGGGCTCAGAGATCATGACAATCTGACTGTAAGACAACTTAAACAAGAAGTTTTATCAAAGACCAACGAGACATACTCGTAGCACCGAATATGTTACGAGAAGTAAGCAAAAGACAACAACTTTATGTACACAATAAAATATTTATACTAAATATTAGCTGGCTCTGTGGATACGTCAATATCCATTTATCTAAATAATGATAGGTTCGGAAGCACCACACAATAATACACGAATCTGGTTTAGAAAAATAACAATTTCTCCCTCAGAATTAAATGCATAAAATAATTTTAACATGGGACCGTACTTCGTCCGTGTGGTGACGGATTTAGAATACATAGTGTCACCACCCGATTGCATCCTGAGGGTGTCGTAAGAGCCGCCAGAAGGAAATGACAAGGCCGAAAGCTGCTGAGAAGGAAAGATTGATACGAAACTCCGTGCCAACCCGTTTAGCCGGCGTGGCACAGTCGGCTCATTAATCATTAGTGTCAATAGTGGGTCATTCAGATTCAATAGTGGGTCATTTACGGGCTCAGTAGTAGTAGACATAAGAAATGCATATTTTAAGTAAAATCAAGCTTAAGGTAAGTCAAGAAGAAATCGCCTAGTGCGATAAGACCGCCCATTCTATATTTCTCTCTCGGTTACCTCACTTTGGGTGGCTAAAGGGTTTTTGTTACACTCCGTATACGCATACAAAATGAAATCACGTCTCCATCTAGTCTTTCCATTAGTTTATATATATATATATATATTTATATATATATATATATTTATATATATATATATATATATATTTATATATATATATATATATATATTTATATATATATATCTACTACTACTCTGCCCATAGTCCTTCTCCGGTTAGATAAGAAGCAAAGTCTACTATGCTACGCTGGCCAGTCGAGTCGGCACAGGGTTTCGTATCATGTTTTCCTTTTGTGGCTCTTACAACATCGTCAGGTTGGAATAGGGTGGTGATACTATGTATTCTAAATCTGTCATAGTGTATATAGTAAACAAGCCACCCGCCCCGGCTTCGCACGGTTGCAATTATATTATACCTATGAACCTTCCTCTTGAATTACTCTATCTATTAAAAAAAAACGCTTCAAAATCCGTTGCGTTGTTTTATAGATTTATGCATACATAGGGACGGACAGAAGAATGCGACTTTGTTTTATACTATGTAGTGATAGTGATAGTGATAGTGAAGATAAATAAATACTCGAAAACAATCCATGCCTACGAAAAAACTAAATGCGACTCCATACCTCTTAGCCTCTGGGGCAAACAGATCGATGCAAAAGCATAACATTTATCACTCGCACTCAAATATTTCATCGTTACAACTCCCAATAACATTTTATTCCGCACTCCAGAGACGGCGGAGCCCCAGATTTTATGTGGGAAAGGTTTTAGAACTGGCGACAGGATATTGCTGTGATAGAGCTCTTGAGAGAGCCCTGGGGGGTGATCGCTCGTCGTGTCTCTATCTGTCACCAAATAATGGATTACTAGCTTTAACGTCGTGAGAGTTAAAGTTCGTATAATGAAGTGAGTTGCTGCGTCTATGCTGATGCGAGCGTTGGGAAAGTCAATGCATTGGAAGCTATTTATCCTACTAAACTACGTTGTTCAGAGGGGTTTACGCAAACCTCTGTAGCCCCATTGGGATCAAGTGGGGCGACTTACCGCTTGGGTATTAGTGGGTGGTTAGGCTACATAATGTCTGTAATAAATGTAATTAATTGAATTTATAAATTGTCAGCTGTGAAGAACCAATAAATAAATAAATAAAATAAATGTTCTTTCAAGCAGTTCTTCAAAAAAAAGAAATCCTGTTAAAGTCTGAAGAAAATGGACAAGGTTGTGTCTACTGCGGCGCAAGAGGTTAATTTCCCACATGTATTTGGAGGCGGCCCGTCTCAGCAGTAGGTCTGTTATCGGCTGAGATTGTTGTGATGAAGTTGCTTTTTCCAAATGGGTTATGTAAATGTAATCCTTCTTGGAATGAGCATGTCTTCCTGTCAAGAACCCCTGGGACCCGCATCCATCAAAACGAACACGAATATACAGGGTGTAATAAATAGTCTATAGCCATAACGTAAGTAGGTACTACTGGTAAAAATACCGCCAAATCAGGCTACCCGAGCCGAACGAAATTGGGAAAAAGAATAAAAAGGAACATAAACACGAACATTGTACAGTACAAATGGCAGTCATATTGCTAAAAGCAATTTCTTTCAGACAACTGTTGGATAGACTTGGCTGGAACAAGAAACCAATATGTGAAGTGTACATATTCTAAACTAATATAGATTATAACAAGAAAACTTTTAAGTACATATAAAGAATTAAACATATTAAGTACGAGTTTAACGGGAAGTCAAGTCCTTCGCCATACTTTTGAAGTTCGTCAGGCATGGAGCATACCTAACCGACAATAGCAAAGCATTCCACAGAAGCACAGCTTGAATAGTAAAAGATTTATCGTAAAATCGCGTGGAATCAAAAACCCTTACCAACATTGCGATCAACCCATACCACCCTAAAGGGTGTCCTACGGGGCGACTAAAGGAACGCAAGAGGCAGCTTCACCTAGCGGCAAAAGAAGGAAAACTTCATACGAAACCCTGTACCAATCCACGTCAGCGTGGCACAGAAGGCTAATTTCTGTCCATGCATTTGGAGTATGTATATGTAATACGTATATGAAAGGCTATAATATATCTAATAGTGGTATTTACGTAACGGAGGCGCGCGTCGCTCCACGCCCACGCTACGGGAGCCATACTCTAAGACCAACCTTAACATGTTTGCCCCCTTGTCACGTGCCATAAGACTACTAAATATTATTTCAGAGGAGGTTGATATATTTCACTGTAGCCTGATAAAGTTCACAGGAGTAGCACTGCAGTGTATTGAAAGACTGGGATGATTATTTTATTTTTAACTAGTGGCCCGCTCCGGCTTCGCCCGTGCAAAGCGGGGGTGTATTATACATATAAACCTTCCTCGTGAACCACTCTATCTAATAAAAAAAACCGCTTCAAAATCCGTTGCGTAGTTTTAAAGATTTAAGCATACATAGGGACGGACAGAAAACATCGACTTTGTTTTATACTATGTAGTGATTGTACTTAAGTGTTTTAATTTTAGGTATTTCAAATGTATTTTTAAGTGTGTTTTTTTAATTTAGTAGTGTATCAATTATTTGTACTGTAGTAGTAACATCGCATTGGCGCTATAGCTGTTAAGGTGTTATTTACGTAATTATAAATAAATTGTTCACGCAGACAAGGCGTGAATCATAGTCCGCGCACCGAGAGACGCGCGGAGGGCGTCGCGTCACCAAGGCGGGGGGCCAGCTGCCCGCGACCTCTCCACCACTCCATCACCGACCACGGCCGACGACGCGCGCGCACACTTGTTGTACATAGTCTTTCAATATTGTACTGTTCTCTTTGAACCACATTATAAGTGTTTACAGTCCACTTGACTTATTTATTTATAGACCTTTAGTTAGGTCCCGAACAGTTTTGGTCCTTCTTCGCCTACATTTTTAAATCCGCGTAACGTATTTCGGCGAACAAAGAAAACGTTCGTGCGGTGGCAGTACGACGCGACGTTGGTGGACATTGATACGACAAGTCTTTAAAAGCGCCGTGTCACTACAAGTGGCATTCAATAGAAGAGAAGTTTGGAGTTGGGGTCGTCAAGAAAAACGATAACGAGGAGAGGACGTCTACAAGTTCCCGAGGTCTACACGTCGACGGTGGTCAAGTCTCGACTACGTTGGTCGAACCCGCCGAGACACCTATTTGCTTCGTGGGAATCAACACAGTCCGCCTTGTGGATAAAGATAAGCATATTTGTGTATCGTTCCAAATTCCTTTCCATAAAATTTCAATTACAAATTCAAATTTCAAAATTTTCCGTTGCAACCGTTTTTCAGTTCAGTTTCGAATTTGAGGCACCAAGTGATTATTTACATTGGTTTAAAGTATATTCACAATATTAACGTGCATTCATTAGCTTAGCGCTGCATGGAACCGGTTTCTTATCGGTACACCGCCGGTTGGCAAGTTCTTTGTTAACGAGCGAGCTAACGGTCACAAGTCTATTCATTATAAAACATCTGTTTGCTGTCATTAGTCATAATATTCATTTGCTAATTGCATTATCTTTTGTTCTTTAAGCGTAAAATCTATTGCATTTTTTTTTTTTTTAAATCACCGTCTTATAATGGCTAATGAGGATTTATTAGTGAGAAAACGCAGTGCTATGAAAGCCAAGCTTACGAATTTCTGCAATTATGTTAACGTGCTTATGAGTTGCGAATCAATAACCAGCTTGCAGCGCATTGAGCTGGAGGGTCGCCTTCGTAAATTTGATGCTCTATACGATGAATTTGATCATTTGCAGTTGGAGATCGAGGTGCTCTTGGATAAGCCAGACGAGGCGTACGGGGAACGTGCCAAGTTTGAGGAGCGGTACCACGCAGTGGCAGCTCTGGCACGCAGTTTGCTAATCAGCGCTGATGCCGGCGTTGACGGTGGGTCTGTAGCGGGCTCAGCAGATAAGAACTCAGGTGCATCGCTCCGTCATAATTTTGTACGCTTACCTAAAATTAATTTGCCTACTTTCGATGGTAGTTATCAATGTTGGCTAGAGTATAGAGATACTTATTTGTCGCTTATCCATAGTAGTAGTGCAATCGATGACATTAGCAAATTCCATTACCTGCGTGCATCGCTCAAGGGTGATGCTCAGCAAGTAATAAAAAATATAGATTTTAAAAGCGAGCATTATCAATTGGCGTGGAGTTTGCTATGTGAGCGATATGACAACAGCAGGCTTTTAGTTAAAAACCATGTGCAGGCTTTGTTCAATACTCCAGCAGTTAGTAAAGAGTCCTGTGTAGCCTTACGTCAATTTGTAGACAACATTAACAAACAAATTAGAGCTTTGAAAACGCTGAACGAGCCCACTGACCAGTGGAGTACAATGATTGTAATTATGATGAGTAGTCGACTGGACAAAGTAACTAACAGAGACTGGGAAGAGTACAGCAATACCTTACCCAAATCTCCTACCTTGTCAGAATTTTGTTCATACATTGGTAGAAGGGCTGATTTATTAGAGACAGTAGAACATGGCAAATCAACAGAAGAAAAATTTGACGGTAGCACAAACAGTCACGCATTATATACACAGAAAACAAAAAGCGAGAATTTAAATAAAAATAAATCTAGTATTAAAAAAGAATTTAAATGTCCGTTGTGCAAAAGAGATCATTTCATGTTTGTGTGTGATGAGTTTCGTAAATTGTCAGTAGAAAATCGGTTAGCAAAGGTGAAGGAGCTTAATGTGTGCTTTAATTGTTTACGTCCAGGGCATTCAAGTAAACGTTGTAAATTGTCCCATTGTAAATACTGTAACCGCAGACATAACACGCTTTTACACGTAGAACAGTCTAATTCAACTATACAAGATCCAATGCCTAGTAGTGTTGTCTTACCTAGTTTACTGAGTAATGACACTTCTGGAAGTGCACATTTACAAAATGGCACGTCGGAAAGCGTTGTTATGTCAAGTGACACTGCAGCTACTACTCGTTCTGTTTTACTTTCCACAGCTCTGGTGACAGTGGTCAGCAACCGAGGTGAGAAGTTCGATGCCAGGATCCTGCTTGATAACGGTAGCACAGCCAATTTTATCACTGAAACACTGTGTCACAAGTTGGGATTGCCTAGACGTAGCACTAACTCCACAATATCAGGTATAAATAAGCAAATATCTAATAGCACACAGTCTTGTAGGTTTACAATTCAGGCTCGGAATGGTGCCTATAGGGAATCTATTACTTGCATCATATTGCCTGAAATCACTAGGATGTTGCCGTCTACAGCTGTAGATATAGGCAACATCAACATTCCAGCAGACATTCAATTAGCTGATCCGTCATTCCATATTCCTTCTGTCATCGACATACTTGTTGGAGCGGAAGTGTTTTGGAATGTCTTAGGTTCCTCATCTATTAGTTTAGGTAGGAACAAACCCAAACTCCACGCAACTAAATTCGGATGGGTAGTCTCCGGTCCAGTTCCATTGCGTTCTATTTCTAATAACCAGGCACATTTTTGCAATGTTTCCGGTCGGCGAACAGGGAAGGTTCAGTCAAGGTACAACTCCTTGCATCGAAGCACCAATAAAGCCCACGACCATTCCACGTCTCGAGCTTTGTGGGGCGTTGCTAGGCGCAAGGCTGTGTGCTAAGGTGCAGAGTTCTATTACTTTGCCTGTAACTAGATGCCGGTTTTGGTGCGATTCAACCATAGTGTTGAGTTGGCTAGCTATTTCACCGAGTCTATTAAAACCTTTCGTGCGCAATCGCGTCAATGAGATACAAGAGAATACTGCAAATTATAAGTGGAGTTACGTGCCGTCTAAGGTCAATCCGGCAGATCTTGTTTCTCGTGGGCTGAAGGCTGACCTTATCAGCGAGTGTTCTTTATGGTGGTCAGGCCCACAGTTCTTGTTAAATGACGAAATAGACTGGCCAGCTATGCCCAACAAAAGTGTGAAACAGGATTTACCAGAAGTCATTACATCTAACTTCACAGATCACTCGTTTCTCACAGATTCACAAAATCACCTACATTCCACACACACAGATGCATCATTCATTCATACATTACTTCATAAACATTCAAGCATAAGTCATTTGCAGAGAGTGGTAGCCTACATATTTAGATTTGGTTATAATTTGAAAAATAAAACTAAATTACAAAATGCACTTTCAAGTCAAGAACTACAAGACTCTTTGAATTTCATTTTACGGCAAGCTCAAATGGAAATGTTCTCCAAGGAATATGGTATTCTTAAGGCTAGTAAGACTTTGCCTCGTAAAAATAGACTGATATCTTTGAGTCCCTTTGTTGATAAAGATGGTCTCATTCGTGTAGGCGGGAGACTTGACAATTCGCCTTACGATTACAATATCAAGCATCCAATTTTACTATGTTCTAAACATCATGTCACTAAATTAATTTTCCATAAATATCATAATGATTTATTACACGCTGGCCCTCAGTTATTGATAGCAAACATACGACAAATGTATTGGCCTCTTGGTGGCAGAAATCTGTCCAAATCTACTGTGAAACACTGTATTAAATGTTTTAAATACAAGTGTCAAAATGTTCAACCTGTCATGGGACAATTGCCTGTTAATAGAACTCACTTAGAGTTCCCATATTTAAATTGCAGTGTCGATTATGCCGGGCCAATATTGATAGCGGATCGAAGGGGGCGAGGGTGTAAGCTCATAAAGGCGTATCTGTGCATCTTTGTCTGTCTTGCTGTTAAAGCTGTCCATATCGAGCTCGTTACAGACCTTACTAAGGAGGGCTATATGGCTGCTTTGAACCGTTTCGTTGCTCGTCGAGGCAAACCCAAGAGCATCTTGTCGGATAATGGCACTAATTTTATAGGCACTTGTAATGAACTGCAACAATTCTTACAAGACTCAAATATTTCGTATGAAGTTGCACAAAGGGGCATTGAATTTACCTTTGCCCCTCCTTACTCTCCACATTTTAACGGCGTTGCTGAAGCCGCCGTTCGCTCTACTAAACATCACCTGAAAAGACTATTACAGCTAACACATTTCACGTACGAGGAAATGGTCACTTGTTTGACTCAAATAGAAGCTGTTCTTAACTCACGTCCTCTCACACCACTTTCCTCTGATCCTCTAGATTTTACTGCCCTTACTCCTTCACATTTTTTGATTGGACGATCACTTATGGCTGTTCCGCATCCACAGGTGTCTGACATAAACATTGGCCGCTTGGAGCGCTATCACAGAGTGGAGCATATAAAGCAGCATTTTTGGAAACGCTTCCACTTAGAATATATCTCTCTGCTCCAGCAAAGGACTAAGTGGACGTCATCGACAGGACAACTGGCAGAAGGAACGTTAGTTCTCATCAAGGAGAGAGGACAACCGCCACTGCTGTGGCCACTGGGACGTGTCACAAAGGTCTTCCCAGGAAACGACGGAATAACGCGTGTGGCCGAGCTGAAGACAAAGAAGGGGACAGTTCTTCGCTCCTTTAATAATATTTGTCCACTTCCTTTAGATTGAATGCTTCAACCCGGGCAGGATGTTCACGCAGACAAGGCGTGAATCATAGTCCGCGCACCGAGAGACGCGCGGAGGGCGTCGCGTCACCAAGGCGGGGGGCCAGCTGCCCGCGACCTCTCCACCACTCCATCACCGACCACGGCCGACGACGCGCGCGCACACTTGTTGTACATAGTCTTTCAATATTGTACTGTTCTCTTTGAACCACATTATAAGTGTTTACAGTCCACTTGACTTATTTATTTATAGACCTTTAGTTAGGTCCCGAACATAAATAAATAAACTTCTTCTGCTTAAAATGCATGGGAATTTGTGTAACATAGTATTCAGTTTAGAACAGTTACATAATATACAAGTTTAGCCAAAAAACATGTGAAATTTATTGTACGAATGAATATACCCCTTGTGTGTTTGATTGAGTGATGGAACAGCGGACGCAAAGTTTACGCAGATCAATCTTACAACATCGATGTGGGAACTTTTGCTTACTAAGTTTTCGTTCGAAGCTTTGTGTATGCAGAAACCAAACATTGTGTTAGAACTATACAATTATATGAATAATAAGCCTAATTTATTAGTAACGCGGAGGCAGTTTACATACATGTAATTCACAAACACAAATCACACCCGGACTCGGAGCAAGTGCCTCTGGTTTGCACAAAGACACCTGCCCGGGAATTCTGGGCCCGTGATCCGAAACCGTTTCTTCTGAATAGAATTAAATAAAGGGTTAGTCTAGATGGGCCCGCCTTTGGATCAACGGGTCCCGGGTTCGATTCCTGGGTCGGGCAAGTGTCTGTGTCTAAACCAGTCTCTGGTTTGCTTGCTCTGAGTCTGGGTGTCATTTGTGCTCGTAAATTATATGTCTGTAAACTGCCCCCGCGATACAGGTTATATGTAGTGCATGGGTTACGTTTCTATTAAAAAAAAACTAAAAAAAACGCTTTTGTTATTATTCTATACTAGCTGATCCCGCTAACGTTGTTTTGCCAAATAATTAAATCACCATAGCCGCCCCTTTGTTGGAATATCGTAAAATACGTTCTTAACTGACCGTTATATCGTCGTATAGTTTCAGAGATATCGTGATGAGACAATCTATCTATAGAACGGCTCCTATATATATAAATATTGGCCGATGGGCGTGTCAATTAGAGCAGTTTATCCGCTATGCTCTTAAAAATACCTCATACAACAATTATATTTTTATTGTCATGATATCTGCATTGTACTCTCTTCGAGTCTCTATCTGAGGGAAAGGTCAACATATGCAGTGTAAGCAATAGTGGTATATACGATCAGTATACGTATCATTGGTAGGGGTTGGTAGGCAAACATCATGAATCACTCACGCCCGGTTCCGGATGTCCGGAACTCCGGATGTTGGTCGATCAGGGCCCGTCTCTTCACACTTTACAGTGTAGCGTTTTCAGGTTACCGTTCAATTTTCTTGGCAGCAGTTTTTAGTTATTGCGAAATATGTGTATTGACTATTATAAGGTAAAGATTGGTATCACCATCATTATCGTAAACCAAAACAGTTTACTGATACTTCTACTACAGAGCCCATACATACAGAGCCCATACAGGATTTCTTTATTTCTGTTTCTTTCAGGACCTGGAGAAATAAAGAAATCCGCAGAAGATCCAGAGCGACCGATGTAGCTTGAAGGGTTGCAGAGTTGAAATGGCAGTGGCAGGCCACTTGCCCGAAAAACGGATGGGCGTTTGAACAAAACAAACCAAAACTAGGTGGGTGGAAGAAATTGTAAAGTTCGCTGGGGAGATCGATGGGGGAGGCCTGCGTTCAGCAGTGGATGTCTGTAGCTGATAAATGGAAAGCATATACTTAGTATACACTAGTAATGTATAACACTATAATTGTAATTACAATCAGTAATATTTTATATACAAAGTTAAAGTAATGTAAAAAATACGCTATTTTTCTGCTGTTATGGAATTACAAAATGGATATCGACTCTATGGTGGTTACTAAGGTTCATTGTCGCAACTAAAACGATTGCAACAAAATAGTTGCTGAGTCATGTAGCTCATTCATAGTAGGCGCCCAGGATTGCACTAAAATCTTCCTTTTTTTTTTACGGAATTCATTCCCTAAAATGCAGGTAGGAGCATTCTTGGGAATACCAAGGACTTTTCAACGCCAGTAATTTTCATGGCTCCTTTGGCATTTTATCATGCCTTAAAGAATCCCAGTTACGGTAGGGTTGTGAACATGGGCGGGTGGAAGGGGAAGTCACAGAGGCTACTGGTAAGACCTGGTGACTTCGTCTTTCACCGTACTCCATTGTCTTTCCCGGCAATGTGAGGGGTGTTGGTCTTGGGTGGAGCACTACTGTTGCGTCGAAACCCAAGGCAAGTGTGGTTGTTCTCCTGCTCGTGGTTGCCGCCTGCTTTTGGTCTGGCCCTTCTGGACAGACGTAGCCGAAACAGCCATGCGCCTTCCCGTATAATTCTCCCTTCCCTCCTTTCCCTTTACCCTGTTTCCTGTCTTTCCCAATCCCTTTACAGCGTCGTGCCGGGTTGCGGCTCCGGGGACTTCTCTGTTCTCAGAGTTGCCTTGTGAGCCGCAAACCGCTACGGCGCCCCATGGGGCACTCGGGTTGGCGCTCAATTCAGTTGGCCGCCAAACCGAGTCCTCACTTAATTCAATTTTAATTTTAGTAATTATAAATTAATTCTGTCTTTTGGTTGGTTTTGGTTGTTTTACTTGGTTTTGGTTGTTGTTTCTTTGGTTCTCTGTAATCTGTTCTGTCTTTTTGTTTCCTTTCGTCTTCTTGTTTAGCTTCTGGGGTGCGGCTCTCGGGTTTTCCCGGGGGTTCGCGGGGGGGGGGTGCGTAGGGCGACGCTTTGATAGGGAGTTAAATATGGAAAAACGCCTAAATGAAAAGACTCCCCGGGCGGGTCCCAGCCAAGCTGGGGAATCCCGCACCGCTTCTCCCTCTGGGGGGGGCGGTCTGCCCCATGTATACGGGGGGGGCAATTTGGTCGTTTCGTCCATCGTGACGAGGAAGGAGATGGGGTCTCTGGAGGAGACGAAGGAGATCTGGAGGGCGATGGCGCGCAAGCGCAAGCCGGAGGAGTCCGCCATGGAGGAAGGGGCGACGGCTGGGAAGCGGCTAAACAGTCCGCTCCCCGGCCACAAAGAGCAGTCCGGCGAGAGCGACGTCTCGTTGAGCCGGGACAGCTCAACAGGGAGAAGGGGCGAGGGATCGGGATCTTGCGACTCGAACCTCATTGCACCCCAACACAGGTCGGCGTACTATCGCAAGCGCGCAAAGTGTGGGAAAGCCCGTCGGTCGCGGACCCCGCCCACCAGTGGGTGGGAGGAAGGAGAGTCCACTGGACCGGAGGACTTAACGCAGGACGGGGAAGAGCACAGTGGCTTCTACCACGAGGGTGCGCGCGGTGCCTACAAGGAGTACCTGAGGCTCAAGGAGGAGATGGAGGAGGCTGGCGAGGAGAACGTGGAGCAGATCCCAGAGGACGTCCGCGTTAAGGGCGTAGCACGTACGCTCAACGCCAAGGCGAGGTTGATGGATGTCATCAATAGGGTGACGTCAAACAGGGCGAAGGTGCCTCCAGGGGAGCCGAGCGCTAGTGTCCTTAGAACTAGCATTCAGGACGACTTGGCTATCCTCCTGGAGGTCACCAAGAGGTCTGGGCGACCCAAGGGCCTGTTTTTAAAGGCCATTCGGACGGCGTCCTCCTCGCTCCTGGAGGCTCTGGAAAAGCTGACCCAGAAGGCGACGGAGACGGAGCGACTGGCGGAGCGGGTCGAGGCGATGAGGGCGGAGTTGGATCAGTTGCGGGCTGATATGGAGAGCCGGCCCCCTCACGTCTCGCCCACCCCTCAGGAGGAGCCCCCACTAACGATGAGGGCAATAGGCGCCATGATGGACGCGAAACTCGCGGGCATCGCGGACCGTCTGCTGCCGGAGAAGCGGCTTCGCCCGCCCCTGGAGGCAGACAAGTCTGCTGCCCGCGGGGTCCTCATGGCGCAGAGGGTGAGGGAGAGGCGGGCTGAGAGAGATGGGCCTCCCCAGCCTCTCCAAAAGCCGAAGAAGAACAGGCGGAAGAGGGCGGCGGCTGTGCCACTAGTCGCGGACCTCCCTGCGGTTCCCCCGTCTGTGACGCCCAGTGTGGCTCCAGCGAGGGGGCCCAGGACTGAAACATGGGCGACGGTGGCGGCCAGGAAGGCCCCGCCAAAGAGAAAGGAAGTGCCGAGGAGCCGTCCCTCCCCCCCATCGCCACGCAAGGCGAAGAAGGGTCGAGGGGCGAAGTGCCGGCGGAGGGGGACCCGGACGAGGACAGAGGCCGTAACCCTTACGATACCGGAGGGGTCGCAGGCCACCTACGCCGAGGCGTTGGCCACCGCCAAGGGGGCGGTTAAACTGGACGAGCTGGGGATCGCCCCTGAGGAGATGCGACCCCGAAGGACGAGGACGGGGGGGATGCTTTACGAGCTGTCCGGCCCCGAATGCGGCGTGAAGGCGGACAGGCTCGCGGAGAGCCTTGGAGCATCCCTCGGTGCTCTGGGCGTCCGGGTCCTGCGCCCTACGAGGACCAGGGAGGTGGAGGTCCTCGACCTTGATGATGCGGCGGAGGTCGCTGACGTGGCCAAGGCAGTTGCCTCAGCCGGGGGGTGCGCGGCGGAGGCTGTCAGGGTTGGCAGCATTCGTCGTGCGCCCGGTTACCTGGGCGTGGCCAACGTGCGCTGCCCACTGGCCGCTGCGCAGCGACTTCTGTCGTCCGGCCGCCTTGTGGTGGGCTGGGCCAGGGCGAGAGTGGTGGCACTCGAGGCCAGAGCGGAATTCTGTTTCCGCTGCCTCGAGTGCGGCCACGTAGGGGTCCAGTGCCCCAACAGGGAGCACGCAGGGAGAGGAGCTCGCTGCTATAAATGCAGCGAGCTGGGCCATCGGGCAAAGGAGTGCCAGGCCCGGGACAGGCGCTGCCCGCTGTGTGCCGATATGGGTTTACCCCATATGCACCGGCTGGGCAGCAAAGGTTGTGTCCAGGCGAAGGGGGGCCGCGTCAGGCCTTCCCGACGCAGCGGGGTGGTCCAGGGTGCTGCTGCGGTCGCGGCGGCGCCCATGGAGACCGAGGCCCCGCAAACTGGACGGGCGGACGGGAGTTCGACTAGCCGAGCCCCCACCGCCGGGAAAGAGGCCGACCATCTGGCCGACTGATCCCAGGGCGGGGCTCGGGGAGGCCCCGCCCCTTGACGGGATCAGGATGGGTGCCCTGTCATGTGTACTGGCAGGGCACCACGGAGTTCTCACTCCGCACCAGGACTGGCATCGGGGGGTCGAGCTTTAACATCTTCGCTCCCCCCCTCGCGCGTCTGGCTCGTGGTGCAGTTTCTGGGCCCACGAGGCAGGTCTTGCGCGGGATTGTACACCCCGGGGATGTTTTAGTGGGTATGCCCCCACTCTGGGGGTGATTCCCACACACCCCTCGTTGGTCCTCCCCGGGACCGACGGGGATAGTCCATAAAGGATTTTTACCCCGGGCACCAAAAAAAAAAAAAAAAAAAAAAAAGGGTTGTGAACATGGGCGGGTGGAAGGGGATGTCACCTATGAGGCAGTTAAGACCTCGTGACATCGTCTTTCACCGTACTCCCTTGTCTTTCCCGGCAAGGGAGGGGCGTTGGTCTTGGGTGGAGCACTACTGTTGCGTCGATCCCCAAGGCAAGTGTGACGGTTATCCTGCCCGTGGTTGCTGCCTGCTGTTGGTCTGGCCCTTCTGGACAGACGTAGCCGAAACGTCATGCGCCTTCCCGTATAATTCTCCCCACCCCTCCTTTCTCTTACCCAGCTTCCTGTCTCTCCTCTCTCCGTTCTCAGTGTTGCGGTTGTTCGGCTCCAGGTCCTCTCTGCTTTCAGAGCTGACTTCGGACGTCGCACCGCCGTGGCACACCATAGGGTCCTCGGGTTGGCGCTCAACACTGATTGGCCGCCAAACCGAGTCCCTACCTAATTTGATTTTAATCTCTCTCTCTGTTCCGGCAACCGAAAGGCTGCCCTGGAGGGGTTTCACCTGCCCCTTCACCGGCTCTCTGCTGCGCCATTGCAGCGACCCCCGCAGTGGTGTTAGGGGATACGTGGTGGTGCAGTAGATCCGAAGGAGCTTGCCTTGATTGGCTGGCTCAGGGGAAGGCTCCCAAAAATGCCTTAAGAAGGAAAACTTTAAACCCTGCCGACAACTGGGGACCTCGGTCAGTATTTACCCCCTCTCTCGGAATGGGCGTCACCCGGGAGAGGAGTTTAGATCGGCCCTACTCGTGGGAACCCTATGGAACTGTTATACCCTTCTGTAGTATACCTTTTCCCTGACGCTGGCTAAACCTTCTGTCTAGTCAGCCATCCCAATCTCTACGTGCTCAGACCGCCCCGACCGGCGGGCAGTCTTCTCCTAGCCTTCATCTGTCTCACACGTAACCATTTTTCCCGATATTAATTGTAATTTCATTCTATTCCATTCGTCGTGTAATAAATTACTTTTTAAAAAGACATAGAAGAATCTCATTGTAACATTGGTGGCAGCGGATGGATTTTCGACGAAAAGAAAATCCCGGGAAAACGCCTCTCGCGAAGACTCATCTGTGTATCCTGTGAAAGAAGAAACCTCTGTATCCCGTAAAACAAATCGCCGTGTCCTGCGAAGAAATCTCTGTATCCTGTGAAAGAAGAAACCTCTGTATCCCGTAAAACAAATCGCCGTGTCCTGTGAAGAAATCTCCGTACCCTGTGAAAAAAGAAAAAACCCTTTATACCGTGAAGACAATCTCTGTACCCCGCGAAGAAAACCTCAGTTTCCTGTGAAGAAACCTCTGTACCCGTGAAAGAAATCGCCGTGTCCAGGGGAAGAAACTAGTCGTAGCGTGCCAAGAAACCCATCGCTATCTCGGCTGAGTCATCGCAGTATCCTGTTTACGCGTCGCAGCTGCGCGCGCTCCGGCCGTTCCTGGAAGAAATGTTGCTTACCGCCCACACACTAGTCGTCTTGCTCGCGTAAGTCATTGGTCATATTAATTTTAATTCAATATTAATTTGAAATAATTATTGACATTCCTTCAACATAAATTAGTATGCACAAAGTACCTAAAGTAGAAGCAGATACTAAGAAAGTTTCTCTATCAACTCTCGAAATCGCCCCAGCAGACGCTGAGCTCCCTCCGAGCCCAACACCCACTACCCCAAGGGTCACCAGACAAACCCTTCACAGTTTTAGTACTATGGCAGATATCGAGTTGAACATTTTATTGAAATTTATTAAGCCTTATGATGGCAACCGGGACTCGCTAAGCCCGTTTATAGCAAATTGTAATAATGCCTACGACTTAGCCTCGGAAATACAGAGGCCCATTTTATTTAAATATATTCTGAGCCAACTTCAGGGGAGAGCCGAAACAGCTTGTTCCATCAAGGAGTTTACGAACTGGGAACAACTAAAGGATTTCTTGAAATCCCAGTTCGGCGAAAGAAAACACTACTCCGCCTTACTATCAGAATTGCTAGAATGCCGACAAAAACAGTCCGACTCTATCAGCCAGTTTGCACTTAGGGTTGAATCATGCTTGTCAAAGTTGCTAACAGAAATAAATATATCAATCCCCACAAAGAAGAAGGGCGAACTTGCGGGCCGTGTCGCCGCCATGCAAGACCTGGCGACACATACGTTTATTGTCGGTCTTAACCCTAAATTATCTACTGTTGTTCGCTGTCGTGACCCTGAAACTTTAAATGAAGCAATCAACTTCGCCGCGTCTGAAGAGAAGATCCTCCAAACATATAACACGCCGCACAGGCCAATAAATCCGGGACAGGCGGACAATTTTCATAAACGGTCAGATTTCGTAAACCCTCAACGGTCCTATCCAAACACATACAATTTCCGGAGAAATGATTTCCGCCAACCGCCTTCAAATCAAATGACGTGCAGGTATTGCAAGTCCCCGGGTCACAGCATTGAGAACTGCCGGAAAAGAACATATAACAACCAGCGGTTCTCAAACCCAAACCCTAACCTTCCTGGGTCATCTTATAGACCAAATCCGGTGCATTATATGGAGGCACCTCAGTACGCGCCTAATTACAATGACGACTCTCGCGACGAAGTCGATTATCAAAAAAACTAGGAAACGTCTCGCATAGGTGTCGTATGAGATGTCAAGACGTAGAACTCGACACCAATCGAAAGTATGCTATCCCCACTGCATCCACTGTATCCGCAACATCCACTGTATCCACTGTATCCGCAGTATCCACTGCAACCACTGTATCCACTGCATCCACTGTATCCACTGCATCCACTGTATCCACTGCATCCACTGTATTCTCTGCATCCACTGTATCCACTGTATCCGCAGCATCCACTGTATCCACTGTATCCGCAGTATCCACTGCAACCACTGTATCCACTGCATCCACTGTATCCACTGCATCCACTGCATCCACTGTATCCACTGCATCCACTGTCTTCTCTGCATCCACTGTATCCACTGTATCCGCAGCATCCACTGTATCCACTGCATCCACTGTATCTCCTATCATGAGTTCCAGTGAATCCAAGATTCATAAAACACTCGAGGTGTACGAAGTATCCAGTAATCACTCCAAACTACTACTTCCACATATTCTAGTTCAGTCGCCTATTTCTGAAGTACCTCTTACGTTATTAATCGACTCCGGTTCTTCCGTTAGTCTCATTAAACAAGATTCAATACAGTTTAAACCGACTCTCACTAAAGAACCAATCTTAATAAAGGGTATTGACCCTGCTGAGGAAACTACGGCAACTTTAGGTCACTTTAACCTTAATCTACTGCTAGCAGACTCGTTCCGCAAACCTCTTAAGCATAAATTCCACGTAGTAGGAAAGATCCATCTGCCATACGATGGTATTCTCGGTAATGATTTCCTAAAATCGTTTCAGTGCACTATTGATTATTCAACAGACTCCCTACTCTTTGGAGACCGAAAAACAACTCTTCAGTTTTGCGAACCTACCTACATTATACCACCCCGGGCAGAAGTTGTTATAGAATGTTCGGTCGTCAATCCAGAAATCAAAATCGGCCTCATTATCGATCAAAGTCCCTCTGACGATCTTTTAATTGCAAATTGTCTCGTTCAAGTAAAGGACAACAACCGAATTAATCTTACAGTCGCCAATATTTCAGAATCGCCTATTCCTCTTCAATCAAATCTCAATTTAAGACTATCGCCTATTGAATCTTCGTATTTTTCTGCACCTAATATGACTAACTCCTATTCCGAAATACCTAGCGCCTTCCAACGGACCAATAGAGTTCTAGACCAGCTTCGTACATCTCACCTCAATGATGAAGAGACTCAATCCCTGTTCCAAATCTGCTCCGACTTCTCGGACATATTCTACCTCCCAGGAGAAAAACTATCCTACACTAAAGCTATCCAACATGAAATTAAAACCTCATCCGATAATCCTGTAAATACAAAATCCTACAGATTCCCGGAGATTCACAAAGCCGAAGTTCATAGACAAATCAACCAAATGTTAGACCAGGGAATAATTAAGCCATCTATCTCCCCCTGGTCTTCCCCAATCTGGATAGTCCCTAAGAAACAAGATGCCTCGGGCAAACAGAAGTGGCGCATAGTAATAGACTATCGAAAACTCAACGATATCACAGTAGGCGATACCTTTCCAATTCCCCAGATCACAGAAATCTTAGACCAATTAGGCAACAGCAAGTACTTCTCCACCCTTGATTTAGCCTCAGGATTTCATCAAATAGAGATCAAGGACGAGGATGCAGAAAAAACAGCATTCTCAGTTCCCGAGGGGCATTTTCAGTTCACCCGAATGCCGTTTGGTCTAAAAAACGCTCCTTCTACGTTTCAAAGACTCATGAACACAGCCCTATCTGGCTTTCAAGGCGTGCGATGTTTTGTTTACTTAGATGATATCGTGATATATTCGTATGACCTCCAGTCCCACATCGCAAATCTAATCTCCGTATTCGAAAGACTGAGGAAATTTAACCTTAAACTCCAACCAGAAAAGTGCGAGTTCCTCAGACGCGAAGTCTGTTATCTAGGTCACGTAATCACGGAACACGGTGTTAAACCTAACCCCGATAAAATCAAAGCCGTCGCTAATTTTCCAATTCCAAGGACACCAAAAGATGTAAAATCATTCTTAGGTCTAGTTTCATATTACCGCCGTTTCATCCCCGACTTCTCCAAAACAGCTAAAGCCTTGACAACTCTTCTCAAAAAAGAATCAACATTCAAATGGGAAAACCAACAACAATTAGCATTTGATACGTTAAAACAAACACTAACTACCGCTCCGCTACTAATCTATCCTGATTTCTCCAAATCTTTTATTCTCACTTGTGACGCGTCAAATTACGCTGTAAGTGCAGTACTGTCCCAGGGTCCTATAGGCAAGGACCAACCAGTTGCTTTTGCATCTCGTACGCTTAATAAAAGTGAAATAAACTATAGCACCACAGAGAAAGAACTGTTGGCTATCATCTATGGATGTAAAACCTTTCGCCCTTACCTCTATGGGCGAAAGTTAAAAATAGTCACAGATCACCGCCCTCTAATATGGCTATTTAATCACAAAGATCCTAGTAGTAAACTCCAACGTTGGCGGTTAAAGCTGGAGGAATATGAGTACGAAATCACTTACCGCAAAGGCAAATTAAATTCAGCTGCAGATGCCCTTTCCAGATACCCTGTAAATCCTTTATACTCTGACAAGGTAAACATTGATCCACAAGATCTGTCACTTTCTCCTCCCTCGAACCTTAATCCCGATCTAATAAATCCTGAAATCGAAGACGAAGTAATGGATTACCTTAATTCTGTAGATCGCGAAACACGTCGTGAGGTAGAACCAGAGCCCCAACCTTCTACTAGTTGGCAAAATCCCGAATCCTTACCTAGATCTACTTACCCCAATCCTGGGACTCCTCCTCCAGTACCTGAAAACTTACCTTTACTCGATGAAAATTATAGCCAATTCCTGAAGTCACCTGAAAAATCCTTCAATACTCGTATCATTGAACATAATGAAAGTTTACTAAAAAGTATACAAAAACTAATAATCATACCTACCTCAATAGACATGGATGAATCCATGCCATATGTTCAAGAGGTGCTCGATAATTGCCCAAGTCTTGATCGCGATGAACTTCTGAAGAAAGAAAGATCCCTATTTACCTTCCTATGCCTTGATGCTGAAGACAAAACTTACTTCTTCCTCTTCATCAAAGTCCATCATTTCGATGAAAGTCCTTATCCGGACATATTCAAGTCTCTTAAATATGCTCGTGACCAAATAATTATGTCCTACCCTACTATAAATGAAGTAGGAATATCGGACTTTAAGAATCCTTTCCATAAACATTCTTTGGTTAAAATATATAACATGCTAGGATACCTATTCCATGGGACAAATATAACTGTTCACCTATATCACGATGATATTATCTATCCGACTCCATCCGAAGTAAAGAAGATCCTTAACCAAAATCATGACCTTCCCATCTCAGGACATCTTGGTTCCACGCGAATGCTAAAACGAATCCAAGAGCGATATTACTGGAAAGGTATGCGGTCAGACGTAGAAGAATACGTAAAACACTGTACCTCTTGTCAACTCAATAAAGCGCTCAGGAGAACTAATCGCGCCCCCATGCAAATCACTTCCACTTCTACTAGCCCCTTTCAACGAGTAGCATTGGATGTTGTAGGTCCGCTCCCCGAATCCGGCACGGCCAAGCTTAAATACATCCTTACTATACAGGATGATTTAACTAAATTCTCCGTCGCGTACCCCATGCGTAGCGCGACTGCTGAAGAAAGCACCGACTGCCTCGTTCATTTCGTTAGCCTATTTGGTATACCCAAAACTATCCTGACGGATCAGGGAACTAACTTTACTTCAGACCTGTTTAAGCAGACATGTAAATTCCTTAAGGTCAAACAACTCTGGTCCAGCCCATATCACCCACAGACTCAAGGTGCTCTTGAGAGGAGTCATTCTACTCTCAAAGAATATCTAAAATCCTTCGTAGATCCCAACCTTAACAACTGGCCCAGATATGTACACACAGCGATGATGACGTATAATACTAACGTCCATTCGACTACTAATTTCACTCCCTATGAATTGCTCTTTGGTCATAAGCCATTCATTCCTGACTCTCTTTTCGAATCGTCTCCTGAAACCACGTACCCTGAATATTTGAAAATGCTACAGCACCGACTTCAACACTCGCGAAACAGAGCTATCGAAAATATTACCGCCTCTAAGGAGAGATCTAAAGTTTATTACGACCAGCGCACTAAACCTGTCTCATATAAAGCCGGAGACCATGTTTTCCTGAAAAGTCACGTCCGCCAAGGCAAGGCTCTGTCTCCATGCTGGAAGGGCCCATTCAAGGTCATTAAAATAAATGGCAACAATACTTTGACTCTTTTGATAAATAGGAGACACGTCACCCATCATTATGATGAAATTAAAACTGCAAATACTATCTCTTTTCTTCTCCCGCGTGACGTGGAACCTATAGAGTAAATAAATTATAATTAATATACCTTAGTAATAAAATAAATACTTACTTTCATTCAACACTATTCCTAGAATAAGACATATTATACATAGCTAGATGTAAGGTAAATTAACTGTTCGTAAGCATTTTACTTTCCATTTCCTTTATGTTCTACTTTCAGGGCCACGATAGACGCGCAACTGTCTGTCCAGCCAATTACTTCAAGTCCAGGTATTTTCTTTGATTATGAAGGAAAACTTAAGATTCAAAATGGTCATTTAGATATCCTCATTCCGCAGGATATCTCTCACTTTTCCAGCCATATGGAAAATATTGAATCCGTTATAAAAATCGTGAAAGAATTTTGTTCATCAAATCGTATCGTAAACAACGACGAATGTTTTAGTACAGTCGAACCGCTAGCAGTTCGCTACCGCGACATGGTAGACTCTTTCAATTCTTTTGAACACCTCATCTCCGACAAACAGAGTAGATCAGCCTGGATTGGCGCTGGTGGTTCAATACTTAGGACTATTTTTGGCACTTTAGACGAAAATGATGCCCTTAAGTATGACAATGCTATTTCCTTATTACAACACGATCAGCAAAAGTTAGCTTCGTTGTTAAAACAAAATATTATAGTTACTACTTCTACGTTATCTTCTTTCAATCAATCACTACAAACCTTAGAAAACAATGAAGCTATCTTATATGATGCGGTTGACGAGCTTTCATCCATAATTAAAAACTTTTCTCAGGAATCGGTAAATAATAACATTATTACTAGACTTGAATTCATATTGAACAGTTTGGAGACCTCAATACTCACCTTATCATTCCAACTTGAAGACCTCACGAACGGTATTATATTCTGTAGTCAAAATATCTTAAGCCCGGCGGTCTTAACGCCCGCGCAATTATTCCGAGAGCTCGCCAACCATTATAATAAGCTACCTAACAATGTAGACTTACCGATAAGCCTAAACTTACATGATATGCATACGATGTTAAAAGTAATCGACATGAAATGTTTTTATTCTACGGATAGAATCATTTTTATTGTTCAAATTCCTTTAGTTTTCCCGAAAGAATATATTCTTTACCATAACTTACCTTTACCTATGCCGCATAACAAATCGGAAATATTTGGAATGCTATTACCTAGTACTAAGTACATCGCCATGACCAATGACAAAACGCAATACTGCAAATTCAACTCTTTAGAATACTGTCGTGACTATAGTGACACGTATTACATATGTAACACTATGAACATTTATTCTGTGTCCGCAGATCCGATCTGTGAAAGTGAGATCTTAACCAGGGTTTTAAATAATATACCCGAAACATGCCAACCTAAATTCCTCCCAGGTACTATAGATATCTGGCATCCATTAAAATTCAATAGGTGGCTATTTGTTCAATCAAGGTCAAGTAAAATAACATTAGATTGTAATTATTCAGATGTAACCGAGGACACTATCCATGGTGCCGGAATAATCTCGGTACCTAATCAATGTACCGCATACAGTAAAAATATTGTATTGACCCCACAGGGTCCCTCATTTAATTTTAGTATCTTACCAGTGTCCTCTTATTTTAATGTAATCAACCTTTCTGATTTTAACCTAGATATCGTAAAACTAGATGATGTGCCCCCTGTACACCTGCGGGAATCCAATTTAGATAATCTACATTCAAATCATGAAATTAAAACTTATTTATCTGAGTTGGATCGAATTATAGACCAACCACCGTTTATAGTCAAATATGGGACACATCACTCTATAATAACTATTATTATTTCATGTGTAGTATTAAGTTTAGTTTTGTATAAAATCTTCTATTTTATGAAAGGAAATGGTTACCTGTCTAGACTTATACGCCAGGGTACTGAGACTCGCTCAGATCCCATCGAACTCCTCGGCACACCTACCCAACATCATCAAACACCTTCTTCTCCATCTCCTACTCCATTTACGCCTCCTCCTAGGCTCCGAATTTCCTAACCTACCTGTAAACATTCGGAGTTGCAACCCCGAAGTTTACTCTTCTCCGGGGGGCTGTTATACCCTTCTGTAGTATACCTTTTCCCTGACGCTGGCTAAACCTTCTGTCTAGTCAGCCATCCCAATCTCTACGTGCTCAGACCGCCCCGACCGGCGGGCAGTCTTCTCCTAGCCTTCATCTGTCTCACACGTAACCATTTTTCCCGATATTAATTGTAATTTCATTCTATTCCATTCGTCGTGTAATAAATTACTTTTTAAAAAGACATAGAAGAATCTCATTGTAACAGAACCATCAACTTTAATTGACGTAGAATGTGTAAGGACGAGAAGTAGTAGTGCCAAAATGGCGAAATCGCAAAATAACCCCGTTGAGGGAGATACGGAACGGAGGTCCGAGAAGGACGCAGAGAAGGACGTGGGAGGTAGGAGAAGTAAGCCTATGTTGATCAAGGCTGCTTCCAAGGACCAGCTAAAGGAAGCTGGCACAACATCTGCTGGCGCCAAGGTGAGCCCTAACCAGGGGAAGGATGCGACCACCGCTGCCAAGCAACCCGTCATCGTGGTGTTGGAAAATGTGGTCATAAAACCCGGAGTGACTGACTCCTCGGAGTCCCTAACCATGGAGGAACCGGCCGCAAATCTGGAGGACGACAACGTCTCCGATTACAGCGCCGGTACAGTGAGGTCCGCCTGCTCACAATCGGATTTAGAACTGCTGCAAGTGGCCGGGAAACCGAGGCCGAAACGTAAAGCGAGCAAGCGTCGTCGCAAGAGTTGCTCTGACTCTGACGAGCACGATGCTGAGAAGGTGCCCCGCGCGTCGTCGTGCGATGACGTGTCGAAACGACGCCCCGGAAGGCCGACGACCTCGGGTAAAGCCGCGGGGGTGGCCAAGGCGAAGGCGAAGCTGAATGCCGACGAAAAGGAGGTGCGGTGGATTGTGGCCCAAAAAGAGCTGGCTGCTAGTACGGTGGCCATATGCCAGTCCACAAGAAATACACAGAGATCGGGCTCTGTCCCCAATCTTCAAGGACTGGACGCCAGCGCTCCCACCGCTGCACAACAGCTGGGGAACATAAAAGAGAGCGCGGCATACATCAGGGAGGTCGCCAAGAAATCGAAGAATCTCAAGGGTGAGCTGGTAGGGGGACTTAAGCTGGCCACCCAGAGAATCTGCGACTCTGCCGAAGACCTGGCGGCTCTGACCTCGACGGAGGAGAACAGGCGCCTCCAAGACGAGAACACTCAACTGAGAGCTGAGGTCTCGGTTCTCCGCCAGCAAGTTGAGAAACTCACGGAGATGCTGGAAAGAAGACTGCCCCCGGCGCCCGTAGACAATGCGCATGAGAAGGAGCAGTTCCGCCGCGAGCTGATCATGGAGATAGGCACCATGATGAATGCGCGCCTAGAGGTGTACGAGGAACGCCTCCCTCCTCCAAAAGTAGTGCGCCCCCTGCTCGCGGCGGACAGAAGGAAGACCCCTGCGGCGGAACCTCCCAAAACTACGAGGACACCACTGGCGGCTAGCAGGATGCCATTGCGCGCAAATGCCCCTGCCAAGGTACATGGAGCGCCCGCGGTTGCCTCTGCTAGAGCAGGCGCAGGGAGCACCGCCGCAGTGGCGAAGCCAAAACAGGCTGCCCCTCCGGCCCCCAAAACGACACCTGGTCCGTCGTACGCGGGGGCTGTTGCAGGTGCTGCACCTGCAACAAAAGGTGCGAAGGTGGGTGTAAAAACCCGAGAGGTGACGATGCCGAGCAAATTGCCGGTGCCATCAAAGGCCCCGGCTCCCAAAGCCGGCACCGGCAGAAAGCCGACTGGCTCGGGGCCCAAAGCGGCGCCGACGAAAGCGGTTGTTCCTGAAGTGGAGGTAATGGAAGTGGTGGAGATGGTCGAGCCAAATCCCCCTCCACCGCAGGCCCCTACATCCAAGCCTGCGGAACCCGTGCCATCTACATCCGCTAATGGCACGGAGGGTGAGCCGACTTCTCAAAGGAGGTCCAAGAAGCGACGCACGAGGAAGAGCATGGCCGCTCGCCGCGTCCCTGATGCGGAGCTGGGAATCGTTTCTGCTGCCCCTGAAGAGGCAGGGTGGACCAGGGTGACCTCCAAGAAGGCTGCCCGAAAAACGCGCCCTAGATCACAAGGCAGGGAGGAGAGGGGCCAGCCCCGAAGTTGGGGCCCAAAATCGCGGCCCCAGAAGCTGCGGGTGCCACGGTCGGCTGCCGTGATCCTGACCGTCCAGCCTGAGGGGGTGCAGAAGGGCCTCACCCATAGGGAGGTCATTGTCGACGCCAAGCGGCACGTCGACCTGAAGGCCCTAGACATAAAGGGAGTGCTCTTTAAGACCGCCGCGACGGGGGCGTGTAAGATGGAGCTGCCGGGCGCAAGCCAGGAAAAGGCGGACGCCCTCGCGACTAAGTTGAGGGAGGCACTGGACCCGGTACTGGTCAAAGTGACCAGGCCGATGAAGATGGCGGAGCTGAGGATCTCGGACCTCGACGCGTCCGTCACGAAGGTGGATGTGGCAGACGCAATAGCCGAGTACGGGCAATGCGACGCGGCCGTCATAGCGTGCGGCGAAATCCGAAGGGAGAACCCGCGCAGGCTCGGCACCGTCTGGGTCCGTTGCCCGGTGGGGGTAGCGAAGCTCGTGACGAAGACCAGCCGGATCACGATCGGCTGGTCGCTAGCGCGCGTACAGCTCCTGCCGGTGCGGCCGCTCCAGTGCTTCCGCTGCCTGGAGAGCGGCCACGTCCGGCCGTGCTGCGCCTCGCTCGAGGACAGGTCCGCCCAGTGCTACCGCTGCGGTGAGGAAGGCCACATCGCCCGAAATTGCAACGCCAAGCCGCACTGTACCGTATGTGCGGCGGCGGGCAAGAGGGCCGACCACCGCGGTGGTCGTAAGACATGCGTGGCCGCGAAGAAGAAGACGCCGGCTCGAGACAATGCCTCCCAGCCCGCGACAACCGCGCCCTCAGGTACAGAGGGTGGCGTCGGGGCGGATCTGCAACCAAACCTATAATGGACTACACCCGGTTCTTGCAGACAAATTTGAACCACTGCGCCAACGCTCAGAATCTTCTGATGCAGAGCTTGGCGCGGTGGAATATACATATCGGGTTGGTTGCGGAACCGTACTGGATTCCTGCGGGTGGAGGATGGGTTGCGGACCTGGAGGAGAAAGTCGCCATAGTATCGAGGGCAGCTGGCGGCGCTCCGCCGCTAAGGGATGTGGCCAAGGGACGAGGCTGGGTCGCAGTATATGTCAGAGAGGTCCTCATTGTCGGGGGATACTTCTCCCCTAACGCCTCCATGGTTGACTTTGAGGACTTCCTGGGGAGAGTCGGGGCACTGATCGCCCGGAAGAGCCCTCGCCACGTGCTGCTGGCGGGGGACCTCAACGCCAAGTCAGCGGCGTGGGGGTCCTCCGTGAGAAATGCGCGTGGCGACAGGCTGGAAGAGTGGCTGACTGCTCAGGGGATGGTGGTCTTGAACCGGGGCAACGCGCACACGTGCGTTAGACGACAGGGGGGCTCGATTGTCGATGTCACCTTCTCCACCCCCGAACTGGCGGCCAGAGTCCACAACTGGGCTGTGCAGGAGGGCGTTGAGACTCTTTCGGATCACCGATATATCCGATTCGATGTCTCCGCCTTCCTGCCCATCCCACGGCCTCAAGGACAGGACCCAGGGGATCCCCCCAGATGGGCCCTGAAGAAGATAAACGTGGACTCGGCTGAAGCCGCAGCCGAGATCGAGACGTGGGTCAGTCCGACTCCACAGCAGGACCTGACGGCAGAGGTGGACTGGCTGCGAGGTGCGCTCACGCGCATCTGTGACTCATCTATGCCGAGGCAGCGTCCGGGCGCGCCTCGTCGAAATGTGTACTGGTGGAATGATGAGGTGGCCCGGGCGCAAGCCGCGTGCCTCGCAGCCAGACGCCGGTTCCAGAGGATGAGGCGCAGAAGGCGACGCAACCTGGAGGAGGAGGACTGGCTGTACGCCGCATATCGGGAGAAGGCGACGGAATTTTCGGCTTCCATCTCGAGAGCCAAAGAAGCCGCACATGAGGAGTGGGTGGAGTCCCTAAATCGGGATCCGTGGGGCAAGCCGTACAAATTTGTGCGCCAGAGACTTGTGCCCTGGGCTCCACCCCTCACCACGACGATGGAGCCGTTCGAGGTGAATCGGATTGTGGACGCGCTATTCCCCCAGGCAGAGGATGTGCCGCCGCCATACGCGGCACCGCGCCATGAGGAGGAGGAGGAAACAATCCCGGCAGTCACGGAGTGCGAGCTCTTAACTGCGCTGGAGAGAACACGGACTGGACACAAGGCCCCTGGCCTCGATGGGGTGCACGGCCGAGCCCTAGCTGTCGCTATGAATATCCTTGGCGACAGGACCCGAGCCATTCTGGATAGATGCCTCGCAGCGGCCTACTTTCCGGGTAACTGGAAGGTAGGCAAGCTCATTCTGCTACAGAAGCCGGGTCGGCCGGCCAACTTGGCCTCAGCGTACAGGCCGATAGTTCTCCTAGACGAGATGGGTAAGCTGTTCGAACGCGTCGTGGCTACCCGTCTCGTCAACCATATGGAGACAACGGGACCGAATCTCGCTGAGATCCAGTTCGGGTTCCGCAGGGCCAAATCGACCATTGACGCAATCAAGCGGGTCGCGGCGATTGCGGAGGAGGCGGCCGAGCAGGGTCAGGTGGTGTTGGCGGTGTCATTGGACATCGCCAACGCTTTTAACACACTTCCCTGGCCCTGCATAATTGAAGCCCTATGGTACCACAGGTTTCCGGCGTACCTGCGCAACGTGATCCGGAATTACCTGTCGGAGAGGAGGATCAGATACCCAACCCGGGATGGTTGGGTGTCCAAGGAAATGACGCGTGGTGTTCCACAGGGGTCGGTCCTGGGCCCACTCCTGTGGAACATTGGGTTTGACTGGGTCCTTAGAGGGCAGATGATAGGTGGGGTCGCTGTCACGTGCTACGCCGATGACACTCTCGTCACGGCGCGTGGCAGCGACTTCCGGGACGCGGCAATACGGGCCACGGCAGGTGTGGCCCGAGTTGTCAGACGAATCAGGATGCTTGGATTGGAGGTCGCCCTCTCCAAGTCCGAAGCGATGTACCTGCATGGCGCACGGAGGAGGCCGCCACCCGACTCAAGCATCACTGTGAGTGGAGTAAGGATAGGCGTGAAGTCGACTATGAGATATCTTGGCCTCACACTTGACTCACGCCTGTCCTTCGAGGAACATTTCCTCCAGCTGACGCCAAAGCTGATGGCGACGGCGGGCGCCCTGAGTGGCCTACTAAAAAACGTAGGGGGCCCTGACGTGGCATGCAGGCGACTGTATGCCACTGTTATTAGGTCCATGGCCCTCTACGGGGCTCCCGTATGGGCTGATAGGCTTCGGAACAAGACAAGGTCGCTACTAAGGCGCCCACAGCGGCTGATGGCCATAAGGCTGGTACGTGGCTACTGCAGCGTCTCGTTTGAGGCGGCGTGCGTGTTAGCCGGCACACCACCATGGGAGCTTGAAGCCCGAGTGCTCTCAGCGGTCTTTGACCGCGTCGCAGAGGCTCGTGGCCGGGGCGAAACACCCATGGTGGATACGATCCAGGGTTGGCGAGCGCACGAGCGCGGGCTGCTGATGACAGCGTGGAGCGGGGCGTTGCAGGGGCCAACTGCGGGAATTGCCACCATAGCGGCCATCAGGCCGTTGTTGGAGGAATGGGTCACCAGGCGGCACGGGGTACTAAGCTACCATCTCACGCAGGTCCTCTCGAGGCATGGCTGCTTCGGGAGGTACCTGCACCGGGTGGCGGTGAGGGAACCTACCCCAAACTGCCACCACTGTGCCGCCTTGGAAGACGACAGCCACCACACCGTATCGGAGTGCCCGGCCTGGCGCGATGAGCGTGCGACACTGGTTGCCGTGGTGGGACCTGACCTCTCACTTCCGATCCTGGTCGAGAAGATGGTCGGAAGTGAGATGGCATGGAAGGCCGTAGACGACTTCGCCAGTGTCGTCATGCGAGCCAAAGAGGAGGCAGAACGAGAGCGCGAGAGAGCTCCCGATGCGCACCCACTACGCCGGGCGCGCAGAGGGCGAAGGCGGATGGCCCATGTGCGCCACCTACCGCCCTAACTGGGGTCTCCGGGCGAGGGATTAGGGGAAATCCCTCCCCGATAGGAGAATACACCCCGGGGCGAAGGGTGCCATGCCACGTGTACCGGGCATGGCGCCGGAGCAGTAATTGCTCCAGAGGAGGTTGCTCCTGATAGGAGCCCATATTGGATGTGAGTCGGGCGGTCGCAAGGCCTCTCCCCTCAGCGCACGCTGTCCCCGTGGAGTACAGTCAGGGCCCACGGGGCAGCAAGCGCGGGACGGTACACCCCGGGGATGTTTAGTGGGTACGTCTCTTCGGAGGAGAGTCCCACACGCCCCCCGTTGGCAATCCCCAGGCCGGCGGGGATAGTCCATAAAGGATTTTACCCCGGGCATCAAAAAAAAAAAAAAAAAAAAAAAAAAAAAAAAAAAAAAAAAAAAAAAAGGGTTGTGAACATCGTTTTTATTCATAGTTGTCTAAACAATTACGTAAATTAGGATTTAAAGCATGTTCCATATTCCGTCTTTTTCAATATGACGTGAAGTGGCATAGGCTAACTCCTTGACCAATGGATGGCCAGTATTCGAAAGCGCGTCGGTGAAGAAAAAACAATAGAAAAGCGACTGTCCGTTGTTTTCAAATTCGTGTATCGTATGGCGTACTGCTCCGTGTTGTAAAATTATATTTTATTCATTTTAAATCTATTTCCGCGATATTTGTGTGTTGAACTGAAGTTAAGTGTACGTTGTTGAACGCCGTGCGATCTAAGATCGACACCACTTGCTGCCGATGTTGGCACACTCCAGAGCGAAGGTGAGTGAGTTCTGTGTTACTCGCGTTCTATTTTGCAATACGCCGGAGTATTGGAGACGTTCTCCAAGGATAACCGTGTTATCTTGTACCGTCGTACCAACTTACCATCCCTACATATACACTACAGTCCACTATTATCGTGTGAGTCCGTGATACACACACAGCTATTTTAAAAACCAACTACTTTCAGAAGAACAACAATCAGACCGGTTTCTTCAAAAATAGCATTTAAATTAAATCTTATCTATTAGTCCTTAATCCACTGCAGTAGGGGCGAAAGAATATGGTTTTATGAAAATTTCTAACTTTGAAACGGACTAATTAATATTTGGTTGTAGATTATACCAAAAAACCCCTTTTTGGGAATAATCTTCTAATGCTTCTGCACTAGGTGTCCGAAATATTTTAGATTTTATTCACATCACATCACTACTTTTAGTATCTGTATAGCCTACTACATTTTTTAATACACTGCATTTTATTACCGCTTCACTACAAGACGTCGTAATTATTTTGACGAAATCCATCCTAAAATAAAACCATCATGTTGACTATATTGAATGTGTTTTATTTAACAACAGTTCTTATCAGCCCTGCTTAATGTATGTTCGTGAAAATATAGAGCCATTTTCACCCAACATCTTAACCGTTTCCAGAGTAAATAGCGTCTTTTGCCATTCTCGTACGCATATAAAGGATGTTTAAGCGCGATTTTTCCTCAATTATACCCCAGTTTAAGGCGCACTTCTATTAAAATCTTACGCGATATATGATAATTTGTAGGCACTCGTAGGTATAAATTCGCACTCGACTGAAATTGGGTTAATGCCAGCAATGTACTGGTTAATATCAGATCAAAAGATTGCATGGAAGAGATTACTTGTTGGTGATCGTATCGTGTTGGGGTCGTCAATTGTATGTGATGTTTTTATGTTGTTTGTATGTTGTTTCTCATGTCCGAAATGTACAATGAAGAATTACCTATTTATCAAAATTCACTTTATTCAAATATTTATTTAAATACGACAACACTCCATCCTGAGTTGGTCGCCCTATAACAAAAACATTAAAACATTAACACTACCCACTCGTGCGAAGCAGTGGCGGGTAGTATTTTATACGGCAAAAAAACGTACGTTAAACGTGCGTACGTACGTTTCAACCGTTATTTATAGGAGCTATTAAAACTCGATACCCGTAAACGAGTTTCTCTCATACTTCCAACCGGTACATGAAAAAAGTGACGTCACGCCATAAAAGGGGCTTAATCACGTCACGTGGCTGTCAACACACCCACTACAATAGCCGTCGCAATACCCACAGTCCAGCTAAACTAGGCCACGACCATTATAGTACTATACAGAGTGAAACAAAACCTCATATCCATCCGAAGTCAGGGGAGTCTTCTGAATGGAGCAGTTCTATGTATAAATCATTATTAAATTTTGTAGTATGAGGAAAAAACAGAGGTTTTTATGATAGCACTGTTAACTAGAAAACGCGTGTCCCATCGAAAGTTGCCTTGACCCTGCATAGCTCCGACTTCGGAACCAGCTTTCACAAGGTAGATGTGTTGATGTTGGGACTAGCAGTCCCTTCCTTCTCGGGAACCAAGTCAACAGTGGGTGGGAGTGTTCGCTTACCCCTCACTAGTAGTCCTCCCTTAGGGTGGGAGGTGAAGCTTCGTGACCTGTATTCCACACATATTTACCTATTTATGACACTTTCGTCACCAGCTGTGGGAACCAAAATGTTAAGAAAAAGTTTAAAATTTTTCCTGCAATGTTGTATCCAGTACATTCACCAGCAGTATCATCGATCCTTATGTTTTGTTTCACCCTGTATAGTTCTCAAGACCGCCCCCGTTCTTGTTTTTATTTAATTTTGTTATAAAGCTCTCAGCAGTCGCCTGCGGGGATAGAAAATTCTGAACCATGATTGTACATGTTACAATACACTAGCTGCTATTCACCGCTTCGTCTGCGTTGATTAAAAATTGAGTTAGTTCCATTTTGATAATAGATACCGCCTATGTACTTATAAAATGCTCCGTTCTGTCCGTTGTTTAGGAACTTTCAAAATTATAAATACTAGTGGACGCCCGCCCAGCGGTCAAAATGCGACCAAGATTTATTTAAATTATAGTTCTATATATAAATGTAGTTCTATTCTCAATTTGACTGCAGACTTTGACAATAAACAAAAGAGTATGTATGCGTGTGTGTCTGTCAAATACACGGTGGTGTGTGTAATTCTTTTTCTAATTTAATGTAATTTATACGCAATATTAAAAAAAAACCTATATAAACTATAAGTGTACAATATACTCCTCCGTCCGCGCCACTTTCGTAAAAAGGGGTAAAAAGTTTTTGCTTCGCCCATTAATAATAGAATAGTAGGTTAAAGGATAACTGTCACCAAACAATCTTGTTGTTGTCATACGGCGCTATTAGACGATTAATCTGAGCTCATCTATAGAAAGAAAAAGAAAATGATCCGTGAGATAACTAACAATTTATTAAGATGTAAAAAAGTGGCTTAACTCCTAAATTCGTAGTGTTGTTTAGGTCAAACGTACGGACTAAAATTATAGTTCATTATCATCATCATCACCGTCAGCCACCACCGAAACGGGCAAATTAGCCAACTATGCCACGGTGGCAAAATGGATTGGCACATGGTTTGTATCAAGTTTTCCCTCTCTTGCGGCTAGGTGATCTGCCCGTTGCGTTCCTTTAGTCGCCTCTTAAGACACGCACAGGATAATTAGGGTTGACCACCACACGGAAATACAATATAGTACTAAAATATAGTTAGTCGATTCAGTCGCCTTGAATTAGTTTACATCTGATAGCTTTACATTCTATCAAGACCTTCTAAATTTTAATGGAGTTTTTTTTAACTTAATGTGTCAGATTGACAGCTAGTGCCCGAATAGGCAGAAAATCAAAAAGAAAATCAAGCATTGAGCTGTTTACTCTGCATCATGTTGAAGAAGAGCTTAAGAGAAGAAGAGAATTTGAAGTGTGAGGGTATACCTGTGGGGTTTAGTAGATCTCATATACCCATAACCCCACCCTGAGCGGCTACGGTATGCATCTAGCATTCATTTTTTCTTTTTTTTAATATGTAAATTACTTGTCTTAATCAACAAATCGATTAGACTCCGTTACTGAATACAGATTTGTCCGTGTGGTGATTTAGAATACACAATGTCACGAACCTATACCGTCTTGAGGGTGTCGTAAGAGGCGACTAAAAGAACGCAAGAGGCAGATCACCTAGCCGATAGGGAAGGAAATCTTGATACAAACCCTGTGCCTAACCGTCTTGCCAGCGTGGCACAGGAGGCTAATTTCCCTCCATTAATTTGGAGGAGGCCCGACTCAGTAGTGGGTCATTTATGGGCTGAAACGACGACTGAATACAGATATTGCTATCCATTACCACTTAAACTTCACCACAATATCAGAAAAATATTTCCACATCAACAAACCCGTATGAATGTCGGCACTTAATCAACATTAATATAATTATTCATACTCCATTTGTGCATTGTCCTGTCTGTATTCCAAATAGTTCTCATTACATGCTTTATTGGTTGCAAGCCTGGAGCTAATTGGTTAATAAACAACCAGGAATTAATTACTGTTGGTGAATGTTATCAAATCTATAACGGTTTAATATTGAAAAGTCCCTGTGGTGATGGATTTAGACTGGGTTAACAATTCAGACTGCTAAAGGGGACATATGTGAGGCGATTAAACGAGAATGACCCCACCCTGCCTGGTAGGCACCTAAATATTCTGGCGCTAAATTGTTTGGCTGCAATTATATGCAACTTTATCGTCATTCTCCGCGTGGTGACGGATTTAGAATACATTGTGTCACCACACCATCTCATCATAAGGTGACCCCACCCTGCCTGGTAGGCACCTAAATATTCTGGCGCTAAATTGTTTGGCTGCAATTATATGCAACTTTATCGTCATTCTCCGCGTGGTGACGGATTTAGAATACATTGTGTCACCACACCATCTCATCATAAGGGTAGTGGTAGGAGTCTACAATAGGATATGACAACCCCGTGCCAACCTTTCTGGCCAGCGTGGCACAGTAGGCTAATTACCCTCCATGTAAAGAGAGGTTGCCCGACTCAGAAGTGGGTCATATATGGGTTGAGTAATAGTAATAGTATGACAGATATCGCAAACGAATAGCGGAGTAAAGTGCCACCATAACATACTCACATTCCTAACAGGTTAACTCAACACAAAGTATCAGTGGCATGGTAACGACATTAATGGAACAAGCAAAAATGGGAATAAGAATCAGTTTGGTAGAAAATATAAAAATCTCGGAACAATTTCGGATGGCAACTTTTTACGAGATCCGGTCATAACTCGGTGCTTTACGACGGTCGCGCAAGGTCGCCCCGAGATAGTGCGGATTTGGTTACTATGTCCAAATTTTAAGGTAAATGGAATATTGGGTTTAGGATTATAGTGCGCGGTGTTATTTTTTGCTAAGAGTTTTACGTAAAGCTGTGACGTCTTTCGATATCAAATGGGCGGATACAAATTTGTGCGTAGTGTCGACAATATATACCACTGGGTCGGCAGGTATAATCAATAATAAAGTCGTAATAATGACGAATTTAGAATACATAAAATCACCACCCCATTCCGTACTGCGGGTGTCGTAAGAGCCGATAAAGGGAAATGACAAGGCGGATACCCTAGCCACAAAAGAAGGAAAACTTGATACGAAACCCTGTGCCAACCCGCCTGGCCAGCGTGGAGTGGAATAGTAGGCTAATTACCACCCATGTAACTGGAGGAGGCCCGACTTAGCAGTGGGTTATCTATCGGCTGAGTAGTAGTGCTTTTAAATAGTTTACCGCTACGCAACACACAAACTAATGTTCTAAGCAATTAAGCAGAGGACCCAAGGGTTGCGAAGCATAAACCCCAATTAAGGAGCCCATCCAGGGTAGGCCCGCAACAGAAGGAAAACTTGTTACGAAGCCCTGTGCCAATAAGTCTGGCTAGCGTGGCACAGTGGGCTAATTACCCTCTATGTAACTTGAGGAGGCCCGACTCAGCATTGGGTAGTAGTAGTAGTTAGACTATGAGATAAGAATTAAAATGAGCAGTTGATAATGAGATGTCACACAGTAATTATTGTATTGATGCAATTAAAGTTGGATCAGCATCAAGCCACGTTTCTAGTTTTTAAACTTTTATTAACCTATTAAAAGTTTATATTTTGAACGCTACTTGAGGCCTGTAAGAGATACTCGGTTAAGAGGAGCTCACGAGCTGAGTTGAGGGCCTCTTTAATTAAGGAGTTGTTGTAAAGTTTTTCTTCTCAGAACATACTCTTTATTTTTCTTTACAACTTTTTTTGCTGTCGACACGCACTCTGGCAACGTCTGGTTTGAGGTGATCTCGTTTAATTCACTGCCCTACACATTTAGCTGCTGCTGCCAACCATTGGCATATCGTCGCTCTAACTAGGGACAGGTGTCTTCCACTACGCGGTCTGTCTCCAAGAACTCGCCAACGGTTCTCGCTTCTTTTACATACATGACGTCAGCTTGCTGATTTTATCAGCTATATCGGTAACTTTCACTCTTTCTCACATAGTGGCATTGCATTGACGTTAGTAAGCAATAAGAAAATCCAGATTTCCGAGCGTGCATTACTTCATTTTAAATACACACATTGGTGTTTCATCCCTTAGTCCTTAATATGTGCTTAGAGCAATATCCCTCCGAAATAAACTTTCTGCAAGTTTTCTAGAAAAAAAAAACTTCAAAAGAAAGAGGCTAAGCTTCGTGCGGATCGCACGCCTCACGTTTTTGTCGATGGACAGCAAAGAGGCGTGACTGCTTTGATAGTAGACGGAGAGCTATGGTGTGTATCGTTTGGTTTTAAAACAATTTAGGATTATTGAAAACCAGGAGAAATCTACATAGTGCCTAGTTATACCTAATGCCATGCCAATGCAGGGGTTTTGTTTTTTATAAAAAAAAATGCATACAGTTCCACTATAAGAGGCACTGTTTTCCAAACACCCTTTGTGTCCTTGTGGTATGAGGCGAGTAAAGGAAAAATATAGGCGGTAAATTATGCCGTAATACAACGACACAAATCCCATACACAAAACTATAAAAAACCTTTTGCCGACCAGTTTGACTAGGTATGGCATTTTTTCCCTCTATAAACCTAACGTTACCTCATAAACCTCGATAAAAGGAGTAAGGACATTTTGAGGTTAAATCACGATTACATCGAAGCTATGATACTAAGGCATTTTAATTACGCTGCAAAGCGAGTATTTTACAATGAACCACAACTATTAATAACCATTTTTGTTACAAATATATTCGCATTGAATAAAATAGCATAATAAAAAGATCAAATATGTAGCGATACTTGTAGCAGAATCTAGCCACGATCTCTTGGCCTAAAGGGTGACTCAAGGATGGATCAGTGCTTCTAAATAGATTCGGGATGGAGGGCGGCAGATTATTTTAAAAGGTTTGGCAAGTTCCTTTTACAAATTCACTAGAAGCATCGTTTAATATTCAAGTTCTGGCTAGAGCCCCGAGCGTTCTCAATCACATAATAAATGAATGCATATTAAATTATAAATGGATTGGATTCGGGTGAAGCAATGAAAAGATCAGTGATCCTCGCTGGCTGATATTCTGGGTAATACAGACACGTGGAGACACGCGGCATGCACCTCCATAGTGACGTCACGAAGCTACACTTACGGGTGACCCGCTCTATACGACGTGTGGTGTAATGCGTGATTTAATATATCATTATTTGGCACGTAGCAATGATTGTACGATACATTATTGTACTTTTCCGTACTTTTGGTATCACTATATCACAACTGGTCCTTGTGATGACGGATTTATAATATATATGTGTACCACCCAATTCCATTCTGAGGATGAAGTTAGAGTCGACAAAAGTATATGAAAAGGAAGGAAATCTTAGGCCAATTACCCTACATGTAACTGGAAGAGGCCGGACTCAGCAGTAGGTCTTTTATGGGCTGAATAGTATAGTAGTAATTTAAAAATAATATCTATCCATTGACGATTGTGTACACCGTAATTGGTTTATATACTTTAAGGTACTTTGTTGCTAAACGTATAACTAATAGCTAAAACATGACAGCAGCTTTCATGCACCGCAATATAGGAGGTTTCGAGAAACTTTAAGCATAACAGAACTTGTGCATTCAACTATCGTCTTACAATATTAATAAAGTAAGCGGAATCGATTATGTTCGCCACAACTTACAACGCAAACTTCGTCGTGAGAGTTTTGTATACGCTGTGCCATCTTATGACAGTTAACCAGGTCGTATGACAGTTTAGGAAGCCTACCAGCCCTACGCTTTCCATTCCATACTTACATCTTTGTTCGTATAATCACCAACAAACGGCACCATCACCAGAAACCCCAAGTAAACAAAAAAAAAATTGATAGTCAAACCGTCAATTTTCACGTCGTCACCTCAAACTATGGTCTACAGCCACATCAAGCATACACAAGTAATGCAACACACGTCTTGACGTCTCGTAAAGCGCGATGAATAATGATTTGGTCCATGTGGTGTCGGATTTAGAGATTTAGACAATGTCACCAACCCACACTATCCTGAGGGTGTCGGAAGATGCGACTAATGCCTCCTGCGTTAGCAGACCACCTAGCCACAAGAGAAGACAATTTAATACACACCCCGTGCCATCCCGTGTTGCAACGTGTCGCAGTAGGCTAATTTCCCTCCATGAATATGGGAGGAGGCCCGACTCATTCGTTTATGGGCTAAAATGATGAAGAACATTAATTTTGTTACCTAAGTTTTCATGGCGTCGTATGAAGTGATGAAAATAACCCAGGATTTAAATAACGCTACTCACGCGAAGATAAGCTTGACACTAACGATGTGCCAACCCACAGGGCCAGCATGTTACAGGATCCTAATTTCCCTGGGGAGCCTCGACCCAGCTAATTGGTCATTTATGGGCAGGGGTCAGTGCGGAAAGGAGCGGAACATTCTGGCGGTTGACCAACGTCTGGTTCTGCTATATGTTGGATGGGTGCAACCTCCTCCATGATTCGGAGGGAACGTAAAACCGTCGGTTACGGCTGCCATAGTCACAATTACCACTACTACTATTCAGCCCATAAATTACCCACTGCTGAGTGGGGCCTCCTCCCATCACAGGAAGGGTAATTAGCCTACATTTCCAGACCAGCCAGACGCTGCTAGCCAGACGGGTTAGTACAGAGGTTCGGCCAAAGCGTGAATTACGAAAGCCACTTGGCTTAATGCACTGGTTTGGCTACTACTACTTTTCAGCCCATAAATGACCCACTGCTGAGTCGGGGCTCCTCCAAATTGATGGGGGAAATTTTCGTATTTAGTGTATGTCTCTTTATTTCGTATTTCTTTATTACATATTTTTTTAAACATAATTACATAATTATAGACAAAATCCGTCGACAACGAGGCCGATGACCTAAGCTACCGTGTTCAAGGCTCGGTTCACGACCATAGCACGGACATTAACTTAACGAAATTTATTTTTATTATTTAGATTATAGAAGAGGTGTTCATGGTTCAAATGTTTGATATTAGCATAGTAAGTTTTATGCGGTCCGCGTTGCTCTGTGTACCTAAGTTCGCACCAATAATAACGTTTGCGCGTCTGTTATTCCACACATCCAATTTTCTGTGTTTGCCCAAACTACGTGCAAACGCGGCCAATATTTGCGCTCCACGCCTGTATGTAGATGATTATTTATTTTTCATATGATATTCAGAGATTGTCTTGGGAGTTTTCACCTAGGTACACATCTTAGCGGTAGTACAGGGGGAAGTCAAAGCCCCCCTTAGCGGAGGCCCGCTTCGGAGCTTGGGGCTCTCCTGATAGCGACAGGCTTCAGGCTCCCAGGGTGGAGCTCCCCATCAGGGAGGAAAACCCATGTTAGATGTTAGTTAGAGTAGTCGATATACGCCGCTGGTTTAAATGGGTGCGCTAATTTCCCTGATAACCCGGCTAGCACCAACGTAAAAAAAGAGGAGGGCATTATTATAATCGAGTGAGGGGCTTACTTCCCACTATGGAGGTACACCCAGACTCTTTCAACTATAGGCCCGAGCGTAACCAAAATAAAGAGGTTACACTTACATTCAACGTATTTACGTTGAATGTAAGTGTAACCTCTTTATTTTAAAGGAAAGTAAGCCCCTCACTTGATTATAATAATGCCCTCCTCTTTTTTTTTGTCCAAAAAAAAATACACATAAATATCCTTGGACATTTCACACAACGCCATCTCGTCCCAAGCTAAGCAACTTAATGCTTGTGTTATGGTAACGAGATGGATGATAAACATACACATATTATTACATTATTGATTGAATATTGGTCACCTGGACATCATCATCATCATTTCAGCCCAAAAATTACCCAGTACTGGTTAGACCACCTCCAAATTCATGGAGGAAAATTAGCCCACTGTGCCACGCTGGCAAGACGGGCTGGCACAGGGTGTGTATCAAGTTTTCCTTCTTTTGAGGCTAAGTGGTCTATCTCTTGCTTTCCTTTAGTCGCCTCTTACTATTACCCACAGTATGGTGGTTGGTGACATTGCGTATTCTAAATCCGTCACCGCCCGGACAATCTGTACATAGAAACAAACAATTTTCTAACTAGCAATATTAAACGATCTTTAACGGTTGTTTAATATCCTAGTTATCTCTTTTCAAGGTTATTGAATGAAAATATGACGGGATATAACAGGAAAAAGGGGAATCTATTTCAAAGCACCAAATAAAACAGCACCGTGCACTCGAAGGCAAATCCGCAAATCCCCGAATACAAATCTGAGAGCCATCAGAATTCGCGCGCATGAAAATTGAATAAACCCTTCAGTTTTTCTCTTAACAAACCACGCCCTTGTTCCGCATTCAATCCAAAGGCTCTTCGTAATATGTCCTGACGGCCTCTAACTAGAAGCAAATCTTCTGAGCGCAGCCTCTAAGACATTCACATTCTTAGACGAAATAGAAACACTAAGAGCCAGTGGAAATATGGCTTGTTCATACTTGTATAGTCTAACATCTATAAATTAATACGTGAAGCAAAAACTTTGTACCCCATTTTACGAAAATTGTGTGGACGGAGAAAATTGAATTTCCCACAGTTCTGGTTTATATAGAAAAGGCTTGCGGAATACTAAAATATATTTTTAATTATGTAGGTATAAAAACACACACACACACTATTATATAAAATAAAAACACACACACGCATATATACTATTATCAAAAGGTAAAACTATAATTTAAATTAATTTTGATCGAATTTCCACAACTGGGCAACCACTTGGACTGAAACGTATATAATATACATACAGGAAAAACGGAATGGCAACATTTACATAAACTTTCTACAAATTTTACGTCTGTTGCGCAAGAAGACTAAGGTATGACGTTTGATCAGTTCACGATGTGCTGTACTCTTTACATGGCACTAGATGGGAGACACATTTGCGAAATAACCAAACAGGAATCGGAGGAAAAGTGCATAACCAAAGCAAAGCGAACTCTCCGTCTAGCCAACCTCGCCCGTAACAGGAGTATTAGTGAGAGAAATATCATAATCCCGTACCGAGTAGATAGTGTTCCCGTTATGTTTACATAGTTTGTTTGTCCCAAAACCTGCTGACGTGATGTAATCAATCATATTGAGTCAGCCTTGAACTGTTAAATTTCGTGGCGTAAATTACGTAGAGGAATAAGTCATAATCCGATTATGAAGGAAATAGCTTTTGTTCCAGAGTATGTTAATTAACTTTGTTAAATTTTGAACCACACATTACATTATGCTATTGGCAATTTTGTCGTCTGAGTTGTGACGGATTTAGAATATATAGTTTCACGACCCCATTACATCCTGACCTTGTCGTAAGAGCTACCAAAATGTAATGACGAACCCGAAAACCTAGCCGCAAGAAAAGGAAAACTTCTAAACCCTGTGCTAACACGTCTACCCAGCGTGGCACAGTAAGCTCATTACCCTCCATGTAACTGGAGGAGGCCCGACTCATCAGTGGATCATCTATGTGCGGAGTAGTAGTAGTAGGGACAATTTGTGGTAAACTTTATAAATTGCCTTTTAGAACCAACCTCAAAAGCTAGTAGTAAAAAGAACAAGAACAAATATTCAAATATGTAATAATGGATGGCTACATAATTCAATATTTCTTCTTGAAATTCCTACTTCAACTTATTTCGTGCAGTAATTATAAACAGTTCGGAAGATTCATGTATTATCGAAAGGACAGCAGATTATAGTCCTACATTTGGGTTGTTTTCATCAGTGGGCAATACGTTTGCATTAATGATGTACAGGGTGGTCAAAAAGTCGTGGATCAAACGAAACCAGCGGATAGATGGGGCCATCAGCAGCAAAAAAAAATTCTACGTGAGGTCCTTAGGGTCAACCCCTGCGGAGTTACAATTGATTTTGTGTTTTTATGAGAAATTGTCTTTTTTTTTTTACAAAAACTTGATAAAATTCGAAAAAATCTACACCCTGTATATTAAAGTTTTTAGACTAACGCGATTTTCACACATTTTAAATAATTATGACCAGTCAGCCTGTGACCACGGCTGGTGTAACCCACGCCGAAACGTCAGGCAGTATAAGGTATTTACCTTCAAAAATATTTCCGCGATCAAGACCCTGTATATTGTTTATAATTTTCACTAGATTGGTACTGATGAGTCCTTTCGTTAGACATGCTATATATGGTAGTTTATTGGGTGTGTTGAAGATAATATTAAGTTTTACGAAAGCAATAATTCTTAAATCAAAACTTGTTATTTACTTCGGACCACACTGTGAAAAAAATACTGTACAGAAAAGTGCCCCTGTATCACAATTTTGGCGCATTTAATAGGGATTCTAAAAAGGTATTACACATGGCTATGCGTGGCTTCGATATCTTTCAAGGACGATCATTCGTAGCAAGGCCAGAGTTAATTTGTTTAGCATTTAGTTGCTTAGCTTGGGACGAGATGGCGTTGTGTGAAATGTCCAAGGATATTTATATTTATTTATTTATTTATTAATTCATACATAAAACTCGGTTAGGCCTACTAACCTAACCTTACCTAAGCGTGATCGTTTTCCGGACTACATGGTCTTTATCGTCGTTTCAGCCCATAAATGACCCACTACTGAGTCGGGCCTCCTCTAAGTTCATGTTGGGAAATTAGCCTACTGTGCCACGCAGCCAAGACGGGTTGGCACAGGGTTTGCATCAAGTTTTCCTTCTGTTGCGGCTAGGTGATCTGCCTAATGCGTTCTTTTAGTCGCCTCTTACGACACCCTCAATATGGTATGGATTGGTGACATTGTTTATTCTTTATCGTCTTCGTTTCAGCCCGTAAATGACCCACTACTGTGTCGGGCCTACTCACAATTCATGGAAGGACATTAGCCTACTGTGCCACGCTGGCAAGACGGGTAGGCACAGGGTTTGCTGACCCGGTAAGACTCCCTCCATGTACGAATTATGTACGCGCATAAAGTGTACAATTCTAATAAATTGTCCGTGTGGTGACGGATTTAGAATACAGAATGTCACCAACCCATACCATATTGAGGGTGTCGTAAGAAGCGACTAAAAGAACGCATTAGGCAGATCACCTAGCCGCAACAGAACGAAAACTTGATGCAAACCCTGTGCCAACCCGTCTTGCCAGCGTGGCACAGTAGGCTAATGTCCTCCAATGAATTGTGAGTAAGCCCGACACAGTAGTGGGTCATTTATGGGCTGAAACGACGATAAAGACCATGTAGTCCGGAAAACGATCACGCTTAGGTAAGGTTAGGTTAGTAGGCCTAACCGAGTTTTATGTATGAATTAACTCTGGCCTTGCTACGAATGATCGTCCTTGAAAGATATCGAAGCCACGCATAGCCATGTGTAATACCTTTTTAGAATTCCTATTAAATGCGCCAAAAGTTGTGATACAGGGGCACTTTTCTGTAGAGTATTCTTTTTTTCAAGGTCCGAAGTAAATAACAAGTTTTATAAAACTTAATATTATCTTCAACACACCCAATAAACTACCATAAATAGCATGTCTAATGAAAGGACTCATTAGTACCAATCTAGTGAAAATTATAAAAAAGATACAGAGCGTAGCTTTTTTCGAATTTTATCAAGTTTTAGTAAAAAAAAAGATAATTTCTCATAAAAACACAAAATCAATTGTAACTCTGCAGTGGTTGACCCTAAGGACCTCCCGTAGAACAATTTTTTGCTGCTGATGGCCCCATGTAACCGCTGGTTTCGTTTGATCCACGACTTTTTTGACCACCCTGTAGATCTATTTTGTAGCATGCAAATATAAATTAATAATAATATGATACATGTTATTTTTTGTTAGTTTATTCATATTCTAATAGCAATATGTCATCATCATCATAAATTATCTTGGTTGCCTTGAAAGAGATTCCTGTGAGCAATAAGGCCGCCAATTGTACTGCCTTGATTATTTTAGTTGCCATATTTAGGTTTCTTTGTTCACAATAAAGAGTATTCTATTCAATTCAGTTTTAGAGTGTCTGTGTGTGATCTTTAAACAATATTTCCCACCCACCCATTTAAGAAAGTACCAAGTTCTTTAAAAAAAGTATATTTTATTTATTAAAAACCAAAATATCCTTAATTAAAACTTTTCAGATTCAGCAAAGACTGACCTCAATTTGCAGTCGTTACCGGCGCCGCTAGTCCCCGCAATAATTGGCTCGATTATCGTCCACTAATTAGAAGCCGCATCCCAGAGAGGCCGATGGTCCCCGACTTCCCCACGTCAAATAGTTCGGGAGACAATCTGCACTTTCTACCCTTTCTACGCTATCTTGACGATTGTTAAAAGCTGTTCAATTAAAAAATCCCATTGCTCAACTATTTGCGCAAGTAACGTTAAAATTCACTTCCTAGAGATTCTAAAAGTTAGCAGTACCACAACTTTTTCCAGAATGCGAGTAAGTTATTATCGTATAATTAGTGAATGACATCGCTTAGGCAACCTTAACATCATTTAGATTTTAATCGAGCATATTCGGGCTACATTTCTAGATCGAATATCTCTCGTCTTGACTGTAAAACCAGCTAATAAACAATTATCGAAGAGTTAAATTTGAAATTACATTTGAAATTGAATGAACAATAATCCACTTCGTACAACAAGTTTTAATTTTACAGAAGGGGCAATTAATTATGGAAGAAAGTAGTTCGAATTTACCATTGTCTCATTATTTTCATAACTACGGTAATCCCACTTCTGACACCGTACATAAGAGGTACTCGCCACATGTTCGGCTAACTACCGCCAACTTTTTCGTGTGAAATATTCCGAAAAATATTGTACGGTGTGTACGTTGGCACTTTAATTTGGGGAGTTTATAACTTATTCCTGCGGGATGTATGCAGCTTTAATGGCCACACGAGAACTTTTGCGTGCAGGGATATTTTTAAGCGGCGCCGAGTCATATTTTGGGGATTCATTGCGAATTAAAAGTTGCCAATTTCACGTTTCAAATTTTACACCAAGTTTGACGCTACAATAATAACTTTCACGTTATTGCAGTTTGCATGGGCAGAGTTTAGGAAAAAAAGGTTTATATCACTTTTCGTCCGTAAGGTGACATGTTTTGATGTACAAGTCATCTGCGAAATCTACTCCCAGGGTGTCTCGTAAGAGCGGATTAAAGGAATTAACAAGACAGAAATCTAGCCTCAAAAACAGATAATCAAAATCAAAACTCAGTTAATCAAACTGGGTCATTATAAGTTTTATAGAGCTCTTTTGACAAGTCAAACAATAAAATAAAATCTAAAATTTACTATTTAAAATTGAAATTTTGTTCGGATTTTGTGAGAGCAAACTCACACAATAGTCGCAAAGGGCCAAACATCAGCCAGATCTAGTCAACAATAGTAACCTTCTAATGCCCGAGCCAACCGACCCCCAGCAACGGCACCTGTTCCCAAGCATGACACATGTGGCAGCCATCGTCCTCCTCAACCAAATTGCAGGGAAGATAGTAGAGAGAGTAATCCTAATACGAATCCCATTGCCAATCAGTCTGGCCAGCGTGGCACAGTAGGCTAATTTCGACCTGCTATTGGAAGAAGCCCAACTCAGCAGTGGGTGTTTAATGGCCGGAGATGGTGATGATGAGTATTTTAGTAATTCATCTAGAACAATATTTTTTGTCTGTAATATAACAAAAAAAAAATATTTGTGTTATGTCTTTCCTTCAAATTTATTTCAGTTAGTGACGTAACAATGCGCGCAGGGTACAGCAAGATACGAATAAAAATTATGAATTTCACCTACGAAATTTTCTGAACCAAGTTGGTTACCGATAATAATAATGTTCGCGCAATTCCGATCCGTAATTGTGTCTCCATGGAGACGAAGAAAATCAGTAGTTGCATATTTTTCCAAATTATAGGTCTTGTTAACAAAATTCACGAAACAGCATAGTGAGCGCAAGTTCGCCACGTGAATGAAACACGCTACACGTTTATGCAATAAATGACGAATATGCCTTGACAGGGCCAATCAAATGGTCCTGTCACTACTGATCTGACTGACCCACTACTAGGTCGGGTCTCGCCTATGTCACGCTGGCCATACTGGTTGTCATAGGTTTTCTTTTCAATCTAAATCCACACCGATTGAATCTACCTCCTTAACGTTAATTCATTACATTCCCTATGACATAGAATTCAATATATTCATAGTGCTTGTGTTTTTGTTCTTTAACAACGTGAACTGATAATGATTCGTGTAATAAACTTAAGAGGCCTACTGTTATTAACAGTAGGTGTTAAAGCGCTTATTAGCGTTCGACTTAGGAAAATATTAATTTACAGTCGTTAGTTCTAAGTGTGGAACGAGAAATTACAGTCAATTTATTTTGTTTTCTGTTCTAATTGGTCTATAGATAGATAGATAGATGAACTCTTTATTGTACACAGGAGAATTATACTGAACACATTACATATAAGCAACAATTTGTACAAAGGGCGGTCTTATCGCAAAATGCGATTTCTTACAGACAATCCATTACGTTAAATCTTTGTTTTTTTTTTAAAGGCATTTTAATAATTTTCATCATTATTTTGGTGATTTATGGGCAAAAATATGATGATAATGTCACCAATAGACACGCTATACTGATACCTCTTTTGTTGTAGGTTAAAGAGGTAGATTTTAAAAGAAAATTAATGATGCGTACCTCAATAACACGCCCCAAAAAAGCATTACCTTGTTCGGAATAAGCTGAACATTTCGTAATTGCTCTTTTTGCTCGGATACTGCAAAGCAAATGTAATGAATGCAGTTTCACTTTTTCGTTTCATATTTGTACCAGTACGTTTCGTTGGCAACTCACTCTTATATTGAAGAGACGCAAAGCGTGTTTTTTTATATCCAACACTAGGACATGAATGAAACCATATTAAAAAATCAACTGGCATATGAATTTTGTTCCAATTATATATATTTTTTGTTGTCATTTTACATACATATTTAGAAAAAGTCATGAGTATTAATAATAACCCTTACGTGAAAAATACCTTCATCGCGTTTTATTAGTTTTAAATACGAATGCTTGGTTTGAGTGACACGTATTTATATGTATATGTCGTGGATAACGATATCGTTTTATTAAGTTTCTCAATTGATTGTTAACACAGTAGTGCGGCAAACGCGGTGACGTCAGTTGTTTTGCAATGGCGGCACGTGGACAGAGTCGTAATGGAAAGTGAGGTTGGCTCGATCAGTCAGTCGACGTTGGGACACGGACCGAGACACTTCTCCGTTGCGAACCTGTCGGTTTGTCTATCTAAGTGTGTTAACTGAACATTGTTATTTATACTGTGGTTAATATTGTGAATTATAAAGTTACAAGTAATAAACCTCGTACCAAGTCAAGATGATGACGACTCTATCGCTCAGCCGTCGCTATCTCCGACATCAGAAGTGGTATGTAACTCAGTCAGCCCACGTGGAGAAAACAGTGTAGTGATAATGTGTGTACTTCTGTACGCGATGGAAATAACCGATAATGGCGATTCATTGTCACTATAAAGGAGACATTAAGCTACATGAAGATTGTTCTGAACTGAAGATCACAAGCGGCAGTCATAGTGCGGCGATTAACCAAGTGGGGATCACTTGCTTTCATTGTGATGGACAAGGACACTACGCGTCTAACTGCCCTGAGCGGAGCAGCAGGAAGGCGAGCAACAGTACTGTGGTCAGCCAGGTCAAAGAATAGTGAGTGGATCTGTAGTAAGCGCACCAGCTGTCAGCCATTTTACGTCACTCCGGTGAGCAGTTTCCATTTTATTACTCGGGTATATTGTATGGTATACGAATTTACGATAGTGTGATTTTGACCGGTGTAAGAAAATATTATTTGAGGTTCTTTTGCGTGTTTACCTGTTAATTACTTGCGATACGAAGTTTAGATTGCTGTGCTTGTTTAGCTTGACGGTTCATCGGTCTGGCGTCGTATTTTCGCCAGTTTATAGCAAAGTTTTCCAAGATTATGGAGCCATTGTATGCCTTGATTTGCATCGGTAAGGTAGCCTAAACGTGAGGCGATAGGACAGCAGATCCAGATTTCAAGCGATCGGGTTTTCGGTCGGCAACTGTGGAATGTCACAGCTGCGGTGGAATGGGTCACCGAGCATCAAATTGGCGGTGAAAGGCAAGGCAGCTAGTGCTGCCACTGCACACTTCAGCGTCAGGCTCTGCGGGGCCGCGGCCGCGGTCGGACTTAGTCTGTTTCAGGTGCGGCAGCGCCGGACATTTGGCAGCGAGATGTCCACGTGGCAACAACGTGGCAACAGCGGAGGAGCTGGCGCGGCGGTAGGCGCAGGCGGTTCGGAGCGGCGCCTGCGGCGGCGGCGAGTAACGAGAGGCATGTGGAAGCTTGCTATGTTAGCAATCCCAGCGGTGCGCTGATGAACGCTTGTGAGTCGTATCCATTTTATTCTGATTCTGGTGCAGAGTGCTCTCTCATCAAACATTGTGTTGCGCCGAAGCCAAGTGGAAAGAGTTATGAGCACCCTCAAAAATATGTTGACTGTTGTAGAAGTTAGTCCAAATATACAGTCAAGGGCGAGGTGGCTCTATGAACTATAAAGGGCGAGGTGGCCAAATATACAGTCAAGGGCGAGGTGGCCAAATATACAGTCAAGGGCGAGGTGGCTCTGTGAACTATAAAGGGCGAGGTGGCCAAATATACAGGGTTGATCACTATTGGTTCGAGCACATGGCTAAGTGCGTTCGTAAGTTTGTCTATGGTTGTATTACTTGTAAACTATCTCTATCGCAATCAGGTCGCCCACAAGCGGGACTTCATCCAATTCCTAAGATTAGTATCCCGTGGCATACTGTGCACGTTGACTTAACTGGCAAATTAAGTGGAAAAGCGATTGCAAGGAGTACGTCATAGTTTTAATTGATGCGGTCACAAAATTTGTTCCCTTGTATCATACCCTGAGAATAGATTTGGCTAGAACAATTAAATCCCTTAAATCAAGCGTCTTTAGTTGGAGCTCCAGTAAGTAATTGCAGATCTGGGACGATGCTTTGCCAACAAAGAATTCAAAGTTTTTTTGTCAGTTTCATTACGTTTGATAGCTACGGGTTCAAGTCGCGCTAATTGCCAAGTAGAAAGAACAATGAGCGCGTTAAAAAGTATGCTGACCGCGATAGAAGCGTCTGATAGGTCCCGGCATGAAGCGTTAGAGACGTGCAATTAGTTTTGAATTCCTCTGTCCACCGTGTAATACAAGCGAGTCCACTCGAGTTTCTGATAGGACCTTTAGCTAGACCATTTAACCTATTAACTTTGAATGATTCCGGACCGGCAGTAGACATTAAGTAAGAGAGCAAGCGGCCACATACATAGAAAATAGTGCCAGTTACGAAAAAGTAAAATTTGATAAAACTACAAGTTAAAGTGGTAAAGTTTGATGTTGGTAATTTAGTTTAAATTCAGAACGAAGAGAAACCAAACTAAATTAGACGCGAAATACAAGGGACCGTTAAAAATTGTGGAGTTACTTGATGGTGATCGTTATTTGCTGAAATCTTTGACCGGTAATAGAACATAAAAATACGCTCACGACTGTATAAGGAGATTCCACTAAGCAGTGTGCCCGTTGAGTTAAATTTTTCTGATGAAGATGGTGAGGAGGTTGCCTCCAACAGTAAAAAAGAACACATACCTTGGCTAGGTCGCACTACACGCACAAGTCTGTAGTCGTAACTGCAACTCTGGGAGTTGTACAGAGCGCGATGGGCAGCTAGTGGTGTGGCGGGGACCCGGGTCTCGAGAGAGACTATTTGTATGGTCCTGTGTACTGGGAGTCGTGAACTCTAGTTAGTGTTGGTCGTATCGCTTGGAGCGATGACGATATGGGTGACATGTGAATTGTCACTAGCTGCTGGGACAGCTGGGCCATGTGTTGTGTAATTATTACTTTAAACCTACTGTTTTAAAGTATCAGTATTGAGATTTAAAGATTATGGGCTTAGAGGAATCTTTCGTGTTAAAGTTGTTAAAATTATTTGTATGCTAACGTGATCTCTGTTAACTTGATTCTTAAGATACGATTACGGAACATTACCGTCAGGTTGGCCGAACGTGAAAATGTGCCTCAGTTGGTTATATTGTTACAAGTACACACGAGGACGTGTGCTTCGTCAGGCTGGCCGTGTCGTGGATAACGATATCGTTTTATTAAGTTTCTCAATTGATTGTTAACACAGTAGTGCGGCAAACGCGGTGACGTCAGTTGTTTTGCAATGGCGGCACGTGGACAGAGTCGTAATGGAAAGTGAGGTTGGCTCGATCAGTCAGTCGACGTTGGGACACGGACCGAGACACTTCTCCGTTGCGAACCTGTCGGTTTGTCTATCTAAGTGTGTTAACTGAACATTGTTATTTATACTGTGGTTAATATTGTGAATTATAAAGTTACAAGTAATAAACCTCGTACCAAGTCAAGATGATGACGACTCTATCGCTCAGCCGTCGCTATCTCCGACATATATATATATATACGTCATGCTTGCGAACAGGTGCCGTTGCTGGGGGTCGGTTGGCTCAGGCCTTAAAAGGTTACTATTACTGACTAGATGTTTGGCCCTTTGCGACTATTGTGGTTTACGATATTTATTTCCCATAAAGAACATTGTTCACTTAGCATGAGAAATACAGCGATGGACGTGTAAGCAAATTTATTAGCTACTTTTCATAACGTTCATAGTAATAATTAACAATTTAAGTATGTTTGATAATTAAAATGTAAATGTCGGTAAGTTGAAAAACAAACCAAAGCATACAAACGACTCATTAAGTATCGGTGCATAATTGCTATGGCCGTTCTAATAGAAATTACCGTTTCAAAGTTTGTCTTTAAAGTGTATCGTTAAATGTATATGCTTGAAGTCTTTCATGATGTGATTTTACATAAGACTATTGCGGGTGTTTGCCTTACAAATCTGTCTTACCACGGCATTGGACCTAATGGGTACGTGATATAAAAACACTTTTTATATAACACACAATGATTTCAAAGTATATAGGGTTAAACATTAAATTTGTTTGGAGAACATAACGCCTCTTTAAAACCAAATCGCAATTATCACATCAAACAATATCAGTTATCGTCGTAAAATAACACCGTAAAAAAATAACCACATTTACCTACAGTTCAATTGGAGCAGAAACTTGACAATAGTAATGTTGTAAAAGCTCTAAAGTTTTGACACCACCCGCATCTTTCTTCGGTAAAATGCGGGTAGTGTCATACATAACTTTACATCTTTCTTTGTTATCGCCCAAGTTTATTTTTGAGTTACGTCGTTTTCGTTCTACATGTGGGACGGGCAGACGCATACAATTTTATTAACTTACTTTTACAGCAATACTTAACAATACTGATAAGCCCTTAGATTACCCACCCTGAGTCCACACGGACGAAAATCTACAAAGTTTCATTAAAATTGGGCGCGACACATTATTAATTGTTTGGAACGTAATAAATAAACATCGATATAATTATTCGGCCTCGGACCCCTTTATTGAATCCCTGGCACTTAGCGTCCGCCACCATTTAGCGAATTTATATAAATTTATCGTCCATTGCGCCTCGTTTACCGGTAAACGATACGAACGACTTCGGGGTGGTTCGGACTGAAGCAATAATGTCTCTTCATTTAGCAAACATTATTTTGTTTCCACAATATAAATAAATTAAAAAGATTGACTACTACATGATATATGGAACAGAGGCGTGGGCTCTATGGGCTCCATCAGAAGGCTCAAAGTCACCCAAAGGGCAATGGAGAGGGCTATGCTCAGAGTTGCTCGGAGCCCGCAGGATTGACAAACTTAAGTGTCAGTGGCCAGGGCACATAGCTCGCAGGACCGACGCCCGATGGGGCAGAAAAGTCCTCGAGTGGCGACCGCGTTCCGGACGGCGCAGTGCTGGTAGGCTATCCACACGGTGAACCGACGGCCTGGTTAAGGTCGCCGGAAAACGATGGATGCGGGCGGCCCAGGACCGGCCTTTGTGGAGATCCTTGGGGGAGGCCAATGTCCAGCAGTGGACGTCTTTTGGCTGAAATAATGATGATGATGACGGGCTAAGAACGTATTTCGCGCTTAAAATTAGCGAAAACAAAAGGAATATTTGAATCAAGCTATGTATTTCTATTACAATAGTTTCTCCCCCAATGTTCATCATCATCATATTACGACTAATCACATTAACTAAGCAGAATAAAATAGTTCCCCAAAAAGCACAAACAAGCCAGTCGACCAACGACCAATGTAAACGATACGCAATAGAGATATAAATCTCTCTTGGTTCTCACCATTCTCTATTATTAATTTCAACAGCGGCCAGCGTTAAATTTATATTCTTTTGCCAAATAATGAAGAGCTATCTTTTTGAAACAAAAAGAGAATTACTGAAATACGATACCGCGGTTAAATTACTTCGTCATTCCGACATTTTCAGTTCTATAAAAAATATTAATGATTTATAGTCTGTCGCTCTGTGAGCATAAAAGAAAAAGCTAACATTCAAATAAACATACACCAACTATTGAACTAATACTACTCAGCCCATAGACGCCCCACTGGTGAGTCGGGCCTCCTCCAGTTACATGGAGAGTATTTAGCCTACTGTGTCACGCTGCCCAGTCGAATTGGCACAGGGTTTCATATCAAGTTTTCCTTCTATTGCGTCTAGGTTATCGGCCTTGTCATTTCCTTTTATCGGCTTTTACGACACCCACATGATGGAATTACATAATATATTCTAAATCCGCTACCACATGGACAACCGGATCCCATATATGTTACATATAATTTAAATAGTTTCATAAAATGCATATTGCAAGTATTTAGTTTTTTTAGAAGCTTTAAGGGTAGAGCTAATATCATTGAATAAGTTAGGAGGGTGGGAATAAGGAATTTAAAAAATAAACTTATCCATTGGTTTTTTCTTATTTAAGGGCATGGAAAATGAAAAAAAGAACTGTATTTTTTAACGTTTACCATTACTTCCGTTCGAAATATCTTTCCGCTTAATTGAATATAATTTTACAGCCAATTGAGCGCTTGAATTCAATCATGATTCTGTACAAATGTATTAGTTTCAGATTTATAATTAGCAACGGCGCTGAAAGGTTTTGTATTCGAGGCTTGTTTGGTTTCCTAATTGTTTTAATTAATAGGTCAATAGAGACAACGTTTAAAATATTTAAATAAAGTAAATATTTTTTTTATAAACTATACAATGCATGTATTATATTGTCTGGGCGAGCTGTAGTAATAAACATTTATTAATGACTGATTATTTCTAGTTATTAATTAATAATAATAATAATAAATTCTTTAAAAAACGCCTAAAGTGCTCTTTCTTTATAAGACATAAAAAGGAAAGAAACACCAAATAACCAGTACTTTTACTGGTTTTACTAATATATAAAACGGAACGGACCGACATATTTGGTTGAATCTGAGTAAATTGACAATTGTTGCTATATTTGTAACTAGCGTCCGCCCCGGCTTCGCACGGGTACAACGGTGAAGATCTAAATTTATCGGTGTATCTCTACAATATTATGCAAGTATTATACATATAAACTTTCCTCTTGAATCACTGTATCTATTAAAAAACTGCTTCAAAATCTGTTGCGTAGTTTTAAAGATTTACGCATACATAGCGACAGACAGACGACAGTGACTTTGTTTTATACTATAGTGATTTGTTACTCATTGATTAGATGGATTTACTTGTCTATGTAACTAGAGGGCGCACGACTCAGCAGTGGCTCATCTATGGGTTAAGTGGATTAGGTTAGTACGTACCTGTAATAATAGCACTAAATGAACGAAAGAAATAAATTATAATTAATCCAAGAAACTAATATACACGGGTACATGCATATTGTTCTTAAACATAAATCTTTTCTAAAACGGTTGCCTGGAAGAAATTCCTGTTAGCAATAACGTCGCCAATGACATGTCTGTAATTTTTGTGATGCTTAATTTGTATATTTTTTATTAGGTTACTAGTGGCCCGCCCCGGCTTCGCCCGTGCAAAGCGGGGGTGGGTTATACATATAAACCTTCCTCTTGAATCACTCTATCTATTAAAAAAAACCGCTTCAAAATCGGTTGCGTATTTTTAAAGATTTAAGCATACATAGGGACGGACAGACGACAGCGACTTTGTTTTATACTATGTAGTTAGGTTATGAATAAAGTGAATCTAATTTACGAACATTTAACCTTTTATAAAATCAACAAACCATTCAACAAAATTCTATACAGACATCCTAAAAAGCTGTATTATATTAACAGTATTAACCGTGCTATGTTCATTATAAAATCCCCAAGAACAGCGACTTAATCTTCTTTCATAAACATTTCATTACACTGAACACGCCGACTACCCTTTTTTAAAATTAAAAAGAAAAGAAAAATAGATGTACCCCGTTAAGGACTATTTTCTTTGGTTTTTGGAGAATCATCCTGTTCTGAAAGTTAAATAATAATCATAAGACGAGAAATCTGGGCAAGTGTCTTTGCATAAGTCGAATTATTATACCCGAGTCTGCACTAGATATAACGAGTATCACGGAGGTTGTTTACAAACATGGAATTCACGAACACAAATAACACCTTGACTCTGAGCAAGTGCCTCTGGTTTACACTCGACCCAGAATCAAACTAGGGGTCCGTTGATCCAAAGGTGGCATATCCAACCCTCAGACCAACTAGGTAGTATTGTAGTATTTTTATAATTCAGTACATTGAACGTATTTCAAAGTACTACTATGTATAAAGTATTTAATTAGTTGCCTTGAAAATCTCTGTTTTTGCACTTGTACTAAAAGTAGGCATAAAAAAAATACATCGTTCGTTTAAAAAGACATACAATTATTCTCATTCGCAAAGCGAAATAACTTAGATAGAGTGTATGCTCGCTAGTCGCTCAATAGACCGGAAATAGAGCGGTGTTCCGGTGCAAGTTGCGCGGCGCGACTGCAAACTTGCAGCCAAACTCCATTAGTGTTGTTCGTGCGATGGAATTGAACGGATGTATTGCATGTTGAGGCGGTACGTACAATGGTTTCTTTATGATTGGCTTTTGAACACGAATTTCACTTGGTGTTAAGTGAATACCGCAGTTTATTGGTCCGAAAATATAGACCCGGTAATTAAAGTATTCTTATTCTATGATACGTCGATCAAATTAAATTGAAAGCTGCGCGGACGAAGCCGTGCGCGGAAACTAGTTTTAAATCCATTACATAGCTGCCCCACGTTCGTTTGTAAATAAATATTCTGCGGATCTTCAATTCGTAGCGTCCAGCTACGATAAATGCTACGGTCGTAGCAGACTAAATAAAAGCTTATATTAACTACGCCGTAGCATGGCGTAGTTAATGTCGGGCCCTATTTATTTAACTGAATAAATACTACGTAGCAATGCAATCGCATCGTTTCAATTTAAATTAATATAACAAGTTTAAGTTATTTATTCATTTAGATAGTAAAATTAGATGTGTTTTGTAAAAAAAAACTTTAATTTTTACAGATTTAGAATAGATCATAACCGGTGACTAGAAGGATGGTTATTACATACTTCGCTCAGCGAATTAGCAATTGCCATACAACGTGGCAATGGCACTAGCCTTCTTGGCACCGTACCCTGTGACAGCGATCTGGCGCAAATTACATTCTTAGTTATTTACTTTAATTTAGTCATTTAGTTTAGTGTTTTTTATGTTATATGCATGTTATTGGTTATAGAATAGAATAATTTTCAGAAACAGTATGATCCAAACTCTACTACAAGGGTTTACCTTGAAACAACGGTTACAGGAAAATCATGAAGAACAAAAGCTAATTTAACGAGATCCTTTTCCGTCTGGAGAGGTTTTGAAAAGTTATCTACTTTTCAAAACCTCTCCAGACTGAAAAGGGTTATTTACTGTTATTAGATTCACGCTATTTGTACACGTTTTATTTAAATAACTAGCGACCCACCCCGGCTTCGCACGGGTGCAATGATGCATGTATTATACATATAAATCTTCCTCTTGAATCACTTTATCTATTAAAAAAAATCGCTTCAAAATCCGTTGCGTAGTTTTAAAGATTTAAGCATACATAGGGACGGACAGACGACAGCGACTTTCTTTTATAATATGTAGTGATAGTGATAAATAAAAGCACATAGCTTCCAAATGTTTCTGCGATCTAGACCAGTGTCATAAATACATAACACGGTTTATTTACGCCTAAACTACACAAAAGCTTGATAACAAGCAATCTTGTCACCCTGAAATGTCGGCTGTCCCTACGTGAAGCAGCCCCTCGTCGCGTTATCAGCAGACGATAGCAGGTACACAGGTAGTGCCAACAGGTGGCGCTGATATAAACGTTTTAAATGCCGAAACGTCTGAGGCAGTCGTTTGCTTGTAATGAAAAGATTTAAATTGTAATTCGTAGCTTATATGACTTGTACTGGGCTGTGAAATATTCTTCCAAATAATACAATGAAATACATGTTTTATTGTTCAAAGGTTTGTTACCGCGAAAATGGCTGATCGTTTTTCAATAAATTATTATTATATTGCACACTTGATACTTGAATTTATTGACAAATGGCGGTATTTATTTGCGTCAATTTTATGATTTTCTTCGACCATCTTCCGTCTCTTCCGGATTTAGAATACTACCAGATTTTATACTGAGGCTATCGTAAAAATCGACAAAAGAACATGACACGGCGGAAAACCTGGCCGCAGGAGAAGAAAAACTTGAAACGAAACCTTGTGATGATGCCGCCTTTCGATCACAACCCCGGTCCAATTCCGAGGCCGGGCAAGTGTTTTTGTGTAAACCAGAGGCACTTGCTCCGAGTCTTGGTGTCATTTTGATGCAATAAAGAAATTTATTATTATTATTAGATAAGTATATCTTTTTATTTCATATTTTTTTACATATATTATTATTTGTGTTCGTGAATTACATGTAATTGTAAACTGCTCTGGCAATACAGTAGTGCATGAGATTAGTTTATTTAAATAAAGAAGACGAATACCAGGAAAAGACTGGGTAATACATTATGCGTACTAGATAGTAAATATTGAGTTGAAACTTTTTTTACTAAGCAATGACAGAGTTACAATAAAAGAAAGTTTCGCATAAACTCATTGTCACAATATTGCCAATACACGAACTTAGACTTCGACTTGTGAGATAATGTTTCGAGCTCGATTTTTTATTTCATAAATGTGATTAGAAACGTGATAAAATGTGTTACTGTATCTATAACCTTAAAAAAAGCGCTTTATCGTTTTTGACATTTGCTCCTTTCCTTTGCTACAGCAGTAGATGCTGTAAATAAAAGATAAGTAGCAACAAGACGTCTCAAACGCTGATAATTGCCGTCACAACACAAAACCTACACTTCCGCGGCCCGACGGTCGAGATAAAGTGTTCGCCTTTCATTTCACAAGCAAACAACGGCCTTTAGAAGCCTTCTCGTGTAATGCCCTTAATATTTGGTGATATTATTGTGACGTCACACGCAGTCGCTCCTTGGGACCGGAGCACGGCTTTGTACGCCGATAACGAGAGAATGTACTGTGATAAGTTTGGCGGAGAATCGTTGTTCATGCTAATAAATTTTGCTTGTAATGGCTCCCATTACATGATATTCAAAACTTACTGCTATTGCCTCAAAATTGACTTTATTTAAACAGGTTTTGACGTTAAGCGGTATTTTGTCGAGATCGTATTGCTTCGTTGGTCTAGCTAGGGATTGGATGTGCCGCCTTTCGATCAACGGGTCCTGGGTTCGATTCCGGGGTCGGGCTAGTGTCTCTGTCTAAACCAGAGGCACTTGCCCTGAGTCTGGCTGTCATTTGTGTCCGTGAATTATATGTTTGTAAACTGCTCCAGCGATGCAGGCCAGGGGTTCCGTTTTTGTATCAAGTTCTCTTGCGTCTAGGTTTTCTGCCCTATCATTTCCTTTTATCGGGTCTTACGACACCCTCAGAATGCAATAAGGCGATGACGCTATGTATTATTAATCCGTGGTCACACGCGGACAAACGCCACGTATTGAGGTCACTTACTTCATCATCGCAAAATGGCAGTGCATTAAGCTTTTCTGAGAGACCGACACAGAAGCCCTAAGTCTCAATACTGCAGAGGCATTTATTTCTCTATTGTGTAGACAATAGAAAATTAAGATCCTTGGAGTTTTATATTTACTAACTCCTGCGAAAACTTAGCCAAAATAGACTGAAGTTTACCTATCAGCTACTGACGTCTACTGCAACAAATCTGCCTCACTTCTAAATCACCGCGAACACTCCGAGCGGCCTTATTTAGGTCGCCCGTCCCTCTATTTGTTGGCCGCCACACGCTGCACATTTTCAAACGTAATTGACACTTAAAAAAAGGAGCCAACCCCACCTGCTTGCTGCTGAGGACTTTGAATAATGCTACGTCTAATCAAGCATCTCCTCTTGAAAGAATGACAAAAAAATATGTAACATTTTCCTTTAACTATTCAGTGAAACATTAAAATTAACCGATTATGCAGATTTCTGTAATAGTCTGCGTGATGGATGTCCATTTCCTGCGAAACGAAAAAGGCCGGCGCGTTTTCATTATTTCGAGAGCGTTTTTAGATGATAAACGACTCACCTTTTTAGATGTCTGCCTATTTTTAGTATGGTTAAGACTTTCCACGCGATTTCTTGGTAGACTTACCTAGAACAAAGAAAGTATGGTGAGACATAGAATTAAGGATTGTTCAATTAACAATATTCAAGTTAATATATTCCGTGTGGTGACGGGTTTAGAATAGTGCCACTACCCTATTCCATCCTTAGGGTGTCGTAAGAGCCGTCAAAGGGAAATGACAAGGCCGAAAACACAGTCACAAGAACAGGAATACTTGACATGAAAGTGCCAACCAGTCTGGCCAGCGTGTCACAGTAGGCTAATTATCATCTATATAGTTACAGAAGGCCGGACTTACCAGTTTTATGGCATGGGTATCGAATAAATATACACATAATCAAAAACTTATCGGGACTTATCGCGCACAGAATTAATACCTGTTTTTGCTCGACGTAAATATACACACACCGAAATATGCTCTGCATACCGAGCACTAGAAAGTTTGGAGTATATTTAGGAATATAAAATAGCGTATGGTGGCAGGTTACAAGTACTGCATTTAGATCATATGTCTTTGGTTAAATTCTTGCGCCGATGCGATATATCTTTACTCGAGTCGTTTTCCTATTTGAGTAATACTTCAGCTGTAGACTGATGATAAAAAAGACACCGCGATACATACATGTTTTATTTAAACAAACTATAAACCTTTAACGCAGTAAACACTAACTGTGTTTAGTGTATTTTAAACATATATCTTTTCAGCAATCCATTACAAGTATTCCTAGAACTGACTTGACAACAACTCAATACCTTCAAGAGTCAAATAGTTCAGAGTGGCAACGCGAAAATATATACAATACCATTCTTGCCCAAATAAAAAAAAGATTAATATTTTCGTTTTGCACACCTACATCCTTTGTAGTCCTTGAAAAAGTTCAAGGGAGATATAAGATAACGTTTCCCCTTTTAACAATGAAAAAAAAACATAAGCCTTGTGAAATTTTAAGCGAATGTCCCTGTGTTTTGGTAAGGTACGTGTTCGGAGAAGCCTGGACTTTTGTAGTATTATATTATTCCAGGTGAGACATCTTTAGATACTCGTGGTGACGGATAAATAATGTCATTAACCCATTCCAACCAGCGGGTGTGTAATAGTGCTAAAGCGACGCTTGAAAGGGAAACTTTGATACCAAATTCACGGATGTAGAATACATTGCGTCAACCCCCATTACATACAGAGGAAGAACCGACAAAGCAGAAAACATAGCCGCAAGAGAAGGAAACTTGATACGAATCCCTGTGCCAACCCATCAGGCCAGCGTGGCACAACAGGCTAATTACCCTCCATGTAGTTGGAGAAGGCCAGGATCACCACATTTCAGACACATTGCCGTATTTGGCCTCCTCCAATTATATGGAAGGAAATAAGCTTACTGTGCCACTACACTGGCCAGGATAGAACAGTTTTTACTTCACTATGTTCCAATAGAATCAATCAGAGTTCTACAGAAATAAACCACACGAACAGGGTGAGTCATTTAAAAGTGAGGATCGTTCCCCTTGCGGCCACGTAATAAAATAAAATTCTTCTTTTCTTCGCATCTCCATTCAGGAACAGTCATTAGTGAAATGCATTTTTGCTTCGGTCGGGGGCGCGATTTTTGTCACCGCTTCTTTCAAATGAAGTTAGGTTCTACGGGAACCTCGAAGCATTTTTTTTTCTGGTAAAGCTGTAACGTCCTTTTATGGTAATGATATGGAGGATCGTGAAGTGACGGATTTAGAATATATAGTTTAAACAGCCTATTTTATCCTGAGGGTGTCGTTAGAGCCAACTAAAACCGAAAACCTAGAGAAGGAAAACTTGATAGGAAACCCAGTGCCAAATCGTCCGGTCAGCGTGACACCGTAGACTAACTGCCCTCCTTATAGATGGAGGAGGCCCCTCTCAGCAATGGGTCATTAAGTAGTGGGCTGAGAAGAAGAAAGTAGCCTATCTTCTTATCTAAGTATCTAATCTTAGTATATATACGTGTATCAAGAATATGTATAATATTATAACTTTATACGAGTATTATACTAGCTGACCCGACAGACGTTGTCCTGTCTGAACTATGAATATTGAATTCGAATTGGAATAATTAATAATAAATTAATAAACCGCCTTTTCTTATCGATTCCAATCCCTTATTTAATGTAATTAAAAAAGAAAAAAAGTAATTATGCCAAAAATAGCGAACCGTCGGGACGAACGTCAAAGGTTTGACCGGTAACAGTTTGTATGGGAAAATAAAATTGTTGTTTTTATTATTTTACTTACAATATCAATGTTTTCTCTAGACTCTTAAACCTTCCCTTGACTCACACGAATATTTCAAGACCAAAATTAGCCAAATCGCTCCAGCCGTTTTCGAGTTTTAGCGAGACTAACGAACAGCTATTCATTTTTATATATAGAGATTTTGTTGGATCTTTTCTTGTTCGACTTTCTGCCATCTTAAAAAGTTATGGGTACCCCTGATAAAAACAAATCGTAATAACTTGAAATCTGAATCTCCAAGGTCAAGGGTGTAAGGCGAATGCATTAACACCTCCCAGTAAACTTCTTCTTCAGCAACAATCTTAATTTTATAAAGGTCGCGTGGTATAGGCGTTTAGCCATTACCATTTGTATTTAAAATTACGATCATCACTATCACTACATAGTATAAAATAAAGTCGCTGCCGTCTGTCCGTCCCTATGTATGCTTAAATCTTTAAAACTTTTTGAACCGGATTTTGAAGCGGTTGTTTTTAATAGATAGAGTATTTCAAGAAGAAGGTTTATATGTATAACACATGCATAATTGCACCCGGGTGAAGCCGGGCCGGGTCGCTAGTGTTAAATATACTTCTCATCTGAAAAATGGAAACACTTCCCTTTTTTTGGTTGTTAAACAAAATACGTAACTTATGAAAGTTTAATTTGAATTTAGAACATTAACATTAGGATTTGAAAACCTTATAATGTTCACTATTAAACGACATTTGACATAAGTATATTCCTAAATACACTGACCTGCAATACTAAGTACTACACTTTTAATATATATATTTTTTCTAAACTACAGAAGTTAGAGATTTAAAATATAAAAAGTTTTATAGCAAATGTTATCAGCTTTCTATGTAACTATAACAAACTCTACTAACGTTTTTTCGAGTCCTTTTTATTTCGAAAGTATATCTTGTGTACATAAAAAGTTATTGCAATTTTAAAAGTGTGATACTTAGTTTTGCAGCCCAGTGTACATACATTTTTCTGATAATCCTTACAAAACATAAACTTGCAAGGTGTTTCGATTTTTCTGATGAGAAGTGTATTAATATAAAATAGCATCGACCTATTGAGCACGCTGAATTGAACTTATTTCTTTATTTTCCGCAGCGTTCCAAGAATTTGCCGCCAGCTAGAACATTCTACCGGCAAACCAATAGAGCCTCGGCACCTTGGAGAAGACGGTATTGCGGATTCCTTTTCTAGGGTTGTTGCTTCATTCTACTTAAAGTAATAAATGAAACAAAGTCGGGTTAGCTACGCAAACTTGGACTGATTTCAATTTCTGATTTGTTGGATTCGTCATCGTCACAAAGCAGAAAAAGTATAAAAATTTCAGAAAAAAAATACAAAAAAAGTTTTTCTTTCGTTTAGAATAGAAAAGGAATTAAGCAAATATGGGTCCAGTTGTTTCAAGATAGTTCATTCAAACCAATGTGAGGTCGACGTGACAACCCTGCAAATGACTCGGAGCCTTTAAAAGTATTGAAGCAGGTGTTAAATTCAGCTCTTGCGTCCAAGTGTCTGCGAGTCGAGATTCCGTCACTTAAATACCGGTAAGCACTGTCTTTGTGAGAAATTGTTATGCAGTTAATACCGGGTTTTAATCAATGTCTGGCGACTTGGTAAGAGTGTGGCCCCGCCATGTGGATGGACGATCTTAAAAAGGTTGCTTATAAGTCTGTTATCGCTGTCGATTAGGGGTTCTTGGTTCCAGTCCGGTATCGGGCACGAGCCGTGTTTCCCGAGAGATTTTCGTAAAGACTAAAGATAAATTTGTCCTCATCGTTGTGGCACGCTAAAGTCTTTTATAACCTAAACACGACTGTATGTGAGCGAATTGCGATTTAATGGACACTGGGTGCTGGTGGTGGCAGTCTAAGTTAATTCCGAGCTATACATTTCTAACCGCTTAATGTCGTGTGTCTCTCACTTCCAAAAACCACGACCTAAAGAAATTAATTTCAAAACTTGAAATGATTCAAGTATCACTTTACAACTTCTTGGTTGAAATTAAATTACACTAGTCTACTGCGGTATTGTTATCCGACTTAAAATGGCGAGCCGGAGGTAGATTATATTAGCATGAAGCAGAATTAATTTGCATGTTTTAAATCGTACTGTTTCCACACTGAGATGACAAGCGATCAGTGAATGCGTTTAGATAATAATGATGACTAAAAAGATAGAATATGTATTTAAAAAAAAATTACCCTCTACGACATGAGAGGTGTTTTCGATTTAAGTATCTGTGTCTTCTCACACAGTAGCCACCCCATTACACCCCGAGGGTGTCGTAAGAACCGACAGAAGGAAATGGACCGAAAACCTAGCCAGAAAACTTTGTGCCGAGACCTGACTCAGCAGTGGGTCATTTATGGGCTGAGTAGTATTTAAAACCCATTGGAATAATCTCACCCTAAGCTCCTCAAAAGTCTCGATTGTAACGAGCATAACGTCGCATAAGTTTCAAGTTAAATAGAAATGTAGGGTACAATGGATTTGGTTCAAACCGTGTACCACTTGGCCCGTTAACTGGCTAAAGTTTAGACCCTATTAGAGGCACAAGTAATTGCTTCCAAGTCTTTCGGAGATAATAGGATGGGGTTTCCGGAGACGCACATTGCTGCACATAAAATCGAAGTAGCACAGTCTCTGCGTTCATTTTTAGTGAAAATGCAAGTCGTGTAAAACGATTTTTGTCATTTTCCCAAAAGTGCGCTTTATTAGATGTCTACTACTACTCAGCCCAAACATGACCCACTGCTGAGTCGGGCTTCCTCCAATTACATGGAGGGTAATTAATCTATTATCAAAATCAAAACTCGTTAAATCAAGTTGGCGCATTAGAGCTCTTTTGACAAGTCAAACAAAGGCATAAAATTTAAAAACTATCACTAAAATTGATTATTTACCATCTAATACCGGTTCAGAATGCAGTTCTACAAAGAAGAGCCGGCAAGAAACTCTGTAGTTGCTCTTTTCAAGTCAGCATTTTAGGTACGTATGTGCATCAAGTTTTCTTTTCCTTGCGGTGATTTGCCTCTTGCGTTCCTATAGTCATTTGAATTGCCTGCATGAAACGATACAATAGCAAATATTGTGCACTAGGCAGTTATCGGTTCATCCCGTAATTACCAAATTAAAGTTCATCGGTGCATGCGAGTGGTGTGTATCAACATTGCACTGCGGGCTCGGATTAACACCAAATATGCGGTGAACCGGCCAGTATTGATCAAATATCTGCTATATACCGAGATATAGAGACTTCTTCACTGTACTACTACTCAGCCCAAAGATGACCCACTGCTGAGTCGGATCTCCTCCCATCACAGGGAGGGCCATTAGCCTACTGTGTGGTGACGGATTTAGAAGGAAAACTTGACACGGAACCCTGTGCCAGCCCGTATGGTCAGCGTGGCACTGTAGGCTAATTACTCTCCTTTAATGGGCGGAGGCCCGACTGAGCATTGGTCATTTATGAGCTGAGTAGTAGTAGGTGTGACAAAAACCCTATAGTACTGCTGAATGCTGATATAGAGACTGCGAGCAAAATCTAGGTAAAGAATAATCATATTTTTTCTTCTTACAATTTTCATCAACATTTTGATCGCCAGCAGGTGACGAAAGTAAATAAAATAAATAAATATCCTTGGACATTTCACACAACGCCATCTCATCCCAAGCTAAGCAACTTAATGCTTGTGTTATGGTGACGAGATGGATGATAAACTACTTATAATTTTTTTTTTGTTAATACACGCATATTATAGATAGAAATGACACCCAAACTCCGAGCCAGTGCCTCTGGTTTAGACAAAGACACTTGCCCGACCCCGGAATCGAACCCGGGACCCGTTGATCCAAAGGCGGCACATCTAACCACTAGACCAACGAGGCAGTCTAGAGTCATAACTGTGTCATAACTATAGAAATAAGTATGTAGAATTTCATGTTTATTATCATGATCAGCCCACTCTAGTCCACTGCTGGACACATGTCTCCCCTAAATGTAGACGAAATGTGTGCCTCTATATTTGTGCGAATCGCATGTTATGGAACATTATCAAATACGAATAAAGCTTGACGGATAATATTATTTTAGTAAGCTCTAAGTCCTCACTTCGGATGGCTGTAGTGTTTTTGTCACACTCTGTATAATACCTATACATCTATTACCCTGTCTATGTGGTGACGGATTTAGAATACAAAATGTCACCAACCCATAACATCCTGAGGGTGTCGTAAGAGGCGACTAATGGAACGCAAGAGGCAGATCACCTAGCCGCAAAATAAGGCAAAATAAGGAAAACTTGAAAAACACCCTGGGTTGCGTCTTGCCAGCATAGGACGAAACGACGAATCAGCCTCCGTCATTGAGGTTAAACCTACCGAAGAAGTTTCGTTTATTTAAAAAAAAGTCGAGCTTTTCCGCAGCATAACATTTTACAATGCCTAAGGGCATAAAATTCTGTTTTTCCCAGAACTTGCCATAAAAGTCTGTTAAAATACCATTATTAAACGGAAAGATCAAAATTTGATCCCGAGATATTCCTTTGACGTCTTTCGGTTATAATTTAAAGGCAATCTCGAGCCAGAACAGGGAATTCAAAGTGCCTGTTTAGTTCAATGCGAACACAAGGCTTTCACGAGTTACCGAGCAATATTCAGCTCTAATTGCGGATTGTGTGGAATAATATGCTGTTGGAATGAGCAGTTTGAAGTTATAACTCAATTTCAAGAACTATATTTATATAACTGTAATTTAAATTCATCATCATCATCATTTCAGCCAAAAGACGTCCACTGCTGGACATAGGCCTCCCCCAAGGATTTCCACAAAGGCCGGTCCTGGGCCGCCCGCATCCACTGCTTTCCGGCGATCTTAACCAGGTCGTCGGTCCACCGTGTGGGAGGCCTACCAGCACTGCGCCTTCCGGAACGCGGTCGCCACTCGAGGACTTTTCTGCCCCATCGGGCATCGGTCCTGCGAGCTATGTGCCCTGCCCACTGCCACTTAAGTTTGGCAATCCGGTGGGCTATGTCGGTGACCCTGGTTTTCCTGCGTATCTCCTCATTATATAAAAATATTTGCGACCCGCCCCGGCCTCGCACGGTTGCAATTATGACATATACCTAAACCTTCCTCTTGAATCACTCCATCTATTAAAAAACCGCTTTAAAATCCGTTGCGTTTAATTTAAGCATACATAAGGACGGACAGTCGACAGCGACTTTGTTTTATACTATGTAGTGATAAACACTGCAGTTTAAAAAACACTAAAATCCATTAATATTAATATTTGGAGTAGTTATGTAATCAGTATTGAGTCAGTAGTTATCGAATTAACTGGATGCAAATTTCCCTTAGATCCCGACGGCCATTTTTAATCTCTTCAGTCATTACATAACGTCAGTAGCGTGAAAACTGACTTCTGATCTAACCACATGGCTACTGGTTTTTCCACTAGGTGGGTCTAGGAGTGCCAACGGTAATCTCTTCTTGTAGTTAGCCAATAAGAGTAAACTGGTATCGTCTCAAATGGAATTGGGGATAAAGCCGAGGTGGATAAAACAGTCGAGTTGAGAATAGCCGGAACGGGAACGGTCCTATTCAGCTTGATACATACAGGCTGCTTATCGTGGTGAATATTTAGAGGCGATGCGGTAATCCGTTTTTGCTTCGGCAAGTTAAAATGCGGGATTAAGCTTTTCTCGAATGAGTTCCAGATGTTCGGGCGACGATGTTGACGAGGACCTAGAGTACACAAGACAGTTTTAAATTTTTAGAGACACCATTTTATGTTTGTCGGTGAGACACACCGACAAATAAAGATGGTGGGTGGACAGAGAGAAAACGAGGAATAAATGGGGTATATAGAAATTCCTCAAGCATATGACCGTAGGGCGACGTGTGGTGACGGATTTAGAATACATATTGTCACCACCCCATTCCACACAAAGGGTGTCGTGAGAGCCGGTAAAAGGTCAAAAACATAACCCCAAGAGACAGAAGCTTGATAGAAACCCTGCGCCAATTCGTCTCGTCAGCTTGGCAAAGTAGGCTAATTTCCCTCCACGAATTTGGAGGAGGCCCGACTCAGTAGTGGGTCATTTATGGGCTAAAATCATGATGATGATGACAAAAAGATAAAGGCGTGATAGTAACTCATTTAAATAAAGTTATTTGGGACTTTAAATATCACTTAACAGCCATGACAAATCAATTAATCGTTGCCTACAGGGGGAGCACATTAGGGTGACAGGTAACGGGTTACCCATATCAATACGTTATCTACCTAATGGCGGAGTAATGTTAACCCCGCCAATTTATGGAGACCCCCACGCCGGGTGCGGAACTTAAGCACTTTAAACGATACTTAGGGGTCATATCTTAATTGTACCAATTAAGCTGGTTAAACAATTACTATCCGTCTATATGCTGTATCAGTTAGCATGGTGCCCGTATCAGAACACCTAGTATACCAGCGTGCCTTATTATCATCATAATTTCAGCCAAAATCCGTCCACTGCTGGACAAAGTCCTCCCCAAGGATATCCACGAAGGCCAGTCCTGAGCCGCTTGCAACCAGGTCGTCGGTCCCCCGTGTGGGAGTCCTACCAGCACTGCGCTTTCCATAACGCGGTCGCCTCTCGACGACTTTTCTGCCCCATGGTAAGCGCGGTTACTGCCGCTTTTTACTTTATGACACCAGACGTGTTACTTACGCTTTGTCACCCTCTACACAATGAAAGCATGACGCCACAGAGGTAAAGCAGATTCTGTGGCACCATATCAAGTCTTTTAAATATGATAGACTAGCTGACCCGGCGAACTTTGTTCCGCATTATATATATTTAAAACAAAAAGAAAGTTGGACATAGGATACCTGAGATTTTTATCCCGTCCGTATAAAACCTACTTTATCAAAACGCAACTGACAGCGAAACGTTATGTTGTCTATAGTTTAATATGGTCGAAAATTTGACAATTCGAAATTTTGAATTCGACTTGTTTATATTGTTGTAATTCACATAATATATTTATATCTTGTGGCCTATGTGTTATTCTGATGTATAAGCTATATTATTGTAAAGTTTCATTAAAATCCATTCAGTAGTTTTTACGTGAAAGAGTAACAAACATCCATCCATCCATACTTACAAACTTTCACGTTTATAATATTAGTAAGACTACAAAGAACACTTAAATTACTTTTAATTACAACTACACTGACCTGCAATAGTAAGTACTTACTTTTAATATTTTTTTTCTAAAATATAGAAGTTAGAGATTTAAAATAAATATCGTTTTATAGCAAATGTTATCAGCGACTATGAAGTTTTTATATATAAAATTAAACTTTTTTGCGAGTCCTTTTTATTTCGAAAGTACCTATATCTTGTGTACCTACTTAAAAAGTTATTGCAATTTTGTCTTAAAGTTATTGCGAAAGTGTGATACTTAGTTTTGCAATAATAATAATAATGTAATAAGGGGTTCAAATACTCTCTCAAAGGGTACATTTGAATTAAAAACCATAATAAGGTCCATTCATTTAGCAGCATCGCAAATATATAAATGAACTTAATACTTGTCCTTTTTTCGGGAATTACAAATCGAGACCAGCAGTTTGCGACCCGCGCTACCTACACCGGGGGCATCTAATTTCGGCACTAATAGTGCGGTACATCACGATGGGCGTCTGTCTATTAGCCAGTAATTCGATCCCGTCCAATATAGATCAGATAACCGATATCTTCCCTTCACTTTGTCAACGACTTAAACACTTAACACGGGATATCAACGCCTTGGTAATTTCATCATCATGTCATTCTATTAATGACTCATTGCAGAGCAAGTCTCCAGATCTGCTGTTTTCTATTTTTAAATTCAAATGTTTTGGCCAAGGCTTGTGGCATAAGCGTGTAGCATGCATCCCGAACTGACATTTTAGTAGTTGTAGGTACCAAAATTGACTAATGGACAGTCAAAAGCATGGTGTTTGTCTATTTTGACTCTGTTAAAATAGTAGGTTTGGTGCCTGTTTTCTCTTTCGCTGGGAAATGCTTTATACGAACCGCCGCCCCTGGTGGGGTCGGCGATTATGAGGGACTCCGGAATCTGCTCGTCTACCCACTAAAACCCCAGCGGTATACCCTCACACGACACGCTTGGGGCGCCACAGGTTCGCGTAAACGCATTCCACGTTGACGCCCGACTTTGGTGTCCGGTAAGCGGGCAAGCGACTATCATAGGGCATCATGCGCAGCTGGGACGCCCTCAGTCAATGAGGCTTTTGTCGGTGTCTTGTGTCGGTGGCGGGTCAAAGTTTCGGGCCCTGGGCTCCATAAATTAACTTAAAGAAGATTGGACTATTTTATCTACCTAGTTTTGAACTCATTGCTTGTTGTCAACCCGAATAAACATGTAAATAAAAAGACGAACGTACAACCTGTATCGCGGGGGCAGTTTATAAACTTGTTATTCGAACGAAATGACACCCAGACTCTGAGCAAATGCCTCTGGTTTACACAAAGACACTTGCCCAACCCCGAAATCGAACGTGTGACCCGTGATCTAAAGGCGGCACATCCAACTCCTAGATCAACAAGGCAGTCACACATTATGACGCACAATGACATGTTATTTCCCATGTTTCTCTGTGCGTGCAAGCAAGCAAAAGGTAAGATAGTAAATTAAAAAAAAAACAATCAATATTATGCATAAATTCAGTGGGCGCCCATAATGCTTTATATATCATTTAGATAAATCTCAGCCCATGCACTATTCTCTAATAAAGCAAGTTTTCTTTACAATTTGCTTTCAAAATTCCATAGATAGTATTAGTGCAGGCGTTTTCATCAAAAAAACTTTTATACATAAAACGTGTTGCTTCATTCAAACATCTACATTGTTACTGCAATTTAAAAGAAAAATGTAAAAAAGAAAGTGCCATGTTTCTTTTTGCAAATGTAAAAAATGTGTTTGTATATATTTTCTTCTTTAGCAAGCCCCGCTAGGTCTTCGCGTTTTACTCCCCTGTTGGGCCGTAAAACATTTTCAGGTTAACTGCGCATTTCTTTAGAAGGGGCTGAAAAAGTCCGTGGAAAATGACTGGCGATTCGTATAGGAGTTTGTGAGGTTCTGTACAGTTTTGTGATACTTTTTAATTACTAGGTGTAAAACCTCATAACGTTTGTACAACAGACCTCTAAAATACTGTTTGGTGATACATAGTGTAGCCACTCCATTTCATTCTGAAGGTTTCGTAAAGAGCCGATATTAGGAAATTATAAAGTCAAAAACCTAGCCGCAAGAGAATGAAAACTTGTTACTCCACCCTATGCCAACCCGTCTGGCCAGCATGGCACAGTAGTCTAATTACTCTTCATGTAGGTGGAGGAGGCCCCACTCAGCAGTAACTTATAGCTCTAGATTTATATATTTAATATCATAGATTCGTTTGGTTCTCTATTGTAAGTCTTGCATTATTATCCAACTAGCGACCCGCCCTGGCTTCGCACGGGTGCAATTATATTATACCTATAAACCTACCTCTTGAATTACTCTATCTATTAAAAAAAACCGCTTCAAAATCCGTTGCGTAGTTTCAAAGATTTATGCATACATAGGGACGGACAGAAAAATGCGACTTTGTTTTATACTATGTAGTGATAGTGATGATAGTGATACCAAGTAGACCAATACTATCTGTGATGATAATGTATAGTTTGATAAATAAATAAATGATGGACGTAAGAAAAGGTGGAAGAAGACCCAAATAGAGATAGATGGGTTGCCAAAATGAGTACTGTCATTAGTGTTAAATATTCTGAAAAATCAGAAAGATATAAATTATAATAACTAGCAAAGCAAAAATAAAACAAAAAGTACCAACAAAAAAAATGATATTTTTTTTCAAACTACAAAGTAATCCGATGATTTCAGCCCTAAAGGTACGTAAAGTACATACAACCGTAAAAGGGTTAGCAAAAAGCAGGTTGATTTCAACATCACATTAACTGGGTTCACGTCTCGGCAATGGAGCGAGATTGGCCCGTAAATCCGGCACGTGGCCGCCGCGCTCATTATAATCCGTTAATTGTGAAAAATCACGGCGCAGAGCGCTGAAAGGGGAGGTTCAAGTAAAAACTCTTTGAATCAGGAGACGATTCTCGTATTTCACTGCGGATGAATGAACGATTACCAAGCCAAAGCTGGGTTGGGTAAACAAATTCGAATCAAAACGTGTATTAATGAATGTGTCAACTAAGAGAAAGCAACATGTGGTGTTAGAATACATAGTCACAAGCCCATTTCATCCTGAGGGTGTCACATATAGATGACAAGGCCGATAACCCAGCCTCAAGACGACGGTCAAGGAAAGCTTGATACGAGACCCCTTTTTTTTTGTTGTCGCTGGGGAAATGCCTCCGCCCCCCGGGGGAGAGGTCGGTGATTATGTGGGACTCCGACAAGGATCGTCTACCCAAGAGTCATCTACCCACTAAAACCCCAGCGGTATACCCACACACGGCGCGCTTGGGGCGCCACAAGTTCGCGTAAACGCATTCTACTGTGACGCCCCGGCGTGGGGCTGGGTGCCGCTCTTCGTTTCACCTCTCCCCGTGGGCCCGCCCGGCATGGGAGGCCCTGGCCGGTATGGCCCCACGGATCATTGAGGCACTCAAGACCCTTCACCACGACAAGGTGGCAGCACAGTCGAGGGGTTGATACGAGACCCTGTACCAACCCGTCTGGCCAGCGTGGCTCAGTAGACTAATTACCCTCCATGAAATTCGAGGAGGGCCGAATAGGCAGAGGGTGCTTTATGGGCTGTATAGTAGTAGTAGTATATCACTATCGCTACATATTATAAAACATGTAGAAAACATGAATAAAACATAGAGTTTCCCAACAAGTGGGTCTACAAATGAACATGGAAAAGACGAAAATCATGTCAAATGTCCATGTTGCACCGTACCCGATTGCCGTTGGGAATTCTCTTCTCGAAGTTGTTGACGAGTATGTATACCTGGGACAATTGGTCCGATTAGGTAAGTCCAATTTCGAGAAAGAGGCCACTCGTCGAATCCAACTCGGCTGGGCAGCGTTCGGGAAACTACGTCATATCTTCTCATCCAGTATTCCTCAGTGCCTGAAGACAAAAGTCTTCGAACAGTGCGTGTTGCCAGCGATGACATACGGATCCGAGACGTGGGCGTTCACAATGGGGCTTATTAGGCGCCTGAGAGTCACTCAACGTGCGATGGAAAGAGCTATGCTCGGAGTTACTCTACGCGATAGAATCAAAAATGAGGAAATCCGTAGAAGAACCAAATTGACCGACATAGCTAAAAGGATTGCACAGTTGAAGTGGCAATGGGCAGGCCACGTGGCCCGAAGAACGGATGGCCGCTGGGGCATAAAAGTCTTGGAGTGGCGTCCACGTACGGGAAAGAGAAGCGTGGGAAGACCCCCGACTAGGTGGACGGACGACCTTGTGAAGGTCGCTGGGGGTCGGTGGATGCGGTCTGCACGAGGTCGTGCATTGTGGAAATCTATGGGGGAGGCCTATGTTCAGCAGTGGACTTCTGTGGCTGATAGATAGATAGATAGATGCGAAGTCGGGGTGGGTCGCTAGTAAATATGTAATCTTGTAATCTTTCACTATACCAACGACACCATACATATAATATTTTATAAACTCTATTCTTCAGAATACATCAAGCATCCCATTATGTCTTCGCTGTGGCAAACAGCAATTTTTTTTATACGCAAGGTCCAACCTCACAAACATTCTGAATTGGCACCAACACTACGCCAAGGCTTGGTTCCAATACTGGCGCACCGAAGAGGTGGTATTAAGATTTGCATATTCAAAGCCTCTCGAAGCGAGAGGTGTACGTGCTCAGAAATTCTACCTCCGCGGCGTTGAAGTGATGTCTGAAATAAGATTTACACGGGGCTCCCGCCTGTCGCACTGCTATTGCGGGACACGCCATTTATCTTGACGACTTGGCTAGAACATAACTATTGATAAACATATCTATTGTTTTTACTTCGTATAAGAATTTTGACAATTGTCGTAAGAGCCGACAACAGAAATGATAAGGCCGAATATCCAACCAGTGTTCCCAACCGTACGATAATTATCGTACATGTACGATAATTTGGACCTACGTACGATGTACGATAACATATTATTATCGCACATCGTACGCAGATTGTACGATAATTTCCATCATGATGTAGAATTTTCAATATTCGACTACGCTGATAGTCTAGCATGATATTATTTAGCCCAAGACGTCTAAAAAAATGTGGTAGTCAAGAGTGGAGGTCTAAAAAAAAATAAAAGCTCGTCTAAAAGAGTGGACGTTGGCCGATGTACGATAATTTTACGCATTTTACGCCCCCTTGTACGATAATCAGTCCGCTTCAGGTTGGGAACACTGTATCCAACCACTAGAGAAGGAAATCTCGATACGAGACCCAGTGCCAATCGGTGAGGCCAGCGTGGCACAGTAGGCTAATTACCCTCCATGTTTTTGGAGGACGCCCGACGCAGCATTGGGTAATTTATGGGCTGTGCAGTAAATTGCAATACCAAGAAAATGGCCGTCGTCAGTATAAAAAAGTAAAAGTATATATTGGGGGGATCACCAATGTCATCCTCCGTGTGGTGACGGATTAAGAATACATAGCGTCACCACCCCATTTCATCCTAAGGGTGTCGTAAGAGTCGACAATAGGAAATGCCAAGGCCGAAAACCTAGCCGCAAGGGAAGGAAAACTCGATACTAAACCCTGTGCCAACCTGTCTGGCCACACACAGTAGGCTAATTACCCTCCATGTAGTTGGAGGAGGCCCGACTCAGCAGTGGGTAATATATGGGCTGAGAAGTAGAATGACACCCTCCTTAACATCGAAAGGCCCGCTCAGGTGAATTACAGCCACCGCAAACTGCACTGAGTGAGAATGCCTCCTACCCCCTTAATATACGACGCAGTAATCGATACGTACGCATTCCCACATCGTTACTCGCAATGTAACACGATTCCGAATTAACATCCGCACTGCGCCTCTTCGCCAGTCTCCGCTTTGGCAATCTTCTGGCAAATAACTGTGTTAAAATTTCGAATATTAATTTCCTTATTCGTTTACCATCTGGAATACGTAGTGTCACCACCCCATTCCATCCTGAGGGTGTCGTAAGAGCCGACAAAGAAAAATAACAAGGCCGATAAACTGGCTGCAAGAGAAGGAAAGCTTGAAACTAAAACTCTGTACTCTCTAGCCAGTGTGGCACAGTAGGCTAATTACCCTCCATGTAAATGGAGGAGGCCCGAGTCAACTATAAGGAGGCATCTATGGGCTGAGCAGTAGTATTCGTAGTCTAAATGTGTTTCAGTCATCATCATCATTATCATTTCAGCCAAAAGACATCCGCTGCTGGACATAGGCCTCCCCCAAGGATCTCCACAAAAGCCGGTCCTGGGCCGCCCGCATCCACTGCATTCCGGCGACCTTAGCTCGCAGGACCGACGCCCGATGGAGCAGAAAAGTCCTCGAGTGGCGACCGCGTTCCGGAAGGCGCTGGTAGGTGCTGGTAGGCCTCCCACACGATGTCTTTCAGTATACCATAATAATACCAGACGCAGTAGGTACCAGTGTTGTTTTGTAAAATGTGTTTTCTTTAAGATAAAAGTGTCTGGTGAGAGTACCTCAAGAGTCGACTAAAGGTAATGAAAAACCTAGAAGGCCAATTTAATATGAAACCCCGTACGGCCAGCGCGCCACAGTACCTAGGTGAATCAAAAAATTCTTGGAATCAATATTAAAAAATGCAAAGATTTAAATAATAATATTTTATTTTTCTACATAATCTCCCTCCAATGCAATGCATTTAGAATAACGCGTTTCTAACTTCCTTATTCCTTGTGAAAAAAAAATTTTTTCTTGACTCTCGAAAAAGTCCTCTACGGCAGCTATAACCGCGTCATTATCGTGAAATTTTGTTCCACGAATTTCCTCTTTTAATTTTGGAAATAAGTGAAAATCACTTGGGGCTAAGTCCGGAGAATATGGTGGGTGGTCAAGGAGATTGAAGCCAGCACAGCGGATTGCGTTGAGCGCAACTTCCGATCGATGGGCAGGAGCGTTATCTTGAAGGAACAACACGCCCAACGACAGTTTTCCACGACGTTTTTCTTTAATCGCTTCACGCACTTTCGGGATTAAATTTGCATAATAGGGTCCAGTTATCGTCTGGCCTTTTGGCATGTAATCAATAAAAAGGATTCCTTCACTATCCCAGAACACAGAGGCCATAACTTTGCCAGCGGAAGGAGCAACTCGAAATTTCTTAATGGATGGAGAGGATGGTCGTTTCCAAGACATGCTTTGTCTTTTAGTTTCAGGATCAAAATGGTGGACCCACGTTTCATCCATGGTGACAAGACGACGGCAAAAATTATCCGAATCACGCTGGAACATTTCGAGATTACGCTTGGAAATTTCCAAACGTCGCTTTTTGTTTTCGTCGGTTAACATTCGTGGCACCCATCTTGCAGACACTTTTTTGAACCCCAGTGAATCAATTAAAATGGATTGAACGCTACCAAAAGATATCTTTAGGATCTCAGCTATATGTTTTATAGTCATTCTTCTGTCTTCCAAAACCAGATTCTCAACCTTTTTGACATTTTCTTCTGTAACGGAGGTTGAAGGCCGCCCAGAACGCGGGTCATCTTTACAGCTTGATCTACCTCTTTTAAATTCAGCCACCCAGTACGCAACCGTAGAATAGGGTACAGCATCACCCCCTAATGTCTGCTGAATGTCCAAAAAAATTTCCTTCGTAGACATTTTTTTCAAACTGAGATATTTTATCACCGCACGTAACTCACTTTTATCCATAATTTTGACTTTTTAGCAACTCGTTGCACAAAAAAATTTATTACATGCGAACGAACTGACAAAAACAAGTGACAGTCTGCATAAATATAGTGTGATAGACACTCTTTAATTTGAATATCGAACTTGATCCAAAAAGGTTTCATATATATGCACTTCTAAGAACTTTTTGATTCACCCTCGTAGAATAATTTCCCTCGTAGGCAATTCGGAAGGCTGACTGAGTGGGTCTTGAATGAGCTGAGGTAGAGATGATATGCCTTGCCTATATTCTTATGTGTGAATGTAACGGTGTGATGAAGTCTAGGTACAGTCTCTTGCCAGCTCTTCTCTTTAGAGCACCCTTCCGAACCGGTGGTAAATGGTAAATTTAATTAATTCTTTAATTTCAACTCAAAAATAATACTGAGTCAGACCTTAAACTATTGGGAGGGAAATTAACCTAGCCACGCTGGCACGATGAAGGTTTGTATCAAGTTTCCTTTCTTTTGCGGCCAGAGGGTCTTCCTGAGGTATTCCTTTGGTCACCTCTTACGACACCCTCAGTATGACGCGAGATAATGACAATGTGTATTCTAAATCCGTCACCACGCGGACTTGGTAAATGATAAAAGTATATAAACGTATCAAAAGAGCTCACATAACCTGAATAACCTGAATAAATAGACCTATTATCATCATCATCATTTCAGCCAAAAAAAACGGCCACTGCTGGACATAGGCTTCCCCCAAAAGGGGGATTACCATTATCGCCACGCCTGGCTGGGGGGTTGGCGAATAGACTTATGATTAGGTATAATGGAAATGTTTGGTGGAACTACACTGACCAGCAATACTAAGTACTACACTTTTAAAATATATCATTTTTTTTCTAAACAATAGAAGTTAAGTAGAGATTTAAAATAAAAAACGTTTTATAGCAAATGTTATCAGCTTTCTATTGTAACTATAGCAAACTCTACAAACTTTGTTTCGAGTCCTTTTTATTTCGAAAGTATATCTTGTGTACTTAAAAAGTTATTGCAGTTTTCAAAGTGTGATACTTAGTTTTGCAGCCCAGATATTTATATCCGTCACCAATCAGCTAATATTGCAGGAAATGATTTCTTGACGGTGTCATTTCGAATAACCAATGATTTAATTTCCTGCAACTTGCAAGAATCGTGAAAACATAAGACATATTTACTCAGCTAATAACTAACTAAATGACTAAACTTGGGTCACAATCTTGCGTCAATTTTGTCGCATAGCATAGCTACCATCAAACAATGTTATTCTTTTAAAATCTCTGAAAAGGAATTAAATCCCGTCGCTAGGTAATATTCTAATTTATCCGTCGACTCGAGGACGGGCGGGTGGCTCCACGGGCGGCTGGGGGTTAATCTTGAATACCTAACCCTTCAGACATTCAACGGAGCGTTAAGACCTTGACGAACTTCTGACCTTTACAGGCGATTTTACAACAGTTGTTACAGTTTAATTATGGTAGTTTAATGTGTTCTTTTTGCGATTATTAACCACTTCTACTACTCAGCCCATGTAGGGGGATGAAAAATAGATGTTGTCAGAATCCCATACCTACCAAATGTGAATGTAAAATTTCATCAAATTTGGTCGAGCCATAGTTCAATAGCAAAAAACGTGACACGAGAATTTTATGTATTGGTTAGAGAAGAAATTTAAATTTGAAACGACTTTACATCAGAAGTATTACTTTTGTATATATGTATAAGGGATGTTTGTGTCCAGCCGCATGCACAAGCATTCAAACTCACTTCAAACCAATCCCTTAACGCTAAACAAAGTTACAAGTTAGATAGAGTACCCAATACAAAATGCACTCTACCAACCGGGCTATAACTTTGAAATTGAATTAGCGAAAGTTACTACTTGAATTGACTTACAATCGAATTGCGCCCCTGAGCATAGGTCAAAAGGTTGCAAATGGCATGAGAAAGTTACGAACCAGGTCAATCAGCCAGCTATTTTATTGTCCAAAAACAGTAATTTGTTAAAAACTCGACAATGACATTCGAAAAACGTTGCTCGTTATTTTTTATCATTTTCTAATTCATTTAAGTGTTTAAGTGTTGTTTTATCATTTTCTAATTCATTATTTCATAAATAAATGTAATCAAAATGTTTTAGTAATGGAAAAAAATATACACACAGACAAGTATTGGTCTAGAGGTTGGACGTGGTTCAACTGTCGGTCGGCAACTGTCTTTGTATAAACCAGGCTCCGAGTCTGGTTTAATTTGTGTTCGTGGATTACATATTCGTAAACTACCCCCGCGACACTGGTCATGCCTAAGGCAGGGGTTTCGTTAAAAACATATGTTTAACATCTATAAGGTGAAAGATTCAGAGTACATGACGTCACCACCCCATTCCATCCTGAGGGTGTCGTAAGAGCCGACAAAAGTAAATGGCAAGGTCGAAAACCTAGCCGTAGGGGAAGGAAAACTTGATATGAAACCCTGTGAGAACCCGTCTGGCCAGCGTGGCACAGTAGGCTAATTACTCTCCATGTAACTGGAGGAGGCTTGACTCAGCATTGGGTCATACATGGGTTGAGTAGTAGTAGTATACGTTCAACAGTCCTTTTGACAGGGGTTCATAATATTTGTAGGGCAAATCGAGTAACTAAATACCTATATTCCTAAACCTACTTGAATCCATTAATCCAGTTTTTCAATACATTAAAGTGAACACCACGCCCTCTGGTTATGATAAACTACTCGAAAGCTTATAGAAAATTAATTTTATTTTATTACAACAACAATGGACGATAAATGTTTATGTTAATTAAACACATAAAATTGCCCCCGGGCACCGGCGGACACGCTACGGAGTCAACACACGCCACCCGTGACGACAACGATAATAATGTCGCTAAGTTGTCACGACGAACTACTTTTTTTTAATTCTAGTATGTCAAAACCAGCCTGCATCCATAATAATTTTTTTATTGAATTTGAGCGCCTTTCTGAACCAAAGAAAATAAGGTAGTTAATAAAAGACAAGCCCACTGAGTTTCTTCCGGTCTTCTCGGTGCCGCATTCGGAGGTGGCACTAATAGATAAATCTTTTTTTAAGCTTGACATTGGTGAACCCCGGTTTAGGTTTATAAAATAAAGCATTTTTCCATTCTATTTATTTACCGGATAAGTGTAAGGTCCATTTTCGATAATTGTGATTGATACGTTGCTGATGCAGGAACTAGTCGGGGTATGTGGGACTCTGGGGCGTGGAAAGATGGCAATTAGCATCAAACTACCGAGTAAACCAACGATACTCCTCGACTGGCCGCTTCAGGGTGACCCAGAATCATTTAAACCTGAGAATTGCATTTGACAATTGGTGTGAATGAGAAGAAGACGACTGAGAATGGTAATAGCCAAATCCCTTATTTAGCTAGTTTCTTATTTGTTATAGTTAGTTTTTTTTCGATACAAATACTATTACTAATAATAATAAGTAAATTTTTTTTCATGACAAAATGTTACAGTAACTCCGCCGAGTTTTCCCATTAAGTAATCATGGATACTTGTGTTGGGAATAACTCGCTTCTTCATTTGACACAATATTTCCATAACAATTAAGCTAATGGAAATGCAACAATAATGAAAATATTAAGAAAACTATTATTAATTTTAACTACAAATACAAACAAAAATGAAATCTTAGTAAGAATTATTTCAAAGGGCCCGTAAGTATGTGTGTGTGTGTATGTGTGTGTGTGTGTGTGTGTGTACATGACACACTGTCGAATAAAGCATTACGTAGAGGGTGATTAGCCTACTGTGCCTCGCTGGCCACGCCAAGCTTTCCTTCAATTGCGGCTAGGTGACCGGCCCCTTGCGTTCATTTAGTCTCCTCAACTACATCTTCAGTATAGTGCGGATTAGTGACATTGTGTATTCAAAATCCCCACAAGGGATTCATAAACTCACAAATTCACACATAAAATTCCCTTGTAAAGGTTTGTGTTCAAATCTTTTTTATGATAGCGGTCTGTACTTGTACTGTAGTTGGGCCACTTCCAATTTATTTGTATTTTAAATAGTTTGTAAGACCCTATTAGATGCCTTTGTATTCATAACCGTGGAAGTAGAATCAATATATAAATAACTAGCGAACCACCCCGGCTTTGCACAGGTGCAATGATGAAACTCTAAATTTATCTGTGTTTCTCTACAATATTATGGATGTATTATACTTAAAAACCTTCCACTTGAATCACTCTATCTATTGAAAACACAGCTTCAAAATCGGTTGCGTAGTTATAAAGATTTAAGCATACATATGGACGGACAGACGACGGCAACTTTGTTTTATACTATGTAGTGATAGTGATGATATACATTCACTCGTCACAATGCGATCGACGTGATCGGATATTGTAAAGGAGTTTATATTACATGTTAGTGAGAACGGCACTTACCAATTATATTCTGTTCAAGGTTACTTAATCAAGGTTTAACGTATATTTTGAAAAGGGTTGAAAGCCAATATATACTTGATATCTATATTCTTCAACCGCCACCACATACCATTCTATGGATGATACCTTCCAGTACAGTAGGCTGATTTTTTTCCAAGGAATGGGTTGGCTCAGTAGTGGGTTATTTATGGGCTGAAATGATAATGATGGTGATGATGAATTGGATCCGTGTGGTGAAAGGTTTGAAATAGATCGTTTCACCACCCCATTCCACCTTGAGGGTGTCGTAAGAGCCGGCAATAGGGAATGACAAAAGGAAAATTCTATATGAAACCCTGTGTCAACCCGTCTGGCCAGCGTGGCACAGTAGGGTAAATAACCTTCCATGTGATTGGACAAAGCCCGACTCAACAGTGGCTCATGTATGGGCTGGGTAGCGAACACCCAAGACAGCACTATGAAATGAAACTACTTGTAAAATACGGGATTTAAACATGAAAATACTTGTGAAATACATTTTAATGCATCCCAGTTCAAAACAAAGATGAGAGGGAAACGAGAGTGCTTACAATATGTAATTAAAGCGATCCATTAAACTGGAGACATGTCTGTTAGCCTCGAAGTACTAGGATAATAAATGTAGCATGTCTTTATACTACTAATAACTTTAATAAGTATAGTACTTAGCCCATAAATGACCCACTGGTGGGTCAGGCCTCTTCCCATTACAGGAAGGGCTATAGGCTACTGTGCCACGCTGACCAGACGGGTGGCGCAGGGTTTCGTTTCAAGTTTTCCTTTTAGGTTTTCAGCATTGTCATTTCCATTTGTCGACTCTTACGACACCCTCCGGATGGAATGGGGTGGTGATACCATTTATTCTAAATCCGTTACCACACGGACAAATCCGTCACAGTCGTCACACCGTCTCATCGGTACACGGACAGTAAGTATGCAAAAGTACAAAAGCAAAAAATGCAAAATGTAGTCAGGTCTGGGCTGTAACCCAGCGCTGGGTGAAGCTGCGCCAAAGTGCAGCTCCCTCAGTAATAGCTGAGCCCACACCCGTTACCACTACTTTTTTTTATTAAAATGTCAAATTAACCTTCTACAGAATTAAGTAAAGTGGCAATAAAGAAATCTATCTAATATACACACCGACCTTCACCGTGTCCATTTTGAACTCCATGAATATCTGTTACCCACAGGAACTGATAATTGTTCGTGAATAAGGATTCCAAGAACTTAATTTATTTCTATGACATATTTTCCATCTCCGTTTAGTCATTCTGGAGTTGTTGACACAAACACCCATCCATCTACATCCACAATATTATTTTCAGTCCTTCTCTATTGAGGCAAGCCTTTAAATCCCACCTCCGTATAGTCATTCTGGAGTAATGACGCCACAAACATCCACGAGTATCTAAATTTCGGAATTCAGAATATTGTTTTCAGTCTTGGCGATTGAAGTGCACAACTAGGCCATTCAGTCGCTTTTAGAGCATGATGTATTCTGTCTTATAGGTAAGAAGTGAAGACCATAATAGCACAACACCGTGCTATGACACATGACGCAAATTCGAATTCAAATTCATATCATTTAACAGCTTAGTCTCAGGCACCTTGGGCATTTACATAATCAGAAATGTGGTAGTAAGCTTTGTAAAAGTTTATTACCTCAAAGTGTGCGTCTAAAGTAAATCAAAACAAGAAGGGTTGGCGCCATGAAAATTATGCTAGTACCCCACCCTATGGGGTGTGGACTTTCTGCCTAGCGCTACCAACTGACCATCGGTTTCATTGCATGTTCGTTCATTATATTTGAACATTGATTAAAAGTGACGTAGTCGCCGCAGTTGCGCCATAATGTACTTTTAATATTACAATGTGTCCGTGTGATGACGAATTTAGAATACACTAGCTGTTAACCGCAATTTTCGTCACGTTTACGTTGAACAGGATTACTTCATTTTTTATATCTACCGCAATATAACTTTTATTCATGTGGCGACAAAATTTGAATAAATAGTATCATCATCCCAAATCATCCTGTGGGCGACTAAAGAAACGCACAAGGCAGATCACCTAGCCGCAAGAGAATAAAAACTTGATACAACCCTGTGCCAATCCGTCTTGCCAGCGTGGCACTGTGGGCTAATTTTCTTCCACGCATATATTCTGCGGATGTCTTGAGAGCCGACTAAAGGAAATAACCAATTAATAGGCCGAATACACAGTATTGACTTTTGTTGGTACAGCTTGGTCTTAGTTTATGTTAAATGCATGTTGTGTATATGTTAAAATATATAAAGAGCCTTCGAGCGAAACAACGTGGTTTAACCATGAAAGGTAGGTACTATTGAAGTTAGGCACTACTTAACCGATTTATCGAGTAAATTATTAACTCCCATGTATTCGAAAGAATGCTTTGCAGCAGCCGTGTTCATGAGAGACCAGAGGACAGGTTGTACTAAAAAGTGCAAAAAAGGTTATATCTACCACCTCTATAACCGTATTTTGTTTTATTGATCACGTTCCCTATCCACGCAGACATAGCTCACAGTAGCCAGACGTCTTGCAAATGTCTGGTGAGCCTCAGATTTAATAAATTCAATAATAATCGAAAGCCTTAGACATCACCACAATATTATTATTAATGAGGTAATTTGTTTATAAATCAACAATGTACAGGACACACTAAGAAGCTCAGTAAACATAAACAAGAAAATATATCAGAAATGAATATTTATTACGCTCATAAATTTATTTGGCAAGGCACATTTTTCTTCCAATTGTTAGATACATTTCTAAGTTGGCAACACTGACCGTTCCGAATGACTGCCCAAGAAACTGGGTCGACACGAAAGCTACAAATACATTAGAGAAATAAAACGAAAAACTTTTATAATTAACGTAACACAATGCCAAGACGGCGAATTAAAGGCTCATTCGTAGATAGAACTTCCTATCTTTTTATTGTTGGCAATACCAAAGTTGGGATTACTAAAAAAGTTCGATTGATTTATTGCAACTGAATAATGCGCTAGTTTGTGAACGGTGGTTTTTATGGGGTTATATGCAAATAAATAGTATTAGGCTGTCAACCTGAGGGAATGGAACAGATTGACGTTGTATAGTTTTATGACAACTGTGACTTTCAATAGGGCGACGTAACGTAAATATGAAAAGATAGATAGGTAGTTTTCAGGCGCAGGCAAATACGACAGATAGCTCCTTTTACTTACATGCAGCCTAATTATATTTACATTAGGAATATGTAAGAGGTCCGATGAAATTTATATGTAACTGTTAAAATAATTCAAAACCTGTAAAATATAAACATCTTTTAAATACTTACTGTTGTATGTAAGTATGTTATGTTAAGTGTTAGTTTTTATACGTATCATTCGTGTAAAATCTGCATAAGTTGAAACCGTAAAAACCAGTTTCAATAACTATCAAGTAGACAAAACTTTCCATTACAATAAATACATGAATTAATAACTAAATTAATAAATTAAAGAAAATTAATTAAACTTATTATCGGCATGAAATAAGGCCAGCCGAGCAAGGCTGTGTTAGGCAAAGATAACTTTTCCTCAACGCACTTACAGCTAACAAACCCGCGTTCTTGTCGCGCGCGATGCGTCTTGCTGCTGCAAGAAGCTACGGTAACAAACTTTTGCTTAGTCTTATATGACAAATATGTTCTTTCTCTGTTTAGTACACCCATGCACTAGGTACTTTAGTAAAACCGAGTTTCCGAGATTCGAGTTGTATGATTCCGAGTTCGGCAACTCGGAATCGAAACTGTAACCAACCAACAAGGCGTCTCCCTGGGCCATAGTAACTTAAAATAAAACTCACCAGTGGCATAGGCAGGTTCCAAATCGTCTTCGTCGTCCGTATGATGCGTGCTGGCGCGCGAGTGCGTATGGTGTGGCACCCCTACGTGCACCGGCTGTATCGGCTGCTCGTAATGCTTGTGATGGTCCACGTAGACTCTGTGATGGTGCGGGCACGGCGTCGGCGGCAAGTAGTCAGCCAGCGTACCGCCCCGAGTCAACGTCGAGCCCGCACTTAGAGTCCCGCCTCCAGAACAAGACGCCAACGCACTACGCACTGACCCTAAATCCAGAGACGGTCGACGCGACAGTTCACCGTAGCTCTCCCCGAACAACGCACTAGCCGGCACAGCGTGTCTCACTTCGTGGTGATGCGAATGTCCCCCGTTCGACGAGGAGTGAGGCGACGCGGAGTGATCTCTACTGTCGCGGGACGTGGAAGCCGTGTGTATGATACTCTCGTCGTGGCTTTCCAACACTTCTCTAGCGGTAGGAGGGTTCGGGTGGACGTGCACCGCGGATGTGCCCGCCCGTCGCGGACTTCTACCGCGGTCCGGTAACACAGACGATGCAGACCAGTATCCCCACGCCATTCTTGTTTATTACACTTTACCATAAAGGGAAAACGACTCCTGTGTCACTAGGGGGTGGCTTTAGGTAATATAATAGGCAGTCTACAAACCAGTCGTTGAGCTTATTTGATTTAACGAAATAGAGTGTATTTAGAACATAGGCTCTCGATATTTTGGCGCAGACCTGTCAAATACATAGCATTATATTCACAATAATAGTTTGTTAGAAAATTATTACAGAAAATTCTCATTAACATCCAGAGGCTTTTATATAATAAGCAAACTTTTTAATCGTCAAATATCAATAGTTTTCAAGTAAAACTAAGTGCGGCTAAGTTCACATCAAAGTCGTGTTTGTAGACCGTCCATTACTCCAGCCGAGCTAGGCTGTAATCCCGGGCAGGCGTACTGAACGGGTCGGCGAGCGACAATTGTGTAAACGAACCTAATCTCCTTTGAAGGTGCGTCCCGGGCTGACGACGTGAGCTTTATAGCTTTAGAGCATACCACTATTATGATGGGGTAGTCAGTCAACAAGATATTGCTAACATGTATATTTATTCACAAATATTATCAAAATACTATTTGTGAATTATGTAGTCGTGAAGAAATAAGGCTTTGGGCGCTATCAAATTGATCACCATAGTTTTTGAAGTGAAAACTTCTTTAGCATCATTGAGCAGTTTTCTTGGGATGGGTATAAAATGTCAAAGTCAGGTTCGTAAGACGGCGTCAGGTCACGTGACCTGATCCAAAATTCATAAGACGGAGTAATAAATCATCACTTCACTACACACAAACACTTCGGAAAGTGTTTGTGTGTAGTGAAGTGTAGGTGTTAATTTTTTGTGTAATTGTCATTTTTGTGTACGATAGCGCAATAAATAAGTATTGTATTTAACCACATACATGCTAGTACTTTTATATGGATAAATAAAGCAATTCGCGCGAAATTACATATTCGCTAACCATTCCAAAATACTCAAAAATGCAGAACGTTATGGTTCAAGTTTTCACTTTTGCCGGCACACCCGGTTGATTATTTTTAGAACTTTGTACATATTTGTTACTCATTTTAATACCCGTTCTTAAAGTGATATTACAGCGTTATGACACGTCTCTACCAAACTAGACATAATATTTTTCTTTAAACTAAAAGCATAGTTAAACCTTGGATGCTTCTTGAAATTTGCACAGGGTTTCATATCAAGTTTATCCTCCCTTGCGGCTAGGTTATATCGGCCTTGTCAATTCCTTTTGCCGGCTCTCATGACACCCTCCGGATGGAATGTTGTGGTGACACTACTACTACTCAGCCCCCGTGCTAAGTCGGGCCTTCTCCCATTACAGGGAGGGAGACACTATGTACTCTAAATCCACCACGTAGATTATTAACACAATTGAATCCAGTATGAGTTGTAAATTTATTAAAGCTTCCCTATCCCATCTTGAGGAGAGCAGAGTGGAGGAATTAGACACGGAATATCTGCCTGAATCTGATTATGAAAACCCGTGTCGGCCCGCCTAGTTAGCATGAGCCGGTATGCTAATGGCCTTCTATAAATTTGAAGGCCCTTCAATGGGTTGAGAAGGAAAGCATATTATTGTAGTATTTGTATAGTATTATCAAGGAATTCCTTTTACAGCTAGAACTTACTTTCACAAACATCAAACCAATTCAACAGATGGAAGCCAAAATCGTAACTTATTCCTTCGCAAATAAGACGACATTGTCCTATTTAGCGATAGAGTGTCGTTTTATGTGCCATTGCGTCGATAGGACGGAGCGCGGTGACGTACGGACTACACTAATTCGGGGTTATTCAGGCCGAGTCATGGGCCGAGCTAAATGAGATGGAAACTCGCTGATATATGCCGATAAACAACGCTTGAGGGCGTAGTTCCACTGGCTTCTAGATCTTTTTTTTAAACGAAACCCTTGTTCGAACTTTAAATATAAATAACCTGTATTGCAGGGGCAGTTTCTAAACATGAAATTCACGAATACAGATGACACCCAGGCTCAGAGCAAGAGCCTCTGGTTTAGACAAAGACACTTGCCCTGCCCCAGAATCGGACCCGGGACCCGTGACCAAAAGGCGGCGGCTCCAACCCCTAGACCAACAAAGCAGTCAATATATATTTTGTACGTGTGATGACGGATTTAGATAACAAACTGGCACTAACCCATACCATCCTTAGGGTGTCGTACGAGGTGACGTAAAAAAATGCAAGAGGCAGATCACCTAGCCACAAGAGGAAATCTTGATTCAAACCCATTGCCAACTCGACTGGCCAGCTTGGCACAGTAGGCTTATTTTCACCGTAAATTTGCAGGAGGCCCGATTCAGTAGTGGGTTGACTGAATGACTATCTATACTAATATATAAAGCTGCAGAGTTTGTTTGTTTGTTTGAACGCGCTAATCTCAGGAACTACTGGTCTGATTTCAAAAAATCTTTCAGTGTTAGATAGTCCATTTATCGAGGAAGGTTATAGGCTATATTTTATTTTCAAAAGAATTAGGGATCCGTATGAAAATTGCGATTTTGTAAACCAAGGTGTAAAATCGAAAACCTATTTATGCGTGCGCTGCAAAAACGATTGACAATAGAACAAAATAATGTACTACGGGTTTGTAGGTCTTATAAAGATCTACAAAAAAGTACATATCGTAAAAAGCGAGAGCACATATCTAACTGTCATAGTTTAGTCACAATAACCGATTTTATGTTCATAAAAAATATGCACGGGTTCGAAGCCCACGCGGGCGAAGCCGCGCGCAAAAGCTAGTTTATAATAATTGGACAATTTAATTAGGTAAGTTCTATTCCGCGTGGAGACAGATTAAGAACCCCACTCCATCCTGTTGTCGTAAGAGCCGACAAAGGGAAATGACAAGGCCGAAAACCTAGCCGCAGGAGATGGAAAACTTGATACGAAACCGTGTGCCAACTGCCAACCCGTCTGGTCAGCGTGGCACAGTAGACTAATTACCCTCCTTGTAGTTGGAGGACGCCCGACTCAGCAGTGGGTCATTTATGGTCTGAGAAGAAGTTCTGTGCGCGGCTACACTTACATGGATATTGGCCGCTCGCTCGCACATGTTGAAGTATATTATTTACCCCCCTTATAAAACGTATCCATTGGAAAACACCCTTAATCGTCGGCCATGCATTGCTGACTGTTGAATTGATAGGCAAATACGTTGGCTTGATTTATGGATTATTTGATTTAGGGACGTGTTGTTAAATATTTAGAATTGGAAATGTAATTAGCATATTATTTAAAACGGAATTTATGTTGTTATGTGGTGAATGATTTAGAATACATAATGACGCCATTCCATTTCATCCTGAAGCTGTCGTTATGAATTGATAAGGCAAAAAACCTAGCTGCAAGAGAAGGAAACCCTATGCTAAGCCGTCTTGCCAGCGTGACACAGTAGGCTAGTTACCCTCCATATAGCTGGAGGAAGCCCGACTCAGCAGCGGTCCATTTATGGGCTGAGAAGTAGTATATTATTGTTATAAAAAATAAATATTCTCGCTTTATTCCATCACAGATGGCTATGGCGCTATATTTACATGAAAGTGGACGTGACTATAGAGCGACAATGATGAAGAGAAAAATGGAAACTAAGTTTTCATTGTCTTGCGGTGGTTGAGCGATCGACTGTTGCGCAGCATGTCGCGGGTTCAATTCCCGCACGGAATAAATATTTGTACGACCTACAAGTATTTGTTCCGGGTCTGGGTGTTTTCTATCTATAATATGTTTGTAGTAATATAAAATTGTATATAAGTAGTTTATCATCCATCTCGTTACCATAACACAAGCATTAAGTTGCTTAGCTTGGGACGAGATGGCGTTGGGTGAAATGTCCTATTTCTACAATCTAAAATAAACTATTTATTTATAAACTAGAGGTAAGAAAATCTTCTTATTTTGCAATTCATTTATTCGCGTCCTACAAAACGACAAGCTCACTTGGTGACACTATATTTTCAAAATCCGTTACCACACAAACAGCAGCTTTACAGTCACGAACAAGTTTCAAATCATACCATAAAGCGTATGAGTATTATGAAAATCAGCAACAACAGCGGCAAAGCGGAAATCTATTCATTTTACGAGTAAACTTGAGCGGGTTTAATATGCAAATATATGCATTGTCCCTAGGCAATGATAAACATGTACGCTTTAGAGCGTACGTGACGTGCTAGAGACGTAAGCCGGTGTTATCGGGCGCTAAGTTATTATTGAAAATAAACGTGGATACTTCAATTATGTATTGGTGACCTCTTTTTATACGAAACCTCTACGCTAGATATAACCAGTATCGCGTGGCCCCGAAAAAACATTGGTTTCTTTATCATACTTCAAACCCTAGTCTTACCGCATTTAAAACTAGAATTCGCAACATCCTGTAACAGACCTGTTAGCTACTTTTATTAACTATAACTTTTATTATGTTTTACAATGATATTATGTCAATACCTTTCTAAATTTGATGAAAACTAAACTGTTAGCTAGGAAGCTTTTACTTTAATTAACTTTAACTTTTATTATGTTTTATATGCCTTTTGGAATTTAATCTAGCCCATGCACCCACATGTTTATATATTATTATTTTTCTGATTATTTTCTGTTACATTGTCCAAATAAATAAAAAATTGAAAACATTTTATACACATATTGTCGGTTTTAACTACATTGAATTAGAAGGTTCGCGGCTCGAAAAATCTCGGTAGGTTTTATGATCTTTGCTCGTGATAACTCAAACTCAAAAGGAAGTTTATTTACGAAGGTTTTATCACAAAACTGTTATATTTAAAATTAACAATATCGTCTTACGGCTCCTGTGCCACGCTAGGTGGTCTACACATTATTGGTCATACACACCTATCAGTCGTCATATCTTCATTTACAACTTCCATACACAATTCCTCATTCTTACAATCCATCCATCTCTTTTGATCTCCCACTACCCTTGTGTCCACCCACATTCATGTTGAAACTACCACCGGTTCGGAAGATTCAGCCGGTAAGAAACACAGTAATTGCTTTTTTTTTTTTCAAATTTATTGGTCTTGCTTGCAAAAAGCATATAGGGTTTCTATTACACACTGTAGAAGGATAGACTAGACCAGTTAGACGGCATCGCTTTTATCTAGCAGCTACAATTCTCAGAATATTATTTACTCCCGTTTACAGTACAATAACACACGGGCTTTAGTCTCCATATATCATAACTATATAATGACGTCACAAGCCATTGTTCATCGTAAGCCGGCCTATTGCGAAATAGCTGACACTGACTTGATATATTCAGAGCAATGTAGGCAATTCAGGTTGGTAGACAGGGAAACTTAATTGGAATATATGCAATAGCTTAAATACATAAATGTATAGAACACATACATGAAATTTAATTTGGTAATTATAATCTAAACCAAAAAAAGGAATATCAGTTGCTTTTGTTGTAGTCTGTCTCCGAAAGAACTGGACCGGTTTTGATGGAACTTTGACAGGAGGCTAATAATGTTATAAGAATTAACATATGCTAGACCACAAATAGTGGTGTTGTCAGAAATATAAAAAAATGAACAAAATTTAATTTAAAAAATAGGCACATGTAGGTCTGTTTTCATCATACAAACTAATATATTAAATGCTAATATAGCTCTTTCTTTATGTTAAGTTAGAGCCTAAATCACTGACCCGATCTTGATTAATCCGTATACATAAACCTTGCAGAAGGTCGCGAGGTACTTAGTATTTAAAATTAATTTTATTAAACTTCAAATTAAAATTGCCTATTTTAAAAATAAATTACAACTATATAACATCCTATCGATGCCAAAATAAATTATGAAAGGGATAGAGTTTAGTCTGCAGTCCAGGGTCTACTCATTTCTTACTATGTAAATCAACAGTTGGTTTTTTAAGAGCCAAGATGATGATGACTATAAAACAAGTTTAAATGTGCAAATCATATCCCATGATTTTCTCTATCAAACCCTATATTCTCTTATTAAAATCATATTTCAGTTGAGCGCTTGTCGAACCTCTCATCACAAGGTAGTTATACTACACGGTTATTGTATTAAGGCGATTTAAAAAAGGCAGGCCCAGTGAGTTTTTCGCCAGGTTTTCTCGACCGGTGCAGCCATCCGACGTGGTATAGTTTAAATAAAGAAGTATCCGTTGTCTATTGTGAACGTGTGGCTTCACTACATAGTATAAAACAAAGTCGATGTCGTCTGTCCGTCCCTATGTATGCTTAAATTTTTAAAACTACGCAACGGATTTTAACGCAGATTTTTTTTAATAGATAGTGTGATTCAAGAGGAAGGTTTGTATGTATATTATATGCATACTATTATAGAGAATCACTGATAAATTTAGATGTTCATCATTGCTCCCGGGTGAAGCCGGGGCGGGTCGCTAGTAAACAATAAAGCATTTTCTAATAAATTGTATGTCTAGGTAAAAATTAATTTCGGTATCACAAAAGATGTATTCTTTACAACACCTAGACACCCTTATAAGCCCGCGTCATGAAGGTTTTAATGAAATAACTTGTACAGCCAGACCATGTTGGAAACGCACAAGTTTTGTAAAGGTAACTCGATATCAGTTTTAATTAAAAGTGCCCGCAGATTCTATGTAATTAAACGTTATGCCGGTGACTTTGAGATGTATGCTATACAAGCTACGGCTTGTATAGCATACGTGCACGATATTATGTTATAGATGAGTCATTGATCTCTCACTACCAGTATATACACGGAGTGATTGCCCTCCGTGACCTATCTAGTGGGACATCGGTAATGACGTGTTTAGACCAGCAGTCTGTAAAGAGATGGATGGATAGTGTGAAAGAGGACATGCGTAGGAAAGGTACTCGTATGACGCCGAAAGGAGTATATGGAGACTACGGCCGGCAGAAGATCCAGTTTTAAACATGGCGATTTATAAGAGTTTTGTGATAAAACCTACATGATTAAAGTTCCTTTTGAGTTTGAGTTTCAGACTAAGACTACTGGCGACACCTAGGCAGATTTTAATATCAAACTGTGTGTATACTTTGATCCGTGTGGTGACGGATTTATTGAGTCACCATCCCAATCCAGCCTTAGGGTGTCGTAAGAGCCGACAATAGGAAATAACAAGTGCAAGCCGCAAAAGAAGGAAAACTTGATACAAAACCCTGTGCCAGCTGGTCTAGCTTGCGAAGCACAGTACACTAATTACCCTCCAAATAATTGGAGGAGACCCGACACAGCAGTAGGTCATGTATGGGCTGAATAGAATAGTAGTTACTAGCTAGTAATTTTGATTTGAGCATATGTTCAAACTACAAGTTAATATGAAAGTTTAGGTTAGACGTTTCTAACATGTCCTAATATCGACCCTACAACATTCAGAAGCTACAGTTACAAGAGAGATTAATTACAAAAGTGCGTGCGTACAAAGTACAAATGTCAGAAGTGAAACTTATAATAATTATTATTTTAATTAAAATTTCGGAAGAAGTATTTAGGAAATTTAATATTATTATTTTTTATTTTATGAAAATTTGTATATAAAATTATTAAACGACGAGTAGCAAATTAAAATGCCACATGTTATTTGTAAATATAAAAACTTCATAACTTTCAAACGAATCAGCATAAAAAACGTTGCATATCTCCGTGACGCAAAACGTTGCACATTTTCGGGACGCTAAATTGCGTATCATGCGAAAATATAATCATTTCAAAAACGGTAGACACTATTCTACTTCGCTACAACGTTAATAATAATACGACTGTAAAACTCCTTCACAAAATTATAGCCCGGGGCGTATTTCATTAAAAAGCATGTTCCAAAACTAATTATGTGAAATCACCGTCACAAAGTCTACGCGGGCTTCCCTTAAGAAAATTCTCGTTCAAAAGTTGATACAGTGTAAGCCAACAACATACTGTTTTAATTACCTAACGTGTTTGTGCTAAACACAGCTTTGAACTCGGTACGGAATCTTCGAGCGCATGTATTTTGAAAGTATTTCGATTTGTGACATTTATTCATTGTAACCAGCGATCAAAAAGTGTGTTATAAGTTTGATATTTGTATTTTGTTGAGTTTTTTTTTAGTTCAAAGGTATGTTTACCTTACTTAAGTATGCATCCGTGTGGTGTCGGATTTAGTACACAGAGCTACCACCACATTCCATTCCATGAAGGTGTCGTAAGAGCTGACAACAGGAAATGACAAGGGTGAAAACGTAGCCGCAAGTGTGCCAACCCGGCCAAAGCATGTAAATGGAGACAGCCCGACTCAGCAGTGCGTCATCTATAGACTGAATAGTAATAGTAGCATGTATGCTTACCAATATTGGAGTGATAGTTTATGCACGTTCAGATTGACATGTTAAAGAAAAAATAACTGTATTTTTTTAATAGAAATATGTCAAAACAGGCAACGTTACCATGACAGTGTCTGGCACACATCAATCACATCGGGTGAGATACATCACTTCATATTTTTTCCACTACACAATATCATATTCAACCAACCAGTTGTGTAGCCGTCGCGTGTCAGTTGCGGAGGGGCGGATGTGCCTCTCGGAGCGAGGGTATCTTCGTAACATGACGTAGCTATTGTTTATTCTGTTCAATTCATTATTGAGGCTTTCAGGTCAGTATAAGATTACTCAGTTATTGGTTTTTTATACATACAGAGTTGATATGACAGAGGGGCATTAAATTACACTACGTATACTATATGTGATTAGTATGAATTCGAAACGGTACAAAAAATAATACACTTGATTTTTCATGAGGGGTGGAGGGGTAGTCTTAAACCTCACCAGGTATCACCAAGGGGGAGGAAGGGGTTAAAAAATGTTAAAAAAACATCACGTGATTAATGGACAGCCCCTAAGCTTAATAAACGATGCGTTAGGCATAAATATCTGTTAGGAAAGATACATCATGTTCAAATGAGGCAAAAAATTAAAAATCATTTGCGGCTAAACTATTGCTCCAATTTAATTGATTTTTGGTACAGAGCCTGGAAATGATACCTAGTATAGGAAGTTAAAAAACATGCCCCTATGTCGTATCAACCCTGTATAGCTATCCGCGTGGTAACGGATTTAGAAAACACAATGTCACCAACCCACTCCTTCCTAAGAGACAACTAAAAATGCAAGAGGGAGACAACCTAGCCGCATTGAGGAAATCCTGATACAAATCCAGTCCCAACCAGTCTTGCCAGCTTGTTTCCATGAGTTTGGAGAGGGTCCGACTCAGTAGTGGATCATTTATGCGGTGACATGAGCTAGATACTCAAGCATACCGTCCGCCTGATGTTAAGCTGTTACTGTCACAAAACCAAAGAGGTGACTCATGTGAACATGTCGGAAGCAAATGCATAGCGCTGCCAGTAAAGCGGAATAATGTTCACCATATTTCACCCGACCACCTCTGGCAACCTTACTTACGAGCAGGTCGCTGTGACTATATTTTGTCGTCACACACACACACACACACGCACACGAACACACGCACAAACAACCATCCGAGTTTGGTGTTTTGTAATTTTGTAAGCTATAGGTCGCTAGTTAAGTAAGGCAGCTCAGTTTGATGGAGCGATGGTCATCCGCTATTCTCCACACACATAGAAATGATAGGATTTCTATGTGTGCGTGTGAATACATTGTGTAACCAATTTTCTCTGCTCGATAAAGATTTGGAAGGATGTGGTGGCTCATTGCTAACGCAACACGCATTTTATCATTATAAATTACATCACAAACGTTGGTGCTCACTCATTCTTCAATCGTCGTTTCAGCCCGCAAATGACCCACTACTGAGTCGGGCCACCTCCAAATTCTTGGAGGGAAATTAGCCTACTCTAGCACGCCGGCGAGACGGGTTGGCACAGGGTTTGTATCAAGTAGTCCTTCTCTTATGGCTAGGTAATCTGTCTCTTGCGTTCCTTTAGTCACTATTTACGACACCCTGAGGTATGGGTATGAAGGTATGGGTTGGTGACATTGTGTATTCTAAATCCGTCACCACACGGAATCATATTTCAATATAGAACAATAATTTACACACAGAACTGCTCATTTCGGTAGTCTCTGAATAGGTACGTGCTTTTTGTCAGCCTGTATAAAAAGGCAAGTCAATTAACTTAAACATGTAGGCCAGTCATATTAATTTAATGTAACTTTTATTAGCTACATCGCTAAGTTTACGATCTAACGTACTTTGAACAGTAGTTACACATTTATGTGTGCTTTCATACCACCCGTATAATCCCATCGTAAAACTGTTGACTTTACTCCAAGAAGAGTAACATATTTTGATCCAAGTGATAGGACACATGATGTAATATTTAATTTATCTTACTAATATTATAAACGTGAAAGTTTGTAAGTATGGATGGATGGATGGATGTTTGTTACTCTTTCACGTAAAAACTACTGAATGGATTTTAATGAAACTTTACAATAATATAGCTTATACATCAGAATAACACATAGGCTACAAGTTATAAAGATATTATGTGAATTACAACAATATAAACAAGTCGAATTCAAAATTTCTAATTGTCAAATTGTCGGCCATATTAAACTATAGACAACATAACGTTTCACTGTCAGTTGCGTTTTGTTAAAGTAGGTTTTATAAGGACGGGATAAAAATCTCAGGTATCCTATGTCCAACTTTCTTTTTGTTTTAAATATTTATAATGCGGAACAAAGTTCGCCGGGTCAGCTAGTTTAATATAATTGTGATTTATATGTTTACATATATGTGTGTGTAGTTATTGTCATTGAATTACGCGTATAATTTCCAAAGGCCAAAGTGAACAGACGCCTTCTAGGTAAACGTGTACCATCATCTTCGCCCACCATCAACTGAAACTGAGGCACGTGAGTGACGCCTCTGGTATTGCAAATGCGGGCAATATGCTTGAGCGCTCCCAGTCTCATATAAAAAAATACATTTCATGCATCAATTACTAAAGCAATGGGCGGTCCATCTACATTCACACCTTTCATACAAAATTCATCATTCTTACAATCCACCCATCTCTTTTGATCTCCCACAACCCACATTCATGCTGAGACTACTCAACTGTTGTGAATCTCAGCATATATGAGAAACACGCTATGAATGACGAATAGGCATTGACAGGACCAATCAAATACACATCGATTTCCTCCAGACAACCTTTGGAGGCATAGTTGTTGTGGACGTTAAAACAACATCCAACTAGTTAAATAGCTACTAATGCTACCTCATAATAGAGACCTAGATAAATTACCTCAAGCTATAATCGATTCCAGCAATGCAAATGCGATTGTACCTTCTGCTATCGTTCGCTTCGCTCGCGTGTTCTCGATTCCGGGCAGTAAATCTGGTATTGTTACAGTCGATGCTAAAATCCGTTTTTTAATGGCTCCGCTTCCGTTTGAGGCACACGTTTCAGGTTATCTAATGTGTCCCGTTTTGTCCATGTTTATGTCGTTTTGTGTCATGATGCCGATACCGTGTTTAATTTATTTAGATTGAGTTTTAGGTACAGTTTAACCATGCGTGCAGCGTGACACGCCTCATCATATTTTTTTCTACAAAATCAATGATGATCAGTATGCAAAATACATACTGTCACCACCCCATTCCATCCTAAGAGTGTCGTAAGAGCCGACAAAAGGAAATGACGAATGAAGAGAAGGAAAACTTGATACGAAACCCTCTGACAACCCGTATCGCCAGCGTGGCACAGTAGGCTATTTGGTATATGGGCAGTAGTTTACAAACATGAAAACAAAATGACCCTTGGACTTTTCTCTAAACCTCTGGCCTTCTTCGGCAGCAAAATGATATAACAGTAAATAAATACACTAAAGTAACTACAACGAAATAAATGAACAATATTTATGACGCTATGTGATAGGCTTAGGAGCAACGAAGCGTGTAATCCTTTATATTAAGGTTCACAAAGCCATACCCAGTCTACGGCGCGCGTCATACGGAGTCTTGTGCAGCTTAAAGCGCGGTCTATCCGCAGTAATCCATCGCCATTCGACGTTTAGAGCCGTGTATACGACCAGTGATGTCACACGCTCACTTTATGGCCCGACTAGTGTATCCGAGAACCGAATTCATTGCTGTAATTGCAAAGCGTTTAAACATCGAACTGTAGGGCTTAATTTGAACGCGCCAGACTTTTCAATACTGGGCCACAAGCCTACTGTTTATTACAATGTTTATCCGACGCTCTCTGTCCGCGTGGTGACTAATTTAGAGTACATAGTGTCTCACCCATTCCATCTTGAGGGCGTCGTAAGAGCCGACAACAGGTAATGAATGACAAGGCCAAACACCTAGCCGCAAGAGAAGGAAAACTTGATACGAAACCCTGTGCCCGATGTACTTTAAGGGCCCCCGCGCATTTAGGCGACCAGTCGCGCGGCCTGGCCGCATAATGCGCGGATTGGTCACGGCGGCCAATAGGCCGCGTATGTGACGCGATGTTTTTCGTTGGCCGCGCGACCAAAACATGGCAGCGCGGCCTGGCCGCGTAATGCGCGCAGCTATATACATCGTAGAAGAATTAGTTGGCCGCAGCGACTTGGCCGCGCGGCCTGGCCGCATAATGCGCGGAGGCCCTAAGTCTCCACGTAATTGGCTCGACTCAGGAGTGGGTTGAATAGTTATCTGGTGCAATTGCAAGCCTGCCAAAAAAAAAACGTAATCTGCTTAATTCAGAAACGTCGGGAAATCTACATAGAAAGGTTATAGTGCATAAAAGGCACTACTACCACTGTTTAGTTGAGCTTTCCCCAGTTACATGGTGGGTAATTAGGCACAGTAGACTAATTACCCTCCATGTAACTTCTAGACGGGTTAGCACAGGGTTTCGTTTCAAGCTTTATTTCTCTTGCGGCTAGGCTCTTACGACACGGTCAGGATGGAATGAGGTGGCGAAACTATGTGTTCTAAATCCACACGGAACAGTAAGATGCACGAGTCGAAGTTATTTTAGGAAAACCAATAGTCAATGGTTGTAAACGTTTGTTTAAGTCCGCGCCGCCTCCAAATTCATGGAGGGATATAAGCGTAGGTACTGTGTTACGCTGGCAAGACGGGTTACCAAAATCATAAATAAAAAATATATTTGCAATAAAAAATATATTTGCAATAAAAAATATATTTTTAACAGCAAACAATTACACATTCAATACGAATTTTAAAACCACATTCAGTTTTCAAAGTGAATCATTGGCTTGACTAGTGATTCTTATGACAGTCTGGAGCGAGTACTGACTAATATGATAGATAAAAGTACAGTTTACGTCAAATAACTTGAGCGCATTTGTCGATTTTTAAGGCGCACGTGCGGCGATTGGCCGAGGAAAGCGTAGCGCACGCGATTGTCTTTTTTTTTTAATCAGTGAATTGAAAGCCTTCGACCTTGCGTGATGGAAAGCAACGACAGGGCCTAAGATGGAGCAGGCAATTCAAAGAAATGCCCTGTCGGGCACCAACTCTCACATACACACGATTAAACACAGTAAAATTGTTTGGACTTAGATGTGAGAGGGTGGTAGCTAGCTGGACGGACCATTAGATTCTACCACCAAGCAAAAATGGTTTATGAGATGAGCGAAATTTACCCCACTTTGTGCCCGAGTTATTTAGCATAGATAGTTGATTGAGTAAAAATGTTATATAAATAGTCTTAAAATGAAACCCTTTTTTAATTTCTACCTAAAAGGTAGCCTAATCTCCCTTACGGTCCCGGATAGATATAATCTAGGGTCTGGCAATAAATCTAAGACACGATCGCTACACTCTATTGCGTCATGCGAAATTTATCTTTCTATTCTATTCCATTATTCTGAGAAAAAATCCGAGTAACGGATTGTACTTCTGCTATTACAGAGGCGAGAACTGGTCTTATGAACTCAGTATTCTCAGTGTATATAATACTTTGTAGTACGAAACTAAGAGTAGACCTAGCAGACATATTGACAAAAAAGAAATCAAAAACAGACAAATACTTATTTTTACAATAACTAGTACTCGCGTGTGGTTACGGATTTAGAATACACATTGTCACCACCCATTCCATCCTGTGGGTGTTGTAAGCGCCGATAAAAGGAAATGACAAGGCCGAGAACCTAACCGCAAGAGAAGGATAACCTGATACCAAACCCGGTGCCAACTCGTCTGGCCAACGTGGTACAGTAGGCTAATTACCCTAATTGGAAGTTAGTAGAAGTACTACTACTGACCCCATAGATGACCCACTACTGAGACGCGCCTCATCCAGTTACATGGAGTGTAATTAGCGTCCTATACTTACGCCTAGGTTTTCGGCCTTGTCATTTCCTTTTGTCGGCTCCTGCGACACCCTGGGGATGAAATGGATAGTGACACTATAGATTCTAAACCCGTCACCACGCGGACTAATTAAACGTTTACAAGAAAATGTTTTCTATTTGAAGCACCTAAATATTATGTATGAAATACACAGGCGTTGCGGTTTCGGTGCAGTTGTCAATGGAATCAGCTAACGATGGCTAACAAATGAAATAGCCGGGCGGTTTGTTATGTCGCGGTTTTCAAACGCATAACGTTGTTGTCATGGAATATATTAAATTGCTCGTAGCCTATGTAGACATAGCGGTTTTACTTTTTTTCCAGCGAAAATGTTAGACAGAGACAAAACACTGTCTAAATATGGCGGATGTTAGTGGATTAGCTTTCTCGGGCCACGCGTTTCATTCATGTACATTGACACTTCATATTGTATATTTTTAAGAACTTTGCCAGAGACAAATCTTTCGGTGTAAATACTGGTTACACTGGGACTAGAGTAAAAAACCGAGATAAAGTTATGTCTGCTTTAATAAAAGTCAAACTCTTTTATTAAAATTTCCTGCCCTCAATTTTGACTGCCTCGTTGATCTAGGTGTTGAATGTACCGACTTTGGATCAACGGTGTCGATTTTGGGGTCGGACAAGTGTGTTTGTCTAAACCAGAGGCAATTGCTCCGAGTCTAGGTCTCATTTGTGTTGACGAGTTACATGTTTGTCAACTGCCCCCGCGATCCAGTGCAGTATAGTGCAGCCCTAGTGCAAAAATTGCGGTTTTTTTTTTAAATAAAACAGTGACAGACCTATAAACTCGGTCGTAGTGACATGAAGAAGAGAGTTTGAAACGATTTTTTTTAATATATATACTTGATAGGCTTACGCTTGATCGCCAGTTCACCTGATGTTAAGCGACAATTTTCATTTCGATGGTAAGTAAGTGAGAAGCAAAAGACATGGAAAAAATTTAATTAATTGAAATACAACCATATTCTACCTAACAACCACTAACGCATACATAAAATCACCCTTAGCAACACAAAGTCCAAGCAATCTTCGTTATTTAGATGCCCCACAAAAACGCTTAAGGCACATTTCACCACCCGTCTACTCAGCCCATAAATGAGTCGGGCCTCCTCACGTAACAGGGAGGGTAAAAAGCCTACTGTATCACGCTGGCCAGATGAGTTGGTCCTGGTTTTTATTTTAAGTCTTCCTTCTCTTGCGGATAGGTTTTCGGCTTTGTCATTTCCTTTTGTCGGCTCTACTACACCCACAGGATGGAATGGGATGTTGACCCTATTCTAAGTCCGTCACCACGCGAAGGCACACCCGTCTACACGAGTAGCAAAACTAATTCCGAATGAGCCTACATAAACTTTCGGACCGTCAAGTTTACCTCCACAAGTTTTGGGTCTGTAGGTCAGATGGCGCTGGTCACAGACACGAGATTTAGAGTTAATTGTCGACATGAATTCTGAAGTAGTTGTGTTTTGGAGGAGGGTTAAAGCTGCCGGGTAAAGGCGGCAAGACTTGTTGTTTGTGTTATACCATCGGTTCAGCTCATAAAGTGTCCTCTTAAAGTTGATAGAAGAGGTGTCTGGGGCAGTGCGTCTTGCCAGTGAAGACTTAATCTGAGACAGAACTTTACTCGCCTCTTGCGACATGACTTGGTATGTGTTGGTGACATTGTGTTTTCCGCCACCACACGGACAGACTGAGATATAAACAAAATCAAAATTAAAACTCATTTAATCAAGTTGGCTCAATGGAGTCCTTTGTCCTTTGACAAGTCAAACAACAAAATAAAATTTAAAATTTACCACTTAATATTGAAAATTGATTATTTACCATCTTCGGAAGGCAGCTCTACAGGGAAGATCCGGCAAAAAACTCTGTAGTTGCTCTTTTTAGATTGCCATTTTTAGATACAAGACTTGTTAAAAGACAGATTTGTGAGAGCAAACTCGCGCAATAGTCGCAAAGGGCGAACGATCAGCCATTATCTAGTCCACAATAGTAACCTTCTAATGCCCGAGCCAACCGACCCCCAGCAACGGCACCTGTTCACAAGCATGACGCATGACGCAATAGACATAATGGTTCTTATAAAGTTACCATTGTTAAGTGGCTAAATTATATATTTATTAAGTCGTTGTGGCCGCGAGATTGTCCGTTGTAATCATAACACCCTAAGGGTGTCGTGAAAGTGTCCCAGGTAATGCTAGAGATCGAATAAACATAGTTTCATTCGTATAGACAAGAATAACTAACATTTCTTGGACAATTGCGAGTGTAACCAAACGTAAGATAATAATATTATGTTCATTTGTTATACTGCTGCTAGAATGCATTGTACGAAAGTACAAAAATTTTTCAATACCACTTGACTGCCTGGTTGGTTTAAAGGTTTGATGCGCCGCCTTTGGATCAACGGGTCCCGGGTTCGATTCCGGGGTCGGGCAAGTGTCTTTGTCTAAACCAGAGGCTCTTTCTCTGAGTCTGTGTCGTTTATGTTCGTGAAATACGCGTTTGTAAACTGCCCCCGCGATACATGTTATAGCCAGAGCAGGGTCTTCATTGTTTAAAAAAAGAAAGAAAAAAAGAAAAGAACTAAAGAAATCTTTTAAATAGCTGTTGCCTTATAATCCCTCGGGTCACCACGATGGTTTCAAAGTATTTCAAGAGACTAGAATTAATGTAACTGATAGAATGAATTCCCTAAAAGTAATTAGTATCAACGATTAGACGGCTTACGATCCCATAGCAATGCTGAGGGTATGAGGACAAAAACAGCATGACGCTATTGAATCGGCGATGTTTTCTATTGTGCGAATCGCTTCAGATGCCTACACATAATTGAGAGCAGGCGCGACGATGTACTGTCAAACGATTTCACGGTTGTACATTTGAAGGTTACAATCTCAAGCATGACTTGTTAAGCCCCGAAAAATAAAAGCAGTAAATTCGTTTGACTGCGATGTACTGGTCCTTAACGATTTTTTATCAGGTGTTGTTAATCGAGAACATTCTAAGCTATTTTTGAACAAAACCTACACAGCATTAGGAAGACCAGGTCGTGTATTCATTATTTTTAGTTAGACTATACTGTGATAATACTAACAACAAAGCTAAAAAACAATTTATACAGAGTTGATATGACAGAGGGGCATTAAATTACACTACGTATACTATATGTGATTAGTATGAATTCGAAACGGTACAAAAAAAATACAAGTGATTTTTCATGGCGGGTGGAGGGGTAGTCTTAAACCTCACCAGGTATCGCCAAGGGGGAGGGAGGGGTTAAAAATGTTAAAAAAACATCATGTGTTTAATGGACAGCCCCTAAGGGTCATAAACGATGCGTTAGGCATAAACATCTGTTAGGAAAGATACTTACGAGTACATCATGTTCAAATGAGGCAAAAATTTAAAAAATAATTTGCGGCTAAACTATTGCTCCAATTTAATTGATTTTTGGTACAGAGCCTGGAAATGATACCTAGTACAGGCAGTTAAAAAAATGCCCCTATGTCGTATCAACCCTGTTTAATCGTCATTTCAACACATAAACAACCCACAAGTCAGGTCTACTCCAAATTAATGGAGGAAAAGGCGAGGTTGTGTCTTGGTGATCTTGCTTTCTTTTATTCGACTCTAACGACAAGATGTGGCAGTGGCAGGTGTGGGTTGTTGTCTATTCCATCACCACACAGAACCGATTTATGTGACGAAGTATGGTTAACTGTAAATGATAAATGACTCCCATGTAATGGCTGAAATTGATATTTGCTATTAGGGGTTACGGAGCGCGTCTAACCAAACCATAGCGGTGGAAATAATGTTAAGCCAGTGTTAGCTAATTTTGTACAGCTTTGCGCAAGCCCTCAGAGCTAAGAATGGTTAAACTATTAACAAGTGGTGGTTTTAACAAACAAATTTCATGTTAATGCTTTATTTTTAAATTCTTACAACATTTTTTAATGCTAAGAAGGAGAAAGTCACGAATAAAATATATGGTATCATTAAGTCCTGATGTCATTAGGGGCGATTAAAAGTCGTCGAGGGTTACCCTGAATATAAATACAGCAAAACGGAACAAAAGGCCAGTGCTAAATTATTCAACGAAACGAAAAACGTGGAAACTGTGAGTCTCCAAGAGAAGTGCTAAATTAACATTCTAAAATGGTACGAAATGCGAGAACCAAATGTTTCCACGAAATATATTATTATACTAAGTTTTTATCTTTTCGTTTATAACGTGAATATTTTACAAAATATTACGTATGCGACCCAGAAATTTATAAGAATATTTATTATTTTAAAAATGTATACGTATGCATAGTCTATGTTATAATGTATCAACGGAATCCATACGGTTTAGTTTTATCATCAGTTTTGTAAGAGGCTTGGAGCTCCATAAACATGCTGTACCAACGAAACTTGGCCCGTTATTCTGCGGTTTTAAAGTCAACCAGCACTCGTGTACGTCTGGGTTATAATAAGCGGGCGCGGCCCGAATCACCCCATCAAAAAAGAAAGTCACCTCCAACCTAACTGCCACATGAAAAACGAGACACTATTTACTTCTGTCGCATAGCAAACACATGGTTCACGCCATGAAGATAAACACGATGGAATCGATACGAGTGGCCGGGTTTGTTTTCGTATGTCAAAAGGAGAATAGGTTCGTTTTGAATGTCGCTTTCCCGACTTACGCAACGTGCACGTGGGTCCTCGTCGGTAGGGTAGGATCGGCCGGTGGTCCCGGTAGGGGCGGTCGGCGGGTACCGTGGGGAGTTTAGCACTGTTAGGTTGGTCGAAGGCAGCGGTCGAGTCGCCGCCGGGTCGAGCGCCCGCGGGAGTGTGGTGCGGCGGGCAACGCGGCCGGAGCGGGACTGGGCCGACGAACACCGCGCCTGCGCCCACCGGTCTCCTCCCCCGATTGATGTAATATTTATCTTGAGCTAAGAACTAGATAGAGGTGGTGCGACGCAAAGTCGCTGGGAGATTAGCCACCGCATTATCGAATTTGGAACGTGTGTTTTGAATGGCTTCGTGCGTTGGGTTTTTGGTGATTTTTGAAGGGATTGACTTTTTTGATTAGCTGAAGGTTGGCTGGATCAATTCGTTGTGGTCCGCGGGTCGTTCGCGCTCGGGCGTTTCCGGGTGTGTTCGGGGAGGCTCGTATGTGGGTGACGTCACGGCGGGACGCACGCGCGGCGACAGGTGGGCGCAATGCGCCGCGCCTATCATATGATTATGACGTTTCCTATTGGATTTGGCCGCGGCACGCTTGACTGGAAATTGGCTGCGGCTACAAGCCAGCGGGAGGGATGACACAAGACGACTTTTTAGCGCGTTATAAAAATAGGACCAGATTGCTTTTATATTCGATCATTTGATTCGATATTTTATTAGCTTTCTACCTAATAACTTTTTTACCTCTATTTACGTAATAGGTGTCAATAAAATAGGTAGAATCGGGCATCCTCCTCATCACAGGGAGGGTAATTAACAAACTGTGTCACGCTGGCCAGACGGGTTGGCACAGGGTTGGTTTCAAGTTTTCCTTCTTTTGCGGCTAGGTTTCCATTAGTCGGCTCTCACAACACTCTCAGGATGAAATGGGGCAGTGACATGGCTAACTCTCATATATTAGCATTTGCAGTGACCTTCATTTTCCCACCACCATATCTGCTACGTAACACGATGGCAGTTATTAAACTGGAAACCGTTAAAGCAACGCTCGTGTTGTCGTAACAGCGAAATTTTGTTGACAACAACACTTCATCAACACGTAAAAACTTATGGAGGTTCCACACGAGCCACGAGTAAAGTGTTTGGTCAATATCAATTGAGCAATTTTCAAAATGCATGACCGTATTAATTAATTATAGTAATAAATAAATCATTAGGACACAGTCATAATGATTTCCTCATAGAGCTATAATTACAGGCCATCATCATCATTTCAGCCAAAAGACGTCCAGTGCTGGACATAGGCCTCCCCCAAGGATCTCCACAAAGGCCGGTCCTGGGCCACCCGCATCCACTGCTTTCCGGCGACCTTAACCAGGTCGTCGGTCCACCGTGCAGGAGGCCTACCAGCACTGCGCCTCCCGGAACGCGGTCGCCCCTCGAGGACTTTTCTGCCCCATCGGGCGTCGGTCCTGCGAGCTATGTGCCCTGCCCACTGCCACTTAAGTTTGGCAATCCGGTGGGCTATGTGGGTGACCCTGGTTTTCCTGCGTATCTCCTCATTTCTGATGCGATCTCCCAGGGAAACTCTGAGCATAGCCCTCTCCATTGCTCTTTGGGTGACTTTGAGCCTTCTGATGGAGCCCATAGTGAGCGACCACGTCTCTGTTCCATAAGTCATCAGTAATATACTACATAATAGACTAACATAATAGACCAAAACATCCATCTAATTTCTACTACTACTACTAAGCCCATTAATGACCCACTGCTGAGTCGGGCTTCCTCCAACTACATGGAACCCTCTATTTTGCCTACTGTGCCACGCTGGTCAGTCGGGTTGGCACAGGGTTTCGAATCAGGGCGGGTGGAAGGGGAAGTCACAGAGGCTACTGGTAAGACCTGGTGACTTCGTCTTTCACCGTACTCCATTGTCTTTCCCGGCAATGTGAGGGGTGTTGGTCTTGGGTGGAGCACTACTGTTGCGTCGAAACCCAAGGCAAGTGTGGCTGTTATCCTGCTCGTGGTTGCCGCCTGCTTTTGGTCTGGCCCTTCTGGACAGACGTAGCCGAAACAGCCATGCGCCTTCCCGTCTTAATTCTCCCCCTCCTTCCTTTCCCTTTTACCCCTTTCTCCTGTCTATCCCATTTCCTCACAGCGTCGTGGCGGGTTGCGACTCCGGGGACTCCTCTGTTTTCAGAGTTGCCTTGCGAGGCGTAAACCGTTGCGGCGCACCATGGGGCACTCGGGTTGGCGCTCAATTCACTTGGCCGCCAAACCGAGTCCCCAGTCAACTTCATTTTATTTCTGTCTTTTGGTTTGTTCTGTTGGGTTATACTTCTCTTGGTTTTGGTAACTTTTGTTCTTGTTTTAATTGGTTCCTGTCGTTCTTTTCTGTCTTTTCGTTTTCTTCTATTTCCTTTTGTAGATTCTGGGATGCGGCTCTCGGGTTTTCCCGGGAGTCTGCGGGGGGGGGAAAGTGTTTAGGGTGACGTGATAGGAAGAGAAAAATGATGGAAGGTCGTTCAAATAAAAATTCTCCCCGGGCGGGTCCCAGTCAGCCGGTGGCTGCTGGGGAATCCCGCACCGCTTCTCCCTCGGGGGGGGGCGGTCTGCCCCATGTATACGGGGGGGGCAATTTGGGCGCTCCATCCGTCATTCCGACGGATGAGGTAGTTGAGAGGCGGGTGACGCGCGCGATGCGCAAGCGCGCAGTAGAGGAGTCCACCATGGAGGAAGGGGTGGTTGCGAAGCGGCTCAGCAGCCCGCTCCCCAATCAGGGTCTGAGCGATGCGAGCGCCTCGCAGAGTCGAGATGGTTCACCGGTAAGAGGGGAAACCGCGTCTGAGACTTGCGACTCGGACGTCCGGGACCCTGAACGGAGGAATAGGCGCTTCATGAGACGCGCAGTAACGGGTAGGGCGTGCAGGTCGCAGACCCCTCCCACCAGTGAGTGGGAGGGACCAGTGTCTCCAAGCGAGGAGGAAGACCTCGCAGACGAGCCGGAGACTAAGAGTGGGTTCTACCACGAATACGCCCACCACGCGTACAAGGTGTACCGGAAACTCCGGGATGAGGAACCGGAGGAGGAGGACGATGGTTTTTTACCACCGGTACCGCCGAGCGCCCAACAGAAGGTGGTGGCACGGACGGCACATACGAAGGCCAAACTGGCGGACATAATCGCCAAAGTGGCGGCCAATAGGGAGAAAGTGCCTCCAGGGGAGCCAAGTGCTAAAGTCCTCAGCACAATCATCCAGGACGATTTGGCTATCCTCCTGGAGGTCACTAAGCGGAACGGGCGGCCTAAGGGGTACTTCCTCAAGGCTATCCAGACGGCAACCTCCTCACTCCTTGGTGCGGTGAGCGGGTTGGTGCGGAAGGCCTCCGACACGGAGAGATTGCAGGAGACGGTGGAAGGCATGAGGGCAGAGTTGGACCAGTTGCGGGCGGACATGGCCCCTCAGGTCCCACAGGGAGAGAGCGCACCTCCGCATGAGGAAAGTGCACCCTCATTAACAATGAGAGAGATTGGCGCCATGATGGACGCCAAAATCGCGGGCATAGCGTACCGCCTGCTGCCGGAGAAGCGGCTTCGACCGCCTCTGGAGGCAGACCGGTCTGCTGCCCGCGAGCGACGCATGGCGCCAAAACCGGCGGACAAACCTCCCAAAAAGAGGAGGAAAAGGCGAAAGAGGGCCACGGCTGTGCCACCAGTCGCGGAACTCCCTGCGGTTCCCCCGCGTGCGACGCCCAGTGGGGCTCCGGCGGGGAGACCCAGGAGGGACACATGGGCGACGGTGGCGGCCAGAAAAGCCCCGCCAAAGAAGAAGGACGAGCCGAGGAGCCGTCCCTCCCCCTCTTCGCCACGCAAGGCGAAGAAGGGTAGAGGGGCGAAGTGCCGGCGGAGGAAGGACCGGACGAAGACGGAGGCCGTAACCCTGACGATTCCGGAGGGGTCGCAGGCCACCTACTCCGAGGCGTTGACCACCGCCAAGAGGGCGGTCAATCTGGAGGTGTTGGGGATCGCTCCTGAGGAGATGCGTTCCCGAAGGACGAGGACGGGGGGGATGCTCTACGAGCTGTCCGGCCCCGAATGTGGAGCGAAGGCGGACAGGCTCGCGGAGAGCCTTGGAGCATCCCTCGGTGCTCTGGGCGTCCGAGTCCTGCGCCCTATGCGGTTCCGGGATATTCAGATCCGGGACCTTGACGACGCGACAGAGGCCGCTGACGTGGCTAAGGCGGTCGCCACAGCCGGGGGGTGCGCGGCGGAGGCTGTCAAGATTGGCAGTATCCGTCGTGCGCCCGGTTACCTGGGCGTGGCCAGTGTGCGCTGCCCGCTAGCCGCTGCGCAGCGGCTTCTGTCCACCGGCCACCTAGTGGTGGGCTGGGCAAGGGCGAGGGTGGAGGCACTCGAGGCTAGAGCGGAATTTTGTTTCCGCTGCCTCGAGTGCGGCCACGTAGGGGCCCAGTGCCCCAATAGGGAACATGCAGGGCGAGGGGCTCGCTGCTACAAGTGCAGCGAGCCGGGCCACACGGCACGCGAGTGCCGGGCCCCCGAGAGGCGCTGCCCACTGTGTGTCGACATGGGGTTACCTCATGCGCACCGGTTGGGCAGCAGGCAATGCGCCCAGGCGAAGGGCGGTCGCACTAGGCGGCCCCCCTTTCGTAGCGGTGAGGCCCAGGGTGTCGTCGTTACGACGACACCTATGGACACCGCAACTGGGCCGGTGGTGGACGCTGGCTCGGGAAACCGAGCCGCTCCCGCCGAGAATTAGGCAGAAGATCTCTGCCTACCGATCCCGGGGCAGGGCGCGGGGACAGCCCTGCCTCACATCATGGGATCTAGAGAGTTGGTCGACGTGTTTGTCGCGTGCTGGGCAGGCGTCGGCAGAGCGGGTAATACCCGCTCAGTAGTTGGATCGAGTGCTCTACACTCAACTCAACAAAGAGCACGAGACGGAGGAGGTGGTGAGCCTCCAGTCTGTGACATCGTGGAAGCGCCTCAAGGCAAGTCCCCATGATGTCACAAACGTGGATGCGATGCAGGTAGCACCCCGGGGATGTTTAGTGGGTATTCCTCTTCGGAGGTGAGTCCCACACTCCCCTCGTCGGTCCTCCCCGGGACCGACGGGGATAGTCCATAAAGGATTTTACCCAGGGCAAAAAAAAAAAAAAAAAAAAAAAAAAAAAAAAAAAAAAAAAAAAAGGGTTTCGAATCAAGTTTGCCTTCTCTTGCGGCTGCGTTTTCAGCTTTTTGTCGGCTCTTACCACACTTTAAAACCTTTCTTCCTCCATCCTGAGGGTGTCGTAAGACGCGACTAAAGGAGTGCAACAGGCATACCATCGGCGGAGTTTGTGTCATAGGAAAAATACACACTAACTCTGGGGATACCACGTCTTGCCAACGTGGCACAGTAGGATAATTTCCCTCCATGAATTTGGAGGAATCCCGACTCAGTAGTAGCTCATTTATGGGCTGAAATGGCGAAAATTATGACTTAAGTATTAATATCCCCTCAACATAGCGCGACACTCCTAAATCGCTCCTCTGAACCAATCTCTAAAGGCCGTAGATAATAATGTCGTCCGATAATGAAAACTCATAGACAACACCCGACGGCTCGGAGGGGAGATTACAAAGTTTTAATTTAAAACGGCCGAATTTAATTTGTATTTGGAAACTATTTTTCAAAACATTTTTCGTCAGCATTTTTCATTTTCAGCAGCTCCACGGATTTATATCCACTGCCAGGGCTTGCAGTGGATATAAATCCGTGGACACAAGATCCAATCCAAACTGCCTCGTTGGTATAATAAGGGTTGGATGTGCCTTTGGATCATGTGTCCCCGGTTCGATTTGGGGGTCAGGCAAGTGGTTTTATGTACACCACTAGCTCTGAGTGTAATTTGTGTTCGTGAATCACATCTTTGTAAACTATCCCCCTGACCTGCTAACCTAACCTAACCTGTGGTTATACCTAGTGCAGGGATTTCGAAAATAATACTCAACGTGTCACGTACGCAACCAGTGGAAAACTTTGAGAGGTAGGGCTATACCCTGGCCAACCGCTGGCTTGCTGAAGCTGCCCAACTTTGAAAGGGCCTTCACGGAATACTAGAGCCAAACAACACCCTTGGGTGGTATTGTGTTCCCGAGCAGGAGTATGGTCAACAGTCTTATTAGTTGTTCAAAGCTGATGAAATCTACGTTCCCGCTGCTGCAGGGAAACTAACAGTCAGGTAACATAGAATTAGACTTATAGTAACGGAAAGCCAATTATAAGTTTCCACATTTAAGCTTACAAAGATACAACTTTATGTATGTAATATGTATGATTAGTAGTAATCAATTTAATTTAAAAAAAAGTGCTCCGTTAATTTTTGCTTACGACACAAACCGAAGTGTTAAATAACTCAACATCTGCCTTATCTAGTATATTGTTGCAATCTCTAGTTGTCCTTGGGAGAAAAGTGTTACGTCAAAACTTCGAAATAGCTTTAAGGACGAAAATGAGCCTTGGATTCCTAAATGAAATTGAACGAGTTTTCACACGTTACTGACGTGAACTAGAGAAAAAAAAACACTTGAAACAAGTTCCGTCTACCTACCTGCCTGGATGTGGTAGACTTATTCCCTTTCTCAACAAAAACAAGAGAAAAAAGTTTCAATGACAATTTGCGCCTGCATAACTGACAAGACTGTGACAGCCACACTAATGGCGTTTACAAGTGACAGCTGGATTGACAAACGGTTTCTCTACCTGATAGACTACGGCTCATTCAGTTACATTGAATACTAGCTGACCCGGCGAACTTTGTTCCGCATTATAAATATTTGAAACAAAAAGAAAGTTGGACATAGGATACCTGAGATTTTTATCCCGTCCGTATAAAACCTACTTTAACAAAACGCTACTGACAGCGAAACGTTATGTTGTCTATAGTTTAATATGGCCGAAAATTTGACAATTAGAAATTTTGAATTCGACTTGTTTATATTGTTGTAATTCACATAATATCTTTATAACTTGTAGCCTATGTGTTATTCTGATGTATAAGCTATATTATTGTAAAGTTTCATTAAAATCCATTCAGTAGTTTTTACGTGAAAGAGTAACAAACATCCATCCATCCATCTATCCATCCATCCATCCATACTTACAAACTTTCACGTTTATAATATTAGTAAGACAAGAATCTGTCGTTTATATAACGAGATGTCTATGAATAACACGGATTTAGACATTTTCAACCCTAGTGTTACCGCATTTAAAACTAGAATTCGCAACATCCTAAAACAGATCTGTTAGCTACTTTTATTAACTATAACTTTTATTAGGTTTTACAATGATATTATGTCAATACCTTTCTGAATTTGATGAAAACTAAACTGTTAGCTAGGAAGCTATTACTTTAATTAACTTTAACTTTTATTATGTTTTATAATGATGTGTCAATGCCTTTTGGAATTTAATCTAGCCCATGCACCCACATGTTTATATTTTATTATTTTTCTGATTATTTTCTGTTACATTGTCCAAATAAATAAATAAATTATAAATACATAATAATAGGAAAAGGTTTGTGAATCTTTATATTATATATTAAGGCGTGAAGTAAAAACTTTGCAACCATTTTTACGAAAAAATTTTTTCATCCCCCCATCTCGGAAAGAGTATTTTTGCTCTTCGATATCTGAGTGCAAAAGCCGTTTTTATTCACTAGAGAATAAAGTATTTTTGCTCTTCGATATCTGAGTGCAAAAGCCGTTTTTATTCGCTAGAGAATAAAGTAAAGGTTATTCTGTAATACTTACCTGTCATAATGTAGTAATTAATACCTAAACTGAAATAAAAGTGTACCTATCTTGTGATTGTAAACGTTTTTTTTTTTGCATTTAGTCATTTCCTCGCTGAGGTGGAATGAAAAGTTACGTGTTGCACTCGAGTGCAAAGATTTTTCACCTCGTGCTCTTTTGATTCCCTCGCTAACGTTCAGGATTCTAATTTTGAATCACTCGCTGCGCTCGTGATTCAATTTTAGAATCCTTCGCGTGCTTGGTCATCACAATTGAACACGCGGTTAAAAAGCAACTTTGCACTCTTGTATAACTATTATAAATTCTGCATAAAAATACATTAAATTAATAAAAAGTTAAAGACAAAAATATAACTATTACTTAACATTATTTATCTATTCCGCGTGGTGACGAATTAAGAAAACATATAATCACCACCCATTCCATCCTGATGGTGTCGTAAGAGCCGGCAAAAGGAAATGACAAGGCCGTAAACCTAGCCGCAAGTTGAGGAAAAGTTAAAACGAAGCCCTGTGCCATCTCGTCTGGCCTGCGTGGCACAGTAGGCTCCCTGTGATGAGAATGAATTTAAGGACTAAATTCCCATGATAGTTTCATGACAAGACTATGTCAGAACCACTATTTCGTAGTCAGGCATTAAAGTTTTAGGGGTAATAACACAATTGTAAATAGTATTCATAATCCAGTTTTCACTGAGTATCTTCTTAATGTATATATTTCTTAATGTATTATTTTAATTATAAAAACAATAAGGAAATAGTCTGCTGATTAAAGTTCATGCTAGTAAATCGCACACAGGACAAAATATACTACGAGTAAATACGTAGCGCAGTCCGCTACGGCGCGTAGCAAGTCTACGCGCGTAGCGATTGCAATTCCTCTAAGCCGTAAAAAGCTAATTTTATCCTCGCAGTTCTTCATAAACTGTTGGAGTATTTCCCGTGGAATTTAGTTCCTTTCAAGAAATCTTATTAAGAATGAAACGCTTTTATTTAGTTCATGCAATTTGTAGTATTGAACAAATATATCTCCCTCGGCTTTTCCCAATTTCATTCAGGGGTCAGCGCCGGTCTAACCTCCTTTGGTTTACTACCAATATTTACACGGAGCGATTGCCATCGGCCCTTCGCGATCCATCTAGTGGGACCACCGTTATTTATATGGTTAGACCGGTCGTCAGTTTTCACGCTACTGACTACGTGTGACGACTGCCTGTGGTTTCAACGGATTTACGTGCCCTCGGAGTACATATACACATGATGGACACCCATGCAACAGCTAGACGTTGCTTAAGGGTATTGAACAAAATACTTAATATAAAGTGTTGTGTAAGCATAGCTAAAAAGACTAACAATACACCCTTTCTTGTGGAAAACGCTTATGACCGTTCCGGACTACCTGGTTTAGATAGATAGATAGATTGATAAACTCTTTATTGTACACAAGAGAAATAGAACACAATAACACAACCCGAGAAGATAGTGTGCCCCTACCTATGTACAGTACGGCTGTCTGAGTTCAGGTCCACAGACTTTACCCTTCGCGAACGCTGGAGCACCAAGACCCTACTTTCTACGAGATAGTTTAAAAATTAAGTTACTCTTTTAGAAATCAAGCCAGTCGGAACAACCGGCATTACCTTACAAAGAAATGGTTCAGCCACATCATTCATGTCTATAATACCGCCGCTCTATAAATAATATATAACTGACATTTCTGCTGCCATTCGCTCCCTCAGTTAAGATTGAGCTGAATGAAAAATTTATTATGGGAGCCCTAGATATCGGCACTAGTCTACTCTTAGCGAGTGCCGCTATCTTGGATAAATTAACGCAAAAGCAGCCTCTGAGAGACTATTCAAGGACATAATTAAAATAGATGTCTCCCATCATTTTAGCCCATAAATGACCCACTACTAAGTCGGGTCTCCTGCAAATTCAAGGAGGGAAATAAGCCTACCGTGCCACGCTGGCAAAACGGGTTGACACAGGATTAGTATCAAGTTTTCAGTCTCTTGCAGATAGGTGATGCCTCTAGCGTTCATTTAGTCGCCCCTTACGGCACCCTCAGGATGGTATGGGTTGATGACATTGTGTATTCTAAAATCGTTACCACGCGGAATGTTTTTTTTTTTAAATTATTACTAAAAACTATTCAGGTCGAAAACCAAAACTTACGATTGATTACTATTGCAAAATATTCGTATTGTTTTAAAACTGAGCGTTTTCTATTAATTTGGGATATGAGATAAGTCCGAGTGTTGCCGAGCAGCACTTAGCCTAACCTGATATGGCTACAACCATTAAGCTAACCGAGTCCTATGCTCTTAGACAAATTTACTTAAACTATAATACCATCGATAACTGTCTATACCGTTAACCTTGCTCTATAGTTGTATCTACCGCCTCTATTGTGCTTACTAGTTAAATGGAGTGGAAACGGCGAGCGCAGTGTGATCGCAACTTTAGCTCGACACTAACTACACCACAACTGTAAGGACTTCGGGAACTATCGTCGCTATTGCGCAACAAAAGAGCCACTATTTTCATATTGCATTGTGCAATTTTTTAATATATTTTTATATTATAATCTACACTAAAATTATAAAGACGAAAGATTTGTATGTACATAATTATGTTTGTAACGAATTGGCTCAAAAAGTATTAGAACGATTTTAAGAATGCTTTCACCATTTGAATGCTACATTATCACTGATTAATAAAGGTTATTATTATATAATGGCAAGAAAAAATAAATGTCCATCCGTGCGAATCCGGGACGGGGGTAATAAAATTACAACTGGAAAATAGATAATGATGTCTTAGGTTTTCACTATCCTTACACATTGCTGTAAACGATGTCTTAACGGAAAGTGTCTAAAACGTTGAGATTTAAATAAAAAAAAACACGATCATCAGAACAGTTAAGCCGCAAGAGCTGATAACTTTAAAATTACTGAACCGATTCTGATAAGACATGCCTAACTAGCACTTCATGAACACATGTTTGTACGAAGCCACACGTACATATAATATAACATCCCTCTTTTATGGAGGTGAAAAATAATAACGCAACAAGAAAATCGTATACCACAAATAAATTTCCTCGAAATTCCCACACACCGCAAAAAGATATGAGATGACGACATTAATATCGTAAAACAGGGATAGTGGTGTCTCTGGTACAACCGCTCGTAAAAAGGAGGCTTTATTCGCAATTAAAAAGCGAGCTTTAAAAACCGCTCCAGTTCGTTGTTGGAACGGATTTATATCTTAAAAGGTATTCTGATAACGCTAAGGTTAATATTTATAAATTCTTTTTAAACTAGTTTTTTTTTACTTAAAAAATCCGTCTTTGGACGTCGGTACCAGCGGTTTGGAATGCTCATGTAAGATGAGCCGGTAAGGAAATTTGAAGATAGTTTTCTTCAATTCGTATTTCTTGGTCAAGGCAGCAAATGACGAAAGAGAGTGCTCTTCTTCTGTCTTGCCATTCCTCAGTTTTCATTGGACACGGCACAAATCTAACCTCATTTACATGGAGCGATAGCCGTCTGTGTTCCGATATCGCATCTAGTAGGACTAGGTACCAGCAATTGGCAATGGCTGGATTAGTTTAGATCTAGTTGTCAGTATTCACACTTCGTGTATCTACTGCCATATACGTAAAAATGACAACCGGCAGCGATGGTCGCACGTGCCCTCCGAAGCACGACAAGTATAACTACTAGTACTACTACTACTATTCAGCCCATAATGACTCACTGCTGAGTCGGGCCTCCTCCAATCACAGGGAGGTTAATTAACCTACAGTGCCACGCTGGCCAGACGTGTTAGCACAGGGTTTCGTATCAAGTTTTCCTTGTGTTACGAATAGGTTTTCTGTCATGTTATTTCTTTTAGTCGGTGTAGTCGGTCTAGGTGTCGTAAGATGCGACTTAAGGAACGCAGGAAACCGGACATCTAGCCGCCGGAAAAGGTAAACTCGATACGAAACCTAGTGGTGGGCCGTCTGGCGGAGGCCCCACTCAGCATTGGTTCCGACTATGTGCGTGTGCCGAGCTGATTATGACAAAAAGAAAAAAAAAGGACTCGACTACCAAAATCGTCTAAATATACGAATATTTTTTTATCACTTGTTTCATTTTTTAAACCAAAACGACCGAACCTATTTCGATAAGTTTATATATAATAGGACGATAATAGGACTAGCTGGTCAGTATCTATTCTATATATATAACCCAGGTGGGAAGTATATTCTTCGAAACCAAAAAGAATTTTCCAAATCTGTTCAGATGTCTTCCGGGTGGACATCCATAAAAAAAACAAATAAAAAGGTTCCGACGAATTGAGGGCCTCCTGCTTTTTAAGTTGTTTGAGAACGTGGATAATTCAGTGACTCAGACAAAGTTGCTTGGACATAAAACGAAACGAGAGGTGTGCATCAAAAGGTTATAAAACCAAGGCTTCAATTGCAATTAACGCCGAACGGTGGCGCGGCCCTCGTTAAAAGTTGCACATCACTATCATAGACCGTTGCAGCGGGACAATGCACGAATAAAAACATTTTTTTACCGCCAACGAAACGATATGCTGTTACAATTGCGACTATGTTGCTAGTGCTTCGATGTTGTTAGATCTTCGTGTCACAATAACTGTTGGATGTGGTTCCAAAGCCGACTTAAGGAAATGACAAGGCCGTGGCTAGGTCCACAAGAGAAGGAAAACTTGATACGAAACCCTGGGCCAACTGTCTGGTCAGCGTGGCACAGTAGGCTAATTACCCTCCATATAACGGGAGGAGGTCCGACTCAGCAGTGGGTCATCTTTGGGCTGAGAAGTACTAGTGATCGATTATTCATGTACTTCTTAACTACTTGTTAACTATAATCATTTAAACCCATAAATGACACACTACTGAGTTGAGTATGCCTCAAATTCAGAAAGGGAAATTAGCCTACTGACAAGGCTGGTGGGTATTTCAGTTTCTTTCTGTTGCGGTCAGCTGATCTGCCTCTTGCATTCCTTTACCAACTCATACGAAACCCTCAGTGTAGACTATATCAATGATGGCGGCAAAATATTTTTTCTTTTAAACTGAATTAATAAAAAAAAAGACAAGCTCTCTGAGTTCTTCTCAGCAGTGGTATAGACTATATACGACATCAAATATTACGACGATGAATCATCCGACTGCTATACAGAAAAAATTGCAAGAAGTAGAGTCCAAGAGTATACAAAGAACTTTTTACCGAAATAAAACACTCAAGAAAAAAGTCTGGCCCGAACATAGGGAAGAGTTAAGGCGAGCATGAAATATGAAATTAAAGAAAATAAAACAACGCCTCATCTTGAAAGTTCGCCAAGTAAAGTTCCAAAACTTTGCGTTCTAAAATGGATTTCAATGCCCTCGAGGGCCCTGGAATGTCAGAATATGGCAGTAAACAGAAGAATAACGTATTTGCAGCGTTCATAACAGACGATTTCATGCATTTCTGAAGGAAATATGCAAGAATAAAAATATATGTTATGGCGTGCCAATTAAAAAAACAGTGCCGCGTATTCTAAATATTATTCCTTGAGCATCGCCGAATCAAATTCGAATCAAATCTACTGTTTTTGTTTGTATGTAGAAAAAAAAAAAATTAAAAATTTAAAAAAAACCCCGACACAATATACTTTAAAATCCTTTTTCTGCTTTTTATAGGTTATGATGTAGATCCCTACCACATATATTTCCAGATATTGGGTATCCCCCCCCCCTTTACCCCCAGAGTTTTTTCAGGGCTCAACTGATTTTCATGGAACATATTATTTTGTAATGTGCACGTGATACGCTTTCATTTGAGACCCCACTCGATTATATTTGCAGACATTCGGTTATTCTTCCCCACTTTCACCCCCCATAACTTTTAAACGAGTGAACCGATTTTCATCAAACTCATAACTCACCTGTCATACAAAAAAAACTGTATTGAAATCGCTTCATCCGTTCGCGAGCTACGGTGCCACAGACAGACTTATAACACCCCTCTTTTTGCGTCGGGGGTTAAAAAGGCATATTACCAAATATGACTTTTTTGTTCAAATATATTTTGGCTCAATATATCAATAATGTACCCGCGATAAAACTTACTTTGTACCTCAAACATATACACGGTCAACTTAAGTAGCTATTTCTTGTACTTAATATACATACCACTCTTAAGTCCTTGAGTCGATTATGTAGATAACACTTACCTAAAACAAAAAAAAATGTAATTAGCAAAACATATAGCAGCTTGAAAAAAGCCTGTAAAATATACTGAAATAAAGAATGGCTAGTATTTAAATAATAATGTCTAACAAAGAATCAATCGAAAAGCCGCAAGAAAACGACAAAAGGGCCCATTAAGCCGGAAAATAATTATTTGAGGCTAAAACAAGGTAAGCCAAAATACTCAAACCTTTCTTTACAGGTCTGAACTATTCAAATCCATAAACTAAAAATACTCGACTATTACAGATTGTCAAGGTGTATTTTTACGAAATTATCATGATAGATGGGTGATATTGGGTAAAACTACACTGACCTGCAATACTAAGTACTACACTTTTAATAAATCATTTTTTTTTTCTAAACTATAGAAGTTAGAGATCACTATGACTACATAGTATAAAACAATGTCGCTGTCGTCTGTCCGTCTCTATTTATGCTTAAATCTTTGAAACCACGCAACGGATTTTGAAGCGGTTTTTTTAATAGCTAGAGTGATTCAAGAGGAAGGTTTATATCTTTACATAGTATAAAACAAAGTCGCTGACGTCTGTCTGTCCCTATGTATGCTTACAGCTTTAAAACTACGCAACGGATTTTGATACGGTTTTTTTAATAGATAGAGTGATTCAAGAGGAAGGTTTATATGTATAACCCACCCCCATTTGCACGGGCGAAGCCGGGGCGGGCCACTAGTGTATAATAAATGCAAAATTGCACCCGTGTCCAAGTCGTCAATATGTATAATATGAGAGGAAATAAAAGTAGACGTATGTAAATATTAATCTGTATAATTGATTCAATTCATCAACTTATCTCTCCAACTAGTGATTTCGTTGACGGATGAAATCGTCAGATTCATTATTCGTCATTTTATCAATAGTGGCAGATTTCTAGGTCGCGCGGTTTCATTGAAATCAATCAAAGACTTCACATCTCGAAGACACACGTGTTTATATTAAGATCATTTTTACATCATTACATCATCCATTATCATTATTCACATTCTAAAAATGATCCGCGAGGCTATTGAAATTAATAAACATTCAAATTTAAATAGAAAGGATGGTAGCAGGTGCCACCTGCTTGCGATCCAGTTATTAAATTTATCAAATCTCAACACTTGTCTGCAAGACCTCTAGACACCGTGCGCGATGTCTGCGTGCACAGGGAACGTTATCAATAATAAAAACATTCGAAATTAAATATAATTTAAATATACACGCGATAAAGCCGTTAAAAAGTTTTTAATTTCAAATCGTAAAAAACGCGAAAACTGAAGAAATCTTTGCAATATTTATAAAAGCGATACATATTTAGTCACAGTCAATTTGAACCACATTTCGATATATGAAGTAGTCGAAAAACTTACAATCACTCAATATCAGTCTTGGAATTATTTAGTCTATTTTAAAGATTCATTAGCTAAAGAGTCGGAGCGTCATATTTTAGTGAATGAATGGAAGATATTATAACGTCATTCAACAGATCTGAAATTGGCAGCGCTATTGTGTGAAATCAGAAATTGATTTTATTCCATTGTTTTGAGTAGATAATAAAATCCGACCTCAATTTTGAACTCTTTAATATAATTGAAGTACATATACGTTGCGGTGCATCAACAACAAGGCTGGCGTCAGTAGCTAAGGAAAGTGCATAATGGCGCTCATTAGGGTAAGTTTATCTATTTAGGGTAGACTAAAAATTATGTTGACTGGACAACCAGTTTATAGAGGGTGTAACAAAAAGAATATAGCCATAACGAAAAGGTTGACTACTCAAAAGTATACTGTGTGCCAAATATCCGGCAAAATAAGCAACTGTTTTTCCATAATATTTTGATGACTATCATGAGAGATTAGTATCATAGTTCGAGAAATAAGCACTTAGAACCCAAGAAACATTATAGAACTCAGTTGACGATAATAATTACGACAGTCAGTTAGTTTCTTTTTCGCGGGAACTTATGTTACGTAGTAAGTCTGGTTCAAAACAACGTCGATATGCCATTCATACTATAAAAAAAATACATTTTAAACATAGAACTGCTTCTTTTGATCAGCTTTATCACATGTCTTTATGTTAATTCCAGCAAATACACAATACGCTGTTCTTAATTCTGCAATTAGTATTTTTATCATTGTAACACGGGTCTGGTGACACAACCATCCAGTTGATCTGTCTTTTCATTAATTTTGAGGAGCCCTGCATGCCGCACAAAATAATTAAGTCTGTAAATAAGTATACTCAGAGATACCCTGCGATATCAAATAAAAAATGAGGAGATAAGCGGGTTTGCGAAACATAATTGGCAAAAATAGTTCTCGAGTGGCAACCGCGTACCGGAAAGTGCAGTGCTCTGCATCCCACGCGGTGGACCAACGACTTGGCCGAGGTCGCGGGAAAGCGATGTATGAGCGGGCCTTTAGAACCGGCTTATTGCCTATGTCCAGCAGTGGATTTCTTTTGGTTGAAATTATGATATTGAATAAACAATGGAAAAACAAATATTAATTTTTTTTAAATATTACATCGTTTCTAGAGTAATACGAAATAGGCAAATGTAAAAAAAATACCTCATTCGTTTCGACTGGATTGCCGTTTATCATGAAACGTAGTATTTTTGAAAAGAAATAAAAATATTCTTAATTTTGAATATGGAGATCGGATCACATAATTGTATTTAAAGATGCATAACGTCTATAAACTGGCACGAACATTCTCGAAACGGAAAATAGATGAGTGGTAGGAATCAGAATACTTATTTTTACAACATTACGATCCGCAATATAAGCTAATAGCGCCGCGAGAGAGGTGCGCTTAAGGAATAATATTTTTAAATATCAAAGTATTAGACAAAGAGGTTGGGGAGAGTTCTTTGATTTTACAAAATACTCCAACAAAAGAGAGCAAAGACCTAAAATCAAGCCAAACTCAACAAAAATAAACAAGACAATTATATATCGGGTTTCGCTATTGAAATTAGACACTTTTTATTTTAAACACATTAAATAATATAAAATATACGCGATAAATCCGTTAAAAAGTATTTAATTTCAAACAGTAAGAGATTTTGAGACTAGAAATGTCTGGTCATCAAAGGATTCATCGTTGCTATGTTAATAACAACCCCCCCCCCCAAGCCATCTGAAGTGAGGCCATAGAGCTAGTCAAAAGAAGTTCTGTGTTTAAAATGGTATACATTCGGCTAGTTCCATAATGTTTCTTGGGTTTTCTATCGTAATTTCTCAAGTTTTGATACTTTCAGCAAGTACCTGGATGCGTCAAGCTGAAGACATGACGCTTTGACGCTCTTACGGGGAGGCCTATGTCCAGCAAGGGACTAGAGTAGGCTGATGATGATGACCACACTTTCGTCACCTGCTAGTGACTAAAATGTTAAGTAAACAAAATAGCTTTGCTATCGCATCAAGGACCGCAGTACTATCGATCATCTCGGTTTTTTACACCCCCTATAAAATTATTTGTGTAATGTCTCACTGAAACTGGATTTTCAAACGAAAACGTTCCTTCGGTCTATCGATCTTTATTTATTATTATATCAATTGCATGCAATGCAAATGATGTGCAATGGATGATTCATCTTATGAAGATCTTATGTAACAGATACATGCCATTATATTAGTCAAATAATAATGAGAATGCTGTCTCAATGATTAAGAAGACCTCAAATAAATATGAGTTATAAAATAGCTATCAATAATCGCGTGCTTCAGTTTAGAAGAAATACATCATACGATAAACAAAAACAAAAAGATTTTGTGATGGTTGTTACACTTGATCGTTGTGTCGCTATATATCCTTACTTTAAATAAGTATACAGCTCTTATACTATAGATATTTCCGAGCACTAAAGTATTCGTTCCGATGCGCCGCTCAAACATAACATTTTTCTTTCCTACGAGCATATACATTTGATTTACGAATCACTTGTGAATGCGGCAACTGTAATACGGAACTCACGTAATCTGTGGTACTATAACTGTTGATTGGACGAGCCGGTATGGCGTTGCTTACAAAAAGATAAGAAGATTCCACACATGAACCGATGTTATTCTAATTAACATCAAATCCGGCATGATGGTTCATCTAGATTAATTTCTTTGTTATTTTTTAATTGACTGGAAATCAACGATGTGAGAACAGATTTAGAATACTGTTTCTAACAGAGGGCCATATAAAAATGTAAGTATGGAAACGAGGATGTTTTTGGAGAACTGTGCTTTGTTAAGCTAATGCTGAGGTACTATCAGGAGTAAGTAAATCCATGCGGAAACATTGGACAAATCATGGTCGGAATTAAAATGTATACTATTCAGACCCGTGATATTATATTAAAATGTAGTCCAGTCGAGATAGACATTTAAATAGAAAAAAATCCGGGGAGCGTTTTTTTTTTAAACGTCTGCTGGGGTGGTTGGAAGTATAAATCTCAATTTTCGAACTAGTCCCGGTAGAGGGTTCGCCGCCATCTTGTTTTAAAGTTATTTTTTTTTTGTTTTTCTGAAATAACTCGTTAATTTTCAACTTTAGAGCGAAAATGGCGGGATCCAAAGTTGTTGGAAATGTAATTTCTCACAAGTTTTGGATTCGCGTATGTGTTACTCAGGGATAATGCAGCAATAAAATGGTGGAATTTTTAAATCTGTCTAGAAGCTTGGAATTTTATTTTCGTCTTTGTAATATTAGATATATACAAGCCTAAACGACCAGATATTAATATTATAAAAGACTTGTCTAATACCTTTGGCTGCCTCGTTGATCTAGGGGTTAGATGTGACGCCTTTGGATCAACGGGTCCCGGGTTCGACTGCGGGGTCGGGCAAGTGTCTTTGTCTTAACCAGAGACACTTGCTCCGAGTATGGGTGTCATTTGTGTTCGTACATTACATGTTTGTAAAATGCCCCCGCGATCCAGGTTACCTACCTAGTGTAGGGGTTTCGTTTAAAATGAAAACATAAATTTAAAATGTTACAATCACGCTCTACACATACATTTCTTTAGTCGTTTAATATGCCACTTCTATACGAGCCGATATTTCTTACTTAAAGTACTGCGGCTCTGGACTACAAACTAGGTGCTCTAAATGTAGGTGAACACAGGAATCCCGAGACGACGTACGCGGCCTGAAGACGCCAACGATCGAGGGACACGTGCGGTGAATTACAAGTATTACGACAAGTACTTTCACTTTGAACGGAGAGCTGAAACTCGAGGGGCTTTTATACGATTAGCGTGGTGCTCCAACATACGGCCCGCATGATGACCAGCGGTTGCGCTCACCCACGGACGTTTGCAGCAACAGATTACTCACGAACCACCGACCCTCTAACGAGTAACCACAGAGTATCTCGCCGGCTCTTCTCTTTAATGCTGCTCGCATTTCGAACCGGAGGTAGTTTCAGCATGAATTTCAGTGGTCGGAATGGTTATGGGAGATCAAAAGATATTGTAAGAATGAGGAAATTTGGTATGAAAGGTGTGAAAGTAGATATAACAACTGATAGTGTGTATGGAGACAACCACTTAGCGTGGGACAGGGGCCGTAAGATGACAATGGTAATTTTAAATACTTCGATTTATAAGAGGTTTGTGATAGAAACTTACGTAAATAAGTTAGAGTATATTCAGGACTAGCGTGCGCCTGCGATTTGTCTAGTTTCGCCACACACCAGTTTTAGAAGTTCAATAAAAACAATATCGGTGTCCAGGGAGGGGTATCAGCCCACTGGGCCACGCTGGCCAGGTTGGATCAAGGTTTTGAATCAAGTACCTATTCCTTCTCTTGCGGCTAGGGCATTTTCTTTTGTCGCCTGTGATACCCTTAGGAAGGAATGTGGTGGTGACACTGTGTATTATAAATCCGTGACCACACGGGCATGTAGCTGGTGTACTTGTACCGGTGTATCACAAAAAAAATATTTTGTGTAAACAAAAACACAGGGCAGCTATAAAAAAATATTGTCAATTGCTATTGCCATCAATTTCATCTAAACAACAAATGCCTTCGCAGGGTCCGAATCAGTAGATTAATGCAGTGTCACGCGTCCCTTATATATTTACGATAACAAAACGGTATCGTGACCGGGATATTTTGGTGGTCATCATCATCGTTCGAGCCTCTAAATGATCCCTGTTGATCATGTAACCGCGTGTTCTGGATTGGAGACTGTGTTGCTAAACTAGGTGAGCATTTTGGCCATATACTGGGACGATTAGCATAATTCATTAGGTGTAAAAAGCAGAAGACCAGGCTCTGTGGCGTACCTTGGGAGAGACCTATGTTCAGCAATGGAATGTAAAGGACTAATGATGAAAATAATCGGTGAGAAGACGTTCGCTTAATGATGTCTTAGGTATTCACGATCTTCGCACATTGCAGGAAGTGATTTCCTGAAGGTTCTGAACGTTGGGAATTGAATAAAATATACATGATCAGAATAGTCCAGAAATCATTTCCTGCAAGACGTTAGCTTACAAAGAAAATTAGCTATGAAAGACCAAGATCCATTTGTCCATTTACCCCAGGAGTTATTTCATTATCATCAGCCCACTCTAGTGCACTGCAGCATATAGGCATGCCCACACAAAAATATACAAAAGACTTCGCAATCAGGAATCGCATATCAATTGCTATTTGAAACAGGCCAGTGCTCCATTTAAAACTCCAATAACTTCCGCAATCTGAGCGGCGATCATTACCAAAGATTACTTTTTGCCCGCGAATATCTGGGAATCGTCCAAATGGGTCATATCGATGTATTGTTCAGCCGCCTGTGCTGCGCGTTCATATACGTTCATTCATCTCTTTTGCGGTGAGATTTTATCGTTTTTATGCAAATGCGTCATCATCATCTCAGCTCGTAAATGACCGAGTGCTGACCTACAGGCTACTACACCACGCCGGGAAACCTACTATAGGCCTCAGGGATGAGGCTACAGGTATGGTATCCCTCATCCCTCAGAAAGCCCAAGTAGACCGGTGCTGAGCCGGGCCTCGCTGTACGCCACGCTGGCCAAACGGATTGGCACAGGCTACTGATTCAAGTTTGCCTTTTCTTGCGGCTAGGTTATCGGCTGTGTAATTTTTCGTTTCGTTATAAAAATAAAAGATAAACATAAATAGTATTGTTAATACCGTATGTCTTTGGTCGTAGTTTGAGACGCGCGTACGCGGCTAAGCCAGCACCAATTAAAATCAATCATACTGTTATTAGCTATTATGAAGCTGAGCATTTAACTGGCTTTGAAACACAATGATGTCATATACTAATTGAAATATTTGTTTGCTATCATTATTGGGGAACAGCAGCATTCTGAAAACAACTACGGCGAGAATATTTCCATACTTCGAAAATAATTTCATCTCTGTTCGTAAAATTAATAAAAAATAAGAGATTCAATGAACGATGATATGATGAGAAAATAAAAAATCATAATAATTTTATTTTAAATAAAAAAAATTTCATGAGTTTTCAGTTTGAAATAAGATTTATTATACAAAATTTTTTGGCTGCAACTACCTATATTTTGATAGTCAATAGGACGGCAATAGGACGGCGCCTATGTATGCTTAAATCTTTAAAACTACGCAACAGATTTTTTAATAGATAGAGTGATTCAAGATGATGGTTTATATGTATTATATGTATAATACATGCATAATTGCACCCGTGCGAAGCCGGGGCGGGTCGCTAGTAATTAAATAAATCACACAAGGATTTTGAGGAGATGACCCAATATTTCTACGGTGGTAAGTATGATGGTAAGTGACAACTGGCGCCTATGGACTTGAAATACCGGAGGTACTAATAACGCGTCACCAACGGAGTAAAAAGTGAACGCGTGACGTAGGCAGCATCTGCCAACGTCATGCGTTCTCTGAGAGAAATATGGCTGCGGCGATGTTATTTACCTGCGGTATTCTGACAGGTAGAAGCCGTTGCCCAGTCGGGGAGCTCGAGCGATCGGGTGGACAAGCCCTCTGAGTTTTTTGCAAGTTCTTCCCAGCAGTGGTCGCTTTCCGAACTGACGGTAAGTTGTCATATTTTTTATTATATAAATGTTATCAATAATAGTCCATGTGCTGACCAATTTTATATATATTGTGTCATCACACCATTCCCTCCCTAGGGTGTTGTAAGAGCCGACAACAGGAAATAAAATGGCTGAAAATCTAGCCACAAAAGAAAGAAAACTTGTGCCAACCTCTCTGGCCAGCGTGGCACAGTCCGCTTATTACCCTCCATGTAATTGGAGGAGGCCCGACTTGGCATTGAGTCATGTGTGGGCCGAGTAGTAGAATAGTAGTAGTAGTATAAAATTGACAATCTGTAATTGTGCATCGATTTTCAATTGCACGGTATTGGTTGGTGACATCTCACCTGATCATTTAAGTTCAGTAGAAATAAGTAACCACGCGGGATCACTGTGGAATCAATTAAGAGCGGAGGTAACTCTGATCCGGTACGTTTTTAAGAACTTCTTAACGGTCGGCAACGCACCGACTCTTCTGGAGTTACAGGTGCACCAGGCCAGTTAGCCTCCTTCTTTTATAAAAAAACTAGTGGCCCGCCCCGGCTTCGCCCGTGCAAAGCGGGGGTGGGTTATACATATAAACCTTCCCCTTGAATCACTCTATCTATAAATAAAAACCGCTTCAAAATCCGTTGCGTAGTTTTAAAGATTTATGCATACATAGGGACGGACAGAAGAATGCGACTTTGTTTTATACTATGTAGTGATAGTGATACCACGCCACCGCGTTACAAGTGTTAAATTTCGTGATAATTTTTGGCCCCAACAAAGTACTAAAATTAAGTGCACTACCGAACTCCACATGTTAAAGCGAAGAGCGCAACGGTTCGGTGTATTGTGTAATTAGATATAATTGGAAATACGCCAGACAGCAAGTTTCCACGCTCGACGATTGCTTTAAAACAAGTTTCGGGTAAAGTTAGCTTGTGCCACTGACACCGTTCGTGCAGTTAGGGGCTACAACTTGCACTTGCTAAAACATGGGCTAGACCGTAACTTTTCTGAAGGTAAGAGAAACAATTAATCGGTCACCAAGTTACAGGCATTCATCTTCAAGGCTTTTCCCTGTGGTGATCGATTTAGAATACATAGTATCACCACCCCACTCCATCCTGAGGGTGGCAAGAGCCGACAAAAGGAAATGAGTAACCCGAAAATACGAGTGCCAGAATTCATAATCGTAAGGAGTTCATCAAAAGATTCTATAGATCTACGGTAAAACTGAATACATTTTGTTGGATACTCTCTTAAAGTTGCATAAAGACAATGAAATTGGCCACTTGATATTATTTTAGTAATTAAAGGATGCACCCAATTGGCGATGTTTCCTTTTTCGATCTTGTTCAAAAGCCTCGCAAATAGCTATTATTTCGATGGGCTTCATTTTAAAATTCAATAACACACAACACAACCGCTTGTAGATGCTGAACGCAACTGACTAGACGCGTAATTTAAAATAAAGGTCTAATTTGACCGAATAGATGCGACCGAAGATACGCTCGACGCATTTTCCGTCAGATGTGAACCGACCCTATAAGTGGTAGATATAACTGTTTCTTCATACTTTTAAAGACATCTGTCATCTAGTCTCCCGTGAACACGACTGCTGCAAAACAACCGATACGTCAGGAATTTAATTCCTGTAGTATCGTAACGTAAAGTACACACGATAAACCCAGTAAGCAAATTAATTTCAAATTGTAATAATCGCGAAAACCTAATACATCAAATGCAGTTTACAATAGCTTTATATTTGACCCACTAACCTCCGATTCCTAGAACACATTAGCGCTAACCATTAGCGGTCAATTTATGGGCCGTATGCAGGATGTATTTTTGGAGTCATAGAGCGGTCGTAAATCCGATGCAAGTGCATAATATGGACCAGGAAGCGGGCGAAATTCTGTATGCCGTATTATTAAGGTCTTACATCAAAATAATGCTTCTTTTAGCAGAGGGAAAATGCTTTCGGTAATGCCAAGTTAGTGCAAAATTAGGTGCAATGTTAATTTAAATGTTACAATACTATTATTATATTTTCAAGATACCTCCGAAAGAAAGTATTTTAGTTTTTCGTAAATTTTTGTCCAAATGATGTAGAGTAGAAAACAAAGTTTATCTATTGAAATTAAACAGTTTTTAACGGATTTATCGCGTGTCGTCGTTTCAACCCATAAATGGAGGACTCCTCCAAATTCATGGAGGGAATTTAGCCTACTGACATTATATTGTTGACAAGACGGGTTGGCACAGAGTTTGTATCAAGTGTTCGTTCTCTTGCGGTTAGGTGATTTATTTGCCTCTTGTGTTCCTTTAGTCGCCTCTTACGTAATAATAGCGAAAACCTAAGACATCAAGTTTATCTACTATTAATACCATGCGATAAACGTATTTATTTTGATATAATGACCAATTTGTTACTATCAAATGTGCGTTAGAAATAAATGATCAATTTTTATTGCATTTATGGTTCACTATTTTGGCGATAATGGCCTACACATCAAATATAGATATCTGATATAGGACTATTTAAAATGAACATTTCCGTTATACATTATATACGTGTAACTCCAACGATTTTTGCGGCTCACACCAAAATAGCTCGCAGTTGGCAGTATTTTTTCCTACTTACTTGACAGTTATCAAAACAAACATATAGAGGAATTGACACCCGCATCAAATCCGACCAGCATAAAAGTCTGATCCTATGTCACGCGTCACTCAAACTAAGTTTTTTTGCGGAAATATAACTTATAGAGATTGAAACATGGGGTCAATGTTTCGTATCCCAATTCTATCAGTAATCTAACCTATAATTAAATATACGAAAACAACTGTTTCCCCTGTTAGCCAATATACCAATTCTCAAGGGGTGCGAAACTGGTGATGAACTTGAAGGTTCAGAGTATAGCCATAGGAAAAAGATTTTGCATATAAAGTTTTTATTTTACTGTGTATGTGTTTGTGTAGGTGTTTAAATAAAGGACCATCGACAATATTATCGAAACAGCCTGTTTTTTATTAAGTTCTCGTTGTTTAATTGCTACTACTACTAGTCAGCCCACAAATAAACCACTGCTGAGTCGGGCCTCCTCCTATTACATGGAGGGTAATTAGCCTACTGTGCCAGGCTGACCAGACGGGTTGGCACAGGGTTTCGTTTCAGGTTCTACTACACTTGCGGCTAGGTTTTCAGCCTTGTTTGTCGTTTCTTTTTGTTGGCTCTTAAGACACCCTCTGGATGGAATGGGGTGGTGACACTTTGAGTGCTAAACCCGTCACAACGCGGATTTTGTCGTCGTCGTTTTAGCCCATCAATGACACAGTACTGAGTCAGGCCTCCTCCGAATTCATTGGGGGGAAATTTGCCTACTGTGCCACGCTGGCAAGACGGGTTGGAACAGCGTTTGCTGCAAAATTTTCCTTCTCATTCGGCTCTTACGATCCTTTAGTCGCGGACAGTCGACCTTTAGTCCTTTTAACAAGGATTTCACCATCATCATCATCAGCCCACATTAATCCACCGCTTGGCATAGGTATTCCTTAAAGAGCGCCATAGCTCCCTGTCTTCTGCTTCACGCATCCAGCTGCTGCCCGCAACCAACACGGATTTATTATTATCCAATTAAATTGAGCCAAATATGTGTGCCTTCTTGAGATAGAACGTAGATACGTTCAGCAGCGGACGGAGCTTCAAGAAATTAGTGACTATAGCATAAACATTTCCAACCGATATCATATGTACAGGATACCGCATTAAACAAAACGGCAAATGCGAAGGGGCCGCCCATATCAATTTCCGAATCATCCAATGCTTCAATGCTTTCAGCATAACGATGTTCTTGCACGGAACTCGTAAAATAAAGTATAAATTGTCCCGGGAGGCTGAAGGTTGTTTAACAATTTGGCTGGGCCGATCGTGATTGTATTGCCATGTAATTTGGCCCTGATTGCACCCTTCCGTACCACAAGATTGTGGTTGTTATTATTTTCAGCCACACGGCAAAAAGAGAGCATTTACGAAATGACTTTGTTTATAAAGCCGGATTTATATTTGCCTGACGTGTTGTAACGTGTCGCATCAAAGTCAGTAACTTATGTCAACGCACTGCCGAGTCAGTGCTGACGTGGCACTGCCATCGTGTAAATTGATTTTAAGAAATATCCTCGACTACTGACGAAATACTGACTGCCTGTAAATCGTATGAGTTAGTTTTCGGCGCCAGCACTGGCGCAAGCTACTGACCCTGTGTAAATCTGCCTATATATTTAATACGACATGACAGATGGTGTCACGTCAGATGGAATCAAGAGTATAAATCTCAGAGTATTAAATAATAGGTTGGGACAAGTTTCTTCGCATTTTTTAAGAAATTTCAAAACATTTTTTAATATCGTTTATTTACATTTAACTAAAGTATGTAGGTACCATTTTGTTGGATAACTTTTTGCCATCTTGTAGGTAGGCACATGATCCCATTGCTATAGAAATGTTTGGACTTCCGATCAAAATACCGCGACAAGTGGTTTTGGCAGTCCTCTCGTGATGGTAACCTGACACTGCCTAAAGAATTCTGAAGAGACCGAAACAGGTGGAAATTTGAAGGTGCAAGGTCAGGACTATACGGCGGATGCATTAACACCTCCCAGCCAAACTCTCTTAATTTTTGCTGAGTGGCTAAAGCTGTGTGAGGTCTAGCGTTTTCATGATGAAAAACCACACCCCTTCTGTTGATAAAACCCTCATGCAAAATTATGACTCGAATTGAAGTAAGAAATTCTCGATTCAAAAATCGATTAATAGTTTTCTTGACGACAATTCCCATTGTAATATCTCTGGCCCAAGACTAACACTCACAGGCAAATAAAATCTTACACAAATTGTCAGAGTATAAAGACATTTTACGACAAAAGTGTAGCCCCCCGATCCATTCAGAGATCGCTGAAGGCTTTTCATTATATTGTCTGACATAGTGCTGCGATTTCTAAATTAGATCGTGAGAGTATATCGATAAAGATTTTAGCCAAGTCCAGGAGTCTGTAACGAGGACACGAAATAAGGTAAATCAGCACAAATGACACTACACTGCACCATATGACCGATTTCATAGAACCGATAGATAGAAAAACCATCATGTCTAACTCACTGTTTCCCATTCACGCTAAAGCAGCATACAAGACAAAAAAAAGCTTTGATACGAAAACCTTCCATTAAACTCAAAACTCAACTCATTTATTTTAATTGAACCTATTTACAGGTGTTTTTGAGAGGTCGAAAGTGAAGTTAGAAAGCCAGTTGCTTGTTCCAAAACGTAGATCCGATCCTATGGAGAAGAACATGGAGATTCTTGCCACTCTTTTTATCATATTTTCTGTTACAAACATCTGAATGGGTTACATTGATTTCGTGTTAAATTATAGTAAGCGTTAAACAGAAGACTTGACTTCACAGTGGGAAATTCCTGATCTGAGAGGAAATATTATTCGAGTTAGATAGAAGTCGAAGTTCTTTAGCACATCCCTAATTTCAGATCGTAAAATTTTAATCGCGGAAAATTCGGAGCCCCTGTTGCGAGGGCGGATATTAAATTTAATTTCTGGTAGGTAATACGTACTCTGTGTACACCTCATCTAGCGAATTAGGCAATTTGAATAGAATTAAAAACTTCCACTTGAATTAAAAAGGAAATTAAAGACTAATTATTTCTTAATCTCATAAATAATTGTATATTCTAATGCTAAAAGCGGGCCAATACTTCGCGGGGCGAATTATTGTACGGAGTTTAAGTACTGATCTCAATCGATATAATTTACCTGTGCGTTTACAAGTAGGCTGCAGGATTAGTGCGATCATCGATAATTTGCTAATAAATGTATATTTATAATAAGGAGAATATATACTTATCATTATCATAGCGGGCTATGCTCGGTGTCTCGCTACGAGATAGAAGCGTGTCATCGGCATAGCCCAAAGGATTAGCAAGCTGAAGTGGCAATGGGCTGGCCACATCTGTCGTAGAACTGACGGCCGCTGGGGCAAACAGGTGCTACAGTGGAGCGACGATATGCGACGGGCAGCCGGCAGCAATTGGATGCAAAGAACCGAAAACCGGGTTCAGTGGAGAGCCATGGGGGAGGCCTACGTCCAGCAGTGGACTGATTTAGGCTGATGATGATACTTATCATTATCATCATTATCATTACATATTATAAAACAAAGTCGCTGTCGTCTGTCCGTCCCTATGTATGCTTAAATCTTTAAAACTACGCAACGGATTTTGAAGCGATTTTTATTAATAGGTAGAGTGATTCATGATGAAGGTTTATATTTTTATTAGACTTATAATATTGTAGAGAAACACTGAAAAATTTAGAGGTCCTTCATTGCACCCGTGTAAAGCCGGGGCAAGTCGCTAGTATATCTAAAAATATACCAAGTTACCTACTAAATTTTGCCGCTGGTATTTTGAAATAAATTATATTAAATGGATATTTGGAAAAAAAATCGTTCACACGTTGTTTTTTAAATAAAATATCGTCTACATCACGGCAATTTATATAGATTCTATAAAATAACGGTTGCCGTTGTGCATCTGGCCGCACCTCTTTCCAGCCAGGTGTAGGCAGCTACGATTTCGACACATTTACACGTTTATAACGTACATTTATTAATCAAATTAAAGCTTTATAAGTTAGCCACTAACATCGTCTTGTTTATTACGTATAAAGTTGTAGAGCTACCTCTATCTGTACCTATGAGAGATAGCGCTCTAAGAACTGGGAAAGGACGTCCACAGTTATAAGAGCAAAATAAGACCCATCGTTGATGTTGTGACGAATAAAGAAGATTTTAAACTATAAATGACTGCTAAATTTAAAGGCGAACCGGAACATAAGCCACGCAAATCGAGTCTGTCGTTAGCTCGTGTCGAAGCTCGTTATGTCCTAACAATGTCGATAAAAATAAACTATTATTTCAGGGATAATGATGTCACGAAAGCGTATTGGCGTAAAGTTTGCGCTTTGGTAGAACTATGCAATTCTATTCGACGGAGCCCAGTAGATAGATGCTCGACGGAATAGGTACTGTCTAGTACTGAGCAGCATTTTGCTAAAATTTAATAAGCGGATACAGATCTGTCCAATTTCTGTGTGGTGACCGATTTAAAATACATAAAGTCACCACCGAATTTCATCCTGAGGGCGTCGTAAGAGTCGATAAAAGGAAATGCCCCTCCAAGTAACTGAAGGAGATCCGACTCAACAGTAGGTCACATATGGGCTGAGTGATCAGAAAAGGCGCTTTTAAAACCCAGAACACGGCGACATTAAGGTGAATGTTCCAGGGTAGCCCGCGAAATTCAAATTTTCGTACGTTTTTTGTAATAGCAATTTTTGCAATGACTTCGAGCTTGAAAAAGTTTTTCTTTATGCGCTTGGAGGGTTGTATTGATGATTATAATTCTATAACTACATACGTCTTACAGCCGCGAATAACATTTTAATCAACATACAATCTAGCATTGACCTGCAAATTGCAAAAAACGTAAGAAAATTTGAATTTCGCGGGCTACCCTGGAACATTCACCTTAATTAAATATACATACAAAACTTGCATGACATGAAAACTTGTAATTTTTTTATCATATATGGAACAACGCAATTTAACATCAAAGCAGCGCGATACCGCATTTCTTAATTAATCAATTGACCAAATAATCTGGCGGTCATTGCCATCACTGTCGTATGAGGCAAACACGGACTCTTTTATGAAGTTCAATTATCTGAAGCGTTATGACATTTCGGAAACTAGATAAAGATAAATGAAAGAAAAGGTATTTATGTATATATTTTACATGTCTGTATCATAATATTTTTGCACGCCAAACATTGGCAACATTTCTAAAACTCGTAGCAAAAATAGTTTCGGTCGGAATTAGAAAAATAACTGTATAACAAAAATTGAATACTCTAAGGAAACCTCGACACGAGTAGAAGAGCTGATACCCTTGAAACGGCTAAACCGATTTTGATAAACCGCCGCTAAAAACCTCATTTAAAAAAACCGTATCTTTACCGGTCTGTTCGTTCTGTTGGCTACGATGCCGCAGACTGGCATACAGTACCTCTCCCCTCTCTTTTTATGAGGGTTTAAAACACTATCACCCAACTATAACTCCATCTTCTGCTTCTCAGCCCGTAAAAGACCCACTGCTGAGTCACGGCTTCTCCAATAACAGGCGGGTAATTAGCCTCCTGCGCTGGTCTGATACGTTGGCATAGTTTAATTTATTTTTTACTTCTCTTGCGGCTAGGCTAACAGTCTTGTAAATTTAGTCGGCTCTAAGAAAGGAACAGTGTTCAGAAAAAAAATCATAACACGAAAAATCGCAGAACATATATGGGGGTGATTCGGGTACCCCAATGGAAGATCTATCTCTTGACTTCCGCTTGACATTATTCTTTAGGATATTCGTCATCGCACAACTCAATCTTGCCAGAGATTAATATTTAGCAAAATCCACCACAAAGTTGGGAAAGTCAAGTTATAACCAGTAAATATTGGAATAACCGCAGGGGCTCTTCATTTTCAGCAGTTGTCAGCGCCACAGCCCATATTTATAACACGGCGGGGTAACTAAGGTCTAGACGCAGTCACATTTTAGCCACTTTAGCTGCTGTCGGAATCACGACCCGTAGGTACGAGTATATACTACTAAATTTGAGATACATAATAGAAATTTACAATAACATTTTAGTAGTACAAACCTTGCAAATAAATACCCTCCAGGAATTTGGAGGAGGCCCGACTTAGTAGTAGTGGGTTATTTAAGGTGTAAGTAGTATTTTTCGCAGTTCACGGAGTGATTTCCGTCTGAAAACCGTTATCAGAGTGGCGACGGATTTAGAATACATAGTTTCACTACCACTGAGGGTCTCTTAAGAGAGAAATTTGAGATAGAGAAATTTGAATACAAGACCCTTTTTTTGTGGTAACCTAGTGCTATAGACCTTCCAATAATTGAATTCCAGTAACTCCAAAAGGATACTTTGAAGTGAAAACACTGGTGTATAAAATATTTTATTGATAGTACCGTTTATATTTAGCTGCAATGAACACGAAGTCAACTACACTGACCTGCAATACTAATTACTACACTTTTAATATATCATTTTTTTCTAAACTATAGAAGTTAGAGATTTAAAATAAAATAAATAAATATCCTTGGACATTTCACACAACGTCATCTCGTCCCAAGCTAAGCAACTTAATGCTTGTGTTATGGTAACGAGATCGATGATAAACTACTTATATATATATATTTTTTGTAAATACATAAATAATAAAGATAGAAAACACCCAGACCCGGAACAAATACTTGTAGGTCGTACAAATATTACTTCCATGCGGGCATCGAACCCGCGACATGCTGCGCAGCAATCGATCGCTCAAACACTGCGCCAACCGTGTCTTTCTTCTCAGTTTTTCTGTTCTTTATTCGAATAAATTCTTACGAATTATTCAAAATATCCAAAAATAAGCATCAATTCAGTCAAAAGACGTCTCATGCTGGACGTAGGGATTATATCTATTACTAGCTATGTACCCTGCGCGAGTTGCTACGCCACTAAATAAAATTAATTTGAAGGAAAGACAATAGAATATTTTTTTTGTTCAGAAACCTTCACATGGTTGGACTTCACATAGTTAATAATATAAGCCTCTAGTTAGTAAGTAAGCATTTTATTTTTTACAAGATTGAGATAATGTGAATATTGTGTGTGAATTTTGTGAGCTGCAATAAAATTATTTTCTTTCTTTCTTTCTTTCATCACATGATCAAATGCATAGTTTACGATTCTATAGAGGACATAAAAAGTTTTTCATACATGTTAAACTATGCTAGCTAAACTAAACTAACTTATTTTTAACTTATCAAGTTTGCCTTTTATTGGGTCTAGGATTTCGGCCTTATCACTTCCTTTTGTAAGCTCTTACGACACCCTCAGGATGGATTGGGGTGGTGAGATCTTATATTCGAAATCTGTCACCACACGGACCAATTAACAGCTGCGCCCGCGGTTTCACCCGCGTGGTGATGGTATAAATTATGATAGTGGCGCCATCTGTCGAATATTGGTTTTATCAACACAGAAATCTTGCACACCTCACAGCAACATTGACTTCATTAGAGTCACGGATACCCGAAAACGAATACCGTTCTAAAAATAAAAATGTCAAACAAAACACACTCTATTTTCGGAATACCCCGAAAATTCACCCCTTTTAGACCGCATATCCATCACGGTCCAGAGAATAACTCGAGCAGCGGTATTGTATCTGAGAATACGTCTCTACAAGGTGTAACAAAAACCTTATTAGACCTTAGTCACACAGAAGTGACGGTACAGAGCAGTGTTTCCCAACCTTTTTTAGTCCATGCCCCACCTTGACACTTCTAAAATTTGGATGACCCCATACATAATTTTTAATATTTAAAAATTGTTTTGTTCCCAAGCTAAAGGATTAAAGTCGTGTCGAGACCATTTTTAAATTGCCCTCCTTAACTTTCAAATCGCCCCCTTGTGGAGCATGGGCCTCACGTTTGCCAAACACTGGTATAAAGCCTTCCGTATAGTAAAAGAGGAAAAAGTACAAAAAAAAAAATTCCATTCGAGATAGAACAGTACAAGATGAAGTAATGAGGAACTGGGAGTATGATGCGGAAGCTGAAGTATTATTAAACCAAATTTAAACACACTTGTGGCTAGTACCAAAACATAGCGCTTTCAATAAAATAAATAAACCAATAGCAAATAAACCCATGTTTAACAATGAATAATAACAGATTCTGAATCCTTGAAAATTATATGTAATTGTATGTTCGTTCGTTTCAACTCAAAAATGGCCCTTTACTGAGTCGGGCCTTCTCCAAATTAATGCAGCGAAATTAACCTACTGTGCCCTGTTGCTAAAACGAGTTTGTATATATTTATCTTCTCCTGCGCCTCTGTGATCCGCCACTAGCGTTCGTTTAGTCGCCTCTTACGACACCTAATCCGTCACCACACGTTAATATCACGATATGTAGTGATTATTATCCTACTATCTTTGTAAACAGTATTTCACATGTTTTATTGGGAATTCCGAATTCATTTCTTTTTTTATTCAAGAAAAACTATGGTGGCCAATGTTTTTAAATAGAAGATGCTTATTTTGTTCCTGAAATTTTGCACTCTGTATGGGAGCAGTAGTCTCGAACCTTAAATTAAGGAGTTATGTTGCACCTAGTAGTTAGATATTTATCCTTCTTTGTAGTTGGAAGGGGCAAAATCTATTTAAATGAATCATCGCCTCAGTGGATTAAAGGTGAACCACTGATCGGTCGAATGGTCCCGAGCTCAAAGGGAGAGGATGATCGAAATTTAAATTGTGGGTTCATTTCAATTTCAGGGTCTTATTGAATGCACGCATGAGATAGTTGGCCGAGTGTAGGCATTGTGAAAATAATATCTTGTCTTGCCAAATACTAAAGGCATTTATTTGCCTCATATATATCACCTACTAGCTTTTGCGCGCGGCTCCACCCGCGTGGTCTTCGAACCCGTGCTTATTATCTCTATGCATATTTTTTATGAACATAAAAGCAGTTATTGTGACTAAACTATGATAGTTAGATACGTGCTCTCGCTCGACTTTTTTGTAGATCATAATAAGACCTACAAACTCATGGTACATGGTTTTTTTATATTGTCAATAGTTTTTGCAGCGCACGCATAAATAGGTTTTCGATTTTACACCTTGGGTTACATAATCGCAATTTTCATACGGATCCCTAATTCTTTTGAAAATAAAATATAGCCTATAACTTTCCTCGATAAATGGACTATCCAACACCGAAAGATTTTATGAAATCGGACCAGTAGTTCCTGAGTTCAAACAAACAAACAAACTCTGCCGCTTTATATATTGGTATAGAGTATAGATTTATTTAACGTAAGATGTGGCCAATTGAAAAACAATTATATTACGACACAAATTTATACAGCTTCATCATATACTCACCGTATGCTCTTAACAATAGTATTGCGATGATAAATGACGGGCAGTAAAATTCAGAGGTCGGCCGTCAGAACTCGTCGAACGCCCAAGTTTCGACAGGCGTTCACTCCCGAGAGAAATTATATTGTTACGTTAAACTGGCCGACCTCCGAACAGGGTAGCTTGTGAAAAATATCGGCCTGTGTTACAAATCGGTAATCAGATTGATTGTGACGCAGGTCGTGTATTCGTCGGTAATGTTCAATCAATGTGAGTTTATGTAAGATTAATAATCGCTTTACATATCTGTTCCCATCTTTGGAATGGGTTTGTTAGGATCATAGGTACTGACTCCCTGGTAGAAGCAAATCTTCTAAGCCTCTGTAGCGACCGCATGCTACATACTTTACCCGAAAAATCTGAACTAATTGCATCAAGAAATATCACCTACAAATGCGATACTTACGAAAAAGTCATATACCGCGGTAGCGAAATTTCAAGAGCAATTCGCAAGGTTAAAATATTCCCGACTACAACTATCAGGGGGATAGGCGCTGCGACCCCTAGCTAGACATACCACCTCGTCTGGCTGGATAATCATCCCTTTGCGCCTAAACCTCGAACACCGCCCTGACCTGCCCAATAAAACCGACGGCGATCCTCGACTGCCCGAACCAGGGGTCTCACTCTTCAATCCAATAAGAATTTTAATCGAATGCCAATTCCGATCCAATTAATTTTAAATGATGTAAAATTACCGTAGGTACTCTTGAAAACAATACTGAGAATATCGGATTAAAATCGGAATCGATTGTGTCATTAGGTCATTACACATGAAGTTAGCTTGCACAAAATTGGCTGTCAAGTTGCTGTCAAAGTGGCGTCAAGAGTACCGATATTGGATTCTATCCAATAGTGATTAGTTCATCCAATGGCCCCACAATATTGAAATTTGGCGCTAGCGTCGCGTTCAAGTGTGTAACGTCATAATTCCAATCTCGATCGATCGGGATCGCGTTCGATAGTAAGCCCCCAGGGCCAGGAGTTTTGCTCCCCGATGGGAGACCATGCTCCGCAACCCTGGCAATAAGGGCATAAAATGCTTAACATATCTCAGTGGTTCGCGTGAAAAATGCAGGCCGTGTCGTGCACCGACTAAAACTTTAACACTCCAGCAATCCCGCAAAGTTTCCCTTCAGTACCTGGATTTATGGCGTTTTTTTACAACGCAAAACATCAGATAACTCAAGCAGTTTATAGCCCGTTTATAGTGAGCCAGTTTAGGTGCAAAGTTTAGAGACAGATCTATGGCGCTTGCTTTTTCGACTGGAGTTGAGGTGATAAAGTCAGTGCTTACGCTCTGTGTGACTGGGATATGTTAATAAAGAGCAGTTTAGGAAGATGGCTCGGTCGAAAACATTGTAGATAAGGTGTTTTAGTGCTAATTTTATTAAACAAATACTACTCTAATCGTACACTATTATAACAAAATTGCGATTGAAAACTTCCCAGGTCATGTTTTCTATCCGCGTCGTTATAAGACTAAATCAAAAAACTCTAAGGTGCTTGAGGTAGTCTTGAGTACTAATTTTAGGAAGTGTAAATTACCCATATCATAAATAAACCTCTCCGGTCTCAGGCCTGACTTTTCTTTTCAAGTTTTCCTTAACTTGTATCTAGGTTTTCGGCCATGTAATTTCCTTGCGGCTCTCACGTCACCCTCAGGATAGAATGAGGTGGTGACATTATATATTTTAAATCCGTCACCACACATACATTCATGATCCTATCATCATAATCGACTATCGACTGCCTCGTTGGTCTAGTGGTCAGATGTGCCGTCTTTGGATCAACGGGTCCCGGGTTCGATTCCGTGGTCGGGCCAGTGTCTTTGTCTAAACCAGAGGCACTGGCTCGGAGTCTGGGTGTCATTTCTATCTATAATATGTATGTATTTACAAAAAAAAAATGTATATAAGTAGTTTATCATCCATCTCGTTACCATAACACAAGCATTAAGTTGCTTAACTTGGGACGAGATGGCGTTGTGTGAAATGTCCAAGGATATTTATTATTTATTATTATTATTATAATCATATCAAACACTAACCACGAAGCACAAAAATATTAATTGCCAAATCACCATCGGCTAGCTGCATTTGATACTAAATGGTTCATATCCCAAACAACCTATGCTTACCAGGAATGGGGCACCAAGGATCATTGGACAAATCGAGCGATATTCATTAGGGAGAATAATGAATTTGGTCAATGAACTGTGTGCGCCGCCAAATTAACACGGGAAACGAGATTGTTTAGCAAATGAAGGTACCTTTGGGGCAGACGTGATGCAATCTGCTGTGGTAGCTCTGTATATCCACTTACCTGGAATCAAAACAGATACAGACGTAAGTAAAACAATTAACACAACATATTTTGCCTTAGGCCTCCCACACGGTGGACCGACGACCTGGTTAAGATCGCCGGAAAGCAGTGGATGCGGGCGGCCCAAGACCGGCCTTTGTGGAAATCCTTGGGGGAGGCCTATGTCCAGCAGTGGACGTCTTTTGGCTGAAGTGATGATGATGATGATTTTGCTCACAGATATTGTTTGGTTATTTTATCATTTAGAAGATATAATTCCATGTGGTGACGACAATACATAATGTCACCACCCCGTTCCATCCTGAGGGTGTGGTAAAAGCGGACATAAGGAAATGACAAGGCCGATAACCTAGCCGTAAAAGAAGGAAAACTTTACATGAAACCCTGTGCCAACCTGTGTGGCCAGCGTAGAACAGTAGGCTAATTACCCTTCACGTAACCTTCGGAGGAGGCACGACTCAGCAGTGGGTAATGTATGGGCTGAAGTAGTAGTGGGAAAGAACAATCTATGACATGACGTTAAAAGAACATCATCATCATCATCATCATTTCAGTCAAAAGACGTCCAATGCTGGACATAGGCCTCCCCCAAAGATTTCCACAAAGGCCGGTCCTGGGCCGCCCGCATCCATCGTTTTCCGGCGACCTTAATCAGGTCATCGGAAAGAACAATCAAGAACAAGATAAATACGTTTGCATCCTTGCCAAAACATCAGCACCATTAATTCTACCCAGCAACGTGAGCATTGACGTATCTCTTGCTAAGAATTTTGACTAGCATTCTACACTGGGTTTCCTTATTGTGCTCCTCAGGTCGCCTTTTACGAACTTATCTATTTGTTTACGGACAAAAAGAGTTGGTCACTACTCAGTCTATGCCATCCCACTGCTGAGACAGGCCTCAAAGTCAAAGTCAATCATTTAGTTTGCATAGGACACAATGGATACTTACAAATGGTCAACACATTCCTCTCATTGCAATGAGGGTAATTAGCCTACTGTGCTACGCTAGTAGCCAAACGCTTTGGCATAGGGTTTCGTATCAAGTTTCCTTATCTGGCGGCTAGGTTTTCGGCCTTGTTATTGCCTTATGTCATCTTTTACGACACCCTGAGGCTAGAGTGGGTTGGTGACACTATGTATTCAAAACCCATCACGTAACGGACGAAAAAAGTTGTTTAAGTACAGTAAATAGAATTCGTCACAAAACGGACGTCCTTGCCACCTAATGCGTTCTTTTTTACGCAAAAAACCGCTGTTTCCAAGTAATAGAGCGTAGCGGTAGAACCCGTGGATTAACAGTGTTTGTTTATATTTTAATGAACGGCAGTAAAAGTCGCTCGTCACGGCTATCGGCGCCGGCATTGTCTCTGTGGCCACTAACAACACCGTCAACAATAGGCGAAAGCGAATCAAACCAATTGGCAGCGTCATTGTCGTCGAAGCGGCATTGTTTCAAGCTGGGACTAATGGCGAGCGAAATGTAACAGTGTGTCAGGTAAAACTGGTCAGTTTTGTTAATAACAACAACAACATATAATTCATGGACACAAATGACACGCACCGGGGCAAAAATCTGTGATTGGAGGATCTTTTGATTTGGATAGACGGATCCCGGGTTCAATTCTGGGGTCAGGCAAGTGTCTTATTCCAAACCAGAGGCACTGGCGCAGTCTGGATGTCATTTGTGTTCGTGTTTGTAAACTGCCCCGGCGATACAGGTTATACCTGTAGTAACTGTCTGTCATATTTGAGGTGTAAAAACTAATAAAATGGTTATTTTAATTAACATTGCATTTGTATTTAACAAACATTAACTTCGTTATAACGATACAACAATACCTAGAGCTGGAGATAAGAGAAAAAAAGCTTTACCCCACCCCGGAATCTAACTTAGGTTGCGTGATATAAAGACAGCGCCTATAGTCCTTAGAACAACAAAACGTATTGTTTGTTAACATTTTTTAAGTTGAATGTAGACAAGACTGATAACTTGAAAAAAGAAAACACAGCTGTAGAGTTTCTTGCCGGCTATATTGGTAATTTTATATATGAGGTAAAGTGCCTTTTAAGTTTGAGTGCACATGAATGTCCCGAGTTCGATACCTCTAAACCTCATACTAGATCAAACCAAATTACTACAAAACATATCGTTAAACTTCCTTTCCATAGATACGTGATGTTTGGATATTTTGATAAAAACCAATGGTATTCTAGCCAGCTGTGGCCGCATGAATCATTACCACAATTCATCTGCGAAGAACTAATCGAAAATATGACTAATGTCAGGGACAAGGACTGAGATAAAATATGAGATAATTTTAATAGAAGTATAAATGTGCCTGAGCGGGATGTTTTTACTTCTTTCACAACACAAGCAGTAACGATAATTTCAGAACAATAACAATGAATATACGGGACCCTAAGATAGCGACGTTTGTAAAAGTTCAGGCCCTTCTACAAAACTAATAATCTTCTTAATATATTTACAGGGTGCACAAAACATCATACAGCACCCGAAGTGAGGTTATAGACTTCAAAGCCTACGCGGTTCTACGATAAATTACTTGCTATTTTGAAGTAATATGGAGAAACATACGTTTATGTGATACAATTTTGAATCACAAAATTCGTGTAGCATCGGCAATTAGCCTTCCTACTGTCGTGAATATAATCCAACAATCTTCGTAATGTGTATTCCACAATGCTTCTTAGAGGTGTGTGGTCACTTCTCTAGGACTTTCATCACCAGCTGGTGACTTGAATGTTAAGAAAAAATACCACCACAGAATAAAATATGTATTACTGAAAAAGAGAGAGTTCTTGAGTGGAGACAGCGAATCGGCAAGCGTAGCGTGGGACGGCCCTCTGCTAGATAGAGCGACGATCTGCGAAGGGTTGCGGACGGCAGCTGGATGCGTCAAGCTGAAGACAGGGCGCTATGGCGCTCTTTAGGGGAGGCCTATGTCCAACAGTGGACTAATGTGGGCTGATGATGATGATAAAAACAAAGAAAGCCTTACGTTGGTTACCATGAATTAAATTTTCGCTTATACCGGTACTTAAGGTACTATTACGGCCATTAGCAAATCCAAATATTGTTATCAGACGTCTAGTCAACGAGCTCTTAGATCAGCTTCACAATGCACAATGGCTCCGCAGACAGACCGCACTCGAATTCATGGGCCGTTCAAATACCCAATTAAAAGGACTTGAATAGAGACTGCAGAAAATTCGATGAATAAAATCACTGGAACGTCTTGCGGGCATTCTTCAATAGGTCTTTGGAGATATGCGGCTATGCTCCACGAGGCAGATATTTAAAAAGAGGTTTTAATAATACGTTTTGCCACTTTAATCTTCAAAGCACCACCTGGATTCGATTGAAAAATGTCTAGACTGCCTTTTAAAGCACCGATTCAAATATTCGGTGAAGATAAAAGTAATTTAGGTTGAATTTCCACACTCAGACTCAGAATACTAGTATTCGTAATCCGAATAATTCAAGTAATATCGATTCTAATGAATCTGCTAACGACACTCGGCTCGATTTGTCTTCCGCGCCTCAATTTATGGCGCAATGGTGTGTATTATGATTTATCGATATAACAAAATTTGAACAAAACAATTTGATATATATCATTAAGATTATTCTGCGAGTAAAGGATACAATAAAGGGTTCAACTGAGTTCAGGCGTAGGTATTTAATGATAGTGGATTTTTTGTAAAAGCTCAGGACGCGTTCCACGCTCATTTATCAGATACCAAATGTTCATTTAAGGTAATATGTAGATAATTATGGATAATTTCGGGTGCACTCTAAAATATATACTAGTATTAACAGTATTTTTACTGCAGCCCAAGCCAAACTATTATACAAAAAAAAACTTTTATCAAACTCAAATCATTTATTTCAATTGAACCTATTTACTGGTGTTTTTGAAAAGTCAAAAGTGATGTTAGGACTCTAGTTGCATGTTCCAAAAAGTAGATCCTATAGAGAAGAACAGGCAAGAAACTTCATATCTTGTTACTTATTTATGATTTAAAAAAACCCGTATTTAACCGTATTTAAAAAAAAAATCTGATGGAAGTAAATTTAAAGAAAATAATTCGGAACCAGAACACGTTTTTTTCCTATGAGGATGTCAAAACACGACTTTTAAACAGTCAATGCATAGTTATAGCTAAGAAAATAGTAAAAGAACTACGCATTTATGATACCAAAGAAGTACTTGCATTGGGTTGTTTAAGAAGGAATTTCTGTTAGAGCTTCTAATAGCTTTAAAATGTCTCAGATAGTCGCAAGAAGCTATAATACAGCGTAATGCTCCCGCCAAACTAAATCACTAAGCTACATCTGGTAAGCTTTCTAGAAAATTGTCTTATTCCGATCACATGCATCATTTACAATCAATACTAAGTTACAACGGGATTAAGAGGATACGAATAATTAAATCGAAAGCGCAGCATTAAATCATGTTGCTATTTTAATTGATTCAAAGATTGTATATGGCATAGAAAATATAGATTATATAGACCTGGTAAATGCATTTGTAATTGCACTACGTTTTCATAAGACTATGCTGCTAGAGAAATGCTGATGCATAAATGTGAGTCTTTTAAGGACTGATATGATATTTCTAAATCTGTTACCATGGTATCCATTTTATAATTATAACGTGTCTGTGTAAAGATTTAAAAAAGGAATAAAATTTCTTCCAAAAGGCATTAGCACCACGCCCAAACAAAATAGCCCATCCGGCTGTTGAACCAAAACTGTGGCAGAGGTGTGGCACAAAGGAGCTCTTTAAAACGTGTGCGGTCACGCGTCGCGTCCCGCCATCTGGGAAAATGCACAGTAAACGGATTTCTATTGACAACAATGTGTTAGATCACATTAAAGAAATTGTTGAATATTGGACTTACATTGCTAAGGTATAAAATTCAGTATCGCCAAGCGTAACGAAGAACATCAAACTAAACAAAGCTATAAACGAATCATAAGTTTATCGACAGCAAGGCATGTAATAAATGGGAAATGATGGCGATAAAATAACCCACTGCATTCAAAAAAAATATATTCGCATTCAGCATAGTTTAAAGGATTGCGAAGTTGAAACAGAAATAGTTACACCACATGGTATCATCACGTTATTTTTTTTTATTTTATTTGACATTTCACACAACGCCATCTCGTCCCAAGCTAAGCAACTTAATGCTTGTGTTATGGTAACGAGATGGATGATAAACTACATACTATATATATATATTGTAAATACATACATATTATAGATAGAAAACACCCAGACCCGGAACAAATACTTGTAGGTCGTACAAATATTTCTTCCGTGCGGGGATCGTACCCGCGACATGCTGCGCTGCAGTCGATCGCTCAACCACTGCGCCAACCGTATCGTCAAACACGTTGCTTATATTATGTTCTACGGAAAGATTGACAGGAGGAGCTTGAGAGCCTTGATACAGTACAAAATGGTACTACACCAATTCACGCATCATACGTCATATATGCTAGTGAATACGAAGTTTTTGTAGGTATTATGGCACCGTGACACGGTACGGATAATGTCGTTCCACTAAATGACTCGGCCGAACTATTAAGGTCATGTTTTGTGGCCATACCCGTGCTGTACTCAAAAGGGACCTTAAAATATACCACGAAACGATTACCGCCCTCCGCCGACAACCTATAATTATTTGGTTAGACCAGCAGTCAGTTTTCATGCTACTGAAAAAGTGTGACGACTGCCATAGATAGAACGGCAGTCGGGACAGACGGCTTTATGTGCCTTCCGAAGCAAGGGTCTTCTCTAGAGGTGGAGATTACTATCAATTTTTAAAACTTCAAAAAAGGAGGTTATCAATTCGTCTGTGAATGCCTTCAAAAAAGAAGGAGGTTATCAGTTTGTCCGTGTATTTTGGCCGTATAACGCCATGATTTAGGTATATAAATTCCGTCGAAATCGGTTCAATAGTTTGCAATAAACCTTATAATAGAGAATCAAATAAGGCATGTATGGGTACTTTAGGACGGCGTTGTTGTTTCCTAAATTGTATGCATAAAAATTAAAAACATATAAAAAAAAATACTGACTTCAAAAATAACCAATAAACAACCACTTGAAGTCGATGCCAACTGCCGAGTTGGTCCTCCTCCAATTAGATGGGTAATTAGCCTACTGTGCTACGCTGGCCAGACGGGTTAGCACATGTTTTCAAACCATGTTTTCCTTCACTTGCGGCTAGGCAATCGGCCTTGTCGGTTCTTACGACACCACCCTCAGGATGCAATAGGGTCTACACTATGCCCCCAGGGTCATGGAGCATGCTCCCGCAATGGCAGTGAACCCCGTGGCCCTGGTTTGGGCAGTTGAGGATCGCCGTCGGTTTTAATGGGTAGGTCGGTGCAATTCACTATCTCTACGCGCCCCGCAGTCCCACATAGCCCGGCCAGTCCCCAACGGCCGGGTATCTATGAGGGTCTCCGTAGTAAAAAAAAAAGGTGGTGACACTATATATACATACTACATCCGTCACCACACACATTCACATGCAATGTGAAGTGGTTGAGCGATCGACTGCTGCGCAGCATGTCGCGGGTTCGATTCCCGCACGGAAGAAATATTTGTACGACCTACAAGTATTTGTTCCGGGTCTGGGGGTTTTCTATCTTTAATATGTATGTATTTACAAAAAAAAATGTATTTATGTAGTTTATCATCCATATCGTTACCATAACACAAGCATTAAGTTGCTTAGCTTGGGACGAGATGGCGTTGTGTCAAATGTCCAAGGATATTTATTTATTTAATATCTTTTGCCCAAATGATCGAGGCGTTCAGGCCCCAGACCTGTAGGCATGTGGCTTTGGTAGAAAGTCACTTGCCGCAGGTCGGTTTACTGCGTGAGTAGACTAACGCACTACGCATTGGTTCCAAGGTGTGTCATTGAAAGTACGCGTTATGCTCTGATACTTTAAAATAGGCACAATGGGCGATAAATGCGCGTATAACCACCATATGCCGTGGAGTGATGACAAGTTATTACGCAATTACACTATTAGCTACTCGATAACTCGTTTATCTATCGGCCTAATAAACATGGACAGCTGACATTGCATGCAATATGAAAAAAATATTCAATACTTTGACGACTTAGAATACATAGTGTCACCTTTCATTCTGAGGGTCTGAGGGTGGAATACTAGCCACAAGAGAAGGACTACTAGGTCCGAACCCTCGGGCCAGCGTGGTACATTGAGCTACCCTTAACGTAGTTGGAAGAGGTCCGACTCAGCAGTGGGTCATCTATGCGCTGAGAAGTAGTGAGTAGTAGAAGATATTAGAGAAAAGGAAAGCAATTGAAGCTACAAAGTATATTTTGCTGTAGTTATTTGTGCAACAAGAGAGCAAAGTTAGATTAGATGTGCCGCCTTTGGATCAACGGGTCCCGGGTTCGGGCAAGTGTCTTTGTCTAAACCAGAGGCACTGGCTCGGAGTCTGGGTGTCATTTCTATCTATAATATGTATGTATTTACAAAAAAAAATGTATATAAGTAGTTTATCATCCATCTCGTTACCATAACACAAGCATTAAGTTGCTTAGCTTGGGACGAGATGGCGTTGTGTGAAATGTCCAAGGATATTTATTTATTTAAGTAGTAGAAGATATTAGAGAAAAGGAAATCAATTGAAGCCACAAAGTATATTTTTAGAAAAGTTGTTTATACGGTTTCTAATAGAAACGTTCTATCATCATTACACCCACAAATGACCCACTGTTGAATCGGGCCTCCTCGGAATTCATGGAGGGAAATTATCCTCATGCGCCACGCTTTCTTTCATCTCACGCTAGGTTGTCGGTCTCTTGAGTTCCTTTAGTCACCGTCTTACGACATCCTCAGGATAGAGTAGGTCGGTTTCATCATGTATACGTGTACTAAATCCATCGACACACAGACCAGTGCTCTAGATTCTATCGTCGCACATTAAGGGACCCAGGATAACAAAGACATGCTCGACCTCGGAATCGAATCGGAGACGTCGTCGTGCACTATCACCCTAACACTATCTCTCACGTGCATATTGCGTCAACGGGCATCTTAAATACCCGTATCTGTAACTACTCGTAAAGGGTTTCCGAGTTTCTTTGTCTGTTTGAACGCGAATACACAATGTCACCAACCCATCAACACATTAGGGCGACTAAAATAACGAAAGTGGCAGATCACCTAGCCCCAAGAGAAGGAAAACTTGATAAAAAAAACCTGTGCCAACCCGTCGTGGCAGCGTGGCACAGTAGGCTAATTTCCCTTTATGAATTTAGAGGAGGCCCGACGAAGAAGTGGGTCATTTATGGGGTGAAACGACAATATCCTTCGGATCACCCATTCCCGTTGTTGTCACCGTGAATACTACTCGTAAATCCGTCGCTACAGATTTATGTCAAAATGTAATGTTACAATTTTATCCTGCCATTTACAATACGCAAGCGTTACACCCACAATCAGATCACTCTGGTATCAAGTCAGTATTCCCAGTGCAAATATTGGTTATCAAATGACACGGCCTGATCATTCAATCGAGAAGCAATCAGAAACCACTGCTATCAATCTGCCGTTTCGCGGTTTGTTTCCTAATAAGTTCGATGTCGAGACAGGATCGCTTTAATCAATAATTTTACACGGGATTGAGCAATGAAACCAAATTTTGCTGGTCTGATAGACAGAATTATGAGGAAGTTATTCCACACGGTGACAGATTTAGCACACTTTTTGTACCACTAGAGAGGCACTCATGCTTACGGCATCCCTAATGGCAAGCGGTTGCAGTCACCAATGGACGGCTGTTACACAGTAGATGCCAATGGAAAGACTCCTTTCGCTGCTGACAACATAAGCTTCTCCTGCTAGAGATGTTGGTGACTTCGATTGTTATTTGGCTGCGATATTCTATATGCTGGAGATCAGGTAGCTCTAGCTAGCGTGTGGGAGCCATGCCATCTTCAATAGAAAAAAGCATATACTAAATCACGCAGCAACAAGAATAATTTTATAATAATTGTTGAAGGAGGCCTAAATTCCGCACTAGGCGTTTCAATATCAATAGTGACAATTTATTTATTAGTAGATTATTGTGTTATTTAGATATATGCTTATTGATGAATTGGTCCTCCTTTAATATTAAGAAACCTTATTTACGTAGGTTTTATCACAAAACTCTTATGAATCGACATATTTAAAATTACCAATATCATCTTACGGCCCTTGTCCCACGTTAGGTGGTAGTCCCCATACACTCCTATCGGTCGTCATATCTACATTCACACCGTTCATACACATTGAACCGTTCATACACATCGACTGCCTCGTTGGTCTAGTGGTTAGATGTGCCGCCTTTGGATCAACGGGTCCCGGGATCGTTTCCGGGGTCGGGCAAGTGTCTTTGTCTAAACCAGAGGCACTGGCTCGGAGTCTGGGTGTCATTTCTATCTATAATATGTATGTATTTACAAAAAAAATTGTATATAAGTAGTTTATCATCCATCTCGTTACCATAACACAAGCATTAAGTTGCTTAACTTGGGACGAGATGGCGTTGTGTGAAATGTCCAAGGATATTTTACATTTCCTCATTTTCACAATCTATCTATCTCTTTTGATCTCCCACAACCCTTGACACAAGTAGCATAGAAATTATTCTTCTGTTCCTGCTGAATTTTCTATATCCGCTACCTATATCTCTAGGAATTTGGTATTCGTTATTTTCGACATCTACGTTTAAGCGAGATAGTGTTGTTTTTTTTATTCTTTCATACTGTATTGTCTTGCGTTATTTATAGTATGAGGTTATTTGTTACAAACAAACTCATACTATACATTATTTTCTCACAATACCACTAAAAAAATCTCAGTTTTACTCAGTCAAAGGTTAGTTTCGTTCTAAAAAAACCTTTTCATTCAACGATTCCAGGAGCGTAGGTTATCGGTGAGAACTGCAGTTACAAACACTTAAACGAAATCCGAGATAAATTCTATTGAAGCGATGAACCAATAAAAAAATAAGTTAGATGCGCACCGGTAACAGATTGCACGATCGCGACAAAGATAAAATTGTACGAACGAACGTGTAACAAGATTTCAGGACGGTCATTTCAATCAGAGCGCAAGGAGCAATTTACTTCAATTGGAAACCAATAAACGACGCGACATAACAATGTAATGCTTCCTGCTCCCAGTTTTGTTGCTGATAAAACAATGAACTTATTCATTAAATACAATCTTACCATTTCTGGATATCACCCTTCTCAGCAGGTGACCGAAGCGTCGCGCACCCAAACATATCCGCTGCTCGCGAATCATTTCACCCCTACAATCACTATCACTAGTTGTATCATCATCGGTGTCATTATCAGACACGAGAGATTCACGCTTCACTGAATTAGTATTATTGTTGTCACTATAACTTAATGTTGGTTCACTGGCACCCAAACTCTTTGGCTCGACGTTCCAACCGTCTAACGTGTGTACATCGTTAAACAGATCGTCTAGATTAGTTTCTAATAAACCTTTGGCACTGCATATCACTTTACTTTTGGCATCATTTTGGGTGACGATGGCATCTACACTGCTTGAGATGCACTTGTCACGTTTCGCTGTTTTTACATCTTCAATATTGTCAGTTTCACGACAGACGTTGATGTTGTCGTGTGTTTTCGTTCGTTGTTTTATCCGAAGAGAAGTTTGGGACACCATTTTGGATGTTTCCATGTGTCTCCCACTTTTAGCAGTCGAAAAAGAATTCAGTTCCCCAGGCACTATTTGGTTTTGGGGGTGGCTTGCGCGGAATATATTTGAAAGCACTAACATTTTCACTGTTTTTAATGCATTTACACTGGTCAAATATTCCATCACTGCATTCCTTTTTCATTTCACTGGGACCAACGACTAAACCTAATCGTAAACCAAAATGGTTTTGTGTTTGTTTATGCCATATCATATTGTGTCAAATAAACAAACGTAAGTATATGAATACTTTATGGAAAAGGCAGACATTATTCAAGCGTATAGAATATTCTGGGCCCGGGTTTAGGTGATATTTCGCTCGGAACGACATCGTACGGCTGAATAAATAAAGAAGTCACTGAGAAACAATCTACCGGTCTGCGAAGGTTTAAGCATTTTTGATGCATGTAATATAGTTTTACATTGGATTGAGTTTCAGAGTCATGAATGTGAATTGTATTTATTTTACTAGAAGTTTTAGGATCTGTCTCTAGATGGTGTGGTGTAGAGTATCTCAAGAAGGCGTTCGCTTTATGAATTTCGTTGCGGAATCGCATGTGTCATCAAGAACAAAGATGCAGTCGAAAACGTGACAGAATTGTAGCCACGTAGCACATACGTGGGTGGGGTTAGACAGGTCTTATATCAAGTTTACTTATGACATTTATACATTTTACTCTCTATGTGAGCTGACAACTTTATTCTAAAAATGTTGAAATTGAAATATTGATTCATCTGTAAAATACTAATTTACAAATTGAACCAAAAAATAAAACTATGGTGTTTCAACAATGAGAGATAATTACTACGATATGAGTAAAAAAACAGCACGGATTTAAAATCAAATACGTAGCAACGTTCAACATAATGACGATCAAAGGTACCAATTCACAGCAGTAAATAACTTTGGCATTGAATCAATCATAAGCCAATTAAACTACGTCAATTTGGAAGAACGACTTAAAAAATGTATACAGATTGCGTACTGTACGTTGCATACAAAATTAACGAGTACACTGAGGGCAATAAATTTCATGTGACCTTGACCTGTGATTTTGCTGCTTTTTTATACGACATAGTATTTAATGCGATCGACAATCTCAGATCATATTCAAGATGCGACAGCGATGTCTACAAGAAAATATGTAGTAAATAACTTTCTGATTTAGAAAGCAAAAGTCAAAACTTTATCTTTAGCTTTATCTCTGTAGAATGTAGATTGTTAAACTTATATTGTAGAAACATTAACGCAACGAACTATACATTGTATTCTAATACATACTATTTGCATTACTATTTACTGGCAAGTTTGCATGAAAAGAAGAAGGAAAGACGCTAATATAATAGCGTAGTAATACCATGAAGTACCAATGAAACATTATTGCAATGGCAGATATGACACAAGAAATATGCAGGCACAGTATGATAGCTTCGCCTCCTTTTGGTAATTTTTCATTCAGAACCCGATATCCTGGAATTTTGCTAAATTAGCGGACGGACGTTATTGTTCAAAAAATATATCGGCGCCTTTTTTCTAATTTTATCATACTAATCCGTGCTATTATAGCTTTGCAGGGTTTCTTTAATGCACTGAGGATTTGGTAATGATGACAATACAGTTTTTTATTTTTAAATCCTTACACTGCATAACCTTTACCGTGGGAGCAGTTTACAAACATGTAATTCACGAACACAAAAGCCACCAAGAATAAGAGCAAGTGCCTCTGCTTTACAGAAAGACAATTACCCGAACTTGAAATCGAACCGCGGATCCGTGATCTAATGGCGGCACATCCAACCCCTAGACCAACAAGACAATCAAATTTGATACGCTAAATACTTTATGTTTGTGTAACAAACAAAACACGTGGCCCTGCAAAACCAGTCGGAATAAAGCCACTGGGTATTTTGTGGGTCGTGTGCTTGTTTTGCTCTCAAGTCCCAAAGTTCACATCTTTAAGAGGCAAAACGTTATGCCCTTTTAGCGTCATATGTAAAGTTTCTTGTACATTATGTTTGTACTTACTACACAGCCCTTAATAGTATCAAGTTTTCCTTCTCTTGCGGCTAGGTTTTCGGCCTTATCTATTCCTTTTATCAGCTCTTACGACACCATCAGGCTGGGGACACTTTGTATTGTAAATCCGTCATTAGCACGTCTGTACCGCTTACATATTTACTGTGCACAGTTTTATAGCGGGTAATAAATTTTAGCACAGCATAGTGCTGCTATTTTACGGGAAGTGAACATTAACATACTTTATAGTAGTTAATGTTTGTACCCGATAGGACATCAGCTTACACGCTTAGATGTTTACCGTGTAGTTTAGAACCTACTTTCCCAAATACTAATGACCATGTACAATGACAGCCGGTTTACATTTGGATTCACAAGAAATCTGTGAAAGCAGATGTCGTGAATTTGAACATTTATGAAACAAACAAAGTAGATTTATTATATTTTGAAACGCGTTTCATGCTAATAATTTTAAGTCTATGAGTACCATTATTTGACCAAGATTTCAGATGAAATACACCTGCCACACATGAGCATGTATTGTGAGCACGTATACTTGTAAGTCAGTAGATCTGATACAACAACTTCTTGCTTAAAAGTATACCTCCGAATGCTCCATATTCACTTATCTTCGCATGTCAATATTTAAATAACATTCGGAACAAGAGCCGTGCTCTTAATTTTTTTTTCAGCGAATTCCAGCTCTAGTTGTTAGCTGCATCGCAGGGGCTGTTCATCAACATGTAATTAAAGAACACCGAGAATCAGAGCCACTTCCACTGGTTTACACCCGCCTGGAATTGAACGGTACACGTGATTCAAAGGGTCCCTTAGACCAAAAGAATAAAGATTGTGGTTCTTCTTTTGTATTTCGATGGGTTCGCTCAGCTCAAGAACGAACTTTCTAGATTTTCTATAGCTTCTACTATAGAAAACTAGAAAGTGCGCCAATAGTGTCTTATGGCTGACGACACCCTATATGTAGGAACATATAACTTCACCCAAATAAAAGTGATTCAAATTCGAGAAGCGATCGAGATTCCTGCTCGTGGTAGAACCGTTTTGGAAGCCAACCTCCATTATGCAGTGGCTTAGGCCCGGCCGCTGGCTTCCACCCTAATCTCGTTAAACTGACGTGTCGGCCTTACAAAATTTTTAAACAACTATCCGTGTATCCCAGCTTACTGAGCGATGACAGCGGTTTATTTCACAGTAAAAACTCGAGTGCTGAGCTGATAGATTTGCCAGAGATTATCATGTTTATTTCAGAGCGACCTTCAGGCGTACATACGGGGTGTTTCAAAAACCTTATAGCCATCCGAAGTGAGGCTTCTAGATCGAATTAATAGAAACAGTCGTGTGTTTAACGTTTTCTATCTCGAAGATATCGATATTTTTCTGAACCAGATTTTTATCACAGCTAGCTAACTAGCTACCGTTGTTATTACCCTAAAATCTTCGTAAGCTCGTAAGTTCCACGAGGTTACTCGGGGTTGATGAAATTTTACAGACAGTATATATACCATCGATCCTTTCATTATGGCTGTAGGATTTTTATAACATCCTGTAGAAGTACTTAAAGGAGCTTCACAATTGTTTTCGCCGAGAGTCTAATGTAACAATACTATCTTAGGAACACTTTCAAACGATTTATCGCAAGTTTTGCGTTCGACATATGCAAAACAACGTTTTTCGTTGGGAATGCTCATGGATACCCGGCCGTTTGGGGCTATCCGGTGTATGTGGAACTCTTGGGCGCGGAAACATTCTAATTAGCGCCCCGACTTACCCACTACCATCAGCGTTCCTCACATGCCCGCTTAGAGGCCGCGTGTTGCGCTTCCCAAAGGGGGACGAAACACTTTATTGTCTAACTAGCTACGCCCGCCGCTGCGTGGTAATGGAATTATTTTTTTCGTCAGATTTTTTTTCTACCCACTCGACACTTATTGATATATTTTGGACAATTCACACAATATCTTTATAAATTGTAGTCTCTGTGTTATTCTGATGTATATCGCTATATTATTGTAAAGTTTCATTAAAATCCATTCAGAAGTTTTTACGTGAAAGAGTAACAAACATCCATCCATCCATTCATCCATCCACACATACTTACAAACTTTCGCGTTTATAATATTAGTAGGAGTAGGATTGTCCGTCTAATCTAATACCGCGCGATCTTTATGATCTTACGACAACCAAATAAACTGCATCACGGCGCTCTGAGCTAAAGAAAACGCCACTAAGGGCTTCCAATATAATTCCATAGGCAACATAAGACGACAAACATTTAAGGCTACATGATTAAGATCTATTAAATTTGTGTTAATTACTCAAAGATTATGTCTACTACTCACGCCATAAATGAGTCACTCATGAGGGCCTCCTCAACTACATCACATTACAATTAGCCTACTGTGACACGCTAGCCAGACATGTTGGCATAGGGTGTCGTATCAAGTTGTTATTTGGCCTTATTATTTCATTTTATCGGCTAATACGACACCCTCAGGATAAAATGGGATGGCGACACCATGTATACTAAAACCGTCACCACACTGACAATGCGGACATTTGCGATTGATTATGTACAAATAATTCGTTTTCAAGACAGAATAGAACAGACAAGACAGAATGTTTGAAACAGGCGAGGTTTCCATTCCAACACACGCGCGGCTGTTCATCTCTCTCTATTATGAGATTTAAACATCTATGTCGTCATCCTTATGATAATAATAATAAGAAATATTTCACACCAGTATTCTAAACTGAATATAACAATAGCTTTACATCACGGAATACACAATTACAAATACTAAGATAGCTTCACAATGATATCACAACCGATAGTCACACTAACGCGCTATAGGGTATGCGCAAGTAAGCATATCACTTCTTAAACCTATTTTGTGTGTGTGTGTGAGCATTTGTGACGTCACTATGAAGTTACCCCTCAGAATGGAATGGGATGGTGCCACTATGTATTCTAAATCCGTCACCATGAGGACGGATTGAGTCAGTTTAGTAATTCTCATTTCTCACCCTCTTCTCCAAAAGTTAGCAACTGTTTGTGTGTCTCATTCATTCCTTGCCTGTTTCTATTACACGCTCAAAAAATATAGTCAAACTGAAATGTATTTTTACATTTCACAGTGGGCTTATGTTATCTCAAACGGTGTTTTATGTACTATATGAGTAATATAGTCTAGTCATAGTGTTGTAATATAGTCCACTAATTCGGTTAAAAAAGTTTTTCGGGGGTTTATAAGTTAAGCAGTTTGCCGATAGTCAAAAGCTGCTTTATGACGCCATTTTTCCGATATGGCGAGCCGAAAAGTAAAAATACGAGGCGGCATAAGGCATAGGTGCAAATCGAAAAGAGCATTATCAAAATATTAAGTACCCACTTTCAAAGCTACCAGAAAGCTTTCTAGGTAAAACGACCAGATGACTTTACGAATAAGTGTTTGCTGTGGTGCGTGTGTTCGTGTCCGTGTGGTAACGGATTTAGAATACATATGTCATCAATTCGCGAGAGGGGCATACTTGACACGAAACCCTTTTTTTTTTTTTTAGGTCGGTGGTCCTCATGGATATCCGGCCGTTGGGGACTAGCCGGGGTATGTGGGACTCCGGGGCGCGTAGAGATGGTGAATTGCGCCCCGACCTACCCACTAAAACCGACGGCGATCCTCGACTGCCCAAACCAGGGCCGCGGGATCCACTCCCTTTACGGGAGCATGCTCCGTGACCCTGGGGGCTGACACGAAACCCTGTGCCAACCCGTCTAGCCAGCGTGGCACATACGCTGCGTGTAATGTGAGGAGGCCCGCCTCAGCGCCCACCGCTGAGGCGGGCCTCCTCACATTTATCCATACATCCAAACTACAGCGACTATTATTTTAAGGTATACATAAATATTATAGCAATATATTCGATACCTCCTAACAAATTAATAGCTTCCGAAACATATAAGAGCCGTGTCCTTATTTGCAAAACCGCTCAACATACTCTCCATAATTTATGTAACAGAATCAACAGTTTCTTAGCAGACACTAACTCGTTATGATGTGCTGTGACGTCATGCTACAACCAACATGGCGGCCACGCAATTTGCCTTTCAAATTCACACAGACAATAATAAGCACGAATTACACGTTCACACACTCCTAAATACGTTGTTAATCGTTTGGGCAATCAAAATGTGTTCAAAAAACCAAGGTCTCCAACAAGGTGAAGGCTTGTGTTATGGGAGCCTTAGGCGGTCAGCGCACCGGCGACTGACACGCGACCCTATTGTGGAAAAAAACAGACTAAAAAGCCTACGCTGGCCAGGCGGTTTGGCACAGGGTTTCGTTTCAAGATTTCCTTCTCCAGCGGCTAGGTTATCGGCCCTGTTATTTCCTTTTGTCGGCTCTTACGACACCTTCTGTATAGAATGAGATGGTGACACTATTCTAAACCCGTCACCACACATTACGGTTTCCTAATTGATAGCAAATCGCTTTGTGAGCAAGCAGCTTAAACCGCACACACCGCTAGATATTAGGTACTCTGTCAATTTCCTGTCTCCTCCCGGTTCCTGTGGGGGACAGGATCTCCCCTCTTTGCGATTACGATTACAATCATTGCGCTTCGACTCAACCTCCGCAGATCGATTTAAACTTAAACCGTATTTGATACGAAGTGCGATATTTCTGTAATGTGATTTGACTTTGATCAATTTGCGGCATAATGCCTAATGGCAAAAGGAAAACTCTGCTAATACGAGTATTACAAGTCACAACGATGGTAATTCAAATAAGAAATGTGTCCCCACAAATGAATTCAAGCGACCGCTTCAACCCCTAGTCTGATTTGAGAGTGAGCATGGCTTACATAACCTCGTATAAAAACTAGAAATCATCGATAATATAATCCAGTCCTTTCAAATTATGATTATGAAGATGATTCGTGAATCTATTACAAAATTATATCGTTTTATTTGGTCCCTGTGACGGATTTGGAATACATAATATCACCACCCCATTCCATCCTGAGGGCATCGTAAGAGCCGACAAAGGGAAATGTCAAGGCCGATAACCTAGTCCCAAGAGAAGATTTGATACCTGTACGTCTGGCCAGCGTGGCATAGTAGGCCAATTACCCTGGATGTAACTTGAGGAAAACCGACTCTAAATTATCAAAATTAGGTCATCTATGGGCTAAGTAGTAAAAGCTTAAATAATTCATATGGCAAATTTAAAGCCATATTTTTCAAACTCAACCATAAATTCATACATCAAGAGTAAATTTATGGATATTGATCCGGTGAACGTCAAGGTTGCTACGTCTGTTTATTCCAACAATCACCATTCAAATAATAATTATCGTAATAAAGTTATCATAAATGCAATTATTCAAATTACAATATTTTATTTTAGTCTTTGTCGAGGAGGCTGAACTAAAGGCAGGCTATCTCGCACAGAGATTGTGTATCGCTGTTCAACGCGGGAATGCGGCCAGTCTTTTGGGAACCTTATCTTGCGACAGTGATTTAGCACCTTTGTACAATCTGTAATTATTTTTTTGATAATCATTTTTTAGGTTTTCGCGATTATTACACATTGAAATTAAAGACTTTTTAACGGATTTATCGCGTGTATATTCCCGCGATACGTCGGGAATTAAATCATGTAATATACACGCGATAAACCCGTTAAAATGTGCTTAATTTCAATAGACAATTATCAAGTAATATTTTTATTAATTAATTTATCTATTTAATTATGAATAGTGTATATAGCTATGTTTCTAAATATATTTTTTTCCGTATGAAATTTTAGTAGGTAATTTGGCTGATAGATGTTGCTTTGACTAAGGGTCAATATAAAGTTGTTCCACACTCTCAAGCATAAAAATTACACGATACTCTTCTGTAGAATGCAGCCACACATAGAGAAGGTTGCAGGTTGTTGAAAGTGCATATCATCTATTCAAACTGAGTGATAATTTTCCTATATTTTTTCTGTAAAACAGCAATGGCTAAATTTATTTTGTAATTTGATAAAAAACAGCAGAAACCAACCCTACACTATTACGGTATTTACACACTGGCGCTCGTAAATCGTCGCGTTATTCATACGATCCTAGCGTGACCGTAAACAAAAGTTTTTGTCTCGATTTTTCATGTTTACTGCGCATGTGAAACGCTCTAAGTTTATGGCTGACATATACGAATGCGCCTTTATGAAATCCGAAAATTAACAATATTGTTTATTGCAAGCTAGACTTGCTACAATAAACAATTTTGTCAAATTTTTATCTGCATATCTAGGAAACTGTACAACTTAACCCTGGACAAAGACACTTGTTCGACCCCCAAGCTAGACTAACGATGCGTTGGTGAACATTCCCAATCATAAATCTTAAGCGGCATACATTAATTTAAATTCAAAAGAATATTTCACATTGTGAATGACACCATTTTTATTTTACATACTACTACTAAGCCCGTACACGAGCCACTGCAGTCAGGCCTCCAATTACAAGGAGGGTAATCAGCCTATTGTGCCACGAAGGGAAGTCGCATTGGCACAAAGTTTCGTACCCTCATGATGGAATGAGGTGGTGACACTGTGTACACGGATGATGATATATTTTGTATGGCAATGATAACTTTTAAATCTTAACTTCGCAACAACTATATGACAAATGATTATACGAGATATAAGTTTCACCGACTGCTAGCTATTAAATAGTATCCATCAAAATTTTGGATTCCAAGCGAAGGTTCAGTCGACTGTCGAAATTAATAATTCTGGTGCTATTTTTATGGTGTAATGGAAACCCTACCCACGCATCAACTCATTATAAGCGTAAAGATACGCTGTTAAACAAAACAACGTTATAATGATGCTAATAACGAGTACACGTTTCGCAATTACAGGAAACTTTACGGTGTAATTCTAATTTTTAGTTAGATCTCTTCCCGTCAAACGTTTCCGACGTCTCGGCCGTGGATATCGAGGTTTATAGTTGAGATAACATCCATCACCTTCAAAAAGGATATTCCGTACAACAAGTACATCGTACATCAGAAGACATTTGTACTCTGTTTTTTCATACGACTTTGGAGGTGCTAAAGGATAAATCCCGCCTGATAATACGAAGTTTGGAACACCAAGAGTCACTCAAGCATCGCTGACCATGAAAATGTAATAGCATGGCATGAAAGCACCCAAGGGAGTCATTAGGCCACGATGTTCTGAATGGGAGAGTTCCTTCCCCAATAGGGCCGTTCCAATGAGCTGGGAGATAATCAATCAACTACTACTTTTACTCAACCCATAGCACAGCCTCCTCCATTTAGCAAAGGGGGAGCTCCAGCTGACTCGCGCCCCGGACGAGGGCTGGTTGACAGGGGGACGTGACATTACGCCACCCATTAGAGGCCGGTGGTGGGTTGAGGGACCCTTCACCGACGAAAGCCTAAGTGACTGAGGGCGTCCCAGTTGCCCAGTACGCTCTCCGATAGTCGCTTGCCACGTCGAGGCGTCACCGCGCGCCCCAAGGGTGTCGTGTACCCTCACACGACACCCTTGGGACTGCTGGGATTTTAGTGGGTAGACGTGTAGTTTCCGGAGTCCCATACAATCGCCGAACCCACCCCCGAGAGGCTTATGCTTAACTAGTGGCCCGCCCCGGCTTCGCCCGAGCAAAGCGGGGGTGGGTTATACATAAAAGCCTTCCCCTTGAATCACTCTATCTATGAAAAAAAACCGCTTCAAAATCCGTTGCGTAGTTTTAAAGATTTATGCATACATAGGGACGGACAGAACAATGCGACTTTGTTTTATACTATGTAGTGATAGTGATGATAGTGAAGCATCTCCCCAGCGAACCCAAGAAAAAAGCGTTTCATATCAAGTTTTCCTTCTCTTGCAGCTGGGTTATCGGCCTTTTCATTTTGTTTCATCAGCTGTTGCACCCTCAGGAGGAAATGGGGTGGTGACAATATGAATTCTAAATCCATTGCCCCACGGATAATGAAATCACTTGACTGAAAATGATGAGATAAAAATGTGAGTATAGTTGATGGGTCATTTATGGGTTGCGATATACTATTATTTGTTACAATGTACGCAACATAACGGCGTTGAAGTTTCAAATGAGGCTCATTGCTAATTCCGATGGATCTCAAACAATGGGGTTGACGACCTGTTTATATTTATTACCACTATTGCTTTGGCACTGTGTGAAAATTGCACATTTTCATAATGTTGTAATTCATGGCCACATAACTGTTTTAGCACGTAAAATCAATTGTTTTCAACAAACCGTCGCAAGGTATCATCTTAGTTCTTCATCCATACAAATAAATAAAATTGGAGTGTCGATCAAAAGACATGAGTGGATTGTGAAAATGAGGAAATGTGTGTGTATGAAAATTTCGAATGTAGATTTGACGACCGATAGCAGTGCATGGGAGTGGAACGAAAACGTGAAAACGAAACCCTATGTAAATCCTTCTGGCCAGCATGACCCAGTAGGCTAATTACCCTCCACCCTCCATGTAATAGGAGGAGGCTCAACTCAGCAGTGGGTCATTTATGGGCTGACTAGTAGATGATAGGTTAGATGTGCCGCCTTTGGATCAACGGGTCCCGGCTTCGATTCCGGGGTCGGGCAAGTGTCTTTGTCTAAACCAGAGGCACTGGCTCGGAGGCTGGGTGTCATTTCTATCTATAATATGTATGTATTCACAAAAAAAAATGTATATAAGTAGTTTATCATCCATCTCGTTACCATAACACAAGCATTAAGTTGCTTAGCTTGGGACGAGACGGCGTTGTGCGAAATGTCCAAGGATATTTATATAAATTTTCGGAAAAACACTACATCACTTTTTGAGTTTGTTATAGTCATTTCCCAACTCTAATTTGAAGGAGACACGACTCAGCATTGGGACATTGAGGAGTTGCACTAAAATAGAACTAAACTACTGGAAGAATCCAGATAAAACCAGTTGAATCTGCTTTCGAAGTGCAAATGAAAACAGCCACTATTATTCCCAAGGAGACATATTGACTCTAAATCAGCCACGGGCCTGTCCAATTGTCTCCAATTATGTTCGCGTTGTCAGGACGGTCGCATACAATACGACAAAAATTACAATATTTACACTTTTGCTTGCTAAAGAAAGATAAATCTTTGAAAGGAGACTCCGTACATCATCTGTGCTCTAATTAATGACTACTACAAAGTGTTCATATTTTGTCACTAAAAAGGACATACATATGACATTTCCTGAATATCTTTCTTATTAAGGACACTTATCGTGTGACATGTGTCCGTGTAGTGACGAATGTCGAATGCATAGTGTCACCATCCTATTCCACCTCGACGGTGTCGTAAGAGCCGACAAAAGGTAATGACAAGGCTGATAACCTAGCCATTAAAGAAGGAGCTTAACACGAAAACCTGTGCCAACCTGTCTGGCCAGCGTGGCAGAATAGGCTAATTACCCTCCATGTAATAAGGGGAGGCCCGATTCAGCAGTGGGTCATGTATAGGCTGAGAAGTCGAACAAGAAGATAATAACAATGACGATGGTATATAGCATTGATATGCGGGGTAGGTTTTCGGTCTTGTCATTACTTTCGTCGGCTCTTAGGACACCCTCAGGTTGGAATGGGGTGCTGACACTATGTATTCTTAATCCGTCACCACACGGAGAAAGATATATCGTAGGTTTATTCTCATCTCAAACTACAAATGAGCTACAGCCGATCAGTCCTCGGTAATTCCTCGGAAATTCGATGTAACCTACTATGCGACCAGTGGAGGGAGCGAATCCAGAATTAAATGACAGACCGTAGCTCAACAAGCCTGCCGAGCTCGGTCATTTAAAAGTCGTATCGCTACACATATTAAAACTTTCAAATAATCAACTACTCTTGAGAAACAAAGCCAACATTTTTTCTCATGTAAATTGAATCTGTTTCGCTAATTTATACAGAGTTGATATGACAGAGGGGAATTAAATTACACTACGTATACTATATGTGATTAGTATGAATTCGAAACGGTACAAAAAAATACACGTGATTATTCATAGCGGGTGGAGGGGTAGTCTTAAACCTCACCAGGTATCACCAAGGGGGAGGGAGGGGTTAAAAAATGTTTAAAAAATATCACGTGATTAATGGACAGCCCCCAGGCTTAATAAACGATGCGTTAGGCATAAACATCTATTAGGAAAGATACATCATGTTCAAATGCGGCAAAAGTTTAAAAAATCATCTGCGGCTAAACTATTGCTCCAATTTAATAGATTTTTGGTACAGAGCCTGGAAATGATACCTAGTATAGGCACTTAAAAAAAAATGCCCCTATGTCGTATCAACCCTGTATATTATATGTTGAGTTATTACAATAGTTCAAGAATAATTCGATTCAGTACGCTAAAAGACTGGACGACCTAAATGTCACAATAATATAGGATCTATGTATATTATATGCAAAAGAAGCCAAAGACTAAAAATAGTGACAAAAATCGATCGTTCACGGGTCATTTGCCTTTTCTCTGTTCCTGATTGATTTACTTAGCGACAGACAAATTCGTCACGGAACATAAACTATTATTAGCTCGAACAATATCTTTGCTGAATAATACAACAAATTCTGAGAATAAATTTGGTCGGCCAACTAACTAACTATTGTATAAAATGTGGTTATACTTTAATGATGTGGCGAAAAATTCATGGTGAATGGTTTGAGATACTTTTGTAGAAGAACTTAAATATTGCAATTACATCCATACAAATATACCCGGTACATGATCTCTAACCACTGATAGATGAAATGAACAGCTAATATTTTCATACACTTCTAGAAGTAACCACTGGAAGTCATCAACTGTTTAAGAAACACAGTCATATAGCCTAGTGTGTCGACGACCTAATAAAGTTTCGGTCGCATCAAATGAGCATATTTGCCACAATTGGCGGGTGTGAACGATGTATGACGTCAACTGAATTAAGAATAGCTTTGCTAGCCAGTCCTATGTCGGAACATAACGAGGTGACCTGATGGCGAGTGGGTTCTGATTCGTCTTCTGGACAAAATAATACATGTCGGGAACAACTATTTGACATTTCAATGCCCAGTTGCAGTTGTTAAGTTAGGCCTTTCGTACAAAAGGCTCACTACGCAAACCTTCGATACTCAACGATTTTAGTCTTCAAGCGACTACCGCCATACAAATCCATTGCGGTTCACACACGAGCCGCGTCGCCGACATTCGTCCCGCGACTCGCTTTTGCGTAGCCTTATGTACAAAGGGCCTTAATGATTTATGTATGTACCTTAAATGTTAATGATTTATGCTTTTAGTCTTATTGGTCAATTTTGGCGAAACGTTTATTAGGTGTTAGCTGATGTTATAAGGAGTAATTTAGACTGGCAATAATGATGGTGCTGCCTTGAAACAATTGCATGCCGTCAATGTCGAGGATAGCGGCTCGTTAAAGATGATACGTCATCTATTGACATTTTGGAGATTTCTCATACCTTCGTGGTACGCAGAGTAAATTGCCCAAACGTGGAACAATGGCCGTAAAAAGGACCTAATCGTGTGAACGTTCGCATAGGGGTCATTACACATACTGTTATTCTCGAAACGATTCCAATATACACGGCTAAAAAGCGTTAACAATCTTATTTCCACTCACACTAGCCCAGTAATATGGGGGAATGCCCTCCAATTTAATGGGGGGAACTCAGCCTACTGGTCAGACAATACAGTAACAAGGTTACACAGTATTGTAGTACAATTATTACACGTGTTAAAATTTAAAGGTACATACCATACCATTTTCAACAGTGATGGATTTAGAATACACAATATCACCAACCCATACCAACCTGAGAGTGTCGTTAGAGGCGACTAAAGGAACGCAAGAGGCAGATCATCTAACCGGAAGAGAAGGAAATCAATCCCTGTGACAAACCGCGGGGCATAGTAGGCTTATTTCCCTCCATGAATTTGGAGGAGGCCCGACTCAGTAGTGGGTAAGTTATGGGCTGATAGCACGACTTTCCGTTTTATGTCGAGGCAATTTCTGCAAAAAATATAATAAAAATAAACAGTGACTGCCACTGTTGGACGTATCTCGACTCGGCTATGAATTATTTATGAACAGATATTAAACGTACAGATCATGTATATGCAAATATGTTTGTGTATCATTTCGTAAATGTTAAGTACAAAAATGATTTTCTTTATGTCCAAATGCAATTTTCCGCAAACTACTAGTAAGCCTTGAAACTACTAAGCGCCTTAGAAAAAGAATATTGTGTATAACATCAACAACAAAGCATTGAAGCGAATCAATTTACCCACATAACATACCCGAACCACCTACGCGTGTACTTTCTCCGAGATCTAGATGCTGCCTAATATGGTTGTCCTGCTCTATCGAAGATCAATCGGCATCAGAGAGAAAGTGATGGAGCGCGGCACGCATAGCAATTGAGGCAGAAAGGCCCGTTGTAAAACGTAATACAATAATCGAAGTGAGTTTTGTCCTTGAAACGGTTAACTGTTCAACGATAGCTAGGGTTGTCATGGTAACCGTGTATCTACGGTTGCTACTGTAATATTGGTTTACTTCATTCATACATAAAACTCATACCACGAAATAGCAAATAAGAGTGGCGAATATAAATACCGCATACAAATAGCGAACACGAATGATCATGTGACTTGCCAGCATGAGACCACAATAATAAGCTTTGTAAAAGACAATTGTATAACCACAAAATAATCAGTGTACAGAAATCAATCCGCTAGAACGCGCACTAGGCCAACTCAAACCTTTATTTACCTAGGTTGTGCCCACAAATCTTTTATAGTCATATTTAAAATTACCAATATCATCTTACGGCCCCTGTCCCATGCTAGGTGGTAGTCTCCATACACACCTATCAGTCGTCATATCTACATTCACACCTTTCATACACAATTCCTCATTCTTTCAATCCATCCATCTCTTTTGATCTCCCACAACCCTTCCACACACATTCATGCTGAAACTACCACCGATTCGAAATACGAGCAGCATTAAAGAAAAGAGCCGGCTAGAAACTCTGTAGCGCACACGCACACATAGCCATCGCTTCAATAGATATAGTGCGAGTGCCATCCGCTTCAAACACGCATCTCGAAATGTTTTTGTGCAAAGTGGAGCAACAATTTAAGAGCTACTATAACTACTCAGTTGTTGGACGTTTATTTACAACAATCATTCAAGCAAGCCACTAGATGATCTTTACTCTTTTGCATACGCCGGATTTTTTGACAACCCTAGAGCGACCGGCGTGCTTAGGTATGAAAACTAAGATTCATGTAGCTTGACTTCTGAAAACTGATTATTTTGTGGTATAACAGAAACAGCATACGATACCAACTGGTCTGATTCGTACAGGCATTTTCGTGCGCGATTTACTTCCAGCCCTAGATCACCCACTGCTGAGTCGCGCCTCCTCTAGTTACATGGAAGGCTGTGCCACGCTAGCCGGGCCGATTGGCTCCGAGTTTCGTATCAAGTTTTCCTTTTCTCGCGTTTTCGGGCTTGTCATTTTCTTTTATCGGCTCCTACAACACCCTCAGGATGCAATGGGGTGGTGACACTATGTATTCTAAATCCTTCACCATAAGAATCTCGATAATCATCTCCAATCCCTGAGGCGGCATCCGAAAATGTTGCTTCTCTTATTAGTGATGAGTTCGTTGCCTCCAGCCGTCACAGTCCACTGCGCAGCGCGATGTTGCCGAGACATTAGCACACCATTTTAGTACAGTCCACGTCAAATAACTTTAACGATGCGCGAAGTCGATTTTAGTCCGATGGCGGAATGGCGGAGAAGTAGTGCGTATACTCTATTTAAGATAGCATGATCGATTTGACAGACGGGCTAGTGATGGGAAACAGAAAATATCTAGTATTTCAAAAAATTACGTTTTAAAATACTTGTAACAGATATCTGTTTCCCGCCACTATTCGTCATTGCAAAGTAAAGGTATGATTCCGAAGTACGCTGCACGCAGAAGTGCTACCACGGCACTACTGGTCCCCATTACCGCGACGTAGTTCGGGGTCATACCTTTTTGTCGATCAGAAATATTGACATATATACATATATCTTGAATAGGGTATATATAACGCACGCAATGATCAAGTTATTTGGCATATACCGTACGTCTATTGCTGTGATCGTTCCGAGATGCCACACTCGAATAAGCGAAAAATACAAGCTCGATTTTACCCAATACTGCTCAAACTGCCTCGTTGGTCTAGTGGTTAGATGTGCCGCCTTTGGATCAACGGGTCCCGGGTTCGATTCCGGGGTCGGGCGAGTGTCTTTGTCTAAACCAGAGGCACTGGCTCGGAGTCTGGGTGTTTTTTCTATCTATAATATGTATGTATTTACAAAAAAAAATATGTATATAAGTAGTTTATCATCCATCTCGTTACCATAACACAAGCATTGAGTTGCTTAGCTTGGGACAAGTTGGCGTTGTGTGAAAGGTCCAAGGATATTTATTTATTATGGTATAGTCGAAACATACGTGCCACGCTGGCCTGACGGGTTGGCGCACGGTATCGTATCAAGTTATCCTCCTCTTACAGCTAGGTTTTCGGCCTTGTTATTTGTCGGATATTACGAAACCCAGAGAATGGAATGGGTACAAATAAGTAACCAAGATCATAATCGCAAATATCCCAATATCCGTAAATTAGGCTGCGTAGGACGATGAAACCGAATTCAGTATTTACATTAGAGAACTATAAGTGCCATAAGTACTTGTAATACACAATTGTGTGGTGTCGGATTTAAAGTACATAATCTTGCCACCCCATTCCATCCTGGGGGTGTTGTAAGAGCCGACAAAAGGAAATGACAAAGCCCATAATCTAGCCACAAGAGAAGGAAAACTTGATGCGAACCACTGTGCCAACCCGTCTGGCCAGCGGGCACAGTAGGCTTAATACCCTCTATGTTATTGGAGGAGGCTCGACTCAACAATGGATCATTTATATGCCGAATAGTAGTAGTACATGAATAACACCATACATCGTGTAGTGCCTTCGTAATTTACTTAAATTACGCTGCAGATGCAGATTCTACACTTAATTGTAATATCTCTAAATCGCAGCTTACCAGGGTGAATCAAAAAGTTCTTAGAATTGCATATATATGAAACATTTTTGGATCAAGTTCGATATTCAAATTAAAGAGTGTCTATCACACTATATTTATGCAGACTGTCACTTGTTTTTGTCAGTTCGTTCGCATGTAATAAATTTTTTTGTGCAACGAGTTGCTAAAAAGTCAAAATTATGGATAAAAGTGAGTTACGTGCGGTGATAAAATATCTCAGTTTGAAAAAAATGTCTACGAAGGAAATTTTTTTGGACATTCAGCAGACATTAGGGGGTGATGCTGTACCCTATTCTACGGTTGCGTACTGGGTGGCTGAATTTAAAAGAGGTAGATCAAGCTGTAAAGATGACCCGCGTTCTGGGCGGCCTTCAACCTCCGTTACAGAAGAAAATGTCAAAAAGGTTGAGAATCTGGTTTTGGAAGACAGAAGAATGACTATAAAACATATAGCTGAGATCCTAAAGATATCTTTTGGTAGCGTTCAATCCATTTTAATTGATTCACTGGGGTTCAAAAAAGTGTCTGCAAGATGGGTGCCATGAATGTTAACCGACGAAAACAAAAAGCGACGTTTGGAAATTTCCAAGCGTAATCTCGAAATGTTCCAGCGTGATTCGGATATTTTTTGCCGTCGTCTTGTCACCATGGATGAAACGTGGGTCCACCATTTTGATCCTGAAACTAAAAGACAAAGCATGTCTTGGAAACGACCATCCTCTCCATCCATTAAGAAATTTCGAGTTGCTCCTTCCGCTGGCAAAGTTATGGCCTCTGTGTTCTGGGATAGTGAAGGAATCCTTTTTATTGATTACATGCCAAAAGGCCAGACGATAACTGGACCCTATTATGCAAATTTAATCCCGAAAGTGCGTGAAGCGATTAAAGAAAAACGTCGTGGAAAACTGTCGTTGGGCGTGTTGTTCCTTCAAGATAACGCTCCTGCCCATCGATCGGAAGTTGCGCTCAACGCAATCCGCTGTGCTGGCTTCAATCTCCTTGACCACCCACCATATTCTCCGGACTTAGCCCCAAGTGATTTTCACTTATTTCCAAAATTAAAAGAGGAAATTCGTGGAACAAAATTTCACGATAATGACGCGGTTACAGCTGCCGTAGAGGACTTTTTCGAGAGTCAAGAAAATAATTTTTTTTCACAAGGAATAAGGAAGTTAGAAACGCGTTATTCTAAATGCATTGCATTGGAGGGAGATTATGTAGAAAAATAAAATATTATTATTTAAATCTTTGCATTTTTTAATATTGATTCCAAGAATTTTTTGATTCACCCTCGTACACTAATTACCTCACTTTCAAACTAGAGCACGCCATTGCGAGCACTACTAATTATTCGGTACTAACGTAGATACACAAAAAAAATAGAGGCGGCGTTGATTCTCAATAACTCTAGAACTGCTTTTACGCAGAAAACTGTAGGATATCAATAGTATAATTTTTTTCGTCAGGCATGATTTCTAAACCGAAAAGCGCGGCGTAGTGTGTAACCTTTGAGTGTAAGATTCTTTGCAGGTAAAAAAATGCAAGTGTTTTTAAATGGGGGGTGGGGGTTCTAGTCTTAAGCCTCACCACATTTTTTAACTCGTCCCTCCCCCTTGGTGATGGACGAGTTAAAAAAAATGTTAAAAAACATCACGTGATTAATGGACAGCCCCTGGTATAAAAAGGTCAGCGGCGGTGTGCCAGACTAGTCTGTCGTTCGGTAATGTGAAAGGCGTCTCCACCAAACATCCCCCCGGAGTACCGTCCAGCGTTCATTACCCCGTCGCTCCCGACTGTATCTCGTGAAGATACAGTATCTTGTTATACAAAAGAGCAAGAGTGGTCTAAGGGCCCGTACTGACTATGCCCTGTTCAAGATAACCTACATATTGAGGAAGGGTGTAATTCTATTTGTGAGCCCCCCTCTGGTTTGTTATATTTGTATGACTTTTTTGACAAATATTCCACTCCGAAATGGCTCGACAGATTTTGATGAAATTTTATAGTCACATTTGGTAGGTATGGGAATCGGATAACATCCCTTAAGGTGGATGTTCCAGGGTAGCCCGCGAAATTCAAATTTTCTTACGTTTTTTGCAATTTGCAGGTCAGTGCTAGGTTGTATGTTGATTAAAATGTTATTCGCGGCTGTAAGACGTATGTAGTTATAGAATTATAATCATCAATACAACCCTCCAAGCTCATATAAGTGCAAGAAAAACTTTTTCAACGTCAATAAGTATTGATGAGTTTGATGTTTATAACTCTGTAACTACATACGTCTTACAGCCGCGAATCAAATGTTCAATATCATACAACCTAGCACTGCCCTTCAAATTGCAAAAAACGTAAGAAAATTTGAATTTCGCGGGCTACCCTGGAGCATCCACCTTAAATGTCGAAATATTATATTTATGATACAGCATACAAAAATACATACAACGCTAAGACGCCCCCCCCCCCGATCAACCCCTATTTTTATAGCGATATTTATACGGCAAAACAACGTTTGCTGGGTCAGCTAGTAATTTTACATAAAAATCTGTTTCCTCCGGACTGGAGCTGAAAATCAGTGTTTTAGAAACCTGCAATGTATATTGAACACCAGCCTTTTAGACACAATACTACTACTACTCAGCCCATAAATGACCTATTGCTGAGTCGGCCCTCTTCCCATCACAGGGAGGATAATGAGCCTACTGTGCCACGCTAGCCAAACGGGTTGACATAAGGTTTCGTATCAAATTTTCCTTCTCTTACGGCTAGGCTATCGGCCTTGTCATTTCCTTTTGTCGGCTCTCACAACACCCTCAGGATCGAATGGAGTGGTGACACCATGTAAGATTCTTAATCCGTCACCACACCATATTGTGTTGTACATGTCTAACAAACGTTTGCTTCTTTCTTTCTTCTTTCATGCTATAGCGTAAAAGGAGTGGATCAATAGTCAACAAATCGGGCAAACGGCGATACATGATTGTAAAATGGATGTTTATAAAATTTTGTTACGATCGGTGTTCGGAACGTACTTAAAACCTACACGTTCAAATACGACTCGCAACACAAAAAATACCTTTCTATAGAAATTTAAAAAGGGCATTGTTCGCTATCGATGTAGACAGTTGATTGGTTACCTGTGCGGCCTTGAGTGAAAGTTTGCACTTCCGTCCGCGGAACGCATTTGGAACTCACAACAAAATTCACATTAACCCAATACCCATACGAGAAATCGATACACGTTGGAGTAACTCGATTTGATAATATCTAATAGCCGGTATCGATTACAGTTTACACACAACTGCATTCGATAAGTAAAACTTTATTGGCCTTCATAAATTCATACAACATTACACCGTGCCTCAGTACGAAATAAACTTGTTAGACGACTAACGTGCAGCCTAATGTATCCCAGCATCCTTGTTATACGGAATAATGGTCTTTAATAACATCACAGCACTGTTTATTGTCGCATAAACAAATACAGATACCTCTGATTGTACGATAAGTATGTAAATATAGAACAGTTTGTGAGTCATACCGAAATATTCCGAGTAGAGATCAAGGCTTCTAGGGAGGCTATTGGCCTATCAATACGAGGAATAACAGGTTTGGGGATAGTCTGTAAATCTGGACTGATAAGGTTGTGAATTGATTAGCAAGATGTGTCATTTGCGATATGTGTTATGTCGAAAAGCTCTCACGACAGACGAGTAATCCTTTTACCATGGCAAAGATTTGTTATAAATAGTCAAATATTATTGTAAGCGCAATTAAAAGCTAAGACTATGACTGAATTGATTTGATATTGTTAAGATAACTGGTAGACTTGATTTAAAACAGCTATGATAATCGATGTAACGGGTTAAATTAGTAATTAAGTGCATTATTTAAGATGGTACAACGTATATTTATAAATTCATTGTCCACATTACGACCATATTCACATATAAACACAACGTGATCAAGCTAAATACAATTTATTCAATAACAAGTAATCGAGATTTTCGCCTCAATGAGCTATCACAAATTTTGAGGAAAGCAACAGATCTGAACGAATTTATGATTATTTAAACAAATGTCGGGTAAAGCGCAAATTTGGTACTTTTTAGAATGACCTTAGAAACATTACAACTTCATAACATACGTGAGTTACTGAGGGCAATCCTTTGTTTTGAGCGTACCAGACGCCAAACACACAATCCATAGCCGAAGTATCACTATTCGCACTTTTTGCCGCACAGAAGGTCACAACACAAATGCTAAAATTCGCAAACCCACCGAAAGGATGTTTATAACAAAACAGAATCCAATTCCGACAGGAATCCGTCTGCGAATACCTTAGAGACGCATCGCCTTATCGAGGCCTTATCGCTTGTTCAACGCGAGCGAAATTTTGAAATATTCGCAAACAACCTGAAACCCGGGCCCGATGTGGGTCAACCGCGGACCTTATCACGGCACCCGCCAACCGCACGGGGATAAACAAAAGGTGCCGTCGAAAAACTGAGGCCAACGAACGGGAAACCGGCAAAACAAACACAAAACCTCATCTGTGGTGCCAACGATCGGCGAGGCCATCGCATCGTCACGCAACTGAGGCGCGGTACGGACCGGCGACGTTCGCCGCAATCGCGACGCGATTTCGAAATGCGAAACTGTCACCGGTGCAGCGCGGGCGCATGCGATCGGAACAGTGCTGCCAACTATTATGGGCGGAACCAATTTCCTGGTTGGGTAAGACAAAGATTACAAGTCATAACGTAAACTTATCGATGTATTGTATTCATTATCATTATCTGAGCCAATAGATGATGGGTTTAGAAGTATAATTCGTGTGCAGCCCAAAATACATCACTAACGGCTTACATTGGAGTTGTTTTGGTCAAGTAATTTAAAAACAAATTACGAAAACATTGTATCATGATTATTGTAACAATATAGACAACTAAACACGTATTTAGAGTAATTTAATAACAATGTCATCACAGAATACATTTCTAAAAATTCGTCCAAAAGTTGTCATTTCACTGAATCACACGCCAACAGCTTGATCAGAATCACACGCTATGAGTAGGAACTACAGATATAGACGATTATTTTTTGAGGTCATAGACACCAATAAAAGTCGGCAACACTAATTTTGCGGAGATCGTACACAGATGGCGTGCGACATACGCGTGCGCGCGCCCGTTTTCACAACGCCACTGTTTTAGTTTCCCTTGAAGTCGAAGTGCGCGGGCGCAGTCGGAGCAAATTAGCCAGCGACATGAGAGACTGATAAAGAGGGTGAGAAAAAATCAAGAATAAGACAGATCCTAATTGATATACGGAAATTGGCAGTAGTAAAATGGTTTTATGTATTTTTTTAATCTCTTCAGACACGATTTGGAAACAAACATGGACGAATATAATTTCTGAAAACCAACGGCGTCTTGCAATATTAGTTGAGGAGGCAATTGAACCAGAGACTCGTTATCCAAAGGCGACGATTGCGACTTCTATATCCAAGCCAAGGCGTCGAATAAATTAATTTCTATTTTTGACACATGCCGTTGTAATTTTTAAACAAGAATTGTATACGTCAAGACATATAAAGTGGTTCACACCACTTTATATGTCTTGATTTTTGTAATATTATATCGAAATTATTTCCATGACACATTTCGAAAAATGCTTTACAGATAAGATTTAGTTTTTTTTTTCGATTATACTGTATATATTATAGCCTTTGTTATATTGAGAAAATGATGAGGCCTAAGACCTAGCCGCTGGAGACGGAAAACTTTAAACGAAACCCTGTGCCCACCCGTCCGGTAAGCTAATTACCCTCCATTGACACAGCAGTGGGTAATTTATGGATAGAGCGACACGGGCGATGGTAATTTCAAAACCGGTTAGCACCGATCACTAATTGTTTCCTAAAAATGAAAGTAATCCAATCTACTTTATTTATGACCCGAACTACCTAGCACATCACACGAATAAATAAACAGAAGCAAACAAAAAGAGTTACTATACGGCAAACCGGATGGCCGCAGAAGTCGTGGCAGGCCCAAGCTCAGATGGTTAGATGGCGTCGAACAGGACCTCAAAGTGATTGGTGTCAGAAGCTGGAAGGAGAAAGCTATGGACAGATCTGTCTGGAAGAACATACTGGACCAGGCTAAGGCCCACCCTGGGCTGTAAGGCCTAAGATGATGAAACAAAAAGAGTAGAAAATTTTAAAAAAAAGTCTTACTGCCGTCAAAAATATTGGTGTTATAAGTTGGACGTGTGTGTCTATGGTTTCGTAGAGTGGGCCATGTATAGGCTGAAGTATACGTAGAATACAGACCACAACAGTACAATTTGAGCTGTAGAATAATTGAGCACAAATTACATGAGCAAGTGACATCGGACGCAACACTCGCGCGCTGATTGAGACAATTACACACTGCTAGAGTGACCAAGTCTAAGACTACAAAAGCAAGCCTCTACGAGACTGTTGTCACCACCATAATGGGGATCTAGTCACTTAACTCACAGGAACAGTACACCCTACCCAAATGTGCGTATGTCTATCTATATATCTATCAGCCACAGAAGTCCACCGCTGAACATAGGCCTCCCCCATAGATTTCCACAATGTGATCTCGTGCAGACCGCATCCACCGACTCCCAGCGACCTTCACAAGGTCGTTCGACCACCTAGTCATGGGTCTTCCCACGCTCCTCTTTCCCATACGTGGACGCCACTCCAAGACTTTTATGCCTCAGCGGCCATCTGTTCTTTGGGCCACGTGCGTATGTGCTATTTTATAATATAAGGTAGAGGACTCCCCAGTTGGGTAACTTCAGCGAGCGGATAGTAGGCTTCTTACCCATTACCTGTTGCATACGGTGAGGTATTAAATAAATAAATATAAATAAATAAATATCCTTGGACATTTCACACAACGCCATCTCGTCCCAAGCTAAGCAACTAAATGCTTGTGTTATGGTAACGAGATGGATGATAAACTACTTAAATACATTTTTTTTTTGTAAATACATACTTGTTATAGATAGAAATGACACCCAGACTCCGAGCCAGTGCCTCTGGTTTAGACAAAGACACTTGCCCGACCCCGGAATCGAACCCGGGACCCGTTGATCCAAAGGCGGCACATCTAACCACTAGACCAACGAGGCATTGAACAAGCCACGTAAGGGAAGTCGAGTTTAATTGAGAGCACAGGGTCAGTAAGGAACTCTGTCTTAAGGCATAAATTTAATGGCACGGAGTGAGGTTGTTGATGGGTAATCTTTAATGGAGTCCCAAATAAAAAGAGATGGATGGATTTGAACTTTGTAAGAATGCGAGATTGTTTATGAAAGGTGTGAATGTAGGAAACTCACTTGCTTGCAACCAGCATCGTGCTGAGTTTGGGACGCTTTGTGGCAGGAAGGCTTTCCATAGAATTAGTTTAGTGCCTAGTTGTATTACTTTTGTATTTTTCTTGCCACAATAAATATTATGTCTATGTCTAAACAAATTAAACATCATTGTCTCGACTTACGTTACAAAGCGAGTGAAGTATAGCATCGTGGACATGTACAAATCAAACCTGATACGTGGCTACCCTTGGGGCAGAAATTAGGTCATGTTCTCGTCTTTATACACTCATAACGGATCTTCAAGTGACGACGCACTTTCCCGAGATCGAACCCGGTATCCCACAAACCTCAAGCGTTTACTAATTTTAAGATAAAGCAACGAAGCGTCTTCATCGCCGCCAATATCCTTTATCCCACTGTTGAATCGGACCTCCTCCAATTACATGCAGGGAAATTAGCAGATGTAAAACCTCCGTTACGAATGGGCCGTGAACGGTACAGTTTTATTTCTATTACTACTCAGCCCACAGTCGGGCCTCCTCCAATAACATAGGAGGGTAATTAGCCTACTATGCCACGCTGGTCAGACAAGTTGGTTTAGGGTTTCGTATCAAGGTTTCCTTCGTTGCGACTATGTTATCAGCCTTGCTTCGTCCTTTCGTAGGCCGCAGGATATAATGGGGTGAGTCGGTGACGAGATGTATTTTAAATCTGTTACCACATGGACATGACGTAATTGAAACAATTGACGACGAACGTGTGGCACACTTTGGATCTCGGGTCCCGGGTACGATTCCGGGGTCAGGCTAGTGTCTTTGTGTAAACCAGAGGCACTTGCTCCGAGTCTGGGTGTCATTGATGTTCTTGAATTACGAGTACATGTTTGTAACGTGTCCCCGAGAAACAGGCTATAGTTAGCACAGGGGTTTCGTTATAAAAATACCCCCTACTAATACCGTCCACGCAACTTTGTAAGCAAAAAAATAGTAACTAAAAACTATACAACCTTTACTTGACCTTTTATTTATAATAACTTTGTAAATATCACAATTACATTAAGCCATAAAAGATCCACTATTAAGTCGAGCCTACTATACGAAGGCATGTAAACAACATAAGGATTATTGTACAAAGTATCCCAAGATCTATTAAAATTCATATTATTCACGACTCATTGCGTTCTGAGAAAATCAGGGCCTTGTAGAAGGAAGTGGTCATAGCACCTCGCAGAGATAAAAAACTCAATGAAATCCTGTACCAAGAAATACGTAGACTAATTATTGGCCTTCATGAAACAGGATTCAAAACCCATTCGTCCTGAGGATGTCGTAAGAGCAGACAAGAGGAAAGACAAGGCCAAGAACCGTTTTTTTTTATTGCCATTGGTGGCAAACGAGCTAGCGGCCCACCTGATGGTAAGTGGTAACTGCCGCCCATGGACTATGGCAGTGCCAGGGGCACAGCCAAGCCATGTAGTGAATGCTCTCTTTAAACCTCGTTTAAAGGTGGACATGTCGTAGCCTAGCCTAGCCACAAGGGAAGGAAAACTTGATACGAGACCCTGTGCCAACCCGTCTGGCCAGCGTGACTCAACTATAGACTGAGTAGTATAAGAAATACATCAATAAATAATGTAAATATATTTTTTTTTATTAGGTAAAGTGTTTAACATCACTATGACATAATCGCCAAAAAAAAAGACATCACTAAAGTACTGCTTTAAAATAAAAAGCGCATAATCAGTTCATTCGTTTAAGAGTTACGACGGTAGAGACAGATACGTCGAACTTATACCACCCCCCTATTTGTTGGAGGTAAAAATTTACCTTCATTCGTAATGTAATTTGATGATGTAATTTCGTTATCTTGCAAATTTCAGCCCTCAATGACACCTTTGTATGTTCAGTAATGTCAAATCAGTTTATTTTGAAATGGGCTATAAATAAAGTCCGTGTGTTGACGGATTCAGAATACATAAGAGTCACCACCCCATTCCATCCTGAGGGTGTCGTAAGAGCAGACAAAAGGCAAGACAAGGCCGAAAACGGGAAGGGAAACTTGAAACGAAACCCTGTGCCAAACCCAGCGTGGCACAGTAGGCTAATTACCCCAAACGATGGGAGGAGGCCTGACTCAGCAGTGGTTCGTTTATGGGCTGAGTAGTAGAAGTACAAAAAAAGGGTACTCTAACAAGCTCACATTGGGGACATTTCGTAGTCAAAACCTTCAGCATTCTAACAGATCTACCGGTAACCTCCCGCAATGTTTGCACTTATTAGCACAAACACCTCCACCCCTGTTTGCACACAAGTTTGTGTCGGAACGGTTTTGTTTGAGCACGGAGCGCACAACTCCATTCAACTATTTGATTACAACTTTATATGTCGTGGGAGGCTTTAAAGGAAGATGTTTCATTGAACAAGAGGAATTTCTTTTTTTTCAGGACTTATCCGCTTGTTCCATACTAGTTAGGCTCAGGTATAACTTCACCAAATGTCACCATCCTGAGGGTGTCGTAAGAGCACCTGTGCCTATGTGGCACAGTAGGCCAATTTCCCTCCATAAATTTAGAGGAGATCCTACTCAGTAGTGGATAATATATGGGCTGAAAAATTACCATGGTATGTTAATAGCACTCCAATGTAACAGCTAGCCGGAAGGTTTATTCCGCGGAAATATTTTGTCCGTAGGATGCCTCAATCCTCAAAGCTCAACGCTATTAAGTTTTTGACTCATCATTTCAGCCAAAAGACGTCCACTGCTGGACATAGGCCATGAGACCAAGGATTTCCACAAAAGCCGGTCCTGGGCCGCACGCATCCATCGTTTTCCGGCGACCTTAACCAGGTCATCGGTCCACCGTGTGGGAGGCCTACCAGCACTGCGCTTTCCGGAACGCGGTCGCCACTCGAGGACTTTTCTGCCCCATCGGGCGTCGGTCCTGCGCGCTATGTGCCCTGCCCACTGCCACTTAAGTTTGGCAATCTTGTGGGCTATGTCAGTGACCCTGGTTTGCCTGCGAAGTTGGACTTACCTAACTGGCCAGTGTGTCCCAGGTAAATGTAATGGTCAACAACTTCGAGGGTAGAACCTTCGATGTTAACAGGAGTGGCTTGAACATGGATATTAGACATGATCTTCGTCTTCTCCATGTTCATCTTAAGGCCGACTACTTCGGAGGCTCGACAGAGGCCATCGAGCATCGTATTGAGGCCCTCCATGGTCTCAGCCATTACGACTATGTCGTCAGCGAATCGAAGGTGAGTGATGTACTCGCCGTTCACGTTAATGCCCAGCCCTTTCCAGTCCAGAACCTTGAAAACATCTTTCAGTGCAGCGGAGAAAAGTTTCGGAGAGATAACGTCTCCCTGTCTAACACCTCGCTGCAACTGGATCGGCTTCGAGGTCTGGTCCTGGAGTCAGACTGACATGGTGTCGTTTTCATACAAGCACTTCAACACTTCGATGTACCGATAGTCGACTTGGCACCTCTGGAGAGCCTGCAATACTGCCCACGTCTCGATCGAATCGAAGGCTTTCTCGTAGTCCACGAACGCCAGACAAAGGGGCAGGTTATACTCCTCGGTCTTCTGTATAACCTGAATTAACCTGCCATAGCGTTAAAATATGGTCTTCGGTACTGAAGCCTTTTCGGAAACCGGGTTGTTCTTGTTGGGAGGCTGGGAATCGTCGAGCGAGCCAGCATGCGAGACGAGTCGTGATGACCCTCGAGAACAACTTGTAGACATAGCTCAAAAGTGAGATGGGTCTGTAGTTCTTCAAAACTAAGTTTTTGAATCGTGATACGGTGGCTCGTAGGAAAAAGAAGTAAAGATACATTTTTATAGATAATTTTATGATCTACAATTTTTGTCTAGGTACTTTTATGATAAAACTTACCGTTTTGCTGAAAATCGTGAATAACTCATTTGCTGGATATTTGAACTTGAATATTTTTATTTCCACACACGGGAATGATGGGGAACTTTTAAATATTATTTATAATTATATTTTGAACAATTTCACTGATTTTCAGCTTGTTAGGAATTTATGCACCTTCGAATGTCTGGATTGACTGGATTATTAGGCGGTTTCAAGAAAATCGCTTCCAATAATAGCCAAAATACAAACTTCTCTATCATCAATATGGTATCCATGATGAAATCGTAATTTTTCCCAAGATCTCACATTTTAAGGTCAAAATCGTCCCTAATATAAAACTTATAGGGATAATGATTTCTTGACGGTTCTGATAGTTTTATTTAATTCTTACTTTAAGTATAATATATAAACACAAATCATTTAGCTAGAATATTCGAAAACATATCATATTTTACCTTAAGATTTAATGTAGCTTTAAACATGGAACAGGAAACAGCTCAAAATAGTTTTTGGGATACCAGATAAGAGCGTATATATAGCGCAATTCAGATTGTCCTATATCAGCTAAGGCCATAAAAGCTTTGTCCATCTAATACATAGCAAATTCAAAGAGTTATCACGTAACAGAAAACAATAAGAGAAACAATGACAAAGCTATCGTATTTCCTATTTCGGACGTGACTCGAACACGGATCGCCTTGCTACAGTCGACAAAAAAAATACATGACGAATATCATGGCGACATACAGCCACATATGTCACTACTACCACTCAGCCCATACGACCCACTGCTGAGTCGGGTCTCCTCCAGTTACATGGAGGGTAATTAGCCTACTGTGCCACACTGGCCAGATGGGTTTCGTATCAAGTTTGCCTTCTCTTACGTCTTACTTATTGTCGTCGTCGTAGTGTTGTCATTTCATTTAGTCGGGTCTTACTTTTGACACCCTCAGGATGGTAGGGGGTGGTGATACTATGTATTCTAAATACGTCACGACACGGATACAAACCTATGTTAAGTTCACCCAATACTGAATGTGTCCCAATACCCAACCCAATTCCGTGTGGTGACGGATTTAGAATACGCAGTGTCACCAACCCATTCCATCCCGAGGGTGTCGTAAGAGGCGACTAAGGGAACGCTAGACGCAAATCACCTAGCCGCAAGGAAAACTTGATACAAACCCTGTGCCAACCCGTCTTACCAGCGTGGCACAGTAGACTAATATCCCTCCATGAATTTGGAGGAGGCCCGACTCAGTAGTGCGTCATTCATGGGCTGAAAAGAACCCAACCCAATACAGTGATGAGTGGGGAGATACTAAATACATTTTTCTATACCACAACGGTGGAGCTCAAGCCGATCGCCCGCCTAACTATTGGTACATGTTAACGTCACCAATGGACATTTGTAACACCGGAGCAACATTAATGTACTAACTCCCTCTAAAAGCATGTAGTAAATGCATACAGGGTGGTCAAAAAGTCGTGGATCAAACGAAACCAGCGGTTAAATGGGGCCATCACCAGCAAAAAATTGTTCTACGGGAGGTCCTTAGGGTCAACCCCCGCAGAGTTACAATAGATTTTGTGTTTTTATGAGAAATTGTCTTTTTTTTACTAAAACTTGATAAAATACGAAAAAATCTACACCCTGTATCTTTTTTATAATTTTCACTAGATTGGTACTGATGAGTCCTTTCGTTAGACATGCTATTTATGGTAGTTTATTGGGTGTGTTGAAGATAATATTAAGTTTTACGAAAGCAATAATTCTTAAATCAAAACTTGTTACTTACTTCGGACCCCACTGTGAAAAAAAAAATACTCTACAGAAAAGTGCCACTGTGTCACAATTTTTGGCGCATTTAATAGGGATTCTAAAAATTACACATGGCTATGCGTGGCTTCGATATCTTTCAAGGACGATCTTTTGTAGCAAGGCCAGAGTTAATTCATACATAAAACTCGGTTAGGTCTACTAACCTAACCTTACCTAAGCGTGATCGTTTTCCGGACTACAGGGTCTTTATCGTCGTTTCAGCCCATAAATGACCCACTACTGAGTCGGGCCTCCTCTAAGTTCATGTTGGGAGATTAGCCTACTGTGCCACGCAGCCAAGACGGGTTGACACAGGGTTTGCTTCAAGTTTTCCTTCTGTTGCGGCTAGGTGATCTGCCTAATGCGTTATTTTAGTGGCCTCTTACGACACCTTCAATATGGTATGGGTTGGTGATTTAAGAATTATGTCTTTCGGAAAACTTAATGTTATCTTTAACACACCCAATAAACTACCATAAATAGCATGTCTAACGAAAGGGCTCATCAGTACCAATCTATTGAAAAATTTTAAAAAGATACAGGATTTAGATTTTGTGGAATTTTATCAAGTTTTAGTAAAAAAAGGACAATTTCTCATAAAAACACAAAATCAATTATAACTCTGCAGGGGTTGACCTTAGGGACCTCCCGTAGAACAATTTTTTGCTGCTGATGGCCCCATCTAACCGCTGGTTGCGTTTGATCCACGACTTTTTGACCACCCTGTATAAGCAGAGTAAAAGTGGATCGTTCCAATTGACAACACCATAATGGAGCTCTAGTGACTGAACTCAAACGCGGCAATTTACACCACCCAAATGTGCGTAGGTGGTATTTTATAATTTAATTAAGGTCGAGGCCTCCCCAGTCGGGTAGCGTCAGCGAGCGGATGGTAGGGTTCTTACCCATTACCTGTTGCCAGCAAACGGTGAGGTATTGAGGACACGCCACGTAAGGGGAGTCAAGCTTAATTAAGAGCACGGGGTCAGCAAGGAACTCTGTTTAAAGGCATAAAGGCCCAGAGTAGATTTTTATTGACTCGGTGTGAGGTTGTTGATGGGTAATCTTTAATGGAGTCCCAAATCAAAAGGGATGAATGGATTGTAAGAATGCGAGATTGTGTATGAAAGGTGTGAATGTAGGTATGACGTCTGATAGGTGTGTATGGAGACTACCACCTAGCGTGGGACTAGGGGCCGTAAGATGACATGGTAATTTTAAATACGACGATTTCTAAGAGTTTTCTGATAAAACCTAAATGAGATCCTTTTAAGTTTAAGTATGAAATAACCTTTTTTTTATAGTGGGGGAAACCTTTTATAGGTCCCCAGCCCGAGGGACGGGGGCTGGGGTATGTGGGAGTCCCGGTCGCGAGGAGATGGTAAGATGCGACCGGTGTACCCACTAAAACCTACCACGATATGATCTTCTCGAGCTTGCTGCCGTACGGGTACTTCATGTGCTATCCATTTTGGCAGCAGCTTTAGCGGGGAGCTTCGCTCTACCCTTTGAAGGTGTTATTATGTGCCTGAGTGGCACTTTTCACTCTCGGAGACTTGTCTGCGGGGGCAAGGTTGAAGTATGAAATAACCTGCCCATATTCTACCCGATCTGGCCACATATTTAATGTACGTATTTTTAATCGTTCACGACAAACATGCAGGGAGTATTTTTCCAACTCTTGATATCAGTAAGCATAAAATAATTGGCCCCATCTTCAAAAAAGCGAAAATGTGCGAGTAAACTTTTCAGTTGCCTAGCCGCACTATTCTTTGCACTTTGCACAATGAACTACGAATCAATCTCCAAATAACAATACCTGCATTTCCGTGTAATTAGGGTAAGTAGATGGCGAATTAATAGTAGATGGACAATAGAGATGTATCGATAATGGGAACAATACATCATTCTATTTCGAATGTCCATAGACAGTATCCAGTAATCATCTGTTCATATCATCATCGTCTTCTCATATTCTATAACCCTTCTACAAGTACGAAATCAAAATGGAAGGGTTCATGATCCTTCGTTCTATAAAAAAAACTACATTGGCATTTTTATTTGCAGGTTACCGTTAATAGGCCCGTGTCTAAGAGGTGAAACATTTTGGAGAATAAGTGCATAATTTTTATTGTGATACTGATACTACAGCGGTAGGCTAATTTCCCATCATGAATTTGGAGGAGGCTCGACTCAGTAGTGGGTCATTTATGGGCCGAAACGACGACAACGACTGATAATGGCTGCGACATCAGAAACATTTCAATATATAGGAATGACAGATAGCAGCGTGAACTTAGTATTTAGAACTATATTACTCGATATATTTTGCTGCGTAAACGAACCGACCCGGGACACGACAGCGGCGATCCCTGTGGTCATTGATTTTGGTAATCGAAGTACGAGGGTGAATCAAAAAGTTCTTAGAAGTGCATATATATGAAACCTTTTTGGATCAAGTTCGATATTCAAATTAAAGAGTGTCTATCACACTATATTTATGCAGACTGTCACTTGTTTTTGTCAGTTCGTTCGCATGTAATAAATTTTTTTGTGCAACGAGTTGCTAAAAAGTCAAAATTATGGATAAAAGTGAGTTACGTGCGGTGATAAAATATCTCAGTTTGAAAAAAATGTCTACGAAGGAAATTTTTTTGGACATTCAGCAGACATTAGGGGGTGATGCTGTACCCTATTCTACGGTTGCGTACTGGGTGCCTGAATTTAAAAGAGGTAGATCAAGCTGTAAAGATGACCCGCGTTCTGGGCGGCCTTCAACCTCCGTTACAGAAGAAAATGTCAAAAAGGTTGAGAATCTGGTTTTGGAAGACAGAAGAATGACTATAAAACATATAGCTGAGATCCTAAAGATATCTTTTGGTAGCGTTCAATCCATTTTAATTGATTCACTGGGGTTAAAAAAAGTGTCCGCAAGATGGGTGCCACGAATGTTAACCGACGAAAACAAAAAGCGACGTTTGGAAATTTCCAAGCGTAATCTCGAAATGTTCCAGCGTGATTCGGATAATTTTTGCCGTCGTCTTGTCACCATGGATGAAACGTGGGTCCACCATTTTGATCCTGAAACTAAAAGACAAAGCATGTCTTGGAAACGACCATCCTCTCCATCCATTAAGAAATTTCGAGTTGCTCCTTCCGCTGGCAAAGTTATGGCCTCTGTGTTCTGGGATAGTGAAGGAATCCTTTTTATTGATTACATGCCAAAAGGCCAGACGATAACTGGACCCTATTATGCAAATTTAATCCCGAAAGTGCGTGAAGCGATTAAAGAAAAACGTCGTGGAAAACTGTCGTTGGGCGTGTTGTTCCTTCAAGATAACGCTTCTGCCCATCGATCGGAAGTTGCGCTTAACGCAATCCGCTGTGCTGGCTTCAATCTCCTTGACCACCCACCATATTCTCCGGACTTAGCCCCAAGTGATTTTCACTTATTTCCAAAATTAAAAGAGGAAATTCGTGGAACAAAATTTCACGATAATGACGCGGTTATAGCTGCCGTAGAGGACTTTTTCGAGAGTCAAGAAAATAATTTTTTTTCACAAGGAATAAGGAAGTTAGAAACGCGTTATTCTAAATGCATTGCATTGGAGGGAGATTATGTAGAAAAATAAAATATTATTATTTAAATCTTTGCATTTTTTAATATTGATTCCAAGAATTTTTTGATTCACCCTCGTAGTAAAAATAGCCGATATAATATTTCCATAATCAAATTCAATGGAACAACGTTTAGCTTGACCGTCAACTTTAGTCGTTGAAGTTTTGAAGCCCTGAAGCGGAACAAACACACATACCTACTGAAATACTAATTAAGATTTACATTGCCAATCTAACTAAACGCTGTACTCGTACGTGTGTGGCCACCGTAACACGGATCTGAATATGGAAATGGCCGGCCGGATTCGCAATGGCGGACCGATAAGGATTTTATAGCGAAAACCTACCCCAGCGGGAAAACTGTTTGTGTATGTGCAAAATGTACCGAGATAAGTTAAACTGGTAGCGCTGTATTGTCAGTGGTCATATTTTAAAGATACGAAAGGTTGACCCACTTTGTAATTTTGAAGTCCTACGCTCGAATACACAGATAATAAATGGTGGAACATTTTATTCATTTATGGTAATTATGGACGACGATGCCCCGAGATAAAGCGTTCTCAGAGTTTTCGTTGTCTATGAAAATACATTTTTGAGGGAATTTGTAAGGAAAATAATATTTTGCATAATGACTTACTAAGTAGGCGGAATCAGTCGGTTTTTCGGCACAACAAAATTAATGGTCTGTTGTATAAAATTGATACATATATTCCAAATATAAAAAATTATAAATTTTTCGTTTGGCAGGAATTATTACTTCAATTGTCATTAAACTTTAAATTATATTCGACACCTATACAGTCCCCGCCAATCTTTATGGCCGCTCTGAATGTAGCCGCATTACGTTGCGCAAAACACAAAATCAGGTATCAGCGGGACGTACGCGGGGCGGGGAGGCAGGGCACGCCCGCGCTCGCCGTTTTTCACCCGCAAGCGTCCTCGCCACCCGCGTGTTAGTGTGTATGAGCTACGTTCGTATTTGTTACGAAATGTACGATGCGCAAGTTAATACCCACGGCTACATGCGAAAATGTACCAACACTCAATTATTTAGCACGGGCAAACACGCGTATTGATAGTATACTACTATATATAGCCGTATTATATAATTGGAACATAAATAACGAGAAACTTAAAACAAATTGTTCCTTAAGGTTGTTTAGGATTGAGTACGTAACCAAAATGAAGTCGCTAGTAGGTACATGCTTTATCATCAGTAGTGAAGAACTTGAAGTCCGTCCAGTTACAGAGATCCGTGCTGCTGTGCGCCATCATCAATCACTATAGGAAAATCACAAAGTATTAAATGACGTCACTCACCGTGAACAGTCAGCTCGGAGTCCCGGTTCAGCTCATACAGCCTTAACGCTTCATCAAGCTCCAGTTGCGTCGATATGGTGCAAGGGTCGCCTTCTTCGTCAACCCACTTCATGGTGAAGACCTGAAGAAAGAGAAAAGTTAGCCAAGAGTCCAAGATTTATTACTTTTTGAAATTTAATAGGGGCTGGCATCATTCTAAACTGATGACTGATGGGCTGCACTGTCCGTGTGTTAACGGATTTAGAATTTTTGTCACCACCCCTTTCCAGCCCGACGGTGTCTTAAGAGCCGACAACAGGTAATTACAAGGCCGATACCTAGCTGCTGAAGGAAATCTTGATACGAATCCCTCATCTACCCAGTAAATAATACCATCCCGCGACACGTTTGGGGCGGCATAGGTTCGCGTAAACGCATACCACTGAGACGCCACGACGAGCTGCCCAGTAAGGACGAGGCAAGCGACTGTTAAAGGGGGTCCCGGGAAAATGGGATGCCCCCAGTTAGGGAAGTTTTCGTCAGTGGCGGGGGCTGGAGGTGGGCGTAAAGTCGCCTCCTCTTCCCCGGCCTCCGTCTACGGGGCGGGTCAGCTAGAAAATCCTCCTCTCTGACTCGCTCCGCCACCTCCTTCAGTGAAATATCGTAAGGAGTTGATACGAAACTCTGTGCCAACCCAGTGTGGCACAGGGTTTCGTGTAAGCTAAGTACCCTCCATGTAATTAGAGGAACTCAGCGGTGGATCATCTGGGGGTGGAGTAGTAACTATGACCATCTCTATGACTCATTTATTCTCATTATTCTACAACTCATGTAGAGGCATTCAGCGGTGGATCATCTAGGGGTGGAGTAGTAACTATGACCATATCTACAACTCATCTAGCAGGACATCCACAATAGAGGTCTTATTTTTAAATACAGCATTGGGACATATGGGATGCAATATCCCATTGACCATTTGTAATGTAGAATCAAAATTATTGTATGATAAAGGAAATATGTTGTCAGGTTTCCAAAACTAGTTTGCAAGTTACTGTCACGAAGGAGACAGATTTTATCGTTTGTGCATTGGCAACTATTCACACATTTTTCCCACACTGACTCAAGTGGTTGCCACTGCGAGACATAGCAACCAATGTCCATTCATCTAGTTTAATGCAATGATTTGAGCCAGTCGCCAATTGTGTAATACAAACCTGATCTGGTAGAAAGCGGCATATGGCCACCATCTCCTGCATGAACTCCTCAAAGTTGATATTATGATTGATGTAAGTGATCATGACCTCACCACTATATACCGTTTTGACACGGACATCATTGACATGATTGTCCTGGTTAACAAGTTGGGTTGGCATCATGACAAGGTTGATGTGGTCTGATTGAAATGTGGCACCTGAAAAAAGTTATACTATCTATTAAAAACCATGTAGAATTTTCTTTTATTATGAAACTAACTTTCAGGTATGATTGAGAATAGATACATAAATTTACTTGACTTCTTTCATGTTTTAATTAATAAGACTATTAATATGAACAATAGTAAACTTTTGTAATAGTTTATCTTTAACACATTAGCCAGCCAGTAATAAAATTATAGTTAATAAATCCATAACTTTCAATATTAAATGTAACCATTTTTTTACTGAATGGACTATGTAGCTATGCATCACTAAAATTTGAATACAATAGCTATTCATTGGACCACAATCATGCCACTTAATTATTAAAATGTATATTCAGCAATAAACATTTTAGGCAACAGAAACTAATTATTGTGAAGCAATACAATTGACTGCAGTTGAGACAGCTTGTGAGGTTTCTAGACTTAGTCCTAACCTAGTGTAAACAAGATTACTTTTATATACCTCTTCAATTCTACAGTAAACCTTCAATACAATAACTAATTACAGCCTTTGTGCTCAAACTTCCCGTTTTGGTCCGTATAATAGCCAGATTAAAATAATAACTGAGATAACATTCTCACAACATGAATCATTTGCCTAACAGTAACTAAATTCGTACAACACACCTTATATATGATAAAAGGTCCACTGCAAGGTATTGCACCAATGAAAACTAAGTGCAAAATCACAATCTCATTAATGAAAGTGTTAACAAAACCCAATTAACAGTAATTCAAGTAATATCAACAAAACTTTGACACACACACAACATTACACTTGTAAAATGACAGGCGACAGGAAATAGCCAGTAGCAGAATGCCTTAAAATAATAATACTACCTCTTTCTTGTAAGAAGCTCTAAGGTAAGAGTAAAAGAGAAAGAAATACCGGTCTGTGGTTCTGTACATATCTGGCAACATTCCAATTTAATAGCGTGCGGTGCGTTTACAGAGGCATTCTATTTTTGACTTGTTCAATTAAATCAAAGAAATATCGAACAATTCTGCAATTGGCTTAAAAAAAAATTACTTTCTAAAATACCAAACAACAATCATAAGCATTGTGTAGTATCAAATATTATAAATTATTCAAATTAGTAGTTTTGTATTGTTCTTGACATAGTAATATAATGGATAATAGTTTTATGTTTAAATAGTTTAGTTTTATTAATTATATTTGATAATATTATAACCTAAGCGTTATAACCTTTCTAAGTTATATTATTGTAAGACATAAAAATAGTAATATTAGTATGTAGATTGGCACTGTTTTCGGACGTAAGTTACATTACAACTGTCAAATTACGTCAAGTTATCATTTGGGGCTGGGATTTCTTTTTATTTGCAAACTACAAATACAGAACAATATCGTCTATTTTAATTTTGTCAGGCTAGTTGCCGTGTCGTATTTGATCTGACCTAATCATGGTAAGTTATGTTTTTTATCATGAGTAGCGAAATGTTTTATTTGAATGTTATTTTGTTGTGATGACTAATACTTCATATCAGCGGCATTCCATGGAGTTTTAATATGTCTAGTCGCTTTCACAGACCGACCAACAGATGGATTGTGCTTTGGACCTGATGCGGAGACTGCCTCCGCAACAGATCGAGAAAAACTTAACGGATTTGATAGACTTGGTTCCGAGCATGTGTGATGACCTCCTATCATCTGTGGATCAGCCTTTAAAGATTGCACAAGACCGGAGCACAGGAAAAGACTATCTCTTGTGTGATTATAATCGGGATGGTGACTCGTATAGGTCTCCATGGTCAAATACTTATGACCCTCCATTAGAAGATGGATCAATGCCATCTGAAAGACTGAGGAAATTGGAGATTGACGCCAATCATGCCTTTGATCAATACAGAGAGATGTACTTTGAGGGTGGTGTGAGCTCTGTGTACTTGTGGGATATGGATCATGGGTTTGCAGGTTTGTTTTGTAGACTGTTTCTTTATTGTTGTATGGATGGTTGTAACTTTTAACTAAATACATTCTAGATGTATGATTCCCCTTGAATGATCCCTCACCTTCATATGGTGATTCATATGTGAGAGTAAAAAAAAAGGTTTTATTAGAAGAAGCAACAAGAAAACACATTATTGTTTGTTACAGTCATTTCGAAGTGATTTCTATGCCTAATTTTTATTTGTAGTATGTATAGATTTTATTGCCAGAACCAAGATATTAAATAAAAACTGAAACCACATCAGGACTTGCTTGCTTGTAAGATAATAATTTGTCTCGTCACAAAATCTGGATTTGATTTTTGAACTGATGATTGTGTTCTTTAGTTAGCAACTAGGCTAATACAACTTATTAGAGTTATAAGTTTATAGACAATTTATAATAGATTTGTTAAAATTACTATTTAAATCAAGTTATTTTTGAGTTTGTGACTCTTAACTTACTTTTTAGTTTTGTTCACTCTATACAGAGGCCTTTGTACAAATACACATATTTATTTTTGAAAAAAATATTAACATGTGTTTTTATTACCATTAAGCAAATAAATTGTGAAAGCTAGTCATAGCATAGTCAGTATAATATGTTTTTAATAATTTTCAGGTGTGATACTTATAAAGAAAGCTGGTGATGGGTCCCAAAAGATCAAAGGTTGCTGGGATTCCATTCATGTAGTGGAAGTGATTGAGAAGAGCTCAGGTCGAAATGCTCACTACAAACTCACATCCACTGCCATGCTGTGGCTGCAGACAAACAAAGAGAGCAGTGGTACCATGAATTTAGGAGGCAGTCTTACCCGACAGGTCAGTATAAATGTTAACACTTGTAGTCTACCAGCTTGACTGTCACTGGCCTACATATTATAAAGCCAATATCTAACAAATTTTTATTGTTCAGAAACCTTTCTGGCCTCATGTACAACATTTTGCGGTATCATCACATGATCAAATGCATTGTTTATGATTCTATGAAGGACATACAGACAAACATTCATGTTTATTTATATAGATAAACTTCTCATAAGCATCTTTACCATAGCCTATAAATGACCCACTGCCCAGTCAGGCCTTTTCCAATTAGACAGAGGAACAATGACCTATTGTTCCACTCTAGCAAGATATTTGGCATGAAGGTTCATGTCACATAAGCAGGTTGTAAGCTTTTTTTGTGGGTTTAATATCCTTTAGGCCATTCACACTGGCCTGGGTAAGGGCAGATTGGGGTGTGTGGGTCTCTGGTCTGCCAATAAACATCCTCCCAGTGCACCTTCCTGCGCCGCCTGACTCGTGGGTCGCGAGGCAGGTAGTAGGCTGATCCCGGCTGTCATTGAACTATGTACGGAAGTCGATACACGTAGTCAGAAGCGTAAAATATGACAGCTGGTCTAATCGTACAATTACTGGTTGAGCTACTAGATGGGTCGCGGAAAACCAGACGGCATTCGATACGTGCGAAAACGACCCTAATGAAACAATGAGAAGAAGTCATCATGTCACCTTTAACTTGTGGCCAGATCGTTGCCATATGTCTCAAGTCATAGATTCCGGATGGATTCAGTTGAAGACTGTGGTCCGTGATATTATTTTGACCATATTCATGCCTCGTTGGTCTAGGTGTCCCGCCTTTATATTTGTCTAAACCAGAGGCACTTATTGAAATTAAACACTTTTTAACGGATTTATCGCGTATATATTACATTATTTAATTAGACCACGACTGCTGCAAAGCATTCGAAACGTCGGGAATTAAATAATGTAATATATACGCGATAAATCCGTTAAAAAGTGTTTAATTTCAATGTGTAATAATCGCGAAAACCTAAGAAATCATTATGTTACAGAGGCACTTACTTCGAGGCTGGGTGTCATTTGTGCTCGTGAATGTTATGTTTGTAAACTGCCCCCGTGATACAGGTTATACCTAGAGCCGGGGCATAGTTTAAGCCACTGTCAAATGGAGTCTACGGAGTTTCCCGAATGACAGACGGTACGCGCATACACATAGTGGGTAAACCGGTTCGCAACTCACCATCTCCACGCGACAGGGACTTCCACATACCCCGGTCCCTCTGACTGGTGACCTATAAAAGGTTTTCCGCCAAAAAAAAATGCGCAAAAATAAAAATAATAATAAATGCATAAAAAACCTTCAGCTAAAGAAATATATCTTTGATGGAAATTACTACTACTCAGCCCATAAATGACCCTCTGCTGAGTCGGGTCTCGTCCCATCACATAAGTAGCCTACTGTGCCACGTTTTCCAGACGGGTTTTCATTTCCTTTAGTCGCCTCTTACGACACCCTCGGGATGGAATAGAGTGGTGACAGGGTGATAATATGAATATGTTACATCGATGCGTGTGGCGACGGATTTAGAATACTTAGTGTTACCACCCCAATCCATGCTGAGAGTGTCGTAAGAGGCGACTAAAGGAACGCCCGAGGCAGATCACCTGACTGCCTCGTTGGTCTAGTGGTTAGATGTGCCGCCTTTGGATCAACGGGTCCCGGGTTCGATTCCGGGGTCGGGCAAGTGTCTTTGTCTAAACCAGAGGCACTGGCTCGGAGTCTGGGTGTCATTTCTATCTATAATATGTATTTACAAAAAAGAAATTATATAAGTAGTTTATCATCCATCTCGTTACCATAACACAAGCATTAAGTTGCTTAGCTCGGGACGAGATGGCGTTGTGTGAAATGTCCAAGGATATTTATTTATTTATTACCTAGCCGCAAGAAAAGTAAACTTGACGCAAAACCTGTGCCAAACGGTGGTGACACTATGTATTCTAAATCCGTCACCAGGCGAAACACAGAAAACTGATGGAATCTACAGGTATCTATTTGCCAATTGAACTTCACAGGCAGAGCAAGATTCAGCCGTCAGTGATGTGACCCCACACATCGTCAACATAGGAAGAATGGTTGAGGATATGGAAAACAAAATCAGGAACACACTCAATGACATTTATTTTGGTATGTATTCGATCATCATTTCAGTCCCATATATGGAGAGAAATTAGCCCACGGGATTTGTAACAAGGTTTCTTCACTTACTTTTTTTCGAATCCCTCAGAATATTATAGGACATTTTTTTCTATGGCAATTCAGTGTCGCGTGATAGTCATATGTTGTATGACGTGTTCAAATAACACATTTTGAATATTTTAATGGGAGATACTTTACAGGCTGAGAGAAATGGGTGACGTTTTGTAGTCTACATCCAATATTGATTGAACTGATAATTACTGAATTGATACTACTACTACTGAGCTCATAGCACTGCTGAGTTGGCCTCCTCCAGTCAATGGAGGGTACGGGGCTTGGTATGTCTTGTGATTAGGTTATCGGCCGTATTCCATTTCCTTTTGTCGGCTCCTACGACACCCTCAGGCTGGAATGGGGTGGTGACACGGTTTGATACTATGAATATAATTATAAGCGCTCATACACACGAACGGCATGTCAACGGCACATACAACAGCAGCCGTCGACGCGTCGGCGATTGCCGTGGACGGCAGACGCACCTATGTATGGGTGTGTGTGGTGACGGATTTAGAATACTTAGTGTCACCAACCCAATCCATACTGAGAGTGTCGTAAGAGGGGACTAAAGAAACGCCCAAAATCACCTAGCCGCAAGAAAAGTAAACTTGACACAAACCCTGTGCCAACCGGTCTGGCCAGCATGGCACAGTAGGTGAATTACCTTCCATGTAACTGGAGGTGACAGCAGTGGGTCATCTATGGGCTTAGTAGACGTATTACACAGGTGCTAATCTATCTGGCACGATGATGTCTTAGGTTTTCACGATCTTTACACATTGCAGGAAATGATCTCTTCACGGTTATGATCATTTTATATTATTCCCAACGTTTCAGACAGTTCTCTATCTGGCACAGTTAATACTATAGCATGTTTCGTTGTACAGGCAAAACTAAAGACATAGTGAATGGTCTCCGGTCCACGGTGCCCGCGGAGGTGGTGCGGCGCAAGGCGGCTTTGCAACACGACTTGGCGCTGGCGCTGCAACGCCGTCACGTGGCACGAGACGACTGAGTACGGCGTCATACGCCCTTTATAGGTAAAATTTAATGCATTTTTTTTCGTTACATACATAAGTATATTTTATACTAGCGGCCCGTCCCGGTTCGCGCGGGTGCGAAAAGTTTTTCCTTATATCTTCAGCTACCAATCAGTGAAAGTCCATCAAAATCGGTCCAGTCGTTCTAGAGATTAGCCGGAAAAGACAGACATAAAAAAATATGTTATTTTGGTCCATGTACTGTGTATACTTACGCATTTAGTAAAAAGTGGTTATTTTATTATTACTTTAATTAATTATAATAATATTAATTAATTAATTATTATTATTCAAACTCAAACTCAAACTGAACTTTATTTACGTAGGTTTTATCACAAAACTCTTATAAATCGTCATATTTACAGTTACCATTATCATCATCATCTTACGATCCCTGTCCCACGCTAGGTGGTAGTCTCCATACACACCTATCAGTCGTCATATCTACAGTCACACCTTTCATACACAATTTCTCATGTTTACAATCCATCCATCCATCTCTCTTGATCTTCCACAACCCTTACGTCCATCCACATACATGCTGAAACTAGCACCGGTTTGGAATGCTGCTCTACAGAGAAGAGCCGGCAAGAAACATTTATTTGTATACTTATATAAAATAATGTTTTGTTTCAGATGAGGTGGAAATATTGGGTGATTTGTGTTAAACATGTAAAGGGAAGATAGCGAAACGTGAAAGCTTATGAATGAGACAAACATTAAATTTTTCCCAATAGTGACTTAACACTAGCATAATCAATGCAGCCAGACTGCTTAGAACTTATCTGTGCTCTTATATTCTGGGTGTTAGTGTATTTTACAATATTATCTTGTAGTAAATATTGGCTTATGATACAATTAATAAGTGGCATTTGGAAGGCTGGGCCTATACTATCAAAAATAAAATTAAGGAATTAAAAGACTTCCTTATTTATGAAAAAATAATGTAATTTGGTTAAAATTATGACGAAATATATAAAGGTCTTGACAAATTCCTCATTTTTCACTGGGTAGACGATACTGTGTATTTATTTGATTTTCAATAAAATATTTTGTTAATCGATATGTAAAGCCATATTCTGTAACATATTACTTTTTGATAGTCCATCTGTTATTAAAAAATCATGTTAAAGTATTATGTCTTTAATAAGATTGATTCTGCGTTCTGCGTACTGAGTGAATTAAAGCATTAATAAATATTTATATTTCCGTTTAAATTTAAACGACTTCTTCACGCTTGGAACAATTCCTAGAAAATGGGTATTACTTAATATTACCCAATTTCTGTTTTTTTTCTGATACCAACACTTACTCACCCAATCCTTGTCCATCTCATTTAAAGATGCATTTTTATTGCTTAGTTTTTTTATTGTAGTTTATAAAAATTGAATTTTAACATAAGATATTACAATAAGAGATATAGTTTAGTATGTATACAATTAATTAATTGAAAACTATTTAACATTAATAAATAAAACCAACAAATTGTTAATGTTGCAATTTATTTCACATAGTTAACAGTAATGTTAATTGGCCTCTCTAAATAATAAAGATTATATTTATCCGAAATACACTTTTTGTGTTTTTATTGTTTTGTCCTTCCATGTTAGAGCCCCCGTGAATGCTCGGGTTGGCCACGTATGTGTCGCTATGTTTTTCGTTGGCCGCCTAATGCGCGCATCTACATACATTGGATGGATTAACTTGATAATGGCAAGGCAATAATTGCGAACGCCACAGAAGAAAAATAATTATAATAACAAGCTTGGAACCGTCCAGAAATAATTTCATGCAATGTGCAAAGATCGTGAATACCTAAGACATTATTAATTTTTGTAACTTTAATCCTTGCTGATGCCGCATTCATACTTATCATAGCATACATAGGTGAACGCTCTTTTTTTCAACTTCTTTAGTTTCTAAACAACTTCGTTCAATGATCGAGTGACGAAGCTCGGTCTTCTTATAATCCAGTGATCCAACTCGTCCATCCCTAAATTTGTAATGTCAATAATTTTGTCAATGTCATTGTCAATGGAACAGCTGTGTGTGCATTTTTATTTGTTTAATTCAAACCTCTAAATTTCATATCATTTTTGTAATGAAAAGATCATATTTGTTACCTATTTTCCTTTCCCCTGCATTGACCTGTACAACGTGACACTGGCGGAGTTATGTTGTAACATGGCAAGCCATTGTTTTAAGCAGTGAAGTGAAGTTTATTGAAATCATTCTCGCCCATATCTTTTTAAAATGCACTTTAATCCGTCGTAATAAATATTTCCAACTAAAGATATGGACCAAGTTATAATAGATGCTGACAATGACTCTGTAAGTTATTCAATAATTAGTTATTAATCATCAATCATAAGTTAACTTTTAATCAAGAAAATAAATCACACTTGCAGGTCGAGACAGTGGTTATTGGTGATGAACATTCTGAAGATGAGAGAGGAGATGGTGGACCCTGCCATATCATAGATCTTGACAATGAGCATGAAAGCTCATTAGTTGATAAAATTACCAGAAATACAACACCTATGCATTCTGAAAAATCCTTTGCAAATATGCTCCACAATAATACTCTCATGTCTTCAATAGTAAACAAATGCCTGGCCTCTTTTCAATCTGAGGGCATGTCTAGAATTGTATTAAGAAATTTAAAACCAGCATTTGAGAATGCTACCGATGAATTCAAAGAATCTATGGAATTTAGAGTTGTTCTACAATCAACTTTAAAACTGTTGGGCTTAGATCCAGGACATAAATTTTCGCATATTAAATTGTTGTGTGATACACTAAAATTGCGGCAAAAGAAGAAGAAAGTACCATTTGTAACACTGCCCAGAGAAGAAACAGCAAATAGTGTTAGCAAAAGAAGTTTTGTTGATTTAAGTTTGACTAGTCCTAAGAGGAGACGGAGAAAAAAACAAATAACAACTGAAACCTGTTTAAGTAAGCTGTCTTACTTATTTACTTCTCAGCCTGTAAAATTTGGGTACTTTGTATAAGTTTTCCTTTTCTGTCATGTAATTTCCTTTAGTTGGCTCTTTCAAAACCTTTGGGATGGAATGGGGTGGTGACATTAAATATTATAAACCATCACCACACAAAAGTAGTAATGTAAGTAAAAGTGGGTATTGTACTCACCATCCTAATTTTTTATATTGCAGTTGATAATACGGACAATGAAGTTGTTAATAGCAATAAGAGTGATGTAATTATTTTAGAAAGTGAGTCTGAAGATGATGATTTAATATTTGTTAATGATAAATCCAATAAACAAAGTATGGAACAGGTGCTTACTGATAGTAACTCTAATAAAGAAAATGAGAGACTGAATGTAGAAACCATTGATGAAATTGGAATAGAAAGTGATGTTGAACTTATTGATGTAATGTCTCCCCCACAATTAGTTAATTGTAATGTAGTAATAGGCAATCAAACAGTTGTCAAGGAACAGAATAACTTATTGGTTCCCGTAACAGTTATTGAAATTGATGGTCTAAGGGAAACGGACAAACCTAACCCAGTATCTAATGGAATAAAAGATTCAAAAAGTGAGTTACACGAAAACTCATTGGACCATAGGTTACAGAAGCTTGAGGAAGACATTAAGTACTGTCAATCAATGATTGAAATGTGGGAAGAGAAAGAAGTTAATAATTACTCAAGTAAATGTTCACCATATATTATGGTTGATAAGTAAGTATGTACTGTTATAGGTGGTTTCTTGATGGTTTCAATTGTGTTATTTTATTTAAATCCCAATGTGTCTGACACTATCCCAACAATCTGAACCGTCAAGAAGCCATTTCCTGCAATGTGCAAACATCGTGAAAATGTAAGACATCATTATACTGTTAAAGATGTTAAAATTTCATTCTTATGTGGTCTTCATAAGATACGGCTTGCATGCTTTTAAGGTCTGTGGGGCTATAACTGCTCATAGTTGCCCATGCCGGGAGGGCCCATAAGGAGAGGCCAGAGAAGATCGGCGCACAGTGTGGTGTGGATTTTAGCCCTGGGGACTCTTATGTCCTCAGAGTTGCCTTGGGAACCTTAAGCTACAACACGCGAAGCAAGCGGGAGCAAAAGGGGCAAGAAGGATTGCCGGATGTGAAGGTGCCTGACATTGCCTCTCTGAGGGTTTGGCGTTCAGACATCCCCATGAAGGTTGGCCAAGGATCACCATGGTAGCTCCGCATGTTTCTTGTAGTATGCAACCAGTGGCCCTGATTCGGTCAGTCGAGGGCCGCCATTGGTTTTAGTGGGCAGGTCGATAATGAGCGCATGAGGCTATCCAACGAAAAAAGGTTTCTAGGTCCCTGTCGCCAGCAGAGTTTGCCAGTTACTATAACGATTCTTCCCCCAGTCGTACAGAGTGAAATACTTACAAAAATAAAAAAAGGCGGTTTTTTGGAGGCAGTAATTGACTAAACGTCAAGAAAACGGTGCGTTTTCTTAGCCGCCTGGGTGTGGGTAGCCGAGCTCATTTTAAAATAATAAAAAACACTAATTACTTAATAGGAATGACTAAAAGTTGATATATATTTTTTATTTTTTTTTAGATGGAAATGCAAAGCTGTAACTCTGTACAAAGAAATTTGCAAATTAACTGGACGGGAGTTAATCAAGAAAAGGACTGTGCGGTTGACAGTATGTTGTTTTTCTATCTAGCCCAAAGTACGATAGTGGGCCAATAATTTGAGCAATGCGCAAACGTCGATTTCGGCGGATGACATCCGTGAACATTCCTCCACTAATTTGAAAAATCTTAAAATGGAATCTAATTTTATATTACTGCTTATATTTTTCCAGTGAGTCACATGGAAGATTTTCTTAATATTACCTACTGTTAATTGATATTGTTGTGATTTGACCAGGTACATGTTTAGTAAGCCCTTTGTGACTATTATTCTTTTTTGTCTGTTTTATATCCAAATTAGATGATTTAGAAAAGAACATCTAAGTACTTACAAAGCTTCTTGCTGGCTCTTCTCTATAGAGTATCAATCCGAACCGGTGATGTATGACCAGTCGAAACACCTCATATGAACCAATTTGGTAGAATATTTTTTCATTTTGATTCTCTATAGAAAATACATTGCATTAATCAGTGGTCGGCAATACGCGGTTCATCTTATGGCAGCCGGCAGCGTGTTACTGGCCGTGTTTTAGCAATTCAATATTACCTATATGGATAGATAACTAGATAAATACATTATTACCATAATATGATGATTCAAGTGTGAGTGTGGTGACGAATCACTACATATTATAAAACAAAGTCGTTGTCATCTGTAGTAGGTATACGAGACCTTTTCGGAGTCCCACATAATCGTCGACCCCACTTTCGAGGGATGGCGGCCTTTCCCAACGAAACAAAAAATAAAAAAAGGGTTTCGTATCAAGTATTCTTTCTCTCGCGGCTAGGTGTACGACCTTATCATTTTGTTTTGTCGGATCTTACAATACACTCAGGGTGGAATGGTGTAGCAACATCACTATCACTACATATTAAAAAACAAAGTCGCATTCTGCTGTCCGTCCCTATGTATGCATAAATCTTTGAAACTACGCTACGGATTTTGAAGCGTTTTTTTTAATAGATAGAGTAATTCAAGAGGAAGGTTTATAGGTATAATATAATTGCACCCGTGCGAAGCCGGGGCGGGTCGCTAGTTATGTATAAAACTGTAGGTATTATTGATGGCAGAAGTGATGATTATGATAACAATTGTGACTTCAGGTACAAGACGGCCATCCGGCGGGTCCGGTCCGCAGACTAGAAAGTCTCCTAAACAGCAATCTGGATACTTCTGGCGCCCCTATGTTTCCTGACTTTTGCGACGTGGTGAACTGCGTCAAGCAAGCTAACTTGGAGGACGGATTGTGCTGGACTTCGATGCAAGTCATGAGGGAAGGTGCGTCACAATTATCATTTTACTAAGTAGTAATTGTTGGCCAATTCAATAAAGAGCATACTATGTGTATCGCGAAGCCTTTTCGTCAACTTAAAATTTACCTTCATAAATGACCCTGGGTGCCTATATCTCTAGCTCAACCCCCGAATCAAAGTGGGGGCAGTTTACCGAAATACGGATGGAAATAAAAAAAACTGGCTATAAGGTAAACGAACTATTTATATCTACGAAGATTTTATGACTTGGACATTAAAGTCAATCGCCGTTAGGTAGACGTCGACATAACGATAAGATTGTGCTAACAATAGTAGAAATTTGTCCGTGTGGTGACGGATTTAATATACATAGTGTCACCACCCCATCCAGAGGGTGTCGTAAGACAGACAGACAAAAGGAAATGACAAGGTTGATAACCTAGCTACAAGAGAAGGAAAACTTGATACGAAACCCTGTGGCAACTCGTCTGACAAGCGGGGCACAGTAGGCTTATTACAACCCCAACGGGAGGCGGCCCGACACTAGCTTGCGCATGTATTTTAGCGGCCTCACAGATAATATCGAAAAGGGCGATACTGAGGTTAACCCTGGGCACAGAGTAATACAGAGCAAAACCTTCTAAAGAGTGAGCAAAATTGTTACCTATTCTTATAGGGTTGGCACCCCCCCCCCCTCGGCCTACCCCGTGGCCGACGGGGATAGTCCTTAAAGCATTTTAAACCGGGCGAACAAAAAAAAAGGAGGATTAAATTAAATACACAAAAGTTTGTTTACATCCATTTGTCATTTAATAATTTGAGAAATACTTTTAGTCATAAACTAATAACATCATTGCAAAAAGTCATCATTGTTCTTTGGAATAATTAAAAAAAAGATGTTTTTATTTTTTCGAATGCTGTACATGCACATAGTACAATAAACCATATTTACACTCTTTCAAATTTATTCAAATTTCAATTTTAAACAAACACGCACGGCGCGATAGGCAGTGAGCGGTGAGGTAGCCCTTTGTTAAAGCACTGGCCGAACCAGTATAAACCAGTTTCGTTCCGTACGTGACGAGCCGCCAGTGCCCCGCACACACGCGCACCGTGCTTGTAGTAGTGTACCTACCGTGGCGCTGTTCTTAGAAGGTTTCGCTCTGTACCTATTACTCTCTACTCCTGTGCCCTGGGCTTGGCATCTCGGCTCATAAATTATCTCCTTATTACTCCTCTCTCGACTCTTAATTACTCCAAGTTCAGGAAAGTTTGCCTACCGTTTGGTTGACACAGTTTTTTTTAAAGCAACGCACCCCTGCTCTTTATATAAACTGTAGATATCTATCACAGAGACAGTTTCTTATTATTTTTCTTCTAGTTCGGGCCTCCTCCAACTACAATGGAGGTATTCATAGAGAGTTTACAAACACGAAGTTCACAAACAGAATTTATATTAGTTTTCCTTCTCTTGAGGCTAGTTTTTTTTTTACCTTACAGCTCGCTCACTATTCACGCAGTGCGGTGAAGCGCTGCGTAAGCGTCGATGGAAACGCGAGTGGCGCTATCTTCTGGGGTACGCGAAGCACGGAGTGCCAGAAAGCGACGATCCCGCTGACAAAGACCCAGCGCTCATGGCAAAGTTGAAGGAGAATAAGCAGCGGGCGATAGAAAAAGAACAAGAGATCTTGGAGAGGTACCTATCTACTTGTTGCTTGAACGGCTACTTCCGCGTGGGCTTTAAACCTGTGCTTCGCATATAGCGTATGACTTATATACTTGGAGAAAATGCTTTCAGTGAAAGTGGAAATATTGGAAATCGGTCTTGGAGTCTGCTCGTTACAAGCAACCATACTAATGGTGACTGATATAAAATTCATAGTGCTGCCACCCCATCCCGAGTCGTAGGAATCAACAAAAGTAAAACTTCATGAAACTCCTTTCTTTACAACCTAGCCGCAGAAGGAAAACTTCATGAAACTCCTTTCTTTACGTCGTATATCCGGTATGGATACCCGGCCGTTGGGGACTGGCCAGTGTATGTGCCCACTAAAACCGACAGCGATCCCAAACCAGCGCCACGGGATTCACTCCCATTGCGGGAACATGCTCCGTGACTCATACGAAACCCAGCCAACCTGTCTGGCCGGCGTGTACAGTAAACTAATTACCGTCCATGTAATTGGAGGAGGTTCGACTCGGCATTTATTGTCTGAATAGTAGTAGTAGTACAGAAAGTCAATAATCTATAAAGCAGTCAGCAGTCGACTGCAGCCGTCGTCTGCGGCGCTCGCCGACGCGTCGACGGCTGCAGTTGTCTGTGCCGTTGGTGTGTATGAGCGCTAAAACTCGAGAACGGCTGGACCGAAATATTCGTGGAAGTCCAGGGAAGGTTTAAAATATTTTTTAATACACTTATTTTTATACCAGTTAAGGTTTGCACATGTTTAAATAAAGTTGCAACATTCTGGAATTATCATTCAGGTTTTTTATTGATTGATTCTGAAGCGGTACGAAGTTTGCCGGGTCAGCATAAATGAAAATTAATCTGAAACAATGTTTTCATTTGCAGATTCTGTCAAATAGAAAATTTGCCTTCTACGGCCAGCCCACTAATTAGAACGAGAGGCGAGGGGCAGCAAGCTTTCGGCACTTCCTGTGGTCGATCAGCATCGCCCTCAGCTAATGGTTATTGTAAACAGTCAACACCGATTTCTTTACAAAACGGTTCCGAGTTAGCACCGATTAAAATTGAAGTCGATAATATACCATGTAATGAAGTACCGACTAATATTGAAGACTATGATGTACCAAATAATTTAGTTCCGACTTCAATTAAATCGACGCCTCCATGTAGTAAAGTATTAACTAATATTGAAATTGATAAGACGCCTCAAAACATTGAAGTACCGAGTGATACTGAGGTCGATCTAGTACCTTGTAGTGTAATTCTGACTAGAATTCAAGTCAATCCAACGCCACGCAGTGAAGTGACTACTAATGTTGAAATGGGTGAAACGCAATGTAATGAAGTACTGGCAAACATTGAAGTCGATACTGCACCATGTCTTCAAGCATCTCTTAAAGTTGAAATTGATTCTACCACCAATACTCAAGTATCAACTGGCATTGATCCTACTTCAAGAATTCAGACTATGTTAGAATCGTTGGGGCCTAATTTTGAGACTACCGTTTTCGATATTGAGAATCCTTATTTAGTAATCGAAATATCAGATAGTTCTTCATCAGATTCCGAATGAAATGCAAATAAATCGGTTTTGAAATGCTGGCGATACTGCAACTAATATCTAAATCATGTTCGAAGTAAGCGCCATCGGACGGTCGCAATTGAAGACATTTTTATACCATTACGGTGGAGCTAATTAAATTTTATTTAATCAAGGTGGCTCATTACAGCTCTTGAAAAGTCGAACATTAAAAAAGCGTCGGAATCCAGATCTACAGAGAAGAGCGGGCAAGAAACTCTGTGTAGTTGCTTTTTGAGGTACCAGACTGGGATAAAACGTGTTAGCAAACTCGCGCAATCTCCACCCATAAATAATCCACTGTTGAGTCGGGCCTCCTCTCATCACAGGGATGGTAATTAGCCTACTCTACTACGCTGGCCAGACGGATTGGCACAGGCTTGCGTATCAAGTTTTCATTCTTTTGCGGCTAGGTTTTCAGCCTTGTCATTTCCTTTTGTTAGCTCTTACGGGATGGAATGGGGTGGTGACACTGTGTATTCTAAATCCGTCACCACACGGAATTCATCAGCAACATCTTGTCCATATTAGTAACCTTTAACGCCCTTGCCAAGGACCCTCAGCAACTACACTTGTTCAAAAGCATGACGCATGAGACAGGCATCGCCCTCAACCCTATTGCAGGGAATAGAACGATGCCAACATTGTGCACTTAAGTTTACGGTTCGCCTCTAACGTATTGACAACTCTGCAACAAAAGGAACGCTTGACGCTGGCAACCGAGGGAAAGTGGTTCCTTCAGCTACCTAACACGCTTCCCTCAATAGCGCGGGAACACACCAAGGATCACCAGTTATCTGTAAGGCGGAGGTTCGTCAGTTGGGACTCTCCATTGAGCCTCTGGTGGTAGTCTGCTTTGCACTTATTTTTGCCGCTGTTCCTTTTAGTTCACGGCCAAATATTCCCTACATGACCTTTCCTTTTTTTTAAATATTGACTTTTATAAACATACATCATGGCATGGAAATTCGACCAATAATCTTTTCATCTATATGTAGTTTTATTCTCAAATTCATCAATAAACAAATATATAGGCATGTTTAAATGCGTGTTTTTTATTGATTTAATGAATCGTTTAGCTTAAGTTTTAAATAAAAATATTAGCATTTTGCACAGCTTTTCTATATAAACTTTATGTGTGGTGATTTGCATACTCCTCCGTCCGCGTATTTTCCGTAAAAGGGGTGTAATGTTTTGTTTCACGTACTCGGCGAATTTTCACACCTACAATAGAAAAGCCTAACTTGAACGACTTCATTCAGGGAAAATTAAGCAGTTTTTAAGCTTTTTATACAAATATGACATTATGAACCTACTATTAATTGTTGGTATTTTAATAATAAATCATGAAAAGGAATATTTTAACGTCTTGGAACGTTTTAATAATTAAAAACTAGACAAAGATTTACGCATGCATATTACCCAATTCCCCTTGCAAGTGGGGCACCATATCATTACTTTTTTAAATAGGTATGTAATAAGGATATAGTGTACTAGAAATTTTAATCGACAATAAAATGGTTTTGCAATTGTTAATTAACTGTTATCAAATATGTGTAAATAAAATTGTTAATAAACTGTTGTTATTATCAAAAATGTGTTGTCAATTCAGTCTCAAAACAAAAAGGGGTTCAAACAAAATCGAATTCTATCTACAAGGACACGAATCACAAGACACGGTTACTTTTGTACAGATTTAATTCGACAGACTGTTTATATATTATGTAGGTACTTACTGCTGCTTTACACATATCATTGGCCATTTTGTAATTCGGTAGGTACCCGTTTAATAAAATACAAACACTTGGAATCGCATCAAGATTTGAATGAGTGTAACGTTAAATTAGAAACCATATTCATTCTTACGTACCTATATACAAAGCAACATTAATGTCACATAGTTATTCCTTCCCGACCTACGCCCCCGATATAAAAAATAATTTGAGAGTATCCCATTTACTGGATTTTTTCGCTATTGGCCTAGCTTTCCAAGATGGCGGTTCCATAACTGCATGAATCTATGCATTGATATGCTCTAGTGATAGTTAACACGGAATGCTCATTACAGAAGAGACTAATATGCAGAATCTAGCTTTACTCTGAAATGTGCCCGTCCACGGTGGGCACCGCGAGAACATTATATCACGCCGTTTTGTGAAGGCAAACTTCGACAAAACGGCGCTAGATTCCTTACAACACGTAGCATCCTATGGGCGTGTTGGTATTTGTATAAAATTCGTTCACGTCATGTAATATGTTCAACTTTTGTTCTTCATACACAGAAACTTTCCAGTTGTGCTTTAACATAGTCCCTAAAGATAATCAGCATCAGCTGCTTATCACAAGTTTCAATGTCGTCAGAGTGAAATGTTCGGAGTTTACGCAACACTAGTCAAACAATAGTCGAACCTTCCTACCATACAACCTTTATGCCACGTGTGCAGGAGAATTCAATTCCTAATAATAACTAATGAGTGCACCGAACAATTATACTAAATAATTACGATACTTACTAGTTCGAAAAACATTTCGGGTATCCAGATACCCGGGAGTAATCTAATTCAAGGTTTATTCAGGTCAACTTAAGAGTTACAGAAAGAAAATTATTTTACTAAAGTATTTTATTATACACCTCCCGATGTATTTACATATACCTTAGGTTTTTTTAAAAATAAAAACCTGATTACAAGCTGCTAATTATAAAACTTTTACCAACAATAACGATTATGCAATTTCGACAAAAAGAAATGTACAGAAACAAACAACTGCCGTAAGCAGCCTATTTAAACAACCTGCGATGTAGGATTTCTTGAGTGCATAAAAAAATATCTCTCCTATACGGCCTTACCTTACAGTCTTACATTAATTTTTCGTATATCATATCGTCTTTGACAATCTGATGTTGGAAATCACTGATGAGTCCACACACTAATGGTCTCCTGCCTCCCCCTTTCGTAGCAACACTTGCAGAGCGACAACGCTCCACGATGGAACTCCGACAATCGTGAGCCACTCGATAACGCGCACTTCATTGACCAAAGCAAAAAGATAGCAAGGAAAGGCCGAGATGCGTACAATTTACACAATAAAAAAATCTATTCCACCTACAAAATGCATCGTCAGTCTTGCCCGAGGATATTTTTCAGGAGACACTTCCGAGTCAGTCTTCGTCGATTTAGCACGTCAGGGTCGGGTTTGGAATGAGCGCCGGTCTGCCTCGGGCTCTTGGCAACCGTCCCGCGAAGGGCATCCGGCCGAGCGCCCGCGTGACGTCACCCGTCGCCGATAAGGACTAATCAATCACACACCACATTCAAGAATTTCTCTTTATTACTATTTTTTTGTGTATTTTTTATGTTTTTTTCCTCGTATGTATTTAATTTAGCATTAAAATATGGTAAACTTCAAGTTTGCGCCCATCTAGTCGTCGAAGATGAAACATTTAGATCTACCAGGGGATTTGCGGCTCCGAGCGACGCGAAGCTGTTCGCATCGAAAGCAGAATGAGAACAAACAAAACAAAAACAAACGAGAAGTTGGATGCGCCGCGCCGCAGTGGCCGGCCACGCAGTCTGACCCGCGACCAGTGCCATTGCTATATAAATAAATAATGCACCTCGATGATGCCAATTCATTACACCATCAGAAACAATAATCGCACTCGCGGGCCAATCAATGCTGGTCGGCCAGCGATTCCCTGCGCCGAAAGTTCCTTTACCGTCGGCGGCCATTGGTGATGCATCGGAATGGAGGCGACATTTCTCAAATCTCACAACATTTTATCATAAGAGAAAGGTACCGCGAAAGATACCCTTTAAGTTGAATAATAAAAACTACCAGTAGTAGACACATTACGTCGAACCTCAATATGCACGCTTCGGGCCGCGACATCCCTGCCAAGAACTTTCAGTGCAAGGGCTAGAGACTTACTACCACACTTAACTTTATCTCTAGATTCGTTTCCATAAACAATATGACCTAATAATTTCCCACGAGCGTTGATTATTGTTATTCGCCACTGGTAAGAGTGCGGCGGGCAGTACGGCGCGTCGTCCCACAATATTTTATGTTAAATTATAGATAGTATTATGTTTTACATTTATGTAAGAGTTGTTGATTGTAAAAAAATTATATGTTATATCCCTATAAATGCTGAGTTGGTTTATTTGTCGAGAGCTGTGTTTGCCTTGACTGCGATCACACACTCCTCACCGCAAGACTTCAGCACGGTGCACTGGAACAAAGAGAAAATGGTTTGTCAGTCACATTCATATCATCGAGAAATAACAATATTTTCTCCCAACGCAGAGGGTATTTTATTATAATATTACGTAATAATGTTATTAGATGTATGTATGTATTAGCATGTAATACCACAGTAATAATAAAAAAACTTTTGTTGAAAAAAATAACTTATGAGAATAATGAAATAAGAAAAAGGAATAAGGAGACAGACAAATCAACGTTAATTTTAATTCGATGCCAATGCAAAAAGATTTCTTTATCGGTTCGAACCATAACTACAGAGTCGGGATTCTGAGGCGGTTTTTTTTAGGAAAATAGTGAACTACAAAAACATTTAATCAGCCCGTGGTTAAATGTAATGGATTACAACTTTAACTATCTAAACACATGAAAATAATTCGAAGGATTAGGCTACATTATATCTGCGAATTTAACGCTAAAAATGACTTTATCAGTATAAATGTCAGTTATCGTTCTGATAAACCCGTGTTGTTGTCAGCCGTAGCGCCATACGCGCAATGGTAAATAATAAGGTAAATAAGATATTATCGAAGTACTTCGTATGACAAAAGAATGTTTGACCTTTAGTGATGTCTGCGACCTTTCTTTGCAATAAGATTATTCTTGTCGCGCGTATACATAAAATATGCTGCAGAAAGCAAATAGTAAACCTACTAATATTTTAAAGTTCACAAACGCGAAGTTTGTATGTATGGATGGATGGATGTTTGTTACTCTTTCACGTAAAGCTACTAAATGATATTTAATTAAACCTTACAATAATATAGCTTATATTGAAAGAATAACACATTTTGATTTTGCTACATTTTATAAAGATTTTTGTGAGTTGTCCAAAATATTACAATAAGTGTCAAGTAGAAAACGAAACAGAAATTCCATCGGCACGCGGGTAAAACCGCGGGGCGCAGCTAGTATTATAATAATATAGACTTTCAAAAGTTAAATCGATAATCCCCATTTCGTTCTTGTCGTTTTACCGCCTTAATCCAGGTCAATATAATTACACTGTAAAACTGTAACAGCATTTAATTAACTACTGCCAGTCTCAAAACTAGAGAATAATTTGTAGTTGTTACATGGTCTCTCCAAAGTCTCACGAAACCTAATTAACGCGTTAGAACTGCAATATGATTTGTACTCAAAACCCGTGTTCCATATGACCAGCGATAATGACTAGCCCAGGTAAGGGGTAGAGGTTAATTTACGAGTGGATTTAGCACCAACACACCACATGATGTGTCAGAGACTCTATACTCGAAGACTAATAATAAACTGCAAAGATTTTGACTAGGAAAACTGGGTGTTTTCTAAACACCTATTCCACAGTTTCGTATTTACGTAAATTTAGGTTTTTATGAACATGATTTTATTCTAATAAATATATTTATAATGAAATACCTTATAAAATTTAACTTATTTAAAATAATTAATAGAATAAAAATAAGATAATATGGTTCGATAATTATTATTTGACCCTTTCTTTCTTGAAAACAAGTCATTTGCACACAATCGCATAGACGGATGTAGCATACATACATGAAATACCGGTTCGTACTTAAAAATAGAAAAACATTTTAAACATAGAACTACTGCCTGTCTTGATTAGCGCAACATTGTCCCAACTTAAAGCTATAGGGATTTTATGACACCTTGTATGTCAGTAGTACCATCGACCTTGTCACCGTAAACCGTGTGGTTATGGATTTGGAATACATAGTGTCACCACCCCATTCCATCCTGAGGGTGCCGTATGAATCGGCAAAACGAAAACCGAAAACCTAGTAAGAGAAGGAAAGCTTGAATCGCAACCTCGTGCCAAACTATCAGGCCAGCATGGGTATGGAGGGCAATTAGCCTACTGTAGGCTAATTGCCCTCCATACAGTTGGAGGCGGCGCGACTCGGCAGTGGGTCGTCTATGTAGGTGATGATGACTAAGCAGTTGGCATTGAAGGCGGACTCACCAACAGTTCTTTGCCGCTATCAAAGTCGGCGCGCAGCTGGGTGCCGAGGTCGCCGTCCGGGATCTTGAGGTCCTCGCGCAGGTCGCCGTTGTCAGCCATCAGGGTCAGGTAGCCGTCGTCGGATATGTCGGTCAGCTGGTAGTCTTCGCGCTTCACGTGGGGCACGTCCATATTGTGGGTGGATGGACAGATATCCTCGTATCTGGCGACAGAAGTTGATACAATGAGTTGTTTTGCCATATAAATATCCCTATTAACAAATTAGAGGTTGATCGTAGAGGGGTGAACATTTAGGGATGCCTGTATTTTTGTATGCTGTATCATAGAAAAAAATATGCTTACAAAATAAAATATTTACATTCAGGGGGATGAAAAATAGATACTGTCCGATTCGCATAGCTAACCGCAACACAACATTTCACGAAAATCGGTCGAGCCATTTCATCATCATCAGCCCACATTAGTCCACTGCTGGACATAGGCCTCCCCTAAAGAGCGCCATAGCGCCCTGTCTTCAGCTTGACGCATCCAGTGCTGCCCGCAACCTTTCGCAGATCGTCGCTCCATCTAGCAGAGGGCCGTCCCACACTACGCTTGCCGATTCGCGGTCTCCACTCAAGAACTCGTCTACCCATTTCGGAGGAGTTTGACACGAGAATTTTATATAATAGAAGATTATAGCTTGCATGTACCAGTACTTATGTGTCCGGATTTAGAATACAACGTGTCAGCACCACATTCCATCCCGCGGGTAACGAAAAATAGCAAGTCTGAAAATCTAGGCACGAGAGAAGAAATACTTGATACGAAACCCTGTGCTAACCAGCCTGGCACAATAGGCAAATCTTCCTCCATGTAATTGGAGCAGGCCCAGCAAGTGGGTCTTCTTAGAGCTGTGATGATGATGTACGAGTTGGAAGCAACTGTTTTGTGCTACTATTTTTTGTAGTAGCTTTTATATAATCGTTGTTTTCCAACCCAACTACAAGACAAAAAGTGGCTGAAAAGTTGGGGTTTAATAAAACCACACGCTCAAACCCATCAAAACATAATTTACCGCCATGTACATGCATCGTGAACTCCTAAGACATCATTAATATCTCAAAGTTATAAATGTTGGCGGCTTCTGATGTAAATTGACGGCTAATAGGAAATCAATAGGTAAACGACAAAAATAATAACACGGGGCAAACGGACAGGGGTGAACAAAGAAAGCTAAAAATAGACATTGAGACGAAACAGAATATTATATTCGAGGACATGGAAATTTGACGCGTATTCGACATTGATACCATAAATCTTGCTGAGGTTTACATAGCAATTGACGAAAACGAATAGATAATAATTTTCGTGCCTTTGATTGTGGATTTTGACAGTTTTCCCGGGAGATATACTACACGCTTTTTTAATTCATTCATTTGTTTTTTTAATTTTGCAGGGCTTCAACCTTCTCAGTTCTCATACAACAGATGACTATGCGCTGCTGCCTAGGTCTAACAGTATGCTATTTTTCCTCTATATGCCCCGAGTAAGCCTGTTTCAGCAAAATCCGTGTGATGACGGGGTTAGAATACATAGTGTCACTAACCCATTCCATCCTGAGGGATTGTAAGAACCGATAAAAGTGAATGACAAGCCTGAAACCCCTTGTATGTCAGTAGTACCATCGACCCTGTCACCATAGTCCGTGTAACATACAAGGTGTCATAAAATCCCTATAACTTTAAGTGGGGACAATGTTGAGCTAATCAAGACAGGCAGTAGTTCTATGTTTAAAATGTTTTTCCATTTTTAAGTACGAACCGGTATTTCATGTTTCTTGGTTTTTCCGAGCCTATTCCTCACGTATGTTTCGTCACGTGACCAAAATTTGCAAAAAACAAAAAGTTTCATTGTTGTGTGCGAACTTCACGATACTTTGTGGACAACATGTTTGCCGGTTACTACACGGGGATTTTTTTATTAATACATTTATTTTAATGTATGTTAGTACGTTAATGGCATGTGAGCCTGTACGGTGATCCCAAGGCACAGTGGTGCGTATGAGACGCATAGTCGGATCTGGTGGTTGCTGTCCGAGTACCCGCAGCACGGACACGGTATGGGACCGTGCTCGCGACTCTATGGGCTCGGTTCCTACCTATCGTTAGAGTACATTGTTTATTTATGGTGTCCTAAAAACGACATAGAATTGACGTATTATTAAAAAAATCCGAAGCTGTCAGTTCAGTAGTGACAAAATAACGGGCTGATAGAATTGTCGTATTATTAAAAGAAATCCGGCCATAATATCGGACAACTAATATTTAACTAGATGACGCGTAATATTAAGATATTATGGTCTTCTAATTACAATTGGACGCGTTCGGTCTGAAAAATGATTCAGTTGCACACAATCAAAAGCATATGAGACTACTACATACTGTTAAGTTGGGCCTCCTCCAGGTACCATAATATGAGACTAATTGTTTAAAATTCGTGTTATAAAATGTGACATTTAATATGTATCTCAATAAGTTAGGGGGCTGTCCATTAATCACACGCGGTTTGAAGGGGGGGGGGGGGGTAGTAAAATATCACGTGTAATAAATACACGTGTATTAACCGAAACCTCACCAGGTATCACCAAGGGGGAGAGAAGGGTTAATAATGTTTAAAAAACATCACGTGATTTATGGACAGCCCCTAGACATAAGACATTCAGAGAAAAGAGTAAAGTACAAGTCGCGTTCTTTACACCAACTCTTTATCGGAACTGTTGACAGCGTTAAACGAGTCACGTGACGTGACATTGTGTGACATGACACGTGTGTACGTGACATTTTGACTTTAGAACAGTGAAATTGCAAAGCAAGCACTTTACGACACAGCTAGAAACAGCATTATCACCTAGGTCTTCACATTTGTTTATTGAATGCACCTAAGTAAATTTTTCATATTATAACTTCAGAAAATATTGCATGAACATTCTCTCTAGATTCTTAGATCTTCTCTTAGTAATGACGTCTTAGGTTTTGGAGACTATTACAATTTAAATTAAACACTTTTTAGAAAGAAAGAAATGTCGCGATTTAAATAATACACGCGATAAATCCGTTAGTGTCTACGCCAGCATTAAATTGATTTTTGTTAAATATTCATCCCAGATCAAGTAAAAAAAAATCAAGAATAATTATACAAATACCAGCTCCTTCAATCTGGTACTAAAAACCTAAGATCCCATGCAAAGTACAGGTTATAGAAAGAGAGAGATTCACGACTTACTTTTTGCCGTTGAATATATCGATTCCAACCATGTGGACCTTGGCGTGTCCGTGCTTGCCAGTTTTGGAGGTGGACATCTCGACGATCTTGCAGGGGCGTCCCTTGAGCATCACGAAACCGTTTTTGCGCAGGGCGGAGCATTGCATGGGGAAGGTGGCCGAGGCACCGGAGTCCCCGGTCTCGAAATGTGTGTCCTCAATGTCTGCCATTGTGTTGTGCCGACTTTTAGCTACGGTCAGGAGTGATCTGGTGAAAAGACAAATATATGTAAAAATATGCTTTGTTACTATTCGCAAAGCTTGGGCACAGCCAGACCAACTTTGCAATCTTTTTTTAAGATTGCAATTGTCTTGCAAATCTTGCAAGTCTTGTGAAGAGAAATAAAACCTCATGTTTATAATACCACCAGTTCAGATTGGGTTGGATCATAAATTGACCGGTACATAAACCAACCTATACATAGCAAAAGACACAATAACCACAAACAAAAATGAAATTTACATTTAAAAAATTGCAAAACATGTTTGGAACATAAATATTGAAAGTGACTGAATATGACCGTCAATAAGCTATAGACTAGCTATATTGGTACTAGCGACCCACCCCAAATTTGCACAGGTGCAATGATGAACATCACATAGGCACAGACAGATACAGCGACTTTGTTTTATAATATGTAGTGATATTTAATATCATCATCATTGCAGTACACTGCCAAACCCTGAAAGAGCTGACCTAGAAGTCAGACCTGATGTTTATAACATTAGAGAAATGAAGTTTCTTAAAATAATTAACAGACAAACCCATTTTGTATCCAATACCATAACAAAATAACTTACAACATTCTGTTAAAAGTAACAAATACTATACCAGTTAACAAACAGCTGAGTGCACATTCTAGTGTTCGTCTAAATGTCCAACAACAGCTATTCAGTTATAATCACTCTAACCAAAAGAACCTTGGCCATCAACACAGCATGATTCAGTAGAATGACGATAAAATTTAGCAAACAGGTCACTGACCTACAAGTCATTGACCCCAATTTTGTGACTATTTGAAAGTGAATCATGTTCTTTGGACAACTTTTTAATTTAAATTTGCAACTATTGCCAATATGCAATTGTCATTCAATGTGGTAAAAATGCTACAGAATAATACTCAGGCCATAAATGACCCACTGCTGAGTCTGGCTTCCTCCAGTTAGATGAAGGGTAATTAGCCTACTGTGCCATGCTCACTAAACGGGTTGGAACAGGGTAAAAAAGAAATTTAAAAAAAATGGTAACAGTGGTATTATCAATATTTCATTAATGTGTTTGCTGATGTGTCGAATACATTTTACATTGACAAATCAATTTACATATACATAATGTGAATAATTGTAAAGGACATTTTGTATTTTGGTCACTTTGTTTTGTATGAATAGATCAAAATTATAATGTAAAAAAATAAATATGTTTTATTCAAATAAATTCTTGTGAATGCTTTCAAATAACAATTCTGAAAACACAAAATTATTAATTTATAATAATATGTAAAGCTTCAGCGAAAATACCACAAAAAAGTGAAAAAAAATTTATTAAACTTCAATTTGTAGTTTCAAACCAAAAATTTTCATCCTTCAGCACTAATTCCGTCCATGAGAAATTCTTACCAACTGGCAGAAAACGAAAATGTGTGAAGTGATTGCAAGTTCAATTTGTAGACAACTCTAGGGCAAACACTTTGGAAAAGACACAAGATGCATAACCATCGAAACAGCATTGATGATAAAATACTTTTCATGAATGCGACCACAATTAAACATTATATTTTGTGGCATAGTTAGCAACTACACAAACTTAATGGTTTTACAAAATAAACTGCAGCTTCTTTATTTGAGGGAAAATATTATAAACTGGCATTGCAAGTAACAGCATGTTGCCAATAAATATAGCTCAAATAACTAGTTTTTATGATAGGCATATTTTGACCCATGAACATAGGTTAGATGTGGTAAACACAAATACATATTATGAAAACATCACAAATAAGCATGAAGAAATATACCAGGTTAATTGACTGGATAGTGATAGTATCAAACCTCAAAGAGGTGTATTAGTTTAATGCTAGAAGTTGGCTAGAATATCAAGAAAATAAATGAGTCATGCTTAGGGTTGCTTATTAAAATTTAAAGTCATCACAAGGGGTCATATATTCATATTAAAATTGATAAAAAACATGGATTTAAAGAAAGTTAACTTTCGGTAAATGTGATCAGAATATTTGAAATTAGTCTAACCCCACCTACCGCGACACTAGAGAAACCTTTGTGGGAGTATACTTGAACTTAGCGTATGGACACAAAATAAATCTAAACTGTACTAATAAATCAAATAATATTATTTTGATGAATTAAAGCAAGCCTGACACGAGGCGATGATGACGACACGAACATCATTGTGGAGTCCGAACATGTGGTTCACAAAAGAGACATCTTGACAGTGTATTTTAGACGAATGACACTAAAATATTCTTTCACAAAACATTTTTCCATCTACACACTAAAATAAACACGTTAAAACGTAACAGGATACAAACATAGTCTTCAAATCAGACTTCCGAGATAACGAAAAAAATTGCTAGCGATTTGACAAACGTGCCGCCGGCACCGCGGCACATATTATTTTCATAATTTACACGAATTCCACACCGCGGAAACGCCGTAATTAAACAAAATTATATTCACCATATAAAATACTTACGAAAACAATTACGTTAACTATTTAGAAAGGATTCACGATAAAACTAAGATATTTATCGACACTCACATGTGACCGACGGGTTCTTCAACCGAAAGGTCAATTTGCGCCTGCGTAGCACCTATAATACTCACTTCCTGTCGCGGGGTTCACAAAATGGCTGAAACGCCGCCACACTTTGGCGGTAAACACGAATAAGCACCCATCATATGTCATTTATTTACAATTTTAACACCTAAAACCAACATTGATACCTGTTAATAAAGTAAAATTATATTTTAGAAACCTTCAAATTCAAGTGTATTGGAGATAAACGCAAAAATCAAAATTAAAAGTCTTGAACTGGTCACTGCTTTATCCACCACATTATACGTTTCACACGCGTGCTCACTAGGTGGCACGACAGTTAGAACAAACGCACAGAGTAAAAATGTGTTTTATTGACTTTTGGTCACCTAAAATTTAATCTGTTGAATGGTTGTACTTTTTTTAAAGTAATGGTCATTGTTAACTGCAATTTATTTTTCTCACTATTTGTTCTTTTACTTTTACTTTACGATCATTTAAAAAAATATTAATTTTAAATAAAATTTTATAAATATATTGGGTAGGAAACTGGGTAGTTAAAATTACAATTAACTCAATAGATGGCGTTAGTAAGGTGCTCGTGGTAAAAGGGGCTCATTAAAGTTAGCCCCCTAAACATTTTTTTTTTACTATTTGCGACTTTTTTAACTATTAAGTCATTTGTTAATCGTTTGTTATTATTTGTTAGCTGTTAATAAATGTTTGTTCTCCTTTTTTTTTAAATAATTAAAAATATACCTTCAAGTTAGCCCTCCACTTGTAATTTATAATATTTTTCCGTCAATAATGACTCATAAATATTTATTTTCGATTGTTCGTACATAAAATACGTTTTTTCTCTTTCGAAATTACTCAGTTTTTGGTTTCGAATATTCTTTGCAAAATTCTTTGCTGTTGCCCCGTTGCAGTTTTCTACTAGTTATGAGTAGATAAAAGACAATCTATCTAGTTCCGTCCTAACAGTCTGAATTATAGTGACACCGAAGTGCATAGATATTATTTTTATAAAAGCGGTAGGTAAACGACCACGCGGCCTGCTGCTGTGTTGACGGCTTTTTAAACATAAACAGGAAAGCATGACTGTGGCAGCAAAAGGTTTCCCCTGTTAGAACTCTGCGACTTTACTCACTTGCAGGTATACCACACCATTTAAGCATGGTGCTTTAAACCTGCAAACCGGTTTTCTGGCCATTTGATATTTACTACTGAACAGTAGTTAATGTCAATGATATACAGTAGACTACAAGCAGACCCAGCCACACCATAGGAGTAGAGAGTAGCCGAACGTTGCTGTGGTGGATAGGCTATTAAATTACGTTAATTAATAAATTAAATGTTCGTACTTTTACAGCGCCATCTATTGAATACTTAATCAATCCAGTCAACAGATATCGTCATCTGTTATAATCGTTTGGAGCTTAAAATTAACTTAAAATTAATTATGACTGTCAAATAGTAGACAATTTGCAATAAAATAGTATTGCAACTATAAATTGAGATGTAAGCTATCGTATCTTTCAAGTTGGAACAAACTGTACACGGTGTGCAAATTTGATTCAAATCAGATAAGTAGGTTAAGAGTGCATCGCTGACAAACAACGAGACGCGTAATTTGGTCTCACAACAATACCTGACTGCCTTGTTGGTCTAGGGGTTGGATGCGCCGCCTTTGAATCACAGGGACCTGGGCTCGATTCCAGGGCCGGGCAAGTGTCTTCGTGTAAACCAGAGGCACTTGCTCTGGACACAAATGACACCCAGACATCATACCAAACAAAATTGATAGGCCTCTCACATAGATCGCATTAAAATATTAGAATTTCCTGGAAATTATTGCTTAGGCTGTTATCGATCCCAGCAATAATAAGTTGTTAAGTATAAATGGCTCAATGCATATTTCTTACTCTTGTCCGTGTGGTGACGGATTTAGAATACTAAATGTCACCAACCCACAGCATCCTGAGGGCGTCATATGAGGCGACTAAAGGAACTCAAGATGCACACCACCTAGCCACAAGAGAAGGAAAACTTGATGTAAACCCTTTACCAACCAGTCTTGCCAGCGTGGTACAGTAGGCTAATTTCCCTCCATTTTGGAGGAGGCCCGACTCAGTAGTGGATCATGTACCTATGGGCTGAAATGATGATATTTTTTACTCAATCCAGCCAGCCGTAACTACTGAAGATATTTCTGTAAACTTTCGCTCCTCCGGACTGTAGGCTCCGGATTGGACACTCCGCGACTCTCGCTAGACTACAGACCCTTCAAATTGATAATTCTATCAGCAATACCCGGAATGCCGCCTGCTAGTCTTCCAGGTAGTCGTTACACATAGTCGTAGTGGAGTACGAAGGGCCTTAGCCCCCTTACGCACTAGTGGTTAACCACGGAGGTGGCTAACCGCTTTTCCAGTTTGATATGCAACCGCTTATTGTACGCACTAGCTGTTGAAATTTTGTGGCGGTTTAGTGCGTACAATCATAAGCGGTTACATATTATACTATAAAACTGCTATAGAGACTATGTTTGTAGAATACAGATAAGTAGGTAGGTAAGTTTTAACGTGTTTAGATCGTTGTGTAGGTGGAAAAATGTTTTGTGAAAGAATATTTTAGTGTCATTCGTCTAAAATACACGGTCAAGACAAGATGTTTCTTTTGTGAACCACATGCCTAAACCAAAGAGCATTTATGAAGGGAATAATTAAAGTTGACGAAGCGAAACAATTAGTTATGTAAGGATCGTAGCAAGTGGAAAGAAGTGGTGTCTATCTACCCCTACGGGAAAGAGGCGTTATTATTTACATATGTTTGGACTCTATGAAAAATGTTTACCTATATTTCAAACAAGGTAATGCAAATATGTATGTAGGTACTTTTATTTGTCGATAACCTGTATTGTATCAGAAAAAACCATGTAGCCCATAGAAGTGCCTAATTGTGAACTTACAATAATGTCATCATGATGAGGACATTGAAAATGATGCGGCAAAACACATAATCTTCTCATAACAAACCACATCAATTGTTGCGTAATTGTTTAGATCTTTTGTTACCACAACCCTCCAACGCCGGGCCTTGTAATTGTAATTCCCAATTCGGTCTCACTCAACACGGAGTTATGCTACTGCAGTTTTTTAAATACCCTAGTTAGTCTTTCTAAGCTTTATAATACCCTAATACGCACGATTCTATTTGAAACCATGTTGCAATAACATTCTATGTAGTATTCTTAAAACCCCTTTTAGTTATTTAAGGTCATGTGGTTATCTACATGATATCTTGATGCCTTGCATAAGATATCTACAAAGAAGTTTGTAGAAATCAAGATATCTACAAATTTCTGCAACTAGTTATTATGCGCAGTGGCGGGTAAAACAAATGTAGAGTTTAAAAATGAATTAACCCTGGCTACGAAGCATTATCGAATTCTGTTTACAATCACGTAATTCACGAACACGATTGTCACCCAGACTCTATCTGCCTATAGATTACACAAAGACATTTGCTCGACATCGGGATCGAACACAGTACTCGTGATCCAAAGGCGGCACTTCCAGACCCTAAACCACTACTCGACCCTAAAACTGATACGAAGATCTAATCAAATTCATTGTAAAGTTTACTTGGGCGGATTGGGGATGTTTGAGTTGGGAACAAATTGCGACCCCTCAACGCCCCCCGTGATTTATTGAAGAAAGCTTTTAAACCCTTGCGATGTCTATTGTTATTTTGTCTCACTATTATTCTGTAGATCATTACTTTTGCGTTAGATTTGCTCTATTAATTCGAGCATTTTTGCCGTATTAATAACCCTCTTTGTTTTATTATATGGCTGATGAAATCAATGATAAGTATTATCACATCATTCAAAAGCCTAGAATAGTGTTTGTTTTTTTTATGTGTCCAGTCTCAACCGTCGCGCCATTTTCGTAAACCCATTTGTTTGAATGATACCTAATGTGCTACTGAGTAGTGCTGTGTAACTAGCGTTTTATACTATGTTCTGTGTCCCTACTTTAGGCGCAAAGGGATGATCATCCAGCCAGACGAGGTGTTATTTCTGGCCAGGGGTCGCAGCGCCTATCCCGCCGATATTTGTAGTCGGGGATTTCTTAACTGTGCGAATTGCTCTTGAAACTTCGCTATCGCGGTGTAGGACTTTTTGGTAATTCTAGGCGGCTATAGTATTTCTTGATGCAATTAGTTCAGATTTTTCGGGTAAATTGTGTAAAGTATGAAGCATGCGGTCGCTACATTACTAAAACTGAAGATATATTGATAGATTGCCTAGTTGGTCTAGGGGTTGTGCCGCCTTATGATCACGGGTCCCTGGTTCGATTCCGACGTTGGGTGACTTTGTGTAAACCAGAGGCACTTGCTCTGTTTCTGGGTGTCATTTTGTTCGTAAATTTCTTGTTTGTCTGCCTATGTGATAAAGATCGTAACTAGAGGAGGGGTGTCGTTAATAAAAAAAAATACATTAGGGAAGCAATTATTTCTCGCGAAACTAAGTACCTAAATGATTTTAGAGCTAGATTATATTTGGCCAAAACGTCGGGAAATAAAGGTATCGCATCTTATCGTAGGTTCGTGTGGTGGGGCGTGAGCCCATTCGCAACTGCCACCACTGTGCCGCCGTGGAAGACACCGCCGACCACACGCTCAGGACTCCCTGAGCCCATGCCGGGCGAGTGCCCGGACGAGGAATTGGAGGAGACTTGTAACTACCCTATGTAATAGTGGCAATAACGCAGGACGCATGAGAAAAGAAAGAGCATGCGCCGCTTTAGAATCCTTTGCGGTGAGCGTCTTAACCAAGAAGGAAGACGCCGAAGGGTTAAGGGAAGGGGCACCTGACGCTCACCCGCTGCGCCGAGTCCGCGTTGGACGCAGACGACTGGCGCAGCAAAGGAATCTGCCGCCCTAACGGCAGCCTCCAGACGGGGGCATAGGGAACACCCCTGCCCAAAGGAGAAGATAGGAGTTCCCGCGATGAACGGTTTTCATACCGAAGCCCTCTTGAGCCAAACAAACTGCGGCATGTTTCCACACATGGTGACGCATGAGACGGGGATACGGGCAGGGACACCCTATCCCCCATAACCAGTCTCCGAGAAGTAAAAACGCTTCAAGCGTTATAGGAAACATCATCAAAGGGTAGAGCCAAGCTCCCCTTCTCAGTCGCTGGCAAAACGAGAAAGTGTATGTAGATACCCGTAAGGCAGTCGACAAGAAGAGAATCAACAGTGGTTAGGTTTTAGTGGGTATACCGGTCGCAACTCACCAACTCCACGCGACCGGGGACTCCCACATACCCCAGCCCCGTCCCACCGGCTGGGGACAATTAAAAGGTATCCTCCGCTTAAAAAAAAAGGCTCGTGTGGGGACGGATTTAGAATACACAATGTCACCAACCCACACTATCCCGAGGGTGTCGTAAGAGGCGACTAAAGCGGCAGATCATCTAGCCATATGAGAAGAAAACCTTGATGCAAACCTTGTGCCAACCCGTCTTGCCCGGGTGGCACAGTAGGCTAATTTCCCTTTAAGATTTTGGAGGAGGCCCGACTCAGTAGTGGGTCAGGTACGTGATGAAACGACGACTTTATCATAATATACACTATTTCGCGACTTTTGTAGCTCTTTTGCGGTCCTTAGCGGGGAGCTGGGGCGCAACGAGCAGCCTTCCGAACCGGTGGTAGTAGTGTTGCCCAAATTCAGTCTTGGTCTTGCAGTCTTGGTCTTGTTCTTGCGTTTTTGCAAGACCAAGACCAAGAACAAGACCGCGTATTTTTAGCAAGACCAAGACCAAGACTGACCGTGCAAGACTTGAGCAAGAACAAGACATAGCCTGCAAGACTCTTGGGTCTTGCAGCTAGGACTTAGCGCTATTTCACTGAGTAGTTAGGTGTAACAGTTCGGTGTATAGGTAGGTACGCTTAGGAATTCTATGAGACGCAAAAAACTGTATCAAAGAATATGAAAAACTGGACCTATGCGCATTACGACTAATACAATAAACATAGCAAATAAAAAAATATCTATTAAAATCAAACTGAGTGCATGCATAGTTATGTTTTAACCATCGGCACTTTGATAATGCGGCATCAAAGGTTTTGTACTTACTTCTCAAAGAAATTTGCCGCTTTTCGGAAGTACATGGTTATGATACACGCGCCGGCGGCTTCTTTTGAAATCTAAAACAATCGTTGCCGCCACGCCAAATCATAACATTTGACACTATTTGATTGCCGCCATAGGGCGTAGGTATACTCATGCAAAATAATTTCCTAGTAGAGAGACCTACAGGTGTTCCAAAGAATAAATAAGTTTCAGAGTGCTTACAATGAAAATGAATACATTATACTGATCACGCAAGTAGTATTATGATTAGGATAAAATGGTAAGGATAGGTAGTAGATGTCATATTAATTCATTCTAGTAAGTATATATTATAATATTGATTACTTATATGGAATGAAATGAAAAGAAATTTAACTGATTTAATTCTGATTTAATGTTTATATATGTCAACGGAAAACAACAAGAACCGGAAATTTATAAATTTCCTAGGAAATTTATAAACGGCCGTAGGATTCTAAACGAGAGATAAATTGTATTATTTTACGCCCACATTTTCGGAAATTTATAAACTTACTGAACTCACGCGTAAAATAATAAGTAACAATAACCAAACGCCATGGGCGCTCTGATTGGTTGAATAAGTCACGTGTTCCTTCTCTTTCCTCTCCGCCGCCATTGTTCGATATTGTCTACCTGTGGTAACCTAGACCTGATACAGCTGCATCATCAGGAATCTATAGGATACCCAACTCCTTACCAAATTACAGTAAATGTATCGTGTTTGGACTCATTGTAACACCATCATTGAAACAGGTATAAAAAAAGTTAGGTACCTGACATTTATGGCTGAGTAGACTCTCAATGTAGTGAACATTGAGAGTGTACTCAGCCATAATGCAGCCCGATATCAGGGTTTTTTTAAGTTAAATACTTATTTTATTGTGTTTAATTTGTTACAGGTTTTTAAGCATTTTTTATTACTTAACGTCTGTTTGGCAATTCGCCTGAGGCCAACGGATTTTTTTGAAATTAAACTTTATAATGTTTGTTTTTTTTTTTTAGCAGAAGGCCGGGGTTATTGTTTTTTTTAATAAACCTCTTTAACTTCGCATCACACGATTTCTTTTGTTTTATTTTGATAGAGTGAAGTAGGGGTCATTAGCATTGTACAAGTTAAGTACAAGATCTAACGCCCGTAGGTTATTAAATGAAAATACCAGGTAATATTGGCTACTGAGCGAAGACTAATTTATTAATTAAAAACAATTCACCACACAAAACTGAAAGAACAAAACCATATCGCGATCTAATTTAATTACAGCGCCATCTATCGAGCGACGCGACAACTTAAACATTCCGCCCACCAAAGACACTGTCTTTTATGTACCGCCCACCATAATATTCGGTACACCTTGAATACAAAACAATATTTAAAAATATTCTTTCTGTTGTTATTTTCCTCGAATTTACACAAAACTAAACATTTATATTCATAGAACATGCATAAAATTAACCTACAGCTAACTAGTCGGATACAGGTAACACACATAACTTCGAAGTTGGACGCTTAATTTCCGACCCTTTACAACGCAAAGTCGCAACCCTGACAATGCCATCCGTACCTGGGTGAACTGCTATTACTTTGCCGTAGAGCCACCTGGCAGGAGGCAAATTGTCATCCCTGACTAACACCACGTCTCCGAGTTTAAGCTCTACTGCTTTAGTATTCCACTTGTATCGGTGGAAGAACTGCGTCAAATATTCTCGGGACCACTTACGCCAAAACCCTTGAACCATCTTCTGAAGCAATTGCCACCTGCGTAAGGTCCCTACATTTTGGGTTTCGTAGTTGTAGTCAGGAGCTAAGATCAATTGTTCTCCAACCAAGAAATGACCCGCTGTCAATGGATCGAGATCGTCGGGATCACCGCTCTGACACAAGGGTCTAGAATTGAGACACGACTCTATTTGGGCTAAAAGTGTGGCCATTTCCTCGTAAGTCAGAGTTGTTTCCCCTATAACGCGCCTTAAGTGATGCTTGACACTCTTAACTCCTGCTTCCCATAATCCACCGAAATTTGGTGCGTGCGGGGGAATGAATTTCCATTCCGTGCCGTTAGTAGCAAGTGTACTAGCGATATCCTGCGACATGGAACCTCTTTCTGACGAAAATAAGGATTTTAATTCCTTAGAAGCCCCTACAAAATTGGTTCCATTGTCGCTCCACATGGTAATACACCGGCCACGTCGGGCAATAAATCGCCTAAAAGCAGCCAAAAAACCATCTGTAGTGAGGTCGGAAACCGCTTCAATGTGTACGGCTCGAGTAGCCATACATATAAACAAGCATATGTATCCCTTGTAAGATTTAGTGCCACGACCCTTGGACATCCTCAGATTAATTGGTCCTGTGTAATCGACACCTGTATGTAAAAACGCCTTATTAGGCGTGACACGGCAATGTGGTAACTGACCCATCAGTTGATTACTAGGCAAGTGAGCATAGCGTATACACCGAACACAGTTACGTAGGTGAGACTTGATTAAACCTTTGGCTCTCACAATCCAATATCTAGCACGTATCGCATTTAGTGTTAACTGAATTCCACCATGTAGAGTTTTCTCATGAGCGTCAGCCACTATTAATTTTGCCAAATGCGAGTCGTGCGGAATAATAAAAGGATTCTTTCTTTCCGAGTGCAGATTGGAATTTTGCAGACGCCCACTAACTCTCAACATACCCTCTTTGTCTATAAATGGGCTTAGTGAAGCCAAACTATTGGTTTTATTTAGTTGACCGTTTTTCTGCAGCATGCGAAATTCTTCACTAAACCACTGTAATTGACATTGCCGAATACACGTGTGCAAGGATTCACGAATCTCAGAAGCTGTAAGGTAGGACTCTACAACTCTATTTTTCTTTGGCTTAAGCAAATTTAAGAAACGCCTACAAAATGCAACAACTCTGGTCAACCTACTCAGCGATGAAAATCTTGTTTCGATATCGTGGACTGTATGTTCTTTGGCCACAGCTGCTGCATGAACTTTAATTGCTTTCGCTTCTAAACTTGTCTCCAAATTGCTATTTGTCGTATACATTATATCAACGTTATTCAACCATAGAGGACCTTGCTTCCAGAGACTATTTTCCAATAAGGCTGCGGGACGTACACCTCGAGATGCACAATCTGCCGGATTGTCCATGGATTGAACGTGGTTCCATCGATCGAAAGGTATCATATTGAGTATTTCCGTAGTGCGATTAGCAATAAAAGTTTTCCATTTACTAGGATGAGCATTTAACCACGACAAAACCACCATTGAATCCGTCCATGCGTAGAGGTTCGACTTTGGTACGTTCAGCACTGCTGCTACTTCAGTCAGTAATTTTGCACCCAGTAAAGCCCCACACAATTCCAGACGTGGAATAGAAACTTGCTTCACGGGCGCAACCTTCGTTTTTGCTGTTACAAGCGTCGAATGAGCTTGGCCTCTAACGTCGACAACACGCATATAGACAGCAGAAGCGTAAGCTACATTCGAAGCATCACAGAAGACGTGCAACTCTACATTTAAGTCGTCTTGACTTTGATGCAACCAACGTGGAATACGGAAATCGACAAGACTCGAAAGCTCCGTTCGATACGAATCCCATTCATTTTTCAGCTCCGCTGTTAGTTCTTCATCCCAACCGAGGTCAGCGAGCCATAGCCGTTGAATGAAGACCTTTGCGGTAATTATACATGGTGCAATCCAGCCTAATGGATCATATAAACGAGATATTTCGGATATTACCTTTCTTTTTGTTTCAGGTGCCGCATGTTCCAGTTTCACCGAGTAGCGGAATTCATCAGTACTTCGATCCCAGGTAAGTCCCAGAATTTTTGTTGTTCCATCACATTTAATATCTATATCTTTGCTATCATGCTCCTGTAAATATTCTAATACATTTCTCTTGTTACACGTCCATTTTTGTAGTTGGAAACCTCCCTTTTCTAATATGACAGTTATCTCATTATACAACTGAACTGCTTCCCTTGTAGAGTCGCAACTTACCATGAGGTCGTCCATATAGAAATCCCTAAGGATCCTCTCGGCAGCCACCGGGAACTCTCTACCTTCATCATGTGCCACTTGTTGCAATACTTTAACTGCCAGGTAAGGTGCACATGCAATTCCAAAAGTAACTCTTGTTAATTTGTACTCTTGAATATGTTCGTCACAGCCGTCATTTCTCCACACTATTCTTTGGTAGTCCTGATCCTCTTCAGCCAACTTGACTTGACGGTACATTTTTACAATGTCCGCCCCTAAACATATAGAATACTGCCTCCACCTTATCACAATATGCCGTAAGTCGCTCTGTAGAGTTGGCCCTACCATCAAGGCGTCATTTAGAGAAAACCCATTGGACCCCTTGCATGATGCATCAAATACCACTCTTGTTTTTGTAGTGGTCTTATCTTCCCGCACTACAGCATGATGAGGTAAATAAACAGCATCTGGCTTTTCTCTATCATGTTTCTCCACTATTTTCTCCATATGTCCTAGGCGTAAGTACTCATTCAACACTTCACTGTATTGCCCTTTCAGATGTTCATCTTTGTTTAACTTACGTTCAAGGTATGAGAGCCGTTTTAATGCAATTTTCTTTGAACCTCCGTATTTACAGGGTGGATCGTCACAGCAAAAAGGAAGCCTGACAATATACCGGCCTGTTTCATCTCTACGAGTCGTTCTTGCGAAGAAGTCTTCGCAAGCCTGTTCTTCCGGTGTAAATATTTTAGCCATGTTTGTTGGCTCCGCTTCGAGCTCCCAAAATCTCTTCAGTGAGTTGTCATCCATAACACATGCATGCATACTAACAAAATTATGACAGCTCATCGAGGACGGCTGCAGTTGCCCGGAAACAATCCAACCTAAATAAGTCTCTTGCGCTATCGCTGTACCTTGTATATTTTTCAATAACCCTTTCTTTATGATAATACCGTATATATCGGCCCCCAATAATAAGTCTAATTTATTAGGCTTATAAAACTTTGAATCAGCCAGCCTTATATGTTTAAGGTCTGACCATTCACCCACATCCAGTTCCCTTCCCGGTAGCACAGTTGTCAATGACGGTAGAACGTGCGCACTCACCTGGACGACAAAAGTGGGATCATGAACGGACTGAATATTCACTGAAACCATGTATTTTGATGTTATTCCGCCATTATCTCCACCTATGCCTGTAATAATACTGGTTACACATTTTTTCTTCAGTCTCAGGTATTGCACTGCGGCCTCCGTAATAAACGATGCTTGCGAGCCTTGATCCACCAGTGCCCTATATATTCCTGTAGACTGCCCATCTTCACTTACTGCTTTGACTAAAGCAGTTGCCAAAATTACCTGATCACCAATGCCAGCCATATGATGACTAGCTACATTTTGAATAACCTCCAGTTGGTCGTTAGATTGTTTTTCAAACGATTCTTCCTTTAATTCCGAATTCGCTTGGTGTAGTAGCGAGTGATGCTTTCGCCCACACAACCGACATTTGGTAGGCACCCGACAAAATCTGACACAATGACTTCCACCTAAACAATTGAAACATAAACCTAAGCTTTGAACCTTTTTACGACGTTCACCTATGGTATCATTAGAAAATATTTTACAATTTGTAATTCTATGCTCCTCTTTACATATCGGACAAGAAAGGCTAGGAAGTTTACCAGATGTAACGGCATGCATCACCTTAGGTTGTGGGATAGTGTGCGGCTTAAATTTACTTTTAACTGGTTCAAGTACCTCTAAAGCGCGAAATCTAGACTCGAGGAATTTCTTGAAATCAAAGAAACTAGGTAAATGATCCGCAGTTTGACAAACCTGTAATTCCCATTGCTTGCGCGTTTCTGCATCCAACTTCGAACTGACGATGTAAATAATTATTATGTCCCATGACGTAACATCAATATTAAGATTAGACAATTCATGTAAACAATCTGCTGTGGTATCTATTAAGTCTTTAATGGCTTGAGCAGATTCGGAAACCATATGACGCTGATTAAATAAACGTTTGAGAATACAATTAGACATGAATTTTTTGTTATTATACCGCTCATTTAATAATTGCCAGCATACATTGTAATTTTTGGAAGTTACGGGTACATGTTTCACGAGCTGGTCAGCCTCCCCTATTAATTGTGATTTTAGGTAGTATAATTTTTGTACATCATCTAATTTACCGTTATTGTGTACTAACGAAGTAAACATGTCCCGAAAGGATGACCATTCGGTGTAATTCCCGCTAAACCTAGGAAGCTGAATTTTTGGTAATTTAAGAGCACTTTCACTATTAGGACTAACACACGCGATCGATTCCACTGTTGGTCTCTTTTGAAGTAAATCTTGCAATTCTACTTTAAAATCCAAATAAAAATCCGTAACTTCTTGAAACATATCCTCCTTCATGTATGCGCTTGACTCCAAATCTTCTTGTTCCCAATTAGTAACAAGAGCCAAGTGTTTCTCGGTAAATGTTTCATAGGTTTTTTCTAACATGTCCAATCTGGCTTGTATGTAATTATCATTTCTTCGATCCTTTGAAGACTTCCTATAGTTCACTCGTACTTTTTCAATTTGAGCTTTCAAATTACCCAACAATCTCAAATCTGCTTCCATTTTGTTTACTGATACCTTTATAGGTGAATGGTTAAGTTCAAAACAACTGAGTGACAATTTCAAGTTTCCAAAATTTTCTAAGTCAAGTGAGCGTAAAAATTACAAGTCTCAAAAGTTTGCGAATTTTCTAAGTGTTTGGTAGGTATTCCTGGCCAAAATCGGGCATAGGTTCCCCGTCTCTACCAAATTTCGCAAACTATTCTAAGTGTTAACTGAGAACTTGAGACTTAGCCAATTCTTCTATGTTATTCGTGCATTACTTTAATTTTTATAAGTCTCTGAATTACGTGTATTAACATAGATGGTACTCACAGTTAATCCTCGGTACACTCACTTGACGTCACTCAGGTCTTCTTGTAAGTTGTAGGTCTCGATGCTTGAGCTCGTTCACAGAAGCTCGCCACGCCGCACCGCACTTCCACGTCACGTCAAAAATTTCACTCGACTCCGGCGCTGAAGGACCTTGTACAAGTTAAGTACAAGATCTAACGCCCGTAGGTTATTAAATGAAAATACCAGGTAATATTGGCTACTGAGCGAAGACTAATTTATTAATTAAAAACAATTCACCACACAAAACTGAAAGAACAAAACCATATCGCGATCTAATTTAATTACAGCGCCATCTATCGAGCGACGCGACAACTTAAACAAGCATATTATGAAAAACAGTAACCCTGTATTATAGGTACTTACCTAGTTTTAACGTAAAAATACTGTTAAATACCTAGGTGAATCAAAAAATTCTTGGAATCAATATTAAAAAATGCAAAGATTTAAATAATAATATTTTATTTTTCTACATAATCTCCCTCCAATGCAATGCATTTAGAATAACGCGTTTCTAACTTCCTTATTCCTTGTGAAAAAAAATTATTTTCTTGACTCTCGAAAAAGTCCTCTACGGCAGCTATAACCGCGTCATTATCGTGAAATTTTGTTCCACGAATTTCCTCTTTTAATTTTGGAAATAAGTGAAAATCACTTGGGGCTAAGTCCGGAGAATATGGTGGGTGGTCAAGGAGATTGAAGCCAGCACAGCGGATTGCGTTGAGCGCAACTTCCGATCGATGGGCAGGAGCGTTATCTTGAAGGAACAACACGCCCAACGACAGTTTTCCACGACGTTTTTCTTTAATCGCTTCACGCACTTTCGGGATTAAATTTGCATAATAGGGTCCAGTTATCGTCTGGCCTTTTGGCATGTAATCAATAAAAAGGATTCCTTCACTATCCCAGAACACAGAGGCCATAACTTTGCCAGCGGAAGGAGCAACTCGAAATTTCTTAATGGATGGAGAGGATGGTCGTTTCCAAGACATGCTTTGTCTTTTAGTTTCAGGATCAAAATGGTGGACCCACGTTTCATCCATGGTGACAAGACGACGGCAAAAATTATCCGAATCACGCTGGAACATTTCGAGATTACGCTTGGAAATTTCCAAACGTCGCTTTTTGTTTTCGTCGGTTAACATTCGTGGCACCCATCTTGCAGACACTTTTTTGAACCCCAGTGAATCAATTAAAATGGATTGAACGCTACCAAAAGATATCTTTAGGATCTCAGCTATATGTTTTATAGTCATTCTTCTGTCTTCCAAAACCAGATTCTCAACCTTTTTGACATTTTCTTCTGTAACGGAGGTTGAAGGCCGCCGAGAACGCGGGTCATCTTTACAGCTTGATCTACCTCTTTTAAATTCAGCCACCCAGTACGCAACCGTAGAATAGGGTACAGCATCACCCCCTAATGTCTGCTGAATGTCCAAAAAAATGTCCTTCGTAGACATTTTTTTCAAACTGAGATATTTTATCACCGCACCTAACTCACTTTTATCCATAATTTTGACTTTTTAGCAACTCGTTGCACAAAAAAAATTATTACATGCGAACGAACTGACAAAAACAAGTGACAGTCTGCATAAATATAGTGTGATAGACACTCTTTAATTTGAATATCGAACTTGATCCAAAAAGGTTTCATATATATGCACTTCTAAGAACTTTTTGATTCACCCTCGTACTTATAAATTTATAGTTTGGCAAGTCCTATGTCCAATTGTACCTATGTCTATGGACACAAGCATGCCACTATCAACATCCACCAATCAGAGAACAGTGTGTTATTTGCCGTATCATAAAGAAGCGTAAAATTAAAAGCTGTACTGTGATTGGTCGAACCGTTTAGAATCTTACGAATGGATATCCGTTAGTTTATAAATTTACGACGAGACGTCGTAAGTTTATAAATTTCCGAAAATGTGGGCGTAAAATAATACAATTTATCTCTCGTTTGGAAACCTACGGACGTTTATAAATTTCCTAGGAAATTTATAAATTTCCGGTTCTTGTTGCTTTCCGTTGACATATATATCTCTTTTTTTCATATATTCTTTAAAAAAACATAGTTATTTAAAAAAATATACATAAAAAAATAGAAAAACCGTCGACAACGAGGTCGATGACCTAAGCTACCGACGGTTCAGGGCTCCAGAGAGAGGAACCTTCTCACGATCCTTGCCGAATCCAGGATGACAGCCTTTTGTATCAGGCCCTAATGTTTATTATTATTATATTATTAATTAGAAATTGAGATATGTAACAATAACGTTACACTTTAATAAATAGTAATAGACTAATAGGTAATTGCAAGACTTGCAAGACTCTTGCTGCAAGACCAAGACCAAGACTGGGAGCGCAAGACCAAGACCAAGACCAAGACCAGGTGTATTGGCGCAAGACCAAGACCAAGACTGGCTAAGTCTCGTCTTGTTCTTGCATTTGGGCAACACTAGGTGGTAGTTTCGGCTTGAATGTGAGTGAACGCAGGGATTGTGAGCGATCAGGGGAGATGGAGGGATTGTAGGATTGAGGAGTTGTGTGTGAAAGGTGTGAGTGTAGGTATGACGACTGATAGGTGTGTGTGGAGACTACCTCCTATTGTGGAACAGGGGCCGTAAGATGATAATGGTATTTATAAATATGACGATTTATAAGAGTTTTGTGATGAAACCTACGTAAATAAAGTTCCTTTTGAGTTTGAGTTTTGAACCCACACGATTGGTTGAGACATGCGCGAATTCCCCCATGCGCTTAGGCAGCACTTTTTGCCCAAGTTGTGTGGTGAAGACTAAATATGGTTAAAACTTACTTATTTATAATTAGAATTAATTTATAGAATTAATAATATCAAACTATCCCCGCGCTGGGCCATAACAGAGTATTCTACAGAGAAGGGCCGGCAAATTTTAAAGCTACTGAAGGTACCTGCTACTGTAAACCGTTAATAAATGCTTGGAGACGTCAAGCTGTAGGCGCAAAGGTCTGCGTTATCTCATTTGCATTTCAATGGCTAAATATTGATAATAATTAAATAAATATCCTTGGACATTTCACACAACGCCATCTCGTCCCAAGCTAAGCAACTTAATGCTTGTGTTATGGTAACGAGATGGATGATGAACTACTTAGATACATTTTTTTTGTAAATACATACATATTATAGATAGAAATCGACACCCAGACTCCGAGCCAGTGCCTCTGGTTTAGACGAAGACATCTACCAAAGATATTTTAACACTCCACATTGGCGGAATCACCCGATTTCTCTCGCCAAATAATTTCGCAATTTGAAAATGTTTTTATATCCTAATCTTTTAGAAACTAATCTTTTAGTCCCATTCATTTTACAATCACGAGCCATTAGAGGCGCAAAGTGTCGCAAACACTACAGACAGGATACGACCAGCCACTGAATATGTATGGACCCGAATGCCATAAACGTCAAGTGGCGATAAACCAGCCAAATAAATCCAGTAGCTAAACGGCACGGCGGACAATGGGGGACCCGCTACGGCCCATTACTCGCCTCCGCCGATTACCCCGATTCAAATGAAATCATTTACCATATTATTTTCATTTGGCAACACTCCCTCTCTGTCGCCCGCAAACTCCATTTTGCCGCCTAAATCGCGCAATTTTTTAAACGCGCGCTCAAAATAAATTATGTAGCGTAAGGAAGGCGCTATGGACAAACAAGGAATAAAACGGATGAGCGCGACTCCAGACAGTGTAGAGCGAGACGGAGACATCGCTCCTCCCTTTGGACCCCCCACCTCTTGTTGCCCCCTTCCCCGCCGACGTTCTACTTGAAGACGGCCCCGAGAGCTAAGCTCCGTTTTATTGTCACTTACACCTTTGCTAAGATTGGTTTTCTGCCCAAACTCTATACCTGCAATTTGTATACAGCTTACTCAACCGCGTTAAAGTTCAAAATCTGTTACAGATTTGGTTAACAGTTGCAATGTGATCGTTGTGTAGGAGTACACAGGACAAGTAAATTTTGAATCAGAGCTCTGATTAAAGAATCAGACGTTGAAACGATTGCTTATAAAGTATTTAATAAGATGCTTATTTCGGGTCTTCCAAAAATGTCAACATTTATTTTCCTGTTTAAGACTCAAACTTGCCAAATGTTAATAAACAATTCAATGATAATTTGGACATTGCAGCGATATTAGCGATTGGTCCTTTACAAAGGCAAATTTAGGAATTATTGCACCATTTACTAGTTGTTGATTCCAAGTTATGTATATCCGAGGTATAATAAAAACATAATCGTTTTTATAAAAAATGACAACCTTCAACTTCAAAAACAATTAATAAACTAAAACGCTGCAATAGTGTCCTACTTAAACTATATATTTATTTTTCTGTGTGTACATAAATTAATTTAAAAGTGAAAACTAACAACAATTTTGAATTTCCAGTTTATCGAGTAACTTAAACGCATACGAAAGCAAATAATAGATAACAAATTCGGGTTCTCGCCTATAATTCGTTCAGAAATTGGTTACAAAAATTAGATCGAAGAATTATTACGGTGAAGACACGGAGAAACGGATAATTAATTAACCTGTATGAACACTGCTTAATATTTAGAGCATTTTGCCAATTACAAAAAACTTTACGTTAATTTCATCATCACCATTATTTCAGCCAAAAGACGTCCACTGCTGGATATAGGCCTCCCCTAAGGATTTCCCCGAAGGCTGGTCCTGAGCCACCTGCATTAGTCATAAATTTTTCGGCGACCTTAACCAATTCGTCGGTCCTACCTGTGGGCGCTCTCCCAGCCCTGCAGTTTCCGTAACGCGGTCGCCACTCGAGGACTTTTTTGCCCCATTGGCCGTCGGCCCTGCCCACTGTCACCTAAATTTGGCAATCCCGTGGGCTATGTCGGTAACTCAGACTTGCCAGTGTATCTTCTTATTTCTGATTCGATCTCGAAACTCCGAGCAATGGAGAGGGCTATCTTTCCAATGCCCTTTATTAAGGTGAACGCGCCTTTCGAGTTTTCGATGGAACTTTTTGTACCTATTAGTAGCAATAGTTGCCCATGAGGTGACGTATTAAGAGTACATAATATCACCACCCCATTCCATCCTCAGGGTGTCGTAAGAACAGGCAAAAGGAAATGACAAGGCTGACAACCAAGTAGCAAGAGAAGGAAAACTTGATACGAAACTCTGCGCTGACCCATCTGGCACGGTAGGCTAATTACTCTGTAGGTAGGTAAGTTGTGGGCATTGGTTTCTATTTTTAAACATCTCTTTGCCGTATATGTATGTTTAAACTACAAACATGTAATTCACTGAACAAAAATGGCACCTAAACTCCGAGCAAGTGCCTCTGGTTTACACAAAGCACTTGCCGGACCCCCGAATTGAACCGGGGATCCCGTTATCTAAAGACGGCACATCCAACCCCCAGACCAACAAGGCAATTGGAGTAGCCTAACTCAGCAGTGTGTCATGTGTGGGCTGAGTAGTAGTAAAATTATTATACATTTCTTTCTCGCCTTTTGCCAATTTTTCTATTGATGTTGATCAGTCTTTCCAAATTAGGTGTTTGCTAACATGCCCAGAAGGCAGCGTGGCAGCATTGCCACACCGGATGGCAATAGACTGCCTCGTTGGTCTAGTGGTTAGATGTGCCGCCTTTGGATCAACGGGTCCCGGGTTCGATTCCGGGGTCGGGCAAGAGTCTTTGTCTAAACCAGAGGCACTGGCTCGGAGTGTGGGTGTCATTTCTATCTATGATATGTATGTATTTACAAAAAAAAAATGTATATAAGTAGTTTATCATCCATCTCGTTACCATAACACAAGCATTAAGTTGCTTAGCTTGGGACGAGATGGCGTTATGTGAAATGTCCAAGGATATTTATTTATAATATTTATTCACTAAGCAAAATAAAGGTTAGACTTCTGATCACCTGTGCAAACAAACAGCCGTTTTGAAAAAACTTGCGATTAGAATTAACTCTTACTTTTGCCCGCTTCTCGTTGCTTCTATAAAAATATCCAACCAAACAAGTTACCAATATTTCTACTAGTCAGGGCGGAGGCGAATTCAACTAATAGGATATACCTAATGAAAATATATCTAACCGTTCTTGGGTTTAAAATGGTTTTTAATCTATGAATTCCAGCAAAGAAAAGCAACGCTTCTTCCTGACTTGGTCACCTGTCTAAAGTGTTATAGCTGCAGAAATAACCACATAAAACAAATAAATAATAAGGAACCCGGATCACTAAGCTTGCACGACAATTTAATAGCTAGTTGGTTAGTTTGCACTGGGTTACACTGACTTGAAATAAATTTGGATTAATTAAAGCTATCTGACTGATACCCACTCAAACCGATATCTCAGTCACACTATATGATAGAAAATATGTTGAACATAGAACTGATTCTCTTGATTAGCTATATAGGGGTTTAATTACTCAACGCATGTTGATTAAAAGAAGAAGAACAAGAAGGTAAGCTAAATAATTGTATGAATATAAAATGAAGACATAGGTAGGTTATACCTATAGCTAATCAAAGACACGTCCCACATAATTTTCTTGAATTATGAAAGGTTATAGGAAAAAGGGAAGCTTAACGAAAAATTATTACCTACAAACAATTTTAATATGTATTAAGTAGTTATAAAATGTTTTCCATGCAATTTCCGTAATTTAGTCACGAAAAAATTATGAGAACGTTGCTTATTTTTCCTGAAATCCTTTCATCTTCTTTGACGTCGGTTCATAAGGAAATAAATTTAAACTTAATATTCATTTCTGAAATAAAAAAATCGTCCAAATGTAGCTTGTAGGCAATATCATGGCAATAAAATGATCCCGATCTTTTCGCTATGTAGTTTTTTTACATAAGTGGAGATTATCACCGTGGATTCGCATTATATTACTTTGCATAATTAATAATTTTAAGTTATAGTAATATTGCATTGACCATGCACTTCCTTCCTGAAGTAATCTTTTTCGGCGGCCCAAGTATAAAAGTATTTCTAAACGTATAAATAATTTACGAAACGAGGACATAAAGTTTGCGGAGCGACTCCCGCTCGCATGCAAATCGAGTTGAAAGAAAGAAGTGTACGCGACAGACTCGCTATCTCTTTCCTCTGATGCGAATTCGAACTCGCCAGAAAGAGAAATACGACGTATGGCAGTTGATTGTTTAGGTGTGAGCGAGAGAGTGATATTCGGTAGTTGCGTTCGGTTAAGTGAATCAGTGCCCGCGCTTGCTATTAAATCAGGGCGCGGAGGGGGGAGGCGCGCGTGCTAAAATGCTCTTTACAGCGGGTGGGGTTTTGTTTGCCGAGGGCGGTTTCAGAGCGATTACTCACTCGCAGTGTTTGCCGCAAGTGTCGCCAGTCGGCGTGAGTCGCGGAACGCGCGTGCTTGTGCGTCTAACAGAACGTAATGTTAGTGTCAGCGCGGTGACCGCGCTTTTTCGCAGCGAGTTTGGCGGGAAAAGTTCCCGCCCACAATACGACAAAATATTTTCGGACGCTAACAAGGTAATTAGAGTACCTATTTAGGACAGAAGAGGCCGTTGTTTTTTAAAATTTTTCGTGATATATTATGGTGGTATGGTCCACCATGTGGTAACGGATTTAGAATACATAATGTCACCATACCATTCCACCCTGAGTGTGTAGCTGAGAGCTGATAAAAGGAAATAACGGCTGATAAACTAGCCGCAACGAAAACTTGATACGAAACCCTGTCCTAACCCGTCTGGCCAGCGTGGCGCAGTAGGCCAATTACTCTCCATGTAACTGGAGGAAGCCTGACTCGGCAGTGGGTTATATATGGGCTGAGTAGTACTAGTAAACAACAAATCGGTTTACGTATTGCATAAATGTGACAAAATAGTAATTGAAGATACCGCTACACAGTTTAAGTTATCTATAACTTCAGCATTAAGTTGTTACCATTTTTCCCAACTGAGCGCAATCTTAAACCTTAATCATTTGTAGCGACCACATGCTACATACTTTACACAGTTTACCCGAAAAATCTGAACTAATTGCATCAAGAAATATCGCCTACAAATGCGAGAATTACCAAAAAGTCCTACACCGTGGTAGCGAAATCTCAAGAGCAATTCGCAAGTTAAGAATTCCCCGACTACAACTATCGGGGGGTTAGGCGCAGCGACCCCTAGCCAGACATCACACCTCGTCTGGCTGGATGATCATCCCTTTGCGTCTAATCATTTAAATATTTAATAAGCATATATCAAAACAAACCAAAATCCTATATTTTCAAGTTGGGTCATCTGAGGTATTGTCATAAGTCAATATACATTTACCACCAGTTCAGAAGACCCGGCAAGAAACTCTGTAGATGCTTTTTAAATAGCCATACTCGTTATCGACAATGACTGCAATTGCATGTTCATAATTCGACAAATTGAAATTATAAACTCATGTCGTCTAAGGTATATAAGTAACAAAGCTGCTAATACTAGGAGCTTTCCATACATTAGTTAGTGCACACCGTCGTCGGTGGACGCACATGTATGAAAAACTGGCTCAACTATGCAATATAACTAAACTAACTTATTTTAGCTGGCGGTGGACGTTTGGTTTCAACATCAAGAAATATCGCTTATAAATGCGAGATAGAGAGATATCAAAAAGGCCTACATCGCGCTAGCGAAGTTTGCAGGGCAATTCGCACGGTTAAGAAATCCACGATTACTGTTATCGGGGGGTAGACACTGCGGCCTGCCTGATTTACCACTTTAGCTAAAAATATTATATATTTCCCTTTGCACTAAAAATATCTAGATTTTTGATGCAACCTCTATATTTGATAACAGTTACCCAATGTGTGGTGACGGTGGTGGTGGATTTAGAATCTCAGCAACCAAAACCATTCTGTGGGTGTCGTAAGAGGCGACTAAAGCAACGCAAGAGGGGGATCACCTAGATGCAAGAGAAGGAAAACTTGATACAAACCCTGTGCCAATCCGTCTTGACAGATAGATAGATTTCTTTATTGCCACTTAATTTAAAGCGTGGCACATTAGGCTAATTTCCCTCCATGAATCTGGAGAAAGCCCGACTCAGTAGTGGGTCATTTATGGGCTGAAACGCCGACGAACGACTGTTGTGTCCATTGCACTCTCTTAGAGCTGAGTGCCATAAATTAGTGATGCAACGACTCGCGCAATCAATTCAATTTGCACTAGTCTGTTATTCACAAAAGCTGCCACGCTCTTGTTTCAAGTAATTGTCAAATGGACGAAGTACCTCGACGAAGTACCTCACGTTCTGCGGCCCAAGCTGATACTTCAATGGGAGTCAAAAAAGACACTCACCGTGCGTTTGCTTGTGGAATTTGATAGTTTTGGTAACCGGCTATAGTAAAGTCAAAGTCAAATCATTTATTTTGCCTAGGACTTACAAATTTCCAACATATTAATAAAATTTATACAAAGCAAAGTACATAATATAGTTTACCACCAGTTCGGAACGCGACCACTGCTGAGAAGAACTGGCAAGAAACTCAGAGGGCTTGTCATTCTTTTCTTTTTTATTACTTTGCGGTCCTATTTGATAATGTCATATATATTTACTTAACAAATTGAACAAATTCCATATAACAAACTGTTCTATTGGATCTGAAAGGCGTCAGCTGAAACGTGAATATTAGAACAATACAAAATAAACTTCAATAAAATAAAATAAAACTTCCTTGATCTAGTGAGCCGACCATCCCCAAACAGCAGCACCTGTTCACAAGTATAACGCATGTGACAGACATCGGTCAGTTCAGGACCTATGCCACGCGCATTTGGCACAAGGAAATAGTTCAGGGCCGCGCTTTTGAGACAAGAGCTATTTAATTGGTTGCTTGCCTTTTAAAAAGCCTACCTTGTTGGTAGATATAGGCGTTGGATGTGCCAGTTTAGGATGATAGTCCCGGTTCGGAGACGATTCTGGAGACGGGTCTTTGTGTAAACTCGAAACAATTGCTCTGAATCTGGTTGTTATTTGTGTTTGTGAATTACATGTTTGTAAACTGCCCCCGCGATACAGGTTATACGTAGTACAGGGGATTTGGTATTTGTTTTAAAAAAATAGCAGCATTACTTTATGGCCGACACATCCATTCTGAATTCATTTGTCAAAATTTTTTTAACTGGTGAAGTAACAGGACAGTGAGGGACCACTCATTTTGTGAGTGTGGACTTGCAGAGGGAACCTTAGATCATCTATTTTTCTCCTGTCCTAAGTTAATAGTTCCTCTGTATGACATTTTGCCAATTAATATTCCCCGCCCTGTCAATATCCCCTATCTGCTATCGCTGGTTCATACCCCTTTTGTGAAAGTGCTTTATAAATTCCTCAGTATCAATAATATTAAAATATAACTAACCCCTTAACAAACTCCTTTCATCTAATCGAACTGTTAAAAGTACGTATAGTTTGTATTTATTCAAAATATCTATAATTCCCATAATATTGCTCTATCAATTTAATATTTATAATCTGCACTTTAATGCTTTGTATTGTTTTCTATAGCGCTACCGGCTAACATTTAACTTCTTATCTCTAACGCAACTTATAACCAATTAATTCAACATTCTAAATCACACGAACTTTTCTAACACAACACACTTGTCATTGGCAAAATCATCGGTATAACGATGGAAGCCAAAACCTAAATGAAGAAGAAGAAGAAGTAACAGGACAACATCTAGACTAGATGAATAACAAAACGCAATCCAGAACTGGAGTAATGTTTTGGTTATGATAAACGAAATACTGATTGACATATTGACACATAAGGCACAGAAAACAATTGCTCACATTGTTACGGGAAAATAGCATTTGTGAAATATTCAATCACACTTTATAAGATAGGGTAATGAAAAGTGGTAATTTGGGGTCCTTCGTATTAATATGAAAAATGAAAAGGATTAATTATAGGAAAATATGATTACTGACTGATTGTTACTAAAGTTCGTAGCGCGTAGCATCTTCGTAGCGTTCTCGTAGTACAGGAAATATTTAGATGTGATGATGCTTAATTAATTTGTTTAAGTAAAGCCGTGTTAGGAGTAAGTTTAAATATAATAGAACCTGTTAACATATTCTACATTATGGTGATAAATATTTAAATTTCAATTAGTTAATAAATATTTCGCGGGGCGAAGCTAGTCAAAAAAAGGAGTGCCGTTCCTTCAAAATCGGTCCAGCCGTTCCAGAGATTAGCCGGAACCGTTTGTTCTGGCTTTGTACCGGCACAGACAAAAAAAAAAGTTATTTTGGTCTATGCACTGTGTATACATAGGTACTTACGCTTTAAGTAAAAAGTGGTTATTCTATTATAACAAACCGCGGGTAACATTGCACCCGTGCGAAGCCGGGACTAGCCGCTAGTAAGATAATAAGCACGGGAGCTATTTCCGATTCAAAATTGTCACTTTCTCGTTATCAAAACCAAAACCACTTCTCCTCCAGCTTACAAACTAGACAACGTAAGTTCTTTTTGTATACCTACTATAATAGTTCCATCTGATTTTAATAAATAAAATTAAAAGTGTACATCACTATAATCAAGTTTCATTCTTAATTTAAAATCAAATATGGCCGCGACGACTCAATCAAAGTGTATACACGGTGTAACAAAAACCCTATAGTCATAACGAAAGGACCATAGTTACTACTAATAAAGATATTGTATGCATAATTTCAGGCACATATTTTTCCTAAAATTTTGGTGACGAATGAGTCTATCTCGGGAATCAAAAACAGAGAACTCAAGTAACATCATGGAACTTAGATTAACTACTATACTTGAAGGATGATAATAACCGATACCTAGTGTGTTGACTGTCACTGGAACCTATGTTTTGTAATAAAAATCTGGTTCAGAAAAACGTCAATAATCATTCTTCAAGATAGCAAAACATCGTTGCCGTTGGGTTAGGGGTGGGATGTGCCGCCTTTAGATCATCAGGTCTGGGTTCGATTCTAGGGTCGTCGGGTAAGTGTCTTTGCCTAAGAACCAGAGGCACTGGCTCTGAGTCTAGGTTTCATTAATGTTCGTGAATTACATGTTTGTAAACTGCGAATGGTTACGGTCAGCAGCTGGATGCGTCAAGCTGAAGACAGGGCGCTATGGCACTCTTTAGGGGAGGCCTATGTCCAGCAGTTGACTAATGTGGGCTGATGATGATGAAACTGCCACCGCGATACAGGTTATACCGTGTACCAAAGTAAAAATACAAGCACGGAACTGTTTCTTTTGATTAGCTCTTCTCCCTCATGCCCGATGTCTATGGGGGTTTTTTTTCGCCTCGTATAAGTAGCAATACATATTTGTATATCGCATAGCGCCAGAGACAATTGCTCGGGGCGCCGCCACCGATTGCATATCAATATAGCGTTCATATTTGCCAGTAATTGAGCTTATTGGTACCACTATATTGGCTGTTATTGTATTAAGGAGCCAAGATTGAGACCGCGTTGCAGCCGTGTGACGTCATTTGTCACGTTATGAAAATTAAAGCTGAGGATACGATGACGCGGGCGATGCGTTTAAAATGAACTCGCCAAATCAATAACTTTGTAAGCTATATCGTCGGTTCAGCCCATAGATGACCCACTATTGGGTCGGACCTCCTCCAAAACCATGGAGGGAAATTAGCCTTCTGTGCCACGCTGGCAAGACGGGTTGGCACAGGGTTTGTATCAAGTTTTCCTTATCTTGCGGCTAGGCTATCGGCCTTGTCTTCTTCTTTTGTCGGCTCTTACGACACCCTCAGGATAGAATGGGGTGGTGACATAATGTATTCTAAATCTTGTTGTTAGTTGGTTGTTAGTTAGTTGGTTGTTTTAAAGGTATGTACATTGAAATCAAGGCATGACACTGGCTGGCATGGTACACTTAAACCGATTAAAGGTCAGATAAACCCGGTTACGCGAATTATGAGTGACACGTACGAGTAGGGCTGAGTTCTGTATGCGTTGCGTCACAAAATGGATACGTATCATGAGAATATATGATTTTAAACGCGTCATCGATATTTGATCTAATCTACGTTCTTACTATTTTAATCGTTTAATACAACTCTCGCTGACTCAATATGGTATGCAGAGTCCAGATGCAAAAACAGGTATTAATTCTGTGCGCGTTATGTCCCGATAAGTTTTTAATTATATCATCAAGCATTTTGTAGGATTAACAAATTACGGTATTAGGGATCAGTTTACAACCGGATATCAACTCGTCGTTGCCGCCCATAAATGACCCACCACTGGATCGGGCCTCCAAATTCATGGACTAGCTTACTATGCCACGCTGGCAAGATGGGTTGGCACAGGGTTTGTATCAAGTTTTCCTTCTATTTCGGTTAGGTGATCTGATTCTAAAATGACATAATAGATATGGTATGGGTTGGTGACATTGTGCATTCAAAATCCGTCACAAACCAGGACCAGGTATGCAAATATATATTTTCTTCCGTTGTTTTTTACACTTTATTTATTTTATACATACTTAAACAATTTAGCCTATTACACAATTTAGCCGAAAAATATGAGCTATCAACATCAAGAAATATCGCCTACAAACTCGAGAATTACTAAAAACATCCGTGAAGGGTTTAGAAAACACAATTTCACCAGCCCACGCCATCTTGAGGGCATCGTAAAATGCGACTAAAGTACCGCACGTGCGAGACCACCCAGCTGCAAGAGAAGGACAACTTGATACTGTCGTGTATACGGTATTTAGATAATAAGGAATTGTTTAATTACCCTCACGTTCGTAACATTGTGCATATATCAATGGCGCTTTCTGAATAAACCAGTCTGCGATAGTCCGTCTTTTATTCCATACATTACATTGGCGCAGTCGGTATATTTTTTTATTGTTTTCGTAACAAAATGCCTATCGGGAAAATTGAAACTTTTGAGATCGGAACGCACAATTGGACCGCGTATTGTCGTCGAATTAAGCAGTTTATTGCATTGAACAATATTTCCGAGGAGTTGCATGTCGCCACGTTGGTGACACATGTCGGTGTCACGTGCTACGATTTAATGTGCGACCTTTGCGCCCCGGACCTACCGGAAAATAAAACGTTCGAGGAATTGGCGCAAATAGTAAAAGTGCATCTAGAACCTCAACGGTCGGAAATCGCAGAGAGACACATCTTCCGGCAGAGGAAGCAAGCGCGTGGAGAGTCCGTTAGCGATTACCTACAGGGTTTGAAGCATCTCGCGAAGACGTGTAACTTCGCGGCGGTGAACTCCAACCCCCTCGAGGTGAACCTGCGAGACCAATTTGTGTCGGGTCTCAGCAACGAGGACATGCGATCGAGGCTGTTTGCCGAGAAGAATTTGGATTACGGCCGCGCAGTGGAGCTGGCGCTGGCGCTCGAGGCGGCGGACAGGCACGCGATGGTGGCGGCGTCCGGCAGCACAGCGCCCGCGCCCACTTTCGCGCCGGAGGCGCTGCACCGCGTGGGCCCGGCCCGCCGGCCGCCCGCGCCTGCGGCCCAGCAACCAGCCGCGCGACGCCGATGCGAGCGATGCGGACGGGAAGGACACGCCGCAGCCAGGTGCCGTTTTAGGAACTACACGTGCGACCAGTGCGGCCAGAAAGGACACTTGAGAGCGGTTTGTAACGAGCAGGGGCGCGTACGACGCGGAGCCGACGACGCTGCGCCTGCCAGACACCAGTTTTTCTTGGATGAATCGGACGAAAGTGTCGTGAGTTTTTATAATATTGTTTGTGGTAACGGAGACGGTCCGTACTTTATAAAACTTAAGGTGGAAGATCGAACCCTACAGTTCGAGGTGGACACTGGCAGTAAAATTTCGGTTATCTCTAAGTTGGTCTATGACAAATGGTTTTCACACTTAAAAATAGTAACTAAATGTTTACGTTTAAAGTCATACACTGGCACTATCATAGAACCGTTGGGCTATGTGGTAGTAAGAGTTACGTTGGGGACGTTAACCAAACATCTTGAGATGTACATTGTAGAAAAAGGGGGCCCCCCCTTGATGGGTCGTACGTGGATTAGATGTTTGGGATTGGATGTTTTAAAATTTCACAACATAGCCGACGGGAACTGTGATGAAGTGGCACAGTTGCGTAATGAATTTTCAGAAGTATTTGCTGATGGGCTTGGGACTTTTAAAACGAAATTGCGTTTACATCTGGCGAATACGACGCCAGTGTACGTGAAGGCCCGGCCGCTCCCGATTGCGCTGCGCGAGCCCGTCGAACGCGAACTGGAAAGGCTCCAGCGTGATGACGTCATCGTTAAAATCGATCAATCTGATTACGGGACTCCGATTGTGCCTGTGGTCAAACGTGACGGAAAAATACGCATTTGTGGGGATTATAAAATAACATTAAACCCCCACATTAAAGACTTCCATTACCCGTTACCGCGCATAGAAGATATTTTTGCAACTTTGGCGGGAGGGCAGCAATATTCAAAACTAGATTTGTCCCATGCTTATCAGCAAGTGTTATTGACGGATGACTCACAGCCTATGACTGCGATCACCACTCATGTAGGTACATTTAAATATAAGCGGGTACCGTTCGGGATTAAATGTATTCCCGAAAACTTCCAAAAATTGATAGAAGAGACACTCAGTGGGCTGTCGTCTACAGTCGTATGGATTGACGATATCTGTGTCACGGGAAAGGATAAAATTACTCATATGCGAAACTTAAGAGCCGTGTTATCTCGTTTAAAAACAGCTGGGCTACGTGTTAACTGGTCGAAATGTGAATTCTTTAAAGACAGCGTTTCTTATCTCGGTTATCGTATCGATAAAAACGGGTTGCATACAGATGTCTCAAAAATAGAAGCGATTGTATCGGCACCCACACCCACTGATGTGTCCCAACTTAAGAGTTTTCTAGGATTAGTGAATTTTTATGCAAAATTTTGTGTTAATATGAGCGAAGTGCTCCAGCCTTTGTATGAATTACTAAAAAAAAGTGTCAAGTGGCATTGGAGCGAGGAGTGTGACAAAGCATTTAATCGTGTCAAACGAAAGTTAGCTAATGCACCGGTACTCGCTCATTACGAGCCAGACCGGCCGTTAATCTTGTCAGTTGACAGCAGCTCGTACGGCCTCGGAGCCGTGCTGTCGCACCGCTACGCCGACGGCAGCGAGCGACTGGTCAGCTGCGCGTCACGAACCCTCAACGACGCCGAACGGAATTATTCCCAGTTAGACAAGGAGGCGCTAGCCATTGTATTTGGAGTGACTAAACATCACCAGTATTTGTACGGGAGACATTTTTTATTGAGAAGTGATCATCGGGCATTAAGTTATATTTTTAATAAAAATAAAGGTATCCCACAAACGGCAGCCAGTCGTATTCAGCGATATGCAATTAAACTAGCGGCCTATAACTTTGATATTGAGTTCGTGCCCTCATCAAGGAATTGCTTTGCAGATTTTTTATCACGTGTGCCTCTCAAGAATGTTATTAAGCTCAAAGATAAGGTTGAAAACGATGGTAGTTATTTTAACTATGTAGAGGATAACTTTCCGATAACCTTTCGTGAAATTAGAAGTGAAACTTTAAAGGACCCGACTTTAAACAAGATTATTGGATACATTAAGTTTGGATGGCCACAGCGGTGTCTCATTGACGCCGAAAGACCATTCTTTATCAGAAAAGAAAATTTATTTCTGGAACACGGTTGCGTCGTGTGGGGATATCGCGTGATCATACCGCTAAAGTTACGCGAACAGCTGTTAGACGAGTTACACAGTGGCCACGTCGGCATTGTGAAGATGAAGCAAGCCGCGCGCAACTACGTCTGGTGGGATCGGATCGACGCAGATATCGAACGGGCGTGCCGTCAGTGCGCCGCCTGCGCTGCGCACAGAGATAACCCGCCGCCTGCGCCGCTTCACTCATGGAGTTGGCCCACGGAACCGTGGTCTAGACTTAATATCGATTTTTTAGGACCATTTCGAAATAAATACTATTTGGTACTACTTGATGCACATTCTAAATGGCTGGAAGTGGAATGTGTATCAAGCACTTCCGCTGTGGCAGTTATTAAATGCCTAAGAAATATATTTGCACGGTTTGGACTTCCTAAGAGTATCGTAAGTGATAATGGTCCGCCTTTTTCATCTTTTGAGTATGAAGATTACCTTAGCAAAAATGGAATTAAACGTGTTTTAGTGGCCCCTTATCACCCATCGAGTAACGGCGCAGCGGAAAATGCAGTGAAGTTAGTCAAGCAAGTATTGAAAAAGGCGACTACTGAAAACGATGATTGTGACAGAGCTTTAAGTCGATTTTTATTCAACTATCGGAATACGGAGCACTGCACGACAGGAAAGGAACCCTCTGTGGCTCTGATGGGACATAGATTGCGCGGTCGATTAGATCTCGTGCGACCGTCTACAGACAATATCGTGCGGGAAAAGCAACGCATACAAGGAGTTAACCGAGGAGGTACTGAACGACAAGCCAGGGTGGGTGACTCGGTACTCATGCGAGATTATAAACCCAGCAGTGCCTCTAGATGGAAAGAAGGCAGAGTGGTAAGGAAGACGGGCCCGCTATCTTACGTGGTAAATCCGGTGAATACGAATGACCTTCATAGACGTCATATTGATCAAATTATCGTACAGAATCCAACAAGAAGATCACGATTTTCACTTCCAGATACGGAACCGTTAATGGATGTTGGCCTGGAGAACCCTAACAGAAATTTAGAGTCTGACAAGAGTGAGTATGTTGGGGATCCGTGGTCAACACCACCAAATACGTCACCCCGCCCTCCAACACTGTATTCGCCAGAGCAAGTAAATAGTGACTCTAAAAGTAAAAAAAAAATAGATGTTAGTCACGCTCCTCACTCCATGACTTTAAGGCCGCGTAATACACATCTATTGAATTTAGCATCTGTACCTACTTAGTCACCCGAGCTATTTTATGTTCATGTTTATACAATACTAATTTAGGTATTAGCGTGTATACTTTACTTAAGTTACATACTTGTTTATATCAAGAGGAGAAAAATGTCGTGTATACGGTATTTAGATAATAAGGAATTGTTTAATTACCCTCACGTTCGTAACATTGTGCATATATCAATGGCGCTTTCTGAATAAACCAGTCTGCGATAGTCCGTCTTTTATTCCATACATTACAGATACAAAGCCTTTGCCGACCTGTCATGCCAGAGGGGTAGCGCAGGCTAAGGTTAATTATTTTGTATTTTTTTCTATATCGAACTGACAGCGCGCCCTGATTAAACTATTCATAATAATAGTTAATTTAACCGCTCAATTGATCTCTATTACTGTTTGTATGAGTTCGATAACAAATGGACAAGCAACAAGATATGTGATTCAATATTATTGATTGTTACAACGAAGCGGGCTTGAATCGTAAAATAATTTGTTTCAATTGATTTTAATGTATTCTTTTCTGTCTCATTTGTTACGTGTCCTAAATGTAATGCGATGTATTTAAATTGATTGTTTTACTATTAAGTGTATAGTCTGCCTCGTTGGCCTAGAGGTTGGATGTGCCGCCTTTGGATCACAGGGTCCCGGGTTCGGTTCCGGGGCCGGGCAAGTGTGTTTGTGTAAACCAGAGGCACTTGCTCTGAGTCTGGGTGTCATTTGTGTTCGTGAATTTTATGTTTGTAAACTGCCCCCGCGACACAGGTTAACCTAATGCTAATAATAATTACATTAAAATAAGAAAAAAAATAGTCCAAGTGGTAACCGATTTAGAATACACAGTGTCACCACTCTATTCCATTCTGAGGGTATCGTAACAGCCGCCAAATGAAATGACAAGGCTGGTAACCTAGCCGCAAGACAAGGAAAACTTGATGCCAAACACTGTGCCATACCCTCTAGCCAGCGTGGCACAGTAGGCTAATTACCCTCTATGTGATTGGATGAGACCCGACTCGGCAGTGCGTCATTTATGGGCTGAGTAGTAGTAGTAGTAGTATTTGTTGTAGTAGTCGTATTTGTAGTAGTAGTCGTATTTGTAGTAGTAGTCGTATTTGTAGTAGTAGTCGTATTTGTAGTAGTAGTCAAGAACCAGCGCAGTCGTCAGCCTTGACGTCGAATTAATTTTAATGGAATCCAATAAACGTCAAATGCGGAACTTGTGACCCTCGTTTCTTGAATTTCATTTAGTACTTGGAAAATTTCACTCGACTACGGTAAAAGACTTTGTTATTGAGATTTTAACTTGATTACTCTAAAGATTATGCTCGGTGTCTCGCTACGAGATAGAATTCGTAATGAAGTCATCCGAGCGAGAACGCGTGTCATCGACATAGCCCATAGGATTAGCAAGCTGAAGTGGCAATGGGCTGGCCACATCTGTTGTAGAACTTACGGCCGCTGGGGCAAACAGGTGCTACAGTGGAGACCACGTACTGGCAAACGTAGGGTGGGACGCCCCCCTGCTAGATGGAGCGATGATCTGCGACGGGCAGCCGGCAGCAACTGGATGCATAGAACCGAAGACCGGGTTCAGTGGCGAGCCTTGGGGGAGGCCTACGTCCAGCAGTGGACTGAAATAGGCTGATGATGATGATGATGATGATGACTCTAAAGAATTTTGAGATAGAAAAACACGTCTTTACTTGTGATTATTAAACCGCATATTATCACACTCTGACTAGTTATGGCCGTGTGATATACGTCAGAATTTAGAATAACCCCATTCCATCTTGAGGGTATCATAAGAGCCAACAAAAGGAAATGGCAAGGCTGATAATCTAGCTGCTGAACATTTGATATGAAAACCCTGTGCCAATACGTCTAGCCAGTGTGGTACAGTAGGCTAATTAAGTACCCTCCACGTGACTGGAGGAACCGTAAAGGATTTAGAATATATAGAGTCACCACCTCATTTCATCCCAAGTGTGTCGTAAGAGCCGACACAAGGAAATACCAATGCTGATAACCTAGCCACCGAAAATTTGATATGAATACCCCGTCTTGAGGGTGTCGTAAGAGGCGACTAAAAGAACGCAAGAGGCAGATCACCTAGCCGAAAGAGAAGGAAAACTTGATACAAATCCTGTGCCAACCCGTCTTGCCAGCGTGGCACAGTAGGCTAATTTCCCTCCAAGAATTTGGAGGAGGTTCGACTCAGTAGTGGGTCATTTATGGGCTGAAACGACGAACGACGACCCCGTGACAACAGGTGTAGCCAGTGTGGCCTAATTAACCTCTATGTAACTGGAAACCCGACGCTCAGTGGGTCATCTATGGGCTGAATAGGTTCCTTTTTAAATAATCGGCACCCTTGCCCAAGGTATAACCTGGATCGCAGGGGCAGTTTAGATACATGAACACATAATTCACTAAAACATCATCATCATCATCATCAGCCCACATTAGTCCACTGCTGGACATAGGCCTCCCCTAAAGAGCGCCATAGCGCCCTGTCTTCAGCTTGACGCATCCAGCTGCTGCCCGCAACCTTTCGCAGATCGTCGCTCCATCTAGCAGAGGGCCGTCCCACACTACGCTTACCACTAAATAAATAAACTAAATTTGAAGGAAAGACATTACACAAATTTTCCTTTTTTTTGGTTCAGTGATCTTTCTTGGTTCATGAACAACATTTTGCTGAAGATCATCACATGATCAAATGCATAGTTTACGATTCTAGGACATTCATTTTTATGTATATAGATTTTTTTTGTTGCAACGACGATTGTGAAATCCTGACCGTAGATGTGGGTTGCATAAGGACTAAAGTGACGTCACTTATCCATGCTCTAAAAAGTAATCGTAGGTACTTTCTTTGATACAGCAGGAATAAACATTAATTGCCGATCGCAAACAGAATTTACATCGGAATTTTATTCGTACCGTTTAATTGGAATTCGGCTACGATTTAATTAATTACGGTGAATCAACTCGAGTAATCAATTAGATATTGATGAGTCAATTTGAAGTTAATGCGCTAATTAATAATTGAAGTCAAACATTGAGTTTCGGAAGCTTGTGCATTATATTTTTGATGTTATAGGCATAATATTTTTTAATCTACTAATACCTACAGTTAAAGAAAAATTTAAAATTAAAATTAATTTAATTAAGTTGGCTTATTACATAATTTAACATCTTCTTACATTCATTTCTCCTATAAAATAAACCGATGGTTTGGAATGCAACTCCAAAGAGAAGAGCCGGAAAGAAACCGTCATTTTAAGTATATGGTTATGACAGTTTTGTGGGCAAACTCGCGCAATTGTCGCAAAGGGCCAAACAACAGAGACGTCTAGTCAATAATAATACCCTTTTAATGCCTAAGCCAGGCCAGACCCCTGATGATGCATGTGACAGCCTACACCCTCCTCAACCCTAAAGCAGAGTAGAGGTCGAAGATACACCATCCATTACTGCTACTGCCAACAAGCCTGCCAAGCGTGGCGATTATGGCAAACTCCCCCGGGATGATGTATGCAAACTAAAAAATAATAATAATAACGTTAGGTTGCTCGCACATACTGTAATTACTTATCATAGACACCTTTTTTTACGTCGGTAGGTATATTAGATTCTTCAGTATATAACTTTTATCGAAATGATCTTTATTATGCTAGAGTGGGCATTGAAATTAATTTGAATAGAACATTTAAAAGATTCAGATAGATCGTCCGTCTCACGTGTGTCGGCATTACAAAGGGGAGGTCGTTCCCACAAACGGTGTTGTGAGAGTGGCGATAATCTCACCTCGCCGAAATGGGAATACGAAATGAAGAGCCTATGCCATTTAAAAACAATAAAATTAAAAAAAAGAACCTTTGAATTTCGAATGCTAATTCTTCTGGGCTCATTGAAATGATGTTCTTTTAATGAAATAAGTGGCTGGCTGGCTGTGAATTGATTTTGTTTTTAAGAGATCGCATCTTACGATTCCTTTATAACCACCACGTTTAGTCATTCATTTGTTTATTCACGAGTACAGGTTACTGGTATTTGTCGATTTTATTTTTGGTAAACATTGTTAAACACACAAACTTTACGTCCCGTTGCTGAGTCGGGCCTCCTCCGATTATAGGAGGGAAATTAGCCTACCGTGCCACGCTTATTACCCTCAATGTAACTGGAGGAGGGCCGACTCTACTGTGGGCTGAGTAGTAAATAAATATTCGAAGTTGTCTCTCTGTGGTATCGCAAGCACAGCGCCTGTACGGTGGAACTGATTGCAGATCCAAGTCGCTCCGCCTTTTTAGAATGCTTTTTAAAATGTTGGTTGATATGAATAACGTTTGAATCTAAACCCATATCAGTAGTTAGTTTGCAATAGCGGTGATTGCGTGAAGGTTGCCGGCTTGCATCGCGGATGCGTCGGCGCGGCGGGCGATGATACAATAAATAGGATTAGCGGGACCCCACGCACGCAGACAGGACACAATACTTACACAGTGTGCTCAAAATCTCTCATAGTTGGTCAAAATATCGTAAATATTAGTTTTTTTAATCAGTAGGTATCTTTTTTTTTGTAACACTATCATCAACCTTGAAGCTGCCCATGGACTTTTATTCAAAGATTTTTTTTCTTTTTTGTCTGTTACTGTGGTACAGTAACCCTCCATGTAGTTGGAGGAGGCCCGACTCAGCAGTAGGTCATTTATGTACTCAGAAGGAGTAGTAATAGTAGTGGATGTAATAAAATTATTGTATTTACAAATTAACTTTAAATTCCATCTTGTGTCTCATTAAATTTTCCTTTGACTTAACCAAAAACCGGGCTCCCTCACCTTAGGCTTATTACACCTGTTATGAATACACAAGCGAAGGTACTCCATAATTTTATCCCTTAATGAAAGGGTGTAACCGTTAAGTAGATCCGTCTGATGTTTTATAATCCTACATGGATTATCGTGGAAAGTTCACTTAATTTTATGATATGAGATGAATATACCTGGCCTTAATTTCAATTTATATGAAAGAAGAATTTTATTTATTGTGCGTGTGTGTGTTAATAGCACTAATGAGTACAAAGTGACGTGAAATGGCAGAAATGCCTCAGTAGCCATGCCAATTGAAATAGTGATTCCAGTAAAAAAGGGCATGATGAAATATCGATACCTAATCAAAAAGACAAAATCTTAGAAAACTTTAGTTTAGTTTTTTTGTACGTAGGGATGTTAATACTAAATAATTATGCGATAATCTTGTAAAACTATTGAAATCAGACAAGACACAAACATCATGAAAATAAACATAAAATAATGTTTTGGTAGAATAAGCATGTTACCACAATGCAGTGACGTCATAGCATCGATGCGCCCGCGCATCGTTTAGCTCTACAAATGTCATCCACACGTGGGTCTGCGCAATTGAATTTCATTGCCATTTTCCTCTCGCAAATAGAGTTATGTCATTTAGATTATTGTCGTTGCTACATAAAATGTATGAAGCACAAGTTTGTTGTATAATTTCATTTAAAAAGAAATACAAGTGCATCTCAGTCCATAATCTCATTAGGCTGTAATTTAATACGACTACTACATCTCAGCCAATAAATGACCCAATACGGAGCCGGGCCTCCTACCATAACAGTTAGGGTAATTAGCCTACTACGCTATGCTATGCGTTTAAAAGCGGTCGAGATGTGATGGAAGATTGCCTCACTCTTCAACGTCTGCAACTCGAGATGTGATGGAAGATTTGCATCACTCTGTTAGCTCATCAAGGTCTGCAACTGAAGTTAACATTGCAAAGGTGAAGATGAACTTTGAGAGACATAGCCGCCGAACTTTCTGTGCCTCACTAGTCGATCCGTACCACGTCGAATAGAAATAGTTAACTAATTTATGTCAAAATACCAGTAGCATTAGCAAAATTGGCAATTCGAAAGTGCCTGTAAGAATTGCTATAATTTGACTAAGGAATTCCGAATTTGAATACAATGGGGTCTCCGTGACAATATTTCGTTACACTATGTATCGATTCTGTGACACAATTCGAATTTAATATTCAATCAGACCGTGAATCAACTATCATGCTGGGTTAAGTGATGGTGCATGATCACAGGAGATCGAAAACAATTACATAGATCACAGCGCGCGAGATCTATACCGATTTATATGCGACCCAGGCGCGCGAGGATGGATGGCGCCTTATTATTAAATGCGGCGTCATTTCTATGCTAATGGAGTGATACTATTGTGAAGTAGTGCAATCTTGCATGTCTTGAGGTTGCTAGCGATCGCTTTGGATTACAGGTCCCAGGTTCAAAGTCAAAATAAAATCAAACCTTTATATATTTTGAAAGCGTTGTATCCGTTAACGTCATAATTGGTAGATATATGCAATAAATTACTCTACTAGGTACTACTTGGCCCATAGGTGACCCACCGTTGAGTCGGGCCTCTTCCAGTTGCATGGAGGGTAATTAGCCTACTGTACCCCGTTGGCCATACCAGTTGGAACAAGGTTTTAGAGTACAATGTAGAGAGTGATAACTCTTGCGTCTAAGTTTTTGGCCTTGTCATTTTCTTTTGTCGGCGCTCTCAGGATGGAGCGGGGTGACGACACGGTTGTGAACAAGACCTAGGTATAATTTAAAAAAAAGCGACTACGTAGTTTCTTGCCGGCTCTTCTCCGTAGAACAGCATTCCGAACCGCTAGTAGTTTCATAAAAATGTGGGACCACCCACATTTTTATGAAACTATTAACAACTATTAGCAAGGGTTATAAAAGTCCAAACTAGATGGTTGCATTGTACGAGTATGAATAAGGAAATGTGTATTAAGGTGAATGTTCCAGGGTAGCCCGTGAAATTCAAATTTTCTTACGTTTTTTGCAATTTGCAGGTCAGTGCTAGGTTGTATGTTGATTAAAATGTTATTTGCGGCTGTAAGACGTATGTAGTTATAGAATTATAATCATCAAAGTCATCAATACAACCCTCAACCCCCCAGAAAAACTTTTTCAAGCTCAAAGTCATTCTTGCACCTTTATGAGCTTGGAGGGTTGTATTGATGACTTTGATGATTATAATTCTATAACTACATACGTCTTACAGCCGCGAATAACATTTTAATCAACATACAACCTAGCACTGACCTGCAAATTGCAAAAAACGTACGAAAATTTGAATTTCGCGGGCTACCATGGAACATTCACCTTAAAGCTGTAGCGTGGGACAAGGGCAGTAAGATGATATTAGTAATTTTAAATGTAGGTATGTATTTACAAGAGGTTTGTAATAAAACCTACGTAAATAAAGTTCCTATTGAGTTTGAGATTTCGGCAACTTTCTGCAAGTGTTGTCTTAATTAGTATCTTGAATTGTAACCCTGTTCCAACAACGTGTCACAGTAGGCTTATTCACCTCCATGTAACTGGAGGAGGCCCAACTTAACAGTGGGTCAATTACGAGCTGCGTAGTAATAATTTTTCCAGTCATTAGAATTATTTAGGTACTCTATACAAAATTTTCAGCTTCTTATTCAAATTACTTATCCTTCTTCTCTCGTTCGCAGCTGGCCAGCGGCGGCGGCGGCGGTCGCGGCCTCTTCTGCTACCATTGTCCGCCGAGTTTACCACCGCACCAGCACCGCCTACCCACCTTGGAATACCCCTTCACGGCCTCCCACCCATGTAAGTACCAATTCCGTGAGATAAAAAGTTACTTAAATGCCCACGCAGCATTTGTGAAGTCACCAATAGGTATTCAATAGCGTATGACCTAACAAAGTATCAACGCCTAATTATAATACCAATACTATATTATACAACTGGCAGACCCGCTGTGACTAAGGTTATTGTTTTAATACATTCAACAATAACACATAAATTTAACTGTTAATAGCTCCATCTATTGAATACTTACTCAATTCAGTCAACAGATATCGCCATCTGTTAGAATTTATTGGAAACATTTAATTCAACTCAAAAGGAACTTTATTTACGTAGGTTTTATCACAAAACTCATATAAATCGTCATATTTAAAATTACCATTATCATCTAACGACCCCTGTCCCACGCTAGGTGGTCTCCATACACACCAATCAGTCGTCACGTCATAACTACAGTCACACCTTTCATACACAATTTCTCGTTCTTACAATCCATCCATCTTATTAGATCTCCCACAACCCTTGCGTCCACCCACATTCATGCTGAAACTACCATTGTGACTGTTAAATAATACCAAAATTAGTTTGTAATTAGTTATATAATATTGCGACACAAAATTTAGATGTAAGCTATCCTAAGTTGGATCAAACTTAATTATGGATTAAAATCGGTTAAGTAGTTTAGGAGTCTATCGCGGACAAACAACGTGACGCGAAATGTATTTAAATTAGGATATTTATACAAACATCTTGAATCAAAATCTATCCTGCGCAATAGTCTCCTTGGCGGTGATTGGCGGAAAAGGTAGCCATAAGCCACACGAGACGGTTTGATGATATGGCTGAACTTTCCCCCACCACGGCGCTTTTGGGTCAAGATGTTTCAAGCTACTATGAAGCTGTGGTTCACATGGCTATTCCGATTCGCTTTTGTTTGCATTCTTTCACAAATATAATCCGCACATGGCTGTTATCTTAAAATATGGCAAATATGCAATGTTCAAGTGACGAAGAGACGTGTTGACGGGCTTATAATATCTTGAGGCTGTCATAAGAGGCGGCTAAAGGAACGGAAAAAGCCGCAAGAGAAGGAAAACTTGATACAATCCCTGGGCCAACCCGTCTAGCCAGCATGGCCTCCGTGGCTAATTTCCTCCATGAATTTGGGGGAGTCCCGTCACTACTACTGCTCAGCCAATAAATGACCCACTGCTGAGTCGGGCCTTCTCCCAGGGAGAGAAAATAGTCGACTGTGCCACGCTGGCCAGACGGGTTGGCACAAGGTGTCGTTTCAAGTTTTCATTCTCGTACGGCTTCCCATTTCCTTTTGTCGGCTCTTACGGCACCCTCAGGATAGAATGGGGTGGTGACACTATGTAATCTAAATCCACCACATGGATTACTCAGCAGTAGGTGATTTTTGGGCTTAAAAAAGATGGATACATGCATACACACTTTCATATGTAAAATATTATTAATAGTAAGATTATTTCATACTGTTGATCTTATAGTAGTTTCTACTCGATTCTAAACTTGACAGAAGTGTAGATTGGTTCACTTGTCGGTCTGTAAACTTTATAACCGAGTTACCGAGACTCCCGGAGTAATGGCTTTAACTCTGACTCGATTTGCTATAGCAATCCGATTCAATATCAATCGTTGTTCATTTTAGTATTCATATACGAGATATCCCTAATGGTAATTTAAAAAGAATCGTGGTAATGGTTTAATTCGATTTATTTTGTTTTTAATCGATTACCTATTCAAATATAGTTGTTTATTGTTCCTCTTTAATTACTAGGTAATTAAATTTAAATTGAATTGTTCTTATTTCGAGTTAATTTAATTGGCATATTTTTTTACGCGTAAAACTATATCTTTCGTATTTATAGAGGTTATTTTCTCTTAATTAAGTTAAAAAATACTCGTATATTATTTAGTTAAGATATAATATTGCGTATATGAAAAATATATTAAAAGGCTCTCGAAAAGTATTCAGTATTCATACTTATTTAAAATAAATCAATGGAATAAATATTATTATCGAAAAGAATTTCCATCGTTAATCCATATTGAATCAGCTAACGGGTTGGCAGCGTCTCAAAAGGCAAAAATCAGTTTCAACCCCGTTCGAGTCACCGGAGGGGTGGTAATGTGCTAATGAATAGAGAAGGCAGGACAGGGTGCCACGGGGGTGAGAGGGGGGAGGGTGTAAGGGATGCCGGTGGGCGGTGCTCCCCAGGGATTGGTCGCAAGCGGCGCCATCTATTATTCATATAATAGTTTTTGAGTCGCGCCGGTCGCTAACACGGTTACACTCGTAACAACTAACTTAATAAGGATCGTGTCACTTTTGATTAGTCTCTGGGCGTCCCGTTTTTTAAATAATAACGATCAAAGGTCTTAATGTGATTGCGAGTTTATTGCGTTAGGAGACGTCTGAGTATAAATTACAGAAATACAATTTCGAGTTATTAATTTTTAATTGACAACAAAAAGAGATGCTTTTTAAGTTACGTGCACGTCTGTTTGTACTTGTGGTCGCCCAACGGTGGATAATCGACATGTAATTAACTTAAATATAGTTCTATACGGTCCGTGTGGTGATGCTTTTGGAATATACAGTGTCACCACCCCATTACCATCCTGAGAGTGTCGCAAGAGCTGAAAGAAGGCAATGACAAGGCTGAAAACCTAGCCGCATGAGAAGGAAAACTTGATAGGAAACCCTGTGCCAATCCGTTTGGCCAGCGTGGGACAGTCGGCTTATTGTCCTCCAGTAACTGGAGGAGGCCCGACTCAGCGGTGGGTCATTTATGGGCTGAGTAATAGTAGATCTTTAGACAAGTTATGATATCTTCAAGCATGTTTAAGAACATTTGATTAGCACATTATCAAACAAGTTCTCCTTCTCTTGCGGCTGAGTTCTACCGGCCTTTTTACTTCCCATTGTCGACTCTGTGTTCTAAATCCGTGACTACACGGAGGTAATTGTCTACCTGTGACACAATATGAGCTCCTAAAGGGATCAACCCATTTGAATTTAGATTTTTTTTGTGTAATAAGTGTGTTGGTGCCTATTCAAGAACGTTCTTAGTGTTTCACGAGCTTGTGAACTCACAAAGAGTTGTGTCAGGTTTTCTTAAAGTTTTCAATTTTCAGTTTTCTGGTTTAGGATATTTATTCCAGAAAATAATACAATTCACTTTTAATGGCAGTAAGTGATGAAACTTAAAAATATACTAATCTACAAGTTTATTTTGACAACAGTTTAATATGTGGGTAGACTAAAATATAATAATTTCGTATCACTATCACTACATCACTATCACTACATATTTTCAAACAAAGTCGCTGTCGTCTGTCCGTCCTTAAGTATGCCTAATTTTTTACGCAACGGATTTTGATAGAGAGATCATAGATAGAGTGATTCAAGACGAAGGTTTATATGTATAATACATCCATAATATTGTAGAGAAACACTACGTTAGAGTAAGAGTTCTATTATATGTCTAATTAATGGACATTGGTAATATCAAAATGTACAATTCTTTAAAAAGTATTCTTTTTTAACAATTATATGATTGTAATTAAAATCTATTTTGCAAGATGGCTGGGTAGGGGATTAAGGAGGGGGGATTTAAGCGGGTCGGATAAAAAAGCTAGTGGCTAAAAAGCGGCTTAAACGAATCTATTAAATATGTACGGGGCAATTTCCAGCTTTCTGTCTGGGCGCGCGGCTCGTTAAGGCACAATCACACCGCGCCGGTGTGAAAGGCTAGCGGTTTTATTAATCCACGTGTTGTCCGATGTTTAACTGGTCTTATCTGTTTTTGTATCGCAAAAGGCACTCTATTTACGTAGGTATCATCACAAAACTCTTTATAATTACCAATATCCTCTTTCGCCCTTGCTCTCCCACAACCCTCGCGTCCTGATTGATACCTACTGAAAGTACCGCTGTTTAGGAATGCTGTTCTACAGAAAAGAGAGTTAGCGACGTTTTCTGAAATCAGGTTTTTACTATAAGTATATAACTAACTGTCGTTATTACTATCCTACAAATAATCTGTGTTTCATGTTTTTTTGGTTTCTTAGTGTTCATTTCTCGAGTTATGACAATTTAGTCATCACTCTGCCAATAACGAACGGATAGATAGTATTGCTGAAATAGATATTGTGTCCAAAATTTAAGGGAAAATAAAGCTACTTAGTTTCTTTAAATTTTGTTTAACTATTCAGCCATACATCATACTGTTGAGTGGAGCCTCCTCCAGTTGCATGGTGGGTAATTAGCATAACTACATTAAAAATGGATTGGCACAATTTCGTTGGCATTTTTCTTCTCTTGCGGCTGATTATTGGTCTTGACAATTCCTTTTGTCGGCTTTTATGATAACCTTAGGGTGGAATGGGATGGTTAAAATACTTGTTCCAAATCCGTCACCACACGCACATAATATAATATATATTTATAACCTGTGTTTGTGTTGGTGAATATGTGTTTGTGTGAGTGCTATATGTGTATGTTCTGACGATACTATCGTAAAAAAACCGCATTGATCCTCTTTTATTGGTAGATCTACACAAGAGAATGAGATTTTAGGTTTGAGGAGGATCCTCTACACGTGTGAAGTTGGAGCTGGACGAGTATTTGGAAGAGTATCTGAATCTTCTTTTTCTTTCCAATCAACTGCTAAGCTAGTAAATCCGCGCGGTTGCGTCCAACTTTTACGCTGCACTCATCTCTAACCGGCCCAACTTCCGGCGGAACTGGCGCACTTTTTAATTTCCGCCCGCCAGGGATTTTTCTGCGTAACTTGCCACTTAATTATTAATATTCAATTAATGAAATTCGTAATTAAAAGTCCGGGTTTAGTGGTTGTTTTAATATAAGCACTCCTTTCAGTGTGTTGCTATTGTTTTTTTATTATTACTTCGTTTAATTATTAAGGAGGTCGTAGCACTATCAGTGCGGAATACAGTTGATTTGCAGATTAAGCATAAATCGGCTGTATACTGGATGGGTGACCTTTTGAGTTTCACCTGACCTCCTCAGAGGTACCTCAGATGATACGTAAAGCCACCGGTTCCGACTGCCAAACATCTATGACAGTCGTTGCTAAAAGTCAGTATCGTGAAAATTGACAGCTATTAAAAACTTCTCCATGAATTCCTTGATTTAAGTACAGGCGCTTCTTTTTGGAAATAATAATAAAATAAAATAATAAATTATAGCCATGTTCTCACTTTTTATTTATACAGACTCTTTTACATAATACTACTTCTCAACCCATACATTTACAAAGTCGGGCCGCCTCCAAATACATGGAACGTAATTAACCACTGTGCCTCGCTGGTGGGACACCCCTGATTGTCGGGCTACCAGCTCAGGCTAATTTTCCCTCCCTGAATTTGGAGGAGGCCCGATTTAGCAATCGGGTCATTTTTGATATTTATACTCCACAGTACAGTTATATTGTACCCTTTTGGGGAATAAATGCAATATATATTCGTTGATATTTTAAAATGAAATTCTTAATAATTTGTTGCTACTTCAAAGCGGACGCTCTCACTGGCGACCTAATGGACTGAATTAATTGGACCAATTTGTGCCGTCGCGATTCACTCTACGATTAAATCTGTTATTAGCTTATAACTACGTCATGTGCTCGGGACTATGTTTGGTGAATGTCTGTGTTTTTTAAAAGCAAATAAAGCTATCTATGTTTTGTTAAATTCTGCATGTATCACTACATAGTATAAAACAAAGTCGCTGTCGTCTGTCCGTCCCTATGTATGCTTAAATCTTTAAAACTACGCAACGGCTTTCGAAGCGGTTTTTTTAATGGATAAAGTGATTCAAGAGGAAGGTTTTTATGTAAATACATGCAGAATATATTGTAGAGAAACACTGATATTTTGATTTTAGATGGTCATCATTGCACCCGTGCGAAGCCGGGGTGGGTCGCTAGTTTTTTATATAAATTACTATACCACACACAATTGACTAAATATGTAAAAGAGCGGATGTCACTCGCATAATCAAGTTAACTATTCATTAATTACGAAAGTATAATTATGGTGAAAACTACATTTCACCAATAAAATTTAATAAATAATATTTTTCACCGAGAAACAAGTGCCTACTATCTGGCGTTTTTGGATTTTTCGATACCAAAAGACAAAATGTAATATGATATAGGTACTAGTTCAAACACGTGACTTCATAGCGTGAAGAATACCAATTTCCATTGTACGTATTAATTTATTTGGTAAAACATTATTCACATATCAATTATTTTACTTATGAGTAGGACTAAAACATAAGAATCAATTAAAAAACATACAGTACCTAAACTAATAACCCAATACATCGAAATACTAAAATTAAATTATAACTAATGCTCTCTATACTCTATAACGTTCTATAATTCCTTGGCAGCCTAAATATGGAATACACAGGCTGACTTTTTTTACGCATGTATTCGTTCGAATTTGTATCACGAAACAGTGACATATTTAATGCGCAATTTGCAGAGGGCAGAAATAATAGAAAGAAAAGCCCAAGTCATCCCGATGACGTCCAGAATTACCCGCTATTAGGGGTGATCCGTCCAGAAATGTATGGAATGACATTATCGCGGGAATAATAGACGCGAGGGTCCCAGCCCTAACATTTGTCAGTCTATTACGGTGCATTAGGGCGACTAAGCGATGGAATATTGATGGATAGTGATTTGTATGTCATAATCATTATTTGGTTTTCATCAGCGAGGTGAAGGATTTTGAAAACATAGCGGTAATAACCGATACTATCTTGTGGGTGTGCGATATACACGGTGTGATAAGGGTATAGATAACATATTAAGCCGGCTCTACACTCGCGCCGCGAACGGCCGCGATAACCCGCGACAACTGCGAATCACGAGTGTAGATGTTGTTCATGCCTTCTCGTTCGCGCTTCGCACCATTCCCCGATCAGTGTCGGTTTTTTGGCGCGCGTCAAAGGATTTGCTTTAGAAATCGCGTCGTCGTCCATCATAGTCGCGAACACGCGGATCACGGCGTTTATTCACGGCGTGAATTCTCGGCGCGACGTCACGCGTGAGTGTAGAGCCGGCATTACATAGGTACCAACGCCTTTGATCCTATGGGAGGTAGTATGGGAGTATATTTATCCTAATAGAGTAAAATATGCTACTACTACTTTTCAGCCCATATATGACCCACTGCTAACTCGGGCCTCCTCCATTTACTTGGAGGGTAATTAGCCAACTGTGCCACGCTGGCCATACTGGTTTGCACAGGGTTTGTATCAATGTTACCATCGCTTGCAGCTAGATTTTCGCCATTATTAGTTTCTTTTGTCGACTCATAAGACATCCTAAGTATGGAATGTGGTGGTGACACTATGTATTCTAAATCCGTCACCACACGGACAAATTTTGATAATAATCGTGGTCACCCCACGTTAGGATGTCTCCTCCTCATCAATTGCCTCGGACACGCGGATCCGTTCAGACGGCTGTATTAACTGCAGGGGCGATTTGCCACTCTCGAGCTAATGTACCGGTTCTTCCTGAAACTCAAGTGTTTTATTACGAAGAACTTCCTTTGTTTTTGACTATAAGTTCTTTATTTAAATATTGAATTTGATATGATTTAATTAAAATGTAACTGGTCAATCTCTTTTATTGAATGAAATATTATAGGAGTCTTTTCATGGGTCTGCATTTTTCCGCATCAAATTTTTTTTTTTTTTTTTATGGAAGATTGAGGCCAACGTGCAAGCGGGTCACCTGATGGTAAGTGATCACCGCCGCCCATGGACACCCACAACACCAGAGAGGTTGCAAGTGCGTGGCCGTCCTTTATTTTGCCCTCCCCTCCTCCGGCCCTCTCACTCACCGAACGAAGCGCAGTGGCTAAAAGCTACTACTCAAAAGTCGGTCTTCTGCGAGAGTGTGGTAGTTACTTACCCGGTCGAGCCGGCCCATTCATGCTGCGAACAGCGTGGCTCTACCACAAAAAAAGATGGATAATCATCAAAATTAGAGAACTGATTCAGGCGTTGCTTAAAATTTAATGAATATCGTTCCACACAATCCACTGATCTACAATCTGTTCTAACACATTACATTTTGTACATACAATCTGTATTTATTCCATAAACACTAACTTAAGTAATATGTACTTACATAAACACTAATTTAAGTAATAAAACAAGACTAAAAATACCAATTAACCTAAAACTTAAATACTAAAATATATTATTTAAAGGAGTCCCTTTAGGCAAGGTTCCGAAGATACTGGCAGCGTTCCCCCTTTGAATCGCTAGACTGATTCTTTGTCCTTTTTTTTTTGACCCTTCGTCCTTTGACTTGTAATGTGTTGACTCGTAAACGTTTGCGTGGTGTCGGATTTAGAACACATAGTATCACCACCCGATTCCATCCTGAGGGTGTCGTAAGAGTTGAAAGAAGGAAATGACAAGGTCTAAAACCTAACTGCACGGGAAGTAAAATTTGATACGAAACCCTATGCCAACCCATCTGACCAGCGTGGTACAGTAGGCTAATTACCCTTCATGCAAGGTTCCAATAAATTTGTGAATATTTTAAAAATGCCTAAATTTTTTCAGTGTTGCTACATACGTTATTACTACTTTTTTTCAGTAGTAGGTTATAATGTAGGCGTGTGTGGCATGTTGCTGCGCCTTTTAAAGAAATGTCTATAAAGTATACAATTTACACATTATTTTTTACTATTTGAAAGCATAACTACGTAAGAATTTATTCGATTAAAAATAAATTGGATAATGTGCCTGGTGGTAAAAATATGAAAATAGATTTCTTCTAAAACTTAGTTACTTCAATGCCTTAAATTAAACAAATATTCAATTTCCGTATGTCTCTTAAATTGTTTCCCACAAACTTACTTTTTCAAAAACACACCAACTTGTTTGTTTTCTATTTCCACCTTCTTGTCAAATTATAATAAGTAAATCAATTTGTTTTTTTTAGATACTCACACCTCTTTTGTCCACAGATACAAGTTATTCCTACCACCCGGCGATACACGATGACACGTTCGTGCGGCGGAAACAGAGAAGAAACAGAACTACCTTCACCCTTCAGCAGGTATGATATTGTCACCAATCCATTTCCTCTTGATGGTGACGTACTAGGCGACTTATGAAGCCGAAGAGGCAGACAGCGTAGACTCGTGAGAAGGAAAAGTTGATATTATTATTGATTTCCTATGTTATTCCGTGACCCATGTGACACAGTAGGCTAATTTCCCTTCTTGTGATTGCAGGACCCTTAACTGAAGGTGGGTTTTTTATTTTCCATATTTCTAGGCTTATATGATCGTTTTAAGTCAAAAATGTAACAGCTAGTGAAGGGAAAGTGTCATTGAGAAATACCAGTCATTCAAATGCCATTTTTCACGAAATAGTAAAAAAAAAAAACATACTCCAGTTGTTTCTTTGATATTATAAAGTCTCATTCATACCCTAGGGTTATGGGATATTGAAAAACACAGGTTGGTTAGTGGTCAGCGTCATCTATATATGGGAGCATAAGCAGGCCCCATTCATGTGGTCCTGTGAACAAGGAAGACATGATCATCAATATGTTCGTAATCTCAACCCATTACAGTCCCACTTCTGTTTCTGGTCTAGAACCTTTGGATCAAGCCAAAGGTTCTAGACCAGAATCAGAAGTGGGACTGTCTCTAATTCGACTCTGGGTCAGACAAGTAAACTAGAGACCCTTGTTCCGAGTCTGGGTGTAATATGTGTTCGTGAATTACATTTTTATAAATAACTCGCGCGATACATAGTGCAGAGATTTCGTCTAAAAAAATACATGGAGATTTCCTTCTCTTGAGGCTAGCTCTATCCCCTAATAGAGCCTGGCGACTTTAGTTAACGCAGGCACATAATTCTATTTGGCTGCGGTTTTTAAGGCTCTTTCCGCAGCTTTAGGCAGTTCCAGATTTCCATCCGTCATTGGTTACCACTCTTAAAATAAAAATGCCATTTAAAAGATCAGATAATGATTCTACAAGTATCAGTAATTTTGGATTTAAGAACTTTAGGCGCAAAGGGATAATCATCCAGCCAGACAATGTGGTATGCCTGGCAGCATCTACCCCTCGATAACTGTAGTCGGGGATTTCTTAACCTTGAGAATTGCGTTGTAAACTTTGCTACCGCGGTGTAGGACTTTTTTGGTAATTTTCGCGTTTGTGGGGGATATTTCTTGATGTTCATAGTTCAGTTTTTCCGGGTAAATTGTGTAAAGTATTTAGCATGCTGGTCACTATAGAACATTCGTGGGATGGTAGCTATTTCTACAGATGCTGAAAGGTTACTTAAATACTGTATAAACTTGTTGCAGTTGGAGGAACTGGAGACGGCGTTTGCGCAGACGCACTATCCTGACGTATTCACAAGAGAAGACCTCGCTCTCAAGATTAACCTCACAGAGGCTAGAGTTCAAGTAAGTAAACATATCGTTTAATGTACTGCATTATAAGAAGACACGGATGGTGCAGAACGCATTCGAAAACGAACGATAGGTGTTTATGGAGACTACCATCTAGCGTGGGACAAGGGCCGTAAAATGATATTGGTAAATTTTAATATGACCATTTATAAGAATCCTGGTGACTTTGAGTTTTTTTTTTTTTTTTTTTTTTTATGGAAGTGGGAGGCAAACGAGCAAGCGCGTCACCTGATGGTAAGTGATCACCGCCGCCCATGGACACCCACAACACCAGAGGGGTTGCAAGTGCGTTGCCGGCCTTTAAGGAAGGAATAGGAAGCCATGGTTGGGGTTGGGGGGGGGAGGTCCTCCGGCCCTCTCGCTCACCGAACGAAGCGCTGTGGCTAAAAGCAACTACTCAAAAGTCGGTCTTCTGCGGGAGTTGCAGTTTGAGGGTGAAAAAATGTCAGTCCTTGCGTTATATACAGGATGTTTGTTATACCATATATACTTTTAAATTTACGACACCTTTCTCCATACATACTTGTGCAGCTTCGCGTTTCCCAACTCACCATAATCTAAGATTTAAAATGTATATTTTATATGAATGAGTGCAACCCATTTTTGCGCGAAACACGAAACCGGTTATGCCCATACCCGGTTTTAGCCAAATTGCTGCGCGCAACGGGGCGTACTTTATTTATATTCTTCTAAAAATTGGGTGATTCTACGCGCGGGGCACGTTTCTGCCACAATTTAGTGGTGTATGTCGTGCGACGCGAGTTTTTATGATCGCGTTTGTGTTGAATTGTAATGTGTATTCAGTTCTTCTTCTCCAAACGGACAAAATTAGAACGAATTTCGTTCGTCCATTTGAAAGACAAAAGAGACGATTGTGGAAAGTTTTATATCATCTGTAACAGGCTTTAAAGCTCTTTTGAAAAAAAAAAAGAAATCATAATCGATTCGTCCTGTGAGGATAGATGGTACCACAGAATGTTATGACACTCACCTTTTTGTCAAGGGTTACAATCATTACTACAATTAAGATACCACCAGATCCATTGAGAGGGTGGCATAGGCAAATTACCTTGAATTCACCACCTCATTCACACAAACCATCCATGGACGGACGTATCTAAGGGTTGTGGTTTCCTTACGTCCGTCCACATTCGAACTGAAACTGGTGGTGTTGGCGATGCTGCTCTACAGAGAAGCGCCAGCAAGAAACTTTGTAGTAGATTTAACAAATTATACATCTTGTTTACAAACCAGCACAATCAAGTATCGTTATTCATCAATAGCTTATGTTGTCAAATGTTAGGACAAAAAGAGCTTCAACTTAAAATAATAAGTATTTTAAAGAAATTCCTTTTTTTTCACATATTTCCCTTAAATACTTAATCGACTAGTTATTGTTTACCTGAGTAATATATTTTTACTTATATGTATTGATATTAAATAAACATGCAATTTTATCTCAACAATGTCTTGTTGATATCAATTACCAATAAGATATCATAGAACTGCCAGTAAATGTTCATTAAATAATTTCACCATTGTTAAAATACAAACGAAGTTACTAATCATCGGTACTATAAAAAAAAAGAATCATATAAGATGGCTATAGACAATACAATAGGTACTGGAATAGAGCAATAAAGTAATTGAAACGATCAATCGAAAGAACTAAAGTTGTTTTTCCTCCAATATGAGAGGTTCCAAAGTTATCGGACCAATTAGAGTCACGTCGGTCAGCCATTGGCCGATCATCGTAAAGACAAGACATTCCAATTTCAAATGTCGAATATTCTGCCATTGTCAAAATCCACTCCATTACGAAAACCACCAAAACAGTTCAGAGTCGAACGTCTGTGGCCATTTAATCTTGGTCTTCGATAGTTCATCGAATTTCCTCAACTTAGTTAGGGTTGCTTCAGTTTAGGGGGGCAAGGGAGGTCAGGGTGCGTTGGTGGTTGGTAACGCGTTTAAGTCGTTCATCTCGGAATGGTATTACGGTATGAAGCTTACCCCGCCTGCCCCACCCCCTCTCACACCTCGGTACGTGCTACGTATTAAGGGATGTCGAAAACAGTTCACTAGCGTTAGTTACAAGACTATTTGGGTAATGATCTTTAATTGGTTCAAGAGTCGCTTGGAAAATTGGTGGTCTAGGAGCTGCATACACTGACTGGTTTGACTGTCTCGTTGGTCTAGTGGTTAGATGTGCCGCCTTTGGATCAACAGGTCCCGGGTTCGATTCCGGGGTCGGGCAAGTGTCTTTGTCTAAACCAGAGGCACTGGCTCGGAGTCTGGGTGTCATTTCTATCTATAATATGTATGTATTTACAAAAAAAAAAAAAGTAGTTTATCATCCATCTCGTTACCATAACACAAGCATTAAGTTGCTTAGCTTGGGACGAGATGGCGTTGTGTGAAATATCCAAGGATATTTATATTTATTTATTTATTTATTCCAGGCTCGGTAAAATCTTTTATGATCTAATTTTACCCGTGAATTAAATGTATGTAAAGAGCCTGTGCTATTCTTTGCCTTTTTCCCAATTCCATTATGTCTACACCTGTATGACCTGGATAGATCAGGTACCTAGTGCGGTTCTTAAAGAAATTAGACCTTTGGTTGATTAAGAATACACAATATCACCAACCCGAATAAAACACTTACTTAAATAAGATAGAATTATCTTGAGGGTGTCATAAGTGGCAACTGCAAATTTAAGTCGTTTCAGCCCATGAATGACCCACTACTGAGTCGGGCCTCCTCCAAATTCATGGAGGTAAATTAGCCTACTGTGCCACGCTGGCAAGACGGGTTGGCACAGGGTTTGTATCAAGTTTTCCTTCTCTTTCGGCTAGGTGATTTGCCTCTTTTGTTCCCTTAGTCGCCTCTTACGACACCCTCGGGATGGTATGGGTTGGTGACACTGCGTATTCTAAATCCGTCACCACACGGAAAATTAATTAATTTAAGTAAAGCTACCTAAAGGGACAGCAGATAACTTGCCGTGAATCAAACCCTATCTATACGCACCCGTCTCGCTAGCGCAGCGTTGCCCAGTAAACTGATTTCCCTCCACGAATTTGGAAGAGGCTCGACTCAGCCGTGGGTTATATATAGGATGCAATGATGAGAAAAAATAAAACAACACATTAAGCAAAAAAACTATAGAATAGAATACATTTATTTCCTGAAATATGGTGTACAGAGTCTTAATGCTATAGGTCCCAAACTAGGCAAGCCTGTGTCTTGGTGACCTAAAAGGCTGATACATTTTATTCCAATTGTACACCGGCGCGATACCGCGATCAATTACATGAGCAATTACACATTAGTACAGTTACACTTGATTAAATTTACAATAAAATACAAATTAAGTTCTTCCAATATAGGTTCTTCCATTAAATATGTAGAAGTGGGTACACAGCTAATACTGCAACCCTGTGAGCATTCCGTAATATAATTGAGCCGGCTTTCAATTTGATTCGCATCCTCGCCGACCAGAGTGTCGGTGATAATTCGCCCGAAAAATATAAAAAGGAAGCTTTGGGAGCAGCTGTCAGACATATTGGATTACTGCTGTGGAACGGCTCACCTCTGGCAGCCCCGATGTGCAATGAAATAGTTTCGATTGTCAATGACCACTAAAGATAGTAAAAAGTAGTAAAGGCTTTTAAATTTAGAATTGATAGCTTATTAAGTTATTTATTTACTTATTTTAGTCACCCAAAGGGAATTGGAGAGGGCTATGCTCGGAGTTTCCCTGCGAGATCTAATCAGAAATGAGGAGATACGCAGCCATGGTCACCGACATAGCCCACAGGATTGCCAAACTTAAGTGGTAGTGGGGCACATAGCGCGCAGGACCGACGCTCGATGGGGCAGAAAAGTCCTCGAGTGGCGACCGCGTTCCGGAAAGCCCAGTGCTGGTAGGTCTCCCACACGGTGGACCGATAACCTGGTTAAGGTCGCCGGAAAAAGATGAATGCGGGTGGCCCAGGACCAGCCTTTGTGGAAATCCTTGGGGGAGGCCCATGTCCAGCAGTGGACGTCTTTTAGCTGAAATGATGATGATGATTTAAGTTATGCCTTTTGCACTGTTTTATATGAAATCCCTATAATCAGAGTACAACTTCGCATCGACGTTTGTCCTTTAGTCAGATCTTACGACACCATAGCATGGAATGGGGTTCTGACACGATATACTTTCCATCACCTTACAGATGATAATGCAAACAAACAATTTCAAATTAAACAACAAATTCTTAATTAAAAGACTTCCTTTAGTCAAATCAGAGTTTCGTTAATTGAATGTTTTCAAGACTGTCAAAAGTGACGCCTCTTACAACCTTACCCATTCAACCTTGACATGTAGAGCAATCAAGTTAAAACGATGATTGCCATAGAAAAAGGACAAAAAAAAAAGTTAAAACGATAGGGCTGACATTTTACAATATATTTCCGTGTGGTGACGGACTTAGAATACACAACGTCACGAACTCATGCCATCCTGAGGCAGATCCTGAGAAGAATAACCTGATACCAACCCGTCTGGCCAGCGGTAGGCTAATTTCCCTCAATGAATTTGGAGGAGGCCGACGACTCAGTAGTGGGTCATTCATGGGCTGAAACTAATAAGCCTACTGTGCCACACTCACTAGGCGGGTTGGGTTGGTACAAGGTTTCTTATCAAGTTTTTCTTCTCTTGCGGCTAAGTTCCCTTGTCATTTCCTTTTGTCGATTCTTACAACACCCGCGGGACGGAATGGGGTGGTAATAACCAAAATTTATTCATTGAAACCGCCGAACCAATTTTGATAAAACAAGTCACAAGAAAGAATAATTTAGAATTAATAAAAACGGCATCGTTATCGATGCTACAGACTGATACACGGTGTATATTTACCCCAATTCCCATATCACCTAACGTAATAAACTATAATAGTCGCACATTGAAGTATTATATGACGAGTTATATCAAAAGGGGTGAGTAGACATGCCGCGGTGTCATCCCACGCAGATAGGGTTGCGACAAATTGTATTAGCTATTGTTGTTATGACGGTAATAAATATTAGGAATATTATATTTAATTTGAGGATCATAAGACTTATTATTGGACAGGTTGTAACCAAAATTTACAATAAAAAAAGTCTGTTCAATTTAAAAAAACAATGTGTTACTAATAACCTTCAAGCTTTTTTCTCCAAGCATAGATCAGAACAATTTTGACCTGAAATAAACTTATCAACAAAAAAAAGAGGAAAATAAAAAGAGAAACCAAAAAAACATCAAAATAAGTGCATTCCTTTAGGATCTGCGATATTATAGACAGGCTCCTCAAGCTCAAAATATCACATAACATGAACTCCTTTTCGTAAGCTATTGAAACATAAAAGACTTCTAAAGATGATATTTTGATAATCTCAAGTTTAAAGAGTCCGCGTGGTGACGGATTTTGAAAACATAGTGTCACCATATCAATTCACCGAGGCTGTAGTAAAAACCGACAAAAGGAAATGGGCTGAAAACCTAGCGGCAAGAAAAGGAAAGGAAAACTTGATACGAAACCCAGTGCCAACCCGCCTGGCCAGCGAGGCACAGACCTTACCCTAACCCTTACCCTTCATGCAATTGGACGAGGCCCGACTCTGCTGTGAGTCATGTATGAGCTGAGTATAGTAGTAGTTAGTAGTTTAAGGTAATAAGGCAATAAATGGAACGCAAACATTTGACAGGCAAAGAAACAGAAGAATACAATAGCGCGAGAAATTTGGAAAAGTATTTGTAAATATATTATTTTGGCACAACGAAACTAAAAAGATTTATCAGACCTGGTTTTATAAAAAAAATTCTAGAAGAATATAATGTACGTTGCGACATTTTTTAAGGCCCAGCGTACAGAGCGCTCTGTCAAACAAACAAAGAAGTTAAATTAAGTTAGGTAAACGTTTAGTTAGGTAAGAAAAGTAGACGGTGCATTTTTTCTTCTCTTTCTCTTTTGAATAGACGCTTTCACTTTCGGTTAAATCTACTAATACTATAACGATGGTTTCGGAAAATATTTCTTATAAAATTCTCATACATGCTGAAATGAATAAGTGCGAATCACATTGCCCAGCTCGGCCAGGCGCGCCCACTGCTTGGCCGCGGCGGGGTCGGCGGCGGCCTGCAGCGCCTGCGCCATGCGGCCGCAGCAGTCGGTGGCCCAGGCGTCGGCCAGGCGCAGCTCGTGCATGTTGTGTCAATAATTTTAATGGCGTCTCTAATTTACGTGACACGTGTAAACGTGATAGCAATTTCACTTAGCCACAATAAAGAAAAAAGCATTTGAAAATCCTAAAAGGGAAGGTAAAATAATCCCTTTCCACCCTTGATTTGATTTGAGTATAAAAATGATTGACAAAGCACTGCTTGAGTGGTAGGGTCGCAAGTGTCAAAGTGAAAATATGAAATTGGAATGTACAGGTAAGCATTTTACACTTGTCTGACTCGCTTCCATGGTTTTGTTTTTAACAGGTTATAAAAGATTTTTAGAGACTGAAACAAAATAACGAAAACTATATTTAAAATAAGACCTATAACGTTGATTTTGCGGCCTTGCTAAATAGTATGCTAAATATGCTAAATAGCCATAAAAAAAAATGTTATACAAAAGTTATGCCTTCTAGGCTCTTCATTTCACCTTGTTATTTTTAAGACAATAATGTGTGATAGTTTCATTTCCAATTTCCTACGACTTTTGCATGAAAACGCGTCAAAATTAGAAGAGCCTAGACGAGCACTTTGACACTCACAATATTAGTTTGGATTTCGATGATTAGTCTTCGCTCTTTACTTTTGATTTATACTTGCATCGTCCTCATTTTAAACTTGTGTAGACCAAAAATACCAATTTCGCATTGAATGATTTTTTAATGGCGAAATACAAATCTTGTCAATGTTAAGAATCTAATACTGGGTTTGTGTTAGGAAACACTACCTGTAATGCATACATTATTTAACTGGATGATTAATTATCATGGTTTTAGTGAAAATCTGTGGTCGAATTGAGAATAGAACTTTAAATAAAGAACTATAATTTGAATTATTTTTCACATTCCATCCTGAGGGTGCCGTAAGGGCCTATAAAAGGAAACGACAAAGCCGAAAACCTAGCTGCAAGAAAAGGAGAACTTGAAAAGATACCCGATGCCAACGCGTCTGGCCAGTTTGGCACAGTAGGCTAATTACCCTCCCTGTCATGGTAGGAGGTCATTTATGGACTGAGTAAAGTAAACAAATATGGTCGCACCACACACACAAACCTTCAACATAATTTGTAGCAACTTTATTATTCATAAGACGTTTCAACACAAGAGCACTCGAGACTATAACATTACATCGCTCAATTTATTGGCAAACAATAATTAAGTAAGCGTTATTACAGACTCCATTGATCGCAGCGCCCTCTACTCCTATTATTCTAATAGGTTTGTCGTGTTTACACGCTCGACAACCCTATTGTTTGACTCGAGGGTTTTACAATGGGCAGGGTGAAACAATTTTGAAGCGCAAATTTAAAATTTGTTAAAACATAGGCATAATTTGCGACGATTTTTAACTTCCGACAAAATAGAGACGCGTTTTAAGTTTAGGCTACTAATATTATAAACGTGAAAGTTTGTAAGTATGGATGGATGGATGGACAATGTCGTCTAATAACAAGGCCGATAACCTAGCCGCAAGAGAAGGACAACTTGATACAAAACCCCGTGCTAACCCGTCTGGCCAGCGTGGCACAGTAGGCGAATTTCCCTCCATGAAACTGGCGGAGGCCCGACTCAGAAGTGGGTAATTTATGGGATATATAGTAGTAGTATAAGGTTAATATGTGTCAGTGGCATCATTCTTTTTGTTTTATCATTTGATTGTTGTACCTTTAATTAAAACTTTAAATGAAGAAAATCTGTCGTTTAGAGACTGATTGATTTATTAAATTTATAATTTATATTTCAGCCTTTGCTTCATATCTAACTTTATATTGAATTGCGTTCTAATTTTTGAATCATTTTCTTTACATTAAGTAATCAAATCAAAATCAAATAAAAAAATAAGTTTATAATTTGTTACATATTATTATTGATAATTTAAAAAGTAGTGACTTAGACCGGGTATTTGAAAATATTCTACAGTTTCCTTTATCATAGACTAGCTTCGCCCCGCGGTTTTACCCGCGTGGTCGTCGTCAGATTTCTTTTAAACTTACTTGACACATAATGCTACATTTTGGACAATTCACACAATCACTACATAGTATAAAACAAAGTCGCATTTTTCTGTCCGTCCCTATGTATGCATAAATCTTTAAAACTACGCAACGGATTTTGAAGCGGTTTTTTTTAATAGATAGAGAATATCAAGAGGAAGGTTTATAGGTATAATATAATTGCACCCGTGTGAAGCCGGGGCGGGTCGCTAGTATCTTTATAAATTGTAGCCTATGTGTTATTCTGATGTATAAGCTATATTATAGTAAAGTTTATATATAATCCATTCAGTAGTTATTACGTGAAAGAGTAACAAAAATCCATCCATCCACACTTACAAACTTTCGCGTTTATAATATTAGTAGGATTTTACACATACATGTTAAATAAAATTAATATACACGCATTAAATTTAACTCTCATTACAGAACTCCACATCCCAAAACAGATTACGTATATCTATTATCCTTTAAGAACCATAATCGCTCCACATAAGTGAATATGGGAGCTGAGTTGCGGCGTTAAGTTTTTCATCACATGATTAGGGGCAAATTAACCCCCCTAATTCGGAGTGGGGTGAAGTTGGATGCTCCCATCTTGCGGGATCCGGAAAATCTCCCGTTATCCATGGATCTAAAGAGCGTCCTTAGAGTTTGATACTTTGATATAGTTGGATTATTTGGATGCGGCAGTATTGGTTGGTACAATTTTTGGCGTCTTTTAATTAAGATACGATTCAATCAATTCTTTCTAAAATGTCAAATTTAGCATAGCTCTAAAGTAACACACTGGATATAAAAGAATAACACCAATTTTTTTTAAGAGGTCTATAATAACTTATTAATTGACACAACTATTTCATTGGCTATCACTATCACTATCATCACTACATAGTATAAAACAAAGTCGCTGTCGTCTTTCCGTCCCCATGTATGCTTAAATCTTCAAAACTACGCAATGGATTTTGAAGCGGTTTTTTTAATAGATAGAGTGATTCAAGAGGATGGTTTATATTTCTTAATTGCCGACCCACCCGTGCGAAGCCGGGGCGGGTCGCTAGTTTATAAAATAGCACGTAGTCCCACGTGGTAATCGATTTAGTATACACAATGTCACCAATCCATACTATACTGAGGGGTAAGAGGTGATTAAAGGAACGCTAGAGACAGATAGTTCACCTAGCCGCAAGAGAAGGAAAACTTGATACAACTGTGCGCGTCTTGCCAGCAAACCATAGCAGGCTAATTTCCCTCCACGAATTTGATGGAATCAGTAGTCGGTCATTTGTGGGCTGAAACAAAACGAACGAACGCAATACCGGGAAACCGAGAACGTAATATGGGACCGATTTTAATTTTTTTTTTTAGATATTTACTACTCTATCCAAAAATGACCCACTACTGAGTCAGGCCTCCTCCCGTCGCAGGGAGAGCTTAATGTTCCACGCTGGCCAGACGGGTCGGCTCAGGGTTTCGTATCATGTTTTCCTTTTCTTGCGGCTGGGTAATCGGCCTTTAGTCGGCACTTACGACACCCCCAGGACAGAATGGGGTGGTGACACTATGTATTCTAAATCCGACACCTCACGGACATTATCCTTTGCAGCACTGTGAATATATGTGATTCAGTACTGCATTCTTAACGCGAACGAACGATAGTGATATCTTCACTACATAGTATAAAACAAAATCGCATTCTTCTGTCCGTCCCTATGTATGCATAAATCTTTAAAACTACGCAACGGATTTTGAAGCGGTTTTTTTTAATAGATAGAGTTATTTAAGGGGAAGGTTTATATGTATAACCCACCCCCGCTTTGCACGGGCGAAGCCGGGGCGGGCCACTAGTATGATATAAAAATGAATCGCAAAATGTGTTGGTAAGCTCATAACTCAACAACGCCTGGACCAATTTGGCCAATTCATTTTTTTAATGTTTGTTGAAGTTCAAGAATGGTTTTGCGGCGAAAAAAAATTGAATATTTGCCGGAAAAACCCAAAAAACAGCCTTTTTCTTTTTCCCATACAAACTTTTTCTAACGAAAGTAGACACAAAAGTTTTTAAACAAAAAAAATCGTAATGCCTTCCGTGGCGTAGCAACGCACGCACGCGACGTTAGTATAATCACTACATAGTATAAAACAAAGTCGCTGTCGTCTGTCCGTCCCTATGTATGCTTAAATCTTTAAAACTACGCAACGGATTTTGAAGCGGTTTTTTTAATAGATATAGTGATTCAAGAGGAAGCTCTAAAAATACCACATCCATCTATTTCTTCGGCTTAGTGCAACTGTAATTAGATTCTACGTGCCGAGTGGTGAAATTCACTCAAAACGGCAGATGTATAGTAGATAACATGTTTACCACCGAATTATGTTTCTTCTCGAATCAACTTAAGGTTAATAGCTCGCGAAATAGACTACGTAATTACAGTTTAATTGACAAGTACCATACTACTACTATTCTACAAGATTGCCAAACTTAAGTGGCATTGTGCATGGCACATAGCGCGCAGGACCGACGCCCGATGGGGCAGAAAAGTCCTCGAGTGGCGACCGCGTTCCGGAAAGCGCAGTGCTGGTAGGCCTCCCACACGGTGGACCGATGACCTGGTTAAGGTCGCCGGAAAACGATGAATCAACGGGTCCCGGGTTCGATTCCGGGGTCGGGCAAGTGTCTTTGTCTAAACCAGAGGCACTGGCTCGGAGTCTGGGTGTCATTTCTATCTATAATATGTATGTATTTACAAAAAAAAATGTATATATGTAGTTTATCATCCATCTCGTTACCATAACACAAGCATTAAGTTGCTTAGCTTGGGACGAGATGGCGTTGTGTGAAATGTCCAAGGATATTTATTTAGGATATTTTGTGGCCTATGTCCAGCAGTGGACGTCTTTTGGCTGAAATGATGATGAGGATGATGACTACTACTCAGCCAGTAGATGACACACTGCTCAGTCGGGCCTCTTCCACTTGGGATTGGGAAAGGGTTTCGTATCAAGTTTTTCTTCCCTTGTGGCTAGTTCATTTCCTTTTGTTGGCTGTTACGACACCCTCAGGATAGAATGGGGTGGTTAGCACACGGAGAATGGATCATACGGACATACTGTTTTCAGTTACAATATAATTTATTCACACATAAGTAGAGTAACTAATGGACAAATACCAACTAACCTAAAACTAAAAAAAAAACCTTAAAAAGAAAATACTAAAATATATTATTTAAAGGAGTCCCTTTAGGCCAAGTTCCGAAGATACTGGCAGCGTTCCCCCTTTGAATCGCTAGACTGATTCTTTGTCCGAGGTAGCTGCCAATTAATTTTCAGTTAAATTATTTATATTCATGTGCCAGACCATAGACTTTTGTCTTTTGTTACTTACTTTTATTTTTGTCAGACCATAGACGACCCACTGCTGAGCCGGGCCTCCTCCAGTTGGGGTTGGCAGAGGGTTTAGTATCAAGTTTTCCTTCCCTTGCGGCGAGGTTATTGACTTGGTTTTTTTCCTTTTGTCGGCTCTTACGACACTCTCAGTATGGAATTGGGTGGTGACACCATGTATTCTAAATCCGTCACCACACGGACATGTGACAGACTGTTTTCAATTAAATTATTTATATTCATGTGCACAAGAAGTGATACGGTAATGGATTTAATTTTTGACATTAGTTTTGACTCAAAAGATACGGAGATCGTAAGCAACTTTTGGCTGAATTTTGGTGGAGTGTCCACCGTTTTTAATATCTGACCCCTCCATGCTTGGGAGGGCACGTATAGCCCGGCTGCTATTATAGCGCGTAGTCAGTAGCGAGAAAACTGACCGCTGGTCTAACCACTAATAATGGTTCAATGTCCGCCTGTGTTCAACTTACTGTTGCTTATAGAATAAATAAATACATAAAATAATTGTTTTAAAATCAAAAATCTTAGTAGGCTCATCTGAGCTCTTTTGTCAATTTATATTTTACAATTACATTTTACCATCGGTTCAGAAGTCTGCTCTACAGAGAAGAGCCGGCAAGAAACGCTCTATTTGTTTTTTTTATATCACCATTTTTTTTTATATCACCATACAGCGACTGGCAATATAGATTTGTGAGAGCATTTTGTCAGTACCTATTTAAAACTGCCTGCCTGAGCTGATCGACCCCCAGCAACGGCATCTGCTCACAAGATTAAAGCACGTGCAGCCACCGCCTTTCTCAACCATATTGCAGGGATGAGGGTGTCCTGCTACGTGGCATAGAGTAGGCTAATTACCCACCATGTAGTTGGAGGAGGTACGACTCAACAGTGGGTCATATATTGGGGGAGAATTAGTAGAAGCAGCTGTTCACTAGATGGGTCGTGGAGGCAAAGCCAATCCCAAATAAAATTTCGGCATTCACGTCATCGAAACATTCAAAAAGTTTTCCCCTAATATTACCCAGTGCGTCAGTACTTCTTAACGTTCACATATTTTAAACAAGTCTTTAACGTAACTCCTCATATGAAGTGTTTTAAAACATTACTTAGCTGCAAGTTAAAACATTACTTAACTTCAAGTTTAAAACATTACCGCAAGCTGACACAATTAGTTGTTCGCTAACTTTTAAGTCGGTAGGTGATGCGTGGAAACATCGCCTACATTTTAAGTGGCGAGTTAAAATTAAACTTTTTGAGTGCCAGCACAGTTAATGTTCGGAAAGAATACTTTAATATTTAAAAAAACTTGTAACATCTTATTTCTTATAAATATATAATAAAATTGGCAATAATTTGGAAAGAAGTCGGCATAATTATAATAAATAATAAAAAACGACTGATCATTCCATTACGATGCTAAAAGTGTAAATAAAAATATAGTAAATATTATATGCAAATAAGATAATTAAGTGAAATTTTGATACTCTAGCGAAAAATATAATCGCAAAACATACTATTTTTATAAATAAAAACATTAGAACCGGTATTCCAATTTTAATCAAAGTAAAATTCTGATTAAGATTGGAAATATTATTTTTCACCTGATTGTAAAACAACTGAATTGGGTGCATAATTTGATTCAAATAAATACATTAAACGATAATGAATGATACATTTATCGCAATCACAACATTAACCATCAGAAAGTTTTATAGACTAAAACTTTAATCAAATAAATGAATTCCCAGCCACAAATAACTGTCATATTAAGAAACCCAAAAGAAACTTAACGAATCCCAATACAATAAATAGGTACATCATTAAACACGATTGAATCGTAACAAAAATAATGATTAACCAGCCCGTCCCATAATGACTGCTTCACACTGGCTTATTTGTTATTATTTAGCACGAGCACCAATTCAGTGTTGCACTGTGCAAACACTCCCAGTTTTGTTAACAGAAGGTAATTACTGAGCCCCCCTGTGTGCCGCAACCCTTATCTAGACAGTGCCAAATTGTTTTGACCCCTAGTATACTGAATGAATTGTCAGTTTCAAAAGGTACTAAGTGGATAGGCGGCGTATACGTTAATTGATTTTTTAAAAACATACAAACGATGGAGACATTCATCCGTTTTTAGGACGGTTAAAAAGTAATAGTCTCTGTGCCTAATGTTAGAATATGAAAAAAGAACAGTATTTTTTTTTAATTGGAACGCGATCGCGTTTCTCGAACAATACATCATCATCATAATTTCAGCCAAAACACGTCCACTGCTGGACATAGGCCTCCCCCGGGATTTCCACAAAGAACAATACATGCAACAAATCATAGTTTTTTTTTTATCTTTTGCTGCCATATGGTTTAAAAAAAAATAACGTACCAATTTACATCTAAATATAATTTTCATTTATTTTTTTAATCCTGGTTTTTATAAAGCTTCTTTCCCTTTTTATTTTTAGGTAGAACTCTACTGCATAGTTCAAGGATTTTTTCCTCAATTAACCGGCCATTTACGTGCGACCTACTATCATTGCATTTTCCGTAAATTAACAACGTTGTACAATATTCCCACAATAAAATATTAAATGAAGAAAGTGCTAAAGAAAATAGAAATCAACTATTCAAAAATTCATAATAACTCGGCTACTGAAAAGATACTCAATATTGATGATGAAATACTTTCTTTTCTTGGCAAAATTCCGCTATCCTTCACTAACAATTTGACGTTTTCATCCAGCCAGGGGCCATTATACGCTGGTTATTGCCGCGTTGACTGAGTACGTGACATGTGTTTTCGGTAACTTACAACTTGTTATCTTTTGGGGTGGATTACTTTGTGATATTTCATGTTTGTGATTCATTGGTGTCATTAAAATATTAAGCTCTCGATATGACATTGCAATGTCAACTTTACTATTTTAGAAACAAATTACGAACATTTAGTTCAGTTTATGATTTGCCACAAGTTCACCAATGTCAAGTTATGACGTTGAGGACAGACGATGGAGACTATAGCATGAACAGCTTATTTCGCATAAACTCAATTCTGGACAAGGGCCGACGATAAATCCTTAAGTTGTTATCATTACATAGTTTAAAACAAAGTCACTGTCGTCTAGCTGTTCCTATGTATGCTTAAATCATCAAAACTACGTAACGGATTTTGAAGCGGTTTTTTGAATAGATAGAGTGATTCAAGAGGAAGGTTTTTAAGTATAATACATGCATACATTTATATGTTCATCATTGCACCCGTGCGAAGCCGGGGCGGGTCGCTAGTTCTATATATTATGACAGAAATCCATAGACCACATAAAACAATATTGCTAAAATTTATAACGAAAAAAATTACTTAATAACTATTGTTTATAAAATTTACAAAACACTATTTACAAGTGATCACCGCCGTCCTTTTACTCCTGCAATTTACGCTGGCCAGACTTGGCACAGGGTTTTGTATCAACTTTTTCTTCTTTTGCGGCTAGGTGACATTTCCTTTTGTCGGCTCTTATGACATCCGGAGGGTGGAATGGGGTGGTGACACTATGTATTAGAGATCCGTCGCCACACGAACTCCAAACTTATCTCTCTCTCACTCAAACACCATCCTTATTTTTCGAGGGTTGCAAAGATAAAATTAAACAAATTTCGAGGTATCAGAACATCAAAAAGAATATACCAAGTACCCTCCTTCGATAAAGAAAAAATCAACCAAAATTACCGACCCTCAGCGGGGTGTCCAACACGTTCAAATATTAATTCTACCCTCACGAGATAAAAACTATTAGGGCGGGCGGGGATTATGGGCGGATTATTATTTTAACTAAATTAGCTTACTGCCGTTCGGGGAGTTTGCTTCTCTGAAGAGGCAAAGATTACAAAGATTAGTTTACAGACTAGACGTTCTTGATTTAAAATGCCTACTTATTATGTCATGAGGTCATTGTATGGGGGAAGTCGTGCACTAGCAGAAAACACGGAATCAAATTGGACTGCAGTTAAGCATCGTCTGGCCTGCCAGATGGGTGTCCATCTTAATAAGTTATTACTTCCTTCGTACTTAGTAGGGCACGTCAAGCCGTCAGTCATGGCTGTCATTCCAAAACTGTCATATGCTGCTACAAAGACTCGGTAGCATGAAAAAGCTTTTAGCAGCTGATTGATTCCCACTAGTCCCACTAGTGGGTTTTGGAGCTCAGCTGGAAATTGTTCAGTATGAATACTGGTACGGATTTAGAATGTGTGGTAGAATAACCGCAAGACAAGGAAAACTTGAGACTAAACCCTGTGCCAACGCGTCTGGCTAGTGTTGCACAGTAAGCTAATTTTCCTTCTCTACTACTGAACGACAGCAGTACCAATGAAAAGGAAACGCAAACATGACAAATGTCAGAGGTACAATAAATGTGAACGGTCTATACCTATACACCGTTCACATCTATCTACTACTTTAAGAGTACATAACACTTTTTAAAAATGGAGTTTTCTTCTTTTTGGCATATCTTTATTACTTATTCGTTGAATAGATTTCGTAGCACTTCCATCCAACAGAGAGCTTATTAAAACTAAATTGCGAAAATTGCAGCGCAAATGTGGCCTGGCCGTATTTTACTAACGGGCTTAACACCGCCAAATTAACATGACCTTTTCAGTCTTGAACCATCTTACGTAATACAGACCAGTATATTCTGGTATTTCGATAGCTATGCCAGTTTAATTTGACCTCTCGTAGCAAATTAATATTACTGACAATTAGGTCTGCGATATTGGCTGCGTGTACCCCTATATTTTCGAATAATCTTGGTTGTAAGCAACGAAATGGGGTATAATGATGTGCTGTTAAACTCTGCGGTGTTGACAGCATGGGTATTGGGAATTATGGCTCAGGCAGACCATAAATAATATTTTATTTTCTACTAGTACACGTGTTTATTTTCTTATGACATTATTATTTTCTTCAAACGACATTCGAAATTCGAAATTTAAAATTATTTCATATTAAAATTCAAAAACTTACTAACAAATAAGTTTTAACAAATATCACAAAAAAAATGTAACTAATATTTTTGCAAATAAATCCTCTACATTCCTAGTTGCTCTAACCTAAATTAAAACTTACAACATTTCAATATTAGAACGCAGTGCGGTTAATTTTTATTCTCGTTTTGTTTTATCAGGTCTGGTTCCAGAACAGACGAGCAAAATGGCGTAAAGCTGAAAGGTTAAAAGAAGAACAGAGAAAACGAGAGGGTGTAGAAGTGATGGCCAAGAGAGACCCTGCTGATGATAAGGTTTGTAGTATCTTTTTAATTGTACCATAACGTTTATAAATGCAGCATAATAAAACAGGTGGAGTTTTTATAAAAATAATTCGGTTTCGAGCTACATTTAGAACCGGTGGCAAGTTTTCAATTTCAATTTATGTTTTGACTTTTCAGACGAGCTCTGATGCGCCAACATTAATAAATTATTTTTGATAAAAAAATTTTTTAATGATTTACCCGAGATATTTATTGCGGCTTAGAAACATGTCGTAACCTGAATAAAAGGTAAACCTTTGAATCTATCTTTGCCAGGGTTCGCCAGAATGCGGAATGTCCAGGGGCTCGGGAGAAACATCCCCAGTGTCAGGTGCATCCCCTCGTGCATCTTCCCCTGTCACCCCCGGCTCTCCAAGGAGGTCGCCACTTAGATCACCGAACCGTTCACCCAACAGATCACCCAGAGTCGACAGGTTAGTCACAAGTACTCTACTCTCTACTCAGTCCATAGATGACCCACTGCTTACCCTCCAATTACATGGAGGGTAATTAGCCTATTGTGGCACGATCACTAGGCGGGTTGATACAAGGTTTCGTATCAAGTTTTTCTTCTCTTACGGCTAAGTTCCCGGCCTTGTCATTTCTTGTCGATACTTAAAACCCCCTTAGTATGGTATGGGGTAGTGATATTATTAATTCCAATTAAATTTGCGATTAGTTGGCTAGTGTTATGCGTATAGTATAGCACCTGTAATATATATATATTACACAATGAAATTAAACAATTGCTTGATTATTCAGGTCTGAAGCAAGCTGTGCGTCGCCAGCGCCGTCGGTGGGCAGTGCTGGCTCAAGAGAAGCACCCATGGAACAGCGGCCGCCTCATCATCTGTTTTCTCCCTTCGACCAGTAAGTACTTATCTGCATACTACTACTGAGCCCATAGATGATCGTCCAGTAGTTGTTGTTTCAGTCCCTAAACGACCCATTGCTGAGTCGGGCCTCCCTCAAATTCATGGTAGGAAATAAGCCTATATGGCCAGATGGGCTTGTATATTTTTTCCTTCTCTTGCAGCTAGGTGATCTGCAACTTTCGGTCCTTACGATACCCTCAGGGTGGCATGGGTTGGCGACCTCGTGTATTCTTAATCCTTCACCACACGTTCAGGTGCATTGAGGGTAATTACCCTACTGATCCACGCTGGCCAGATGGGTCGGCACAGGGTTTCATATCAAGTTTTCCTTCTCTTACCTAGGTGGTCTTGCGTTCCTTTAATCGTCTTACAACACCCCCAGGATAATGTGTATTACAAACTACTCGATATAAAACTGCCTGTAATACATTTGAGAACCTCCTCCTTTTTGTAGTCGGTTGAAAATGAGAAGAACAACCCGATATTCGCTTTGTAGGCAGCACATGTATCAGTTAATGTTGGCAATGACTCGATTAAGACTGACCGCTCTAATCGACGGTAATTACATTGCTCCATGCTGATTGGGAGACACAACTCGCATTACTTAGGAACAACACGAATATTAACGCTCTTGAGATGATGTTGACTACTGGCTGAGAAGGAAAGAATATTTTAATATTGTTGTTCTTTTTTTATTTAAATATTGACATTTTTCCTATTGTCAAATATATTCGATATTTAATTACAGTCTACTGCTTCAAACCGAAAGTACGTTTTTTTTAATGTCGTTTATATTTAGAACTAGCTGTTGCGCACGACTTTGTTTTAGGGGACGTCATCTGGTGGATGGTCGTAAGCTTGAGGGCCAGGTTATAGGTAGTAGTATACAGAGTTTATATGACAGAGGGGCATTAAATTACACTACGTATACTTTAAGTGATTAGTATGAATTCGAAACGGTACAAAAAAAATACACGTGATTTTTCATGGGGGGTGGAGGGGTAGTCTTAAACCTCACCAGGTATCACCAAGGGGGAGGGAGGGGTAAAAAAAAATTAGGCATTAGGCATAAACATCTGTTAAGAAAGATACATCAAGTTGAAATGAGGCAAAAATTTTAAAAATCATTTGCGGCTAAACTATTGGTCGAATTTAATTGATTTTTGGTACAGAGCCTGGAAATGATACCTAGTATAGGCAGTTAAAATGCCCCTATGTCGTATCAACCCTGTATACTAGGTATTAAAGGGTAAAAGACTGGCTGTATACTTACGCGGTTTAAAAGAGTTCTTTTGCTTCTTTTAGTATGAATAATAGTTTTAGCCATAAGATTTGACAATTTATATTGCTTTGACAATTCTGCTGGGCACAGGGCGGACCCATAGGTCTCCCAACACATAAGTTTAATACCAATGTGTTTGCACATTTATGCTATTGTTGTAAATTTAGGACACAAATCGATTACTCCGTATCATTGCATGGACACGTTTGACGTAAGAGGTCGATTGAATCAACATTAATTTTATGAGATTGACCGTGATTTGTTCAGCGAGTCAGGAGTCTAACAGCCTCGTTTATGATACGCACCATAGACAATTGATAAGGTTACATTCAGATTGAGCAAATACAAATCAATAATTTTGTTAAGGGGAAATAAATAGTTAGTTGATGAAGGACTGAATAATTAAATGGCATTAATTTGTTTATATAATGCTATCTTATCTCAATGCGATCAACATCCAGAAATATCGAATACAAATCCGAGAGTTACCAAAGAGTTCTACAACGCAATACTACTAGACTATCGGAGGGCGTCCCGGGCCACTGGACAGTCAGTGAGGTTTTTGTCGGTGGCGGATTCCCCGACGCACCACCGACCCGTGCCACCAGGGCTCACCTCTCAGGCTCCCAGGTGGCACACTCCTCCACCGTTTGGCGCGCCGTATCGACTGAGCTTCACCCGTGACAGACCGGCGTTGATTCCCGGCCAGCGATTTGGTGCAGGTACTTACCGAAACAGCCTTGTCCGGTTAGCACCTGCACCAATTGATACGAAGCCCTGTGCCAACCCGTTTGGCCAGCGTGGCACAGCAGGCTAATTACCGTCCATGTAACTAGAGGAGGCCCGACTCACCAGTGGGTCGTATATGGGCTGACTAGAAGTAGTAGTTAAATAATTACCACATAATTAAAATTGAATTTAAACATTGAAAACTGATTCAGCAGTCTCAGAGTTTGTCGACCGAAGATTCAAGTTAATCGAATCAGGCCGAGTTTAATTGTCAATATTAATGATCCCGACTTAACTGCGTTTCACTTGGGTAATTAACTTGTGAACTTTGAGTTAAGTATCGATCAAGTTAATTATGCTTAATGAATTTGATGGAACACAAAGTTAGATGTGTTTGCTCGGAGCCTAGTCTAATGAAAAATAAATAATGAGTTAGACTGTTATCATCATCACACCCCATTAATGACCCACTCCTGAGTTGGGCCTCCTCCAAATTCATGGTAGGAAATTAGCCTACTGTGCCACACTGGCCAGACGGGTAGTCACATGGTTTCGTATCAAGTTTTCCTTCTCTTGCTGCTAGGTTACCGGCCTTGCAGTTAATTTCCTTTTATCGGCTCTTACGATACCCTGAGGGTGGAATGGGGTGGTGACACCATTCATTCTAAATTCGTTATCACAGGGACAATGTTAGCTAGACGGCATTATTAATGGTACACACATATTGTGATTTAAAATTGTCCTTCATACTTCAAATTCCTACTCATTTTGCAGGAAATTTAGTTAATAAGTTTGTTAATTTAGTTTTATTTTATTTTATTTCCTACTCATTTGACACTTACTACTACTACTAGCGGCCCATCCCGGCTTCGCACGGGTGGACATTAATTTATTCCTTGCAATTAAAATACCCTTTAATAATCAGTGATGTAGCATTCAAATGGTGAAAGAATTTTTTTTGAAAATCGGTCCAGTACTTTTTGAGCCAATTAGTTACAAACATACATACAAATCTTTCTTCTTTATAATATTAGTATAGATAAATTATTATTGTAAAGTTTCATCAAAATCCATTCTGTAGTTTTTGCGTGAAGGAGTAACAAAGATACAAACTTTCGCGTTAATATTAGTAGGATATACTTGCACAGAACTGCTGCTTTCGCTAATCTCAATGTCGTCACTACGCACTATCGAAGAACATTAATTTATAGCCCCGCATATATTTTCCCATACCAAATTCAAGCAGCATTACGCGAACGCTTGCTGTAAACAAGCTCTCTTCCGGCGCTAGTGTGGCAAGATGGCGGCGCGTCCGGCCGGGCAGGAAGTGACCTAATGCGATATAGCCTGCCCGGCTTACAACGCCTACCGGTTTATCGCGCTTACTCGGCATCAGTTGTACCGGGTTTCAACAAATTTACGTGTATAACTATTTTACTGATTGGACAAGAGGCATTAATTTTATTATTTAAATATAACAGAAATGGAGATGGGATAGCCCACTCGATTCTAGTTTATCCAAATTCCAAGGTAGGCCTTGTTGGTCTAGGGGTCTGATGTGCCTTTGGATCATGGGTGTCCGGTTCGATTCCGGGGACGGGCAAGTGTCTTTGTGTAAAGCAGAGGCACTTGCTCTGAGTCAGGGTGTCATTTGTATGTGTGCATTTGTTCGTTCGTTTCAGCCCCTAAATGAACCACTACTGGGTCGGGCCTCCTCGAAATTCATGGAGGGAAATTAGCCTACTGGCAAGACGGGTTGGCACAGGGTTTGTATCAAGTTTTCCTTCTCTTGGGACTAGGTGATCTGCCTCTCGCGTTCTTTTAGTCGCCTCTTACCACACACTAAAGATGGTACCTATGGGTTGGCGACATTATGTATTCTAAATCAGTCACCACGTTACGCTAAAAATTAAAAAAAGTTTACAGTTATTACATTAAAATCATGGTAAAATAATTACAAACCATGTAATCCATTCCATGATTGTTTTATTACATGCGTCTGCGGGTTTAATTGCGTAAATTGGCCAAAACAAGTTCATTAGAAGATTCCAAATTAGGCCATCCAAATGATGACCCAACCGAATTAAAGTGAGCAATAACTCCAGTCGTTCCCGTTCATTGTATTATGACTAAAACACTATTGTAGTCAAATCTAATTAAAGTGCTTATTAAAACGACATCAGTAAGCGAGAATGCGCACCAATTGACTACTAGGGTTGGGTAGTAGGTATGTATTTCAAAAATCTTTAGAATAAATTTAAAAATAATACTCGTCAGGTTTTTTGGCAACTGACCAAGCAGAAAACAATAGTACAATATCAAAAGTCAGAAAAGAACAAATTAAAAAAATATATAAGTTACAAAATGTCCGTCAAGTAACGTACTTAAATTGAATGCTTTTCAAATCTCTATACTAAACTCCATCCAAACATTTTTCTTTCTAAAATGTTTGCCAAATTTTGGGTTGATCGTTCCAGCGTGTTCTCGTCGCTTGACACCACCATCGTTGTCCTCCGGCTTTACCTGAAATAAATGACATAACTAGTTACATTAGTAGATTCAGTGACTCTGCCACATGAATCGATATACCCAACGCATTTCTTTATACAAAGCATACGAGTGGCCATTTTTTCTATACAGTTTATTGCGTTTAGTTGCGTTAGTTTATTATTTACTAGCGACCCTTCCCGGCTTCGCACGGGTGCAATGAAGAACCTCTACATTTATCAGTGTTTCTCTACAATATTATGCATGTATTATACTTAAAAACCTTTCTCTTGAATCACTCTATCTATTAAAAAAACCGGTTCAAAATCCGTTGCGTAGGTTTAAAGATTTAAGCATACATAGGGACGGACAGACGCCAGCGACTTTGTTTTATATTAAGTAGTGGTCACAGTTTTTGGTGATAATTAAAAACTTTTTGTTTTGAACTTTTTGATAAATAAAAATGTAGTATATTTTAACTTTTCCGCTTACTATAGGAACGTATAGTGGAACGTAAAGTGTATATTTGGAATTACAATTTGTCGACAACCCCACAGCCGCCAGTGTAATGAACCCTGCCATGGTTTCGCGCATAACCCCTTCTGAGCCCGCATACGGCCTAATTGGCCACATTAATATGACAAATAGATTTACACCCGGTCTGCCGTGCGATATGTTGCTCCATTTATAGTTCAACCTAATTATCATCATCAATATTGCAGCCCATTATTGAGCTATTACTGAGTCAGTCGTCCTCCACATTCCTGGGGGGATAGCCTACTATGTGGCATAGCAAGGTGGGTTGGCGCAGGGTTTGTATCAAATTTTCCTTCTCTTGCTCTAGGTCTGCCATTCGTACTCATGTCCATCCATCTATCTATAACTTTAAATACTTAAAATACCACACTAATTAACAGAGTTTTACGGCAAACTTGCTGCAACATTGTAACCCTTATATTTAAAAGAGCAACCATGGAGTTTCCTGCCGGCTCTTCTCTGTGGAATGCATTCCAAACCGGTGGTGAAAACTAAATGATTGATTATTTTTATTTTATATTTCTTTTGTTATGTTTTTTGACTATTTGAAAGCATTCGCAACAATTTATTCCAATAAAAAATATTTTGCTTTTATTGATTTGTTCGTGTGTGTGGCTCAACGATTAAGGGTTTTGTTTTTATAAAAAAAGACAGACAAGCGAGAAAATAAGATGTATTGGCGCTATATAAGCTGACTAAATGCTAGATGACAGACTTACATCGCAAGGCACGTTTCTCCCAAAATTAACAAGCAACTCAATAACATTAACTCGAGTACGGTTGATCGAACAAACCGATTGTCACCGGGATAAATTCGTTTGTCGTCAATTTGTCGACGTGTCGCTCCACATGGCAAACCAGTCGTGCGACTAATCGCATTTTGCTTGACGCCTGTTGTTTGAAGGTAAAATGAACCACTGAGTCACTCAAAGGTCATGTTTTATGGCTTCCGATTCCTGTGAAGATTCCTTTTTCATTCCATCGTTACTACTACTATTAATGACCCACTGCTGAGTCGGTACTCTTACAACTACACTCTTTCACTATACCCTATTCAAGATAGTATAATCTGTCAGATTTGTTTGTACTACCATCATTGTAACCCTTTTATTTAAAAGAGCAACCATGGAGTTTCTTGCCGGCTTTTCTCCGTGGAATGGCATTCCGAACCGGTGGTAAAAACTATTTAAATTATAAAGCATTCGTAAGAATTTAGTTGAATAAAAAACATTTTGATTTTGATATGGAGGGTAATAAGTCTACTGCGCTAGTATAAGCGATGTCTTTTCAGAATGTACCTATGAGGGTGACATAATCCCCGGGATTAAAGCCTCTATAATCTAATAAAGAAAAAAAAGTCTGTTGCGGCTCTCTGACCATTGTGTCATGTTCTCTCTTGCGGCTAGGCCTTGTCATTTCCTTTTGTCAGTTTGTTAAAATTTAAAAGGGCAACCACTGAGTTTCTTGCCGGCTCTTCTCTGTGGAATGGCGTTCCGAACCGGTGGTAAAAGCTAAATGATTAGTTATTTTTATATTTCTTTTAAATTTAATAAATTTTTTGACTATTTGAAAGCATTCGCAAGAATTTATTCGAATAAAAAACATTTTGATTTGATTTGTTAAAACACCCTCAGGATGGCATGGTGACACTACTTATGCGATGAATGCTAGCAAGATGTACATATATTCTTGCTATGCTACTTACAAACACAGCCCAACGTCCGTGTTGATTGCCTTATAACTAATCGCATGTCTATTTAAGTCAATTCAGCGGTAATTAATGTCGTTAATGAAACAGTTGAGACGCAATGCTATGACGAGTTCTGGTCAGTGGATTAATCCTTGAATCATCTTTGCGGCGGTCAATTCAATTATATTTTCAACCGGATCATATATGGACTGCAAACTAATTCAGGCTTACATGTGGTTTAATGTATTAGGCAGCGTGGTTTACTTGGGAATAATATAGAAAATATGTCCAGCAGTGGACGTCTTTTGGCTGAAATGATGATGATGATGATGATAGAAAATACAAAGGAAAAAATATTTACACCGAATTATAAAACATTTAAAACCAACAGTTTGGCCAGGGTGTTCACATTGAGGGGGAAATTAATCTGCTGATAGAGTTGAGTCAATAAGATCAGAACACAATTTTATATATTTGTTGAAAGGATCCAATCCGTAGACCAACAATACCTTTACCCCCTTTTTACATCGCGTAGATGAATGGTGTATCTGTATGTATAAACTATATATTATATGTATGTCATGGAACATGGGGTGTGACCCGAATCTATGATATGGCGAAATACCTTCTCTTTCGCCGTCAAGTATCGACGATTCCAATAAAATGTCCCAACACTACGTACTGCGTAGACTCGGGATGCATGATCCAATTGCCGTCCGCTAAATTGATACTCTATTTGGCTCAATTAAGCATTAATTAATGCCGTTAATGAACACTGAGCCGCTCTATTGTTCTGCGCGTACTGACTCGGTACTGCCAGCGTTTTGCGTTTAGTCTCACAGGACGATTTGATGTGATGACGTCATCTCTCCTTTATTTTGTTTTCATCATCAGCGCAGCTGTTAAGTAAATGAACTAGGTACTACTTAGTTCGGCATTCTCTTTACAGAATATTACACTTCCCCTCCGTGCTGGGAAAAAACGCGTGTTGTAAAAGTCAACAAAACCCCGCTTGGTGGTAGGATCTAATGGTCCGCCCGGCTAGTTTTACTGTGTTTCGTCGTGTGTATCTGAGAGCCGGTGCCCGATAGGGCATTTACTTCAATTGTTTGCTCCATCCTAGACTCTGGCGTTGCTTTCCATCACGCAAGCTAGCTTGACCGTAGCAAAGGCATTCAGGTCACTGATAAAAAAGGAGGGAAACTAACCTATCGTGTCACGCAGGCCAGGTATGGATTTATCGATCTCGATCCCGATGTTCATGATACGTACGGCCGTGTGGTATATTTAGAATACACTGTGTCACCACCATTCCGGCTGGTGTCTTAAGAGGTGACTAAAGGGAATGTGAAGGCTGATAACTTAGCTGCAAGAGGAGGGAATCTAGAATCTAAACCCCGTCTGGCCAGCGTGGCATAGAGGCTTATTTCCCTCCATGTAATTGGAGGAAGCCAGACTCAGTACTGGGTCTTTAATGGGCTGCGATGGTGAAATTGATACAATTTGATTTGATTGTACTGAACTAGGTGGTTGGGATTTGGTATAAAGCTCTCTTAACCGACTTTTTAAAAAGCATTTCCTTTTCATGACGCTCGCAGAAAATGCCACCTCCAACACCATACTCTTCTAAATATATAGACGATGATCTTGCTTATTGCCTTTAACTTTACCCTATGTAAAACTATTCCTCATAAAATTCTTAAACACCATCTACATGCACGTAACAACAATAAACAAGTACAAAAACCGCCTCACAATTTAAACGCCATAAAAAATAACAACTAAATCAAACACCTAAAAGATTAAATAGCCGTCCAAAATCAATATCAACTTCATAATACTTAAATGCAAGTCCATAAAAGGCTATTAACATTAAGAGCTATCCACACCAGACAGTTAATAAATCAACGCTTCCGCCCACCGTTCATATCACAAAAAAAACGCTATAAAAATAAAAACGTCACACTAACAGCGGAACTGATCTCAATCAAATATCAAAAATAGGGTCCGTTCACACTGGCCGTAATAAATCGAGGCGACACGTCGCGATGCGATTAAAAAAAAGGAAAGTCGCTATAGGCGATCGCTTAAGGGTAAATTGCCCTGAATCGGTACGTAAACAAAGCATGCATTGCTTGGCACGTGTCTGCAGAAGCGTGCGCTTCAAGTGGTGCTATTGATGGCAAATGTACCGTAATTGGATCTTGATTTTGTTGCTAATAAATTACTTGAGACGTTACGTCTGTTAAGGAGACGTATTAAGGATTTAGAGTAGATCTTAACTAACGGCTTCGTGAATGTTAATATATATGTGTAGAGGAATTGTTGGTAGTTATTTTAGTAAATTTTTTTAAAGGTTTAATTATATTAGTTACATATTTCTTTGTTTACATAAATTGCCGATCTGTACGTTTTATGTGTGTAGGGTTTTTTTTTAAATCAGTTAAAATTGCGTGTTATTATTTAGAATATTACACAAAAAAAATTATAATGATCGCAATTGACTTTCAAATCAATTACAAACATTACTTCTAATGACGGTCTAAATAGGGGTGTAATGTTTTTTGCGATCATTTACATAACGTTTTACACTGTTACCGTCGGGACAATGAGCCCGAACCCTGCTGCGCGCTGCGGGTTCTCGACAATATTGTGCGGAGTCACGCGGCGCGCGCGTGCCACAACGATATGTCGTACGGTGTGTACTTAACTTTATTTCAAAAAAGGGAAAAATATGTTCAACACTTCACTACATAGTATAAAACAAAGTCACTGTCGTCTGTCCGTCCCTATGTATGCTTCTTCAAAAGTACGCAACGGATTTTTTTTTAATAGATAGAGTGATTCAAGAGGTAGATTTATATGCCAATATTGCACGCGTGCGATGCCGGGGCGGGTCGCTAGTGTTTAATATAACCAGATGTAGGAAAATTGTGTAGGCGGATCAGACTCCTTAATACATACGTATTTCTTTATATTCAGCTGAGTTAATGCGTGTCTATTTCTATTCTAAATCCAACCAAAATACTAGTAGATAACGCCACTATACTGTCTTGTTATCTGTTTTTAGCTCAAATAATTGCAGTACAGAGAAAAATATAAGAGCGGCACAATGTTTGTTTGTTATATTTTTAGTTCATTACTTATAATGCCTCATCCTAATGGCCTCAGAAAGGTTGGAATCTTTTCTATATGTTTAAAAAGAGATATAGAAATAAAAAAAGAATCAATTAATTAAAAGACAAATACAGAAAGAAGACTATTGTTTAAAAAGGAAACATAATATTAAAAGCGTTAATTAATCTCTAGTTATAATATCGTGATGCAAACCTTTATGTGTGACAATGCGTGACGCAATCATAGAAATCTTTTCCAACACTCTACCCTTCCGTATTAGTAACGCCAGCATACAATAGCACAGTCAAGTGGTCACAAAGGCCATAAAAAATAAATCAAACGCGTCCACCGACCGCTCAGTAATCGCTGACTGCCGATTGAGTGGTGCGACCCACCAGTTAACCCTTCAGTGACCGCCCGTATGCGGGTTTAACTAACGGGGTAATTAGGCACTTTTTGTGGGGATTCGATTAAATTGGTAAAGTGCAGTTAGTGAGTACATACATAAAATCTAAGTGTCTGCTTGTAATATTAAAAACGTAGCATATCTTTTAGAGCGTACTATCTGTACACTGCGTGCTTGGTAAGCCACTAACTAAAGTAAATTTGAAGAAGTGACATTACACAAATATTTAATATTTTTTTTCTCTGTGATCTCATGCCTTAAACTTGAAGATCATTACATGATTAAATGCATAGTTTACAGGCAAACATTAATTTTTAAATATACGAAGAAGAAGAAGATGTCGAGCTTTATGTTGACGAGACTTTTCACGACGAGACTCTAAAAAGGAGCAGGTTCTCAATTCCGTTCTCAGTTTGTTATCGCAGAACCCTGTCTTTTGTGAACCGATAAGAAAAATTCTTTTTTTTTATTGGTTCCAGATATTTTCTATATACACATTTTCTACATACAATAGTACTCGTATGTATACAAATGTAATTGAAATCGGTTTAACAAAAAAATTGTTTGCTGATTACTAACTACTATTTATACTAGAAGGCAAATTTTGTGTTATGTCTTCAATATTGTTATTCGAGTCCTTTACAAAGCATACAACTATTAGTGCTAAAAACTTTTTAACAAAAGGTGCGATGAATTCTGTTTTTATGGGCGGGAAGTCACTAGGTACGTAGAAACAAGATTAAAACTATATAGTTCTGGTCAGTAGCTGGTAGTTAGCTCTATGCACATTTTTTTAATACGGCAGTTGTAAAATAAAATGTATTTATCAATGCAATGAATTTTATGTGAATTATTTTCGTTGTTCGGGTAATGACGGATTTAAAATACTTAGTGTCACCCACCGAATTTACCCTGAGGGTGTAGTATGTGGTGACTAAAGGTATGCAGAAAATCAAACGCGCTTGGTAGATGCATATCACCTACATGAAGTATTAACACAAGCCTTTCTCCTTCCTTGTCAGCCCATAAATGACCCAATGCTGAGTCGGGTCTCCTCAGCATTGTAGATTGACATGGAGGGTAATTAGCTTACTGTGTCACACTGGTCAGACGCGTTGGTACAAAAAAAAAAAGTGTTTCGTATCAAGTTTTCCTTCTCTTGCGGCTAGGTTTTCAGCCTTGTTATTTCCTTCTGTCCGCTGTTACGACACCCTAATGATGGAATGGGGTGGTGATACTAGGTACGTATTCTAAATTCGTCACCAAACGAACAAAAGATTCAAGAACGAAATCCGGAAATTCCTCATTAACCGCAGTCTTGAGTCTGCAAAGGTCTTAACTCGCTAACTAGCTAACGCAATATCGGCTAAACGTTAAATTGCGGACCGACCAACTCGATTTGCTACCGGCTCGTTACTGTAACGAAACTAACGGGAGCGTAACGTTAACGAAACGATACGTAACGATGTTAGTCCTCGTTTGTTGGCAACTTTTTTCTGTGCGATGTAATTTACACCGTATTTTCTGGTAACTAAAATTCGGTTTGCGCTGGGCACTTCGCGAGATAGGGTTGAGTGGTTACCATGGCTACCGGTGGGACGGTCTGCGGGTTGTAGGTATGACTTGGTAGGTATTTGCAGTATGAAGAAGTATTGTTATTCATATCGTTCTTAAATAGAGTTTATATTATTCTAAAACTACATGTGCCTAATTTTAAAATGAGTGATTATAATATTACGGTCGATCAATCGATTGAAATGATATTTGTTAGTCTTCAAAAAATGTGTGTCGTGTAGGATTTAAAATACAAAATGTCGCTATACTATCTTGAGAGTGTCCAAGCGACTAAAGGACGTAGGCGCAAGGAAAAACTTGATACACACCTAACCCGTATTGCTAGTGTGGTACGATAGGCTGATTTCCTTTAGGTGTTTGTAAGAAAGAACTTCAAACAATGAACTTATTTTAGTATTCAGTTTTAAAGTATGCTTTTGGGATGTTATTTTGTGTTGTTATTTACTTACAATAAAACATTGATGTCTTAAGATTTCTTTCAAGAAAACTTAACAACTTTTTAACGGGCTTATCGAAAGTATTTAAAAAAAAAATATTTTTTTTATTTTTTTGTCACCGCATCTTATAAGATGCAAGGCTTGAAATTGTGTCGTTTGACTTGGTATTTAGAGCCTATAGCTGTCTCGATAGGCTCTTGGAGCGTGTGTATAACTCGCTTACGTAGTCTCTTGGATAAAAGGATTTCATAATCATACAATATTAGCTGCAACAAACTCAAGATAACGCAAAATTAGGTTTCCAACAAACGAAGTCTCGCAGCACGCTCAAGCGGTTCCGTGAAATTCGATTCCGACAACCGTTGTATCTGATTCTCTTGTAACTTCCCTAACTTGATAATGCTGTTCTGAATCAGCACTTCGACTCATTAAGGACTCATTTGCAAAGTTGTCCGCTCACAAATTGATTTTTTATTATTGAGATTGTTGGGCCTTCAGCAGTATTGGCATATGAAAGCATATAGCTACAGGTTTATAGTATTTGACGATACATTTAATATTATTTGCATAACGACATCAAATTTATATTTTTAAATGTATTAAAATAAAACATTAAATTGGTAATGTATTAAAACATAGTTATGTAATATAACTATCTCATCATATCTACAAAAGAAACAAGATATGCATAAACCGTGAAATAAGTTCTGAAATAACGTTTTTTTTTATAAATATCTTTGTTAACCTGGCAAAGGTATTTAAGCAAAGTTTTATTTTTATTCAAGCAAAGTACGCAAATATAACGCCTGACACGGTAGTAGATGATGAAGTATAAAAATGCCAAAATCTTAATTTTCATGATCGATTTTACGTTAAAATACATTTAGTCTAAAAATACTGTTTTTGAGAGGAAGGGGGAGAAATAATGATCACGGAACTGGCACAAAAGGAACGCTAGATTGAGATAAGATACGATGTTTATAAATGTAGATACATCTATAAATACAAAAATGTCATATAGGCAAAGTATGGCGCATAATGTTTTGGTATTCAAAGTTGTTTATAATACAGACCCAGTTAATCATCTCAACCAAATCTGACTTTCTCAATTTTATTAACATTGACGGAAGACTGGCAACATTGTAACTTTAGGTACCCCAGTAACTCTATAATTAGATCTGGTGGCCGAGAACACAAATTATTCGCGAGCCGAAACTGAGTAACTTCGTCAACCCTATAAAAGAGGTAGAACAAAGGGAACCGCAATTGCCGTCTACCTGACTCGATAGAAGTTTAAAAAAATGGCTAAGAGGGAATGGGTTGAATCGAGGCTTGCAGTCCGTAGGCAGAGGCACTATTCAAAAATATAAACTACTTAACTTATGACATTCTACCCAAGAAGTCTTACACAAATATTACGCAATTCAAGCACATCAACACAACAGTCAACAACCTTAAAACATTGAATATAAACTTACAAATAAATACTCCAGTATCCCAACGCTGCTGGATTCATATTCGCTTAAGTTTAAATAAATACGTTAATATTTTACTAATGAGTAAAATATTAACGTACGCGTGTTTCTGTACGCTGATTTTAGACTTGATAGTTACCAAAAATTGCTTCTTAGAATATGTGATATCTTCATAGCAAGTTATTAGTATTTAAAATACATTTGTAACTTTATACTTCATATATAAAGTTTTCTGTTATTTCGTTTTAAAATGCTATTCACGGATCTCTGAAAAGTGACTCTTTGAGAATGAAACTGAGTAGATTCGATAAGGCAGCGCCCGCGGGACGCGTAAATAGAATTTTGCCAAGAATCGCTCGTGCCTTTGACGTGCGCTGTGTCGTTTGCAAAATTCGTTTGTTTGCATCGCTTTCTGTAATGCGAGCGACGAATCTGATATTAATGAGAATATCGAGTACCTTCCGATTTTGAATAACCAGTAAAATAAAATTGTCAATATACTATCTTTGTTGAGAATTTACCATACGCCTTTGATTTAACTATACATAATTACATATGCAGTGTTGTATATTCTTTGATAAGTGCAACGTGGATAAATGTGTTGTTAATTAATAATTCCGGTTATATTAAGTAAGTATATTAGGTTTTATACGTGTTTTAAGATTAAGAAGAAGACATTCTTGCTCTATAGATAACGTCGTACCTCAGGGTTCTATTCTAGCACCTGTTGTCACTCGTATAATGTCCAATTTGAATAATGAGTATATACCCCATATAAAAGCCTACTACTTATGTTTCGGCCTGCTCATATTTATATCAACCTTAACAAACGAAAGCAACACAAAATTAAAGCTGAAAACAGACTCAACTGACAAAATAAAACGTGAGTCGACGCGGCCCGCTCGCTCACCGTAAGCAAAAACTCAATTATCATATTTTATACCTCATAATACTTACGAAAAGATATTCAATTATATAATTTTTCCTCTGAAAAGGGAATCCCTTTTCATTTCTCATTTGGATTTTTCTCTTAAGCAATTACGAGTTAGCCCGGGGGAGATGGTCTGAAATTCTGAATACATTTTCCGCGCCGGACGAGCGTTCTAATTTATCTTTTAACAAGGACTGGAATGTTATGCTAACTTACGAGAGTACGTTATCTGTGTTTTCGTTTAATAAAAGTGTGTTTCGCCAGATGATTTTATGAGTCTCGCTGAGTTGGCGTTGGTTTGTTGCGGAATAGAAATGAGCTCATTTTGCGCTCCCGCCTGATGTGTTGTGGATTAACCGCTTTTCAAATTTATGTTTTAACTTCATTTGAATTTTAATATTTTTCGTCGGTTTGTCATTAATAATATGTACGTGAATTATATTCACGCAAGCCGTTCTTTGGGGGTATTTGTATAGCTAAAGGTAGTTCGAGAGAGATCACATGAGTCAGGTAAAGGTAAGTAGACATTTGAGACGTCCTGAAGATTTCCTTCCTCGCACTCCTACAAGCACCTTTTCATAATTTTATTATTTTTCTTGAGTATGTGGGTATTTCTGAAAACCTACTTCCAATTAAACTCCTAGGTACTAAAAAAACAATTTGTATATTGATAAAATTGTATATTATATCATTTGTTTTTCTCAAGACCAACTAGTCAATTTAGCTGAGTTATGATTGAGAACTTAGGTACTAAATATTTGTATGTTTTAGTTAGTTACATAAATTAATAACCCTACGTTTCTAAATATGTACTAAAACATCTGACCTATGACCATTAGATAAAAACAAATTCAACCGTAAATAGGGATTTAAATATTTTCCGAATCCGTAGTATCGATGCCACAAAGACTGACATTGCCAATCGAGTCACGATCCGGCGCGACGCCGTGATCCTAACGACTTTACGCACAAACACTGGTGATTGCCGACGGGGACGACACGGTGGCGACACGACAGATTCGATTTGTCGTTTCTGTGATAAAATCAATGACGATCGTCTCTTTATATGGCAAATTGCTGTTCGGTATTTGAAGTGTTGGGGTTGCTAGTAATAAAATATTTTATAGACTCTTTATCCTAAATCGTTAACTTGGCGATTTTAAGGCTAAATGCACTGAGACCCAAAGAAAATAATAACTATATGCTCGGGGGTCCGCTAAGAGATTGATCTTTTTTTTTTAACAAAAGGCCTGCTTTAACCTGTATCTCGAGGCCGGTTTACAAACATGTAATTGAAATGTGTCGCCCAGACTCAGAGCAAGTGCCTCTGGTTTACACAAAGACACTTGCAGTCAAATTAATTAATAGGCAAGTGACCCAAAGTTCCCGATATAAACCACAGGACTGCCAAAGTTGAGTCGAGGCAGACAGGGCTCATGGTCGAGAAGACTGGAAGCTAATGAGACAGTAAAAACAAAACAACTTGAGCAGTGGTCAAAAGTCGATTTTTGTATTTCACTGGCGGTGATTGGCGGAGAAGGTACGCATAACCCACGCGATTGGTTGCTGACATGCGCGAACTGGCCCCACCACGGCACGTTGTGCTCCAGTTCTTTTGCTATCAATATGCACAATAAGGTCTTCCACAAGATGGAGGGAATCCAATTAATCACGGGACATTATGGATATCCTTACTTACTACCGCTTTTTTTACGTTGGAATAGAGTACATTACTCCAAAAAAAAAGAGTTCTAAAGGAAGGAGTGGACTCTAAAAACAGGGCGCCACATCAAAGCGCGTGACATCGACGCACTGTGAACTCAAAAGAGAGTTGAGAGTTAACAATACAAATGAGTACTTTCAGAGTACAGGATTTTTAAAAAGTACGGTTTGCGAAAAAGTGTACTATACTCTGTAAATGAGTACGGGTGGTCACCTTAATATTTTGCCTGTTATCGTGATTATAATGATGATGAATTGTCAAACCCATACAATAATGATGTTATGTGCATCTATGAAATACACATATAAATCTCTACACGTACTTTCAGTGCAGGATTGCCAAACTTAAATGGCAGTGGGTAGGGCACATCGTTCGCAGGACTGACGCCCATTAGGGCAGAATGGTGACCGCGTTCCGGGAAACGCAGTGCTACGTTAAGAAGTGGATTTATTTTAGCTGAAATGATGATGATTATTTTCAGTAGGGCCCCCCCGATAACGGTTAATACGAAACGAGTGTAAATAACGTTTCTCAGGTACCTACCGGCAAGGAGCAATTTCAGCCATGAATAATGTATCGGGGTCCGCCCCGTAAACACGTTACGATTTTTCATAATAGCCTCCTTTGATGGCGGAATCGCGGGGAAGGTACAAGTTTTATGTTATGCAGTTTAGTTATATCGTTTCGTTGAGGGGCGGACTTTCTGAATTTGATATGGGCCGTAATGTGTTGTAAGTGTGTTTGTGTTTTAGTACTCTTAAATATCAGATAATTTATTAAAAATAACTTAATTATAATATTACATAATAAAAATATAAAGCAACTATGTCTAAAATTAAACTACGGAAATAACTTTAAATATATACCTGTGACAAAAGTCGAAAGACTACAATTAAAACTACTAAAACATCATTTTTTTTGTCAGGCCAGACATTGTGTATTAAATAAATGTTACTAACATCTTGATAAATTTGTAAGTCACATTAACCTAAGGAACGTAAATTATTTGAATTGAATTTGAATACAATTTTTAAACACATCTCCATGCAGGCCAGAAAAGCAGTGGTTCTATTAAAAAATAAAATTAAAAAACAATTCGCACAAATATGATAAAGTTACTGTTACACCGGGTCACTTAAAGTTTGGTGAAGAAGCGCAATTACGTAACAATAAGTCCGACAATATATCTAAGGAGATGGCGAAGCTCTGTGACTGTACTGGTTTAAATGTATGCATTTAAAAAGCTCAAGAAAGTTGTAAGTGTGTATCTTGTACTATTTTTTATGGGTTAACAGTACATAATGTTGCAGACCCACATCATCTTGATGATGTCGTAAAAGGCAACACACTTGCTTGATACAAACCCTGTGCGAGGTGGCACAAGGTTTGTATCACGTAACTTTCGCAATTAGCCTAAGATAATTTCCCTCAATTAATTTGGAGGAGGTCCGACTCAGTAGTAAGGGTGAAATGTCATATATATAGTTTACGGATAATGATATCAAATTAAATTATGACATGATTAACAAATAAAATTATGCTAAAGACCCCTATACGTTGCGCGTTCAGACGAAGAACAATGACGCGTTATAGCGTTCCGCGCGTCTCTAAAATGGCATTTAATTGAACAGAACCCTTTTACCCGTCGCGCTCTAATTAATACAATTTGAGCGAGTAATTAGGGGTACACGTGTGACGCGACGTGAAGGGATGGGAAAGAACTGCTTGAGTGATATATATCGCTCCTTAAATACTTGATTGGCCATAGAGTAACTGCCAATTCTTTTTCATTTCATTTTAATTAGACGGCAAATACATCAAACTCAAATTCAAAATCAACTTTATTTACGTAGGTTTTATCACAAAACTCTTATAAATCGTCATATTTAAAGTTACCATTATTATAATCTTACGACCCCTGTCCCACGCTAGGTGGTAGTCTCCATACACACCTATCAGTCGTCATATCTACAGTCACACCTTTCATAAACAATTCCTCATTCTTACAATCCATCCATCTCTCTTGATCTCCCACCACCCTTGCGTCCACCCACATTCATGCTGAAACTACCACCGGTTCGGAATGCCCATCAGTCATTTTAACTATGTAGTTTCCTCTTAATAAACTTATCAGTTGTTGTTAAATCACACCATGTTGGTATTTTCATATTATATTCAGATAAATACTACAAGCTATCATATCAATATCTCACACAAAGTCACAGATTTAATAAGACAGAAAAATAGGACAATTAAAAACATCGCTAATGGTATAAACTGTAAATTCAAGCAATACTTGTATATATAAATTTGAAACGAATTTTGAATGCGGTCGCAACATACGTTCACTTTGGCTTCAGCCTTTACAAATTTTCCCATCTATATTATGTACCTACATACATCGCGGTGCGTAACGCAATCTATCTGCGGGTTAACCAGCGTCTGGCTCTGTTGGATGTTTAATGGTTAACCACCGTGTCCATAGTTTGTGTATTTTATCTCTGAACTAACTACTCCGTGCTTCGGAAGGCACGTTAAACTCACAGTTAATCTATCCATATAATTACCGGTGGTCCCACTAGGTGGATCGCGGAGAGCAGACGGAAATAACTTCGTGTAAATATGTACTGGTAGTTACTGGTAGCCAAATCAGGTAAGAACGGTGCCGACCCTAACACGATTGGGAAAATAGAAAACGTCAATTGTCTGATTTTGTTCTACGCATTCCATTGTTGAAATTACCTTCGATAATTTTAATCTCTATATGGATTTGAATCCACAAACGTGTCACATCACTATGCCACTTGACGTTTACACGAACGTCGCCCGTCCGCTTTTTCCAGCAGCCGTCCCACCGCGCATTAATTTATGCCTTTTTTACGCAATAACGCTTAATTGGACTTTATTTATCACTTTTAATTTTTCTAATTTGATAACTCGCGAGTTGTTTTCATTGAAATTTATTACGAGTACGAACCATCTCAATTTAAATGCGTAATTTGAACAAATGTGCCTCGATTATTGATACGAGAAGTGCTATGCGACAGATCTTTATTAAATTAGCTGTTGACGCATATCAGCGCTATTATTAGATCTATAGTTAGAATTGAATCCTCTTTTCTTGTTGTCAATCTTCATTGGATAGTTTGGCCGGATCATTCAACACGTTTTTGAAACGGAATAAAAAACTTGTATTTTGGCCTCAATCCAGTGACTACAACTACTGCTACTCAACCCATAGGTGACCTACTGCTAAGTCGGGCCTCCTCCAATTGTATGGAGGGTAATGAGCCTACTGGCACAGAGTTTTTTAAGATTTTCCATATCTTGCGAATACGACGACCTGGTTAATGTCGCTGGACAATGATGATGCGGGTGAGTTAGGACCGGCCTTTGTGGACATGATACATATGTCCAGCAGTAGACGTAAGACAATTGCTTATAAAAATTTACAATTCGAATACGACAAAGCAATTCTAAATGAATTATAATCGGCCTGCGCCTGGATAAGGTTATGGGAGTGATTAAAAAAGTACAAAAAGGTTCTGTAAGAAACCGTATTTTAAGAATAAAGTATAGGTTCTCAATCCGTACAAATAGTAAAGTAATTTCGTACGCACGTTAAGTAAAGTATTCATTGAATAAAACAAAAAAAAATCCAGTAACTAGTTAAAAAATGTTTAAAAGCATTACATTATATATATTTAACATATTGAAAAATACATACTTTGATTATTATGCCGTACAGTAAACACACAGGCTGCGCAGATTGCCAAGTATAGGACGATTTTGAAATTTACGAGGACTCAGCTGAGGGCAAAAGATCATAAGACAGATAAAAAAAGTAAAATCAAATTTTAATTCCAAAATACATCTATCCAAAATACACATACATCCATCTCAAACCTCTTACCGAACGGCTTACGAGTAGGGGAAAGTCGGGGATTTTTAACCCAATGTAAGCAGTTTAAAGTCCACGGGGAGAAGTGGTTACATTAGCGGGGTGGATTTAGAAAATGTTATTATTTGTTGCGGATAACCACTGCCGCTGACGACTCAATGCCATCATCTTTGTGTGTACAACGTTGTCTTTGTGTGTGTACTAAAATGTGTCTTAGGTAAATGACATTTGGTCGATTTTTTTTGTGGTTGATTATTTTCTTTGATATTTGATAACTCCTCTGCATCTATGTCGCGGGGCACGTTACAAACTAGTGTTGCCCAAATGCAAGAACAAGACGAGACTTAGCCAGTCTTGGTCTTGGTCTTGCGCCAATACACCTGGTCTTGCGCTCCCAGTCTTGGTCTTGGTCTTGCAGCAAGAGTCTTGCAAGTCTTGCAATTACCTATTAGTCTATTACTATTTATTAAAGTGTAACGTTATTGTTACATATCTCAATTTCTAATTAATAATATAATAATAATAAACATTAAATCAGAATTAAATCAGTTAAATTTCTTTATCAACACGTTCGTTTTGAATATAGCGACAAGTTAATTGCTCTGAATGCAGCCTTGGTCCGGTTAAACGGGTGATATTTGAACACTTTTTTGCTATTTTTTCTTGTAAAAACTTAAGAAATATAATGACTAAATGTAAAATAATAGTACCTAAGTAATTAGTTTAAAACCATATAAGTAATCAATATTATAATATATACTTACTAGAATGAATTATGACATCTACTACCTATCCTTACCATTTTATCCTAATCATAATACTACTTGCGTGATCAGTATAATGTATTCATTTTCATTCTAAGCACTCTGAAACTTATTTATTCTTTGGAACACCTGTAGGTACTCTACTAGGAAATTATTTTGCATGAGTATACCTACGCCCTATGGCGGCAATCAAATCGTGTCAAATGTTATGATTTGGCGTGGCGGCAACGATTGTTTTAGATTTCAAAAGAAGCCGCCGGCGCGTGTATCATAACCATGTACTTCCGAAAAGCGGCAAATTTCTTTGAGAAGTAAGTACAAAACCTTTGCTGCCGCATTATCAAAGTGCCGATTGTTAAAACATAACTATGCATGCACTCAGTTTGATTTTAATAGATATTTTTTTATTCGCTATGTTTATGGTATTAGTCGTAATGCGCATAGGTCCAGTTTTTCATATTCTTTGATACAGTTTTTTGCGTCTCATAGAATTCCTAAGCGTACCTACCTATACACCGAACTGTTACACCTAACTACTCAGTGAAATAGCGCTAAGTCCTAGCTGCAAGACCCAAGAGTCTTGCAGGCTATGTCTTGTTCTTGCTCAAGTCTTGCACGGTCAGTCTTGGTCTTGGTCTTGCTAAAAATACGCGGTCTTGTTCTTGGTCTTGGTCTTGCAAAAACGCAAGAACAAGACCAAGACTGCAAGACCAAGACTGAATTTGGGCAACACTATTACAAACACTTAATTCACGACTTCAAGTTACACGCAGATCTCAAGCAAGTATGTCTAGCTGACAAAGTCACTTACCGATTGCCATAATAACTACTACTACTACTGACATATGAAACAGAGACGTGGTCGCTCACTATGGGCTCCATCAGAAGGCTCAAATTCACCCAAAGGGCAATGGAAAGGGCTATGCTCGGAGTTTCCCTGCAAGATCGAATCAGAAATGAGGAGATACGCAGGAAAACCATGGTCACCGACATAGCCCACCGGATTGACAAACTTAAGTGGCAGTGGGAAGGGCACATAGCTCGCAGGACCGACGCCCGATGGGGCAGAAAAGTCCTCGAGTGGCGACCGCGTTCCGGAAGGCGCAGTGCTGGTAGGCCTCCCACACGGTGGACCGACGATCTGGTTAAGGTCGCCGGAATGCAGTGGATGCGGGCGGCCCAGGACTGGCCTTTGTGGAGATCCTTGGGGGAGGCCTATGTCCAGCAGTGGTCTTTTGGCTGAAATGATGACTACTCAGCCCAAAAATGACCCATTGGTAAGGCGGGTCTCCTCCCATCACAGGGAGAGTCATTAGCCTACTGTGCCACGCTGGCCAGACGGGTTGACACAGGGCTTCGTATCAAGTTGTCCTTCTCTTGTCGCTAGGTTTTCGGGCCTTGTCATTTCCTTTTGTCGGCTCTTACAACACCCTCAGGATGGAATGGGGTGGTGACACCATGTATTCTAATATATTATACATATTGTATTCAATTATATTATATTCATAATAAGTAGGTAATTAAATCGCGTTCATGTTAATATTACGGTACTAAGAACAATAAGGTGTAATAGGTGTGCAAATTCTTTTTGGCCATATATCTAACTAGCCACGAAAAGCAGTTAACTGTTTCAGTAACTGAAAGTATTTTTTACCCACGCGATAGCATTATTGCGTTTTGTACTGCTGTTAAAACGCCATCTAGTGATAAATAGATGGAATATCCCCACCTTTTAGATAGCCAAATTACCTCATCCTCATCCATGCAGCTGAAGAAATCTACTTTCCCCCAGCTGGTAACGTTATGACTTCACGTTCTTCAGGGTTATTATTGTAACCCTTTTATTTAAAAGAGCAATTATAGAGTTTCTTGCTGCCTGTTCTCTGTGGAATGGCATTCCAAACCGGTTGTAAAAACGAAATGATTAATTACTTTTAATTTTACTTTTTAAATTTTAATTATTGTTTAATTATTGTTATTTAATTTTTTGACATTTTATAAGCATTCGCAAGAATTTATTCAAATAACATATTTATTGATTGATTGGTTAGTGGGATCGCTTACTAGCCGGCCATAAGCTTGCATTGGTGGAAAAAAAAACGTAATCTTCCCGCCATCGACTAGGAAAGAAAAACTTGCGCTCACTGATCGCCGAACATTTTCACCCGAAAAGATCGGCACATTCGTCCTTCAATCACTTACCTGGCCATCCAATACCGAAACGCATGACATAATACAAGATATGCGAAAAACATCGAAACTATCCGGTCTCCTGGGCCCGTCTTGGAGCTAGCCATAATCTCTCATACATAATGCGAACATATAAATTTCAATTTTAAAGCCGGCTCGGTTCATGTTACACCATTTGTGGAATTACCCGGCACGGATGAGGGTTGGGTGTGCGCTGGTCTAATCTTGTAATGCATTTGCGTCCCAAGTTTATAAATATACAAGTTTTATATTAACATACGCGACACGTTTTCCTTGGTTCTCGTGGAATTTATTCTTAAATATATTGGTGGGCTTGTACAGTCTAATACCTATTAGAGAATTAGTTACTGTCCTTGTGGTGACGGATACATAACTATCGAGTATTAGGTAAGTAGCTTTTGTCGTAAGAGCCGACAAAAAGAAATGACAAGGCCGAAACTCTAGACGCAATGGATGGAAACGTTGATTGGCAACCCTGTGCCAAATCAGCCAGCATGGCTTAATAGGCTAATTACTAAGTACTAATTTACAGAGTTCTGTCTTTCTTTTTTCGCAAACCGTACTCTGTAAAAATCCTGTACTCTGAAAATACTATTTTGTATTGAAAATACTCTTTTGACAGGTTCGCAGTGATTTAATGTCACGCGCGCAATATTGGCTGCCATAGAGGCCGGATGACCTTTTTTTTTAGAGGTCCACTCTTTTTTAACCCTGGCACAGTGGAGGGGCCGTATTAGCCGTCCATTTCTTTTTTGGAGTGCCGTACGCTTTTCCAACGTAATTAGGTGGTCACCTTACTAATTACCCTCCATTTAATGGGAGGGGGCCCAACTCAGCATTCAGTCATTTATTGGGCGAGTAGTAGTAGTTAATTGAAATATCCCTCCATCTCCCCTGATCGCTCACAATCCCTGCGTTCACTCACATTCATGCCGAAACTACCACCGGTTCGGAAGGCTGCTCTACAGAGAAGAGCCGGCAAGAAAAGCTGTAGTTGCTTTTTTTAAAATTATTGGTATTGTTTACAAAAAGCACTAAACAGCATAGTGAGAGCAAGTTCGCAAGATGAGAGGAACACGCTACACATCAATTTGACCATAGACTTTAAAAATAAACAAACGTTTTTTAAAGTGTATGTGTGTAGGCATAATTAAAAAGAAAATATTATCAGTCTGCATGTGTTCGTTCGTTTCAGCCCATATATGACCCACTACTGAATTAGCCTACTGTGCCACGCTGGCAAGACGGGTTGGCACAGGGTTTGTATCAAGTGTTCCTTCTCTTGCGGCTAGGTGATCTACCATTTGCATGTGTAAGTGTGGGAAATTTGATACTCCACCGTCCGTGCAATTTTAGTAAAAAGGGATACCATAAATTTTGCTACCAGTATTAATTTATAGATAAATAAAATCATATTTATATATCAATACAAACAACAGTTGCATAAATATAGGCACACACTGCGGAGGTTAATCTGTAATTGTAAACTGTTTTAGAACGACTAGGTTCTTACATATGATTCTTAATTCAATACATAGGATTCTTCACTACATAGTATAAAACAAAGTCGCATTCTTCTGTCCGTCCCTATGTATGCATAAATCTTTAAAACTACGCAACGGATTTTGAAGCGGTTTTTTTTAATAGATAGAGTGATTCAAGGGGAAGGTTTATATGTAAAACTCACCCCCGCTTTGCACGGGCGAAGCCGGGGCGGGCCACTAGTAATAACTAATTACTTAATCTAAATTCATAAATGATTATGTAAACGTTATCGAAACATTCCTATTAAAAAACAAACAACTTTACTCGTAATACCGCCAGGCGAAGACGATTACGGCTATTAAATATGCATTAACGAATTTTTCTCCTTAAAAGCTGAAAAAATGGCGTAAAGAGAAAATTGCCAATTACACCCCTCCTTCGCAGCGCGAGTTTCCACCTTGGCGGAATTAAATTTTACTCCTTAAAGATATACACAAATTGAGTGGCGAGATGTTTAATATTTTCACTCTGCGAGTAAGCTTCGCTATTTGTTAATCTATGTAGAGGTTCCCGATTTGCGGTTGCTTAGTTTCTGACACCAGGTAATGGAATGGATAGGTACTGTTTGAGGAGGCATTTTGGATCTTTGGCAATAAGATGTAAGAGAAATCACTATCATTATCACTACATCACTACATAGTATAAAACAAAGTCGAGGTCGTCTGTCCGTCCCTATATATGCTTAAATCTTTAATAACTGCAACGGATTTTGAAGCGGGTTTTTTAATAGATAGTGTGATTCAAGAGGAAGGTTTGTAAGTACATCCATAATATTGTAGAGAAACGCTGATAAATTTAGAGGTTCATCATTGCACCCGTGCGAAGCTGGGGCAGGTCGCTAGTAATATATAAAATAATAAATAAATAAATATCCTTGGACATTTCACACAACGCCATCTCGTCCCAAGCTAAGCAACTTAATGCTTGTGTTATGGTAACGAGATGGATGATAAACTACTTATATACATTTTTTTTTTGTAAATACATACTTATTATAGATAGAAATGACACCCAGACTCCGAGCCAGCGCCTCTGGTTTACACAAAGACACTTGCCCGACCCCGGAATCGAACCCGGTACCCGTTGATCCAAAGGCGGCACATCTAACCACTAGACCAACGAGGCAGTCGTCATATAAAGTAGGCCATTGAAAAATTTAGTTTCTACGTTCTAGCGTTAAAGTTGTATTCTGTGGTACCCGACCAGGGGACAGGGCTCGGCTATTTGCACCCTGGTAACTCACTAAAACCGGTCGTAGTGGTAAATTATCAATTCATCATCATCGTCGTTTTTGCCCATAAATTTCTCACTACTGAGACGGGCTCTTCCAAGCTCAAGGAGGGAAATAAGCCTACTGTGCCACGCTGACACAGGGTTTGTTTCAAGTTTTCCTTTTTTTGCGGTTAGGTGATCTGCCTCTTGCCTTCCTTTAGGGCCCCCGCGCATTTAGGTGGCCAGGCCGCGCGGCCAGTCGCGCGGCCTGGCCGCATAATGCGCGGATTGGTCGCGGCGGCCAATAGGCCGCGTATGTAACGCGATGTTTTTCGTTGGCCGCGCGGCCTGGCCGCGTAATGCGCGCATCTATATACATCGTAGAAGAATTAGTTGGCCGCAGCGACTTGGCCGCGCGGCCTGGCCGCATAATGCGCGGAGGCCCTAAGTCGCCTCTTACGATATGGGTTGGTGACATTAAGGTTTTTAAATCCGTCACCACACTGACAAAATTGGTAAATTATAAATTTGATTTTATTGTTTGGCTTGTCAAAAGCCTAATGAGCCAACTTGATTAAACGAGATTTTGAGTCTCAGTGGCGTGCTGCTGTTGGGGTAGTACGACGCTATGCATTTAGCACCGGCTAATATTGTCCGCCTAGAAACCCTTGATATTGTGACATAGATAATGTCATAGCTTATCCCCTTAGAATTAGAAGTCAGAAGTCGGCTATGAGTTGAGTATGATAAAACATATACCCCACTAGGTGTCGCTACCGTCAGGACAAATGAGTATTAATTATGCATCGTGATAAATTGACATTAATTACGTGATACGGTGCGGCGCCGCGTTCCCACTCCAAGTATGTTTATTTAATTAAGTGTAAGTAGGGTTTGCATGTGTTCCTTCATAGTAGTGGTTCATGATATAGGTACGATAGATTTATGCGTCTGGCCCTAATGAAAGAAATGTACGGTAAAGTGCTTTACGGAAAACATACATTGCAAGAAGTAAACTAGCTCCAACTCCTTACTGCTACTATTCAGTCCATATATGACCCATTGCTGGGTCGGCCCTCATCCAATTTTAAGGAGGATATTTAGCTTACTGTGCCCCGCTGGCCATACTGGTTTGCGCAGGGTTTCGTATCAACTTCTTTCTCTTATGGCTGGTGTAGGCGACGAGGCGCTGGGATCTCGGCAGGCGGTGACGAAAAGAAAATAAAGCATGGAAAAGGTTACCGGCTTGTTCGCCCTATAGGTAATTGCTTTACATGCTCGTAGATATAAGATTAAATAAAAATATAAAATTAAAACCTAAAATTACACCACTTTCTTAGACTCAAAAAATAGAACTCAATATTTTAAACTTATGACAGCTGATTCCTCTAGCATAAAATATAAATAATAAGGTTTTATATTAACAATAAAAAATAACGGCTGTGGCCGCTCACCATCGCCAACAGTTGGGTTCACTGCCTTGTTATTTCCTTTTGTCAGTTCTTAGGACACCCTCAGGATGAAATGGGGAGGTTTAATTTGTAATATTTACTTGCTGACCTTTAATATATTTACACTACATAGTATATAACAAAGTCGATGTCGTCTGTCCGTCCCTATGTATGCATAAATCTTTGAAACTACGCAACGGATTTTGAAGTGTTTTTTTTAATAGATGGAGTGATTCAAGAGGAATGTGTTTAAGTATAATATATGCATAATTGCACCTGGGCCAAGCCGGGCTGGGTCGCTAGTTAACAAGAAAAAATTACGGCTGTGGCCGCTCACCATCGCGTAATTACCCGTACGGTAGAAGACATGAGGTGACATTTTAGTGGTAGGTTTTAGTGGGTATACCGGTCGCAACTCACCATCTCCACGCGACCGGGGACTCCCACATACCCCGGCCCTGTCCCACCGGCTGGGGACCTATAAAAGGTTTCCCCCGCTTAAAAAAAATAAAATGATGAAATGAGGAGGTTTAATTCGTAATATTTACTTGCTGACTTTTAATATATTTACTGGATGGCTTTCGAACGTTGTTCGGTGGAATAAAAAATGCCACCGGCTCGTATCTATATTATGTAGTCTAAACTATAGAATAAGTGGGGGTACCGAAGGGGTGGGCGGGTAGTGTCGCGATAATCAGTTAATTGCATGAATAATTTAACGTAGTCATTACGTTCGGGCTCATAGCTGGAGTTCCGTCCTTATAGGGCAAAGTTATACTATCTATTTATAACCGTCAAAAGTCAAGATTTTTTAAGAAAATGAGTGCGAAATTTCCCTTGTAATCGCTATTTTTAAGACAACCGCTAAGTGGGGTTTGGTTATTGAAACAGTTAATTAGTGTTCTCCTTCTTATATATAAAAACTAGCGACCCGCCCCGGCTTCGCACGGGTGCAATGATGAACCTCTAAATTTATCAGTGTTTCTCTACAATATAATGGATGTATTATACATATAAACCTTCCTCTTGAATCACTCTATCTATTAAAGAAAACCGCTTCAAAATTCGTTGCGTAGTTTTACAGATTTAAGCATACATAGATAGGGACGGACTGATGACAGCGACTTTGTTTTATAATATGTAGTGATAGTGATGAATGTTTGTCTGTATGTCCTATAAAGAATTGTAAAATATGTATCTGATCATGTGATATTCTTCAGCAAAGCGTTTTGTGCATGATCCCAGGAAGGCTCCTAAACAAAAAGAAATTAAAATTTGTGTAATGTCTTTCCGGATCTAAATGTAAGAAGAGTGATCGGTTAAAGAGCTCCCGCTTAGGTTTCGGGTGCATCTACAATTCATTCCATAAATGACCCACTAATGAATCGGGCCTCCTCCAATTACATGGAGGATAATTAGCCTAATGTGCCACTCTGGCCAGACGGGTTGGCACAGGACTTCGTATCGAGGTTTCCTTTACTTGTGGCTCGGTCTTGTCATTTCCTTTTGTCGGGTCTTACGACATCTTTATGATGGAATGGGGTGGTGACACTTTGTATTCTAAATCTGTCACCACATGAACGGGTCATCGGTCGGTCGGGAAATTACGGATTATTAACACTTCCAAGTTATATTATCGCATTAAGTACACTGTGCTCAGAGTATAATAGGTATATATTGATCTTAGTAAAATTGCCCTAAAACATTTAAATATCGCAGTATTCGTGTCTATACATATAGAGATGGATTCGAAATATTTATCCAACCCGTTATAAGCGCGAACAATTTATCAAACCGCCATCGCGCCATCCCTCAGATAAACTACTGCTATGTTATGCACAGTGGAGTGAGCGAAGCATTTGGGACAAAGTGTCGCGATAATCAGTTAATTGCATGAATAATTTGGCCGCCATTAAACTATACTAACCAACAATGTTATTTTAGATGTTTGCCTACATTTTAGCAAAGTTACTGACTGACTACTTGTTAGTTGTGACTACATAGGTATTGTTTGTCAGTGTTGTGTAATATTTATTCCTTGACATAATATATTGGTAATTCATTTGTCCTTTTAAAAATACAAATTATACACACATATATGTGATATGTGGTCTACACTTTGGGTTCCTAATGCTGAAAATTCACATGGTTATTTATATTTGCTGTTAGTGTATTTTCGCTATATATGTTTTTGTTTGCCGTATTTGACAATGTTCCATCCACCACAAATGCGCCTTATGGAAAATATGACAAACATCAAAGGAGTCTGTAAAAGGAAGCCCCGGTTTATACTAATACTGCAACATTATTCCTAGACAGCAATAACTTACCGTCCTATAGAGTTCTTAATATGGAATAAAATCTGTAAATACTCAAACACTTAAAAAAGAACCTGGAAGATTCGGTACTTGGCACACAAAAATATAGTTATAGTTTAAATGTTGGCCACCCACATACATTTGTTAAATTCACTCCGTATGTCAAGTAAAAACACGGTTTTATTAGAAGTTTTTCCTCAAATACACCACAAATTTTTAATTACCACAAAAATATGGGTATACCTGTTCACATTTAGGACGTACCTATAAAAATCAGAACTTGAATGTAGATTGTAGGCAATATCGAGGCCATGATTTTATACCAATATTTTACTTGTTAAACTCAAACTCAAAAGGAACTTTATTTACGTAGGTTTCATCACAAAACTCTTATAAATCGTCATATTTACAAACACCATTATCATCTTACGGCCCCTGTCCCACACTAGGTGGTAGTCTCCACACACACCTATCAGTCGTCATACCTACATTCACACCTTTCACACACAACTCCTCATTCCTGCAATCCCTCCATCTCCCCTGATCGCTCACAATCCCTATATGTTTACTCACATTCATGCCGAAACTACCACCGGTTCGGAAGGCTGCTCTACAGAGAAGAGCCGGCAAGAAACTCTGTAGTTGCTTTTTTTTAAATTATTGTTCGTTTACAAAAAGCACTAAACAGCATAGTGAGAGCAAGTTCGCAAGATGAGAGAAACACGCTACATGTTTACGCAATGAACTTATACGTTAAAACTTTGTCATTCTTCAAAAATAGTTTCAACTAAATATTAAGGACTTTGCGGTTTTTAAATTTTATAATTATAATGTATAACCCCATATTTTTTAGGTAATTAATTAGATTTTGATCGTGATGAATGAGCAACAGCAAATGTCTAGTGACACTGAATTCATATCAAACATACAATCAAAATTGTTTGACGGCTCTCACCGCTCTCAAAGCATTAGCTTTCGATCCAGCAAGATAGCGATTAAGCCTAGACCTCTGTAATTACAGTTTAATCGCATACTCAGAACAACGTCAACCTCTCTCCAAATAACAGCATAACACCACCTAAGAATATTCCATAGCACTCAATTTCAACGCGTCTTAATCACAACATTAACGTTATTAACTATTATATTAATTCCCTTTGTTGCCTTGTATTCAGCTGCTTGAATATTCATACAAGAGGAGGACATTTGAAGCACCCCGAGTCAGCTCTAAAATCAATTAATAGAGTCGTGCTTCGTTAGGTGGGCCCAAACTTGACCCCTGAGCTAATGAAATTTTGGATTGCAAGGAGAATCATTGATGGTGTTTGGGTGCGGTGGTGGAATTCCAACCAAAATATATGTCAATATATATTATTATTAATATATATTAAAATATATTTTGGTTATTATTAATATATATTATGATATTATTATTAATATATATTATGATTATATATACAAAATATATATTAACTATACTTTGATTGGGACGGCCCTCTGCTAGATGGAGCGACGATCTGCGAAAGGTTGCGGGCAGCAGCTGGATGCGTCAAGCTGAAGACAGGGCGCTATGGCGCTCTTTAGGGGAGGCCTATGTCCAGCAGTGGACTAATGTGGGCTGATGATGATGATACTTTGATTAATCTTTTGTAGACAATTCGATGATCTAACCATATTTCAATGTCAGTGCGACTAAAGGATCGCAACGGGCCAACAACCTTGCCAGTTAAGAAAGAAAACTTGGTACAAAACCTGTGCCAACCCGTTCAGCGTTGTAACAGTATGCTACTTTCCCTCAATGTAGCTGGAAGAGTTCCGAAACAGCAGGGGGTAATGTATAGGCAGAGGTGTTGATGATGTTGATCCATATGTTACGCCTTCCATGCCAGTATTTAGCAATACACGGGTCAAATTAATTTAATAAAACTGGCCCAATGCAAATTTTTAATGAGATTTTGTTTTGATTCTTACCCTTGTTTATGTCTAGTTCATTTAAGTTTTGTATGTGTATTTGCGTTGTGTATTTGGTAGAGTACCATTAATCCATGTAGAAGTATAATTTATTGGGGTTTATGGTAAAGTAGCTAAGAGAACAATGGTAGGTACATATACAGAGTTGATATGACAGAGGGGCATTAAATTACACTACCTACGTATACTTTAAATGATTAGTATGAATTCGAAACGGTACAAAAAAAATACACGTGATTTTTCATGGGGGGTGGAGGGGTAGTCTTAAACATCACCAGGTATCACCAAGGGGGAGGGAGGGGTTAAAAAATGTTAAAAAAACATCACGTGATTAATGGACAGCCCCTAAGGTTAATAAACGATGCGTTAGGCATAAACATCTGTTAGGAAAGATACATCATGTTCTAATGAGGCAAAAATTTAAAAAATCATTTGCGGCTATACTATTGCTCCAATTTAATTGATTTTTGGTACAGAGCCTGGAAATGATACCTAGTATAGGCAGTTAAAAAAAATGCCCCTATGTCGTATCAACCCTGTATATGTACTCGTATATCATAGTTTTCTCAGTGCATACCTACAGTACATAACTACCTAGTTGGGCTTACATATAAAAAACTCCTCTTCCGGCGCAAAAATTTCTGTTGATTCTCCTTTACTTGCCTCGTAAAAATAAGTCGGTGATACTATCTACATGTTAATCTGTTTAAAATATTTCTAATCGCGAAGATGTAATAATCGTTATATCAATTTTAAAACACCTAAAGCCATGTATTCAATTTGAGTTGCAAATGTTTCAGACGCTGAATTTAATTTTGGTTTTTATATAAAGAAATATACTGAAAAGCCAATAGACTCCCAAATAAGCTATCACCAATTCGCAGTGGATCTCCATTCAATCAACGGCGAGTGTGTCCCTAACAAGTGTTCGGCCACTAAAAATCATGTGTGGCTACAACGTCCTATGACACGCAACGGCAAATATAAAAAAAACTATCCTTCTTCCATAGCTTGGATTTCAAACCCGTTCTAAATTGATTTATAAGAACAATCCATTATTTTTAAATGTATATACACCTAGAGAGGACAGTGGATTAAAAATCTAGGACAGATTCAGGCAACAACGTCTTATAGCGGAATGAGTATGGGTCTATTAATAATTCTTGAGACGAACCTCCACTCGTCGTTACAGCCCAGTAGTGGTCCACTACTGAGTCGGGCCTCCTCCAAATTCATGGAGGGGTATATGTTTATTGTGCCACGCTGGCAAGACGGATTTGCATAGGGTTTTATCAAGTTTTCCTTCTTTTGCGGCTTGGTGATCTGCCTCTAACTTTCCTTTAGTCGCCTAGTATAGTACGGGTTGGTGACATTTTAGTATTCGTAATCCGTCACCACACAGAAATCCTCCAATCGAATAGAAATAAATAGCCGATGAGGCAGCCATGAAAATAGTCGATTTGGCATAGACAAATCAATCGCTTCATTAACTAAAATTGTGACTGTCTTTCAAGAGAAAACTCTAGAATAACATTAGCGTTTGAATCACTAAATTTAATGAATCCTTTATTGTGGAAAGGCATCTAAAGTAATGGATGTTGCTAAGACAAGAGTTTTTATCAGTTATGGTGTAAAGTTTAGGTCGTATGTTACTCTGTTAACCGTTGAAGTATATATTACGACTGTAGTTAATTGTTATTGCTTTGTGCGGTTCGTAAGATTGCTAGTGTATTTTGCTCTAAAATGCGTGTTGACAAGCTTTTGCCCCAATGTCATCATCCAATGTCCCATCTCAATTTATATTAGCTTTTGTAATGTACGCAAGCCCTTTGATTCCTTTGGCGAGAGAACTTAGAAGTATATGTAAGGCATAGGTATGCAACGAGATATTTATTCCTTATTTTATGAATTATTTTAATTTCTATTTAAATGTATTAACCCTCTGGTGATGGATTTAGCATACATAGTGTCACCGGCCCATTCCGTCCCGCGGGTGTCGTAAGAGCAGACAAAAAGAAATGACAATTCCGATAACCTGGTCGAAAGAGACGAAAACCTTGATACAAATCCCTGCGCCCACCCGTCTACCCAGCGTGGCTAAGTAGGCACGCGTCAAAACCGTTATAAAGTGTTTAATATTTATACATAATTGAAGTATCAGCTGATTTAGTCTTCTTCATAAGGTGCCGATCCATTAGAGAATGTTGAATGTCAACTAAGTATTTTTTCTATATGAGGCCAATCGGAAGAGCTGGTGATTCCTGACCATTCCCGATATTTCATAGCCACGATTTGTCTGTCTTCTGGCGCGACCTTTCTTCAACCTTGCAACGATTATTATAAGTTAAAACAATATTTCCGCTCTCGCTACCGCCTATGTCTTGGTCCACCGCGTCGCGGTACATCAACTATGCACTGAGGGAATGTCGGAGAGGCGCGACACCTCTCGTCGCTCATTTCATTGTCTACTTGTGAACAACATCACGACACTGATGTTATATAGTCTTATGAATTTTGTAATATTTTCTCAGACGATTTTAGAGATGGGGATGTGAAAAAAAAGTATATTTACATATATCTATGCTCACTAGTGGACGCCCAGCGGTCGAAATTCGCCCATCGTCATCATCTTCATTTCAGCCCGTAAACGACCCATTGCTGAGTCGGGCTTTCTCCTATGACAAGGAGTGTTACTAGCCCTTCTGAGACAATCTAGCCAAAGGGGTTGGCACAAGATTTCGTATCAAATTTTCATTCACACGGCTAGGTTATTGGGTTTTTCCTTTTGTCGGCTCTTACGACGCCCTCAGGGTGTAATGGGGTGATGACACTATGTATTCTAAATCCGTCACTACACAAAATGACGTACTTAAAATATAACATATTTAGTTTTTGTGCTAAGTATTATTATAACAACATAAATTATATGAATGAAGGTAAATTTGATCTTAGCTAACTTTACCGATGTCGGCCAAGTATTGAGTATCTATAAAATTGAATTGCACCGATATCTCATTATCTAAGTTTTCTTAGCTCAAGGGTTGTCACTTATATTTTTGTGTACACCAATCCTAATTTCTAATGCCTGAAACCTTGCTTTCTGATGCGGCAAACTTTAAGAACTAGGTATGTGGTTTTTGTTTCGACTACCCCCCATTGCCCCGGATTTTTCTTTTCCGGTTATTAAGCCGAACGTTCACCGCCAGCTAAAATAAGTTAGTTTAGTTTAGTGCGTCCACCGACGGTTAACTAACATGTATGAAATCTGGCTCAACTATGCAAGCTAAACTAAACTAACTTATTTTAGCTGGCGGCGTACGTTCGGCTTTGTGGTCGGTATGTTGTAACCGGTAAGCTATTTCCCGTGAGGTGACGAATCTATACTAATATATAAAGCTGCAGAGTTTGTTTGTTTGTTTGTTTGTTTGAACGCGCTAATCTCAGGAACTACTGGACCGATTTCAAAAAATCTTTCAGTGTTAGATAGTCCATTTATCGAGGAAGGTTATAGGCTATATTTTATTTTCAAAAGAATTAGGGATCTGCATGAAAATTGCGATTTTGTAAACCAAGTTGTAAAATCGAAAACCTATTTATGCGTGCGCTGCAAAAACTATTGACAATAGAACAAAACGATGTACTACGGGTTTGTAGGTCTTATAAAGATCTACAAAAAAGTCCGCGAGAGCAACTATCATAGTTTAGTCACAATAACCGCTTTTATGTTCATAAAAAATATGCATAGAGATAAGCACGGGTTCGAAGCCCACGCGGGCGAAGCCGCGTGCAAAAGCTAGTTTAGAATACAATTTAGAATTTAGAATAAATAAATATCCTTGGACATTTCAAACAACGCCATCTCGTCCCAAGCTAAGCAACTTAATGCTTGTGTTATGGTAACGAGATGGATGATAAACTACTTATATACATTTTCATATCCACATATTATAGATAGAAAACACCCAGACCCGGAACAAATACTTGTAGGTCGTACTAATATTTCTTCCGTGCGGGAATCGAACCCGCGATATGCTGCGGAGCAGTCGATCGCTCAACCACTGCGCCATTCATCTTAAAGGGTGTGTCTTAGAAGCACTTGAACTGGCCAGTGTGGCAGAGTAGGCTAATTACCCCTCATGTAAATGGAGGCCCGATTCAGCAGTGGGTCATTTATAGGATGAATCGTAGGTAGCTAATAGTATCTAGTAGTTACTTATATAAAACAAGTAAAACTAAATCACTACATAGAATAAAACAAAGTCGCTGTCATCTGTCCGTCCCTATGTATGCTTAAATCTTTAAAACTACGCAACGGATTTTGAAGCCTTTTTTTTTAATCGATAGACTGGTTCCAGAGGTATGTTTATATGTATAATACATGCATAATATTGTAGAGAAACACTGATTAATTTAGAGGTTCATCAATACACCCGTGCGAAGCCGGGGCGGGTCGCTAGTATAGTATAAATTCGATTGGATTGTGACATATGGTTTCGAATACTAGGTACTACTCAGTCCATAGATAAGCCACTGATGCCCGGTTTCTGAGGTACTACTAACGGCAGTTTATCCATTCAATAAGGCTATTGGTTCGATAACTTATGAAACTGCGTTTCTGAACAACGAGTTGTAAGATAAACTTGGATTAAACTTAGGTTAACTTAACTGACCAATGTGTGCCGTTTATCGGTTCCATAACTTGAAGTTTTATTTCATAGCATAATATCAACTTTTAAGCTATGAAGACTTATTATGTATTTAGATAGGTAAATTAAAAATCAATAAACAAAAATTAATACCTAAACGATGAATAGTTTCATAGATTTTGATACAAGCAGGTCATCAGATTCTGATTTCGTTCTGATACTTGAGTTTTTAACAAATATATTTTTAACTAGAAATTTGAGAAGTAGGAGGAATCCTTTCGAAATGTTCACGAATGACGAATTTAAAATGAGATAGCGCTTAGAAAAAAAAAGTGTGATACACTTAAGTGACATCAACAGCCCTGCTCTAGCTCCAGTTATACATCGCAAATAGACACTGTCCATACAAATAAAATGACAGTGCAAAATAAGTAACTAAAATAAAATACCACGGACACGAAACACAGCGAAACTTCTCAACCCAAGCAATGAGGTTGACCTTTTTTTATAATGCGTTTGAGAACTGTTTCACTTGTTGAATACACAAAATAAGTTTAATTTATAGGTAAAATAGCGCGTGGGTATTAATTTACGCTCGGAAAAAATAATAGCACACATAAAAGTAGAAATTAGTGACGAATTAAAATAATAAATACAATTTTAAATTCGTATTTAAAACAGAGCCATCTAGTGGCAGAATAAAGAATAGGCTATCGGTTCAATAGTTATTGAATGGTGCGTTACGTATTCAGAAACGCGGTGGAGTTTATCGAAAGTTTAAACTAGATATAACTTTATCGAATCAATTGTTATTGAAGATATAACTGGGATCTTCAGAAACCGGGCATGAGTCGGGCTTCCGAGACATATTTTATCAACATTGGATCAGCCTTTTCTGGTCATTATACTGATTTCTAGGGAAGGTCTCTTATAATTAAGAATTTAGTTCTTTATATACTTATAATAGCGAATATTCCTCTCACTCGTCAATTGTTTTGTTCGTGGTGATAACCCTGTAAGTGGGTAACGAAAGACGCCTTAGTCTCCAGTGCCGCTTGGCTGGCTCCAAATTCGGTTAGTGAGATCAAAGGCTATCGATATGCATACTCTCTGGCGAAAACTGATTTAAATAAAACACTCTGACCCTCCATAATGTATTGGCGATAGATTTTTTATACATTTTGATTGCCTCGTTGGTCTAGTGGTTGGATGTGCCTGCCGTCTTTGGATCAACGGGTCCCGGGTTCGATTCCGGGGTCGGGCAAGTGTCTTTGTCTAAACCAGAGGCACTGGCTCGGAGTCTGGGTGTCATTTCTATCTTTATTATGTATGTATTTACAAAAAATATATATATAAGTAGTTTATCATCCATCTCGTTACCATAACACAAGCATTAAGTTGCTTAGCTTGGGACGAGATGGCGTTGTGTGAAATGTCCAAGGATATTTATTTTATATTTATTTACTAGCGACCCGTCCCGACTTCGCAATGGTGCAATGATGAACATCTAAATTTATCAGTGTTTCTCTACAATATTATGCATGTATTTTACTTAAAAAACTTCGTCTTGAATCACTCTATCTATTAAAAAAACCGCTTCAAAATCCGTTGCGTAGTTTTAAAGATTTAAAATTACAAAGGGACGGAAAGACGACAGCGACTTTGTTTTATACTATGTAGTGATAGTGATTTTTAAGATCTAAGAAAAGAAAACTGCGCCACGCAACAGAAATAATAACTACTATTACCACACAACCCATAAAATGACCCACCGCTGAGTCCTCCTCCCATTGGACAGTTATTAGCCTACTATGCTACGCTGGCCAGACGGGTTGGCACATGGTTCCGTTTCAAGTTTTGCTTCTCTTTCGGCTACGTTTCCGGTCTTGTCATTTCATTTTGTCGGCTCTCACGAGACCCTCATGATGGAATGGGGTGTAGGCACAATAATGACTCATCATCATCATCATCATTTCAGCCAAAAGACGTCCACTGCTGAACATAGGCCTCCCCCAAGGATTTCCACAAAGGCCGGTCCTGGGCCGCCCGCATCCACTGCTTTCCGGCGATCTTAACCAGGTCGTCGGTCCACCGTGTGGGAGGCCTACCAGCACTGCGCCTTCCGGAACGCGGTCGCCACTCGAGGACTTTTCTGCCCCATCGGACGTCGGTCCTACGAGCTATGTGCCCTGCCCACTGCCACTTAAGTTTGACAATCCGGTGGGCTATGTCGTCTACTAGTAATAATGACTAGTAGACGTTAAATAAATAAAATAAACCATATAGACGACCACGTGGACGGGACGTAGACTAGCGTAATATAGTTATCCACAACTTTATGCGCATATTTATTTAATACCTATATTATCAGTGGGGAATTGCCAAAAGGCTGAGTAGGCTGGAGCCCAGGGGCGGCATATTTTAAGGGGCGGCAGATTTAGGACGTCTACAAAAACGGTCGTCAAAAAGAGTGGACGTCTAAAAAAGTGGTAGTCAAAAAGAGTGGACGTCTAAAAAAGGACGTAAAAAGAGTGGACGTCTATAAAAAGTGGGCAAATCTGTAAATCCGCCACTTTATATTATCCAGTCTTTTCCTTCATTAGCAGTTAAAATGCAAAAGCATTGGGTGCCGCCTTTAAATCACGGGTCCTCGGTTTGATTCCGGGGGTTGGGCACTTGCTCCGAGTGTCATTTGTGTGTGTTAATTACATGTTTGTGAACAGTAAAAAAATGATCACATCTTCTAATTGTTATAGTTCCGGCGCGTTCCGCACATCGCCGGGTGGCGCTAGTGAGCAGGCGCCCGCGCCGCCTCCACCCCTGTTCCTGCCGCCGCATCTGTCTCATTTGTCCCAACATCTCAACCATTTGTCGCAGCCATTTTTCCCGCTCAAAGGTAACCTTCAACTTATTCTAGAAGTGGCCAGAAAGTCTAGGCCAATTACATAATTTAGTAGATCGTAAAAACGTATATTTAAATACTTATTTGTCTACAGGATGGGGTGCAGCGTGTCCTTGCTGTCCTAAAGAAGAAGCGCGATCATCGAGTGTAGCAGAACTCCGACGCAAGGCTCACGAACACTCCGCAGCACTTCTGCACTCACTAGCCAGCTTCCAATCAAGAGCGCTACTGCCCTTACCACTGCCCTACCACTTACCACCATTGCCACTGTTGTCTCACGAGCACCAACCACCAACCAGTGCCGCATCACATGTCGACCCACCAAAACCAATTGATTAAAAAAACAACCGTCAATGTCACTCCTTTTCTTCACTGCCGTCAAATAGTTTGAGTGTTTGACGCGCATGGTTTTAGGCAAGTGTGCACTTCTATAAGTTCCGTTTTCAAAAATACTATTAGGTCTCAACACACTTTAAGTGTGCATCTTTATCAGCCAGGCATTTAAATTTTCAGCTGCCCGCATCCGCAGGTCAGGGCTTAATGTTTAGGTCCAGTAGTACTTTTAGCGTTTTTGAAAACGGAACAAACTCATCGAACGCGTCTCGTAATATGCGTTCAGCTTTAGTTTTATCCCCGCAGTCCTTTTACACAATGCTGGCAGTTCATGTCCACTATTCCTAAGCGATATTTATGTGCGCCACATTTTTTTAAGATTTTTTTTCATAATGTTCCATCCACCCACAACCCTTAATGTCAAATATGACAGAAACGCGAATACTAATTTGCTATTCGCGTAGTGAAGTGCCATTGTGAATATTCAAGTGTCATATTTTACCTATTATTATATTACATGTAACCCTTTACGTTCAATCTTGAACGCCCTAAGCAGTTATTATTACACTCTAAACATTTCACTGATCTTTTTTGTAACTTATAAATGTCATTTGCTCAACACCATAGATTTAAACTTGTGAATTCTTGTCTAAAATTGTCTGTATTAATCTGTTGTCAACGTAGTGCGTTTTTTTTGTTTCTTGTTTGCCATAATAATTTATTTATTTATAAACTTATAGAAATACAAACATTTTGCATAGACACGGTATATAGACATTGTATACATATAGTATTTTAAAAAAATTCGTTACCCGACAGCCGTGCCATGATTGTTTCAAATATTTTTTACATTTAGTAAATAATTTAAGATAACCTTCGCAGTATTCGACCAAAACTTATGTGAATATCTAGATATGTAATTTTATTGTTTTAGTTTTAAAATTGTAAATATCTATTCGTCAGTATTAAGTACAGTAGGTGTTTGTAGCAATCACACATTGTATATAGTTGATACAATTAATTAAATAGTGGTTATATATTATTTAACATTTAAAGTATAATTATTGTAGAAACCTTATGTACCTACCCTGAAGTGTAGATGGCGGTGTGCTACAATAAAAACTTATTGCATTAAAGACAAAAGAAGCTACATAAAGACAAAATTCCTTTAAACTATAGTGCAGTTAGACAAATTATTTGTGAGTACCCAGTGTCCCATTGAAAATAATTGAACAATCGGTGAGGTTCTGTGGTTCGCACTCTACTGTATGATTTCTATACTTATCGTTCGTTGTCGTTAAGAATGTAAGTACACCTTATTTGATATATGTAAAGGTTATAGAGTTCTAATAAAAGCACACAGAGTATATTTTCTATGTAAATATAGTCCAGCACGAAATACACTTGGGAAAAGGTTCCATTTTCATAAAACAAAGGACAAATGTAAATTTATACATTTAGACAGATTATATTGGCAAGGTTTAACTTCCCAATACCTGACCAATAAACTAAAACTTAAACCATACATAACAAACCTACCTTCTTAAGATGAAGGACAGGACACAACCGTTGCGTTCAAGTTGAAGATCTGGTCACTGTGAACGTGACTTTCTAATTTGGAACGATTTGATTGGTGATGGGGCGTGGCCAAGCCGGCGGACAAAGATGGCACTGCATTCTTATCGCGATAGAGGTATATATAAATATCTAATGACTTAACTCAAAATCTTAATGTTTACTCGGTTCATTCATCAGAAGTGCCAATCGTGGCATTATGTTTATACTCTTTTTAACACCCTGTTTAATTATTTTTAATGAGCTCAAACGCGGGAAAGTTTGGTAACAAATAATAATTTTGAATAGGTACTGACACTTCGAGCTGTGGACATCTCATTTTGCCAATTTTCCATTGAATTCAGCACTACCAGTGTAAATTGACCTATTTGCCGTCTGACGGCATATACGCTAGTGGGATCGCTGGTAATAAGCCACATGGTCAGACCAATATAGACAGAAAAATCGAAACACCTTGCAAGTTTATGTTTTGTAAGGATTATCAGAAAAATGAATGTAAATTTAGGAATATACTTACGTCAAATGTCATGTAATAGTGAACATTAAAAGATGTTCAAAATTAAAAATAAACTTTCATAAGTTTCGTATTTTGTTTATCAACCTTAGAAAGAGAAGTGTTTAGATTTTTCTGATGAGAAGTATATGACATACATCCATTCAACATCCAGCAGAACCAGAAGTTTACCTGCAGATCAATTGCATTCCGTTGCTAGGTTACGATTATTGTATGTTTCAATTAACAATTGTGTTGTATTGGGTATGCCACTGGGTTCAATTGTTAGTCCTTTTTGTTTAGTATCAATTTGTGATTGTAGTATATTGGGTCGCTGTTATATGTAATTATAATAATTAAATTATGTAGAAATTCATATAAGTAGATAGCGTCTGCGCCATGTTTGTAAATAAGAGTTACTTGTCAACCACTGCAATATGCACGATTGGTGGAATTGCGGCGCGGGCGCATCTTTGACGTAAGATAATTGGTACATACTTTGTCGAAGACAAAACAGGCCTTTTCTGATGGGTATGAAAACTCGTAAGTAAAGTCCTTTTTTTTCATTTCTCATCGATGTTGGAGGGAAATAACTAAGAATGGGCTACAACGTGATGTACTCGTAAGAAACATTTGAAATTATTGTACAACGTAATGTACCTATTGTATAGTAAAATCATATTTACTTATAAGATGATGTGAAATAAGAAAATCAAAGAAACAAAAATTCATGTGGTATCTGCAAAACCCATGATAGTATTACTGTTAGATACACTACTTTGTTTTGCGTATGGGGTTACTACTTTCAGATTTCATTAAACAATAAAGTTAAAATTATTTCTTCAGAAAATTATTTCTGTAGCTATGATTAGTTTAATTTTTGTAAATATTTTTTTATGTATAATAATAATACTCTTGTATCTTTCGAGTTACAATAGAACTCATTTGAAAATTCTTGCCAAATCATCTCAAAAGAAAGCTTACATACTTTTTGTTTCATCTTGTATAGTTTTCATTATGAAGACAAAAGTTTGTAGGCCGATATTGTTGAAATAGACTGTAATTAAGGTTAGCTGTTTTAAAAATTACGAAATATATTACGTAACCAGTATAATTTTGTCTTTTTGTCACCATTTACCCGACCACCGCAAAATCAATATCAAAATCTACAAATACATTAATACAATTGGAGTGTCTGTTTGTTACATTAAAATAACAGCTTTTTACTAGGTACATTTCGATATATAGACGTTACCTACATATAACAAAACAATATTTTTTACAATTTTTGTCAGTTTGTTTCGGCTAATCTCTGAAATGGCTGGATCGATTTTGACGGGACTTTCACTGGCAGATAGCTGATGTAACAAGGAGTATGTACCGTCACTTTTATTAACACACCCACGCTTTTAAGGAGCCCATTGTTACTAAGTTTTCCACATTGTTATATACCACGGAAGCGCAGTGCTGGTAGGCCTCCCACACGGTGGACCAACGACCTGGTTAAGGTCGCCGGAAAGCCAAGGATGTGGGCGGCTTAGGACGGGCCTTCGTGCAAATCCTTGAGCCTATGTCCAGCAGTGGACGTATTTTGGCTGAAATGATGAAGATAAAATACAAAAAAAACTTCTTCTTATGGAAGGGTGAGGCAACTAGCAAGTGGGTCATACGATGGTAAGTGAGCATCACGTGCGTTGCCGCCCTTTGTTATTATGTTCTTTTTAAAAAACTAACTCCCTTCACTTGGCATCGCCGGGGCAGCTTACCAACATGAAATTCACGAATACAAATGACAGCGGGGACTAATCGAAGAACCCGGGACTCGGTGATCCAAAGGCAGCGCATCTAACCCCTAGACCAACAAGGCAATCCACAAGGCCTTTAAAAAGGAAAGCCTGACGCTAACAGTAAGGCTGCAGACACGAAACTTGCGATTGTCGCCAATGCTCCGCCGTCGCAAGTTTCGTGTCCGCAGCCTAACAACAAAACATTTCTTCCGCTACCATCACCACTGATGAAGATCTGGCGACCTTATCCACTAATATCCACACGTAGGAACACAACATCAGCCAAGGATGGACTTTTCCAGATCGGGTACATTCGGTACAGCGGTCAAATTCATTGATGGATAGATAGAACTGCTTCCATTGGTAGTTTTTCAAATAGCTAAGTGCCAGCACAGTTTTGGTTTCTAGTTCTATCACCATGAAGCCGTATATAAAACTGACCGCTGTCTCCTGGATGGAAACCTTGTGTAGAAACGAGTAAGCCAGTCAGGCAACATTTAGTTTTCAGTAGACGGTTATTAGTTGAAAGAGTAGACACTTAGTACTTAACTGACGTAGGGCATAGCGGATGACCACCCGCTCGCTAGACCTGCTCATCAGGGGAAGCATCTGTCAGGACTATCTGGAAATGTACACTGTACAACAAGTATCTGGAAGAGGCCCGACTCAGCAGTGGATATTTTATGGGCTATGAGGATGATTATGTCATCATAATGCAGTCTGTCACCCGGTAATTGTATGGTTAGACCAGCTATGACGACTGCCATAGTTAGTAAAATAGCAGCCGGGCCCGCCGGCTTTTCGCGTTACCATTAGCATTACAAAAAGATATAGACGTTAATACGTTTACCTGTGAAGGCAGGTCAAATGACCAAAAAAGTCAATTTCACAGGGAACGTTACCAATAAAACAGAACATATTATAGGCGGTAGATTTAACTGTTTCTTTGAACTTTTGAAGACAACTGTCATCTCGCCTCTCCCGTGACCACGACTGCTGCAAAGCATTCGAAACGTCGTCGGGAATGAAGTCATGTACCTAATATACATGCGATAAAAAGTGTTTAATTTCAAGTCCATTTCAAAAATACATTTTATGTAATTTATGAGATCAACAACAACGATATTTATTCACAACCGTTTCACATTTGTATTTATTTACAAGCCTGTGAAACTGTGAAGTAAATAATACATTAAACCAGCTGTAGGAAAACGATAATTATTATTTACACCAACAACAACACTTTGCAACAATCGTAAATTGCGAAACTTCTCAAAGAATCATAAATTCCAAAACTGATATATTTATGAATCAAGTTTTAATAATGGCGTGCTAAACAGCTATTTTAGTAAACAATCTCTTATGATTTTAAGGATTTATGTCGTAATGCTTGAAGTTATTTCAGATTTAGTGTAGTCGCAGATGGTTTGTAAATAGAAAGTTTCCTGCTTCTATGGAAATAACCACCACAATTTTATACCATCAATGTTTTTACTTATGTCCAAATATTTAAGATAGTGTTAACGGGTGACATTATCACTACTGCTTGGTTTAGGCAGAAACCTTGGAAACTCATTTGAAAAAAAAAAAATGTTTTATTCGTACATTTACACAGATGTAATAAAAAGTCATAACGTAAAAATCTGCAGTAAGTACTGCTCATATACAATAAAAACATATCTGAAAAATGTCCAGTAAACACGTCAAAATTATAACTCTCCTGTTTTTCGCCGGGGATAAAAAATATGAAGTCTCAGTATTTCCTCTTCAGGACGGCAAGTTCATATACAGGGTGCGTGATCATACCTATAGCCATAACGAAATGATCGATAGTGATAAAGATACTGACTGCACATTTTTAGGAGAAAAAAAAGATATCGTAAAATGTCGGTTCTAACTACTACAAACTGTTCTAACTAGAGAATTATCCAAGAAACATACTGAATTAAATACGCACCTATTAAAGTTTTGGGTAAGAATAAAACAAATTATGAATTAAAATAAAATATATTTCAGTGGTTCTTAAAACTATCATACCTCATGATCTTAATTTACATCACAAATTAATACGCGTACGACACACGTTACGCTTTTTCGCAATCACAAAGTAACATCTCCAAACAGTGTATCATTTTATTTTGAACCATATTTTTATGATTGTAACGTAGATTTTGAGTTGTCACTTTATCCTTCCTATGTTATAATAAATCCCGTGTACGCACGTTCCGCCTGACAGCATTATTGTAGCCTTCCCTGTATTGGTAGAAGACGCTGCTGGACGATATCACATCAGGCACAGCATCTGCACAAAAAGGACACATTTTTACTGCTATTGTGGATAATCCTTGATAGCAGAAGGATATTTACAGCTAAACACAGGCCTGGCCATTCATCTACACAAAGTAAAGTCTATGTGTCTATCCTGTAGGTGTTTGAGCTAACCTGAAACCCTTTTTTTTTCTATATCTATACAAATAAATAAAATTGGAGTGTCTGTTTGTAATAATACAATATCCACTTTTTACTAAATGCGTAAGTACAGTCAGTACATAGACCAAATTTTTATTTTTTTTATTTTTGTCTGTTTAACCGTTTTTGACGGGACTTTCACTGATAGGTAGCGGATGGTATATGGAGTAACTTAGGCTACTTTTTTTTACTAACTTCGCTCCGCTAGTAACATCGCACCCGTGCGAAGCCGGGATGGGCCGCTAGTGAGTAATAATTTTAGACTGCGTGGTGACGAATTTAGAAACACAATATCCGGGGGGTGTTAATTTTTTCTACTTAAATCCTTTTCCCGCGGTCACCTCTTACACCTTCTCTCTTTCTATCTCTTTATCTACATTCAGGGGAGAATGAGTTGGTGAAATGGTGTACACATTCTAAGTCTGTCACCACAAAAAGTGATGCTTATCACTGTAGTGTGAAGTCTCAATGATACCTAAACACGAGACAATTAGAGAGTCGCGTCGTAACAATAATGCCATGTTTGCCTCAACTAATTACCTACCAGCGCAGAGTCTACGCCCACTTAGGTAAACTTTATTACATATGCAACATTTCGTATTACATTACAAATGAGTGTTTTAATTGCTTTATGTACTTCTGTCGTGTATCCGTGTGGTGACGGATTAACAATGCACAATGTCACCATCCCATTCCATCCTATGGATGTCAGAGCCGACAAGGACCCTGTGCTAACCCGTCTGGACAGCGTGGGACAGTAGGCTGATTACCCTGCATGTAATAGGAGGAAGCCTGACTTAGCAGTGGTTCATTTATAAGCAGAATAGTAGTATAAAGACATGAATAAAAGTGACAGAGACAACTTTCTTGTACAACGTATAACGTATATATACGTTGTATAAGAAATAACATGATACTCTTTAGTAGAGGACGCAGACAAAGTTATACAAGATAGGGCTCAATATGAAAAACGTTGTTGATGATTTATAAATCCTAGTATTTCAGTAATAACTTCGTTATCTGTCAACTTTATTCATGTCTTTAAACTACTTACTATGCAGCTACTTATAAATGACCCAATGCGCTTGATATATACAAGGTGGTCTTTGGTGTTTATATATTTGTTTGTGAATGTTTTTGTTAATAATTTATCAATGTGTGGGGACCGAAATAAACAAATGTGAGTACTGCCGAGTAAACTATTGTTTGTTGTTAACAGCGAGTCCCCCAATTTTAAAGGCGCCCAGGTTCCACCTATCTTGACGACGTGTACGAAGATTCCCGCAGGTGGTTTGGCTCGAGACCAGAACAATAGTGTTAGGTTTTAGTGTATACCGCGCACTATTGGTCGCCTCATGATAGTGTGAGTTAGTAACACTGTGTATACACACACACAAATCAACCATCACTAAATCGCCCCAAAACTTCCTCAAAGTTAAACGAGAAATCTCATTTGCGGACAGTTATTAATGGGAGCGGTAATTAAAAAGATAATTAGGGGCCAACCGCCGAGATACAATATAACTTGTAACAATGAGGCGAGTGAAATCAAACATTAAGTCTATTCCGGCGGTTGCACACGCAGAACAATTAGTTTATATAGCGAGTTCTCATTATAACTTTGTGCGGTACCGACAGAAGCGTGACATACACATAATAATAATCTTTCTTGTGGCACAAATAATAAAACTAACCAGGAACCAAACTAATGTAAATAAGCTTTTCTGCCACAAACCCGAAAGTCCCAAACTCAGCACGAGTTTTCTGTCAGAGGCGGTGGTGACGTCACACATGGACATATTGTGTAACAAAATACTACGACACAACTATAAACACAAATATACCACTACTACTACTACGCAGCCCATAGATGACCCACTGCTGAGTCGGCCTCCTTCAGTTACATGGAGGGTAATACGCCTACTGTCCCACGCTGGCTAGACGGGTTTTGTATAAAGTTTTCCTTCTCTTGCGGCTAGGGTTTCAGCCTTGTCACTTAATTCCGTCGGTTTTACGACACCCTTAGGTTGGAATAGGGTGGTGAAACGTATTATAACACCGTCGCCACATGGGTGCAAATATACATACAGGTAACAACATCTCGGATCAAAAAATTAAACCATGTAAAATGCCATAAAACAAAAGCATTCTGTTCATCATCATCATCATTTCAGCCAAAAGACGTCCACTGCTGGACATAGGCCTCCCCCAAGGATCTCCACAAAGGCCGGTCCTGGGCCGCCCGCATCCACTGCTTTCCGGCGACCTTAACCAGGTCGTCGGTCCACCGTGTGGGAGGCTGCGCCTTCCGGAATTCTTAGAATGTAATATGGTCACTGTAGCATTCTGTTACAGTGACCATATTAAAGATAATAAAAATAAACATTATGTGCGATCAATTTCACTCGATTAGGACTGACTATCATACATAATGATTTGATACACCCAGGAACGACGTGAATCCGCTATATGACGTTAGTGTCGGCTCTCAATGATTTTCCATTATATTGATGTTCAATCATAAATTATATGGTACGTTTAAACGGCGAAAAACACGAGGGGGGTGGTGTAAGCTAGTATCTGTGGCATAATAAACGAATGGCCAGCTTATGAATTATATTTGTAAGCAGATTTTCAAGCTGTAATACTACGGCGTAGCCCTGTGTGCTACGATCTTCCGTAGCCGTCTATGTGCTCGTAGTCCGTAGCACATTTCTTCATTTGGGTAAATAATTCAGCTTCAGTAATTATTTATGTCCAGATCTCGAATGTAGATTTTCACAGGCAAAAATAATATACTGCCCTCAAACATCGTCTTACTCCAGCCGTCTCTTATTTTCTTTGAATTTTCCCAATTTCATTGTGTTCGCATTACTCTAACCTAATTTGGCTACTACCAGTATTTACAAGGAGCGATTGCCAACTACCTTCTGCGACCTATCTGGTGGGAGAACTGGTAACTATTTAGTTAGACCAGCTGACCAACTTTTGGTATAATACCTTCCGAACGTTGGAGTTCAGTATTACCAATGATGCGGTAAGACAAGAAAAACTTTATCCGCAGACCTATGCCAAACCGTCTCGCCTGCGTGACATAGTCTAATCTCGCTCCACGTAATCCAACTCAATTTGGAGAATAAAATAATGATGATGATGATGATACTGTCTTTAAAACACAGAAACACGAATCCCAGTCTACCATTTTAATCCGAATTTGAATAATAGAAATCAAATCTTCCGTCGGTACAGCTGCAGAAACAATATAGCTTTAGGGACGTCTCGGGCGAAATTCAGCCCAATCCCATTACAAATCGCGTTGAGATTATTAAACAGTCACCTTAACGAGAATTGTGATGGAGGGGATGGGCGGCACGGGGAGGAGGGGGCACGAAACCGGGTTTAGGTGGCTTGCACAAGATTTCGGTATTATCTTTACTAACATCATCATATCAGCTGATAATTGACCCATTTTTAAATCAGGCCTGAGGCACCTTGGAGAAATCGCTTGCGACAGTTTTCCTACTTTTAGTAATTTAAATGGTTCAAAATTCATCATCATCATTTCAGCCAAAAGACGTCCAGTGCTGGACATAGGCCTCCCCCAAGGATCTCCACAAAGGCCGGTCCTGGGCCACCCGCATCCACTGCTTTCCGGCGACCTTAACCAAGTCGTCGGTCCACAGTGTGGGAGGCCTACCAGCACTGCGCCACTGCGTTTAAAAATTACATTATATTATTCATCCGTGTGGTGACTGTTTTAGTATGCATAATGACACCACCCCATTCTATCCTGAGGGTGTCGTAAAAGCCATCACAAGGATATTATACGGATGACAACCTAGCCGCGCCAAAACATTGTGAACGACCACGTCTCAGATCCACACACACACCGGTTGATGACTTTTTTAATTAATAACATTTTTACTATTACTACTCAGCCAATAGAGATGACCCATCGCTCAATCGGGCCACCTCCAGATACATGGAGGGTAATTAGCCTATTCTGCCAAGCAGGGCAAAAGGCTCAGAGTTTCGCATCAAGTTTTCCTTCTCTTACGGCTAGGTTATCGGCCTTGACATTATCGGCCTTTGGATCAACGGGTCCCGGGTTCGATTCCGGGGTCGGGCAAGTGTCTTTGTCTAAACCAGAGGCACTGGCTCGGAGTCTGGGTGTCATTCCTATCTATAATATGTATGTATTTAAAAAAAAGTATATAAGTAGTTTATCATCCATCTCGTTACCATAACACAAGCATTCAGTTGCTTAGCTTGGGACGAGATGGCGTTGTGTGAAATGTCCAAGGATATTTATTATCTTACCCATCAAGATGGAGTAAACTAAATCCTTACTCAATTACTGTTAAGGATAAATAAATTCATAAACGTAACGTATTTTGACATTGAATCAACCATAGCATAGGGAAACAACGCCTACACCAATGAGCCCAACCCGTTGGTGTAAAGGCGCCCTAACACGACTAAAACAATATTCCACCCATTAAATCCACCGATCCAGAAATTTACCGGATTAATATCGGAATGGGCACACTCGTTTAGTGTCGGTAGCAGGTGCTAGGCGGGCGGGACATCGCACAAATGAATATTAACAACCCTTTAGCGGGGCTGTAATTGAAAATAATAGCGGCGGCTTTAACTAGATGTGTGATTATAATAAAGCCGCAATGTCAGCGTTGGACTCCATAGTGTACTACGACTAATATTTTTTTTAAAAAGAGGATGCCTTGAGACAACTGGAGAATAAGTTTCAATGCCGAGCTTGGACCAAACATTTTTGGTATTTCTTTAATGTCAGCGTTTGACTCCATAGTGTACTACGACTGATATTTTTTTTAAAAAGAGGATACCTTGAGACAACTGGAGAATAAGTTTCAATGCCGAGCTTGGACCAAAACATTTTTGGTATTTCTTTTAAAAAAAGTAAAGTGGAGACGGGTGATTGTGAGCATAAAAAAAAATAGATACTTCCTTTTACATGAAGGGTAATAAGCCTACTGTTCCACGCTGGGCAAACGGGTTGGTTTCGTATCTAATTTTCCTTCTATTTCGGTTAGGCTATCTGCCTTGACATTTCCTTTGGTCGGCCCTTAGGATAGATCAGGGTTGAGACACTCTGTATTTTAATGCCACACACGAATTTGGCCTTAGAATTAGGCATTAGGTAAGATTATCTAAAATTTACATCTGGAAGATGTCTTTCAAAAACACTACCATGACTTAAGAAGTACGTCAACATTAAACTGTACAATAACGAATCAATAAGTATTTAATACTGTACCTGATCTTTGTACTTGCGAAAGCGGTACGATTCGGCCAAAAAAGTCTTTATGCACCTGCAACCAAAAAAAAACAGTCAACCATATGTTTCATTAAAATACCTACTAACAGTTATATCGATTTATAATAAAAATCAAGTTCAATCAATACAAAGCAAGTTGATTACGGTAATCAGACGAAGCAGCTCTTTGTGTGTGTAAAAACCAGAGGCACTTTTGCTCCGAGTCTGGGTCTCATTTGTGTTCGTGAATAACATGTTTATGACTGCCCCCGCGATACAGCTCACATATAGCGCAGTTTAAAAAATATATCTATAAGCTGATAGACATTTTTTTTTAAATGAAACAAAAGCCTTCTGCTGCGTTGGCTTTTGTTACACTGTGTATATCACAACGATGTAGTAAGTATAATATAATCATCGTCTAAGTCAGACCTTGTCCATGTCTCTTTCATTGGAGAAAACAAATCTCAGCAGACAGTTAAAAAATAAAAACACATTTTGTCAAGCGCTGTTAAGACACGAATCTGACACTCGTAGTGGCAACCCCAATTACTGGCAAAAGAATGATGTTTAGGGTTGCCACAGAGCTAAGAAGAAAATAGTGACATTGAATATGTATGTTGCCGCAATATTTAAGAAATATCAGCACAAAACACCTGCATCGAAAATTCCTACATCCTTACTAACCTTAGACATCATTAATATCCTTACGAATCCTACTATTATTATAAACACGAAAGTTTGTAAGAATGTATGGATGTATGTTTGTTAGGAAAATGTCGTTTGTTGAATGTGTTTTGGTGAAACTTTACAAAAATAATTTAGCTTTCACACCAGAATACATTATCAATATATAGTGTGAATTCGATAATGCGAGGTTTAGACGACGGTTTAGCTCGAGGGCACCTCACGGGCGGTACTACTGAGCTCGGCTGGGGGCACCATGCGCTTGGTGGAATTAGTTAAGCAGCGTATTGGACGCGCCTATGGGCTCTACGTAAACGACCTCGGCGTCGAGGTGTATTCCGTAACCGCGGTTATGTATGTGTACCAGAACTGAAAGCCACAAAACGAGCAACTATTTATTTAGTCATATGCAGCAATTAGTAAAAAACGATATCGCCTTAAAATTGAAGCAGCGACATATAGTTGGCCGTTGTTAAACGGAAAGGATCCAACCCACACTATGGCCGAAAATGAGTTATGTATACCAAAACACTCTTTGTAGTAAAAACTTTTATATCACGAAAACAATCCAAGTGAAATTCAAACGAAAAATGAAGTTATAGTCCTGAGTTACCAACCCCCATGTATGGCAGGTCAAACACGATCTGAACTTAAAACTTAAATATCTCAAAACTACCTCTGTGTGGGTTGGATCCTTTCCGTTTAACTATGGCCAGTTGAAATAAACAAACTAACCCAATTTAAAGTCAACGCAGACGAAAGTAACACCTATTGTTCGTTTGAGTTAAGAATGCAGAGTCATCTGCGTAATTGCAGGACACAAATGACAGGATACTACCGTTGCATTCGGAAATATGCCGTCAACTGGTCACTGTGAACCGGCTTTCTAATTAGGAGCGATTTGATTGGTTAGGTTTGGGGACTATGATAACTCACTAAATTCTTAACGCGAACGAAGTGCAATTATATACTAGTAAGTAGTAATAAGTATAAATTAATTTCACGGGGGCTTTTAACACTCTCAAACAGACAATTCCCGAACACAAAACTAAACCTTCCAGAACAATGCACCAACCCTATATACTCTACTACTTCAAGCTGTGCTTTAAACTCTTTTTGCGCCTCAACGACATCGTTAGCGATGTTTGTGGTGTAACACACGCCAACTCGTTAGTTCTTGTATGATCATTGTTGGATTTCTTTCCTTGGATCTAACATTCAGAATTATTATTAGTTAAATCAAGAAGCGATGGTATCATTAATGGTGGCAATATTTAAGGCTACTCAGCTCAGCCATAAAATACCCACTGATGAGTCAGACCCAACAATTGCAAGGGGGGAAAGATGGAGAGAGTTTACGCTGGTAGACTCACTCACTCACTACCATCATTATCTTTTAGCCCTTGTCCCACGGTACGTGGTAGTCTCCCTATCGGCATCATATCTACATTCATGTATTTCATATGGATGTTCTCATTCCACAATCTTTAGTACCCACAACCCTTAGTACCCGTACGCACTAGCGGTTGGCCGCCTAGGCGGCTAGCCGCGCGGCCTGCCGCTAGTGCGTACGGGGGCTTACAGACATCATTTATGAGCGTAATACTACTACCGGTTCAGAATGCTGCAATATATCTGCATCATAATCCAAACTGCGAAATTATACGGTCTTTAACCGTTTAACTTTCAACATCATCATCATTTCAGCCAAAAGACGTCCACTGCTGGGCCGCCCGCTTCCATAGTTGTCCAGCGACCTTAACCAAGTCATCGGTCCACTGTGTGGGAGGCCTACTAGCACTGCGCTTTCCGGAACGCGGTTGCCACTCAAGGACTTTTCTTCCCCATCGGTCGTCGGTCCTGTGCGCTATGTGCGCGCGCCTGCCCACTGCCACTTAAGTTTGGCAATCCTGTGGGTTATGTCGGTGACCCTGGTTCGCCTGGGTATCTCCTCATTTCTGATTCGATCTCGCAGAACTTAAAATTAAAGAACTTTATTGATCTCAAACGAACTCTACACAAATTCACTTCATGAGTCATTAATTTAGTCGTTAGTTGCACTTTCGTTCAAACAAATCGTTAAAGGACAAATAATTTCAAGCCAAACTAATTATTATACAAATATCGTAATTATTGCAATTAGAAGTATCATTATTAATGTGGGTAGTTGTAAATCAAATAAAACTTTCAAACAACTATACCGCCAAGTGTGCCTCGACATACCCTATGCCTATAATCAGGGACGGATTTACGTACACATCATTAATCGCAACCGATTAACTTTATGATGATGTTGATGCTTTTCAACAGAATGTGTAAAACTAGGGAGCAATACCAAACCAATTACTAGTTGGTTACAGGCGGCCACGGCGGAGTGGGATCACAATAACGCGAGTTACGGGGAAACTTCTGCCGTGGTACAAGTTACAGCCTTATAGCGTTAGAGCTTCGAATGCTTATACCTGTAGTACTATTACAATAACTAGTGGTCGCCCAGCAGTCAAAATTCGACCCTATTTAATTTAAACTATAGTTATAGTCTCAATTTGACCACCGATTTTAACAATAAACAAAGGAGTAGTTATGCCTGAAATACATTATTGATTGATTGGATTATGGATTGGTGGCACCACTGCTACGTTATGGTATTATATTCTGGGGAAATTCTACAAACAAAGATATAGCTTTTAAGGCTCAGAAGAGGTGCATTCGGGCCATGTTCAACTTAAAACCGACGGATAGCTGTGTGCCCTTCTTTAAACAATATAAAATTTTAACTGTACCGTCACTATATATTCTTGAAACTGTAACTTTTTCTGGCTGACACTGTTACTCGCAACAGACGTGACAACAGTAAACTTCGCGTACACTCTTCAAAAACTACGCATATGCAAAAGAGCATTTGCTGCATGGCTCCTAACATGTATAATAAAATACCACAGTAATATAAAAATTTGAATACAACATTGTTTAAAAATAATTGCAAAAGCTGTTATCAGACAAAAGCTATTATCATACTTAAGTGAGTTTTTGACGGACACTATTAGATATTTCTATATTTCCTGGACTGATTATTTAAGTTATGATTTTTTATTTGACTTATTATTTTTAATGCTTATATCAATTTGACATCATATATCGCTATCTTATTATAAATTTAAGAAATTATAGGAATTTATGAGTATTATTTTTAAAATTTTGTATGTATTTTTTTATATAATTTGTACGCCACAGAAGGGAAAACATGAACGTACTTATATGCTACTAGCGACCAGCCCCGGCTTCGCACGGGTGCAATGATGAACCTCTAAATTTATCAGTGTTTCTCTACAATATAATGGACGTATTATACACTAGCTGACCCGGCGAACTTTGTTTCGCCTTAAAGGCAATAAATGAGCAGATTTTTGATTTTATTGATCAGGATAAATATAAATAAAACATCTATGATTTTAATTATACTTTATTGGCCATCTATTTTAGTAACTGCACTTTTCAGTGAATCACTTTGTGACAGACGACTTTTTTCGGTTTATTATCAGGCGCATGAAAAAATAACGCAGATGGTCTTCTGACCCGGAACATGCCACATATAATTGATCTTGGGAAATACATGAATTTTCTAGATTAAGGCCACAAACTTTCCAGGATTGGCCCTGTGATTTATTAATGGTCACGGCGAATGCACGACGGATCGGAAATCATTAAAACTAAAACGGTATATCAGTTGATATCGTCGGGATCCTCGGATGAGAATTTCCTCACCTTCCTCACTTTACTTTGAGTATATTCCATTGTTCATCAATTCACTTACCACCAAACGCGTTCCGTTGCACAGTTTTGGTGGTTTTGGTTTATATTTGGAAGCAAACTTAGTACGTAGCCAACCTTTAGTCGTAAATTGGGCGGTGGTAAGCCAGGCACATCCAAGGAGTCTTTTTTTACACAGTCAATATATTTGAATTAATGCAGTGTACAAATGATTTCATTCTTAATTATGTTAGTTACTTTATGTCATCTACATATTTATTCTTAGCGGCCAAAACAGCTCGCTTAGTCAACCATTCATTATTTTTGTGTTTGTGAGTTCGTCCTTCGATGAACAGAAATTCTGAGAAAATAAAATCAATCCACATATTTCGATGACTTGAGGCAAGCGCATATTTCAGCGGCAGCAGTCGATCTTGGAATTAGTGGCAGTGTTTGGCAGAAATAGCCAGACAGTAAAATCATTGCGCCTCCAAAACATCTCGAGTCCTTGCGTAGGTGTTACATGGCATATATTGGTCCAATGCGGACGCAAGTATGCAAGCAGTAATTAGTGCTGCCATCGTATCGAAACGTTGTTCAATCCAAATTATGTAGTACCTACTTTATAAAGGTATTCTTGTGCCTCGAAAATTATCTAGTTGTTGATCTCTTAAATTTGCTCGACGATTTTGCATTCCCAACCGATCCGTTTCACGGGCTGCCTCGATTTGCTCTTGTGATTGAGAAGCACGGATTCAAGCCATACTAATGCGGTGATCTTCACGTGCATTATTTAGTTCTTCTTCATTGTTCGGCACAATAACCTAATATTTATCTACTCGAAATAAATACATCTACCGGTCAACTTCAAAATTTCTAATTGTTAAATTTGTCAAACTATAGACAACATAGCGTTTAGCTGTCGGTGAAGTTTTATTATTCCAGCAGTTGCATTTTGATAAACTATGTTTTATATCACGGAACGGGATTACACACATTTACACTTTCACGTTTATAATATTAAGTATGATTTTGTGAATTGTCCAACATCTTTATATTTAAAAGAAAGTCGGACAAAGGATACCTTCGATTTTTATCCCGTTCCCGTAGAATGTGATATAATACCTACGTGGTATAACAAAGCGCAACTGACAGCGATACCTTATGTTGTCTATATTTAAATATGGCTGAAAATTTGACAATTAGAAATTAAAATTTAACTTAATATCTCTATAAATTTACACACAATATCTTTATAAATTGTAGCCTATGTGTTATTCTGATGTATAAGCTATATTATTATAAAGTTTCATTAGAATCCATTCAGTCGTTTTTACGTGAAAGAGTAACAAACATCCATCCATCCCTCCATCCATCCATCCATCCATCCATCCATACTTACAAACTTTCACGTTTATAATATTAGTAGGATTAATAATGTCCTGCATACATAATCTGTGGGAAAACGCATGTTTCACGAATAAATTTGATTTTGATTAGCATACATATAGCCTATCTACATGCGTAAATACGCACATTACAAAAACGAGCTGGTACGATATAAAAAACGCACGCTCGGTATCACTCATGTATCTCCCGCCACATCTTATAACCCAAACGCCACCCTAACTTAGTTCCCATGCAATATTTTCGATTACTCCGCCGCCGGTGTCGCGGTAAATCGCACCACGCGGTATAAACACAATTTCGCACTCATAAAAGTTACCACCCGGATGTCGCGTTATAGCCGGTGTTGCCATATACGATCACATAACATTTTGAGGGAAGCGGGCTTTATTTACAACGTAAACCCCGCTCGAAGATAAGGCTTTGATGGGATATAAAAAGTCAATCGGGCCGTATTGAACAATACTGAAGTACTTATTTAGAATGGGGAGACAAGTGTTAAGCATATAACTTTGTTTAGAATCAATAACACTCCGCAGATTTAGAATCGAAAAGGCTACTAAAGGAACAGAAAAGTCGACAATCTAGCCGGAAGAGATAGCACTGCGTTTGTATCAAAATATTGATTCAAACGCAGTGCCAACCCGTCTTGCCAGCGTGGCACAATAGGTTCAGTGTGGCCGGGAAGGACTGGATGCGAAAGGCGCAAAACCGGGAAGAATGCATTGGAAGAGACCTACACTCAGCATTGGGTGGTGAAAAGTTGAAAAAGTAGAAGAAAAAAGTATAATTAATGGGCTGAAATTATGAATGAAGAGATCACAATCAGATTGATACAAATTTTGATATTGAAATTACATTTTCATTGTTAAATGTGTAGAAAGGTAATCTTTATTAGTCGATGAATTTTGCCGCCTTCTAAAATCTGCCTACCTATGCTTCAGCCTATTCAGCTCCCTGCTGGTAAATCCATCACTAATCTTAAGATTAGTAAGACCGCGGAGTCGATAACCTGTCCGATGGTCTGACCAAATAAATGCGATTACGGAAATTAGAAAATTCAACACGGACACGACCTTCAGTAATGAAGGAAATTACAATAGCAAGCAAAACAAAAAGTCAACTTAATATTGGTCGAGGGCCTACTCAAAAGTGAACTCCCTAGTCAAAAACATCAACAACAAAAGTAAAAAAAAATTGCCGCAAATGAAAGAAATCCTGTAGTCACATTCCTCTGTTTTTTGGACAGAGATAAGATGAAATGACTCTCAATCGAATTTATCAACAGCTAAGACTGCACAAAGACATACGGATATGTAGCAAATAATATCTATAAAACTATCATTGAAAAACTGGATCAATATTAAAAAATCCATTCTCCTATCAAATATTTATCGCAAACATACAATATTTCACGTCGCAGATAACATTTTTCCACGCGGCTGCACCCCGTTAGGGGGATCGGTGGAACACCCCCTGGAACCGGGGTACGGTATCAATTCGACCCGCCCCACCGCAAACAATACAATCAGAGCCAATCTGCCGCGCAAATAGGAAAATAGAGTACGCGCCAAGACAGGCCCGCTCGAGGCGAGGCCCAGGCGTGGATTCGCTACATTCAAATTTATTTACAAACAAATTTTGGGAATGAGAACAGCCTGGTATTAGTCCAGGCCAATAACAATAACAGCGTTTATTAGACAACAAACCTTTACACGTATGCAATAGAGATCAATTCAAGTCATAAGATTGGCAATTCATGGCACAAAATATACTGGGTGTAACAAAAGCCCTATAGCCATAAAGATAGGATCGACAGTACTACTAGACAATGTACAACGTTCAGGTAAAACAAAAAAAATAAGTCGCCTTGATTTTTTTATCTTAAAATGTTGGACTGTTTTAACTCGAGAAATATGCACGGAAATCCCAAGAGCCCAAGAACCTGGATTACTACTTTTAAGATAATAAGAATAGCTAGTTGATTCGTCTTCACTAGAACTGGAGTTATGATAAAATTCAGGCTCATGAAATCGACTCAATCGAATCTACTTGTATTCGTGAATTGCACTATTGTAAACTGCCCCCGCGATACAGGTTTGCAAAAAAAATGCAGGACCCGTTTTAAAGAAAAAAAATCGGCATTTAGTAAAATACACACGACTCACTTAGAACTGTTCCTGTCAGAGGGCTCTACTGATGGCTATAGAGTTTTTTTTTCAATCCAATGGAATCCTTAGATCCAAGTGAATCCTTAGAGCCTGCCTGATGGCAAGTGTCTACTACTGCTACAACTCAGCGCATACATGACCCACTGCTGAGTGCGGCGCTCAAGTTACACGTAGGGTAATTAGCCTACTGTGCCACGCTGGCCAGACAGGTAGACACAGGGCTGTAGATGATGATAACTAAACCTAGCACCTTCAAGAGACCAACTCCGTCCCTGCCAGCGTCTTAAGCAGCGATCGCGTCGCGTCTCTCGCTCGGATTCCGCTACCAATCCGCGCAATTTTCCGCCGGTCATTTTTCATTGTTCCCGCGGCCGGGTGGCTATACACCCCGCCCCCCTCGCCAATACTTATTTGTACCCAATCGTAAATAGACCCCGGATAAGCATCGAATGGCTGTGAGCTTGTGTTTACGACCTGTTTAAGAAGATCACACTGTATATGTGATTTCAATAGTTTAAAGTATCAATGCCACTTAGGTTATCATGCCTCGTTAGTATAGGGGTTGGTTGTGCCGCCTTTGAATCACGGGCAAGTGTCTTTGTGTAAACCAGAGGCACTAGCTCTGAGTCTGGGTGTCATTTGTGTTCGTGAATTTCATGTTTGTAAACTGCCCACGCGATACAGGTTATACCAACTGCAGGAGTCATGTTAATTAAAAAAAATCTAAATTGTTTGAATCAATCGGCAAATTAAGAAATGACATTGGGGAAAATGCGATGGAGATATACTTAATATATATATAACTATGTTTGTAGCAATATAAACAATATCTTTGATTGGTTGGCCACGGGTTGTATATTGTTAGCTTAGTATACAGAATTTTTGACACAAAATGAATTGTATTCAAAAATATTATTGTATCGCCTCTTTTTAACCAATTAGAACAGAATCTCACTGCGAGTTGATTGAATAATCAAATGTAACAACTTAAACAATATGCAAGGCTTATTATTATTACAATGTGACATAGAATCCATTTTTTATTTTCATTATGTATAACCCATATGAATGGGTTTATATACAACATAATCTCACATTTAGACGAAAACACACCGGCTACAATATAATGAATGTGTATTATCCTCGCATCCGATAAATAATACGATACATACAATAACGTACCCTAATAATGTATCTGTGTATTCCTGGGTAATATTTCTCGTTGCCAAAAGTATATTTATGTACAAATTGCCCATTTATATTGGTGATGCCCGCCATACATCGTCTGCCCTTCTAACATTAACCTATTCGGTATTTTTATTTAATGGTCCTCGTATACGTACATGGAGGTAAGACTTTGACGTGGTGTAGCAACATGCTTTTGTTGGATTGTTGGTCAAATAAACCGTAGTTAACCCAATACTGAGTCGGGCGTCCTCCAAATTCATAGAGGGAAATTAGCCTACGGCGCCACGCTGGCAAGACGGGTGGCCACATGGTTTGTATCAAGTTTACCTTCTCTTGCGGCTAGGTTTTCTGCTGTCTACAATCCTACGCTCTCAGGATAGTGTGAGTTACTGAAATTGTGTGTTTTTAAATCGATAACACAAAATACCGTCATCATCGTAATCCTTACATAATATGAGACTGACCTCAGGCATAGTACGAAAAAAAATATCTCTTCAGTTTGGTTATATGTGACAATAGTACTTTATAAAATAACTAGCGACCCGCCCCGGCTTCGCACGGGTGCAATTATGCATGTATTATACTTATAAACCTTTCTCTTGAACCACTCTATCTATTTAAAAAAATCGCGTCAATATCCGTTGCGTAGTTTTAAAGATTTAAGCATACATAGGGACGGACAGACGACAGCAACTTTGTTTTATACAATGTAGTGATATCACTTGTTTTGTTTTAATATCCCATGACTCTAGAGTAAAAACAATACAAAAAGTCCTCGAATATCTGGGCCAAAAATGCTTAGTTTCGAAAATATCTTTAATTATAATTAAAGCTGAAAATATAGTTTAGTCGTAGTTAGTAGAAAAATACTTTAGTCAAAAATATAGCAGCTAGTGAACGATAGGTTCCATTGATAAATAACAGTCATTCAAATTAATCATTCAAGTTATGAAAATGTGACGTCCTCATTTATCACGTAAGAGTATTTTACATTAATAATCATGACTTGGTCGAATTATTTTGTATGAAAAATAAAAACAAAAAATAATAAAAACTAATTCATATGTCAGTTGATTCTTTGATAATGGTCTCATTTATACACAAGAGTTATGCGATATACAAAAACAGCTTGTATATACATACACACACTTCAACTTTATAGTTTTAATCATTAGAAGTAAAAAAACAAGCGCTAGTTGAACTGTTTACCTTACATTCTCCTTTGTCATTGGGCAGCCTTTGTTCCTTGGAGCTTAGTGATACGGTTACAATCATAGTGGTATTACTTTTATTTCATAGCTTGCAAATAATGGCCGTCTAAGGACCGGGCACTGAATAAGTGGCATTAAAGCGCATAAACAATTCAACGGGACACATGATTCATTTCAGGAAAATTATGTACATTTGTATAATATTTTGGTTTCCTATTTATGGCGATGTATTCTGTCAAACCATAGTTGCCATAACTTTTTGTTTAAAAAATCAAGTAGGAATTTATTTACACTAATATTATAAAGAGCAAAGATTCGATTGTTTGCTTGCATTGAATACGCTCTGAAACTACTGTACCGATTTAAAAAAATCTATACATTTATTATTCTTTTTCCCTGTACTGGGTATAACCTGCATCGCGGGGGCAGTTTATAAACATGTAGTTCAAGAACACAAATGACACCCAGACTCAGAGCAAGTGCCTCTGGTTTAGACAAATACACTTGCCCGACTCTAGAATCGACCCGTGGCCCCCTAGACCAACAAGACTGAGTGTCTTGTTGGTCTAGGGGGCCACGGGTCGATACGCCATACCATATAGATAGAATCCCACATTATCCCTGATGAACATAGGCGATGAAAATCTTCAATAATGTTACCCATAGTGTAAAAAAACACCAAAAATATCGTTTTAAAGCGTACGCTGACAATTGGAAATGACAATAGAGCAAAGTGATGTGCTAAAATTTTATAGAGGACATAGTCGATTTTATGTATATCATTAACGGAGGTGGAGAGAAGCCACGCGATGGTTGATGACGTCCGAAACTTTCCCACACCACGGCACGTTGCGCTCAAGTTCTTTGAAATCGTCATACTTAAAGCCTCCGTTAATTAAACTTGCCGCACCAGATCGTGAGTACCTAGTACAAACATTCTGTAAGATAATTATCCACTAAAACAAAATTCAGCCTACAATTTTCTCAATGGAATTTCGTAACACGATCGGTACGCAAACCGAATTTACAAATTGACACTGATAGGCGATCGCTCATTGGCAGTCTCGGGCCGCCGGGGATATCGATGTAATTTTCAGTTTAACAAATCGTTCACCGTTCAATGTAATTTGGGTAAAAGCGCTGCTTACGAGAAGGTTGCGCTCGTGACTTGGTTCATAAGCTACGTGAAATATTGTAAGGTGTTTTGGCCATACATACAATATCACTGAGACCATAGTTAATGGAGTACCTATGTATTTGGAATTAAATTTTAACACAACATACAAAACCTTAAATTCTACAATGTTAAATAATTGACGCGGATTTTTGCACGACTTCAATTCAAAATTAGAAGGTTCTAAATTCGCGGAATCACTACATAGTATAAAACAAAGTCGCTGTCGTCTGTCCGTCCCTATGTATGCTTAAATCTTTAAAACTACGCAACGGATTTTGAAGCGTTTTTTTTTAATAGATAGAGTGGTTCAAGAGGAATGTTTATAATATGTATATTACATGCATAATATTGTCGAGAAACACTGATAAATTCAGAGTTTCATTATTGCCACGTGCGAAGCCGGGGCGGGTCGCTAGTATTTTTATAAAATGTTCGCCGATTACTCGACAATCTTCTTCTTCCCAGCCCATAAATCACCCACTGCCGAGTCGGGCCTCCTCCAGTTACATGTGCGGCAACCTACTGCGGTAGCCTACTGTGCTACGCTGACCAGACGGGTTAGCACAGGGTTTCGTATCAAGTTTTCCTTCTCTTGCGGCTAGGTTATCGGCCTTTTCCTATTGTTGGCTCTTACAATACCGTCAGGATGGAATGGGGTGGCGACACTATGTATTTTAAATCTGTCACCACGCTGAATACATGGCGAAGACTGATCCGATTTCAAAAATTCTACCAAAACTATTGGTTCCAAGTGAGTGCCATAGAAATGTACATAAACGTGATATTTCGACGATTTTCGTATTATTCGACACCCAAAAGCATAACTACTGAAGTCTTGTATCGATAATAAATAACAATCTTTCAGCTCGCCACACGTAGCAATTTAAATGTTATCACCCCACAAGCTAGCCTAAAATAGCTTCTTAAAAAATTTAATCACACCTCGGTGTCAATCTGCACCTATGAAAAGCGAGCGACCACATAAAAGGGTGTATTCACGAACAAATAGCAATTAACCCGAGCATATCGCGCGCTATGCATGGACGAGAGCTACGCAGCCTCGGGCCGTATAACAGGAGCTGGAGTATCTAATTTTTAATGAGCTGGTCGTACTGATAGTTTTAGCACTACTGCGTCTAACTCAAATTTTGGGCAGTCATTACTGTTATAAAACTACATGTTATAAAACAAAGTCGCTGTCGTCTGTCCGTCCCTAAGTATATTTTAATCTTTAAAACTACGCAACGGATATTGAAGCGGGTTTTTAATAGATAGAGTGATTCAAGAGGAACGTTTATATGCATAATATTGTAGAGAAACACTGATAAATTTTAGAGGTTCGTCATTGCATCCGTGCGATGCCGGGGCGGGTCGCTAGTCATTCATTAACGAATTTATAGGTTATCTAGAATTATATAAAATGTGGAAATCCTTGGGGGACAGTGGACGTCTTTTGCTGAAATGATGATGACGATGATGATGATATAAAAAATGATAGTTCCTCGATGAATGTAGCTTTTATAATGGTTGTTGACAGTTGATTATAAAATAGAATGCTGAAGGGAGAACAAAGTTTATGTCAAAATAAGTTTATGATGTGTGTTTTCGGATATACATGCGCGAAAAATAACTGGTTTATTGCACAACACAAACACAACATACGAGACGAATATATGTGATAAAATGTTATCTCAAAACAAACATTTAATTTCAGTATTGCACAAAATTATAAATCTGTATACTTTGTAAATACATATCAGCCCGGTACAAAAGCCTCCAATGTTAGCTATATCAATTTTATGATGTCCAATTTGTCGTATTTCGTTTATTGTGTTATAAATAAAGGCCACAAAATGTAGCAATCAAAATTTCGTAAAAACGTTTCGTTCTCCGACTCCCAAACTGCGTTGGCCAGGGCCACAAATTGTTTGCGTTAATCAGATAGGGCCCCGCAATATGCCACATGTTTGTTGAGCGCACAAAAGATGATTACAGCAGCTTTGCACCGCAAATGTGCGTGCTTTCATAGACTAGGCATGTCGCTCGGTGGTCACGATAGGGACCTTGAAATGAGGTTTTTAGTGTCAATAGTGGTACCAGTTTTTAGGGGGCTTTGAAAAAGATATTATGATCCCCGTTTAGTGTATACCTTTGAAATGTTATCAGCTTATTTCATCTTGTATATAACAAGATGATTACATTAAAGGCATTGGTACCACTTTATAGACATCCAATACCTAATGGCAATGTTGTTCGTTTTCCTACTACTACTCAGCCACATGAACCACTGCTGAGTCGGGCTCGTCGTCCAATTACATGGACGGTAATTAGCCTACTGTGCCAAGCTGGCCAGATGGGTTGGCACATTGTTTCTTATCAAGCTTCTCTTACGTTTTTCGTTTAGGTTTTCGGCCTTATCATTTCAATCATCAAAACATAAAAATAAATAATAATAATAAATATCCTTCACACAACGCCATCTCGTCCCAAGCTAAGCAACTTAATGCTTGTGTTATGGCTTGTGTTTTTTTTTTAAATACATACATATTATAGATAGGAAACACCCAGACCCGGAACAAATAATTGTAGGTCGAACAAATACTTCTTCCGTGCGGGGATCGAACCCGCGACACGCTGTGCAGCAGTCGATCGCTCAACCACTGCGCCAACATAATTTGTAAGTTTATTTCTTTTGTACAATTTAGCACGACGATAGTTGTCAAGTAGTGGAGTAAAGATCGACGTTTAATTAGAACGAAAACCCTGCACTAGGTATCGTGAAAGCACATGTATCGCGGGAGCAGTTTACAAACAAGTAATTCACGAACTCAAATTTTAATACAGTAGAGTATGGTACGTATATTTTAGACCACACAATATGATTCTATTAAATTTATTGTCATTGTCGAGTCACTGTACCTACCCAAATTTGTACAACAAAAGAGCTATGAAAAATAACCAAGACGAGGCTCCTCTCATCAAAGTCAAATTTGGGTAATAAAATATTCAAATTTCTTTATCGTAACGAAAGAAACCGTAACATTGTTGGCTCACACTCAGCGGCGGGATAAAGCCAATAAAACCGTTTATTATAGTGGGGGTATACCACTTGTGCAAAACACATTACACAAACACTAATTGTACGAATGAAATATCACGTGACGTGTCGCAAAGTTGCACCAGCTTTGATTGAGACACGCTACACTACACGGTGATTTTGAGTCTCCATGACAAATGACAATATGATGATCAAATGGACCACTTTTTTATTGCAATATATATGTCGGAGGAAGTAGTCAGAATGGACTTGATTCCTGGTTACATAAAGACGATATCAATTAGCCTAGAAAATACTTTGTTAAATCTTAATTTTAATCAGTTTAATTTGTTAGATTTTTCTATTCAATTTAGTTTGTCATCTTTTTAAAAGAGGACGTTATATTATTTTGCATTGTCAGAGCGGAGGGTAGTCCTCGAGCGGGGTCGAGGCGCCATCTTGACGTTCGGCAAAAACTTATAAAAGGAGCGCGATCGAGGTGGATCGGGCATTATGATAGAAACAGTGGTTGCGGTGTGGTGTGTTAATGCTGGAGTGTAGTTAAGATCGGTACCTTGAACCCGCTGCTCAAATAAAAGGTTTAATTAAACAGTTTATTCTCCGACATCAGAAGTGGTATGTAACTCAGTCAGCCCACGTGGAGAAAACAGTGTAGTGATAATGTGTGTGCTTCTGTACGCGATGGAAATGACTGATAATGGCGATTCATTGTCACTCTAAAGGAGATATTAAGCTACCTGGAGATTGTTCTAACTAAACCGAAAATCACAAGTGGCAGTCATAGTGCGGCGATTAACCAAGTGAACGGGATCACTTGCTTGCGTTGTCATGGACAAGGACACTACGCGTCTAACTGTCCTGAGCGGAGCAGCAGGAAGGCGAGCAACAGTTCTGCGGTCAGCCAGGTCAAAGAATAGTGAGTGGGTCTGGAATTTTACGTCACTCCGGTGAGCAGTTTCCATTTTCTTACTCGGGTAAATTGTATGGTATACGACTTTACGATAGTGTGACTTTGATCGGTATAAGACAAACTTCTATCACGTTAATTCATGAATTTTGGTCACTGCTCAAGTTGATAATACTTAAGGGGCGCCAGGGACTTTATGAGTCCCGGATCCCTGAGCCGACGACGGTTATAAAAAGGTGTCGGTCCCGGGGTCCTTTAGTTAAATCTAGTTGTATTCCGGCCTCCCAGTTTGGGAGCCGGGCAGGTAACTTACTGGCTCCTAACTGAACCCTAGAACATTCTGGTTCTTAGGTGAACCCGTAAATACAAAGTAAATTGTATTTATTTAACGAAAAGAAATGCAGGTAAAAGAAAAATAATTAAGGGGTAATGAAAAACCGTCCCGCCTCAGCTGGATTGCTAGGCGATCTCCACTACAGCACGGTCAGCTCCGCAGGAGGCCGGGCTCGAGGAGTCCAGGCTCCAAAGGTGCCTCTGGATCCTGGCGTTGAGACGAATCTCTCGAGCAGCCACACCTGAAATCCGCCGCAAGGGGGATCCTATTACAAAGTGAAACTATCATGCCTTCCAACAGAAGGAATATGGAGGGCCTACACGGGAAGTCCAAAGGTTAAAACTTTAACCAGTCCACGTGGCTGTATGCCAACACAACACAATGAGCCACGCGGTCCATTTGCATAAGCCGGCGTGGCGAGACAATAAGAAATACAAAGGATTAGTTATAATGCGTGTAAAACTCACTGTTAAAACAATGGCGGAGACGTTTCTTTCTGCTCTGACCGACGCGTCCGCCTATTTCACTGGCAAATGCCAAACTTAACGTTGATGTTTTTTTATTTTTTTATTTTCTTGTGGCTCTCACGGTTTGTGTTTAGCCAATGTCAAGTCACTTTGTATCATTTCAATATTAATTCTCTCCATCATCACGGGTTTGCCATTTCCCTGTTAGCCACTCATAAGTAATTTCATTTTGAGTGTCCCCCTCCCACGTGGCTAAGATGTTCTGCACGGACGTGGGGTTGGCCTTTGGGAGGGCGTTGATGTTTTATTTGGGGTAATTTGTAATTAATCGTCTGGCCGTCATACATCGTAGACAACCCCACAGATTAAATAGGGATTCGTAAAGTTGCTAGAACACAAGCCGATATTAAAAAAATTAATCTCACTTCCGGTTATTGTGAAAAGATAATCAAATAATATTTGCCAATAGCAGTAAATTAATTAAGGTTTGATTTTATAATAACTATTTAATAATTACAACTCGATTTGTTAAAAACAACTAAATAATATGGGTCAAAACTACCACATCAAACTGCCCAGGTGGCGCCACTAGCTGTCAGAGACTGACGTCCAACGGACTGACATTTAGAGTGACACCAACCTAAAGCCATCACAACATTGTGAATGTAAACAAAGGCAAGTGTAAAAACGTTTGACGGTTTAGCCAATATGTAAAAAATAATTATTTGAAATTCTTTTACATGTTTTGCCTGTTAATTACTTGCGATACGAAATTTAGATTAGACGGGATGTTTTAGCGTTAGGCTTGAGTTCATCGGTCTAGCGTCATATTTTCGGCAGTTTATATCAGTTTTCCAAGATTATGGCACCATTATATGCCTTGATTTGCATCGGTAAGGTAGATTGAGAGCCTAAACATAAGGCGATAGGACAGCAGATCCAGATTTCATGCGATCGAAGTTTCAGTCGGCAACGTTGAAATTTCACAACTTCGATAAAATAGGTGCCGTTCCAAAGGCGAGGTGAAAGGCAAGGCAGCCTGTGCTGTCAATTCAGCGTCAAGCTCTGCGGGACCGAGGCCGCGGTCGGACTTAATCTGTTTCAGGTGCAGCAACGCCGGACATTTGGCAACGAAGGGTCCACGTGGCAACAACGTGGCAACAGCGGAGGAGCTGGCGCGGCAGTAGGCGCAAGCAGTTCGGAGCAGCGCCTGCAGCAGCGGCGAGTAACGAAAGGCATGTGGAAGTTTGCTATGTTAGCAATCCCAGCAGTGCGCTGATGAACACTTGTGAGTCGTATCCATTTTATTATGATTCTGGTGCCGAATGCTCTCTCATCAAACATTGTGTTGCGTCAAAGCTTAGTGGAAAGAGGATAAATAACATTGTCAGTTTGACTGGCAGCTCGGTCAATAAACCCAACGTTTTAGAAAATGTAAACCGTATAGAGCAAAAGCGCGTCAATATTACAGAGTTATCTGCAAACTGGTTACAAGCGGAGCAACAACTAGACCCAGAGTGCAATAAAATTATTCATAAACTCGAAAACGATGATCTTGATTTAGAGCTGTAAAATTTATGATCAAATGTGCTGTATAGAAAAAATCAAAGAAATAACCGTAACATTTGGTTACCAATAGGAGGTACCTAGGGCTTTCTGTTGGTCGGTGATAAATCGTATCCATGAGTCGATTGAGCTATTAATTCGCGGACTTGTATTTGATTGGCCCTAACCCAAGGCCTAGTTGTCATTCATTGCGTTAACGTGTTGTGTTTCTCTCTCATCCGGCGAACTTGCTCTCACTGTGCTGTTTAGTGCTTTTTGTAAACAAACCCATTGATTTGAAAAATATAACTACAGGGTTTCTTACCGGCTCTTCTCTGTAGAGCAGCATTCCGAACCGGTGGTAGTTTCAGTATTAATGTGGATGGACGTAAGGGTTGTGGAAGATCAAGAGAGATGGATGGATTGTAAACATGAGAAATTGTGTATAAAAGGTGTGACTGCAGATATGACAACTGATAGGTGTGTATGGAGACTACCACCTAGCGTGGGACAGGGGTCTTAAGATGATGATAATGGTAACTGTAAATATGATGATTTAAAAGAGTTTTGTGATAAAACCTACGTAAATAAAGTTAATTTTGAGTTTGAGTTTGATTGTTCACTTGGGGTGGGATAAAACCTTAGAGAAGGTATACCAACATTATTGGTTTCCTAATATGGCAAAGTATGTTAGAAAATTTGTTAAGAAATGTATACCTTGTAAAGTGGCTAAATCAAGTAGTGGTAAACAGCAAATCGAGCTGCACCCTATACCAAAAGTCAGCATCCCTATGCACACAATTCATATAGATGCCACAGGAAAACTCAGTGGGAAAAATAATCAAAACGAATACGTTTTCGTGCTCATAGACGCTTTCACTAAATACGTGTTACTTAGACATTCCCTGAGAATTAATGCAGAGTGTGCCATTTACGCACTTAAAGCATCTATGTCACTTTTTGGCGCGCCTGTGCGAATAATAGCAGACCAAGGGCGGTGTTTCGCGAATAAAGAGTTTAATGATTGAGTTTAATGAGCACCCTCAAAAATATGTTGACTGTTGTAGAAGTTAGTCCAAATAGGTCATGGCAAGATGCGTTAGGTGATGTTCAACTTGCTATAAATAGCACGATTCATAGGGTAACTAAGGCAAGTCCATTAGAATTGTTAATAGGTAGAGTAGCTAGACCACTAAATTTATTAACTATTGACGATCATGAGATTGAGATAAATTTAAGAGATTAGGGAACAAGCTGACAAATTAATGAAAAATAATGCACAGCTTGATAAAGTAAGATTCGATAAAAATAAGGCAAATGTGACTAGATTTTCGGTAGGAGATTATGTTTTAGTAGAAAATCATGAACGGAATCAAACCAAATTGGATCCTAAATATAAAGGACCTTATGAAGTCATTGAGGTACTTGACGGTGACAGATACCATCTTAAGAGTTTGAACGCTAATCGAACTTACAAATACTCGAGAGAACGCCTACGTCCACTCCCCCAATCATATGTCCCTACTGAGCTGAATCCATGCTTATCAGATAATAATGACGGTAAGATCTTTGGACTAGTTTAATAGTTTCATTAATTAAAACATCATATGGCTATGTGCCTATGTAACTTCACGCCTTTAATACCTGAGGGTGTGGTCAGCGGCAATTATGCCTCGACACGCTGGATTATTTTCGAGTCTCAAATGTAATAGGTGGCGAAACCTATTGTCATACATGGGGCACAACGTTGTTAGTCATCGATGCTCATCACACATAACTTCCGGAAAGTCATTGGTTGAGCCAGGGTTCTAACACAGAACTTCTGAACTAGAAGTCTGAGTACTGAACCACTAGGCCATCGAGACTTATGATACGAAAGATGGTCCGTATCGAGTCTAGTCTCTTCTGAGAGTGAGAGTCGCCTCTTACTCGACGCCCACGTGAAAAGATGGGGTGGCACTATTCTCTGGAGCGGTATGTTTGAAGTATGGTGGGTCGTGGTAACAGCGTGGTGGCTTGTGGGCCATATGCAAAACATCTTAACAGTGCTGCGGTAAACGTATCTAAATGGCGAGGTGGCCATCTAGATATTTAAACAGGAATTATGTGAAGGGCGAGGTGGCCAAGTGGACAACAAATGGCGAGGTGGCCCAACGAACTGTGAAAGGCGAGGTGGCCAAGTGGACAACAAATGGCGAGGTGGCCCAATGAACTATGAAAGGCGAGGTGGCCAGGTGGATAACAAAGGCGAGGTAGCCTTTTCGTTATCATGGAATCTGTTTAGTAAACGGCGTAAAGGGACACAAAGATTGGACGCTCGCTGAGATTGAGAATTTGACGTTTGATATCAGACTACATGAATGTTAAGGACCATATTCTACTTGGTCAGGAGTGGCCGAACCATGTTACCCAAAAATTTGTTTGTATCTTTACAGATAATGATGATGCTCACCCTTCAACATCACACGAGGACGTGTGAAACGTCAGGGTGGCCGTGTCGGAGGAAGTAGTCAGAATGGACTTGATTCCTGGTTACATAAAGACGATATCAATTAGCCTAGAAAATACTTTGTTAAATCTTAATTTTAATCAGTTTAATTTGTTAGATTTTTCTATTCAATTTAGTTTGTCATCTTTTTAAAAGAGGACGTTATATTATTTTGCATTGTCAGAGCGGAGGGTAGTCCTCGAGCGGGGTCGAGGCGCCATCTTGACGTTCGGCAAAAACTTATAAAAGGAGCGCGATCGAGGTGGATCGGGCATTATGATAGAAACAGTGGTTGCGGTGTGGTGTGTTAATGCTGGAGTGTAGTTAAGATCGGTACCTTGAACCCGCTGCTCAAATAAAAGGTTTAATTAAACAGTTTATTCTCCGACATATATAAGTAAAACATTATGTCATTACACAAATTACGTATAACTTTTTTCTGGTTAGTAAACTGATATATCTATTCTTGAATAGTCAACAAATTTCGTGACCTTTGCCAGAGTGATTTCGACGTCAATTGCATGCGGTTTTTAAGATTGCTGTATGGCATACTCGAGTGAAATTCAGGCACAAATTTCCCCAGTCTAAAACTGGTTTCATCGAGAAAACGGATATAGAGTTCATTACGCAGCCGCCAAAACGGTTTTATTTCGTATCGAATAGTTTGCCGGCCTCGCAAACAGTAGTAGGTCCCTGTTCACCCCACTCGTGAATATATTTGTGTGCTTAATGCTCGTTTAGTGGGGCTGTGTGATGCGTATACGAACGGGTGCGACGGTGCGGCGCCACGAAGTATGGCGAAGAGAGAAAGAAGTCCCGTTAACACTTATTACCTTGGCCCATAATCATAATCACCATTATTACATAAAAATTAAGCAGTAGATGCTTAAATTTTTATGAGTGCGGAGTAGTAAGTTGGGCTTTGAATACAACCCGCCAACCAACCAGCAAAAGTGTCGGAAGAGCAGACTACAGGACTTTTAAATCCAGCAACAAGAGAAAAAAAATCTAATCTATAACAGCTACTGTGGCCAGCCTGAGACAATAGGCTGATTTACGTGAGTCATCAATGGGTTATTTATAAGCTGAGGGACATAGAAAAATAACCAAAAGAAAACTAAACTAAAGAGTATCAATTCGTGATAAGATACTCTGTAAAAACACCAAACTCTAGTCTACATGTTTTAAGAAAAAAAAAAGGAATTTTTCCATGTCTCTACTACACACTAATTTGTAACACTCTTAGAAATGTCAATAGAATATAACTCATCACCCAAAAGCCGAGTCAGTGCTAAGAAAAAGCACATTACACTCATGCGCAGCAGGGGTAGGTCTCAATTAAAAACAACATCACGCGTACATTATGCTCTGTATGTTTTCCGCGCTGGTTAACCAAAACTTATAGCCCGGAGCCACGCATATGGCGCGCGCGCAAGCAATTTGACAATTACATGCATTTAAAATTTCGGGGCACATTATTTGCGCCTATTTGAATTTGGAGCCAATAATCGGACTACGAATTCAGTGACAAGATTAGTTACAATAGAACATGAGGGTTGAAAATTGGGACGGCAATCCGGCGAAGGGGGGTGAAATCAATGTCATTGAGCGGGTGAATTATAAGCACTGAAATTCTTTTGTAATTCTTCTTCCATACTTGGGTGTAGTGAACATAGATAGGTGAACACATAGACTACACAATGTCACTAAACCACACCATTCCCGAGGTTGTCGACTAAAGGAATGCAAAAGAAGGAAAACTTGATATAAAAAGCCGGCACAGTATTATTTGAAGAAGCCCAGACTCATAGTAGTACCATATATGACCACATATATGGGTTGAGCAATAATATAGCTTGCATCAGAATAACACATAGGCTACAATTTATAAAGATATTGTGTAAATTTTCCAAAATACATATATATATACAACAATATAGTGTCAAGTAGACAAAAAATAAATTCCATCACCACGCGGGTAAAACCGTAAAACATTTACTATTAATTTTACACAATTTACTATTTTACTATCAATTTTACACAAACACTCGGCGTAACAAAAAATAGTTTAACGTCGTCATTGATACTTAAAACACAGCAACATTCAGTTGGTGAATGTTCGAACCAGATTTGTATGTACAGTACTGAACAAATACACGGAAGGGCTGGTCGTTTGTTAAATTCAAATGATGTAATGATCCGTATCGCAGGGAGAACCCCTGCCGCTATGCAATCTTAATGCTAATATCATCATATCCTTTATTAAGCAGTTACTGATATATTTAGGTGTGAAATGGAAACGGAAAATTTTAATTAGCCAACTATTCCAGGCTGGGCAGAGCTCAAACTCAAATCATTTATTTCAATTGAACCTATTTACGGGTGTTTTTGAAAGGTCTAAAGTGAAGTTAGGAAGCAGGCAAGAAACTCCATGGACACTCTTTTTTGCTGTTATAAACATCTGATTGGGTTACATTGATTTCGTGTTTAATTATAGTAAGCTAAGAAGGACAATGTAACATATTACACAACAGAAGTGTCAATACAGATCTATGCATGTCAATAGCAGTTAAGAGTGACCGGCCCCAACTGGCGGCACCCGATCACGAGCATGATGCACGAGTCCACCAACCCCCAGCTCAACCATATTTTAGGGAACCGTACGACCCGACAGAGACTTCCATATTATACTAGTCAACTAGTTTAATATCCGTCAGTGGTATATGGGTAGTCCATGTGGTCACAAATTTAGAATTCATAGTGCACCACCCCATTCCACCCTAAGAGTGTCATAACTACTACTACTACTACTACTCAGCCCATAAATGACCCACTGCTGAGTCGGGCCTCTTCCCATTATGGGTAATTAGGCTACTGTGCCATGCTGGCCAGACGGGTCTGTGCCTACCCGGTTTCGTTTTGTAATGTAAGTACCATTATAATGTATCAACTTCTCCGTCGTACAGAAATGCTTTCTTTCGGAATTCAAAAAGTTTTATTCAGTTAGGGGCGCGGTTATCCTCGTCTATACGTCATCCGCCAGGATTACCGGTAATCCTCTCGGCCAAGATGCCGTAATGGATCGTGACTCTTCGCTTCCAATCATTTATATTGATAACTTTTTTCCATATTATACAGTAGCTTCTCCCCGCAGCGGCATTCGCGTAGTTTTAGTTCTAGTCGGCCCGATTTACTTACAATTATTATTGCTCAGCTCTCTCAGGTAGTACTGTCATATAACATATAGCTTTCCTTAAAAAACTATCTAAAACGTATGTCTTGAGATCGAGTCACTAGTGCCTTGGATCAACGCATTCAAAGAGAAAACTGTTTAGCAAGGTAGTCAGTCCTAAGTGGCTGGATTGGTGTCATATGCCCAAAATCCCGATAAAAAGAAAACAAACATGAAATTCAGGGATGTGGATTGAAAGATTGTTAAAGATGTAGTTTTTTTTAGAATGTAATGTCTAGTCGCGTTTGTAACACCATTGAAAAATCAAGAACGCCAGAAACACTGAAAAATAAAACACAAAATAATCTCTGGTTTGCTGAATTTGCCTCCAATCGAAATAGCAGGACAATTATTAAAATAGGTATCGGGCAGATATAGAAATACTAGGCTTGAAATACACGCGAGCAGAAGCTACTGATGTATAAAAAGTTTCATCTACACAAACAGCATTATTTGTCTAGGGATTAATATCTACACAGAATGCAAATATTCAAATATTCCACGGAATCGTCCGAATAACCGCCGTATGAAATTTAACAACTTCAATTGGGCTTCCTAACCAAAAGCGTAGCGTACAAAGCATCAATCTTTCTACACTACCAGAATAACCAACTACACGCTAGGTATATCATTGATGCAATTCCCAACACAAAGGGGTTGCGAGCGTAAAAACTAGCTAACAAGCGGAGCGGTGCGCCCGCGGCGCTCTAATTCACAATTTGCCGCGCTCCCCGAACGCGTTCTAAATTCAAATTTCCACAATGTTGCCACAAATGAATGCGTTCTAAAAATAAAAATAGTGTTGCATTAGAATTAGGTTGTTTTGAACTAGATATCTACTGGAAATGTTGCCAAGCAAGAAATCATCAATAATATTGCCAATAATTCACCGTGGCCCGAGAACGTACCTACTCTTAAAATATAGTTAGACATATAAACCTAGACACAAGATTTAATTAGCATTTTAACATGTTTAAACCCAAATACATGGCAAGCGTAGACTATTTTTCTAACACTCCGAAAGTGCTTTTTAGGTAAGGTTAATAATAGATAATAGCCAGATTAAGTTAAATAACCCTTCCTAACTTCTCCGGGAACAGACCAGGTCCAGAGAAACTTTGTACTGTTAATTCTTCTTTTTTTTAATGCAGCCCCTGCACTTGGTATACCTAACCTGTATCGCGGGGGCAGTTTACGGGGGCAGCCCAGACTCAGAGCAAGTGCCTCTGGTTTACACAACGACACTTAACCGACCCTAGAATCGAACCAGGGACCCGTGATCCAACGGCACATCCAACCGCTAGACCAACGAGGCAGTCGTATTATTGACAACATATTTAGAAGTTCCCAATGACAGTGCAATTTCATCATAACCACATACCATTGAAAAAACTCCATCCCAGACCAATTACGGCGAAACTCCCTTTAACGCGATCTTCAACCCTTCGGCAGAGAGGGGGCACGTTGCGCTGGCTTCCGATTGGCCGCTGCCCCGGAAGGATATAACCTATAGTTTTTCTTCCTAAGAACTTCCTGCGGCCATTGTGAGCGTGATTTACGATGGTAGGGGGGTGGGGTTAGATTGATGATTGCCAGTATCCGGCCGCTCTCAATCGCATCTACGCGATTCTAAGAGGCTTAATAGACACGACGGTTAAACTGAATGCTCGTGTTCGTCAACTATCCTATAATGGACCACGCGCCCACTTCTCTATCCTTAGTTTTTTCCACTATACCTATAAGTTATTGGTGACAAGTTACGGGTAACAAGCATTACCTCCTAATTTGGCGCAGTGGTTGAGCGATCGACTGCTGCGCAGCATGTCGCGGGTTCGATTCCCGCACGGAAGAAATATTTGTACGACCTACAAGTATTTGTTCCGGGTCTGGGTGTTTTCTATCTATAATATGTATATGTATTTACAAAAAAATATATATATAAGTAGTATAGCATCCATCTCGTTACCATAACACAAGCATTAAATTGCTTAGCTTGGGACGAGATGGCGTTGTGTGAAATGTCCAAGGATATTTATTTATTTATTAATTCTAAGCTGCTCTACTACTTTTGAGCACATGAATGACTCACTACTGAGTCGCGCGGCGGTAAAAAAAAAGGGTTTGGTATCAAAGTTTTCTTTCTCTTGCAGCTCTTACGACGCCCTGAGGATGGAATGGGGTGGTGACACCATTGTGTTCTAAATCCGTCACTGCACGGAATGATCTGTCGGAATAAGCTGCAAAAACATGTTTTATTAAGTTTTTGCAATGAAAAGTATATAAGTGACTCTACTGAGTTTAGTGCAATCTTAGCGTAATGCTGAGTTGAATGCAATAACACACTATGTTTAAAGGTATGTGTTTGATATGTGTGTATCAGCAGTATCTTCGTGAATGTGGATAAAGGGTGCGTGGTTCGGTAGACAAAATTCCTTCCACTTCCAACAGTAGATAAGTGTTCATCTCCTGAGATGATGTCAAAATAAAATGAAAATAAATCATTTTAAACATTGAACATGGAAATTATACGAATTATTTCTACGTTTCAAATATCGATTTATATACCCATCGAATGCTACATTTATAACGCCGTTAAGATATAGCTAAGAACAACAGTCGTATGTGACCTAAGTAAGAAGCTGGATCATAGTTGCCGTGTTACAAGCAAAACTACTCGTCTGGGGTGGTCCTAAGCAATTTCCCCGCATATTCGTTTACCCGACGTATTATAGAGGCACTCTTTCCTATTCGGAGCGTTATTGCCTTTATTACACAGAGCCGCGAGCCCGGCACAACCACAAATCAACAACGTACAGAAGACCAAACGACGCAAAACAGATATTATGCATTATCACTATCACTACATAGTATAAAACAAAGTCGCATTCTTCTGTCCGTCCCTATGTATGCATAAATCTTTAAAACTACGCAACGGATTTTGAAGCGGTTTTTTTTAATAGATAGCGTGATTCAAGGGGAAGGTTTTTAAGTATAACCCACCCCCGCTTTGCACGGGCGAAGCCGGGGCGGGCCACTAGTTTTTTTATAATATGTTTTTTTTTTAATCTTAAAATGAGCAATGATTCTTTTAATTGTGATAGTATCGTTCTAGTACATAAACAACAATTACGGGAGTATATGAGTAATGCGTATCTTTGACCTACAAGGAAAATTGTTCACCTCGGAAATAAAGCATAACCAGGTTTCTAAGAAACTCGTAACGGAGCTGACTTCCACAAATAATTAGCAAATCGACCGATACATACAAATAAACTATTATATTTTGTTAGAATAAGTCCAGATTAGAATCTAATAATTATTTAAGAATCCTAATAGGCGTTTTTTTTAATAGATTATACGTAGTTTTATGCGTATAATACATGCATAATTGCAGCCGTGCGAAGAGGGGGGGTGGTCGTTGGTCGTAGTTAAAAAAAAACGCTTCAAAATCCGTTGCGTGGTTTTAAAGATTTAACGTACATAGGGACGGACAGACGACAGCGACTTTGTTTTATACTATGTAGTGATTATTTATAACAATGCAACATAAAATTCATAATCTCATCAAAACATTAGTTGGGAGAAAGCCTTCTGTGTCAAATTACTTTGTGGGCATGGGCTACGGGACTACATCTAATGCTCGACCATAACTTACTGGATCATGTAATGTAACGAGATTTTTTATCTCAGGCTTGAGTCGTTTAGGGACTCGGTTTAGTGGCGGAGTTAAGTATTATTATTTTAACATAGATATTATCTTTACCTTCTTTAGTAGTTCTAATAGAAATTCCAAGGAGAACAAAAGTACAAAATGAGGTTGCATACAGTAATCAAGATACTGAATGACAAAGTTAGTCACGAGAGGATTTAATATCCGTTAGTGAGCTATTTGTCTACCCGTAAGCGTCTGGCCAAGCTAACTTCATCCGTTTTCCCAAGCAGTACACATCAAATGTGAACTCTACTATTCAGTCTATAGTTTTTTTTTTTATAAATAAATAAATATCCTTGGACACCACTATTGACTCGGGCCTCATCCAGTTACATAATTAGCCTACTGTGCCACGCAGGCCAGACAGGTTGACACAGGCTTCCATATCAAATTTTCCGTTTCTTGCAGCTAGGTTATCGGTCTTGTCATTTCTTTCTGCCGGCTCTTACGACACCCTCAGGATGGAATGGGGTGGTGACACTATTTTTGTCTGTTATTCGATTAATTTATTATTAAAATAATGCGTGAATTGTTGCGTGAACAACTCTCATATTAATCACCTCTGTCACAGGTTATTTATCCTGCACATCGATTTCTAAAAAGTAACTAATGAGTTTCTTGGCCTTCTCTGTAACGAGAAAAGTGTGAGAAGAGCCAACCTAAGAAAAAGGTGTTTTTGTCATTTTTAATTTTAACATACTCGTTCAACCATTCGTTTGTTTTATTTTAAGTTAAATCAAAGTTCAGTAATCGCTAGTTTTAGGGAGTCAGTTAAATAGAGTAGTTACGAGTAATTCAAGTCCAGTGCCGTTTAACTCTAATGGTTAGACGATAAATATCCGTGTAACCGCCATTACGAGTAAGTGCGCCTTAGACGGCTTCCGTGCTAATTGTCTGCGACTATTTATGTAACATTAGTGTTAGGGAGTTTGATTAAGATGATCTGAGATAAACATACATACATAAAAAAATCCAAAACGGCTACAGCAATTTTGATAAAATTTAAAGGCCCAAGATAATCTATAATATGTAGCCTTGGGCAGGATTATCGTGGTGATCGGTGACCTATAGAGCAATTTGTGCTACGAAGATATTAACAGAATAAATGAATCAGTTTCAATTTAGTCGTAAAGCGTTGTGGTTAAAACTTCCATAGCTTCCCATCAAAGCGTGGGGCTCAAGAATCGCGGAGTATGTTACCGTTGGCGAGTGAACCCCTTGGCCTGTTTCAGGCAGTTGGGGGACGGCATTGGTTTTAGTGGCTAAGAGGACGTTGGGGCGCAATTTCCGTACTCCGGAACCCCATTTAACCCTAGTGTATCCCTGAGGATTTCCACCGTAAAAAAGAATGAGCGTTGTGGTTGACTAGAGTACAAAAAAGTTCTGTTTCATCGTGTTATAAAAATACGTACTGCATCCTGCACTAGGTATAACTTGTATCGCGGGGGCCGTTTACAAACATGTAATCACGAACACAAATGCCACCCAGACTCAGAGCAAGTGCCTCTGGTTTACACACAGACACTTGCCAACTCGGGAATCCAACCAAAGACCTGTGATCCAAAGGCGGCACATCCAAACCAACAAGGTAATTTGTCACCCTCTCAATTTCCTCTACACTATTAAAAGTAGCCTACGTGTTCCTCCAAGACATCATTCTACTTCAAACCGCATCAAACTTCAACACAGACAGGCAGACATTCCTCTCGCATTTATGATAATTAGTTTTGATTACACTCTTGAAGCGATAAATTTCACAAATTCCCAGATAAAGTAACGTAATACGCGAAGTGTTTTGTGTTAAAGCGAAATCCACACAAAGCACTTAAGGGTATTTCACTGAACGCTAACGGCCGCTAAATTTATTATGTGGGCGTGGTACCATTTTTGTGCTAGCCAGTGTAATGGGCCGAGTACGGGTCAGAGCTAATATTTATATGCGCCCACCCCTTTGTGATAACGCCTTACTATGATCACGAGTTTCGATTCCTGGTCAGTGAAGTGTAGATGTATTAGATGAAGGGACTAGTGGTGTTCATTATGGTGATGGATTATTAATACAAATCACCAACAATTTGATGTTGAAAGGGTCAAAATTAGTCCTACAGCCATAACGAAAGGATCGACAGTAACACTGATAAAGATACAGTGTGCACATTTTCAGGCAAGAATAAGTGCTCCGTCTCCTCGCAGAGGCGGAGGGGACTCCCTGCTGGCTATCCCCAGAACGATTGGTCAAAAAAATAATTAAAAAAAAAGTTTTTTCTTAAACATGGTTTATTAATTGGTGACGAAAGTGCTTTAACTAACTACAAATAACTGACGGAAAATAATGGAACATAAATTACTAAGGTACCTTTAGTAAAATGTTGGTTCACAAAAAAAATTGCCTCGTTGGTTGGTTGTTGGGTCGGGGTAGGATGTGTCGCCTTTGGATCAACGGGTCCCGGGGTTCGGTTCCGGGGTCGGGTCTGAGTGACTTTGTCTAAAAGAGATGCACTTGCTCTGAGTCTGGGTTTCATTTGTATGAATTACACGTTTGTAAATTTGAAGGAGGCCCGGCTGTAGTAGTAGTGGGTTACTCATGGGCTGAAACGACGATCGACGATGAAAGGGTAGTGGTGAATCGCGTTTCTTTAAAAAGAAAAAAAAATACTTCAACCTACAAAACTCTTTTAAACACAGAACTAAGACTTTTGATTTTCTCGATAAGGTATTCTATAGGGTCACTTCGGCTATAGGGTTTTTGTTACACCTTGTATATATCGGTAGGTCGAAGATCTCGCCGCAAAGAAAATCGTCATAATAAAACTCTGTGCCAAAACTGACTGTGCGGCTGCCAAAATGGGCTTCATAAAATCTAATAGGTACTAGGTACTTTTTCAATTGATCGCCTGTCAATAGTTTCATATTTACAGGTATAAAGAGCTATTTTACTCACAATACTAAAAAAAAAAATTCGAGCGTTCGGATTGCGAGAAATTATTATCGTTAAATTATTTTGTGCCACGCTGTCCTGTACTAGTCATTATTGTCAAAAGTTAAGCAACTACAAAATATGCAACCCTCGCCGTTCCGACGCCATTAGCGGTCGGGAAGAATTATCTGCAAAAATTATAAAGTACGACGTACACCGAGACCTAATACCGTTTTCATATAATCTTTATTTAGCAAAGAATCTGCCATTGGCGATATGTCTAGTTTCACAGGCTAAAACAAATGCCTAATAGTACTAATCGTGGTGTTCTTACACAGCATCTTGCTTCTCTTGAGGGGCGATCACCGACAACGTGGACAACCTTACAAGTCTGTTAAAGTATTTGTAAGTAAATTACGTGTACATGTGGTGACGAATTTAGAATACACCATCCTGTGTCACCATCCTGTTCCGAGGGTGTCGTAAGGGCCGACTAAAGGCCGGGTCTGCCATTTACCAAACTGAAACAGTTATCAATATTCGCCTCTCTGGATATTACTACTACTACTTAGCCCATAGATGAACCACTGCTGAGTCGGGCCTCCTCCAGTTAGATGGAGGGTAATAAGCCTACTGTGCCACGCTGGCCAGAAGGGTTGGCACAGGGTTTCGTATCAAGTTTTCCTTCTGTTGCGGCTAGATTTTCAGCCTCGCCGTTTCCTTTTGTCGTATGTAATGGGATGGTGACACCATGCATTTTAAATCTGTCAGCACACGGACAACCTAGTCGCAAGTAATATAGGTCGGCAACGCACCTGTGGCTGCTTGGTTGCAGGTGTACATGAGCGGCGTGTGATCACATTCCACCAGGAGCCGAGCAAGGTAGCCGGCGTTTTTTATAAAAGAAATATGACCAGTGTGCGTTGTTCTTAATCCATCCCCTTCCAGCAATTCTTAGCGAGTTTTTAATAGCGAGCCCCAACCCTTTTATTGTGATTAGTTATTGTGTTTACCGGGAGGCGGGCGGCATTGACGGAACCGCGGACTTAGTGGGCGGAGGTTCGAGCCATAACACCTGATTTCGAGCGGTTTAAAGTCTAGAAATTCGACATCAAAATGTATATATGTGTTACAAAAATTATTATACATGTCGTGGATTGATGAAGTTATGGCGCGAGAGATAGCGCCATCTAAGGATTATGTTAGTGAACCAATTAATTGTTACCGGAAACGCAAGCGGCGCAGTACCTTCCGCTTGGACACGATCGTCGATAGAGCGGATGTAGCGAGACGGGGCGGCTGGATGGCGCTAGTAGAACGTGAACCGGATGCACCATTGACAGCGATAGTCTTTATAAGGAGCCGCGCAGTTGAATCGAAAAGGCATTAATATCTGAGACGTCGCGGGGTACGGACCACTGCCTCAGACAATCAGTACTGTCTTTATTGTGGTGCGCTGTCATTACGCTCGGTGTCGACGCACGTGTTTGTTTCCATAATGTAGGAAGTCGTTAGTAAAAGAAAATAAAGTTACTTTGATTTAAATTATCTTTCGTTCAAGTACCCAAGTCAGTGCCCACATACATCTTAAACTATGTCAGATCATGATGAAGACCGGATGCTTCACATGTAGGCCACCCATCCATGATCTCATGAGGGTATCTGCGACATACATATAATACAAAAATATCAAAAAAACTTCAGCCATCCAGGTGCATAGAGTCATAAGCCATTCGGATGAACCCACAGATTGAAACTGGTACCAAAATGTACATACTTCATATCGTAACTCGCTGGATATCACTACTACTACTACTATTCAGCCCATAAATGGCACACTCCTGAGCCGGGCCAATACTCCAATTACATGTAGGGTAATTAGCTAACTAAGCCACACTATCCAGAAGGGTTGGCACAGGGTTTTGTTTCAAGGTTTCCTTCTCTTAAGGCTAAGTTTTCGACCTTGTCATTTCCTTTGGTTGGCTCTTAAGATACCCTCAAAATTTAATGGGGTGGTGACGCTATGTATTATAAATTCGTCACCATACATATACAGTGCAACCTCGATATAACAAATCGGAGGGGAACAAGAAAATATTCGTAATATCAAGTAATTCGTTGAACTGAGGTTTGTTATGTTGAGGTTAGATTGGTCTAAAATTCGTTATAAAGAGGTAAAAGAATAGTTTTACGTTTCTGTTGGTGTGGTGTGGGTTAACCTTTTACGTTTCTGAGCCATTTTAACTTAAATCTTTAACAATAGTGACGAGCAGAGGTGTTTACATTACTTTCCATCAAAACAACAATGATTACTGTACAAACAAAAGCGTGTCGAAACATGTCGAGACATGAATCACATTATAAGATTAAGAGTTATATTATTGGTGGAAACTTTATATAAAGGTTTTGGGTTGGCCAAATTCGTTAATTAGAGGTATGAATACTTTTTCTTGATAGTTGAAAATTCGTTATAAAGAGCTTGTACGCAAAGAATGTTCGCAATGTAAAGGTATATTTTATATTGACTCTTATGGACAATTCAAGGGGATTACGAAGAATTTGTTAAATCGAGGAAGTCGTTACATTGAGGTACGTTATTTAATATAACACTGTTGCACTGTATAAGGGTTTCCACAAAAATAACTCAAAATAAGTGCCAAAATTAACTGCTTGCAAATTTTAAGTTCACTTTTTATGTTGATATTTACTAAAATAACTAAATAAAACATGGATCGCCGAAAGGTACACATGTAATTTGGCACCAAACATTTTTATTGGCTTTATTATTGTCCGAACAAGAGCTGAATGAAAATAGCAAACGTTTTTTTTTTTTTAATTTCTTAATTAGGCTCGGCGGCGACCGATGTTTGCCAAGTCAGATATTTATAAAAAGGCTAGCAACCCGCCCCGGCTACGCACCGGTGCAATGATGAACATCTAAATTTATCAGTGTTTCTCCACAATATTATGCATGTTTTATACTTATAAACATTCCTCTTGAATCACTGTATCTATTAAAAAAACCGCTTCAAAAACCGTTGCGTAGTTTTAAAGATTTAAGCATACATAGAGACAAACAGACGACGGCGACTTTGTTTTATACTATGTAGTGATGATGTAATCGAGTGAGGTTTACAACAACATTACAAATTCAGTTTATCATTGTAGCCTTGCACTTGTTATGCTGATGTCATAGATTAAATACATAGATAGTTAAAACCGCTGGTTTCGCAACCCTACATTTATAATACGATAATTTCTTTGCTTGACACTGAAGAGTTTTTGAAAAATTTTGATCTACTTGTTTTGACGGGCTCTCTAAATAATGGAAATCGGACAATTAGTACACTCCTGTAATAACTTGACTACATTTTAGGTAGAAAATCGTCTTTTGAGATCAAATCACAGGTTTGTGACGATGAATATTGTATTACCGAGAAAGTTTGTTACGATTTTTGTTATAGTTATTTATGCTGCATACAACAAGATAAAATAAAACAAAATTATTGTTTATACATAAAATATTTGAAGAAATTAATTACTTAGATTATTGTTACAGCTGAAATAAAGATTGTGTTAGTAGATAAAAAAAATTCGTAACGTACAATTATATTGATAATGAAATTAGTGAAGTTTCTAATAAGAACCATTTGTTAAAAGTTGTATAACTTTTTGTCCTAACGTTTGACACCAAAAACTAAATAATGATGACACGACGATGCGATGCGATGTCTCGCATGCAGCATAACTCAGTCGCTGGTTCATCATTCAAGGTCATATCCAATGACTTCTTTAAAAAAAATCCTTTGGAACCTAGAACATCACTTCATTCCCTTTGATTAATCTCTCAAGATAAGTCCACCTAGCTCTTTCTCGTTTTATTCCCACTGATTAGTCTCTCAATATACGTACAGCAGTCCCAGTTGGCGACATTAAAAGCGGAATGCCAGCGTGACAAGTGGATGGGTTAATTATTTCTTTTTGTGCGAGCGCTGCCAGAAGATTGCTGTGATTACGTCACACGAACATGTTTGCAAGAGATAAGATACGTACAGAGCCCCAAACGTACTTTTGTCTATTGAAATGCCCATCCACCACGATGGAGTTGCTAGCATTAATCTGCTAATTTCAAAAGTTCTTGTTTGTGCGTATGGCATACGTCCGCAACTAACACTATCATATTGTTAGGTTACCTAAACTGGCAATCGACAATCATTAGTTCGTTAATTGTCGATATTGACTCTTTGAATTGACACTTTTGAATTAAAATGTTTAGGCCCCGATAGATTTGTAAAATAGATATATGAAACTTTTAAAATGTGTTAAAAATAAATGCTTTTATTTTGAAGACACCTTCTTCTCCTTCAAACTGAGAATTTCTCAGTTTGGTTGTACGGTCCTTTTATGTTTGTTACCGCATAACTCCATAATTTATAAACTGATTTGGATTGTCTTCGAATAATAACATCAACAAAATCAGCGTAGGGCAAGACTATTCATTACGTGAGGCATGAGATTAAGCTCAATCCCCTCCCCATGCCCTGGTCTCACCTAAGGCTTTTCAAAATTGATTATTACGTTATATGCGTTACGCTGCAACGCTCGTCGAGTGGCGGCTGGCAGTGGTGCGTATTTTAAAGAAACAAACTGTGCACCTTTGAGACAGTCGCAAAATCACAATTGTAATTGAGTAAGATTTGACCATATTGGATGTAGGAACATGTTTTACTTAACGTAACACATTTTGTCACAGTTTTACTCTGTTTCTTCAAGCGAAAATACTTCATATTCGCAAAAACATCCTCTCCTCTAAGTAAAATTGAACCAGATTCGTCTTGACCCCGTCCGCTTCTAAACGCCTCATGTAATTAATGGACACACCCTTATACAATTATTATCAAAGTAGGAAATTAGCAATGTTTTCGGAAACCAAAAATGTCTAATCGTGCGTGTGTGTTTTTATTAATGTGTGTGTGTAGCACATAACTGATGATATTCATGTCACCAGTCTGTGCAACTTATCTTTGCCAAGTGAGTATGAGGCGCTTTCATGACCTCACAATAAGCGACGCGGATTTGCAAACACAGTTTTAATTAGCGAAACGTCGGAGCTCACTCGGAGCTCTGCGCGCCATCTTGTTTTCCTGAAATTTCTATTACCCATGATAAATACCTTCATACTGGTTTATTATGTTTTGAGATTGCTATTAGTTATCTACAGTCTTGGAGTACTTAAAACAATCAAAACTTCGTAAAAAATCGAAAGTCAGCATTAAAATATTTTTTTGCGAACTTATACTATAAGGTTATTTAGCTAATGTTGTACAGCTAGTATGTGGGCGGAATGTAGTTTTTGTATCACACCTGGCGCTGGAAACTTTCAGAGAGCGAGTAAGCGCAACCAACAGACAACCGCACCACTGAAAGAGTTTGACATTGACAACTGATAGCTCAACGATTTCTATGGAGTTTACTCCGGGCTACTTACTATACAAATGAATAATGTATCATATTTATTGTACATAAAACGTAAAAAAACTCTTTAGCCATCCGAAGTGACATAGCTTACAGAAAAGTGCAGTTTCGTGTAAAAAATATATATGTTGAAGTATAGGCGAGAAACAGTCGTTATTGTGATCGAATATGAATCACAAAAACGTGTGTTCCAACGGAAACGACCTGTAAAGTTATTGAAAATAATTGATACGTATCTCAAAAGCTCTATCTCAATATGTGTTTCATATTTTTTTCCGAGTTTTTCGTGATTCTCGTCACGAGCCGGTGCCCAAATTTTGATCAGTACTTCTACAGATGATGTATATAGGGTTTCTAGTACACCCTGTATATTTAAAAAAGCAGTGCATTCGTTTAAGCGGTCCCATAGACTTATCAAATGTATCACCCTCATTATTCCAGCGAAAAGAAATTCACTCCTGGGAACCCCAAGATTTTCCACAAATCTGGTCCTGAGCCGCCAAAGGCATCCAGCGACCTTAACCAGGTCGTCGGTCCACCGTGTGGTGACCTAGTAGGTACAGTGCGTAGGCATGCTTTAATTTTCTTGAGGGCAAATAGATTAAATGCATCAGTAATAGTGATATCGAAAGAAGAGTGAATGCAGGGAACATGGTGAACGGAGCTTTGCACTCCTTTATGAGCAGTCGGAAGGTGTCTAACAAGGCTCGTTTGGCTGTGCATGAGGGAGTGTTGGTTCCGACACTCATGTATGGAAGTGAAAGTTGGGTATGGCAGAAGAAACATGAAAGCAGAATAAATGCAGTTGAGATGAGAGCGTTAAGAAGTATGATAGGAGTTAAACTGAGTGACAGGATAAGAAATAGTGAGATAAGGAAGCGTTGTGGTCTGAAAGAAGATGTAGTGACAAAAATTGAGAAAGGTATGCTGAGATGGTTTGGCCATGTCGAGAGAATGAATGAAGAACGATTGACGAAAAAAGTGTATAAGGCGAGTGTGAATGAAAGTGTTGGAAGGGGAAGACCTAGGCGGACGTTTCAAGACCAAATCAGGGACGTCTTGAAAAAAGGCCAGGTCAAGAGTACCCTAAACCGAAGAGCATGTATGAAGGGAATAATGAAAGTGGACGAAGCGAAACAAGTATGTATGGATCGTAGCAAGTGGAAAGAAGTGGTCTCTGCCTACCCCTACGGGAAAGAGGCGTGATTATATGTATGTATGTATGTATCAAAATCTTTGTCCACGCGAGGTTATTCTAAAAACACTTACCTGCAGTGTATTCTTCTTGACTTCTACAGGCTTCAGTCTCTGAAGATGGTTCGGCAGTGGTTTGGGAGCCGTCTCCTTTACATGACTAGTTACGCTTCCTTCTTTGCTGACAGCGGTAGTTCTGACAGCAAATTTCGGATCATTGCTGACTCGAGCGGCCTATACAAAAATGACGATAACTATTATGTGAGATGTCCGTGGTCATTCTCCGAGTTGTGACGGAGTAAGAATACAATGGTGTCACCACGCCATGCCAACCTGAGGATGTCGTAAGACCCGACAGCAGGAAATAACAAGGGCGGGAGTCTAGCCGCAAGCGAAGGAATTGTTGATACGAAACCCTTTTTTTTTTTTCGCCCGGGGTAAAATTCTTTATGGACTTCCTCGCCGGCCACGGGGATGGCCAGCGAGGGGAGTGTGGGACTCTCCCCCATAGTGGGGGCCTACCCACTAAACCTCCCCGGGGTGCTCCAACTCGCGTCCTGTTGCGGCATTGTGTGCCAACCCATTTGGCCAGCGTGGCACAGTAAAATAAACAAAAACTTGGAAACGTTTTAAGGCATTCGTGTTCCCATTTGTATTAAATACACACTACTACTACTCAGCCAATAGATGACCCACTGCTGAGTCAGGCCTCTTCCAGTTTAATGGAGGGTAATTAGCCTACTGTGCCACGTTGGCACAGGGTTTCGTATCAAGTTTTTCTTCTCTTGCGTCTAGATTATCGGCTTTGTCATTACATTTGGCGGCTGTTAAGACACCCTCATGATGGAATGGGGTGATGATACTATGTATTCTAAATCCGAACGTAGAGAGTTATGCAACTGTTATCCATAGATACGAGTGCTAGTGACTAGCTGTTACCCGCGACTTCGTCTACTTCGGCTCGATTAGCCTATAGTTCGCTCGCGTTAAGAATGCAGTGAGTAAAATTGTATTTTATACTCAACTAGCGACCCGCCCCGGCTTCGCACAGGTGCAATTTTGCTTGTATTATACATAAAAAACTTCCTCTTGCTTCCACAGCTTGAATCACTCTATCTATAAAAAAAAAAACGGTTCAAAATCCGTTGCGTAGTTTTAAAGATTTAAGCATACGCAGGGACGGACAGCCGACAGCGACTTCGCTTTATAATATGTAGTGATAGTGATAGTGAAGGGTGGCTAATAGGACAACTATCGCCTCAGAAAGTATGTATTTAACTGGTCACTGTGAACGTGACTTTCTAATTTGGAGCGATTTGATTGGTTACGAGGCGTAGTTAAGCCAGATTAGCATTTCACTGCATTCTTAACATGACGGTATAAAGTAGAGAGTAAAAATAGTATACAGGGTTGAAACGACATAGGGGCATTTTTTTTACCTGCCTATACTAGGTATCATTTCCAGGCTCTGTAGAAAAAACCAATTAAATTGGTGCATTAGCTCAAATGATTTTTTAAATTTTTGCCTCATTTGAACATGATGTATTACATTAATTTAATACTTTCCTAACAGATGTTTATGCCTAACGCATCTTTTTTTAACCTTAAGGGCTGTCCATTAATCACGTGGTTTTTTTTAACATTTTTTAACCCCTCGCCCCGCCTTGGTGATACCTGGTGAGGTTTAAGACTTCCCCTCCACCACCCATGAAAAAGCACGAGTTTTTTTTTTGTACCGTTTCGAATTCATACTAATCACATATAGTATACTTAGTGTAATTTAATGCCCCTCTGTCATATCAACTCTGTATAAGGTAGAGAGGTATAAATAGTTTTTGTAAATAGTTGGCGATATTTCAATTGTTAACGCAATTAAACTATTTACTAATTACTACATAAGACCCTCTGATCTACTCGCCAGTTCTTCTCAGCAGTGCTCGAATATATAAATAAAAAAAAAATATTATACTTCAACTCCACAAAATTAGAAGCAGTTATTAAGCATTGATCACTTTAAAAAAACTATCAACGCAACAGAATTTAATCTATTTTAGAATGGGCCTGTATGTATATCAATAATATGTTGACAATTTGTAAGTGACGTCGTAACCTAAGCAAAATAAATTATTTGAATGAATTTACTTACCATATCCTCGTTCCTTCTGATTGATTCGAGCTGTTGTTCCCTGGATATCGCCTGTCTAATTGGAGGTGGCGGGCGCGCCTTTTCTTCATTGCCTATACAACCATTGAACAAGCCATAGAATGAAAACCAGAAAGGTAGGAGGGTTACCTCCGGCTCGCTGGGGCTGCTGTTTAAGAAGGATTTTTTTACGTTGGAGATCCTCATTGATTCCCGGCCGTTGGAACTAGCTAGTTGTGGGACTCCGGGGCCCGTAGAGATGGTAAATTGCGCCCCGACCTACCCACTAAACCAACGGCGATCCTCGACTGTCCGAAGCAGGGCCACCGGATTCACACCCCGACAGGAGAGCATGCTCCGGGACCCTGGGGACCTCGGCCCGCCTCGTAAGGAACTCCACCTTATTGTATCTACTACTATCACTACTTAGTCCATAAATGACTCACTGCTGTCGTCGGGCCTCCCTCGTTACATAGAGGGTAATTAGCCTACTGTGCCACGCCGGCCATACGGGTTGGTACAGGGTCTCGTCTCCCACCTCGGAGCCCGGACCACTAACTATAAAAGAGGCGGACCAGGGTCACAGGGCATGCTCCCGCAATGGGAGTGAATCCCATGGCCCTGGTTCAGGCAGTGGAGGATTCCCGAATTTACCATCCCTACGCGCCCCGGAGTCCCACATAACCCGACCAGTCCCAACAGCTATCCATATGGATCTCCGACGTAAATAAACACGGGTCCGTATCAAGTTTTCCGTCTCTTGCGGCTAAGTTTTCGAACATTTCTATAGCGACATTACACTATTTTTTTTAAATAAATAGTGTTATGTTGCTATGGAAATGTTTGCAGCGACAACCGCCATCCCACGAGCACGGACTCTGCAAAATGTCTGAAACGTTGGGTTTTAAATAAAACAACACGATCAGAACCGTTTAAACATCAATTACCGCAAAAAGACTAACCGTAGAACGCCACCTTGTAGATGTCTGGCTCCAATACGAAAGCGTAGAGTCCCTCTGGCGTCCTCTGTTGTACGTACTGCAATCCGTAGTCGCACATTGCGCCCGCGCACGACCGCAAAGCCTTGCGTTCATTTTCACTGCACAACTGAAACACAATTGGGTTTATTAGTATACTAGATTACTAGGTTATTACACTTAAGTGGCAGTGGGCAGGGCACATAGCGCGCAGGACCGACGCCCGATGGGGCAGAAAAGTCCTGGAATGGCGACCGCGTTCCGGAAAGCACAGTGCTGGTAGGCCTCCCACACGGTGGACCGATGACCTGGTTAAGGTCGCCGGAAAACGATGGATGCAGGCAGCCCAGGACCGGCCTTTGTGGAAATCTTTGGGGGAGGCCTATGTCCAGCAGTGGACGTCTTTTGGCTGAAATGATGATGATGATGATGATGAGATTACTAGGGTTAGATTGGCCGCCTTTGGATCAACAGGTCCCCGGATTTCGGGGTCGGGCAAGTGTATTTGTGTAAACCAGAGGCACTTGCTCTGAGTCTGGGTGTCATTTGTCTTCGTGAACATTGAAATGTTTGTAAACTGCCCCCGCGATACAGGATGCATTTTTTAATATTTTGGCATGGTTAGGGAATAATTTTGCACGAAATGCTTTATTTATCACTAGCGACCCGCCCCGGCTTCGCACGGGTGCAATGATGATATAGATAAAAACCTTCCTCTTCAATCACTCTATCTATTAAAACAAACCGCGTCAAAATCCGTTACGTAGTTTTAAATATTTAAGCATACATAGGGACGGACAGACGACAGCGACTTTGTTTTATACTATGTAGTGATAGTGATTATAAAAGTACTAGAATTTACGTGGTTAAACATAATATTTATTTATTGCGCTATCCTACACAAAAATGACAATGTATAACACTTCAGAACTATTACAATTATTTATTATTATTATATTACTTCCTTTACTACGCCGCGCCAGCGGATTACTTTTCGTCCGTCTTACGAATTCTCGATCAGGTTACGTGACCTGGCGCGAGATCAACGCCGCTATAGAAGGTTTCACTTCAAAAAGTTTATTACCTGTATATTGGCAGAGCGCAGTGTTGGAGACAATAGATAGGGCAGCAGAGGTAAGATGTCAAGAGTGAGCGCGCCTCGCGTATTGGACACAGCAGGACAGCTTCCTCGCCACACAGAACACACTATACTGTCTTGCTCCTGTTTCCTTCTGTAAACCTGGAACCAAAAAAGACAGTTATTATTTAATTGTAATGTTCACATACTTGGCGTGAAGGATTTAGAAAACATAGTGTCACCACCCCATGTCATCCTGAGGGTGTCCGTAAGAGCCGACAAAATTAAATGAAAAGGCCGATTACCTAGCCGTAAGAGAGAGAGTAGTAGTATTTCACTTACTATATGTGGATATTTTGTGACTAAAATTATTTTAATAATTTCCCCACGGAAATGACCAGCTTAAATCTAATTCCTATATTGGGCTCGGACGACACTCTCAACTTGGAATGGATTGCTGACACAATACATTTAAAATCATGACTTTGTTAGTCATATATTATACAAGTACCTACCATATTGACTGCCTCGTTGGTCTAGTGGTTAGATGTGCCGCCTTTGGATCAACGGGTCCCGGGTTCGATTCCGGGGTCGGGCAAGTGTCTTTGTCTAAACCAGAGGCACTGGCTCGGAGTCTGGGTGTCATTTCTATCTATAATATGTATGTATTTACAAAAAAAATTATATAAGTAGTTTATCATCCACCTCGTTACCATAACACAAGCATTAAGTTGCTTAGCTTGGGACGAGATGGCGTTGTGTGAAATGTCCAAGGATATTTATTTATTATATTTACTACTGCGGACAAGTGACGTTTTGTAATGAGCCAATAGTTTAGAATGCGTAATGTAATGTCACCACCCCATTCTATTCTGAGAGTGTCGTAAGAGCTGACAAAAGGAAATGACAAGGCCGGAAATCTATCCGTAAGAGAAGGAAAACTTGAAACGAATCCCTGTGCCAACCGGTCTGGCCAGCGTGGCATAGTATGCTAATTAATAAATAAATATAAATATCCTTGGACATTTCACACAACGCCATCTCGTCCAAAGCTAAGCAACTTAATGCTTGTGTTATGGTAACGATATGGATGATAAGCTACATAAATACATTTTTTTTTGTAAATACATACATATTATAGATAGAAAACACCCAGACCCGAAACAAATACTTGTAGGTCGTACAAATATTTCTTCCGTGCGGGGATCGAACCCGCGACATGCTGCGCAGCAGTCGGTCGCTCAACCACTGCGCCAACCGTGTCGTCGAATTGCCCTCCATGTAACGGGAGGAGGCCCGACTCAGCATATATGGGCTCAGTATTAGGATTTAATTTTACCTCCTGCGCTTGCGTAGGAAATTTTATCCTGTGTGGGGTCCTGGAAGCCAATATTGCGTGACATCTAGCTATGCACAGCGGCAGCGATCCATATAAAGAGTAATTCTGGTTGCGCATAGTCCAAGAGTTCACAATGTCGTGATATCGCAGCCACGAAAGGGTCTCGCACGCTAGAAGTAGGCGTCCGTCGACTCTCGCTGATAGGTAGTTCTCGAATATTCCGTCTGTCAGTCTGTGAAAAACGATAAAAACTAACATGTGGGCAGTTTATGTGGGTCTGGGTGTTTTCTATCTATAATATGATGTATTTAAGTAGTTTATCATCCATCTCGTTACCATAACACAAGCATTATGTAGCTTAGCTTGGGACGAGATGGCGTTGTGTGAAATGTCTAAGGATATTTATTTATATTCAGACTTCATCGTCGTTTTAGCCCATTAATGACCCACTACTAAGTCGGGCCTCCTCCAAATTCATGGAGGGAAATTAGCCTACTGTGCCACACTGGCAAGACGGTTTGGCACAGGGTTTGCATCAAGTTTTCCTTCTCATACGGCTAGGTGATCTGCCTGTTACGATCGTTTAGTCGCCTCTTACGACACCCTCAGGATAGTGTTGGTTGGTGACATTGTGTATTATAAATCCGTCACCTTAATTAGACTTATTGTAACTCTATTCCTAATATTGAGTATATTTAGATGGCATAATATCCATTTCTCAGCCCAGAGATGAACCTCTGCCGTGGCCAGGAGGCGTCACAGTTGAATGCGTTCTCTGGAACCTGTGGCGCTCCAAGCGTGCCTTGTGAGGGTATTACGTTGGGGTTTTAGTGGGTAGACGACAAATTTCTAGAGTCCCACATAACCACCGACACCAGCCCCGTGGGCCGCCGCCCCCTATGCATTACGCATTTCCCCAACAAATGCAAAAAATAAAATAAAGGCCAAGTGATTTATAGGTGTCCGGGTGGTGACGGATTTAGAATGCCACCCCCTTCCATCCTGAGGGTGTAAGAACGGACAAAAAGATGTGTCAAGGCCGATATCCTAGCCGCACGAGAAGGAAAACTTGACACGAAACCATGTGCCGACCCGTCAGGCCAGCGTGGCACTGTAGGCCAATTACTCTCCATGTAATGGGAGGCAGTGGGTCATTTAAGGGCTGAGAGTATTAGAGTTATAGAACAACTTTCATTTTAATCTAGGCGCAGGTCGTGGATTATCCAAATAAATCAAAGCTCTCATCAATTACGATAATCTTACATAACAATTATGAAAATCAATATAATATGTACAAATCGAAAACTGAAAATTAAGCATATAACCTCATTACAACACCTCAACTGGCTACATACATTTACATTACCAAGCAACGTTCTCCATAGCGACCATTGTTTATTCAATATCCGTCAATAAACCAAATAAATCGCGAATAATCGAACGCCAAATAACCTAGACCCTTCAAATATAAACAAAAATGGTTATTTTACTAGTGAAAAGGGGCGATGAAAACCAATTCCTTTACGAGACCGAGGTAAATAACGAAATCGACGACGTAGTGAAGGATATAACTGCTATATTCAACGGACGATTGAAAGTCACGCGCATATGTTACGAGTTCGATGAGCTACAGAAACACGGCACCTTCCAACCGCCCGAGATGCAAGGACTAAACGAGGACCAGATCAAAGAACTGAAGCTCGAAGACCCTTGGGCATCCCGGTGTGCGCCACCTGGCCACATTTACTGCAAAGACGACATGGGCCGGCGCTGCGGTCTAGCTCCACCTCCCAACATGCAAGAAGTACTCAAGAAAGCCGCAGAGGACGCCAAAGAGTTCATCAGCAAGAAACACGTGGACCTCCGCAAGTGTTTGACGCAGAAGGACGTGGCTCGAGCAATGGACGAACTGAGAGGCGCCACGAAGATCGTCTTCCCGGCTGGGTTACCACCACACGACCCGGTTCGCATGGAGCTCGATAATGTCGAAGACTTATCTGGCACGCAAGCCGCGACTGAAGTCATAGATCCTTCTAGAGCGTGCCTATGGGCTTGTGGGAAGAAGCTTCTGAGCGGGAACAAGTTAAGCGATCATTTGGGGAAAAATAACAAAACTAAAGTGACCGTGAAGCTATGCTCCAGTTCGGAAGGCGCTCCGGGAAGGGAGCCGATCATGACGGAAGATGAACGCAAGCAGCTGATGCTCCACGCTTATAGGAAGCAGGAGGAGTGGAAGAAGTTGGAGGCAGATGATGAGGATAGCTACTTAGATTCGAAATGGGCGGACGGACAAAACATGAAGAGGCAATTTCATGGCTTAAATGACATTTCTTGGAGACCCGTCATCAGAAAACAATGAAAGCTTTTACGAATGTAAGTTTTATATTGACACTATTAAGGTCGTGTTTCTATTGTCTTTAAATACATTAGATATATGAATTGAAGTTGCGATTATGGTAGTACATTGTAGACTGTAGTGTTGAATTCAATTCTTGTTGGTTTTGAAATAAATAATTATAAATTGTACAGTTTTTTTACTGTATATGGAATACAAGAAATTTACAACTATGCAAGGATTTAGAATACAGTGCCGCGTGTCATAAATGCCAACAAAAGGAAATAATATCGCCGAAAATGTAGTCGCAAGAGAATGACAATTCGATACGAAACCCTGCGTTACAACCCTTGGTAAAAAAGAAACAGATTAACAAAACCCTTACCTGCCATTAGTGTAACCACCCCATTCCACCCAGAGGGTATCGCAAGAGTCAGCAAATAGGAACGACAACGAAAACCTAGCCCCGCAAGAGAAGGAAAACTTGATACGAAACCCTGTGCCAGCGTGGCACAGTAGGCTAATTACACTCGCTGGACTCACCAGTGGGGGCTAAGTAGTGTAGTAGTATACCTGTCATACTCCCCGGCGGCGTTGATAGTCTTTAATATAGCAGCTGGTTGGGCGTCGTTGGTGGCGAAGACTGCTTGTAGAGCTTGCATCATACTTTTATGACAATCCTTTGTGCCTACCGCTGCGTTTTCTACGTCATCCAAATTGAGCTGAAATAGATAGGCTCAGGATTAGAGAATACTAGCGACCCGCCCCGGCTTCGCACGGGTGCAATGATGAACATCTAAATTTATCAGTGTTTCTCTACAATATTATGGATTATACATATAAACCTTCCTCTTGAATCACTCTATCTATTAAAACCGCTTCAAAATCTGTTGCGTAGTTTTAAAGATTTATGCATACATAGGGACGGACAGACGACAGGGACTGCGACGAGCCAATGTTACATAATATTTTATAAGTGTTATACCTGCGCTTTGGCCCTAGCCTTGATAAAGCTGAGGACTTGTATAGCAGCTCGCACATCGCCCTGCACCCGGGCCGCCAACGCGGCAGCGACATGCGGACTAACGGTGAGTCCCTCCCGTTCAGCAACAATGCTTAACCGTGACGAGAGCCGGCTTATCGAGACTCCGCCCACGTGTACTATCAGCGATATTGGTCTGTAATAAATATAAAAATATTATTTCTTTCATAGCGCCTGGTAAATAAGACCTTAACAACAGCAACACGGCAGTACGCTAAAATTATGGCTTACCTTAGAGGTCTTAAGGAGTTCGCGTACAGGTCGTTGCATATGGCAATAATTGGTCTCTTCAGGGGTTGGCTTTTCGCCTTCTTCTTTCCACCTTCCGACCCCGTGGCGGTGCACCAACGTACAAGAAGCTCCACAGTTGGTAGAGGTGCACCGTCAATTTCATCTGCAAAATAAATGCAATACCTGCAACATCCAATTTTCACTATTTGACCCACTGCTGAGTCGGGCCTCCTCCAGTTAGATGGAGGGTAATTAGACTACTGTGCCACGCTGGCCAGACGTGTTGGTACAGGGTTTGGCGTCAAATTTTCTTTCACTCGCGGCTTGGTTTTCGGATTTGGTATTTCCATTAGTCGCCTCTTACAACACCCACAGAGTGGTATAGGGTTCTGACACAATGTATTCAAAATTTTTTTTTGGTCTTTTCACACAACCCCATCTCGTCCCAAGCTAAGCAACTGAATGCTTGTGTTATGGTAACGAGATGGATGATAAACTACTTATATAATTTTTGTTTGTAAATACATACATACATATTATAGTTAGATAGAAAACTCCCAGACAAGTATTTGTTCCGGACAAATACTTGTAGGTCGTACAAATATTTCTTCCGTGCGGGCAATCGAACCCGCGACATGCTGCGCAGCAGTCGATCGCTCAACCACTGCGCCAACCGAATCGTCAAATCGCTCTACATACTGTAAAGCAGATTCGAGCATAGTATCGTCAGTGTGGTGACGGAGAATTTAGAGTACATAGTGTCACCACCCCATTCCCCACTCAGGGTGTCCTAAGGGCCGACTAAAGAAAATTACATGGCAGAGAACCTAGCCGCAAGAGAAGTAAAACTTGACAAACCCTGTGTCAACCCGTCTGGCCAGCGTGGCACAGTATGCTAATTACCTTCCATGTAAAATCAAAATCAAAACTCATTTAATCAAGTTGGCTCATTAGAGCTCTTTTGACAAGTCAAACAATAAAATATAATAAAATTGACCATTTAAAATGAATTATTTACCATCTACCACCGGTTCGGAATGCACCTCTACAGAGAAGAGATCTACAGAGAGGCCCGACTCAGCAGTGGGTCATTTAAGGTCCGAGTAGTAGTAGAACATACATATAATTGAGTCCACCAAAACTCACCCAGAATAAGGCAGTTAGGCCTTTTCTCTGCGTCAAGCACCGATCGCATGAGCGTAGCGCTTTGAAGCGCTGTTCGGAACGCCTCAGTCGTACGCTCATCTGAAGCATTCAATTCCACTGGCCTGTAACCTGTAACAGGTAAAAAGAAATGCACAATTATATCATGTTTTTGTATAATTGCGTGGGGTGTGTGGGACCCTGGTCCGTCATTCAATAATATATAAACTTGGTTACTAATCACTATCACTACATAGTATAAAACAAAGTCGCATTTTTCTGTCCGTCCCTATGTATGCATAAATCTTTAAAACTACGCAACGGATTTTGAAGCGGTTTTTTTAATAGATAGAGTAATTCAAGAGGAAGGTTTATAGGTATAATATAATTGCACCCGTGGGAAGCCGGGGCGGGTCGCTAGTAATATATAAACACGCTTGGTGGTAAGATCTAATTCCGTGGGATTCCGTGGGGAATGGTCCGCCCGGCTACCACCCTCACATCTAAGCCCAGCGCCAAGCAGTTTTACTGTGTTTCGTCCTGTGTATGCGAGAGCATGTGCCAAACAGGTCATTTCCTTGAAGTGCCTGCTCCATCTTGGACTTTGGCGTTGCTTTCTATCACGCAAGCCTAGTCATCAAAGAAAGGCATTCGAGTCGGTGGTAAAATAAAACATCCCCCTGTGCTGCGCCGCCTGCCGCATGGGTCCCGACTGCGCCTCCCCTATTGACAGCAGCATTATTTCATTTTTTATCATGAGTGTGTGACGCATCTCTGCTGGATGTTAAATAGGTGACTGTTGGCGACCCGCAATCTTTTTGGTTATTGTAATTTCATTATTTTAAAAGCTGCCGCTCTATCTGACTTTCGATATGTTTCTGTTTTGGGCAGTTGCCAAATGTGAGTGTGATTATTAAATAAATAAATATAAATATATAAATAAATATCCTTGGACATTTCACACAACGCCATCTCGTCCCAAGTTAAGCAACTTAATGCTTGTGTTATGGTAACGAGATGGATGATAAACAACATAAACATAAATACATAAATACTGTGCCACGCTAGCCCCGGAGGTTCATTAGAGCAGCATTTAAGCGTTTTTTCATTAAGAGCTTGGAAATGCTGCCTCAGTTCGTTTCAGGCGGACGTCCTGAATGAGCTTTTCGATATACGCCCACCGGCCTCTAAGGAGAGAGAAGAAGGGAGGCGTAACGTCACGTCCCCTTCCCCCCAGACTCCGTCCGCGGCGCGGGTGAGGTGGAGGTCCCTCCTATGCGACCCGCCCCGCCGCCCCCTTCTGCAACATAACGGCCTCGCAGAAGGAAGCAACGTGAGCCCTCGGGTAAGCGACCAACCAAGTTGACCGCCAGCCCGAGGACACTGGTGCACCGCAGCGGTTTAGGGCTCGCAGGCAACTCTTGAGGACAGAGTCCCGAGTCTACGACAGGTTCTACGACTGCTCTTCGTCTGGCCTCTCCCCGTGGGATTTGGAGGAGCCCTGACTCAACCAGGCTGCAATGATATCAGCTAAGTAATGATCCTCACCAGCTAACCTTGCTAACAGATGAGCAAGAGTGGTCTTCCCAACACCCGGTGGTCCGCACAGCAGGGCAACCTTCTGGCGTGGTCTGCCGTCTTCCTCTAACTCTGGCTCCATCTCTTTCTTGCCCTTCCAGTTGTTAGACAGCTGGAACTGGCCGGCCCGTTTGTTGAATGTATTCCTTTGCTGAGGCTCCTTAATTTTCACCTCTTTTTTAAAGACTATCTGAAAATGATTTAGAAAATAGTTTGTACATTCTTTGCGTGGCTTACGATACTATAACCAACCTTTTCTATCCTGACGCTGTATGATGTAATCTTGATGGATATAGATAACGCGCGAGTTCCGAGGAGTTTTATGGAATATTGACGTAATAAGTGTATTGTAATATCTGTAGAAGATCCGACAACCGCTGTGGCAGATGAGTTCTTGAGTGGAGACCGCGAATCGGCAAGGATATGGCGCTATGGCGCACTTTAAAGGAGGCATATGTCCAGCAGTGGACTAATGTGGGCTGTTGATGATGAACTGTGTTGTGATTACTAAATAAATAAATATCCTTGGACATTTCACACAACGCCATCTCGTCCCAAGCTAAGCAACTTAATGCTTGTGTTATGGTAACGAGATGGATGATAAACTACTTATTATACATTTATTTTTTTGTAAATACATACATATTATAGATAGTAAACACCCAGACCCGGAACAAATACTTGTAGGTCATACAAATATTTCTTCCGTGCGGGGAATCGAACCCGCGACATGCTGCGCAGCAGTCGTTCGCTAGAAGTAATAAATCAAATAAAACAATATCTATATTCTCATAAAACATTTCGTCATTTAAAAAATAACGTGATTAGGATTCTATCGATGCCGCAATCATCATTTGAAGAATTTCACACGTCACCAGTAATGGGTATTGAGCGACGGTCGGATTTCGTATATTTCCTCAGCCCCCGGTACCTTGGAGCTCGCGCGCGGACAGTATGTACGCTGTATTTTTATTTCAGTGCGCAAATGCTTGATGCATACCGCCGCTTAGTACTGGGTCGGCGATTATGTGGGACTTCAGGGCATGCAACGCACCCTGGCTTTCCACTAAAATTCCAGTGGTAACTCCTATTCCTCTCACGACATCCCGGTATGGCGCCATTGGTTCACGTGAACCTTTCAACCAATCTAGCTACCAAAATTTCATTCTTTGGTGAGGTAAAAGTTGCCAAGATCCCCTACAACTCACCTTGTCCCAAAGATGGAGCCAATGTAGCAGAGCCCTATTGACAGGTTCCTCAGACAATAGATCCAAGTATGACTGTGGCCTATATTTATCTACCCACAATAAGTTACCATTGATATCTGTGTCCATGTTAGGTAAAGGCTGCGAATTGCTCTCTTCTGCTATAAGCTGATCTTGTTTTGCTTCCAACTGCAATGTTATAGAGATAGATTTTGCCATTATTGTAATTAAATGTCAAATCATTTATTTTGTATACGACACAATGGACAATTACAAATTGTCAACACATTAAGGTGAATGTTCCAGGGTAGCCCGCGAAATTCAAATTTTCTCAAGTTTTTTGCTATTTGCAGGCCAGTGCTAGGTTGTATGATGATGAACATTTGATTCGCGGCTGTAAGACGTATGTAGTTACAGAGTTATAATCATCAAACTCATCAATACAACCCTCCAAGATCATAAAGGTGCAAGAATGACTTTGAGCTTGAAAAAGTTTTTCTTGCACCTTTATGAGCTTGGACGGTTGTCTTGATGATTTTGATGATTATAATTCTATAACTACACACGTCTTACAGCCGCGAATAACATTTTAATCAACATACAACCTAGCACTGACCTGCAAATTGCAAAAAACGTAAGAAAATTTGAATTTCGCGGGCTACCCTGGAACATTCACCTTATTAAAAAATATTTCATAGCAAAATAATATATTATAGTTTACCACCTGTTTGGAACGCGATCACTGCTGAGAAAAACTGGCAGGAAAAGCAGAGGGCGACCAATTTCAAAAATTCATTCGCCATTTTTACAGTCCGCGCCAATCTTTATGGCCGCTCTGTATGTAGCCGTGGGTACGAACTTGCGCAGCGTACATTTCAGAACCAATACGAACGTAGCTCACTCACACTAATATGAGGGTGGCGGCGCGCGGGGGCGTGCCCTGCCTCCCCGCCCCGTGTACGTCCCGCTTAGGGTTCATTCCCGGGAATTCTCGAGCCGAGAATTCCCGGGAAATCGTTGGGCTTTGTTCCCGGGAAATCAAGCACGAGAAAAGTCGAGAACTCGAGAAATCATGTACGTTTGTAGAAAATAAACTTGCAGAGTTTTAATTTGTTTATATTCTATTAACATGCCATAAATGGTGCTATGATTGTAATGTAATTATAATTTACATTTACTTTCTACCTGAGTTAAAGATATTAAAGATTTCTTTCGTGTTATAAAGAAGCAATTTTGTTTACAAGATTTAAGTTGATTTTTTTTCTAAATAACCAGCTCAAAATTGTGCTGTGATCCTAATGTAATGTAAGTTAAGATAATAGGTTGGGGAAAAAGATTCGTCGCATTTTTTAAGAAATTTCAAAACATTTTTTAATATCGTTTATTTACATAACTAAAGTATGTAGCTACCATTTTGTTCGATAACTTATTGCCATCTTGTAGGTAAGGACATGATCCCATTGCTATATAAATTTTGGGACTACTGATCAAAATACCGCGACAAGTGGTTTTGGCAGTCCTCTCGTGATGTTAACCTGACACTGCCTAAAGAATTCTGAAGAGACCGAAACATGTGGAAATCTGAAGGTGCAAGATCAGGACTGAAAATTTTATTACAAGTTCATACATACTATAATGCGAAAAGACTTTTCCCCAACCTAATATTTACGTTTTCTTTCATGTTGATTTTTTGTTTAGTTTAAGTTCTAAATAACCAACTAAAAATGGTGCTGTCATTATGATAATGAGCCTGAATAATATTTTTTTCTCTAATATTTTATATAACAATGTTTATAAGATGAATGTCTTTGAATAACGTCGATGAAAGTTTTATAATTAATTTGATTCTTTTATTTGAGAGGAAACCCACTGATTTTTAGACGCAAGTGGAACCAAATAATATGAGAAAACGTACGTAAATGTAAATTTCTCGACAACCCGAGAGTCCCGAGAAATGAGCCTCGAGAATTCTCGAGACCCGAGAAATTGAAAAGCTCGAGAAATCATGAACCCTAGTCCCGCTGATAACTGATTTTGTGTTGTGCGCAACGTAATGCGGTTACATTCAGACCGGCCATAAAGATTGGCGCGGGCTGTATGCTCACTTATCCCTGAGTACCATGGGCTTTATGTGAAGCCAAGGTAAGCATGGACTTAAAGGCCTTGCGGGCGAAGTCACCCGCCCGCCCGCATAAGCTAGTAGATATATTTTAAATTCACATTTTTCATTTTATACCTCTCTTAGGTTTATAGACAGTTAGTAACAAGTAAATCCAAATAACGTACAATTTTCCTTGCCTCCTCCCAGGTGCTGACATAAGACGCATGTAAAGACTGCAGTGGTGAGAAATCCAGTGACTTTTCCCATACATCTTCACTCTCCAGCTTAACATACATTCGGTCGCCATCAGAATTTGTAATCGGCATAAAGGACCACCTGGAAAAATGTTTACCTTATAAGATTTCAAATGGTTATTTAGCATATCCTCATCTAATCTAATATATAAAATTCTCGTGTCACAGTTTTCGTTGCCATACTCCTCCGAAAAGGCTTGACCGATTTTGATGAAATTTTGTGAGCATATTGAGTAGGTCTGAGAATAGGACAACATCTATTTTCCATCCCCCTAAATTTTAAGGGGGGGTCCAAAACAAAAATAATAGTTTATTTTTTTGAGGATTTTTTTGCTTTTATTTTTTTAAGATTCAGCATATAAAAATACAAACAACCCTAAATTTTCACCCCTCTACGATCAACCCCTATTTAATTACATGGCAAAACAACTGGATAGATTGATTCATCACGATATCTCTGGAACCATAAGACCTAGAGGGTTGCGCAGGGTTTGCGCGGGGTGGGCGTTGCGCGGGGAAGGGGGATGCGCGGGGGATGGTTAATTATTTGGCAAAACAACGTTTGCCGGGACAGCTAGTATACATATAGAATTCTCGTGTCATGGTGTTTGTTAAAGAACTCTTCCGAAATTGCTCGACCGACTTTCGTGAAATTTTATGTGCAAGCAGCTAACCTAACTGATATGCACAAAAACCGTTAACAGATATATTTTTCTTCCCCCTTAATTTTAAAGGTGGTCCTCCCTCTACGATCAACCCCTATTTTTTAATAGCGATATTTATATGGCAAAATAATGTTTGCCGGGTCAGCTAGTATCAATCTATATTCGGACAGAGAATATATTGTGTCACCACCCCATTCCATTCCAAGGGGGTCGATAGAGTTAACAATAAGAAACCAAAGATGAGCCGAAAACCTAGCCACAAGAAAAGAAAAACTTGATAAAGTTACAGAAGTAAACCTTGATTCAAAACCCAGTGCCAAATCGTCAAACCAGCATGGCACAGTAGGCTAATTACGCTCCATCTAATCGGAGGAGGCTCGACTCAGCATAGGCTGAATGTTCATCATTATTAATTATATAGTTAATTTTTGTGAGACCATGAGTTAATTTTAATGTTACAAGATAGGTTTGGCTTAATACTAGTTTATTAATCAGGCAAGCATCTTAAATACATAAAAATATTTATTTTTATAATCACCTTGGTATATTTAAAGAAATATTCTCATTGACACTATAGTTTTTATTGCGGTCACTAAGTAACCTGTTTTGTGGCTCCAACAAGATCTGCTTCAACTTTCGCCCCTCTAGTATTTTATTTATCAAGTCCAAATCATTCTGCTCCTCAGTCCTCTGTCTCTTACTTGGCAGCTCTAATTCATTGAAGTCTATATCTCCAATGTCACCAAACAAATCATCTACGGTTCTCTTTTGTGTTACATTACCTTCAGTTAAGGAGGGCAAAGGTTGTAAATCAGGAGTTAAAGGTAACTCTGTGATAGGCGGAGTACTGGTAACTTTTTCGGTAGATATTGCAGGTTTTTTGGTGATGGGACTAGAGAAATCCAGACTCCTTTTAGCAGGCAATGGTTTTCGAATGATATTTGCCTCTGGAAATAAAAACAGTTTCTTATATAGAGACAATTAATATAGAATTCAGTATCATCAATTACTAACATGTGAGATTAATATCAAAATAACAAAGTTGTTGTCACCAAAATATAGAATTTCAGTAAGTAGGAATAGTTATAAAACATCTTGAGTCAAAATGTATGCTAAGCAATAGTCAAAATAAATCTTTTTGGGGGTTGGTGGGTGACACATGCAAACTTTCATCCCCAGGCGCTTTTGATTTAAGATATTTTTAAACTCCTATAGCCACTAACATACTGAAATCTCTAGTCTGTGTGATGACGGATAAAAGAAGTAGACAAAAGGAAATGACAAGGCTGATTACCTAGCCGCAAGAGAAGGAAAACCCGATATGAATCCCTGTGCCAACCCGTCTAGCCAGCATGGCACAGTAGGCTAATTACCCTCCATGTGACTGGAGGAGGCCCAACTCAACTGTGGGTCCTCTATGGGCTGAGTAGTATACTGAAATCATAATTTATTTGGCAAAGATTTGTACAAAAAGTCATGGAAATGATGATATTCATTAAAACACGGCTCTCAATGAATAAACCACAAGTTGTGATATATTCATTTCAGAAACCCAGATCAGTATGATAACTAATAAATATGTTTTATTCTAATTATTATATCAACATAACCTCAATTAGGTACTGAATTGTAATTTTATTTAAATGATTTATATAAGTGCTGTAACATTAAAGTCACCTCCTTCGCCTTCGTTTTCCTTGAGCATTTCCAGCTCATCAGCGTACATGAGCTCATATTCCTCATCAGGATCGGGAAAGTCACTCATTTTGGCGGGAAATTGGCTAAATTACAAGTTTGAATAAACTTATTTAGATAGATTTACTCCTAAAACTAGAGTTACAATGAATTTGCGATAATTAAACAAAATAACGTAAAATTAAACTTCCCGAACTAAATATATAATTGTTTTTGTTTTGCTACTACATTAGCAGCCACTCCTCTTTTTTTTTTGCTTGTCTCTCACTTGTTGGCTACCCTTTTTCGACTGACTGACTGAAAAAATGAGTCTTCGGCCTTCGCTAATTTGCTGCTTATAATATTAAGCAGTCTCACTCAAGTATTTGTGACTTTGTGATATTGTTCCATCATATGTTATATTTATTATGGCTATCTATATTCATATCTGTAAAAGAAATGTAAAAGTTCCAATTATATAATTAAAGATATGGCTAAGGGTACGTTCCACTTGGCGTTCACAACGCCTAAAATGCTCATTCAGGCGTTCCTCATGGCGACCACGATCGTAGTGGTCGCGGCGAAAACGTCATTGATGACGTCATTACTTATGCTCACGACGCCCCATCTCAAAAGGTGGGTCGTTGTGAGCGTTTTGAGAATTTGAGCGCCAATTTTAAAAACTAAAAGCAGAAACATGGCGACAATAACATTATCGTTCTATTGTACCGAACAAGATCGGACAAGACATTATCAAATCAATATTATGTGGTCAAACTTTTCGTTTCTCACGATCAAAGATTTGTAAAATTCTATTTCTTTCTTCATCTGAGCTGGACGAACTAGTACTTTTATTTTGACGCACCAACTAATTTCAAACTGCTGCCGATATAGGCATTTTTATTAAATACGATCATAAATTAGTTAAATACTCTTAATAAATACTTTTTTTTTAATAAATCTCTTAACCAATATGTAATGGAACTTTTAATACCACTTACAAATTGTAATATAACCTCATCAACCTTTTGTTTAGTTTTTTTTAGACGCGCCATTTTTATTATTTAAATGAACGCCCAAAACGCTCCATAATCCATTCCACTTGAGTAAATGATTGAGACTATTTGTGACGCCCAGAACCAAGTGGAACGGCGAAAACCGTGGTCGTGAGCGTGGACGTTGTGAGTGCTAAGTGGAACGCACCCTAAATAGCACGTTGATGTGCCTATTTATTGGAGTACACAACAATATAATATCATTGAGTAGTGAGTGAGTACACAACTTGACTTGAACGTATTTAAGTTGCAGTTACAACTGTTAGAGCCAGGTCAGCCAGTGTCCCCAACCGTACGATAAATATCGTACATGTACGATAATTTGGACATTTTGCCCAAGGTCTAAAAAAAAATGGACGTCTAAAAAATAGTCTACAAAAAAGGTCGTCTAAAAACATGGTAGGCAAGAGTAGAGGTCTAAAAAAAAGAAGCTCGTCTAAAAGAGTGGACGTCTAAAACAAAGGTCATCTAAAAACGTGGTAGATAATTTTATGCATTTTACGCCTCCTTGTACGACAATCACTCCGCTTCAGGTTGGGAACACTGGTTCCAGCTGATTTTGACAGTTGTTTTGTAATTTAATTTGTTAGTTTTGTTACAAAAGAGAAGAAACAAAACAATATCATTCCATTCACTACCTTATCTATTATCTAAAATATAATTTTTCGACTGTTTATCAAACTCCGTTTTATATGAGGAAGCGATTCAAATTAGCAATACATTCAGGGTTATAACATATTTAAATTTTAAATATAATTATCAAAAGTTAGTAGATTTACAATAACCTGTTTCCGAGCATCCTTATCAAAATCCACACCATTCTGGTAAAGTGGTGACTCATACAACTGTTTCCCGTGATGTTAGACGCTTTTGGTAAGTGTTTATCTTATTTACATTGTAATAACGGCAGTTCTTATTCAATCACACCGCTATCATGTCCCACGAAGGAACGTACGTTTTCCTGGATTTGGAATCAACTGATCACCCTAGACAGTCGATACTATTAACAAAAATAACTGAAATGTGTTTAGTAGCCGCCAAAATCCATGATATACTCGATGCGAAGTCGGGAGAGGCGCCGCCGAATGAAAAAATGACGAAGTATTTCAATCCGTTCAGACTAGTGCAGCCTGGCGTGACCGGATTAAATAACGAGCTTTTGGAAAACGAAAAGGAATTTGACAAAGATGCTTTTAATGCTATAGAAGAATTCCTTGAACAGCAACAAAAGCCCGTATACTTAATTGCCCATAATGGTTACGCTTTTGATTATCCTCTTCTCCAGAAATATTTTAAGAAGTTCGATGTCTCTTTAAGCAAGGATATACTGTGCGCGGACAGCTTGAAATATTTTCGAGAAATAGATGGAGAAAACTCAAAAAATGAAGACACTGATTGGGATTATGCACTTGCACCGTCAAGGAAACTATCTAATATTTACAAATCAACTTTCGGATTTATTGATGATGGCTTGAATCCGCATGAAGCAGAATCAGATTGTGTAATGCTGATGAAAATAGTTGTGCATAAAGGTGTTGATTTTGTGAAGTGGGTGGGAGATAACCATGGAAGATTTGCCGATGTGAAGCCTGTCTGTTCTCTTACTAAACAAATATTTGGATAGTTATAACATTATTCACCATATACATTTATTTTGTGTGCTCTTTCACATGTCTGTAATAAAAATCAATTTTGTTGTATATTTTTAAAACAGATTGTTTACATTTATAACATAGACAATCTCATATATATTACACACATCATTATCAAGGATGGTCTGTGATGCTGATGATGGATTTTGAATACATTGTGTCAGCAATAATTAACCAATCACCATTCAGTATTCTATCCTGCAAGTATCAAAAGAGTTGACTAAAGGAACCAAAGCAACAGACAATCTAACCTCAAGAGAATAAAAACTTCATACAAACTCTATGCCTAATTTCCCTCCATTGGAGGAGGCCTGTCAATTATAGGCTAAAATGGTGTTGATCTACTATGTACAGTCAGAGACAAGTTTTGTCTATACATATGTAATAAAAAATGGGTAATTTTAAGCACCCATTTTATTTTACCACTTGATAGGCACTCGAGCACATATGCCTGATGTAAACCTGCTACCATCACCAATGGAGATTTGCAAAATTGCCACTGGCAGCAATTCAAAGTGAATTCTCTGTAACCAACATGCTTAACCCATGCATCAAAAGTTTGACCAATGAGACCAAAAAAAGGATTTCTGCCTTACCATTTCCTTTAGTTGTTGCATAGAATAGAATAGACAAATGCTTTAATGTATATGCTTTAATGCAAATGCTTTAGTGTATAAACCAATTATGGCGTTCACTATCATCACCGGTTACATATTTTTTATAACACTACTTGTACCAGGATGGAACGCGGCATCAACCGAGAAGACCTGGCGGAAGGATCTGGGTGGGCTTGTCTTTTTTACTAGTTTCGTTTGGTTCCGAAAGGCGCTCAACTGAAAAATACTAATGAAAAACTTGAATCGAGTGAGCCGACCAAGCCCATCTGGCATCCATCGATCTCCTCAACCATATCAATGGGAAGTGGTCAACCCGCCACATACGACGCTATGAGTACGGAAAGAGGTGGTGACTGTTTTCTAAATCCGTCACCTCAATATTACTACACCATTAGATTCCGAGTATGTATCTTCTGCAAAACTCAATTATTAACATCTCCGGCATTTTCTCTCAATTGTTCCAGGACTGTTAGTAATAACAGGCGCGCTGTGGGGCTGTACAAATCCCTTTATTCGTCAGGGAACGAAAGGCCTCCGCGACGTAAAAGCCAAAACACGCCTTGGACAGGCGGTGGCTGAAATCCAGTTTCTTATTGGAAATTGGAAGGTAATTCTTGTTTCCTCGTCGATGCGTCTTTGCGTGATAACAAATTTCGAGCTGGAAACTACTAAAAATAATTTTCTCCTGATCCTGGGCGACGCGGAGGGTACTTCTATCATCCTTCGTCGTCGTTTCAGCCCATAAATGACCCAGTACTGAGTGGGGCCTGCTCCAAATTCAAGAAGGGTAATTCGCCTACTCTGCCACGCTCTGAATTTTCCCACCGAATTTGTATCAAGTTTTCCTTCTTTTGGGGTTAGATGATCTGCGTTCCTTTCCCCTAGGGTCGCGAAGCATGCTCCCCCAATAGGGGGAGCGAAACCCGTGGCCCTGTTTTGGGCAGTTGAGGGTCGCTGTAGGTTTTAGTGGGTAGTGGGGCACAACTTACCATCTTCACGCGCCCCGGTGTCCCACAAAACCCGGCCAGTCCCCAAATGGCCGGGAATCCATGAGGATTTCTGACGCAAAAGCCTATACGGTAGTTTTATCAGCTATCGAGTTGCCTTTCTCTTTCTCAGAAGATTGATCTATGCTAGAGACAATATAACAAACTTAGATAGATATATAGATAGATATACTCTTTATTGTACACGAGAGAAATAGACAGAACACAGTAGTATGCAATAATTTGTACAAGGGGCGGTCTTATCGCTGAATGCGATTTCTTACAGACAACCTTAGAGTTTGTCTTGTTCCCAGTACGTACTACCATGGCTTGTAAACCAAGCAGGCTCCCTGGTGTACTTGCTAGCAGTACAGAGGGCGCCTCTTTCGGTCGCGGTACCTACCGCCAACAGTCTAGCATTCGCATTCACAGCGCTCACTGGGGCGGCCGTTGGCTGTGAGGAACCCCTTGACTTTAGTACGTATAACTTACATTAAAAAATATTAATTCCATTTAGAAATTAATTTGCAATGTTGAATGCATACAAACACACAAGCGGCTGCGAATAAGAAAACCAGTTTATACATAGAACTACTAATTTCGGTCGGCTCAATGTACTGACTTATGATGGCTGTATGCTTTTTGTTACACAGTGTACAACGTGCTTTTTTAACGACATCCGGTACTACGGCAATAGGACCTGGATAACCGGGACCCGCTTAAAATGTGGTCTAAAAACACATAGTTTCGAAGATTAGTTTGGGTCTAATTTTTTGTTGCTTAAAGAAAGTTTCATTGATGATACGAGTCATTCATGTCATATTTAAATCTAAGAAAGTGCTAAATTGTAAGGCCATTGTCAAATCACTCTATATGAAAAAAAACATACTAGCTGCTACCCGCGACTTCGTCCGCGTGGTATGTAACAATCTTGCAAACTCAATAAAAGTAGCCTAAGTTAATATTTGTTACATTAGCTATCTGGCAGTGAAAATCCCGTCAAAATCCAGCCATTTCTGAGATTAGCCGAAACAGACAGAGAGACATGCAAAATTGTAAAAAATGTAGACATCCACATGCACTTAGTACTCATAAAAAGTGGTTCTTTTAATATTACAAACAGATACTCCAATTTTATTTATTTGTATAGATTTAATATATTTTTTAATATGGTCTTACCACTACACGTATGGGATATAAAAAACAGGTTGTCTTATTCCAGGTTCGATTGTCGGTGTGTCACTCATAGCTGTAGGTACTGCGCTCTGTTGTATGGACAAGACATGAATTGTATTGTTCTTTTATAGCTACAAAATATATAAATACAAAACACTTGCATTTTACATAATTCTTCATGTGTTGAATTTCATTCACATGTACTATAGTCTTTGCGCTGTAGCATGGTGCGGGTGACAGTTTCAGTAACATTTCGTTTCACTCTTGAAAGCTGCCGCGATTTATAAATTATGACGTAGTATTTCAGCTGTACCACCTTCGTAATATATTAAATCATTATTAACTGTAGTAAATTAAATTAAACCAACTAGAATGTTCTAGTTTACAAATATCATCAAATTGGATGAAAAATTAAGCGAAGTGATGCGAAAAATGCGTATAACGTAACACCATAGTCGTATTTAGTGATGGGATGTACTGCTACGTTGGATAGTCGATATTTATCATAATAAGAAACGTATATTATGCGTAGGTCAATTTTTATTGTTAAAATTGGTCTATATTTTTATACAACAGTACATTTAGAGGGTAATGTTGCTTAAGAAGTTGTTAAGAAAAAAAAACGTAAACCCGATTTTGATTATTTTATATAAGTACAAACATAATTATGTAGCCATTAAACATTTATATTGACAAGTTTATACACGTAGTTACACTAGACAACTGAATAACACACAAATTTTCATAACAATATTATAGAGAACAAAATTAATGCCGCGAGTATCGATAGAGATAAAAATGAATTGCATAACGTCACATCCCTACAAACGTAGTACAGGCAACTGCCACCCGCACCATGCTACAGCGCAAATAGTATAGTCGATTGAACACTTAAAAGTGGTTGAAAATCTAACCACAATAAATGATGATAGCGGTTTACTAACTATCCGTTTATGTGCGAGTGGTGTGTCAAAATAGTGTCACCACCTCATTCTACATTCTATCCTAAGGGTGTTTTAAAAGGCGACAAAAGAAAATGAGATAAGGCTGATATGCTAGCCGCAAGAGAATAAAAAGACGGCACAGGGTTTTGAATCAAATTTCCTTTTCTTGCGGCTTGGTTACGATACTCGCAATGGAGTGGGGTGATGACAGTATGTATCATATACCCGTCACCACACATACCGTGTAAACTACTGTATAAAAATAAAACAACTCACCTATTTATACGAAAGTTTTTTTTAATAATTGGGTATATTTACATTGGAACAAACGTGAATTACATGATTAATGTTAGAGATACCTGTCACTTACCATTCGACTATGTTTACACATCCATACCTTCGGAATATCAAAGTTACACAATAATATCTTATGAGAGATGCAAATTCGACTGCCCTTAAATCTGATTACGTACGGTAAATACACCTATTAGATTCGGGAAAAGGTTTCTTCGCATGTTATATGAAAACTATTTCTTCTTTAGATCCATAAGTAACGAAAGTATACCCAGTATTACTCAAAGATACTGTGACCAAAATTATAGGCAACAATTTTTTCTTAACATTTTAATTACCAACTGGCGCCGAAAATGTCATAACTTGCGAAATAAGCACAAAGAACTTATTTCACCCAAAAGACGTCCATTGTTAGACATAGGCCTGCCCCAAGGATTTCCACGAAGGTCGGTCCTGAGCATCCATCGCTCTCCGACCTTAACCAGTTTGTCGGTCCACCGTGTGTCTTTTTTGTTCTATGCCTTCACTTATATGGATTTTTGTTCCACCCTCTGGCATCTCGTAGGTGTTTGCTGTACACATTTTTGAAAAAATTAATCAGCATTTTTGTAAATCTAACCCTTTTAATGGCATCACAACCAACCACATATAATTAGTACAGCCAAAGAGATTTTATTACAAGTTTCTATATAAATTTTGGGACTTCTGATCAAAATACCGCGACAAGTGGTTTTGGCTGTCCTCTCGTGATGTTAACCTGACACTGCCTAAAGAATTCTGAAGAGACCGAAACAGGTGGAAATCTGAAGGTGCAAGGTCAGGACTATACGGCGGATGCATTAACACCTCCCAGCCAAACTTGCTTAATTTTTGCTGAGTGGCTAAAGATGTGTGAGGTCTAGCGTCTGTTGATTAATTCCGGCCGCTTTCTCTCAACTTCTTGCTTTAATCTCATCAGTTGTTCGCAGTAGAGTTCAGAATTGATGGTCCTGCCTGGTGGTAACAGCTCATAATGAATAATGCCCTTCCAATCCCACTACACACACAGCATCACCTTGTTGCGAGTTCACCCGGGTTTCGCCACAGTCTGTGAAGTCTGACCGGCCTTTGATCATGACCTTTTTCGCACGTTCTTGTCATACGTGATCCACTTTTCATCACCAGTTATCAGCTTCTTCAAAAATGGTTCGGTTTCATTACGTCGTAATAAGGAATCACAAATGAGTACACGGTTCATTAGGTTTCTTTCAGTGAGCTCGTGAGGTACCCAAATATCGAGCTTTTTTGTGTACCCAGTTTTTTTTCAAATGTGCCAAATCTGTTTTGTGGCCAATTCCCAGTTCTTCAGCTACGTCGTAACTACTGATATACCGATCTTGCTCCACTTTTTCAAAAATGGCATCCATTTTATCCGTAATAGGGCGAAAAGAGCGTGCATCTTTGACATCAAAATTTCCGGATTGAAAACGCTTAAACCAAATTTGTAGTACTCTCACAGACACTGCAGTAGGCATACATAGCAAATTTTATTCGCGGCTTGCGTTGCATTTTTTCCTTTTTTCTAGTAAAATTTTAAAATGTATCAAATTTCTTCATTAGATTCTCTTATCTTGACAGTACGAAAAACAAATGAAAATCACACATCTTCCTAATTTGAATTTGGATTTATGTTCTTCAAAATTTAAACTTTCAATTATACCAAAACCAGCCAGACACAAATAGTATAGCCAAAGAGATTTAATACAAGTTCATACATAGTATAATGCGGAAAGACTTTTTCCCCAACCTAATACATAAAATATGCGAAAAGACTTTTCCCTAACCTGCAAGTGCCATTTAAATATGGTACTGGTTTCCTTGAGACGTTTCCTCAGCACTAGCGTGGACACTTTGCAAAGATCTAATTCACGAACTCAAAAGACGCGTAGATCGTGAGGTATATCTCTGGTTAACACAAAGACATTTCCCGTGTAACTCCTAGAGCACTGAGGCGTGAAAATTGTTACATTGTTTTTATTATACGTGTATAATTATTGCCTGCTTGAGTATTTAGTCGCCCAAACAATAAAGGTCATACCTACGCAGTAATTGTTTATACCCAGAATTTTATGCTATTTGGGAATCTTGTACCGCGCGTTTAACTTAATTCAACTTAAAAGTTGTATTTGTTTTATTTCGTTCAATTCTAAATTTAATATTACATAATAATGAAATCATTGTATACTTTATCGGCTGGACTGTACCTACCTATTTAAAATACAGCGCTAAATAAGATCAAGAACTAAGCGCCTATCTCTTCGATCAACAATATTTATATATAATATCCAACCCGCACTTAAGAAATGGTCCAAGAAATTAACACAGTGACATTTGTGATCTTATTTTACACACATATTTCTGTGTCACAATCAATTGTCTTATAATCAATCGTTATTTTCGTAATTAATAAATTTAACATAAATACAACAATTTTTGATAAACATAACAAAAAACAACCACAAACACAAAGTTGAAATTCAATTAACATCACAGACCTACTTTACCTCATGACATGGAACGTTTTGACGAGATTTTCTTTTATTAATTAATAACAGCACGCCTAACAATACACTGACTATTATTAGATTAAACTAAAATACTTTCTTTAATATTTTAAATGGCAATGATAAGTTTCTTTTTATAATGTTCCTATCTGGATGTGTTCATTTACCTACTGAAAGAAAGCCACAGATGCGACATTTATTCAAAAAGTTCTGAAATACCGTTCAACAATAACCAGTATTTTCAAAGCCATATTAAAGTCGTTATAGAACATACCGAAGATATATCATCTGGCCAGTACGATTTCCTTACTAAATTATTTTTTGAGTAGGTATGTCAATATATTATTAAGCGCAAAGTACATCTTGATACATACAGAACATTCAACATTCATTCCACTAAACGATTTAGCTTAACTACTGGCACTCGGTTCGGTATTAGTGACGTTATTACTCGTAATAAAACTGAGTTACTCTTAGCGAGAGTCCTGAACGTTTATTTATAAATACTATTGGAGAGTAACCTCAATAAAACAATAATATTCTAATCATCGAGGCTACATAACTATCTGATGGAACACAATATTCGAGGTACTGTCTTTAAGTAAAGGCAAAGGTGAAGGTTTCACTCAGGCTCAACCCTATGGCTATAAAGAAAGGATAGATAGTACTAGTGCTATAGGTAGTGTAGTGATGTTCACCATTTTGGTGACGTGATTTAAAAATAAAACTCTTTCTTTTGATTAGCTCTATCCCCTCCGAATGGCTATAGGATCTGTATAGGCTCAGTATGTACCTAATCATTTCGCAAAACTAAAGAGCAGCATTAGTGTGACTAATAAACACTTCTCTAACAAATTCAATGTTTTGAGATTAATTTAAGAGATTGAGGCTTAACATCTATATTTAGGTACCTATTATGGTAAATTCTCGTAATATTAATACCAAAACTTCAATAATCTTTCTCTGACTATTCTGACCACCGAGTGCCATATCCCAGATTTTTAATTGCCTGTCACACTTCTATACTATACTAACGGTTAAGACTTAGTTATTATATTATATTCGAATTTACTGTACAAAATGCTTATTCGTTCGCAAAATTTGACCTATTTGTTATTAATACATTGTCTCAATAATATTAGAGATTTCCCGCGCTTTAAGCCGGCCATTTTTAATACGTACAATTTAGAGAAGGGTTTACCGGATTAAGAAGACGGATTTTCCGCGTTATTGCATCCTCCCGCCTGCCCAACATTTTTCTAATTGTAATCTAACTATATGGCGTACAATCACTTCACTACAATTATGAAACTTACTAACTATCCGCTGATCTATTGGACTAAACGCCGCTTGGTCCAGCGGCAAGAGAAAATAAGATTATCAGACAATTACCTACATGAACATTACGAACATACAATAAAAGTGCATTAACTATTTGACGTGGTTTTAAATTAATACACCACATGTTCACAACAGATGCTGCACTTCAACAATCGATAAAGTAACCTCAAGTGCGGCGAGAGGTGACAATCTCAGCCCTAATTTACTTATTTCTTACATTATCCAATGACCGTACTATATTTCCTTCGGTAATCAATATAGTAAATTTACCCTTCCAATCTATGCATGCATTGAATTGTCGAGTATTGAGAATTTACTATCTGTCTTCCAATTTTCCTTTATGATCGTTTCGTTACCTTGACAATGACTTGAACATATTGGTCAATCGTGTCAATTTCCCCTAATAATGTAAGTACTTACTGTATTTATAAGGTACTAATTGGTTATATTGAGCAATCACACTTCTTTATCCTCTTGAAAATAACCTATAATATTAAGAAAATATAATCACTTAATACTTGACTAGATTGTATTGCACTTTGGAAAATATGTGAAGCGGGTATATTATTAAATGTGTTACAATAATAGAACAAAGTTTTTGCTACCTAATTACTTTAAGGTCTACATGCAACGTGTCTTGAGATTAGATCCTCATGTTGGCCTTGTACATGACGTGACCTTCCAGGCATTCGTTGGCCATTGGTATTCTAAGATGTTTTTTTTAAAAGCTGTGTCTTGGTTGTAAAGAATATTGTAGTTCATTTTGGAAGGTAGTTCTACTACTTACTACCTTTAAAAATGGAAAATATACAAAAAGGCATATTATGTGGAATGCAATATAAATTCCATTGTTTACCAGTTCTATTTTCAAATTTTACCAGTTCTAGTTCCAAATTGATGACGATTGACCAAGACTTTCGATCGTCAAAAGTTGACATCAAACACGACTTGGGCGGTCAGTGAGTGCCAACCTAAGTACAGCGACCTCTGAATGTCAGGCAGCTGTCAGGGCGTGAGGGGGCGCCGGAGCGGGGTGTGTGGGTGCCGGAGGGGGGCTTTCAATGGCCCCGCACGCCTTCAGCTCCGTGAACACTTCAGTGAAAAACCCAGGCTCGGAGTTAATCCTTAACATGTTGAAAGACAGTCTGTCGACGATTAGGAGGCAACGGTCCCAAAATCTGTCCTTAGAGTCTTCGACTAGGAAAGGCTTCAGAGGGTAGGAGATCTCGTTGCCCATGTAAGAGTAGGAAAGGTAGAGGCAGGTGAGGACAACGGCTTGCAGATCCTGTGGGCGCGCTATCCTCTCTCCGTCGACGAGCTCGCGGACCAGCATGTATACGAAGACGACATTCGCTGGATTTATGAATGCCACATCCTGAAATAAGGAAATTTTTAACATGAGTCCTCTCTGTTTGAAGGTTGCTTTGCGGTATAGGTTTTGGACTACTGCTGATAAAGATTATAAATTCATAATATCTTTTTTTTAGTCTTTCACGACCAAATTACAAAAAAAAGTTCATAGATTTAGATAGTTAATCAAAAAGAGAACAAGAGACAATGTATCTGACTAGACACCAAACCGTATAGTGTTTGTTATACGTGTACATATATAATTCTAATAGTTTGGTGGTATTATAAAGGTGTGATTCCGAACTCGGCAACAAGCAGCAGTGCGGTTGCCGCAGTGCTGGCAATAAGGCGCTGTCCAGCAGTGCTGCCGCGCTAATTCCGAGCAAGGTGGCAGTGTGTAAATTTACTTGTCAACATTCACGTAAGTACTTCTGCTGCGGCGGCGGCAGACGCGCCACTGTTCACTGTTGGTCTGTCGAGTGTCGCGGCGGTAGAGCGACACTGACGCGCAGCAGTGCTCGGAATGTAATCTCTTAAAAGCTTATAGAAATTGTAATGGGGACCAGTCGTGCCGCGACAGCACGGCTGCGTGCAGCGTAGTTCGGAATCATACCATAAAGCTCTCTCGGAATATTAATTAGGCCCTCGTAATAATAGCCGTAATAGAAGAAACTTGATACAAGCGTGGTACCAAACCGTCCGACCAGAGTATAGTAGACTTACTTCCTTCCATGAAATTAGGGCTATTAAAGCTTATCAAGCATTTTGTTAAACGAATCTTTTTATCGCGTAGTCTGTTTACAAAACGCAAAGGACACCCCGACTGAGCAAGTGCCTCTGGTTAACACAAAGACACTTGCCCGACCCCGGGCAAAACTGGGGACAAATGATGCATTATCCATATCCATTATACCATAAGTTGGTTATTTCATACCCGGGGCTGAAACCGTTAGCACACTTGTACTGACCTACATTCAACCCACAATTACTAGAACTGGGTTACTCCCTGGCTCTATAGGTACCTACCACATACCGACTATGGTATAAATACTAAAATAGACTACATATTGATTTCCCAAAAATTGGTCGACCCATTTAATTTTATTACCCAGCTATAACACGCCACAATACTTGTCATGACGAATTTTGTTGGCTAACACACTTCATCCGATTTAGAGAGACCTCACCCTCTAAAACGTAAGAGACTTTTAGAATACAAAGCGTCACCACTCATTCCATCCTGACGGTATCGTAAGAGCCGTCAAAAGGAAATGAGAAGGCTGATAACCTAATCGCAAAAGAAGGATAACATGATACGAAACCCTTTCCTAACCTGTCTGGCCAGCGTTGCACAGTAGGCTAATTACTCTCCATGTATCTGGTCGATGCCTGACTCAACAGTGAGACATCTACTATGGGCTGTGCAGTGGTAAGATCAGAAAACGTATCAGCAAGAAAATGAAAATTTGATTCGAAACCCTGTACCAACCCGTCTAGACAGCGTGGCACGATATGCTAATTTCCTTCCAAGTTCCATGTAAGTAGAGGAAGCTTATCTCAGCATTGGGTCTTTTCGTCGTATTGATATGTTGGGCAGACTGTGCCACTGCTTTAGATATTAGAATACATTGATCTTTAACGGATTTTGATCGTTCTATTTTTACTTCCAACATCGGAAACTGAAAAGTTTAAATAATAAATAACACGATCAAACCAGACGAACGACCATCTTACTAATATTATAAACGTGAAAGTTTGTAAGTATGGATGGATGGATGTTTGTTACTCTTTCACGTAAAAACTACTGAATGGATTTTAATGAAACTTTACAATAATATAGCTTATACATCAGAATAACACATAGGCTATAAGTTATAAAGATATTATGTGAATTACAACAATATAAACAAGTCGAATTCAAAATTTCTAATTGTCAAAATTTTCGACCATATTAAACTATAGACAACATAACGTTTCGCTGTCAGTTGCGTTTTGTTAAAGTAGGTTTTATACGGACGGGATAAAAATCTCAGGACATAGGATGTGCAACTTTCTTTTTGTTTTAAATATATATAATGCGGAACAAAGTTCGCCGGGTCAGCTAGTATAACATAATGTAGAATGTAGTGTCATAATATCATTACCTCATAATGGTTTAAAACATTTAAAGCAGATTCATCATTTCTATAATTTGAAACAAACTCATTTATGAACGTCAAGGATCCTCATGATACGACAATACTCCGCCGTTGCGTTGGGGCTGGCCGGGTAAGATGGGTAAAATTGCCCGAAGGGTCACGGGATTAGCTCTCTGACGGGGAAGCATGCTCCACGACCCTGCGGGCCTTGGCCCGTTTCGTTTGGTGGAGTCCTAAGGGCACCTCCGATTACGCGGGGAACTTAAAACTAATCCTGTACTAACACGTCTAATTTCCTCTTTTATGTCCCTTAGTGGAGGCTTGACTCAGCCATAGACTATTTATGGGCTGACATATAATATTGGATTCCTTCCATTTGACTAAATGTAATCAAAGAACCTGACTTCGCTAGCGTTTATTACGAGTCAGACTTTCAGTATTCAAGTGGCAGCTTAACCTAATTTCCTGTCGACTACAAACCAAGGTTTTGACACACTTCGATGGAATGAAGATAATTTACGTTGATCTACTTTAGCGGCGAAATTTTTAGATTTGGGGACAGGGACAAAACAAAGTATTTTTAAGATCCGCAAAAAACGAGGTACCTATGATATAAAGAACGTATTTTTCTGTCTATTTTTTTTTGTGTGAAATGAAATTCCAAACTTAAATTACCTTCTAAACCCTTTATCCATGAGGAAAGGTACTGGTATAGATGTCTAAGTACAGAGTGACAGAGTGGGGGAATTGACACAGATACTCCAAGAAAGAAAAAAGACACCGACCTATATGCAGACTCATTACAGCTTATTTCCCATGAAACATTTGAGATTAAAAGTTGGATCAGAAAACAAAACAGAACACCAATCCTTTTAACAAAGCCTAAATAACTAAATAGCTTTTTAAAGGGGAAGACTACGATTATTTGGCATAACCCATTTAAAACCCCCCTTTTAAAAAGTTCTTGGTCTTTTTTAGTCGTTAGTCAGATTTTTTAAAACGAAACCCCTGCACAGTTTACGAACATGTATTCACGAAGACAAATGACACCCAGATTCGGAGCAAGTTGGTCAGAGCCTATGGTTTAACGAAAGATACTTGCTCAACCCCGGAATCGAACCCGGGACCCGTTGATCCAAAAGCGGCACACTGGTTTCTGAATAACAAAAAAAAAAATGTGTAGTCTTTCGTGGCGTAGCAACGCGCACAGGGTACAGCTAGTTGAGCTATGAAAAAGTTACAATGCAATGTAACCCTCATTCTGTCCGGTTTTAGGCCTTACCGTCGAAGTTTCAATGTAAAAAATTGCATTTTTTTTATTGAAACTCATAAAGCGCCGCCAAAATCATAAAGCGTCTCACTAGAACATTGCTTTTATAAATGTCACCATCATATTTGTGTTTTCTGGTGAAGCAACCAGCATGCTACATACTTAACACAATTTACCCTAAAATGTTAACTATCCATAAAACATCGCCCACAAATCCGAGGATTAAAAACAGCCCGACACCGCGGTAGCGAAGTTGCGACAACAGCTGTTATCAGGGTATAGGTTTCGCGGCTCCCAGCCTGACATACCGACTCGTCTGAACAGATGCTCATCCCTTTACGCCTAAACTGTTCTACGCTTTCGAAACTTTGACACTTAAGTCTAAACGTACAAAAATAGCAAACGACTGATTGTTCTCATCAGCAAAATAAACACACTACACACACACACACATTCAAATTGTGCCTTAATTCAAATCTGTAAACTGAGAAGCCTATCCTATAAATGAGCCTTAGTGGATACCGTCGAACGCGCCATTCAAACAAAACCCTTAAGAATCCGTAACCCTGTATTGATTTTTAAGACTGACGTAACACTGAATGAACTCACTGCCATGTTTACTCACTGCTGTAGTGATATATGAATTTAGCAATGAAGTATGGTGATTTTACGGGGAGTAATGGTGAATTTTAGATGAAGCTTTTAGCATATTGCGGCGGTAAAGTGGCTAACCGAACGGCTTGCGTTAAGTTCTTCGCTATTTTATTTTTATGGCTAACTATGTAGCTGCGCCCCGCAGTTTGACCCGAGCTTACTTATTATTATATTTTGGATAATTCAATCTATAACAGAATCATCAGAATCCATTAAAGTGTGGTGACGGATTTAGAATAGTGTCACCACCCCATTCCATCCTAAGGGCGTCGTAAGAGCCGACGAAAGGAAACTACAAGGCCGGATACACCACACGAACCAAAAAGCCTACCTAGATATAGATCATAATGAGCTTGAGTTTGTAAAGCCGAACGTTCACCGTCAGCTAAAATAAGTTAGTTTAGTTTAGCTCGCATAGTTGAGCCAGTTTTTCATACATGTGCGTCCACCGACGATGAACTAGCATGCAAAACAATTAGGCTGCCTTGTCATCGGCAGCCTAATTGTCAACCATGAACTTGCTCACTCTTGTGAGTCATGTAAGAGCTGACATTATGATGATCGATACACCCCAGAAAGCATGGATAGATTGCATGAGAGCTGACGTTAATAATAAGAAGAGAGTGAATGATAACATTGATAACATAACAGCTGACAGAAGAGAGTGGAGGAAGAGGTATACTGTGGCGACCCCAGATGAATGGGCGCGAAGAATGATGTTGGCCGATAGAGGAGAAGAAAGAGAAGTGGGAAATTATAATGCTTGAAGCAAAACATAATTGTGTATGTGGCATGACTTTGTATTTTTGAACCCCTGCACTCTGCATAACCTGTACCTCGGGGACAGTTTACAAATATGTAATTCACGAACACAAATGACACCCAGACTCAGAGCAAGTGCCTTCTGGTTTAGACAAAAACACTTGCCCGACCCCAGAATCGAGCCCGGGACCCGTTGATCCAACGGCGGCACATCCAACCCCTAAGCCAACAAGGCATGGCAACGTTTTAGAGATTTTTATTCAGAACTAAGCAGAATTATGACTCAGTTTGGTATTAATATTCTGTTTTCATTACTACATCCATTAATTATCTATTTATGAACTGGAGACATATTTGTTCTTCTATTATGAAAATACATACTTAATAACCCACGTAAGCCAAATAACAGACGGCTTACCTAGAACAAAAATAGATGCCCCATTTTAAGTTATCAAGTCACGCGAAAATGACTCCTTTGGAAGGTACTTTAGGGTTGTTTACGTAATAGCTACGATTACAGAATCCGCGACGCACTTTCCTCGAATTATTTTTCATGGACGCCAAGTTAAGTTCATCGTTGTCGTTAACCTCTTTGCTTAATGTATTGAGATTTACGTCTTAGATTGTTGGTTACCACTTAAGGGAGAATTTGGTCCCGTGCTTATATTTATACCGAATTTATTTCCATTCCCCAGACTTAATTGTGTTTTTATTGCCTCTAGTTTCTCCCCCTTTAACTTATAATCATAAGATAATCCTTGTAGGAGTTGGTACATTTTTAACTTATTTTTATCAATTATTTGAAAGCCTTTGACTCTAAGCTTTCTTGATGGAAAAAAATCCAGGATCTAAAATGGAGCAGGCAATTCAAGGAAATGCCCTGTCGAGCACCGGCTCACACATACACACGGCGGAACACAGTAAAACTTCTTGGCGCCGGATTTAGATGTGAGGGTGGTAGCTAGCCGGGCGGATCATTCGATCCTACCACGAAGTGCGCTGGGTTCTGTTGACTTTTACAACACGCGTTATTTCCAAGCGTGCGGTGAGGAAGTTTTATATTCTGACCCGTCCCCACACTATTGTTATGATATACATACTACTCCGACTATTTGGCTCATACACCACCCACTGCTGAGATGAGCCGGTAACATGGAGCTTAAAAAATAATTATACATTGAATCGACGATGATTTAGTTGCTGCACCTGGACGGATAGTGCAGCTTCCGGGCCACTATACGCCGATGGCTTCGAGGCTCATCAACTCTGTTGCCACCATGGGCAGGCTACTGCCCAATGTTGGCGTCCGTGTTTAATTTGCAGGGGCACGAAATGCCGAAATTAACCTGTTATGCCACGCTAGCAAGATGGGTTGGCACAGGGTTTGTTGTCAAGTTTTCCTTTTCTTGCACGAGGTTTTCGGCCTTGACATTTCCTTTTGTCAGCTCTTACTCACAACGACCTCAGGATGCAATGTCACAACACAGAAAGTGATATACATAATATCAACGCACCCTGTATCGTAAGAGAGTAATAAGGAATATAACTGATCAAAAACCATAACCACAAGCGTAGGAAAACTTGATAGTAAATCTTGAGTCGTCGGGCATCAGTGTACCATTGCATTGCAGTGTTGGGAAAATTCCCAGCATGAAATTGGATGATGTGCTGTGATGCTGAATGTTGCTGTCTCAGCTCTACAATAGATACTTATACAATAGATAAGAACATAGAACCTCTTTATGATTCAGATTGGTAAAACTGTCCGGTAAAGAGTTAGCTAAAGAGATAGTGAACTCCTAATATCTTTTGGAATCAGTCATCAGTCAATCAGTCCAGCAATAGACGTCACACAACGAACTGGATCGACCCTTACAATGTTTGCTCCACAGTGAACACCTTTGTTTGAATTGTTATATAGAGCATCAATTTTCGTATATATTTTGTTTATCATGAAAAACTTCCACCGAACACCTTCAACAGGTCACCAGGGGTTATTTCTTTCTATGAACAGGTTGACGTGCTTATACAAAAGATACATTGAGGTATTGTGTGCTTAAAATACATTATAACTTCATCGACTCCTAGACGTGGAACTTCGATTCACAGTAGTACAACAAAGGATATTACCTGCCACCCCTGCAACAGCAGCGACCTGTCTACGGTCCGCAGCCACATAACCGCGTCCCCCGCCTGGAAGTCTCTCAAGCGGTGACAGCGAGTATGGAGGAACATTCCTAGGCATTTCAGGAGCTCCGAAGTGGAAGCTTGGATGACAGTCTTTCTTGGCGCTACCGCAGGGCCCACCGCACTGGTGGGCAGCTTCTCCGCGTAGCAGACGTTGTTGTTGAGGGCATTGGCGCGCACCACCTCCGGCGGCGGCGGCACGGGCCGCGCGTACACGCCCGAGCTCACATTCTTGTTGCGGTCGAGCGGCGCGTTGTCCGTCAGCGGCGGACGGAACGTCGCGACACTCTTGCTCTTGCATTCCAACTTCTTCTTATTGTTATTCGCCGTGGAGAACCGCTTCCACGACAGCGCGTTGATGAACAGCGAGTGTTTCTTGAGGTTCTTCTCCAGGGCGGTCTTCTCGGAGATGATTTTGGCGGCGTCGTCGAGGGTGGCGCGGCGCTCGTCGCGAGGGAGGTCGCGGTTCTCGCGGTTCTTGGCGTTGTTGAGGCGCTCGTAGGAGTAGGCGAGAGGCGCCCGGTCGGGAGGCGGCGCGGCGACGGGCGGGCGCCGCTCGCGCGGGCTGAAGCTCAGCACGGTGCCCATGAGGCCCGCGGGCGTGCGGCCGCTAGGTGCCCGCATGCATGACGCGGCGGCGGCGGCGGCGGCAGCGGCCTGAGTGCACTGCGGCCCAAGGCTCGATAGCACCGCGCCGGCGCGCGACCCGCGGCTATCGACCGATGCGCGCGCTCCCAGCTGACCGACCGACGCCCGACGCAAGATACACGCGAAGCCCCCGCCCTTAGCACAGGTCATTTGTAACCGGTAACGCAACTTAAGACTAATCTCCGGAACAATCAGTGACATGACTTCGAATGAAAGAAAACAAAACAAATGATTACTTAATTTGTTTTCTCTGCACTATCCGCGCTGGCTAACTGGCCATCATAAATTGTTGATGAGAATGTATAAATTATAGAATGTATAATTTAGTAGTTAGAGTAGTTTGCAGTTCAGAACAGCATCAACTTTTAGGCAATCCTAAAAAGAAAATAACTTAACTATACTTAATATGGCATTTCGCACGCTACTAAATCAACGCATTCCGACATACTTATATCGCATAGTTTACACTCAAATAATTTTCATTTCGCCTCGAGACAATTGGTCATGACTGCCGTTGCGAATGCGCCAATAGTGGAGTATTTGCTCTTTGATTGCATGGTAGGTATTTTAAAATACATCGTTTTCAATTAGATTTAATCGTGGCGTATTAAATTTGTAACCTCGACCACATAGTTGTTAAGTACCTAGGTACAAAAAACATGACCTTTCATCTTTTTTCATAATCTGCCTAGAAATAACCCACTGCTCAATCAGAATTTGATTTATTGTGAATTGTGATATAACTAAGTACGCTGGTCAGGTGGGCGAAGAGAGTAGGCCATATGAAATTGTCCTTCTCTTGGAGCTATGTTCTCTTCCTCATTGGGTTTTTAATCGTCTATAACGAGGTTTTCATATGTAGCCCACATTACAGCGTCAAGTTGCAATGGGAAGGTTTATTTTTAGAGAAGGTTTTGAAGTCGGCTATTTACCGCATCAATCCGGAATTTATATAACTATTTATGATTGTTTATTGATATTTTTCGCTTTTATTGCCGTTTCGATGTCGGTTAATATTTTTTGTTAAAAGATTGTATCTAGCTTCTGACTAAAAAGAGGGTGTTGTACTGGTAAATCCGACGTGTTTGCCTGTTCGGATACCTATCAATAGCTCTTGAATGGATTTACCGCTATTAATTTAATGAGTTGTTAGATAATTACCCTAGTCCAGAGGGGGTTTAACTTTTATATAGAGAATATAAGGATTGTTATTTAAAGATTATAAAAAAATTCTAATTGTGTTATGGTTTCTGATATTTCCAATTTGGTTATATAATAATACAATACATATCTTTGTCTACAATGATGCGAGCAAGGCAGTTTGAGCTACTGCCTTACCTACTTCTACTATAGCGCTCCCGATGTCCCCTCTAACCCAGCCCCTGTCTTACCGGTAAACAAACCCCGACAGCACGCCACCGACGCGTGGAATTAACGGTTATTAATTTCGATTAACTGAGGTGACGTCGCGAAGATGAATCAATGAAATCCAAACGACAACGCCTTGAGTAGTTTCATCATCATCATCATTATTCCAGCCCATGCATTACACAACTCATCTGTTCAGCGTGGCACAGTAGGTTAATTGCCCTATAAATAATTGGAAGGGGCCGAGTAAGCAGTAGTTGAATTTAACTAACTACGTAATAAATGAACGGGACCACAATCGATGTGATAACCGCCTCCGACACTTTGTATGAATAATTCTAAGTACTACAGAAACGTGTCCAGACCAATTAAATAGACATATCACGGGTCCCTGGTTCGATTCCAGGGTCGGGCAAGTGTCTTTGTGTAAACCAAAAGCACATGCTCTTAGTCAGGGTGTCATTTGTATTCCAAGTCCGTCACCACACAGAAAAGTACCTACGTAGATTATGGTAATTTAAATTGCGGAATTAAAAAAACTGTGATTGACATAAAAGATCCGTGTCACGCAATCCACTTTAGGTGGGAATCAGCCTGATCGATGTAGCTAGATAATTGAAGGCGGTAGATAATAACAATAACGGCCTTATTCATAATAGTAAAAAAAACTTTAATAAATAACATGAGTATTATATCTGTTGCTGTCCCTTTCCTTTTGCAGTTCGCAGACAAGGTCAGCGATATTTAAAAGCTTCGATAAAATGAATAAGGCTAAAAATGTATGTCACACTGACGTGCAATATTAATTAGGGAAAATGCAGAAATGGCATTTTACAATGTGGCAAATTTTGGAGATAAACTCAAAAGTAGGTTTTATCACAAATCTCTTATAAATCGTCATATTTAAAATTACCATTATTATATTACGGCCACCTAGCATGGGACAGGTCATGCTAGGTGGTAGTCTCCATACACACCTATCAGTCGCCATACCTTCATTATCACCTTTCATACACAATTCCTAATTTTTACGTCCACCCACATTCATGCTGAAACTACCACCGGTTCGGAAAGCTGCTCTACAGAGAAGAAGGTAAGCTGCTTATAGGTGGCAGACGATAAGGCGGAGAAGGATAGCGGTCGAAAGCACGAAAGCACCCAAAATACTCAGCGCTTCCAAACGTTTCTTTGGCGAGATACGTGCTAGGCCTCATGGCACTACAAGTATCCACCAACCTACGCGGCAGGTCTCTAAACAGCGGACGGGTACTAGGACCAATGTCTCAACCAGAAACGCAACCTTATAAAGATGTTTGTGTAACGAGATCTTACGCAAAATCATTTCAAAGAAACTTAAAAATGTCACTTTAAGTTAGCTCGGTTCTGAGCAATCTGTTCTTTTAATAGCCCGCTCGTTACGACCTGTTGTCGAGTTTGCAGATGTTACACAATATTGCGGTGCCGAGGCAGGCAAGACGAGTACCCCCGCTGTGGTTCAATGAGGATAAAGATGTAAAAGAGACCTACCACTGGTTCTCATACCACTACAACTCAGTCCATAAATTTCCCACTATTGAGTCGGGCCTCATCCAGTTATCAACTCAAAAGTAACTTTATTTACGTAGGTTCACAAAATAAATCGTCATATTTACAATTACCCCTGTCCCACGCCAGGTGGCTGTCTCCACACAGACCTGTCGGTCGTCACACCCACAATCACACTTTTCATATACAATTCCTCACTCCTACAATCCATCCATGTTCCTTGATCGGCGACAACACCTACGTCCACCCACATTCATGCTGAAACTACCACCGGTTCGGAAAGCTGCTCTACAGAGAAGAGCCGGCAAGAAAGTCTGCAGTTGCTTTTTTTTCAAATTTTTTGTCTTGTTTCCAACAATCACTAAAGAGCATAATGAGAGGAAGTTCGCCAGATGAGAGTAACAACAAATGACGAATAGGCCTTGACAGGGGGTCAGGAGACGTGGAGGGTAATTACCTTACTGTCCCACGTTGGCTAGATGGGAGGGTTTGTTATCAAGTTTCCGTTCCGGAACTGAACGAGCGTACGAAATGGTAACCTATTGAAAGAGGTTTAACGTAGGAGGGATGATCACAACAAAGTACTTACTGCAAGAAATGTCACCCCGTGACCTTCATCAGATAGTTTTTCTGTCACTTATTTCATTGATATTCTTTAATAGTATATTTCATTACAAGTGCGGAAAGGCTGTCATTACAACGAGTTCCGACAAATGTCTACCCGAGCCGAGGCGCAGCCGAAGGCGAGGGTTGACAGTCGGAACAAGTTGCAATGACGGTTCCGCACGTGTACTGAACGACTATTTTTAAAACAGTTGCGAAAAAATGAAGCAATTTAATAAAATATTATAAACACAATAAACTCAACTAACTAATCATTTCTGAAAAATGGCGCCGACCGTAGAATATAAGCAGGTTTTTTTTTCTTCACCCATTCTGGTAGGCAAAAGGAACAATGCCCATACAGCCAAGTCTTCAGTAGAATTTTTTTATTGATATGAAATGAAATTTAATTAGATGAAATAAAACACATTCAATCAAATCATTAAATCTGATATTGAAACAAATTAGTACGTAGTTTCTTTTTAGAAATATACGTTGTATTTGCATGAATCATAAAAACTTCATGGTTGGTTTTTCCTTATAATAGACATTATTTTGACAGTTGGGAAAGAAAACGCACTAGTGCGGGAATGGTAAAGAAAAAGCACGCGTGTGTAATAGCCCACTTCCCGAACGCTATACGTCCCTGTAATATGCCACTTTTTGAGCAACTGTATTAAAAAGAAATAAATCATCGTCCAGGTGTCTACGTAGCACATCGTAGTATCGTGTAGTCTACGGGCGTAGCCGTAGTCTTCGTAGCACTCGTAGTAAATGAAAGCCGCAAATTATTAAAATGGACTGATTGTCATATACCTATATAGAAATACTTTTATGAACATTTTAATTTTGCCGGGCTGTTAGTTTTTGGCTAATGTTCAAAATAGTTGATACGATTGCCACGGTATTATTATAAGACCACAGATGCTACCCACCACGTGAAAATTAGTCGAAATCTTCTACCTATATTGTTTAGTGGTTGAAGTGTATGATGATGCCTGCTCCGCTGAACTGTTCAAAGTACCCTGTGTGAATAGCTAAATGCTGGTTTTCTTTACACCTCAGGGGTCAACATATTGCCACAGGGTTATTGCATAGCAGAAACGATGCCCGCCTTTCAAAGACTTCAAACATTCGTCTAAGCCCATCGTAAAACTCACTGCAGAGTCCGTAAACACTGCACAGACCTGTCCCAATCACATCGAGGGAAATAGGGGAATCTCACTGTGGCACGCAGACCAGTCTGCATTGTTTTTGTCGAAAATTCTTACGAAAATTTACTGTCTACATTTATTTACTAAACTATGTAGATGGTCACTGAATTTAGGGGGGCTATGCAATAGCATGTAACATTCCAGGCATCTATTTCGTCATCGTACATCGATATCTATTATGGTCTTACGGTTATCCATATACTGGTTCCTTGTACAACAACAACGAACCAGAGAATGGATTTAGGTATACAAATACGGCAATTCCGATTTTGGAGCAAAATTGAATTAATTTCATCTACTACGAATACACAACAAACTAATTGTCCAAATTGTCAAGTTGCTGGTGTTTCCTCCAATTGAGAAACAAATTTCATGTTGAAAAACCCCTTAAAAGTTTAGAGCTTTTTATTTTTATTTATTGCCAGAATAAACAATACGTCTATCTACATTATAACTATCTGTTATTTGTAAAAAAAAGAATTGTCGTACCGATAACTTAAACACATCTCGTTAAGTAGGTTTGTCCGTGCCAGACAAAAATTTCCCTAATGACACTGCCATGTTTAAGACCAAAATATGACGATATATGTATTTAGAACTTTGAAAAATAATTAGTTATTTTGCAATTATTTTTGTTACCGTAGAATATCAATGATTGGATAAAAGCAACTAAATAGAAGAAAAGATTCCGTGGCGCGAGCTCAAAGCCGACTCACTGGGAACCGGGGTAAAAACTAGTTAACTATGTCATTAAAAAGTACTCCATTATTTCTAGACCGGTTGCAGAGCGGTAGGCAATTTTCAGCTTCAGCTTCAATAACACAATTAGTTATATTGCGCGAATTAACTGAATGTAGGTTGATTTCTGTTGACCTGTTTACCTAATAAAGTCCCCATTTAAATATCCGGTGATTTTTTTGCGATTTAAGAGCAGCGGCGTGGGATTATATACTCTGTATCACTGCCAGCAGAGTACGTTTCGACTTACTGATAAACATTGCTTAGGTAATGGTTCTACAGATGGGCAGCTGTAGAACCATTACCTAACAATACACTGCGCCCAAATAACACCATACACGCGTGCTCAATCTATCAGGAGAAGGAGAGTATTGGCAGCGGGAAATCCTGCTTCTCCTTTTATAATACATAGGCCGCTTGCCGGCTCTTCTCTGTAGAGCAGCCTTCCGAATGGTAGTTTCGGCATGAATGTGAGTGAACGCAGGGATTGTGAGCGATCAGGGGAGATGGAGGGATTGTAGGAGTGAGGAGTTGTGTGTGAATGTAGGTATGACGACTGATAGGTGTGTGTGGAGACTACCACCCAATAGTGTGGGACAGGGGCCGTAAGATGATAATGGTGTTTATAAATATGACGATTTTTAAGAGTTTTGTGATGAATGAAACCTACGTAAATAAAGTTCCTTTTGAGTTTAAGTTTGCACGTTTCAGTAATAACCATCGGTTATTATGATATTAAGTCCGTATATTCCGTATAGTCCTTATATTCCGTGTGGTGACGGATTGAGAATACATAGTGTCACCACCTCCATTTCATCCTGACGGTGTCGTAAGAGCCGACAGAAGGAAATGATAAGGTCGGACATCTAGGCGCAAGAGAAGGAAAACTTGATACGAAACACTTTTTTTTTTTTATCGCCCGGGGTAAAATCCTTTATGGACTTCCTCGCCGGCCACGGGGATGGCCAGCGAGGGGAGTGTGGGACTCTCCCCCGTAGTGGGGGCCTACCCACTAAACCTCCCCGGGGTGCTCCAACTCGCGTCCTGCTGCGGCTTTGTGGGATCTGATACGAAACCCTGTGCCAACCCGTCTAGCCAGCGTGGCACAGTAGTACCCTCCATGTAAATGGAGTAGACCCGATTCAGCAGTGGGTTATTTATGGGCTGATAATTAAGTAGTAATTAAGTATAATGATATTACGATTTTTAAAAATAAGTTTAAAAATACTAGACCGGTAGGCAGAGTTTCTCTCTCTGGCATTCCTTTAGTCGCGTCTTTTGTCACCCTGAGGATGCAATTGGTTGGTAACATTGTGTTTTGTAAATCCGTACCCAGCTGGTAATATCTATCAAACATCTAAAATTACTAGTGGTTAGATGTGCCGCCTTTGGATCAACGGGTCCCGGGTTCGATTCAGGGGTCGGGCAAGTGTCTTTGTCTAAACCAGAGGCACTGGCTCCGAGTCTGGGTGTCATTTCTATCTATAATATGTATGTATTTACAAAAAAAAAAATATATAAGTAGTTTATCATCCATCTCGTTACCATAAAACAAGCATTAAGTTACTTAGCTTGGGACGAGATGGCGTTGTGTGAAATGTCCATATCCTTGGAGAATGAGGAATGAGGATATATTGAGAATTTCAGACTATGGCTGAACCGACAGACGTTGTCTTGACTTAACTATGAATATTGAATTCGAATTGGTATAATAAATAAAAACCTTCCTGGCCACACTGCACACTGCAATGCATAACACTTTGCTTTAGATTATCACATGATCAAATGCATCGTTTACGATTCTATCGACATACATACAAATATTCACTTCGTTTGTATCTCTTTTTTCATTGGTATAGTTATAAGTTCTGAACTTATTAACTATATTGTATTCTGATATAGACGATGTGGTATAAGTAATTTCTCGCCGTTTTCCCAATTTCATTGATGTTAGCCAAGGACTTCATTTGGCTAACTACCAGTATTTCACGGAGCAATTGCCGACTGCCCTTCGCGACCGGTAATTATATTATTAGACCACTGCCTATTTGTAACGACTGCCATAGATGGTAGAAATGCAGCCAGCGTACCCTCCGATGAGGAAAGAAGCATGCTTTAAAACTATATCGTCCTCCTCGTTTCAGCCTATTACTGGCCCACTACTGAGTAGGGCCTCCTCCAAATTCATTGAAGAAAATTATCCTACTGTGCCACGCTGGCAAGACGGGTTGTTGGCACGGGATTTGTATCAAGTTTTAATTCTCTTGCGGCTAAATGGTTGGCCTCTTGCGTTCCCTTAGTCACCTCTTACGATACCCTCGGGATGATATGGGTTGGTGACACTGCGTATTCTAAATCCGTCACCACACGGACAAATGTCCATATGCCTATTGTTAATTAAGGTGAATGTTCCAGGGTAGCCCGCGAAATTCAAATTTTCTTACGTTTTTTGCAATTTGCAGGTCAGTGCTAGGTTGTATCTTGATTAAAATGTTATTCGCGGCTTTAAGACGTATGTAGTTATAGAATTATAATCATCAAAATCATCAATACAACTCTCCAAGCTCTTATAGGTGCAAGAAAAACTTTTTCAAGCTCAAAGTCATTCTTGCACCTTTATGAGCTTTGAGGGTTGGATTGATGAGTTTGATGATTATAACTCTGTAACTACATACGTCTTACAGCCGCGAAATAAATGTTCATCATCAAACAACCTAGCACTGGCCTGCAAATTGCAAAAAACGTAAGAAAATTTGAATTTCGCGGGCTACCCTGGAACATTCACCTTAACATCTAATACGCATTCTTTGTTGGCAATCCTATTTAATAAAACATTCTATCTCTTATGTCCTCCATGACGCCACCGTCAAAGTAATTTGGCGAAAGGAATTTTTCTTATTGCGTTGTATTGCGAATTAACATGGCTTATTTGCATAGGTGGGGTTTCCTAAACGCATTATTGTCAACCTCGGGTAAAAGACACGTGGCTTTGATTCATACTGGCAATGTAGATACGTATTTGTGGACTACAAGGTTGTTTGTTATCACATTTAGACTTTGACTGTTGAAGGGGTTTAATTTTTGTTTTTTAAATACGTGTGATATGAATCTTCTTGTTCTTCATTTAAGGTTTGGCTTCTATCGTTATACCGATGAGTTTGCCATTAAGAAGTGTTTTATGAAAAAAAAACAACAGGTTGCACTCCTGGAGTGCCAGCAGAAGTGAAAACTTGAAGTACCTATTTATCAGTATAAAAGTACTAGCATTTATGTGGTCAATAATATATATTTATTGCGCTTTCGTACAAATAATGACAATTTATATATTACATAATACACTTCAGAACTATGTATTGCAATTATTTATTATTAATATTGTATTACTTCCTCTCCTACGCCGCGCCGGTGGTCTACTGTACTCTCCCTCCGTCTCATGAATGTCCAATCGGGTCACGTGTTCTGATGCGAGGTTGACATTTTATACCCATCCCAAGGAACTGAACGCCGCTAATGAAGATTTCACTTCAAGAATTGAGCGATTCTGAAAGTCAAAATAAATTGGTCAAAACCATGGGTCAAAACATATTTATATGAGTTCACACTAACACAGTACAAGAGAATACACAAAGACCTGGGAACCAGGGCCCGTGATCCAAAGCTTACGGATCACGGGCCCTGGTTCCCAGGTCTTTGTGTAAACCAGATGCACTCGTTCTAAGTCTGGATCCCCTGGATACAGGTTATACCCTGAAATGGTCTGGTCGTACGACTGCATTGCATTGTATCCTTGTAAGGATAGAAACGTATGAAGTAAATGTTCTCATTTGCCTATATCGGAAAATCGCAAATGTTTAAAAACTTTGCCAGATACTCATTTCTGAACGAAGTATTTTAGATTTTTCGTTACTGTCATTTCTCTCCCGCTCGCGGGCTCTCGTTTTCTCTCTCGGACGCACGCCGTTTTGAATTCTAAAACAAATATCGAGATTCAAACTACAACAAACTGTACAAATTTACAAAAAATATTCTCAAAATACAGCTTTTTGTTTGTTAGCAACAAGTACGAACAAGCTTAAATCAAAATTGCTCATAATTTAAACATTCCATCATATATGAGGACTTTCCAATTTTCCATTCCTATTACCCTTACGTGCCCAACAGTGGGGCAACCGTCAGAAGCCATTACTTCCAGGCCGATTATAAAGGGGTGCGAATAAAATAGAGGGTGACTAGAGTAAACAGTCCAAACACGACTTTAACTCAATGCCGCTAAGTAATAAAATAGTAAAACATATTTGTGCATTGCGTGTACCGCAAACCTAGAGTTCGTTGACCTTCAATTGAGGATAAGCGGTTATGCATAATTTATAATAAAATAGAACATTTTAAAATAATATATTATAGACTAATAAACGCAATGATTTTTAAATAATTCTAGTAGTGGCCCAGAGCTCGCAAATCGACTGTAATTCATTTAAAGTTATATAAATATAGTTCTAATCTCAATTTGACCACAGACTTTAACAATAAACAAAAATGTTGTTATTTCAAAATCAAAATGTTTTTTATTCGGATAAATTCTTGCGGATTAAAAAATAAATATAAATAATTAATCATTTAGTTTTTACCACCGGTTCGGAATGCCATTCCACAAAGAAGAGCCGGCAAGAAACTCCATGGTTGCTCTTTTAAATACATATAAGGGTTACAATGATGGTACATTTTTTTAATGTTATTATTACATTAGTACTATTTACATTAAATTATTTATTTTTACTTTTTAGTAACTCGGCTGTACGAGCGCCGGTAATTTGATGCATACGGGCCTAAGCCAAGTGTACATCAGACAGATTTTGAAGTGCGACCTGTACGGACGTTTAATTTTGATTAATTGTTATTTGTGGTGTCTGCGAAGGTTGTATCGTACGTGGTTAGCCGCGTACTGACTTAGCGAGGCAGCCTCGGACGTTTGCTTCGCAACGATTGCCGCGCGAGGCTGAGCCAGAATGGAATGATTCGAACGTTCAGAGCTCACAACTCGTACAGAGGATACGGGAGCGTAGCGCATATTTAGTTCTACTTCTTTAAGATCCTAACAAAGACTCCATATTTTTGTTAAGCTAGTTATTAGAATGTTCATTTCTCGGTTTATGTGTCTCCACGTACCTTCTTCCAGTCCTCTGTTTGTATAATCAGGACATTGCGCGTCCCATAGTAGTCTATATTCGCCTTTAAATTGATTTTTATCTTCTATCTATCATTATCCATGATTCCGTGTTCGTTAAACAAGCGAGGCAATACACTACTGTCTAGAGTGAGCGCGGCAAACCTACCGAGGCACCTTTGAGCATGGACAAAAACCGACAACGCTCGGCTCAGGCCGAGGCACACTCGGGCGAGGCAGCGCGTGCGTTTGCCTCGGGCCAGGCACGTCCTGACATACCGAGGAATTGCCTCGCGCAGCTGCCTCGCGAGGCTGCCTCGCTAAGTCAGTACGCGGCTGTTGATTCGAGGAATATCTTGTTCAGTTTGCAGAAACTTACGTACGAGGCGGCAAGTATTCAGATTGACGGCTTTTTGTAAGTGTTATATCTTTTATTGTAATTTATTGAATTTTTAACATATTGTTGTATTTAAACGAAAATAAGTATTTACTGCTTAAAAAACTGATATTTAACTTAAAGATATTTAATAATTGTTTCAAAAATGTTACGTAATATATTTCATTTCCTATAGTGTTCTCGCTGCTGAAGTGAAAAGTTATGTGTGTTACACGAGAGCAAAATTTTTCGCATCTCGTGCCTTTGAATCCCTCGCAGCACTCAGGAATCAACTTTAGAATCACTCGCTACGCTCGTGATTCAATCATTGATTCCTTCGCTTACTCGGGATTCAATATCAGCACTCGCAGCAAAAAACGACTTTGCTCTCTTGTTGCACAAATAACTATTATCTATTAGTGTTATGTCTGGGCGGTTATAATGGATTGCACGGTCAAAATAAAATTTCGTTGTAGTCGGAGAGGGCCTCCCAGTGTACCGGGACGCCCTCTCCGACAGTCGCTTGCGAAGCGGGCACCACGCCGGGGCGTCACAGTAGAATGCGTTTACGCGAACTTGTGGCGCCCCAAGCGCGCTCTGTGAGGGTATACCGCTGGGGTTTTAGTGGGTAGACGACCCTTGTCGGAATCCCACATAATCAGCGACCTCTCCCCGGGGGGCGGTGGTATGCATAAAGCATTTCCACAGCGACAACAAAATAAAAAAAAGGTTACAAAGACACTTGCCCGTATCCAGAATCGAACCAGGGACCCGTTATCCAATTCAACAAGTTGCCAAAGCAAGACCACTACTGACGGCTGAATTTGATGCGGTATCCCCGCACCGCACAGCCAGGACAGTAAATATATTTTAATAATAAATAAATAAATATCCTTGGACATTTCACACAACGCCATCTCGTCCCAAGCTAAGCAAATACATTCATATTATATATAGAAAACCCGGAACAAATACTTGTAGGTCGTACAAATATTTCTTCCGTGCGGGGATCGAACCCGCGACATGCTGCGCAGTAGTCGATCGCTCAACCGCTGCGCCAACCGTGTCGTCAAATAACCGCAACAACGTCAGTCTAGAAAAACATAACCTATGGTGTTTGTACAGTTCATTACATTGTGTTTAATTTTATTACTACTCAGCCCATAGATGACCCATTGTTGAGTCGGGACTCCTCCAGTAACACGAAGGGTAATTAGCCTACTGTTTCGTAGCATTTCCTTCTCTTGCAGCTATGTATTCGGCCTTGACATTTTCTTCAATCGTCTCTTACGACACCCTCGGGATAGAATGGGATAGTGACACACGGAATAGTATTTGTTCGATGATTTTGGTTATAGGTGGTTTTTTTTTCTTCCTTGTGGCTCTCACGGTTTGTGTTTAGCCAATGTCAAGTCACTTCGTATCATTTCAATATTATTTCTCTCTATCATCATGGGTTTGCCATTTCCCTGTTAGCCACTCAGTTATAGGTGGTTAATATTTATGCGCGTACTAGCTTTCATTAATAGGTATACGATATTTTAATAAAACAATGGCAGCGATATGCCCTACTCTTCGCCGTCAATGTAGGCATTTACAACGATGGTGAAGACGAAATTACTAATTTCACAGCATATTTGAAAACACGAGGAGATGATCTCAGTTTGATCCCGTATGTCTGGTTAAGGCTGCCGGTCCACCGGAGCGGAGCAAGGCATTGGAGCGAAGAAACAGAAATATTAACCAATAAGATTGCATAAAATCTCCGCTCCTCGTTAGAGGAGAGGGAGTTAGTTAGTTTAAAAATTCATACAAAACCTGTAAGCAGAGCGGGATAGCGGAGCGAGACAGCGGAGCGGGGAAGCGAGTGCGGGCGTGGGCGTGGGCGCAGGACGCGCCCTCAGTGCGCCGTCGGCGTCGTCGTAGTCGCGTAGGTACTAAACTCCGCTCCGCTTTACTTCCTCGCTCCGCTCAGCAACTTTGCTGCGCTCCGGTGGAAAGGCAGCCTAAAGCTAAACCACTTGAGAAAATGCACAAAAGTAAATTGTTGTGCCTCAGTGGCGGTAACTGCTGAAGCAGGGACGTAGCAGCACGCGACAGGTTGTTTCCCCCACCACAGTACTTTGTGCTCAAGTTGATAGATATCAATTATCAACTTCAGTTCGGAAAAATGTGTGGGGTAGAAGTTGTTCTTCTTTGACTCGAGCCTGCATAATACTGCAAGACTGACGAACACCATAAATTATGAGGAAATAAAAAAGCTCAATGTTTTAAAGATTTTATTTTTCATATACTGGCAGTCGTATGTTCCAATATCAACAAAATATTCCACCATTTTTTTTTAATAAGGTCCCCTTATACGATATATTAGGTATAGTAATATTGAATAATATTTAGGCTGTGTCCCCAGTAGGCAAACAGTTTGCTGCCGACTGAGTGAGCCGCAAATTTGTGGCGAATTCGAGTTAGCTGCAAACTCAGATCGATTTTCGTGTGTCGCAAGCATTGAGTTAAATATACTTCGTAAGCGATTTTGTTGGGAGTCGGCCACTAACTGAGACAATCGGCGCACGTAAAGCTGCAAACTGCGTAAAGTGGGCGCAAAACTAGCAAACAGTGGACACTCCATTTCAAATACATATATGGAAGGGCGTACTAGACTGATACGCCGCACACTCAGTCGGCTGCTAACAGTTTGCCTACTGGGGACACAGCCTTATGATTGAACTTTGTTATAGTTTACCGTTGTGCCAAAAAGGTTATTGCCAAAACAACACGAACAACAAAGTCCTTAAGAAAAAAAAGTTCCAGCAGCTCAGTTGAATATCTCTTAACACAAAAACTATGTTACTCAAACTATCTAATGAGAAATAGAAGGCCAAAATTCTTATCTTTTAAACTACAAGATTTAAAAGATAATATAATTGCGACAGTTCGTATATATTATAATTGAACAATACAATATAAACCTTACGCAAAAATAAAATTTCCTTTGTCACAATTCAAAATAGGAAAGAAACATAGCTTTGAATATTTGCGTAACATTTTTGCTACACCGGGCAGACATTATTTTATATAAATGCTTGGAAACAACAAATACAGTATTTCAATAATAACATTTCCAATGTACTAAGTTATCTAAAATTCTGACTATTATTTTATCTTAAGCATAGTACATTAACACAGACGATACAGTTTTGAAGAGGATATGTATTATCGAAGTATTACAGCCGGTATTGTAATGTAACTTAGCACACTTTGAAAATATATTTATTTTCTAACATACATCCCATGCATACATCGTAAATTATGTAAAAAAATATTAATCATAATTTCAAAATGCAAAGTCAATTTTTGAACATGTACAATAATTACATATCGAAATACAAATATAGTACATACAAACATTTTGTCATGAAAATATACATATAATATAAATTATTGCAATATTGGCATTTGATATTACGAAAGATTTTACAATTTGTTTCGAATAACATTCGATTATATGAGTCAATTAGAAAAAAGAACATAGTCACTCAATAAAAATACACTATCTAATAACAATATGTGACCATACTTTTACACGAATCACCCTATCAAGTAATATCTTGAAATCCAGATAATATGTTTAAAAATCTGAGAATTCTTAACAATGTCGCATTGCCAATTGGAAGAAAATCATAATAATTAACAGACTTCCTACTAATGGCACTTGCACTTAAAATTAAAAAAAATACTTAGGATCTATAATGCGCGTTACACGCATTATAAACTACAATATTATTTACAGAAACCCCTTGCCACATTTTTTATAACAACAAACTCCATTTCTGATGACATTTACACTTCACATAACCATTCCATTAGTAAAATATTGTTTTATTTTTTAATTTATGTGTTTATTCATTTTGTATTGTTTTTGTTTTTTTTTAATTGGTGTGAGTCACACCTTGTGACAAAGGATTGCGTTTGGAACGCGTCTATAATGTTCAGTCACGCATTTTAAAACTAAATCTTAAAAAATAAAGAGACCAACAGCAAATAAGTGTACTTACTTTTCCTGGTCAAACAAATATATATTGTGGTATGCATGAGCGCACTCTAGTGCAGTCATGAGCCCATTTCGCTTGCAACCTAAACAAGTGACAACTCATTCAAATAATGGAACTATTAATCCGAATATGAAAAGTAATAATTTTAAATCGATTCAATACGAATGTTTCAATACCGATTAACTTCAACACATTGTAATTAGATTATTTTCAATACTATATTAATAGACGATAACACTCCGTCAGATGTCACACTCCAACTGGTCTTCGAGAAATGAGGCTCACCGCTCACAATATTATAAAAAATATACAGTAATGACTTAGAATACATCATTAGAGATCCATACTGAACGTCTCCTGTGACTCATCGAATGAGATGGAGTTGGAACGCGCCTTCTGGGCCGGGGTAGGTGGGGTGGCATTGGGCACGGAGCTTGGGTTCCGCAGGAGTGCAGCCGGCAGAGCGCATTTCGGTGGGGTTTGGGATATCGGCGACTGTCTCAGTGACATCATGAACGACCTTTCGTACACGATTCTAGTGCCTGTAAACAAGGAAACAATCGGTATCAAACTCTGTGTCAACATTGGCGTCAAGAAATGACTGACTGAACTGAAGTGATAACCGTCACTCCTTCGAGAGCCATCTAGCGTGACTACCAGGTACCGTTTGACTCGTCGGAAAGAAGACAATATGAACGGCAATTTTCTGGTTTAATTATCGCCATATAATTAATCAGTTTGTTAATCATAACTATAACTATAACTACATAGTATAAAACAAAGTCGCATTCTTCTGTCCGTCCCTATGTATGCATAAATCTTTAAAACTACGCAACGGATTTTGAAGCGTTTTTTTTTAATAGATAGCGTGATTCAAGGGGAAGGTTTATATGTATAACCCACCCCCGCTTTGCACGGGCGAAGCCGGGGCGGGCCACTAGTTATTAATATAATTAGGTATTTTAACTTTTTGAGACAGTGATACTAAGTACGTAGCTCCAACAAACGGCAAAGATTACTTTAATAATTAGTGTTAATTATTATCGACGTGACGATAGATAGGTTAATTATGACGTAACGCTCTCAGGTCACATGTAGATAATGTTAAATAAAAGAATAGATATAAAAGAAATAAGATTATTCTACTATATAACAACTAACGATAACATACACTCAAATAAAAATAACCCAATATCTAACACAGACAAGGTCGTTCAAAGACACTTAGTAAATATAATAAGCCATATAGATTAGGCACCTGCAGACAGACGAAAAGATTGCGCTAAATTTACAAAACTAATAAAGTGGGATTGCTCTTCGATTAAGAGCGAAAAAGAGGAAGGTTTAAATGTAAAAAACAGTATCTCGATTGTTTCGGTGTCTGTCTATTTTGCTATTGCCCAGCATAACAGACCCATTGTTGACACGGCCTTCCTCCAACTACACGGAGCGAATGTAACATACTGTGCCACGTTGGCCAGACGGATTGGCTCAGAGTTTCCTTCTTAAGCATTCACTCTATAGCGGCTATACCTATTATTAGCCTTGCTTTTTCCTTTAATCGGCTCTTAATACAACAATTTGACACAATTTTAAATCGGCACCACGCGGATTTATACGCATAATTAAAGTAAATTAATAACGCTATTCGGAGAACACGTTTAGTAAACGATTGTTTGCATAGCGTAGGGAATTATTAAATTTCTAGCATGATTATTCACGCGATAGTGAGTGTGTGGATTTACTAAAGTAAATACTTTAACATCTCGCTCGTTCACACATCAATCCACTTCAGCTTTTAAAAATGTTTTTTAATTATTTATTACTAGCTGACCCCGCGCGAACTTCGAACCAACTAACAGTTTTAAGGTGTACCTATGCGAAAAACTTTCCTTATTATCTTTGTTTTCTAAACCTTTCACCTTCTAAACCTTCCTTGCACAAATATTTCAAAACCAAAATTAGACAAACTGGTGCAGCTCAGCAAACATCATTAACTATATCTAACCAAAGGGCAAACCAAAACCGCATTCTTACAAAGAAATTCGAAATATAGAAGTCTAAAATTACGCTTACAAAATGTTCGATCACGTTTAGAAGCAGAGTCAATATCGCTTAGTTTAACTGCTTTTAGTAACACCTTGATTGCTTGGGGCACTCTTTCATTACTTCTGTTGGTATTCGATGCGATATTAGATTTCTAATGAGAAAAGTTCGCATTAAAACAATTATACTTATAACTTCTAGCTGCAGTGTCAAGTGGTTGTAGTAACACTTATGACATATTTACGACTTGGCCATTAATGAACACTAGAAGTGCTAGTTTAATATAGTACGACACGCTCAGGATGGAATGGTGACGCTATGTATTCTCAATCTGTCACCACACCGACAGATATTCACATGAAAGTAAGAAATTGTATGTAAACAGGACCACGCCGTGTTGTTGACTTATTACGTAATACTTGGTGCTTGTTTTATTGTACGAGTATCTTGATAAGGTATCGGCTTGAAATTGATTCGGTTCATGGTTTTAACTCATTTTGGTATTAGTTACAATCAAGTTAAACGTGGCGAATTAAGGAATAATATCACCACCAGATCCTTCTAGAAGGTTATAAGAGACCACCAGGGAAAGTAAAGAGGCAATTAAACAAAACGAATAACACTATACTTGTAGGCTAATATTAACGATAGCTAATTGGTTGGTTTTTACTGGATCCCAGCTTTTTTTAGTTTTTAATTAGCATTCCTTTTTGGCCCTGGCAGTTTATAAAAATTTAATTCAAGAACACAAATGACACCCAGACTCAGAGCAAATGCCTCTGGTTTATACAAATACACTTGCCCGCCCCCGAAATCGAACCCGGGACCCGTTTATCCAAATTCGGCACATGTAACCGTCGATATCTCAGTCATACTTCAAGATAAAACGTTTTTGAAATAGAATTGTTTCATTGAGCTCTACATATATCCTAAAATCACGGGGCTACATGGATCCATTCGAAATCCACGTGGAGATTCGCGGGCGAAAATATTTTACATTACACAACAATATATGCTTCGTTTTCAATTCAAGGTTATGTTCAGTTGAGCTCAACACAGAGGCCATTGTCGCCTCGCTTCTAAATTTAAATTCATGCGATGCACGAGATCAAATTATGGAATGAATGAGGTCTTACTTATGTTTGAAATAATATTTAACTATCTGCATTACGATAAGATTAAATAGCTACAATGAAAATAATAGTAGGTATTTGTACAAGTTATAATAAAAGGACAAATCTAAACTGGGTTAATAAACCATGAAGGCTTACTTACTTCCCTATTCTACGTTCTACCGTTTCCAATAAAAACAATAGTTTCTGAAAAAAATAATTAAAGACGGGTTTATGGAAGAACCGATAAACTTTGATTATACTAATATTAGATATTTATGTATTTGATTCCTTAATTCGTTCATTAACTTTTTCGATGTGAAACATCCCGCTCAGATTTCTGTAGTAACTGATCAAAGGAATTGAGTTGCCTCAATCTAAAAATGCGTCAAGCCGAGGACAGGGCGCTATGGCGCTCTTTAGGGGAGGCCTATGTCCAGCAGTGGACTAATGTGGGCTGATGATGATGATGATGATGAATCTAAAAAAACGTATTTCTGAAATATAGCAAACTTACAAATAATATTTTAAATAAACTGCCATCTTTATCTTGAAAAAAAAATCATAAATAGTATTTTATTTTTCATTTCATTTTCTTTATGGTAGATATTTATATCCTGTCGTGAACTATCCTTTTACCTTTATTACCTGTATGTACATCATTATAATGATGTTTCGCATCTGCCAGGAATTAATAAGGCAACGGCTCACTGTTTTTTCAAATTACGGAATTAGATGATTACGTTTTTACAACACACTTTTCACCAACATTTACGAGTTTGTGTGTACGTTATCTCTTTAGACGTTACTCCTGAGAAGCCTTGACATTAGTCCGAGGTCAACCAGTATCAATTGGTTCGATGTGTCAGGAATTGAAGCTATTATTAATTACCTCCAGGCGTGGTGGAGTATACGGTGCCTCCGGGAGTACTGGAGTAAACATCAGGCATCTGCGATGGGTCGGTGATGAGGACCTTTCGCGAGGGTATCACCTGGCTATGGGTTGCCTGTCTTGCAATAGGAGATGCTGACATTTTGATAACTTTTTAATTTTTGTCACAGTTAACACTGACACTAGAGTATTGGTCGCTCAAAAATACAAGAAGGACTGAACCGGCAACATGCCCGTGCCTAAAATAAATAGGTTTAGCCGCTTCACACACACAGACGCGCGGTGTTCTGTACTGATAACACACATGGCCGTTTCACATCAAAACATGCATAGATTATGATTAAGATGTGACATTTTGTTTATTGGCTGTCGCATGTTTTGACCATGAAGTTTGTGGAGTGGTGAGTGATTAGAAATTTTTGACGTAGATATCTTCTTAGACAATATTTGAACTTATTACATGAGTTCAATCATATAATTAATTTATTACATGACAATCTGTACTCTGTACTAATATATAAAGCTGCAGAGTTTGTTTGTTTGTTGGAACGCGCTAATCTCAGGAACTACTGGACCGATTTCAAAAAATCTTTCAGTGTTAGATAGTCCATTTATCGAGGAAGGATGTAGGCTATATTTTATTTTCAAAAGAATTAGGGATCCGTATGAAAATTGCGATTATGTAAACCAAGGTGTAAAATCGAGAACCTATTTATGCGTGCGCTGCAAAAACTATTCACGATAGAACAAAATGATGTACTACGGGTTTGTAGATCTTATAAAAATCTACAAAAAAAGTCCGCGAGAGCACATATCTAACTATCATAGTTTAGTCACAATAACCGATTTTATGTTCATAAAAAAAATGCATAGAGATACGCGGGTTCAAAGCCCACGCGGGCGAAGCCGCGCGCAAAAGCTAGTGTGATATAAAATCGTGACAAAGGAACATTTAGAAATCTTCATCATAGAAAATCCATTTTTATTAAGTACAAACACGATAAATATGTCTTTGAAAGTAGAAGTTTCAAAGATAGAAGAATCCAAATGTTCAAATCATTGTAAACAAAAGGCGATCAAAAAATTACATCAAAACATATATTTCGATGTTTCGTTTCTACCGCAAATAATATTCTGCGTTTAGTACCTACAAGTAACAATCGGAATCCGCGCAACTTATTCTTTGCCGGTGAACACATTATTATCACACACACACACCCTCAGCCCGGTATTATGCGTAGTTAACAGTGTAGTCAACATGGCGTCTAATTTATATTCTTGCTCGGTTTGTTTATCTTGTAGCAAACCAGCCGGTAGCGCTGTCGATTCCTATTCGGAAGATGGCTGAGTATTTTTAAATAGGTTTTAAACTAAAATTATGGTGTTTAATTAAAATTATTAATTTAAACTAAAATGATTGTTTTGAACTAAAATTGTTTTTCTGAACTAAAATTATTGTTTTAAACTAAAATCATAGTTTTAAACGGATTTACCTTTCTTATAAATTTCGTGTCAAGAATGCAGTAACTAACGTGACATTTTTTTGTGGTAGGTATAGTATTCGAAAAAGCTTACTAGAAATATTTTTATTTTTATTTATTTTTTTTTTTTTTTATTTATTCAGGAAAACATACAGTCATACACAAGCATAGTATAATGAGACTTAAATTACAAATAGACCTAATAGTTCCATTACTTATATACGAATTTAACCGATAATTTGTACGACGTAATAGAATTATACAAACAATATTAATCCAAAAATTACTAGGACAACATTCTGTTAAACACAATGTCACCCACTTTTTGTTTAAATTTTTGCAACGGTAATGAAAAAATGTCGACCTCATTTAGTCTATCATTAAAAAACCTACAAGATCGTCTAACAAAAGTATGTCTGGCGTAATTGGTGGCTGCAGGAGAACAGTAAAAAGTATCTCTAGAACGGGAGGAGACTCTCGGAACCCTAAATGCAATCAAATTGAGCAGCAAGGAAGAATCAACGTAACCATTAAGAATTTTATAAAGAAAAATTTCATCTAGAAAAACACGTCTATTCACTAAAGATTCCAGGTTATACCTACTTGAGGAGGTTTCATAGTCAGTAAAGAAATGGCCTGTCCGGTAATCTGCAGATTTCAGAAATCTGTTTTGAACTCTTTCGAGTCGATCAATATGAACAGCATATTGGGGGTTCCATACTACGCATGCAAAATCTAAAATCGAACGTACAAAACTACAATATAAAATTTTGTACGTGAAAATCTGCTTAAATGGTTGTGTAAAACGTAAGACCATGCCTAGTTGCCTAAAAGCTCGAGAGATTATATTATCTATGTGTGCATTAAAACACAACTTAGAGTCAAGAATAACTCCTAGGTCTCGAATTTCACAAACTCGCTTAACTTTGCTACCCAGTAGGATGTAATCATATTTGATAGGGTAAAGTTTACGAGTAAATGATATTGTAGAACATTTGTCAGAGTTCAAGAACAATTGGTTGTTATTACAATAGACTTCAAATCGTTGCAAGTCAGACTGTAACTTCAGGCAGTCTTCATATGTAGATATGACTCTAAAAATTTTAGTGTCGTCTGCATAAAGCAAGTGACGTGAGTCACGAAAGCAGGAATCAATGTTATTAATGTAAATAGTAAATAAAAATGGACCTAAATGTGATCCCTGTGGAATTCCGGAAGATATTTCGAGAAACCTGGAAGTATAACCCTTCATCGCTACCGCTTGACTCCGGTTGCAAATATAAGAATATAACCAGCGGAGTAGGTCACCATGTATACCGAACTCATATAATCGTGTAATAAGAGTCATGTGATTAATTTTATCAAAAGCTTTGGAAAAGTCGGTATACACGGCATCCACTTGGTAACCTCTATCAAGCGCATTGAGAATAAAGTCGGTATAGAGCACTAAATTTGTATCCACACTACGACCTCGGAAGAAGCCATGTTGGTTTTGTGAAATGTGTCGGCAAACTTTTCGGCTGAGATCATCTGTTACAATTTTTTCAAAAATCTTACCTAGTACGTTTAACTTTGAGATTGGTCTATATTGCCGCACGTCATGCTTATTGCCTCCTTTTGGGATTGGGGTGATAAGGGCTTTTTTCCATATATCAGGGAAACATCCTTCTCTCATAGATTTGAGATAAATGATGGTGATAGGAATGGATAGTTCTTTGGCGAGTTTGGATATTAAAAGGGGATGCACTCCGTCCACGCCCGCACCCTTGTTGACATCGACTCCGCTTAGATAGTTTTCGACTAGACTACTGGTGATCAATATGCCTGAAGCGTCGATGCAACTATTTATTTGGCTAAATTCGTTTAAAAAAGACAAATCGACTGGGTTGCTAGAAGGAACAAATACAGAATGAAAGTAGTCATTAAACATGTTACAAATGGTTTCGCCATCTGTTGACGAGGTATCATCAAAATTCATAAACGAAGGAGTGAAAAAAATATACATTTACATTGAACTTGTTGGCACATGCGATACCTAGTAATACATAAGACCTAGCAGGTTAAACTCGTATTAAATTTTCGATGAAATGTACACTTTTCTCTAATCCGTACTCATTATATTACCTACTTTTTTGTCAGTGGTCTATGGTAGGTAAGCACCAATGACAATATAGAGATTCGTAGTATCTACAACATTGCTTTGGGTTCAAATGTCGTCGTCGTCGTTTCAGCCCATATATTATGACCACTGAGGCGGGCCTCCTCCAAATTCATGGAGAGATTTTAGCCTAAGGTACCACGCTGGCAATACGGGTTGGCACGTGGTTTGTATCAAGTTTTCCTTCTTTTGCAATTTACGACAATTTGCAAGGCACGAGGCAGGTAATCAAAATTTAAAAAAATCCCGAATATCTGACTACTTACTTGAAAAGTTGCTTATAAAAACCTACCTATAATTCCTTCCAAATATTACATAATAGGCACATTAATATGTACCTAATAATTTCTGCATATTATATCATATCTTTTGTAATTACACAACTGTTAGGTAAAAGAGACGGCAAGATAACGCTACAATTTAAATAAGTCTAGATTACTCATTCAATGTTGCGTTCATCGAATTTAAAAACTACGACTGCTCATGTCAATACATACATAACCTCTTAAAAACACGTGGTCAAGTTTTTAATTACGCGCCATTTGAAAAACTGTGATTTGAGCTGGGATCATGACAACATCGAAATCAAATGGGAAGGGGATGAATTGATATAAAAAAAAATATAGAAGTGTCCAAAATGTTTCAATTTACCAAGGTCATGAGCATGCAATCTTGCAAAGTACTTTCAAATCAGTCCATAGAAGATAAGCTGTTGAATTATCTTTTCTCCAATTTAATACTACTACTCAGACCATAAATGACCCACTGCTGAGCCGGACCTCTTCGCATCACAGGGAGGATAATTAGCCTACTGTGCTTCACTGGCCAGACCGGTTGGCACAGGGTATCATGTTTTCGTTCTCTTGCAGCTAGGTTTTCGGCCTTGTCATTTCTTTTTATCGGCTATTACCCCTCTTTTTGCGTCGGGGGTTAAAAAATATAACAAAGCGCAGTGCTGGTAGGCCTCCCACACGGTGGACCGACGACTGTACCTAGCCTGGCTAAGGTCGCCGGAAAGCGATAGATGCGGGCGGCTCAGGACCCACCTTAGAGAAAATCCTTGAGGAGGTCTATGTCCAGCAGTGGACGTCTTTTGGCTGAAATGATGATGATGTAAAATATGTTTTTTTTACATCTCGCTAAAACACGGAAATGAGAATGGGACTTAATTAATGAACTTAAAGGCTGATTTAAATATAAGTAGTTTTTTTGTAGCAACGTCACGAGAAATTTCCGCAAACTGGTTATGTAAAAACAGCAGACGGCTACACGAAAATCTGAGCGAATTAATTACTAGAAATCATATTATTTGAACGTATTAGTTCATTTAAGGTCACGTGAATATGAATACCAAATACACATATATCTTTATATATAGTGCATTGTCCGTGTGGTGACGGATTTAGAATACATAGTGTCAACACCGTTGTGGTCGCGGCGAAAACGTCATTGATGACGTCATTACTTATGCTCACGCCAAGCTCACGAGACGCCCCATCTCAAAAGGTGGGTCGTGGTGAGCGCTTTGAGAATTTGAGCGCCAATTTTAAAAACTAAAAGCAGAAACATGGCGACAATAACAATATCGTTCTTTTGTACCGAACAAGATCGGACAAGACATTATCAAATCAATATTATGTGGTCAAACTTTTTCACGTTTTTCACGATCAAAGATTTGTAAAATTCTATTTCTTTCTTTATCTGAGCTGGACGAACTAGTACTTTTATTTTGACGCACCAACTAATTTCAAACTGCCGCCGATATAGGGATTTTTATTAAATACGATCATAAATTAGTTAAATACTTGAAAATTTAAGTATATACTTTTTTTTTAATAATTGATCTTAACCAATATGTAATGGAACTTATTCATACCAATTAAAAATTGTAATATAACCTCATCACCTTTTGTTTAGTTTTTTTAAACGCGCCATTTTTATTATTTAAATGAACGCCCAAAACGCTCCAAAATCCATTCCACTTGAGTAAATGATTGTGACTATTTGTGACGCCCAGAACCAAGTGGAACGGCGAAAACAGTGGTCGTGAGCATGGTCGTTGTGAGTGCTAAGTGGAACGCACCCTAAAGGAACGCAAGAGAAGAAAAACTTGACTCAAACCCTGTGCCTACCCGTCTCGCCAGTGTGGCACAGTAGGCTGAATTACCCTCCGTGTAAATGGAGGAGGCCCGACTCAGTAGTGAGTCTATTATGGCTGGGTAGTAGAATATGAATACTATAACGGCTGAACGTTTGTTTTTTTACATTTTGTAAGACATCGCTCATTGTCAAATATGTGCTTTAAATGACAGCCATATTGACAGTAGAATCTCTATCTATCTTCTATCATCATCATCATCAGCCTATTTCAGTCCACTGCTGGACGTAGGCCTCCCCCAAGGCTCGCCACTGAACCCGGTCTTCGGTTCTATGCATCCAGTTGCTGCCGGCTGCCCGTCGCAGATCGTCGCTCCATCTACCATCTATCTTCTATAAATATAAATAAATATGAATTGCTGTTCCTTAGTCTCGCTAAAACTCGAGAACGGCTGGACAGATTTGGTAAGAAAATATGAAAAAACATTTTATTATTAATACGCATTATTTTTGTTCCAGTTAAGGTTTGCACATAATTTTTATTTATTGTTTCTGAGGCGGTATAAAGTTTGCCGGGTCAGCTAGTTACTCATATAAAGAGAATAAGACATAAGAAGAATAGTGGTCTGTACTGCGATGTTTACAGAACATAGAATATGCTGTTACGCACGCCATTTCTAAATCGGATGATAGCCGACGTAACTATTTGCTGTAGGTAATTTCGTGAGTTAAATCACGGACGCTATTCAAAAGTTATTCCTGTCTACCAACGCAAAGATTATTAAAATAACCCGTACAAATTTACCTACTCTGCATATTTACAAACTCATCTAGACTGACGATTGCACAGAAATATTCTTAATAAAGCTAGCGAATTCATAAGTAGGTGTTTCTTAAATTATTCTATGTATAATTTTATTCGAGAATAAAAATATCTGTCGGTCATGGACTACCTATTACGAGTTTTAAATAAATGAGTTATTATTGTATATATATATAAATGTGCGTTAAGATGGGATCTTCTATTCGCTATTACTATTGGTCGCCTAGCTGTGGAAATTCAACCATAGTCAATTTGAATTATAGTTCTACAACAGTTCTATTCTCAATTTTAACTTAGACTTAAACAATAAACCAAAGGTCTATGCGTGTGTGAGTCAAATAAATTGTAGTGTGTAATGGAATTTTTATTGATTTATAGTATTCATCGAGTAGACGTCAGCTAAGAACGGAGTTTACGAAATTCGAAAAAAGGGGGGGTTGCGGGGTTTAATTATTTGGCAAAACAACGGGATCAGCTAGTAAACTATAAGCGTGGTCTAGTCTATATTTTCATACTCCTCCAACCGCAGAATTTTCGTAAAAAGCTGTAGAAAGATTTTTCTTCACGTATCACTACTCACTACATAGTATAAAACAAAGACGCTGTCGTCTGTCCGTCCCAATGTGTGCTTCAATCTTTAAAACTACGCAATGGATTTTGATGCGGTTTTTTTAATAGATAGAGTGATTCGAGAGGAAGGTTTATATGTATAATAATGCAAGGTTTATATGTATATAATAGAAACACTGATAAATTTAGATGTTCATCATTGCACCCGTGCGAAGCCGGGGCGGGTCGCTAGTTAAAGATAAAGTATACAAATAGGATAAAATAGATTTTTTTATAAATTATGTATACATGTATCGTTTAGTTTTATTAATAATATTTTGGTACCAAATAAGTTGAGTAAAATTAATGTAATCACATTTTCTTTTTAGTAACTACCGGTTTTATTTTGAAACTTTTGCCGCGGTCCCTATTTTTTACGCAATTGACGTTGATGGTATAAATTATTTGGCTTTTAGACGTCTATCACTCTATCATGCCATTTTTGAGACTAGCTCAACACACACTTTTTAAAAACTTACGGGTCCTAAACTTGCTATTAGCAAATAATGTGCTATTAGCAAATAGTGTCAACGCCAAATAACTTGAGCACATGTGTGGGGATATGTCTTACCGTGTGCTGACGTATCACTATCACTATCACTACATAGTATAAAACAAAGTCGATGTTTTCTGTCCGTCCCTATGTATGCTTAAATCTTTAAAACTACGCAACGGATTTTGAAGCGGTTTTTTTTATTAGATAGTGTGGTTCACGAGGAAGGTTTATATGTATAACACACCCCCGCTTTGCACGGGCGAAGCCGGGGCGGGCCACTAGTTTAGAATAAATTGTGTCACCACCCTATTCCATCCTTAGGGTGTCGTAAGAGCCGACAATAGGAAATGACAAGGCTGAAAACCTAGCCGCAAGAGAAGGATAACTTGATACGAAGCCCTGTGCCAACCCGTCTGGCCAGCGTGGCACAGTAGGCTAATTACCCTCCATGTAATTTGAGGAAACCCGACTCAGCAGTGGGTCATGTATGTAGTTGTAAACCAATCGCATGCATTATTCGCCAATCACCGTTACCCGAGCAACACAAAAATCGACTTTGATCATTGTTCAAGTTGTTTGGCGTAGACTGTATGTACATTTACTATTCAGTTTCAGGGAGGTACGTACATGCTACATGTTTATATACAATAACTACAAATATACATACAAATACAGGGGTCTAGGCTCCGAATATGAATTTGTCGAGGCCCTTGGTCCGTGGGGTCCTAGCGCTATAAGCCTTTTTATGGAAATAGCAAAAAGGTTAGTCGACATCACAGGAGACCGAAGAGCTGGTAGCTACCTCGGACAAAGAATCAGTCTAGCGATTCAAAGGGGGAACGCTGCCAGTATCTTCGGAACCTTGCCTAAAGGGACTCCTTTAAATAATATATTTTAGTATTTAAGTTTTAGGTTAATTCGTATTTTTAGTCTTGTTTTATTACTTAAGTTAGTGTTTATGTAAGTACATATTACTTATATAACTACAAAACAGCGCGAAACATCTCATTACCATCACATATTGTTTTTATTTGACTGAATCGCTACTGCGCAGTAGCATTTTAATGAATTTTAATTTCATTTATGTAAACTCGCTATTATATAAAGTAAAGAGAAATGTTTATCTGCTAAGAAATAGTCGTTATTGTCTTAATTGATGCCGTCATAGCAACTGCTCAATATTTACGCATGATATTTGAAGACGCAAGGTAATTAAAAAAAGTAGGTTTTATTATGAAACTGAAATAATATTTTAATGTTAAGGTGGATGTTCCAGGGTAGGCGCGAAATTCAAAAATTCTTACGTTTTTTGCAATTTGCAGGGCAGTGCTAGGTTGTATGATGATGAACATTTGATTCGCGGCTGGAAGACGTATGTAGTTACGGAGTTATAATCATCAAACTCATCAATACAACCCTCCAAGCTCTTAAAGGTGCAAGAATGATTTTGACGTTGAAAAAGTTTTTCTTGCACCTTTATTAGCTTGGAGGGTTGTATTGATGATTTTTATGATTTTAATTGTATAACTACATACGTCTTATAGCCGCGAATAACATTTTAATCAACATACAACCTAGCACTGCCCTGCAAATTGCAAAAAACGTAAGAATTTTTGAATTTCGCGGGCTACCCTGGAACATCCACCTTAAGGTGAATGTTCCAGGGTAGCCCGCGAAATTCAATTTTTCTTACGTTTTTTTGCAATTTGCAGGTCAGGACGTATGTAGTTATAGAATTATAATCATCAAAATCATCAATAATTTGAATTTCGCGGGCTACCCTGGATCATAATCCAATTAACCTATATCAAAATTCTATGTAACTCCAAATGCAAATTGAAAGAAATATTCTTTAACGTTGAAAATAATTGTTCATAATCAATCATATTGCATGAATGACTGAAAACCGAAACAAAAAAAAGTTCGGCTATGAAGAAAACGCCGAGCCCGCCCGGTATGGGTGACCCCGAGCCGGTATGGCCCCAACGGATCATGAAGGCACACAAGCCCTCACCACGGCGAGGTTGCATTACAGTCAAGGGGGATACACGTTATACCTAGTGGAGTCGATGTCGTTTCGTCGCTTCAGCCCATAAATGACCCACTGCTAAGTCGGGCCTCCACCAAATTCATGGAGGGAAATTAGCCTACTGTGCCACACTGGCAAGACGGGTTGGCACATGGTTTGTATCAAGTTTTCCTTCTCTTTCGGCTAGGTGCCTCTTGCGTTCTTTTAGTCGCCTCTTACGACACCCTCAAGACGGTATGGTGTATACATATAGTGCAGTGGTTTAATTTTAGTAAAAAAGCGTTCCTTTTTGGTAGTCAAATGAACACTACATATTTACAATAGTGGTTAAACGTGGTACTATTTTAAAATCGATCCAAACATACCTGTTAGTGAACACTTGAATCTAGACAGTTATGTAACATGTTTTGATTAATAAAAAAATCCAACAATAACAAGTCTGAACATGGCAGACGAATATAGATAACACATGGCTAAGTATCTGGCCTTGAACCAGAGGCGCCGTATTTCCTTCCTGAATAAATTATATTTCAGTTGCTGCAACACTCGTATATGTATATAAATAAAATTGAAGTGTCTGTTTGTGATAATAAAATAACCACTTTTTACTAAATGCGTAAGTATGTATACACAGTACATAGACCAAAATTATTTTTTTTTTAATTTTTGTCTGATTGTCTGTCCGTTGTTCCGGCTAATCTCTGGAACGGCTGGACCGATTTTGACGGGACTTTCACTGATAGGTAGCTGACAATTTATGGAGTAATTTAGGCTACTAGGTTGGCAGTCAACCTTTTGCGCTACACCAGAGGAGGCGCAAGTTCTTTTCCCTGTCAGCTTTTATTGATGGCATGGCCCTCTGGACACATTACTAACGCGCAGTAACACCACCAGCCAAGAACGTTACTTGGCTGCGGTGCTGTTAGGTGAAGGTGAGCGGCTCCCGTTCGAGTGGTTCGCTAATTCTCCTCAAGCCTTTTCCGTTGTGGCAAACTTCTAGATGTGTGCAGACGGAAGAAGTTGAAGGACTTGCTTATTATGTTGCTAAGGATTGAAATCAAAGACTAATGGACGATTTCAAAGATTCTGCCGCCATTAGAATGTTTTGTTATCCTTGAGTAACGTAGCCAATAAGCGAAGCGATAACCACGAGTTTGAAGCACACGCGGACGAAGCCGCGCGCTAAAGCTATTATTTTATAGTTACGTATATAGTTGTTCCGTGAAGCCGGGACGGGCCACTAGTTAAATATAAATTGCTTCAACCACAACCACATCTTCCCTTTTTCTAAAAACGCCATCTACAGTCACCACCCCACTACACCATATCGTATAAGCCGACAAAAGGAAATGTCAATGCCGAAAACCTAGCCAACCCGCATGGCCAGCGTGGCACTGTAGGCTAATTTAATTTTTTTTGAGAAGGCCCGACTCAGCAGTGGCCACTTTATGGGCTGAGAGGAAGAAATAGTATAAAGTTTATTTATTTTCTTCCTCAAGCAATCAGTTATTAATCCTCAACAATAAAGATCACACAGCTGACTCAGGTCGTCTCCAACACCTTGGTGGCTTGGATATGCCGCCTTTTGATCAGTCGTTTTGAGTCAGGCAAGTTTCTTGGTGTAAATCAGAGGCACTGTCTCTGAATCTTGGTGTCATGCGTGGTTGTTAATTAAATGTTTGGTACCCCCGCGATACAGGTAACCTTTACGTAGTGCAGGCAATAATCTTTCAATTCTGTGGGTAATTTATTGCCGAGCTCTCTAAACAGACGAGTTCATGTTTCCATTTCAATAAGGAATAACGCACAAAAATCCAACTAATGCTGTAACTAAAGACTGTGCCAAAAAAATCTAAAATAGATTTTGTACCGATACGTATCGAAAATATATTTCCTCAAATTCTCCAGCGGATAAGATTTCTTTTTTATCAGTTCCAGGTAGGTACCGTTATTAATTCATAAAATAATATGTCATAATAAAAACAACAACAGCAGGCAAGGTTAGTTACGTTTACAGATTATGCATTTCAATGTAAATTTCTCCCTGTCATAACTAGATAGCATATCTTAAAACTATACTGATTATTATTTTTCAAGGGCGTCACACGAGCACACAGACTTCTCAAATAAAGCTGATATTTGTCGTCTGAATAACAACTACGTACATATCTGGAAAACATATGTGGCGCATCAGTGCAATAACACTCTTAAATTCAGTAATAAATGTACGGCCTTACAGTGAGTCTGCGGGCACGAAACTTGCGACGGCGAAGCGATGGCGGCAGGGGGGCGAGGACGGCGATTTATACAAAAGCATTGCACAGTATAGCGATATGGGCACGAAACGGGCGACGGCGGAGCGGGGCGATCGAGCGATGCACTGCCGCCGTCGCAAGTTTCGTGTCCGCAGCCTGACAATTTATATAAACTTTATACGATTTTGTATAACTTTACATACATACAAAATCTCCCCAATATTTCAAAATATTTGTTCAGAGACAACTTATTTTGCTAAATTACCTAGTAATAACGCAAAATGTAGCTCTCGATTGATATAGAATTTTGTCAGTTCTATCACAATTTTAACAATCTAGGTGTATTTTGTGTATTACAAATTATCCGTAAAAAGCGTTTCCTGCTGTTAGCATATAATTAAAAAAACAAGTTTACTACCTACTGGACAAAGGCTTCCCCCAGGGATTTACAAAAAGGCGGGTCTTAAGCCGCCCGTAGCCATGAGTTACCGGTGACCTTAACCAGGTTGTCGGCTGATTACATAACCGGCATTATCGGAATTCACAATATTCTAGACGGCATACTCGTATTAGTTTTAAAAAAATATAAAAGGTTATTACTAATTATTTGATGCGTCATTTTGTGTGGCACACAGTGTAACTTATTTGTTATTCTATGAAGTGGTCCCCTTCTGACAATATATTCGGAATTTTGATTACGTTTCAAGAGAAAGAATTGATTTTACGTATTGTTTCGTCAATTGAATACATAAACATTGTCTTGGAAAATATCTAGAGACAAAAATCTGCTCTTTTGCTAACGGTTTAGAGAGTTACATTATCAGTGTGGTGACGGACTTAGAATACACAGTGTTACCACTCCATTTCACCCTGAAGGTGTTGTAAGAGCAGCGTAAAGGAAACATGGTAGAGAGCCTAACCACAAGAGACGGAAAACTTGAAATAAAACCCTGCGTCAACCTGTCTGCCCGCGCGTGGCACAGTAGGCGATTTCCCTCCTATAGTTGGAGGAGGTCCGACTCAGCAGCTGAATTATTATGGGCTGAGAAATAAATAAGTAAATTACGTTAATCATCATCATAATCATCATTTCAGTCAAAAGACGTCCACTGCTGGACATAGGCCTTGAGTTACGTTAATACCGTCTGATAATACCTAGCCTAGTTTGGGTTTGAACTGAGATAGTTCCTTTTGTTGGAAAAATATGTACCTAGCTGCTTCACGATATCTTAGTTTTCTTATCGTATTTAGTTTATAAATATATACTACCTACATACATAATTTATAAAAAGTTAAATTGTTCCTAAACGAAGAAGTTCAGAATTTTCACGATGTGTAAAAGCACCCACACATTTAGCATTTAGTTACATATTTTCAAGTGTGCAAGTACCTACTTGAATAACCAAGTGCCTGTCACGTGAACCCTGAACCTAACCTTGGAAATAATGTGTTTATTTTAATACAACAGACAATGTTTCTTTTTTTATTTTATGAGCGTGTGCTGGAAAGTTAAGATTAAGCTACGACAGTAAAAAGGACACCAAATGCCTTATTAATGTCGCAGAAGGGCGCGGCGGAGCGGGTCGGAAAGGGAGGATGTGATGTTACGCCCACCTTCTACCTTAGAGCCTTAGCCTTAGAGGCCGGTGCTGGATCACCTACCGCCAACACAAGCGTCATTGATTCGCAGGGCGTCCCAGTTACCTGCGATAGTCGCAACCAGTGCCGGATTAACCACGTAGCAAGAGCAGCAATGCTACGGGCCCCGCGTGAAAGGGGGCCCCGCATATTTAAACCCACTCATCCGCCCAGGCAGAGATGCCTGAGCGTATTTTTTTTAGGGAAACTTGGTATGTATTACTTACCCACAAAATTGTAATCTATAGATATCAAATAAACGTATTGAGTATTGAATTTTATTTTTACCACTATACTTAAGAACCCATAGCAGCTCAAGGGCTCTTTGAAAGAATTTGCTACGGGCAACGCGCTTTGCTACGGGCCCCGCGCTTACGTCTGTGTGTGTAAACGATTCTATAATTTGGGGCTATGTGTCGAATTGGGTGTATTTTGTGGCACTAAATAAATAAATAATAAATATCCTTGGACATTTCACACAACGCCATCTCGTCCCAAGCTAAGCAACTTAATGCTTGTGTTATGGTAACGAGATGGATGATAAACTACATATATACATTTTTTTTGTAAATACATACATATTATAGATAGAAATGACACCCAGACTCCGAGCCAGTGCCTCTGGTTTAGACAAAGACACTTGCCCGACCCTGGAATCGAACCCGGGACCCGTTGATCCAAAGGCCGCACATCTAACCACTAGACCAACGACCCAGTAAAATAAAGCGTAATGTTCGATAACAGCTTAAGCTACTCCTACATCTTAATAATTTCACGATTACACACCAGCCCAAATAAACTGTAAATGTTGACTTCAACGCCATCTTCCACCTTAATCCGGCACTGGTCACCACCCGTTGGGGCGCCACAGTAGAGCACGTCCTCGCGAACCTGTGGCGTCCCGAACGACCGGGTATACCGCTGGAGTTTTAATGGGTAGTCGAGTGTTCCGGAGTCTCACATAACCGCTGACCCCACCCCGAGCGGCAATAGTATGATTACGGTTATTCTAACCTATACCAGGATAGAATAACCGTAATCATATTAAGTAGGCAATTAAAAGCCATATCCAATTGATTTATTTAGTCTCTGGTACAACTAGTTAAGATTCAATGAATGAAACAGTTAACCCGATTGTAATCAATCAAATCACGTCTAACAACCAGTCCATTCATTTAGGTGCCACGTTGATACAAACACAGACACACACAGTGTTAAACAACCACTTGCTTGAGCAACAGAAACAATACTCTACAGTTGACGCGTAAATTGAAAATTGTAGAAAAAATATCCGTAGGCATAAACTTGGTGTTGCGCACAGCAAACCACCTATTACTGTTTTTAGAAAACATGGCGTGATTAGGGACCTTGAACTTGTTTACATATTGCTAAGTGCGTTTAAAATTTTGATAGCGCCCCATTTTGGCAACCTATTGATACGGTTTGCAGCATTAAGACCGCCTTTTGTACTGAAGTCGTGTTATAATATTACTTTGTCTACGAATGTGCCATATAGAATATCTCTCTATTGTTTATCTGGGCTACTAATTATGTGAACAACTATTAACTAAAATAAAAGGATATAAGTTTAACGTGCGCTTATGTGCATTGCACCATCTGAATAGATGATCCGATTTGGATACAGTTTTATGTTTGGAATGGGTTTCAAGTTTTAATCAAGTGTCCGTATCATGTGACCTCTGCTGCATTTTGAGATTATACGAGTAGGTAGACGTATTTACAACTTTCCGCTTGTATTGCGAGATTGTTAAAATTGTCAAAAAGGCATTAATTTAATTAATAGATTTTTCGTGTAGTCATACGTGAAACCAGCGAAAAGCAAAATTATTTAGATTATAAAAGACATCGGCAGGGTTGTTTTGTAGTAATATGGCAAGCCAAGAAGTAAAGTTACAAAAAAAACAAAATAATATTGTCACCATTAGCCACGAACTCGAGTGTGCTTTACTTTGCAAATTTGAAAAAGGACCGGAATAGAAACAGCCTTTTAATTTTGTGAGTCAGCCACAAAGTTTTAAGGCCTTGTTTGCATACAATGAAAATTATTGTGCCAAACATCGGATGTTTATTTTATAATGCTAGGCAAAGATATTTACGAAAGGTAGATAAAGTTGCACGGGCTTGTGCACCCAGACTTAGAGCATTTTTTAGCTTAATGTAGTCTGTTTCCCTATATGCCGAGTTTAATCAAATTTCTGTGGGATCAATAGGGAAACGAAAAAAATATGTTCTTTCACATCTGGTAATAAATGGCGGAATAATGCGGTAGCAAATATGTATGTATTTAAAAAACATGCAACGTTTCTTAGTTAGGTGAAAAACTCGCACTCTTTAGTTAGAGGACGATATTTTTTGTGGGAAATCTTCAAGAATATCTTACGCCGCGGGTAACTCCGGGCGAAATTGCGCGTCCCAACCTATCCACCAAAACCCACTTCTCCACTGCCCACTGCAGCACCATAGGTTGCTAGCCCCTGTGAATAAAAATACTCCATGATCTTGTTGGAGGCCTGGTTTATTTGTATATCAACTATCTGTCAGGATACATGTCCGGATCGAAGGAAGAATACCGAGTTATGTGGGACTCCGGGGTAGAGGCAAGGTGGTAAAACGAGCGGTTGTGGAGCTACCCTGACGCCTGACTGATGTCTACGTTCGGTCTCGCACGTCCAGTAGGTCCCAGTTAAAAGGAAGTGGAACCCAGTTGCAGGCATGATGAGGTCTGACATTACTCGTTCGAATTACGCTAATAAACCAATGGGCAGATTATACACAGGGTCGGATTTAGGGGGGGGGGGGGTCAACCGGGGCGAAAGCCCCGGGGCCTCCACAAGCAGGGGGCCTTCGGAAAAAAAATATCTTTATTTCTTTTCCAATAATTCTTGTTTCCGATTATATTTATATGTGTTTGTTAAATACTAAGAGAATCTACTTGGTTTCACAATAAATTATTTATTAAAAACTCGACTGAAAAAAATTGTTCATTTTATTTGGAAAATAATTTGGGGCAAGGGGGCCTCCACTCCTTTGTTGCCCCGAGGCCTCTGGATCCCTAAATCCGGCCCTGATTATACATACCTACATCGGTGCCCCTATCTGTTACGGAAGGTCGTGTCTACTCAACTATCTATGTTTGTCACTCCTATAATTTGTTTGGCTTCAGTCCACAATGTAGGAAATTAGGGCGATCAGAATAAATCAACTTCAAAATAGGCGCCAGTGTTTCGGTACTGCGGTTCGTCTTCACGCATTCTTTACGTTCTTATATCCACTTACTGATAAATCTTATAACGTAGAGGACGTCTTAGCCTCTTTAGGTGTATATGTATATATGTCAGATGCCTGCCACATGCGTCATACTTGTGAACAGGTGCCGTTGCTGCGGCTCCGTTGGCTCAGGCAAGGTTACTATTGTTGACTAGATATTGCTGATGTTTGGCCCTTTTAATTGCTCATTTAATTGCCTTGTAATTGATCGTGGTATCGCGCCGGTGTACAATTGGAATAAAATGTATCAGCCTTTTAGGTCACCAAGACACAGGCTTGCCTAGTTTGGGACCTATATATTAAGACTCTGTACACCATATTTCAGGAAATAAATGTATTCTATTCTATTCTACTCTATTCTATTCTTTACGACTATTACGCGAGTTTGCTCTTATGCTGGGGCTACATTAGCGGGCGAAGGCGAATATTCGTGTTATCGCGATGAGTGTGGCCGAGTAGATCGTTGCAACGCGTAGTATTCGGGCGAAGACGATGTACTATCGGGGCACTGTCGGTAAACTGGCGCGCATCAAAGGGATCTGTCGCGACAATATTCGCTTGGGTGGCTAAATTATTTGCTGAATGCGGTAGGACCGTGCTTGTTTTCTTAAAGTGGGGTGGAGTATACAATGCTACTTCCTCCATTTTAAATTACGTCTCTGCCGCACAACACACCACAATACAATCCAGCACAAAATATAACAGTAAGTAGAAAAAAAAACTGAAGAAAAAATACATTCCATCACCACGCGGGTATAACTGCGGAGCGCAGCTAGTAAAACATATTGTCAAATAGATAGGTTACCTACTACTTTCGGCATATCCAAGGTCTGTTTGGCCTTGGCCATAAAATATGTGTTTACCCCAACAAAATACATTATCATGCGCATTTTTGTTTGTTAACGCGCCAGGAACTTCGTATAAAAAACAATTTTGTCCCCATGTTACTAGTAAACAATGGGAAAAAAACGTTGTTTATCTAAAACGCAAAAGCGAATGAATTACAAATTTATGTCAATATAATTGATTGCGGTGTTATGCAAGATCTTTCCCATTCCAGCTTCAGTGAGCGCCATGCCCTACCCCTTATATAAAACAAACAAAATTGTAATCGTGGGCTTCTTTCCATTTAGGTACAGAAAACTTAACGAAATACGCCATTTCTCTTTAAAAACAATATCACGTGGCCAGTTAGAGGAAAACATGTCATAAGAGTCGACTAAAGGAATTTTCATGGCAGAAAACTGAGCCGCAAGGCAAGGAAAATTTGATACGAAACCCTGTCACCCGTCTGGCCAACCAACGTGGCACAATAGGTTATTTACCCTTCATATAATTGTAGGAGGCGCGATTCAGCAGTGGACCTTCCACGGGCTGGGATGGAAAAAAATTACACGATGGACGCATTATCATCATTATTTATGATGATGATGACAATGCGTCCATCGAAAAAAATTTTTTACACCGCACACAAATGAGAAGCGTAAAGTGCTACGCGGGCCAGACTTATTGGCACTTCTCTCAAGTTTTCCTTCAATTACCTCGTTGGTCTAGTGGTTAGATGTGCCGTGCTTTGGATCAACGGGTCCCGGGTTCGATTCCAGGGTCGGGCAAGTGTCTTTGTCTAAACCAGAGGCACTGGCTCGGAGTCTGGGTGTCATTTCTATCTATAATAAGTATGTATTTACAAAAAAAAAATGCATTTAAGTAGTTTATCATCCATCTCGTTACCATAACACAAGCATTTAGTTGCTTAGCTTGGGATGAGATGGCGTTGTGTGAAATGTCCAAGGATATTTATTTATTTATTGCGGCTTGCTTGCTCATGCGACACCCACAGGGTAATATTGGTTGGTGACACGTATCCTAAATCCGTCACCGTCATGATGCACATTATGCAACCATAAAAACATATCTGCACATGCAACAGAAGAATGCGTGTAACAACATTAGTCTCGCTTAACCTTGACTGACCTTGGCTTTGACCGCCATACACAAAGTAACTAACATTCTTGCATTTGACAAAGTCACGCTTTATTAGCGTATGAGTTTCGATATTGTGTAATTTAATTGTCCGTGTTGTCATTTAGTACACGTGCCACTAAACCTTTTGATCGATTTTAGGATAATGTTGTCATACCGAGGGGGTCGAAGCCTAGTATAATTTCAGCCAAACTCAAAATGAACTTTATTTACGTAGTATCACAGAATAAATCGTCATATTTAAAATTACCAATATCATCTTACGGCCCCTGTCACACGCTAGGTGGTAGTCACCAATCTCCATACACACGTATCAGTCGTCATATCTACATTCATACCTTTCATACACAATTCCTCATCCATCCATCATTAAATCACCCTTGCATCCACTCACATTTATGCTGAGACTACCGCGGTTCGGAATGCTGCTCTTCTCTACAGAGAAGAGCCGGCAAGAAATTCTGATGTTGCTTTTTTTCAAATTATTGGTCTTGTTTACAAAAAGCATTACAAAAGCAAAAGCAAGTTTGGATGATCCACTACTGAGTAAGGCCTTAAAATTTAAGTTCAAGTTCAAGTTTTCGTGCAATTTTATTTATTCCATAAACACTAACTTAAGTAATAAAACAAGACTAAAAACACCAATTAACCTAAAACTTAAATACTAAAATATATTATTTAAAGGAGTCCCTTTAGGCAAGGTTCCGAAGGTGCTGGCAGCGTTCCCCCTTTGAATCGCTAGACTGATTCTTTGTCCGAGGTAGCTACCAGCTCTTCGGTCCTGTGATGTCGACTAACCTTTTTGCTATTTCTTTAAAAAGGCTTATATCGCTAGGACCCCACGGACCAAGAGTCTCGACACCGAATGGGACAAATTCATATTCGGAGCCTAGACCCCTGTATTTGTATGCTTGTATTTATATTTCGTGCAATTGCAGTTTGGTTATCAGCTACTTGAGTCCGTTAGTCGCCACTTACGACACCCTCAGGATAGGTTGGTGACATTGACGTAAGAAAGAACCGACTAAAGAAACGTAAGAGTCCACCTAACCGTATGAGATGGAACATTTCAAACCCATTTTTTTTTGTTCGCCCTGGTTAAAATCCTTTATGGACTTCCTCGCCGGCCACGGGGATGGCCTCCCCGGGGTGCTCCAACTCGCGTCCTGTTGCGGCATTGTGGGATCTGATGCAGAACCACGCCGCCGCAGACGAGGAGGCCCTCCTCCTCCTTATGAGCACTCGATGTCCTGCCGTGAGCACCCGGCAGGACGTCGCTTCCCCTCAGAACATTTCAAACCCTGCGACAACCCATCCTGCCAGCGTGGAACAGTAGAGGCTAAATGCCCTCCAATTTGGAGGAGATCCGACTCACTAGTGAGTCATTTACGGGCTGTAATGATGAGGAAGAAGAGGAACAGATTTTTTTTCTTTTCTTTAAACCCTTGTTGAAGATATAAGCAGCGGGGATTGTTTACAAATATGCAATTCACAAAAACACATATTACGCCCAGACTCGGAGAAAGTGCCTCTAGTTTGCACTGACCGTTGCCCGACGAGGACGGCACATGAAAACCCAGAGTCTGCAACAACTGCAGATTTCAAACAATATGGTTATACTCTAGCACCAATTTGATTTTACGTAGTAATTTTTTTAGTATTTCTAGTAAGATAACCAGCTGATTGTGTTATACCTAATTAGTGTAGTACAGTGTATGCTTTGCAATAGGAAGTAAATATAAAATGGCACGTGCTTTATGGCGCCCGATAGCAGCCGAGGACTGTGGAGGCTGATCCATCCGTTGTCCCATTTGCCGGGAGATCCGTTACCATCGGCAATATATTGTCCACTCCAGCATCGCGTCATGTGTTGCGGCAGCAAAAGGCTCCCAAGGCAACTCTGAGGACAGAGAAGATCCCAGAGCCAAAAAACCCACCACGGTACTGTGTACCTTTCTTCGTCAGGCCTCTCTCTGTGGGCCCGTCATTGCTGACCCTGGCCCCGAACGGATCATAAAGGCACGCAAGATTTCTGACCACAACAAGGTGGCAGCACGGTCGAGGGAGGCCATGGTTCCCCTATATCTGTGCCCTGATAGAGCTCTGGTTACCTATGACGTCTGTCTTGGTGGTCTAGGGGTTGGAAGTGCCGCCTTTGGATCGCGGGTCCCCGGTTCGATTCCGGGGTCGGACAATTGTCTTTGTGTAAACCAGAGGTAGGTCCTTGCTCTGAGTCTGGGTGTATTTTGTATTCGTGAATTACATGTTTGTAAACTGCCGCCGCGACACAGGTAGTGCCTAGTGCAAGGGTTTCGTTTTAAAAACAAATTAAAAAAATACTTAAAGTGAAATTAGCTAGTGCACGCTGCACGGGTTTCGAAATATTTTTGTTTTATATCTAAAACACAGGCCCCTGGCCTAGTTTAGGAGACAGCAGTTTATCCCACATTTTGACACATCTGTACAACTTGTCAACATTTCAGTGTAATGTTAGTCTACGTATATTTTGTACAAATAAAGCTTTTATTATTATTATTATCTATCTAGGTATCTTTATAAATAACAATTAATTGCTGTTCGTTAGTCTCGCTAAAACTCGAGAACGGGTGGCTGATTTTGGTCTTGAAATATTCGTGGAAGTCCAGGAAAGATTTAATAAAATAATATGATAAAGAAAAAAAAATATACGCATTATTTTTGTTCCTGTTAAGTTTTGCAAATATTTTAGTAATGGACATTCTGGAATTATCATTTAGGTTTTTAATTTATTGATTTTGTGGCGGTACGAAGATTGCCGGGTTAGCTTGTTGTCATAATATATTATTTAATCTTGACCACATTGCACTTACGACCTATTTAAAAGTTAACCGTAAAAATCCGACAACATGTGGTCTGGGCGTCGCTTGACAACAATATTATCAGTATATCCATGACTCCATTTGCTAAATAAACATAAAAAATAAACACGTCAGCCGACCTTGGCACCCAAATACTGCGTACTTTACCATTGCGAACATCGTCGCCTTATCATCCGGTACGAAAACTTACTATAGCAAAACAAATAACTGTACATTGCTGCTTATCTTTTAGCTAACACGGGGCGTTCTTTAATAACTCGCCAACGTATATAGTACTAGCAATAAAACCGACATTAAGAGTTTACCGTGGGGACTATGAAATCTATCATGGACTTTCATCATTATTGTCATCATCAGTTTAGCACACAAATAACCATTTACCGAGTGCCTTGCAGAGAAGCCTGCGTCCCGTTAGCTACACGAGTTGACACAGAATTTGTTACTATTTTTGCGTTCTTGCGCAACTAGGCTCTTGGACTCCTGACACTCACTGGTTGGAATGGGATAGTGACATTGCGCTGGTGCCATCACTACGCATCAATTGTTGGCTATAGTAAAATCATAAATCATGAAATTGCTATCACGAATATGCTACATTCCAAAGTTCTTGCTTGTAAGAAGAACTAAGAGAAACTAACTAGAAGAAGAAGTAAGAGCTTGGGTCAAAAGACTGAGACTATGGTTACTACTCAGCCCATAAATGACCCACTACTGAGTCAGGCCTCCTCGCATCGCAGGGTAATTAGCCAACTGTACCACGCTGGCCAGACGGGTTGGTAGAGGTTTTCCTATCAAGTTTACCTTTTCTAGAGGCTAGGTGTTCGACCTTATCTTTTCCCTTTGTCGGCTCTTACTACACCCTCAGGATGGAATGGGGTGGCGAGACTATGTATTCTAAAACCTTCACCACACGGAATGAGCACCATACCAATTTAGAATATGCAAGGTCAACAAATGCGGATAATGAGACTATAGGTGCAGGTTCAATATTTCTACATTATAGTCTTCTTCTTCTTCGCCTTTTTCCCTATTGCACCGGGTAACTACTGCGCTTACACTGAGCAGCCAGTACCAAGGGCGTTACTTGCGCTCCAAAGCCCTAAGAAGTCAGATTTTATAATCCCACAGGAGACAGCATCCTCGCTGACATGTGGCGTGCTTCTCTACATATTATAAAACAAAGTCGCTGTCGTCTGTCCGTCCCTATGTATGCTTAAATCTTCAAAACTACGCAACGGATTTAGAAGCGATTTTTTTTAATAGATAAAGAGATTCAAGAGGATGGTTTATGTGTATAATACATCCATAATATTGTAGAGAAACACTGATAAATTTAGGGTTTCATCATTACATCCGTGCGAAGCCGGGGCGGGTTGCTAGTTTAGATATAAAACAACCGATTTAAACGTTTTAAACCAAATGTTGCGGTTTAAAACACCAATCAAATGAAAACTCACCTATAAAAATAAAATAACTATGTTTGGTGTTTTTTGGTTTTAAACCGGCCTCACATCTATGTATAGACGTGCCAAACGAGACGTGTAAGGCTTTTGAGTTCAAATGGGAAATCTTGCGTTCCGGACTCCCAAATACCCACCGACTCCACCCCCGAGGGCAGCATTAAGGATTTCTCCAACAAAACAAAGCCTACTCCTCGTTCACGTACATTGGCGGCAAATAATTGCACTCAAAAACGTCTCTGGCTTTATCTGAAGAGGTTTAGACTACAACATTTCCGCACATCCTATCCGAGGTAAGTGATAAGACAAGGAATCTTGAGATTGATGGAGCACATTTGCATGTGCGCAGTAAAATTAAAATGGCAGATACACCTTAACACATAGGTACATTTAATCTACTTGATACTGCTCACGCGAAGGTTGCTGCAATTTTTTGCGTCATCCCATCTTGTTGAAGTTTTGAATTGGTTTGTCTACACTTTGCGTAATTAAGTAACTACCTACTTTATTAAATAAATGTCACTGTTATCAAGTTAAAAACCCAATATTGAAACTTGTAATCGCTGGCGATGAAGGAATGAGTTTACTGATAAAAAACATTCAAATTTGTTTAAAAAAATGTTATTCCCGTCAACGCAGTCCTGGGTGCCAATTCACTACCTATGGCAGTCACTACACGAAGTCCTACAGACTTACAGCGTGAACACTCACAGGAACACAGTACCTTTGGGATTACCGGTAGTCCCATCGACGCACGTGACAGCCATCGGCCCCCCTAACCATATTGTGGGGAAGAAAACTACTCCCCTGTGCCGCGAGTCTATACATTAACTAGGTACTAATATTCAGCCCATTAATGACCCACTACTGAGTTGGACTTCCTCCAATTATAAGGAGGGTAATAAGCCACCTGAGCTACGCTGACCAAACGTGCCAACCGCACATGGTTTTCCTATCAGGTTTTCCTTCTCTTGTGGCTAGGTTATCGGCCATAACGGGGTTATTGTTATTTCCTTTTAGCGGCTCTTACGTACGATACCCTTAGAATGGAATGGGGTGGTGACACTTTGTATTCCGAATCCGTCACCAGACGGAAGCAATAACTTGTACTCTTTTAAATAGTTCATACAGAGAAGGAATGCACAATGTACCCATTGTTTTTTATAAATTACGCATTTTAAAAGCATTACACACACTACCATGTGTTGTGTTTGATGTGTCAAATACACGCATCTATACTCTTTTGTTTATTCTTAGTCTGTGATAAAATTGAGAATAGAACTATAATTTAAATTAATTATGGTCAAATTAGTATACATTAATTGCCGTAGTTTCATACCGAATTGCCATTAATTGCAAATTGGACGACGCGCCGTAGTAAACAGATATGAACTCTGCACAACAAACCGTAGTTACGATGAAAGAGTCACGTACGCGGTAGAATATTTACGTCCGTGTGATCCAGTCACCCAGTTAGCATCGGCAAAATGCCGAGGTTGGTAACCGCTGTTATTTCCAGCCTTGGCACACCGTGTTTCAATCTGATAATGTGCTAGCAACAATATGATAGCGAGGACATAATAGCAAGATAACGTTGCCTTGATTACGTACTAATAGTGCGGAATTAGAAAATTGTAACATATTTAGACTTCTCATTGCTTTCAATAACCCAATAAAGTCTGTGAAAGAGAAAATAAGATACTAACTTACTTAACTTGTTCCAAAAAGGTGGAAATACCTTTTATAGTATACCAACATAGTAAAAAAACATTGGAAGATTAATAAAATTGCAATGTATCATTATTTCAGCCAAAAGATGTCTACTGCTGGGCATAAGTCTCCTCCAAGGATTTTTACAAAGTCCGGTCGCGAGTCGACTGCATCCGTCGTTTTCCAGCTACTTTAACCAGGTCGTCGGTCCACCTCGTTGGAGGGTTAATTATAAGTGGACACAATATTTTTTGTGGTAAAAAATCTTATCAAAAATATAGTTATATATCTTTACTAGCGACCCGCCCCGGCTTCGCACGGGTGCAATGATGAACATCTAAATTTAACAGTGTTTCTCTACAATATTAGGTATATATTATACATTAAAACCTTCCTCTTGAATCACCCTCTCTATTAAAAAAAACCGCTTCAGAATCCGTTGCGTAGTTTTTAAGATTTAAGCATACATAGGGACGGACAGACGCCAGCGACTTTGTTTTATACTATGTAGTGATGATGGTACAAAAAGAAAATATTCCTTTCCTAAACTTCCAGAAAGTACGACGCTCTCAATGCTATTGTGTATTTTACATCCGACACCACACAGACAGTAGTTATTATACTGATTTAAGCAATGAAAAAATTAGAAAAGAAAATATTATCTAGGAAAATGTACATTCTTTAAACGTTTAGTCACTGCAAACAAAGAATGCTAGATATAATTATAGCACTTGAACTAACAGTGACGCATGCCATCGTTCTTGAAAAGGCCGATTGTTTCTAAAAGGTAGGTATTGAACTGAACATACATTTTAACTAGTCCAGCAAAAGAGACTGATTATTTGAAGGCTCTTCGGGCACGTGATGCGACGGGATTCAGCAGACCTAGCGGGGCCAATTGTTGGGTAGAGTACACGGCCATCGTCCACGAGGAAGACCATAATGTTGGGCAGACGGAGTCTCGGAGATACTGATGAAACCAAACTGTCTAAAGCCCAATGGAGAAGCTGACGATTAATTTAAAGCCGAGCCTACACCGCGTTTGCTAGAGGGGTTGGCCCAGAATTTGTATCTAGATTTCCTTCTCTTGCGGTTGCCGACTATGCCTTTAGCACCCTTTAGTCGGCTCTTACGATTTCCTCGGGCGTTGGGATGGAATTGGTTGGTGACATTTTATATCAATAATCCGCCACCTAACGAACAAGCCGTTTAGCCGAACATACGTCGCAACATTTCCATGTTTTTAAAAGTGTTAAGTAATTTTTCTTTCTCCAATTTCATTGATATCGGCCTTTTTTTTTTACGTCGGTGATCCTCATGGATTCCCGGCCGTTGGGACTGACCGGGTTATGTGGGACTCCGAGGCGCGTAGAGATGGTAAATTGCGCCCCGACCTACCCACTAAAACCGACGGCAATCCTCGAATGTCCGAACCATGGCCACGGGATTCACTCCCCGATTAGGAGAGCATGCTCCGGGACCCTGGGGACGCCCCGGTCTAAACTAACTTGGCTAACTACCAGCATTTCAGCATTACACAAGCGATTGAGATTGATTACTTGAGATTGAGAAAAATAACCATTTACCATTTAAATATTTTATTGTGATTTTGTCTTAGTCTATAGTGATTGTGACTTTTGACCTAAGGACATTTTTGAGACCACATTATTACATATTATAATAACAACCGAAGCAAGTATTTAAAATCAAAATCCAATACGACACATTATTATGACTTGCTAATAAAAATGCACATGTAAATTGCACATGTAATTAATAAATAAGATGATGAACACGATTGTGTCGCTGTATTTTAGCAGACAAATATAATTCAACAAATCTATCATATTAACATATGTATGGCCACGTCAAATACATTGTGCGTAGTTTTTTGGGATCCTATCAACAAATAAATTTTAAGCTCAACATACATCAGGAGAGGTTTCGGTGTTATTATTTCGGCGGTTCAGTATTTTGAACTTCCTAAACTTGACAACTAAGCTTGACTTTGGCTGAAGACAAACCGTGAAGAGGTACAAGGGAAAAAAAGAAGACTGTTACCTAGTCACTCCCTTGACCACTGTTGACTGCAAAGAGCTGGAAAGGTCGGAAATAAATGAATGTAAAACATTTTTGTTGGTGATTACCTTATTAGTATTAAAATCGTATAATCTAAATGATGTTTCCCGTTTTCGTTAAATGACGATTCGTTGCTACACCCTCAGGATCGAATGGATGGTATTCTAAAACCGTCGAATTTATAAATTGCTAGCAGACCCGTCTGCGCCACTTACTGTGGCGAAGGTTTTGTTATATTACATTTAACATCAACATACATTAATTTAACTTTTATCATAGCGCCATCTATTGAATACTTACTCAATCCAGTCAACAGATATCGCCATCTGTTAAAAATCGTTTGGAGCCACATATATTTGTGACTGTCAAATAATAGACAAAGAATTAGCAATAAAATTATATTGCGATTATAAATGGAGATGTAAGCTATCCTATCTTTCAAGTTTGATCAAAAGTAGTTTAGGAGTCCATAGCGAACAAACAACGTGACACATAAATGTTAAGATGATCATTCGTCAATATTTTAGTTATTAATTAACCTGAATTATGTGTGATAAGGGGAGGTACTTGCAATGAAAGATCTGTGAAAACAGTTGTTATACCTACTTATAATAATTAACTTTAAACAACCAAGAAGGTCTAGAGTGCAGTCTTAACATTTGCCATAATTTATTTATACATAAACATTTAAACTGATATTTCTCAGATATGCATAGAGTTAGGTGGGAAGATATGCTGATATTTAAAATAAATAATAAATAGATTCATTACTTACAATAACATTAGAGTTTAATACTATTACTACTATTCAAGGTAGAATTGAGAAGAGTTACCAACGTCATACGTTTTAAATAAAATATGGTAAAAACCTTTATGCAAAATGTTGGTAACACTCGACCTAAATCTTACGTAGATAATATAAAAATTTAAAGATTCATATTTTGCACTTTAGTACTTTGATATGGTACAAACTTATTTTTAACCATAATAAATAACTGCAATAAGTTATTGTAAACATTGAGATCCAAAGAGGGAACATAATGGCGGCATTTGACTTCAATATTCATGATTCCGTATTTGACATGTGACGCCATATGTGGATGAAATATTTAAAAAAAGTAGGAATCAGGAAGTTCATCGTGAAGTGAAGATCATCGTGTGAAGTGCCAGCATAAAAATAATGAGATACATTAATAACTTAATTATGTGATACAGCTTACACTAACTTTTACAGTAAAACAATGACGCGTATAATTTTAATGGAAAAGAATAATCTCCATAATATAAAAATCATAAAGTAAATGAGATCTAGAATTAAGAGCGATAAAAACGCGGCCATACAATAAAAAAAATGCAACGTTGTCACGTTTATCGAGGTCGTTTAATGAATTAAAAACCGTTTTTATGTGGAATGGCTATCGTGTCTAATAGCTTTTTTAGAGATATTAGACTTGATATTAGAATGTTGGTAATTAGACCTATTGGAATAAACTTACTTTTAAATGTGATAGTCGAGTTACATTTTTGTTTTAATATGTAGCAATCGTAGGATTAATCATTTTGAGCCCCATTATGTTACATTATGTACGGAAAAGCCGTACTAATAACATTTAAATAAATATACCGTAATAAATAAATAAATATTCGTAATAAAAAAAATAAGTTTCCATAAATTAAGTAAGTTTCAAAATGAGAGATCTCGATGAGGAATACTATTGATTAAACTATTTACATCACAAATTATATCCATTTCGTAAATATATTTTACATAACATATAAAATACTAAATTCTAAGTTAGGTACTTTTCCGTTAGTTAGCCACCGTTAATTGTAAAAAAATACAAAAATAAAATGCATTCATGCTAGGTTTTTTGCCAATCGAAAAAAGTTGAGGAGGGAGAGAATTGTAATCGAATTTTCAATTTTAACGCAATAATTCAGCCCATAAATGACCCACAACTGAGACGGGCCTCCTCCAAATTCATGGAGGAAAATTAACAATTAAAAAGTACGATAAGTCAATTCTCAGATCATAAGATCAAATGTAACCTATGAAATAATAAATATCTTTCATAACCACAATCGCAAAACAACGTCAATAAAATCGTCGTAACAAAATAATCTCAAATATTCAGAAAACGTGTTTCGCAGTACCGTACGTCGCACAAGCGTCCTTAAAGTTACTCACATTAAACGTCGCGAAATAGTCGTCGTGTATAAACCTCACTATATTCTCTATTGAACAAAGATACGTATTGTACATTTTCAAATCGTCTATCGGATCCACCACTCGCATTAACACATTATGTCTGGACCTACAAAAACTAAGTTTATTCGTGACGTCTTCACCATTGAAAACAACTCGAAAGTAAAAATCCTGAGCGACAGCTTTCCGTTTCATAAACTTGAATTCATCGCGCAAATCTTTCTTTCGGTACACCTCAAAGACCATTCTAGAAGCGTACTGCACGTTATAATGTTGATAGTTATTCAAACCTAGAGCTAAAATCAGAGGTTGCAACGTCTTATCGTGTCCCGAATAAAGCACCAACTTCGGTTTATTTTCCGAGATCATTCGTATCATATTCTGGACGATATTGTGTATCAAACCGTACGCTATAAGCAACCCTCGTCTAATATTGTGTATATTCTTCATTTCCTGCCTATAACTCCACTCTAGGTACGCGAAAAGGGACATAGCATGCTCCTTTCTGATGCAAAAATCTTCAGTTGTTTCCTGAGTCGGTTCTTTATAGTCTTCGTCGAAATCAGTATCCATCCGAGCGTCGTTAGGAAAGTTAAAGTCCGCGTCTAAATTCTTCTTAACAATAACAACATCTTCGTAACCCTCTGCATTGTCTAAGTACCTCTGTTGATAGTAAAGTAGCTTCTCTCGCTCCATTTGAGCGTCAAAGTCTAAAGGCGCTTTCTTGGTATCGTAATACTTGCCAATAATATCCCGAGCCTTCCTCCCTATTTCATTATTAAAATCCAGTTGATTGTTTATGTAGTCTAGTTCCATGTTCAACGTATCTATATCTACGTCTAGGATCTTTCTGGAAGGTACAGTTTCCTCGCGGAGGGATTTGTGTGTTTTTACTTGGGGTTTAGGTTTCTTTTTGTTTGTGCATGGTAAGGGGGCGTCATGGCACATGTGCGCTAGCAATGCATCCCTAACTACGTCAGGGTCTGTGCGCTCCTGAGTTTCGAATAGGACTTTGGTCAGTTTGTTGACTAGTTCTTTGATGGCTGGGTGTGATTCGAGACGGTGTTTTGATTGTGTGTTTATTTTTCTGAAATAGCAAATTTAATGTGTCGATTATTTCTATTCCTTGATGCATATAATAACGTGCATAAGCGAATATAACTTTGGTTAATACAGTAAATAATTAAGAATACATATCCTATTCCGACGGTGTCATATGAGAAGTCATGGATTATTTTAGGCAGATGAAAAGAGGCTAAATTAAAAAAAAACATGTCCGCTCATCTGAGCTCTTTTGATACGTCAATATACATTTTACATTTACACTTTACCATTTACCAACGGTTCAGAAGGCTGCTCTACGGGAATCTCGAGAAGACCGGACAAGTAACTCTGTAGTTGCTTTGATCCACTATTTTTGTATACAAAGACTGATAAGACAGATTTGTGAGAAAGCAAAGATACAAAACAAATCCCGATTTGAGTGCGTCTGATCGCAAAGTATTATGAATAAGCTACATTTGTCGAGTTGTGCTTCTAAATTGATCATAGAAACACCGAATACGTTGTCAAATCGGCAAAAGATGTTATAAATCCAACAACTTTGTGGTTTTTTTTTATTTTTATTCGTGGCCTTCTCTATTTAAGCCACCAAAATCATGCAGTAATGCATCCCTAACTGCGTTATTTATTTTTTATCTGTGGCCTTTCTATTTTTGTAGCTAAACATATACCACCAAGATAAAGTCGATAATGTGAAAAATATACTGACTTGTTCAGTACATGATGGGCGGCACAGGCGCAGTCTCGGAAGCAGAAGGCGACGCTATGGCTTTCGCGGGCAGCCGCGGCCCGAGCTCCCCCCGTGTGGGGGGACGCCCCCCACACCAGTCCCACTAACGACTGAAACGTGCGACGGTACCGAGTGCTGTATGACACCACTTCGCCTGTTCAAAGTACATTCAGGATAAGGTCACCAAGCAATGGGAAACTAGCCTATTGGGTTTCGAAACACACGCTTTGGTAGAAGGATAAATATGGTATTGACATTGGCAGGTCGAGTCTGGTTATGTAACCTTTGGCACTGCAGGAAGTTGGAGAGTTTTCCATCATTTATTACATCTCACCTAGTCGTTAGTTCCGAGGATAAGTTAAGTCATCGGGTCCTGATGCCGTTCTACCAAATTATTGACGTTGTCACTACATTTTAGACGAAACGCCGCACCGTTTATAACCTGTATCGCGGGGGCAGTTTCCAAACATGAAATTCACGAACACAAATGACACCCAGACTCTGAACAAGTGCCTCTGTTTACCACTAAAACTGCCCCACCCCGGAATCGAACCGGGGATCCGTGATCTAAAGGCGGCACACCCAGCCCCTGAACCAACAACTCACTGTTGAGTCAGGCCTCAACTACATGCAGGTTAATTAGCCTACTGTGTCACGCTAGACAGACGGGTCGGCACTCCTTGTCTTACGGCTAGGTTTGCGGCCTTATATTATATTTTGTCGCCTCTAAGCCTCGCACTAGCGGTTGGCCGCGCGTCCTACTAAACCGCCACAAAATCTCAACCGCCAGTGCGTACAGACTTAAGCGGTTGCATATTAAGGTCAAAGTTTCAGGGTAGCCCGCGAAATTCAAATTTTCTTACGTTTTTTTGCTCATATAGGTGCAAGAATGACTTTGACGTTGAAAAAGTTTTTCTTGCACCTTTATGAGCTTGGAGGGTTGTATTTGTGAGTTTGATGATTATAATTCTATAACTACATACGTCTTACAGCCGCGAATAACATTTTAATCAACATACAACCTAGCACTGACCTGCAAATTGCAAAAAACCTAAGAAAATTTGAATTTCGCGGGCTACCCTGGAGCAATCACCTTAAATAAGAGAACCGGCAGGCCGCGCGGCTAGTCGCCTAGGTGGTTCAACAGCTAGTGCGTACAGGGGCTTAGGACAGGATGGTAAGGTGGCCACTGTGTATTCGAAATACGACACACGGGTGTTTAATAATACCCGACACCAATTAAATTGGTAAAATGTGAGGAGCACGATGCTGCGTCATAAAATTATTATGGAACGAAACTTGCCTACTGTGCCACGCTGGCCAGACGGGCAGCCATTTGGTTTGTATTGGGGTTTTAAACAAGACGATTTATAAGAGTTTTGTGAGTTTGAGACCGATACCGGAATAAGTTAACAGTTCCTAAAACCGCGGCTTCTAGAAAGGCACAAAATTCATCATAGAAAACAAAACTTACCTGTATCCTTCTTCCCTTGGGGGTCGATGTTGTCCAAATTCAATTTCTCCCCGTACGCCTCCCTTATTATATTACCTGGAAATGTATATTACGAGAAATTAAACTTACGGAAAAAAACAGATACTTCATATTCCGATATGAAGTACTAGCTGACCCGGCGAACTTTGTTCCGCATTATAAATATTTAAAACAAAAAGAAAGTTGGACATAGGATACCTGAGATTTTTATCCCGTCCGTATAAAACCTACTTTAACAAAACGCAACTGACAGCGAAACGTTATGTTGTCTATAGTTTAATATGACCGAAAATTTGACAATTAGAAATTTTGAATTCGACTTGTTTATATTGTTGTAATTCACATAATATCTTTATAACTTGTAGCCTATGTGTTATTCTGATGTATAAGCAATATTATTGTAAAGTTTCATTAATATCCATTCAGTAGTTTTTACGTGAAAGAGTAACAAACATCCATCCATCCATCCATCCATCTATCCATCCATCCATCCATCCATCCATACTTACAAACTTTCACGTTTATAATATTAGTAAGATGAACCGACTGTGCGATTAATAGCTAGCTAACGTTGAAAATAAGTGCCAAAATACATATATATATACCTATATATACTACCTATTCAAATAATTTATTTTGTTTAGGTCATGGTGGACACTTACAAAAAGTCAAAACATTATTCATAGTGATATTATATAATAAAAATGGTCTACCGTCTACCATCTACTACCACCTTCTACTACTACCGTCTCCGGTTCTATTCCAGGGTCGGGCAATGGTCTTTGTGTAAACCAGAGATAACATGCTTGTGACCAGATACAGGTTATACATAGCGCAGGGGTTTCGTATTAAATTAATATCAATAGAGTCGGGTCTGAATTACTGTCGTGACTGGTGATTTAGAATGCATAATGTCACCAACACATACCATCTCTTACTACACAGTAAGAGACGGCTAAACTTCCACAAGAGAAGGAAAACTTGATACAAACATTGCGGCCCGTTTTACTAGCTTGGCACAGACGGGAAATTTCCCTCCATGTTTGGAGGAGGCTCCGCTCAGTAGCGAGTCGTTAATGGGCTGAAAAGATGATAATAATGATTGGCGTCTACCACCTATGATACTATCAATCGTGATCTAAATAGTGGGTAATCGTTAGTCAGATTAGCTGTCAGTTTTAGAATGACAGCTGGGACTGACAGCTTTTACGTCATATTCTTCGAAGCACGTTTTGAATAGGTGACCTTAATGTTACATCGGAATGTAACATCATAGTCGGCTATTCCAAACTCTGTTCAGCTTGTGCCATCCGTTTAGGTGCATCGATGGCAGAAACAGACGCCCAGACACGTTAAGTCCCCGCCAAACTTTATGGCCGGTCTGAATATAGCCGCATTACGCTGCGCACATCACAAAATCAGGTATCAGCGGGACGTAGACGGGCGGGAGGCAGAGCACGCCCGCGCTCGCCGTTTTTCAGCCACAAGCGCCCTCGCCACCCGTGCTTATAAAATGTACGATGCGCAAGTTCATACCCACGGCTACATTCAGAGCGGCCATAAAGATTGGCGGGGACTGTGGTTATAACAAGAGGGCTGACAGTGGTAAAAAATATTTACATTAATGGGACTAACCAACTGTAATCATCTGCAGTAGACCTCGGGGAGTGAGCTGCCCCAAGGCGCAACGAGTACCCGTAGCCCGCGCGGGCAGCGAGGGGAAGTTGTGGAAGGGACCGGGTACAGAAACCCACCAGGCCCGCCCAGTCGAGCTGCCATTAGCAACGAACTCCTCAAAACTGAAAATATTGGTATTTCTATTAATTTGGAAGGTTCTACAATCTCGACGGGGTCTGCGACATTTTCACAAAAACTACCAAAGGATATTTGTCGAGATATAAATGTTTATATCTCTAGTTAAGGAAAATTACTTATTTTTCCTTCGTTTTGGCTATAGTTTTTGTTCATGTTATTGGAGGAGGATTAATGACTACGATTGGTGGAATCCAGGCAAAGCATATCGGAGTAAGTTTTCTCTTCGAAATCTTGTAGTATTCAAATTAAATACTTTAACAGATTTATGGCGTGTATATTATTTAACTCCCGACGTTTCGAATGCTTTGCAGCAGTCGTGATCACGGGCGAGTATAATTGTCTTCAAAAATAAAATTGTAACAACATTCAACACATGTTGAAACAGACTACGATACCTTAGAATCGCATCACATATGTTGTTACCTCTTTAGTAATGGTGAAATTGGAGTTGTATCACATGGTAGTTTGTCACCATTTTTAAGATGGGTAAGAGGTCCCCGATCTCCGTGCCTCGTCACCACTAATACTCCTTGTAGTAACCAGTTATCATTATCTACAACTCCTGTAATATTAAATGTGATGGTCATATAATACAGTGATATTGTAAAAATAATAGCAGTCGCCTGAAGGGTGAGGCCAAACGAGCGTTATTTTGTGAGTTGAGTAATTTCGGTCGCGTAGTTTCTGCTGCATTTGGTTTCACACAAGAGTCCAGTTCGCCGTAAAATGCGCCCGTCTGGCCACCCAACAGAATTTCTGCTGGGCAGAACTTTGCAACAGAAATTACGCGACTCACAAAATTATGTTCATATGGACTCACCCTAGAGCTTTTTTTTTTACACAGATTAATATGCATATAATCGTCATCATCATTTCAGCCTCCACATGGTTTTCCAGTAACCTTAACCAGATCATTATCATTATCTGCATGGTGATGGATTTAGGATACATTGTGTCATCACCCCATTCTATCCTGAGGGTGTCATAAGAGCCAACAAAAGGACAACTGGAGATTGGTGATTTTAAGCTTTTAACATTGAACCATGTTACTTTACCTTCAGATCCTCTGGTTATACTATCTGGAGGATTACAAGCCCTCAAATAAAGTTTTCTAAATTTTGAATCCGTTCTTGATATGTATTCATTTTGAACAAGTTTCTTAGGTACTGTTGCCTCTTCTCCAACAGACATGTACCGATACATTACTGTAAATAGATAGAGGTGAATTGAGGCTATAACAATATAAATATTAATAAAGAAAATTGCTATTTGTTTTTAATTTCTTGTACTTCAACTTCTGGATGATGTTTTTAATATCTTTTTAGAAATTGACAGACGATATGGTTTAAGAATCAAACCTGAATATTATTACCAGTATATTATTAAATACAAATCATTGTATTTAGGTAATATCACTTTGAATTTACACAATAATTTAAATTGATTAAAATGTATAAATAATTTAGATGTTACTTTTATATTCCAAGAATTGTGTATCATTAAAACTTGGCAGGATCTTATTAAAAAAATAAGGATTTTTTAATATCCGGCACTCTTCTTCTCACGGAAATGTATTTTTATACGATTAACTGAAATCAATCACAAAAGCACTTACCAGTTATCAGAAAAAAAATCCAAACACTCATGCCAAGATAGCAGTAAAATGCACGATGGTGGAAGGAAAACTTCATCATTTCTTTAATAATTTTACTTCTATTTGAAAAATATTTCGTCATTTGGTCAGTGGTACCCACTTTGGGGCGGCAAGATGATTTAACTCATTTTCTGGCAAAAACGATCCATCCAGTATCTAGATGAGGAACACACTTCATCTCTCGACAATGACTTATTTTAGTCGCTCCGAAACAACATTCATTATTATTATACTCTTTGCAACATTCAATGCTTGCTACCAAAAAATAAGAGATTTTATTATACAAATGGAACAATCAACAAAATATGATGACAAGTGAAATGACAACTGACTGAATGAACAGACAACAATAAGTCAGTCAATCACCACACCACAAATTAAGTAGGGATGCTAACGCATGTCACTCACTGTCTGTGAGTTATTCAGTGGTTATTCACAACAACAGAATTAACATTGTCATACCATTTTTCGTTTTCGTAATTAATTCGTAATTAATTGATTCCCCTCTTTTTTGTTTTTATGTCATTCACCTGAGTAAAGAGTCTCTCGCACGCTTCACGGAGTGATACGGTATTGACTTATTACCGTAGATCGTGTTTTAGCCAAAAATACCGTACTTCTAAGGTAATTACCGTGCATCTGGTAACACTGACGGGAACAGACAGGCAGGACAGACAGACCAGATAGCAGAGCAGTGTAGCCAACAGTTTTAACTGTAGATCTACAATTTTTTGGAAATTCTCTCAGTTTTTAGTTTAGGCCTCGAAATCTACAGTTTTTTTTATTATGATGCTATCTGAACATATTTTTTAATTGCTACGTAGTAGTCCATGCACTAAGTCAGCTTCAGTAAATCTACGACCACAATAAAAGGTACCTTGCACAAAAAGTCAGAAATTAAACATTTGTTTTAAATTTAGCGTGTAAAAATGACCAATAAAAAAAACAATCAAATTTTTAAAACGTGAAATTATGAAAAGGGTAAGAAGATTTACAAATTGAAAATGAGATAGTAGCTAGTGATATTAACTAACGTGTATCATCTAAGCTACTATTTGATTGTTGTGGATGAACCATTCTAAGCAGTAAGCTGTTAAGCTTCCTCAAAAATCGCTAGTCACATTTTCTGAAGTGTTACAATACTAGCTTCTAAATATTACTAATTTTAATTGGCATACTGTATCGTTATGACTTCTGAATCTTTTGCTATTTAACTTTCTTTATAACTTTGATAATCACATGATTTTTCTTGTTTTTAATTCCCACTCTAAAATATATTATATTGCCTACCATATTAAAATAATAAAAAGATTAAGCTGTAGATTTACTGCCTTATAATTTGATATTTACAGTTTTCTACAGTTTTTTTCTGGCATATCTACAATTTAGCTCTATCTATGCTGGGGTTGGCAACCCTGCTGCAGACTGCACTTGACGGCAGTCACGGCAGACCAAGACAAGACAAAGACAACAAATATATAAATAATCAGTCAGACAGACAAGACAAGTTCAGACTTGTTTTGACTCGCAAGTGTTCTTTTATTTAGTAATTCAGTTGCTGTTTCTATTGCAAATTGTATAACTCTTCTTGAAAGAAATTTTAATTGTCTGAAGTTTACCTACATACCGGCTGAATCGAACTTGTATGAAAAATAAGCGCTTAAAAATCTCTAAAGATGCCGCCCAAACCAGATCAAGGTACTATCATTATTTTGGACGTTGGTAAAAACGTGTCAATTACAGAAGATAAAGGGAAAAGCTTTTTTGAAAAAGCCAAAGAATGTGCCTCACGCTTAATTGAGCGTAAAATAATGACCCAGGGAAACAATCTGGTCGGTGTTATACTTTTGGGATCGAAAAAGACTAAGAATAATATGGCTTCGCAATGTGAAAATGTTTTTAAACACATTGAAATTTGCTCTGAACTTGTAGTTCCAACTTGGAATATGATCAGAGAGTTACCACAAACTGTAAGTATTGTAAAACCATAATAATATGTCAAATAGCAATTTTTTTCTCATACCATATACCTGCCCTTAATATACCCGTGTGGTAATGGATTTAGAATACACAGTGTCACCAACCCTTACCATAAGAGCTGGCTAAGGGAACGCAAAGGGCAAATCACCTAGCTGCAAGAGAAGAAAAACTTACAATAATATAAAATACAAACCTGTCTTGCCAGTGTGGCACAGTAGGCAAAACTCCACGAAATTGGAGGAGGCCCGACTCAGTAGTGGGTCATTCATGGACAGAAACAATGAATATACCCATTGCCGAGTTGGGCCTGTGCCAATTATATAGAGGGAAATTAGTCTACTTTGTCATACTGGCCAGATTGGTTGTCACAGATTTTATTTGCATTTTGGACATCCAATTTGTTTGTTGTCGATCACTCTAATTCAACTACAAAGACAGAAGTTGTTTATTTGCATAGAGTAATAAAAGAAAAGAAATACATAAGACTTAAAACTTACAAAGAAACATATTGTATTAAATGTAATATCATTATCTTTTTCAGACTTCCACAAGCAAAGGTGATTGGGTAGAAGCACTCATAGTTGCAGCTGATTATTACAAAAATGTTGCAAGTGGTTTCAAATTGTCAGATAAGAAGATAATACTAATGACCAATTTCCAGTCAAGCACATCTATGGATGATGATGCTATTGCCAAGGTATGCAAATTAATTTTCTTTATTTGTATTAGTTATCTCTGTTTCTCTATTACATAGTTAGCTACACAGGCCTAATGACTTGGGACTTTTCTATTTTAGATACTAACTGGATTTAAGGAGGAAAATTTTGAAGTAGATGTCATTGGCCCAGACATTTATTCACATGAAGATAAGAAGATGCAATATGAAATTGCCAGACAATTTGTGGAGTCTACCAATGGTGTGACAGCCACATTTGAGCACACTATGAATTACCTTCTTTTCCATAAAAAAAAAATTGTCAAAGCTGTTCCCTGGAATGTTGAATTGAGCATAGGACCAAATATAAAAATACCTGTGTCTGCATACATAAGAATCACAAAGGATGAGCCCACCATAAAATGGTCCAAAACTGTTAAAGACCCTGTCACATCCGGGGCAAGTGCAACTGAAGCTATTAAAAAACAAAAGCAATACATAAATCCTGAAACTCAAAAAGAAGTTGATGAAACAAACAAAATTACTGGTTATAATTACGGCCATAAGATCATACCTTTTAATGAGTGTGATAAAACCATGCTTTATGAATCTGGTGACAAAAGTTTTTCTGTGTATGGATTTACAGATGCAAAAAACATTACCTGGCAGAACTTTGATGCAGAAGGGCTTTCTTATGTGTTTGGGAAAAAGGGTGATAAGAAAGCGCAACTTGCTGTCAGATGTCTGGTTGAATGCCTTCACGAATTGAAGCTAGTTGCTATTGTGAGAAAAGTGCACAACAATAACAATGCACCAAGAATGTTTGCACTAATGCCTGTGATTGATTCCAACAATTTTGTTTGCCTGTCCATGGCAATTATTTGTTATAAAGATGACATTAAACAAATGTCCTTCCCTTCAACCAACTTAAAGAAATATCAATGCAGTCGTGACCAAGTAAATGTCTTCAAGGAACTTATTGCGGCAATGGATTTGACCAAAGCATATGATGAGTCTTTTGATGATACTGAAGCATTCCCTACTGCTGAGACTGTCAGTCCCACAGTTCAGTTTATGCTTGACTGTATTGCTTATAGAGCTCAGAATCCAGGCAAACCTTTACCTCCACCTAGAGATGATATTATGGCTCTTTTCAAAGTACCACCAGCTATTGAGAAAAGATCTAGAGAACCATTGGAGAAGATAAAAAAGCTGTTTGTACTAAACAAAGTTGAAGCAAAACCAAAGAGAATAAGAAAAATAGATACTAACACTGATGATGGTCAGCCACCCTCAATAGATGTGCCATCTAATGACAGAACAATTCCTAATGTGCCTAAAGTACAGTTACCAACTGTGAAGGATGAGGTTGAAAAAATAACCACCATAAACCCAGTTAGTGACTTCAAGGCCCTTGTTAATAAAAACAAAACATTAGAGGACATTACTCCTGAGATGACTGAAGCCATAGAAAGCCTTGTATTTTCCAATGTTGATGGTAACTTCTGCAAACCAATTGATGCCATGGCATGTCTAAGAAATGAACATGTAAAAGCTGACCCAACAGCTTACAACAACTGGCTTCAAAAGTTCAAAGCAGAATTGAGTGACAGAAAAAAGAATGAACTTCTAGATTTAATTAGGGCAAAGAAAGTAGATTTTATATTAAAAGCTGAAAACAGTCTAAGCAGGTATGAAGATATCAACAGTCATGAGGATAGCCAGTTGTATGAAAATGATACTATACCAGATTCTACAGAACTAACCATAAGGTCAGAAATCAATGATATGTTTGATGAAATGTAAACTACACTATTCTTTCCAAGTACCATGTGATATACACATTTAAATACTTATTTTTATATCACTTTGCAAGTATGTATAAAATAAAGATGTGAACTATGTAGTGCATTTTATTTAATCAAATGAGAAACAATGGACCATGGCATAACTTATGCCTACTGCCTCATAAGCCAATCAAGTTTACTTTGTACATTCATCTCAAAATAATACAATGAAAGTTCATACTGAATATTTAATTTAATAGTAATTCTTCAATAAAATCTAATTTCAAATTTGCACACAATAAATTCATGTAAATGTTGCCTTACTTAATAGTAATATGGTCATTTAATGTGATCATTGTACTCCAGTCTGGTTTATTTTATTCTGTGATTGAAGAAGTTCAAGGAACTCCTGCAGAGATAAGTCTTCCTGACAATCAGTGTCTAAATCATGCTCCAATTGAGCTTCCATTGAGTTAGCTTCGGGACTGAGGACAATATTTTCATCCAGAACTACGTGGTTGAGCCGTGATTTCAAGCTTTGTAGTATTTCTTCCAACTCTAAGCATTTGTTTCTGATTGACGTGCCGAGATCCGAGGCGGGATCGATGTCGTCTATCGTCGCATTTTCTGAAAAAGAATTGGCAGGAGTCCGTGTCCTGGGCGGTTGGATCATGCTAAATAAACTGTCTGGAATACTACCGTTCCTCATTCCAGCATCAGGCGACCGGGACTCTGTAAACTCTGCCAATATTTCGTCGATAATGTCTTCAGCGTTCTGTCGCGGATCCACAACATCTTCAGGCGTATCAGCACCGCTTTCCGTATTTACCATTTTGTTATTAGAGTCCAGTTTCATGATTTCGTCGTACACTCCCAAAATAGATATTGATTGGACATCAAAATAAATAAATAATAAATAGGAAACAAGTTTGACGAACGAGGTCAGATGATTGATAATTCTAGGGTTACCATGCACGTTTTCAATTTCTACCAAAGAATTGTCATAAAAGGTAGAAAATACTTAACAAAAATGTTGTTCTATATATTACAGAAACGACGTTGAGGAAAATAGAGGTCTAAATAAGCTTCTTTCCTTAGTTTCTTTTCGATTTCTTCACTCTTCATTATTTTTACCGCTGCCTTACAACTGTTATGAGCATGTGCGAAGAAACAATCACGTATAGACTGTAAAAAACATACAAAAGAATGAGCAGACTTCTTCAAATTTATAACAATATAATTTAAGGAATGTAGTGTTGTAATCCAATTGATGTACGTAAATAAATACTACATGAAAATTTAAAGACCATATCTTCCAATATTCAATGTAAATGAAATATGTATTTACTCCATGACACTTCAGGTAATCCATGTCCATCCATTTATTGACTATCCATTCCATGATTTATCCCTAATGACTTTATGACGAGAATCATAACCATATCATATCTTAAATAATCAATACCAGATCGTACCTTGAATTCGGATAATTTAGCCCCTTGAAATTTAGAAAGACAGTGTTTGAATAAACGATCGTAGTGCCGTCGGCACAGGAATATTCTATTTTCAAATTGCCAGTAATCTCCTTGAGCTGAGCAAGAACAACCGCACACACCGCAAGCGTCCAAGTTATATGGTACACATTTTATCTAGAATCAAAAATTATAATTTGATTATTTGTGACCAATACCATAAATACTACGTCGTTATAATATCTCGGCCGATTGCTGAGTTGGACCTCCTCCAAAGTCATGGAGGGAAGGTGACTTAAATTGCCACGCTGACAGGTTGACACAGATCACACAGAGGTTGTACTAAATAAACGTTCCTTCTGTTGCAGCTAGTAATGTTTACTTCTTGCGTCCCTTTAGTTGACACTTACGACACCATCAGGATAAAATGGGTAGGTACAACGTACAAAAGGAAGTAGACTACGTGAAAGTCAACCTGGAAATGGGTGAAATGTGGGTGGAAAGTTTAACACAGTGTCATCAACCCATACCATCCCGAGGGTGTCGTGAGAGGTGACTTAGGGAACGCATGAGGCAAATTACCTAGCCGCAAGAGAAGAAAAACTTGATGCAACCCCTGTGCTTCTTTGGTGGTTAATTTGTTATTATTGATAACCTGCTCTTATCTTAGTGCCTTAAAAAAAACTAAACAGACAATAAGGGAAATTTGTACTGGTAAATTCAAAATACCCTTAAAACTCATTCCACTCTACCCAAATATGTTTATGTTACCATGCCAAGCCGAAGATAGAAAGAGAAATAGATCTTCAGCTATGTTTTACCTCCACTGCGCATTTTAAGACCTTCTTGCCGGAGAAACAGTAAGAAAACTTCATTTGCCGCTTCTTGTATTCAGGGCAGTAGTCACACGGGCTGTTTAAATGAGTAAAACTATTATTAGTTAGGTGTTGATATCTTACATATCCTATACACCAACCATCTCCTCAACCCATAAATAAGCTAATGCTGAGTCAGGCCTCCTTCAGGAAATCGAAAAAGCCTACTTTGCCGTAGTTGGCACAATATTTGTATCAAGTTTTCTTTTCCTGCGGCTAGGTTATGTCTCTCTTCCAAGCCGTGAGTGGCTTCATTGTTAAATACATCATCAGGATGGAATCGGTTGGTGACATTGTGAATTCTAAATACCTCACTACACATATAGTATTAAATAAACAGACAAAGGACAATCTGTTTTGATAAATTTAACATTATGCATAACTGAAGAAGGCTCCAAATCCTCACGCTAGAAAGGAGCAGCAATCACAAGTGAAGCCATAGGCGGCAGTTACTTAATAATTTGCAAACTTACGCTGGATACGGCGTAGTGGTGAATATTCCTTTTCTTTGGGAGGTAGAGTTGAAAGGTGCACAATTTTGGGGAAAGGATGTTTCTGGAGGCGGCTCTCTCGGCGGGGGTTGGTACTCGTGCCGGGTCAGCCAGCGTGGGGTTCGTGCACCAAGGCCTAGTTTACTGTATTTCTGAAAAGGATCACGGTTCTCAGAAACGCAAACTTCGCAACTTTCATATTTGTATTTCCAGGATTTTATGTATTATTATCAGTCCATAGCCATCGGCGATCCACAGTCCGGTGTGGGCGCTACTTTTTACGATATTGTGCCAGCCCTTAACAATGCCTTCCGGCCAACTTTTAAGCCCTCATATTACTAATCCAAATACTCAACAACGGGTAACTCAGGAATAAGCCTACTGTGCCACGCTGGCAAGGCGAGTTGGCATAGGTTTTGTAGTTGTAGGCACAAGTTTCCTTTCTCTTTCAGCTAGCTGATTTGCCTCTTGCGTTCCTTTAGTCACTTCTTACGACACCTTCAGAATGGTATGGGTTGGTGACATTATTCTAAATCCATCACCACACGGAATAAGTGTAGATGAATGAATTACCCTGTTTATCAGGTCATAATAAGCGCTACGTTGATTGTTGTGGGCACCAGGACCCAGGTTTGGTCGGGTCTCTTGTTGCAAACGTCTCATGAAAGGTGACATGGCTGGCCCCTTAATTGGAACGACCTCTCTGGGCAAAGCTGTTCCGAAACAAACCCGAGGAGGTGGCTTCTTGGTTACGACGTACTCGAAGTCTGTGAACATAAAACAATTACCCTTCACCTTAAAATTCCTTTAGCACTCTATTATAAAGAGGTGTTCAAGTATTTGTCTGTGCGTTTATCTAAACTGGAGAGGTATTCATAACAATTTGTCAAATTGTTATGATACCTCTCCACTTGTGTCTCTCTCTCTAACTTGTGTGCAGAAATTTTACTCAGCAACGGTTTGAAGGAATAAACACTAGGTATTAGTCGCGTCTTCTAGTTATTTTTGTATCTATTTTAGTTAATTGATTCTACGACATTGAAACACCCGGAGCAGACGGTCGTGTTGATTGACTACCATACCATTTTATCGTAAATAATGAGAAGACTAGCACTGTCTACTTAAATGCTGGAATATTACGTCCTGGTCCTGTCTATCCAACCACTCGTCTGTCAAGCTCTTTATTCAACTTTTTGCATATTTTTGTGCAAGCCTAAGATACTTGCTCTGAGTCTGGGTGTCGTTTTTAGTCGTGAATTATGAATTTATAAAGTGCCCTCGCTATACGCTGCGCACGAAAGGTGACCTTATTCAAAATAAAAAATAAATTTACTAAACACTAGATAAAACTACTTTTTCCAATACAGACTGAAAAGTTGCTGGCTGTTACTATACCCGACCTACAATAATTGATCCCTTATAACAATCAAAGCAAATTGCTGTTTATGGCGTTCGCATTCTGATTTCCCAGACTATGCGTGATATGATATACGTATGAATCCATGATTGCACTCGTGACATGCACCAAAGACAGTTCAATTTCGTGTCGATCAGCTTTATAAAGATACCTTTAACTAAATGTTATATTTTCTTTTATTTTCCAAATTTTACTGTATATACTTTATTCATATTTTTTTACATAATATTTATAAAAAAGTAGAAAAACATTTTTTTAAATATTATATAAATATCATAACAGCTAGGGGCGGAAAATTTTTCAAGCCGCCTAGTGGTTAGTGTTGCAAAGAGAGGAACCGCCTAACAATGCGCGCCGTCTCAAGTAAAACTGCATTTTGCATCAGACGCTTCACCCAACCGGATATCGAGAGTTGATTGAGATGTCCATCAAAACTTTTCGATATCAAACCATGCACTGATACAACGATCGGAATAATACTGGTTGACTCAGCACTCCACATTGCGGTCACCTCATGGGCCAGGTCTAAATATTTAATCATTTTTTCTTTTTCCGCCTTCACGAGGTTCTCATCATGCGGAATGGTGATGTCAACCAGCTTTACGCGGCGTGTAGACCGATCTATTATAACGATGTCAGGTTTATTGGCAGCAATATACCTGTCCGTTTTAATAGATCGGTCCCAGTAGAGCGTGCCATGGTCATTTTCGAGAACTGGTTGAGGCTGATACTGGTAATATGGAACTTCGGTACTCACAAGACCATATTAAATTTTACTTATTATTAAAGATATAACATTTGGCTTAGTTTTTAAATTTAAAATTATTGTGCATGCTGTGGTCTCCTATTTGTGAAGTAGTACACTATTTAATACCTAATGTTGCCATATAACAATGAATCATGTATTATGTATATCTTTTGTTGGAGATCCATAGTAAAATAAATAATAAATAAACGCTCCAATATATATTAAAATAAAAGGTTTAGCAGCAGTGTATAAACAACAGGTGGTGTAATGGTTGGTATAACCAAGATTTCGACCATGCTACCACCTTGCGGTGGTGAGGGGGCTTGCGTGTCTTCAAGCTTCGGGGCCATACCAGCTCAGGATCACCCATGCCGATCCAGCCCAAGAGCAGAGGCCAGATAAAGGGATAGTCCCACCTAATTCGGCTAGCCCACAGCTATCCATGAGAATAACCAAGACCAACAGTAAAAGAAAGGTATAACCGTCTCCATTTGTTGTGGATGTCTTGCAATGACTAATAGGATATTCGTTAATGAGGATACTTCAGACGAAGCCATCATGTCTTACTCTGTGATGGCATGGATCCGATAGTTACTGTGGCCGATTAATTATGTCCGTCTCATGGACACCTGAAGTAACTACATTTTTACTTCTACTGTGTGCATACATAAACAAGATATGGTAGTGGTTTTCTTTCTGAAAAGCGTCATTAAGCTCTCCCACTACCACTACCTACTTCTTCTATGGTGGCAAACAAAAAACTATATGTGAAGAATAAAACATACTACATTATGTGAAACACTTTTTTTTACTTTACCGCCATAAAAGGCTTCGTGCATGTTGTTCGGCGACAAATGCCGACGCGCGTACGGCCGCTGCATGTTGACAGACTGGCAAAAGTTCGTGATTGCCGCGACAATAAAAAATATGACGGATCCAACCATATTGCTTTTTATTGGGGCGCACGCTCCTCGTTGTAACCATACATTATTTGGAGAAATGGGATATTCTACTTATTTATCCAGTCAATATTATTTTACTTTGTAGTTGTGGTGTCGGATTTTGAACACAAAATGTATCCTGAGGGTGTCGTATGAGGCGACTAAGGGAATGCAAGAGAACCGCTAGAGAAGGAAAACTTGATACAAACCTTGTGGCAACCCGTTTTGCCAGCGTGGCAGAGTAGGCTAATTTCCCTCCATAAATTCGGAGGAGGCCCAACTCCGTAGTGGGTCTTTTTTTGGGCTGAAACGAACAAAACAAACATATTAACCAAAGAGTTTATTTATAAGATAACCTTTTAAGCATATGTCGCCCAATGCGGGGGGGGGGGGCGCTTTGTTCAACTGTGACGTGGCACCAACCTAGAAGACCTGGTGGAAGAAACCAGTGGGCTTGTCTTGGCTGCCATCGATCTCTTCAACCATGTCAAAGGGAAGTGACCGACCCGCCACACGTCCCTAACTCTGCTCGATGTATTTCATTATAAATAATGTATTTCAGGATTAACAAGTATAAATAAAGTTACTGCATCCATTTCCAGCAAGCTTACCGCTTCGAATCAATACTTTTTTTACATTTTATATTTTGTTTACATGTGCCCGAGCAGCTTAATCCCAGGTTGCGTGGTCAGTCAGATAATCCGCAACGATATAGCAGCCTCTCTTTTAAAGCTGAGATTTAGTGGTATTTTTTTATTAGTAATGTGATTTATTTTATTTTGACGAATTCGACTGAAATCGTGGTGCTCTCACAAATCGGCTATCAGACGGTGACACGATCATTTGTTTACGACATGAAATCGAAAGACACGAAAAAATAGCACAGGTCATGTCGGCTTTGGCTTACCTTACAAGTTACATAGAACCTTCTAGAGTAGAGTCTACTATTACCATTATGTCTACTACTACTTACTACTCAGCCCATACATGACCCACTGCTGAGTTGGGCCTCTTCCAGTTACATGGAGGGTAATTAGCCTACTGTGCTATTCACCATACGCATTTATCTTCTTCTACAGTTTCCTTCGATAGTTCACTGGTTATGTGTAGATGATGTAGTCCATCGAATAAATATGAGTTGAAGTGTTAAGTTTTGTGAGTCCGTTCCATAGAAATCTTTTATAACAACTAAAATTTGAGCGAGATGGGGGCCAACTTTATAGTTTTATATCATAAACCTCACGCTTATACTGTATCGGTCATGAACAGTGCCACACTGGCCAGAAGGGTTGGTACAGGGTTTCGTATCGGGGGCTCCGGGGACCTGGGTAGACGGTGGACCCTGTCCTCAGTGTTTCCCTGCGAGCCCTGGACGGCTGCGGTGCGCCGGTGTCCTTTGGTTGGCGCCGGCCCGAAGGCTGACGGGCCTCCTTCTGCGGGGCCGATGTCGCAGAAGGGGGCAGCGGGGCGGGTCGCAAGGGAGGGAGCTCCGGCTGACCCGCGCCGCGGGCGGAGGCAGGGGTGGAGGGGGGTTCTTGACGGTGCGGGCCCCTTCTGCCCTCGCCTGGGAGGCCGGTGGTGGTTCGGGGGAGCCGCCACCGACTAAAGCCTCGATGACTGAGGGCGTCCCAGTGTACCGGGACGCCCTCTCTGATAGTCGCTTGCCCGCGTTGCGGGCACCACGCCGGGGCGTCACAGTAGAATGCGTTTACGCGAACTTGTGGCGCCCCAAGCGCGTCGTGTGAGGGTATACCGCTGGAGTTTTAGTGGGTAGGCGACCCTTGTCGGAGTCTCACATAATCACCGACCTCTCCCCCGGGGGGCGGTGGTATGCATAAAGCAATACCCCAGCGAAACAAAAAAAAAAAAACCCCTCACGTACCCACGCTGCTACATCTCAGGACACGTGACGGAGCACCCCGGGGATGCTATTTGAGTATGCCTCCGTTCTGGTGGCAAGCACCGTCTTTTTAACCCCCGACGCAAAAAGAGGGGTGTTATAAGTTTCACGTGTCTGTCTGTCTGTCTGTCGGTCGGTCTGTCTGTCTGTCTGTGGCACCGTAGCTCGCGAACGAATGAAGCGATGTCAATAAAGTTTTTTGTATGAAAGGTGAGTTACGGGCGAGTGTTCTTAGACATGTTTGATGAAAATCGGGTGAGCCGTTTAAAAGTTATGAGGGGTGAAAGTGGGGAAGAATAACCAAATGTCTGCAAATATAATCGAGTGGGGTCTCAAATGAAAGCGCATCACGTGCAATTTAACAAAATCTACATTATAATAAGTATGTACCTATAAAAAGTATAAAATAAAAATTTAATAAAAAATTTAAATAAACCCACGACACAATAACCTATAAAAAGTAAAAAATAAAAATAAATACTTCGCGTTAGGAGACCAGGGGTCCGGTAATAAATAAGTGGGAGTGGTCCCCCAACGCGAAGTATTTATTTTTTACTTTTTAAAGGTTATTGTGTCGGGGGTTTATTTAAATTTTTAATTTAATTTTTTAGCCTGTGCCTTCACTCGCATCGACAAAATGGCACGAGCAAAAAAAGTCGAATTGAGAACCTCTTCTTTTTATGAAGTCGGTTAAAAATGATCCCAAGTGGCACATGCCGGGTCTCCCACATACTCCAGCCAGTCCTCCGGTTGGAAACATATTTAAGGATTCCCCCATTTAAAAAAGAAAGGTTTTTCATGACATTCGTAACAAAATATGTGTTCGTAATTCTCACCTTAGGTCAAGGAGAATCAAGCCGACAGAGAGTTGCCAAGATAGCAAGATCAAATTTTCGTGTGGTGGTGGAATTAAAATATAATATTGTGGGTTTCGTGTTTGCAGGAGTTTTACACAAGTTCCCATTACGGTATAGTATAATAGAAGATTCAACCCGTATTTATCAAACATTTTATTAATATGTGCGGTTGTTTTGTACTATTTGAGATTACTCGTTTTATTTGAGGCTCTGGCCTGCAGTCACAACGGGCAAATAAAATAATAGTCATACCCAAAGTCACATCCCAAGTCATTTTTGTGAAAGGACCTGCACTTAAGCCTGCCTCAGAATATCCAGCACTGTTTATAATTAGAGGCAGAGTCTATAAATTCGAGCTTCATCAAATTAAATTATGATTCGAAGTTGTAAAGTAGAAATTACTATTAAATGAAAAGATGGCTCTATTTATAGTCCTATAAAAACGTTAAACACAAAAGTCTGACACACAGATGAATAATATGTAGCAAACTAGTCCGACATATTATTTTTGCATTGAAAGTTTTGTAAAATGAGTTTATTAGCATCATTACAGAAACTATTTTGTATAATGAAACCGACTTAAATACATTTTCAGTCACACCTTCTTTACACAGTGTGAGTGTCGGTTGGTTTGTTTGATAATAATTAATTGTTTACGTCTCAATGAAAATATAAAAATCCCGCGTTCTCTCCAATTGCTGATTTAGCTATAATTCCTACCAAACGTCTGGAAACGAGGGAGGTGGAAACACACACCCAAACGTCCAATAGACACCTGCTGTCATATTGAGAATTAGTGCAGATGGACTATAATAACGAAAATATCGATATCGATAAAATGTAATGATTATTGGAATCTGTTTCAATATAAGTCATTTTCATCATGAAAGAGCTATTTTCAAACATTTCAGTTCATTTCATCCCACACCACGTCTAAAAATCCGAATTACCTTCTTGAATAATAAATTTTACTACTATCGACTTAAAACCCGCTGTTCATAAATGGTTGAAAATTGTGCTAGCGTGGCATATTTCGCTAATATCCCTCTACGAATTTGTAGGAAGTCCGACTGTGTGATGGAGTAGTCCATCTAGAGAATTTATATGACGGACGACGACATGACTTTTTATGCTTTCACTTTTATTTTAAACCCTGATGTTTCAGGTACTGTGCAGGGCTCGCAAAGGTTTGAAAAGATGGGGTTCTATGAGTAAGTTGAGTAGAGGGAGTATTAGATTGGCCTCTATTTCATAAACTTAATTGACGTACGTAAAAACTGAATTTATTTCAACCACTATTTAAAAGGAATCTCATAATGCTTTTGAATATTGTCGATATTTATATCATTATGCGCTATGCACATCCTTAGCCAACAGTTTTGTACTTTGTTATCTTTTCGGGGCGATTAATGTTGTTGCGAATTTGAAATTCGTGCTCCATGTGAAAGTTCGCGCATGTGTGTTTGTTTGTTGTTTAAATCCATTTTGTATCAGGAATACTTTAGGCTGAAGGTAAGCCGTGATTCTCAGAGTATATCACGTTACCCGTGTAGTAATTTTTACACTCGATATTATGTCATACCTGCTTATAGAATATTGTGTAAAGACTATTGCTCAGAAAACAGCATGTGTTGCGCAAATTTGGATAAATTGGGTTTGCTTCTCCAGTGTATACATTTGCCCAGCGATCTATGATGTGTCATGTGAAAATATCTTGCAAGGTCAATTTCAAGAAGTACTAATCTAAAATTAACAAGGGTATAAGGCTGGAACTTTAGAAACATAGTCTCCTTCCCACTAAAATCGTGCTAAAATTTAACAGGTTTAGTAATGATAACATTTAGTAAAATTAGTTATTCATAAATTAATACAAAATGAACTATAAAGATTTCTCAAAGCTGATTGAAACAAATATTTGAACTTAGCACTGTTTTGATGAACAGACCTATGTAATGTTGAAATAATAAAGAAAATTACATCACTACCATTCAGTTTTACAATTTAAAATTAAATTTACATATAAATTTTACTGATATTAATATAATGTTAGCAAACATTTATTAGATCTATAGTGCCATGATATTTTTAAAAAGGCAGTAAAAAAATTGCTAAAATATTTACAAGCAGGAATTTACAAAAATGCTGTGATAGATTTTTATTAACCTTCTAATATTAAAATGAGTGTTCTTTTTCAGGAAAAATGTCTAACAGCAAATTAGTTCTTCCAGTAGCTCTGGGCTTATCTTTGGTCACAGTCACAGCATTTGTTGTGTATTATGTTTTCAAAAAAGATGAAGATGGAGAGGGTAAAAAGATTAAGAGTTCCCGAGTCAATGTCATTGAAGTTTCAGTTCCGAAGAAAATTGTTTCTGCTTTGATTGGTGAGTGGACTTTTATTTATTTATTTTTATTTTCAGGGGAAACTAACAGCTATGTAACATGAGTGTTAGACACATAGTAACAAATAGCCAATTACAAGTCTCCATGTTTAAGTTTACAAAGACAATATTTATATATATATTAATAATTATACAATCAATTATTCCCACGTCTCTTTACTTCATATTTCTACATATATTTTTAAGAAATACAAAATGTTTTAAAAAAATATACATAAAAATAGACAAAAACCATCGAAAACGAGGTCGATGACCTTAGCTACCGACAGTTCAGGGCTCCAGAGAGTGGAACCTCCTCACCATCCTTGCCGAATCCAGTATGATAGCCTTTTGAATCAGGACCTTAATCCAGCAACCCATCGAGAATTTCTTGAGATGTTGGTCGAAACTCTTCGCAATAAGACCGTTTACTGAAACAACTATCGGCACAAAGATTGTTGAATCAACATGCCACATTGCGGTAACCTCGTGAGCCAAATAGAGATACTTTGTGAGTTTCTCTTTTTCGGCTTTAACGAGGTTCTCGTCATGCGGGATAGTGACGTCAACAAGCATTGCCCGGCTCGCCAATCGGTCAATTTGCACTATATCGGGCTTATTAGCGAGAAAAGTCCTGTCAGTAATAATCGATCGATCCCAGTAGAGCGTGACGTGACCATTGTCGAGAACTGGCGCAGGCTGGTATTGGTAGTAGGGCACTTCAGTATCCACAAGACTATATTTAAGGGCAAGTTGTTGATGGACCATCTTGGCCACTTGGTTGTGTCTGTGCAAGTATTCTCCGTTAGCAAGACGAGAACAGCCAGAGACGATGTGCCTAATAGAGTCTATTAGGCATATCGTCTCTGTCTGTTCTCGTCTTGCTAACGGTGAATACCTGGACAATGACAGGCTCGACAGATGTCGGCAGTTCCATACTTTAGGATATGTCTCCGGTAGTTATTCGTCATAATAACTTCGTCCATAATTGTCCACAGTCCACAGGCAAACCCTTCAGTCTCCCCAAAGAGGTTACTGAAGCGTAGCCAAGCCACAAAAGCGAGTTGGTCTACGTCCGGCCCAGTGAGAGCCTTGTAGAACCTTCCGTGTAACTCCTTGCTCTTCCATATAGTCGTGCGGTTCGAAATGCTTAACACCTGGGGCCTGCGTCAATTCTGTTTTGCCAAGGATAAAGGTGTGAAGGAATTGTCAACATTGGCCATATCTCGGTGCACATCCTCGGTTGACTGTAGGAAGTATTCCCGCAGATTGCATACCTCGCGGTTAGGTAGGTTTTTGACGATTAAAAAACCACGTCCCCCACATTTCCGTGGGATATACAACCTCATAACTGACGAACGGGGGTGGTGCATTCGATATAAGGTCAATTGTCGACGTACCCTTCTATCCAAGGCGTCTACGTCTAATTATTACAAATTACTAAAAAAAGTGTTCTGTCAGTTTACGCTGGAGACAGGGAACCGAAATGTTGAATAGGTGAAAATCTACCTGATTCAGCATATGGTTGCAATCTCTAGTTGCCTCTATAATTGCGTTACGTCTATAATTGGATTTAGGTGTTACATCTATAATTGGAATTAGCTTTAGGGACAAATAAAACCTATTTATATTTTTGTATGTTTAGACCTTTTTAAAATATAGCATTACTGTTGCAACATAATGCCTATAGCTACTTACATTGGTCTAGGGGTTGGATCATCGGTCCCCAGATCCAGATCAATGGGTTTCTGGGGTCTTGCTAGTGTCTTTGTGTAAACCAGAGGCACTTGCTCTGAGTCTGGGTGTCATTTGTGTTTGTATACTGCCCTTGCGATACAGGTTATACCAAGTGTATTGTTAAAAAAAAAGTCAACACTCTCCTGTTTTGACTGTAGTGGATTGCTTATTCTTATTTAAATTATTAATCTTTCTTACCACTCACATCTTTACTGGTGGCTTTTTGCTAGGGAAAATTTTAACTTACTTAATGCATATGCTGCCAGAATTGAGAAAACTTGGCTAGGTTATATTGGACTGTTAATGCCTACTACTCAGCCCATAAAATAACCACTGCTGGGTCGGGCCTCCTTCGATTACATGGAGGGTAATTAGTGTAACGAATAAAAAAAAAAAATATTCTTTGTCTGAGTGACAAATGAAAATGAAGGAGTCTTATGATGTTATGCGACCCAGTTAATAAGTCATTATAATGCTGCAAAAATTGACTCAATGAATTACAAAATTTTAAATTAATTAATATTAAACATTGCCTCCCCATTGTTTGGTTTTTGTAGATTCACCTCGCCCCTTCCGAGATTTAAAAGTTAGATGTTTTACTGCTGACTTATCTTAGCCACACTTTCTTTCTTTATTATCATTTTATTATTGGCTTAACGCCTGGCGCCCGAACTTTATATATTTGTGATCAAACAGTGTCCATTTTGAGGTTCTGAACTGTAGGGTTTATACATTCCACCATCTAACCCACATCACAATATAAATATTTCTTTATTTTAATTTTACAGCATTATAATAACTGTTTAAATGAGTCGCTTAACATCATAAGACTCATTCATTTTCATTTGTCACTCAGACAAAGAATATATATTTTTTTTTAATTTTACATTAGCCTACTGTGCCCTGCTGGCCAGACGGATTGCCGCAGGGTTTGTGTCAAGTTTTCCTTCTCTTGGGATGAGGTGATCTGCCCCTTACATTCCATTAGTCGCCTCTTACGATACCTTCAGGATGAAATGGGGTGGTGACACTATGTGTTCTAAATCCGTCACCACATGGCATTAATGACTACCACTACTCAATCCATACATGACCCACTGCTGACCCTACTCAGCCTCTGCGTAGCCTTCTGCCATTATATGGATGTTTATTAACCTACGCAGTAGTTGAGTGCCTCGTTGGTCTAGTGGTTAATGTGCCGCCTTTGGATCAACGGGTCCCGGGGTCGGGCAAGTGTCTTTGTCTAAACCAGAGGCACTGGTTCGGAGTCTGGGTGTCATTTCTATCTATAATATTTATGTATTTACAAAAAAAAAAAAAAATTAAGTAGTTTATCATCCATCTCGTTACCATAACACAAGCATTAAGTTGCTTAGCTTGGGACGAGATGGCGTTGTGTGGAATGTCCAAGGATATACATATATATATATATATACCCCACTCCATCCTGAGGGTGTTGTAAGATTTGACAGAAGAAAATGGCAAGGTTGCTTAATTTGATAATCTGATAGAAAACCCTGTGCCAACCCATCTGGCCAGTACGCACAGTAGGCTAATTACCCTCCATGTAGTTGGTGGCCTAACTCAGCAGTGGGTCATTTATGAGTTGAATACTGAGTAGTCTACTGAGCAATGCTAGCCAGACAGGTTGGCACAGGGTTTTGTATCCAGTTTTCCTTGGGGCTATGTTTTCGGCCTTAGCATTTCCTTTTGACGGCTCCAGAGTCTCGTAACCCTCAAGATGGAATGGGGTGGTAACTACCTGCTAAACTATTCCAGTACTAATAAATGTGAGTTTCCCTTTGGACATTGGCTGTATACCCTCATTTTTTTTGGTGTGGTGACGGATATAGAATTTGTGCTGTCACCACTCCATTTCATCCCGAGGGTGTCGTAAGAGCCGACAAAGATAAATGACAAGGCCGAAAACTAAGCCGCAAGAGAAGGAAAACTTGAAACCAAACCCTGTGTTAACCCGTTTGGCCAGTGTGACACAGTAGGCTAATTACCCTCCCTGCCCGAATCAACAGTGGGTCATTTGCGGGCTGAGTATTTCACCCTCAATTTTATTCTTCCCCCAATAGAGTAACCTCCTCATTTGTCATGTGATGAAACACTACTTTCGTGTGGCTTGAGTAACTGGGCCTCACTCAAATTTCTTGTTTTTTTAAGAAGGGTGATACCACGCTTCTTAAAAATTACAGACTCATCTCACTCCTGAGCCACGTCTATAAGTTGTTTTCAAGGGTCATTGCGAACCGTCTCGCCATAAGGCTCGATGAATTTCAGCCTCCGGAACAGGCCGGGTTTCGTAGGGGTTATAGCACCATAGACCACATCCACACAGTTAGGCAAATTATACAGAAGTCCGAAGAGTATAAGGGAAGAGCCCCTGTGTCTAGCTTTTGTGGACTATGAGAAAGCTTTTGACTCCGTCGAAGCCTGGGCTGTTCTTGAATCCCTTCAGCGATGCCAAGTGGACTATCGTTACATCCAAGTCTTGAGATGTCTGTACGATGAGGCCTCTATGTGTGTCCAAGTACAGGACCAGCGTACTAAACCCATCCAACTGAGCCGCGGAGTGAGACAGGGGGATGTAATATCCCCGAAACTGTTCGCAAGCGCTTTGGAGGATGTGTTTAAGACGCTGGACTGGAAAGATAAGGGCATTAACATAAATGGCCAGCACATCTCACACTTGAGATTTGCAGATGACATAGTCCTAATGGCGGAGTCGTTGGAGGAGCTGCAACAGATGCTGACCAGCTTAGCATCAGCCTCGCGACGGGTGGGTCTCGGCATGAATTTGGATAAAACCAAAATCATGATGAATGATCACATTCATCCGAGACCTATCGTTGTGAATGGCCGTCTTGTTGAAGCTGTTTCAGAATATACATACCTCGGGCAAATTTTGCAATTAGGTAGAAACAGCTTCGACAGGGAGGCCAAGAGGAGGATCCAGCTGGGCTGGGCAGCATTTGGAAAACTTCGTCGGGTCTTCTCGTCGCCCATCCCGCAGAGTTTGAAAACGAAAGTTTTCGAACAGTGCGTCCTACCCGTCATGACCTACGGCGCCGAGACGTGGACACTCACGGTGAGACTAGTCCACCAATTTAAAGTCGCTCAGCGTGCTATGGAGCGAGCTATGCTTGGAGTTTCTCTGAAAGATAGGCTCCGTAACGAGACTATCCGACAGAGAACCAAGGTCACCGACATAGCTCAGAGAATTAGCAGACTGAAGTGGCAGTGGGCTGGTCATATCTGTAGAAGAACCGACAACCGCTGGGGTAGACGAGTTCTTGAGTGGAGACCGCGAATCGGCAAGCGTAGTGTGGGACGGCCCTCTGCTAGATGGAGCGACGATCTGCGAAAGGTTGCGGGCAGCAGCTGGATGCGTCAAGCTGAAGACAGGGCTAATGTGGGCTGATGATGATGATGATGATGATGATGATGACTCAAATTTCATGTCGATTTTTCAATCGTCTTCGATCGATCGAATTCGTCAGTCGATTCTTATCTTTTAAATAAAAACTAGCGACACGCCCTGGCTTCGCACGGGTGCAATGATGAACCTCTAAATTTATCAGTGTTTCTCTACAATATTATGGATGTATTACACATATAAACCTTCCTCTCGAATCACTCTATATATTAAAAGAAACCGCTTCAAATTTCGTTGCGTAGTTTTAAAGATTTAAGCATACATAGGGACGGACGACAGCGACTTTGTTTTAGACTATGTAGTGATGAAGTGATGAATTGCTGTTCGTTAGTCTCGCTAAAACTCGAGAACGGCTGGAGCGATTTGCTGGCTGACTGGTCTTGTAATATTCGTGGAAGTCCAGGGAAGGTTTAAAAGGTGAGAAAAAATATAAAAAATATATTTATTTATTGTGAGGCGGTACGAAGTCAAAATCAACGATTTATTTATCCACGTTGGCTCATGTGAGCTATTTTGACATGACAATATATATTTATATTTTACTATTTATCATTTACCACCGGTTTGTAGATCTCTACATCCAAATCTGAAAGTTCATCTATATTGTTTGCTTGTTCTTCATAATTGAGGATTTAATAGTTCTTAGATTTATTATAGATAGATTGGATGTACTGTACATTACAGACCTAGAGATCAGTGATATACATGGTTGATTTAGGACCCCGTGCTTCTAGGGCAAATCAACAATGATATTTTACTTACTTCCGCTCTGTAACCAATGCTGCCCTACCTCAAAATCGACTCTAGCTAATTCGACTAATAGACACCTATGGCAATTAGTCGAATTAGCTAAAATAAAAACATTCTGTAGCTTACCACGTTAGCATCAATGTTATCCTTCGAGACACTTACGCATTTATAAATAGTCGGAAATGTACGTACTTATTTCTGAAGCCAATAATCTAAGATGGAATCCATTTAGTTGGCTTCTATGACGTCACACGCACAGATATCGCTGTGTATCAATGTTAAGCACGCTTTTAATATGTACATACCCTTAGGCCTGCAGCCAGAATTTGTGTGTAGGGATGTCTTGTATATAAAATAATAAATATTTTAGATTGAAAAACGAAAATCCTTTACCTAAATATAGATGCGCATTACGCAAATATCGTTTATTGTGTCACAGTGGCAGTGATTGGCGGTGGGGGTGCGTAAACCACGCCATTGGTTTCCTCCATGTTGTGCTCAAGTTGATTGGTATTGTAGTTGACCACACTAAAAATATACAAGTCATTGACTGTTTAGCGGCATACAACATCTATAACTAACGGAGATAACTAAAGTCGCGACAATAGCTTGTAGTGTAGGTCCTTTTTTCTCTATGTAAGATCCTTGATGGACCTCTGCACCAGTTAAGGGAAGACTGGTGTGAGACCTCGGTAATGGGATGTTCGTCCCCGTACCCACTTAACGTCCCTGGGTTGCTCCTTCGTCTTTGTATGGAGCAACATGGGTACTTTTTCTTTAACTAGAAGATTTTTCTTTATCTCTTAAGAAAAGAGGGGGTGCTCTCGCTCCAATCAATGGGAGCGTTCCATCTTCAGAAGCGGTTTTTCTGCTCTATCGACCTATGCCAGGAGCACTATGCAGGGCTTTGCATGTCTCAAGGTCAGTCGGAGGTTGTGTCAAGCTACACTTTCTGATACGTAGTAATTATAATAGCCGCCAAACAACTTTAACGATGCCCTGGCTGCGCAGTAGTCGATGCTACCGTGTCATTGGCGGTCAACAGTGGCTTGATGAGATTGGTTGATATCAGTCTGCGGCCATTTGTACTTTGTACTATTCAATGTATTTTTAATAATAGCTTTCAAAAAGAGATTCAAGATTGTTACATAAACATTGCTACTAAAAATGCACCAAGGTCGTGAGTCAACGAACATTTTGGTGAATGACAACCCTGCGTGTAAATATTGTAAAGCCGTTGAAGTTTCAATGTAGTGTCTGTGAGATCACGATTCATGACTAATCAGCACTTCACGTGATTTTACTTCCACAATGTTTGCGTTTAAAAAGATATCTCTTCGCACTAGGTATCTCTGTATCGCGGAGTTTGAGAAGTGCTACAAAGTAACACGCAAACAGAGTGCGACGAAACGTTAATTAAATTACAAACGATGGAGCCATTTAAGATACAAAAGAAACTTCTACTACTACCCCAGCCCATAAATGACCCACTGCTGAGTCAGGGAGGATAATTAGCCTACTGTGTCACGCTGGCCAGACGGGTTAGCACAGGGTTTCGTAAATAAATAAATAAACACTCGTATTTTTTTATAATTTGCTAGAGACCCCTACTTTGGTAATATGCAACTTAGGTTAAGGATCACCAGTTTATGTAACAGTTTGTCACTGGAATCGAGGTAGATGCCATATAGGAAGTGTCTATAACACATTTTAGTGCACTCGCGATATTCACTCATTTAAAGAAATGCCACCGATGAATCACCGACCAGGATTGGTGTAGTACAAACGTATGAAAGTAAATTGTCACAATGGCCTAATTCGTATCCTGCTAGAATTCATGTAGTGTAGTTAATAACAAATTTCTGGTTCTGGCTTATATATATCCGGCCTGGTATAAGAGGTATAGACATACAGATATTCGAGACACTTCGTACATTTAATATCTCAGTATCGTATAAAATTTCTTCGAAATTCGCTCAGCCGTTACGGCCACTCACGAAGCTATCAGTAACATGTTTGGGCAATATATTTATTGACTCTCGTCCATCGTTGAATAGATTACAATACTTCAAGTACAACATGAGAATATCATGGTTATAAACTATAATAGGTAAGGTTTAATGCGAGTGCCCTTGTATGTTGGCCTTGACTTGCCTTCGCAAATTAGCTACATTTTTCACGATTACGACTTGGCTGAAAGCCCTAAATAAAATTGGTGTCACGCAAACATTTGAACAATACATTGTGAATAGAAAAAAAGCTAAGCTCATAACCTAGCTGCAAGAGAAGGAAACTTGAAACGAATTTCGTCGCTAATTACTCCTCATGTAAAGGGAGGAGGCCCGACTCAGCAGTGAGTCTTTTATGAGCTAAGTAGTAGTAGTTATGAAAAACTTATTTTTTTTGCGGATTTTGCGGGGGTTGAAATCCACCATCCTCTGGTCCAACCACGACGAGTCTCGGAGCACCTTTGTTGAAAGATAAAGGAACTAAAATCGTTAATTCGACTCTGTTGCTTTTTTTTTGCGGTCTACCAATCAGTGATATTAACGGCGTCCCCATACCCACTAAACACCCCCCCAATAACCCCCCCCCCCGCCTGCTTAGTGGGTCCCGACTGTGACTGCCTATGTAACCTACCTATTTATCTGGGTTTACCTATATTTTGGCTGACCTCCTTATTTTCTCCAAAACGATATTATTCAAACTATGGGCTTTCCAGACACATAGTTTTCAATAAAAACACATTCGCAAATTATGTAACAATGCCAACTACAACTACTCAGCTCATAGAGGGACTGGAGGAGTCGGGCCTCCTCCAGTTACATGAGGAGTTATTCTACTGTGCCACGCTGGCCAGACGGGTTGGCACAGGGTTTCGTATCGGCGTGGTACTGTGTACAGATCCCACAATGCCGCAACAGGACGCGAGTTGGAGCACCCCGGGGATGTTTAGTGGGTAGGGCCCCACTCTGGGGGAGAGTCCCACACGCCCCCCATCAGCCATCCCCGTGGCCGACAGGGATAGTCCATAAAGGATTTTACCCCGGGAGAACCAAAAAAAAAAAAAAGGGTTTCGTATCGAGTTTTCCTTCTCTTGCGGCTAGGTTTTCGGCCTTGTCATTTCCCTTTGTCGGCTCTTACGACACCCTCAAGAAGGAATGGGGTGGTGACACTATGTATTCCGAATCCGTCATCACATAGACTGCCATGAATAGAATGCCAACTATGCTCGGTTAATAAAAAAACTGATTTCTGCGTACGAAATAAGTTCTATTTTTCCTCGCCAGGCCGTAACGGCTCCAACGTGAAAGACATTGAAAAGAAATCCGGCGCTCTCATAAACTTCAAGAAGTTCAGTGATAAGGAATACGACGTGTGCATCATCAGAGGTCGCACGGAGACCACCCAGCTGGCGGAAACTCTTATCCACGACTTCATTAACCACCAGCCGGTGATAGAGGAGGATAGCATCACGGTTCCTGGATGGGCGTGTAGTCGGATCATTGGTAAGATTTTGAAGTGAAACCTTATTTAAGCGCGTTGAGCAGTTTTTGCGTGAACAAAAATTGTGGAAAGACATTGTCACTGAACGCTTTCAATGAGCTATCTCAGTCTCTAGCGCACGGCGTGGCATGCCTCATAAATGACCTACTGCTGAGTCTGGCCTCCTCCAATTTCAGGAAGTTTAAGGGTCAGCGCCGACCTAAAAAGTGGCGGCGAAGAGACTAATTCAGTAACAATTTAAATTCAATCTAAAACGCTTCAGAATACTACTGTATTTAGCTGTGTTTAGAATACGCTCGGCGCGTCACGTCGCTCGCTGTCATTGTATTTCGTTGTACCAAATACAGTTGTATTCTGAAGCGTTTTAGGTTGAATTTAAATCGTTACTGAATTAGTATCTTTGCAGCCCGTAGGTCGGCGCTGACCCTAATGTGACAAGCTGGCCAGACGGCTTAGCTCAGGGTTTCATATAAAGTTTTCCTTGTGTGTGTGTGCGTGTGCGTATAAAATGTATTCTAATACGAGTACGGGCTGCAGTCTCTTTCTAGTTAAATACTCTATGTATCTATGTGACTTCCACAGTATATTCTCTTACTTCATAACGAACCCATTCAAATATAATAATCCAATAGCTCGACGTTACAATGCACAAGTTGCTAAGTTTTCTTCTACGGGCTTCCTCCGGTTACATAGAGGGTAATTTTAGCCTACTGTCCAGAGCCTTCTGTGGAGCGGAGTTTCGTATCATATTTTCCATCTCTTGCGGCCAGGTTATCGGCCTAGACATTTCTATTTGTCGGTTCTTACGACACCCTAGGGCGGAATGGCGTAACACTATGTATTCTAAAACCGTCACCACACGGACTGGTTGTACAAAAACATCCAAAAAGTCAATTTACAGGGAAGGCTGGCGAATCTATAAATGACATAAGCCACCGCAGCGGAGCCAGGGTCAAGGTGGAAGGTCAGCCCGGAGACGCGTCAGTGCAGCGTCAAGTTTCTTTCCGTGGCACCAGACAGCAGATAGATATGGCTAAAGGACTCGTGGAAAGTTGCGTAAGTGATCTCTTGCTTCGGAAAACGTTATTGAAAGATATGTTTATTTTATTTTCAAGATATTTTGGTCGGGGTTTAAAAATTAAAAGCGCGTTGGTGGAAGTTGAGGCCATTGTGGCCAGGGTTGCCGCCACTAGCAGCAGCGGGCAACAAATTCACCTGGCGCCTGACGGAAGCGCGTTAAATGCCCCGTATTTGACAGTCACAATTATATGTTAGCTCCAAACGATTCTAGCAGATGGCGATATCTGTTGACTAGATTCACTAGATGGCGCTGTGTTAAAAGTTGATTTAATGTGTGTTAATGTAATATAATAAACCTTAGCCTGCTAGTAGTATAAAACAATTACATCAGCATATTTTCTAAACTGTATGTTGCATGACCTTGTATTGTCATAAGAACATCCAGTTAGTAGGGTTAACCTACTATGCAACTGGATGTTTCTGTGTTCTTTCTCAGCAAACAACTGAAATCAGTTATCTATACCGATCAATTGTTAGCGTAACCCGCGTAAAATTCCCCGTACGAGCCTCTATCAATTTTACACTTGTCGTGGGCAAAATTATAGTACTAACAATAGAGCCAAAAATAAAAAAACATTGCTAGTTATAAACAATGACAATTCACTCCAAAGGTTAACCAAGAGAAGTGTCGTCGCGAGATCGAGATGTCGCGTCGTAGCCCTCGCCATGGGCCTTCGCAGTCCCCTTCGCAGTCGCCGTCTCCAACACCTTCGCTCCACGCCAGCGAGCCCTCAGAGGAGCCGCCAGGTGAATCGCACGCCACTCATGTTCGGCACAGGAGGCCTGGTAAGGGTGCTAACCGCATGTAGTTTGCACATTGTATTGTCAAGTCAGACAATTGGTACAGATTCTTTAGTCAGGTTTAGTCAGGGGCGGCGGGTGACGTCACACATGGACATATGTTACAAATTACCGACTTAGTGAAATATATAGAGTTTTTGTTACACCCAGTAGGTATATTATTTATCTCCCCGCTCTTACTATATCGTAATGTTTACTAGAGCTCGTAGATGACTATCATGAGTAAAATTACTTCCAAAGCCTACGCTTTGGCAAATTAGAAAAACGAATGTATGTGATTGACACGAGCTGTCAATGTCAAACCCATAGTTCTTTCGTTCTTTGGAGGCCATTTACATCCGCCGCTGAATTTAAAAAAAGACAGACATCCCGTCAAATTAATATTTACGTGTGTGTAAAAACAAATAAAAGCTCATAAACCTGATTCAACTCCAAAAATACAATTTCTCTGGCTTGACTTTCTTTTCATATTATTTCCCCAATTAAATCGATACCACTTTTATTGAAAGGCTATGCATTTTACAGGAGTTTATTTGTATTTTAATAAGGTCACCTCGGTTACAGGCGCTAATTTATAATGTACACAGCGTTTGAAGGTAATATTTCATTATCTAATATTTGCTAGAGTTGTTACAATCGCACCAAAACGGTTACAGTGCTTGCCGATCCAAATGGCGCAACAAATACTCATAAAGCGGCTAAATAGCATCTTTTTTGTCGTATTCTTTTAGAACTTGGAAGCGAATGTAAATACATGTAGTTTTAATGAACCTATAGATTTTTTCGTTCTAATTTTGAACATTCATTTCATAAATCAATGAGAAATAAACATAACATAAACAGATTAATTAAAAAAAAAATCATTGATTATGGTACGTTTAAAACACTCATAAAATATTGAGTATAAAACATAATTCTTTTCATATATTTATCCGTATTTTAGATAGTGGTTTCATAATCAACATTATGCATAATTAGATAGCAATTGCTTTGCAGCGCCGATGAAAAGCTTGGTACCCGAGTATAGTTATCACAGCAAGTTTTTTTGTGACGTCCCCTAACATAATATGTTGTTTGTATGTAGTTACGTTTATATGCACAGTACCCTTGCTATGTATTGATATATATATATATATTTGTTAATATCCTTTAGTTCTGACTGCAGCGGAATTATACTTGTGAAATAACAGTACTACAGATGCAAATGCTCACGCTCCGGTATCCGCAATACTTAAATGTATGGAAATTACAGATCGTAACGAGCAATTATCGTAAGGAACTGTCATATGCCTTACATTTTACTGTTGAAAGATCGGCGTGAGTTTGGATTGGCCCCTAGGTAAAGCCTGTTTTATAACGCCCCTTTGTATCTTATTGACTAGTGTTATCCTTATCTATTTAAATATATGTGTATGTATGTGTGAGTGGTGTGCTGTAAAGGTATGCGGTTTTATATTTTGAGTGTGTGTGGATCGGGTTTGGTACTGTGTGATTTGTTATGTCGGTAAAGGGTTAGTTACAACAACGCAATTTAAGATACAGAAAATACGAGAGGCTTCGTCATCAACTTATCCCATAAGAGACCCAATGCCGAGACAGGCGTCCTCCAATTACATAAACAGATATTGCCCTTCTGTGCCACATTGTCCAGACGGGTGGGTACAGAGTTGCATCAGATTGATCTTTCAACCAACTTAAAAAAGAAAGAGGTTTTCAGGTTGATGCTTTTTATTTTTATATATTTTTTTTACCGTATAACTCAGTCATTTGTAAACCGTTTTATTTTTTATTCGCTTGGTGTTGGTTCCAATTCAATGATTTGGCAGATAACTTAAAAGGATTAACAAAGTTGTAAGAAACTAGAATTTTGTTTTGATTCGAAGATTTTGTTATTCGATTCCTTTTACAAAGCATTCGATTTCGAATTTCGTCCTATCATTGGCCGTAACCGACTTTAATAGCAACTAAAAAGCGAAAACTAAAGAACCACTTGAAAACCGAGCCTTAGGGAATATCCTATTTAACCTTCAACTGTATGATTCTTTTTCACTTTTTAAACCTATTTTAAAGTCAGAAAGTGAGCGTTTAGTTCAACTTCACAGAAGCGACAGGACCGATCGAGATTTACGTGTCGGCCGTTTCGTCGCCCTCCCGGTTCTGGGTGCAACTGGTTGGTCCACAAGTCGCTCAACTCGACGAGTTGGTCGAGATGATGACCGAATACTATAGCAAGAAGGAAAACAGAGAGGCGCATACTGTAAGTGGCTTCATTGAGAGAGTGTTTTTGAAGTGAAATTTCTTTAGGGTTATGAGGGGTATTTTTTTACGGATGAAACGCAATTTAGCTTCACGAAGATATGCAACGTTTTTTATTCTAATTCGTTTGAAGGTTAGGAAGTTTTAATATTTAAAAATAACATGTGGCATTTTAATATGCCACTTGTCATTTAATAATTTAATATACTATTTTTCATAAAATAATATTTTTTCATAAATTCTCCATTCTAAATTTGATGTAAAAAAAATTAGTTTCAACTGACGTGAATTTTGTATGCACGCACATTTTTTTCTTTAATTATGGTTTTATTGTGTTAATAAAATTAACTTGTGGTAGTTGCCTCGAGTGAGTGTGGGGCAGCTGGTAGCGGCCGTATTCCGACACGACGGTCGTTGGTACCGCGCCCGGGTGGACGATATACGACCAAACGAGTTCGACGCCACACAGCAGGTAACTTATTTGAAATTGCCTATCATCATCATCGTAATGTCAGTCAAAAGAAGTCCACTGCTAAACATAGGCCTCCCTCAAAGATTTCCACTATTATACACCCGTCTTGCCAGGCTATTTTGCCTCCATGAATTTGGAGGAGGCCCGACTCAATAGTGGGTGACATGGGCTGAAAAGCTCCGCCGTAGGTTATAAACCTGTATCGCGGGGGCATGTACAAACATGAAATTCACAAACACAAATGACACCCAGACTCAGAGCAAGTGCCTCTGATTTACACAAAGACACTTGCCTCGCCCCGGAATCGAACCCAGGACCCCGTGACCCAAAGGCGGCACATCCAACCCCAACCAACGAGGCGCCTCTCTCTCTTGCCCCTGCAGTAATATACGTAACTCTTTCTATCTTCACTAACCTGTGTCTCCCTTCCGTTCGCTTCGCCCGATCACACTTCCGTGGGTAAAGAAACTTTACGTCAAAAAAAAAGTAATGACTAAATACTTTGCTTTTGTTTGTTTAGGTCGCTGACGTGTTTTTCCTAGACTATGGCGACAGCGAGTACGTGGCGACACACGAACTATGCGAACTACGTACCGACATGCTTCGACTACGTTTTCAGGTATATCATCTTACTAGCTTCTGCCCGCGGCTTCGTCTTCCCGGTAATCGTGCTTCACGATTTTAATAAACTAGTCCCCCAGCGGTCGAAATTCTACCATAATTAATTTAAATTATAGTTACATTCTCAATTTGATTACAGACTAAAAATTAACAGAAGAGTATATTCTATGCGTGTGTGTCAAATACATGGTAGTGTGTGTATTTTCTTTTTTATTGATTTAATGTATTTTTTATAAGCATTCTGCACCCCTTCTCTATATAAAGCGTGGGAGGTTTCATACTCCTCCTTCCGCTCAATTTTCGTACAAAGGGATACAAAGATGGTGCTTCACGTATTTATATGTATAGATATGTTTATAAATGACTAGCTTTTGCGCGTTTCTTCGCCCGTGTTGACTTGGTCTATCTGCCAGTGAAATGCCTTCAAATGGTCAGGCATTTCAGATATTAGCCAAACAAACAGACAGACAAAAATTGTAAAAAATGTTTTGCGTTTTGGTAAATGCACTTTGTAAAAAGCTGTTATTTTAAAATTACAGACAGACACTCCAGTTTGTTTATTTGTATGGTTTACTCGAGTTCCGCACTATTTGCTTGTCTAATACCTTGAATCATATACTCGTATGTACCAAAATATATTTTCCATAACGTGCAGGCCATGGAGTGTTTCTTGGCTGGGGTTCGACCAGCGGCGCGGGAAGACATGAATCCCGTTTCCCAGTTCAGTGAGCGCTGGCATCCGCAGGCAATCGAGCGCTTCGAGGAGTTAACCCAGGTACTCCCCATAAGTATAGACACATACAGTCTTCTTTATGGCCGGTGTGAATGTAGCCGCATTACGCTGCGCACAACACAAAATCAGGTATCAGCGGGACGTGCGCGGGGCGGGGAGGCAGGGCACGCCCGCCAGCGCCCTCGCCACCCGCGTGTTAGTGTGAGTGAGCTACGTTCGTATTGGTTATGAAATTTACGATGCGCAAGTTCATACCCACGGCTACATTCAGACCGGCCATAAAGATTGGCGATGACTATACTTGCCTTCGAGGGTGTCTTATGAGCCGACAAAATGATATGGCATAGCCGAAAATCTGGCCGCAAAAGAAGGAAAACTTGAAACGAAACGTCGCACACCCGTGTGGCCACCGTAGCACAGTAGGCTTATTACCCTCCCTCCCTGTGAGGGGAGGCCCGACTCAACAGTTGGTAATATATAGGCTGAGTAGTAGTGGTAATGTCACATTTACTTTGTCTTTTTCTTTCCTTTTTTTTTTCTTATTTTTAGAATTTATATATATATATTATATATATATATATATAAATTCTAACATAGATTTTAGAAAGAAAAACTTGACAAGGAGTACCAAATTCTTGAACAGTTGTTTTCTGTATGCACTGTTTCTTGCTGTCTCTTCTCAGCTTTCCAATCGGTGGAAACTGCTGTCTGCCGCTCGATAGATTTTATAATGATACCTATTGGCAGGTGGCCAGGTGGAAACCGTTGCTGTCTAGAACGAGCACGTACCGCAGATCTTCCACCACGGACGGGGCGAAAGAGAAGGAGATTCCTGGCATGAAGCTATATGACGTCACTGATGGTACGGTTCTGCCCCCCCCCCCCCCTTTTGCGTTAAACTCCTGGCTGAAGCTGATCCACTACTTTTATCACTTCGATCGACTTGAATGCTTTTGACCCGAGGCTTGCGTGATGGAAATCAACGCCAGGGTCTAAGACGGAGCAGGCAATTCAAGGAAATGCCCTGTCGGGCACCGGCTCTCATATACACACGACGAAACACAGTAAAACTGCTTGGCGCCGGACTTAGATGTGAGGGTGGTAGCTAGCCTAGCCGGGCGGACCATTATATCCTAGCACCAAGCGTGCTGGGTTTTGTTGACTTTTACGACACGCGTTATTTCCCACCGGTGCGGTGGGGAAGATTTATTTGTATGATTTTGTCGATTACAGAAGGTGAAGTGGACATCGGGGGAGTTCTGGTGTCCGAAGGGTGGGCGGCACCGGGCGTGCCCTCTCCCCGCGCCACCCCTCCCCGGGGACACACCACCCCTTTCGGTGACCTCGGACACTCCAAGTTAGTACATGTCATTCAATTAAACGATTTACTAACTGGACAAACGTGAAGAATAGCAAACTTAGTTACTCAGTCCGTGAAAACCCACTGCCGAGTTAGATCCTCCAATTATAGGAAGGTAATTAGCCTACTGTGCTACACTGGCCAGATGGGTTGGTTCCCTTCCGGCTAGGTTTTCGACCTTATCATTTTCTTTGTCGGCTCTTACGACACCCTCATGATGAAATGGGGTTGCGACACTATGTAGTATGTATGCTAAATCAATCACCACATAGAATGAGAACTACACCAATTTCAGAAACCCATACTGTCTTGGGGGTGCCGTAAAAAGCGACTAGAAGAACGCAACGCCGTTGGTTTAAGTCCCTTCTTCTTCTTCTTATCATCTTTACCAGGCTAGTCCCAAACGGGTATCCAGGACGATTTCCAACGAAAAAAGAAGGCTAATTTCCGGCATTGGATTTTTAGGGAGCCCGACTCCGCAGTGGGTGATTTAGGCTGTGTCCCCAGAAGGCAAACGTTTGCAGCCGACTGAGTGAGCCGCAAATTTGTTGCGAACTGAAATCGAGTTAGCTGCAAACTCAGATCGAATTTTGTACGTCGCAACCAGTTTTGCTGTGACTCGGCCACCAACTGAGACAGTCGGCGTACGTAACGCAGCAAACTGCGTAAAGTGAGCGCATAACTAGCAAACTGGGGACACTCCATTTCAAATATATGGAAGGGCGTACTAAACCGATACGCCGCAAACTCAGTCGGCTGCTTACAGTTTGCCTCCTGGGGACACAGCCTTAGGGGCTGAAACGACGAAGACAGAATTAAAAAGTATTTTTCATCCCCCCATCTCGGAAAGAGTATTATTGCTCTTCGATATCTGAGTGCAAAAGCCGTTTTTATTCGCTAGAGAATAAAGTATTTTTGCTCTTCGATATCTGAGTGCAAAAGCCGTTTTTATTCACTAGAGAATAAAGTAAAGATTATTCTGTAATTCTTACCTGTCATAATGTAGTAATTAATACCTAAACTGAAATAAAAGTGTACCTATCTTGTGATTGTAAACGTTGTTTTTTTTGCATTTAGTCATTTCCTCGCTGAGCTGGAATGAAAAGTTACGTGTTGCACTCGAGTGTAAAGATTTTTCACCTCGTGCTCTTTTGATTCCCTCGCTAACGTTCAGGATTCTAATTTTGAATCACTCGCTGCGCTCGTGATTCAATTTTAGAATCCTTCGCTTGCTCGGTCATCAAAATTGAACACGCGGTTAAAAAGCAACTTTGCACTCTTGTATAACAAATAACTATTATTGAAGTCTTTGATGTAAGGATTGAATGAAACGTTGATTTCCAGGGTTCTTAGCATGACGGAGCCTGTGACACCGCGCTCCGCGTCTTTACCAAAGGACCATAAAGACGACGGCACTGACGTACGGAATAACAATGACGACATAGGTTTGTTCATTTCGTATTTTATCTACAAGGTGGACGAATCACTCTGTAGCTGTAACGATAACTAGTGAGGCCAAGTTTCATATACCTATTATTTTAGGGGCAAGAGAGAGAGGTGCGAGTGCTAATTTTTCTTCTCTCTTCCTCTCATAGCCATTGCTTTAAATACATATATGTATAGACTAGCAGATCCGGCCACGCGTTGCTGTGGCTAAGGTGGACTGGATTGAGTAAGTATTCAATAGCGCCATCTACTGATTATTTACTCAATGCAGTCAACGGATATTACCATCTGTTAGAATCGTTTGGAGCTAACGTAGAATTGTGACTGTCAAATAATAGACAAATAATTTGCAATAAAATAATATTGCGACTATACATTAAGATCTCCTGTCATTAAGCTATCCTATCTTTCAAGTTGGATAAAACTGCACATGGTGTGCAAATTTTATTAAAATCGGTTAAGTATTTTAGGAGACCATCGCGGACAAACAACGTGACGCGTAATTAATATTGAAGATTTTGTAGTTTCATAACGTTACGTTATAGGTTATCGGCCTTGTAGTTTCCCTTTGTCAGCTCTTACGTCACAAGAAGGGGATTCTTTTATCTCTATATATAAAAATGAATAGCTGTTCGTTAGTCTCGCTAAAACTCGAAAACGGCTGGAGCGATTTGGCTAATTTTGGTCTTGAAATATTCGTGTGAGTCCAGGGAAGGTTTAAGAGTCTAGAGAAAACATTGATATTGTAAGTAAAATAATAAAAACAACAATTTTATTTTCCCATACAAACTGTTACCTGTCAAACATTTGACGTTCGTCCCGACGGTTCGCTATTTTTGGCATAATTACTTTTTTTCCTTTTTAATTACATTAAATAAGGGATTGGAATCGATAAGAAAAGGCGGTATATTAATTTATTATTAATTATTCCAATTCGAATTCAATATTCATAGTTCAGACAGGACAACGTCTGTCGGGTCAGCTAGTTTTTAATAAAATAATAGTATATCTTTTTTTAGATGACAAAATGGCGTCTTCCAAATCGCTAGCATCTGGCCTTGAGAAGTCAGACAAACTGCTGTCAATATCAAATTTTGACTTGTCATACCCAGAGAACACGCAGACGAAGACTCATCTCAATGGGACCCACGAGGATTTCATCAACAAGGAACGACTCACTGTGGACAAAGAGGCCTCATCAGAAACCCTAGTGCCTACTCCCAACTTGACAAAGTCAGATCGGGACGAGTTTAAGGCTAACATGAACAGGATAGAGTCGCACCACAGTAATCTTGAAGCCTTAGGAAAGTCCCAGGTGGACTTGCATAAGTTTTAATTGATAGTTTTTGTAATTTTGTAAACAAGTAGTTTTCAAGGTGGTTCTATGTGGTTGGGAATTTTGTGTAGATAATTTTCACCTTTTTGTTGTACCACTGTGACGGCGTTAAAGACGAGGTGGTGCCGGTCTTAATATATTAAGTGACACCACCCCATTCCCTCTTGAGGGTGTCGTTAGAGCCGGCAAAAGGAAATTACAAGCCTATTATGATATCTTCAAGCCCTGCGGCAGTCATTAGAGCCGCCTAAGGAAATTTCCTTACTACTATTACTCAGCCCAAAGATGACCCACTGCTGAGTCGGGCCTCCTCCAGTTATATGGTGGGTAATTAGCCAGCTGTGCCACGCTGGCCGGATGGGTTGGCACAGGGTTTCTTATCAAGTTTTCCTTCTCTTGTGGCTAGGTCATCGGCCTTGTCATTTCCTTTACCCGGCTTTTACGACACCCTCAGGATGGAATGGGGTGGTGACACTATGTATTCTAAATTTATAGATTTCCTTACGCGGCTTTAATATTATTATGGCCAAAGACCTAGCCGCAAGAGAAGGAATACTTTATACGAAAATTAGTTTCGTTCGTAGTATGGTCTGTGTAGTGAAGGCTTCAGCATACATAGTATCACCACCCTTTTACATCCTGAGGGTATCGTAAGCGCCGACTAAAAGAAATGATAAAGCCGAATACCTGGCCGCAAGAGAAGGAAAACTTGATACGAAACTCTGTGCCAAACCGTCTAGCCAGCATGTCACAGTAGGCTACATTTATTACCCTTTATGTAATAGGATCGACTGCCTCGTTGGTCTAGTGGTTAGATGTGCCGCCTTTGGATCAACGGGTCCCGGGTTCGATTCCGGGGTCGGGCAAGTGTCTTTGTCTAAACCAGAGGCACTTGCTTGGAGTCTGGATGTCATTTCTATTTATAATATGTATGTATTTACAAAAAAAATAATTATATAAGTAGTTTATCATCCACCTCGTTACCATAACACAAGCATTAAGTTGCTTAGCTTGGGACGAGATGGCGTTGTGTGAAATGTCCAAGGATATTTATATATTTATTTATAACAGTGGGTCTTGTATGGGCTTAGTAGTGGTAATAGATACTACCAGGTCCCCAGTCCCCAGCTCCAGTGAGGGAGAGGTAATCCTTTATACCTATATATGAACGAGGCATATTGCACGACAAGAGCTTCCAGTTATCAGTAAGATAAGTTTTTTTTCTATAGCAATCTGCTGGAGTCAACGGTGATTTTGCCAGTGTTAATAAGATTAGTTGAAATGCATCTTGTGAATTGCGGTTTTGATTCAGCATTCTAGTGCTTGTGTCAGGATAAACGGGGCATACACTGAATAGTTTAATATCGAAAAAGGTGTTAGGCAGGGATGTGTAGCGCCACCGTGGCTGTATAATCTGTTCATAAACTTTCATTCTCTTATAAATCTGTTCTTGACAGATTTAAAAGAGAATGAAAGTGGGTTGAGAATGAATGAGTTTCTCGTCAAATGTTTTCTCTTTGCTGATGACCAAGTGCGTCTTCGGCCGAGGAGTTGCAGGAAATGGTAACTGAGGAATCAAAAAACTAGTGGAACTTTTGTTAGAAAGAGAATGAAGATGAATGTAAAGAAGACGAAAGTGATGTTTGAAAGAGATGAACAAATTGAACAGGTGAATGAGTTTGTGTATCTGGGTTCAAAGTTTACAAGAGATGGAATGTGTGAGAGACAAGAAAGCAGAATAAATGCAGTTGAGATGAGAGCGTTACGAAGTATGAAAGGAGTTAAACTGAGTGACAGGAAATAGTGAGATAAGGAAACGTTGTGGTTTGAAAGAAGATGTAGTGACAAAAATTGAGAAAGGTATACTAAAATGGTTTGGACATGTCGAGAGAATGAATGAAGAACGATTGACGAAAAATGTGTATAAGGCGAGTGTGAATGAAAGTGTTGGAAGGGGTACCTAGGTAGACGTTTAGACACCAAGTCAGGGCAAGAGTACCCTAAACCTAAGAGCATGTGTGAAGGGAATAATGATAGTGAACGAAGCGAAACTAGTATGTAAGAATCGTAGCAAGTGGATAGAAGTGGTTTCTGCCTACCCCTACGGGAAAGAGGCATGATTTTATGTGCATTTTGGGCGGTATCAAAACCGCAATCCGTGAAGCGTTGACAGAGAAGTTCTGTTGTTTAGATCCGGCTATCACTGTCCTTTAATTACATGTTATTAAAGAACTTGCGATACGGGAATGCTAAGCCATGAAGACAATAAAAATACTTAAAATCTGGCCTCGACTTTATGTACCGTCTAAATTTTAGTCATAAAAAGTACTTAAGTTAAATATTTTTCTAAACTAGTTTTTGTAATCGACAACCTTAGAAAAACGGTCGTTTAGTAGCCGACAAACATGTTGATTAAATGTGCCGTACTAAAAAATTGGCGTTTACCAATTTCATTAACCAATCCCGTTTCGCCTCCCTTCGCAATCAAGGTCAAGTTTTAAATTGTTTGCCGGCTAGTATACTTGTTGTGTAACTAATATCAATATCAATCCAGTAATATCAATCCTTATGTTTTTATTAATATAGTAATTTTGGCTGTCTATCTATATCAATGATGTTACAATTAATTCTAACATCATTGATCTATATATAGAATGTCTCCGTGTCTACCTCTTGCAATGACACTTTATCTAATTTGGTCTAACTCCAGTAAAATTTGCAATAATCTTTTAATCGTATAATAAATCCTTTCGATGCGTGCGTGTTCTTTTTGTTACGACCAGTATGATATAAGTTGTTTTTACAGTTAAATCAAAATGAGGCAAATACTGTGTTATACACGAAGTATCAGTACTTATGTTTAGTTAGTTAGCTTTGTATATTTTTGTAATAATGTAAATAGTTTAATATTTTTCATAGCAGCCTTTCCTTTAACCAAACAAGCCCTTTGTGCCAAAGGTTCCGCAGATATTCCTTAAAACACTTAATGTATGGTCGACGTAATATTTTTGTTGGTACTAATCAAACAGTTGTATTTTGAGGTTAAAATGTAAATCATTTTCTTATGATCTGATATTTCAAATCTGTTTTCTGATTACAGCTGTTAGCTTAGATAAGTTTAGTATGAGCCACGTGTTAGTTTATGTTTAATTAGTTATCCCCCTAATAATTTTGTAGCATAATTTAAATTGCCATTGTGTTTTATTAAAACATCGTGAACATGGAGCTATAGAGAGAGCAGTCTCCGAATTCGTGTCTATGTATAAGAAACACTATTATCGCAGTAGAATCCACCAATGTGGTTAAACCCTTTGAGGTGAATATAGAGAGCTGGCTTATATAAACACTACAAAAAATGTTAACACAGAAATAAGTTCACACTAAATATAATTTTCGTGTCGACACCTATTTTGTTTTATTTATTTAATTAACAGGCAAGAAACATTTTCTTTGTTTTACATTTTTTGTCTATTCTCCAGTTGCCATGTATTAGCTCTATGTTCTGCCATGTATTATAAACTGGTAGACTAGTCTGTGATTGTCGTTAACATATTTTAAGTTAAGCGCTAACTTCTTAGTTGTACTAAGTGAAATGCTATACTCGTTTTGGTTGTTAAAAGGTGCCATACGATTAATTACGGAGCAGAGACAAAGCAACAAAATTATTTACAATCACGATAATATGTCCATAAACCTATTTAAGTGTTCGTCAGTACAATACTCCATTAATCAAAATTATGATTTTCATGACACAGAATATTAAATAATATTTTTCAATTTGTAAATACACTCTTTGTTAAAATGGCGGGAATTGTATGACATTGAGTATAAAATGACAGTTGTTTAAACTAGTGATTGACGAAATTATCGATCGATATATCGATTGTTGAAATTCCCTAATTATTTACCAAAGAAAATCTCTCTGTACTGTAGATACTTTGTTGTGGCTTTGTCTCTGTGATCATTATTCATGTGTGCGTGCAGTGGGTATTAATAGAATCTATATTGCTTTGATATTCAAATGGCAGGATCCTGTGTATCATATGCTGTAATGGAAAGTTAAGTTGTTTAAATAATATTTAGATTCGATGATGACATCGCCCTCCCTGTATTTAAGTGTGTTTGTTCTTATAAATTTGTCAGATTCGAGATATATATACGTACATAAACCAGATCTGATTATATATAATCTATCCCTTTCGTTACAATCGTTGCCCTTTGTACAAAAGAGATTAAACACTTCTCCAATATCGAAGGGTCCCATAATTGTGTGAGTGTATTGTTGATAACTTATAAGTTTAATTTTTATTAGACCTGTCTGTAATGTTGTAGGCACTCGAATTTGTTGTACTCGATTATGTCGTATTGTAAAATATTTTCAAAAGTAGATTACATTTATGGAAGTCTTTTGCTGTTTTATTTTGCAACACCACGCGTATCTCTTTTTAGCTGAACCTGAACAAAAAAATTGAATCGTGTCTCCAGGATGATTTTTTACACTGGAATCTTGAATTACGGGAACGAAGGCCACACTGGAACAAGGCGTCATAGCTGCATTCATCGAATTAAATTAAATTTAAAAATATAGGATTTATTTAAACGGTTATTTAGAAGTGTATGCGACACGACTACCATAGACAATTGTGGTTTAAGCAAGTTTTGGTACCATTTCTTTTTTCGACTGTCATTTTGTTACTTAACCATTACAGATTTAACTGGACCTACAGACCATGTAATCCACAAACGCCGTGATAATTACGGGCGATACCTTACCATGACTATCGGCCTTCCGTTAAACAACATAATTGCCATTTTACGCGATGTCTACCTTCCCGCTGTTAACAATAGTTTCCAAACAATACAATGAAAGTTGTGTTTAGTTTAGGGTTGCCAAAGATTAAAAGTAGGTACATACCTAATGGTCCGATGTCTGGTCCGTGTGGTGATGGATTTAGACTACACAATGTCACCAACCCATACTATCCTGAGGGTGTCGTAAAACCCGACTAAAGGAATGCAAGAGGCAGACAACCTTGCCGTAGGAGAAGAAAAACTTGCGAAGAAAGTAGTGAAGAAATACGAAACCCTGTGCCAACCCGTCTGGCCAGCGTGGCACAGTAGGCGGCGTATAACTGGAGGAGGCCCGACTCAGCAGTGAGTCATTAGCTGAATAGCAGGTATATGTTACCAGATTGGAAAATTTCAGGATGTATTCACCATGTAACGCCACCTTTAAGGTTGATGACGGTAAGGCCATGATATCCATGTAAGAAGAATAAGAGACGTTGGTTCGTAGCAATCCTAATATCGTCTCATACTCTCTCCAATAAATTGTTTCCATTTGCGTTTGGAGACGTGTCTTCGTCCATAAATAACCCACTACTTCACTTGCAGCTTACGACACCCCCAGGAGGGTAGGGGTTGGTGTACCACTGTTAACACTCGAAATATTTACCTGATCTCATTATGTATCATAAACAGATAAACTGCGAAACGCATAAAGAAACATTACCAATTTCAATCTTCACCCAAGAACTCTCCTGCGCCATAGTCGTAGGTTGGTACTACGTACACACAATAACTATTTTCAAACCATTGCAACGATAGCGAGAAATTCCTAATAAGAAGAGCAAGAACCAATTTCATTATACTCAAGAATTACTTAACTTTCCATTGTCAATTTATCTTTTTATTTGCAAGATTTATATCCGAGAGACTTGTAAAAGTAGACCTAGATTTCATTCCGGTTAAAGCTTGTTTAGCCTTCCTCCTCCGGGTACTTTCCCTTATAAACTTTCAACGGCAGTACCTTGTACGTATAAACTACAATATCAATATCGGCAAGCTCTTACAAGGATTAAATAAGTCACTTTCACCAAACTCCTGCCATTTAACCAAAGAGAGGTTGAGCATAACGACATTATTGGTCACTATTGGCTTTCAGAGCTATGTCGGTCACTAGTTATCTGACAGATTAATTAGTTTTTTATGTCCTTCAGATAGACTCTGAGCTAACCGATCTTTAGAGCACGTTGAGCGACATTATGCTAAGAGCCGCACAGTTGGTGTTCACGTCTCGGCTCCGTACGACATTACAGGGAGGACACAGTGCGTCAACACTGCCGATTTTAGGTCACGGGTCTGGGATGGGGCTAGTGTCTTTGTGTTAACCAGAGGCACTTGCTCCGGGTCTGTATCATCTGTGTTCGTGAATTACATGTTTGTACACTGCCACCGCGATACAAGTAATACTTTTTTTTGTTTTCACTGGGTGTAGGCTAGTGTTGCCCAGTAAAACACCACAGGTATGGTACCCCTCACACCTCTGGATTGAGAGGGCATATATTCGCGAGGACACATTTTGCTGTGTCGCCACATCACCACGGTAAGGTAGCAGCAGTCGAGGGGGGATACATGCTATACATAGGGCAGGGGTTTCGATTCATTAAAAAAAAACATAATTTCTTATGGTCTTTACATATTTATACTGTAAAGGTGATGTTCAAAACGTACTTACCCAATTACATTCAGGTGGGCCTATAAAATTGCTGAAAGGAAATTATTATGGTTTCACTCCATTTGGCGCTTACTTCGGCAATCAGCGCCATGCCTTATGTAATATTACGATTGGTCGAGCGAAAATTAATATTGAGCAACTATAAAACGCGTACCTAAACGTTAAAAAATGTGATCCAATTGTTTTATTGTTATTTACGTAATCGAGCGGTAAAATGCTTTCGTAATATCAGCAAGATAACTTTACAAATTTTCAAAGTTCATAACATAGATTAAAGTTTACCTTTACGTTTATAGGCTACTTAAAAATGAATTATGTAAAAAATTGGTATTTTGGCTATTTAATTACCCACCTATTAAAAATAGCCCTCTTGTGGCATCACAATCAATAAAATACGCTTCCAAATTAAAATTAGTACTTATTGCTTAAGTACCTACAAGTACCTAAAAGTATCGAAATCAGTTCAGTATAAAACCCGATATAAGGCAACAGTTTACTTCTGTTGTTAAAAGCTTGTTACTATAACAGTATACATAATTACTCGTGCACGGCACATACTAGGAACGTGACACCGGTGGCGAAACTAGTCCGCCATCGGCAGGATTCTGATAACATCAGACCTCGTAAATACAATCAAGCAAGTTGTACAAAAACAAGACCGTATGCCATAAACAATAGAGTTCTCATTAAAGTTCATTCATCCTAAAACTTTTTTACACTTTCACCCTTAACGAAGGTGTAAACAGTTATGTCATGACGGTGACAAGATCTTGACGCTTAGTAACACTCCATAGATAATTGCCGACGGACAATAGTTCCTGTGGTGACAGATTTAGAATACCCAGTGTCACCACCCCATTCTGATATACATACTCGGAAATGTATGCTGCAATAATGTTTGTACCCAGTATATGAGAGCATTCTAATGCAAAGCTTTCGTAACGTCGGGAATTAAATAATCTAAAATACATGCCATACATACGTTATCTATCGCCACAGAAGTCCACTACCGAACACAGGCCTCTCCCATAGATCTTTACAAAGGATAATTTCGTGTAGACCGCATCCACCGACTCCCAGCGACCTTCACAAATTCGTCCGTCCACCTAGTCGGGGTCTACTCACGCTTCGCTTTCCCATACGTGGAGTGGACGCCAGGAGGACGGCCATCCGTTCTTCGGGCTACGTGGACTGCCCATTGCCACTTCAACCTGCTTCTAGCTGTTGCAATCCTTCTAGCTGTGTCGACCTTTGGTTCTTCCACGGATTTCCTCATTTCTGATTCTATCACGCAGGAGTACATCCGATAAAACTGTTTAATTTCAAGATATTTTAAATCTCTCACAAAGACTGAGTCTAAATCGCCTGATGTGAAATCATGTTCTAAGTTTTCCATAAATAGCATCCAAATAAAATATTTTTAAGGCGGATATGGTGTCGAGTTTTTTGTCTGCGTAATATTAATATCTAAGACATAAGAGAGTGTAACTTAATGTCAGAAGTCCAAGTTAAATACCTACTTCCTCCTTCAAATGACACAATACTAAGCAAGGTCACCCAGTATACACAGTTGACCGAGTGATATATATAATTTATTGATACATACAAACTCACAGCATATAGAAAATCCTATTTATTGCATTACAAACATCTGTACTTTGAAATTAATACAAATTGCAAGTAGGTAGGTAACAAGCGGTTTTGAACATTCATAATAGTACAAAGAACAGAAATATTGTCTAAAGCTTCGCTAAAGTAACAGCATAATACGGTAAGTAATATGATTATGGTAATGAATCTATACTTTCTAATATTAAAAAACAAAAGGTTTGTATTTTTGTATATACGTTTGTAACGAATAAAGTCAAATAAAACAAGGCAGATTTAAAAAAAAATACCCTACTATTTGTATGCTATATTATCACCGAGTACCATATGACTTTTAAAATTTATTTATTATCTTTTTGTATCTTGTGCCTTTTTGTAACCTCCTTCTATGGGAACAGCGTTAAATGCATTTACTAATAAATATGATAAAATAAATTTAGAAAAGTTTGTTACGTAAGGTAATATTGCAAAACAATTTTAACGTTTTATTCTGAAAGTAACGTTTGTTCGGTTCACCTGAAAATGTTGAAGTCACGTAATATATGTATTTACGTTATACTAAAGGCGTGAAATGAACGCACTCTTTTGGTTTAGGATTTAGGTCCTAATTTCAGCTATATAGACCATTTCGTATGGTATGGCATCATTTGCACAACACACCTTTTTTATTTAATGCTAAATAATAGTGAACACGTGGCACAGAGCTCATAGGACTGACGCCCGATGGGGCCGAAAAGTCCTCGAGTGACGACCGCGTTCCGGAAAGCGCAGTGTTGGTAGGCCACACGGTGGACCAACGACCTGGTTAAGGACGAAAGTGATAATGCGGTCTCAGTACCAGCCTCCGTGGATATCCTTGGGGCCTATGTCCAGCAATGGTAGTCTTTAGGTAAAATTATTAACAGTGAACACACCAACGCTTACGTGCATGCTTCAGTCCCAGCTGTCATCCTACAGCAGTCTAACACGAAACTAATAACGTGAACACTGAAAAAGTCCAACCGTAGGTACCTACTGGTAATCCAAGTTATTACCAGTAATTGCAGGTACTACCATACCATAGCTCTGAACACTCTCGATGATCTATTACCTACACACATCCGCATCATAATCTGAACATACGCTAAACTCCGCCCAGTCTTGGTTTTACTGCAGTTATCATCAGCCTATTTCAGTCCACTGCTGGACGTAGGCCTCCCCCATGGCTCGCCACTGAACCCGGTCTTCGGTTCTATGCATCCAGTTGCTGCCGGCTGCCCGTCGCAGATCGTCGCTCCATCTAGCAGGGGGGCGTCCCACCCTACGTTTGCCGGTACGTGGTCTCCACTGTAGCACCCGTTTGCCCCAGCGGCCGTCAGTTCTACGACAGATGTGGCCAGCCCATTGCCACTTCAGCTTGCTTATCCTATGGGCTATGTCGATGACACGCGTTCTCGCTCGGATAACTTCATTACGAATTTTATCTCGTAGCGAGACACCGAGCATAGCCCGCTCCATAGCTCGCTGGGCGACTTTTAGCTGATGGACTAGCCGCACCGTCAGTGTCCACGTTTCAGCACCGTAGGTTAGTACGGGTAGGACGCACTGGTTGAAGACTTTTTTTACTGCAGTTACTACATCATTTTTTGCATAAATGTAATATGATAATTGCGCATTTCAGTTCAATGATCTTTATTCTCACTAGTCACTTACGTGAGAACATTAAAATTAAACAATTATAAAATATAATAACAATTGTATGGGGTAGGTAGATGTTTAAATAAAGGATTTAGTTTCAATGATTTGGTGCGGGTAGATATTAAAAACTTACAACAACAACTGCGATCGACTAAGCAAACTCGCTACAAATGCGATAATAACCAATTACATTTCCACTTAATAATAACCATACTCCGAACGAGTCGGCCTTAAGATGAATATGGAGAAGACGAAAATCATGTCTAATATCCATGTCCAAGCCACTCCTGTTAACATCGGAGGTTCTACCCTCGAAGTTGTTGACCATTACATTTACCTGGGACACACTGTCCAGTTAGGTAAGTCCAACTTCGAGAAAGAGGTCAATCGTCGGATCCAACTCGGCTGGGCAGCGTTCGGGAAGCTGCGAAAGATCTTCTCGTCCACAATACCGCAGTGTCTGAAGACAAAAGTCTTCAACCAATGTGTGTTGCCAGTGATGACATATGGAACAGAGACGTGGTCGCTCACTATGGGCTCCATCAGAAGGCTTAAAGTCACCCAAAGGGCAATGGAGAGGGCTATGCTCGGAGTTTCCCTGCGAGATCGAATCAGAAATGAGGAGATACGCAGGAAAACCAGGGTCACCGACATAGCCCACCGGATTGCCAAACTTAAGTGGCAGTGGGCAGGGCACATAGCTCGCAGGACCGACGCCCGATGGGGCAGAAAAGTCCTCGAGTGGCGACCGCGTTCCGGCAGGCGCAGTGCTGGTAGGCCTCCCACACGGTGGACCGACGACATGGTTAAGGTCGCCGGAAAGCAGTGGATGCGGGCGGCCCAGGACCGGCCTTTGTGGAGATCCTTGGGGGAGGCCTATGTCCAGCAGTGGACGTCTTTTGGCTGAAATGATGATGATGATGAATAACCATTTCAATTAAACAAACAAATTTCAATGGTTTATTAAAAACAAACTGTTCCTTAATATTTTACTTTACCTAAACCTAATCCAAGCTTTTTAATTTGAGTTACAATATCTAGGACAGTGTATTGCGAATCGGTAATTGGTGGACGTTATTGTGTCTATGTACTAAGCAACTTATCCATTGTTTTACAAACTGCTAAGTATTTGAGGATTGGTGAAAGAAACAAAAAAAGAAAGAAAATGAAAATTAGACAATAAGAAAACAAAAGACCTCGCTTGCCATTACGCTCCTCAATCTGTCTAGTTCAATGCTACGTACGGCTTACACTCCATAACTGGAAGACTCTGGCCCACTGGTAAGAGTTCCATGATCATGGTTCGTATTGAGCACTTACATAACCCATAGTCGGTCTGGCCTGCACCAATATCGTCGTTTCACCCCCTATAACCCACTACTGAGTCAGGCCTCCGCCAAATTCGTGGTGGGAAATTAGCCTGTGTAATATGTAGCTAAAATGTAGCTAAAGCCTGTTACTTCTATACTGCCACTGAGTCTGCTGCTATAAAATGTTCAGCTCGCAACATTTCTCCTAAGGGAAGAAATGCATCCTTTGTTCACGATACAAATATGTAAATGGTTTACCATAAAAAGTGGATTACGTTGGACCGGACCCCGGCAGAAAGTGAAACTGCTTGGAGCTGCTATAAAAATTGTAGTAACTCAATCAACGAGCTCAGTTGTTGAAAACGCGTCGTGCCGCGTACCCGCCGCCATCTTGGAATAAAAAAATGGTCAGTTCTCAGTTTCACTTTCGTTTTGTGTTTGTTTTCATGAGTAGATTTATGGCACGTAATATTTATAATATTTTAATAGTGTATGTATTAATATACTAAAATGTTTAAATACGTATTAAGTTTTTATAATAGTGCTGGTGATGTATTTTTATTGACAGAAAACGTAAATTACATTTTATTTTAATATTTAGTAAGTAGACTTATTTATGTATGTAAGTGTTAAAATTTTACTTATTATATTTATATCAATAGACATGCAGTTTGCTTGAATTTCGAACATTGCAACATAAATTATCTTCTCGGACTTAATTATAGATGTTAATCAACTTATAAGTTGAATGTTAATTACTAACTGGCCAACAGCCGGAACGAAACCGACCGAATTTCATTCAAGGCCCATTATAATAATTACATTGTTGTTCTCGTTAATTGACCTAGTATTCTTTTTTTAAACAGATTACTTGCCTAAGGTACGAATGATGTGTGTACACTACACATACATCATCACTACATAGTATAAAACAAAGTGGCTGTCGTCTGTCCGTCCCTATGTATGCATAAATATTTAAAACTACGCAACGGATTTTGAAGCGGTTTTTTTTTAATAGATAGAGTGATTCAAGAGGAAGGTTTGTATGTATAATACGTGGATAATTGCACCCGTGCGAAGCCAGGCCGGGTCGCTAGTTTAATATAAAATCACTTCACATAATAGACTAGATACTAAAGTAATAATAACGCGGTTATAAATAAAATACCTACACCTATCAACGCGAGACAAGAATGTTTCAATGTAGTGGCCACCGCTTTTTCTTAATAAAATTGCATTACTCTAATTTTCTATAAAGAAAAATTATATTGAGTAATAATACTCTTTATTTACTAAAACTACTGAAGGAACAATACGGACCTATAAAAACTACCGGACTCGTTTAAAATGTAGGTACATAATAGTATAATCGATCAAGTTGGCCTTTAAACTTTTTTCTTTACGACACCGACCTTGTCATGTCAAGTGGCGTTGTTAATAAAAACGCGACATTATTACACATTATCACAAAAGCAACTGGCATTGAAACCTTTCACTGGCGAGTGAAGGCTAACAGGAATAGTTGACTGGGGCGGGTCTCAATGAATGGTCATTCGTTATTGGCTGCCTCGGTATCCTTGTTGCAACAAAACATTACTGGCAGAAAGAAGAGATAATTATGTCAAACAAAAAAAAAGTTGCTTACTTTTCCTGTAATCATAGTTTTCGGATCGAAAGTCAGTTTATTGGTCTACAGTCAGTATATTACATTTTGTATTTATTTGCATTACGTAAATGAAAGGCAGTATAAAATCATCAAAAACTACAAACATTAAATATGTAATTAAATTGGTTTCCGGTGTCCGCCATTAAAAATAAATGGCCATATCTTTCGTTTCATCGATTGTAATTGAACCAATTGCGCAACCTATCTCATTGTAGAGCATGTAGCCATGAAATTTAACGTACTTACCTAATCTACTTTCTAAAATAAACTTGAATGATACTTTAATATAAGTACATAGAAATTGGTCCGCATGACGACGGATTTAAAATGAACAATAAATATCACCAACTCCTATCTCCGCGACTAACGCAGCACGAGATATAGACAACCTACTCTGATACAAACTCTGTGCTACTCCTTCTGGCCAACGTGACACAATATGAGGCCCGATTCAGCAGTGAGTACTTTATGGATTGAGATGAGATGACAAAGATTAAAATACCATACCATAGTCTACTTCATAAGTTCTCTATGAAGTTTATTTGCAAGATATATCTGGGTACTACAATCTGTTCTTACATTTTACTCAATCTCTCCAGGGCCTTGATTGGAAGAAGCTAATTTACAACATACAATACCACATTGGCAATATGGTTTAAGGATACGTTTTGAGTATTATTCCCTTGCATTGTTGCAATTAAGATTAAGAAAGAGGGTACATCATTGTGTCATTCATAATCTTATGTTCTAAAATAAATGACAATCATACTTATCGAACAACGTGTTTACAGTTTACTTTCCAAGTATTCGAAATTCAACAACTCAACTGCCAGCAATAACGTAACTACGCTATTTCCGTTCAGTTTGTTTGACAAGAATACGTCATTATTTGGCGGCAAATCGAGCATGAGAATTCCATTACATAACTTATTTTCGCCTTTCAACACGTCCCGTCTGTCCGTGCGAAAGTAAATCGTGACTTAGTGATGTTACTAAACATTTGTTGATAATAGCGTACTTATTGAGTAATGGAAAGTCGATCGGATATCCTGATATAATAAGCTATGATTTGCGCATGCCAAGTTTTAATTTTTAAAGCTATCGGAGAGGCTTAGGGATATATAGCTCATATTTCTCCACAAGCGCGAATAGTATTGTTGAATAGTATTGCCTGATCGGTGATATCTGCTTTTACTAATTAATTCAGGGCTGCAGCTCTGCTATATCCCAGTAATTTTAACAAGTATACATATAAATTCAATACAGTTTCTGGCTGGTTTTTCTCTGTAGAATAACACTCAGAATCGGTGGTACATCAGGAGCAGCTACCTATAAATTGGAATCTATTTTTTTATTATTTATTCATAGGCAAAGAGTAATCGCCTATTCTGAACTGCAGCTTTGCTTTCCCAATAATTTCAACAAGTAAACAGAATAAGACATTTCTTGCCGGCTCTTGTCTGTAGAGTAACACTCAGAACCGGTGGTACTTCACGCGCAACTCTCGTCGGCTCACTGGATTCAAGACTTGTAATTTCAGTTTTTTCATTAATCTATATATTTTTGTCTTATTATATAATTCATATTTCAGTTGAGCGCTTTTCGGAACCGAACGAACCTAGTTAGTTTTAAGTACAAGGTCATTGTAATATGGCGTTTAAAAAAAAGACAAGCCCTCCGGGTTTCTTCCGCCAGGTCTTCTCGGTTGGTGCCGCGTTCCGACCTGGTAGTAGTGTTATAAAACTGATGTATCCGTTGACGATTGTGAACGCCATAATTGGTTTATACAATAAAGCATATTTCTATTCTATTCTATTTAACTATCTATTCAAAAGTATTTAGAATCAATTCTTAAAAAAATTACGACACAGTTCGAACTAATAAAAATAATCCAAATATGCATAAAATTTCAATACCGTACAGTACCATGACTGAAGATAAACAACTAAAATAACCCATATGAATGCAAGTTGTCAAAAGAACAGTGCTCCAAGTACCTATGGCGCAAGTAATTTCATATCAAACATAAAAATGGCGGCGAAATTCGGTCATGTCCAACGCATTGTGTGGCAACAATGTACAAAGGCGCCAGGCCTTGTCTGAAACGTGTGAAATTCCACCATTGTATTTGTTAATAATTATATTAACACGTATGCGGATTCACAAGCATCTAAATCATTATGTATACGCCAATTAACATTGCGAAACGTACTATTTTGACAACGCAGAAAAAAAGTCTGCTAACTAATGGTCAATGTTTTAGAATTTAGAGTGTTAGCAACTCAATGTCGTTTCAAAGAGGCGGTCTCTTGCAGCCAGATTTTCTGATTATCTAGAAAACTAAAGGTACTGATTGGACAGGAAAAGTTTGTTATTTAGCTCATTCCTTGTAATAGTTGAAAATATTTTGTGCGCATGCCCGAACTACCGTCATGTTTTTCGGGCACTTTGTTTAAAAATGTGATGTGTGATAATGCTTGTTGTACTGCCATAGTTATGAAAAGTGCCCGAAACTGTCATACGGCTGCGTTTTTTGACATGGCGGACGCGCCTGCGCTATGCGTACTATAAAAAGGCCTATTGCTATTATAGCCTTAATTCAAAAGTTCTAGCGAAATACTTGTGTCAACAGCGTGTGGCATAGGTCTCGATTTGACACTATATTATTAATAAAATGTCAAAATCGATAATCAATAGCCCGTTGGTTTTCGATTTTGACTCTATTGAATTTGTAAGTTTGGGGCCCAGGCCAGACTCGGTAAACTTATTACCCTCTGGATTCTGAGTTCAGCTTTGGGTCATTTATGAGGTGAGAATATGACGATGGTCGATAATGAGAAACAATCGAATTCAATGATTTTACTATTCAAATAATAAGTGTTCTTTATGCGGCCGGAACAGCAAGCAGCAACTATGGTTATTATTCAAGGTTGTAATGGAAAGTAAGGTGGGCGTGATTTCCACTGGGTACCTTGTTTATGAACCTAATTAAATTGACAACTCGCCCACTATTTCTTGGCCCGCCCACGTACTCACGACAATATAATAAATTGCTAACCAATTGGTTTGTTACGCAATGCATTGAGTACCTTCGCAATACCTGATACAGGCAGACCATTTCTTATGAGATACTCAACAATTGTTTATTTTTGGGAATATGTAGGTATTACATTAGCTAACCTCTCCGGCTGTGTATGTCGACTAACTACAATTCTAGTGCTACATATTCAACATGATTCTGCAATAGATTAACGTAATCAGACGCCATGAACGTTTGTTTAACAAAATACTAGATTAATATTTTTTGCTCAATTACGCCAGATCTGAGATCATTTCCAAGATGAGTAAAAATAGTCAAACATACAGTTATACGAAAAATTGTGGATTTATGGTAATGAATTTAGAATGTAACCATTCTATCCTGCGGGTGTCGAGTAAAGGAAAATACAAGATAATCTAGCCGTAAGAGAAGGAAAACTTGATACGAATCCTTGGGCTAACTATATTATGGAGAAGGCACGACTCGACAGTGGATCCTTTATGGGCTGCGGTCATGTACATTTCTCTAAGTCTTTAGGGGCAATTAAACGAAACACTACTAATTCAACCGTTATGTTTAAAAATATTACACAATCAAACATTCAACTTTCGCATATCAATGATTTCACGTGGGCGCTCACGGCTATTTAAACATTAGCGTTACGTGTCATAAACGGATAGATAAGTGATTGACGCGTTATAAAACATAATTTTATTATTCAATTATGTATCTGTTTAATTTACCAAAGCGATTTAATTTAATTATACTTTTATGTTGCCGCGCCGCGGTAGGTTTTTAAAGTTAATAACTTTTTTAAAACATGAAGCTCCATTAATTTATTATATTTCGAAATCATACGAAATTTGACACCACTCTCAGATTAAAAACCGTAAATTAATAAACTATTTATTATACTAATAAACTATTATATTAATTTACGGTCGATTCAGTTAGTATATAATAACAACGCTTGATTCTAATCTTTATTTCGAAACCTCTTATCACTTAGCCAAACTCATTATGTGCTAATCGGATCTCTCATTACAAACGTTCCCAGCATATATTGTAGCGGCGATCATTATCAAAAATTTTGCAATAATTGCCAGTATTCCTCTCACGGAGTGTATTAAATTCTGCCTATCTGTGTCTAAGAATTTTACTGGCAGCTTTGACTTGGTCCAGTGAGTTTATCTCTTGCGCAATGGGGTTGAAGAGAAGGGGGCTCCAATTACTTGTTACGCAACTGTTTGACTAGACGTGTCTTGCAATTCCCTTATTGCAACTGTACCGGTATTTGAGAAATATGGGGTCGGCGATTTGTTGGAAACGCTTACGATTGATTGAGACCGATAGCTTGGAATGCTGGCATTTCAACCTATAATTAGTGAAGTGCGTGCTTACATTATATTTAACACAATTGAGAAGGAACATTACAATAGTTAGTATCAAATCAATTTAAAATAATAATTTCTGTTTACAAATTCAGTTTACGAGATTTTTTAATTTAGACAAGTTGCACATATTGATTACAACTTATATTATCTTATAATCAATTTTGTATTATGCTACAACGACACTTTTTACTACCTAGTTGGTGGTACAGTAAATTAGTCTGTAAACTCCATTAATGGTGTTTACTATTTCGCCAACCATTGCTGAACCATAATGATTATAATAGATACACAACCATTTAAGCCACTCACAAGTTAAGAAACAGTAGGTATCTTTACAAACTCGTAACTCATAAGCGACTAAAGCGACAGTCATTACTCCCGATGTTATGGTCAACCTCAATATTACTCCGCGGTTTACTATGGTAAACAGTGTATATTACGTCTAACTACGGCTTCTGTATGAATTAGCTATCTAGATCTGATATTACATTTGTAGCTGTTTATAGTCAATTCTATACTATAGATCAATTAATAATGTCTTCTCAATTTTCAGCTGCATTCAGCATTCTACGAAAATTCAGAAAGAAATTCCTTGGATACTGTGATAAAAAAATTGAGTCTTTGTTTTTATTGAGAGTCATTATAAAGGCATCATTGATTCAACTGCTCTAAGCTTATCTTCTGTGTTCAATTTAAAAAGAAATAGATCGAACTTAGCGTTTTAAATTACTGTTCTAATACATCTCCTGCAGAACAGGTAGCGTTAGTCCTGGAATAGACTGGCTTTCTAAGCAGACGATGGTAATTAATATTGTCATATACAAAGGCTTCCTCGACTAAACGTATATTTTATTCCAGCACGCAATAATCTTCGCAACGTTGGCAGCCGTGGCCACGGCGATGCCGTCCTACATAGCGGTGCCTGCGGACCAAATAGCCTTCGTGGACCTATCAGCTCTACGTGCAAGACGCGTGCCCAGACAAACATTGTCTCCACCGCCTCCACAGCTACCTCAAGCGCTGTACGAGCAAAATTACCAGCCGATACCGTTACAGCAGTACCAGCAGTTCCCGCAGCAACGTGAGTATCTTTTTCGCTTAAATTAAAAGCATCAAGGATTTATGATGTTGCAAAGATCTCGAAAATTCAGAATTCGATTTATTCTGGAAGTGATCCTATTTACTGTACCACGCTGCACACATATGTTGGCACTGGGTTTCGTATCAAGTTTTCCTTCTTTTGTTGGAAAACAGTTTTTCTGTTCTGTCCTCATACAATCGAGCTACATTATACATAGAACGTTTAAGTTCGCGATATACACATTATATACGGACACATGCGGACAGTATAGTATACCATGCCAGAGCTTTTTTTTTGATAGCATTACGTTGAAGAATCAAGAAAATTCTTTAGTATCCAGAAAATGGAAACGTGCAATTGAAACATGACCATGGTAACGTTTTCTGAAAAGGATAGAATACCGTTAGCACGCATCAATACCGATAGAAGAACCCTACTTAGCATAACCATAGACCATTGTTACGTATAATGGCGAAAAACATGCCCGTCGCGTTGTGTCGATATTTACGCCCATCAATCAAGCGGAACTATCACTTTCACTGTTAAACAAAGGATTAAACCACTTTCTATGCATCCAGTCCGGCTGTTTTACATTCAATGCGGCCATTCACTAAGAGATAAGGCTCCGTTGCTTTCTTTTATTGTTGAATCATGTTGCGTAACTTTAAAGGCATGCCTTGCATGTCTATGTTGTCTTTGTCTGGTTTAGCAACTGCCTACATACAATGTATGCATTAAAATAGAACCGGATAGCTATGTCGCAAACCCGTACGAGTTATACTCGAGCTTTGTTAATTTTATCGACTTCTTCCGATACCATGGACGTAAGACAATTACGCCTCGCGGTCTCTTGCAGCTAGCTAGTTTCGGCACCACCGAAACTGCATTTTAAATCGTTGACCACGTGCATTCTGTTGTCTTTAGTTAACTCCATCCAAATATTGATATCAGTGAAAAGTTGACAGTGTCTATATTTTGTAGTAGAGCATTTATGATTGTGAAGATGAAGTCCCTATGGCGTTTCTTACCGGTTATTCTCCGTAGAGGAGTATTCTGACCTGATGGTAGTTTCAGTATGGATGTGCTGATACGACGATTAAATTTTCTTTTAAGTACTTATTTATCCTCAGGTTCCATTCTTTTTATCATTTTGATCGAAATAAGACCGTGGCGTTTTGGGCCACAGCTCAATAGACCAAATGGCCTGTACTTGTTGCAATTATTGCGGCTACCCTGCGCGGCAATCTTGCTCAATTAAGTTCAGTCACGCACGCTTAGTTCGCCGATTGTACTAGTTTGGGCCAGCATAAAAAAACTGTTACCATTTAAATATTTCGTAACAGATTATGCATGCATGTTTCCTATAAGGGTCATTATTACAGCCGTGAGAATATGATAATAAGTTGCATTATAAAATAACACTAGGTATAACAAATTGAAGACAGGGCGCTATGGCGCTCTTCAGGGGAGGCCTATGTCCAGCAGTGGACTAATGTGGGCTGATGATGATGATGATAACAAATTATCTTTATCCTACAATTGCGGTCAACTATAACCTCTAAACAATAGGACAAGGTCTAGGCTAGGTCTGGAAAATAATGTCAATGGAAATTAATTTATTATAAATGCTGATGCTAAAATGGTCACATCTCAGTATTGTGTTCCATCACGAATTAATTAGCGTAGCTTGTATAATCGGAGGTCGATTGCAACTAAACCGGACAAGCATTGACAGAAAATAACTATATAATGAATAGCATTTATTTCGCATTCACCATTTGTCTACTATTCCATTACTTGAGACTTTGGAAATGTTTCATTATCGGAACAACGTCAGCCTATACGTTAGATTTTTAAAATGATCCAATAATGGATCAGAAAGAGAAAGAAGAACTTATCATAATTTATTTTTATCTAACTTTTAACCAAAATTCGATTTGTTATTTTTTTTACAGCCATACCACTTCTCCCGCAACAAGAGCCCGAAGTCCAAAGACTAGTTAGAGTGCAACAGCAACCCCTGGATGTATCAGGGGCGGCCACGCAAGGAGCAACCTCACAGTACGCAGAGAGGCCTCCCGATTTCGGGGAGTATGTAGATTTTGGCGCCCACACAGGGGACAACGGCGCATTCGGTTGGTACGCTGATTACCCTGTCAATAACCATGAAGATCCTTCAAGCTATAGAAAGTAGGACGTTTTCTAAAAAATCTAAAAACTAGCACAAGCTCGTTATATTTCAGTCGGAATGAGGATACTAAATGTATTTACGACTGCCTTAGAAATTTAGATTCAAATATTTGGGTATGACTTATAACACAACGGTAAAGTTCTTGCCAATTACTAATTCAAACATACATATCTTGCCAAGTGTTACCCATGATATTACCAAAGACAGTATTATTTTCAAGTGATATTTTTAGATTAGGTATTAGCTGAATAACCGCACATTTGTTAAAAACGGTTAATTCCGCTGTTGTTTTACATTTTGATACAACGTTTTTTTATTGTTAGCATTATAAAGTACACTGTGATATGATACGTACCACGGTAGTTTCATCTTCCTCTTTCTGTCGCTTATTTCATTTTTTTCACTGTCTTTTTCCTTCGCTATTACGCTTATTGCTTGAATCACGCTTTTAATATCATGTTTAATACATATATTATCATGATTATTTAATTAATGTTCATGTATCACTCATGCTGTACTTAAACTTAATACTTTTATTTTTTTTAAATATACAACTGTTTTAATTCTTTGGTTTCATTTTTATACTATCGCTTCACCTTTACTTGCATATTTTCATACACTTTAAGATCTTATTCTATTTTAAAGCACTATATCTATCTCCTGGATTTCTAAACTCATTCTTTTCAAATCTTGTCACTTCACTATGTTCGTTTTTCATGCAAACACCATACTTTTATTTTTTTATGTGTCGTTCGTATAAAATATCTATAAAAACTGCTTATGATCACTCTTTGCTTTTTATCAATATCGTTATTTCTCTATTAATTATTTACGATTTATATTTCCAATGACTTGACTTTATATTTTCTACAAAATTAATAGGCATCTCAACACACTTTCATTTTACTATTCTTTCTATTTACCTACTTTAAATTAATACACTATGGTCTTTCTTTCTAATTAAACACCATGCTTTTTTCAAAATCAATCAGCATCTCGAAGCATATGTTGGTTACAAATATATATATCTACTCTTGTTGAGTACACTTTAGTTTGTACTATTTTATTTAATATTATTAGACTTTCTGATGTTTAACTGTTTTTTCTTTCGATCTTCTTCAATATTCGTCGCTACTTATTTTTTATGGACTATGTATTCTTGATTATGATTTTCTTGCTACGTACCATATTTTCAACCTACCACTTCACTTTCATTTTTAACTTGAACACCTTTATTCTTCTCTACTTTTCTTCTACTTATATCAACTAACTTACACAACATTTTAGTTCTGTCTTATACTTTACTTACTTATTTTTATGTTTTTGTCGGATATAATTACAATATTTTACTATATTACATATTTTTCTATCTTGTTTCACTTTTCATCTTGTGATTTTATCTCTTCCTTCATATTTTATGAATCTATTCAATTCAAATCACTTGGATCTTCACACTATCTTTCTCTTTCATTTGTCTGAAGTACTTTCATCACACTATCAACTTATTTTCTTCTATAATTTAGTATTTACTTCATATTTTCTTTGCAGTCTCTTTTTTAAATCAATCAAAATGTCTCTTCTTGTTTATTCTTACTTTTTCAATTAATTTATTTAATCAGTCACTTGTATATGTATTCATATATGTGTATAGAAATACATGATATTCGTATATTTATTCATAATATGCCTACACCTACTTATATTATGTTCATAATCAATCTATTTTTACTTTGTTTCTATTCTACTTTTCTTCTTTTCCATCCTTTGATTTATTTCATGATATATGTATCTATTCACTTCCAGTCTTTCTTTACATTTTTAATTATTAATTCATTATTAGTAAGCACTTAAAATATCATTGTTTTATTCATATCATACTCTTTAGTCTTTAGAATCTTACTTCTTCTACTGATTTATTTTAACTACTTACATATATTATGTATTCTATGTGTGTAATTAAGTAGTTAACATATACTCGCCCACTATCGTTCCATTTCTCATCTTTTAAAAAGTGTAAATGAATAATTCTGAATATAATTTCTGGATACCCATTTATAGTCCGACATCTTATCTTCTTTTCATCATCTTACCTTTCTTTCTTTTTGTCTTCTTACACTTTTGCTTATTTTATGCTCTATCACTTCTTCAACGCTTTCTTGGTTAGACTATACACAATTAATATAATCTTAACAATGATGTTAGAAGTAAAAAGGTGTAGATGGGTTATAAGCGGTGAGCAAGCGGCACGTTAAAAGTAGGCCAATTAGCAAACCTGACCTCAGTGTTGCGTCGCTGGCGTCAACAAATGCACTTCAAGAGCCGTGTGTAAAAAGTGCTGTAAAACAATTGAAAATGCCATCGTGTGTTATGAGATATTGCACCAACTACTCTAACAAAACTGCTAAAAGTCAAGGAATCACTTATCATTCGTAACTATCACTATTTCCGTAATATAATTAATATTTTTTACAAATTTAAAATGTTATTCGTAAAATATGGCGGTAAAAATCAATGAGTGGAACAAAAGTATCCTCATTACCAAGTGCAAAAGAGATAGATGTCATTACGCATCACAGACTATAGAGAAACAGACATGTGAGCTGGCTAACGGAGTAGGTACAAAAGTAAGGTTATTGTTATTAGGTGATGTTATTTTTTGTAATGCAGTTGTTATTTAAATTAAATTGTTTTATTTTTTTGAGCTGTGTTACTTGAGTAATAAATGAACTATTAATACAGGGCAATTTTTAATTAACATACATCTCAGAAGGTGGAGTTCTCATGATTATAAACCACTAACTATGGGACAACCCTGAAATTGCGAAAAAAAACGGCTGTTTCTAACACATATATGTTTACTTAACGAGACAAAAAAAAATCTACAAAATATTTTTAGGCATAAAACTTGGTAGGGCAAAATGTTATGTCTGATTTAATTAATCTATATTGTTTCTAGTGCATGTGACGACGCATCACAACAAATTATATTTGTCTCTATTTAGCACGTGATTATTAAATCATACCATCCCTTTCACGACTCATCTAAAGCAGTGTGCATATTGCATACTAAGTTAACTATGTGTGCGTTGGCTTGCCATTTTTATAGATCGAATGTTGTACAGGTAACGTATCTACACCTTTTAATTGTAACATCATTGATCTTATGCCATAAAGGCAGTTTTCGAGCTATTCAATAACAGTTATAACATTACCTTCGAAATGCACTGTATCGTGTTATCTTCAACTACCATTTCTCCTTAAACAAAACACTTCTCTTAAAATTCTTCGTGTTATCTTCAACTAGCTTTTCTCCTTCTACAAAACACTTTTCTCAAAATCTTTTATCATTTTCTCTTGTCTAACATTCTATTTCTACGTTATCATCTTAGGAAATTTCAAAGAAACACGTTAAACTATCCTAATTTCTTGGTACGTTCACTATTTTATTCTTATGTGTTTATATAATATGTATTTAAGTCTCTTTTCATTTTTCTTTCTTTCTTTTTCTTTTCATATTTAAGTCTATTATGTCGTTATATTTTCTTGTGGATTCTATTTATTTACCTATGTTCACTTTTTATGCTTTGTTTCACACTGCGTATTTTCACATCACTCAATGGCAGCTTCGTACATTAAATTTATCTATATTCTTCGTTTAAATTTCATCTCTATCTGAACCAAAAAATCTATACGTTTTATAATTTTGATAATATATGTTTTTTAATTTTTATAATACGTATTAAAATAAACAACACACTGCGTCCTCCAATAGATACAATGTTAGTAACAGCAGTATAGTCAGTGCTCCTTCAAACAAGAAGTGTTAATTGGAAAATGGAAAATTTTATTAGGGAAATAGATTTTCATAAAGACCATTTAAGTGTAAGGTTACTAAAATTTTAATAAATATAAATTAAATCCTTCACTCTATATAATTCACTCTCTATATTCTCTCTTCATATATTTTCTACTATTACTTTATATTCGTCTCTTACTTAATTTCTGTAATCTTATCTAAACTTGAATCTATCATTTTACCTTCATTGAATGTCTATCACTTTTTCCATTCTATTCATATTTCCAATTCTCTAGTTTCAGCAACACTTAATTATCTACTATTTATCTTGTTATACCTTTGTTTCATCTGTTTACACCTATTTTTCGTTAACTCTTTTTACTTTTCCCCCTTAAACTATCTTCCATTCCATTTCTACTCTTTTTACTATTATTTAGATCTTTACCTATTATTACTATAATATTTCACTTTTCTATATACATATACCACATGAAATATTTTCATTCTTCATTATTTATTTATATTTCTACAGTATAATTTATATCCTTTATTTTATCCTCGCTTTATACTTATATTTCACATTCGCTATCACTTCACTTGTTTCTTTTACCATTGTGTAACTTGACAACTTATTCCAAAATATAGTGAATCATCTTATCTTATAATCATTAACAACTGGTTCAGAATTCATTACCATACTTATATATTTCCCTCTTATTACTTTTCTAGTCCTTTTCTTCTTCGTTTTCTTTATCAAGTTTATTCTTTCTCTCATGATCCTATTTTTTTGTTAATCTTTCTATTCTATTTTCAAAGTCATCATAATGTTTATGCTCTTGAAACTTATTTATACGCCACTCTTACAGTTTTTCGTTTCACAAAAAAGTATTCATTACCATACTTATATAATTCTCTCTTTTTACTTTTCCAGTATTTTTCTTTATCAACTTATTCTTTCTCTCTCTCTCATGATCCTATTTTTTGTTAATATTTCTATATGTTTTTATAGTCATCATCATTCATCTTAATGTTGATCCTTTGAAACTTATTTATACGGCACTCTTTCAGTTTTTCGTTTCACAAAATAGTATTCATTACCATACTTATATAATTATCTCTTTTTTCTTTTCCAGTCTTTTTCTTCATCAACTTTTATTCTTTCTCTTTCTCATGATCCTATTTTTTTGTTAATCTTTCTATTCTATTTTCAATGTCATCATCAGTCATCTTAATGTTTATGCTCTTGAAACTTATTTACACGCTACTCTTACAGTTTTTCGTTTCACAAAAAAAGTATTCATTACCATACTTATACAATTATCTCTTTTTTCTTTTCCAGTCTTTTTCTTCATCAACTTTTATTCTTTCTCTTTCTCATGATCCTATTTTTTTGTTAATCTTTCTATTCTATTTTCAATGTCATCATCAGTCATCTTCATTTTTATGCTCTTGAAACTTATTTACACGCTACTCTTACAGTTTTTCGTTTCACAAAAGAAGTATTCATTACCATACATAAATAATTTTCTCTTTTTACTTTTCTTTCTTACTTACTTTCTTTTCTTCGTCAACTGTTATTCTTTCTCTCCCTGTCTCTCATGATACTATTTTTTTGTTAATCTTTCTATTCTATTTTCAAAGGTAACATCATTCATCATATTTTTTATGCTCTTGAAACTTATTTACACGCTACTCTTACAGTTTTACGTTTCACATAAAAAGTGTATCTATCTTATTTTAATCTTTACTAGCGACCCGCCCCGGCTTCGCACGGGTGCAATTATGCATGTATTAGACATATAAACCTTCCTCTTGAATCACTCTATCTATTACAAAAAAACGCTTCAAAATCCGTTGCGTAGTGTTAAAGATTTAAGAAAAAAAAAAAGGGACGGACAGACGACAGCGACTTTGTTTTATACTATGTAGTGATAGTGATATACGAGTATTAATAATATAAAAAGACATTGTTTCTTCAAAACTTTCATAAACCTCATTTCACTCTTGCCTACCCTAAGTAAAAAAGGATCGGATCGATCGAAAGTTGTCATTTACGATCGATGACTTTATATTTGACTACATTTTAAGCTCCAGTAAAACAAATTTTATTTTGGATCATACATATTTTGGACAATACTTAACATGTCCGTGTAATGTAATACTCACATTAAAAATGTACATTATGCGCAGTATGTTATTCATATTCGTCTTCATCATTTCTTTTCAATATTTATGTTCTTCTTCATACAAATCTTTCCTATTGTCTATTCTACATGATCTACCTTTTCGTTCTTCTTTCACATACTTTATTTCTGTATTCATATCTCTTTATTCTTTCTATTTACTTCTTCTTGGCAATAGAAACTACCTGGTATTATTTTATAATTGTTAAACCTTTTTTTGCACGGTTGTTGTTAAATAAATAAATATGATATAAATGTGTTGTTTTAATTAAGCTGCATCCCAACACTTATGATATGATAGCTATATATAAGTACTGAGTGTGTCACTGTCACATGACGTGACAATGATAGTTTAGAATCTAAGCTTTAGATGTTGATACACATAATGAATACACCTACTGTATTATTAAATTTAAAGAAAGTGAAAACACTTCACCAGTTTTTAAGGTAATATACTAAAGTAAACTAAATATTATACCTAAATATGTACACACAAAAAAGTAGTTCGTCTCTTCAGAAACCTCTTGTTGACCCAAAATCTATCCTACGTAAAAGCCGATTTATCTTTGGAGGTAAATAACGTTATATGATAGATCATGTTTATTTCTATAAATAGACCTTTTAAGGACACTTTTACATGTCAATGTTTTTACATATATATTTTTAACTAGATGGCTCCTGCATTTCCTAACTGACGACCACTGAGAAGAAATGCCGAAACAAATTGAGAGAATCATGGTCTCTTATAAAGTCCAACCAGTATTTCTATGCAAATATGTGAGTTACAATGCAAGGCAATGTCTGAAATGGCCTTTTGAAGAAAGAACCGTACTGGCTTTGAGTAGACCAGTCACATCTGACGGCACGCATGCTTCAGTCATTGTGTAGCTCGACCCTAATCTAGGGAGCGAAACAACCCCTCGCACTTCGATACCAGATCAGAGTAACGTGTGCGTAGACCTTATAAAAAACTCTCAGAGCCGCCAGACCACTTAAAACTGTATGTATCTTTAATTAAATTAAATTTAAGGTTGATGACATGCGCAAAATTTCTGCCACGGCGCTTTTGGTTCAAATTATTTTTAAGCTACTATACATGTTACATTTAGTGTGAAGATTTTTTTAAACAAACTACAATATTAGATATTTATAGTTTATTTCTTACTATTAACATAATAATCTCATGAATACAATAATATTTAAAATAGACTTCTTTTATTTTGTTAAACAGCGGCAGAATATAGGTGTTTGTTCTAATACTATAGTTACATTTAGGTGTCGACATCATATCGACAAAGATAGTACCTACACAAAGTACAGTCCCCGCCAATCTTAATCTTTAAGGCCGCTCTGAATGTAGCCGTGGTTACGAACATGCGCATCGTACGTCCCGCAGATACCTGATTTTGTGTTGTACGCAGCGTAATGCGGTTACATTCAGAGCGGCCATAAAGATTGGCGGGGACTGTATATTAATTATATTCCAAAATTAACATTCTTATAATTTGTCATGAATGTTCCATAATAATCAAAATAGATCCACATTTAGTAATAGTACTAATTCATTGAGAGAACGCCAGTATAATATTCAAAGAATATAATAAATATTATACTCTTGTATCGAAAACTTCGAATCTAGTACAAACTAAATAATCATCCTTTTTTCAACAAATTTACGTGTGCAAAAGGGTAAGTAAAACATGATTAAATTAATCGGTGACATTAATAGACCAGACTACGAACATAAAAGAAACCGAACTTAAAACGTTTTCTATAAATACACTATACAGATCTATGATATTCTTGCGTCAAGAAAGAAATTATGACAAACAAATGCGCTTTTAATTTTTTTTAATGACACGTGCCCAGTTTTTTTATGAAAAAAAAAACGGGTTCTGTACTTTCGGAACCATAGTCGGACTTTCCCGATTCCGTGAGTACAACCGGGTTTTCATATAAAACTTAGCAACACTCGCGCAAGTTATAGTTTAAAAGTAGCCAAATGTTTGGCACATTTTTGAACACCGTTTATATTTCAGCCCGTTATTTCCATATGATTAATATTTGATAGCAAGATTATATTCATGTGACTTAGGTGACACACAAACTAAATATACTAGTAAAAATCTTTGGTAAACCTTGTAAGAAAATAAATTATAATACAAAATAACACACAACAACGCTAAATAATACTGTTTAAATCAGTCCAATTGAAATAATATTAAGATCACAGTGAGGCACTACGCCTTATTCGTAACTGACTGTTATAAGTATTCGATATCCGATATACAGTCCTCGCCAAACTTTATGGCCGCTCTGAATGTAGCCGCATTACACTGCGCAGAACACAAAATCAGGTATCAGCGGGACGTACGAGGGGGTGGATGCAGGGCACGCCCGCAGTCGCCGTCTTCCACCCGCAAACGTCCTCGCTTCCCGTGCATTAGTGTGAGTGTGCTACGTTCGTATTGCTTATGAAATGTACGATGCGCAAGTTCGCATCGAGGTCTACATTCAGAGCGGCCATAAAGTTTGGCGAGGACTGTACATTTATAAATAACGTGAATAAAAATGGTAAATATTTACCAAACTTTAATATTCCACAATTATGAATAAGGCATTTGAAACATAAGATACAAAGATATATACATATATTTTCTACTAAATCCTAAGCCAAAATATCACTAGAAACAATTAGATAGACCGTTTTTTGGTGAGTAGACATCGCTACACAAATACGATTCTTAACATCCAAAGAATATCACTCGGATGCTTTCATACATTTATGAATGCTCGTAAAATGCAAAAATATTTAACAATACAGTATTTAAAACTACACAATTATTATTTATTAATGACGCGAAAAGCGTTATTTCTAGCCTTGACAATACAATTATCTAGATCACATCAATTCAATAGATGTAGATAGCAAAACAAGCTATGTTTTTGAGAACATATTAAGGTTATAAATTTAGGGAGACTGTTGTTAGGAATATGCAGGCGCTATTTTAGGTATAATCAAATGTTACGTGTATTGTGAAATTATAATTTTACATACAATTAATTGGAACGTGTTAACGTTGTAAACGGTAAAATGTATATCGCGTCAGGGTCATTAAAATTGGTTTTGGTGCAAAAATATTATGATATGCGCTGATAGATGCTGTCAAGGAATGTTATCTAGTCAATAATAATTGAGAATTATAACTATTATGAAAAAGTTATTTGTGAATGAATCTTATTGTGATGTAATGAAAATGCTGTCGTCGAATAAATTAGTAACAAAATTTCGTCTCTAAATTTCGTCGTTTCAGCCCAGAAATGACCCACTACTGGGTCAGGCCTCCTCCATATTCATGGAGGGATATTAGCCTTGGCAAGGCGGGATGGCACAGGGTTTGTATCAAGTTTTCCTTCTCGGGGGGCACGGTGATCTGCCTTTTGCGTTCTTTTAGTCGCCTCTTACGACACCTTGATGGTATGGGTTGGTGACATTGTGTATTCTAAAGCTGTCACCACACGGGCAATGAATTTAATGAACCGTAATCTAAATAAAAAAAAATCAAAGGACTTGTGGTGGCTGATTTATAAAGCAAAGGGTCGCGACCACATTGCATCCTGGGCGTGTCGTAAGAGCGGACGAAAACAAATGAAACCCGATCTTGAATGAAATCTTGAAAGGATAACCCGATGCCAACTCGTCTGGCCAATGTGCCATATTGGGCTAATTAGTTATTACCCTCTATGTAATGGGAAGGGGTCCAACTCAGCAGTGGGTCATCTATGGGGTGAGTATTAGTATATATACATATACGCAAATAGCAACGCTGTGAAACTTGGAATATGTAAAGTTTGATATTGCACATTTATCCTTCCTTGACAGCAAACTAAATTACAGTAATTACACCCTTATTCCAATCACAATCCATTACAAAATTGTATAAATGAGCGTAGAAAAAATAATCTTTTATAAAAGTTTGTATGCTTTAAGTAATTTTGTTAGCTAAACTAAGTCTAGTCATAAACTAAATACAAAGAGAAATATAAAAAATAATAAAACAGTTTATTAAACAGGATGTCCGCGTATATTATAAAGGTAATCGTGTTTAATAACGATATAAAAGATAAAATGTGATTTTATCATTTAGGACATCCTGTATAATGTAGAGCACCATCGTAGAGAGTACCTATGAGCAACATTTAGGCATAAATACATACATATACACATATTTTACAACTACAAATAAATCTTAATGTCTGTATACTCAATAACATATAAAATTTATGTATTTATGTTTTTTTTTTATATTTATGTAAATGATTCTAGAATTTTCTTATTAGCTTATTATTATAATGCTTATTCGTTATTGCGTATATGTGTTGCGTTTTTCTCTACTAATACAGACCATTTTTAAAAACCAACTACATATAACGTTTCTTGCCGGTTCCTATCTAATATAGCGGCATTCCGAACCGATGGCAGTTTCAGTATGAACGTGGACGTAAAGGTGTCGATAAAGACAAGGATGGATGGATGGTGTGATTGAGAACAACAACAAAGACATGAATGACGCCGATAGAAGATTATGGAGACTATTAACTAGCGTGGGATAAGAAGCAGAAAATTATGATGGTAGTTTTAAACATCACGATTTATAAAAGTTTTGTGATAAAACCTAAATGAATTAAGTTCCTTTTGTTCACACGTTTTCAATTCGGGTGGTCGATTTAAAAATGTCTGCAAATACTGCCATTTAAAATAAGAAAACCACCATAGGGTTTGAGTATACAGACATAAGACAATAACTACAATATACTTTAAATATCTATCTACATACCCAACACTAAACCGCTACGTATTAAAAAATCAACTAACATCCCCTATAACCTTTATATTATTTAAAAATATGAAGGATAGAGAAAAGAGATATTATATACCTTAGAGATCTGATGACGACTGATTTGGAGATTAAAAATAGTTTTGCATATAGTTTTTAATATTTCTTAGATATGGTTGCATCATAAAGACAATTTAGATGCCAACAGACAACATAGGTTTCTTTTTCTTAAAAAAAATATATTATACTTTTTACTATGGGTTGTAAACCTAAACATTTCCGAACGTTTTTTTAAATAAACACTGTTTAAAGAGATTACTAACATTCCATGTTCATAATCGATTGGTTTCAATCAAGCTATTAAACTATTGTTGTCCATCTCTCGACAAGCAAATGATATGGACAAATATTTTATTAATGTTGAAATGTTTAATTTTCTTAAAGCGTTTTAGGCATAGATTGATACACATATAATGTGTATAATTAGCCTTCTATACATATAGCACTACAGACAGTTAATTTTGGGTTTTATAGTAACATACACAGAGTTCATGTTACTTTGCGTATAGCCTTAAATTCCAAATTCACTGTCTAAATTTGAATATTTCTTTATATATCAAGCAAATATTGACAACACTAGAAAAGCTTTTCTGGGACGAAATATTAAGAGAAATAATGGAGCAATACCTCCCCACACAGTTATAGAACTGTTTAAATGAAATAATTTGAGCCACGGAATATAATTCGAATATTTAAAAAAATCATATTATAAGCTTTTTAAATGAAAATTTCTCACCCATGGATTGCTCCCACATTTATACCCACTGTTTACTCTTTTTTTTAATCCTTAAATGCACAGAACTGTAGATACCGTTAAATAAGGCTTGAATAAGAAGCTGCTACTTGACCCTATCATCAACTAGGATGCATTGAAGAAATTGAAATTATTACTGTTACAGTATAATTTCGCAAATCAATCTAATTTAAATATTAGAAAACTCTTTTATATTTTAAAACACACCTTTAATTGCATTATCTTCGTTAATATAGCATTGTATGATTCGTCAGGCCTTACTTAATATTGAATATTTTGCATATTGCCTGGCTGCATTTGCCGACAGGTCTATTACAATAAATAGGCCATTCGAGTTGCAAAATTAAAAAGAATACACCATGAATTATTTAAATCCCTATTTTAAATCCCTCGTTTCCACACTTCGGCAACAATAACAACGCACAATGTGCGTTAATCTTTGAAAATACTTCACACTCGTTTCATTCATGCCATTCTCCGTGCACCAGCAGCTTTAATTTTTTCTTAACCTTGCTAAAATAGGACAACCTCATCCTCCCTGTGCGAAAGAGGTCAAGCATCCTTGCCTCATTTCATCCTTCCTTTACAAAAGAGATCGGGCAACATCATCCTGCCTTGATAAAAAGGTCAGTCAACTTCATCCTACACTTTCAAAATCCAGGCTAACTGATCCATTGTCTAATTGGCCCACGCCATAACCACCTTGGAGAAAGGTACGAACAGAGCCGCATGTCTGGGCGGCGCCAGGAAGTACCGTCGACCGCGATAGGTGCCATCATTGCGGGCGAGTCCTGGGTACTGGGCGTGAACGAACTCGGCACCCACCACTACGCTGCTATACGCCGCACTGCCCCCAGCCAGGCCTACGTACCTGGTATAAGAGCTCAGATTGGTGAAAAGGATTCAACCAACACGGGGGAAAATGTGAACCAACCAATTAGCCAATTATACCACCAGAACTGGTACTAGTTATTGGAGTTTTCCTCGTTTACAATGAATACTATTATACTTCGTTCGCGTTAGGAAATTCCTAAATAGAAAGATTGTTGTTTGTGACCAATTCGTTGCAATAAAGTGGTTCGGCAATAAAGCAATTTACAATGTTTTAAGTAGGTACTTTAATACACGTATACAATTTAATAGTGTAATTTAAATACGACTGAGGACAGTATAGTACAAAAAAAGCACAGAATTTTTTGAATTTGAATTTTAACACCACAGTGAATTTGTACTGAATCTTTAATACGGAGAAGTCACTGAGTGCTTACCGCGACCGAACTATAGTTCAGTTTGGATCACTTTACCAAAAGTGCGATCAACATTTGAGCTCAGAAAAACATCTGAGAATGAAAATAACAAAACATCTCAGACAAAAGCAATCAAATCGTATTTTAGTTATTTGTCAAAAAAGTTGTGGAATACTAATTTTGATCGGAGTCACGAAGAACTGGTTTTATTCTGTTACGATATTTTGTGAGATAAAATCCTAACTCACCTGACGCGTCCGACCGCAATACGTCCGTGTGGCGTGATGACCTTGACAGTATGGCCGAGCCTTAAGTGTCTTGGTTCCGCGGGGATATACGGCTGACCGCTCACAGATGTGCACTTATCGACTGTAAGACCAAACATATTATCATAACAGGAACTTGTAAAAACAAATTTAACTTTTTTTAAAATGTGCTCGGGTTTTAAAGGAACACTTATTGCATTTTATCAAATGGTATAGATAAAACAGAAAGGCTGCGGGCAGCGGCTGGATGCGTTAAGCCGAGGACAGGGCGCTATGGCGCTCTTTAAGGGAGGCCTATGTACAGCAGTGGACTAATGTGGGCTGATGATGATGATGATAGATAAAATAAGAGTATCGGTCCTAAAGTCGACCCTTGAGGGCCCCGTTAAATTTGCCTTAAAAGCTCAAGTATTTTGTTATGAAATTAAATAGTCATAATGGGTAGATATACATACTTAAAGTTGGTAAAAGAGACATCAGAAGATAAATACTGAAATCATTATTATTGTTACGCACAGTCCAATTCAGGAGCTTGTAGATTGTCAATGGAACGCCGCAGGAATATCTCGGCTTCCTCCAAGAGTTCCTCAGTATCGTCACGCCTTACATCTGGCAGAGAACTGCGCCATGGTCGATGGGCTTCTGCTGAGAGGACCGAAATATTTGTATTAGCTCAAAGGTTTAATGAGAAGGGGATAGCCCGAAATACATCTCCAGGTTAAGTTGAAGACATATGGATCAAGGGCATTTTGGAGGAGTAGCCAGCATATCTGACTCTCTCGTGTACGAAAATTCCACGATTGTCTTTGATTTACGTAAAGACGTCTCAGTAGGCAGATGGTTAACGACTTTAGTGAAATACTGGTAGTTAGGCATTATGGTGGTAGCTGACACCAATGTAAAGGAGGAAATGAGAGAAAAAAAGGCAAGCTAGAACTAATATTTCAAAGAAAGATCCTTGATTCGACAAAGACACCTTTGAAAATCCGATACTTCTTTAAAACATTATTAAAGTTCTTTGTAACTAACCATTTGAAGGATGTCTTTATGTTCACAACAACGGACAAAACACTTAACAATTACCTCGGGAAGATGGCACGTAGACGTGCTGCGGAGTCCAATCATTGCTTCTGTCCATACTGAGACATGGCGAACGATACGACGATCCTCTAGAAAGGAATCTGTAATAACATTATAGGATTACACCAGTCGCTATTTAATAAACTACCAATTAACAAAGTCTATTAGGACATTACAAAACATCTACTCTATAAAAATATTTATTTATTTATTAACACACGCCAACAACATACATATTATGACATTACAATTACATTAATTAATAGGTTTAAGACTGGCATAATACCTTAGATCCACTCTTGTTTTTTTAAGTGCTTGTAACCACTATTCGGAGATGTGTAACTTAAAAGATTTTAAAGAAACCATATAACGTACTTAGAAGTTGACGTAGTAACAGAGTCTTCCGAATGTTGTTTCTTGCTAAGCGCCCATACAGGATCAGCTGATCGCGATAGTTCAGGAACCATCGATGTAAAACCTGAAAGTTCCATTTGTTATCAAGCCACGTCAAAACAACCTGTGTCACCTGGTCAAGAAAAGCCGCTAGTGTTGGAGAAAGTATATAGTTCAATATATAACTTATCACAATCTTTGTACTAAAATGGTGATCAATCAATGTACCTATATCACTGAGGAGAATGCGTCTAGTTTCATCGTTCCGTCGGACTAATGGTGGTGGTCTTGCGTCCGGGACTGTGAGCCTACGTGAACCTGCCACTGCTGAGCGCTGCGGTACCGTTGGTACTATGGTTGTCGATGGCATGGACATCTGGAAAGTCGTAGTTACACCATAACTTGGTGGATATACACACACACAACATAAGGAACAGACAATCTCATACAGATACTGTAGTCCCAATAGGTGGTCCAATAGTTATGTTTTTATACTGTATAACTAAAGGTAAAAATAATACAAATAGTCCTAGAAAATGTAGTCCAAAATTGCATAGTTTCGAAGATATCATCAATCATAAGGAAATTGGTTGAAACATTTTAGCAGCTAGTGAAGGGAAAGTTTCATTGACAAATACGAGTCATTCAAACCAATCATTCATATTTACCTAAGAAAATAAAACGTTGTCATGTATACGAATTATTTTGTGTGAAAGATGAAAACATTGGAAAACAATTCATATGCCAGTTGATTTTATAATATGATCTCATTAATATCCTAGACTTATGGGATATTAAAAAAAAACAAGTTGTATATGTACTAGCACACGGCCTTTTAGATGTGCACCCTTTTTTAACTTTATCGCTTGCTAAGACAGACAGACAGACGCGGCGGACGTTTTTTTATAATACGTAGTTATGATATTGGGCTAGCAGATTATGGGTAACGTAATCGAAGGATAAGCAAATATTTTGGCAGTCGTCCGAACAAGAACATCGCTGTAGATCACTCACCTTATGCGCCAAATATCCGTCAGAACTCCATCTTGGTGGCAAAGCTGAGACATCTGTTTGAGCCCCATTTTCCCGACGTGGCATCGAAGAGTCTCGTAATACTGGTCGAATGCGACCTGCTGCTATTGGGGCTTTGAATGGTCCAGGTGGTCTGGACACTCGGTGGCTTGACGGGAGTCTATAAAAATTTGTAGTATAGTATAGAAATCGAAACAAGTACAGTAGTAGTAGTACACTTAATTTTGTGTTGAATGTATAAAATTAAAATAACACAATCTTGGGAATTTGCCCACTAGATTCGAAACGTCGCATCTCTGCAAATATTGCAAACAAACAAAAAATAACAACAAAACCAAAAAACATCTTTTTTCCGTATGTTTTTTCACTAAACTATGGCGACATATTTAAAACTACCTTCATATTTTCCCCAGCCCTCGTCCCATACTTGGTGATAGTCTCCGTACAATCCTATCGGTCGTCGTATCTAGATTCAAACCATTTGCATATTCACGCAATCCATACATCTCTTTTAGACTCACTGACATTCTCGCTGAACACATATTTGATCCTTTGAGCTATGATGCTATTAACAGACATGCCAAACTAAAAACACACTTCATGACGTTAAAAGTAGTATCAAAAAATGAGCTAAGTATTAGTTAAGTATGTATACACTTACCTATACTGAAACGGGTTCGGGCACGTATTTCGTCTCACATTCAAATGAGCAGCCAAATCATCTTCAGAAGTGCCACATTTCGATATATCCCTCTCCGCAAACACCGAAAATCTGTGACCTAAATGACTTGTCCTATGAAACGAGTCAATGCTCTCGTCCCTATGAAGAATATCCATGCTCGATCCAAGTTCGAAGCTCGATGACTTCGTGTTGTCGAAGCTTAAGCCTCGATTATACTCACATGTGAGACTGTCAATGCTATCGAGCCTTCTAGAACTGGTGTTTGGGCTACGCTTGTAGAGCATATTATCCGATTTATTATCACAACTCTTTAAAATACTGCGACCCGGCAATTCCAAATTTCCTTTGCCATTAAAAGCAACATGTCTTATTTCTTTATCATTAGGTAAAGATACCCTTTTCATTGCAAGGGATTTTTCGGGTATTTGACCGACGTTTTCCCGAGTATCGTCTGTTAGTTCTTTGGATTCGGTACCGGGTTGGAAATCCGGATCTAAAGTGTGAAATTTAATAAGGACTGGTGTGGAATGAGTTGTTGATGCGGATTGAGGGGCCCATTGATCTGTTTCGCGGATAGAAACTAGGTCCTCCTGGCAAAACCAAAGAAAAAGATGATTACTTAATGGTAAAATAAAAAAAATAGAATATGTATTTATGAAGCAAGGTTTATGGAGAAAAATGGCTTACACAAGTTGAGGGTGTTCTGCAAAATGCTTTACTTACACAATCCCCTCAAAGTATAAGACATAATGCTGCAAGCTTACCTGCAAGTTACTCATGTCCTTTGACTCATCAGTAGTAAATATTAGTTCAATATCGTCCACTTCTTCAGACTCGTTTCCACTTGCGTAATCTTGCTCTTGTTTGTCATCTCCACCAGCATTGGGATCAACTGGGGTAGTCCCACCTTCCGAAAACACGGAATTGTCGCCCTCCGACATCGACCTACACATGCGGAAATTATCCTACAGTTTAGTGGGTCACAGACTGGTCCCAACAAATTGGGGAAAGTGGGTTGTCATGAAAAAGTTTCTTATTTGCCAAAATCCTAAAGAAGAAGGAAGAAAAAAGAGAAACCAACCCATCTAGCCAGCGTAGCACAGTAGGCTAATTACCCTCCATGTAGTTGGAGGACGCCCAACTCAGAAGTGGGTAATTAATGGGCTGAGAAGTAAGTAGCAATATCCTAAAAGCAGATTGGGTGAGGCCCAATGAAAAACTTATGTTGCCAAGCTAATCTGCATGTGTTGCAAAACAACAGTTGATATCATGAAGATATCAATAACTAACTTTTGCGCGCGGCTTCGCCCGCGTGGGCTTCGAACCCGTGCATATTTTTTATGAACATAAAATCGGTTATTGTGACTAAACTATGATAGTTAGATATGTGCTCTCGCGGACTTTTTTGTAGATCTTTATAAGACCTACAAACCCGTAGTACATCATTTTGTTCTATTGTCAATAGTTTTTGCAGCGCACGCATAAATAGGTTTTCGTTTTTACACCTCGGTTTACAAAATCGCAATTTTCATACGGATCCCTAATTCTTTTGAAAATAAAATATAGCCTATAACCTTCCTCGATAAATGGACTATCTAACACTGAAAGATTTTTTGAAATCGGACCAGTAGTTCCTGAGATTAGCGCGTTCAAACAAACAAACAAACAAATAAACAAACAAACTCTGCAGCTTTATATATTAGTATAGATGACACCTGAGGAGTTTTCAAGATCATTTCACATAGATAAGAATTCACATAATATGATATGATAGCTGAATAGAAAAAGCTTACCGGAAACTCAAATCATCCACATCCAAATTCAGTGTATCTTTTCTTCTACTTCTTTCAACATTTTCCTTCACAACCAGATTCTCCTCAGAAGTTATTCTGACTTGTACATCAAACTTGCCCGTCTTGGACTTAACATCTGCTTCATTAGGCACTGCCATTTTTATATTATCAGTGGAAATAGATTTTATATTAATTGTCTTACTACTGGCTAACTCTTCTTCAAATTCAAAGTCCACTGACCCTTTTTCTTCTTCCTTCTTTTTCCATCCCTCAGTTGTAGTAGAATCTGTTTCTGATGTGGTGCTTGAGACAATTGTTCCCTCTTTCAAAGTTTTAACTTTAATCTTCACATCAAACTTAGATAGCAACTCAAATTTTGTTTTAAAACTAGGCTGATGTATCGGGTTGTTATCTTCTTGCTTCTGAGAGGTTTCAACTGGTGAATATTCTTCTACATCAGTGTTGGACTCAATATGAGGTGATATTTCATTAGATACTCTTTTCTCAGGAGTTAAGGATATCTCTTGGGGGATTTCATGTAAATTATCAGTTGAACAAATATTACTACTTTCCTCTATTAGTTGAATAGGTTCTGAATTGAAATTTCTCTCGTCAGAGTCCTGTGCTTCAAGTTCCTTTAAGTGGCTTTCCTTATTATCAGTGGCTATCACCACATTACTTGCATAATGAGATTGAGGACTATAAGAGGCCTCCAACTTTACATTCTCAGTACCAAAATCATTAGTCTCATGATCAGAATCAATAATTTTTCTTCTAAGTATATGATTCTCCACAGTCAGCTTTTCTATCACATCAGCATACTCTAAACAGTGTGAATGTTGCTCATACTTTTCCTTCAGATCTTTCAATTCATTCTTTGAAACTTCAAGGGCTGTTCTTAATGAAACTACTGTCCGATGCAAAGCCCTTACTGTGTCCAAGTGTACAGCCCCAGGAGGGACTGCCTCCAGCCTTCCACTATCCATGCCACCAATATATACAATCCACTCACCATCCTAAACATGACTATTGTTTCTTAATACTCTTCAATTAACAATCACGGCACTCTCCATCGCTAGGGAGACGAATTTGTAACTCAGCTATATAAACCAACATATTCCACCGTTCCGTGTGAATAAACTTTCGTGCCACTAACTGAAAGTCGACCTAATTCGTGAATAGAACCATTGATATTAAACCATTTTGTCGCACATTCTTAGATCGTTATCACTTCCAGTGGCAGCTATGAGATATTGGTTGGCAGACAAGGCACGGAAGGGGGAGTGATCGATAAAACAGTTCCCACTAATCCTCGAAAGTCGGCGCAGCGAGAAACTTACAGCTGGTATTAAACACAGAAGCCAACACGAAAGGTAGTAATTAAGCCACAGTATTATCTCTTAATCGCCTTGGCAAGGTTGTACGATACATATATGTATATGAAATGCTTGAAAAATCTATTGAGCTATAGAATAGTCACTTGTAAACAAATCAATACTTCCAATTTCATGTTCGCGCGAACTCGCGGGTTGAGTTTGAGGAATGACTAATGTATGTGTGTGAGGAACAAGGAAAACATTACTCTTGGTATGATAGGTTAAAGCGAGAAAGAACATTCCTGTTGTATAGTCATCTTGACAATTACATTCTTCATTTCTTTTTCTTCTATTCATGGCAGTCGACGAAATAACGGTGTCATTTGTGCCAGCATCTAGAGTCCTTAATTCCACGACAGACTCACTTTGAGTGCTATTTCAAGTCACTAAACTCCTAAGCAAACTATTAGCGGTTAATGATGACACCACTATATTTAATTGTTCGAACTGTTAAAGCATTTGTTTTACAATTACTTCTCAGCCCATCATTTATGGGCCACTGCTGAGTCGGGCTTCCTCCAACTACATAACCTACTGTGCCACACTTTCCAGACGGGCTGGCATAGAGTTTCGTATCAGGTTTCGGCCGCAAAAACGGCTAGGTTTTTTAACAATTACCATTCTTGACTTGATGAGTATGTTACTTATTATGTTCCTAATTATATTGTTTTATATGTTAATTTATTGGGCATAAGACCTAATAAATTAGCACAATGTCTGAACAATTACAGCAAGTAATACGGACAAATTTACCAGAATGGAAATTTATTCATAATTACGTACATGCATGCTTAGTAAAATAATCTTCGAGGCGGCAATATTAAGCGTGACTTGAAGCTCTACCAGTATCTGCCTTCAAATTACTACACACATAGACATACCTAACCTACTATTTTTTAGTCGATTGCCCCGTTTTTTCCAAGTACGAGGGGCGGATGGTAAGTTCGTGCCATATGTTTAAGGTACTTATTGAAAGAAAATTGGAATTAATATTTTTAATTTTTCAATATAATCTTCCTCAAGCTAAATACACTTCTCGCATCTGGCATACAATGCCTTTAAACCAGCCCAAAAAAAAAGGCTTTGTCCTCAAAATGTCAAACTACCGCAGATTTCATTTCGTTGGCAACCAAAAATCTCCGACCTGTAAGCCCTTTTCCAATATGGAAAACAGGAAAATGCGTGTAAACGGGTGTGTTGTCTTGAAAAACCTGACTCTAAGCTTCCACGTCGTATTCTGCACCACAGCCTTACGAGCCCGAGTCAATAAATTCGCATAATAATTGCTGTTTATTCTAATCCCCTTAGGTAGATGATGATCTATTCATAAATTCTCTCTCTATCCCAGAAAATACTCGCCCTCACCTTGGAGACCGACATTTCCACCTTGAATTTCTTCGGCTTTTCTCCTTTTTGATGGATTAACCATTGCATGGACTCCTGTTTGGACTCCGGATTATACCGGCGAATCCATGTTTCATCTACAGTGACAATTCAATCACAAGATTAATCTAGTTTATCGTTGGCTAGCTCTTAAAATTCTTGCAGCTCCCAAAGCGATTAATTTAAATTCTGGTGCTATTTTTTTCATATTAGGTAAGATTTTCTCCAATTCAATTTCATGATTTAATCTAAAATCGGCACAATTTTTGCACTCTTTTAACGTTTTCTTCACCTTCACAGCTCTCCTATCCTTGTTAAAGTATCCGGTCCATTTGTATACCCATCGTTTAAGGCGCAGAATCATCAAGAACCAATGCCATTTCTTCCAAAATGCGCGCTACCCAAAATTCCGGGAATTTCCAGATTAGCACAGATATTTGAATTATGACCTTCACTTTCATTTTGACCTTGAATATAGCGTCACCGCTTCTACTGTTACACAGAAGTCGTTTCAGTTACAATACTAAAATGTTAAATTCCAGTTTTCCTATCCGAGTTATTAGCTACTAGTTATTAGACAAGATTTCGGTATCTGATTTATCATCATTATCAGCATGAATATTATCATCATAATCATCATCACTATTATCATAATCATCATCATCGTACAAGTATTCAACATTCGAGTAAACAGGCGAGTTGTTGCTGGTCCATTGTGGTGTCATTATAAGGGATGTCGACTCTATGGCTTCAGCTACTGTATTGTCACTATTATTTTCTTGTAGCATTGTTTCTAAGGATTCCATAGACAATTCAAGCATACCAGATTTTAACCATTTTGCTATGGTATTGGAATGGGGCAAAATTGTTAGAAATTGTTGACGCACATATGCATAAGCTTTTGGTGACAAAAAATTTAAGATCAGTGCAAATTTTTTGATTTCAGGACTATATTCACGGGACAAGCTATGTCCTATTTTGTCAGCTACATACCTTTTCAGAATTTCACTTTCCTCTCCTATTTGCATTAAAATGTGGGCATGCTCAGCATTAACAATAGACTGTTCATTATTTTCATTAACCATAGTTTTTAGAGAATCAATTTTCTTTTGCATTCTTCTACATTTTTGCTTTAAATTCTTTATCTGTCTGAGACGTTTATGAGACAAGTCTTTTTCTTTAATTAGCAGTTTCTTCAAGGTTTTCTCTTTTGGTGTTTCTACTTCATCTCCAGCCACAGGTGAAGTGGAAGTAGTGACTGCAGTGGAATTAGTAAGCTCAGGTTCTGCTTCATTTTCGTATAGGCCATGCGTAAGATGTATCAATGGTTTCTGAAATCAGAACATACATATATGTAAAAAATCTCATATATATTATACCCAATATTATAAGTTGAGAATAGTATACCGTTGGAAGTTGTTTTGGAAAACGGTGAAATATTGTAGGCACAGCATTTGCACGTAATGTTCTTTTATTAAGACCTTCAACATAGCATTTTGGGAGAAAGTGTTTAGAACACAGGCGGGAGTACTTTGAAGGTTCCCAATCTTCACGTCTAATGGCTTTTATCCAAAGTGACTTTAAGTCAATGTTTGCGGGAAATCTGCAAAATGTATTCACACACATGAATGTGACAAGAACTAGTTGACAAGACAAGCCAACAACACAATGACAATTTCATTGAAAAATATCATTACACTGAATTAATACCTCATGTACCTAGTTATAACCAGAGTGTCACCATCCCGGAATTATAGGAAATCTTATTTTATTTATTTTATTTATTTATTTATAAACTCTTTATTGCACACTATAACAAGAAAGATACAGAAAATAGAAATATTCTTAACGTAAAGTGTACATTGGGCGGCCTTATCGCATACCGCGATCTCTTCCAGGCAACCTTTGTATAAATAATATAAGTAGACAATTTAGAACTGGCGGTCAGTGTGCTCAACCCTATTATTATTTTAACTATACTAATTATGATACTTAAATAGGTTATTAATTACATTTATATATATTTAAATATATATATATTACATTCCATACACAATAAGAAATGCAATACAATGGACGTCTATATAAATAGTGACAATTAAGGCATATCAATTTACAGCACTGATTGCCAGATAGTGTTCTCTTAATTGTTTCTTGAAAATCTGCAAACTTTCTGTACGCATTAAATACTCTGGAAGAGCATTCCAGAGTCTGACTGCCTGTACTGTGAAAGATTTCCCGAAGAAGTCGGTGGTATGAGTGGGGCAATGCAGTTTCAAATTTTGTGACGATCTCAAGGAAAATGAATGCGATTCGTGAAGGAGTTTGAAACGATCCTTTAGATAGGAAGGGGCAGTAGGACTGAACAGTATACTGTATAACAAAGATAGTATGTGAGTATTCCGACGAAGGCGAATTGGGAGCCACTTGAGCTTAGTGCGGAATTCTGAGACATGATCATATTTGCGTAGTCCAAATATGAATCTTATACAAACGTTTTGAAGGCGCTCAAGTTTATCCAGTTGCTCCTCTGTAAGGTCAAGATAGCTGGCGTCAGCATAGTCTAAAATTGGAAGCAGGAGTGATTGAGCAAGCGCAATTTTGGTGGCGGTTGGAAGGAAATTGCGAAGTCTCCTTAAAGAGCCTATAGAAGCAAACAGCTTACGACTGATATTTTGAATTTGGGGGTTCCAGGAAAGAGTCCGATCTATAATAATACCTAAATCTTTTACTCTATCTTTAAATGGCAAGATAGTACCATCAAAAATAACAGGAGAAAGTTGCGACCAGTCAATACGCGCAATATACCTGGGACTCCCGATAATTATGACTTGCGTCTTGGTAGGATTTACCCTGAGCCCATATTCTTGGCTCCATTCTAAAATATTTTTTAAATCCATGTTCAACACTTCGATACTTTCATTTAACCGTGGCAATGGAGCACTGCGATATATTTGCAAATCGTCTGCATAAAGGTGGTAGGAAGAGACAAGTTTTCTTGAATCAAGAAATCTTGTACCTGACAATACCCTGTGTTAACCAGTCTGGCCTGCATGGCACAATCAATAGGCTAATTATCCTACATGTAATGGGAGGAGGCTCAACTCAGCATTGGGTCGTCTAAGGCCTGAGTAATAGTAGTTAGTTATTAATAATACCAACACATTTGACACAGGGCCAGTGAGTACAAACCACACCCACACACTCGGAAAACCTATACAATATCTGTCCAGTTCCGGAAAAAATAAAGTTTTAATGCAACTGTAACATACTTACATAACCATTAATTATGGAACATTAATGATTTTCATCAATTAAAAGCTTGCAACTTTACCCTTTACATATTATTTAAATAAAAAGTTACATCCACAAATAATTACAACAAACCTGTGGTACGTCACAAAACGATTTTCTTCGGTTTTTTTGGAGCTATGGCTTCTACAACCATATGCTACACACGCCATACCTCTACATATTCACAATCGGATTAATTAATTATAAACTTTCTTCAGACAAAGTTTTTAGAAAAAATCTGAATCCTGAAGATTTGAAAACAAAAACAGTCTTCTTCTTCTTCATCGGGTTTTTTTTTCGGTGGCGTTCGCAATTATTGCATTGAGTATTTTTTTCCCCTTTTCTCTGGCAATTGAGCCGTTTACAAGGCGACTATACTGCCAACGTCGCGTAACTAAAATAGACTTTTACAACAAAATAAATTAATGACTGTAAAAACGAACACAAGTAGTTAAGCAATAAAATAGCATTAGTCAAACGATACATTTTTAAGCCATAAAGGAACATAATAATTTAAAAACATGATAATAAGAGAATCGAATATTAAGATCATATAGTTAGTGATACATTGAATATAGTTTATTATCGTTTTTCTCTTTAAACTTGGCATAAACATTTAGGAGGTCAGGACAACAGTAGCACAGAAGTGAATGAAACTTATTGGGGAGTGGGACAATATCAAGTTGTAATGACATAACACTATATTTTAATATTATTTAATAAAATAAAGGCAGCTAAAGTTTCATAAATACGTAATTTATTATAACAGAGTAAAGATAGGATAGAAGAAGGAAAAGAAATTTGAAGAGAATCTATACTATCAAAGAATACTGAACGAGGAACAGGAAAAGAAGTAATGATTTAAATACCCAATGTCTTCCACATGCACAAGTAGCCGATTCCATTCTACATAGTTCTAAGGTGCAACAACAAATATATTTGAACAGTCTCTACAACTCCTTCAGAACCTCACCCACCACTATAAAGCTCACCGCCATTAACACCTTTATAAGTCCACCAGTCAGAGCGGGTTACTAAGCGTAAGCCTGGATCCCTACTTAGTTTGTGCTTAGAGCTAAGTCTCCCTCCAAGGGCCAGAGAGTGCTACTAAGACTAACAGAATAACAACATCAATAAATAAATGTCAATAAATGTAATCAATCAAATATTTATACATTTTTATTAATAAATAAGTATTCCGCTCTTAGTGACCATGCTATAATATTTTTTTTTTAAATAAACTAAAAGTCAAAACATTAGGTGAAGGAAAATATAACCTCAAAAAGTATTTTCAAAATGTTTAATGCTTCCTCTATCTATAAAAATGTTTCAGTTTCTACATATTTGGTTCACGTGAGAACCAAAACAAAGATTCATTGGGTATGTCGGTTATATTAATTAAATTCGATTCAATTCAGCATAGTAAATTAAAAAGTAATACCTAGATATTTTCAACTTGTACTTTTTAGGTCTTTCGCTCTCAATAATATTTTTAAGTATTCATGCGCAAAATATTTCATAATGGAATAATATATCATTGTAATAAAGTAATAAAATTGTATTCAAATTACTTCTGTTATAAATAGGCTAAACTGAAAAAGAAAACGGGGCCAAAGTACAAGGCGCTGAACAATTTCGATGAATTTTATGGCTCCGTATTCGGTGAACAATGGCAAACCATACGTGAGGCTATGTTCCGCAGCTCGAAGTATGTAGCTATAGTCAATAACTATGGAGATGCTGAGGAAACAATAGAAACTTTGACTAACAGAGGTAAAAATATTGTGACCGTTCTATTTTACTTTCAGTGTCACTGCATTCTGTTTGTATGTCCCACCAAAGTATTAAATTTTCAAGATTAGTTTTCTTATTACATAAACTATTAACTAGTAAATATTACTCACAGAATTGGTGCCTCCCCTTCTTGCCAGTGTGGCACAGACAGTGGGCTAATTTGCCTCCATGAAATTAGGGGAGGCCTGACTCTATAATGTGTAAAAAGGCTGAAACAACTACTCGCAGATTGCTAAAAAATAATTGAAAAGATACTTCATCACCAATGTGTTCCATCCTAAGGATGGTGTGGGAATTTATTAATAGAATGTGAAACAAACAAAGTCTTTGCAATGAATATTAATATAACTTATTATATAGCACAGTTGCACTGACACCAAAAAGTCACTTATTTCAATTTAGAACATTTATATCTATTTATAATACATAGTTAACCATAATGGTTTATAGTATTTACCAAAGTAAATGCATGGTGATTTGCAACATTTGCCAAATAAGGGAGAGACTCTTTGATATGTTAATTTGTCTAGCCCTAGTGTAGACAAATAGTCTCCCTTATCAAATTGGCTTAATGGGCGAAGGGAAATAGTGATATATTTGTATACTTTAATCAAGACTTACTAGAAGTAATGGTATATGCCAAAGCAATAAAAAAAACTTTTTAAAAGACTGGCAGGTTCACACAATTCGACACACTCAATGTGAACTGTTTTATAGAATTTTCTGGTAAACATTCTAAAATTCGTTATTTTGATTTGTTTGCCACGTTGGCCGCTTACAAATGTGAGTTCACTCTTTGGGACATTATGTATGGTGATAATAGAGGGAGCAATCCTGTATACATAATTAAAAAACAACAAAATCATGCACTTTAAGTTTTCACCAAAATCATGCTCGAAACTGCATTGAACAATTCCCCATCCACGCACATTTGAAAAAAAAAAACAGTAACTGAAGAAACAACCTTTTAAAACTGCCATTTACAGGTGCTCACTGCCTGAAGAAATTAATGAGCACACAGAAAGAATTTAATAGACAATATAACCCCCAAACGGAAAGCAATAAACTTGAGAATGAAAAGCAGTTGGAACTAAAGACCAGCAGGCTAGATGAATACTTACAGCGGCAAACTTCAGAAGAAATATCTAGTTTATACCCTAGCGCAGATAATGCACCGGATAGATTGGATTTTGAGAAGGATGAACCAACATCAGGGCATCAAAAGAAAGTCTATGAAGATGTGTGAGTAGTATTCACATAAGTATTATGTAGTGATTTGTTTTGTGATAATAATGATATGTACTTCGATAGTTCAATGAGTGGTATAATCGGAAATTAGGGAAATGGACAATGAGCAGTCAGACACACCAGCATGTTTTCTTAATTAATTATGTTTATTTATATGATTAGTAGGCTAATTTCCCTCCATGAGTTTGGAGGAGACTAGACTTAGTAGTGGGTCATTTAAGGGCTGAAACGACGATATGATTCGGTGTGGTGACGGATTTAAAATACAGAGTGTCACCACCCCATTTCGTCCTTAGGGTGTCGTAAGAGCCGACAAAAGGAATTGTAAAGGCCGAATACCTAGCCAAGAGAGAAGGAAAACTTCAAATGAAACCCTGTGCCGACCCGTCTGGTCAGCGTGGCACAGTAGGCTAATTACCCTTCATGTAGTTGGAGGAGGCCCGACTCAGCAGTGGGCTGAGAGTAGTAGTAGTAATTATTTGATGACGACCTCACAACGCCATCCGTTTTTGAGAATGAATATGACGCGCACGAGTTGCCGGCCAGTGATGGGAAAATGGGGCGTGTCTATGATATGTAGGGATGGAAAAGGATTAAATCTTTAACAAGTAGTATGTATTTTTCTAGGAAGAATCTTCTCTCTCTTGTCTATAATTTACTACTTATTTTTTCTATTGAAGTGCCCATCCAAAATGATGCATTTGCTAGTCATGCTTGTGACAGGTGTAGCTGTGGTTCAGTTGGCTCAGGTATTAAAAGGCGTCCATGCTGTGACGGATTTAGAATATATATTTTCACCACCCCATTCCATCCCTGAGGGTGTCGTAAGAGTCAGCAAGAGGAATTGACAGTTCACTTCAAAGAGAATTCACTATATTCAAATTAAGAAATAGCGAATAGTCGCAGTCTTGGTGCGCGGGCTTCCATCCGATGTCAAGTGTGCCCCAAGATGGCCGCTTCCTTTTCTTCTAAAACATCCATTTTGTAGACGCGCCATTGTTTATAGGTATTATAGTTGTATTTAAGCACATATTATCAATTTCTATGTGACATGACTTGACCACTTCTATATCCGTGTAGGATATAGTATAGAATACAATTTCTATCCCAAGGTTCATCATCATCATCATCAGCCCACATTAGTCCACTGCTGGACATAGGCATCCCTTAAAGAGCGCCCTGTCTTCAGCTTGACGCATCCAGTTGCTGCCCGCAACCTTTCGCAGATCGTCGCTCCATCTAGCGGAGGGCCGTCCCACGCTACGCTTGCCGATTCGCGGTCTCCACTCAAGAACTCGTCTACCCCAGCGGTTGTCGGTTCTTCTACAGATATGACCAGCCCACTGCCACTTCAGTCTGCTAATTCTCTGAGCTATGTCGGTGACTTTGGTTCTCTATCCAAAGGTTGCCTGGAAGAAATAGCAGTTAGCAACAAGACCACATAATTGTACAAGCATACTTGTTTATTGTGTGTTTGTGCAATATAAATAAATAAATAATGAACTGCCTGTCGATGGTTTCCCGCGAGACAGTATGGTGTTCTATAGGAAACGTTTGAAATGGACCTCCATAGATGACTACTGAGTCGGGCCTGACGGGTTGGCTCAGGGTTACATGTGAAGTTTTCCTTCTCTTGCAGCTTTTCGGCCTTGTCATTTCCTTTTGTCGGCTCTAACGATACCCTCAGGAAGGAATGGGATGGTGAATCTATGTATTCTAAATCCGTCACCACACCTACTGTCTATCATATTTTCACAGAAACATCCCCAATAAGACATTAGATGAGTCAATAGCTGAAGCAGAGATAGATACAACCAGAATCATAGATCCTTCCATGGGCATCACCTCAGAAGCGCTTTATCAATTTTTGCCAGCAACTAAACTGAAGGGAATGGATGAATGGCTTCCCGAATCGACGCATTATTCATTTTACTCCAGTAAGTATTTTTACAAAGTGTTTGGTGCATCAACAAAGTGAAACCTTCGTAAGTACAGAATGCTGTTCTTTGGATTAGAATAATGCATAAAGGACGTAGCAGACCTATCAACTCGGAAAGGCATCGGCACCGTATCGCCTTTCGCCTCGCCGTCAAACAGGCGTCAACCTAACGTAAGCACGTAACCAAAGCGGATCAGCAGCTCCGATACGTCGCCTCGGCTACGGGTAGGCGACGCCGCGCTTACGGATGGCCCGTAAGATAATGTTACGAATATGTTATGTCCCGCAAGCGCCGCGGCGGAGAGCCGTAAGCACGGGCACCGCTGGTTGCGTTGCCACAACCAGCGGTGCCGTTCGTGAGCTTGTCCCGAGGCGAGGCGTTTACGTTACGAATCCGATTAGTGTGCTTTATTGTATAATAGTATATTTCATTACAAGTGCGGAAAGGCTGTCATTACAACGAGTTCCGACAAATGTCTAGCCGAGCCGAGGCGCAGCCGAAGGCGAGGGTTGACAGTCGGAACAAGTTGCAATGACGGTTCCGCACGTGTACTGAACGACTATTTTTAATACAGTTGCGAAAAAATGAAGCAATTTAATAAAATATTATAAACACAATAAACTCAACTAACTAATCATTTCTGAAAAATGGCGCCGACCGTAGGATATAAGCAGAAAAAAAAATTCTTCACCCATTCTGGTAGGCAAAAGGAACAATGCCCATACAGCCAAGTCTTCAGTAGAATTTTTTTTATTGATATGAAATGAAATTTAATTAGATGAAATAAAACACATTCAATCACATCATTAAATCTGATATTGAAACAAATTAGTACGTAGTTTCTTTTTAGAAATATACGTATTTGCATGAATCATAAAAACTTCTATGATTTTTTTTAGTAAAAACTTCATGGTTGGTTTTTCGGTGCCTTCTCTTTCCCAACTCGTTGATCCAAACGCTGCGTATGCGACCCCTAGACCTACAAGGCAGTGACAAATATGGCGTTCACAATCGTCTTTTTTTAAGGTCGGCAGAAGAAAATCAAACGCATCGGACGCGTCACACAATGTGCGTTACGTTTTATGAATATAACGCATCGTTAGTCTTTACCATCTTTTATGCCGCCCCGCGTTTGCTGCCCCGTGGGTCCTGACTGTATCTCCACTCCACTCCAAGTCTTTACCACCCTTTTTTTTTTTTTTTTTTTTTTTTTTTTACGTCGGAGATCCTCATGGATACCCGGCTGTTGGGAAATGGCCGGGGTATGTGGGACTCCGGGGCGCGTAGAGATGGTAAATTGCGCCCCGACCTACCCACTAAAACCGACGGCGATCCTTGACTGCCCAAGCCAGGGCCACGGGATTCACTCCCATTGCAGAGAGCATGCTCCGTGACCCTGGGGGCCTTGGCCCGCCTCTTAGTGGAGCCTGGAGCCCCATGCTCCGAGGCGGACCCCTCCGATTATGAGGGGGGGCTGAATTGAGCCTCCCCCATTCCACCGCTGGGGGGCGCGCGCGAATCGCGGCGCGCCTTCCTCCCGGGGCCTGTTTTGCGCAGGCGACGGACTTTCCCAGGTCAATCGCCCGCAGGCCCACTTACGGCGGGCGGAGGTCAGCCAGCGCCCTACGACGCCTGTTGCGGCGCTGACGGTTTGGTCGGTGGGAGGCCAACTCTCTGGCCCGTTCAGCCTCCTCCTTGGTCGTCATGACGGCTTCGCAGAATGAGGCCGTCTTCCCCCAAGCCCTCTCGCTCCGGACCATGGATCTAACGAGATCCGGCAGCGAGAGGCTCCCCACAACGCTAACTAGATCACGTCGCAGCCTATCCCACGCACGGCAAACCTCCAGGGTATGCTGCGCGGAGTCCTCAGCACCATCCGCGCAGTGGTGACACCCCGGGGTCTCCTCCCGGCCAATGCGGCACAGGTATTTTCCAAAGCACCCGTGCCCGGACAAAACCTGCGTCAGCCGGAAGGACAGTGCACCATGTCTCCTCTCCAGCCATTCGTCCAATACGGGACGAATGGCTTCCACGATAGCGTGCCCCGCACTAGGGCTCGCCAGCCGTTCCACCCACTCCTGGTGGACCGTAGCACGCAGCTCGATCCGTCGCTCCTCCACATCTCTAGGAAGGGGACGCCGCCCCTGCGCCACCTCTGCCACTCGCCACTTATACAAAGTGGCGAGGGCTTTAGCCTCGAGCTCCCACGGGGGCAGCCCGGCCAGGAGGCTTGCTGCTTCGAAGGAGATCGTGCGGTACCCCCTGATTACCCTGACGGCCATCACCTGCTGCGGTCTTCGCAGCAGGGCGACGTTACGGGCCGTCAGAGATTCCGCCCATATTGGTGACCCATATAGAGCCATCGACCGCACGACCCCTGTGTACAGCCTCCTACAGGAGACGTTCGGGCCCCCAAGGTTGGGCAGTAGCCGTTTTAGTGCGGCCACTGCGCCCATTAGTTTGGGGGCCAACCTTCGGAGGTGCTCCCTGAAGGTCCACCTACCGTCGAGCACCAGACCCAGATATTTCATCGTGGGCTCGACGGCGATACGAACGCCTCCGACCACAATGTGGGACCCTGGGGGCGGCGCATTCCGAGGCCTGTGGAAGAAGAGGGCCTCAGATTTTCCCAAAGCTACCTCCAGGCCCAACTGCCGAATTCTGGCCACGACTTGGGCCACGCCCGCCGTGGCCAGTATTTGTGCTTCCCTGTGGGACTTGCCACGTGCGGTTACCAGGGTGTCGTCGGCGTAGCATACCACGCCAACATTAGGGAGGAGCCTGCCCCGTAACACATAGTCGTAACCTACGTTCCACAGGGTCGGACCCAGAACCGACCCCTGTGGAACTCCGCAGGACACAGCCCGCCTGTCCCAACCACTCTGGACCGGGTAGACCACGGCCCGGTCCGAAAGGTACGCGCCTATGACACGACGGAGGTAGGCCGGCACTCCGTGATGATGGAGCGCCTCCTCAATGCAATTCCAGGGCAAGGTGTTAAACGCGTTGGCGATGTCAAGAGATACCGCCAACATTACCTCGCCCCGGGATGTAGCCTCCTCCGCCATGGCCCTGACCCGGGCCACCGCGTCGATTGTGGAGCGCCCACAGCGGAAGCCGTACTGGCTCTCCGCTAAGTCTGGACCCACCGACTCAAGATGCTGGACAAGGCGGTTGACGATGATGCGCTCAAAGAGCTTGGCCACCTCGTCCAGCAAAACTATAGGGCGATAAGCCGACGGTGAGTCCGGCGGGCGCCCCTCCTTCCTGATGAGGACCAGTTTCCCCTCCTTCCATATGCGGGGAAACTGACCTCGGGACAGACACGCTGTGAATAGTGAACGCAGCCGAGGTCCTAGGGCCTCTAGGGCAATAACCCAAACACGGCCTGGGATTCCATCTAGTCCCGGAGCCGTGCTTTTGCCCCTAAGCCGTCCCACTGCCAGCCGCAGTTCTTCCTCCGCTACCTTGGAGACACCCTCGTCGGCAGGAGCGACATTCTGGCGCTGCGGCTCCAAGGGCTCCCCCCTCGCCGGGAAAAGACTCCCGACGACCTTATCAACCAGGTCCGGCCGGAGACTTGTAGTCAGTGGAGGGGCCCAGGGGCGTAGTTTACCCCTCACCATTAAGTACGGGCGCCCCCACGGATCACCGTTCAGCGTGCTGAGGAGCTCCTGTCGGGCTGCAGCTTTAGCCCGCACAATCTCCTCCTGCAGAGACTTTTTGGCGGAACGGTACATCTCGTATAGCTCCGCCTCCACTACCGACAGGCCCGGGAGGATTAGGCGACGTCTTCGATGGCGAGCGTACCGGCGTCTCGCATCCACGCATGACTGGCGTAGCTGTGCTATCTCGCGAGACCACCAGTACACTGCCGTTTTGGCGGGTTTCGCCCTGACCCTGGGCATTGAGGCGTCACCCTGGGCATCTTCTGATACGGCGGTCTGGAACCACGCCGCCTCCACCTCTATGTCGTCGGGCAGCCCGGGCGCTGAAGCCCATGCCCGTACAATAGAGGCCTCCCGCAGGAGGTCCTCGTCTAGTTGGCGTAGCGCCCATCTGGGACCCTCTCTGTGAAATACAGTCCTAGGCAGGGTGGCAGAACTCTGGGAGGCGATGTCGGACCGTATGTAGCGATGGTCCGACATCGTTTCCTCCTCCTCCATCACCCGCCAGTGCCGAACACGGCGAGCGAGTACGGGGCTCGCAAGGGTTATGTCCACGATGGACCCACCACGTTGCCGCACGCACGTGTTAACAGCCCCCTGATTCAGGACCTCGAGTCCCGACGTGGCTACCCATTCCTCCACTAATTCACCTCTGGCGTTCGCCGCCGGGGAACCCCAAGAAGTAGATTTTGCGTTGAAGTCCCCGGCCACGAGTACGGGAAGGCGGCTGCAGCCCACGATGGCGTCCAGTTCTGCCAAAAATGTTTCGTAGTCGGCGAGGGGTGCGTTGGGCGAGAAGTAACACCCTATGAACACCAGCTCGCCTATACGGGCCGCGACAAATCCCCGGCCCCGGCGTACGTCCTCCGGAGTCGGTGTTCCCGCAGATCCTCTTATGACTAAAGCCACCGAGCCGCTGACATCCCCCAACCAGTCGCCCCTGGGAGGAATAAAGTACGGCTCGGTGACCACCACTACGTTGATTGACCACTGCGCTGCGCTCTGGTATAGGAGATCCTGAGCTGCAGCACAGTGATTTATATTCCCCTGAAGGATACGAAGATATGGTCCCTGGTCCATTACTGGGTGTCCATTCTAGTATCCTCCTGGGGTGCCCGTTGCGACGTCGACGGCCCTGGCTGTGCAGAAACAGCCGGCCGGCGGCCCTTGACGGTCCCCGATTTCTTCGCCTGTGCAGCGGCGCATTCCCGAGCGCCCAGGCGATGCCCCGCCGGTTTGCCCGCCGCCTCACACCTGGAGCATCGTGCTTTGTCCGAGCACTCCGCGGCTTTGTGGCCCGAGTACCCACAATTAAAACAGGCGTCACCAATGCCAACGCCTGTGGGGCAGTCTACCCCTATGTGGCCCTCTTCGAGACAGCGGTAGCACTTGGATGGTCTCGGCGGCAGAAGTCTTACCTGGGCCGAGGACCAACCCACCAGCATGCGAGGTTCGGCCACAACCTTTTTTGCTGCCACAACTGGGCACGTTACAATTGCCGTGCCCGTACTGACCCGCCCCGGGCGTATGGCCGTAGACTTGACCTGAGCTGGGGCACAACCGCCGACTCTCGCCACGGCCTCAATGAGCTCGGGAATTGTGACCGAATCGTTGAGGTCGGAGATACGGAGATCAGCACACTTTTCGGGTCTGGAGACCCGTACATCCTCAGGACCCAGGGCCGACCTCAATTGCTCGGCCAAGACGTCCGCTTTGGGGCCGCTGGTGGTGCCAGACACCTCTAGCAGCCGGGCACCGGTGCGTGCGCTTTTCACACGCACGCCATTGGTAAGGCCAAGGCCCACGATGTCAATGGCTGCCTTGGCCTTTGACATTATCTCGTTGTAGGTAACACCTCTCTCCACCGCTCCAGGCTGCAGGGTTAGGACCACAGCCGTAGAGCGGGGGGCAATGAGTTGCGCCTTTATTTTCGCCTCTCTTTTGGCAATCTTTTGTCTCGCCTTCTGCGCCTTCTTTTGGGCCTTGCGTTTCGCAGCCTTAGCCGCCTTCTTAGCCCCAACTGTCTCCCATCCACCTTCCTGCGGGACAGGAGTGGATTGGCTGGCCGGAGACGGCGTTGTTGCCGGTTTAAGGGCGGAACGCCCTCTTTTTCGGTTGACCATGGCTGGCGTTGACGTAGCCGCAGCCACTTTGGCCACCGGCTTTGGTGCTCCTTCCAGTGGCACCGAGGATTTCGCCTTCGCGTTTGCCGACCGTTTGCCGGCTACTGGGGTCGGGGTTGGACGCGCTGATGAGGTAGAGGCGGCCGGCTCCGTTGGACGCTCCACTCCCGCTACTTTCGCCGCATACGACATGGGTGCCTGGGCCGGGATCGCTGGGACAGAACCCTGGGCGGCCTCGGCGTTGCGGCGGTCGGCCGCCAATGGCGGACGAAGCCGCTTCTCTGGAGGTAGACGGCTGGCCAGATCCTCCCTGACTGCCTGTAACATGGTTCCCACCTCTAGAATGATGGAGCGCCTCAGCTCCTGTTCTTCTTCGGCGCTCCTCGCAGGTCTTTCTCCTTGGCCACCGAACTTCATTTCGGCGACCTCCGCCTTAAGGCTCATGTAGGCCTTTTCAAGCTCTTTCATTTGTTCGGCTTGTCGACGAACTTGAACTCGGAGTTTGCTCTCCTCTTCGGACCGGGACCGATGGAGGAGCACATCCGCTACCTCCGAGAATGAGGCGGTGGCGTCTTTGAGAAGCTTCTGGCTTGTGCCTTTCAGCCCCTTGGAGATACTGGCCACGTGCCTCATAGTGTCCATAGCCCCTGTCAATTTTGCCTCCAGTTCGGGAGCAGTCAGTTCCTCCGAGAGCCGTGGCACGGAGGATGACCTCTCCGACGACGTGTCGGAGAGCCGACTGACTTCAACAGCCGCGTCGCGAAGGAAACTACGCCGCCTTTGCTCCAGGTCTTCTTCTTTTTTGGCCGCCATGTCTGCAGCGCGTTGGAGAGACTCCAGATGTTTTCGGGCCCTGTAATTGTCTCCGCGTTCGCGTCGCTTCTCGCCAGCCACCAGTTGGATTTTTGGGGCTGGCGTGTCCGTACTGGACTCGTCCTCCGAGTCGGTGTCGGCGCCCTTTCTAGAGCTGCATGAGTGCGACCTCTTGCGAGCCCAGAGCTTGCTCGGGTCGCTGGTCGCGCTGGTGACCGTCACTATGCTCATATTGGAGTCAGAGCTCGACTCAATGTCGTTTAGTGGACCAGATACCGCGATCGGTTCCATCACGAGTTTCGCTTCTTTAAGCTTCACCTTTCCAGCATTAGCTGACGCCTTTCTTGTTCGCCGCTCCATGCCCTGAGAAGGGCACTCGGTAGGGGTCACGCGCTCCGGGAGCAAGCTCGACCGAAGCAGACGCGCCTCCGAGGTTGGAGCGACAGAGGTTTTGTCTCTTCCCATCTTGATCGCGCGCGCACAATGCGGGATGATGGGGGTGTGGATTGGCCGGCTGGTCACTCCGTTACGGTGATCCAGCCGTTGCCCAGGGTGCACCGGACGAGGGGGAAAGTCGCAAATTGCACTCGTCGCTCGGGGAGGTTCCACACACGCACCCCGAGTCTTTACCACCCTATCTCAACCTCGACCTAAGTTCAAATCTTTTGCACTATTAAGTTAGGAACCGGGTCGGTGCGAGCGAAGCCGCGGGTGGCAGCTAGTAACAGTTCCCCCGTTTCCACTATTTCAGAGGACAAAGACTTCCCGCTTGTGATAGAACCAGAAGCCGAGTTAAACTATCCAGAGCACTTGAAAGTGTATACGTATGAAATGGGCAGTGAAATGAAAACGTTCCCCGAGCCGAAGAGAAGTCAAACAGGTACTAATAACTTTTACTTCTTTCTAGAGTCCGTGTGGTGACGGATTTGAAATACATAGTCACCACCCCATTCCATGCTGAGGGTGCCGTAAGAGCCGACAAAATGAAACGTCGATAACCTAACCTAGCTAAATCTTGATTGGAAACCCTGTGCCAGTCGACTAATTACACCAACCCAATGTTGTGTCAATAAATATACTTTTTATTTATTTATTGCGGGTAACCCTTTGTGTCCCGCCAGCCAGCCGCATTGGGGCAACGGCCGGGCTATGTGGAACTCCGAGGCGTGTTAAGATGGCGCCTCGGTTAATGTAGTCAATTTAAATATTATGTTAACATTCTCTAGGGGTGTACAACTACTATCCCATGGATGGGGGGAGTGTCCTACCGGTGTTGGCGTTAGGTCTTCGTTCCGGGGACCGTGTGTTGGACCTGTGTTCCGCGCCCGGGGGGAAGTCCCTCATCATGCTACAAACTCTTCTACCGGACGTGATCATCTGTAACGATATATCTATTTCCAGGTCTAACAGGTAATGCACGTCGCCGCTTTGCAGGAATAATGTGACACAGAATCAATTTTCTTGCAAAAACCCACTTTATAACTATAAAAACACGGCCCATAATTAAACGAATCTTTTTTGGGATGTCACGTTTTTGTTGAAAAGAGTATAGATTTTTAGTAATACCTTTTCTATGAGATCATTTTCTATAGTGTTATAGCTGTACCGCTGAAAGACATTACACATACATTTTTTTTAGTTCTTTTGTATTACATACTTGTATTAAAAAGAAACCGATTAATTAAACGTTTGGCGTTTCTATCAGTCTTGGCATCATAATTCCAGAAAGGATATTTTTTTATTTAGTGTTCTCTCGATTTAATGGTTTGAATGTATGATCTAGGCGTGGTCACAACTTTCTTGGTCTTTAAAAACAAATAACCCGTAACGCGGGGGCAGTTTAAAAAACATGAGATTTGCGAACAATAATCACACCCAGACTCAGAGCAAGAGACAAACATCCATTTTTTTTTACATATATAGATCTTCTGAAAACCCGCTTTTTAAATTGTTTCAGAACACGGTCAACTTTCCGCAACTATTTCTTTGATTTCCAAACTAGCAACAAATGGCGAGAGCGTGTCGTGTTCAACAGAATCGATGGTCGGCATTATGAGGACGACCAAGGGTTCGATAAGGTAGGAACATTTTGTGTTGTAAAGCAAAATCAATAGAAATTGATAATCGTCTCCATAGACAATAGCCGACAAGTTACATAATTAATAAGATACATAAGATACATAATTAGCGTAGTTGGTCTAGTTGTTGGATATGCCGCCTTTGGACTGGTAGTGATGACATAAGGAACAGAGACGTGGTCGCTCACTATGGGCTCCATTAGAAGGCTCAAAGTCACCCAAAGGGCAATGGAGAGGGCTATGCTCGGAGATTCCCTGCGACATCGAATCAGAAATGTGGAGATACGCAGGAAAACCAGGGTCACCAACATAGCCCACCGGATTGCCAAACTTAAGTGGCAGTGGGTAGGGCACACAGCTCGCAGGACCGGGGCAGAAAAGTCCTCGAGTGGCGACCGCGTTCCGGAAGGCGCAGTACTGGTAGGCCTCTCACAAGGTGGACCGATGAGCTGGTTAAGGTCGGTGGAAAGCAATGGATGCGGGCGGCCCAGGACCGGCCTTGGGGGAGGCCTATGTCCAGCAGTGGACACTGGCACTGTTTGACTGGCGGTCAGAATCGCCTCGTTGGTCTAGGTGCTAGATGGGACGCCTTTGGATCACGAGTCTGGGTCGGGAAACCGCGTGTCAACCCGTCTGGCCAGTGTGGCACAGTAGGCTAATCACCCTCCATGTAACTGTGGACCCGACTCAGCAGTGGGTCGTATATGGGCTGAGCAGTAATAGAATTTAAGTTTGTTGGCCAGAAATAAATAAAATAAATAAATATCCTTGGACATTTCACACAACGCCATCTCGTCCCAAGCTAAGCAACTTAATGCTTGTGTTATGGTAACGAGATGGATGATAAACTACTTATATTAGTTTTTACAGCTTTTTGTAAATACATACATATTATAGATCGTACAAATATTTCGATGGTCGTACAAATATTTCTTCTGTGCGGGAAAGGTTGCCTGGAAGAGATCGCGGTATGCGATAAGGCCGCCCAATGTACACTTTACCATAAGCATATTTTATTTTCTGTATCTTTTTATTTTTGTGTGCAATAAAGAGTTCATAAATAAATAAAATAAAATAGAACCCGCGACATGCTGCGCAGCAGTCGTGGAGAAGAAATCTGCTTGCCCTCTGCTTAATTTAGTACATAACATCACTGGTAATAATAGTCCGTGTGGTGACAAATTTAGGATGCATAGAGTCATCATCCCATTCCATCCTGAGGGCGTCGTAAGAGTCGAAAAAAGGAAATTACAAGGCCGAAAACCTAGCCGCAAGAGAAGGAAAACTCCATACGAAACCCTGTGCCAACCCGATTGGCCAGCGTGGCACAGTGGGGTAATAACCCTCCCTAGGGAGGAGGCCTGACTCAGTAGTGGGTCATTTATGGGCTGAGTAATAGTAGTAGTATTTCTGGTAATGCAAACCATAAGAGAAGATTACTGTTTATCATTTATATTATTATTTAGGTAATTAAGAAACATATTTCAGGTTTTGGTGGACGTGCCGTGTACGACCGACAGACATACCGTGAACACAGATGAGAACAACATCTTCCGGCCGGACCGCATCAAGGAGAGGCTAAGGCTGCCCGAGATGCAGTCGCAGCTATTAGTGTGAGTTTTTTTAATCACTACATATTATAAAACAAACTTGCTGTCGTCTGTCCGTCCCTATGTATGCTTATTTATCTTCAAAAAACGATCTTTCAATAAAACGATCTTAGCCGTGAATCAATCATTTCCTGCAATGTGTAAAGATCGTGAAAACCTAAGACATAATTATTGTAGAGAAATACTGATAAATTTAGAGGTTCATCATTGCACCCGTGCGAAGCCGGGGCGGGTCGCTAGTAGTTTTAATACAAAAAAACCGAATTTAGAAACTTAAAAGCGAAACATAACCAATAAATAACCGTGTAGGTCATTTTTTTTTGTCGGAAATCCCCTGCCCGTCTGGGACTGGCCGGGTGATGTGGGAGCATGCTCCGCGAACCTGTGAGCGAAGTACACCTTGAGCCTACCTACATCCAAATTAACGTCTGTGTCAATTTTAAGTTGGCACCGACGCACGAACGGGCAAATCTACGAATTAGGCGGTCAAAAATACAATCCTTGAAATATGTCGCAGGTAAAAAAAAATGACTACCTGCGACTGGTGAGTAACCGTAGAACAATGGGTGACCCCACCCGCTTCCGCACTGGAAGCTCACGCCGAGGTATGTCAGTCTAAACTTGATCGTCGCTCTAAGTGTTCGTATTGCGTTTAGACATTTTGGGAAAAACTGCTATTTTAAAAGTGAATATTTTTATTTAGGGGTGTGTTGTGAAGAATATTGTGATGGATTCAGGTATAACAGGTAAGAATACATATATATTAATAAGTTTTATTCCAATGGTTAAAAAAAAATACAGCGTACTTGAAGATTAAAAACCATGCTCGAGATTGTTGTATTGAAATATATTTTTTTGTTTTTAAAATGGTTTTTGTTATACTTCAGGGTTCGTCCCATTGGGTTTGTCAGTTGTAACATAAAATAGAGTATTTAGGCTAATTGAAAACGATGAAATTGGCCGTGATCTCCCGTGAAATCAACATTTTCAACATCAATGAATGATGTAGTAGAAATTCATCGAATTTGCTAATTATTTATTTTCCTTTTTTAAACCAGTTTTCGTTCCATTTCAGAAGCTGAGGGTACCTCAGGAATGCGAGTAGTAACGCGTAAACACCTTTTTAACAAAATGCAGGAACAAGACTTGCATAATTTTGACGAAAAGTTGAATTATCTCGAGAGATATATTTTATCGCAAGATGAGTATTGTGAAGAACTAAAGAAGGAAGTGAAACATAAATTATCTTATTTGAAGTCTCAATTTAAGAAAAAGTGGATAGAAGCTCATAAAAAATCACAGCTTTTCCTTCAAAAGAATGATAAGTGGTTGCAAGGAACCTTTGAAATACCAAGGGCTAGAAGACGTTCTTCTGGTCGACCAAGAAAGTCATTTATAGATTCAAGTGAAAGGAGTAAACGCAGAAAAACAAGGGAAGTGCGCAGTGCTGTTGAAAAAGAATTACTAATACATGCTGCTCAGACATCCCTTCAAAGTTCTGGAGAGAGAATTGCATCCAATATTTTAAAAAACATTACCAACTCTCCGCAGACAGCTCAAGTATATAAAAATGCTTACAAAATAACCAAGCAGTGTAAAAAACAAGATCCAACAACTGCCCTCTCAATGTTTGTGGAAGCTGATCTTTCAAGGCGACAATATGAAATAATTAGAAATGGCAACAAGAAGTTTTATCCGAGCTACAAATTGTTACAGGAAGCAAAAAAGACTTGTTATCCGGCGAAAGATGCGTATCGGATAACTGAAACATGTGCTGAAATTAACCTGCAGGATTTATTGGACCATACAGCTAAACGTTTGGCAACATATTTAGAGGATGTACTTAAACAATTAAGTCCACAAGACCGTCACTCTTTGACCCTAATTTCAAAATGGGGATGTGATGGGTCGCAACAATCACAATACAAACAAAAAATGCAAGATAGAGATGCGAGTGACAGCAACATTTTCCAAAGTTGCTTTGTTCCGCTACAGTTAATATGTGGTTCAAACAAAAAAGTTGTTTGGCAAAATCCAACTCCTTCTTCGCCACGATTCTGTCGACCAATAAGGATCCGTTTTACTAAAGAAACAGTGGATAACACTAAGTCTGAAATCGCAAATGTCGAAGAGGCTATAAATGCATTGAAAACCAGTGAATTCGTGCTGAGCGAAATGTTATTAAGTGCAAAGCACGTCATGACTCTGACTATGGTTGATGCAAAAGTGTGTAACGCTGCAACTTCAACTACTTCAACGATGAGATGCTTCATCTGTGGTGCTACATCAAAAGAATTTAATAACCTCGATATGAAGAAAACTGTTGATAGCGACGCATTACAGTTTGGCCTATCCGTGTTGCATGCTAGGATTCGGTTTTTTGAAAGCATACTTCATTTGGCATACAAGATTCCTGTTCAAAAATGGCAGTTAAGGTCGGAAAATGACAAAGACATTGTCAAACAGAAAAAGGCAGAAATACAAAAAAAATTTAGAGAGCAAATGGGCCTACTAGTAGATGTGCCGAAAGCTGGTTTTGGCAATACCAACGATGGCAATACTAGTAGAAGATTTTTTGCCAATCCTGAAATTGCTGCTGAAATCACCGGCGTGGATTTAAATCTATTAAAACGCTTGAAAGTGATTTTGGAAGTCATATCCAGCTCTTATAAAGTAGATTTAAAAAAGTTTGCTCTATATGGGTATGAGACTGCGAAGATTTACATTGAATTATATCCCTGGCATCCGATGACACCCACGATGCATAAAATATTAATTCATGGCGCAACTGTCATGGAAAATGCACTTTTGCCTATAGGTTTATTATCTGAAGAAGCAGCAGAGGCGCGTAATAAACATATTCGACTCGGCTCGGCAGGATTACGCTAGAAAATTTTCTAGGGAGCAATGCAATTTAGACGTAATGAACAGATTATTGCTCAGCTCTGATCCCTTGATATCTAGCATAAGACCAAAACCTAAAAACAGGTCTACGCCACATAGCGAAGAAGCAATAAAAATGCTTATGTCAGCTCAGCCCCACACGGCTGAAGAGAATTCCTCGGACGAGGAAAGTGGCATAGAAGGGCCTGACAATGAAACGAAAGGTTTCAGCTCTGGTGAAGAGACGTGGGACTCCTCTTCCTGATTTTTTTTTGTTTTATCAATAAAACGTGATTTTTTTTATGAACAATTGATTTTTTCGTTCACCAAAAGCTTATATAATTGAGATATAATAATTATAAACTATTTATAATACATAAAATAAAGAAAATAATTTTGACCGCCTAATTTTGATAAATGCCCCACTGTGCGACGTTCAGTTATTCCGGTTACAAATAGATTGTTTTAAGAATTGTCTCTAATTTGTCGGCATAACACTTGTCTCTAAGGGCGCCCCACAGAAAATAGTCCAACAGTGTCAAAACGCAGCTTCTTGGGATCGCCAATTGAGATAATTAAACAAAAGTTTTACGTATTGCGTAATCGATTATGACAGAATTTTGTGACAGAATAGAATAACATAAGTATTGTTGTTCTATTCTGTTTCACATTTAATATTATACTTCGGCTAAAACATTTTTTGTAACCTTGGTCTTCTGTGCCATTGCATTACCAGTTGATGCTCAACCGTCAAGTTTACTGATATCGTGCTATCCTTGTTTGCCGCAGGAATGCGTTGAAGTTGGTGAAGGTGGGCGGTACTGTAGTCTACTCGACATGTTCACTCAGCCCTGTGCAGAACGACGGTGTAGTCCACATGTCGCTGAAGCGGGCCTTCGAGGCACACTCCATTGTCGCTGCTATCAAGTGAGTCCTAGTATGTATAGGCCACTGCTGGACTTAGGCCTTCCCTAATCAGCACAATGGCGCCCAGTACTCGGCTTGACGCACCCAGCTGCGAATCTCCTCATTTCTGATTCGATCTCGCAGGAAAACTCCGAGCATAGCCCTCTCCATTGCCCTTTGGGTAACGTTGATGGAGTCCAAACTAACCATACCGACTTTTAAATTGACGGTTGTGGCACACGATAACGGCAACCCACTTTTTAACAATAGTTGTCTCTGTCACGATGTTAGTGTACTTGTTACAAATACACTATTTTGTAATCGCAATATTATTTTATTACAAATTATTTGTCTATAATTTAAATATGACAGTCCCAATTATATGTTATCTTCAAACGATTCTAACAGATGGCGGTAGCTGTTGACTGGATTGACTAAGTATTCAATAGATGGCGCTATTGAATACTTACTCAATCCAGTCAACCATAGCCACAGCAACACGTGGCCGGCTCTGCTAGTGTAATATATATGTGCTCACTAATGGTGTATGATATGACTGTAATGTGCTTCATTTTGTTCCCAGGGACTTATCAGTACCGATGTCGGCTCTGAGCAGTACCCTAGTCCTGGGTTCAGGGTCGACTGCCCCCCAGTACGGCCAGCTGGTGACGCCATCTATCTCCGCCAACTTCGGACCATCTTATTTAGCGAAACTTGTTCGTGTGCGATAGAACCATATCACGGTATAAGAATAAATGTCTTGTCATCATCATCATCACGCATCAGCCCATAACTGTAAACTACTACTACTCAGGCCATTCATGACCCACTGCTGAGTCAGGCCATTCCATACTGAGGGTGTCGTAAGAGCCGAAAAAAGGATGACCAGGCCGAAAACCTAGCCCCAATAGAACGAAAACTTTAAACGAAACCCTGTGCCATCCCGTCTGGTCAGCGTGACACAGTAGGCTAATTACCCTTCCTTTGTTGGGAGGAGGCCTGACTCGGTATTGGATTATTTGTGGGCTAGGTAGTAGTATAATAACAATAAGTATAAAGTGTTAGATAATTGGCTGAACATTTTGTACATAGTGTAAATATAAAAAAATTAAAGAAAACGATTATGAATAAGTATTGTTTTTATTTAAAAAAAAAACAAGTTTTGAAGTAAGTACAGCAATATCTTTGGTAAGCCACCTAAGTACGTTAAATTATAATTAAAGCGGTTTACATTTATTATGAAGTTTATAAGCCCATACAGAGTGACTGGTAAAAGACTGTATAAACTGAAATATATTCAATAGTCGATACAACCACTTTTTTTTATCACCGTCTTAAATTACTTAGACCCTAGGCTTGCATGATGGAAAGTAACGCCAGAGTCAAAGATGGAGCAGGCAATTCAAGAAAATGCCCTGTCAGGCACCGGCTCTCACAGACACAAGACGAAACACAGTAAAACTGCTTGGCGCCTTAGACTTAGATGTGGGGGTGGTAGCTAGCCGGGTGGATCCTACTACCAAGCAAAAGCAACCACCAAGCAACTGAATATGATGAACCCCAACGAAATTTATATAACTACATAAATTTCGTTGGGGTTTACTTCGTAGTTAATCAATATTCTCTTTTTATTATCTCCTCTCTTTTTATATTTTTTTATCAATATTATATTTTATCGGTTACATAAACAATTAACTACCGTATCCTTCAATACGTACAAACTTTTACCAGTCACTCTGTTTTATACTTCGGGTGAAACACGAATACAAATTCCAATTGACCAATATGATGTAAGTACACATTCAAAATAAATGCTCTTGATTAAATTAAAGCATAATGAATATTTAATTCACACAAACGAATCAACACATTGGAGTAACAAAACATCTGTAAACACTATTTTTCGTTCATTTCTTTTAATCTTAAACAGTCAAAGTTAAAATTAAAACTATCGCCTTCTAACGAAATGGCACGTGAACTCAGTCATTTATAATAAAATAAATATATCAATATAAAATCTTATGAAATTATAACTTAAAAGTAAGAGGAAATTAAAAATAATTGTATAAAATGTTATAAAAATATAAGAACGATACAAAGATTTGTATTATGACAGATTTTTATTACATTGTGTCACCATACATATTGATACAAACCCTGTGCCAACCCGTCTTTCCAGCGTGGCACTGTAGGCTAATTTCCCTCCATGAATTTGGAGGCCCAACTCAGTAGTGGGTCATGCATGGGCTGAAACGACGACGACCACCCTATTTCTTAAAGCGCCGAAAACCTAGACGCTACAGAAGGAAAACTTGATACGAAACCCCGCTGCCAACAGCGTAGCACAGTAGGCTATTTTCTCTCCATGTAATTGGAGTGGAGGAGACCCGTCTCGGCAGTGGGACTTTTATGGGCTGCGATGATGATGATGATGGGTTTTTAAACACGGTGTACTGTATTTACTGTAGTAAGTACTTTAGTATTATCATAATACTAAATGAAAAGGCCTTTGTGGAAATCCTTGGGGGAGGCCTATGTCCAGCAGTGGACGTCTTTTGGCTGAAATGATGATGATGATAATAATACAAAATACATGGCAGTTGATAAAGATACGCGAAAAACTTACATAGGCTTAGAGAAATTATATAAAATCATAAAAATATTCATATGCATACACAAAGAGATTAAACAGATACTTAAAACGCAAATCCCTTTCTAATCCCACTCGAGCATGGAAGCTACGTGAAGTCCACGTTCCACGCTAATACGTGAAGCAAAAACGTTGAAAAAGGGGGGTACCCCTTTTACGAAAATTGCGTGGACGGAGGAGTATGAAATTTACCGCAGTTACAGTTAATATTACTGCCTTGTTGCTCTAGCTAGGGGTTGGATTTACCGCCTTTGGATCACGGCTCCGCGGTCGAGTAAATGTATTTGTGTAAACCAGAGGCACTTGCACCGAGTCTGGATGTCATTTGGGTTCGTGAATGACATATTTGGAAAAAGCCCCCGCGAAACAGGATATGCGTAGAGTTTTTCTTAAAAAAAATAGTGTTTTTTATTTTTATATAACTTATGTTCGTGACAGCCTGACATAGCAGCCCGAATTCTACATAAGTTAGGCTCAACCACCCTATTCCATCCTGAGGATGTCGTAAGAGCCGACAAAAGGAAATGACAAGGCCGAAAACCTAGCCGCAAGAGAAGGAAAACTTGAAGCGAAACCCTGTGTCAATTAACCCGTCTAGCCAGCGTGGCCAGTAGGTTAACTACCCTCACTGCGATGGGAGGCCTGACTCAATTGTGGGCTTGTGGGTCATTATAGTAGTAATAGGCTCAAATGAGATTTAGTAGCAGAAACGTCATAATAAGAAGATATCCTACATCGCGCTATTGAAATTTCTGTTTGCAGGCTGAACTAGACGACCACTATCTTATTAAACGTGGGTCTTTTGAGTATCCGAGTTGAGTGGCAAGCCTTCAGGGTGGTCTTTTGGGTTCTTTGCCTTATTCCATGGCTGCTCCTCGCCGGAACCGAAGATGGTGTACGCGACTATCTCTATGATATACAGCCCGATGGTCACGAAGAATATTATGCGCCATGCTGATATTGTTTGCTATCAAAACAGAAATATAATATATGAAGTAAAAATACGGTAGGTATTATGATATACATATAATATGTGCATGCAATGCATTGGCGGGAAAACGCAGGACGATACCGGGTACGGCATATTATCCAGGGCCAGACGAGTACGGGCTCCTCCTTTTTTTTTGTATAATATGACATAATTAATTATTGTATAATATGACAATGTGTTGACTATTTGTAAGTGTCCATCGTGACCCACACAAAATAAATGATTTGAATTTGAATTTACGGTTCCAATCTGTAGTAAAATTCATTGAGAGTGTTCTTGATGGTGGGGAACTTTAGTAGGAGAGCTATAGGGCAGGGCAAATATAAGACATCCCACAGGGTCGAAGTGTACTTGGGACCAATGAAACCAAATCACTCTCTATAGGAAGAGGTATAATGTTAGTCAAGAACTTGTAATGCGCAATTGTCAACTTTGTGTCCCATTACTACAGCTGGGGGCGCCACCCACACAATTGGTAGGTATATAAGACATGCGCGGACTTTCATTGCACGGCGCTGATCTCAAGTTGTTTATTGAGTTCTAGTGTCCGATAGATGGCGGCACCAGTGTATTTATATTGATGTCTTAGGTTTTCGCGCGTTTATTACACATTGGTGTCAAACGGATTTAGAATACATTATGTCACCACCCCATTTTATCCTGAGGGTTTTGTAAGAGTCGACAATAGGAAATGACAAGGCCGTAAACGTAGCCGTAAGAGAAGGAAAACTTCCCGGAAAATCCTATAAATTGTTTCGAATACGTTTAGGAACAAAGTAAGAAAAGGAAAAATCACAAACGATTGATTCGATTTCTATAAAGCCTGTAAATAGAATTAACGTAACGAGGAGGTAAGTATAGTATATGCGTAAATTTCGTGGCTTTGTGTACCTTTAAATAAACTTACATTGCCATGAGTGATGTATCCAACGAAGATGGGCACAACAATGCCAGGGATTGTAGCCACGGTATTTGTAAGAGCCATAAGAGTACCTGTAAGAAATTGAGAACTCAAACTCAAAAGGAACGTTATTTACGTAGGTTTTATCAGAAAACTCTTATAAATCGTCATATTAAAAATTACCATTATCATCTTACGACCCTTTTCCCACGCTAGGTGGTACTCTCCATACACACCTAGAGAATAATAAAGTACTAACTCTTTTTATCTTGCTGATTGTAGGAGTGAGGATTTGTGTACGAAAGGTGTGAATGTAGGTATGACGACTGATAGCTGTGTGTGGTGACACCACCTACAATGGGACATGACAGGGGCAGTAAGATGATAATGGTAATTATAAATATGACGATTTTTAAGAGTTTTGTGATAAAAAGGTTCCGTTTGAGTTTGATCTAAGCTGGAAGAATTTCTTGGACATAGTCCTTGCATGACGGGAAGTACATATAAACAACGGCACCTAGCTAAAAAGTACACATAGTTGTTACTTCCGATAAAAACACTTAGACACCAGAGGTCAATTACATGGGGGGGGGGGTCTAATAGATAGATAAACTCTTTATTGTACACAAGAGAAATAGACAGAACACAATAATATGCAACAATTTGTAGGTACAAGTGGCGGTCTTATCGCTGAATGCGATTTCTTACAGACAACCTTGGGATGGACATTATTAAGAACCTAAGAAAGGGTAGTAGTAATAGCCTACAGAATAACATTTAATAAGGTACCTAGCTACAAAGTACACATAATTGTTACTTCCGGTGAAAACACACAAACACTAGAGGCCAACAACATGGAGGCCTACAGAATAAGATTTAACTAACCAGCAAAATTCGGAGCTATGTCGATATGATTGGATAGGAAGCCGCAGAACATTCCCCCGATGCCCGTCACTCCAATAGCCATTAAGGCCACAGCTGCTCCTCTGTTGCAGCCAACGTAGCACAGAGACAGGAGACATACCGCTGGCACCACAGACGCTGTTAAGTAGAGAAAGGACTTTGGAGTATTTTTGGTTTGGTTTATATACAACTCAGCCCAGAAATGACCCACTGCCGAGTCAGGCCTCCTCCCATCACAGGGAGGGATAATAATCTACTGCGCCACGCTGGCCAGACTGGTTGGCACAGGGTTTCGTTTCAAGTTTTCCGTCTGTTGCGGCTAGGTTTTCGGCCTTGTCATTTCCATTTGTCGGTTCTTAAGACACCCTCAGTATGGAATGGGGTGGTGACACTATGTATTCTAAATCCGTCACCACATGGACAATGGTTTGTATGATAATTAACAAACAATTGAAATTTCAAGGAACATTGGACCGCAAACTTGCTCTTTCAATTAAGTCAAAATCGATAAACCCGACAAATCTGAACTAAAAACATCAAGAAATATCGCCTACAAATGCGAGAATTACCAAAATGTCCTACACCGCGATAGCGAAGTTTTAAGAGCAATTTGCACAGTCGGACAGCAATTTGCACAGCACACAATAGTCGGGGAATTCTTAATACCTCGACTACAACTATCGGGGGATAGGCCCCGCGGCCCACTGCCTACCCACCTCGTCTGGCTGGATGGTCATCCCTTTGTGCCTAAACTAGCATTGCATTGCAAGGGACGTCATTGATAGAAACACAAGTAAGCACAGGATGTAGCAATAACTTACCGAGAGATACGCATTAACAGATTCAAACTGTTTTAATGTGTTATGATAATTAAACTTCTTACCGAAGAGTGTGCCTATCTTTCTTGCAGTGGTAGTTGTGATGTAGGCTTTGGCACGCAGTAAATCCAGACACTTGCTTAACAGGATGCTGAAGATCCAAAGTGACAGGAATGGGAGCGCTGTTGTCACTGCGTTCTGGAGTAAATAGCGTTTGTTACATTCTTAAGAAAACTACCGCCAAAATCTGAACATCATCATCTAATAACATCAAGAAACGTCGCCTACAAATGCGAGAATGACCAAAATAGCCTACATCGCGACAACGAAGTTTAAAAAATTGGCACGATAATGAAATCCCTGATCAGTAACCGTGGGATAAGCGCGATCATCCCTTTGCGGCTAAATATCTGTATTGAATTTTTGTTCCATACATCATCATCATCATCATCAGCCCACATTGTCCACCGCCTTTGTCCAGCAGTCCACTGCTGGATAAAGGCCTGCCCTAAAGAGCGCCATAGCGCCCTGTCTTCAGCTTGAATAAGGCCCTTGCCTCTTGAACGCATCTATTCCCTATCAGGAGAAGATGCGATCGATGTACCCACTAAAACCTAAAAATATTTTCGATTCGAGTCATCTGCCGTACCAGTAGCAGCGAGTTGCGCCTGCGATCGTCCTTCACCTGACCCCACATTCTTACTCGCCTTTCACCATGTCTTCTCTTTGTTTTCTGTATACTGATGACGTGACAGTAATGATTTTTAAATGTGTGTAACAAGGTAATGGTTTTGCATATGTGTGTACAATAAAGCGTATTGTATTGTATTCGTCACTAGTCACTACACGGCTCAATAGTTACCTCAGTCATATTGAACTTAAGCACTTGCTTCATGTAGAAGGGCGTTTCGATGAGCAGCATGTACCACCCCCAGTTGGAACACACGTGAGACACCAAGATGGCCAGAAAGGCAGGAGACGTCAGTACAGCGCGCCATGGCACCGGTAATGTCTGCTGACAAAAGTAGGCACATTCATTTCTATGGGTTTGAATACGCTGTGCTGTACGCTTTATTGGGGTTTTTAAGTGTGTTGTCGTCGTGAATACTTGAATGTGGTGTGGTGTGGTGACGGATGCAGAATACTTAGAGTCATCACCCCATCCCATCCTGAGGGTGTCGTAAGAGTCGTCAAAGGAAACGACAAGGCTGAAAACCTAGCCGCAAGAGAAGAAAAACTTTAAAACGACACCCTGTGCCAACCCGTTTGGCCAGCGTGGCACAGTAATAGGCTCCCCATTTTAGGAGTTCTGACTCAGCAGTGGGTCATTTATGGGCTGAGTAGTAGATATAGTGGGAGGGTGGAAAATGATAGAGGAAAAGTTAGAAACGAAGACACAATTCAAATACAGGTAAGTAACTGCTTATTTTCATTAGCTTATAAATTATTATTTTTTACCTTATGACCATGATCGCCAGCTTGTCCACCAAGCGATGTCACAATCATTGTTCTCTCTTCCATGCTGATCAAGGTCTGCTCCTGAGGTGAATCCTGGACCAGGATTACCCAGAGAATGCACCAGATGACTGACAATCCGCCCATCACATAAAACACGCTTTCCCAACCTGATAAAATATAAATTGCAATTTAAACTAATATGTGTAAATAAAAAAAAAACAAAATACTGTTTCCGCCCGGGATCGAACCGGGGACCTTGTGCGTGTGAAGCACACGTGATAACCGCTACACTACGGAAACATGGTGAACGATTGTAAAATTAAGAATTCATATTTAGAAACCCTTTAGTCCGTGTGGTGACGAATTTACAATGCATAGTGTCACCACCCCATTCCATCCTGAGGGTATCGTAAAAGCCCACAAAAGGAAATGACAAGCCCGAAAACAGCCGGGAGAGAAGGAAATTACATATCCTTCTCTGCATCACCCAAAGGTTGCTGACTGGTAGATAATGCCTAATGGCAATAAGTCCGGCTATGTACATACATGCATGAAGCATTTAAATAAATTAAAAAAAAATACAGGCTATACCTAGTGCAGTGGTTTTGCAAAAGAAACTCTAACAATGTTGTACACTGTCGTTTAAAGGGATGGAGCCCGTTTTTAAGGACGGGGCTGCAGACACACAAAAAAAAAGTCATTCGGTAGATCTGGCCCTTTGAGCTGACTTATTTGTTAGCTAAGAGACTCACCAATATTGGCAGTAAGTACACCAGCCATGAGCATAGATATCACGGTTCCCAAGGATGTTCCTGCGTACACCAGGGCGGCCATCACACTCCTCTCGGCCGGGGGCGCCCATTTTGAGAGCAGTACGTGCATTGCCGGGAAAGTTACTCCCTGTTTAAAGTACATTATAATATAAGTTGGTGTATAATATATACAGTGCCTCTACAATATGCAGTCAAATGAGTTGTCGGTGACAAGTTTTCCCTTGCAGCTATATTTTAACCGACTTCAAAAATGGAGGCGTACGCCGTGATAAATTTTTTGGTGTTGAGTAAACGATATGTTTTCAAAATGATCCCCACCGACATGTCTATGTATACACATGTACGAACATTCTCAATGTGTCACCACCTCATTCCATCCTGGGGGTGTCGGAAGAGTCGACAATAGGAAATGAGAAGGCCGAGAAGCTAGCCGCAAGAGAAGGAAAACTTGATACGAAATCTTGTGCCAATCTAGCCAGCGTGGCAGGGTAGGCTAATTAGCGCTCATACACACGAACGGCTGCCGCCGACCCGCGTCGACGGCTGCAATTGTCTGTGCCGTTGGCAACATGCCGTTCGTGTGTATGAGCGCTAACCCATCATGTAGTTGAAAGAGGCCCGAATCAGCCGGGTAGCCTTATGCCTTAGGTATGCCTTAAATATTTCCCCAGCGAGCAAAAAATAACAATTTATTAAAATAAAATTATTTATTATTAAATCACTATCACTACATATTATAAAACAAAGTCACTGTCGTCTGTCCGTCCCTATGTATGCTTATATCTTTAAAACCACACAACGGATTTTGATGCGGTTTTTTTTAATAGATAGAGTGATTCAAGAGGAAGGTTTATAGGCATCCGTGCGAAGCCGGGGCGGGTCGCTAGTATAAAATAAAATAATTTATTAAAAAAGAAAAAAATGTTTGTAAACTGCCCCAGCGATACAGGTTATACCTACTGCGGGGTTTCGTATTATGAAAAAATATATACTCACCCCACCAATTCCTTCGCCAACCCGCATGATCACTGCCGCTACGTAATGCAATTCCGCCATTATGGGGGTTAACAGAGTACACACCACATTTATAGACACGCTGAAGAACATCACCCATTTCGCTGAGAACAACTCCGCGATGCGAGCACCTGAGGAACCGAAAAATGTTTTAATTTACGGCCATATAGAGAGGTCATATAGAGAGGCCATATAGAGAGGCCATATAGTAGATAACAACATTTTCTGTGTGGTGACAGATTTAGAATACATAGTGTCACCCAATATCATCCTGAGGTATTAAAGTAAAGAAAGGAATCCTAATTGTAATTTAACTTTTTTCTATGTGTGTACATAAATAAATAAATAATAAATAAATATCCTTGGACATTTCACACAACGCCATCTCGTCCCAAGCTAAGCAACTTAATGCTTGTGTTATGGTAACGAGATGGATGATAAACTACTTATATACATTTTTTTTTTGTAAATACATACATATTATAGACTAGCTTTTGGGCGCGGCTTCGCTCGCGTGGACTTCGAACCCGTGCTTATCTCTTTACATTTTTTTTTATGAATATAAAAGTGGTTATTGTGACTAAACTGATAGTTAGATATGTGCTCTCGCGGACTTTTTTGTAGATTTTAATAAGACCTACAAACTCGTAGTACTTTATTTTGTTCTATTGTCAATCGTTTTTGCAGCGCACGCATAAATAGGTTTTCGATTTTACACCTTGGGTTACAAAATCGCAATTTTCATACGGATCCCTAATTCTTTTGAAAATAAAATATAGCTTATAACCTTCCTCGATAAATGGACTATCTAACACTGAAAGAATTTTTGAAATCGGACCAGTAGTTCCTGAGATTAGCGCGTTCAAACAAACAAACAAACAAACTCTGCAGCTTTATATATTAGTATAGATTAGTATAGATAGAAATGACACCCAGACTCCGAGCCAGTGCCTGTGGTTGAGACAAAGACACTTGCCCGACCCCGGAATCGAACCCGGGACCCGTTGATCCAAAGGCGGCACAAATAAATGAAAAGGCCGAAAGCCTAGCCGCAAGAGAACAGTAGGCTAATGACCCTCCCTGTGATGGGAGGAGGCCCGACTCAGCAGTGGGGCATTTATGGGCTGAGTAGTAGTAGTAGATAGTGTCTTAATCCCTATCTATAATAATAATTTAGTTCTTACCAGGTATTTGCGACACGAAGTAGCCCCAGAAATAGCAGCTAAGAACAATGCCCTGAACTCCGGATGACCAGATGAACGGCCCGTCAGTTTCCTAAAACACAATCATCATATTACCTACGAAATACGAAACCCTGTACCAACCCGTCTGGCCAGCGTGGCACAGTAGGCCAATTACCCTCCATGTAACTGGAAGTGACCCGACTCGGAGGTGGGTCATATAGGCGGCTAGGTGGGTCATATATATTACCTACGGCTGAGTCGCACTCCGAATTTCTACATATAGGGCATCGTCCGAATTGCTCATAGAGGACAAAGCACACTTATCAACTCGGAAAGGGATCGGCACACATTTCGCCTTCAAACAGTCGTCAAACAGGCGTCAACCTAACGCAAGCACGTAACCAAACCGGATCAGCAGCTCCGATACGTCGCGGTCGCCTCGGCCACGGCTAGGCGACACCGCGCTTACGGATGACCCGTAAGATAATGTTACGGATATGTTATGTCCCGCAAGCGCGGGCGGAGAGGCGTAAGCGCGTGGACCGCTGGTTGACCACGCACCATACGGGCGGCGTTCGTGAGCTTGTCCCGAGGCGAGGCGTTTACGTTACGAATCCGATTAGTGTGCTTTGCAGTAGGGAGTTTCATACAAATAATACTGAACGCCTCGAGTTGATACGGCGCCGATCTCTTTCCGAGTTGATACGTGTGCTTTGTCCCTTAGAGTTCATAATCAAACGCATTAATGGCAAATAAACAGGAAAATTTGTTTGTTCCAAACTAACGGTCAAATAAATAACCAACTTGTTAAAATCCTGAAGATAGTAGTCATTTAGGCATAATACAATACAATACAGTAACTACATTTTATTGTATACACATTAACAACATTGTTCTTTTCTATGTTCAATTAGTGCACTTTCGATGTCTCTGTTTTTAATTAACCGCACATAGATGACCCGCTGCTGAGTTGGGCCTCCCCCGTTACATGGAGTTTAATTGGGCTAGTCTGGCCAGCTTGGCACAGTGTTTCGTATCAAGTTGTCCTCTCGTGGCTGTAATCGGCTTGTTATTTCCTTAGGTCGGCTCCCACGGGTGTCACCAACCCATGCCATCCTGACTGATCACACAGAACACTGAATCTGTTTTGTAGCTTATTACAACAAAATGTTCTATGATCCTTAGAAAGCCTATTACATATTTGTGTTTAAATAGCTTTTTTTTCCAGTCATCCACTTGGAATCGACCCAAAAATACAATCAACATGATTGCAGCATCTGATCTGACCGAAGGTTAACTATATTTGGAACAACCGTAATGACTTAAAAATCACTGACAATCATTTCTGCTGGAAATGAGTAAATACTCTACTCGGAAGCCTCCAGCTGAGAAACATATTGGGAAAAGAATGGACAGTTTCCGCCTTGGGCATACCTAGCCTTTATCTCAATTCCACTGGGGTCAACAAATCTAAAAAAAAAAAAAAAACTTATCGGGACTTATCGCGCACAGATGTACAAAAAAAAAACACAACTCATCAAGGTTTGACCGTGGGGTGAAGGATTTAGAATACAAAATGTCACCGACCCATACCATATAGGTATCCTGAGGGTGTCATAAGAGGCGACTAAGAAACGCAAGAGGCAGATCACCTAGCCGCAAAAGAAGTAAAACTTGAAACAAACCCTGTGCCAACTCGTCTGGCCAGCGTGGCACAGTATGCTAATTTCCCTCCGTGAACTTGGAGGAGGCCCGACTCAGCAGTGGATAATTTATGGGCTGGAATCATTGGAATGATGATGAATGAATCTAATAATAATAAATAAATATAAATATCCTTGGACATTTCACACAACGCCATCTCGTCCCAAGTTAAGCAACTTAATGCTTGTGTTATGGTAACGAGATGGATGATAAACTACTTATATACATTTTTTTTTGTAAATACATACATATTATACATAGAAATGACACCCAGACTCCGAGCCAGTGCCTCTGGTTTAGACAAAGATACTGGCCTGACCCCGGAATCGAACCCGGGACCCGTTGATCCAAAGGCGGCACATCTGACCACTAGACCAACGAGGCATCTAGTTATATTAGTTACCGTAAAAGTGGTAGAAAATATGTAGCTAAGTATCCTTGTGCCATCCTTCTGGCGGTTCGGTAGGCAAATCTAATTTGTGATGGTCCATTGATGGATGGTTTAACTATCAAATTAGAAGAAATCAGACTTCATTTATCTTCCGACGTCGATCATAGTACAAAGAGAAATTCAAACAGTAGGTATTGCATTTTTTTTTAAACGTGCCTTTCAGTTAACTTTTGATCGTATCGTAAATTAAACATTGTTTACGATCGTTCCAATTTATGCACGAGGCCCATTTAAATAAAGAGGACAGACGACGGGTCCGTTGAATTTATTAAAGGATATTTCCAGAGAAATCTGCAAGTGTATTTTCGTCTTGTCGTTTTATTTAAATTGTTATTGTAATGTTTTGTTAGCGATGAAAAATAAATTGTCAATACAATCTCTATTAATGTGGCCATCCGACACACGATGGGATTGCTAGCATTAATGTCCCTGTGATGTGGTGACAGATTTAGAATACACAATGTCACCAACCCACACTATCCTGAGGATGTCGTAACAGGCGACTAAAGGAACGCAAAAGGCAAATCACCTAGCCTTAAGAGAAGGGAATCTTGATACAAACATTGTGCCAACCCGTCTTACAAGCATGGCGTCGTGGGCGAATTTCCGTGCATGAATTTCTTGGAGGCTCGACTCAGTACTTGGACGAAGTTACCAAACCTGTCAAAATCGACAATTAACGTGCTATTGATTGTCGATTTTTAATACAGGTTTGAGGCCTGGTAGATCGCTACAGGGTTCCGCATCAAGATTTTCTTTTCTTGCTCTTTTTTTATTATGTCATTTCCTTTAGTTGGATCTAAAGCCTGGAATGCACATGCTACGTAGCACATAAGCAAGCTTTTCTAGTAGCATGTGAATGCCCGGCCTTCTGATCTTGCGGATGGAATGGTGAGGTGTAACGACGTGTTTGGAAACCTAAATTTATTAGCTGATGAGTATCACTACCGTTATAACACTTACGTTATTATGACTACTTCCTTCGCTTGACGCGCATTCTTCTACAGAAGCCTGGCTTTGATTGTCTGTGTGCGTGTCCTGTACGCTCAGTGCACTATGGTTTAACATTCCAACCATAGCCACAGACAGATTTACTTTCAACCCATAGACAATGGCCATGCCTATGGACCCGAGGACCGCCAGAATGTATCTGGCTGGAATGAAACCTGTTAAAGAAAATTAGTACTTTAGTAGCTATGACACAATTAAAAAAAATGTTACGTGGTCGTTACGAACTCTGTTTGCAATATTTCATCATATTTAACTCAACCTTTATATGTCCCACTGCTGATTTGTGTCTACACAAAATTGTTGGAGGGAAGTACACTTACAAGTGATTTAGTATCAAATTTTACTTCTCTTGCGGCTAGGTTTTCGGCCTTGTCATTTTCTTTTACTGGTTTTTAAGACACCCTCAGGATAGGATTGCGAGGTGGAACTATACCTATATTCAAAATCCGTCACCTTCCAGGTCCACATGCCTTTCAGGTTGCGTCTGCGTCGACGTAAATAATTAGGTTAGTTTTTTTTTTGCTAATAATGTCACCGCTTCGATGTATAACGCGATTTAAGTATGTATTTACAAGTAAAGTACTCATTTATGAAGGAAATAATTCAACCGGCGGATGAACTTCGACCATAATTATTTTATAGTACAGTTCTATTCTCAATTTGACCACATACTTTAACAATAAACAAAACACTATAACAACAAAAAACTATGCGTGTGTGTGTATCAAATACATGACAGTTCGTGTAATATTCTCGATTCAATGTATTTTTTATGTATAACTAGCGATCCACGGTCAAAAAATGAAGTATTTAAATTACGATCTGTTAATAATATTGTAATTGCTCCACCACCCCGGCTGCGCAAGGGTGCAATGATAAACATCTAAATTTATCAGTGTTTCTCTACAATATTATGCATGTATTATACATAAAAATCTTCCTCTTGAATCAGAGTATCTATTAAAAAACCGCTTCAAAATCCGTTGCGTAGTTTTAAAGATTTAAGCATACATAGGGACGGACAGACGACAGCAACTTTGTTTTAAACTATGTAGTGATTGAAAAAATCCGTCTTTATATTAACTATTTAAAAGTGTCGAAAATTTAATACTCCATCCGCGCAATTTTCATAAAAAGGGGTACAAGTTTTTGCTTCACGTATGTATGAATATTATAGATTATTCATTTAAACTTTCGGAATTATAATATTTGTAGGATTCATCTAAATCGGTTGAGCGTTAGGCCTTAGTGTCGTAGCTTAGTGAAAAGCCGCTGCACGATGGTCGACGGGTGGCCATCATTTTTAATATCTGATCTCCTCAGAGGGAATGTAAAACTGTTGGCGGTGGCTGTCATTCTTCCATCTATGGCAGTTGTAACACGTAGTCAGTAGGGTGCAAAACAGCTGTAGCTGCTATAACCAAATAATTACTGGGCGTCCCACTAGGTGTAATCACTGTGTAAATACCTGGTAATGGTAGTTCGCCACATCGTTAGACTGACGTTGAACATAATAAGATAAGGAAAAGGACACAGACGATAGATAATAAATATAAATACCTATTATTGGACATTTCACACAGCGCCATCTCGTCCCAAGCTAAGCAACTTAATGCTTGTGTTATGGTAACGAGATGGATGATAAACTACTTATTATACATTTTTTTTGTAAATACATACATATTATAGTTAGAAAACACCCAGACCCGGAACAAATACTTGTAGGTCGTACAAATATTTCTTCCGTGCGGGGAATCGAACCCGCGACATGATGCTGACTAAGTTGCTTTCACATTTACTTAATCTTTTGGCTTGATTAACTATGACTTAACTTATCAATGTTTCTAAATATTGATTTAGTCTCGAAGGATAAGTTTGTTTAATATCGACCAAAGGATAGACAGTGTCTCTGCTTGTGACCTTGTCAAGGATACAACTTTTTCTACGAAACTGCAATGTTCAAAAGAATTCACAATATTTATAATAAATACGCACTTTTTGATGTAGGGTATTTTGGTTTTTCTATTTTAATGTATGTTTTATTATATTGGATTTTTATATAAATAAATGTTTAGAACTACCAACGTGGTAAAAAATAAATGAAAAAGTTTCCATTCGATTTTTGAGACATAACAAAACTCTAATAGAGTCTCAATAGAGAAGTGATTACAAGCTTTAAAAAACAAAACCCATACTGTTTGCAATATTCCGTAGCTCGGCAAATATATCTTATCTATATCAGTGCTTGTCACATTTTGACTCCAAAACGGCTGGGCCAATATTGATGGAAGCAAGGACAGACAATTAATAATATAATTGTAGACTGGTTATTTAAAGGTACTTTAAAATGGCTACATAGATCGGTCATTCGTATTGTATAACGACTTTTTAAAAGATGAGATAGATTTTATAATATGTAATATAAATATACACGCTATAAATCCGTTATACTAAGAGCGTTTTATTTAAATCATTTTTTAATTTTATACGACTGAGTTACATAGAAGTAAATAATCTTAACGTACGTACGTCCCAAAACGTTTCCTTTTGCGGGAGCATCCATTTTAGCGTAGCTTTTAAAAAGTATTATCTCTTAAATAATTTTAAATCACTCAAATCAAACACTTATCCACAGAGACAAAATCCACAACTGTGCGACACAAACTGAATGAACCTGCGGTCATATGTAATGCAATATGGTCCCAACGTGGTGAAATCTTCTAAAATACTGATGAAACTGCGGCGCTCATATTTATATTAACAAATGCCGGTTCATATGAAACGTGCTAAGAGCCATGTACTGAGTAATAGCGTACAATGATCCAAGTCACGTCAACGCACGTCTACGTATCCTATATTTCGAGCTTTCCCGCCACAACAGCTTTTCAAGGTGACCTTGGAGCTAAGTTTTCCAAGGATGGATCAATGACCCAAGATCCTATAGGGCTACTAACTAAGTAAAATCAGAAGTACGTTTCTAAACGTTTTTCGTGTTTTGCATTTATGACTTTCTTTTGTATGCGACTCCGCTCGCGTAGAGTTAATATGCCGTTTTTTGTTTATTGCCAGATTTTGTATAGCTTTCGTTTGGACACGCTATTCGGAATATCTAAAAGCGCCCAAAGGAGTCATAAGCCTGACTTAAGTAAATTAAAGCTTAGACTGTTTTAATGATAATGGATTTTTGATGAATTATTTCTAGATAAGAGTCGAATGCCCTGGCTTTAAAAAATAATACAACCTGTATTGCATATTACGCCAGGTAGTGCTCATATTGAGGAACAGGAAATATCAGAAGCTATGACAAATCAATAGTCAACAAAAGTGGGAACATGTAGCAGCGATAATCCCGATACGTAAAAACGAATCAAAATAAGTTACAAATAAATGAGATAATAGTCGTAAATAAATGTAAAAGTTACAAATAAAAAATGTCTGAGAATTCTTATCACAAACTAAGTAGGGATGCTAACGCATGATTCTTATCTTATTTTAGCGCACGACACTATACACGGCCCATACACGGGACAATTATCGTAACGATTTGTCGCTCGATGTTAAAATCGAACGACAAATTGTGCGTGTGTGGCAATATCGCATCCGATTTTGTGGTCGAACGATCGATTGGAGATCGCAACAGACCGCCCCGAAAATATCGATTGCGATCTAAACATAGTTCGATATATCGCACATATATGGCGTGATCGGATGCGATCATCCTCAGTCTGCCTCAATCTTTCGCGCGAGTAGCATTATATTTCCAGTAGCCAGCTAGCGCAGTGTTGCGGATAGACGTTCGTGAGGAGTAATAGCTTGCGTCATATTGGTATCATTCTTTATTATTCTGGAAGATACCCTATGCAAAAGCTCTAAGTATGTTTCCTCTGACATCCTATGGTAGATATGCCAATCTATACGATGAAAACGTAATTCCTCAAGAAGATAGATGTGCGAAAATTGATGTCTTTTTAGAAACTATCTCTTAGTCCATTCTCTCCTAGTCTTTTTGTATATAAAATGAGCACCAACGCGCTTGAACGAAGTAGTTCTAGACTGAGAATCGAACGATCACATCGTTCGTGTGTAGCTGACGGAAATCGAAAGATAAAATAGTACGGTTTTGTTGACGATAGATCGAAACGACAATTTGTCCCGGGTGACTGTTGCATACTCCAGTTTAAAACCCACATCGCCCAATTTGGGGTCCATAAGATTACATTGAACTCCATGCTCAATGAAATAAGCTTCAGGACACATTATTTTTCATGTTCTTTCATCACAAATAAAAATATTGTTTTGAATTTTACTCATAAAAAAATATATATTAACAATTCTGGTTAATTTAAATATAATTTAATTTCTGTGAATTTCCTGTTTACCAGCGGCATTTAATCTGTATTTCATTTATGTCTAGGTGGCGGAGGTGGAGGTAGGGTTGGGTGCTGGACTGATTTGTCGTTTAACAAATAAATGACATGCCACTGCTTTGATAGTCGTTGTATTGGTATTATAGTTATTATACAAATATTGTAACAAATCTTTAGCGCACTTTCAAGAAATTTAGTTCTTAACCACTGCATAAAACTGTACGCACATTACGAGACGCGTCTGATGAGAGTCTTCCGTTTTCAGAAACTCCTAATAGGCCTCGGCTATCGCTGAAATAAACTACAATTGTGCATCGTCGTTACCAACCGCCCACATCCATAAGTTGAGATTTAAGTGAACGTGTATTGAAAACTTGCTAATTCAAAATACTCAAAATAGAAAATTAACTTGCTACCACTTGTCAAGAACTTTTAAATTTAGCAGATTAATGCTAGGGATAACATTTTGTCAGTTATTTTAGATTTGCCGAAGCCTATTAGCGTTTCTGAACACATCGGTCACGTCCTGCAATGTGCGTTCAGCTTAATTTTGTATAATGACAGTTTACGTCGCGTTATCAACAAAATTTTGAGGTTACCCAGCTGATAGTAAAAAAATGTCAAAGCTACACAAACAAACAGTAATTGATTGTTGCTTGACAAGTGTGGCCTGTGCGGTTTCCAAATGAAACGGTTTTAGCGGAACGCGAGTGGTTGATGCGTTGCGTGCGAGTCTTCTTTCACTTCATGACTTCATGTTCGTACTTCATTTCATTCATAGTGGTTTTTGTTGCCACGCGATACACAAGTCCCGTTATCACAAAAAAGTTTTGAGGATATTGTGGTGAAAGTTCTCAAGATGTTGCATAAACCAACATTGAAAAATGTAAAATAACTTTGGATTTAGTATGTTATATTTTTAGGAAAGTGTACTGTGATGTGAATTGTTTAGTTGTGGCATACTTAGGTGTATCTGGTGAAAACGATTTCATTGTAACTTTCGCGTTATAGTAAAAATTGTAAAGGAGTAACAGTAATGGCTTTGAAAATGGAACAAAAAAATGATCTTGATTTTATTCTCAAGAGCTTGCTTGCTGGAGGTAAGTCGATTGATTTCATATTGGACAGGAAATATATTTAAGCAAATTATTTCATACCCACTGTACATTCTATTCAGGAATTGTATCCCAAATCTATTGATATTGTTCAGCTATCAAGATTTAGGGGTTACTGCTAGAAATGTCCATAAATATTATATTTATTAAATAATCCAAGCAGACTCATACTGTGTCTTGTATTAAAGCGGCTAAGCTTATTATTTGGGCAGTCAAGTTTTTTTTATGGAAAGTCTTTATTCTTTATTCCAATACTTAGCATTCAATATGACACCCATCCCATCCATTGCCCAACTCAATACACACAACAACAACATACAATACAGGTTAAAAAGACGATTCAAAACAAATATATTAATACTATTTTCTATTATATAAAATTCTTGTGTCACAGTTTTAGTGTTTATACTCCTCTGAAACTGCTCAACCAATTTTGATGAAATTTCATATGTATATTCAGTAGGTATGAGAATAGTTAAGTGTTAAGGGGGTTCACCCCAAAACAATTATTTTTATACATACATACAAAAATACATACAACCCTAAATTTTCATCCCACTACAATCAACCCCTATTTAATTACATGGCAAAACAACATTTGTGGGGTCAGCTAGTATTGTATATAATCCTTTATTCTAGGAGTAGCAGGTATGTGTGCTAAAACTACAGTAGCACCCCTCGACCGCATGAAGATCCTCCTCCAAGCACAGTCTGCTCATTATAAGCACCATGGTGTGGTTGGTGGACTGGCAGCCATTGTGAAGCAGGAGTCGCTGCTGGCTCTATACAAGGGCAATGGAGCACAGATGGTCAGGATATTCCCGTATGCCGCTACACAGTTCACAAGCTTTGAAATCTATAAGAGGGTAAGTTTTCCACATAGTGATGGTTATAACGTATACATCTCGAAGGTATTGTAAGGGGCTTATGGGATGCAAGATGGCTTATTGCAAGAGAAGGAAAAATTGGTACAATCCCTTGTTTTTTTTGCTTTGGCGGGAAAAAATGCCTGACCGCACATCCCGCGTCCGGAGAGACTACGGCCCTCACCCACTAAAACAACCCGCCGTGCGCCAACACCCGCCCTCACGCGGCGGACCACGGGTACCGCGTACGTTGCTATCGTGGTCCGCAGGCGGCAGCCCCATCGGGCACCCTCTCCCTTGCGATGCCCCACGCACTTGGGCGTCACACCTTCGCGGTAGGCTATACCGGCGGTCGGTGGGCTATCCCCGACCCAACAGTCCGCAGCCTCGGCTAGGGCGGCATCAGGCGCAGGTGAGCGAGCCCGCGCCGCCCCGCGCGCCGGCGGCGAATCGGGTCCGAAAGGAGTGAATCCTCCCGGGCCCTCTCCGCCGCCTCCTTCCGCAAAATGACGTCCTCGCAGAAGGCGGCGACAGCGGTCCAGGCCCTGTCCCCGCCGACCTTCACTCGCGCATGGTACAAACCCTGTTCTAACCCATCTCGCCAATGTGGCGCAGTAGGCTAATAATGTCCTTCATGAATTTGGAAGAGGCCTGCCTCAGTGGTGGGTTGTTTAAGGGCAGAAAGAAACAAGTTGGTAAAAGCACTCTATGGTAGAAAATTTTAGACATAATGTTACCAATTTCAATTTCAGCTAATCTCTGGTAGACAGTGACTGAACATAAAACATAGACTAGTAAAAAGCATAAACTTAAGGTGAATGTTCCAGGGTAGCCCGCGAAATTCAAATTTTCTTACGTTTTTTGCAATTTGCAGGTCAGTGTTAGGTTGTATGTTTATTAAAATGTTATTAGCGGCTGTAAGGCGTATCTAGTTATAGAATTATAATCATCAAAACAACATCATCAATACAACCTAGCACTCACCTGCAAATTGCAAAAAACCTACGAAAATTTGAATTTCGCGGGCTACCCTTGACATTCACCTTAACTAACAAAGTAATAATTGTTATCATCATCATCCTCAATTATGATTTCAAATGTATCTCTTGTATAGGTACTGCTGCCACTGCTGCAATTTAGACGAATATAAAATGTACTTAGGTAATACAATTTATCGTAGCGTGGTTTAAAAAAAGCCTTGGGTAGAAGCTGATATCTCGAGGAAAAACCCCTAAACTTATAATAAAATAATCAACAGTAAAGTAGTTTACAAACATCTTCAACCAAAAGCGGGAATTGTTCCCGCGTGTCATCAACCAATCTCTTGGCTTACCCCTCCGTTCTCCCGCAATCACCACCAAATAAACTCAAAATGGACTATTTATTGCGCAGCATAGATTTTGGTTCAAGATTTTTGTAACCTAATGTAATTACAGTTGGTACATATTATGGGTCTCGTTCTATTATTATTACCTGACACAAGCCTACGGAATTCGTCTGGCGCTTAGCATAGCATACATAAATGCCAAACAAAACTAATAAATTAAACAATCGCATATTTACAACGTGCGCGTGTAGAATACGAACTACTTTAGAAACCAGTTTTTAAAGATGGAAACTAAACTCAAAATTAATCGTTTCGGGCTTGCCCCTAATTTATGGAGGGAAATTAGCCTACTGTGCCGCGTTGGCAAAACTGTGGTTGGCCCGGGTTTGTACCAAGTTTTTGTTAGTAGTAGTCGCCTCCTATAAAACCCTCAGGATGGTTTGGGTTAGTGACATGGTAGTCCAAATCCATCATTTCGGCTTTATTTAAACTACTTAAAACATATTACGGATCTCACAATCAGATATAAATCCTAAAAAATATTAAAATATTTTGTCGCTTACGTCGGTATTTCTAAGCAACCTGGTTAAATGCGGGCGCAAGCCAATAACGACATTTGGACTAACTACGTGGCCGTATACCACAGACTCAATGCAGCATGATTTATTTTCGAAGTATAATTTGATTCTGCTAGATCCATCACGTTGTGTAAAATATCTGGCCTCCTTCGTCCCTCTGAACGGATAGTCGTCGGTCCCGGCAATCATTCTACCATTTAGTAGCGTGATAACTGACAGCTGGTCTAACCATATTATTATCGGTGGTCCCCCTAGATTGGTCACAGTAGGCAGACGGCAATCACTCCTTGTAACTGTCGATGCCGGTAGTCACCCTAATCAGTTTAGATCAGCGTCGACTAGGGTTGCCTACCATCTTTCTTACTAATATTATAAACGTGAAAGTTTGTAAGTATGGATGGATAGATGGATGGATGGATGGATGGATGGATGGATGGATGTTTGTTACTCTTTCACGTAAAAACTACTGAATGGATTTTAATGAAACTTTACAATAATATAGCTTATACATCAGAATAACACATAGGCTACAAGTTATAAAGATATTATGTGAATTACAACAATATAAACAAGTCGAATTCAAAATTCCTAATTGTCAAATTTTCGGCCATATTAAACTATAGACAACTTAACGTTTCGCTGTCAGTTGCGTTTTGTTAAAGTAGGTTTTATACGGACGGGATAAAAATCTCAGGTATCCTATGTCCAACTTTCTTTTTGTTTTAAATATTTATAATGCGGAACAAAGTTCGCCGGGTCAGCTAGTATTTTATAATAAAGTATCCTACTTTATTTTTGGTAATCATACTTTGGCATATCAAAAAAGGGTGTGAAAATCCTTTAGTTTCGAACGAATTGTTTATTTATTTAAATATGTCAAACACTTTGAATCATTTAAAGATACTTAGCAAAGAAATGTTTGCATGAGCTAAAAGCAAATACTTTTTTTCTGCGGTATACTTTATTTATTTCCTATCCAAACCCTTTTTTACTTTTTTTTTGTCAAAGACAATTGGTAACCTTATCGTTGACCCCAATGAGTTTGGGGGAAAAGCGAGAGAGATATATATAATCTGGTAGTTCTGAATACACCTGCTTATAATGTTGTTCATTCAGCTGCAATATTGCCACACCTAGAAGCCGTGCCCAATTTTTACGTTGATTAAGAAACTCTATTTTATCAGTGCCAATATTTTGATATCATATCCCGTCACGGTGTTAACATACCAAGTCTTTTCCGTGTGGTGGCAGATTAAGAATAAATAGTGTGATATCACCCAGGGGGTGTGGTAAGAGCCGACAAGCGGAAATGACAAGGCCGATAACCTAGCCGTAAGCGGGGAAAACTTATTACCAAGCCCTGTGCCAACCCGGCACGACTCAGCGGTGGGGCATATCGTCTCGGTAGAGGAAGAAGTAACTAAGTCTACGAAAAATGTTTGGCCATTTTCAACTTAAGTTGCTGATAGCTTAGGTCGAAATTTAACTATATGTTTTTGGAGACTTACTTATTTCTCCCTCTACGGGGACGATATATGGGCTGAGTAGTAGTATACCAAGTTTATTAATATACTAGCTGACCACAGTGCCGCCACTTCACTTGAATAATAGTGTGGCCATGGTGCTTAACGTCAAATATGGCAAAGTGAGGTGCAGCCACTGATACATTGGGCTTACACTAATGTCTGCTCGATATAAAATAACTGTTCAGCTTCTATACATTGAAGCATAAAGATTTCCTCAAACAGCCTCTTTTGTGCGACTAGGTAAACTTACTCCGGAACCCACTAAAACGCCAGGGGTATTCAATTCAAATAAATTTATTTAGCGTAGGTCACGATGAACACTTAGCCCCCTTACGCACTAGCGGTTGAACCGCGGAGGCGGCCTGCCGTTTTTCCAGTTTAATATGCCTAGGCGGTTCGTTTGAGCGGTCCAACCGCTTAACGCGGTTTCATCGCGGCTGCATATTAACTGGAAAAGCGGTAGGTCACGCGGTTAGCCGCATCCGCGGTTCAACCGCTAGTGCGTGAAGGGGCTTACAAATTGTCAACATTTATACAATACTATATTCGACGATCTACTATCAGTTCGGAACGCGACTACTCCTAAGAATCTCAGGGGGCTTGTTTTTGTACAGTCCTATGCTTACAGTAATATACATAAATAATATTGAGACTAAACAGCCTATTACTGCTAGTACCGGGCAGCTGGGTCATTTACATAACCGGCCATGTGGTAATAAGCATTTTTTGTAAAGTTGTGTATTGACCGTCTTTTCTAAAGACAATTCTCTAAGTTGCATGGGCAGTTTGTTGTAAAAGCGTACCTATACATGGACCCAAGAAATAGTTACTTATTCTGAGGAGACGAGTACAGTATACCACAAGTCTCGATAGAGACGCCACAGATTCACGAGGATGCAGTGTGGCGCCCCATTGGACTGCCCGGTAGGCGAGCCACGGACTATCGAAGCCTCATTGACTGAGGGCGGGGGTAACTGGGACGGGACACCCTCAGTCAGTTTGACTCCTGTAGGCGGCAGGTTCGTCGTCCCACAACCCGCTAAGTATAATTAATTATCTCGTATAATTTAAGTCTGTTATCTATTGACGTATCGAATGCGCACGTAGTTTGTAGTTAACCTCAATTTATTTTCGCAATTATGTTAAAACATTTATTTAAGTATAACAAATATTAGGAATTGATAAATTTATCTTCATCAGAACTTTTCTATAAGTAGGTACTAAATTTTATTTCGATTTCTAGTAGGTATACAGTATTCCTATAAGAATATCGGGAACGCATTAAAATTGCGATTTCTTAGTTTAAGGCCAAATCGAAATTACCCCATTCGATTTGGAGATATACGCAGCTAGCGGACTTCACACTTATAATATTCTTATTTTTCGTTGGTTTTACAAATAAGTTCTCAGTTGGATGGAATTAAATGACTTGAATCTACTTTCAGAAGTGTTCTATTTAGTAAATCTGGTGGAATGATATTGCCTGTAACGACACCCTCGAGGTTCACGTTTATTAAGTGCCCAACAGACAATATTGTGTTCGTGAAGTACGTGTTTGTAAACTGCCCCCGCGATACAGGATATACGTAAGACAGGGGTGTCGTTTTTAAAACAAAATGCAAATACTAACATCAGAATGTAATCTGCTTTAATCAAAAGTGTTTGTTACGAGCGTGTGACATACTTCCCGATCTGACATGATTGCATTAGTACGATTGCCTTGCCGGTTCGATTCCGGGGTCGGGCAAGTGTTTTTGTGTAAATCAGAAGCACTTGCTCAGAGTCTGGGTGTCATTTGTGTTCGTGAATTTCATGTTTGTAAACTGTCCTCGCGATGCAGAGTATAAATTAGTGCAGGCGTTTAGTTAAAAAAAATGAATTTATAGGTTACCAAAACTGTCAAATTTGACAATCTAAGGCACGATGATTGTCGAATTTGACTTCATTGTATTAGCCAGTTTTGGTTGGAATTAGGTGATTCCAAACCCGGTTGCAGTTTTCTGCTGTGTACGAGTTCATTAGTAGCAGTTGATTACATACTCTCATGCTCTTTAGGGGAGGCCTATGTCCAGCAGTGGACTAATGTGGGCTGTTGATGATGATGATGATTACATACTGCATTTATATGAAACGTTTATTTACATAAATGGTAGATTCGGTAGATACAAATTCTAAACAAATCTGATTACTTAAGTTCAATATCAGGGTCAGTCGTCTATCGTTTTGCAAGCCGGTAAGGATTTTCGTCATTGCGATATTAAGGTGGATGTTCCAGAGTAGCCCGCGAAATTCAAATTTTCTTACGTTTTTTGTTATTTGCAGGCCAGTGCTAGGTTGTATGTTGATTAAAATGTTATTCGCGGCTGTAAGACGTATGTAGTTATCCTACTAATATTATAAACGTGAAAGTTTGTAAGTATGGATGGATGGATGGATGGATGGATGGATGGATGTTTGTTACTCTTTCACGTAAAAACGACTGAATGGATCTTAATGAAACTTTATAATAATATAGCTTATACATCAGAATAACACATAGGCTACCATTTATAAAGATATTGTGTGTAAATTTGTAGAGATATTAAGTTAAATTTTAATTTCTATTTGTCAAATTTTCAGCCATATTTAAATATAGACAACATAAAGTTTCGCTGTCAGTTGCGCTTTGTTATACCACGTAGGTATTATATCACATTCTACGGGAACGGGATAAAAATCTTAGGTATCCTATGTCCGACTTTCTTTTATATATAAAGATGTTGGACAATTCACAAAATCATATTTAATATTATAAACGTGAAAGTGTAAATGTGTGTAATCCCGTTCCGTGATATCCTACTAATATTATAAACGTGAAAGTTTGTAAGTATGGATGGATGGATGGATGGATGGATGGATGGATGGATGGATGGATGTTTGTTACTCTTTCACGTAAAAACGACTGAATGGATCTTAATGAAACTTTATAATAATATAGCTTATACATCAGAATAACACATAGGCTACCATTTATAAAGATATTGTGTGTAAATTTGTAGAGATATTAAGTTAAATTTTAATTTCTATTTGTCAAATTTTCAGCCATATTTAAATATAGACAACATAAAGTTTCGCTGTCAGTTGCGCTTTGTTATACCACGTAGGTATTATATCACATTCTACGGGAACGGGATAAAAATCTTAGGTATCCTATGTCCGACTTTCTTTTATATATAAAGATGTTGGACAATTCACAAAATCATATTTAATATTATAAACGTGAAAGTGTAAATGTGTGTAATCCCGTTCCGTGATATAAAACATAGTTTATCAAAATGCAACTGCTGGAATAACAAAACTTCACCGACAGCTAAACGCTATGTTGTCTATAGTTTGACAAATTTGACAATTAGAAATTTTGAAATTGACCGGTTGATGTATTTATTTCGAGTAAATATTAGCTTATTGTGCCGAACAATGAAGAAGAACTAAATAATGCACGTGAAGATCACCGCATTAGTATGGCTTGAATCCGTGCTTCTCAATCACAAGAGCAAATCGAGGCAGCCCGTGAAACGGATCGGTTGGGAATGCAAAATCGTCGAGAAAATTTAAGAGATCAACAACTAGATAATTTTCGAGGCACAAGAATAAATTTATAAAGTAGGTACTACATCATTTGGATCGAGCAACGTTTCGATACAGCACTAATTACTGCTTGCATACTTGCGTCCGCATTGGACCAATAGATGCCATGTAATATTACAAAACACTCCTCAGCGGCTAAAGTTTTATCAAAATGGAAAATCGTCATCTGGGACGAATGTACAATAGCGCATACACGTGCAATGGAAGCACTTATCCGAACCGACCGAACACCTACGCAAGGACTCGAGATGTTTTGGAGGCGAAATGATTTTACTGTCTGGCTATTTCTGCCAAACACTGCCACTAATTCCAAGATCGACTGTTTTGGCGGCTAAGAATAAATATGTAGATGAAATAAAGTAACTAACATAATTCAGAATGAAATCATTGGTACACTGCATTAATTCAAATATAATGACTGTGTAAAAAAAAGACTCCTTGGATATGCCTGGCTTACCACCGCACAATTTACGACTTAAGGTTGGCTACGTACTAAGTTTGCTTCCAAATATAAACCAAAACCACCAAACCTGAAAAAGCAACGGAACGTGTTTGGTGGTAAGTGAATTGATGAACAATGGAATATACTCAAAGTAAAGTTGGAAGGTGAGGAAATTCTCATCGGAGGATCCCAACGATACCAACTGATATACCGTTTTAGTTTTAATGATTTCCGATCCGTCGTGCATTCGCCGTGACCATTAATAAATCACAGGGCCAATCCTGGAAAGTTTGTGGCCTAAATCTAGAAAATTCATGTATTTCCCAAGATAAATTATATGTGGCATGTTCCGGGTCAGAAGACCATCTGCGTTATTTGTTCATGCGCCTGATAATAAACCGAAAAATGTCGTCTGTCACAAAAAGTGCTCTGTCGAACTGTCGAAAAGTGCAGTTGCTAAAATAGATGGCCAATAAAGTATAATTAAAATCCTATATGTTTTATTTATATTTATCCTGATAAAAAATTGAAGTTAATAAAATAAACAATCTGCTCATTTATTGCCTTTAAGGCGAAACAAAGTTCGCCGGGTCAGCTAGTAGAATTATAATAATCAAAATCATCAATACAACCCTCCAAGCTCATAAAGGTGCAAGAAAATTTGAATTTCGCGGGCTACCCTGGAACATTCACCTTAATGAACTTTTGTTCACTAAATCTTTGGGATAGTCGCTCATTTACCTGAAGAAAAAGAGGACTGTTATACGTTTGTCGTCTGTCTATATTCTATGGCATCACAGCTCAACCATTTTTATTTGATTAAGTAGTGTTATAATGGAAGAATACTTAGAAATATTTCAAAATAAAAAAAAAAATGTAAACCAACTTCAAGAATATCATCATCATTTCAGACCGTAGAAGTCCCACTGCTGAATTTGCCTTCCTCCAGCTGGGGCACGCTAGCCAGACGGGTGATGACGGGTATAGAATACATATTGTCACCACCACCTCCATCCCGGGTGTGTCGTAAGAGCCGACAAAAGGAAATGTTAAGGCCGAAAACCTAGCCGCAAGAGAAAGATAACGTGTAACGAAACCCTGTGCCAACCCGTCTGGCCAGCGCGGTATAGTGGCTAACTGCCATCCATGTAGTGGGAGGAGGCCCGTCTCAGCAGTGGGTCATCTATGGGCTAAGTACTAGTCTTCTCTCACCCTCGATATAGGTCTCCCTACTTCAGCTTGACGCATTCACCCGCGGCGCCTGGCACTTCGGAAATGCTCGCTCTATGTAACAGTTATTATAGTAATTTAAATACATATGCTAATTCATATACCACTCGAAGTAGAACATTAACTCTGATTAGACGAAAAACGTAGTGAAAACGTGTCTTTATGTATGTCACAACTCGCCTTCGCTTTCAACGAGCAAGTGAGCATAGGCTACCCGTTAGTTGGCACACATCTACCGTGCCTAAGGTGACGTTTCGCTACTTATTGATGGTTGGCTGACTCCATGAATCTAGAGGAAACATTTATGTAAATAAACATTCCATATACATATATGTAGCATGTAATCAACTACTTAAAAAGGCCATTTACAAAGTTACACAAAGTAACAAATTTGTTTGTTACTTTGTGTACATGTACAATAAAGAATATTCTATTCTATTCTATATTTGTCCGCATATCCCTGTTACCCAACAGGTTAACAAACCGGTTATAAAAATTGCATAAACTCTTTCATAATTCCACAAAATACAGGTGTGACGATATCTTTTAGGTTGTCGCATTGTTGGTCTCTCCACTATTTGTCAGCGCTTTCATTGTTTTCTCTTTTGCACCTAAAAGGATATCGCATTGCGGTCACCGAAATGTCGTCTGTCATTAGGTACATCCAATGTTGAAAAGGAATTTAACTAAAGAGAAAGTAGGCGATGATAATTTTTGTGCGTAATCTGTGTGTCCAACTGGTCTTGACCATCGTACCTCATTAACATTAACTTAATCACTCACGAAATGGCTACCTTATGACTTATGGTTTAAGGTCACTTTTTAACTATGTCAATGGCACAAGCTTTATTTATTTCCCATAACGATTGGCGATTACGCAGCGCCGCGTAGTAAATGATGTTGCCTCCTAATGCCGGGGCCACATTAGCGGGCTACGGCGAATATTCGTGTTATAGCGATGAGTGTGGCCGAGTACATCGTTGCAACGCGTAGTATTCGGGCGAAGACGATGTACTGGGCATGGCGTAATCCCCCAACACGATTTTTAGCGCGCCAACGCGACACGAATCTTCGCGCGCTAATGTAGCCCCGACATAATGAGTATAAACCAATAGCTTCAAGGAAGTAAAAGTGGGCTTGATTACGTAGTGTTACGTATGTTAAGTACAATAGAATTTGTGACGAAACACAAAATAGTATATTTCATTACAAGTGCGAAAGGCTGTCATTGCAAAGAGTTCCGACAAATCTCTACCTGAGCCGAGACGCAGCCGAAGGCGAGGGTTGACAGTCGGAATAAGTTGCAATGACGGTTCCGCCATGTACTGAACGACTATTTCTAATATAGTTGCGAAAAAATGAAACAATTTAATAAAATAATAAATACACAATTAACTCAACTAACTAATCATTTATGACTTATAAAAAATAATGGCGCCAACCGTAGAATATAAGCAGAGATTTTTTTTCTTCACTCATTCTAGCAGGCTAAATTTTTTTATTGATATGAAATGAAATTTAATGAGATGAAATGAAACCTAACCTACCTACCTAACCTCATTAAATCTGATATTAAAACAAATCAGTAAGTAGTTTCTTTTTAGAAATATTCTTATTTGCATGAATCATAAAAACTTATATGATTTTATTTAGTAAAAACTTCATGGTTGGTTTTTCCTTTTAATAGACATTATTTTGACAGTTGGGAAAGAGAACGCACTAGTGCGGGAATGGTAAAAAAAAAGCACGAGTGTGTAATAGCCTACTTCCCGAACGTTATACGTCCCTGCAATACGCCTCTTTTTGAGCAACTGTATTAAAAAAATATTACAAAGTTGTAAAAGGTTCAGCAAAGCTACTACGAAAATCGTAATCCGAAAAAACATGATATCGCCATCTGTGTCCATACTTATGTGAGCGACAAAGATGGCGATATGAGTATATTGGGCGAATTTCCGACGTTCAATTTTTGTAGAAGGCCCCCGATTTATATTTTATGATTTAAGCCCATGATGACACACAGTTGAGTATCCATCAATTAAAGAAATTAGCCAGCAATACCATGCTAATGTAGTTTAGTAAAATTTTGTATTTACTCTGATCTCCGACACATAAAACTACGGGAAATCACATTCTGGTTAGGTTAGGTTAGAAATTGGGAATAGGCGAGAAAATAGACAAGGAATCTTTGCCCATTCATCTGTCAGTTACATACTGGCAATACCAACATCATAAAGATGTGTTTTATTGCAGTACTTAAACGGTGTTCACGTGCCAGTGGTCCAACACGGCGACAAGTTTATAGCGGGCGCAGCGGCTGGTGTGACCGCCGTATCGCTAACCTATCCGCTAGATACCATCCGGGCGCGACTCGCCTTCCAGATCAGCGGAGAGCACCGGTATACTGGCATTGTCCACGCAGCGACCACCATGTTCCGGACGGTACGTTATTACGAAAACATATGCTAACTCTACCAGAAACTTCGAAATGTATGTAACAATATAAGTCATTTTCCGACAGGTTGACGCATTGTAGGTATACGCTCTGGCCATCTACAAATCTAAAGATCAGGTAGCATCCGTACAGGGTCAAAGAGAAACAATCACTGTGCTTTTTATTGTCATTTTTAGTATTTTCTCGGTCTGTAAAAGATCTTCTACAGGAGGAAAATTCGCCTAGCCAGAAGGGTTTTTTTTCAGTTTTCCTTCCTCTTAGCAGGTTCTTACGACACCCTCAGGTTGGAATGGGGTGACGACATTATGTAATCTGAATTAGTAGCCTACTAGTGCTATTGTGTCAGTTCGTAAACGTAGCCAGACACTTTTGACGCACACACGTGAATAATTTAATAATAATAAGAATATTCGAGTTTGGCAGATAAATGCTAGCAATTGAATCACGATTCAATTGCTAGCATTTATTAGTTAATGGAGCGATTCAATTGCTAGCATTTATTAGTAAATGGGGCTCCATTAACTAAGGCGGGCGATTGCGCTCTCCAATGGGGAACATGCTCAGCGACGCTGGAGTGGGGAGGTATGCCGTCGGTTTTAGTGGGTAGGTCGGGGCGCTAATTCCCATCTTTCCCCGCCATGGATTCCCACATACTCCAGGTAATCCGCCGGTATTCATGAGAAAGTACTCAAAACTAACTGCTAAAGGTAGGCAAGCGGCAGACAAACTAGCCTAAATACAAATCTTGATACAGACCCTTTTTTGGTGACACTGGGGAAATGCTTTATGCATACCGCCGCCCCTCGGAGGTGGAACGGCGATTATATGGGACTCCTGAAACTACTCGTCTACCCACTAAAGCCCCAGCGGTATACCCCCCCACGACACGCTTGGGACGCCAAAGGTTCGCGTAAACGCATTCCACTGTGTGCAAAAGTAGCACCGTAAGGCCCGGTTTCCACCAAAGCGGAGAGGAGAGGAGGATGTGTTTTGAATAACCAATCAGGTTTCGTTATTCTATTTCCACCGAAGCTAAGCGGAGAGATATGAAAATAACGAAACTTGATTGATCGAAAAACAGGAGAGAGGAGAGGAGATGCTCTCCTCTCCTCTCCGCTTTGTTGGCCTTATTTACCTTCATACAATTGGACCCCGACTGAGTATTGGGTCATTCACGTGCTTATATTATGATGATGATGTTGAACAGGAGGGCGGCATCCGCGCGCTATACCGCGGTTTCGTCCCGACGCTGATGGGCATGGTTCCGTACGCCGGGTTCAGTTTCTACTGCTTCGAGTCACTCAAGTTCGTATGCATGAAGTACATGCCGACCTCGTTATGCCGCAAGTGCGAGCGGAACACCGGTGAGTGGACACTATACGAAGGTCATGCTCGTTTGCAGATGGTAACGTGCTTCTTTTTCTTTTTAATACGCTTTTATTAGCTTCAGACGTATGTTAGTATGTAACGGAATCTTTGAACATGATTTTGACCCCCTTCATAACGTCTCGGATTAACTCGAAATTTGGCATACTTAATAAGGACCGATGACAATTCAATATCAAAAATTAAAAATAAATAATAGTTTAATAAAACTAATTTTTTTTATAGAAAATCCAAATAAAAAATAGAAAATAAATTTTAATATATTTGAATTAAAAGTAGTGTCAGAAAAAATGATTTTTTTTGTAAAAAAAAAGCGAGGGGTGCATGGTATCAATAGTTTTAAATATTTTATGAACAGATACGTAGAAGGGTTATTTTGATAATATCCTGAAAAGCACCCCACAATTTTTACAATAAAAAGATTTTTTCTGACACTATTTTTAATTAAAATTTATTTTCTACTTTTTAGTTGGATTTTCTATAAAAGCGTATTTTATTTTGTTTTTTTTTAACTATTATTTATTCTTTTAATAAATCGAAATCCCTGGGCATTTAACACACTCGTAAAATAATTCACGAACACAAATGACAGCCAGACTCTGAGCAAGTTGATCTGGTGTTTAAAAAGACACTTCCTATCCCGGAGGCGGCGGGGACCCCAAAGGCGGCGCATCCAACCCCTAGCCCAATGAGGCAATTTACCTGAAATATGTATTTTATATATACTAACAACTATGTACTACTATCTACTGTAGTTGGAGAAGACCCTACTCAACAGTGGGTCATTTGTGGGCTGAGAAGTAAGTAAGTAACAACTACTAAGCTAACTCGGCCCCTAACAACCCACTCCTCCCATCATAGGCAGGGTTATTAGCCTTCTGTGCCACGCTGGCTTGACGGGTTGGCGCAAGGTTTGGTTTAAGTTTTCCTTCTCTTGCCGCTAGGTTTTGGGCCTTTTCATTTCCTTTTGTCGGCTCTTACGACACGCTCAATATGGAATGGGGTGGCGACATTATGTATTTTATACCGACATTTAGAAAAGTAACATTTTTTTTAAACGGCACTCAACCCTGCAAATTCAAGAACACAAATGACACCTAGATTCTTGAGCACTCTAGAGCAAATGCCGAACTAGCGGAAAAAACTACATGGCTTGGATCGGCTTGCCGCCTTTGGATCAACGGGTCCCGGGATCGATTTCGAGGTCGGGCAAGTGTCTTTGTGTAAAGCAGAGGCACTTGCTCTGTCATTTGTGTTCGTGAATTACATGTTTGTAAACTGCCCCCGCAATACAGGTTATACCTAGAGAAAAGTGGTCGTTTTTTTAAAAAAAAAAAGGAGTTTGTCTTTATCGGAATAAAAAATCATTTTGAAATTGGTACCAGGCGGGCTGGTGCTGACGGTACCTGGTAAGCTGCTATGCGGGGGTCTGGCGGGGGCGGTCGCCCAGTCCGTTTCGTATCCTCTGGACGTCACACGCAGACGTATGCAGTTGGCTTGCATGGAAACGCACACCGAGAAGTTCGGGTAAGTTTAGCTGTTTTGTGTTTACATTAAATTAATTAATTAAATTTTACACCAATATACATTTGGATTATTAAACAATACTAGATGGTAACGCATCTTCATTATCATTACATAGTATAAAACAAAGTCGCTGCCGTTTGTCCGTCCCTATGTATGCTTAAATCTTTCTACGCAACGGATTTTGAAGCCGTTTTAATAGATATGAGTGATTCAAGAGGAAGGTTTATTAGGTTAACACTGATCAATTTAAATGTTTATCATTGCACCCGTGTGTAGCCGGGGCGGGACGCTAGTAATAGGTTTATGAAACAGGGGTAACAGTTGACATTAAAAACTAATAATACGACCAACGACATCTGGCTTGCAGCTCGAACAGCTTCGTCGATGGGCCATCAATTTAAGTCTGGGCTAAAAATAAGAAAGAAAAAGATACCCTGTGTGTTACGCTGTGAAAGTTTCTTAATTACAAAACCTAGCTAATGTATATCCGTATTCTCAGGTCAGGTATGATCAAGACGCTAAGCCTGATCTACCGTGAGAACGGTATCGTCAAAGGCTTGTACCGCGGCATGAGTATCAACTACATCCGAGCCGTACCGATGGTCGCCACCTCCTTTTCAACGTACGAACTCATGAAGCAACTCCTACAACTCGACACTGGCATGAAGATCTAGTGTAAGGAACTTTCATTGGGTGGGTAGAGCACATGACTGTAATTCGTGCTCTACTAATACCCTAAAAATAGGTAATTGCATTCCAATATGTTAGTCCAAATATTTATTCTGTTCTTAGTTTTAGCCACGGTTTTTTTTACGTCGGTAATCCTCACGGATCGGCCGTTGGAAGTAGTCGGGATATGTGGGACTGCGGGGCGCGTCGAGATGGTAAATTGCGCCCCGTCCTACTCGGATTACGCGGGGGAGATACGACACCCTATGTCCGTCACCGTGGCCCGATTAAGCAGTGGGTCATTAATGGGCTGAGAAGTAGAAGTAAATCTTGCTAAATTCAAAGAACAGATAAAGTGGTAGTTTTGAGGCTAGTTTTGATATCCATGACAAGGTATAGGATACCTTTTTTAATTTCTTAGTTTTACTTTTGAAGGAAATCTTTTAATTTCTTTCTGAGATGGTACTGTTGTTTATTATGTGTGCAGTAAGCTAAAGAACTATTCTTGTAGTTAAGTAGAAGATTACAAATAAATCCATGGACAAGTCGTTCTGTATGAAATATGGTGACTTATTTTTTTTGTGTTGTGTTTATTTCGACCGTATTTAAGCTAAGCAAATACTTATGATGCAATCATAATGATTTTATCAGTGCTTTTTGTGCACGATTAATATGTTACGTATTTTGTGTTTTACTTAAGGTGAATGTTCCAGGGTAGCCCGCGAAATTCAAATTTTCTTACGTTTTTTGCAATTTGCAGGTCAGTGCTAGGTTGTATGTTGATTAAAATGTTATTCGCGGCTGTAAGACGTATGTAGTTATAGAATTATAATCATCAACATCATCAATACAACCCTCCAAGCTCATAAAGGTGCAAGAAAAACTTTTTCAACGTCAAAGTCATTCTTGCACCTATAGGAGCTTGGAGGGTTGTATTGATGAGTTTGATGATTATAACTCTGTAACTAGTGTTGCCCAAATGCAAGAACAAGACGAGACTTAGCCAGTCTTGGTCTTGGTCTTGCGCCAATACACCTGGTCTTGGTCTTGCGCTCCCAGTCTTGGTCTTGGTCTTGCAGCAAGAGTCTTGCAAGTCTTGCAATTACCTATTAGTCTATTACTATTTATTAAAGTGTAACGTTATTGTTACATATCTCAATTTCTAATTAATAATATAATAATAATAAACATTAAATCAGAATTAAATCAGTTAAATTTCACGTTTAATACGCTTTTTATATTATTTTATTAGTTTTGTAGAATTTTTTTACACGTTTCAAGTATATTTAAAAGTGGCTACAATATTTATTAAACGGGTGATATTTGAACACTTTTTTGCTATTTTTTCTTGTAAAAACTTAAGAAATATAATGACTAAATGTACAATAATAGTACCTAAGTAATTAGTTTAAAACCATATAAGTAATCAATATACTTACTAGAATGAATTAATATGACATCTACTACCTATCCTTACCATTTTATCCTAATCATAATACTACTTGCGTGATCAGTATAATGTATTCATTTTCATTCTAAGCACTCTGAAACTTATTTATTCTTTGGAACACCTGTAGGTACTCTACTTGGAAATTATTTTGCATGAGTATACCTACGCCCTATGGCGGCAATCAAATAGTGTCAAATGTTATGATTTGGCGTGGCGGCAACGATTGTTTTAGATTTCAAAAGAAGCCGCCGGCGCGTGTATCACAACCATGTACTTCCGAAAAGCGGCAAATTTCTTTGAGAAGTAAGTACAAAACCTTTGATGCCGCATTATCAAAGTGCCGATGGTTAAAACATAACTATGCATGCACTCAGTTTGATTTTAATAGATATTTTTTTATTCGCTATGTTTATGGTATTAGTCGTAATGCGCATAGGTCCAGTTTTGCATATTCTTTGATACAGTTTTTTGCGTCTCATAGAATTCCTAAGCGTACCTACCTTTTTTTTTTTTTTTTTTGTTTTGGCGGGAAAAAATGCCTGACCGCACTTCCCGCGTCCGGGGTGACTACAGGGTAGTGTGGGGCCCTCACCCACTAAAATAACCCGCCGTGCGCCGACACCCGCCCTCACGCGCGGACCACGGGTACCGCGTACGTTGCTACCGTGGTCCGCAGGCGGCAGCCCCTTCAGGCACCCTCTCCCGTGCGACGTCCCGCGCACTTGGACGTCACACCTTCGCGGTAGGCTATACCGGCGGACGGTGGGCGATCCCCGACCCAACCGTCCGCAGCCTCGGCTAGGGCGGCATCAGGCGCATGTGAGCGCGCCCGCGCCGCCCCGCGCGCCGGCGGCGAATCGGGTCCGAAAGGAGTGAATCCTCCCGGGCCCTCTCCGCCGCCTCCTTCTGCGAAATGACGTCCTCGCAGAAGGCGGCGACCGCGGTCCAGGCCCTGTCTCTGCCGACCATCACTCGCGCAACGGCCGGCAGCGACAGGTCCATTCCAATGACTGCAGCGAGTTCTCGGCGCTGCTCAGCCCAGGCTGGGCATGACTCGAGCGTGTGCTGTGCCGAGTCCTCGCTGCAGTCGCAGTGGTGACAGCCCGGAGTCGGCTCCCTCCTTGCGACATCGTGCAGATATTTGCCGAAGCAACCGTGCCCCGACAACACCTGCACGAGTCGGAAGGTGAGGACTCCGTGCTGCCGCACCGCCCATTCTTCCAATATCGGCTGGAGCGCCCCCACGGTCCGCAGACCAGCCCGAGGCGTCTCCAGCCGAGCCTTCCACCGTGTGAAGGTGGTGCGGCGGGCGTCATCCCGCCACGCAGTGATCGCGCTCGGCGGGGGATTGGAGCCCCCCGCCCGCGCCGTCGACACCCGCCGATAAACGTCGGCGAGCACTTCCGCCTCCAAATCCCACGGGGGGGTTCCGGCCAATGCACACGCGGCCTCGACACCTACCGTGCGGTAACCGCGTATGGCTCTGACCGCCACGACCCTCTGCGGACGCCACAGACGGGTTCTATTATGGGCAGTCAGGGACTCCGCCCACACGGGGGCGCCGTAGAGCGCCATCGACCGGACCACCCCGGCGTAGAGTCGTCGGCACGCTAGACTCGGTCCGCCCAGATTCGGCATTAAACGACCGAGGGCGGACGCCGTGCCAACGAGCCTTGGCGCGAGTTGGCGAAAGTGCTCGTCGAAGCACCACCTTCCGTCGAGTACCAGGCCCAGATATTTCATGTGGGCCCGGATACCGACCACAGTACTCACAACCGATATCGAGGCGCCGGCGGGTGGGCCGCGTCGAGGCCCATGGAAGAGCAGGGCCTCAGACTTGTTAAGGGCCACCCGAAGCCCCAGCGCCTCGATCCTCCTGACCACCTCCGCGGTACCTGAGGTGGCCAGGGCTGCCGCCTCCCCGAAGGTCCCGCCCCGGGCTGTAACGAGAGTGTCGTCGGCGTAACAGATTACGCCCAGCCCAGGGGGAAGCCGGCCGCGGAGCACCCAGTCGTACCCGATGTCCCACAGGAGCGGTCCGAGAACAGAACCCTGTGGGACGCCGCACGACATGGGCCTCCTTACGACGTCCCCTTCCCGGTTTACGAAGAGGACGCCGCGGCCGTCGAGGTAGTCTGTCACCAGCCGCCTTAGGTAGGGGGGCACTCCATGAAACCGGAGCGCCTCCGTGATGCAGCCGAATGGCAGACTGTTGAATGCGTTGGCGATGTCGAGAGACACCGCCAACAACACTGCCTTCGAGGCGACGGCCTCCGAAGCCGCGGCCCTCAGACGGAGAATGGCGTCAATCGTCGACCGACCCGCCCGAAACCCGAACTGGGCGTCAGACAAGTCGGGACCAACCTGCGTGAGGTGCTGGACGATGCGAGCAGCGACTACCCTCTCCAACAGCTTGCCCGCCTCGTCCAGCAGCACGATGGGCCTGAAGGCCGCGACTGAGTCTGGAGGCCGTCCCGGCTTTGGCAGGAGCACGAGCTTCCCCTCTTTCCAGCAGTCAGGGAACCGTCCGGACGCTAGGCTAGCGTCGAACAGTCCCCTGAGGCGAGGTTCCAAATGGTCGAGAACCAGGGCCAGCACCCGGGCGGGTATGCCGTCCGGTCCGGGGGCGGCGCTTCTCCGCATACGCGTCGCCGCCGCCCTCATTTCCACTTCGCTCACGGGCGGCACACTCTCCACGTCGGCCTCCCGCTCGTCATCTGGCGGAGCCATGACCGGTGGCGTGTGCGCCGCCCGTGTGGGGAAAAGTCCCTCGACCACCTCAGTGAGGAAGCCCGGCTGGAGGGTCTCTGTAAGGGGGGGGCCCTGTGTGCGGAGCTTGTTCAGCGCCGCACGGTACGGGCGTCCCCAGGGGTCACGCTCCAGACCCTCCAGCATCTCCTGCCGTTTCGCATCTTTGGCACGACAGATGGCCAGCTTCAATGCAGCACGCGCGTGATTGTACGCCGCATACAGCTGGCCCTCCCGCTCTTCGTCACGGTTTCGGCGACGTCGGCTGCGGGTGTAGGACCTCCGGGCACGAATACAGGCCGCGCGGAGATCCGCCAACTCCGGGGACCACCAGTATACCCCCTTCCGTTGGGGCGGGCGCCGCACGCGGGGCATGGCCGCATCGCAAATCTGTGTGAGCATGCCGCGGATGCGACCAGCCTCTGCGCCCACGTCCTCCATCGGGGGCGGAGACAGCCAAGACTGAACAATGGCCGCCTCCACCAGTAAATCCTGATCGAGTCTACCCACAGCCCATCGCGGAAAAGCGGGAGCTCTGTCCGCCGCGTGACCCCTACTGGGGTCCCGGAGGGACTGGGAGACCTCTATCCGGATGTAGCGGTGATCGGATAGAGTCTCAACCTCCTCCAGGACACACCAGCTCCTTACCCGTGCGGCGACACCGGGGCTAGCGAACGAGAGGTCCACTATCGATCCACCCCAGCGCCGCACGCACGTTTGGACGGACCCCCTGTTGAGCAACACGAGGTCCGCCGCCGCCGCCCATTCTTCAACCGCCGTACCGCGAGCATCCGTCCTGGGGGACCCCCACGCCGTGGATTTGGCGTTAAAATCCCCCAGGACGAGCACAGGACCCGGTACGCGCCGTATCAAGGTCTCCAAATTGTGGAGGAAGACCTCGTAGGCCGCCAGGCTGCGATTGGGGGAGAAGTACACGCCGTACACCGTGACCCCTCCCCAGTCGACTGCCACAAATCCCGTGCCCTTGTCTTTGACCGACAAGGGCGGGGAATGTGGTGTCGTTGACCCGACGACCGCCACGGAGCCATCCCGACTTCCCGCCCAATTCGGGCGATCCGGGATGGAGTAGGGCTCCGCAGCTACGGCGACACTAACCGACCACTCCGCCAAGGACTGCAGGAAGAGGTCCTGTGCCCTGGCGGAGTGGTTGAGATTCCCTTGCAGGAGGACGGCGTCACGGTCCATAATCAGACCGTGTCCACTACCTCCTGCCGCTGCGGCAGTTGAGCCGCGCTAGGTGGGGCAGCCGGGATCGATTGGCTGCCACTCACCCCCTTCTTTGGGCCTGACGCCGGAGGTCTGCACCCGTTGCGCCCCATGCAGTGCTTGGCGGGGCGATTACCCGCCGCGCACGCGGGGCAGAACGGGGCAGCGGTGCAGGTTGCCGCCTGGTGCCCTGCTTGACCGCAGCGGAAACAGAGCCCGCTGCAGTCGAAGCAATTAGTGCACAGCGGCCGGGTGTGTCCGACCGCCATACACTTATAGCACCTGGCGGGCCGAGACTCCAGCACGGTCACCCGCGCGGAGCTCCAGCCCACCAGAAGTCTACCCGCTGCGGCTAGGGACTTGGCCGCCGCAACAGGACACGATGCCCAAGCGGCACCTACACCTCCTGGGCCTGGGCGAATGGTGCCCACCCGGACGGCGTTAATTGGAGACCCGGTTTTCGAGGCGATGGCCTCCCGGATCTCATCCGCCGTCACCGAATCATCCAAACCGGAGATGCGCAATTCAGCGCACTTCACGGGCCTGGCGACCCTGACACCACTCTCCGCCGGGAACAGGCCCAGTAACCTCTCGGCCATCACATCGGCCATCCTCGCACCATCAGCCCCCCCTGGGAACTCAAAGATTCGAGCTCCCGTCCGGGCTTGGCGGGTTCTGGCAGCGACGACTCCGACATCGGAGAGGTCGAGATCCCGCCGGGCGCGTTTTAGGACGTCCTCATACGTCAGGCCCTTCTCCTTGCCCTCCGGCAGCACTGTGATGACCACCGCGGCTGCCTTGGGAACCTGGAGCCTACGCGGCTTCCTTTTCTTGGACGGCGGCTTAGGTTGCCCTCTACTCGAAGTCGGCGCCGCCTCGCGTTCGACGGCAGCGCTGCGACCCTTGCCCCGGGACTTCCGGCCCCCCACCACCTGCCAGCCCTGTTCGGCGGGCGTGGCGGCTGCAGGTACAGAGCCCCGAAGTTCGACCGCGGAAGCCCGTGAGGGCATCATGGTTGCCTCGGACGCAGCAGCCCGCGTTCGTGGAGCGGCGCGAACTAGAGGCGGGAACTCCTTTCGAGGCTGACCTCTCAAGGCTTGTCCCGCCTCTGCACTCTTCTTCTTTTTCTTCTTTTTCTTGGTCTTCTCAGGCTCAACCGGAGCCCGAGAAGAAAGGGTCGTGGAGGTCGACGTTGTGGCCACCACTGCGGCGTATGACGCTAGGCGTCCCCCCTGGTACGGCAAGGATGTAGGTGTTGCAGCCGTTAGGGGCGCCGACTTCTTTTTGTTTTTGTCAGCCGCTAGCGGCGGCCTCACTATTGGCTCCGGCGGTAACCTCGCCGCCAGAGCCTCGATCCGCGGACCAAAGACCGCAGCTATGCGGTCAATGATCACGCGGACCATTTCCTCGGGTATATTCCCCGACTGGTCAGCAGACGCTGAGGGAGCAGCCGCAGGGAGCCCGAGCTCCACCCGCATACCGGCCTGCCCCCTTTCCAGTTCCGCCAACCGCGCCTCCAATCGTTGGTTGGTCTCGTCGAGACGCTTGTTGCTAGCCTCTAGGCGTTCATTTTGCGCCTCGAGGCGCCTATTTTGATTGACAAGGCGCTCGAACGAGACCTCCATTTCATGCGCAGCGTCCTTGAGGCAGCGCGCAAAGCTCCCTTTTAAATTTCTGGAGCCTGCAGCCACCGTCTCGACGATGGCCACGCTGCTCATCGCCCGCTTCTCCATCTCAGCCATTGTCGGTGGCCCATCCGATGGAAGAGCAAGCTGCGCCGTGAGCATGCTGAGGCGCTCTTCGGCAGTTTGCTCGCCCTCTTGCATCCTTCGGATGGTGAGCTCCGACCTCTCCGAACTCGTGACATTGCTGGAGCGCGGTAGGCTTTGAGTTCGCGGAGGCCGCGACCTTCCTCGTCCTGGCCTCAATGCTGGCAGCTTGAACGGTTGCGCGAGTGATGGGTCCGCGTCAACATCCGTCTGCGCCAGCTTCCTCTTTGACGACTCGAGGCTTTTGATGGAGGCATCCCTCGAGTCACCGTCACTCTCCTCTGCGGCTGACATCTCCGCAGCCGAGTTGGCCGCCGAGCCATCTGTCGCCGAGGTTCTTCCTCGCCTTCCACTCCTCTTCGAGGAGTTAGATCTAATTTTGGTGAGGCACCTCGAGATGGTAGGTGAGGCACCGTTTGTGTGGGGGCCGTATTCAAGGCCGGACCCCCGGCGGCTAAGGCGTCGGTCGCCCCCCCCTGATACAAGGGGCAGACAGGGCCGGTCTGTGTACTCGGCCCTGTGAGGGATTCCCCAGATGCGGAGCACCCGGGACCCTCCAGGGGAATATTAGTATTTTTAACTTTCGCCATATTTTTGCGTTTTAGGTCCGTCGACCGTGGTGCCGCCCTAGGGACTAGATTCCCTCCAGCCATTCATCCCCTCGCCGGGCGGTGAAACTTGGGATTGGGGTATTTTTATAGAGGTTGCCTTCCTCGTGATCCGAAGATCCCCGGCCCTGTCAATTCAGGGTTACGGGTTGGGCCGAAACGGTGGTCTCTACGAGAACCGTGCCCACCGCCCGCTATGCGAGCAGCAGGCCCGTCGCCCCTCGGGCTTCTATAGCCCACGTCTCCGGGGACGGGGAGGCCACTGTGACCTCGCTGTCCCCATTCCTCCGTCGCCGCTACTCAGCATAAGGCCGAGACGCCGACGAAGCCTAACGGTGGCCAAGCCACCCGTGGTCTCCACTGTTCGCTCTGCTACTCAGAGGGATACGCGGAGCCCACCTTCCGCGGCGCGATCATGAAGACCGCCCGCCTGGTGTCGGGATTTGGCCATCAGCACGGGCCGATGTTGCCCAGGGTGCACCGTCCCCGCCAGCTTCCGGACCAGCAGGGCCCTCTAGGAGGTACCCGACCCGCACCCCAAGCGTACCTACCTAACCTAACCTAACTACTCAGTGAAATACCGCTAAGTCCTAGCTGCAAGACCCAAGAGTCTTGCAGGCTATGTCTTGTTCTTGCTCAAGTCTTGCACGGTCAGTCTTGGTCTTGGTCTTGCTAAAAATACGCGGTCTTGTTCTTGGTCTTGGTCTTGCAAAAAAAAACGCAAGAACAAGACCAAGACTGCAAGACCAAGACTGAATTTGGGCAACACTATCTGTAACTACATACGTCTTACAGCCGCTAATCAAATGTTAATCATCATACAACCTAGCACTGCCCTCCAAATTGCAAAAAACGTAAGAAAATTTGAATTTCGCGGGCTACCCTGGAGCATCCACCTTAAATAAGGCAAATGACTATGTGGTTTAAATTTTAAGTTACTTAAAACTATTGTCATAAATGTTATATAGTAACATATTAGCTATATGTTACACCCATAAAGGGTACGCTATTTATTTTCTATTCGAATATAGATAATAGGTTATCAGTATGTGTATGCCGTAAAATCATTCAACCAAGTTATGTAAGATTATAAGTATGCTTAGGAAGCGTGTTTTGTTTTGTATACTGTGTCAATCTACAAGACTTGAAGAAAAGTTGAAAAAGATATTACAAATATAACCTTATAGAAATATTACCACCAAAGATGCAATTAAATGTCGTATAATCTATAACAGTTCTTGCATTTGATATTGTGTAACATATTAAAATTACTTAGTGTCAATTTAGTTAAATTTGGAATAATAAATTATTTTCATACAGCATTTCCTTTTATTAACGTGGTTAGTTGTGAATAAAAAATCATTTGTTTACAATTAATTTTATTTATAATATCTAATCCTATCAACAGGCATAGTACAGTATCAAGAGTAATTATTTTCGGGTTGGTGTTTACAATTTTTTAGCCACGTGGCGACCAGTATCGATACGAACCAACGATGGGTGAAAAGTGAATGCCTGATATATACAAAATATCGAGGCTGCATTCGATTCCGCCATGCATTAACCAGAAAGCCTTATTTTAATTTTTCGCGAGCTTCGATTGGGTGAAATAACACCGCAGCGGGGAAACTAAAATTGTGCTAGTGAGTGTGTACCCCCTGGGCGTTGGGCAGTCGAGGGGCAACTTAACCGGCTTCTACCAATAGACTCACGGCCAAGGGGAACACACAATTAGTTTACTTACTTATCATTTCACGCGAACGAGGCTCACTGTACATTTTTTTTTGTATTTTTCTTCTTTTAGGGTTATAATTATTTTGTTTACCTATAACTTACATACTTAATACTTAGATCAACGAAACGTGTGGCTTCAGGTGTAATTGGTGGGTAAGGTCTTTGTATAGTTAGTACACACGCATCGTACGAATATTAAAATTATGAAATAAAAAAAAATTACATACATATTTAATCAGAATTTTTATTACGTACAGAAAGATGGCACGACGTCAATGTCTGTTGCCTGGATCCTAAATAAGTACAGTTTTCTATTTGGAACTAAAATTTATTTTGTCAGTTGTTCTAAAAATATAGAAAAGAAATGCTTCCTAAAAGCAAACTTATTAATATCTATGCGCATGGATTTAAAACATTATTTTGTATGAGACATCCCTTGCTATACATTTCTAAACTTCTAAGATGTTACCAACTCTCAAATTGCAATACGTTCCCTACTTCACTTACCTTTACATAGCTATCGGGAAATTCACGAAACTTAAATATAACGACATAATGGATGTCTTGACCGCTAGGTATTTACATGATTACCAAAAATTAATTAAGGTGACAATGGGCAAATGTGTGTAGTAATTATATTTAAGTTTCCTATGAAATTAGGGATCAAGATTTGCCCGTGCCTAACTATAAATGACGCTCCTTATATATACTACACTGTCACACTCTGTAAAACAGAACAAAAAAGCGCTCCACTCTTGTGAAACAATTCCTTGTTGTCCAGGTACCGTGACACAAGAAAAGGAGAATTTTGAATGAACAACAAAATGCACATTCCCTAACATTTCATGACAGAATGATTGCACTGGGAATAAACGACACATAAATTCCTAATACTTTTACGTAGACTTACAGTCGAACTAAAATATTATAATAAACGTATTAAAATTACCATAATATTGCATTTACACATAATGCCATTCTGCCATAAAATTAAATGCTCACTATAATTGCTCCAAATTATATACACATGGCTGGGTATATTAAACAAGCCTAATAAATTTGGCTATCAAAAACTAAAAAAAGAACATTTAATTCAAATGTAAACTGCTAATTAATATTACAAAAGGGTGTTCGGTTTCGATCTATTCTAAATCGGACATTACATTTGCTAAAATGAAAAAGAAGTATGTGTATTTTCTACATGTCGAATAAGTAACGATAGCTAAGCTATTGACAGTTAGTCAATTCCCAACACAGTGTAGACGTTAGATTAGGAAGTCGATATTTAGAAAGAATTTGTCGAACTGACAATAGAATAGCTATCGGGGAGCGATCCATTGAAGCAAGATTCTATTGCGAGTTTCAAACCACCCCTTTATTTAGTTTTCGCTCGTTCCAAAGAATAAAGACCTATCTGCAATACTGCTTTGAAACCACTTATACTCTTATTCTTTGGAACAAGCGATTTGTTCGTTACTCTCTGAAGAAACTCCTACATAAGGTTCATGTTGCCTTAACACTGGCAATCGGAGCGTAACTAAGATCATTATGATGGTATGTCCGTTCAGCCATGATTGCGCGATGGAAACGAAATAAAACTACTGTGTTAGCAAATGTACGCTGTTTAATTAAATCCAATTGATACATTGACTTGTAAGATCCTTTTACACGTTGGGTTCACAAGTTAAGTGATGCTGAGATTAACAAAATATTGAAAATTGTTTACAAAATGAATTCATGTAGTAGTATGTCCGTCTAGGATAAACAGACTGTTATATGAAATCCAGAACCCCAATTTGTTAACCCAACGCGTAAAGGAGTGTTACATAAGAACATACCAACATAACTAGCATTGCGTACGGCAAGAAGTTATTTATATGTTCATCAAAAACCTTTAGGCTTTCAAAGGTTTGCGTGTAAAATTGTATCACGCCATAATAAATGGATAGTTTTCTTTTTAAAATTATTGTTAAGCCTTTTATAACGGCCAAGGATGTAAACCCTAGAATTTTTGTCACGCCGTTTTTGTGAAGGTAAAAAGTCTACAAAACGCGAGAACTCTCACCCACGCATCGTGGGTCTATTGGCCTTACATTTAGATTTGAAGTCAATGTTCCTTCGGTCGAATAGGAACATCAAAACCCATGGCGACGTTCACAGTTTTTACTAAGATTTGTTACAATGAAATAGGCTTTTATTAACAGCTCTACAGTTTTTTAGATTATCATACGTGGCCGGCCCGCCCCAACACTCGCACCTTCCCTACCTAGGCTTGATCTCTCTTGATTATAAACTTGTGAATATTTAAATATCATATTTAGATTATTTGTATTTTAAACAATCCATTATTTTGTAGAATATCAATATTTTATGAGTCCCATATCTGTTGCTCAAATGTCTTAATGTAGAGTGCAGCGTACCGCAAATAAGAATGAAAATTCGTGTTACACGTAAACACAAAATTTTTGTTCCAGTCGCGTATAATCTAATTCAAGTTTAGCCAGAATTTTGTTCACCCACCCATACCTACTGATAGTAACATCAAAAACTTTGCAAGGTCTGGAAAGCCGAATCGCTTCTTTGCAAAAACCACGTGACATCTCCAAACAATTATTCATTCAATTTTGAACCTTGTTTTAGTAGTAGAAAAGTTTCTTGCAGGAAAGTGGATTATGAAATATCAAGTTGTTTTTGCAAAGAGACGAACTGTAGAATCTCCATGCGAGGCATATATTTTATTAACATGGTTTAGTTGACATCAGGCAGTACACACATGTAATCGATTAGATGCACTCACACATACACAAAATATTAATGAACACTCACCACAATTAGTACGTAAATTTACGCATGGAAACGATTACAAAGGCGTTGATGTCAACATTTTACAGTTTACTCTAGGCATTTTGGACACATTTTCGTACGAATAGAATACCGAGTGCAGTGTGACAAAAAGGGGATAATCCAAAGAGGCAGCAAAAGAAAGTCTTGAACCATACATTTTATGATTTTACTATACTTTAAGTATTCTGCATAATATATTCTTTTACTGGGAGATCGAACCAGTTAGATTGTCGGAATTATTGAAATTCGCAAAAAAATGCCTCCAGCTTGCAACCAGCTATAGACTTACAAGCACAGAATATATATCAATTACCAGTGAAATCACTTTTTATCGAGTAACCGATAGCCGCGCAAGAAACCCTGTAGTTTCTTTGAATATGTGTATATATTCTGAGCCCAAGTGAGAATTAAATTGATACCAAAGATGCATAACATAAAACCGTTTATTGTGACGCTTCATGGATTGAAACTACATTTTTGTCGCATTCCTGCGGATCAATCTTATTTCATTTTAACCGATCTTTCACGACGTGATCGCGTTACAATTGAAATAGTATCGATTAAAACACTCGATGAGAATCGATTATTCGGTGGAGTGCACTAAGCGCCCGTTGCTTCGGGCTTCGGGGAAACTGGCAAACTATTAAGTGGATTATTTTGATTGATACCCAAGTGTTGTTAGTCTAAAACACAGCTCTAAGAAATGCAATATATTATTGGTATGCGTTACGTCAGATTTCTCTTTGGATATTACGACAAAAAGTTCATAACCCAACAATGGAATCCGAGTTGATCGAATTAAATTCTCTAACAAGATATATTAAATGATGAAATATACATAAAACATTTATAATTTTAAGTTTTTTTTGCAAATATAAGTAATTAAAATAAAACATTTTGCTTATCAAAGTAAGACTTTATAGCAATTAAAAATGCACTAACGAATAATGAAAAAAAAAAAGAAATTTTAGAGTCACCAGATTGCTAAAATTGTGTTATAATTTCCACGAGAGTATGCAAAAACACAAACCGTAAAACGTCAGTAGGGAGAACTAACACAAAATCAGTATACGGGCGCGTCTACCTGAGAATAGGTCAACGTAGACTGAGGACTTGGACAAGGGGCGGTGATTGCACGTGCATCACTACAAAATACGGAGCAGGGGCCTAAAGACGTTGTTCGAGCCAGAAAATGCTTGCCGGGGTCCACGCAGGCACCTGATGGCGGGTAGGGGCGAGCGCGGCAACACGCGCCTAGCCGGGCGGGCGGAGCGCGGCGGACGCCTTCGCTGCAACAACCACCACTGACATTCAGTTACCTGATTTGCAGTCCACGTTACGCAAATAAAGGTACGTTCACCACAAACCCTGTGTCATAACTATATCATCATTTCAGCCAAAAGACGTCCACCGCTGGACATGGGCCGCCCCTCAAGGATTTCCACAAAGGCCGGACCTTAACCAGGTGAACGGTCGTAACAATATAGAATATGCTTAGTCCTTCTTTTAAATATAGGTTTTACCAAGTATATCTTCATAAATGAGTTATTCTTATTGACATTATTCTATTCCACTACTACTCAGCCCATAGATGACCCACTGCTGAGTAGGGCCTCCTCCCACAGTGCCACACTGGCCGGACGGGTTGGCACAGGGTTTCGTTTCAAGTTTTTTTTACAAAGTAACTTAGCATAGCTTTTGACTGCCTCGTTGGTGTAGTGGTTAGATGAGCTGCCTTTGGATCAACGGGTCCCAGGGTCGGGCAAGTGTCTTTGTCTAAACTAGAGGCACTAGCTCGGAGTCTGGGTGTCATTTCTATCTATAATATGTATGTATTTAGAAAAAAAAGTATATAAGTAGTTTATCATCCATCTCGTTACCATAACACAAGCATTAAGTTGCTTAACTTGGGACGAGATGGCGTTGTATGAAATGTCAAAGGATATTTATATTTATTTATTTATAGCTATCACATAATTTAAACAAAGATACTATATCAACATACCATACATTTAAACAAAGATACTTACGTGCAGCCTACATGAAGTAATCGGGCGTCCGCCTCGTTACGTGCGGTTCCCCACGCCGCGGGGCCGGGTCGAACTGAAGGCTGGGGACAAACAAACACACGTTACTATCGCCCCCTAACAACACACTAAAGTTTAACCTTGTCCGAGCGGTCATATGTTCCAATATCCATGGTGGTCGACACAGTCGACGATTTAAATCGGCAGTGATCGCCGAATTAGCGTCATCACTTTGCGCTGATAATCATTCCTTTTTCTATGCTAAAGTCAACGAGTCACTAGATGACATTTTTTATGAGAGTCAGTGTAGTTTACCAACTCCTATGACGAATAGCGGAAAAACTCAGAGTTTTAGAACCGATATTGATGGAAACTGCAACTGAGATTTAGGTGGAAACTGCAATTGAATTATTGGATATAAAAATCCCATATACCAACTATTATTCCATCCAGTATACTTCGGACAGTGCGTGACGTTGTCCGGATCCAATAGAACAATTTGTTATATATAATTTATTGGGAAAATAAATATTAGGTTATTAAATAGGACCGCAAAGTAATAAAAAAAGAAAGACAGTCCTTCTGGATTTTCTTGCCAGTCCTTCTCAGCAGTGGTCGCGTTGCGAACTGTATTTGTGTAAACCAAAGGCACTTGCTCTGAGTATAGGTATCATTTGTGTTCGTGAATTATATGTTTGTAGATGCAAACTAAACATAGTGCAGGAGTATAGTTTTTTAAAAAAAACCCAATAACATTGCGACAAAGGTGAAGTAGATTGTATAGATCGGATCGGACTCGGCAAAAAAAATCCATAATTATATTCGAACTCCTCTTAAAATTGATACAAAAAAATAATTAAACCAAGGTTACACATGTTCGACATTGGTATAAGAGCTCTTTCTCAAGACTTCCTTGGGTACAGACAGGTATATTGCCCACTTAACGAAACACCCTATATAGACTTGTAGTGTATACATATAGGGTGTACACGTTAATTTTGATATTGACTCAAAGAGAAACTATTGAGTAAAATCAGACCTATTTTTATAGGGTTCATGAGTAAATTATACGAATATCTGGATAATCTCATCTGGCGAACTTGCTCTCACTATGCTGTTTAGTACTTTTTATAAACAAGACCAATGATTTGAAAAAAGCAACTACAGTGTTTCTTGCCGGCTCTTCTCTGTAGAGCAGCATTCCGAACCGCCGTAGTTTCAGCATGAATGTGGGTGGACGCAAGTGTTGTAGGAGATTAAAAGAGATGGATGGATTGTAAGAATGAGGAAGTGTGTATAAAAAGTGTGACTGTAGATATGACGACTGATAGGTGTGTTTGGAGACTACCACCTAGCGTGGGACAAGGGTCGTAAGATGATAATGGTAATTTTAAATATGTTTATTTATAAGAGTTTTGTGATAAAACCTACGTAAAAAAAAGTTCCTTTGTAGTTTAAAATAAAAACATCTTGAACAGTGGCTGGTGAAAGCGAAGCGCCATGGTCGGGCAAAGCCAAAAATATACTTGCTCAGGATAGATTCTGGGTCAAGACGACTGTAAGGAACTATACTATATGTTGGCAATACTTACAATGAGTACTTAAGCGCATCATCCAATTCCATAATGGCGGCTTGGTTACCACATCTGAAACAATCGTTTTTATTATAAACACAATGCACTTGAAACTTATGGAAAATCTATGCCAAAGGTAATGTTTGTAGTCCCACACAATTTGTACGCATCCTACTAATATTATAAACGTAAAAGTTCGTAATATTGTATGTTTGATACTCTTTCACGCAAAAACTACTGAATAGATTTTGATGAAACTTAACAATAATATAGCTTGCATATCAGAATAACACATACGGTATGACTTATAATCGTTGACCGTGTAGTGACGGATTTAGAATACATAGTGTCACCAACCCATTCCATACTGAGGGTGTCGTAAGACTCGACATAAGAAAATCACAAGGCCGAAAACCTAGTCGCAAGAGAAGGAACTCGAAACGAAACCCTGTAGGCCAATTACCCTCCCTGTAATGGGAGGAAGCCCGACTCGGCAGTGGGTAATTTATGGACTGAGTAGTGGTAGTAGTATAATTGATAAAGTCATCATTCATCGTCTAATAGGCTGGCAACGCATCTTCTCCCGTTAGGTTGCATATGTCCTGGGCGACGGTTACCACTTTCCATCAGGTGGACCGCCTGCTCGTGTGTCGTCTTATAATGTAATAACTAACTAACAGATTTAGTCATTTTTTTTATAAATACCCGTGCCAAGTACACTCAATATCCATTTTTTAAGACATACGGGACTTCCAGCATTCGGCTAGGCAACTATCAATAAACCTGTTTGCGTACACTTTAACGCTCAAGGTCTTGGAGAGAGTGCGACCAATATGCCTATATTTACGAGCGGAAACCAATATGCGTACCATGAAATGCAAGCAAATACCCGAAAGGAGAAACGTTTTGACTATGCTACATGTTTATGCGTGTTATTGCTTTCACTAATCTGTCAGACTTGTTCGTACCACCATCATTGTAACCTTTTTATTTAAAAGATCAACCATGGAGTTTGTTCCCGGCTCTTCTCTGTGGAATGGCATTCGGAACCGGTGGTAAAAACTAAATGATTACCGAATTATTAACTTTGACTATTAGAAAGCATTCGCAAGAATTTATTCGAATAATAATATATACATTTTAGTTTTGGTTGGTGTCGAATAAAATAATAATCATCATCATATGAATCCATACCAGGCTCGTTAACCCACTACTGAGTTAGGCCCCCGCCAAATTCCTGAAAGTAAATTCTCCTACTGTGCCACCCTGTAGAAGACACGCGCTTCTGATGCATACCTGTAGCAGTAGTTGGGCGCGGAGAAGATGGTGACGACGTTCCTGTCGTGGCACCAGTTGTAGCCCTCCATGACGAGCTGATGCGCGCGCGACACCAGCGTGAGTCCGTTGCTGTGGTTGAACGTCTCCGAGATGTCTTGCCCGAAGGTGTAGCCGGCGCCACGCGGCGATATGCCCCATCCGCCTCTGAAACGTGCACGTCACATTGTAGGTACCACATCGCGATAGAAAAACAGATTAAACAATATAGGTTAAATGGACAGGAGAAAAAAACCTAACTTCAAAATCAATAAAATATCTAAAAATACTGCTAGTACTTTTCAGCCCATAGATGACCCACTGTTGAGTCGGGCGTAATTGGCATACTGTCACCCAACATGGGTTATGTGGGATTAACAGGGTTTCATGTCAAGTTTTTCGGATTTCGGCTTTGTCATTTCCTTCTGTCGGCTCTTACGACACCCTCCTGATGGAATGGGGTGGTGACACTGTGCATTCTAAATGCGTCACAGATAAAAAAATGGAATAGGTAAAAATGGACACGAGAAAAAACAACTAACTTCAAAAACGACGATGCGAATGCTTTGCTTTCCCGCGACCACGACTGTTGCAAAGCATTCGAAACGTCGGGAATTAAATAATGTAATATACACGTGATAAATCCGTTAACAGTGTCTATTTGCCATGTGTAACAATCACGAAAACTTAAGAAATCATTAGCCAATAAACAAAGAGCAAGCGTACTCCCACCAGTCAAATCGAGAATTTCCAACTACATATTCCGAAGTCTGTATAAAAACTGATCAAATAAAATCAAAATTTTATTTATTCAAGTTTGCTCACCTGAGCTCTTTTGGCACGTCAATACATTTTACATTTACCACAGAAAAACATTAACTAAGTTGTGTCCGTGTGGACATAACTTAAATGTTTTTCTGGGACGGACGGAATACATGACCCGGACGGATTTAGAATACACAGTGTCACCACTCCATTCTATCCTGAGGATGTCGTAAGGGCCGACAAAAGGAAATAGCAAAGCCGATAACCTAACCAAGAGAAAAGGAAAACTTAATAAGAAACCCTTTTTTTTTTTTTTGGGTTCGCTGGGGAAATGCTTTACGCATACCACCGCCCCCCGGGGGAGAGGTCGGTGATTATGTGGGACTCCCGGGACAGAACCCGTATACCCACTAAAACCCCAGCGGTATACCCTCACACGGCACGCTTGGGGCGCCAACGGTTCGCACGAGCGCAGTCAACGTTGACGCCCCGACGAGGCGCCCGCTACGCGGGCAAGCGACTATCAGAGAGGGCGTCCCGGTACACTGGGACGCCCTCAGTCATCGAGGCTTTCGTCGGTGGCGGGTCCCCCGACCCATTAATAAGAAACCCTACACCAACCCGTCTGGCCAGCGTGGCACAGTCGGCGAATTACCCTCCATGTATTTGGAGGAGGCCCGACTTAGCAGTGGGTCATTGATGGGTGAGTAGTAGTATTAACATAGTATTGATCAATACTTTATTCTTGTGCTATCGTGCATCCATTCATTTCACGGAGCCTACGAGCGTCTCGTCGGGTTGGCACGTTTAGAATTTTCGGCGGCTAGATTTAGAGTGAAATGGGTTGGCGACATACTACGAAATTTGTCACCAGATGAACTACTATTACGACTCAGTCTATCAGGAGTTGGGCCTCGTTCCATTGTATGAAGGCTAATTTAGTCTACGGCACCAGGCTGGCACAGGGTTTCGTATCAATTGTCACATTGGAATGCGTTTACGCGAACCTGTGGCGCCCCAAGCGTTTCGTGTGAGGGTATACCGCTGGGGTTTTAGTAACGAGTAGTGAAAAAAAACTCTCTGGAGTCCCACATAATCGCCGCCGGCCCGACTCTCGAGGCTCGGCGGTATGTATATAGCATTTCACCAGCGAAACAAAAAATAAATTAAACAAAAACTTTAAGAGTTTCTTATCGATTCCTTCTCTTGCGGCTAGATTTCCCGCCTTGCAATCATTTCCTTTTGTCGGCGCTCACGACATTCTCAGAATGGACTGGTCTGGTGACAGTATGTATTCTAAATCTGTCACCACACGGACATGAACAATTAAATAATAATTGTCTCACGATGTTAATATTTTATTTTTCTATAACAAATACTAAGTAAATTAATTTACGAAGGATTTTTGCTTAAAGAAACTTATCGCCCGTCAATAACGCAGTGTGATCAACTCATTTTTTATAACACTAATCTGTACATCGCGTGATTGCGTACATTTCGCAATGTGTACATTACATTGAACAGTCATCTCATCAGCCGAAAATAATAGGCGCATAACAAAACGAGCATTGTATATATTATAACACTATTCCCGGCGCGATCGTATATTAAGCATCACAGAAACCCAGTTTCGTGAGTATATTATCACAAAATCAATAACATAACCCAGTTTCAACTGGCCGCGGAGTTTGATAGCGATTCGGCCGAGAAAAGCAACGTCACTGTCTCCTTTTATAGATATTTGTTGACCTGGTCGGCTTATTCGTACACTTTTGGGTCATTTCTGGTCTATGGAATTGTTTATGGAATTTAAGTATAAATATAAGAGTAATTGGTCCTTGTTGTAACGGGATCAGAAGACATAGTGTCACCACCCCTTTCCACCCAGAGGGTGTCATAAGAGCCGACAAAATAAAATGGCATAGCCGAACATCTTGCTGTAAGAAAAGGAAGACTTGAAACCCGTCTGTTCAGTTTTTGGAACTGTAGGCTAATTATCCTCCTTGTAATTGGAGGGGGCTCGACTTAGCAGTGGGTCATCTTTGGGCCGACTAGTAGTGGTAGTATAAGTGTTGAAATGAGTTTGGGGGTAGCCGAGTTTGAAAAAAGTCTAGACATGTTTACATGACAATAGACTATTTGGCGAAGATGCCTGACCCTGACGACCAACGACCTTGTAAAGGCCGCAGCGAGTCGGTGGAAGCAGCCTGCACCAGACCGTACGTTGGGGAGATCTATAGGGGGAGGCCTATATTCAGCCGTGGATGTCTGTGACTGATATATTTAATTATATTTGAATTATTTCGATTAGAGATTTGGAAGAAACTCACTGATGTATATCGATAAATGTTACGCATTAATGTAATTATGGAAACTATTCGGTAACTTTAAAATAGATTACGGTAAGTAGAACTTAATACGTAATTAATCCGTAATAAGTTCTACATTCCTTGACGTTTCACCAAATTGAAAAATAAACAGTTATAGAGTTGATCATCGACCCTAGACGACGCATCTTAATTTATTTGGCGTTTGCGTAATACATAACAAAACAATGGTACAATTGACCAATTTCTCGTCACAACACACACCAAGCTGCCGTGTACACACAATAGAAATACAATCACAAACAATATTGTTACTTTGGTTGGAGTGACGTCATAAACAGTAGACGTCGGTGTGAATGCGCTGCAGTGACGCCATTAACGTGTATGTGTGTGTGCTCCTGTGATGGATGTCAGAAAAAAAAACTGTTTGTGAATTTAACTCTGTGGTTAAGCCACGTCCTTGACTTATAGACGCGTTTGTTGTGACTATTTGACGGGTGTTATCAATGCATACGCGGATCTGGGGTACTCGGCACATTAATACTAGTTAATGTTCGATTGGAAACCGGTTCATAGCGTTTGGAATGGAGCCAGCAATGATATCCTGTTTTTGTTTAGGTACGTTTGGATCCACCCAGGTGGAAAAGTTTACTGTAACATCTGATATTGAATAGCAAATTTATCTTCACTATATTATTCCATGGAAGAGAAACAATTTCATTCGAACTATGCAAGGAATATCTGTAAGAGCACTATTTTCATACTTCTCAGCCCATAAATGACCCACTGCCGAGTCGGGCCTCCTCCAACTTCATGAAGGGTAACTAGCCGACTGAGCCACGCTAGCCAGGCGGGGTGACACAGGGTTTCGCATTAAGGTGAATGTTCCAGGGTAGCCCGCGAAATTCAAATTTTCTTACGTTTTTTGCATTTTGCAGGTCAGTGCTAGGTTGTATGTTGATTAAAATGTTATTCGCGGCTGTAAGACGTATGTAGTTATAGAATTATAATCATCAAAATCATCAAAACAACCCTCCAAGCTCATAAAGCTGCAAGAAAACCTTTTTCAAGCTCAAAGTCATTTTCGCGGGCTACCCTGGAACATTCACCTTAAGGTTTTCTTCTTTTGCGGTTAGGTTTCCAGCCTTATCCTTTCCTTTTGACGGGTCTTACGACATCCTCAGGATGAAATGGGGAGGCGACAGTATTATAAATCCGTCACCACGCGAAAGTACGAGTATAGCTCAAATAAAAATGTTGGAAAACGAGTAACTAATAAAGCTTGGAGCATTGTGGAAAATTTATTAGTATTTACGTAAATAAACTCCAAACTTGTCACATTTAGCGGCACGTGGATTTTGCAATTTTATTCCGCCAGTAGTCAAGTCCGTGTTGCGACGGATTTAGAATACATAGTGTCACCACCCCGTTTCATACTGAGGGTGTCGTAACAGCAGACAAAAGGAAATGACAAGGGCGTTAACCTAGCCGTAAGATAAGATAGACTTGTTACGAAACCCTGTGCCCACCCGTCTGGCCAGCATGGCCACAATAGGCCTATTACACAGTAGGTCTATTACCCTGGAGGAGGCCCGACTCAGCAGTGGGTCATATAGGGCTGAGTAGTAGTAGCCAAAGCAGGAAGACACCTACGTAAAGGTTTAATCAGCATACATCCGATGCCTACATGCATGAATCAGCATTGTGCCGAGTTTCGGGCCTTTCTTATGTGACTTTATTTTTCTCTTTCGGAAACCTGCAAATGTGCATTATAGTAAACAATTCATCAATAGCACTAACCTGTCATCGGGGTCGCTCCACAAGAGATCGCACATGGGTCCCTCGTGGGGCACCTCCTGCAGGCGGTCCAGGGCTCTGATGTGGTCCAAGGTGTCGATCGAGGGACTCAGCCCTCCGTGGAGGCAGAAGATCTGTCCGTCGACGAGGGCCGTGAGGGGCAGGAAGTCGAATAAGTCAGTGAAATGCTTCCAAACGGACGCGTTGCCGTATTTGCGGAGGCACTCGTCGTAGAAGCCGTACACTTGGGTGATCTGGCGGGACTCGTGATTGCCGCGCAAAATTGTTATTCTCTCACGGTATCTAACCTGTAATGGATTTATTGATTCGTGTAAGGAAAATATTTCCGCTGCAATACATGCAGAGAGCCTTATTGATTACCAACATTGTGAGTAACACTCAAAGCAACTTCGAGTCTATCGGAAAATTCGCCGATGTTTAAAAAAAGTGGTTAATGACGGTATTTTTTTTTAATTGGCAAAATTGGATAAAATACTTGAGCATTTATTTGTTGATTTGCTGTTCTTGACTGCCTAGTCAAGAACAGCAGACAGCAGTGGTCTAGTGGTTAGATGTGCCGCCTTTGGATCAACGGGTCCCGGGTTCGATTCCGGGGTCGGGCAAGTGTCTTTGTGTAAACCAGAGGCACTGGCTCGGAGTCTGGGTGTCATTTCTATCTATTATAAGTATTTATTTACAAAAAAAAATGTATCTAAGTAGTTTATCATCCATCTCGTTACCATAACACAAGCATTAAGTGGCTTAACTTGGGACGAGATGGCGTTGTGTGAAATGTCCAAGGATATTTTATTGTATATTCTGCACTGCTATTCTTACTAGTTGAAAATTGACATGTTTCTGTGCAATTATACGTTGTTGGGCAATTCTTCAATTAAGACCTCCTCCATCATTCAAACCCAACGAAAACAGTGTCAAAACACAGATACGTTAGAAAAACAATAACAATGAAGATATTTAATGTGGTACTAAAAAAATACTCATTATGCTGGCACATAAAGCAGTAATGTTCGTTTATTCTACCTTCTGAACGAGTATATTTTGGTCAAACACTGGCTCCACGCTTCTAAAAGTATCATGACATGATACAGAACTGTTAGATGTGTAACACCCGAGCAACTAGGAATCATTCACATATCTACATACGAAAAAAGAATATCTAATCGCTGAACAGCAGTAAATTTAGGAACTTCGTAATTCGAGTGTTGTCCAGGTAAACATAGGTGTCTTTATAGCATCGTCTTGCAATACCAGTCAAATCTAGTTAAATTATTAGGGTATTTTAGCGCTAATCTTATGAGGAGCCTATCAGGTTTAAAGCATCGTTTAAATATTAAGGTATTTGTAGGATTATAGTCTATTTGATATCGATTTTTTTTAAGTTGTAACTAACGTTGTAAATAAGTAATTTAAGCATTGTGATTTAGCGCTCATACACATGAACGGCATGTTGTCAACGGCACAGACAACTGCAGCCGTCGACTGCTGTTGTCTGCAGTTGTCTGTGCCGTTGACAACATGCCGTTCGGGTGTATGAGCGCTAAATCACAATACTTAAATTACTTATTGATTACGTGTGTATGATCGCTTAAGTTATGTACTCCAATTCCCTTATGGTATGTACGCGCGTTTGGTTTATGTCCGACAGTTCATATTCAAACCAATGGCCTCCTTAGCTCCACATCAGGACTGACAACAGCAACTGCTGCGTACAATTCTCATTCGAATTAAGTCAAACAGACCTACCGCGCTGTCCACACGGGCTATTTCGTGGCATATTTTCCTCAGTAACTAACAAACATGAGCCTCATTCTCCGTTGCGGAAACATAATGCTTGTTTGTAATGACTAGGCGTGCACACAAAGGCTAAATTCCGATTGCTAGCTGCCAGCGATAAAGTGGCTCATTTAATTTCGTGAAAGCAAACTGATAAGAACGATGTAAACAGTGACCGAACTTTATCACCGATGGAGATAATGCCTGCCTGCTCTCACGTACGAATGTTTTATGAGTACAAACAAACACTTTTTTCTGTTCAACCAAAACATTAGAAGTTATCATCTTTAACAGTGATGAGCACCCGCCCCCCATAACCCTAGTGTCCTTGCTGACCGCGACTGTTTAGTAAATGGCTACATTTTTTTAATAATATCAAATTATTGACAATTGCGTCTCACCCAATCTTAATATGGCTGGCATAAAAAGGGGTTGTATAATGTGTCTAATCTATAATGTGTCTACGCATTTAATTAGAAGTTACTATCGATGTCAACTCCAGGTCTGGGTTAAGTTAATGCGGGATTGGTATTTGCCTAAAGATCCAACCTATCTATCGTGTCATTAAAATACACTCATGTATTTATTAATATACCAAAGAAGGAAAATCCTTCCAGCAACTGGAACAGGACCAGTCTGGCTCACACTGGTGATACTTTACGTAGTGGCTTTCAGAGTATACACAGCAACTAGTAGAAAATATGCAACGCACGCTTGACCTACCTAAACGAGCGTTTACATATTTCTAGGTTCTCCCACATGGTGGATTTTTGGATACCACACGCATACGTTTCGTCCAAATTAATTATATTTTTATAGTGGTCGCCCACCCGAAACTCGTCCATAATTCATTTAAATTACAGTTCTATTGACCACAAACTTTGACGATAAACAAAAGAGTTTAAACGTGTGTGTGTCAAATACAGGGTAGTGGGTAATGTTCTTTATATTTATTTATTGTATTTTTATGATTTCTTTAATGTTATTTTTCCGGGCATTTTTCGTAAAAAAGGGGTACAAAGTTTTTGCTTCACGTATTAATATATAGATAACTTTTATAGCTAGATCTCTATAATGTGTTCATTCTAATCAAAAACGTAAGACTATCATTATAAAATTATACAGATAACAGCAACAATACGTTATCGCGAGATAATTTTCGGTTTGTTTATTTGTACAAAGAGTCAGGTGAGTAATTTTAAATAGAACTATGGGGGTCGTTATAAGGATTCTTTCATTATTTATTAACCGACAATGGTGACGTATGCACCAAACCTGGGTATAGCTTCGGACAAGCAGTGCCGATGATCTTCTCTAAAACATATTCTAGATTAGAAATGTTTGACCATCAACCGAGATTGAATTTCAAATTCTACTAGACTCTTAAACAGATTGTAGCATAAACTATACCTATTGCCGTACGAAATAAAGGAGCACAGAGCCTACCAAAAAAAGCTTAATTTTATTACAGAAGATTGAAGATTTATTGCCGTATTAGATTGGTACCTGTTAACAAAAACTATTTTGAAGTATAGGGAAGAAAAAGAAGTTGGCAATGAGCAGTGTAGCTATTGTGATTATTATCCCACTGGCATCGTTATCTATGGTCCACGATGTTTCTTAGGTTCTACATGCTATGCTTTTGTTAGCAGGCTGTCGCAACTTAAGCTGATGGTGGAGTTAAGCGCTTTTATTATTAGCCGTACAACCTATTAGATTTTTTCAAGCATCTTGTTTTGGTACGGTACGCAGTACGTGTCTCAATAACAAAAGGTCATTGTCAATTAAGAAAGTTTGTGCACAACTTGTAGCGAAGGTGACATCTTTAGTGACAGCAAACTTGCTAGACTCTAAGCAAGGCCGCGATCGCGTCTAAAGCAGAACTGAATTATACGACGAGGGTGCATCTCTTTCGCCAAAAGTTCTATTAGGAAAATACTGCAGTATACGAACAGCATGAAACAATTTTATCTGCGGAGCACGTTATATCAAGATTGATGCCCAATACACATTATCTTGAGTAATTTAATAACTACATTTTGGATAGTACATAATTGTTTCTACCATTATTATCACATTGCGCGCAGATTAATTGATAGGAGAGTTAACTTCCTACTAATATTTTGCACGAATTAACCAGCAGTTAACAGAGATCGGCCAATCCAATGTTGCTAATTCCATAGTTTCATATCAAAACAAAAAACGTGCTCAACGTTGGGTATACAGTGCTATTAGTTATGTGTTTTTTTTAAAGGGCAAGGGATAGGGCTAAGTTCGGAGTTTCCTGCGAGATCAAATCAGAAATGAGGAGATATACAGGCAAACCAGGGTCACAGAAATAGCCTACAGGATTGCTAGACTTAAGTGGCAGCGGGCAGGGCACATAGCGCGCAGGACCGACGCCCGATGGGGCAGAAAAGTCCTCGAGTGGCGACCGCGCTCCGGAAGGCGCAGTGCTGGTAGGCCTCCCACACGATGGATCGATGGATACGGGTGGCCCAGGACCGGCATTCGTGGAAATCCTTGGGGGGAAGCCTATGTCTAGCAGTGGATGTCTTTTGGCTGAAATGATGATGATGACGACAGGATGTTTTGAACCTATTTCGTCATACCTTTAGAGCGACAAGCAGTGTGACAGTCTCGACGCTGTAGTATCCGCGGTCGACGTAGTCGCCCATAAAAAGGTAGTTGGTATCGGGCGAGCGGCCTCCGATGCGGAACAGCTCCATCAGGTCGTGGAACTGGCCGTGCACGTCGCCGCACACCGTCACCGGGCATTTCACCTCTTGCACGTTAGACTCCTTCGTTAGTATCTCCTTTGCCTGCAAACAAAAAAAAAACGTTAATCCTAAGGTGATGGGACCTTTATTCACGCCGAACGAAACGAATTTTATAATTCTGTGTATGAATTCCTATAAAATTCCAATCCGCGTCGAGTCGTGTACGTCTTCTGTCTGATCACTGTTGGAAGGAACATTATATATCAAGTACCCGAATCCGGGCCGCAGAAGAGCCAACGTCGCACCACCATTTTGTACACGCTAGCTGCCAGCAGCTTCGTTCGACATTATCTCGTATCGAGATTTCTGAATGTGTTAACATTCAGATCTGAGTTCTGATGGTGGTAAAATTCACGATACTAACATCTGCATTGAAAAATATTACAGCCATTTCTTTAGAAAAAAATGTGAAAAATATACTTAGCATAACCTTAAAATACCACTGTTTATGCGTATTTTTCGTTTCAGTAAAATGCGCATAAACAGGATATTTATGGGAAGAGCCCATAAATATCCTCTCAGTACTATACTTAGCAAATTTTGATCATGCCACGTCGGAATATGTGCGTGCCGACGGATTTAGAATACAAGTGTCGCCACCCTATTTCACCCTGGTGCCGTAAGAGCCGACAAAATAAAATGATATGGCTTCGTCCTAAGGTATCAGCCTATAGCTGCAAGAGAAGGAAACCTTGATACAAAACCCTATGCAAACCCATACGGCCAGCGGCACAGTAGCCTTATTACTCTCCATGTAGCTGGAGGAAGCCCGACTCACCAATGGGTCATTTATGGGCTGAGAAGTAGAAAGGACAGTTACGTCAGACTGGAGACTAGCACACATGTCTAATACAAGTGTTCAGCCAAATAAGACCTTTCCTCGAAGTCTTCGAAGTTGTGCGAGGAGGTTCTCTCGTGCATCGCGACATGTCAGTCAGTGTACGCTTGGCTGATACTGAGGATGTCAATATTGCAGCGGATATTACCGTGGGAGTCACTTACGAATTAATACGCTGCCACGTCCATGAATGTTTTCTCAACATTTTAAATAATTATGACACGGGTCTTAATCGCGGAAATATTTTGAAGGTAAATACCTTATACTGCCTGACGTTTCGGCGTGGGCGAATACCGACAATTTACAAAAGCTAACAAATTGTGAAGAGCAAGCGAGGGTAGGCATGGAGACCCGAGCTTCACGAAGACGGCGCTGAGCTACATCCATCAGTCAGCCTGTGACCACGGCTGGTGTAACCCACGCCGAAACGTCAGGCAGTATAAGGTATTTACCTTCAAAATATTTCCGCGATTAAGACCCGTGTCATAATTATTTAAAATGTGTGAAAATCGCGTTAGTCTAAAAACTTTAATTGTTTTCTCAACGTCATAAATATACTTAAAAAAAAACAGAAATGTTTCAAGCAAGTTTTTGTTATAAACACATTGATCAAAATTAATCGGACATAGAAACGCGAAACATAAAATGTGAAAAATAAAAAACCAAGACAAGGTCAAGGTGTCGAATTGTGTTACTCAATTGAAAGGTTGTGTTATGATATGAACATGAAACAAAAATTCAATCGCATGATGAATAGCTTTACACGTAAACGGACCAAGGTTCCCCACCCGCGCTCCCTAGTTGTGTTTTAATATCCTGGACTGAGTCCAGGATATGTCTGTTTATAATAAACAGTTTACTGCGGTTAATCCTAAACCCTACAAACAAAATCGATAACAACTACAAACGACAACAGCAATAAAAAAATGATTAAAATGTTTATTCATGTGTCATCCATCATTGGAAATATATAGGGCAACAGTTTCAAACTTGACGTTTACATCTGCCTAGACTAGTGCTGGGGAGCATTTGAATAAGGTCTAACTAAAGTCTACTACTACTACTACTATTCAGCCCATAAATGACCAGGGAGGGTAATTAGCCTACTGTGCCACGCTGGCCAGACGGGTTGGCACAGGATTTCGTATTAAGCTTTCCTTCTCTTGCGGCTAGGTTTTCAGCCTTGTAATTTCTTTTAGTCGGCTCTGACAACACTCTCAGGATGGTATGGGGTGGTGACACTATGTTTTCTAAATCCGTCGTATTAACAAAAATGATAACTCATTAATCTATATTGCTTTTATTTGTGGAGTCGAGGAACGCCGTTGTTTTCAGTGGGTAGTACGGGGTGCTAAATACCATATTTTTGCGCCCCAGACTCCCACATACCCCGGTTAGTCCCCAACGGCCAGGTATCTCCGGTATAAGGGCTAGTGGTCTCACCCAGTGGTCTAAATTCGACCACAATTAATCGAAAATAAAGTTGTAATCTCAATTAGACCACAGGCTCACAATAAACAAAAGAATATAAATGCGTGTGTGTGTCAATTACATGGTAGTGTGTGTGTAACGTTTTATTTATTGATTTAACTTATTTTTATGCCTAATTTAAAAAATATACATACATATTAGCATTCCGCACCCCTTCTCTGGAAAGTGTGGGAAATTTCCGTCCGTGTAATTCTCGTAAAAAGGGTTACAAAGATTTTTCTTCACGTATTAATATACTATATATTTCCAACGACAATAAAAAGGGTAATTAAAAATAACATTAGCAAGTTATGGCATCCTACCCAAGCGGTCGCTTACCATCTTCATTCGAAAGACAGTAGCATTTCGCAAGCGACTTAGGCAAGTGGTTCAGTTAGCAAAGTGGGCATTATCACTTTTGCATATTACAAAACCTCATTGCGTTTCACTTCCTAGTATTGAGCACTGGTTTGTTTGGAAGAAATATCGGAAAAACACTTCTACCTGGTCGTGGACGTATACTACAATTTAGCATTTATGTGCATCAAATTTGAAGTGAGTGCATTGGTTTGCAGAAAAAACGATTGTGCTGTGCTACACACACATACAAACGCCTGTATAATTACGTTAGATTTTATCCAAAAGTATCGGAAAATTAATGTTATTTTGCTTGACTGTTCACAACCTAGCCGCACGAGAAGGAAAACATGGCACAAATCCTGTGCCAACTACACTAGCTAACTTGGCACAGTAGTGGGTAATTTACGGGTTAAGATTTATGGTGACAGTCGAACTTTACATTGATTTGCAAAGTTGGCATTTTAAGACTTCAACTAAACGACGGAGACCCAACGTTTAAAATAGTATATTTCAATACAAGTGCGGAAAGGCTGTCATTGCAAAGAGTTCCGACAAATGTCTACCCGAGCCGAGGCGCAGCCGAAGGCGAGGGTTGACAGTCGGAACAAGTTGCAATGACGGTTCCGCACGTGTACTGAACGACTATTTCTAATATATGAGAAAAAATGAAACAATTTAATAAAATAATAAATACACAATTAACTCAACTAACTAATCATTTATGACTTATAAAAAATAATGGCGCCAACCGTAGAATATAAGCAGAGATTTTTTTTCTTCACTCATTCTAGCAGGCAAAATTTTTTTATTGATATGAAATGAAAATGAAATTTAATTAGATGAAATGAAACCTAACCTAACTCATTCAATCAAATCATTAAATCTGATATTGAAACAAATTAGTAAGTAGTTTCTTTTTAAAAATATACGTATTTGCATGAATCATAAAAACTTCTATGATTTTTTATAGTAAAAACTTCATGGTTGGTTTTCCTTATAATAGACATTATTTTGACAGTTGGGAAAGAGAACGCACTAGTGCGGGAATGGCAAAAATTCCCGAACGCTATACGTCCCTGCAATACCCCAATTTTTGAGCAACTGTATTAAAACCTTATTATTTCCCTGAACAGTTAATTTGACACGTTTTCGAAGTTTACGCAAATATTTGCGTAAATCTTTTTAATTACGTATTGAGGCGTAGTCTGTAGTGCTGATATATGCAACAACGTTTTAATTTAAATTCGCTATTTAAACATTTAGACATGGTTGTTTTTTTATTCACTATTCTTCAAAAATTCTCATTTCACTAATTACATTTTCGATGTATCTCAATAACATGACATATTTCTATCTTGCTTATTTACTACGAAAGAAAGCCCTCGGTTTAGTTTATCTGAAAGGTTTAGTTTATCTGTAAGGGCCTGGCCACAGCTACAGGCGTTGCGTTGCGCGGTGCGTTGAGCGGCGCGGAGGGCGGCGCGATTTGCGGTGGTATGTCACAACTAGTCTAGTTGTGACAGCGGTGGCGTCGCCAGGCACGTATTTAGACAACGGATAAACTATTAAAATATCAAAAGTGGCACGATATTGCCTTGAAACAAGTACGTTCTTACCTGAAGATATCATTCAGTCAAAAAAAGGAGCGCACCCAGTTAACCAGCAAAGGAGAGAATTTATTATGAGTTTAAGAACTATCCCGATATTTTTTTTAATATACGCGGGCAAGCATATATACTTTTGATTATATACTCGGTCACATACACGAAGACTTGAAAACTAAAGTTAACTAGGTACCACCAGGAAATTGTTGTTGTCCCCCATTTTTTTACAACATGGTTTTAATTATGATGTGGATTCAACTTTTCCATATCCATTATTAATTAGCTCAACGCGCGATAAAAACAAAATAATTTGTTTCGGTCGCGCGATGCCTCAATACGTCCACCGAAGCCGCCGCGCGCAACGCTCTGGGCTGTGGCCACCTCGATATTGGCTAGTACATTTGTTTCACTCGCACATCGCGCAGCTCGTCGCCGCCGTGTGCACCGCGCCGCTAGTCGCTCCGCAAGACGCGCCGCCGATCGCGTCGCCGATCGCGTCGCCGGTAGCTGTGGCATACTTCATAGATGACAATCTACGAAGTATGTCACAGCTACCATTTGTTTTCGCCGCTCACCGCTTACCGCGCCGCAAGACGCTCCGCAATTCGCACCGCTGTTGGCTGTGGCCACGCGGTAAGTAACGTCATGAATGCAGCTAGTATTTTATATTGCAGTAAAACTACTGGTCTACCCATAGGAAAAGGGAGGACATGTTAATCAAATAGAATCCTTTTAACATGACATAAACTTTGTTTGCAACAAATTAATTTGTTTTATTTTTGCGCACACGTCAAAGCCCAGGATACTCAAAGTGTCCTTGACTTACACACTAATATGATATCGCTAGTAACACTAGCATCATATGCCAAGGCTACTTACTGCACGGTACAACATTCATAGATGTAACGATTTTGTTAAAAATACAGTTCTGGGTCACAGCTACATAACACTTATCACAATGCAATTTAAAATTAAAATGTTAAAAGAAAGGCTGCGACCTTATTGGCTCCGAAATCATTTGACGCCCCGGGTTATCAAAGTGTCTAGAAAATGAAGTACTTAGCAATCCCACGTCTCTCAAAGCGTAATTGTAATTGCGATGCCCACGCCACGAAATCCTTTGGCATAACTTTCCTACCTAATCAAATTATAAGCCTCCCAGTATTCTCCTCTCCCCAAGACGTTCACAGGTATTTGTAATTAGGCTCCATCCTTTATATAAACCGAATACTTTTTAGAATATTTTATTAACTTCTAGGAGTCTATGTTATGAGAATAATCTCAGAAAATAATTAAATCCACCGTGATGTTTTAATATCAGCAGAAAAAATAAAGAACGTGCAGAACTCCAGGTCCTAACCAGAAATATACAAATCACAAACCTGGTAAACTCCTATTTCATAACTTGCGGAAAGACTAGCCGAGTCTGTAAATAAAGCTGTGGAAGTAAAATTTATTACGGTTTCATTTGGACGTTGCAAATATGGTTACGAAATAAACACGGCGCGGAGCAGTCAGAGGTCGAATTAGTATATTAAGTAGGTGCCTAGAGTTTTTTGGCAATATTTTGAGGAAATGTCCGGAATTAGCCAGGTAGAACAATGGCGCGAGACTTTGCATTTAAGATTTAATGTACGTTTCGCTGATTTTTGGTTAGTACTAAGTTCAATTTACAAGATTTCACTAATTCAAATAATTCCCAAACTACACACACACGTTAGATTACTTAAGCATATGATCAGAACTGCATCATCGGTTAAATTGCAGAAATATTAGATACGCAAGATAATTCTTCATTTATTTATATGTTTGGGTATTTTTTACATACTCCAAAAATGTATTGATACAGCCGTCAAGTAGGAACGCAGAAACTATATTAAGGTAACCAAGTATCACGAAAATATTAAACAGGTTATTTTAATGAATCCGTATAACGCAGTAACTTAATGTCTATTTAAAGACAGCGACCACCAATTTCGGAGGAAAGGAATTTCCAAGGCGATATTATGAACATAAGGTAGGTGTAAATCATCAAGCACTGGAATAGAAGAAGGAAACTGCATACGTTTTGTGCCCAGGGAATCCTGCAAACCACTTTCGAATTAAAACATACGCACCCTATTGCAATATCAAATGTATCAACATGTCGAAGTAAACGACTCAATGACGTGATAATGATTCATTAACAATGATACGTTAGGTTAATGAATCACTGAACCAACACCGGTTCTCATTTTGCAGTGATTTGTTTTGACGATAGCGATATTCTTAATATTGATAAGAAAAAAATAATTATGTAATGCAATGACGCTGTACATCTTTTAGTATAGAATTTGGATTTGGTAAGGAAACTAAGTGTTTTAAGCCAACTGACTCAATCATATGAGTTAAGAATTCACAACAATATTTACCAGACACTAACACTCTCTGCTGTACATAAGCCTCGCCAAACGCGTTCCAAAGTTCCTACCTAGTATCCCAAATAGATATGTGATATGCACTCTTGACGATTGTGATTTGTGAACGACATAACTGGTATAAAACAATAAAGCATTTTCTATCGTAGCTGAGTTTGTGTTGGTTGTCTTCTCATCTCGCCCAAATCGCGTTGGAAGCTGAATTATGCTTTTTAGGGGTTTATAGATGGAGTTTATGATGCCTGTATGTGCAGTAATCATGTCAATGATGTCTATCATTTTAATTTATCCATACAACACAAAACAAATCTCGAAGGCTCAGCTCGGCGTCTCATGCAACGGCGTAGTTACAACCACGATGAAAGGGGGAGCGAAACTTATGTAAGCCCGTCGTGTAAGTCGTCGCGTTGGCGCTTAGCCTGCTTGGTCGCTAAGCCGAGAGCTGACAAACCACGGCTTCCTTCTGTGAGGTTGCAGAATATGGTTCATAAGCTTGGCACAAGAAAAAGAGACTCAGACTTTTTTCCAAGAAATGTATAAGCTTATAACTGGTCTCACGTCAACAATCTTTTTTAAAGAATAGTAATACATCGCTTTATTACTAATAACGTTAAAAGCTTGCATGGCCTTATAGTGGGTGATGCTAACATGCTGAACATAATTACATTTCTTTAAACAATGTAGCGAGTAAATGGAATGCTATTTATCAAAATGTGTACTTATATAATGATTCCATTAATTTAAAGAACAATACACTATTGAGCTGTTAGGTCATCTGTTGCTATTACATAAAACCAATTCTACCACACTATTTAAATTGATTGCAATGTTATGGCACTAAAAATGTATAATTATAGCACTGTAATACAAACTGAGTAACTAAGAGTATGCCTGTTATGCTTTCACATGTAAATTGCCTATTTTAACAAATTTCATATCCTGTATAATAAAGAGTATTATATTATACTATACATATATAATATGCAACGGAACTGGAGAACAACATAGGCTATGTTAGAAGAGTCTAGTTATGACTTGGCGCAAAAGGTCTACTGAGTGCAGTCTACAAGTACTTTCATGGCTTTTAAAAATGTTTATTATTCCAATGGAGACATGACAGTTAATATCACAATTTATTTTAAAAAGTAATAACCTATCATACAATATTTAGTATACACAACAACTCTTCCAAACAATTTTATTGTGGTACTGATTATGCACATACTCTCGGGTCGTCACTACACAACAAATCCTACTCATATTATAAACACAAAAGCATGTAAGAATGTATGTTTGTTACTCTTTCATGCAAAAACAACTGATTGGATTTTGATGAAGCTTTACAATAACTAAATTTATATGGGCTGCTAGTTTTACACAGATGTTATAATATTACCAATATACTCATCTACATTGTGATATAACCCAGTTTAATTACAATGGTGGTATTACAATTCATATCTGTATACTTGAATGTTATTTGGTACAGCAACATCCTTCCTGATTAATTGATATTGCAAACATAATTAACCACTGGGCTAGATATCATTTCATACTGCAAAATGTCTTCCATTCTCTTACTTTCACTAAGAGGGTAATTTTAGTATTGATGATCATCATTTCAGTTTCGAGTTTATTTCAGAGTCAATGCAAATCTTATTGGAGACTGTCAACAATACTTATAGATACAGTCATAATTCTCCGTTATAAACTAAACAACATTCATCTATACATATATATAAAAAGAAAGCAAAACAAACCTCCATAAATGGTCTTATTGGATAAAATATAATCACTGTGTTCCACTCATCTTTTAAATTGATAAAATAGCTAGGGGCCTGTCCATAAATCTCCTCCCTCCCCCTTAGTGATATGTGATGAGGTTAAACTTACCCCCCACCCCACATTAACCCCTGTGATATTTCGTGATTTTTGCCAAAATGTCGAATGTCACGTGATTAATGGACAGCCCTTAGCCAGATCATCTTTGATGAATACAAATTATGACTATAGTTTGAAGCAGTCAGTTCAGGTCTGCAATTCTAAATACTGCTGATGTTTAGCCTTTGGTGACTATAGTGTAGGCTTGTTCTCACATAAGTGACTTATCAATTTTGGTATGCATAAATCGCGATTTAAAAAAGCATCTACAGCATTTCTTTCTGCTCTTGTCTGTAGAGCAGCCTTCTGGACCAATATATGTAAATGTAAAGTGAATATTGATGTGTCAGAGTTCAGGTGGGCAAACTTAAATAAATTGAATTATGATTTAATTCTACTTAAATGAGAGTAAATTAGTAATATCATATTGTCATATCAATCAATACACAACTGCTGCTAACATGGGAGACACTAACAATGATTATATTGTAACATCACAAATTGTTGCTTTAAGAACTTCACAGACATGACTGCAATCAATTTTGCTAATATATACCTTGACTTCTATAAATGAAAACTATATTATTTAAGAAAAACTGACTCTTTAACTAGTTGAAAAAATATTCCAAACTAGGTGTTACCATTGACTTTGCCTATGTTGGTGTTAAATTCGGTACAAAAGACAGAACTAATATTTGATTAGTCACTTTTAGAATAGTAATATTAGTAGAATTAATTTCATTCCTGACTGCTATTAAAAATGTAATCAGCAAAATATTAGAGATGCATATTATATTTGTTTGTCACAATATCAGCATTTTATATTTCCTGCCAAAGGAATGCAATAAACAATCAAATACCCTAATGATCAACTTTTATGTTGTGATAACCATAGACTATTTGATAAATATAACTGTTTTAAAACACAAATATTATGGTTAACAATTTATAATTCCATATTGGTATGAGTAATTAATAGTTATAGGTGTGCAGTAAATACCTATGAATCAGTAAGTGAAGTAAACCTTTTAATTACTTGAATAATAAAGCTGAAACACATGTATGTTGATTTAATGATTGTTATGTATTGTTTTATCCGAAAGAAATGAATGTGTTAGTTTCTTGTTGCTCAAAGCATTCTAGAAATATTAGAGCAAATTTATGATAGTACTAACTAATGTTTCTTTGATTTGTTGTTAATCAATAAATTTGTGGAACATCAGATACTGTCTAATCTACCAATAAAAACAATATTGATAAATATGTAGCACAGTACAAGTTCATGATTATCGAGTAAAACACTAGCGATAATTGATTAACAGTTTCCGTGCGGCAGCTAAAAATATCTCCTAACCAATTAGGCTAAAACATGGAACTATTGGCAGTTGGGTGTGGTAAATAAGCACAACAACATATTCCACGGCCTAAACGAACTATACACAACAAGAGGCATTTACTACCAAACACAGACACATCTTCTCATTTCTTCCCTAGCCGATATCGATGGTGAACTAGCCAATAACTGGCTATGTAGGTAGGTCTATGAATCATACGTTTACCTTACTATCGCAATGAATATACACAAATTCACTATAGACGACAGAAAAACACTTGGAACTTAATCTAATAAAGACTTTTATTCGCATTACATACCTTGTCGCATAACGTTTTTACTTGATTCTCTGTCAATTGCTTGCATTCGTTTAGTTGTTCTATCCATTGATCCAATTCCTTTAGCGATGCTTTGTCCTCCATATTTTGTGTTTGTTGTATTAACGTACGAGACGTTAACTGGGTTTTTGTTGTTTTTATGTTTTAAATGTCCACAAAACCATGCGAAATACGAATTTTACACACTACCCAGAAAACTTACTACGGCGGACACTTTACAAAATGGCGTTGCGTGACGTCAATTTTTAGAATTAAATCCACCAAGCGGCCTGTGAAAGAACTATAGGTGATGCCATTTAAAGATGCGTTCAGTAAAATTAAAACATGTATGAACAATAGGCGGATTTTATAAATAGGTTGAATTTTACCGATATATTTGGTTGGTACCTGTTTAAATTCCCATTTAAAAAGTTATTTAACCAAATATAATAGTTTCATTAAGTTTAAATTTAATACCTGTGATAAAATATTTTACAACACGCTAGGTAAAAAGTCACGTAACAACGCAAGCCAGACAAATAATTAATAATTAGCGGCAGAACGTTTCAACTGGTAAGAAGAAAAATTAAAATATAATATATATATAAAATTTAAAATATATCTTAAAATATAATCTTAAAAATATAATCTTAATATATATTAAAATATACACTTAGAAAATCTGAAAACTTTTATTTTCATCCGACTTCAAAAAACATGAAGAATAACTAAGAAACCCCAATGCGGTTGTAAGATTTTTTAATATCGTTACCGCATAAATCTATAATTTGTAAACCGATGGCAAAACTGATTATTTGTGTGTACAAACATGAATTGATCTGTTATGAATTTAATTGAAATCTGTTCAGTAGTTTGGCAGGAAGCTTAAAATAAGTAACATCGATTTTAAAGGAAATTGTTTTATTATTATTATTAATTGTTTTATTTCGCTAAAAATAAAAACGTTTCTAACAATTATTGTGCCAACTTAATTTGGCACTGACATTGAATAGGATAGGTTTAGGATTGCCTGAGGTATCGATTATAAATGATTGTTTATTTTTAAGGTTTATGAGCCTATTTTTAAGGCAGTGCTTTTGTTATTCGAGGTTAAACAGAAACTACAATTGGTTCAGAAAGTCCTGTGTTTTAAGTGCTCTAACCAATCTGAACTGGTTTTCTTAAATTATTATTCAAATTGATGAAGGAACAAAACAGACCAGAGATCCGAACAAACGCGAAGCAATTTTTATTCCTTCTTAAGTGTTATCGATTCAGTAGAACATAAATCGACAAAAATAACTGTCTATGGTTTTTTAGAACAACGCTACTTACGCGATTTCCGGTTCATCTGTCACACTGTGCAGTGTTACCAGATGCTCGGTAATTACCGTAAAAACACGGTATTTTTTGCTTAAACACGGTCTACGGTAATGAGTCAATACCGTGACCGTGCACTCCGAGCAGCATGTGAAAGACTCTTTAGTCAATTGAATGACATAAAAACAAAAAAGAGGAGAATTAATGTATATTAATTACCAAAACTTTAAAGGCGAATATACTTGCTCAGGAAATTATTCAACGGAATGGAAATAGCTCTACGGATTTTGTACCATCTAAAGATATGTTAAAGAAAATGACTGCAGATATATATGTTAAAGAACTGGTAATTTTAGTTATAGTAAAGAATGGGTAAATTAAAATTAAAATATTAAAATCTCAAAGTACTTCATATTTTAATTAAAACGGTAATTGCACTGTAATTTTTTAATGTAATGCACTGTCATTTGAGTCTGAAACACGGTATTTTTTATCTAGCAGCACGGTAGTTTGTAAATTTGATCTGGTAACACTGGCACACTTCAAATTGACTCTAAATCTTAATTGACAGTTTTACTTTTCTTTCTTTCTCAAATTGGCGGCGTTGTGGTCGGCGTGTGGTTGAAGCCGCTCAGCAAATTCAATTAAAATGACTGAAACACTCAAGCTTAGAGGGACCCTTTGCGGTCATAATGGCTGGGTTACACAGATCGCAACTAATCCAAAATACCCGGATACTATCTTGTCTTCATCTCGAGGTGAGGTTATGTGCATTTATTTTATAAATCCAGTTTCATCCTATTTCATGAATCATATTTCAGCTAAATAATGTTTCTCATCAAGTGTTTCTTGTCAATCGATACTTTTGTATATTATATTGTATTGTTTTATAATAAATGATGATAAATATCTTTGCCACGCGATACCTGAGCGGCAAGCGGATATGGGGCTGATCAATCAATCCTTTTATTCTGTCAGTAAGGTTTAACCATTGTGCTTAAATTTTAATAGCATTATGCTCTTTTTTTTCAGACAAGACCCTGATTATGTGGAAGTTGACCAGAGACGAGACTAACTACGGTGTACCTCAAAAGCGTCTTTACGGTCACTCTCACTTCATTTCCGACGTGGTCTTGTCCAGTGACGGAAACTACGCTCTTTCTGGCTCTTGGGACAAAACTCTGCGTCTGTGGGATCTTGCCGCTGGAAAGACCACCAGGCGTTTCGAAGACCATACTAAGGTGTGACAGAACTTTAATCTTTGGTAGGAACATTGTGTAGTGCCTATACGAGGCAGAAGACTAGTGTAACTGTGCCTTTGCGAGGCAGAAGATGGTGTATCTGTGCCTATGCGAGGCAGAAGATAGTGTAGCATTGCTTCTAGGACTGTTTCTACTGGCAATGTGAGGTAAGGTTTCAGCATCCCTATGTAATAACATTTATGTAAATAGATTATTAGTAATGATCTATTTGTTCATTCATGGGATCATGTATTCAAATGTAATTTAGCAGCACTAATATGGCCATGTGTTTGCTATTTGTGTGTGCCACATTTTTGTATTTATTGCCACATGTTCCACCTATACATAGCCCTTATCAAATATGACACAAGTGAATATAAATAACAAAGTGAAGTTCACTTAGTTTTGAATATAACATTAATTAATAATAAGTGATGAGAGAATATTCCTAAAATGTTGTCTTCATTGTACAGGATGTCCTCTCTGTGGCTTTCTCAGTGGACAACCGTCAGATTGTATCTGGCTCTCGGGACAAGACCATCAAACTGTGGAACACTCTTGCAGAGTGCAAGTACACCATCCAAGATGATGGCCACTCTGACTGGGTGTCATGCGTCAGATTCTCACCAAACCATGCCAACCCCATCATTGTGTCTGCCGGTTGGGACCGTACAGTTAAGGTTTGTATAACCCCTTTTCTTCCTTTGATTTGTTTTGCCATGATGTTATACCTAATACCAATTTTCTATCCCTAGAACACAATATTTAATTATTTGTTTATTCAAACAGGTCTGGCATCTTACCAACTGCAAGCTCAAGATCAACCACCTTGGCCACTCCGGTTACCTGAACACTGTGACTGTCTCTCCTGATGGTTCTCTTTGTGCTTCTGGTGGCAAGGACATGAAGGCTATGCTCTGGGACTTGAATGATGGCAAGCACTTGCACACCCTTGACCACAATGACATCATCACAGCCCTGTGCTTCTCGCCCAACAGATATTGGCTGTGTGCTGCCTTTGGACCTTCCATCAAGATCTGGGTAGGTTTCTAACACTTATTTCTATGTACATTCCTATTGCTTTGTAATGTAACCCAAATGAGCATTGACCGATTGAGAATTTATTGTTTTCATTTCCATATAAAGATTACAAGACTAAGCACTTGTGGTGAATAATATGATTTAATATGTCTCTTTTTCTATTTCAGGATCTTGAAAGCAAGGAAATGGTTGAAGAGCTCCGGCCAGAGATCATCAACCAGACCCAGTCTGCAAAGTCTGATCCCCCACAGTGCCTCTCCCTTGCATGGTCCACTGATGGTCAAACCCTGTTTGCTGGCTATTCCGACAACATCATCAGAGTCTGGCAGGTTTCAGTCTCTGCACGATAAGAAATTTAGGATAGGTGGTTTCATTTATTTTTGTTTTACTGACCCTGTATGTTCCAGAATGTATGGATAAAAATAAATGGAATTTTCTAATGGATAATTCAGTGTTTTCATTGTAATGTATGCTCTCATTACATATTGTTACAGAATTTTATCTGATACATCAAGGTAATGCATTGTGTATGGTATAAGTTCTTGCTTGAACTTTGTGATCTCTGAGATTAGATTTAAGATGAGAACCATTTTAAAGATTGAAGATGGGTAGTAAATATGTTGTATATTTATTTCTTTTATTATGTAAATAAAGCCTTAATTTAAAACATAGTTTTCTTTGTCACATAATATTAGCGTTAAAATCTTACTATTACATCAAACCCCCACCTAAATATTCTTGTACAAAGTTAAATATCAATTTGAATACAGATCTGCTATTCCAGAAACCATGACCAAAGCTTTATTACCACAGTAGGTACATTAGAAATAGCTCTTCGATAGGTACCTACTAAATAATTTCCTTGCTAAGTAACTTGCAGTCATCATTTAACCAAAATAGGATACATTATAAGTGCCAGCCTATTTTTGGGTCTGATGTTTAAGAGACATCATGCACAAGATGTAAGTAAGCATATAATGCAGTTAAAAAAAAAACATGATTGTGAAGGATCAAGTTTTAAATTTGTTTGCAAACTTTAAAAGGAGTCTGATTATTCCATATTACACACATTTGAAGAGCATGAGCTTGTTTATCATATTGTATGTCTGATTGCTTAAGTATGACTAGAAAATCTATGATATTATATCTTTAGGCCAACCATCATTATTCAAAAGGTGGGTTCCATCTGTTACTTCTACAGGTCCTTCCCCAACTTTAGTACAAATTAAATATTTTATCAGATCCTTTGAGTGAGGCTGAAAAATATCCAATAAATCTGCATCTAAAGCATCTTCTTCAACATTTAGTCCAGTTATAAATTTATCGGGACTTGAGGATGGAAATGTGTGTTTTATTAATGTTATAAGTTTGGGAACATCTTTCTCCAGGAGATAGAGACAAGCATTAGGACCAGCATCAAAAGTGTAAGCCACTCTAGTTTCTCCAGAAATTTGATTATACTTATGGACTAATTCAACAATGGAATGTGAAGTATCTGTCATGTATGCAAAAGGTGGATAGGAATCCAGACATATTGCATGAAATTGGTTACTGTCTTTCATGGTGATTTCAGCAAATTTTGGAAAGTCTCTTTTTATGATTGCATCAACAATCTCTTCTGTTCTTTTAGGTACACAATATTGTATTCTGTGTTTCATTAATTCAGAAGTTTGGGCTGATATTCTCATGCCAACTGTGGAGCTGATTTTCTTTTTCATTTCACCTACAACTAATATGATAGCTCTCATTTCAGGCCAGTGTGAGGAATCTACTATCTGAGTAGCTATAGAATCGGAGCCATCAGACTTAGTACCAGCATGCCAGCGCACAAATCCACCATATACACTTCTACATGCACTTCCTGACCCCAACCTTGCTATCGAACTGACATCAGATTTCACTTTATAAAGTTTGGCTAGGGCTGATACTAGGCAAGCATAACCTGCAGCTGAAGAAGCTAGTCCTGCAGCAGTAGGAAAATTATTCTCTGAGCATACATGAACTTTCCATTGGAGGAAGTTTCCGTCCACACTTTGCTCCGCCGCTGCGCGGGATTTAATTTCTCCGAGACAATTTTGTAGCCGTTGATTCGTAAATGATTCTTTCTTTCCATTCAACCATATTTCGTTTTCTTGGTATTCTGGACTGGCACTGACTGATGTTTTGGCGCACATAACATTAGTATCAAAAGTAGCACTCAAAGAGTCGTTTAACGGTACAATTAGTTTCTCGTCGCGCTTGCCCCAATACTTTATCACTGCTATGTTTACAGGTGCAACAACGGTAATTATGGTACTCATGTTGAATCGAACAATAAATAATCCTTTAGAAAAGAGTGATAAAATTGTACCTATTAAATATAAAGTACCGCACTGCTGACTGACCGACCGACCGTAAAAGTTTAACAATTTGCCCCGCGAATAATTTGAAAGAGTGACACTGACACGAATTACGGTGAGATGACGACCGTCTGCTGTTACCACAGAACATAAACCCTAACGGCTGTTACCGCTATGAATGAATAACATATTTAAAGGTACAGACCGATAAACATAGGTCGAATGTATAAGCAAAAAGGTATTTGTTTATGGTGATTTTCCCTACATATGATAGTAAAATTGATCTAGGGTTAGGCTTCAACATATTTTATTAAAGTTCGTGCATGAAACTATGAGTTTATGAGTGTGCTATGTAGTGGTACACTACACTGTTATATATGACGTTGTACTCCGCTTATGTGCGCTATATTGTGTTTATTTTTGTTAAATAATAAATCCGTTACATACTACTTTTTTATTAAATTAAATATTGTCTGCAAAGAGTATATAATCACTTTTGTCTGGGTAAAATGTCCTCTGGTTTATACGTAAATAGAAGTAGCGTGAAGTTGTGAAAATAATGCGTTTTATTGTTCCCATTTTTTTATAAATTTAATATATTTATATAAAGAAACTATTTTTATTATTTCAGGCTCATTTTAAATTATATTTTCTTATAAATTACAATAAATGTTATTTTATTACAAAATAATAAATTATCTGTTTTTTTACGCTCTTGTGGCGATTTGAGGCACTATTAATATGCGACCAAATTGTGTTGTTCACTCTTTAAGCTAAGATGAACATCATATCAGTTGAAATGTAACCTTTGGTGGTGTGGAGGTAACTTGTTATTTAATTTAGTCACACTATAGTACACATTTCAATTCAACGCTGCCATTTTCGTTTTGTGGCACGGTTAAAGCGGCGGGTTTTAAGTGATTTTGTTCAAATTACGGGCCCAATATTGTATTGCGGAGTGTCGGATATACAACGGGGTGTGTTTGTTTAATTGTTAAGAACTAGAGTGTGCCAGTTCCAGTGTTATCATAACCGGATAATTGATAACTTCACTGGGAGGACAGGGTGAGTGCATACACTAGACTTAATTTCATAGTTTTACGCCCTAGTAACACATCTGCCGCTCTGATTTTTGTAACACAATTCATACAGTTCCAGTTTCTTGAAGTTTCATATTATATGAGGCTTACGGTATGATTTAGTAGCAATAGTAAGCGGTTCTCACTAAAATGGGCGTTGGGTTGAAGAGTGAAGGTTTATCATTGGTAACTTCGTCATCGCGCCTTGTAATGATGTTTAGTTAGTCACTAGGCGACAAGTCTGTTCGTCCTATACTTTACTTATTTCGTAACGTTCTTTTACCAGAAATTCTTTCATACCAATAGTAAACAATTGACCATACATAAACTTAGAGATTCAGGACAAATTATTGTTATGATTGTTTATCTATCACAATGCACTTGAGTACACAACTTTAAGTAGATTATTTAATTTTATTTCCTTAATGGTAGTATTACCTAAAAATTCAATAATAGATCTCTGAAGATTTCATCCCTGTTCCATAGATTACAAATATTCTCATTTTATACACCACCAAGCCACCAATACAGTCCTGTAAATTATTTTTAAATTCCTTTATCATGTAGTCTATGATTAAAGTTTTAAAACTTATTTATATGACAAGACTCTTTCTCTTTCTCTCCGTCACCTCTTTTCCAATTTCATTGGCATGGGTATGACCTGATTTGACTTACTATCAGTATTATTTACAAGGAATGATTGCTGGCTGCCCCCCAAAACCTGTCTAGTGGGAATAATTTGATTAGACAAGCTGAATCTATCAGTTTTTATGCTACTATGTGTAATTGTCTAGGGCCTCCATGGATCAACAACCCGTTGATTTGTTGGCCAGGTTCACCAGGTATTCGATTCTGGGGTTGGGTAAGTGTCTTAGTACTTGCTCTGTCTGTGTGTAATTTGTGGTTGTGAATTAGATACAAGATATTTATTTTGCAAATATGGGTACAGTGTGGTCGTAGATAAATAGTATACAATGGTCAGCCGTTATGTTCCGCATGTGAAATATCATAAATCATAATTAAATGATTAAATTATAAATAACTGTCATGGGCTACTAACAATTAAAATTCATATATTTGACATCATTATTGGCATACATATTTATTTGGCAATCATCACTAAGCGTAGAAAACAAACTCCTCATTTATAAGTCCATTATAAAGCCAGTTTGGACATATGGCATACAGCTATGGGGATCAGCAAGCCACTCAAACATAGAAATCCTCCAGCGTTTCCAGAACAAAGCACTAAAGATTGTGACCAGTGCCCCATGGTTTAAACGAAACGCTGAAGTGCATGAGTATCTTCAAATTAGCACAATACGAGAAGAAATAGAAAGGGCTTGCAAAGCCTATAAACAAAGACTTGGGCTACATGTTAATCACCTCGCGGCGTCGCTATTGACCAGCGACTGCGTTTTCCGGCTTAAACGATCGCGACTGGCTACAATCTAGCCATTTTAATATGAGATGACACATCATTGGATGTGCATATCTCCAAAACAAAACAACAAATCTGATTATAGCTACAGGCTGATTGCAGATATAAGAGAAAAAAAATATATATATTTGACATCATTATTAAAATTGTATAATAAATTCAGTAAAATAATTTATCATTTAAATCAAATAAATTGAAATAGGTTAAGTTTATAAGAATAAATGTCAATCATAAAGCATTAGTTTGTTCTTTCTTTCATTTTATAAACAACGAGACCCTAGTGCATTGCCATAGAATGGCAGAGGGATCTATGGATTTCAGTGTCTCACAACATCTCACAGGTTCTGGGACCAGAAAACATCCACTGCATAAAAAACAACAATAAAACATCTTATCTTCTATTCTAATAGAGGAAGTATTAGATCCCTTGTCTATAAAAATATAAGCCAAATAACAGTTTTTATTATTGTATCGTGTAGCACAGTGTGCAAGTGGCTCCTGCCAATGCGTAGCTTCCGCCTGCACGACACGCGGGAGGATGTCGCTCGTAATGAGTAACGGCTGTTCATGTTGTTCCTACTACACATTACTATGTAGATAATCTGTGCACATTTATATGAATCTATCATTACTACTTCTTACCCCGTTTAAAATTGTTGCTCGCCAATCTATACCTCCTTGCGGTTGTCGTAAAATTTGGCCATAAAATTTAGGCACTAGCGAAAGCTTTTTCGTCTAGGCTGAACAACGTGGCACGTGTTTCATTTCCCGTTATAAAAATGGAAGAGGCTGTGCTCAACAGTGGGCCATGCCTTCTAACTGTGACATAGTAGTCTATATGAGTTCAAACCCCCATAGTTGGGCATCTTATATTATTTATGATGAAAAAGAAGTGGTTTGAAGCCACTGTAGCAGCCGTATTATATCAAGCATCGGCATTAAACTTGACAGTTATGCCCCTAATAAAGAGTCTGTGCCATCAGACCTCAAAAGCGAAACAGATTGGCGTGTATAGTGGCGGCTCTATTCGCCATAAACACAGACTGGTCCAATCTTCTGAGTTCCAGAAATCAAATCCATCTTTCAAGTTTCTGCTATCGTCACTTGTCGATTGACAGTAAGCGAGTACATTCTATGCATAGCGTTTTATTGTTCGATTGTGAAACAAGTTCACTTGTTTGCCACAATTACGCGGAGGCGACCGTTGCATAAGCTATGTGTGGCTCTGAACAATGAGTGAAGGAGGTAAATTGCTGTGAAGATGCTTTCATTTCTCCTGACCTCATTTAGGACTACTACTACTACTACTGCTACTAGATGACCCACTGTGTCGGGCCTCCTCTAGTTATATGGAGGGTAATTGGCATACTGTGCCAGGCTGGCTTTGGCCTTGGGCCTTGGCACAGGGTTTCGTGTCAAGTTTTCCTTATCTTGTGGCTAGTTTATCGGCCTTGTCATTACCTTTTGTCGACTCTTACGTCACCCTCAGGATGAATTGGGGTGGCGACACTCTGTAGGTATTCTAAATCCGTCACCATACGGAACGCATAACGTTGCACTACTAGTTGTGAATATCTAAATATATGTGGTACTTCTTTTTAACACTCGACGGCGTTTTAATACGGGGGAAGGAGTCTAGTATAATATGAAGAATAACATATCCTTTTTCCAAAGTACGTTGATCAGCTCTACAATATACTCCGATTTTGTCTATCTGGTGGCCAAGAGCTTCGGGATGGGTATATAGCGGCAATGGCCCTTCAGTTAGTGACGCATAAGACAGCTATGTCCTGTATCTTGCATCTACTTCTGCCCCCGCTTTAATCGCCTGGACTCTAAACCCGTGATCATGTCAACTTTCAACTTACGTTTCATCAAGTTATATTTTTGCAACAACGGTTACACAGCCTAATGAGCCTAAATGAGACCCGGTCTATCTCTTTAACCAAGTTCAATAAAAACGAGTGAGCAAATCAGGCGCGAAAGCATAATGGAGAGAATAAGTTCAAATATATTTCTTAGATCTACATGGTTGTGGCTGCATACAGCGCGAAGACTGCAATGATGTATTGATTTCCGCAGACACGCTTGCTCATACCTTGAGTTTGGTCAACAAAACCATTGTACAACATTTGAATGGTTGCCGTTTCTTTTTGCGACCAATAATATGTAAATGGAATACTCAGTTACAGTATGAGAAACCCTATAGTATATTTAATTTGGAGTTTCATAAAGACAAGATTTATACCGGGAAGTATCAAAAGCGAAATCTGGAAAATTATAGGATAAAGATATTTATCCCGATGCGTTGCGCCGGATACATAGTTGAAATACGATGGATGTGTATGTCAACTTAAATTTTGAAGCTTGCAGAAATCCAAAATGAGAAGTTATTGTTTTGTCATAAAAACTAAATCTTAACGCTAGGTGTAACCTGTATCGCGGGGTAGTTTACAAATGAGATTCACATGAATGACACCAAGACTTGCCCGTGATCCAAAGGCGGCACATCCAACTCCTAGATTAACAAGTCGTATTTAACGTGGTGTAACTATTACCGTATTGCTGCTAAACATGTAATAAATACCTACTTGATTGGTCTCTTTCATAGATAACCATATATCTGTTTTTAAATTAGAAAACCCGTCGACAACGAGGTCGATGACCTAAGCTACCGACGGCTCCACGAGAGAGGTATCTCCTCACAGCCCTTGCCGAATCCAGGATGACAGCCTTTTGTATCAGGTCCTTAACCCAGCAGCAACTCAGCGAAAGTTTCTGATGATGTTGGTTGAAACTCAACTCAGAGTTATATTATTAGTAAGATTTAAAAAAACTGCGTAAATACGAGTGATGTTGATCCTTAGCCGGTTCGAAACCAATGCATCATTGATGCGCATAACATCGCATGGCTTCTTGTAATGTAATACATAGTAAAGTTATGCACCTAACCATATCGGTATAAAACAACACGAAACTATAATTGATTATCGATGCGAGAAATCGCTAACTAATATCGATCATTTCTATGGATAAAACTACCGCAAGATATCGCTTACCACGTAGTTAAAGACATGGAATTGTTTTTGTTGCGCTTGTACCTAAATCACGTATGCTGGGCGCTGAGCGCGAAATTATTCAGTACTTTTGCAACTATAAATGCAATTGGACCGGGTAACCAACTCGCTTACATGTTTTAGTAGTACTAGAGGGCAACTTTGTATCCCTGTAGGGAGGTAGATGGTACACAATACGCTCACCAATGACACTAGTCCTCCTTTGTACACATTAACTGAAAGAAGCTTTAATAAATAAATAAAAATATCCCGAATAACTGAAGTACGGAGGTAGACGAATTCGTGAGTGGAGACCGCGAACCGGCAAACGTCCTACCCTAGGACGCATCTCAGCTAGATGGAGCGACGATCTGCATAAGGGGCTGTCCAGTAATCACGTGATGTATTTTTAACCCCTCCCTCCCCCTTGGTGATATGTGGTGAGGTTTAAGACTATCCCCCCACCCCCCATCAAAATCACGTGTATTTTTTCGTACCTACAAAGCAGCTTAACACGACGCTTTTCGGTTCAGAAATGACGCGTTTGACGAAAAATTAAATACACGTGATATCTTACTATAACCCCCCCCCCCTACCCCTTGGTGATGTTTCGTGATTTTTGCCGAACCCCTCCCTCCCCCTTTCGAACCTCACGTGATTAATGGACAGCCCCTAAGGTTGCGGGCAGCAGCTGGATGCGTCAGGACAGGGGCGCAATGGGGCTCTTTAGGGGAGGACTATGTTCAGCAGTGAACTAGAGTGTGCTGATGATACACAGCGATACTTCCTGACGAACTGGACTACATATAACTTCACAAAAATCCACAAGACCCGTTATCTATTTGCATATTTAAAACGGCTCGCGTTGCTAAGACAAAAATGTGGCTTTTCTACTATTGCATCATTGCTGTACCTAACAATTATTTTGTAGCGTTGTCTATTTGTTGCACTATGGATATGCATATCTATGGCCTGGATCTTAATGAGATTATTGTTTCTGACAGTCTGGTGGTTAAGAAATGTATGCTGGCTTTAGACAACTAAAACGTAAGGTCAATGACTTGTGCTATTTTGAAGGAAACTATTAGGTGGTAATTGATATAAGTGTTAAGATGCCTATGATGACGGAGAAGCCTTGGTTTGTCGCATTGACGGTGGTAGTGTGTGATTTGCGCTCTGGGGATCTGGGGGCATCCCTTTTGTACATGGGTCATGATGTGCTCTTTGTTTATTTTTATTTCCATAAAATAAACGTTCACTGGGCAGTATAATTCCTTAAGGTTTATTAAATGCAGATGGTATTTAATGCAATTGAAGGAATGGATTGCCAATCATTATACTTCAAGTGATAACGATCTACTTTTTCGGCTCAGAGAAGTACGAGATTTATGCCTTCTCTGTTCATATCGTTCGGATTGATTCACTATCGATATGGAAGTCAATATTAAATTACATACCTGAATAAATTCTACTTGTGACAAATAAATCAACACTCTTTGAAATCATTTCACGTCCGAGACGTGTCCGAGCCTATAATATTGTATGTTAATTGTATCACAAAAGCTCATCAGTTTTGGATTGATTTGCAATTCTATTAGTTCTCGTCTAAAAGACATTTCAGAAGCTTGTTGGTCAGTGACCTAGCCTAACAAATACAGTGTTCATTGGGATAGGTCGTTTAATAAACATACGGATTAGTCTTTTAACAAAGATGATAATTGTGTACATATACTCTTTAACAAATATGCACTCGTTCATTCTTCCCAAAAATAATTTACCGCAGAAATGTGTAATATTACAAAGCGGGATTCAACACAATTATACCACTTAATTGTGTTATAATATCTACCAATAATATGGTATTTTGTTGTTTATTGTTCTCGTTGACACCGTTAATATTTTTGGGATGATTATACGCTTAAGTGGTAAATCGTAAAATGAATGACTAATCGCCTTACGCGATGTGTCCCGTTGATCTGCTGGTAGGCTGTAATGGATTTGTTTTTTCCTGTTCGCATTGTTTGTTTCTCCCAAGTTAACTAATTGCATCTGTATGACGGATATCTTACTAATATTATAATCCTGAAAGTGACTAAACAAGAGGATCAGCCTTTGTATCTGTAATGATAGCTCTACGATGAAAAAAATAAATAAACTATTCGTTCCGTATTACGCAGCACTTAGATGTATTGCGTATAGAATTGTAGTCGCGACATGTATTAACATCTCTCTCTCTCTAGTCGGTCCCTCATGACTGAGGATCGTGGTCACCAGTGGATGGGTTACATTTGGAGTAGATGATGTGCCTCCATCGAGTCCTGTCCATGGCTTCCCTTGCAATACAACAAAGTTTTGAGGAGTGCGTGTCTTTCATTTGATCGGTCCACCTTGTTGGGGATCGACCTCGAGCTCGTTTGCCATCAGTGTTCCCGATTACGATCAGTTTTTCAAGACTTTCGTCTCCTCTTCGCACTATGTGACCGAAATACGAGAGAATTCGTTGATGGCACACTGTAGACAGGCGGGTATTGATTTTTAGGCAAGAGAGTATCGATTGATTGGTGCGTTTTGCGGTCCAGGGTATCCTCATCATGCGTCTCCAGCACCACATCTCCAGAGCATCGATCCTTTGCCTCTCTCGAGCTCGTATCGTCCACGTTTCAACTCCATATAGAAAAATAGGGAATACCAGAGCTCGTACCAGTCGGATCTTAGTGTTAATGGAAATTCCCCTCTTCTTCCATATATTGTTCAGGCGGGTCATAGCATCCTTGGTCATACCGATACGTCTCTTTATCTCGGGAACACAACTTCCATCTCTGTTCACTTGAGCACCCAGATAAATATAATGCTCAACAGTGTCAACGTCCGGAATGATGCTTGTTGGATTATTTAAGTGACCGGCGCGATCAACCACCATAATCTTGGTCTTGCTCTTGTTTATTGTGAGGCCCATTTCGTTACTTTCGAACTCGAGTCTCCGAAACAGTTCTCTCATGTCTTCCAAAGAGGTAGCAAGAAGCACAGTGTCATCGGCATATCTTAAATTCGAAATCCTTTTCCCACCAATCGGAAACCCTTTCTCCCAATCTTCAAGGGTCCTGCGGATAATATGCTCTCCGTATATATTGAACAGAGCCGGTGACAGAATGCAACCCTGTCGGACTCCTTTTTTTATTTCAAACACATTAGAACAATCGGTGCCGATTCTAACGTAAGAGCGATTATTGCAGTAGAGAGTTCGAATAAGATTGAGCAGATGCTCTGGGACTCCCATTTCGTTCAGTACAATCCATAGTTTGTCCCATTGCACACAATCAAACGCCTTGGTATAATCAATAAAGCACAGGATAACCGGGCTATTGAACTCCCTGCTTTTCTCGATGACTTGTCTCACATTGAGTAGTTGTTCCCTTGTGCCCTTGCCCTTCACGAAACCTGCTTGTTCTTCTGGAATTTGGCGTCGCAGATAATGCCAGAGTCGCTGGTTTAGTATATGCAGAAGGATCTTACTTGCATGGGAGATTAGAGCTATTGTTCTGTAATTACGGCAATCTTTGGTGGAACCTTTCTTATGAAGGGGAATATATAGAGAATGTATGTATTAACATAAAAGGACCTAACCCAATCTATAATCAACGAAGACGAAGACTGCGACTGATTCGCACTGGCACAAGAATCGAAAACATGTGAGTGGATTATCAATGTTTTTTCTTGAACTAAAAGAACTAAACCGATATTCGGAAATCAGCTGTGACAAGAATCTATTCATTCAACCGATTTTGGTAGATTAACTTGAACTGAGTAAATACGCTCGGCGCGTAATAAAAAAAAAAACAAATTTTAGGGTGGTGATGAGGGAACCTTTTCAAGGGTCAAGGTGGTAATGTAAATGAATCACCAAGTCCCTCCTACTTGCGCAGTCATTCCGAGTTATCCAACATGAATGAAAATACTAATGGGTTCAATTTAAAATGTACAAATGCGTTTTAGGGGTGTTTTGCAGGGGCGGGCTCAATGTGCCTCAATTCCCGAAACTCGTTTTTATTAATAGCGTCCTCTTTGGTTGTTTTTAATTTTCCGAATGTAAGTATCCTATAAGCCTTTGCTTTAACTTTTTAACTGACTTAAAAAGGAGAAGGTTCAATTCGGTTGTATTCATTAATTCATTTACTGTAAAAAATATTTTGCTATTCGACTGGTCCTGGTTCGATATTTAACCGAAATCGGTTCAGGAGTGGCAGAAAAATTGAAGAAGTGTTAAAGGCCCGTATTAATAGTCGTCACTCAAAAACGTACTCAAGTGCGTTATCATTTGATACGCCATTATGACGTCATCAGCATCTTAAGATTATTGCTAATTAATAGTCACATCTCAGTAACCAAGATCTCGCGAACGATGACGTCAAATTGAACGAAGTTTTGAATGAGACTTGTCGCATTTCGTTACTTCTATGTCAAAAGATGTAAAACTTTTGATTGAAATATTTTAATTTAAATACTTATTTAATAAATAGCGCTAATACACGTTATATAGTGGATTGCTACCCAAAAGAGCGTTAAATTGTTAAAAAGGTTCTGTATTTATTTCCCAATACGACATAATTGTTTACTACTTATCTCAGTAAGCAGGGAGCCGGCTCCCTATTTGCGACCGGTCCGCTTTATAATTTTATTAATATATTTTTTTGTTAAATCACATGGCTAACTATTATTCTATCTCTTTCTAAACGAACCATTCTACACAGTAAATAATTAGTATGACGAACGTTTTGAGCGCGTACTGTCGTGATTTACTGAATACGACTACTTGCTATGTAACTCTGCTCATTACTCGCGTTACCGATTACTGAACACTATTGCGAAAGGTTGCGGGCAGCAGCTGGATGCGTCAAGCTAAAGACAGGGCGCTATGGCGCTCTTTAGGGGAGGCCTATGTCCAGCAGTGGACTAATGTGGGTTGATGATGATGATGTGATAAATATCGTTGGAAAGGGATTTTCTTGTTGTTTACAGTCGTTTAAACTGTACTTTATTTATCTAAACGATACTTATCAAAATATCTTCAGAAACGCACCATGTCGTATTAGGAAAATGGTAGTTACTACAATCAAATCCATATTTTTCAGTAATCGCTTTATCTCTTGACACGATTTTTACAAATATGTTAGTTTAAGAACTAAGCGTTCAGTTAGTGTTCATATTTTTAGTTTTTCTGTAAAGATGTAGTTTACATTAATTTTTAAGTTGGGGTGATAAAAATTCATCTGACGTCAAATTTGTAGTCAGTTTTGGGCTTGTACATAAATATTTTTTACTATGAAATATGGTTATATTTATTTTTAGGATAAATGATTACCCCTTGGATCATTTTAAACAATAATATCTATATGTTATCGTATTACTTTTCGAAATATATAACTTCAAAGTCCGAGAGAACCCAAAAAAATATAATGGTCAGTTTTGGGCTTGTACACAAATATTTTTTTACTATGAAATATGCTTTTCTTTATTTTTAGGATAAATGATTACACCTTGGATCATTTAAAACAATAATATCTATAGGTTATCGCATTACTTTTCGAAATATATAACTTCAAAGTCCGAGAGAACCCAAAAAAATATAATGGTCAGTTTTGGGCTTGTACATAAATATTTTTTTAATATGAATTATGCTTTTCTTTATTTTTAAGATAAATGATTACACCTTGGATCATTTTAAACGATAATATCTATAGGTTATCGGATTACTTTTCGAAATATATAACTTCAAAATCCGAGAGAACCCAAAAAAATATAATGGTCAGTTTTGGGCCTAAAATAAATATTTTTTTATTAAGAAATATGCTTTTCTTTATTTTTTGGATAAATGATTACCCCTTGGATAATTTTAAACAATAATATCTATAGGTTATCGCATTACTTTTCGAATTATATAACTTCAAAGTCCGACAGAACTGAGACTGTCTGCACTCAAGTCCATCACTCAGATGATGACGTAAACCTAATCCGCAACTTGAGTCACGTTTATTATTACGATGAGGATCTCAATATTCATATCAAGTGCGGTATCTTGGGCTGAGTAACGTCTATTAATACGGGCCTAAGTGAAATAAGCGTAAGTTCTCATATTTGTGATATGTGTAATTGTAATTATAAATTGTTTCTCTACTGGTTACTTTTGTTAAGTATATGAATTCTGATGTCTTAGTAAATAAATAAAATAAATAAATATCCTTGGACATTTCACACAACGCCATCTCGTCCCAAGTTAAGCAACTTAATGCTTGTGTTATGGTAACGAGATGGATGATAAACTACTTAAGTACATTTTTTTTTTTGTAAATACATACATATTATAGATAGAATTTCACTCGTAATACATGCTACGCTGTCCAGAGGCATAACCGTCAAAGGGTTTTATTCGGCCATAAATCATGAGATAGGTTCGCCCTACGATCGAATTTGATGGCGGCAAGATTGAGTAAATGTCAATGTCACTGGTCTAAATTGGGCTTCCAAGAAGTCTTAGTCCAAACCTATTGTCATGCATGCAAGAATATTTTGGTACACTATACGAAAAAAAGGTCAAACAACGTAATTATCAAGAAACACATATTTTCCTTATCAATCCTACCGTACATTTTATCACCATTACCAATAACTTATCTAATTAGGTAATACCTCAATTTGCTCATGCATGTAACTAAAAGTTATTTTTATTAATCTTTCCAAGTACTTATAAGATCTTCGTAATCCAAGGATATCGAAATAAGGTTTCGGGCCGGATATTAAGGTTTATGAGCTTTATTAATCCCGTCCTTGCTGAATAGACGTTAACTCTTTCGTCTTCTCCATTTTATTATACATGTCTAAAACAAACGAATTACATATATAATATTTTTGTAAGTCTTTCCTTCTTCCCTAAGTAATTAATGGTATCTATCATATATAATCTAAGGTAATTTTGCCTATTATTCCAAATATGTATAACTTCACGGTATTCTGTTAATATTGCCTAAAGAAAACTATATGAGCAGGACTAAAAATTAAAAAGAGTTGCGCTTACGTCACCTGATTTCAGCCTCAGTGCTATCAAATGCTGAGCAGATATTCTTTTTAACAAACCTACGCATCAAACCTACATCCGAAAGGTCCCGCGTTTTTTTTTCAAAGATGAAAAGTAGTACTGACGGATGGATTGACAAATGGCGTATCCAATTATCTCGTTTTGCAGATACCAGTTGTCTATTCATAAGGCACACTTTCTAATGCGCGCTCTCAGCTCGTGCCCAAATGGCCCCGATCAAGCATGTCGCCCACAGCGGATATGTCAATTTAATCCAACACTCTCCAGCAGTTACGACGCCATACTGTCTCGGGTCTGCGGTTTGCAGTTCAATTACCGATTCAACTCATGATTCTAGAAAGGAAACTTACTAAAAAGGTCGGAATCCTCGGCTGATGAGACTGGTCTAAGGGGATTCAAGTCCTTGTGATAATAAAAAAATGACATGGATGAATTGTGAGAATGAGGAAATGTAATATGACGACTGATAGAAGTCTATGGAGATTAGCATGTGACATATGTCGAAAGACGATAATGGTAGTTTCAAATGTGACGATTTTGTGTTTTGTGATAAAACCTACGTAACTAAAGTTCCTTTTGAGTTTAGGTTTGAGTGACATTAATTTAATATTTCGACATGATTAAATGCGAACCATTCACGACTTTATTGGCATAGGGATTCGGACTAACTACGTGGTCGTACACCACAGGATCAGTCGTCGTTCGTCGTTTCAGCCCATAAAAGACCCACTACTGGGTCGAGCCTCCTCCAGTTACATGGAGGGTAATTAGTCTACTGTGCCACGTTGGCCAGACGGGTTGGCATGGCACAAGGTTTCTTATCAAGATTTCCTTCTCTTGCGGCTTGGTTACCACCCTTGTCGTTGTCGGCTCTTATTACACCCTCACGATGGAATGAGGTGGTGACGTATTCTAAATCCGTACTATAATCTGTAACCGTATTATAAGTAAATATTTACCTATTCTGTCGTAATTATTTATTTAATCTCGTCGTTATTATCTAATTTATTAATTATGTTTACGATTGTCGTTTCCACATTTATCGGCTAAGATACATAATATACATACATATTCAAAAAGGTAAGCATTGAAATAATGTTTCCGCCCATCTTGTATGTTAGCAATGGCATCACGTGTTTTAATTCCATCTATTCCAATGACCGCTCATTCATTCTAGTTTCACACGTTCGACTCGACTCTATGGACAATTGTTTAGAATTAGTCAAATAGCTTGATGATCTAATCTTTTAGCTACGAACGTTTGGCGCCATTTTATTATCGTTTTAGATATTATTGTAGATCTAGTAGGGTAAATTGAGCTTTGGGACCTTTTATTTTAGCCCATAAATGACCCACTACTGAGTCGAGCTTCCTCCAAATGCATGGATGGAAGTTAGCTGACTATGCACAGCTGGCAAAACGGGGTTGGCAAAGCTTTGTATCCAGTTCTTTTTCTCTTGGGGCTAGGTGATCTACCTCTCACGACACCTTAGGATATAGTGAATTGGTGATATTGAGTTTTCTTAATCCGTGCTGCGTCTTAAACTTTGGGAATAAAAAATATTAGGTCCTAATATCGTATTTCAAGATCTGTTCAATCTTAATGCTACTGAGATTTTTTAGCAGCTTGAAAATCGAGCTTTCTTGTACAAGATGTAATAACGAGAGTATTCTCAGATTACGCATTATAATTAATTGCTGTGAGCCACAAGATGTTTCCGTGTAGTTTCTTTTTTCATCATATCAAGAACCAAACTGCCGTGCCATGGATCTAGCAAAAACATCATATAATGCTTAGGATGTTAGAGCACGCAACGTGTTATGACGGGTTTAGAATATAAATCCTTCCGCAGAGTATCGTAAGAGCTGGTAAAAGCAAATGACAAGGTCTATAACCTAAGCCCAAGACAAAAAAAATCTTGATAGGAAATCTTGTGCCAACCCGTCTGGCCGTCGTGGTACAGTAGACTAATTACCCAGCACTGAAGGAGGCCCAACTCAGTAGTAAGACATCGATGGGCTGTTTAGAAGTAGTTAAAGCTTGCTCAAGAGCACTAGCTTGATGTCACATTCTTTTCATTTCAAATAAGTATACTTGGAGGACATTGACATGTTTTTTTATCGTAAACGGGTTGCTAATTCGCAGATAAGGGCACAGCAGTCGGAGTAATTCGATGTGAAGTTTAAATAAACATATTCTACAGTGATTCAAACTCAAAATATGTATATAGTATATATGTCTTTGTGAGTGCACAATATTGTATTTAATTATTAACGCCACACTGAGTGATGCAAGTATTATATATAGTGATGATCTCAATTTAGTCTAAGGCTCTTGTCTAGGACATTATAGCACCATTTTGTTAGTTTTTGTACAAGTTGAACATGATGTTTCACAGCTAAGCTATATGTATGTTCATTCATTTAGCCCATAAAATACCTACTTCTCAATCAGACGTCGTACTAGATGCAGCAGTCTTAGCTTACTGTGTGTGTGCATCTGTTTTCAAACCAAGTTTGGCTTTTCTAGTGGCGTAATATTCTGCATATCTACTTAGTTTTTTCAACTGGTACCAAATTGTGATGATCAGATAAGTTGGTAAGGGTTGAATTCAATATCATTTTGTATGTAGTATTGTATAGAATTTGCTCCATGCAGCAGACATGTAGTCTGCTGCATGGAGCAAATTCTATACAATATTTGGGATCGATATCATATGCATCTATTCTATTGTTTGAATAATACGTGGGTTTTATATTCAGTTCTAAATATCTCTCAATGAGTCATCATCACAAATGTAGGTTCACATTCGCAATTATATATTTTTTAATATTCTCTCCCACGCATTCAATTTACATAGCAGGTCGTGTAATATCAGGTTAAGTAACCACTATTATTATATTCCTCTTCATAACTTTTACGCATAGCCATGCTTATTATTTCGCACAGTACTCTTTTCATCGATTGAAGTTTCATCAGATGAATAATATGTTTTAGTATACTCCTAATGCGATTTTAAAATTTACGGAGTCTCCGTTTTGGGTAAAATAGACTTAGGGAAATTTTCCACAGAAGTCGCGTTTGCGTTCATTCTTGCTCAATATGATTGCTTTCAAGGATTACGATTAGACGCTGACCCTGTGAAACGCTGCTGACATTTTGCAAGCACCTTTCGTTCATTACGATTGTAATTTACTTCTTATAATCCTTGCTGTCTCTGCTTCTGCTTAAATGGTACTTGTTTAATACTTTAGTTAGAATAGTTAGTTAAGACTATGCCTGTGTTGCCTGTGTTGTATAATCCCTATACCATTAAAGTCGTGAATGGCTTGCGCCCGCATTTAATCAGGTTGGTTTGTTTGTCAAACCAATAAGCTTTTATATCTAGCGGGTACGCTTTAATACGTAGACTAAATTAAGAAAACGTGAAACGCTACAAATTCCTAACTTTTGGAATAGCATGACTAAAAGCCATAAGGATGCGAACTCTAATTGCAATACTGTCTCGAAAAGTAAATGCAAGGCCGTCAGCCTTGACGAAGACAACAAAACAATTGAACTCCAAACACGAAAAACTTTCGTGACTCCCTGTAATTTTTTAAAAGCACGTTTGTGCAACAACTTTTGTACTTGTATAACGAACTCTAATCGTTAAGGGTAATAGAATATATGAATTGAAAATATAGATTTGCATTCCATATCATTTTCTCAAGTTTCTTTCGTACACATTCTCTAGGCCTTGCATTTTTCTGAATCTCATTGGGTTGGATAACCAGCCTTACGAGATTTAGCTAATTACCAGCTACTGCCGTTGACCAACCGTAACCCACCCAGGGGGACCAGGAATAGATGGTTAGATCAGATGTTGGTTTTCACGCTACTGACTACGCATAGTAACTGCCATATAAAGTAAAATGGCAGTCGGGACCGACGGTTTTACGTGCGCTTCGAAGCACGGAGCAGAGTCCAGACGTTGCTTAACCTGTAGCACGATTGCGCTACGCCCTCTCCGCTAGACCCATGCATCAGCCCAAATTATTAACCTAGGTCACTGATCGCCTTTCAGGATCCCTTATACGCTATGCTATAGAATGGTTATCACTAATGCTATATTTGTACTGGGAATCCATCCGGCTACGTCGTTATCACTAATGGCATAAACGGGCTGTTATTGTATGTATCATCCTAATAATATAACTTCGTAAAGATAGTGCTGACGACACGTAGCCATGATAGGGAACATTTTGAACTTCCCGAAGGGATATTTTTAATTGCTTAATTTCTAGGCAGGACAGAAACATTTTATGCAATACATTTCGGCAATATGCCTGACCCAGAATGTTAAGGATATGGTTTAATATTTATTGCAAGGAATGTTGCCGGCACATATATTTAAATGTGGTCATGTTTTGAAACCTTGGTATCGGAACTAGCCTAGATCTCACTTCCACAATGTTAACACGCATAGTCGTCACGCTCTGCTGGCGATCGGATAACTTAATAACCTGTAATTACTAGGAAATGCGACGGAAAGTGTTTGAACACCCGGAACGTAGAGTTTCCGAATGTTCCATTTTTTTGTAATCTTGGCCAATTGGTATTACACTTTAGTGAATATATTCAAGTTGAACTATTCTGGACAAGTCGAACTCGATACGTTTCGAATGAAAAACGTTCGAATCGCTTCGACTGTTCGAGACGTCAATTTCGTATCTGAATCTACCTGACTGTTAAATAGCGGTGTCACAGTGATATTTTATATATAATTTGAGTACTTTTCATATTATTAAAACCAAAACAATAAATGATGAAATGTCAGATAATTCTAAATCTAACGGTAATTGCTGCGGTTGCAACAACATCGGGGCAATGACGTCGAATATTTTACCACTGTTGACGCTTTCAAATAATACGACGCCCAAGATAAATACGTTTTCCAATAAAAAAAAATTCGGTGGAAATATTGATTGATTAAATTAATGATTTCTTATTAGGTTTATCTTTGCACATTTCAGGCAATGATTTATTGACGGTTCGATCAGAACCGTTCATATATTTAAATCACAACGTTTCATACACGCAGTGTCCGTGCAAAGCACCCCCTTGATTGAACTTGGAACTCATCCAGATTTAAAAACTAAGCTGAGTATAATAATACGTCCGTATTTATGCAAAAAGGAACCGAGCAGCAAACACGCACTTGTCTTATGGTTCCATTTTGCTTATAGACGGTCATGCTTTACAATCCTTATTACGCACAAAAAAATGAATGTAGTAAACGTAATATGAAGTAAAAGTAAGAAACTTTAGTTTTTCCGATAATAATCATTATAAAATATGTTAATTCTTATTAAAAAACTACGTAAATGCTTTAAAAACACTCTTAATTTAAGAAATGAAAAGCTGATGCCGTTTTAAAACCGGATGAATTGTGTGGAACAACATGTGACAACATTTTGCACTTACACTCGTAGTTTAGTTTGATTTGTGGTGATATGTGTTACATTTTCAACCATGGAGCATTTTGCATGGAGGGTAATTAGCCTACTGTACCACGCTAGCCAGAAGGTATGGCACGGAAAAATTATCGTCATCTCATCCAAAAAGAGCTAGTAGGCTAATTACCGTCCAATAAATTGGCGGAGGCCCGACTCGGTAATGGGTCATTTGTGGGCTGAAATAAAGATGATGATTGGTACTGTGCGGCCCACGTCCATCGGATTCTTGCGGCCTACCATCAGTGCGCCTTCCTGTATCATCGCTCTACGAGCTATTTGTTGAGTCCTATTTATGTTTTGTTCCAGTGATGTACACGAGGTAGGGTCGGCCCCGAGCGCGCAGCCATGCCGCTGCCGAAGCGCTGTGTGGAGCCCGTGCACGTGTCGCGAGGCACCGTGCCCGAGCGGCTGGTCGTGCCCTCGGAGTTAGAGGCCGTCACCAACGGCACCCTCGCCAATACGGTCAGGTGAGTCGTCTTAATGTCACATCATCCTCCTGACAATTCTGTAGGTGAACGAAATCTAACCATTCATACCATTCATGCAATTGGCAAATATGTAGTTATTTCACGTTCAGTATTGAAGGAGTCTTTTTGTATACTGCGTAATAAATCATAAATCCCTTCCCTCCTGAGCCTGTGTTGGATATTTTTTAAAACAACTTCCCTTCTCTATGGTATAGTATAACCTTATTGCGCTGAGCTATTTACAAACATACAATTCACAGGCACAAACACACAGAGTCTTATACAACAAACGAAACCGGGACCAGTGACCCAAAAGCGGCACATCTAACCCCTGGAATAACAAGGCGTGCGCCTGAAATATTAGGGAGAAAAACTAGCCGTAAGCAAAAAGTTCGAAATACCTGTAACAATTAGATTAGTCAACGTGGTATGTGATGCGTGGTGTTTATGGAAGGAGGTCCGTCAACAGTGGGTCACTTGTGATCTGAGATGATAGTACCAGAAAAACTGGGCCTCAATTTCTGAAAGCTAATATTACTCCACAGACTGGTATACTTCTATGTATCGAACAGTAAATGTAACAGCCCATAATATCTATTTTAAAGATAAGTGGACCATTTGCTGACCCTATAGACTTAAACTTATGTAAGGTCGAGGTTGTGTTGATTTGGCCCTCGAAATAGCAGGCGAGAGTCGAGTCAATTTAGGAGCTAGCCGAATGCGCAATAAATCCCTAGAAATTAGTAACCCAAGCCAAAACAAACCGAATACGTAATTAAATATACTTTATTGTACACCAATGAAAAGAAGGTGTATACCACTTGTTTGTGCAAAGGGCGATTGTGTCCTTGAATGCGATTTATAACGTTCAAATAACGACCTATATTCCATGCTGAAATAAAATCTTTAATTATTTCGATAAAGAATCAATAGTTACCGAAATTACCCCATTCAAAACAATAAACAAACTTTTGTCTTTTAGTAGATATCAATATTACGTTTTAACTAGTAATAATATAATTACTACACATTATTATTGTTGTTATTTGCCCTAAAGATGTTGCTCCTTGAAATTACGTACATGGTCGACATAAATGGCATATTTTCCTTTTACACGCCATTGTATAAGCTTACGTAGTGGAAGCCCCAAAAAAATGAGTAGTTCCCGAAACCAACATATTAAATCGAATGGTTAATAGAACATTATGAGCTTTAACGTTCTAAAATCCAAAATTTACGTAATAATCTAAAAATCTGTGCTACTAGTTCATGTTAGATAAACAGGTTCAAGATTACGTCTAGTGGAGAAACTATACTAATGTATAATTCGGAGATGCGTTTGATGCTGGCCGATTACATATTATTTAAAATTGGAATGATCGCGACGTGTGTTCATTATTTTCTTATTCATTTGTAATTCGTTAAAATGTTATTTTAAAAATGATTTTTATTTATTAAAGGCTCATTATATAAATTTCAATTGGCGATGAAGTGATTAACTTTTCTATTTCCGCCAATAATGTTATGTGTTATGTGAAGTGTTGTGAATTTTTGACATGTCGAACTTCATCGGGCAAATATCAGTTTATAAACTATCTCAAGAATGGGAAATTTTCATAAGTAAATTCAATACCTTTCACAAACTAAATAATATCAGTGCGGACAATAGAAAAACGGTTTTGATTACACAATTACCAGACGATGATGATCGGGTGGCTCGAAACTTAATACATACGAAGCAAATTGATGTGTCGTATGACGAACTGGTTACAGCGTTGAGAAATCATTTGTCGCTTAAAAGATGCACTTTTGCCGATAGAGCAAAATTTTACGAGGCCACTAGAAGGGCCGATGAAGACATCGCAGGATGGGCGATGAGAATCCGGGATCTTGCTGTCTATTGTGATTTTGGTAGCTCTCACGACGCAGCGTTACGGGACAAGTTCGTAGTCGGGCTGAACCCGGGACCGGAACGCGACCAACTTTTCGACCAAGACACAGCGACACTGACGTTCGCGAAGGCCCTGGAGCTGGCGCAGCAGGCCGCCCAAACAGCTGTGCCTGCGGCTGCCAGCGGCGGTGTGGTCGAAACGAACATTTGCGGTACCAAGGATGAGCCTGTTCATCGCGTGATCGGAGCCTTTAAGAAGATTAGTGACTCTGTGGAAAATAGTAAAACATGTGAAGTGTGCGGTTTTAAGAATCATGCTGCCAGCGAATGTCGTTATAGAAATTACCGCTGTCAACGATGTACAAAGAAAGGACATCTCAAGAGGGTTTGTCCTTCAAAGAATCCACGTATAAATAATGTTGCCATCCAAGACGGCAAGGAAAATAAAGAGGAGGGACATGTTATTTCTTGTTGTGACAATTGTGGCGGTTTTAATTTAAGGTAGGATATGGATATGTAGGATCATTTACTTTATTTAGTTTTGTAAGTTGTTTAATTAAATGTAACTAGATTCTGGGGCTCTATAAATTCATAATTTGAATAATTGTAACTTTTTTATATATTCCGGGCCGCGTAGTTGTGATTTAAAAGTATGAGACACTACGCTTAAATCAGTAAAACGAATTTGAAATGATTGTAATTAAAAATAAGTCTCCCTCTTAGGAAGAGTTTTTACGAGTAAAATGACTGATCAATTATTTATGGCATCTTAAGCAGCAAATCTATTTGCAAAAAAGCAACTATATCAATTTATAGTAAACGCAGAAAACTACGGAAATGGCTAGAAAAACGAATATTAGCTTCTTTTAAATATTTGTAAATTTTCAAATTAGTGTGCGAGGTGGTAATGCATATTTAAAATTGGAATTCTTTGGAATTGAAATATTTGGAGTGATTTTTACATAATATATCTTTTATTATATTATGTCAATTATGTCGAACGCTGCCAATGTTCTTGAGTAATAAAGAAAATGTCCCGGAGCTTCGTATAAAGTTTTATTTATTTTGATCGCGTTACCTTTAACGGGTGGTATGTCACACGCTTTTGACACAATAACTTGGCAAGAACTTTTGTTTTCCGACTTCAATATAAAATAACAGTTTTGGAGCCCACGTTACATCAAGTGTTATTGTGTTCACTGATTGCATGTCTCTGAACCAGGAATTCTATAGCACACCCAAATTTGTCAGTGTGATGAGGGATCACGACTGCAAAAGGTCACCCCCCATTCTTTGAAGCAAGAGAAGGAAAACTTGACGCAACCCTTATGCCAATCCGCCTTCCCAGCGTGGCACTACTACTACTGTCCACCCCATGTATGACCAACTGTCGAGTCGGACCTCCTCCCATTACATGGAGGCAGTAGGAGAGAAATTAATTTATTTAAGGCTATTTTCGTTTCCACAGACAGCTGTCGTCGTTATCGAAGCATGCGGAAGATATGTTCGGCGAGTTGACTCGCGAGGCGACTAACCTGGCTGAGCGGACCAACGTGCTGCAGGCACGGATAGACCGGCTCGCGATCAAGGTGACGCAGCTTGACTCCGGCGTCGAGGAAGGTGTGTATTGTTGATTTTCTCAGAATGGCCAGTAAGTACCTGGTTCTTAGTAGCAGCTATGTAATTGGAGGAGGCCCGCCTCAGCAGTGGGTCATGTATGAGCTGAGTAGGTGCTTCACCAATTCAAAAATATCGCTATAGCCGCTCCCTGTAACATTTCCATTCTTAATTTAAAAAGTCTCTTGTTTCAACATGCTTTTTGGCAAGCTTTGCCTAATCCTTTTACAGATAACGTTTTCAATTTACTAGTGATCAGCTTTCACCAGGATGACAGGAAAATAATTTAACTAACAATCGTAAAATCTTCTCCTAAATGTTTCTTAAATAATGCTTAAATATAAAAATCGTCCAATTTCTATTGGTTTGGACTATTCGATGCCGTATGCTTGTATACAGCAGACTACCGCGTGGCCTCGTTTTAGTTTTATTGGTGCTTCCTCCTCGCATATTTAAAAGGCAAATTTCAAATGGAAATTTTATTCCAAGACAGTGTCACATCCGATCTTTTTCTAGCAAAACCTCTTAAATTAAGACATGTAAAATATCGCACAATTACAAGGCAATTCAACAACGTCATCCCTTGAATAGAATAGAAAAAATGCTGTATTGTATAAAACAATTATGGCGTATACAATCATCAACGGATCGTCATTTTTATAACACTACCACCAGGTCGGTACGCGGCACCAACCGAGAAGACATGGCAGGAGGAACTCGGTGGGCTTTTTTTTTTAAACTAAATAGTTTCGGTTGGTTCCAACTGAAATATGGATTTTATAAAAAAATAGAATGAAAAGTCATGAATCCAGTGAGCCGACCAACCCCAACAGCGGCACCTGTTAACAAGCAACGCATGTGGCAGCCATCGATCTCTTCAATCATATCCTAGGGAAGTGGTCGACCCGCCACACGTCGCTACGTCGTATTTTAGTGAGCATGACAACTTACAGGATAAATAAACTTGGTTTCAGTGTCCCTTCAAGACATTCAAATGCGGAAGGCGTTCCGTTCGGCTCGAACGTTTCAACAGCAGCTGTTCTCGCGCAACTCGATGCCGTCAGCTATGCTGTCGACATACGCCCGTTGCGACCGACCTCCCCCACTCGAAATGCTCAACGAGTTCCGAGACGACGGCAGAGACGCGAGGAAGTTCTACACGGACCCCGATTACTTCTTCGAACTGTGGAGGAGGGAGATGCTGCAAGATACCGAGAGGATTCAGCATGATAGGGGGAAGAAGGTTGGTGCACCAAACCAGTTTTGTCGCATCCTAAATAAATTTCTCGTTACTCATTTGTCTGCAATGTATCATTGTCAACCCTTGGCAAGAAAAGAGGTCGAATATTTGTGGCATTATAGCTTTTGAAGGGATACATAAGTTTTGATTTCTATTTTGTACTTTGGTCAGTTCTTAATACTTGTACTAATTGTATAACATTTTCAAAGGTTTGTTATTCTATAGTAGTGAAATTATATAATGTGTTATTTTATTTTTTGCCCTGAAAGTGACTAAAAAGATATTCATTCTGTTGTATGCAGCAATAAATTGTGCCATGGAATTTCAAATTGAAGAAGCTACGTCTATTGGTACAACAGGCCAACACACTTTAAAATCGACGCAGACAAAATCATGGGCAACAGCTAGTTAAACAATTTGATGAGCTTTACATTTATGAAACAATAATGAAAGAGTATTTCATAGTTTCAAAGCATTACAAATAGGAAAATTACAGTTCAACAGCAACATCATGGTCCATGTGGTGGCGGATTTAGAATATATAGTGTCACCACCCTATCCCATCCTGAGGGTGTCGTAAGTACCGACAAAAGAAAATCACAAGGCTGATAACCTAGCCGTAAGAGAAGGAAATCCTCTGCCAACCCGGTCTGGCCCCAGTAGGCTAATTATCCTCCATGTAATTGGAGGAGGACCGAATCAACGGTGGGTCATTCATGTGCTGAAGAGTAATAACCCCTCTGGCCATCGTGGCACAATCGGCTCATTACCCTCCCTGTGATGAGAGGAGGCCCGACTCAGCAGTGGGTAATTTATGGGCTTTAGTAGTGGCAACATTTTGCGATTCAGGGACTGTCCAAAACACTTTGGTCTCCACCTAAGACTGTTGTCTCTCGATCTTGTTGGTCTAGGGGTTGGATACTCCGCCTTTCGATCACGGGGTCTCGGGTTCGACTCCGGGGTCTGGCAAGTGTCTTTGTGTAAACCAGAGGCACGTGTCATTTGTATTCGTGAATTTCATCTTTGTAAACTGCCCCACGCGATACAGGGTATATCAAGTGCTGGGGATTCGTTTAAAAAAACATCAATAGCTGGGTTCACACCGGGCGATCCATCGCGCTACGATCGCGCGCGGCAGGAGCGCGATCAAAATAGCTGGGTCCACACCGAACGATCCATTTTGGATTGCAGATTGCATTTGATCCGCGCGATCGGAGCGCGATGGATCGTCCGGTGTGGATCCAGCTATTAATCTTATTTGTGTCCACAGGTGCGGCCGGCTCGCAGCGGTAGTGGGGCGGAAGGTCGGTCTGCGAGGCGAGTGCGACCCCCGCACTCCACCCGCGACCGGCTCAAGGAGGCGGCTGTCACGCGCGGCGAACACATCATGGCACCCGCCCAGCTACGGCACTACAATATTGACTACAAACCCGATCCCGTCTACCAGAGTGAGTGAGCTGCTGTCATCTGAGGGTGTCTCCTATCGGAAATTAGGAAGTCCCAAACTAAACTTTACAACAAGTATAAATTTTCGCGCTGTTTGACAATTGTGCACCTTTCTAAATTTCTTTGCGTGTTTATGTCATCATCAAGACATTATTGATATTTTATGTTTTTTTTTTATTCTTTGGCATTTTGTTTTTTTTTATGTGGGCAACCTCTCCTTGGATATCTACGGCTCCGACGGTGCCATGCTCGATACATGTAGCATAGCGCCGTTCGGTCCGTGGCTTATTCCTACAGGGTGAGAGATCTCTCCTTATCCGATGTTAAGCACACAAAAATACAACCGAAATGAGAATCTTCTTCTTTCCAAGGTTCATTTAACATGGCTGTATATTTGTGTTTCAGCAACCACGGTCACGGATGGGGGGTACAGAGCGTCACAGAACAGGCAGCCGGCGACGCAGCCTGCCCGGCCCAACTCCATAGAGATCGAGAACCACCAGAACAGGCAACAGAGGATAACTGGCAATGGGCATGGTATGACATTCAACTATCATTATTATCATCATTTCAGCCAAAGAAATCCTAAAACACAAAAATATCTTCAACACCCGCTCTTGGCCCCTGGGGCCTTTTGCCTGTGTAACTTCATCTCTGTTTCTAGTACGTTAGAAGTCCTCCTGAACGTCAAGTATTAACTTGTAAATATATATCTAAACTGACAGATATATTCAAATACCGGTTATTTGGTCCTTTATGTTGAAAGATACATCTACTAGATGTCGTTTGTTTAATGTTTTTTGTGTTGTTATTTTCTTATGATGCATTAAAGAGTATTGTATACTATACACACAAATGCCAAATGTACATAAAGGAAGTGGGATTGCTACTTATTGGAAAGGGGAAATTCTTACCTTTTATCTACAGGGGAGTGTTGTTGCGTAGAAGATAGTCTAACTACGTATTAAAATCCCATTATGCTGTGACTAACGCGTAGTTCTGACTAAGAACAACTCATAATGTTGTTTGTTCATTGGGGCTGTCAACAAGCAAGAACTATTTCTGCTTCTCAGCCCACAAATTACCCACTGCCGAGTCGGGCTTCCTCCACTTGGAGGGTAATTAGCTTTCTGTGCCACGCTGGCCAGACGGGTTGGCACAGGGTTTACTATCATGTTTTCGGCCTTGTCATTTCCTATTGTCAACTCTTACGACACCCTTAGGATGAAATGGGGTGGTGACACCACTCCATTTCGTGCGTGGGAAAGGGGTCGTAAGATGATAATGGTAATTATAAATATGACGATTTATAAGAGGTCTGTGATAAAACCTACGTAAGTAAAGAGAGTAGGAATGACTACCTACTGTGTGATTGGAGGAGACGGACTACAATGAATAAAATGTGTACTAAACAGAGGTATTTTTTGTTCAGTAGTGGTAGGCGAGGAGAGCCCGTACGGGTCGGTGTCCGAGGCCATCTACGGCGGCAGCATGGCGGGCACGCCGCGGCGCGCGCGGCCCTCCGTGCCCCCGCCCGCGCCCCCCGCGCCCGGCGCGCCCCTGCCCGCGCACTCCCCGCCGCCCGTGCACACGCCCACCAGGTACGGGCCCTCGCCGCACCCTGTGACAATGACAGGGCTCCACCCAACTGTCTTTGGGTGAGCGTCACACACTCGTATTTTGTCGTATGGTTGGCTCTGTTTCATCATCATCGTCAGCCCACTCTAGTCACAATTGACACACAGACCGTTTGCCTCTGGTTTACACTTAGAGAGTCACTTAATTTAATGTGATTTAGTATTAAAGTCTCTCTTGAGCCAGACCTATCCTGCGCAGACGATTGTTTTTCAGTCTCATTGGCAGTGGTTAGCGGAGAGTCGACATTGGGGGAAATTTCCCCCACCACGGCGCTTTTTAACCCCCGACGCAAAAAGAGGGGTGTTATAAGTTTCACGTGTCTGTCTGTCTGTCGGTCTGTCTGTCTGTCTGTCTGTCTGTCTGTCTGTGGCACCGTAGCTCGCGAACGGATGAAGCGATTTCAATAAAGTTTTTGTATGAAAGGTGAGTTACGGGCGAGTGCTCTTAGACATGTTTGATGAAAATCGGGTGAGCCGTTTAAAAGTTATGAGGGGTGAAAGTGGGGAAGAATAACCGAATGTCTGCAAATATAATCGAGTGGGGTCTCAAATGAAAGCGCATCACGTGCAATTTAACAAAATCTACATTATAATAAGTATGTACCTATAAAAAGTATAAAATAAAAATTAAATTAAAAATTTAAATAAACCCCCGACACAATAACCTTTAAAAAGTAAAAAATAAAAATAAATACTTCGCGTTGGGGGACCAGGGGTCAGGTAATAAATAAGTGGGAGTGGTCCCCCAACGCGAAGTATTTATTTTTTACTTTTTAAAGGTTATTGTGCCGGGGGTTTATTTAAATTTTTAATTTAATTTTTTGATTCCACATGGTTTTAAGCCACTATACTAGACCGATACTATCGTCGTTTGTTTCTCAGATCATCTCTACCTCCGCCCCCGCCGCCGCCAGAAGGCACCGTATCTCCTCCAATGATGAACGGCGCGTCGCCTCCTCACCGCACGGCACTAGACGCGCATTTAGACCATATGCATGCCGTCATTGGTGAGTATCTCATGCTCTGAGGAAAACATAGCGCCACTTTTTAAGAAAAGACACTTTTTATATCACGATACATCGTCATCCACGAACCATTACTCAACAATTACACTATGGTTCAAAATCAAATGAAGCGTTGTTTGGAGATGTCGTGGAGATCTTGCAAAGGAACAATATGAGCTACTTTGAATATTTCTCGTACTTATAAATAGGTGAAAGTTTTTTTTATAATCGTTATGGCTTTGTGATTTTTATAGGTGTTTTAAACAAGGTTAATATTTGAAGTAAATCTTATCTGCTTGGAATGCGAAATGTATTAATAAAACACCTTTTAAAATAACAATCGCGCGCAGGCATGATGTCATCGGAGGAGCCAGACACGAGTTTGAGCAATGTGCCGGCGCCCCCCGCTGCGCCTCTCCCACCTGTGGCGCCCCCCTCGCCTCCGCCCCCACCCCCCGCAGAAGAGCGACCCCGTCCTCCGTCGCCGGGGGCCCTACTGAGAGGGGCGTCCGCCTTGAAGCCCCCACGCCCGGTACCGGAGGCGCAGCCCGACCCGCGATCCGACCTCTTAAAGGCTATTCGAGGAGGTAAATTTACAGTCATGGGATTGCCATGGATTGTTTTAATCAATAAATAATTCAGTGGTCGTAATTTTGAAATCTCATTGTCATTTTCAAGCTATAGATAAAATGAAAGGTTTTTGTTTACCCAAGTAAACAATCGGTATAAGCCCTACTTGTGGTCCGCAGGCATAACGCTCCGCAAGGTGGAGAAGCCGCTCGACGACTCCGCGGGTCGCTACGACACGCTGCGCGGCGCGCCCGCCTTCCTCGACGTGGCGTCCATCCTGGCGCGGCGCGTGGCCGTCGAGCTCAGCGACGACTCCAGCGAGGAGGCGGCGGACTCCGACAGCGACTCCGACCAGTGGGCGGCCTCCGAGTCGCGGGCGTGACGTCGCGCGACTCCGCAGCACCTCCCCGCGCCCCCGCAGCCGCCCCCCGCGCCCGGCCCCGCCGCCTGCGCCCCCGCCCCCGCCTCGGCCCCCGCGCCGGGCGAGCCGGTGGCCATCACCATCAAGGAACCGCCGCCGCCGCCGGAAGCCGATCGCGACTGCTACGTCCGCAACTCGTCCTTCCTCAGTCGGGATATCGAGGCGCGACTCTCGCGACGCGGGGAGCGGGGGGCGGCTGCGGGGGCGAGCGGAGCCGACCACCCGGGCAAGCCGAAGCCCAGCACTCAGTCCCCGCCGCGAGTTACGGAGCCAGTTGCGAAAGTCGCGTCGCCACCCCCTCCGGTTGCGAAGGAAACTGTGCCCTCCCCGCCGACCGTGAACGCCCGTCCGCCTGCTAACAAGGAGGTTACTCCCAAGGCTGGAGTCGTTTCGCCTCCCGCCGAACCCAAAGTGGCGCCGAAGCGTGAAAATTCGGTGCCGCCGCGCGTGCCTCGACGGGAGACGCCGGTGTCCCGCGAGGTGCTCGCCAAAATAGAAAAGCTGTCCCTGCCGGTGCCCGAACCTGAAGCACCCGTTGATATAAATGAACCTGCCGAAGTGAAGGACGAGGCTGAGAGCAGCGGTTCCGCCAAATCCGAGGAGTCCAATGGAGTTGGTGACAAAATTAAGAAATTCGAAAAAGCGGCCGAAGATGCCAGTGGGTCTGTCGGTCGCCTGTCTCGGCCTGGGTCGATGCGCGGCCGTCCCCGGACTGAGCGGCTCGGATCCGACAACAGTAGGGAGGACCTTCCTCCACCCGCCACTCCGTTTAAAGACAATGTCCACTTCGACCTCCGGCCCGAACGGCCGCCGACCGTGCTCGAGCGCCAACAGAGCTTAACCAGAAACGCATCTGCTGTCGCTCGCTGGCAACGCACAGACAGCGATACCACAGAAAAGCCCAAACCCGAACCACAGAAGATTATAAAGCCCGAGTTCAAGCCAATGGCGTCACCAGCAGATGTCACCATCCGATCGCCTAGCCTTGGCGCAAAACTGCCCGAGCAGTTCCCCTCCCACGGCACCGCATTCCGAAATGTCGCCTCCCCCGACCCCGCTCGACCCAAGAACGAGGATGTAAATAATCACAATAATATTAAGACGTGTAAATTTAAACCTAAAGAGAAATACTCTGTGAGCAAGGGCTCGAGTTACTACACGCGGGGCTCTGAAGAGATCTGGCTCGTGAAGAAGAAGGACATAGAGGAAATAGAAGAGAGAGTGTTGGATTCGTTCAGGAGAGCGGGTGGTAATGTTTGTATGAGGAGCGAGTCCATGAGGCCGGCGTCGGATAGCGGGCAAGGAGCGTCTTTTTCACACGCCACTATGGGACGGAACAAGCGGCAGATGTACGCTAGAAGCGAGTCTCTAGACCCGCAGTGGGCGGGCGCGCGAGCTCAGACATTGAAGCGGCAAACATCGGTAGCCTGCACTTGCGGCCACGATAAGAAGACTCGCGCAAAAAGCGCCGGCCCAGAGACCACGCCACGACCACGATCCCGTTCTCACGGTGATGACAATCAGGCGCATGTTCTCGACAAATATGAGACGCTAGTGTAACATACGATCACACCCTCCGACCAACATCTTTGATCGGAGGTTAGAAAGGAGTACATTCAATAATCTTGGTGTGGCTATGTTTGTAGTAATGGCCTTCTTTGGAACAAAAAAAAACACCTGTGCTTGCCCATCTCGTCTGTTGAACGCCCATATAACGTATATTTGTCAATGGTGTAATGTGTACAATATATACACAATCTGTGTACCATTATATCAGGCGAAAACAGATATTGGCTAGTCTTAGGGAAAGTGAGACAAACATCAATCTGTTTTCACATGTAAAACCAAAAATATATGCGTTAATAATAAATGTAGCAATGAGAATAGTTAGAAAGTAGTATTAAAATTTTACAAATATTTACTCTTCCCTATTAAACTTAAGGTTGACTTCACACTGTGTTGCCTGGTCTCTCATTGCAGTCTTTTATGTAGTAATACTGTTGGTTTGGTCAAAATATTTGGATATTGGAATATGGTTAGTTGAGATGGGTGGATAATGTTTGAATTGACATTAAAGTACGATTTCAATTAATATATTATGTATATTGTGTTAAAAGTACTGAATAAGGCCCACCTCAGCACAACACTGCATGGTGCTTTGCTTGTTAGATGTTCATACACCATAACTGTTCAGGCAACGGTTGTGAAACGAAGTTTGAGATTGTTGATGTATAATTTATTCTTTAATACTAGGAACGCTTTATATAGAAACGGGATTATGAAGTTGCTAGTCGAAGTGTTTAATTTGATATTACGGTGCGTATAATGATTGTTCTTTATGATTTTTGAATGCAATTTATCTTTAAATTATCCTTATGAACGATTATTTCTTTTACGCATGTTTGTTAGGCGATGAAACATTATGTGTAGATGCCTATTGCTTACCATGTAAGATTGCAAATTAAATTATTAATACGACTTTTGTAATTTCATATAATAAGATGTGACCTGCGTATGTAGTGCCAATTATATCAATTGTATGTTAATGAGAGACATAACACAACTTTCCAATTTATATAACCTTTTTATACTACATTTTGTATTTTAAAAAATAAACCATGTACTAGGCTTGACATTTTCTTATTCTTAGTCTATTGTGGACGTTTCTGTCGGAAATTTCGTCTTAGATACAAAGTTTCTAGTACTTTCGAGTATGTGTTATGTTTTACATGAGTAGGTATATAAATCCTATTGAAATATCTATTCACAAAGTAATCTCAAGTTTTCTTTTAATTCTCTCTTTCCCAACTCTCTAAACAATATACATTATACCTATGTAAGCCTGTGTATGTATTCCCAAAAAATATACATTCCGGAGTGTTTAGTTGCTCACTGTCCCGCAGGAGTTAATTATAAATGTTAAAATGAGCAACGAATGTGTACCAAATTGTCAAAATATATTGTAGTGTTGTACCTAGATAGACGTAAGTTAACAAATTCAATTTGTGTATGTACCTTGTCGTTTTATTTTTATACATATTATAGTGAAGTTCTCTCATGATTATGTCCGCTACTCATCCTACTTGTAATATAATTTAATCTGTTGGCTAATGCAGGAGAGCAATTTAGTATAATATAAAGGGTGTAACAAAAGCCCCGTAGCCGCCTGCAGCGAGCTAATAGAGGTATTTAAAAAAAAATTGTGTTAAAATATATTGTTGTCTTATTGAGTGAAATATCATTTTTTTCTGAACCAAAACATGGGTTCCATTGAAAACAAACTAGTTACCATAGTAATCTGAGTTCCATAATGTTTCTTGCTTTTTTTAGATTTCTATCACTTCTGACCAAACATTTAGGAAAAAATAGGTTATTTGCATTTTCGTGAGATTTATAACCAGTAGTAGTACTATCGATCTGTTCGTTTGGGCTATAAGGTTTTTGTTACACCCTGTATATATATATATATATATATATATATATATATATATATAGTTTAAAGACCCCTCTAGGATCAGTTTCTCTAATGTATGTAATCCATAAATTATAGACGTATTTGGTTATTTTAAGTCTTGTTTTTATGTAACTTGTGGTTATTCATATTTCTATTTACATATTCAACATTATGTCTTCTCTTTTAATTGAATTGACTATTTTCAAATTTACTCATGTTATTTGATTGCATAGGAAATATAAATCCGTTATCTTTTTGACAATATCGCTTTTTACACTTATGGTTTGACTCCATCTAGGTGTGTTCCCAACCATATATTGTATTTATTTTTTACCTCAACAACGTGATATTGGCGGAGTTATGTTGTTGCAACATGGCAAGCCATTGAGCAAGAAGTGAGTTTATTTGGTTACAAATTTATGTCGAATCTGTCAACATCTTGACAACAAAAGTTATTGAAACAATTTCAAGACATAAAATAACTAAATGCGTTACCGATACTTGAAGTGCGAACTTTTGAAATTAAAATTTAGTTGTATAGTAATCAGTATGAGCAGCATGTAGGGTAGTAGTCTTAATGTACGTAATGGTCACGATTAAACAGTAAGGAAATGTAATTATAGTCAGTAAGGTAATAAATGAATAAAGCATGTTTTATATTATGTAGTTTACGTGGTCGCCTCTTTAATTTGCCGCCGACTGGCAAACGCTAATTATTTATTGCATTTTTTCTTAAATGTTTATAATTTTAATATAAAAAGGAGCAAAAATTGTAATCGTTGGTCCAGTGGACTGGATTGTGATTTGGTTGTTGGTTCATTAATTGCGATATTGTAGACGTAAATAATTCATTTACTGAATGCATTACAGCAGTTAATGGGTTAATGACGTACGAGTTGAAATGCTACGTATCATGGACTATATTGTCATTGTGTAATGAGAAGTATATTTTATAAATTGTTTATTTGCTAATACGACATAAGTTAAAATATATACAAAGTGGTTTTATTTAAACACAAATTCATCTCGTCGCCCATCCTTCGAACAGTGCGCCCTACCCGTCATGACCTACGGCGCCGAGACATGGACTCTCACGGTGAGACAAGTCCATCAGTTTAAAGTCGCTCAGCGTGCTATAGAGCGAGCTAAGCTTGGAGTTTCTCTGAAAGATAGGCTCCGTAATGAGATTATCCGACAGACAACCAAAGTCACCGACATAGCTCAGAGTATTATTAGACTGCAGTGGCAATGGGCTGCTCATATCTGTAGAAGAACCGACAACCGCTGGAGTAGACGACTTCTTGAGTGGAGACCGCGAATCGGCAAGCGTAGTGTGGGACGGCCCTCTGCTAGATGGAGCGACAATCTGCAAAAGGTTTCGGGCAGCAGCTGGATGCGTCAAGCTGAAGACGGCCCTATGGTGCTCTTTAGAGGAGGCCTGTCCAGCAGTGGACTAATGTGGGTTGATGATGATGATTAACAATTATTAATTCGATAGAGAAAATTATAGATTTTGTGTAATATGATTTATACTGCATGTAAAGAAAGAAATTCATACCTTCCATAGAAAACTACTCGATCACGTGGTCGATTTCGTTTGGAAGGTCTGTTTTTTCTTTCATTTTTCGACCCGTGTTTCTTTGGGAAAGTTGTTTACTTTCATGGTCTGAACCACCTATTCAATTTTGGCGGGAGGTCCAAAAATAACTCTTGAATATTAAATAGGTTCTACGCATGTAACCGTAACTAGTAATAGATATCACTACATAGTATAAAACAAAGTCGCTGTCGTCTGCCCGTCCTTAGGTATGCTTAGATCTTTAAAACTACGCAATGGATTTTGAAGCGGTTTTTTTAGATAGAGTGATTCAAGAGGAAGGTTTATATGGTTTATAGGTTTATATAGCGGGTCGCTAGTTTTTAATAAAATGGAACGCACTTTCTGAGGTAATAAGGTAACAAAAATAATTTAGAAACGCTCTTTTTGGTGTTTCTTGGTATGAATCAAATTAATAAATGATGCTATCGATACCTAACTACCAATACTTTATTATTTTAAAATAAACTACGCCAATGTTATTTTCAGTCATCTAGTTATGTACAAGAATCCCTTTTATAATATTGGTTGTTTATTAATTAAAAGTACATAAATAACTGCTAAAACTTTTAATTTTAACGAGATCTTTTTTTTTTACTTATTTTGGTATTTTCAGTATTACCGATTTTCGCTAAAATGTCTTTCTTTTCCAACAAGACTGTAAAAAAGTCGGTACAAGTCAGGTTACAGGATACTTGATTTTGATCAGAGTAGAAACCGTGTGCATTTTTAGCGAGATTCTTTCTTTCGTCCATTTCTGTGTGACTAGCGAAGACACTCTACATTCGCATTGTAAGCTGGTATACACAAATAATTACCCCTGCCAACAATAGTGTCATTTAAAGTGACTTTTCAAAACCCCTGCCGGACGGCCCCCGGGTGCCTTTAAGGTGAATGTTCCAGGGTAGCCCGCGAAATTTAAATTTTCGTACGTTTTTTGCAATTTGCAGGTCAGTGCTAGGTTGTATGTTGATTAAAATGTTATTCGCGGCTGTAAGACGTATGTAGTTATAGAATTATAATCATCAAAATCATCAATACAACCCTCTAAGCTCATAAAGGTGCAAGAATGACTTTGAGCTTGAAAAAGTTTTAATTTAATTTAATTTATTAATTAATTATTTATTAAGTTATTTAATTATAATCATCAATAATTCTTCGAGCTGCGCATGCTCTCGATGTGTGGACTGTCGAAGACGTCGAACGAAACTCGAAGTACTGGGTTTACTCAGTACTCAGGCAGGTGAACACCGCCGGATGTACTTGTGCGCGTCACATCGTGGTGACCCCTACCACAGCTAATTTATTACAACCCCTACGATGCAACGTTATGCTGAGCATGCAACATTCTGTCTGATCTATTTTATCCAACAGTGTCCCACGACTATAAATTGGTTAATATCTGACAACACGTAGCATAAAGACTTCACTAATTCTTTAAAGAAATGCAGCGCGTAAAATAAAATTTCGTTTGATTCCGAACATTGTTTTTTTTTACTATAAACTCATTCAAACTTACGCCGAAATTGTAGACAATGTTTAAATATAATTATCGTGGAGGACTATTTGAATCTATTGGGTTTTTAAAAGTTCAGTTCAGTCTTTGTTTGAAGGGCTTGCCAAAATTCTAATCTAAGTTCTATTTTATGTATTTATTGGCATATTTTTTTAAATATAGAAACATGGTGGAATATTTTAATAGGCAAACAGTTCATGTCAGTTGCAACACAAGCTTTTCAGCCAACAAATATTTCATGCCTTGTAACACTGACTCTAGTTTTTCATATCACTCAAGCTTGCTCGAAATCGTTTTGTGAATTTTTGATTTTTTGTTACAATTTCTAAGTTACGTTTTAGCTGAAAAAGTGTTTAATTAGAAATTATCATTGGTTCAATCCAATGGGGAATAATTAGGATAGTTTTAACAATTATTTAAAAGTGAAATATTGTATAAAAAGTAAACTGTACTTTCATAATCACTTGAAATTACAATAAATTGCAAAATGACTTCAGCCCTTTATTTGGAGCACTATCTGGACAGCCTTCAACATCTGCCTATTGAATTGCAAAGGAACTTTAAATTAATGAGAGACTTGGACGATCGAGCGCACGGCCTAATGAGGACAATTGACCTTATGGCCGACGAATTGTTACCAAGTATTCCAAAAATGGACGAAGAAACGAAGAAAGAAAAGGTAAACACCATACAAGGCTTGTTCAATAAGGCCAAGGAGTACGGAGACGACAAAGTTCAGCTGGCAATACAGACGTACGAATTGGTGGACAAACACATTCGGCGTCTTGACTCTGACCTCGCGCGATTTGAGTCCGAGATCCAGGAGAAAGTGATGAGCGCACGTGCTGCGCAGCAGGCCGCCGCGGACCAGGAGACAAGCACCGCCACAGTCAAGAAAGGAAGGAAGAAGCACAAGGGCAACGAAAAGGCCGCTGCCACGACAGGCAAAAAGAAACGGCCCGGAGCGTCAAGTGAAGAAGACGCTGTTGCATCTGGGAGGTCAGCAGCTAAGAAAAAAGCACAACGCAAGAGTGCATCAGCCACAGCAAATGCTACAAAGGAACAAGAAGAAAATGCTGATCTCGACTCTGTTGCAAGCATGGCCCACCCAAGTGACGTGCTAGACATGCCTGTGGATCCCAACGAGCCAACATACTGCCTGTGTCACCAAGTGTCATACGGAGAGATGATTGGTTGTGACAACCCTGATTGTCCTATTGAATGGTTCCACTTTGCATGTGTTGATCTAAAGATCAAGCCCAAAGGTAAATGGTACTGCCCTAAGTGTACTCAAGATAGAAAAAAGAAATGATCTACGGCTAAACCTTTGGCTAAGCCTGCAGAAAAGACTGTGACTGTTAAAAAAGAAGTGAAGTGAATTCCTATAGTTGTAAGACTGTATGTTATTGTGCATCTATTGCAAAGTAGGATTAAATCAAATTTGTACAGAAAAGTATATGCCTTAGCTAATATAGCCTCAACTATTGTTATTTAATATTACATGGTAGGTATATACAGCATTAAAGGGAAACAATTATCCTTCCCAATGCATATTGGAAAAGGAATACATAAAGCCAAAGGCACATGTGCCTTTTTATTTGATCAAATTCCAATCCTTATTTTTCATTCAAACATCATCATGATGAAATATATGAATATCAACTTAAAAGCAATAAATATAATTAAATGAGTGTGTAGTTTAAGTGACTTATTGATATGAATTTTTGTATACAATTTTACCCCTTGTGTTAAAGTTTTAACACAGTACAAATGAATTGGTGTTGAACTATGAAAATATGCATATATGTATATATATATATATATAGTAAGCAATAGTGCCTAGACAACTTTTATGTATTTTTTGGGTAGCTGTAGTTAAAATACTTTTTTGTACACATTTTACTGACTACAGTTTATATGACAGTATTATACAGAAATAATACACAGAAGAATACTAGAGAAGCACAATATTATGGTTCCATTAAGTAATACTATAACGGTTTTAACTATTTTTAATTGTGTAATTGAGCAATAATTCAGTAGTATAGTGTTTTAAACCAGAGGTAATATTAATTAATTAATATTAAACCAAAGGCAAGCAGTTGGATGGTTTGTTATTTATTTTTGCAATTAATGACACAGTCAACCTTACAATGCAGTCTGCATAGTGCTTTACATAAAATTATCCTAATCTCTAATCAAACAAAATCTCAATTACTAAGTTGTATTATGTATGTATGTTGTTATGTAGTGCACATTTGCCACCACACCAATAATACCACTTCTGTCAATTGCATAGAATTATTAAAAATATATATAAAAAACATATACATATAATAATGCTGTTAGTTGGTGGCAAAACTGTAATAAACTCCATGGTTGCTAATAAATAGTATCATTATTACTAAAACATTATCAACTATAAACTGTTCTAACATTATTGTTTTGCCTAATGTAAGAAATCTTACATCATGATGAAGGCTCTACTAAAGATATAAATTTTCTTCTTAATATAATTTTTAGCATTTGTTTTGTTGGGTGGAATAAATACTAATTATTGCTGCAGTCCTCTAACTATAATGCTGTTATCCAATATTGGATCAACTTTCATATTGACTTATTTTGTAAAAAAAATCAGTTTAAAAACATAATTTCTTACTTTCTATAGGTTTTATGAAAATAATGATTTAAATGCAGTTAAGGTACCTTACTGCTAATAGCACATAGCTTTACCTAGGCATGGTTTTAGTAGATAACAGCATTATATCTAGAGCACAACAGATTATATGTTGAGCCAGTCTGGAGTTGTTAATGGTGTAACTTTGTTTTCTACATACAGACATAGTAATATATTAATTTATAGATATTAATGCTAGTTCTTATGAAATTGATTACAAATTAAGAGGTTTATAAATAATGGTAATGCCGTATTAAGCATTTACTTTGAATAGGGAATGTTATTGCATAATAAAAGTCATAGGATATTATATGTTTTATATATTCTGTAATGGCTTCCATTGAGAAGTATTTCAAAGATTAGCCAATGTTGGCAATAGATTTAAAAAGCAATATGTTTCTGCCTATTTTGTTATATATAGGAAGTGTGACAATATCAGGGCTATATTTACTAAATTGGGTGCTGCATCTCAATCCTACTTAAGTTATGCCCTACTGCCTTAAATATCCTACTGCTGAGTTGGGCCTCTTCTATGTTCATGGAGGGAAATTAGCCTTGTGCCACACTGGTTGGCAAAGGGTCTTTTATAAGTTTTCCTTCTCTAGAGGCTTGATTTTTGACCCTTGTGTTCTTTTATCCACCTCTTACAACTCTCTGAATAGAATGTGTTGGTTATATTGGGTTTTCATTTGATGATTATCAACTTTCAATTAAAGAAAATTGCTTTAAGTTACTGTACCGATATGGCCCTGGTATATATTTTATTAATTTTAAAGAATGGACTAAGTTCATTCGTTTGCCCCTTACTTAGTTGTAATGGTTTGGACAAATAATAAATCACGATACTTTGTGTTATTTTGTTTTGTTTACAGACATATTACTGTACCTACATAATGTGTGATAATTGTTTTTTGATGTGACAATGCTCATGTTTCCGCACTATGGGATACTTGGTCTGATACAGGAATCACAATTTGTGATGATAATAATATAATTTGGCAATACAGAGCATGTTTTTGGACAATGGTTCAGTATGAAAGGAAATACATAGTATGGTATATGTAGGTACACTAGCTGTTGCTGTACAATGATTTACCTTAAATAAATACATTTTAAATAATATTCGTTATGTTTTAATTATTTCCCATAAGTAGCAATAAGTTTATGAATGATGATTATGTGGTATACTGCAACTTTGGTCTATATGTGGTGATGAGAGTCATAACTGGAGAAAAAAGCTAGGGGAACCCAAGTAACATGGTGGAAGATATAGTAATGTATGGTATATGAATGATATATTAATAGGTATATTACATTATGTTATGTTTAAAAATAGATTAAATAGTTTTGTGATGATTTAAAAATCTGTTAAAAAGTGTTTAATTGCAATAGAATCTAAGCTTAAAAAAATATATTAAAAACTTTTCTTTTCTGTATCTTCAGGCTATGCTCTTTTCTGTAGGCTCAGGGTATAGACTATAGAGCCTTAGGGGAAAGTCCGAATTAACCATGTTAGGGCCCATAGGCAATACAATTTTTATCACATGCATCAGGCAGACTCCTAGGCAGTTGCATACTCTGAATTTGGGTTAGTTCGGCTCTGCTTTGAGGCTAATATGTACTTCGAATCGCTATAGGGTTTGGGTTACTCACTTTAAAGTGCAATTAGTATGATTATACACCGAATTTTATAAGAACTTTATATAAACTCATCGGCTCATTAAATCTTTTGACAAATGAAACAAACAAAAAAAGACATTTAAAATTGAAAGTTTATTTCATCTATCACCGGTTCGGAATGCACCTCCGGTAAAGAGCCGGCAGGAAACTCTGAAGTTGCTCGTTTTAGATATCCATTTTTAGGTACAAGGCCGGGATATGACAGATTTGTGAGAGCAAATTCGCGAATAGTCGCAAAGGGCTAAAATCAACAACTATTATTATATTGAGTTCTGTTCTCTAAGCTATCATATAACTTCGCCAAGATCAAGTGCAAGGGTAATATTTATAAAAAGTAAGAGAATATAGATAGACAAAATGACGCACCCAATATTAATATTTGTAATAAAAATTAAAGACAATAAATACCATTACCACCCATTTTATCTAAACGATTTCAAAAGTCCGCGCGTTTGAAAATGTTTGATAGGTAATCTCACGTAGTCTTTCTATTCACAGCTAGATGGCGCTGTATACTACTAGTATTATTTTAGTTTTCTACATGGAATAAAGCACACGTGTTTTGAAACGAGTTCAATAAAAATAAGCTCTAGGCATGTATGTAATAACAATCTTATTAACTATCCTATATGAAATTTTGAATGGTACGGACGTGTATTGTGTACGTTTAAATTGTATATTCCCTACGTTGACAGATTTCGTATATCAGGTCACCAACCAAACATATTTTGAGGATGTCGTAAGAGAAGAGGTAATGTAATGAAAGTCAGAAAATTTGTCTACAAAAGAAGAAAAGCTTGATGTGAAAACCTGTGCCCTGGATGGACAGGCGCGCACTATCTTCCGTTAAATTGAGGCGACTCGTCTAAGCAATGCGTCATGTATGGCTATGATGGATTTAAAAATAGGTTAAAGCCTAGGGAGGCTTCAACAATAAATCTGGTTTGATCTAAAAATAAAATAGTGCATTATTAAGACCGGGAAGGTAGCCAATTGAGCTTAAAAAAATTTGAATGGAGCCGGTGATATTTGTTGTAATATTTTTTTTTTCAATTAGTTATTTTTTTAGTTCACCTAATAACCCTACTACTACTCAGCCCATAGATGACCGAAGTTGAGTCGGGACTCCTTGGAGGGTAATGATCTACTGTGTCACGCTGATCAGACGTGTTGGCACAAGATTGTATACAAAGTTTTCCTTCTCTTACGGCTAGATAATCGTCGCCTGTCATTTCATTTTGTTCAGACGCCCTCAGGATGGAATGGGTGACATTATGTATTCTAATTTCTAAATTCTAAATTCGTCACCACACAATTCAGACAAAAACATGATTTATAGTAAAAATGTCTTTGGAAAATATATCCCAAACTAGCCGCTGAATATCACTATAAACACGATTTTATAATAATCATGAAAAAAATCAGTACAAAACTTAACCGCATGGCGACAAATGAGTAACTTCGCCACTGGATAAACTTATTTTGATTTAAAATCGCAGCAAAGAAATTACCTACTGTTCCACATCCCGTTCCCTCATTCCGAAATGTTAAAACAGGCTTGTAGTAAGCGCTGTAATTATAGGTAAAAGCCTACCGAACAGGGAGTTCCGTTAAACTTGCCGTGATCGCTAAAGCTTCAGTATTGCATCAGGCATGATCAACGAACGCAAATGCTTGCATCAGTTTTATCATAGGGTTATTCAAATTCAAAAAGAACGGCGTATAAACATATAGGTTACAAACCCTTCTAAATCGTCATGTTTAAAACGATCATCATCATCTTTTTGCCACGCTACGTGGTAGTCTCCATACACTCGTGTCGGCGTCATATCTACATACGTGCTTAAGCATGTTCTCATTCACATAATCCATCCATCGACCCACATAGAGGATTCGATCCCGGTCGATTTTCTATTCCCGGGATTTCGGGATTATCTACAGTTAATCTCGGGATCCAGGGATAGTCCCGGGATAATTAAGATTATAGAAAGTGGTAGCAAAAAGACGGTTAAAAATATCAAAATCAAATATTTATTTTAAATCGTTAATTAAATCTTCAAAACAAAACAAAAGTATACTTTCTTCTGATAAAATAAACATCAAACTGGGCACTTCTGTAAATAATTTAAGAAATAGTTTCCTATTTGTCTAGTTTGTTTTTAATTTATTTTACAATAAACTTAAATGAAATCTATTTAAAAAACTTCTTAAAACTTGTTTAGTTATTTATACTATACATAATACTATATGCTACGATAAAAAAAGAAAAGATCAATGTTCATAGGTACTCAAATTTTAAATTAAATGCGCCCTTAATTACAACTTAAGTGGCAGTGGGCACTTAAGTTGTAATTAAGGGCACATAGCGCCAGGACTGGCACATAGCGCCAGGACTGACGCCCGATGGGGCAGAAAAGTCCTCGAGGGGTGACCGCGTTCCGGAAAGCGCAGTGCTGGTAGGCCTCCCACACGGTCGATCGATGACCTGGTTAAGGTCGCCGCTAAGGCCGCCGGCATCCATCGTCGAAAACGATGGATGCCGGCGGCCCAGGACCGGCCTTTGTGGAAATCCTTGGGGGAGGCCTATGTCCAGCAGTGGACGTCTTTTGGCTGATATGATGTCGACGATAAAAATATTTTAATCCCGAAAATCCCGGGATCCATTAAATTTAATCCCGAATATTTCGGGACTAAAATACGACCGGGATCGAATCCTCTACCCTCAACCCTTACATCCATCCACGTTTATTGTTCCACCATTTCCGCGTAGCTCCAAGGAGTGATAGAACTCGATCGCTCGACATCTCGAAGGATGACACAGTTGAAATGAAATGGTAGTGTGCAGTCCACGAATAGTAACATCGATTGAGCCAAAATTTGTTTCGTGTAATAGTTAATTTTTGGATCTATTTGGCGGTGATTGGCGGAGAAGGAGTACACCTCCTCTACGAGATTGGGTGATAGTTGATGACGTGCGTATACTTACCCCCTTAAATTACTACATATTAGCTATTTGTTTATTTAAAAAATAATGCTTATACTACAATTTTAAGTATATTTGGAAATATTTCATAGTTATGAGTAGATATTTCTTAAAATAAGATTTAACATTACATTTAATTCAAAATGGTTAAGTTGTTTTTGACACAGAAGAGTTGGCGTACACTAGGTAAAGTTGATGTCAATCGATTTGAGCACAAAGTGTCGTGGTGGGGGACAAATTTCGTGGTGTACGCGTCCCTGTTTCTCCACTAAGGCAGTAAAATCTATCAAATAGTTTAGCTCTGACTGACTTTTAAGTATTTTTAGTAAGCAAAATTGCAAAAACATCCCTAATTTTCTTTCGCTAACAAATTGTAGTTGTGGAACTGTCAGATAAACCGATTAGAAATGTTAGAAATAGATAAATGCCATTATTGACTATATTGTTATATGTATACATAGGCCTTAATTACCAGTTATTATAAACTGGAAATAATATTTTCAACAGAGTACGCATGTAGACATTAGGTATAATAATTATTGAAAAACCGTAAAATAAATATACTTCAGAGAATTGTCCCCTTACAATGAAAAGATTTTCCTGGTACGTGACTCGGAATAAATTTGATTGGGTACCTATCGTCAATATGGTTTATTTACATGGACAAGTAATCTTACAATAGTATTTGGTGAAACCCAGAAAGATGTCCGGGAAATATCATTGCGAAGTACCTATACCTAAATGTACTTTGCCCGCAGCGTGCAATATATTAAATGTATTAAACCACAATCAACAGTATTCTTGCCTTGTCCTCACAGTGGAAGGGTGGTTTGATCTCGATCCGCGTCCGCCGGTCCAGATTACAGTCGATCAAACACGACGCGCGGGAAAAGTCGTACCATAGTAAATAATAAGTTTCGTTTAAAAACATACACGTTCGAGTCGAATTAAAATGACGATGCTGCTAAGAAAAATGTGGAAGACCCATTCTAAGCACAAAAGTAAGTATTGCACTTAATTAGTATTTTAATATTTTGCGTAGAGTTAAAAGTGAATCAATGAATAAATTCCTATTAAAGAAACTAATTAAAATCGCGTGAATTTTCTACCAAATGAAAAAACCAATCATATGATGTATGAAATATGTTTTTTTTTATAGCAAGTAATCTTCCATATTTATTATGTTATGATGATTTAAAATATATTACTGCGAATTGTATTAAAACTTTTATATTTAATAGCATGAATAATTCACAGTTAAATTAATAATCTATGCCTTACCTGTATGTTTGTTCACGGATCAGGTAAAAGTTATTCCTGGTTACATCTTGGTTACGTAACTGGTAGGGATTTAGCGATTAAGTATTTTAATGAACTTCCATCTAAACGCGTTATTCCTACTAAGTACTACTTTTCGGCATGTAGGTACCGATAGGTATCGTCTTTAGGCGCAAAGGGATGATCATCCAGCCGGACGAGGTGGTATGTCTGGCTAGGGGTCGCAGCGCCTATCCCCCCGTAGTTGTAGTCGGGGAAATCTTAACTGACCGCATTACTCTTGAAATTTCGCTATCGCGGTGTAGGGCTTTTTTGGTAATTCTCGCATTTGTAGGCGATATTTCTTGATTAGTTCAGATTTTTCGGGTATATTGTGTAAAGTATGTAGTAGCATGTTGGTCGCTACACGTCAATAATGATATCGGAAATCGTCAGACCGATTTTAATAGTAGTTGTACTTGCAACTTTTATTCAAAACAAAAAGGAGGGTACCACCGAAAGGTAATAAACAAGCATCCAGGCACGGATTCACTCGCGTATTTGTCGAGTACAAATAAGATCAAAGAGAAATACTCTATATGTCTCACGACAACAAAACGTTTGTAAACGGATACAAAATTAGCTTGTGCGTTATTCCTTCCGTGGGGGCGGATTTAGAATACATAGTTTTACCACCCCATTTCATCCAGAGGGTGTCGTAAGTGCCGACAAAAGGAAATGGCAAGACCGATGACCTCGCCGCAAGAGAAGGAAAACTTGATACAAAACCCTGAGTCAACCCGTCTGGCCAGCGTGGCACAGTAGGCTGATTACCCTCCATGTAATGGGAGGTCCCCGACTCAGCAGTGGGTTCAGTGGGCTGGGCTGAGTGGTAGACGTAGTAGTATTTATTCCAGCATATTAGCTATCTCTGTGCCAAATTTTATCCAAATCCATTTGTATAATACTAATAATAATATTATGTAGTAAGATATACATTTTTCCTTTTTTATTGGAAGTTCCTACTTGGGTTAAGGCCAAGTACACCTCCGGGTACAAGTTTCTCTTTAATTACTTTGGAGTTAGAAGCTCTCGCCGGCCTTACATGGTAGGTGGGGTGTAACAAAAACTAGCCTAGTAAGTAAGCTTGTAATTACACGATACATTGACTGGATCGTTCCATAGGATACATTGATATGAAATGAGGGCAGCAATGTATATTGACCGCACGGTACGTACCTTGCGTTTTCGCAATTATTTTGGGGTCGGCCCCAGTGTAACCGGATTTTGGATTTAATTTTGATTTGTGTTATACCTTGTGTATATACAGGGTGTTCACTTTGCCGGCTGGTGTTAAACCTCTTTGGTTAACATGTGATCACGCCGGTCACTCTGCTGTTTCTTTTAATATTTTAAAACTCGGTTTCAATATTATTATCTTTAAGTAAACATACTTTCTATTATGTGTGTTATATTTTTTCCAAATAAACCGCGCTTTGCTAAATACCTATATAATATTTAGTCCCATAGACCTTCTGCCTAATAATAATTGAAAGCAAGTTTTCTAGGAGAGGTTTCCTAAAATGCTTGATTTTGGTTATATTAAATCATTTACTTTCCGTGTGGTGACGGATTTAGAATACATAGTATCGCCATCCCATTTCGTCCTGAGGGTGTCGTAAAAGCCGACAAAAGGAAATGATAAGGCCGAAAATCTGGCCGCAAGGGAAGGAAATCTTGACACGAAACCCTATGCCAAACCGTCTGGCCAGGGTGGCATAGTAGGCTAATTACCCTCCATGTTCATGGAGGAGGCCTGACTCAGCAGTGGGTCATTTATGGGCTGAGAAGTAAGTAAGATGTAAATCATTTACTGTTTTATGGTTGCGGACGAAACGTTTTGGCTTCTTAGTACGTCAATCAGTAACTATGCATGTAAGTACAAAAAAGATATGCTTAATTTAATTTAAATTTGTAGTTTTTGTGAAAATAACTCTGCACAGCATGCCCCGCTAAACTATCAAATGTCCCAATAGACATAGACTTATTGTGGCAAGAAAAATACAAAAGTAATAAAATTAGACACTAAACTAATTGTATGGAATTTTTTCCCGTCACAAACCGTCCCAACCTCAGGCCGATTCTGGTTGCAAGCGACCAACGCTGGTATTCCGTCAGGGGCGGCGGGTGACGTCACACATGGACTTATGTATGTTACAAAATATACAAACAGACACTCAAGCACCAATATCTCATACCTATAGTGGTTACATAAAAGCACCCAGCTGACATTAAACCATTTTGGACATCTTATCAAGATATTCAGATGAACATAAAACACCTACACAACCTTGTTTGTCTTCCTCCCTTCCCGTCACTGTAAACAATAATAATTTAACTAGTTCGTCTTGCAGCAATTTACACTTACACCTTAGTGATCTGAAACGTACAATACCACTGATCAAAAGAATTCCACGAGGCGCTAGAATTTCTGTTGCTACTAAACTAACGGAGGCAATAAACAAATGTGTTTACACGAACTCGGCGACAGATTGGAGCAATCTACTGAAGTTTTCTTACTCAATCCTTCATGTTAAATTTAAAAATGAATTATCTCTTACTCAAAACATTAAAAATAACTGCAGCTCAACTTTGACTGCACCTATTCCTTCAAAGCTTTTGAACACTTTCAATTTATGTAAAAGAGTTGAAGACAAAGTAAGCGATGGTGACTTGAAAGGTGCTGCTCGCTTACTATTTTCTAATGATTCTCTTTCTCCAGATTCCTCTGAAACTCTTATTGCACTACAAGAACGACACCCTACCGCCCAAGATCTAGCTTCACATTATCCCACAAGTTCGTCCCCCACGGATACGAGTCAGTGCACGCAAACCACTCCACCTTCTGCTTCTGCTCTAGTTTCCACTATCTATCTTCAGTGTACTAAGAAAGACATTGAAAAGGCAATATTCTCATTTAAAAATGGCTCCGCATCTGGCTTAGATGGTATATCTCCCCAACATCTGAAAGATCTTATATCAAAATCAGTGGGCGACGCCGGTCAAAATCTTCTTGAATCCTTGACTAGTATAGTTAACTCAATGCTAGCCGGTAAAGTCAACACAGATATAACTCCTATACTTTATGGTGCTAACTTAATTGCTTTATCCAAAAAAGATGGTGGGATACGTCCTATAGCGGTAGGATCCGTATTTCGCCGCATTGCATCCAAAATTGCTGTCCAATATGTTTCTGCTAAATTACAGGGGCAATTCGCTCCTATCCAATTAGGTTTTGGAGTCAGAGGTGGTTGTGAAGCAGCTGTACATGCTACACGCACATTTTTAACGAATTGTGATCCTAGCAATGTATTGTTAAAATTGGATCTAAAAAATGCTTTTAACTCGGTCAATAGGGTGCAAGAAATTAAGAATATTATACCCGAACTTTTCAGTTACTTGAATCAATGTTACGGAGAACCCTCAAAGCTAACTTACAGGACTCATGAAATTTCCTCCGAGGTAGGATGTCAACAAGGTGATCCCCTCGGACCTGCCATATTTAGCCTTGCAATAAACTCCATTGTTCAAAACCTAACATCTAAATTCAATATTTGGTACTTAGATGATGGGACTTTAGGTGGCACTGCAGATACTGTTCTTTGCGACTTTGAACATATTATTAAGAAATTTCAAGCTATAGGCCTCCAAATAAATTTTAATAAATACGAATTGTTTTTAGGCGATTCACTACAAAACAAAAATGAAATCATCAGTCAATTTAATTCCGTAGCACAAAATATCACAGTAGTTAATAAAACTTCCCTTTTTATATTAGGTTCACCCATCTTTTCTGAATCATCTACACCAGCTTTGGAGAAGGCAATAAATAAATTTAAAGAAAATTCTGACAAATTATTACAAATAAACCCTCATTCGGCCTTTTTTATATTAAAATTTTGTCTTTTTGTTCCGAAATTTACCTATTTATTGCGATCTTCACCTCTCTGGACTCACAAGAGTTATCTTTTATCAATAGACAATCTTTTAAAATCCAGTGTAGAAAGTATATTCAATCTGAGTCTGTCTGAAAAAGCTTGGATTCAAGCTACACTTCCAATCAAATTTGGAGGGTTGGGTTTACGTAGAATCTCCAGCCTGGCATTGCCCGCTTTTTTATCTTCGATAGAAAGCACAAATAGTCTGTGTAAACAAATTCTGCTTGACTCTATTCAAAACACACAACTACCGATTTATGAACAGGCCCTGTCATCATGGCACGTCTCGGGGCCTGTTCGTGACCCAACTGTGCAAAAATGCTGGGATGATCTAGCTTGTTTAGCCACTTTTCAAAATCTTTTTTTAAATAGCTCGGGCCATGAGTCAGCTAGGCTTGAGGCAGCTTCGCGTAATGAATCCGGACTCTGGCTTCATGCCTATCCGAATATTAATACGGGAAGCTGCCTTGACCCTAACACCATACGCATAGCCATAGGCTTACGTCTCGGGGTGGTTTTATGCACACCTCACACCTGCCCATGTGGTGTAGAGGTCGATGCTTTTGGTCACCACGGTCTCTCCTGTCAGAAAAGCTACGGTCGTTTCTCCCGTCATGCCGCTCTGAATGACATTATCCGCCGTTCTCTTGCCACCATCAACGTACCGGCTATTTTAGAGCCGAAAGGTTTAGTACGTGATGACGGTAAGAGACCTGACGGTATGTCTCTTGTTCCATGGGTTAGGGGTCGGGCGCTAGTGTGGGATGCTACGTGTGTTGACACATTAGCCCCGTCTCATATTCATGGAACAAGCAAAAGAGCTGGCGCGGCGGCAGAGACGGCTGAACTTTCAAAATTTCATAAATATAGGGGTATCGGCGCCGAATACATTTTTATTCCATTTGGCGTCGAAACTTTGGGACCGTGGGGTCCTAATGCATTGGGCCTCTATAAAAAGCTCTCAAAAAAGCTTATAGAGGTGTCAGGCGACCCAAGGGCTGGCAGCTTCCTCGGCCAGCGTATAAGTCTGGCCATTCAAAGGGGAAATGCTGCCAGCATTTTAGGCACTTTACCACATGGGCCTAATTTATTAAATCACTTAAATTAGTTTTAATTTATTATATATATATATTTTTTACATATTAAACTGTTAATCTATAAATAAATAAAATAATATGTAAAAAAAAAAAAAAAAAAATAAGATATGAACATTATGTTAATTTAATATCGTGAATTTTCAGGCATTTTGCTAGAAGATATGTTCCAGTATTCTGAAATATATTTCGCAAATAAATAAATTAATAGGTATATAAAAAAATTAACAGGGAAGAACGTGGAACATGGAATGCCAACACAAAACACTCTGCTTGAGTGCTAAAATTAGAAATAGTTTAAAAAAAAATTGATTAACACTTGAAACTTATTGAGTTCTATTGCCCGCAGTTGATATTTACTTTTATTTCTTCAGCAAAAAATGCTTTTAAAAAGCGGCGTTACATGAGCCGAATTTTTAAAAGGGATAACGAAGCAAAAACGAGCAAAAGCATTTTAAACTATTTGGTTTACCTAATGTTTGCGTTTTGGCAAGTAGCCTAGAATCAACAACGATATCCATATAATTTAACTTGGATATAATTAATATGATTAAGCGTTCCGGAAAGCGCAGTGCTGGTAGGCGGACACTGTGGACCGACGACCTGGTTAAGGTCGCCGGAAAACGGGCGGCCCAGGACCGGCCTTTGTGGAAATCCTTGGGGAGGCCTATGTTCAGCAGTGGACGTCATCGGCTGAAATGATGATGATGATGAAAATTAACGGTTCCGATAGTTGGACCTCGTAACTCCTCCTTCAAGGAAAGTTTCAATTGGTAAGGGATCTTAAGTCTATACAAATAATTTTTGATGCAATTAAAGGCGAGGTTCTTGAATGTCAATTAAGTAAATGAGTAAGCTTAAATTTCGAGTTTCATAGACTCGTTCAACTTGCTCAATACGGATCGGAGTAAAATCAATAAACCTTAAAAAAATAAACAGTAGTTATAAAATACCAAAATAATACTTGAAATCAAGGCCAGTTTAATTGTGCCAATCGACCTTTGTTATCAAAAAGTTGTTAGTAAATAAAGTTTTAAAATATGATTATCAATTATACTTGTGACGGATTTAGTTCCTTGTTTACCATTTCGCGTTCTAATACTAACTACTACTACTCCGCAGATACATGATCTACTGCTGCGTCGGGCGATAACCTAGCCTGTAATGCCGAGGCCACATTAAAGGGCTACGGCGAATATTCGTGTTATCGCGATGAGTGTGGCCGGGTACATCGTTGCAACGCGTAACTAGTATTCGGGCGAAGACGATGTACTGGGCATTGCGGAATTCCCCAACACGATTGTTACCGCGCCAACGCGACACGAATCTTCGCGCGCTAATGTATAAGCACCCCGGCATAAGATACGGAAAACTTGACATGAAACCCTTTTTTTTGTGCCAACCCATGGTTATGCCGGAATCTTTAGAATTGGAAAAGAATGACACCGCTTTGTAAAAATTGAGGCCTTGTTGTATTCGCAATTTGGAGACCAACATAATTTTGTTCGATTTGGAGTGAAATACGCTCCGAATTGTGTGTCGTGTTTCCATACTAGTTCAAACAATACAAGAAAACCGTCTCCGCCCCGCTTCCGCCTGTGATGTCGGGTGTGGTGACGGGTTTAGACTTTAGAGTACATAGTGTCACCAACCCATTGCATACTGAGGGGGACGTAAGGGCCGACAAAAGTAAATGACAAGGCTGAAAACCTAGACTTAATAGAAGGAAACCTTGATACGAAACCAACCCGTCTGGCCAGCGTGGCACAGCAGGCTAATTACCCTCTCTTTGATGAGAAAAAGCCCGACTCAGCAGTGGGTCATTTATGGGCTAAGTAGTAGTATATGTCAGTTAGCACCCGAAGCCATCAGCCCCAGCTGTCATAAAACAAATGGCAGTCGTTTATTTAAATAGTGCAATTACTTCTCACATTAACTAATTAACTCGTCAATAAAATGAGTCGATTCAAACATCGTCACTACTGGCGATAACTGGTTAGTAGAAAACGCATGCGGTTACATTATCATATGCGTTCTTTCCTACATTTATTGCGCCTAATAACTGACCTATGGCCCAGTTTACTATCAATACCCGTCTGGCCTAGATAACGAGAGATATTCCTAAATAGTAGTTTGTCCTGTGATGACGGACTTAGAATACATAGTGTCACCACCTCATACCGTCCTGTGGGTGTCGTACGACAAAAGGAAATGACAAGCCCGAAAATATAGAGATACATAATAAAATAACATTGACTGGATTAAAGATATATGCAGATAACTTTAGACTGCTATAAATGGATTTGAAAGCTATACATAATGTCTCCAACTCCAACCCATACCACAATGAGGTTGTCGTGTAAAAAGGCTCGCAGAGGCAGTAAAAAGTCAGTAAAAAGAGTTGGATGGACTGTAATGGAATGAGGAATTGTGTATGAAAGGTGTGAATGTAGGTATGACGAATGATAGGTGTGTATGGATATTACCACCTAGCGTGGGAACAAGATGGGGGCAAGATGGGCAAGAGGCCGTCAAATGATAATGGTTATTTTAAATGTGACGATTTACAAGAGTTTTGATATAAAACTTACGTAAATACATTTCCTTTTGAGTTTGAGTAAACTTAAACTCGAGAGATAGATCAAACTGGATACGAGTACTCACCTTGCGCCAACCAGTCGGGCAGTCTGTTAACCAAACCTCAAGAGAAGCAAAACCAACCTTGTGTCAACCTGTATGGCCAGCATAGTGGGCTGCGTTCCCTCCATGAATATGGAGGAAGCAGTGGGTTCCACTGATTACGACGTTTATCGCATGCGTGCTACGTGTTTTCTGGGAGCGTAAAACCTGATGCAATTTATATGTTTTGAATAAGTACATAAAGATTGTTTGTTTATCATAGACTGGCTCAAATTGTTTTACTATCAACGATTATTGTTTATTATTTGTAGATGGTCTCTGGTTTCCTACTCCAAAATATCTACTTCTTCCTTCTGCCTTGGGCCTGTAGGGACCGCATGCTACATCCTTTACACAATTCACCCGAAAAGTCTGAACTAATTGCATCAAGAAATATCGCCTACAAATGCGAGAATTACCAAAAAGTCCTACACCGCGATAGCAAAATTTCAAGAGCAATTCGCATAGTTAAAATTTCCCCGACTACAACTATCGGGGGATAGGCACCTCGTCTGGCTCCCTTTCCGCCTAAAGGCCCTATATCATTTGGGGCGGTACATACAGTTTTCCTTCTCTAGCAGGTTAGGGTGTCTGCTTTTTGCGTTTTTTTAATTACCCTCAGGGTGGGATGGTTCGGTTACATTACAATATGATAGAATTGGTAATACAGTACTCTTGCGTTTCATCATGACACCCTGTTAGGGCACAGCAAAATATAATAATGAACTATTATATGTACTTTTGACATTTTCGCACGTCTACATTATTTTTGGCAGTTATGTGAAATCTGTACAAATAATTAAAATTGGAGTCTGTTTGTAATAATAAAATAACCAATTTTTACTAAATGCGTAAGTATGTATGCACGGTACATATACCAAAATAACATTTTTTTTTAAATTTTTGTCTGTCTGTCTGTTTGTTCCGGCTAATCTCTGGAACGGCTGGACCGATTATGACGGGAGTTTCACCGATAGGAAGCTGCGATGTCATAAGGAGTAACTTAGGCTTTTTTTAGACTAGCTTCGCCCCGCGGCGTCCTTCGCGGTACGACAATAAGTTAGCGCGGGTAAAACAGCGGGGCGCAGTTAGTTTAGAATAAAATTTATAAATATATCATAAAATATAGGATGTTTAAACAATTTTAAATATTCTAAATTACTATGGATGGTTTCGTCTGTCATCGTGTATTAATATCAAAAACTTTCAAATTTCTTAAATTTAAAATAATTAAAATTAATTTTTAAATTTATAGTACTAGCGACCCGCCCTGGCTTCGCGCGGGTGCAATGATGAACATCTAAATGTATGCATGTATATGCATACATTATAAACCTTTCTCTTGAATCACTTTATCTACACTCGAGAGCAATGAATCCGGGTCACTTAAAGAATCCTAAAAATTTCGGAAACTAAAAATGCTAGGTTAATGCAATAAATCGTATTTAATAGACAATGTAATACTCCTTAAATGAAGGTATTAAAACTTCTTAGTTATTGTAAAGTTATATCATAAAAAAATCAAACTTGAAAAAGGGCCACTTTCGAAGATGGAACTACGAAATTACAGCATTTGGTTTTGCTTTTGTTTGTAATCTGTCATTTATGTGGGTACATAAACCATGTTGATAGTGCTCTATATTCATTATTCAAGCTGAAATTATGTCGCTTACGCCTGAAGAATGCACCAGAATACTTACAATGCTGGAAACCGGCCGGAGTCAGCGCGATACAGCCAGGACTGTCGGTGTGTCGCTGTTAACAGTACAAAAAGTTCTCCGACGTTACGAAGAAACTGGTTCTAACCTACGCAGACCAGGAACGGGCAGAACCAGGTGTACCACAGCACGAGAAGACCGATACTTGGTGCTAGCATGCTTCGAAATCGCTTTCTCACAGGAACTGAACTCACAAATCAGTTTCGACGCCTCGGAGGAAGTAACCCAAGTGCATGGACAGTAAGACGTCGGCTTGCTGAATCTAACTTAAAACTCCTTAAACCTGCAAACGGCCCTAAACTGGAGCGTGGGCATCGTATTTCAAGACTAAGATATGCCCAGAGCCACGTAAATTGGAGTATTGAAGATTGGTCAAAAGTTATGTTCTCCGACGAATCAAAATTTATGCTCTACAAGCACGATGGAAGACACAGAGTGTATCGAAGACCAGGGGAAAGATTCAAGCAAGCATGCATCGAAGAAAAAGTAGCCTACGGTGGTGGGTCTGTACTTGTGTGGGCCGGAATTTCTTCTGAAAGTCGCACAGAGCTGGTGATCATAGAAAACGGCTCTTTAACTAGCGTAAGATATGTGGAAGAAATCCTCAATGATCACGTTGGTCCATTTATGGTTAATTTAGGTGAGGATGCTATATTTATGCATGACAATGCCCGACCTCATACAGGTAGGATTGTGAATGACTACCTTCAAGAGATGAACATTACTCGTATGGAGTGGCCAGCGCGCAGCCCGGATATCAACCCGATCGAGCATGCTTGGGACGAGCTAGGCAGATGCGTAAAACAACGAAACCCTCCCCCAATCACGCTTCGTGAGCTCAAAATTGCTCTCACAGAGGAATGGGAGAATATTCCCCAAAATCGTATAAGGAACTTGGTGTACAGCATGCCAAACCGCGTAAACGCAGTAATGGAAGCACGAGGAGGCAATACGAAGTATTAAAATTCAAGAAAATCTTAATAAAGTTCAAAAATTTCATGTTTCCTATTTTTGTTTTAAGGAGAGTTTTTTTCTTTATGTAATTTTGTGTTAATAAAATGTATATTGGTGACTCATATTTTTTTTACTTTCATTTAAGGAGTATTACATTGTCTATTAAATACAATTTATTGCATTAACCAATCATTTTTAGTTTCCGAGATTTTTAACATTCTTTAAGTGACCCGGATTCATTGCTCTCGAGTGTATTAAAGAAAGCCGCTTTATAATCCGTTGCGTAAATAGGGACGGACAGACGACATCGACTTTGTTTTATAAATGTAGATAATGATAATGATGATAATATAATAATAATGTATCTGCATATTGTCTTTAATCTTGTTCACCAATATTGAATTTATTTGCATCTTATTCCTTACACATCTTCGTTGATTACTTATTGAAAGTTTTCTACCGAACTACTATATCGACTTTGATAAAATTTATATGGGTGGGACCGATGAAGAACAAGACAATCACTAGTGTTAATAAATCTTCTAATAACCATTTTCATCAGAACTATGCGAAGAATGGCCTTTGTCTTCTTTTACTCTTTAGTCTCATTCAGCGATAAGACCGCCACTTGTACAAATTGTTGCATATTATTGTGTTCTGTCTATTTCTCTCGTGTACATTAAAGAGTTTATCTAACTAAGTGTTAATAAATCTTCTAATAACCATTTTCAACAGAACTATGCGAAGAATGGGCACTGGCGGAATGCGAAGGCGAGGGTTGGTGGCGTGACACTAAGGCTCCCGTGTCCAGCCAGATGGATATACGCTACGCGGGCACTGCCCCTGTGGAGCGATCCTCTTCTGCCCACGCTACCGCGAACGCTGTCCGCTCCGCTCTACACAGCGCAAAGTGTAAGTCACTTCATAATCTTCGGATATACCTATTAGACCTTTTCGTTTAATTCACCCAAATCTAGATATCTTCTCGGCAAACCAAAATGATTTCCATAATACGATTCAAAAGGTGCTTTTCAGTCAGATTTAGAACTTTTAGAAAAAAAAAAAAATGATTTCTTAGGTTTTCGCGATTATTACACATTGAAATTAAACACTTTTTAACGGATTTAATTCCCTACGTTTCGAATGCTTTGTAGCAGTTGCTGCACCCGCGACGACGACTGCTGCAAAGCATTCGAAACGTCGGGAATTAAACACGCGATAAATCCGTTTTATAGTGTTGAAATTAAATATTAGACATTTTAAGATTATTTGATAAATTTTCATAATACTTAGTAACTTTTTACTATGTCACTTTACGACATGATGTGTCAACATAATTAAGGGTTCCAACCTAGGATAGATCCAATTAACTGGATATTATGTTTAGTTATAGTTGTTACCTGTTTTGCTGTCCAATAAAATAAAATACAAATATATCACTAGGCTCACTACTATCGGTTAGATGTGCCTGCCCGGTTCGATTCCGGGGTCGGGCAGGTGTCTTTGTGTAAACCAGTGGCACTTATTCTGAGTTCGTGTTACCATGTTGGGTAACGGGGTTTATGTATAACCTATATCGCAGGGGGTATTTTTTAGCATGTATGTACCGGGCTATTTCGATATCTTGTCGAAATTAGTCTCGTTTATTCAGTAAACAGTTCAATATTTCCCTCCGTTCTATAAGTTTTATTAAAATATTGATAAAAATTTGGTAAAGTTGCATGGAAGAGATTGCAATCTGCAATAATGGAGCCCACTGTTGAAACATTTCATTTATTCTCTCTTCTTCTCATTGTTAATATTTTAATTTTGTTTGTCTATCCAATATAGTTATTAAATAAAATAAGTTACGTTTAGGTACTGCTAATCTACAATGTTTTACTTAGACATTTAGGCCTAGTTTATCGACAGGAATTCCGTAATTTTCAGATTAAAATTTTAGGTGCTTAATCATAACTTACTTTTCTTAGGAGATATATACTAATGCTTTCCTTTCACTATAGCTTAACGTTGTTCTCTTTCAGTATTTAACAAGAAGCTGCAACGAGTAAACGTGGATATAAGCCCGAAGGGAATCGTCGTCACGGAAGCGGAGTCTGAGAACAACCTAATCAGCGTATCTATTTATAAGTATGTGATTTAATTGTAATCTAAACTGTGTGCTAATAGACTAAGAGTTCACTGTCACCAACAGAGTCCATCTAGAGGGTATTGGGTATAGATAGATAAGTTAGATAAACTCTTTATTGTACACGAGAGAAATAGACAGAACACAATAATATGCAACAATTTGTACAAGTGGCGGTATTATCGCTGAATGAGACTAAAGAGTAAAAGAGACTAAAGACCTGGTGGCACGGTTGGCTAATTTCTCTATCATGAGGCTTCACTAAGTCACACATATTCGTTGAATTTAGTAATACTCTCGTCGCGCCTCCTCCAGTAGGCTAATTAGCCTACTGTGCCACGCTGGCCAAACGGACTGGGACAGGGTTTCGTATCAAGTTTTCCTATCTTGCGGCTAGGCTATCTTATGTTTTTCTATATTTTCGGTATTGTCATTCCCTTTTGTCGGCTTTTAAGAGACTCTCAGGATGGAATGGGACCATGTATTCTAATCCGTCACCACATGGACAATAATACAAGTAGTTCGTGGTATTTATTACTTAGTGCCTTTGGTGTAGACACTGTGGGTCTTCTATGGACATATACTTTTAGGCGCAAAGGGATGATTATCCAGCCAAACGAGGTGGGATGTCTGGCTAGGGGTCGCAGCGCCTATCCCCCCGATAGTTGTAGTCGGGGAATTCTTAACTTGCGAATTGCTCTTGAAATTTCGCTATCGCGGTGTAGGACTTTTTGGTTATTTTCGCATTTTGCAGGCGATATTTCTTGATGCAATTAGTTCAGATTTTTCGGGTAAACTTTGTAAAGTATGTAGCATGTGGTCGCTACATACTTGTAATATTGTTAGAGAACTGGCAATGACCGCCTCGCTGGACTAGATGTGGCGCATTTGGATCAACGGGTCCCGGGTCCGTTTCCGGGGCCGGGCAAGTGTGTTTGTCTAAACCAGAGGCACTTGCTCTGAGTCTGGGTGTCATTGGTGTTCCTGAATTACATGTTTGTAAACTCCCTCCACGATACAGGTACTGCCAAGAGCAGGTGTTTCGTCAAAAAAAAACCTAACTAGTTAAATTTCCTGTGCCGCCTTAGGGTCAGGCCAAACGAGCTTAATTTTGTGTGTTGTCAGTCGTGTAACTTATCGGTCGCGTAATTTCTGCTGCATTCGGTTTCACACAAACGTCCGGTTAGTGCCACACGACGACGCAAAATGAGTTGTGACTTGTGAAATGTGAGCGAACTCAAACGCAAAAGCCGACCGAATTGAGTTCGCGGGGGGCGAGGAGACCGAGGAAAGCGTCAGTCAGGTAAACTCAAACTCAAAATGAACTTTATTTACGTAGGTTTCATCACAAAACTCTTATAAATCGTCATATTTACACCATTATCACCATTATCATCTTACGGCCCCTGTCCCACACTAGGTGGTAGTCTCCACACACACCTCTCAGTCGTCATACCTACATTCACACCTTTCACACACAACTCTTCACTCCTACCATCCCTTCATCTCCCCTGATCGCTCACAATCCTTGCGTTCACTCACATTCATGCCGAAACTACCACCGGTTCGGAAGGCTGCTCTACAGAGAAGAGAGCCGGCAAGAAACTCTGTAGTTGCTTTTTTAAATTATTGGTCTTGTTTACAAAAAGCACTAAACAACATAGTGAGAGCAAGTTCGCAAGATGAGAGAAATGTACATTTTTGCATAAAGGATTAAATAAATAAATAAACACGCTACACGTTTACGCAATGAATGACGGATAGACCTTGACAGGGCCAATCATTCCAGACAGGGCCAAAGATTCCGTCTGGCAGCCCAACAGAATTTCAGCGACCGAAATTACCTGACTCACAAAATTACGCTCGTTGAGCCTCACTCTTATCGTATTAAAAACGGCTAGTTGTTTATATATTTGTATAAATTTCATTGAGTAGTATTCGGCGGTCCGAGATTTGACCTCTCTGACCGCGGCCCGCAACCCTTGCCTTAACCAAGGCGTGATCAATTGCGCCGTCTTCTCGGTTCAAGGATCCTAGATCACAGTGTCAGTCCTATCTGATCCCTTTGATAGCTTATCTTGTGCCACCAAGCGACGTCCCCAGCCACTCATTAATTTATAAGACAAGTACAATGTACTTATTTTTATTGCAATCACTGTGCAATACGCCACAGATTGTGTAAACAAATAGATTTGAAGTCGTTGGCCTTTGGTCTGTCGTTGGATTAGCTATGAAGCTGTATTGTTTTTTATGCTGGCAATTCACGACGGCATTTAATGTTGCTATTCGTATTTACGTGTTTGACGCATCGTCGCGCGTCTCATCTCTTGCCTGTAATAAAATATGGTTGAGGAGGGCAATTGCTGCCACATGCGTCATGCTAATGAACATTTTCCGTTGCTGTTTGGCTCAGGCATTATGAGGTTACTACTTCTCTACGTTCTTAGTTCTCAGCCCATAAACAATTCACTGCTGAGTCGGGCCTCCTGCAACTACCTACATGAAGGGAGATTAACGACAGTGCCACGCGGGCCAGATAGGTTGACATAGGGTTTCGTATCAAGTTTTCCTTCTCTTACGCTAGGTCGCCATAGGCCTTTTTATAGTTCGCATAGCGCAGGCGCGTCCGCCATGTCAAAAACGCAGCAGTATGACAGTTTCGGGCACTTTTCATAACTATGGCTGTGCAACAAGCATTATCACACATCACATTTTTAAATAAAGTGCCCGAAAAACATGACGGACGTTCGGGCATGCGCACAAAATATTTTCAACTATTACAAGGACTATTGCGCCGCAATGCTCAGTAATATTTGTCAAACATGACAAAGTCTAATTTCATAAACAACAAATACTGAAACAATAAAAAGAGGGCGTTGTAAGTTTGACAACTTTGACGTATCTGTCATTGGCGTCGTAGCTCCTAAACAAATGGGCCGAATATGATGCGGTTTTTGATTTGAAACCATCGATAAAAACGTTGATATTTTGCTAAAGTAGAATGTGCTTCTCAGCTGCTGTTAAATGTATTCATGTTTATCTTATTTAGGTAACGTGCTTATCTTATTTTAATGCCCAATTTGTTAATTACAAAGACGAATTTAGCTAACTATTGTATGGTGAAAATTAGAGAACGTATTTCGTCCTCTATTGGCAAATTCGACTGGAAGGATTAATGAGCAATCCGCAATTTCTCAATCGTTCTTTCTGGCCAGGATCTCATACTGCTCCGCGGATGCAGCCAATGCACGTGTCTTTGCCGTCGTCGAGGGGAGGAGTGTTGGCTCCATGGAGTCCCACGTGGTCCACGTGTTCGTCTGCAGCAGGAGAAGACACGCTAGGGCCCTGGCCTTGTCCTTAGCTCACGCCTTCAACGACGCATATCAGGTCACACACGTCTAAATATACATATCGTCTCGGTAGAGGAAGAAGTAACTAAGTCTACAAAAAATGTTTGGCCATTTTCAACTTAAGTCGCTGATAGCTTAGGTCGAAATTTAACTACATGTTTTTGGAGACTTACTTATTTCTCCCGATATACATATACGGATACAGATAATTCGTGATTGGTTTTGGATTGATTTTGACCCACTGTTGAGTCGGGCCTCCTCCTGTTACATGGAGGGTAATTAGTCTAATCTGTAACGCCGGACGGCCAGCGTGACAGGACCTGGAGGTGATCCCAGACGGGTTGGCCCAGGATTTCGTATCAAGTTGTCCTTTGTCGGCTCATCGACTCCCGCAGAGTAGAATAGGGTTGTGACATTATGTATTCTAAATCATTCACTAAACGGATAAATATACTTAAACGAATATAGATAATTCGTGATTGGTTTATGATTGATTTTGATTTTGACCCACTGCTGAGTCGGGCCTCCTCCAGTTACATGGAGGGTAATTAGTATACTCTGTAACGCTGGCCACACGGGTTGCCCCAGGATTTCGTATCAAGTTGTCCTTTTCTTGCGGCTAGGTTAACGGCCTTGTCAGTTCCTTTTGTCAGCTCTTACGACTCCCTCAGAGTAGAATGGGGTTGAGACACTATGTTTCCGTCACCACACGGACGGTTTTTGATATGTAATCACTATCACTATCACTACATAGTATAAAACAAAGTCGCATTCTTCTGTCCGTCCCTATGTATGCTTAAATCTTTAAAACTACGCAACGGATTTTGAAGCAGTTTTTTTAATACATAACGTAATTCAAGAGGAAGGTTTATAGGTATAATATAATTGCACCCGTGCGAAGCCGGGGCGGGTCGCTAGTTGAACATAATAGTCATTGCTTTTATTTTCCTTTCAGGCGTGGCAAGCTAACCAGGCCAGTTCGTTACATTGTTCTGATGGCAAACGCTTAGCTCCATGGGTAAGTCAAGTGCTGCTATAGTTCTAGGATAGTAATAATTGGATTTAAAATACATAATGTCATCAACCCACACTAGCCTGTGGATGTCGTAAGGAGGCAACTAAAGGAATGCAGGAGGTTGCAAGAGAAGGATCGGTCTTGCGTGTGTGGCAACGTATTAATTTCCTTCATGAACTGGGAGGAACCCCGACTCATAAGTGGGTATAGGCTGAAATGATTAATAAAGATTACTGGTTGATTGGATTTTACTGGAACACTCGTACTGTAGTAAAATTTTGGTTCAGAAAATGACGATATCTCCCTCATACTTCAAGATATAAGAAACCTTTAAACACAAAAACATATATTACAGTAAACAAGCTTATGATCGTACTACTGGGCATGTAGCCAAGTGGTTTTCGTGATAAAATAGAAAAATAAATCAACTGGATCCCGTACATTTCTCTTTATATTCTGTGGATAGGAGTTGCGTCAATGATGTTTTATGTAAGAGGTTTTTACTTTTTACGTGTAACCTTTTACTTCTAACATTATTGCCTTGCGTGAAAACTTTGGGAAAAATACAAATTTTAATGCTACTTTTGTATTGTATTTATGGTCACAAACTGGTGACGAAAGTATCATAATTGGAAAAATAAGCACATAACTTCCAAGAACAAGCCTAATTCCGATGAGAGCAGAAAACCATCGGTGTTGCCCTCATAATACATAGAAGAAGAAAAAACACTTAAAACACTCTATGTTGTCACTTCGGAGGGCTGGATTCTTGTTACAGGCGTTAAGAATTATTTATATTTCAGGTGCGTTTTCAGGAAGAGTCTGACGAAGAAACAGAGGCTGACGATTGGCAGACACCGGCTCCTTTAGTGTCATTTGGGTAGCTTTGTAAGAAATTAAACTACGTAACATAGGTATAGACAAGAACTAATCTGAAGGATTAAAAAATATGAACAATAGCGCCAATCCCTAACCGTGTCCAAAATGTTGGTAGCATTGGCACTTTAGGGCAATGCCAATTCACTGGGTACCCATTATGATAACCCATCATTTGGAAATACATAATTATTAATCAGAAGCGGATTATAAAAAGAGGCTTTGTATATACTTTATATTTAAGAAATTACATTAGAAAGCTTTGATACTTATTAAGGATATTTTAAGATATTTCTGGCTCCTGTGTGTAGTATTCTCACGCTTCCGTATAGGGAGTGTAGCGACTAGTATCCTACTTAATACGATTCCTACGAAAAATCTGAACTAACAACATCAAGTCTAAAAATGCGAGAATTAACAAAAAATACCTACATCGCGATAGCGAAGTTTACAGGGCAATTCGCATGTTTAAGAAATCCTCGAGTACATTCGCCGGGGGATAGGTCCCGCAGCCTCCTGCCAGACATACCACCTCGTATGGCTGGATGATTATCTCTTAGGAGCAATAAAATGTATGACGATGACAGATCATGGTTCCATAATATCACGATCATCTATACGCAGGAAAACGTATGGGATTTGATAATTCCAACCACTATTTGGAGCCGTTTTAGATTTTCGGATACCGGAGCGGATATTTGGAACGTGGCATATCCTCAAATTAGTCGAAATTAGCGACTGTCAAATCTCATACATTTTTGTTGAGGATTGTTTGTTAGACTCGCGCATAAGATACCAGCCCATAGGACTTAAATGCTATCGATTTCCTAGAGGCAGATTATCTACAGATCCCGTAACAAAAGACACGAATTTTATTTCCTATCTTCCATTCGGTCATTTGGGTGTTACAAAGTAATTGTACAATGCACGTATTTGATTTAAGGTACACTAAAGGTGCGTAAAGTCTAAATGTTACGCGAATCCTGGTTAATAATGAAACTTATTGTAAACGACCTCGACGAGGTCCCGTAACTTTTGCAAAAAAATATCTAAAACTAAAAGACTAAAAGGCTTTTATTATTTTGAAAATTAATGAATATTAATTAATTATAAATAACAATAAATCATAGATTAAAATATTTTAAGTAAAGTAATTTAGAATTGTACATAAGCTATTCATTGGACTGATACTGCAAATAAATATATTTTCATAAAATCTTAATTGCTTCATTACCTAGCAAGGATAAATCATCCTACCCTAGGATTGGGTAGGATGATTTAACAAAGGTTTATTATGGCCGGCGTATCTTGGCGAGTGTGAACATAGGCTCTGCGAACTTTAGCGCATGTACATTCGTGAAGAAAACTGTTATTATCATTTATTTTGATATTTATTTAATTTGTACTAATTGGTCAATGTATAAGACAATAAAAAAATGTTATTAACAGTTTTCTTCACGAGTATACATGCGCTAAAGTTCGCAGAGCCTATGTTCACACTCGCCAAGATACGCCGTGACCGGCCGTAATAATAATGCTGTATCATGTTTCCAGAGTATCAGGTTATTCCTCTTCTTCTTATTCTTCTCAGCCCATAAATTACCCACTGCTGATTCGGACCTACAGGCTTATTATTGCGCTATAAACGACACTGTTGATATGAGGCCAGCCATCTTCTGCCAGAATCACTGAGAAAGAGAGGCGCGGAGCAGGCTCTTCCTCCGTGGTAGTTAATCATCATGTAGTCGAAACAGTTGGTCACTCCATCACCGTTACAGTCCTGGGACAATATTATAATAAAATCGTTTTAATTATGTAATTCCACTGTAAAATAAGCATTCAAAGCTTTAATTTTTAGATGGGAATGCATACAAATGTAAAGTAAAAAGTAACTATAGAGTTTCTTGCCGGCTCTTCTATAATATATACAATAGATAGCTAGTCAATATATAATAAGCACAATAGCTAGTCGGCTGTTTAGGTTCATTACTACTACTAACCCTCAGCCCATCGAAGCCCCATTGTTGAGTCTGGCCTCCTCCAGGTCTAAGGAGGGTAATGGGCCTACTGTGCCACGCCGGCCAGACGGGTTTCCTTTCGTCGGCTCTTACTACACCCTCCGGATGGAATGGGGTGACACTATGTATTGGAGATCCGTCATAGACGGGTTCCTTAAGGTGAATGTTCCAGGGTAGCCCGCGAAACTCAAATTTTCTTACGTTTTTTGCAATTTGCAGGTCAGTGCTAGGTTGTATGTTGATTAAAATGTTATTCGCGGCTGTAAGACGTATGTAGTTTTAAAACTTTTTCAAGCTCAAAGTCATTCTTGCACCTTTATGAGCTTGGAGGGTTGTATTGATGATTTTGATGATTATAATTCTATAACCACATACGTCTTACAGCTGCGAATAACATTTTAATCAACATACAACCTAGCACTGACCTGCAAATTGCAAAAAACGTAAGAAAATTTGAATTTCGCGGGCTACCCTGGACCATTCACCTTAAGTCATGTCATTATCTAGCGAGTAGTTCACAACAGAAAAAAAATCTATGCACAGAACGCTGTTGTCGATGGACTCCATGGCAATAGGGTTTTCTTTACAACCTCTAACTATAAGTATTTATTGGATTATTTTAGTTACTTTTCCGAATTTCGCCATATACTCCACAATGATTTTCATCGAGCAATGATAGTCTCTGGCGCAGTCCTCGAACGCTGGAAATATAAGCCAACACTTTAGAATATTAGACATCATCATCATCATCATTACAGCCAAAAGACGTCAATCGATCTCCACAAAGGCCGGTCCTGGGCATATTTGAAGACTTTATTTTCGGTATTTATAAATTTTATTTCAGCCCATAAAACACAAATCTTATGTCGGGCCTATCCGTGTGGTGACGGATTAAGAATACATGTGTCACCACCCCATTCTATCTTGAGGGTGTCATAAGAGCCGACAAAAATAAATGTCAAGGCCGATAATCTAGCCGCAAGAGAAGGAAAACCTGATACGAAACCCTGTGCCAACCCGTCTGGCCAGCGTGGCACAGTAAGCTTATTAACCTCCATGTGACTGGAGGAGGCCCAACTCAACAGTGGGTCATATATGGGGTGAGTAGTAGTAGTCGGGCCTACTCCAATTACATGGAGTATGTTCTTATGACTTACGACACCCTCAGGATGGTATAGATTGTGTATTCTTAATCAGTCACCACATGGAATATAAATTGGTGATTTGTCAAAAACTTCTTCAGGAAAATTACTTGCACAGACGCGTAACAACATTTATGGCACAGTTAAAGTTTACTAGAAGCAGTGCACTGTAAGTTAATATATTTTTTAATACAGTTGCTCAAAAAGTGGCATATTACAGGGACGTATAGCGTTCGGGAAGTGGGCTATTACACACGCGTGCTTTTTCTTTACCATTCTCGCACTAGTGCGTTTTCTTTCCCAACTGTCAAAATAATGTCTATTATAAGGAAAAACCAACCATGAAGTTTTTACTAAAAAAAATCATAGAAGTTTTTATGATTCATGCAAATACGTATATTTCTAAAAAGAAACTACGTATTAATTTGTTTCAATATCAGATTTAATGATTTGATTGAATGTGTTTTATTTCATCTAATTAAATTTCATTTCATATCAATAAAAAATTTCTACTGAAGACTTGGCTGTATGGGCATTGTTCCTTTTGCCTACCAGAATGGGTGAAGAAAAAAAAAACCTGCTTATATTCTACGGTCGGCGCCATTTTTCAGAAATGATTAGTTAGTCGAGTTTATTGTGTTTATAATATTTTATTAAATTGCTTAATTTTTCGCAACTGTATTAAAAATAGTCGTTCAGTACACGTGCGGAACCGTCATTGCAACTTGTTCCGACTGTCAACCCTCGCCTTCGGCTGCGCCTCGGCTCGGGTAGACATTTGTCGGAACTCGTTGTAATGACAGCCTTTCCGCACTTGTAATGAAATATACTATTTAAATAAAACTTGCAATAAGTAGTTATAACCTCATAACTTTATTGAAGAAGAATAAAGAAATCGCTACACACACTACGGCGTTTGACACACACATACCAGAATCGAATATTTACAGAAAATATCAATTCAAGACGTTTTCATAGACCATAGTGCAAAAAGAAATTGTATATATTTATTTATTTTATTTATATACTTTATTGCACATAAAAACAAAATTGACATTAGTATGTATTTTTTGTTATTTTCCCCTGCATTTACCTGTACATCGTGACATTGGCGGAGTTGGTTGTAACATAGCAAGCCATTAAACAAGAAGTGACGAGAGATTTGGTATAATTTCCCCCAAAAAACTTACCTTCTTTCCTATTAGGGTCATCATCAGGTAAGGTAGGTTTCCCAGCGTCCACCCAGTAGACCCTGGATATATAAAACGGGCCGCAATATCCTTCGCTACAGCCACGCGATATTTCGCAGCCTGCCACGTGGCAAAGACATCGGAGACATGCCCCGTTAAGATTCGATATGTAGACTCCTGAAAAGGTTTATTTTTTACAACAGTTATGTATATAGCCTTTGGCGTCGGTGGAAGGTGTTAAGCGCAGTCCTGGTAGGTCTCACACAAAGGGTTGCCAACTTTTTTCGACATAAAGAAGTATAGAACTGTATAGGTAGAAAAAAAAAGCATTAGGAAGAAGTAAAAAGTATTTTGAAGAAAATAAAGAAATTTCTAATCTAATGTTTTGTTATGTGCTTTTATGTCATGCACAAAATTTTTTTGCTATCTTTAAATCTTTCAGTTTGTTTTACAAATTAAAAATACTACAGGTATTATTAACATAATTACCATATCAATGTTCAATGCTGTAAACGTCACGATATTAATGTCAGTGTAATTTTTGTTGATAATGTGCTCATGATCTAAATAAACAGTTCTTTCGGAAATAAAGTATTTTCACATCAATGATATTATATAAATTTTCACATATTTTATTGGTATACAAAAGTAAGTATAAAGTATATAAATAAAACTAATATAAAAAAAGGCTTTTGGGTAAAATGATGACGTTGAAGACGGAAACGAAACGTAGGCACAATACATATATCGGACCGTAATTTAATATAATTTGAACATTTTTATAACCTTTTGGGTAACATGATGACGTTGATGATTAGTGGCGGTGGCCTTTGCATAAATTGCACATGTAGCCTCGAAAAGTGTTAGGAAATAATTAAAATAAAATATTTTTTTATTGTTATTTTGACATCCGTAATCGAAATGAAACCGCTAAAGTGGCGAGTAGACCGTTACGTACGTCACAGACGTGCAAGAGTATACGGCTGGGATTTTAGTGGCTAGCCATTAGATTACGTCATATCTATACTAGCTGTCCCGCAAACGTTTTAACAAAAACAATCAACAAAAAAAAATTAAAAAATAGAAGTAAAAATTTAGGGGGCAAATCCCTTAACATTTAGGGGGATGAAAAATATATGTTGTTCGATTCGCAGACCTACCAAATGTGAATATAAAATTTCATCAAAATCGGTCGAGCCATTTCGGAGGAGTTCAATAACAAACACCGTGACACGAGAATTTTATATATTAGATTTCATTTAATTACGAGTTTTATTTACAAAAACATAAATAAAGTATATTGACTCTCGACAGTCGCAGGCAGTTGGATCATTTACATAATCAGCGATGCCAAAGCTTTATTGAAAATCTTTTTCTTGATCGTCTTTTTGAAGGCATTGCGAGGCAATTCCCAAGTTATGGGCATCATAAATAGGTCAATATCTATATCTATACTTATAATAAATCTGTAGAGAGGTCAATTCTGTACATGAAATATTTTTCCAAAATAACTATCAGCGGGTGATTAGTGATCGATACTGACGCCAAAAATGCAATCAGTAAAATTTTTGTCTGTCTGTCTGTCTGTCTGTATGTTCGTTATAGAAACAAAAACCACTCGACGGATTTCAACAAAACTTGGTACAATTGTTCTTCATACTCCTGGGCAGGTTATAGTATACTTTTCATCACGCTACGATCAATAGGAGCAGAGCAGTGAAGGGAAATGTTGGGAAAACAGGAGAACTTACTCCATTTTTTAAGCTTCCGTCGCGTGTGCTGCCTTAATAGTTAAAGCTACACAGAAATCATGTATGAAGGAAATGTTCTCCTTAAAATTATATAAAAAATATTCCACGACAGCAAATGTCTATCTTTTATGGTTGACTCACAATAACACGTGTAACTCCCGATAGCTTAGCAGTTCAGAGCTTTCTGATTATATTTGTCTACTCTTACGTTTATAACACTCTCAATCATCCCTAATTTATAAATGTTAACATTATTACCTATTTAATAAAAAAAGAATCATAGAAATCGGTACAGAAACACCAAAGTTATTCATGAATGAAATACGCTAATGAACCATCGCGCGTGATTACTGAATCATTCTTTAAGGATTATTTTTGTGTAACCGTCGCATCGGGTCGTCGCGGGAGGTTTAAAAGGGCGGGGGATCAAAACGCGAACTTCATACATAACAATATTTGGATTTGGCTGATGATGCGAGTAGACGTTCCGAGTATTCGCCCTTATTGACAGGCAATATTGTATATCAGCGCGACTTTTAGTCTTTACAATAATTTAGTTTATTTAATTTTCTTTTGTTGTTATTTCATAAAATAGGTATTAGTTATTTTGGTGGCGTGTTATATTCGTTCAAATTACAAATTATTAATAGTTAACATTTTATTTCTTTTTAGGTGAAGTAGTAATAGGTTAGTAGTAGTTAGTTAGTTGTAGGTAAGTTTTGGTTAATTTATGTTCGGTTTTTTTTAATAATAATAATAAGTAAGTAAAAGCGTAGGTACTTTTATTAATTAAAGGTATAGGTATTATTAATTATGTTATAGATATTTAGTTTTAAGTGAAGTAGGATAGTTTACCCGGAAGCTTTGCGCTGAAGTATTTTCGTTGTCTAAGTACTTAAGCCTCATGTGAACGTGATCTAAACAATATTACCAATACATTAACTTAATAATACACAAGGAATTACACGCGACGTCAAGGCACGCATTGCTGCCGCGTGGGCCAAATGGCGTGAGGTAACTGGTGTCATTTGTGACCCCAAGATGCCGGTCGGTAAAGTTGAAGGGACAGGTCTATAAGACCATCATTAGGCCGGTCCTTTTATACGGCTGTGAAGCGTGGCCGGTGTTAGAGCGACACAAGCAAGAGCTGCGTGTCACGGAGATGAATATGCTGCGGTGGATGTGTGGAGTGACGCGGAAAGATCGCGTTAGGAACTCCCGCATTCGCGGCAGTCTTCATGTCCGTGACATTGCGGATAAATTGCAGGAGTGTCGGCTCCGTTGGTACGGCCACGTTTTGCGGCAACCGGCTGCCTACGTGGGAAACAAATGTCTGGCCATGCCGCCTCCGCCGGGCCCCGGCAGGAGGGGTAGACCCAAAAAGTGCTGGCTTGACGTCGTAAAGGGTGATATGCGTGCCAATGGGCTCACTACCAGGGATGCTGAAGACCGTGCGAAGTGGAGAAGAAAAAGCCGGAAAGCTGACCCCGGGCGCCGAAACGAGAGTTTGGGCTGCAACCGGGATACAAGGCTCAGATGATGATGATGATGACACAAGGAATTACACACTGACGGAGTTGCGGGTACAGCTATCTTTATCTATATATATAAAACTCTTCCGTTACTGAGTGACTGACAGACAACGCACAGCCGAAACTAATGGCAGTAGAGAGCTGAAATTTGGCCTGTGTGTTTGTTGGGAGGAGTAGGCTACCACTAAGAGAGGATTATTGGAAATTCCCTCCCAACGGGGAGAAAACGGGGATAAATTGTTTTTTTCCGGAAGTCATTATTCCACGCGGACGAAGTCGCGGGCAAAAGCTAGTATACAATATTTCTTGAAAAATAATTTAAAATTCATTTGTAATTAGATAAATAAAAGCTTGTATAAAATTGCTATTTCGGATGACGTAAAGAATAGTTACTTGAAAAATTTATTTATCAATGTAACTTACTTACCAATTGTCATCGAAAGAAAGTACAAACATCCAAACAACACCGTCCACATTTCGAACTATCACTTTTCAACTAACAAAATATTTTCCGTACACTATTCGCAACGTCTTAAGTAAGTTTAATGTAACTTCTAACTTATAAATGTCCACACGAGACGGATGCAAAGAGCTTCTGAGTATTTCTATAAACGTACTTCGTTGTGCTCCGTTTACATTAGTTATGTATTTTCGTGAGTCGATTCGTGAGCAGTCTAGCTGTTGATTCATAATTATTGTGCTTTACATACTTGCTCCATGTGTTGACGGATTTAGAATACACAATGCCACCAACCCGTATCACCCCGAGGAAGTCGCAAGAGGTGACTAAAGGAACGCAAGAGGTAGATCATCTAGCCCCAAGAGAAGGAAAACTTGGTACAAATCCTTTTTTTTTTCTTTTTCTTTTTTTTTTTCGCCCGGGGTTAAATCCTTTATGGACTTCCTCGCCGCCCACGGGGATGGTCAGCGAGGGGAGTGTGGGACTCTCCCCCATAGTGGGGGCCTACCCACTTGGTACAAATCCTGTGCCAACCCGTCTTGCCAGAGTGGTACAGTAGGCTAATTTCCCTCCATGTATTTAAACTACATTATACTAATATATATATTTTTTATTTTGCTTAAAAATACAATAAATCAATAAAAATGTATTACACACATCATCATCAGCCCACATTAGTCCACTGCTGGACAGCCTTGCCGATTCGCGGTCTCCACTCAAGAACTCGTCTACCCCAGCGGTTGTCAGTTCTTATACAGATGTGACACACCACTATGTATTTGATACAAACTCGCATCTTTTGTTTATTGCTAAAATCTGTGGTTAAATTGAAAATAGAACTATAACTTAAATTCATTATGGTCGAATTTCGACCACTGGGCGACCTCTAGTTATGAGTTAACCAATATGTATAGTAGCTTAAAAACGTCGTGAGCCATAAACGGTGTGGTAGGGAAAGGTTCACGCATCTCATCCATCAAACACCTCATATCTCCGCCAAAGAGTACCAAAACTCGACTATTGCGCAGGACAGATTTTGGCTCAAGATATTTGTAAACTACTCGACCGAGTGTAAACGAATCTCGGAAGCGTAGCTTAGACGTTCGAAGAATCACGCCCAAAAAAATGTCAACAAAAAGTTTTAATGAATCAGCCACCGCACTCTTTTCAAAGGCTGGATCAAGATCATGATTTATACGTACAAATTTATAGATTAATGTGGTATCGGTCTGTGGCTAGACGCATTAGATTGATAGAAGAACGGCTAGTTAAATCTTTAGCATTATATTTACATACATCTTATTGCCAAGGTCCGACAAAGGTCAGTTACAATTACCAACCAGGATATATTTGACATTTCTTAATACATATGTCATATTTGCAATTTGACTACTACTTACTACTCAATAGTTAACCCAATACTTAACCCAATACTGAAACAGGCCTCCTCCAGTTACATGGAGGGTAATAAGCCGACTGTGCCACGCTGGCCAGACGGTTTGACGCAGTTTTCGTACAGGGGCGTAAACTTGCGTGGGCGGGTGCGTATAAAAAATATTGCGGGCCCCTATGAAGGGTAAAGATTTCTTACAAAAGAGAAAAAAAATTGTATATTCGTATGGGGCTGTCCATTAATCACGTGATGTTTTTTATAACATTTTTTAACCCCTCCCTCCCCCTTGGTGATACGTGGTGAAGTTTAAGACTACCCCCACCCCCCATAAAAAATCACGTGTACTTTTTAGTACCAACAAAGCGGCTTAAACACGACGCTTTTTGGCTCAGAAATGACGTGTTTGACGAAAAATTAATTACACGTGATATCTTAATATACCAAGGGGTAGGCCCTTGGTGATGTTTCGTGATTTTTGCCGAACCCCTCCTTCCCTTTTCGAACCTCACGTGATTAATGGACAGCCCTTAGATTATGTCTCGCTTCTTCGATAACCGATGTAGGGTGTTGCCAACTTCGGAACGGACGCTCCACGCGAGAAAAAAAAGAAATAACTTTTTTTTACTTTTGTCATTTCTGAAATAATAAAAAAATTGGGAAGTTTTTATTAATATTTGCTTACGCATGTCGGGGGCCCTGTATAATTGATACGGCGGTAGCTACGCCCCTGGTTTCGTATCAAGTCCCGGGCGTCACAGTTGAATGAGTTCACGCGAACCTGTAGCGGCCCAAGGGTGACGTGTGAGGGTATACCGTTGGTGGGTAGACGAGTAGCTTCCGGAGTCCCAAATAATCGCCTTTCCCCAGCGAAACCAAAACCAATAAAGGTTTTCGTACTAATTGTTGCTAGGTTATCGGCCTTGTCATCCCGCTCGGGATGGAATGGGGTGGTGACATTATGTATTCTAAATCCTTCACCACATGGACATTTCTCAATAAATACTACGCCAATGCTAGGTAAGTACTACATGGGATGGTTTTAATACCACGTTACGGTGGTGGTCGTAAAACTACTTGAACATTAGACTGCGCAGTAGTCGTTTGTCTCTTTGTTTTTGTGTGGAGAAACCTGCACGTATGGTTGAAAACCTGCTTGAAATCCACTATGGTACTTTTCACTCAAGTTGTTTGGTACATTAAGATCTGATACGGGATGGATACCCATCGAACTTAAAGCAGAGCCAGGCGTTGCTTAGCTTGCAGAAACATTAAGTTCCGCGTCCTACTACCTACTTACTACCCATAATATTTAGATGTCTGGATAATAGGTTACAATGTTAAACGGTATGCACACGCGAAAAGATATTGCGATCTGGGGCCGACGCGACCTGTCAATGTCGCTTGGCTACAGGCCAGTAATTTCATTTGACAATCAATAAAGTGCATCTACCAATTTTCCGCTCCGCTTCCTGCGATAGTCTGTGGCTTTAAGTTTTTGTTGTAAACCAAAAAGTCATAGGAAAAAAGCGCGGGAAACCTTGAATTTGGCAGATCGGTATTATTTTGGTGAAAATTATTTATTTAATATTTCTGTAAAATAAGCGATCAGGGGAGAAAAGTTTTGTAAATATATCTAGTAGTTTGTATATTTTTAATTAGTGTATGTGAATTAGCTGTATATAGGTAAGTTTTTATTTTTATTAGTAGAGTGAGCAGCAGTATGGAGGAACCCCCTGACCCGGGGGGTTCTGTCCCTTTTCCAGCGGAATTCGTTAGCGTTATTTCAGCTGAATCTGGCATGGACACCGATAACTCGGTTGCCCATAGCAATCAGCGAAAACGGCGTCATGCACAGAAAATTTGCAAACATTGCAACAAAAAAAAGCGAGCAAACAAAATGGCTGTGGGTCATAAAGAATCTTGCAAATGTGCAGATTTAGAACTGCAAGTATCTTCCGATGTCCCCACTGAGACTTTGGAGAGAACCACTCCTGCTCCTCCCAAGGCCTCAGAACAGGTGGTTTTGGATCACCCTAAATTTATACCTAGGAAAGTTTATACATCCTCTGATAATGGCCCGTTTCTGGTACATGTCCAAAAAATCCAAACTACTGAAAATGATGGAACATCTATTCATCCAGTAATGTTCGGTAATTTCCTAAAAAGAGGTGGTTTTTCTGATATTGTAAATGGCAGTGTTAAAAAAATTGGTAGAAATAGAATTTCTCTTTCCTTTTCTAAATTTGATTCCGCCAACAATTTCTTAAATAGTGACAGCTTACTGGCAAAAAATTTTAAAGCTTTTATTCCTTCATATAATGTTACCAGAATGGGCTTAGTTCGTGGTGTGCCTTCTGAGTGGACTGTTGAAGAAACTTTATCTAACATTAATGTTCCATTAGGATGTGGGGAAATTCTTAAGATAAGACGTTTAAATTTCAAAGTAGTAGTTGATGGTAACCCTGTATGGAAGCCCACACAAACTGTCGTTATCACTTTTGATGGCCAGGTTTTACCACGTAACATATACATGTGTTACAATTCTTTACCTGTAGAACTATACTCATATCCGACTATTCAGTGTTTTAATTGTTGCCGCTTCGGACACACGAAACTACAGTGCAGGTCAAAGCCTAGGTGCTACAAATGTGGCCAGGATCACTCTGGTTCAACCTGTAATACAGAGGAAGACATGGCATCTTGTTGCATGTGCACTGGGTTCCATTTCGCCACAAATAAATCTTGCCCTGAATTTATCCGCCAAAAAGACATTAAAACCACCATGGCTAAGAGTTGTATTTCCTATGTTGAAGCCTCAAGATTGCACCCTCCATCTCAAAGATTATTCTCAGAAGTGTTGGTTCGGCAAAACCCTTCCCAAATCAAGAACCAGATTGCTAATAATTCTGTTGGTGAACCCAAGAATCCCAAAATTCCTGTAACTAATAATTCCATGTCCTACAAAAAGACTGTATTTTTGAAATCCAATCCAAGGTTGCATCCTGTTAAAGAAAATGATGTTACATATAAGAACCTTATTAAGGATTATAATTATTCACCTTCTCAAAATGGTTGTGCCCTCAATGTTTCTTCAAATGAATCTTCAGGTGAAGAACTAAAACCAGATATCACTGAAGTAATTTTAGCTTTAGTGAATTTATTGACTCAGAATAATTTAATTCCACCGTCCAACGCTGCCTCTTTCTTAAATTTGTTATCTAATTCTTTCCAAAATGGTCAAAATATCAACCATAATACAGTGGAATTGTCGCAGCATAATTAGTAAGAAAAGTGACTTGATATATATGATAAATAAATATGTTCCATCAGTTATATCTCTCTCTGAAACCTGGTTGAGGCCAGGGATTCATTTAAGAATGCCTGGCTTCACTTGTTTCCGTGAGGATAGACCAGATGGCTATGGAGGTGTTGCCCTCCTTGTAAATAATAGATATTTATGCACTTCTTTCTCCCTTCCTTCACATAGTGAAGAAATATCCATCATTTCAATATGTATTAATAATATTTATTTTGTCTCTGTTTATATTCCTCATCCTTCTTTCCAAGTATTCAATGAACTCAGAAATATTTTAGCCAAAATACCCAAACCCTGTTTGATATTAGGGGACTTTAATTCCCACCACAATATGTGGGGGAGCTCCAATTCAAATTGTTTTGGAGAAGAAATTATGGACATTCTTGATTGTTTAGATTTATGTTTATTAAATACAGGTTCCCCTACAAGGCTAACTCGGCCAAATGAAAATATCAGTGCTGTTGATCTCTCTATAAGCTCTCCAGATCTTGCTTCCTGCCTGTCTTGGCACACTCTCTCTTCTTCTTTTGGGAGTGATCATTATCCAATAATAATTTCCTTTCCATCTAGTAAAACTAAAATTCCAGTTTCAACTCCACGATTGAAACATAATATTAAAAATGCAGACTGGAATATGTTTAGTTCTAAATTTAATCAAAACTTCTCCAAATTACCTCCAGTTCAGCTTGGCAATGAAAACACTTGCTCTGAAAGTTTCTCAGAGTTATTGTTAGAGTCAGCAGATGAGATTTTTCCAAAAAAGAAGCCATTTAGTAAATTTCCTTTGCCTCCTCCTTGGTGGGATAGAGAATGTGCCATTGCTGTAAAAAAGAGAAAGGAAGCTGAACATACTTATCGCAGTTGTATGTCAGATGAAAATTTTTGTAATTTGTCAGCAATAATTGCTTCAACCAAGAAGTTGATTAAACAAAAAAAGTTTGATGGTTGGAGAGCATTTTGCTCATCTATATCACCTGATTCCTCATCTTCAATTGTGTGGCAAAACATCAAACGTTTTAAATGTGCTGTTATTCAACCACCCACCATTTCTCTTCCTCCAGAACTGTCTTATTCTTTTCTCGACAGTATTGCTCCATATGGTATGAAAGAAGTTGATCAATTCCAGTTATCAACATTATCAAATCTCCCAAGTTCAATGGACTTTCTACCTGATCTTAATTCGTTATTCTCTATATTAGAGCTTAAAGGGGTTATTTCAAAGTTAAAAGATTCAGCACCAGGTGTAGATGGTATTCCTTATTCGTTTCTATGTAATCTTGATGGTAACGCTCTGGAATACTATTTACATCTCGTCAATTCCATAATGTTGACTGGAAATATTCCGAATGCATGGCGAAAACAAGAAATTATTCCTATACTCAAACCCGGGAAACCCTCATCTTTAGCTTCTTCTTATCGTCCAATAGCCTTATCATCAGTTCTAATAAAAGTTGCTGAACATTTAGTTAAAAATAGACTCGAGTGGTTCATTGAAAATAACGGCCGAACTTATTGTGACTTCAGATTGGCAGGGTCGATGATAAATGTACTACAGTAGAGGTCAGCATTGAATGAATGATATGCCATTATTATTATTTTATATTGAATGAGTGAATGAGCTATTCCAGATATATCGTCATCGTCGTTTCCGCTAAAATACGTTCACTGCTGATTTAAAACTAATATTCATTCGAACTAAGTACTGGCTTACTCTTGATTCTAATGTCAGTGTCAGACGCTATGTTTGAATTTGACAATTGACATCACAAGCCATTAATCTAAGAAGAAGAAGAAGACAATTGACATCCGCAATATCAGTGTTCATTCATTTAAGAATTTCAAACAATTTTCCTAATATCTACGTAATAAAGACCTTATCATTTGTCTAGTCTACAGTACGTATCAACAGTTTTTGAATAATTAAAAGCTATAGTAGTACATAAAAATGCAATAAGTTGCTAAGTGAAATGTTGTACTGAGACACAAGATACATAGGCTTCGTCCATGGCTTCAACAAAAGAAAAGCTATTACTGGGTCCTGTGGATTCATAAATCATGGTCTAAATTGATACATCACTGCCTAAATACTAGCATAGAAACTAGAAACAAACAAGCGCTCAACAAGCGCTAATGTTTCATTTTCACCGGCCAAGGTCAAATGTACAAAATGGCGCTTGGATGGTTTTGCATGTTTTAGATGGAAATTCTCACTTAAGGAATCGTCCGACTTCGTCAAATATGGATTTGACTTTGATTTGTACTTAGGCAACCAACATGTATAGGTTAGGTACTGTTAATGTCATGGTGAACTGTGACCATGGATGGTTCAAATGTATTTTGATTTACAGGCGTTTTTGGATTCCCAGTATCTGCATAACATGGCAATGGTTAAAGAAGTTGGTAAGTTACATTATGTTAATTGTTTTTCACATATCTATCTAACAGCACCATTGGATACACAGTTTATGTTGTTGTGTGAGGTTTAGTTGTTTTTAACCACATTAAGTGTGTTATTGTATGCCTAAATCACATGTTTACATAAACCTAAGTGTCAAAGAGGAATGAGTAAGTGCTTATGGAATAGAAATTTGTTTAAAAATATGTTTGTGTGGATATGAGAACTATTTTAGAACAATTTACATGTAAACCTAAAGGAAAGTGTAACCAGGACAATAATAATACAGGTTTTAGGGAAAATTATAGGTAAACTGCTTGAAGGTATAAGAAAACTAATCATATCTCTTACAAATCTCTTTGTTACACCAGGCGATGCGTCGTCTCGGCACGATCGTGTGCCGCTGTTTGTTCCTGGATGGGCCAACCAAGCGAGCAACATGCACCTGGTACCCAGCAGACACGGCCCCAGCAGCTGCTGTCCGGTTGGCTGACGAGCTGGGCCTGGATCCCCATGCGTTAACCAACAACGGGTTTGCAAAGAGGACCATGTGCGAACCACGCACTGGGAGATGTGAGTACATCATCAAGGGTCTTTTCACACTGATCTATTATTGTGTTTCTGTGAATCAAGGGCTGTTTATATCGTATGATTATATTTATAGTGTCACCAGCGCTTTTTATTCTGAGTGCTGTTAATCCATTTAAACTGGCTGCAAAATTTTGGCCGTATTTTGTTATCGGCATCATTACAGCCTCAACCAATGGTATCGCTCATCATCATTTCAGCCAAAAGACGTCCACTGCTGGACATAGGCCTCCCCTAAGGATTTACACAAAGGCCGGACCTGGGCCGCCCGCATCCATCGTTTTCCGGCGACCTTTCCGGTGTTATGGTATCACTATCTAAATTTATGACAATTTCTTACGACACCCTCAGGGTGGAATGGGTTGGTGACATTATGTATTCTAAAACCGGCCGGCAATTCGCCGCCTTAATCCAATTCGCTGTCTGGTCAGTGACATGAGTAGTCTAACGGTAGCTTTGATTCCCAATTTCCGTCAATTCCATCTAGTCCTGTAGTAGCCCGAAAATAAAGGCCGGTACCTGGTCACGTAGCCAAGTGGATTCGTAACGTTCGCTTTGGTAGAACAATAAGAAAGACCGTGGATGTGATGTTAGATTTCTCATTTTCTCCCTCAGGCAACAAGGACTGGGTCGTGGATCTGCCGACAACTGCTTCGTGTTCAAACGACGTCTATTCCGTGGCGCTCGCGAGCTTCCTCAAGATCCCGTTGAAGTTACGCTTTTGTAGGCACAGGCTGTACACAGCGTCGTTTAGGTATGCTCCTATAGCTCTTTTGACAAGTCAAATAAGAAAATAAAATTTACCATTCAAAATTGATAATTTACCACCAGTTGTTGCCAATGCAGCTCTACCTAGAGCTGGCAAGACTTATTTAAATCTAATCTTATCTTAATAATATAGCCGATTTATATTATTAGCTATATTATATGTCGGCTACTCCTAAGTCTTTAAAATTTAGCGAGCAAATAAATCTATTGCCAATGCGCGTGTTATAAACAAATATAATCGCAATTTAGAAATAGAGACTCAATTTTCATATTTTTCAGTATAACAGTATTTTGGAATTTACCCACACATCTCTGTATGTTGTTTTTGATCTGCGTTACACAGATCAGTTGTAAAAAGCAACTACAAACATTGTAGTTGGCTCTTCTCTGTAGAGTAGAATACCGAACTGGGGGTAGCTTCGAGGAAGATACACACAGACAGGGCGAGGAGTCAATATATTACAATACTTCTATTTCCGTTACAATTTTTTTTAACTACTTCTACAATTACAAGTAATTTTCATTTCCATTAATTTTTATTTTCAGGTATTTCAAACGTATTTAGAATACACAATGTCACCAACCCTCACCATCCTGACGATATCGTAAGAGCTGACTGCTACTACTACTACTATTCAGTCCATTAATGAGCCTTACTGTTACATGGAGGATAATTAGCCTACTGTGCCACACTGGCCAGACGGGTTGGCACAGGGTTTCGTATCAAGTTTTCCTATCTTTTTGGCTACATTATCGGCCTTGTCATTTCCTTAGTCGGCTCTTACGATATCCTCGGGATGGAATGGGGTGGTGACACTATGTATTCTAAATCCGTCAACACACGGACAGCTGGACGAGCCGACTAAAGGAACGCAAATGGCAGGCCACTAAGCAGAAGAGAAGGAAAACTTGATACACACCCTGTGTCAACTTGTCTTGTCATCTTGGCATAAGAGGCCGACTCAGTAGGCGATCATTTATGGACAATATACATAGTCACTTAGAATATTGTTATATCTCAAAGTGTGACTGATTGTAAGCAACATCGACAACAGCACTTAACCTGAGACTATCGTTATTTTGGGCATAGGTGGAAGAGTTCCCAGTATCGGAGAAGGTGGCACTCCAGCTGGCAGGGCTGTAGGCTCAGGCGCCGCTGGGCGAACCGACCCAAGCCCTCCTCCGCCTCACACGCGCGACTTCTACGCCCGACCAGTTTCATTAAGTTTTAGTTGAAGTTAAAAAATCATTTTGACTGTCGCGTGCACGTGATAGCACAACGTATGGAAAAAAGGCAGTGAATTAATCAATCCAATTTGCACATCTTGTACTAGCTATTTCTGTATCTCAGGGCGTCCAGGGTTCTGTAAGAATATTTGGATTTTGAACATCAAATAATAAATGTATATCACCAAGCATACGATTTTGATTTTGTTTGATTTTCATCGACTTTCTTAGCTCACATTAAAAAATATATATTGTCATTTTTTTATAGTATAAACTACCTGACCCGGGAAACTTCATACCGCCTCAGAATCAATAAATAAGAAACCTGAATGTTTTTTCACCTTTTATACCTTTCCTGAACTTCCACGAATATTTCAATATCAAAATTAGCCAAATCAGTCCAGCCGTTCTTGAGTTTTAGCGAGACCAACGAACAGCAATTCATTTTTATTTATATAGATTATCAGTGCCGTAAATGTCATAAGCGGACTTGGGCCGCGCAATTATCATAAGTTTTTGCTGCACGTACGAGTATACGATATGGATAACAATGTCTTAGCCCACCAAATACCACAATATGGAAATGGTTTCAGGCAATGTAAACAAAGGCATTTTTGGGAATGTATAATCAATGTATCCCGCCAAAATTGCAAGGTTTTTTATAGACGTTTTGCAATACAATAAACATATAGAGATATAGATACTATTTGAACCCCTTTGTTGAAAGTATGGACGCCTGTGCCAAGTTTGATAGCAATGTGTCTAATACGCACATGTATGCTTAAACTCCATCTCGTCTACTTATAACTAGGCACTGTCAGTTACGTTGTAAAATTAACTTTAATATATTAAATAGTTCCCTAATTTAAATTGCCTTTAGACTTATTTCATCACCCTTTCATTCAGCCAGGTCTGTAGTTCTGAGTTGAGGTATTTTAGAAGGCGTAGGTATTGGCAAATGTCCGAATCAAATCCGGCCAGATCATAATGTTTTATTGCGAAAATATATTGTAACTTGAAGAGACTGTAGTTTATGACGGGATATACAGGAAATCCGTGTGGTGACGGATTTATAACATAGTGTCACCAACCCCTTCCATCCTGAAGGTGTGGTAAGAGCCGATAAAGGGCTGACAATCCAGCTGCCAGAGAAGGATAACTTGATATGTCACCCTGTGCCAACCCGTCTGGCCAGCGTGGTACATTAGGTTCATTACTGTCCTTATAACTGTAGGAGGCCCGACTCAACAGTGGGTCATCTATGCGCCGAGTAGAAGGATACAGGAAAAGCATATAAAAAAATGTTTAAAGCGTGCCGACTCATAACCAATAATCATTTCTCATCTAGGAGTAAATAAAACTTTCACTTTACTGTTACCTGCATATTTTCCCCTCTTTGGTAATTCTGCATCCTAATCTGCAATAAATAATACAGTGCCAGATAGTCTTTCAAACAAGAGGGGCTATGTTATTGCAAACGCCTTAGATTGGCAATAGATGGAGCTTTCGCAATCGTTAAATGTTTTAAAAGCTATACATATAATAAACTATACTGGTTAACTAGGTCCACGTGATAATGTTAGTAAATAATTTCACACAATGAGAAATTGTAAATGAGTACAGATATTCAGTTTTAGTCACAAGTGTCACATCGAATATATCATCTGCAGCGACATCTTGCGCTAGAAATGTATACTAGGTCATGGAGTTATGTTACCAACCCGAAATAGTTTCGTAATAATTGTGTAGATGACGCTAAAAGTAAATGAATACGGTATAAAACTTTTTACACTGTCCTTTAATTACATTTAGCATTTAACATGGTTATTACATGCTCGTTATTAAAATTTCCTATTTTACACCTAGTCGGACACCCATACAGATTGTATCTCTTTGTCAATATTTAAGTAAAGTTACAATTTAATTATTTATACATTTATTATAAAACCTACGAGCGCTGAACAATGCCATTACTAAACAGCATCACATCGCTTAAAGTAATTCAATCCTGTAATAATTTTGCCAATAAAAAATTGTTTGTAAGAAAAATTACACATTGCAAAAAGCAAATCAATTTCTATGGTGGATGATATTATTGCTAGCATAAGTAAGATGGCGGTGATTTGTTTACAATAGTTTACATTCATTCGTCTCCACCCCTCTGCTCTTACAGGAAGCATTTTTGATTGGTCACTTTAAACAATTTCACCCTCCCAACCTACCTCACCCCGCATTCTGAAGTGAAAATAGCCATTTATTGCCATGGCAACGGACTTTAGCGTCCTTACCTTTGACAGAAAACCAGATTAGCACGTGGCGTGCTTTGCCGTCATTGGCTAGTTTAAAATCGGCGGCAAAAATCAAATGACCAATGAAGATTAGGACTTTTTAAAATGTTATGGTTACCCGTATATAAAATTGTACCCTATTTAATGGAAACTATTATTTCTATAATTATAATTCAAGGTTGAACGGATAATAACATTGTTTGGATTGCAAGTATTTCATACACATTACATCTTACTTAACTTTTAATGTTACATTTAACTTTACTATGGAAAAAAATATCAAATTGTATTACTTCGTTGTTGTAAGACTTTATCAGAAATTACAAATACATTGCTTGATTTGAAAGACACAGTACAGTTTATATATTTCAAAGTAAGTAATAATTATATAGATTCGTTAAACAATTATATCTGAGACTAGAGCGAAAACCTAGCGTGAACCTTTCAATACCTCCCTAGCCTAATGATAGTCAAAAATGGAATCATAGAAGTTAATTATGGCAACAAAACTACTTTAGTTGTATAGAGTAGTAACTTCAGTTGTTGTTATATGTATTTTCCTTGAGATAAGCAAATACATATACCATACAGCCAATTGTTTTATTTTCATGATATTTTAATCTATAAAAATAACTTTACTTTAACTTGGGAACATCTGTTTGTAAGTTTGTAAATGCAATATAGTATTTTATTACGTTATAAATATTCCATGGGGTTCATGGAATAGGGAAAGCAATAAATTGAAAACTTTGCTTAGTAAGGAAATAAAAATGCGTGACATTATATATTTACGTATATAATTATTGTAACAGTATTGTAACTTATAAGTTAATAAAACTAAAGGAGTCGTATCTAAAATATAATTGATAATATAAGTCTAAATTGTAAACTAATCCTAAATTACTTTATCATCAAAATAATTTATAAGCTATGAAATAAATGTAATAAAATATTATATACAATGTCTAAAACTAGTAAAAAAAAAACAACTTAAATATATACCCAAAAGAAAAGAGAAACTAAACACTAAATAAATCTAAATTAAACTAGGCACCGTATCCTCAGCGCTGCAGGGGTTTGCAAAAGTGCCCAGAAGGCTGGCGGCATTGCCACGCTGGATGGCAATGCTTATTCGCTCAGCGAAATAGAGGCCAGACTTCTGGTCACGCGTGCAGTCAAACAGCCGCTTTGCCAGATCTTTATAGAAAGACTTAAAGTCGTATCTTACTTATCCCTTTCTAACGTATTGTAAACAGTGCACTATGTCTAATGATTCCTATGAATTACTGTCAGAAAAACTGACAGATATCCGAAGGGAGGACACAGTTAATACATATATTCCATTAGAAATGAGCCATTTATACTTAGTTATGTATCTTATACAGTGTCTCTTGGGATATCTGTGTTTAGATGTGTAACTAAGGCACGTTTGTTACCAGTTGGTGTCCTATATTTGAAGAACAAGATACTACTTTTTCTGAAATGTTGCTTAAGTATCTACATAAATCAGTAGGACAATCGCTCCTTTCGTTAACGGTTAAATTTTGGGTTTATTGTCAACTTGTACATAAATAAATATTCCATAATCTTTTTGTTAACAGTTTAACTTGTTTTCTTTGTCAACTTGTAATTAGATAAACTTCCCATATATAACTCTTTTCGTATATTCCATGACAACTCTGAGACTTAATTATTTGACGGAACTTTCATGCACTTTTATTTATATTATGGACAATGAGAGAGAAGGAACTTTAGGCCAATCTATTCGATTCTATTTTGTTTGTAGAACCATATTTTTATTTTTTCTTGTGTAAGTAAAGGGTTGATTCACCAAATTATTTGTCTAATATAGAAATAAATATACTACTAAACTTTGATAACACCTACTACCAAAGAAATCTGGATCCATTTAAATCAAGTATAACTTTAAAATATAGAACACTTTTTACAAATCCTGCAATGATTCCATATATTCGTCCACTATGAACTTAACTCTACTACGACATTTCTTGACATTGACATTTTCACTGTTCATAAACTACTGATCCTACTATAGTCAGTATTATAAAGTATATTTAAAGTCTAAATCTATAAATCTATACTATAAATCTAGGGTACTAATAGCTCTTTCGGAAAATAACAACATACTTGCACAGACGCAATATGGATTTCGTAAAGGTAAAAGTGCCACAGATAATATAGCACTTTTGACGACCGATATACACCTTGCTTTTACCCACAATAGTTATTTATTGGGAGCATTTTTAGACATAAAATCTGCATATGATAATGTTGTTATTTCTATTTTAAAAGACAAATTACTTCATCTTCGCGTTCCACTCATATTAGTTAATTTTATAGTTAATATGCTTTCTGAGCGTGTTATACAATTGACACTTGAGGATGGGTCGGTTCTTTCAAGAAATGTATACAAAGGTTTACCTCAAGGCTCTGTCTTGAGTCCATTGTTGTATAATATTTACACTTACGATCTTGACAGTTCTTGTGGTGACTACATCAAAGTACTTCAATATGCTGATGATTTGTTACTTTATTCATTTGATCCTTCTATTAATGTATTAAATTCTCGAGTGTCTGAATCTCTGGTTTTACTTAAAAAATGGTTAGATTTTCATGGTCTGGAATTATCTGTTTCTAAAAGCACCACTGTTTTATTTTCTAGAAAACGCAAGCCTCCACATGTCTCTCTTACATATGATTCCTCTTATATTCCGATAAAGAATGAAGTTAAATTTCTTGGGATCATATTAGATTCAAAGTTATCTGGTCTTTCGCATTGCGAATATTTGGTTGCGAAGTGTGAGCGCCGAATCAACATGCTGAGATGTCTTTCTGGTGTGTGGTGGGGTGCTCACCCATACTCGTTGAAATTAGTATATAACGCCATGATAAGAAGTGTTATTGATTACTCCTGCTTTAATTTGGAACCTGGTAATAAATCAGGTTTCAAAAAACTTGATCTCGTTCAGTCCAAGTGCCTTAGAATCATTGCAGGTGCCATGAAATCCAGTCCTATTAATGCGTTACAGGTTGAATGTTGTGATCCTCCTTTTCAACTTCGTCGACAATATCTGGCTGACAGGTATTTATTCCGTTGCTCGCAATTTCCCGATCACCCCATTTTTCCACAGTTAATCAAATTATTTAATGAAATGTCCTCTTCGCCTTACTGGTCACATAAATCTTCCCCTTTTCTCATAAACAGTTTGAAACATTTCTTATCTCTATCTTCTCCCATTAATACTTCCTTTTCTTTATATAAATTCGATTTCCGTTCACTAATTTTGCCCCCTGTTATTAATTTTAATTTCGGCAGGCCCATCAAAAGTGATAGGGACTTTCAATTGTCCCTTGAAGACCATGATTGGGTAAATTGCCATCAACTATTTACTGATTCATCAAAACCTAACTCCAGCAGTAATATAACATGTGTTGGTGTAGGTATTTACCACAAACAATATGATATTGTTCAGAAAATTAGAATGCCTCCAGAAACATCAGTGTTTTCTGGTGAATGCTTTGCCATTTTAAAGGGTTTAGAGTACATACTCATGTTTAAACTGCGTAAATCTTTAATTTTCACGGATTCCATGTCTGCTTTGCAAGCCATAGAGAGATTCCCATTTCACGCGAAAACCCATTATCCCCTAGTTTATGAAATTCGTAATTTACTGTTTAAATGCTATCTTAAGGATTTCTCTGTCACCTTAGTTTGGATTCCCAGTCATACTGGAATTCAACTTAATGAGAAGGTAGACCAGCTAGCGAAAGACGCTTGTCTATCAGGAGACAAGTTTCCTTATAAAATTTATCCTCACGATCTTTTAACACTGCCCAACAATAACTTGCAGAATTCTTGGAATTCCCTTTGGTATGTAACCACAAAAACGTGTGCCAAGTCCTATTTTTCATTAGAAAGTGTAACCCTTAAGAAACCGTGGTTTTACCATTTACGTTTAGGAAACTTAGCTACCAAAATGATCATTCGGATGAGGTTAGGGCATACTGTGTGTCCTTCTCACCTCTTTCGAATGAACATCATAAACAGTCCTAGGTGTGAACGTAGTTATGAAATGGGTGATCTGAATCACACGCTGTTGTCGTGCCCACGATTTGATCGCTCTAACTTTTATAAATCTTTAACTTCTCTAGATGTTCCCTTTCCCACATGTATATCCTCTCTTTTAGAATCCAAACATTTAGATATTTATAAATCCATAGAATCTTTTATATGTGTAAATAATATAAAGTTGTAAATAGTTACTTATTTTTATATCTTATATTTTCTCCTTCTCTCTCCTAGTCCTTACCTTTCCAAATTTCCGTCCATTCCAAATTTTACGTTGTTATTTTTTCGTTTAATAAGTTTCCCCGTTTTATATTTATCAAATACCTAATAACTTAATGAAGAAATGATACAAAGTAACTTGACATTGGCTGAACACAAACCGTGAGAGCCACAAGGAAGAAAAAAAAAAAAAAAAAAAAAAAAAAAGTCATAGACATAAAATATAGTGACGTGTTTGGATGACGAGTTGTGTCGCAAATAAGTAGTTTTTTGTATATATGTAATTAACTTTGCCAACAATATTAAACACTTATTGAAGGAACAGAAACGATTTATCAAAGACACCTTAGGCACATAATTACACGTTTTAGTTGAAAATACTTAAAAAAATACTTAAAAAGTATTTTTTTAAGTATTTTAATGTTATTAATTTTTAAATAAACATGTTATTTTGGCTACAATTTATAAAGATATTGTGTGTAAATTTATAGAGATATTAAGTTGAAAATATAAATTTGAAATCACGTAAAAGAAACGCGGTAAATCCGTTACATTATTATTTTTAGTCTGTTGTTATAGAATACACAATGTTACCAACCCATAACTTTTTTTTTGTTTTATTCTATGCTCTTTTTTTAGCCACTAGCTCTGAGTTGTCTTTGTGTTTGCCTATTACATGATTGTAAACAGCCTCCGCGAGGGTAAACGTAGTGCAGAGGATTTGTTTTTTTTTAAAGTATGAAAAATAAAACAGCCGCAAGAGAATTTCTTGGAGGGATATTAGTATTCCATGGTCCATGGTCACACGTGTTACTAGTTATGTAGATTTTGAGGAGTGTAGTGAAGATATAGGGGGATTTATATCGTATAGCGCGGGTTGAAGTAGGTGAAAATTTAGATAAACAGAGGTTGAACGCCGGTGAATTCGCAAGTCGAATAACAAAAGCAACTTTGTCTTCGAGATCGATGTTTCTTGCTGTGGTGGATTTGTTTTATATATTTTTCCATAAAATGGACTTTTATATTCTTTTGTTTATTGTTAAAGTCTATGGTAAAATTGAGAATAGAACTACAACCCCTCCCTCGCTTTCCAGGAGCCCATAGTTATTGACTTTTCCACATTATTGTAGCAAACTTGCCTGTTTCCCAATTTTTTTTTGTATTTTTCGCGCCGAACTGCGAATTGTGCCATGTCTTTTTTGGTCAATACCACGCTAGTCGATAATAACTTTAAACAAGGTTTGCCTCCCATTTTCTACACCCACAGAAAAAGGAACGTCACAAGATTAATACATGAATGAATTGATTAATAGATTCAAGCATAGACGATATCCGTGAACGGGTGTTACCTTAAGTTCATTTGCATATAAAAAACGATTACAACAGGTACAAACAAAGATTATTATAAACTAATGACTGAATCTCGTTGAAATTTTATAAGACCAATTTGAAATATATACAAATTGAATAAAAAAGAATTCAATCAAGAAAAAAATCCAAGGCGGCTTGGCTTTTAAATTGGTTTAGTTTTTTTTTTTAGACGAAACCTTTAGCTTCGCTCGTGTAGCGCGCATCGATACACAACTAACTTACTTCGCCTATTTAAGTTAGCTCATATAACTAAGTTAGTAAAACAGCGTCAGCTATGCGACCCAAGCTAAATTAACTTAGCTTAGCTCGTGTAGCGCGCATCGGTATACACAACTAACTTACTTCGGCTATTTTCGTTAGCTCACATAGCTTTGTTAGTAAAACAGCGTCAGCTATGCGACCTAAGCTAAACCAACTTTGCTTAGCTCGTGTAACGCGCATCGGCATACACAACTAACTAACTTAGCTCCGCCTATTTAAGTTAGCTCATATAGCTAAGTTAGTAAACTGCGTCAGATACGCGACGTAAGTTAAACTAACTTAGCTTAGCTCGTGTAGCGCGCATCGGCATACACAACTAACTAACTTACTTCGCCTATTTTCGTTAGCTCACATAGCTCCGTTAGTAAAACAGCGTCAGCTATGCGACCCAAGCTTAATTAACTTAGCTTAGCTCGTGTAGCGCGCATCGGCATACACAACTAACTTAGCTCCGTCTATTTAATTAAGCTCGTATAGCTAAGTTAGTAAACTGCGTCAGCTATGCGACCTAAGCTAAACTAACTTAGATTAGCTCGAGTAACGCGCGTCGGCATATACAACGAACTTAGTTTCGGCTATTTTCAATAGCTCACATAGCTTAGTTACTAAAACAGCGTCAGCTATGCGACACAAGCGTAATTAACTTAGCTTAGCTCATGTAGCGCGCAACGGCATACACAACGAACTTATTTTCGGCTATTTTCGTTAGCTCACATAGCTTAGTTAGTAAAACAGCGTCAGCTATGCGACCCAAGCTTAATTAACTTAGCTTAACTCGTGTAGCGCGCATCGGCATACACAACTAACTTGGTTTCGGCTATTTTCGATAGCTCACACAGCTTAGTTAGTAAAACAGCGTCAGCTATGTGACCCAAGCTAAATTAATTTAGCTTCGCTCGTGTAGCGCGCATCGGCATACACAACTAACTTACTTCGCCTATTTAAGTTAGCTCATATAACTAAGTTAGTAAAACAGCGTCAACTATGCGACCCAAGCTAAATTAACTTAGCTTAGCTCGTGTAGCGCGCATCGGTATACACAACTAACTTACTTCGGCAATTTTCGTTAGCTCACATAGCTTTGTTAGTAAAACAGCGTCAGCTATGCGACCTAAGCTAAACCAACTTAGCTTAGCTCGAGTAGCACGCATCGGCATATACAACGAACTTAGTTTCGGCTATTTTCAATAGCTCACATAGCTTAGTTAGTAAAACTGCGTCTGCTATGCGACTTAAGCTAAGCTAACTTAGCTTAGCTCGTGTAGCGCGCATCTCCATATACAACGAACTTAGTTTCGGCTATTTTCGATAGCTCACATAGCTTAGTTAGTAAACTGCGTCAGATATGCGACGTAAATTAAACTAACTTAGCTTAGCTCGTATAGCCCGCATCGGCATACACAACTAACTTACTTCGGCTATTTTAGTTAGCGCACATAGCTAAGTTACTAAAACAGCGTCAGCTATGCGACGTAAGCAAAATTAACTTAGCTTAGCTCGTGTAGCGCGCATCGGCATACACACGAACTTCGGCTATTTTCGTTAGCTCATATAGCTTAGTTAGTAAAACTGCGTCTTCTATGCGACTTAAGCTAAGCTAACTTAGCTTAGCTCGTGTAGCGCGCATCGCCATATACAACGAACTTAGTTTCGGCTATTTTCAATAGCTCACATAGCTTTGTTACTAAAACAGCGTCAGCTATGCGACCTAAGCTAAACTAACTTAGCTTAGCTCGTGTAGCGCGCATCGGCATACACAACGAACTAATTATCGGCTATTTTCGTTAGCTCACATAGCTTAGTTAGTAAAACAGCGGCAGCTATGCGACCCAAGCTTAATTAACTTAGCTTAACTCGTGTAGCGCGCATCGGCAAACACAACTAACTTAGTTTCGGCTATTTTAGTTAGCGCACATAGCTAAGTTACTAAAACAGCGTCAGCTATGCGACGTAAGCAAAATTAACTTAGCTTAGCTCGTGTAGCGCGCATCGGCATACACAACGAACTTCGGCTATTTTCGTTAGCTCACATAGCTTAGTTAGTAAAACTGCGTCTTCTATGCGACTTAAGCTAAGCTAACTTAGCTTAGCTCGTGTAGCGCGCGTCGCCATATACAACGAACTTAGTTTCGGCTATTTTCGATAGCTCACATAGCTTAGTTAGTAAAACAGTGTCAGCTATGCGACCCAAGCTAAACTAACTTAGCTTAGCTCGAGTAGCGCGCATCGGCATACACAACTAACTTAGTTTCGGCTATTTTCGATAGCTCACACAGCTTAGTTAGTAAAACAGCGTCAGCTATGCGACCCAAGCTAAATTAATTTAGCTTCGCTCGTGTAGCGCGCATCGGCATACACAACTAACTTACTTCGCCTATTTAAGTTAGCTCATATAACTAAGTTAGTAAAACAGCGTCAACTATGCGACCCAAGCTAAATTAACTTAGCTTAGCTCGTGTAGCGCGCATCGGTATACACAACTAACTTACTTCGGCAATTTTCGTTAGCTCACATAGCTTTGTTAGTAAAACAGCGTCAGCTATGCGACCTAAGCTAAACCAACTTAGCTTAGCTCGAGTAGCACGCATCGGCATATACAACGAACTTAGTTTCGGCTATTTTCAATAGCTCACATAGCTTAGTTAGTAAAACTGCGTCTGCTATGCGACTTAAGCTAAGCTAACTTAGCTTAGCTCGTGTAGCGCGCATCTCCATATACAACGAACTTAGTTTCGGCTATTTTCGATAGCTCACATAGCTTAGTTAGTAAACTGCGTCAGATATGCGACGTAAATTAAACTAACTTAGCTTAGCTCGTATAGCCCGCATCGGCATACACAACTAACTTACTTCGGCTATTTTAGTTAGCGCACATAGCTAAGTTACTAAAACAGCGTCAGCTATGCGACGTAAGCAAAATTAACTTAGCTTAGCTCGTGTAGCGCGCATCGGCATACACACGAACTTCGGCTATTTTCGTTAGCTCATATAGCTTAGTTAGTAAAACTGCGTCTTCTATGCGACTTAAGCTAAGCTAACTTAGCTTAGCTCGTGAAGCGCGCATCGCCATATACAACGAACTTAGTTTCGGCTATTTTCAATAGCTCACATAGCTTAGTTACTAAAACAGCGTCAGCTATGCGACCTAAGCTAAACTAACTTAGCTTAGCTCGTGTAGCGCGCATCGGCATACACAACTAACTAACTTAGCTCCGCCTATTTAAGTTAGCTCATATAGCTAAGTTAGTAAACTGCGTCAGATACGCGACGTAAGTTAAACTAACTTAGCTTAGCTCGTGTAGCGCGCATCGGCATACACAACTAACTAACTTAGCTCCGCCTATTTAAGTTAGCTCACATAGCTAAGTTAGTAAACTCCGTCAGATATGCGACGTAAGTTAAACTAATTTAGCTTAGCTCGTGTAGCCCGCATCGGCATACACAACTAACTTAGCTCCGCCTATTTAATTTAGCTCGTATAGCTAAGTTAGTAATCTGCGTCAGCTATGCGACCTAAGCAACAATTAACTTAGCTTAGCTCATGTAGCGCACATCGGCATACACAACGAACTAATTATCGGCTATTTTCGTTAGCTCACATAGCTTAGTTAGTAAAACAGCGGCAGCTATGCGACCCAAGCTTAATTAACTTAGCTTAACTCGTGTAGCGCGCATCGGCAAACACAACTAACTTAGTTTCGGCTATTTTAGTTAGCGCACATAGCTAAGTTACTAAAACAGCGTCAGCTATGCGACGTAAGCAAAATTAACTTAGCTTAGCTCGTGTAGCGCGCATCGGCATACACAACGAACTTCGGCTATTTTCGTTAGCTCACATAGCTTAGTTAGTAAAACTGCGTCTTCTATGCGACTTAAGCTAAGCTAACTTAGCTTAGCTCGTGTAGCGCGCATCGGCATACACAGCTAACTTAATTAGCTCCGCCTATTTTAGTTAGCTCACATAGCTTTGTTAGTAATACAGCGTCAGCTATGCGACCTAAGCTAAACTAACTTAGCTTAGCCCGTGTAGCGCGCATCGGCATACACAACTAACTAACTTAGCTCCGCCTATTTAAGTTAGCGCACATAGCTAAGTTAGTAAACTCCGTCAGATATGCGACGTAAGCAAAATTAACTTAGCTTAGCTCGTGTAGCGCGCATCGGCATACACAACGAACTTCGGCTATTTTCGTTAGCTCACATACCTTAGTTAGTAAAACTGCGTCTTCTATGCGACTTAAGCTAAGCTAACTTAGCTTAGCTCGTGTAGCGCGCATCGCCATATACAAAGAACTTAGTTTCGGCTATTTTCAATAGCTCACATAGCTTACTTACTAAAACAGCGTCAGCTATGCGACCTAAGCTAAACTAACTTAGCTTAGCTCGTGTAGCGCGCATCGGCATACACAACTAACTAACTTAGCTCCGCCTATTTAATTTAGCTCGTATAGCTAAGTTAGTAATCTGCGTCAGCTATGCGACCTAAGCAACAATTAACTTAGCTCCGCCTATTTGAGTTACCTCACATAGCTAAGTTAGTAAACTGCGTCAGATATGCGACGTAAGTTAAACTAACTTAGCTTAGATCGTGTAGCCCGCATCGGCATACACAACTAACTTACTTCGGCTATTTTCGTTAGCTCACATAGCTTAGTTAGTAAAACAGTGTCAGCTATGCGACCCAAGCTAAACTAACTTAGCTTAGCTCGAGTAGCGCGCATCGGCATACACAACTAACTTAGCTCCGCCTATTTAATATAGCTCGTATAGCTAAGTTAGTAAACTACGTCAGCTATGCGACCTAAGCTAAACTAACTTTGCTTAGCTCGAGTAGCGCGCATCGGCATACACAACGAACTTATTTTCGGATATTTTCGTTAGTTCACATAGCTTAGTTAGTAAAACAGCGTCAGCTATGCGACCCAAGCTAAAGTAACTTAGCTTAGCTCGTGTAGCGCGCATCGGCATACACAGCTAACTTACTTAGCTCCGCCTATTTTAGTTAGCTCACATAGCTAAGTTAGTAAACTCCGTCAGATATGCGACGTAAGTTAAACTAATTTAGCTTAGCTCGTGTAGCCCGCATCGGCATACACAACTAACTTAGCTCCGCCTATTTAATTTAGCTCGTATAGCTAAGTTAGTAATCTGCGTCAGCTATGCGACCTAAGCAACAATTAACTTAGCTTAGCTCATGTAGCGCACATCGGCATACACAACGAACTAATTTTCGGCTATTTTCGATAGCTCACATAGCTTAGTTAGTAAAACAGCGGCAGCTATGCGACCCAAGCTTAATTAACTTAGCTTAACTCGTGTAGCGCGCATCGGCAAACACAACTAACTTAGTTTCGGCTATTTTAGTTAGCGCACATAGCTAAGTTACTAAAACAGCGTCAGCTATGCGACGTAAGCAAAATTAACTTAGCTTAGCTCGTGTAGCGCGCATCGGTATACACAACGAACTTCGGCTATTTTCGTTAGCTCACATAGCTTAGTTAGTAAAACTGCGTCTTCTATGCGACTTAAGCTAAGCTAACTTAGCTTAGCTCGTGTAGCGCGCATCGCCATATACAACGAACTTAGTTTCGGCTATTTTCGATAGCTCACATAGCTTAGTTAGTAAACTGCGTCAGATATGCGACGTAAGTCAAACTAACTTTGCTTAGCTCGTATAGCCCGCATCGGCATACACAACTAACTTACTTCGGCTATTTTCGTTAGCTCACATAGCTTAGTTAGTAAAACTGCGTCTGCTATGTGACTTAAGCTAAGCTAACTTAGCGTAGCTCGTGTAGCGCGCATCGGCATATACAACGAACTTAGTTTCGGCTATTTTCGATAGCTCACATAGCTTAGTTAGTAAACTGCGTCAGATATGCGACGTAAGGTAAACTAACTTAGCTTAGCTCGTATAGCCCGCATCGGCATACACAACTAACTTACTTCGGCTATTTTAGTTAGCGCACATAGCTAAGTTACTAAAACAGCGTCAGCTATGCGACCTAAGCTAAACTAACTTAGCTTAGATCGTGTAGCGCGCATCGGCATACACAACTAACTAACTTAGCTCCGCCTATTTGAGTTACCTCACATAGCTAAGTTAGTAAACTGCGTCAGATATGCGACGTAAGTTAAACTAACTTAGCTTAGCTCGTGTAGCCCGCATCAGCATACACAACTAACTTACTTCGGCTATTTTCGTTAGCTCACATAGCTTAGTTAGTAAAACAGTGTCAGCTATGCGACCCAAGCTAAACTAACTTAGCTCGAGTAGCGCGCATCGGCATACACAACGAACTTATCTTCGGATATTTTCGTTAGTTCACATAGCTTAGTTAGTAAAACAGCGTAAGCTATGCGACCCAAGCTAAAGTAACTTAGCTTAGCTCGTGTAGCGCGCATCGGCATACACAGCTAACTTACTTAGCTCCGCCTATTTTAGTTAGCTCACATAGCTTTGTTCGTTTTATTATTTTAGTATTATTATTTGTTTTTTCAATAATATTATTAATTATTAGATATGATTTTGTGGAAAATATTTGTAATACTGTGTTGTTTGCAGATGACACTTCGTTAATATTTAAGGTTGACAGAGACAAAAGTTCATATGACGATGTAAACAGCGCACTCTCTCAAGTATGCCACTGGTTTGAGACGAATAACCTTGCATTAAATGCTCAAAAAACGAAATGTATTAAGTTTGTCACGCCGAATGTACGAATTAGTAACACCCATTTAATGATTGACAATAGATGCGTAGATATTGTAGAATCAAAAAAATTCTTAGACATTACTTTAGACCCTAAACTTCAATGGGGGGCACATATAACGTGTCTCGCAGCTAAACTGAGCTCTGCGGCTTATGCTGTGAGACAAGTTAGAAAACTTACTAATGTAGACACAGCTAGATTAATATATTTCAGTTATTTTCACAGCATTATGTCTTATGGTATCTTATTGTGGGGAAATGTTGCCGATATTGAAACCATTTTTGTTTTACAAAAGCGAGCGGTGCGTGCAATTTATAATCTTAATTCTAGAGAATCACTAAGAGAACTTTTTAAGGATACTGGGATTCTTACAGTCGCATCGCAATACATATTTACAAATATAATGTACATTCGTAAAAATATCTGCGATTACGAAAAGAGTGGCGATATCAATAAAAATAAAATGTCCACTAGGAATAGACATCACATAATAGTCCCTTATTACAGGCTGCAAAAAGTTCACAAAACTTTTGCAGGTCTTGGTATTCGATTATTTAATAAAATACCTAAAGGCATTCAAGACTTGCCTTTAGAACACTTTAAGTGTCACATTAAAAGTCGGCTAATCTTTAAGGGGTACTAGTTATAAAGTTAACGACTATATCTTAGACAAAAATGCTTGGGAATAACTGATCGGTGTTGTTGCTAGTCCGATGCTCTTATTTAAATACTTTTAGAATAATGACAAAGTAATTAGAAATAGTGTTCTTGTTATGTGATATTTATACACAGTATGTGAGAGCATCCTAACGCGTTATTAGTATAACTTTTGAAATGTTCAATTCCTTGGTGCTCGAGTTATCATGCTCACTTAAAGACTCATGGCAGTGGTGGCGTCGTGCGGCGGGTCGTTCTCTTCCCTGCAATATGGTTGAGGAGGGCGATGGCTGCCGCATGCGTCATGCTTGTGAACAGGTGCCGTTGCTGGGGGTCGGTTGGCTTGGGCATTACAAGGTTACTATTGTCAACTATATCTGGCTGATGTTTGGCCCTTTGGAACTATTGCGTGAGTTTGCTCTCACAAATCTGTCTTAAAACCAGTCTTGTACCCAAATGGCGATCTAAAAAGAGCAACTACAGAGTTTCTTGCCGGCTCTTCTCTGTAGAGGTGCATTCCGAACCGGTGGTAGATGGTAAATAATTAATTTTAAATGGTAAATTTTAAATTTTATTTTTTGTTTGACCTGTCAAAAGAGCTCTAATGAGCCAACTTGATTAAATGAGTTTTGATTTTGATTTTGTTAGTAATACAGCGTCAGCTATGCGACCAAAGCTAAACTAACTTAGCTTAGCCCGTGTAGCGCGCATCGGCATACACAACTAACTAACTTAGCACCGCCTATTTAAGTTAGCTCATATAGCTAAGTTAGTAAACTCCGTCAGATATGCGACGTAAGTTAAACTAATTTAGCTTAGCTCGTGTAGCCCGCATCGGCATACACAACTAACTTAGCTCCGCCTATTTAATTTAGCTCGTATAGCTAAGTTAGTAATCTGCGTCAGCTATGCGACCTAAGCAACAATTAACTTAGCTTAGCTCATGTAGCGCACATCGGCATACACAACGAACTTATTTTCGGCTATTTTCGTTAGCTCACATAGCTTAGTTAGTAAAACAGCGGCAGCTATGCGACCCAAGCCTAATTAACTTAGCTTAACTCGTGTAGCGCGCATCGGCAAACACAACTAACTTAGTTTCGGCTATTTTCGATAGCTCACACAGCTAAGTTAGTAAACCAGCGTCAGCTATGCGCCCCAAGCTTAATTAACTTAGCTTAGCTCGTGTAGCGCGCATCGGCAAACACAACTAACTTAGTTTCGGCTATTTTCGATAGCTCACACAGCTAAGTTAGTAAAACAGCGTCAGCTATGCGACCCAAGCTTAATTAACTTCGCTTAGCTCGTGTAGCGCGCATCGGCATTCACAACTAACTTAGCTGCGCCTATTTAATTTAGCTCGTAAACTCCGTCAGATATGCGACGTAAGTTAAACTAACTTAGCTTAGATCGTGTAACGCGCATCTGCATACACAACGAACTTATTTTCGGCTATTTTCGTTAGCTCACATAGCTTAGTTAGTAAAACAGCGTCAGCTATGCGACCCAAGGTTAATTAACTTAGCTTAGCTCGTGTAGCGCGCATCGGCATACACAACAAACTTACTTCGGCTATTTTCGTTAGCTCACATAGCTTTGTTAGTAAAACAGCGTCAGCTATGCGACCCAATCTAAACTAACTTAGTTTAGCTCGAGTAGCGCGCATCGGCATATACAACGAACTTAGTTTCGGCTATTTTCAATAGCTCACATAGCTTAGTTAGTAAAACTGCGTCAGCTATGCGACCTAAGCTAAACTAACTTAGTTAGCTCATGTAGCGCGCATCTGCATACACAACGAACTTATTTTCGGCTATTTTCGTTAGCTCACATAGCTTAGTAAGTAAAACAGCGTCAGCTATGCGACCCAAGCTTAATTAACTTAGCTTAGCTCGAGTAGCGCGCATCGGCATACACAACTAACTTACTTCGGCAATTTTCGTTAGCTCACATAGCTTTGTTAGTAAAACAGCGTCAGCTATGCGACCTAAGCTAAACTAACTTTTCTTAGCTAGTGTAGCGCGCATCGGCATATACAACGAACTTAGTTTCGGCTATTTTCAATAGCTCACATAGCTTAGTTAGTAAAACTGCGTCAGCTATGCGACCTAAGCTAAACTAACTTAGTTAGCTCATGTAGCGCGCATCTGCATACACAACGAACTTATTTTCGGCTATCTTCGTTAGCTCACATAGCTTAGTAAGTAAAACAGCGTCAGCTATGCGACCCAAGCTTAATTAACTTAGCTTAGCTCGAGTAGCGCGCATCGGCATACACAACTAACTTACTTCGGCAATTTTCGTTAGCTCACATAGCTTTGTTAGTAAAACAGCGTCAGCTATGCGGCCTAAGCTAAACTAACTTTTCTTAGCTCGTGTAGCGCGCATCGGCATATACAACGAACTTAGTTTCGGCTATTTTCAATAGCTCACATAGCTTAGTTAGTAAATTCGATAGCTCACATAGCTTAGTTAGTAAAACAGCGTCAGCTATGCGACCCAAACTAAATTAACTTAGCTTAGCTCGTGTAGCGCGCATCGGCATACACAGCTAACTTACTTAGCTCCGCCTATTTTAGTTAGCTCACATAGCTTTGTTAGTAAAACTGCGTCAGCTATGCGACCCAAGCTAAATTAACATTGCTTAGCTCGTGTAGAGCGCATTGAAATATACAACGAACTAACTTAGCTCCACCTATTTTAGTTAGCTCACATAGCTTTGTTAGTAAAACTGCGTCAGCTATGCGACCTAAGCTCAATTAACTTAGCTTAGCTCGAGTAGCGCGCCTCGGCATATACAACTAACTAACTTACTTCGCCTATTTTCGTTAGCTCACATAGCTCAGTTAGTAAAACAGCGTCAGCTATGCGACCCAAGCTTAATTAACTTAGCTTAGCTCGTGTAGCGCGCATCGGCATACACAACAAACTTACTTCGGCTATTTTCGTTAGCTCACATAGCTTTGTTAGTAAAACAGCGTCAGCTATGCGACCCAAGCTTAATTAACTTAGCTTAGCTCGTGTAGCGCGCATCGGCATACACAACTAACGTACTTCGGCTATTTTCGTTAGCTCACATAGTTTTGTTAGTAAAACTGCGTCAGCTATGCGACATAAACTAAACTAACTTAGCTTACCTCTTGTAACGCGCATCGGCATACACAACTAAGTAACTTAGCTCCGCTTATTTAAGTTAGCTCATATAGCTAAGTTAGTAAACTGCGTCAGATATGCTCCCTCTAGGTCACTTAGATTCAACCCCCCTCTTTACGTCCCTGTAGTTTCTACAAATTACCGCCAGAACTCGTTTATTTTGCGTGCAAGTAGCAACTTTAATAAAATCTCCAAAACTGTTGACATTGACCTGTTTACTTCAAGCATAACCAAAGCCAAACGGCTACTTTATGAATATATGCTCCAGTAGTATAGTGATTTCATTTCTGACTACTGTAACTATGTTTTGCGTTCGTTACACTATTTATGCGATAATAATGTTTACATATTAATTTCATAAAGGTGTTAGTTGATATCGCTGACTCCTGGGTATCTCAAATTTCTTTATAATAAGACTTAATGTGTTTTTCTTTTCTCTTTTAATAGCGTGTAGTATAATGTTCAGCTACTTGAAACTGTATACTATTTCTAGTGGTGAGAACCTTTAATTGGCTCTATTACTGTTTTATTTTATGTTTTTTATTGTATTTACTTGTAGCTGTTGGTGTCTCCATGTAAATAAATAAATAAATAAAAATAAATATGTGACTTAAGTTAAACTAACTTAGCTTAGCTCGTGTAGCGCGCATCGGCATACACAACTTACTTACTTCGGCTTTTTTCGTTAGCTCACATAGCTTTGTTAGTAAAACTGCGTCAGCTATGCGACCCAAGCTAAATTAACTTAGCTTAGCTCGTGTAGCGCGCATCGGCATACACAACTTACTTACTTCGGCTATTTTCGTTAGCTCACATAGCTTTGTTAGTAAAACAGCGTCAGCTATGCGACCTAAGCTAAACCAACTTAGCTTAGCTCGAGTAGCGCGCATCGGCATATAGAACGAACTTAGTTTCGGCTATTTTCAATAGCTCACATAGCTTAGTTAGTAAAACTACGTCTGCTATGCGACATAAGCTAAGCTAACTTAGCTTAGCTCGTGTAGCGCGCATCTCCATATACAACGAACTTAGTTTCGGCTATTTTCGATAGCTCACATAGCTTAGTTAGTAAACTGCGTCAGATATGCGACGTAAATTAAACTAACTTAGCTTAGCTCGTATAGCGCGCATCGGCATACACAACTAACTAACTTCGCTCCGCCTATTTAAGTTTGCTCATATAGCTTAGTTAGTAAACTGCGTCATATATGCGACGTAAGTTAAACTAACTTAGCATAGCTCGTGTTGCCCGCATCGGCATACACAACTTACTTACTTCGGCTATTTTCGTTAGCTCACATAGCTTTGTTAGTAAAACAGCGTCAGCTATGCGACCTAAGCTAAACCAACTTAGCTTAGCTCGAGTAGCGCGCATCGGCATATAGAACGAACTTAGTTTCGGCTATTTTCAATAGCTCACATAGCTTAGTTAGTAAAACTGCGTCTGCTATGCGACATAAGCTAAGCTAACTTAGCTTTGCTCGTGTAGCGCGCATCTCCATATACAACGAACTTAGTTTCGGCTATTTTCGATAGCTCACATAGCTTAGTTAGTAAACTGCGTCAGATATGCGACGTAAATTAAACTAACTTAGCTTAGCTCGTATAGCGCGCATCGGCATACACAACTAACTTACTTCGACTATTTTCGTTAACTCTCATAGCTTTGTTAGTAAAACAGCGTCAGTTATGCGACCTAAGCTAAACTAACTTAGATTAGCTCGTGTAGCGCGCATCGGCATACACAACTAACTAACTTAGCTCCGCCTATTTAAGTTACCTCACATAGCTAAGTTAGTAAACTGCGTCAGATATGCGACGTAAGTTAAACTAACATAGCTTATCTCGTGTAGCCCGCATCGGCATACACTACTAACTTACTTCGGCTATTTTCGTTAGCTCACATAGCTTTGTTAGTAAAACAGCGTCAGTTATGCGACCTAAGCTAAACTAACTTAGATTAGCTCGTGTAGCGCGCATCGGCATACACAACTAACTAACTTAGCTCCGCCTATTTAAGTTACCTCACATAGCTAAGTTAGTAAACTGCGTCAGATATGCGACGTAAGTTAAACTAACATAGCTTATCTCGTGTAGCCCGCATCGGCATACACTACTAACTTACTTCGGCTATTTTCGTTAGCTCACATAGCTTAGAAAGTAAAACAGCTATGCGACCCAAGCTAAATTAACTTAGCTTAGCTCGTGTAGCGCGCATAGGCATACACAACTAACTAACTTAGCTCCGCCTATTTAAGTTACCTCACATAGCTAAGTTAGTAAACTGCGTCAGATATGCGACGTAAGTTAAACTAACATAGCTTATCTCGTGTAGCCCGCATCGGCATACACTACTAACTTACTTCGGCTATTTTCGTTAGCTCACATAGCTTAGAAAGTAAAACAGCTATGCGACCCAAGCTAAATTAACTTAGCTTAGCTCGTGTAGCGCGCATAGGCATACACAACTAACTTATTTATAGTATAAGTAGTGTAATTTAATGCCCCTCTGTCAAATCAACTCTGTATACTGTATCGCAGGGGGGCAGCATAGAAACATGAAATTTATGAACACAAATGACACCCAGACTCAGAACAAGTGCCCCTGGCTTACACAGATATGCCCGGCCCCGGAATCGAACCTGCGACATCCAACCCCTAGACCAACGGGGCATGACGATGACGATGTCTATGTCTATGTAAGTTATGCGGTAAACACATAAATTAGACATAGACACATACCTACAGACAAATTAAGAACCGGACTTTTCTTTTGAAGTCGGTTAATAAAACAAACTATTTTTCCAAGACATTTTGTTTTTTTTTGTGCTTGTCAACAATACAGGAACATATCCTCCGGGAGGCATGAGTTTAGGCAACAGTCCTCGACGATACCGCCCCCACTCGGAACAATCATTGTGTCATCTTGTACATGATTAAAAACTCCGTAGTGCTGCTGTATATAGTCCATATGTCCTGAAATAGAGATATGATTAAAACTTATTAACAGAAATGTAAAACAACTTCAAAATAGGCACTACTCGTAAAATGTGATATAGTTACTTAAAAACAATCATCCGAAGTCGTTACCTTATCCAGATCCTAATTAATGTCAGTGTCAATTAAGTTGGCATTGACCTCCGAGTTGTGTTTTTAAGTTAGTGTAAATAAACGCATCCTTTGTTATGGACTCGAATAACAATATCGTTTAAATTAATAACGAGTCTTACAGGTGGAAATCTCTTTTAAACATAGATAGATTATATAGATTTTTGTTAAAAAACGCTAACATACTAGTATTCAGTGTATAAATGACCCACTGCTGAGCCGGTCCTCCAATTACATGGAGGGCAATTAGCCTACTGTGCCAGCTGGCCAGACGGACTGGCACAGGCTTTCCTATCAAGTTTTCCTTCTCTTGTGGCTAGGTTATCGGCCTTGTTAATTCCTTTGGTCAGATTTTACGACACCCTCAGTGTGGAATAGGGTGGTCACACTATGTATTCTAAATTCATAGTAATTCGTAATAGTGTAGCGACCAGCATACTTTGCACAATTTATCCGAAAAATGTGAACTAATATCATAAAGAAATATCGCCTACAAATGCGAGAATTACCAAAAACCGTTCCCCGCGATAGCGAAGTTTAAATAGCAATTGGCACGGTTAAGAAATCCCCGGCAACAGTTATTGAAGATAGGAGCTGCGCCCCCCTGCAAGATTATACATCCCTATGCGCCTAAAACAGTAACCTGTTAGTGCCTGAGCCAACCGATCGCCCTCCTCAACCATATTACCGAACGACCCGCCACACGACGCCACCACTTCCATGAGTGAGCATGATAATAACTCGAGCAACAAGGAAAAAATACTTAAAAAAATATACCGGTAAGATGCACTCACATACTGTGTAACATTAGAAGAACATCATTTCAAATTACACTCACTCGATACATCTTCCGAAATGTAGCTATCTTGTTGACAGATCATTGAAAGGGTATGGGCCAACACGCGCCCGCAGAGTTGGTATCTTACTCCCGAAGACATCACTGACGTCACTGCTGCTAATATCAAAACAAACCCGAGAAGAGTAAAAAACTTCATGACAGTTGGCTGAAAAGAAGAAAGTTCTTTTTAAAGTTTTTTTTTTTTAATTTTTTCATTGTTTGAATGCCTTTGACTCTAGGCTTGCGTGATGGAACGCAACGCCAGGGTTTAAGATGGAGCAGGCAATTTAAGAAATGCCCGTCAAGGCACCGGCTCTCACATACACACGACAAACACATTAAAACTGATTGACTTAGTGTGAGGGTGGTAGCTGGTAGCTAGCCAGGCGGACCATTAGATCCTACCACCAAACGTGCTGGGTTTTGCTGACGTTTACAAGACGTGTTATTTCCCAGTGTGCGGTGGGGAAGTTTTATATTTTGCCCCGTCCCCACACAGGGTACACTTCCTTTTAACTCCAGCGTGGTTGGTGTTTTTGTATCTATAATAGGCGCGCGAGTTCATGTCCATCGGGCCCTAAATATGTAATTACTTATCACAAAATTACCTTAGGTTACAATAAACCAAATTGACAGCTGTTGACTAAATCGGTAGTTATTATCGACATCGATACTAATTAGGTAACAGCATTACCTACAGCATTCCCCAGGATGGACATGAACTCGCGCGCCTATCATATTTATAGTTTAGGTCAATATCCAAACAGTTTTAAATTGTCTACTCGGGTATCCTCACTATCAAATGAGTCTATCACGTAGGTTTGCTGTAAAAGAAATCATTATTTCTCGCCATTGTCACAGATATTTATTAAACTACACAGTGCCTACCTTTGTACATAAAACTCAAATATCTTTTATATTGTAGGTACATTTTAAGTGTAAACTAAACTTCTGCATAAAGACATTTTGGGCAAGCACAAACATGTTGTTAAGTAATAGAATATCCAAGTGCCATAGAAAGAAATAATCAAATAGGTAAATAAAACACTGCACTGCACCATCTGATGTTTTTACGTTTACAAAATACAAATAATATTGCTACTTATTCAGGCCAGATAATGATTATCATAAAACACTGCTTTGACACCAAATGTACTTATTATTAAGTGTGTAGCCATTCAATTCACAGCACTCACCGTTCTACGATCATCTCCGGAATGAATTGTCTGAACTCTGAGCAGGAACCATATTTAAATTTATTAGTAGCATCCGCCCCTGACTGTGCTCGTTTGGATTTTAACTTTGTTATTCACGCGGGCTTGGAATGGAAGCGTAAGAGCGCCACCTAGTATATATAGAGCTAATTCAAGCAAACGAGATCGCAGTTATTAAACCAATGACGCACTCAAGGCAGTCCCTTGAATGGCAAAATGTGGCAGAATTTTCCATTCAATTGCCAATTTTGCAGAATCAGCCGTTGCTTAACCTGCTATCCGCTGGCCACGACTTTCTCTATATGCTCTATCTCTAAATGTATCTTCTCGTTTAAAACAGTTAAATTGCTATTTTGAGTGGCATTCATCTTTCTTGTGGGAATTTAGTCAAATTACCAGCAAGTTACAAGTATACTTTCTCAATCTTTAATCATTAACTTGCTCTTACTTGTAGATTCGGCCATGGAATGGTATAGTCACAGATATGTATAGTATTAGTACTTGGGTGCTAACAACATACAAACTCTAGTTCCGTAAATACAATGCGTATATAGTTATAAATATTTGTACAAACATCATACGATATCTGCCAACGACCTACTGTCTGACCTAACTTAACTAATGGCAGTTGTTTGTTGCTGATTCGAGTCAATTCGATAATACCACGTGCCGGTCATGGAAACAAATATCTATACTTATAATAAATCTGTAGAGAGGTCAATTCTGTACATGAAATATTTTTCCAAAATAACTATCAGCGGGTGATTAGTGATCGATACTGACGCCAAAAATGCAATCAGTAAAATTTTTGTCTGTCTGTCTGTCTGTCTGTATGTTCGTTATAGAAACAAAAACCACTCGACGGATTTCAACAAAACTTGGTACAATTGTTCTTCATACTCCTGGGCAGGTTATAGTATACTTTTCATCACGCTACGATCAATAGGAGCAGAGCAGTGAAGGGAAATGTTGGGAAAACAGGAGAACTTACTCCATTTTTTAAGCTTCCGTCGCGTGTGCTGCCTTAATAGTTAAAGCTACACAGAAATCATGTATGAAGGAAATGTTCTCCTTAAAATTATATAAAAAATATTCCACGACAGCAAATGTCTATCTTTTATGGTTGACTCACAATAACACGTGTAACTCCCGATAGCTTAGCAGTTCAGAGCTTTCTGATTATATTTGTCTACTCTTACGTTTATAACACTCTCAATCATCCCTAATTTATAAATGTTAACATTATTACCTATTTAATAAAAAAAGAATCATAGAAATCGGTACAGAAACACCAAAGTTATTCATGAATGAAATACGCTAATGAACCATCGCGCGTGATTACTGAATCATTCTTTAAGGATTATTTTTGTGTAACCGTCGCATCGGGTCGTCGCGGGAGGTTTAAAAGGGCGGGGGATCAAAACGCGAACTTCATACATAACAATATTTGGATTTGGCTGATGATGCGAGTAGACGTTCCGAGTATTCGCCCTTATTGACAGGCAATATTGTATATCAGCGCGACTTTTAGTCTTTACAATAATTTAGTTTATTTAATTTTCTTTTGTTGTTATTTCATAAAATAGGTATTAGTTATTTTGGTGGCGTGTTATATTCGTTCAAATTACAAATTATTAATAGTTAACATTTTATTTCTTTTTAGGTGAAGTAGTAATAGGTTAGTAGTAGTTAGTTAGTTGTAGGTAAGTTTTGGTTAATTTATGTTCGGTTTTTTTTAATAATAATAATAAGTAAGTAAAAGCGTAGGTACTTTTATTAATTAAAGGTATAGGTATTATTAATTATGTTATAGATATTTAGTTTTAAGTGAAGTAGGATAGTTTACCCGGAAGCTTTGCGCTGAAGTATTTTCGTTGTCTAAGTACTTAAGCCTCATGTGAACGTGATCTAAACAATATTACCAATACATTAACTTAATAATACACAAGGAATTACACGCGACGTCAAGGCACGCATTGCTGCCGCGTGGGCCAAATGGCGTGAGGTAACTGGTGTCATTTGTGACCCCAAGATGCCGGTCGGTAAAGTTGAAGGGACAGGTCTATAAGACCATCATTAGGCCGGTCCTTTTATACGGCTGTGAAGCGTGGCCGGTGTTAGAGCGACACAAGCAAGAGCTGCGTGTCACGGAGATGAATATGCTGCGGTGGATGTGTGGAGTGACGCGGAAAGATCGCGTTAGGAACTCCCGCATTCGCGGCAGTCTTCATGTCCGTGACATTGCGGATAAATTGCAGGAGTGTCGGCTCCGTTGGTACGGCCACGTTTTGCGGCAACCGGCTGCCTACGTGGGAAACAAATGTCTGGCCATGCCGCCTCCGCCGGGCCCCGGCAGGAGGGGTAGACCCAAAAAGTGCTGGCTTGACGTCGTAAAGGGTGATATGCGTGCCAATGGGCTCACTACCAGGGATGCTGAAGACCGTGCGAAGTGGAGAAGAAAAAGCCGGAAAGCTGACCCCGGGCGCCGAAACGAGAGTTTGGGCTGCAACCGGGATACAAGGCTCAGATGATGATGATGATGACACAAGGAATTACACACTGACGGAGTTGCGGGTACAGCTATCTTTATCTATATATATAAAACTCTTCCGTTACTGAGTGACTGACAGACAACGCACAGCCGAAACTAATGGCAGTAGAGAGCTGAAATTTGGCCTGTGTGTTTGTTGGGAGGAGTAGGCTACCACTAAGAGAGGATTATTGGAAATTCCCTCCCAACGGGGAGAAAACGGGGATAAATTGTTTTTTTCCGGAAGTCATTATTCCACGCGGACGAAGTCGCGGGCAAAAGCTAGTTAAGAATATAGTTAACAATCAAAGTTATTCTTGTATACACTAACTTAAGTAATAAAACAAGACAAAAATACCAATTAACCTAAAACTTAATTACTAAAATATATTATTTAAAGGAGTCGCTTTAGGCAAGGTTCCGAAGATACTGGCAGCGTTCCCCCTTTGAATCGCTAGACTGATTCTTTGTCGTAGCTACCAGCTCTTCGGTCTCCTCTGATGTCGACTAACCTTTTTGCTATTTCCTTAAAAAGGCTTATAGCGCTAGGACCCCACGGACCAAGGGTCTCGACACCGAATGGGACAAATTCATATTCGGAGCCTAGACCCCTGTATTTGTATGCTTTAGCTTTTTCAGCCGCTTCACAAGCCGCACCAGTTCTGTTGTTGGTATTATGTACGTATTACAAGATCTAATGAAAAGGAACTTTATTCATGTAGGTTTTATCACAAAACTTTTGTGGCGACCAGCATGCTTCATATTACACAATTTACCCGAAAAATCTGGAGTAATAACATTAAGAAATATCGCATACAAATGCGAGAATTACCAAAAAATCCTACACCGCGATAGCGAAGTTTCCGGAGCAATTCGACTCATAAGAAATCCCCGATTACAATTATCAGGATATAGGAGGTGCAAGACATACACCCCGTCTGGTTGGATGATCACCCCCTTGTGAAATTCCTCATGTTTAAAACTACCATCAACTTTCGGCCCTTGTCCCACGCTAGTTGTTAGTCTCCATACACTCATAAAGGCGTCATATCTCCATTCATATCTCGTAAGCATGTTCTCATTCACACAATCCATCCATAATCACTAGGTACATAGCTTAAAACAAAGTCGCTGTCGTCCGTCCCTATGTATGTATGCTTAAATCTTTAAAACTACGCAACGGATTTTGAAGCGGTTTTCTTTAATATGTAGATAGATTGATTAAGGTTTGAGACCAGGCTGGCGGAGGGCACACCGAATTTTTTTTTTTTTTTGAAAGAGGGAGGCAAACGAGCAAGCGGGTCACCTGATGGTAAGTGATCACCGTCGCCCATGGACACCCACAACACCAGAGGGGTTGCAAGTGCGTTGCCGGCCTTTAAGAAAGGAATAGGCTCGTTTCTTGAAGGTTGCCATGTCGTACCGGTTCGGGAATACCTCCGCTGGTAATTGATTCCACACAGAGGTTGAGCGCGGTAAAAAGTTTCTTGAAAAACGCACGGTGGTGGACACCCATTCGTCCCGATGAAATTGATGGTATTTCTGGCGGGTGGATCTGTGGCGGAAAGAAGCGGAAGGGACAAGATCGAACAATTCCTCAGAACACTCCCCGTGATAAATGCGATAGAAAATACAAAGAGACGCCACGTCTCTCCGCAGGGCTAGAGTATAAATCTGGTTAGACTGACCTTGAAGATCATGGCGCAAGATGTTTTTTAAGTATATTTGTTTAATTGAATTCCTTATTTCATAGGGTTGCAAGAGTTCCGCAGGGGCCTACAGCATGCTCTCCAATCGGAGAGTGAATCCCGTGGCCCTGATTCGGACATTCGAGGATCGCCGTCGGTTTTAGTGGGTAGGTCGGAGCGCAATTTACCATCCCTACGCGCCCCGGAGTCCCACATATCCCGGCTACTCCCAACGGCCGGGAATCTATGAGGATCACCGACGTAAAAAAAAGGGTTGCAAGAGGTTCCAAAAATAAAACATTATTTATCGTACGGACTAGTTCAATTTTATTGTATTTTTTTTAGAAAAAATATAAAATACTCTTTCGTTACGCAATTTGGGGCTTTTTTTTTTCTTACAATTAATTAAGTAGGTGCGTGGTGTCTTAAATATTTACTAATTTAAACTACCTTCTTAAATATGTAGGTACATCATCCCTTAGTATCAGTCCAAGAAATTTATGGTAGGTATAATACATGCAGGCCAACTGATTGATATTAAATTTTACAATTAGAGAAACGTTTTAGCTTTATTACGTGTCACATTTTTAATTATCAGGATAATAATTACGAATCAACAAGATTGAAGAAGGAGCGTCTAAATGTAATGTTGTTTGAGAAAAAGAGCTTTAATCGCTCCACACATTATCAATGTTTTTAGACTTTATAACCTTAATACTAAAGTCCAATATTCGAAAATAGAAACGATGGGTTTTAACCCTGTTGGGCGGCGACGGCGGCTACGCACTGGTTGAACACGTTGACGTATCCGAAAGGTAGTTCCCCAGAGCACCCATAGCCTCCCAGCTTGTGGATCGCCATGTAGTCATAGCAGTCGATGCGACCGTCGTTGTTACAGTCCTGGGAATAAAGATATCGTAACATTAATACTTTGCACCATAAATGAAATCCCAATAAAAAAATATAACGTCAACTCTTAAAAGCGAGCCTTAATCCCGGAATCCGTTGATCCAAAGGCGGCACCTTGCCTTTGGATCAACGGGTTCCGGGGTCGGGCAAGTGTCGTTGTCTAAACCAGAGGCACTTGCTTTGAGTCTGGGTGTCATTTGTGTTCGTGAATTTCATGTTTGTAAATAAGGGCAGCTAGCTCGCGCTACAATTAAACCTAGTGCGAGGATTTCGTATTTCAAAAAAAAGTTCCTTCGTAGTTCGATGTTCTCCAATGTCGAGGAGGGAAATTAAGTAACTGTGGCACGCTGGCCAGACGGGTTTCGTATTAAATTGCTTGACGACACGGTTGGCGCAGTGGTTGAGCGATCGACTGCTGCGCAGCATGTCGCGGATTCGATCCCCGCACGGAAGAAATATTTGTACGACCTACAAGTATTTGTTCCAGGTCTGGGTGTTTTTCTATCTATAATATGTATGTATTTACAAAAAAAAAAGTATATAAGTAGTTTATCATCCATCTCGTTACCATAACACAAGCATTAAGTTGCTTAGCTTGGGACGAGATGGCGTTGTGTGAAATGTCCAACCATATTAATATATTTTTTTTTTTTTTTTTTACCAAATACTTGAATGCCTTTGACCCTAGGCTTGCGTGATCGAAAGCAACGCCAGGGTCTAAGATGGGACAGGCAATTCAAGGAAATGCCCTGTCGGGCACCGGCTCTCACATACACACGACGGAACACAGTAAAACTGCTTGGCGCCGGACTTAAATGTGAGGGTGGTAGCTGGCCGGGCGGACCATTCGATCCTACCACCAAGCGTGCTGGGTTTTGTTGGCTTTTACAACACGCGTTTTTTCCCAGCGTGCGGTGGGGAAGTTTTATATTCTGACCCGTCCCCACACGGGATATTTATAACCTGGCCAAATTTACTGACGTGTCATTTCCGTTAGTGGCCTTGTGTGACACCTGGTGCATGGATTGGGATGGTGACACTATAAAGAATAGAATTACATTCCCTCCTATCAGCTGGGCCAATTCAGTATCTTTATACACTACTACTCACCCCTAGATGACCCACTGTTGAGTCGGGCCTCCTCCAGTCACATGAATGGTAATTAGCCTACTGTGCCACGCTGGCCAGACGGGGAGGCACATAGTTTCATATCAAGTTTTCCTTCTCTTGCAGCTAGGTTATTTTGTCGGCTCTACGACACCACCCCATTCCATACGCCACCCAGTATGGAATGGGGTGGTGACACTGTGTATTCTAAATCCGTCACCACACGGACAATAAGTTATCTAGCTAGTATAAATTTATATTTAAAACAAAAACCCTAACCTTGAATGTTACGTAAGCAGTTCTCATTCGCATTTTTGGACATATGTGTGTTATTGTTTATCCACAGCTTCTTGGAACACGCTGGGATGATCTCACTTCTGAGCCTCGTATACATATATGCAAATGCCATTGCAATGTCACGATATAATTTAAATTTACAATGTCATCCGCCTACATGTTATTTGTTTTAAATCTGTATAGTACAGTTGCTCTTGATCGCGTGGTCCTCGCAATCGCCGCGACTGACACACAAAATTCGACTTTTGTGCTTTGCTAAGGGGTTCAGTTTTGACTGTATGGTGGCAGAATTAGAACACCTAGCTTCAAGAGAAGGATATCTTGATACAAACCCTATGCCATGTATTTGGAGGAGGTTCGACTCAGCAGTGGGACATTTATGAGCTGAAATGATGAATGATGATTCTGTAAGGTAGACGTGGTCTGCTGAGAAATAGTTATTTGTGCAACAAGAGAGCAAAGTAGTTTTTTGCTGCGAGTGCTGATATTGAATCCCGAGTAAGCGAAGGAATCAGTGATTGAATTGACGAGCGTAGCGAGTGATTCTAAAGTTGATTCCTGAGTGCTGCGAGGGATTCAAAGGCACGAGATGCGAAAAATTTTGCTCTCGTGTAACACACATAACTTTTCACTTCAGCAGCGAGAACACTATAGGAAATGAAATATATTACGTAACATTTTTGAAACTATAATTAAATATTTTTAAGTTAAATATCAGTTTTTTAAGCAGTAAATACTTATTTTCGTTTTCGTACAACAATAAGTTAAAAATTCAATAAATTACAATAAAAGATATAATTATCATTTTTGCTAAATTTCTTTAGTTAGTACGAAATTCCGAACGTGTTTGTCTTTGAGGTCGAATTCAAAATCGGAGCTGTTGGTACTGGCCGCTGGGGCTTTGTCTCTCTCTCTTTTCTATTGGCGGGAAAGAGATAGAGTGTCAATGTTTCGAATTATAATTAAAAAGTTACTTTGTCTCACTTAGTGAGCAAAATCGCATTATCCCCACTGTTTTCAGTGAGCAAAACCTACATGTTTGAGCTACTGAAGTGAAAAACAACTTTGTGTAGAAATCAGATTATACATAGAGATAGAAAGTCAGATTACCTGATAACCTAGCTCCTTTAATCGCATCGTATGGCACCCTAAGGCCCGGTTTCCACCAAAGCAGAGAGGAGAGGAGACCCTCTCCGCTTAGCTTCAGTGGAAATAGAATAAAGAAACCTGATTGGTTATCAAAACACATTTCCTCTCGTCTCTTCTCCTCTCTGCTTTGGTGGAAACCGGGCCTTAGGATGGGATAGGCTGGTGAAACTATTCTAAACTAGCTGACCCGGCGAACTTTGTTCCGCATTATAAATATTTAAAACAAAAAGAAAGTTGGACATAGGATGCCTGAGATTTTTATCCCGTCCGTATAAAACCTACTTTAACAAAACGCAACTGACAGCGAAACGTTATGTTGTCTATAGTTTAATATGGCCGAAAATTTGACAATTAGAAATTTTGAATTCGACTTGTTTATATTGTTGTAATTCACATAATATCTTTATAACTTGTAGCCTATGTGTTATTCTGATGTATAAGCAATATTATTGTAAAGTTTCATTAAAATCCATTCGGTAGTTTTTACGTGAAAGAGTAACAAACATCCATCCATCCATCCATCCATCCATCCATCCATCCATCCATACTTACAAACTTTCACGTTTATAATATTAGTAAGATATTATTGTAAAGTTTCATTAAAATCCATTCGGTAGTTTTTACGTGAAAGAGTAACAAACATCCATCCATCCATCCATACTTACAAACTTTCACGTTTATAATATTAGTAAGATGAGTCACTAAAAACAATGACGTGGCTTACCTGACCAAATCGGCTCATGTAACCCTGCACCGTCTGCGCAGCGCAGTATGGGTCGATAGCACAGTTGGAGTAAGCTGGAAGTAGAGATATAAAAAGTGTCGATCAATAAAGATTCTATCAAAAGGGTATACAAGTACATTTGAATTAAGGTGTAAATGGAAGAGATCCAATATTATCCGAAACTGATTTCACAGGACGTGAGTCTTAATTTATGTTACAAACAGATTCGATATCTTTAAATTAATACGCGAAGAAAACGAAACGAAAATTCCCTGGACCGGGGAGTATGAAATTTCTACACACTAATAAACACACATAAAGCTATATAGGGAAGGAGTGCAGAACACTTATATTTTTCACTTATTTTTTTTTATTTTTCAAAATATTACGTATATAATAAAAAACCATAACAACACAGTACTATGTACTTGAAACGCATTTAAACTCTTTTGTTTATTTTTAGTCTGTGGTCAATTTGTAGAAGTATAATTTAAATTAATTATTATGCGACCTATAGTTATAATTAAATTATTCGTCATTTCGATTAGTCTCGCTCTAACAATAACGGTAAAACAATATTATTCTGTTATTAACTAATTAAGAGAGAATCGCAGATTTTTTTATTAATAACACAACAATAAAAAAAAACGAAAAGTCAATTTAAGTTAGCATCGATTTAAATGGTGGACCCAAATTTGCGTCTTAGGATTAACATGCTTACCGTCTGGTTGGTCAGGAGACTGTCCCTGGACGGTGGGTTTTCCGGCATCAGCCCAGTAAGCCCACGTGATGCGGAAAAGGCCGCAAGTCTCGGCTTCACATTTGAGACCCTGTTTGCACCCTGATACGGCTTGGCATAGGCAGCCGAGGCACACTTCAGTCACTGGATTGCTGTTCACCACGTGAGCTGGGAAGAAAAAAAACAACTTTATTTATATATGTACGTAATTAACGTTATTATAAGCCTACACGCTTAGTAATGTGATTTCCGTAATGCTTCTGTGGTTCGCTGTGCTTAGTTTTCGAGCGATGACACGTTCGTCCAAATTAAAAAAGAAACTAGATTTTCTTGAAATTTTGTACACAAAAAATATTTATTGGTGTTATCGGCCTTTTTAACTTTATAGGGTTTCCTTTACGTTCTATAAGGTAGTCGTCACACGAGGTCAACTGGTATAGCGCAAATCATCAGCCCACATTAGTCCACTGGTGGACATAGGCCTCCTCTAAAGAGCGCCATAGCCGAAGAGGAACCTCGAATAACTCTATGGACAGACGAGGCGGGACAGCAGGGAGTGGTACAGTAAAAACACTGTTTGCGGAAGAGGTTTGTGCTTCGCCAACCCAATGGGGCTTGGCTAGTCTCATAGTTAGGGAAGCTGAACCCCTCTGATGTAGCCAGCCTTAATATAATACCTAAGCATGATGCATGTTTGCAAATGTGACCGCAACTGCAGTGCTGCTACACGTAGCAATGAGTCTTCAGGGTCAACACCCGGACAGAACCTTTGTTTAAGCTTATGGTGGTCAGATAAATGTTTTATTACCATACACATTACTCCCATGTTTTATTATTGGTTGCACTTTTATTTGTTTTCCACTAAGGAGGCATAAGTTAAGTTAATATTATTGTTTACTAGTGGCCCGCCCCGGCTTCGCCCGTGCAAAGCGGGGGTGGGTTAAACATATAAACCTTCCCCTTGAATCACTCTATCTATTAAAAAAAAAACGCTTCAAAATCCGTTGCGTAGTTTTAAAGATTTATGCATACATAGGGACGGACAGAAGAATGCGACTTTGTTTTATACTATGTAGTGATTATCAGCATGTCATGGGCCCTTAAATCTAATTTTTTTTGGAGGAAATCGACCTACGTGTCGCGCTTGCCAGACTGGTTTCTTATCCAATATTCCAACCCTTGTGGCTAGGTCCTTTAGCGACCTTCTGCGACACCCATAAGAATGGGTTGGTGATATTATGTATTCTATATCCGACAATAAACCAATATGCATTATACTAATTCTGTTTATTTTAAATGTTTCAGTTTGAGTGGAAAGTTTAACAAAATGGTGTCTTATTGTATCATGTATATGTTACACTACAACACTTCTTTCCATTATTTGTAGCATAACCCGCTACTGAGTTGGGCTCCTCCAAATTTACGGAGGGAAATTAGCCTACCGTGGCACCGGAGGTAGACGGGCTTGCACAGGCTTTGTATTAAATTTTCCTTCTTTTGAAACTAGGTGATCTGCCTCTGGCATTACTTTAGTCACCTCTTACGACACGCTCAAGATGGTATGGGTTGGTGACATTGTGAATTCTAAATCCGTCATCTCTCGGAGATTGTCACTTATTTTAGAATTACTGCAATATGTATATGGATGAAAGACATGTGTTACATAGTTTTCATCATAAAAAAAACCATATACCTAGTAACGTTGTTAATCAAACATCCGTTTGGTTTTACCAAGCATATGATTTCACGCTTTTTTCTATCAAGTTATTCGGTCGCATAACTTCCTATTTCTCAGTAGCTATTATTAGGTATTCGCATTACCTACTACATATTATAAATGCTAATTTTTAATTTATATATTTAAATTATTGAAGCATTAATGTATTTTATAATAATAAAATACAATGATATATCAATTGAACTTTTTTCAGATCCATTGATAGCCAAATGGCTACTGCAGACAGTAAAAGCAATACTTAAAGTTCTTTCATCCACTGGTACAATTCCAAAAACTCTACATAGTTACTGGCTTAGAAACACTAGGGGTACATAAACTAACGTAAATATGTATTTATCTATTAAGCTTAAGCCCGCGTAATAAGTAAATCCTAATTGGAGACCTAATTGTAATGTACCTACATAAAATTAAAATACCTAACAATTTTACAGGTACGCAATTGCGTATAAAAAGTTTATCAAAACCTTATTTCGAAATGCTTTGGATATCTCAATATGCTGACAATTTAATTTAGATAAATCGAAAACAACAAAATTCGAATAATTGCTCCTTTTAAAAATTTTAGCATAATACTTGTAAGTTCGTAAATCTGAAAACGATAAAGACATTTTAATGACCGTGATTCAAATTCTGAATACGATCTTTCGAAATTGTTAATAAAACAAATATAAGGAAAACCCCAACCAAATGATTTGCTAAAATGTTTATCGAGTTTTTAAATGTTTTCGTATATGTCATTGGCATGCATAATCGAAGGTACTAACCTTCAGAGACTCGACATCAGTATCGCATCAGCATGGTATAAAAAGGTTCTGATATGCGTAACGGTATTAGCCTTGCTACGATAAAGAATGGTATTTATTATACCTGTTGTATAAAACAAGGGATAGTCTTCCCAATATCACCTTCACAATGCAGTACTGACTAAATCAATCATGTTGGTCAGTTTTTTATGCGAAAAATCACTTTCAAATACAGTAAAAGCTCCTTATTCGCGGGGTATATGTTCCATAAATATGCCGCGAATACAGAAACCGTGAATACGGAATGGTAATTTATATGGGATTATAGGGGATACGTTCCTAGGTGGCAAAATAAAAAAATAAAAGTAAATTAATTATCATAAAGCACAGGCAATGGTTAAAATTTTTTTTTGCCTGGCAATTTTTATAAGATCCTTCAATTCAGACTAATAATACCCACGCAGCAGTAGCATTAGCAATTTGCCTCTTAAAAATAAGACTTCATTCTATAGACGGATCAAATGTCATTAGCCATTTTTTCACATTAAATGTCACTTTCCAGTGCTTTTTGAATTCTCTTCTTGAATGGGCTGTGATTTTAACATTCCCTCCTAGTCAGTTTCAGTCAAATCTTCATTTTGCGATTCAAGCAAATTCTGAATGTCACTTGATTCTATCTGTTCGAACATCTCGTCCTATTCCATTCGCGATTTCGGCTGTCAAAGTTTAAACTTGCACAGATTCTTCGTATTTTACTTTTTTTTATTAATCCATTTGACGGAATTTTCAAAGGATATTGGGTTGGATACCTATTGGAATCCTTTTATTATGATGTATATACTTAATAGATCCGCGAATAATGATTTTTTTTGTCGCGAATATAGGAATTGGGTCGCATTTTTTTTATCCGCTAATAGTGTAACCGCGAGTGAAGGAAGCGCGAGCTTTTACTGTAGTCAATTAATCTACTACTCTACAATCTACGATATAAGTTGTTGTTGTTAAATAGTTGACAATATGTCTTAGGCGGCACTGCCAAAAGCAACACCAACAAATCTCACGCAGTATTTATGGGTTGTGCCATCAACTCATTCCGCTGTCATAATAATTCATCACCATAAACACTCATATGAATTTTATTGCTAACACAAACAAAAAGACAACAATCTTCGTAAGTTTCCCGCCAAAAATCACTACATTAATTACTAGTTTAAAAGGCTTTCCCATCGAATATTAAATTACATTGATAGACGTTTAATCTGCTTAGGGCCTTAGATAGAATACGGTGTGAATCAGGTCTCAGCAAACAAATAAGTACCTACACTCAAAGAGACTATGTTAAGAAACGGTAGATAACAACTGTCTAAGATATTAAAATCCAACTATTTATCGAGAGCCTTGACCGTGGTGACGCTATTAAAATAACATTCATGACACAGTATAATTTTATTCAGATTGCTTACCAAATGGATTCTTCGTAACCGGTTGCATGTTTTCTATTACATGTGATGAGAAGAGATTCCGTTTATGAATGATAAAATTTATTGCCTAGATGACCTAGGCAATGAATTTTATTATTACTAGAATCTTCTGGACAGAGAATAGGTAGGAATTAGTAAAAGAAATGTATATATCCCCGTATTGCACTCCTCCATCTTTGCAGCACTCCACTTTCGAAACGATTTTTGTTTCGTATTTTTTGTACCCGGCAAACTTCGTACCGCCTCAGAATGAATAAATAAAAACCTTAGCGAGACTAACGAACAGCAATTCATCACTATCACTAAAACAAAGTCGATGTTTTCTGTCCGTCCCTATGTATGCTTAAATCTTTAAAACTACGCAACGGATTTTGAAGCGGTTTTTTTTATTAGATAGTGGTTCATGAGGAAGGTTTATATGTATAACACACCCTCGCTTTGCACGGGCGAAACCTGGGCGGGCCACTAGTTTTTATATAAAAGATAGATAGAATATTATATGAAGCAATTTTAAATTGCTTCATATAATATTACTAAACGAGATTCTATCTTATTTCAAATTTATATTTCAATAAACACAACACATTATGTTAATTACTCTTTTATTTATGTACTTGTTATACCTTACGCAATAACAATTCTGCAAATAAAGCTTGCATTACATCTAACACATTTATCAGCAAGGTATAATAAATCTGAGTTATGCGGAAATTATTTATCTATCGTGCGTGATACATCATCGACAATGACCTATTAAAACCAGGAAATAGGATCTACTCATAGGTTGCTTAAGTAGTGAAAGGAATAAAGACAAATGGGGGTAAACCCGAATATAAAATTGTAGGGCAATTGGAGACATTTTATTTATAAACAGTGTCATCATCAATATCTCACCACATTTAATGCCCTTTTTGTTTTGTCTATTGTTCCCCGCTTATTTTCGGACGAATTGGTATAACTATTTTCTTTTAATATTTTTCTGTTCTTGCAGCTTAGCCTGTCTGTCTCTTGTGTTGTCTGAGTCACAACTTACGACACCCTATGTCAGGTTGAAATGATTTAGAGGCCGGTGGTGGGCCTCATCCACCACCGGCCTTAGCTTACTTAGCGGGCACCTTTTCGGGTATGCGGGTATGGTATGCGTCTAGGCGAACCTGTGCCGCCCAAAGTGTTTAGGTAGGGTGAGGGTATGCCGTTTTAGTAGGTAGACGAGTAGATTCCGAAGTCCCACATAATCGCCTGCCCCACCCCCGAGGGGCGGCTTTATGCTTAAAGAATTGCCCCAACGTCACCACAAAAAAACAAAAAGGTTTAAAGGGATTGGTGACATTATGTAGGTACTTTTTTTTTATCAGTGACTTTATTTAATGCCTTTGACCCTAGGCTTGCGTGATGGAAAGCTACGCCAGGGTCTAAGATGGAGCAGGAAATTCAAGGAATTGCCCTGTCGGGCACCGGTTCTCACATACACACGACGGAACACAGTAAAACTGCTTGGCGTCGGACTTAAATGTGAGGGTGGTAGCCAGGGCGGACCGTTCGATCCTACCACCAAGCGTGCTGGGTTTTGTTTACTTTTACAACACGCGTTATTTCCCAGCATGCGGTGGGGAAGTTTTATATTCTGATTCTTACATTAATACCGTGTAACTATAGAAAATGAAATTTGTAATAATTTATATGTGAACCTAAGAAGTTGTTGATTATATGCTTGGGTATATATGTACATAGCTGGATCGAGATGACGCTACTGACAGATGTGCGATAATTGTGCATATACCGACGAGTATGTGAACAGTTGAATTTAATTTCCTATTAAAATATACCGAATCATTGCCATTTAACACGTATGTGTAAACAAAACGGGCGGTAGTTAACACTGTACTATCTGTACCTACCTAGTGATAAATACGTAAATACTTAAAATTGCATAAATTTAACGTAGCCAAAGTAATGTGCAAAATAAAATATTCTTTTTTTAAATCAACCTGTTATTTTTAAATAAAACCTGTATCGCGGGGGCTGTTTACAAACACGTGATTCGCGAACACAAAATGACCCAATAACATTGCACCTACTACTACATAGTATAATAAATGTATGTCTAATAAATAAATAAAATAAAAAATAAAAAATGTACTTTGTTTCGAGAACAGGCTTAGTCCCAAGACCTTTCCGCGCTTTACCAGTGAGAAAAAAATAAAATTCACGGTCAGTGCATCATATAATTACGAAGGAAATAAAAAAAGTTAATTATAAAATTTTAATAAATGCATTACGTTATTGAGGAAGCTAATTTAGACTGATCTCCTTCCGCTGTCTTCATTAACTACGTGCTCAAAATTAGATCAGCTCATGATAAAAATCTAGAGAGGTGGAACTATATTGAAATTGAATTAAATAAGCAGACTAGGATAGATGGCGATTGGCACAGATACAATAATACTGTATTAGTCTACATCTGAGCTTTTACTTGGACTAATTTGATTTTTAATTTTATTTGTTTCCTTCGAAGGATAGCTGACTTAACCCTGTATCCTATAAAACTTCTACTTACTTCTAAACTTCTCTAACTTACTACTAAACGCTATAGTAGTCAAGTTCAAATAGTAGGTAAAGGTGTTTTAAAAAGTTGAAGAAAATTTAAATAAGGTCATAAAAATGAGGTTTTTCTGTCGGCAATAAAAAGCAAAATCTCGGACCCATAAATTGAGAAAAAAACGCTTTATTTTTTAATTTATGATCTTTTACTTAGCATGTTTATATGAAGAGGAGTCATAAAGATCATTGATATATAAAGATACAAATATTTATTTTGGAAAACTTATTTATGTTATCATTGACATACAATATGTATTTTATATTAATTAGTTACGACTGGTTGGTTAAATTAACAAATGCGCCGCAATCTTCACTTATTTTTTGTCCCTGTCTTTGTTATTTTATATTACATATAATTCTTTAATTATTTTTTTCGTATCCGAATTCGCTGTTGCAAATTGCGCAACAATTAAATTAAAAACAAAGCCGTGGTCAAATCGACCATATCCGTTTCTTTTGTAAAAAAATGCGTTCTTTATTCCTTCTATACCTTTGGAACTACTGTCATTTTCTCTAACGTTTAAAATGAGTTTAGGGCAGAGCAACAATTATGCAATATGTCTAATATATTATTTGATATATGTTATAAACCTACATATTAATCAAGTGGAAGCATTTGTTTGTATACCAAAGAACAGAGTTTTCCAAGTAGAGAACTTTCTTAAAAAAGATACGGTCTGTAAGCGGACGAACCACTTTTAGCGGTAGTTTAACTGGCAGATAGCTAATGGGATCATCTTTTTTATTGTTGGTGTGCAATAAAGAGTAACTATTCTATTCTACAGGCAGACCTATTATTTATCATGTCCTACGTAATGATATAACCATGACCTATGACGATTAGGCATTCCGAGCGGCTCAACTTATTTAATGATGTCATAAATATATCTAGTCATTCAACACTTAACTATGAAGGCTTATTAACTAGTAGGTTGCGATTAAGGACGCCACAAACTCTCATAATAAGTATGTAATTTAAGGCAGCTACATTTAAAAGTAAAATACAGATAGTTAAATTTAAAGACTATCAAATGTATTTTGGGTAAGTATTTTGTTTATTTAATCAGGTGCTATTCAAATAAAAATAAATGTATCATAATATGTTGGTTTAAATTTTCCTACGGTACTAAATGGTTGAGTTTCGACAACACACATAAAAATCGACGAAGGCATTGAAGCCTTTTTTTTCTTCATTGGTTCAAGTACGCAGCAATGCGCGGCTGATCGCATCCCACTATGCAAGGAAAATTAGTATTCAGCATCCTAGCTGAACCTACAAGTGGTATGCTGCCAAACGGGTCACATATGTCGACCGGTTCCAAACCGGATGGTGTAAATGTTAAATAGACACGAGGACCGTTTACGCCTTACTGGTCACGGATCCTTTAGCTTTTTGCTGTCCATAAGGGGATTGTGTACTAAGGTTTAAATAATACAGCACTAAGTGTACTAAGGCACTTGCATGGCGGGAGCTGTTCACAACAACATAATTCACAAATACAAACGACACCTAGATCCAGAGCAAGTGCCTCTCTCTGAATTAAGCAAAGGTACTTGCCCGACTACGGAATCGAACCTGGGACCGTGTGTCACCTTTGGATCAACGGGTCTCTGGTTCGTTTCCGGAGTCGGGCAAGTGTCTTTGTATAAACCAGATACACTTGCTCTAAGTCTGGGTGTCATTTGTGTTCGTGAATTACATGTTTGTAAACTGCCCCCCGGGATACAGATTATACCTAGAGCAGGGATATCGTTTAAAAAAAAACACTAGACCAAAAAGGCAATCCACGATAAAATAAGAAACAAACTTTGTGAAAAAATTTTGCTCGCAGTTGGTATTAGGGCGGGCTTGTAGGTCACTCGGGTGAAGCCGCAGGCGAGTACTGGTAATCATTTTTCCAGGAAATACGCAATGAGGTATAGAATCAGCGTTATACAAAGAAGGCCTCGAAAATTAAAATGAGAGCGTCTCTTTGAGCCAAAAAGGTTAGGTGATATCTGACCGTAGTCCGTTTGTATTACAGATTAACGTACCGCAGGGATTCTTTTAATAAAAAACATGGGTACTGGTTATTATATGATGATCATCTTAAGTGCACCCAAAAAGTAACCTTATGATTTTCGGTCAAGTGTCTAAGTATCAATGACATGACTCAATATGTTATGCAAGTGTATTGGTTATTGAAAGTATGTGTACTATGTGTGTTCAAACAGTAAGACCGCAAGTAGGGATTGCATCAGTTTTTCTCATATATGTCAAAACATACACATCTAGTGTTTTATTGATTTACTTATTGGCTTTTAAGTTACTTTGAAGGCTTAAGTCTTATCAGGTTACCTGTTCTTTGAGTCGGGATAACCGGCAAAATTTGGATAGGTATTAAAAAAAATATTAAAAATAACAAAACCATAGAGCATGAAACTAATAAACACCTTCTTTTGTAGATTTAAGAAAAAGTCGGGTAATTGTTTGCTTCTTAGGTCTTCGTGTATGCTTCAGAATAGTAAGGTCGTCAGAGCTCTATCAGAGGAGACTTGGTGCCGGGGGTCATTCTTCCCCTTTTGGCCCAAGGCATCGTGACACATTTCAAACGTCTAATGGCAACGGTAACCTCTTGCCATCAGCCCGACATATGTCTAAGCAACAAAACCTCACATCAGCGTGAATAAGCAACGTTTGAAATGTGAAATCAAATGAGAACAATTGATTTATGTGACATAGCAACATTTTCGTCAGCATAGCATCAGTCCATGTGGTGACGGATCTAGAAGACATAGTGTCATCTCCCGACAAAAGGAAATGTCAACCCGATAACCTAGCTGCCAGAGAAGAAAAACTTGATACGAAGCCCCTTTTTTTTTGGTTTGGCGGGAAAAAATGCCTGACCGCACATCCCGCGTCCGGGAAGACTACGGGGTACCCGCCGTGCGCCGACACCCGCCGTCACGGCGGACCACGGGTACCGCGTACGTTTCTACCGTGGTCCGCAGGCGGCAGCCCCATCGGCACCCTCTCCCGTGCGATGCCCCGCGCACTTGGGCGTCACACCTTCGCGGTAGGCTATACGGGCGGACTGTGGGCTATCAATGATACGAAGCCTTGTGCCTACCCGTCTGGCCAGCGGAACGCAGTTGGCTAATTACCCTCCATGTAACTGGAGGATGCCCGACTCAACAGTGGGTCATCTATGGGCTGAGCAGTACTAGTAGTAGCTATATTTCCCTGGAATACTCTCAATTAACATAAAGCAAATAGGACTTTTAATTATTATTGCTTGATTGCCATCATAATGGCTTATATCGCTAACAATGGAGATCAATTTACAATTAATTTTAATGGTCCTCGCTTCATTGCACTTTATTTTTTATATCACTCTGAATGACCATTTACATTGTTGCGCGTTACTGGTGTCTGTATTTATTGAGAAAAAAAGTCTTCAACATATTAGTTATAATTTCCCACTACAAATTGGACGAAGCCCGACTCGCAATAATTATACTTGGGTAATGCGTTTATAAAGATTTAAAATATGTTTAAATACCTAGGTACGCGGCTCATATTATCTGATAAAAATACCGAGTTGATATGTACCTATAAATTACGTTGGGACTTAAGCATGTGCACCTAAATTTGTAATTACTTAAAATAAATTAATAATACTAAAGATTTATTTTAACTTTTTTGGACGACTCGGAATGAATTTTTAGATTAAGTATATGTAGATATAAGTTTATACACACATTTAATATGTTGTTATTGGTAACGTAGAACGACAGTTAATTAAATCTTGTTAATTTTCAACCTAATTTAAAGAAAGCAAAAATGTCTGCATTGCAACTATGTAGTTAAGTCTTGTATTCTCGTAATTTATGACGCGACTAACATGTTACTACGCAGACGTTTGCGTGATCCTAAGTGTGGTCATCTGTCGGTCACAGATTTATTGTTTAGACGTAAACATGCAAATGACTTGAGTAAGATTCCGATTGCCCTCGGAAAATACATTTGTATCACTGACAACATAATAGGAAGCTACTATTGATCTGCTTATAATTTATTCATTATTTTACACACGTACAGGATTTTATTACGCTAGATATCTTCAGGGTAGGTAGACAGAGCTCAACAATGAAAAACTATAACATACCCAATGCTGTCACGAGTTCTATCAAATATGCTGAAGGAAAGCCGAGACAACGAAGACGAGTTATAACATTTCTTTTTTTCCATTCATATTTTGAATAGTTTTTTCTTTTTTTATGAATTTAACATATTGATGAGAAGTTGAGAAAAGGGCTACCTAATTTTCACAAAATAATTTATACTCAAAAATGCTTCACTCAGTATGCTCTATGCCCTTCGTGAATACTCTCTATCCGTAGGTACTGCCGGGACGGGCCTCCGCATTTTTTTGGAGGGAACTTAATTTACTATATCTGTGGAACAAGTTGGCACAGACTTCTTATCAAAATGTGGTGAATTTTGATAAGAAGTCGTCATTTCGCCTCAGACATTCTGAGTATAAAGTTAGCGACGTTTACGATGATAATAAAATAAAAACAATACTAACAGACATCCGCGGCGCAGGCAGCAATCAGCAATAATATGGCACTTAACTTAATCACGGGAGCCATTATTAAGAATAAAAAAATAATCTTCTAAAATGTAATGTTCAATAAACGAACAACCGTGTTCGTTTCACGCGTAGCACTTGGCGACTGGCATTGATCTTAGCCTTTGACCAGCTTATATGGGCGAAGCGGATGCTCTGAATCATCGTGTTCCATGAATTTAAAACTTTAATTCAGGTGACTTACCTTTGGTATTTTTGTAAATCGAATATGATTATTTTTAGCACCCGACAAGAAGGGTGCTATAACATTTGACGTGTCTCTGTGTGTGTGTCGTTGTAGTCCCTAAACGAAAATGCCGATTATGACGCGGGTTTTATAATGTAAAAGCAGGTTTTATAGCGGTCGTTCCTAAATATGTTTTATAAAAATTTGTTCAGCGGTTTCAAGGTCATCAGGAGTTCTCTAAAATTTCCAATGTTAATTTTTACACAATACAATTTAAGTATATATTTCGGAATATTTCCAATTTCTTTGGAGCTGGCACCAGTTTAACTGGATTTGGCTAATCACATGTAAACGGAGCGATTGCCGTCTGTCTGTGCGGTCATGGATTTAGAATACAGATTGTCAAAAACCATCCTGAGGGTGTCGCATGACCTTTATCTGTCGATTTTGGCAGTAAAGATGACGTACTCGAGCTATAGTATCGTTCGAGATCTATGAAATACGCTTCCGACAATAAATCTTTCAAATGCTTGCAAATGCAGCCTAGCAAAGGGCTGGTGTCGGATGAGCCCTTCAATAGAAAATAACAGGGCCCCGAAAATCGCTAATTCGATAAAATAGAGTGAAAATCGACAATTAACGTGCTATTAAATGTCGATTTTGGCAGTTTTCTTAACGTTCTAATAAAATTAACAAATATAATATAGGTAGTGTCAGTTCTTATCGTTTTTTGTAATTAATTCGAAATGTATTTATACGTTCATAATTCAGCAGATTTATGCTAGAAATTACATCGTGTCGGATGGGATAGAATGATGTCGATAGAAACTGGCAAGTTGTTTGGGGTCCTGGGCAGTCGAGGAACGCCATGGGTTTAACTTCTCACGCCTTAGATTTCCACATAACCCGGCTAGATGCCAACGGCCGGGAAGGCCCTACCTACTAATATCAAATCTCATTGAATGTAACCACATACATTATAACCCTTTTTTTTAAAGAGCAGCCATGGATTTTTCTCGCCTGCTCTTCTCTGTGACATGGCATTCCGAACCGGTTGTAAAGATAAAGACTAAACAATGAACTATGTATTTCTATTTTGTTATAATTATTTGACTAATTAAAAGCGTTCTTAGGAATTTATTCGAACTAGAAATTCGACCATAAATCATATAAATTATAGTTCTATTCTTAATTTCACCACGGACTTTTACAAAAGAGTATAGGTATATACGCGTGTGTGTGTCAAATACATTGTAGTGTGTGTAATGTTTTTAGATTTTAATAATAAAAAAAACCACTCGTTCTCCTTATTTAGGTAGGTGTGGGAAATTTCATAAAAATCGCGCAATTTTCGAAAAATGGGGTGCAAAGTTTTTGTTTCACGTAAATAATACATATATAGATAAAAAAAACATTTTGAATGCATCGGATAGTAAATCCATTGCCACGTAGTCTGTTATGCTAATTGTTTACTTACTTCCGAAGCCAAACGCGTATTCTAGTAAAAATAAAATAGTAAATCGCGAATATAAATATTTTCCAGTGTAAATGTTATTCTGCAGCTAAGTGTAAGTAGGACGTGTCTTTGACATTGAGATCTAACGGATATCCTTCGACCAAAATACCTGTAGACGATTTTATAGCTGTCTTTAATAACTAACGAGTTAGATTTATGAGAATTAGACAGTTATATTTATTGGCAATACAAGTTTTGACGTTTTTTAATCATGTCGCCTGTTCCCAATCGTGTTGAGGTCAACACCAGTCTAACCAGATTCGTCTAACTATCCTTTCGGTCACATTTACTGGGTCATTCGGCAATAACTTGGTTAGACCAGCTGTCAGTCTTCATGCTACTGACTTCGTGCATCGAATGCCATTGATGGTGGAATGGTAGCCGGGACCGAGACGGCTATACGTGCCCTCAGATTCCTCCGAAGCACGCTCCTCCGTGTTGCGTTAAAGGTTTGTATTTTTTTCATTTTTATTTTCCGTGTTTTTACGGTTTAGAACACATAATGTCGCCACCCCATTTCATCCTAAGGTTTAAGTGTTGGACTAATCATTATACGTATTTTAAAACTAAGTCGCTGTCGTCTGTCCGTCCATAGGTAGGTATGCTTAAGGGTCAGCGCCGACGGGCGGAGTGGCGGCGAAGAGGCTTTTTCAGTAACAATTTAAATTCAACCTAAAACGCTTCAGAATACATCTGTATCTAGAATACGCTCATTGTATTTCGTTGTACCAAATACACTTGTATTCTGAAGCGCTTTATGTTGAAATTAAATTTTTACTGAAATAGCCTCTTCGCCGCCACTCCGCTGGTGGGCGCTAACCCTTTATCTTTAAAACTACGCAACGGATTTTGAAGCGGGTTATTTAATAGATAGAGTGATTCAAGAGGAAGGTTTATATGTTTAATACATGCATAATATTGAAGAGAAACACTGATAAATTTAGATGTTCATCATTGCACCCATGCGAAGCTGGGGCGGGCGACCCGCTAGTAGAGTTTAATTTAGATCAAAGTATGTAATAAATTTTATGTTACAACCTTATAACGTAAGCGACTGAAAGACATTGTTTCTAAGGTCAATAATAAAAAATATAAAAAGGACTAAGAGCCGACAAAAGAAAATGATAGGGCCGAAAACATGGCTGCAGTAGAAGGAAAACTTGATCGACGAGACCCAGCGTGGCTAATCACCCTCCAAGTATTGGAAGGAGACCCGAACTGGTAGTAAGTCATATACGGGCCAAGTTGATTAGAATATTTAAGAAGCGACCATCATCATCACAACCTACATTATGGAGCGAAATTACGCTATACCTACTCCCACATTGGTCTGAGGAATAAACAAATGGTTTCTGTCAAGTTTTAATTCTATTGGGGCCCAAGTCTGTGCTCTTGCGTTCTCACGGCAGCATCGCGCATAAGAACATACCTACGCGATGTCTGAAACTTATTATAAAAACTTAGTTTGCGATATGTATGGTAGGTAAATTGCCACCATTAAACAAAGATGTAGTACGACATCTTTCAATAGATAGCCAAGAGATCTAGGTTTTATTTAAAAAATAAACAAAATAGCAACCGTATATAATCTCTGACGAAACCTATTTACAAAAGCTATCATACAATGACAGAAACCTTATTTGAAGCATCATATTAAATGAATAAAGAGTGGTTATATCTAGTAGTAGTTATATCCTACATGAAACCAGCAAAATCAAAATTACTTAGATTCTTTTTGATATTTTCCTTTCCCCTGCATTTACCTGTACAACGTGACATTGGCGGAGTAATGTTGTTGTAACATGACAAGCCATTAATCTAAGAAGAAGAAGAAGATGATGAATAAAGAGTGACAACACACACACGCACTCACACGCATGCAAGCTAGCTATCTAATGATTTACAAATTGGATGATCGACCTACAGTTTAATAGAATTGCAAAGACTTCACTTATCTTGATTGCTAAGTAACTTGTAATGCGTCCATAGTTTTATTATTTCCAAATTATAAAAACTTGGTAGGTGAAACTATGCACATAAAAAATGTATTCTAAATCTGACACCACATAGAACGCCTTGGATGCCTTAATGGTCGTTGACATTTAAACTTTTTTGTTGAATCAAAATCCCCTTAACTTTTTTTAAACATAAGTATATTAGAATATCTAGCTATCGTTGAGGAGATGCTGTTAGCTTTATAATAATCGTTTAAATTTATTCATTGGATTTCAATGCGGATTTGTACGGTGACTGACCTCGTAGGTTCAGATCCTAGGGTGACGTGGCAAAATGTCTTCTTACTTGTGATTTGTGCACGTTTCCAATAACAATCGAATGATCTCACACTAGCAATGTGCGGTGTATACGTATTGTATACGTATTACAAAACATTTAATTTTAATTTGTTAGTCTAGGGGTTGGATATAACATTTGGATAACGGGAGAGATACTAGCTCTGGATTTGGGTGGCATTTGAAGACGTGAAATGTAACGTTTGTATTGTAGCGACCAACATGCTACATACTTTACACAATTTACCCGAAAAATCTGAACTAATTACATCACGAAATATCGCCTACACATGCGAGAATTACCAAAAAGTCCTACACCGCGATAGCGAAATTTCAAGAGAATTTCGCACAGTTAAGATTTCCCCGATTACAACTATGCCAGACATACGACCACGTCTGGCCGGCTGATCATCCCTTTCCGTCTAAAGTGGTGACCCCGATGTGATGGACTTCAGAACCACTTTCCAAAGAGTATGACACAGCCTTCTACCTGGTCAACTTGGTAAAGGCGAACACTCCTCAGCAGCAGCAGTCAGCAGTAGCAAACCAAAAAATCAGACCTAACAAGACGACACGCAGCCCGAATAGCCGCAAGCTATTCCAATGTATTCTTGACTTCACTTAGGACAACCGACTTATTTATATCCGAAAACCTAAACAGTATATATAGAAATATAATAAATAATTAATTAAATAAATGAAATATACCCCCCCCCCCTTTACCCCTAGAGCTTTTTCAGGGCTCAACTGATTTTCATGGAACATATTATTTTGTAATGTGCACGTGATGCGCTTTCATTTGAGACCCCACAATTATATTTGCAGACTTTCGGTTATTCTTCTAAACGACTAACTTACTTTTAAACGACTTAACCGATTTTCATCAAACATGTCTAAGAACACTTGCCCGTAACTCACCTGTCATACAAAAAAAACTGTATTGAAATCGCTTCATCCGTTCGTGAGCTACGGTGCCACAGACAGACAGACAGACTTTTGCGTCGGGGGTCAAAAATATTCTGTACATGCAATGAAAGATAATTATACTTTAACCACACAAAATAATTTTATTATTTAATGTTATCACATTACAAAAACTAGAAAAATTTTTGAATTTTAATTCTTTGTTAATAACAAAGAATTAAAATTCAAGAGCGTGCAACACAGTTTACAAAATGTCATGAATGTGTCATGTGACGTGACAAAAATAGGCAAGTTTTCATTTACACATGTCACGTAAAGTTTATTAAGAGCAATCATTTCGATTGCTATTATTGGTTAACGATACATCATATCTTTTTCAACCAATAGTGTTGCAATAAAGCTTGTTAATGCTTCAGCAAAAGATAACGCACTATCATTTGAGACAGTATCAATCAGTTATGTCAGTGACAGTGATTTTTGAGTAAATGTGGGCCGACGGTGGTTTTATGTGTTCTAATTTAATTTAATAACTTAATGAAGCATTCCAAGCAATAAAAACACGATTTAATAAATAAAAGGTAACTATTAACAACATTAATATCCTGAAAAGTCATAGCGATTGTTTAATAAAATTCTGCTAAGTCAGGACTTCAGACCTAGTTAGTAAAAATAAAAAAATATATATTTAGAACACCTTGAGTATTTAGTTTTAAAGTCGATGTTATAGTCCATCTTTCGTATTTCGAATATTTCATCGGTGGGTATTCCTGGGGGTATTCATTTAGTCGAATGTTCACCGAGGATTAATAAATATTTCTCGTAAATTCTTAGCTTTATCAAATTGATTTGGGTCACAAATTTACTTAAGCCTTTGCCTTTGCTCATTTGTGATTATTTTTATGATTATTCCTGGAAGATAAGCCAATAGGCTGCTGTAAGCTTTCTGTAACTTGGCATAGAAAATATCTATGCCAAGTTGCAGAAACCTTACAGTACATAATGGTTAACCTTGTTAATGAGATAAGAATAATCTTCTTGTACTTTTAAGGCCTTTTATGTATTTCACGATGTCAATTTAGCTACAAATAGTACTCATTGTTGTTTTGATTGTGATGTTATCTTAAAATATATAGTTTAAACACAATTACTATAATTTGACAAATTGATGAGAAAATAAATTGGTAAGTTTGTGCTATAACCCTAAATTGAAATTGGTAACATTGCAGGCCAGCATGCATATACAATACGCAATAGCATTTTTGCTATGCGGAGCACTTGTAGCCCAAGCCTTTGAGGATACTACATTGGAGGATGATGACTTTGCCGAGTTCGAACAGTTTGAATCCGATGAAGATGATATTCCTATTGCTGGTGAGCTACAGTTTTAGGTTGAAAATATTTCAATTTAAAAATTTTTTTTTTATTCTGATGTTATTTTGGGGCTTTTGGTCGCTTATCAACTATATCAGCCCCAATTTTTTTACTTGTGGCTGCTTTAACCAATACCACATCCCAAGAAAGAACTTTTAGTGCTGTTAATTTATCTCCTATTAACAGACAAGATGCTTCATCTGCTGTGTGTGGAATACACACTAATAATTTAATTAACAACTTACCATCATCATCATTATAAGCCCCTGCTCAGGTACATAATATGCCATGCTGGTAAGACCGGTTAGTAAAGGGTTTTTGACATGTTTTCCTTCTCTTGCAGCTAGGTTGTTAGCCCTTTGTGTTCACCTGGTTGCCGGTTGCCTCCTCTTAAATGTTGTATTATAAATCCGTCACCACACGGATAATAACAATGTGTTGAAATGCTCTTTAAAACACCAGATATTTGCTTTGGGTGTGGGTGTCTTTTTGTTCATGAATTGTATGTATGTAAATTGCCCCCACCCTCAGTTACACCTTAGTGCAGAGGGGAAGTATATTTTATAAAAAAATATTTAGGAAATATATATTTATGCAAGTTTAAACCCTTAGATTTCAGTAATGACGAGAAAGAGTTGCCAATAAAAAGACCAGCTTCTGCTGAACAGTTCGAGGCTGATGTTGAGACTGAAGATGATATGGTTGTTGAGGTATGTATTGTAACATTGTAAAAAAAAACATAAACTGATTCCATGAGGAAAGATGTCATACAGTAATAGTACAAGGCTTTTTTTTTTCTTTGGAAATTTTCATGGATGCCAGGCCGCCTTATGTGGGACTCCGTGGCGTGTAGATATGCTAATTGGCGCCCCAATGGACCCACTAAGACCAAAGGTGTCCCTCGACTGCCCGTTTCAGAGATCACAGAATATGGGCTGAGTTGATGATTGAATAATATTTTTTTTTTTTCAAGTGTCAGTGTCTAGTAGACAAGTAATCAGTTCTTGCTTGTTCAAATATTTAAAAAAACATAAAGCATAGTAAATAAAATGTGCACATGAAGTACAAGAACTTCAAATAATTAATTTACTGCTTTGTTTTTACCTTGTTGTTTAACCTATTGTTAGTCCTCTAAAATGTAAATAAGCAAGTTCAAATTTCACAGAATTGTAGGTAAATACTCATACTACTTTTTGCTGACAAGGTCAAAACCTTGTGAATATTTGACGACGCGATTCAGTGGCGCATAATCAGGTTTTTTTTTAAATTGTTGTCTCTGCCACAATTTATAACATATAAGATAAAATTAATAGTTGTAGGTGTAGGAGGTGCATTTCCTATGCTTTCTTTGAGTCAGTGGGTTTGATTTCGGAGTTAGGCAAGTGTCTTCGTGTACCCAGAGATACAGAGTCAGTGGTAGGCCCCACGACCCACCACTGGCCTATAAGGGGGCGTAACTTCACGTCCCCTCGCCCCCGGTCTCCTGCGAGGCCGTTATGTCGCAGACGGAAGCCACGTCAGCGCTCAGGTTAGCGATCAACTAGGTTGACTGCCAACCCGAGGATACTGGTGCACCGCAGCGGTTTAGGGCAGGGCTCCTCTGTCCTCAGAGTTGCCCTGCACTCAAAGACAGAGGCCGTGTGCAGTGCATACACCGTGTGCAGCTCTTCGTCTGGCCTCTCCCCGTGGGCCCGCCCGGCATGGGTGTCCCTGAGCCGGTATGGCCCCAATGGATCATGAAGGCACACAAGCCCCTCACCACGGCAAGATAGCTGCACAGTCGGTGGGAAAACTCCCACATGCGCCGTTATATGAGCCCGCCCTTTAAATGCGCTAAGAACATGAGAGAGATTTTATACAGGAGTGAGAATTTACAAGAGTTATTTTATGCAGCTTCATATTGAATATGAAGAAAGCGAAATGTAAATGAGGAAACAATAAGTGGTAAATTTTATAAACTGTGTCTATTTCAGGATGAAGACGCTGAGTTCGAGCACTTCCAAGATCCTGAGGAGTTTGAAGGTTTCCAGGACACCACTCCACGGTCTTCTGAGCAGCCAAAGATCACTATATCTAAGGTGAGCATAATATCTGCGAACTAAATGTATACAGGGTGTACGAAAAAGCTTGTCCGTGTGGTGACGGATTTAGAATACACAGAATACACATGTCACCACCCCATTCAACCCTACGGGTGTCGTAAGAGCCCACAGAAGGAAATGACAAGGCCGAAAACCAAGCCGCAAGAGAAGGAAATCGTGTTACAAAACCAGCGTCAGCGTGGCACAGTAGGCTAATTGCCCTACATGTAACGGATGAGGCCCGACTCAGCACTGGGTCATTTATGGGCTGAGTTGTAGTAGTATCGGAGTCTGCTAGAAAATTCCCCATCAACTCAAATCAAATCAAAACTCATATATTCAAGTTGGCTCATTAGAGACTTAGAGACATTAGAGACTCTTGACAAGTCGAACAATAAAATTAAATTTACCTTTTAAAATTAATTATCTACCACCGGTTCGGAATGCACCTCTACAGAGAAGAGCCGACAAGAAACACTGTAGTTGCTCTTTTTAGATCCCCATTTTTGGGTACAAGACTGGATATAGGACAGATTTGTGAGAGCAAACTCGCGCAATAGTTGCAAAGGGCCATACATCAGCCAGATCTAGTCAACATTAGTAACCTTCTAATGCCCGAGCCAACCGACCCTCAGCAACGGCACCTGTTCACAAGCATGACGCATGCGGCAGCCATCGCCCTCCTCAACCATATTTACTACTTTACCACTTTTTTACTACTTACCCCAGGTTCCTATAATGGTGAGGCCGAGATGGGACGCGTATTGGCTGGAGGGCATCCTGTGTTGCGCACTTGCGGCGTACGCGCTGGTGTACGCGGTGGGCCGGGCCAAGAACACGACCATCGCTGCAAACTTCTTGAAACTGCATAAGCCTCTGTTGGACGACAACTTCACGTTAGTCGGTGAGTAGCGTGGTGTCATTGGAAAGTAGGAGAGTAAAATCCCCAGTGCCCCCAAACCTAGCAATTCCTTAAAAAACGCCTGTCCTTCTCTTGTCGATTTTGGTAACGTACTAAGTAAACTTGTATCATCATCATCAACATTTCAGCTAAAAGGCGTCCACTGCTGGACATAGCATAGCCTCCCCCAAGGATTTCCATGAAGGCCGCGGGAATCCATCGCTTGCCGGCGACCTTAATTTCGCCCGCCATTTGAGGGCTGCCCCATCGGGCAGTAGTCCTGCCTGCGCACTTGTGCACTGCATTGCCACTTAAGTTTGGCAATCTTGTGGGCTATGTTGGTAACTCTGCGTATCTCCTCATTTCTGATTCGATCTCGCAGGGAAACTCCGACCATAGCGCTCTCCTTTGGCCTTTGGGTGACTGTGAGCCTTTTATTCGAGCCTATAGTGAGCAACCACATATATACCATCATATGTCATTACTGGCAGAACACATTGATCGAAGATCTTTCATCTCACTCATACTACTACTACTACTACTGAGCCCATAAATCACCCACTGCTGGGTCGGACCTCCTCCCATCGCATGAAGGGTAATTAGCCCACTGCCAAACGGGTTGGCGCAGGGTTGCATCAGATCCCACAATGCCGCAACAGGACGCGATTTGGAGCACCCAGGGGAGGTTTAGTGGGTAGGCCCCTACTATGGGGGAGAGTCCCACACTCCCCTCGCTGGCCATCCCCGTGGCCGGCGAGGAAGTCCATAAAGGATTTTACCCCGGGGTGGAAAAAAAGAAAAAAAAAGGGTTTCGTTCCGAGTTTTCCTTCTCTTGCGGCTAGGTTTTCGGCCTTGCCATTCCCTTTTGTCAGCTCTGACGACACCCTCAGGATGGAATGGAATCTCACTCATACTTGAAGATAAATAAACATTCTCTCAAAAGAGAACTGCTTCTTTCAATGAGGTCTGTTTCCTCATTTCGGATCGGTCTATAGGGTTTTCGTTACAGCCTCTATAATAATTGTTTTAGGCGAAACTGCTGGTGATGTGGTCTTGCCCGGTGAAGAGCGAGGGTGGAGACGGGAGGCGGAACATTGCTTCACCATGTGGTGCAGTGGGAGGCTCTGCTGTGAAGGCATGCTGCTTACACTCAAACTTATCAAGGTATGGTTATACAAACGAATTTTGCCTTGTTGGTCTTGTCTTGGATGCCTTTAGGTCACGGGTCCTAGTTTCGATTCCCGGGTTGGGGAAGTGTCATTGTGTAAACCTTGACCTGGACATTGGACCTGCGACATGCTACGCATGTACCTAGTCGGTTATATGTACAACATAAAATGAAAATAAAAATCGGCCAGTAACAGTCTCCATTTACTTTCAGCGTCAAGATCTGGTGCACGTACTCCTGGGCGTGGGCAGACCGACACCGGACACCCTCCTGGTGCGCGTGGAACTGGGTAAAGACGACAGCGATCCGTTCGTCCTCTGCATCGCACAGAAGAAGATCGCCACACGTCTCTCCAAGGACATGCAGGACTTGGTATGTCGTTATTACTTTTACGTGTGGTAACGGATTTAGAATATATAGTGTCGCCACCCCGTTACATTCTGAGGGTGTCGTATGAGCCGACAAAAGTAAATGATTTGGCCGAAAACCTAGCCGCAAAAGAAGGAAAACTTGATAAGAAATACTATGCCAACCTGTCTGGCCAGTGTGGCATAGTAGGCTATCCTCCAAGTAGTTGGGGGAGGCCCGACTCAGCCGTGGGTCATTTATGGGCATATTTTGCAGCTGATGTTGCGCCCTTTGCAGCTATTGGGCGAGTTTGCTCTCACGAATCTGTCTCGTCCCGGCAGCGACAGAGTTTCCTGTCGGCTCTTTTCTGTAGAACTACATTCCTAACCGGTGGTAAATTTTATATGTTAGTTTGTTGACTTAGTTAGTCAAAACTTAGAAACTTTCTGTTTATCCCCGTGTGGGGACGGGGCAGAATATAAAACTTCCCCACCGCGCTGGGAAAAAACGCGTGTTGTAAAAGTCAACAAAACTTGGTGGTAGGATCTAATGGTTTACTGTGTTTCGTCGTGTGAACGTGAGAGCCTGTGCCCGACAGGGCATTTCCTTGAATTGCCTGCTCCATCTTAGACCCTGGCGTTGCTTTCCATCACGCAAGCCTAGAGTCAAAGGCATTCGACTAACAGATAAAAAAACTCATTTTAAATGAGTTTTTATTTCGTATCATTATGGCTAAAGAGGTTTATGTTAGAAAAAAGCTAGTCCCGAAAGTAAATCTTGTATGGACCTTGTATCAACTTGCCCAGCGTGACGTGGTGAATCTTCCCTCCATGAAACTGTAGTGGGTCATTTACTTAGCGGCCTGAAATGCTGAAGATGTACCAACAATGCATTGTTGCAGAGCGTATTCTGCCCGGAGCGTAGGGCGGGCGACAAGCACGGGCTGCCGAATGCGCTCAACGTCATGTCCGAGACGGCGGAGGCCACGGCCGGGATCCTGGACGCACGGGTGACCGCGGCCCTCACGCAGTACCACCAACACGTCCAGTTTATACACATCTCGGACCGATACTCCGGGCCCAAGCAGATTGAGTGAGTCACATGTCTATATTAATACTAGCTGACCCCACAAACGTTGGTTCGCCATATAAATATCGCTATTAAAAATAGGGGTTGATCGTAGAGGGGTGAAAATTTAGGTTTGTATTTATGTCTGAATGCTGTATCATTAAAAAAAAAACCAAAAAAATGACTGAAGATAAATAGGGGTTACCCTTAACATTAAGGGGGATGAAAATTAGATGTTGTCTGATTCGCAGACCTAACCGATATGCACACAAAATTTCACGAAAATCGTTCGAGCCATTTCGGAGGACTTCAATAACAAACACCGTGACACGAGAATTTTATAGAATGAATGAGCAAAATCTTTGTACCCCGTTTTACGAAAATTGCGCGGGTGGAGGAGTATGAAATCTAAGGCCGGTGGTGGGTCGGGGGACCCGCCACCGACGAGCTTCTCTGACTGAGGGCGGCGGAGTTGCCATGGACGCCCTTCGGTAGTCGCTTGCCCTCGTCGGGGCGTCACATTGGAATGCGTTTACGCGAACCTGTGGCGCCCCAAGCGTCTCGTGCGATACCTATATAGGGTTTTAGTGGGTAGACGAGTAGTTTCGGGAGTCCCACATATTCTACGGCCTTACCCCCGAGGGGCGGCGCTATGCATAAACCATTTCCACCAGCAAAACCAAAAAAGGGGTATCATATTTCACGCACTAGCGACCCGCCCCCGGATTCGCACGGGTGCAATGATGATATAGATAAAAACCTTCCTCTTGAATCTTGAATCTCACTACCTATTCAAAACCAAAACCGCTTCAAAATCCGTTGCGTAGTTTTAAAAATTTAAGCATACATAGGGACGGACAGACGACAGCGCCTTTGATTTATACTATGTAGTGATAATATATTCGTCGGAAGGGGTGCGTATTGATATTTGTTTTAATTGTGCACTAAAATTACGTATTCTTAATATACGTTAGGTCAAAAAATAGTATATTTCATTACAAGTGCGGAAAGGCTGTCATTGCAAAGAGTTCCGACAAATGTCTACCCGAGCCGAGGCGCAGCCGAAGGCGAGGGTTGACAGTCGGAACAAGTTGCAATGACGGTTCCGCACGTGTACTGAACGACTATTTTTAATACAGTTGCGAAAAAATTAAGCAATTTAATAAAATAATAAAAACACAATAAACTCAACTAACTAATCATTTATGACATAAAAAAAATGGCGCCGACCGTAGAATATAAGCAGAGATTTATTTTTTCTTCACCCATTCTAGTAGGCAAAAGCAACTATATATACAGCCAAGTCTTCAGTAGAAAATTTTTATTGATATGAAATGAAATTGAATGAAATGAAACCTAACTTAACATATTCAATCAAATCATTAAATCTGATATTGAAACAAATGAGTAAGTAGTTTCTTTTTATAAATATACGTAATATATGAATCATAAAAACTTTTATGATTTTTTTTAATAAAAACTTCATGGTTGGTTTTTCCTTACAATAGACATTATTTTGACAGTTGGGAAAGAAAACGCACTAGTGCGGGAATGGTAAAGAAAAAGCACGCGTGTGTAATAGCCCACTTCCCGAACGCTACGCGTCCCTGCAATATGCCACTTTTTGAGCAACTGTATTAAAAAAGATCATTACACACTGTCATGTATAAACACAAACATGTATTTGACATAGACACGCCTAATATACTCTTTTGTTTAACGTTGAAGTCTATGGTGAAATTGAGAATATAACTATAATTTAAATTAATTATGGTTGGAATTCGACCGCTGGGCGACCACTACTTATGTGACCCCACCCCATTCCATCCTGAGGGTTTCGTAAGAGCCGACGAAAGGGAATAGCAAGGGATAGAAAATTTGATACGAAACCCTGTGCCAACCAGTCTGGCTAAAAAGAACCTCCAAAATGGTCATGTTCCGCCAGGATAGACTGTTGGCCCATACTCCAAGCGAGCAAAGCTCTGAATAGAAGTTGCAATGTTGAATTTATTTTTCAGAGAAACTGCTGCCACTAAGCCCCCTGATACGGAGAAGGTGATGCTAGTCAGCTTGGCTTTGGGCCCCGATGGCGGGGGCGAAGAGGTCCGGCCCCTTCTGTTGCTAGTCTTCCACCTCATGGACAAGATCAAGCGGCTGCGGCTCAGCAAGGAGGTTACTGTTCTTCTTCTTTTAAATGTCATGGCTTCCATCATAGGTTTTTCCAACAACTGAGTTTGTTTTGACACATGGGCGGTGACAAGATAGAGTGTAGTTATAGGAGTAAACAAGGTTGAGTTGCTAAGACGAGTTGGACAGACAAGTGCATAAAACAAATGGGACCCTTGCACCTTCAGATTTCCACCTGTTTTGGTCTCTTCAGAATTCTTTAGGCAGGTTAACATCACGAGACGACTGCCAAAACCAATTGTCGCGGTATTTTGATCAGAAGTCCCAAAATTTATATAGCAATGGGATCATGTCCCTACCTACAAGATGGCAAAAAGTTATCGAACAAAATGGTACCTACCTACTAAATGTAAATAAACTATATTAAAAAAATGTTTTGAAATTTCTTAAAAAATGCGAAGAAACTTTTTCCCCAACCTAATTATAACTAAATTCTTAACTGGTTTTGGGAGATAATTTTATACAGGGATTTAAATACTAGAGGTTAGTGTTAACCACTGAGTTATAATTGGCATCTGTGAAATATATTGCATATTCGTGTGGTGATGGATTTAGAATACGCAGTGTCACCAACCCATACCATCCCGAGGGTGTCGTAAGAGGCGAAGGCCCTAAGGGAACGCAAGGGGCAAATCACAAGAGAGAAGCCGCAAGAGAAGAAAAGCATGATATAAACCCTGTGCCTACGCGTCTGGCCAGCGTGGCACAGTAGGCTAATTGCTCTCAATGTATTCGGAGGAGGCCCGACTCAGCAGTGGGTCTTTTATGGGCTGAGTTGTTGGATTATATATATAGCATAATATATATTATGCTATATATATATATATATATATATAAGGATCTAGGCGTTTTTGTGGATTCCAAACTTACATTTGAATCTCATATTGATCATATTGTAAGAAAAGCAATATCTTCCTTGGGATTCATTATCCGAAACTCTTATTCATTTAATTCAATGAAAACTTTAAAAATTCTCTATTGCTCATACGTCCGCAGTCACCTAGAATACGCCAATCAAATTTGGAACCCTAACTATGCAGTGCATTCTACACGTATCGAACGAGTCCAAAGGAAATTTTCTAGATTTTTATGCTATAAATTCAAAGTCCCCAAAACAACCTATGAAGAACGTTGTGAACGTTTTCATCTCCTTCCATTGCATGTACGTCGAAGTGTCTCAGACATTCGATGTCTGACTAAGATTGCACAGTCTAAAATGGACTGTCCAGAGTTGGTCAGAAAGATTAATTTAAATGTTCCATCCCGTCATTGCCGTATGCGACCCCTACTTCACATTCCATTTGTACGTACTGTACAACGCAAAAACAGCTTCTTTATACGAGCCAGTCAACTCTGCAACAACATAATTAAAACAGAACCCCTATCATTTGATTTGTATACTGTCAGCCCTTATACATGTAACAAAATCTTGAGCACTACTCTACTGTCAACCGTAGCGCCGTAAGTGGTACCTGCGTGTACTGTTTCTCTTAGATGTATTTTTCTATTTGTTAATTTGTGTACTAAATTCATTCGTACTTAGCTTAAACTAATTGCGGAGGCTTATAATGGCTTATTGAAATGTATTTTCCTTTTTATCTACTTATTGTCGGCCGCAAGACCCCAAATAAAATAAAATAAAAATAAAATATATATAGCATAATGTATAGCATATGTGATGTTCGACACAGGCGTTGGCGAAGTGCGAGAAACGACGACAGAAAGTGGCAGAGGCATGGCTCCGAGGTGCACATGCGGCCCGCCAGGAACAGGCTGCAGCCAGACGCGAGGAGAAACGGAAACTCGAGAAGGAACGCATACTCGCTGTCAGTATAGATTAGTCTTATTAATATAGTATAAATGTAGACTTACTAATTTATTTCTAAGTGCCCAAGTATGTGCCGCGCGCGAGCTCCGTGTATTTTTGTAACGTTGTTGTAATGAACTCAACTTGCAAAGGGAACGTCATCAATAAAACAAAATTATAGAATAGAATAAAAAACACTTTAAAACGGTATCCGTTCTTTAAAACGGTTATCGACATTAACATCGCGCGTCACTAGTAAAAGGTGTGAGGGAATTGGACACAGGACAAATTTATTTATAACTATAGTCAGTCGATAACAATCGATAGTTTTAGCAACAGTCGCCAATAGCTAACTGAAAGGATAATGTATTTTTAGGAGGAAGACCCAGAGAAACAACGTCGCTGGGAGCTGAAAGAACAAAAGCGTCAGCAGAAACGCAAGACGCCCAAAATGAAGCAACTCAAAGTGAAAGCCCTTTAAATATTTTAAGGGTTCGTTATTTTGCAATCAGTTTTGTTATTTTAAGTGTTACATACTCAGATACAAATAAATGAATTTTAAGTTACCTCAATGATTTGTTTCATTATAAAAATATTGTTTTTTTTTTGTAATATTTTTGTTTAAAAGTCGATAACGAACATACAACTTGAAATGTATATTTTGTGGTTTATATTGTTTATTATTTATAAAGTATCAATTACAAATTTTGAATTAAACCCGAAGATTACGATCCTATTGCATAATCAAATTTATAAATTAGTATTATCAAGTTGTCTCATTTGAGCTTTACCTAAATGTTTAAGGGCTTGTAACAATGATGTTACAAATAAAAGGTGTAGATACGTTACCTGTACTACATTCGATCTATAAAAATGGCAAGCCAACGCACACATAGTTAACTGAATATGCAATATGCACACTGCTTTAGATGAGTCGTGAAAGTAGGATGGTATGATTTAATAATCACGTGCTAAATAGAGACAAATATAATTTGTTGTGATGCGTCGTCACATGCACTAGAAACAATATAGATTAATTTAATCAGACATAGCATTTTGACAAGTCTGTGACGCGTAATGACATCTATCTCTTTTGCACTTGGTAATGAGGATACTTTTGTTCCACTCATTGATTTTTACCACCATATTTTACGAATAACATTTTAATTTGTAAAAAAAATTTATTATATTATAGAAATAGTGATAGTTACGAATGATAAGTGATTCCTTGACTTTTAGAAGTTTTGTTAGAGTAGTTTGTGCAATATCTCATAACACACGACGGCATTTTCAATTGTTATATAGCACTTTTTACACACGGCTCTTGACGTGCATCTGTTGACGCCAGCGACGCAACACTGAGGTCGGGTTTGCTAATTAGCCTACTTTTAACGTGCCGCTTACTGACCGCTTATAACCCATCTACACCTTTTTACTTGTAACATCATTGCTCATATAACAAAAATAAGTGAATTTAATAAGTAACCTATTTTAATAAATAATAATGACCTTAGTTTTGTAACGTTTAGGTAGGTACTATTTAATTTGGAGTGAAAATCGATGCACCAACAATCGGCGTGAAATAAGTAAAAATAATAAAAAGTAAAATCACAAATCCCGAATTATATTACCATATAATTTACCATTTAGAGGAACAAGAGTGCTCCAACGTATTAAATAACCTGAATCATTCCATATCCTTTGGTGTTTTTCCATCCATTTGGAAGGAGGCACAAATAACACCTCTTCCCAAAAAATCGAATGCGAAGCTTTTTTCTGACCTCCGCCCTATTTCCATCCTTCCTTTCCTGTCGAAAGTCCTTGAACGGCTTGCCCACAATCAACTCTCAATATTCCTCAATAAAAATCAGATACTCAACCCCTACCAATCTGGCTTCCGGTCCGGCCACAGCACAGTCACTGCTCTCGTGCATATTACTGATGACATAAGATTAACAATGGAAAAAGGCAACCTAACTTTACTTACGTTGCTAGATTTCAGTAATGCCTTTAACACTGTTGACTTTGATGTACTAATCGGCATACTCTGCTCACTCAACATATCTCCAACGGCTATTGATTGGTTTCGTAGTTACCTGTTTGGGCGCCGCCAACGTATACGCATCGACGATACCTTTTCTTCGTGGTGTGATATTAGTGCAGGCGTACCACAGGGTGGCGTGCTATCTCCATTACTCATCGCAATTTTTATTAATTCTATATCCTATCGATTACAATCTTCCTACCACCTTTATGCAGATGATCTTCAAATTTATACACATGCTCCCCCCACCACACTATCGGAGGCAATTGAGACCACAAATACTGACCTTGCTCGGATAAGTCAATGGAGTAAATACTACGGCCTAAAAATTAATCCGTCCAAGACCCAAGCAATGATTATCGGTAGTCCTAACATGACTTCTCGAATAAACTGGGCCACAGCACCACAAATTTGCTTCGAAGGAGCGATTATACCATTTACTGATAAAGTAAAAAATCTTGGACTTGTCATTGATAGGCATCTAACATGGATCCCACATCTCCAAGAAGTCAGTCGTAAGATTTATGCGTCAGCTAGTTCTCTACGGCGACTTAGGAACTTTTTACCTATTGCCACTAAAATTACGCTTGCTCAATCCCTCCTACTTCCTATCCTTGACTATGCTGACGCCAGCTACCCCGATGTCTCTGAGGAGCAGCTTAATAAGCTTGAGCGACTTCAGAACTTTTGTATACGATTCATATTTGGTTTGCGCAAATATGATCATGTCTCAGAATTTCGTAATAAGCTCAAGTGGTTGCCAATCCGCCGTCGCCGGGATCACCATATGTTATGTCTTCTTTACAATATTCTTTATAATCCCACAGCCCCTTTATATCTCTCGGAACGTTTTGAATTCCTTAATGACACGCATGATAGGCTTTTGAGGTCATCGGAAAATTTAATTTTGAGTGTGCCAGTGCATTCCACAAAATTTGTGGACAGATCATTTGTAGTCCGTTCCGTCCGTTTATGGAATGCACTGCCCTTATACATTAGACAATCCCAATCACTACCCTTATTTAAAGAATTGGTCAAAAAACATTTCTTTACAGAAGCAATTGAATAGCACTTCCGTTGAAGTTACTTATACTGTAGCATATTCAATCATTCAATATTATATATATATATATATTTGTATATATTATGTAGTATTTATAAATATATATTTTATATAAGTGTTATATTATATTAGACATAATTTATTATAATAGTGTTTATATATGAATTAATGCTGACGTTAAACGATCCCTATGGTTTGCGCAAAATTTTCTGTTTAAAATGTGTTGGTTGCCTGGAAGAGATTGCTTTTTAGTGATAAGGCCGCCAATTGTATGTGGTTTATATAATTTCTCCTGTAAGCTATGTTTATGTCGCAAATGTGCAATAAAGTGTTATCTATCTATCTATCTAAATAACAATTTTGTCACAGTTTCGTAACAGTCAATAGTTGATACGTTTTTGATCAATCAGCTAACAATAAGGTGATAAATAAGTGTGGAATCATTTCTAATTATTCAAAACTAGCTCGTGCACGCGGCTTGTGAAACTTCAAGTTCTCTATAGTAGCTTTTTTTAGTTATCGGTCTTGTTTACAAAAATCACTAAACTGCATATGGAGAACAACTTCGCCAGACGAGAGAAACATATAGGTTTTAGGCGCAAAGGGATGATCATCAAGCCAGTCGAGGAGCTTAACCCCCGATAACTAGACGGGGATTTCTTAACCGTGCGAATGTCTCTGTAAACTTTGCTATCGCGGTGTAGGACTTTTTTGGTAAGTCGCATTTTTTAGGCGATATTTCTTGATGTTGATAGTTCAGATTTTTCGGGTAAATGGTATACAGTATGTAGCATGCTGATCGTTATCAGGCACAATCACAAGGCGAAACAAATAAGGAGCCGCAAAAAAATCGGTAGGTATTCGTTGCGTAATTTATAGCAATGACTCACAATTAAAATATTTGACATTTTCTAAATATTATAACTTTTAAAAGTACAAATTGTTTACTTCATTCTTCATCGGTAGGTATGGGCTACAACAGCGTGGTCGATGGATTCGTACTAAAAGATGTAAAATTGAAATTAAAAAAGGTTGATGACTATGTATTTTTAATTTTAAGCAGACTTCCTTGATTTAGCCGATACTATGCTATGATTTTCTCTACCTGACCTTATTCTGATATTTAGTACTCGGCTACCTATGTGCGTACTTATAAATTCCTTCTTCCAAAATAGCTAGACAGATCTAGATGAAAGTAGGCACAATAATAGGAAAGTCTAGAAGAATAACTAATTTCGCATTTTTTTAATTATACGACTTTTCCATATTAATTCCATGTGGGCGAGCCGAAAACTTACCATATCCTTCTTACTTCATTATTGAACCCTGGTCAATGAAAAATACTTTTAACAACTCAAAGCAATATTTATTTTAAATATTATTTTTTGTTATTATTAAATTAATAAGAACAAAATAACAAAAATATGTTAACAAAACATAAGTATCTATTTCCAAGTCACAAGTACATTTTGTTGGTAGCTTACTAAATAAATTTGTTACTGACAGAAATGTAAAAGGCTTTACTAAACACAAATGAGATCTTTCTTCATACCGTATGAAGTCACTTTAATATAATGTTAAAATAGTTATAACAAAACTGTATAGGTACTGGACATATTGTTTTGCTGTAATGGTAAAATATTATTGCACATTTACAACCTCCTGTTTTATAAAACAGCTGAATAACCTTCAAATTCAAATTAACATAATCATAAATATTCAAAGAGGCAATGTTGAATTTAAGACCAATGTTTTTGTTAAAGGTGTCAATTTCATTTGTGGACAAGGTTTTATAATTCTGTTAGAGTAAAGGCAATCTTTACTCATCAATTTTACTTTGCAACAATTATGTTCTCATCAGAAATAGTCAAGAAACTATGATCTGGATAAAACTCAAGAAATTTATTGCTCATTTCCAATGATATGCAAATAGTTAGGCAAAATTTTTATAATTCAATGTACAATGAGTCAGTGACTTAGAGATGAAAAATGAAATATTTGTTCTCAATACTTGACTTGCTTAACGGTAACCACAAAATTATACATATAAACAACAGATGTATCAAATAAACAATTGCCTAGATACTGATACAAAATACAATAATTTGTACCAATTATAATTTCCTTGAGCAATTCGCATACACTGTATCTGCACATTCAAACTGTGGGAAGTTTAATTACATGCAAAATTAACGCAAACACACCAATGACCTAGGAACATTAATTAACTACACTTAAAATTCATGCATTCATACAAATACATACACAAAAGTACATTGTCACCATCCCTTAAGCCAGTTGCACTTTAAATATGAAGAAGAACTTAACAGTATAAATATACACCACTATATTTAATATATGAAGAGCAATGGAATCTTACACCAACCCATGGTAGACAGAAAGTCTAGCGAGAAGAGACATAAGGCTTAATACACTGTCATGCCTGCACAGCACAGTAGGCTAAGACATAATAATAAACTGCCTCATCAGGTTCACTAGTCTGTCAGACTTGTTTGTATCACATTTTAGCCCTTTTATTTAAAAGAGCAACCATGGAGTTTCTTGCTGGCTCTCCTCCATGGAAGTATTCTGAACTGGTGGTAAAAAATGATTAATTATTCTTTTTAACTTAAATTTTTTGTGTTATCATATTTGACAATTTGAAAGCATTTTCAAGAATTTATTCAATAGAGAAACATTTTAATTTTTGTCAAGTATGGGTTGAAATTGTAAGGCAGGACAGACAGATTTACATGACCTCTGAAGCATGAAGGTAAAAATTGTTACACACACATAAATGATGGATCAGCAATGTCTTACTTAACCTGCAAATTGTTGTGTTTACTCTTGAGGAAAATATTAGGATTGACTATAGTGTCAACTTTTAAAGTAACAGTTAGTAATATCAAAAGTGCAATGGCTTAGTTAAATTGAATTCTACTGCTATTCTATACTCCATCACTCTCTATTAAAGTAATCGAGACTGAAATTAACATTAGATTTCAAGATGTTTAATGAAGGATTGGGTCATTCGTCAACCTGTAGCTTTTGGATCCGTGTTGACATACAGTCCATTTCTGGTGACGTTTCAGGATTTGGTGGAGGGTCCATGGATACGTTGAGATTTTCTAGCGACTGGCATCGCTTCGCCGGGCTTTTTAAACATTCGTGACTAAAGCCACTTGTGGAAGGCTCCAGTAAACTTGTTTTGAATTCGCATCCTGTTTCGCTCGCATCACTACTGATGGCGTCGGAGTTCTCACTCTTAGTTCTATGTCTGTTTGGCAAAACGTATGGACAGAGTCTGTTTTTCATCGTCGTTCTTTTCATGCAGTAGCCGACAGTCACGTTGGACACGTAGCGAGTGTTCAGTCGCATTACGCTGTAATTAGTCTTTGACTCACGCAAATATTCACGGCGGGCTTCAGTTATTGCGCTCAGCATGCCCAAATCATGTAAAGCTTTGTCCAAATTGTCTAGGTTCATGTGGCGTGATTTCTGTAAACAATATGACGTTAAATACACACGACTCTATTTAGTTAAATATTCCATAATATGTTTTGTAAATTCACATACACTTTTTTCTAAATCATTGCATTTCATCCTGGAATGTAGATATCAATTATCATAAATCGAAAACCATAAAAAAAGCAGTGAAAATAAACATCCACGAAAATGTCATAACAATTGAACGATTGACACAGCTTTTTTTGTTCGAAAATTATGACCTGGTACTAAGAGCTTTTAAGTTATGCTGAACATATATGCTCACGCTTCATTATCCACAATATTAGAACAATGTATGCAAAAGCAATAATCGGAACATCCACAAAAAAATCAGTGTTTGATTGGCCTGAAAAAGATGTGTTAGGTTAGATACTGAGGTCGTAACCTAGCTGATACTACGGAACGTAATCCATCTGCAGGTCAAGCAACGTCCAGCTCTGCTGGATATTGGATAGATGTCCAACATCCGGCAGCATGTCCGTGCTTCGAAAATTATGTAAAGTCAACGGTCCCGGATGCAATTCTAACGCTTACGATAAAAAAAATACAGATATTCTGCTAACACTCTAACCAACTACCGGTTATTCTACAAGAAAGAACCCGGAGAGCAGAAGAGTTGCTTCGTGTAAAGGTGGAAAAGACACTGGAGTGAATGCGTTTCGGAGACGTAGACAGGTATAAGATGAAATACCCTGTGAATTGTGTGTAATAAATACTATTGCGAATAGTACAAAAATAATAGTCTCGACAACGCAGCTTCCAAAGTCTGTGTGTTTTCACCTCAAATGCTGCTTGTTAAGCACCAGAACAGAAAGGTGCCAACTTCAGCGAAATTGGGAAAATGGCGAGGAAGAAGCACTACTTGCCCACGTTCTGGAAACGTCTAAAATGCTGCTACAGGCTGTGAAATATTGTGTCCATTCAGAACTAGCTATTCGTATTTCTATTCGATAATCGTGTTTGCAATTTTTTGTAGATATTTTTTTGGCAAATATTCCTTCAACACAACTACTACTACTCGGCCCATAGCCTACTGTGCTACGCTGACCAGTATCAGTCTTGTTATTTCCTTTTGTCAGCTCTTACGACACCATCAGGATGGAATGGGGTGGTGACATTGCGTATTCTTAATCCATCACCACGAGTATTCTAAATCCGCTACCCGAAGCTATGGGGTAGCTATTTGAAATACCTCATTTTATTCCGGGGCCGGGCACGTTTCTTTGTGTTAACCAGGCACTTGTCCACCCAGACTCATCGCATGGTACATGCATGACTGGTCGCACACTTTACACAATTTACCCAAACATCTGAATTAATCACGTCAAGAAATATCGCCACATACCAATGCTAGAATTACCAAAAAGTCCTACACCGCGATAGCGAAGTTTACAGAGCAATTCGCACGGTTTAGAAATCCCCGACTACAGTAAAGTTATCGGGGGTATAGACGCCGCGGCACGCTGCCAGACACACTATCTCGTCTGGCTGGATGATCATCATTTTGCGCCTAAAGTGTAATTTGTATTTGTAAATTTCTTGTTTGTAAACTACCCCCGCGTTACAGGTCATCTATAGTGCCAGTGGGTTACTTTATAAAAAAGTATTGCGTGGGATTTCATACATTTACTCCAAAAACATTTTTTATTTGCCTTTCAATTTCATGTTGGCACCTCACATGACTATTCGAATTCACTGTTAATCGGTATTGGTATTGATTAATCTTTGAATGTCTATAAATGTAAACATTCCATCCACACATGGCGCATAATGTCAATTAAACTAAATACAAATAGCCAAGCGAAATGCTGTCATAAAAAAGTTTGCATAATTACCTAGTTTTACAATAGTTAGTGCCGGGTGACGGGTTTAGAATACATAATGTCGCCACCCCGTTACATTCTGAGGGTGTCGTAAGAGCCGTCAAAATGAAACGAAACGAAACCCTGACAACCTGTGTTGGCCCTATTAAATAATCCATACTTTCAACAATAATTACACAGAGATTCTTTAGTTGAACGCTCTAATCACAGGAACTAATGATCCGATTTGAAAAAATGCTTACTACTGATACCACTAATAAGGACGTGTAAATTACAGGCAAAAATAGATTTTTATATTTCAGTCACCAGATGACAAAGCAGGTTAAGAAATTATCATAGCTTGATAAATAAGCATAATATAAACCCGAAGAACCTTATAGGAACTCAATTAATAAGCTTGTCGGATAATAATAACTATTGGATCGAGTATTCATTTGAACCCCTGTGGAAGTTATATTTCTTGTTGCAGGAAACGTTGATGCCTTTTGATACTTCAAGATAGAAAATGTAAGTGGCTGAAAGAGTGCTTTAACCGAATTTAATCACATCTACACATCAATAACATTCAAATACTTATGAATCTAAAAATAAAACAAAAACATTTACGAACTAAAATATATCTATTAATATAAGATAAGGAGTTCATCTAAGCAAGGTTCCGAAGATATACTGGCAGCGTTCCCCCTTTGAATAGATAGACTGATTCTTTGTCCGAGTTAGCTGCCAGCTCTTCGGTCTCCTGTGATGTCGACTAACCTTTTTGCTATTTCCCTAATAAGGCATAAAGTGTCGGTGTCGGTGTCGAGACCCTTGGTCCGTGGGGTCCTACCACGGACCAAGGGTCTCGACACCGAATGGGACAAATCATATTCGGAGCCTAGACCCCTGTATTAAAGATAGATAGAAAATTAATTTATACACAGAACTGCGTCTTTTGATTACCTCATTTTGGATCATTGGGATTTTGTTAATAAAAATGTTGTAAATGGGTCTTTGTTACACCCTGTATAACGTGCAGATTAATTACACGAATAACTCCCGCATGAGATTCGGAAATTGCTAGAAAATATGGAAAAATTGGCTGATTTTCCTATGGTGTTTATCCTATGGTCCTGTGGTGTATAACTAAGATGTTGTTAGGTCATATTCATATTTTTACTCTGAAGGCCTTATTAACTATATCTCATGTCTCTGGTTACCTGAACGAAACATACAATTTATTTAAGTATCTATGGACGTCCGTAATACGTCAGATTCTTTCGATAGATTCATGATAACTAAAAATATAATTTATAAATTAGTTTATACACATATATAAAATTACAAAACAATGGCTGAGATATTAAAAGAATGGTTGACAGAACGATTACAACGACCGATATCTTGGGACGCAGACGAATTTGGAAATATGATGAAAAACGGTTACATTATAGCAGGAGTACTGCTAAGTTACCACGTTATAAACGATGAAAAATACTTTCTAATACGATCTAGTAATGCACACGACGACGTTAAAAACAATTGGAAATACTTATCAGAGTGGTTAAGAGAGTTAGAGGTGGATTTAAGTGATGCAGATTTAGAATGTATCAAGGACGGTAAAGGGTCAACTTTGCTTCGATTGTTCTATCAACTCTTTCTTCATTTAGATAAAAGGGACCGCACCGACTTTATCAAGAGAGAAAGAAAAATGGTATCCAGTCTCATAGAAAAGGTGGACCATAGATTTAAAGTCGATAAAGTTGAGGAAGATCCAACCATACACGTTGATTATCTTTCTAAGCCATTATTGAATGAACGACACTATATTGAGTGGCAAAGAAAAAAGGCGGCGGAAATAAAGGAAACCTACGATTATGTGCGACACAAGTACTCGAAAATGTTAAAAAAGATCGAAGATGAACATACGCAACCGCCTTTCAAACCTGAAAAGTCAACAAAACCCATAAACCGACTTCGTAATGAAATGGAAAAGTTTTCTTTGAGACACCCGTGTAAGTTTGAAAACTATACTTACGAAGACTTACTGGCCTTAGAGCAGAAAGTAGTGGAACACAAAAAATCTATATGCGATACCGATTGGGCTAAAAATTATATGGACAACCTGCATTTGAAACTGCAGAATAAAGCTGACTCTGAAGAATTTCAAAAACAGTTGCGAAATGTTATCAGTGGCGAATTATGGGACATGTCGATCGCAGAAGAAGAAACTAAACTTGATACAGAACTCGCTAAAACTGTAATGAAATTATCACAATTTGAGAAACAAATGTGTACTCAATTGATGGAAACAAAACAACAAGCACGCAATATAATTCAGAACCGGATTCGAGCAGAAAAAGAGTTTGCGGAGCAAAGAGAACAGCAGTTCAATCAATATCTAGACAATGTTAAACAGCAAATCCATTTAGAGGTCGAGGAAATTGATTTCGAGAAAAAACGTCAGAATATGCTTCACAAAAAACTATATGCCGAAAAGATGAAGAGGAAGAGGCAACACTATTATGAGATTTGTTATGAAACTATGCTTTCTATAGTAGACTACGCAACAAAGTACGCCTATTTTAAATTATTAATCGAAGATGATATACCGCAACATTTCATTCATGAGTGGAAGACATTGTATTTCAAACAGCAACCTATATTTGATATCATTGATCCAATGGAAGACGTCATGAAAACTCATGCGTTAGAAGAAGAATATACACCCGAAGAAGAGGAAATCATAAGACTTGAACTAGACAGACAAGAAACTTTGAATGACAGTGAATTTAAAGAGTATCATAACTATTCGTATCCTTGGACTCTGGATCTATTGCTACCTAATTATGATCCCGAATCAGAAGAACGGAAATATGATTACTTAGGCACTCGTGTATTAGGACATGTTGTATATACATTGCTGGAAATGAAATATCCTTATCCACCACTACGGCCTTCTGCAAATTTGCCACATTACTCGGCCAAAGCTTTACTGCGAGGGCTCCCAGATAAATCTATTACCACAGCAATGCAAATTTTGCTAAGTTTACGTAAAATTCATGTCGTTCGGCTTGAGTGTGCAATAAATTACTGTCTAAGAAAATATAAGTCTGAGATGGTTGGTTCTACAGAAATTGATTTAGTATTTGATAAATTTATTGCTGCCGCTCCGGAGGACGACGCTAAAGAATTGATAAAACAAATGAAAGTAGACGATGAATCCATTAATAAAAGCAGCGAGGCCATGGTTTCTGCTATGTTGGGTACTATACCTCCTAACACCAAACAAACACAAACTCCGAAATCATTACCTGAAGAAGAAATGGTCCTATCAGCGGCAGCGGATTTAGGACGATATGCTTATGAGGCCTTAAATTTTGGTGATACATTAACTGACCATCTCTTGGCAGCAATGATAGTAGAGTACCTCAGAGGTCAAGATGATATTGATGGATTTGTTTTAATCAATTATCCTAATTCTTATCGCGAAGCACAGATCTTAGAGGAGACGTTTACTGGCCGAGAACCTCCAGATGAAAGTGATTTAGATGACAGAGATGATATTTATTTGGAAGAAAGTATAATAAAGCATCGAAAGAAGGAGAAAGATCAGTACAAAGAAATTAGAGTATCGAAAGTCGTGAACAATCCACATAAGAGGAGAAATAATACACCGTTTGAAAGTTATTTTACATGTTACATCAGACTCAAAGAAACTGAAGATATTCTGCAAGAACTGGTTATATGGGACTTAACTGAAGAAAATTCTGAATTTATTGACAGATTTTATGCGGCATTGGGATTAAATTACAGTATGTACTATGAAGTCATGGACAAAGACTTGTTAGCCATGATATGCAAATATATAATTGGAGAATTGTTAATGCCTATCCAGTCTTACGACAATTTATTCGGTGAGAACGTTTTGAGCTCGTTAGACTTTCCGTCATCGGACGACAAGAGAATCAAATCAAAAATTGTAAAGCCTGAAGTTAATGGAAAGTCCAAAGATAAAATAAGCAAATCTAAAATGAGTATTTCTTCCGATTTAGAAGTTGTAAAAGAACATAATTCTGCTGAAGATATTCAATTTGATGAAAATATACCAGTTTTCGTTGAGATAGGGGGAGAAGGTGTTCAAGAAGACGTCCAGTCAATCCCTTCAGAAGAGGTAAAAATAATAGCTGGTGAAGAAGATTGGGAATATGGTAACATACCTGTACCAGAAATCATCGGCGTATCACTTGCTTCATGTTGGGAAGAAGTAGAGAAAGCTTATATATATGATCTACAGCAACTTTTCTTTGCTAAAAGGTTACAAATGAATTGTTTAGTTCCATATGCAAGATTCATTCAAGATAAGATGGAACAGATTATTACTATGCCTTCTCATAAACAGGATTTAGTTTGTGCCTTTCAAAAGGAGTACAATGATTTTGAAAATGACTGGCGAGACATCAATTTGACGAAAAATGAATGGCACTGTCGCGTCAAAGAGTTGCAGAATAAGCTGTATCATATTTGTGATGAAAGGAAAATGCATGCGGAACAACAAAGACAATCTCTCATTTGTGAAAATTGGGCAATGGAGGAATTGACAACTATGGTGAACACATATATATCATGTATGCAAGCAGAACTTAATAGGTAAGCTATTAATTTCGTATTAATTCATCAAATAAATATTTTATTAAATGAAAATAGCACGACATACATATTTAATGACTGACGAAAGACCAACTTTATATTTGGGATATATTTCCTAATATTTCACTTAGTATTTAAGCTATGTATCGATTCTATCCGTGTGATAGTAGATTATGAATACACAGTGTCACCAGCCCCTTCCCTCACAAAGCGTGTCGTAACAGCCGACAAAAGGAAACAAAATAGTAGTCGCAAGAAAAGGAAAACTTGATACGAAACCCTGTGCCAATCTGTCTGGCTAGCATGGCATAGAATGCTAATTCCATACCTCCATGTAAGGGAGGAGGCCCGACTCAACAGTGGATCATTTATGAGCTTAGTAGTTGTAGTAGTAGATGTATGTATGACGATCACGCAAATTCAAATTCAAAGTATTTATTCTGTCTTGGTCATGATGGACACTTACAAATAGTCGACATACTATACTTAACATACAATACGTACGCGGACCGAGGACCGTACCTAGGTAATGGCTAGCACATAAGCCAAAAAACGACACAAACTATGAAATCCTAATAATAGTACACTCTTTTTCAGATCTATATTGACATTCCAAACGCTACATGACTTTTACTTTTCCATGATAAAACGGATGCCACCTACTGACCGGTTGGCTTCTAAAGACCTTGTTAAAGTGTTCAGAGACTCGGATGAAACGTCTGGAAGCAGAAAAGGAGGCGAAGACAAAGTTTATAGACAGCTAAAAGCTGTGTTCCAAGAAATGCAATTGCGAGATATTGAAATCGACTACACCAATAATCCATTTAACTTAATTATAGAAAACAATGTGAAGTTTGCAGTGAAAACTATAAAAGACCTGAATGACTCTTACCGCTCTCTTATAGCGAGAGAGTACGCTGAAATAGCAAAAATTCAAACAATACCTAAGAAAAAGGAAGATGGTTCTGATGAGTCAGTTAATCTCGAAGAAATATTTAAGCAGAACGCCTTGAAATGTATCGAAGAATGGACCATGGGCATAAATGGTGAAATGTTTAGACTGAACCTAAGAATGCAAGCTCTACAATACAAAAATTACCGCGATATGAAATTATTTAATGACCATATTAGTAAAACATTCGTTAAAGTGCAAAACGATATAAATAATTATTATATCAACGAAATAAAATCTGTTGACAGATTATGTAAATACTTACAAATGGCTGTAGAAAATGGTAGAAAAATAACTGAGACTCTTATACTTGAGCATGACACATTTGTGATTGATCCTAATTTATTACAATTTGCGCCTCCTCGTCCGCCAGCGGATATCGGTGATGACGTAGAAATTGTTGGTAATATGGAGTTCAAGATAAGCCAACTAGCAAGATTGCGTACGCAATTTAAGATTGTGGCTCCAACAGGCCTTACTTTACAACAAGCGTTCATTTACCTTTTACAAGACTTTGTTTTCTTTGGGAGGGAGTCTTGTGATGGACCTTTATATCCGGAAGAATGGACCAGAGTAGATCCCGAAAAAGTACCAAAATTAGTTTTTTTGTTATTCGGTGACACAGTTTACGTAGATTGGCGAGATTTTCTGATTCTGTGCCTCAATATTAGAAGTCCGACAGTTGAGGAACTACTAGAATTGCGTAAAAGATTTCGGTGCAACGACCTTGAGTCATCGGAATTAATAGGGAGAAATGAATTTATCAACGAAGTATTTTGGTTTGAAAATGAGTTTGACCCTTATTGCAGACATGCTCAACTGAGAAAAAATCTAATGAAACATTTCTTGTTCGAACTATTTGAAACAGATGAGGACTTGATGAATTATTCAGCTTTCCTATTAGCTTTTTGTAAAAGTGTGGATCCCATAGAAGGATTTGCTTCGGCCTTGTCTATGGCTGTTGGTAAAAAGATATGTTTCTCTTGGGACGAATGTAAAGAAATCGTTGAAAAACTGATTAGTCTGAAAATTTATAGAGACGAATGTTTAGCATGTGCTTTGAAATGTACTGGAGAATTCTTGGACAAAGTTTTAACCAAAGTTATAGATTACTGCGTGGGTATTACTATAAGCGAAATACAGTATACACCGCCACTTGAGACGAAAAAGTCTAAAAAAGGAAAGAGCTTTTCTAAGGCTATTAGCACGAAGAAAATGGAAAGTGTCCAACAACTTAAAAGTAACATGACTACTACGGAAGGTAAAGGAACACAGTCGGAAGTTAAACTTACATACATTTGCGCACCTTGCGACGACGAAAGTGAGGTTGAGGAGAAACCGGTTGACAAAGAAGAGGTGGAAGAAGAACACAAGAATGAACCTCAAGAAGATCCCAATGTTGCATATGCAGTTAGTCAAACGGTTATATGGAACGTTTTGGGTATTTGTTTACCTTGGCAATTTCGTCTAGTTCCCGAAGAAAAAAAGACGCCTTACGTCGACCAAGTGACTGAAATCATGAAGCGCTTGGAGGTGGATACGGACAACGGAGACATATATGTCTCCAAATTTGTTTCCGATCCGATAATTTGCAAACTATTGCACAAAGTCAAAAGGTTTACTGTCTTAAATCTGGCTGAAGAGGTGCGTAAAGTTTTCGTGTAATATTTTTAAAATTATTAATTGTTTATGTTTTATTTTAAATAATTCTACTTTGATTAACATTCGGTATTAAAAAAGAATAAACGTATTTTTGCCATATCTTATGACTTCTAATGTTTAATCCGAATGGGTTGACATCCACCTGAAAATGCGTATACAGTCTTCGCTTCGTCACGTCTATCAGTCTGTATCTTAAACTATTGAGACCTTCTCTTCTGAAGATTTTTTTGGTCATCTTTATAGTGAAGTATCTGGGGAAAGATAATAGCAAATAATTGCACTATTCTAGACATAATGTACACATACATAATAGTGGTTAGATGTGCCGCCTTTGGATCAACGGGCCCCGGGTTCGATTCCGGGGTCGGGCAAGTGTCTTTGTCTAAACCAGAGGCACTGGCTCGGAGTCTGGGTGTCATTTGTGCTCGTGAATTACATGTTTGTAACTGCCCCCGCGATACAGGTTATAACTAGTGCAGGGGTTACGTTTAAAAAAAAATAGCAATAATTGATAGTACTGCTGCAAACAAAGCAATTTTTTTTTCTTAAAATGTTACGAAAGTGACATAACTTGAGAAATGAACGAATGAATGAAGTTTATAGCGATTGTTAGTGGGCTTGTTGCTTTTCACTGGAACCCCTGTTTTGTAGAACAAATCTAGTTCAGAAATACGTCGATACCAAGTACATGGGTTTCGTTTTAAAAGAAAAACTGGCACACTACTTCTTATTCACCTTCTCCCAATGGAGTTGGCCATCTAGTGGGACATCTGGTAATTATACGGTTAGATCTGTCAGTGTCTGTGAGCTGACAGTTTTCATGTTAGCTCTCCGGAGCTTCGAGTTTTTGCTTGGTGGTGGGATCCAATGGTCCGCCCGGCTAGCTATCACATCTAAGCCAAGCCGTTTTACTGTGTTCCGTCGTGTGTATGTGAGAGCCGGTGCCCGATACGGCATTTCATTGAATTGCCTGCTCCATCGTAGACCCTGGCGTTGCTTTCCATCACGCAAGCCTAGGCTCAAAGGCATTCAAGTCGTAGTTAAAAAAATAGTAGGTATTATGATAATTAGTATATTTCTTTATTCTCTATAAATATATATTTGTTATTATATAATTTACTAGCAGACTCGGCCACACGACTTGCTGTGGTGGTTAAGCTATTATATTGTAGCTTTTACGAAACGTTTGTACTTTTAACATAGCCTCACTACTCAATCAAGTCAACAGATATCGCCATCTGTTAGAATCGTTTGGAGGCAACAGAAAATTGTGACTGTCAAATAATAGACAAGTAAATAATTTGCATAAAAATTATATTGCGACTATAAACTGAGATGTAAGCTATCCTATCTTTCAAGTTGGATCAAACTACACGGTTTTGCAAATTTGATTAAAATCGGTTAAGAAATTTAGGAGTCCATCGCGGACAAATAATGTGACGCGTAATTTATAATATTACTAGCGACCCGCCCCGGCTTCGCACGGGTGCAAAGATGAACCTCTAAATTTATCAGTGTTTCTCAGCTATATTACGAACGTATTAAACATATAAACCTTCCTCTTGAATCACTCCATCTATTGAAAAAAACCGCTTCAAAATCCGTTGCGTAGTTTTAAAGATTTAAGCATACATAGGGACGGACAGACGGCAGCGACTTTGTTATAAACTACTAGTGGCCCGCCCCGGCTTCGCCCGTGCAAAGCGGGGGTGGGTTATACTTAAAAACGTTCCCCTTGAATCACGCTATCTATTAAAAAAAAACCGCTTCAAAATCCGTTGCGTAGTTTTAAAGATTTATGCATAGTTACATAGGGACGGACAGAAGAATGCGACTTTGTTTCATACTATGTAGTGATGTAGTGATAGTGAAGATTGTTACCATCACATGTTATAGATTTTATGTACTACAATAGATGTTCAAACAGTGATATTTGCTTAGTGGTAGGTATGTAATGTATTAGTGGCATTATATTACTTAGTGTCACCTGTATAAACCTTCGGAGTTTCTGGCGTGGGGCAAAGCAATAAATCGCGCTATGGAGGTATTATATCGAAGTATAGGATATCTCTTCGCTTGGATCCTGGAAATGGAATTTAGTAACATTTTAATGTAGATGAATGATTGGATATTTGTTAGGTGCTCAATAACGTCCGCTGAACGTACTGCCGTTACATGGAGAGTATTTAACCTACTGTGCCATGCTGGCCAGACGGGTTGGAAGGAGCCTGAGGAGAGGAGGATGGCCTCGTCTGCGGCGGCGTGGTTCTGCATCAGATCCCACAATGCCGCAACAGGACGCGAGTTGGAGCACCCCGGGGAGGTTTAGTGGGTAGGCCCCCACTATGGGGGAGAGTTCCACACTCCCCTCGCTGGCCATCCCCGAGGCGCGCGAGGAAGTCTATAAAGAATTTTACCCCGGGCGAAAAAAAAAAAAGGGTTTGTGTCAAGCTTCTCTTGCAGCAAGGTGATCTGCCTCAAGCGTTCGTATCGATGGGGTGGTGACACCGTGTATACTAAATCCGACACCACGCGGACACTTAAGCAGGGCCCCAAAATCCTGCTATTTTCTATTGCACTGCTCATCCAACTCGATGCAATTGTCAAAATGTAATCTGCTAAATTCAAAAGGGCTTACGTCCCGTCTGTCATACGTCCGGAACTGACACTACTGTAGTAATAATAGGTTAACAAAACTATAAAAATGCACAATCAAAGGCATGGTGATTGTCCATTTTGACTATTGAAATAGCTGGTGGGGCATTGGAATACCTTAAGCTATTAAGATCACAGATATAACTGTCTGTTTGCGTGGTAATAGAACATAATGTCTGTGCGTGTTGTACTGCAAATTTATGGTGCTTTGCAATATCGCACGTATTGCTGGCGCTTTATTTCAATTTACCTTTTATACATGTCGTCATCTTCAGCTCCCCAATTTAAATATAAGTTTGAGTAGCCATTCACTGTTTCAAATTGGTTCGTGGTAAGTGCTGTGACTCCGCCAAACAGCTGCAGGTAGGGGAGTCTGAAATGGAGGGAATATATATACCACTAGCTTTAATTCCCAGAAAAAAAAAATTAAGAAAAGAAATTGAAAATTATCCCACACAAAATAAGGTAGATAGTATAGGTTGTGAGCAATATGTATTATGGCCATGATTTCACTTATTATGGGTATAATTTCACCTATGACGGGTTGGCATAGAGTAAACCCTATGCCAACCCGTCTTTTATGTTTGATGTCGTATGTTGATTCCGATGTATGTAGTATGTCGTTTATATACGTTTCTTATATTTATTTGTTTCATTCTAATAAAACTGTTCTTTTTGGTAATTAAAAATAGTGGTGTATATTCCTACATTATAAAGTTGTAGAGTGGAAGTCTTAGGATCTGACTGAGATTTAGTGATTATCTAAGGGCTACGGATACGTGTTGGCTTTACGTCCCCTCCGTGATACCGACGGGACGTAAAGCCACCGGCCTAAGTGTTATGGTAACATAACTATATGGTTATTGTATACACGAAGACAGCAGTCCAAGTCCAAGAATCGGATCCTCAAGGAAATTGTGGAACGAAACAAAAATGGAACAGTAGGTGGTATGTAATGGTAAGTAGATCTTGTCCGTATGGTACACGTAAACGGTTTACTGTATAACGATTTACTGTGTTTCCTTTTTATATCTGAAGTCACATAGACAGTGGGCAGGGTACATAGCGCGCAGGACCGACGCCCGATGTGGCAGAAAAGTCCTTGACTGGCGACCGCGTTCCGGAAAGCGCAGTGCTGGTAGGCCTCCCACACGGTGGACGTAGTTAAGGTCGCTGGAAAACGATAGATGCAGGCGGCCCAGGCCCGGCCTCTGCGGAAATCCTTGGGGGAGGCCTATGTCCAGCAGTGGACGTCTTTTGGTTGAAATAATGTTGATGATGATCTGAAGTCATAGGTACGGTACTTACTGGTAGTTCTGAGATTCCACAGACGAGGATAAATGAGTCGGTTTTCTAGGACAGGAGTATAGTATCCTCTCATCCTGTGGTATGAGGTCCACGTCGTGGAAGATGTAGCAGTGCCACGTACCAAAGCGCTGACTCTCAAGAAACCCAACATTGTAGAGGGCACCTTTATTGAATTTTTCTGTGCCTGTATTTAAATGAAGAAAGGAAAAAATGTTAATTTAATTTAATAATAAAGGTTAAAAAATGTTAAGTGTGGAGATGGTGTGGAGTGTGGATTATCATAAATTATGCAAACAAAGAGAAGTGTAAAAAAACTGACATGACAAGTATATACTCGACCAAGTACCTAGTTATGCAGTTTTGAGCATACCAACCACTAGGTAAATTCACTTTGATAGAACTCAAATGCTTGCCAAGGAAAATGAAAAAACAAAGAATGAAACGTCGGGAATTAAATTTTATTTATTTATTTATTTATACATTTGTAAATAATGTAGGTAATATACCCGCGATAAATCCATTGAAAAGTATATTTAAAAGTATCTGCCGAATCCCCTCTCTCTAAGAGGCAATATTTATAACTAGGTAAGCAATAAATATCCTATCTTTTCAGGTATTTACATGTAATATATGATCGGTTAATTAGTTTCGGAGTACATCGTGGACTAACGCGACGTCTTTTGACTTGCGTTCAATTGATAGTTTAATAAAATTAATACTAATTACATTAAAGAACGTACCGTTTTGCTCTATGACGAAAATCCTGTATTCTAAAAGCTGTTTCGGAAGTATTGTGTGAAGGTAGTGTAGCAAAATTCCCAGGTTCTTCTCTCTGCGCCTGTTTTGTGATAAGGTTAAAAAGTGTGACTATTAGTCATGCCAACCCTCAACAGTGGGTAATAGTTGCTTTTTTATTTTTACTCGAAAGGAGGAAACGTTTCTTGTACGTGTGTTATATTTTATAACTAAACCGACTAGCTGTAGGTACCCAGCGCGTGTTGCTACGCCACCAACTAAAATAAATTTAAAGGAAAGACTACCCAAATTTTCCTTTTTTTGTTCAGAATCCTTCGTGGAGTCATACACAACACTGTGCTGAAGATCATCATCAGGCATCACATAATCAAATGCAAAGTCTACGATTCTGTATAGGACATACAGACAAACATTCATTTATAAATATGTATAAAGATTTGTAAAATTATTCGATTGGCATTGCCTTCTGAAGAAAATTCTCAGTAGTTTACTGTAAAACTTGCACTAAGTGCACCTACATTTTGCGGAAGGTACATTTAGGTATTCTTGGACAACATACTCCTGGTATTTTATCAAATCAGATTAAAGTGGTGTCGACACTAACAAAATTGGTAGAAAGACGGAAGGAGTATCGACAATACTGGTTGTACCTGCTTCAAACAGAGAGTCGTCTTCATAATACTAGTACTCAGCCCAAAGATGACCAACTCCTGAGTGGGTCGTCCTACAAATTCATGGACGATAATTAGCCTACTGTGCCACACCGGTTTCGTTTACTGCCTCGTTGGTCTAGTGGTTAGATGTGTCGCCTTTGGATCAACGGGTCCCGGGTTCGATTCCGGGGTCGGGCAAGTGTCTTTGTCTAAACCAGAGGCACTGGCTCGGAGTCTGGGTGTCATTTCTATCTATATTTATTTATTTATTTAATACTTTATGCAAAAAAATATTACATAGGCGGACTTAATGCCAAGAGGCATTCTCTCCCAGTCAACCTTTGGGTGTGTAGAGAGGGGTTTATGGCAGATGCACTGGGAAATTACGAAAGCATTGTATAGCTATAAATGAACTTAAAAATCACTACTTATTATAAAACAAAGTCGCTGTCGTCTGTCCGTCCCTATGTATGCTTAAATCTTTAAAACTACGCAACGGATTTTGAAGCGGGTTTTTTTAATAGATAGAGTGACTCAAGAGGAAGGTTTATAAGTATAATACATGCATAATATTGTAGTGAAACACTGATAAATTTAGAAGTTTATCATTGCACCCGTGCGAAGCCGGGGCGGGTCGCTAGTAAATAATAAACCTATATAAACATACATATACATCATACATATATAAGTGTATATAAAAAAGACAAATACTCATATCAAATATACATAAATATATAAAATAAATATTCTACTGTATTAAGTAATTTGAGACATAATGAACTTATTGTGAAAATGGTTTCGTAGCTTAACTTTAAATGACTGAACACTGTCAGCCATCCTGATTTCGAGGGGAAGCGCGTTCCATAAAAGAACAGATTGCACGAAAAAAGTCGAGTGTACAAAGTCAGAGCGGTGAGAGGGACATTGGAGAAGACGATTATTTGAGGACCGAAGGTCGTGATTTGAGGACAAGAAGTCAAAATGTGAAAATAAGTAAGCGGGAGGGTGAGGAGAAAAAAGAAGTAAAAATAACATTGTTAAAGCACGCATTTCTCTGCGTTGCCTGATGGGTAACCATTTCAAAAGGGCCCGATATTCGGAAATATGGTCATATTTCCGGAGGTTGAAAACGAATCGAATGCAGTTGTTGAGAAGACGGTCAAGTTTATTGAGTAGATCGGCATTCAGGTCAAAGTAGCATACATCACCATAGTCAAATATCGGTAGGATAAGGGTCTGCACAAGCATTGCCTTAATGTTAGATGGCAGAAAGTTTTTGAGACGGTACAGCAATCGCAGCGATCCCGTAACTTTTTGGCTAACCCGAGCGATTTGGTTCCTCCAGCTGAGTGTCTTATCGAGAACCAGACCCAAGTCAGTGACGGTACTGCTAAAAGGAATTATTTTGCCGTTGTAAGTTAGGGGTGGTAGCTTGTCGGTGTCAATTTTGCTGATAGATCGATGACTCCCTAGGACTATGGCTTGGCACTTATCCGGATTAACAGCGACGCCAAACATATCGGCCCAATTCTTGATCCCACTCAAGTCACAGTTCAGTTTAGTAATAGCTTCAGCCAAGTAGTCAACCCCTGCGTGCGAATATAGCTGCAAGTCATCAGCATACAGATGACACGAACACTGAAGATATTTGACAATATATCTATAATATGTATGTATTTACAAAAAAAAAGTATATAAGTAGTTTATCATCCATCTCGTTACTATAACACAAGCATTAAGTTGCTTAGCTTGGGACGAGATGGTGTTGTGTGAAATGTCCAAGGATATATATCCTTCTCTTGCGGCTAGGTTATCTGCCTTGTGTTCTCCTTTTGTCGGATCTTATGAAACCCTCAGGACGCGATGGGGTGGTGACACTGTACATCCTAAATCCGTCATCATATGTTGTTTGAATACCTGTATGTGATTAAGATGGCGACACGATGTCTCGGTCTGCAATGTGAAGGGCAGTAGTATCCTCCAAGCTTAACACGAGTAAGCTCTCTTTCCATCACATTTAATTTCCTCGGTTGTTTACTAACTGTTATAGGACCTTGAAACAGAATTGTGTATTCAACATTCATCATCATTTCAGCCAAGATACGTCCACTGCTGGACGTAGGTCCGGCAGAGAGAGGCCTACCAGGTCCAGCACTGCGCTTTTCGGAACGCGGTCGCCACTCGAGGACTTTTCTGACCCATCGGGAGTCAGTCCTGCGAGCTATTGGCCCTGCCCATTGCCACTTAAGTTTAGCAATCCTGAGGGCTATGTTTGTTGCTCCGGTTCTTCTGCGTATCTCCTCATTTCTGATTCGATCCCGCAGGGAAAATTCGAGCACAACCCTCTCCATTGCCCTTTGGGTGACTTTGAGCCTTCTGATGGAGCCCATAGTGAGCGACCACGTGTCTGTACCATATGTCATTACTGACAGCACACACTCAGTAGTAGGCTGAAATGATGATAATGAGTATCAGGAGGATATTTTTGTAGGATCAGCGTTATAGACTCTATACATACTATATTACAGTGTAAATTGCTCGGTCGTCATATTTAAGCTCACCTAGAGAAGACAGGTTCAGACTGCAAACAGGGTCATCTTTTTTGTGGACGAGAGTCTCAGTCAGACCTGTTAAATTAGTAATAGTAACTAAGTGATTATTTAAAAAAGGTACATTATAGTTACAGCCTCGTTGGTCTAGTGGTTAGATGTGCCGCCTTTGGATCAAGGGGTCCCGGGTTCGATTCCGGGGTCGGGCAAGTGTCTTTGTCTAAACCAGAGGCACTGTCTCGGAGTCTGGGTGTCATGTGTGCTCGTGAATTACATGTTTGTAAACTGCCCCCGTGACACAGGTTATGCCTAGTGAAGGGGTTTCGTTTAAAAAAAAAACAGCATCTCCAATTGTATTTATTTGTTTAAATAGATTACCCATTCTTAAACGCCCCGTGTAGGTCTTTTTGTGTGTGTTAAGTGTTCCGCACCGAAATCTACTTCCGTTTTAAAGTCGGCTCAAAAGCCAAAGTGGCAAAGTTAAATGGAGCATTACTTACCCAGATTTTGGAATTGATCAAGGTTCTTCATAAACCAATAGTACGATGCGTTGGTACCACAATCTGTAATGTAAAACATACCACTTGATCGCAGGACACTGTTCGTTAGCGACTTGCTGTAAAAGATTAACGGGTCACAACTCACAGCACTCACAGCCACGCCCTCTCGCGGGTCTCGTCCCCTTTACTTCTATTTCTTCCTTTACAGGGTAAAGGGAGAAGGGATGACGTAGCAGCAGAAGTATTATTTTTCATATCAGATAAGATATGTTTCGGATTTAGAATACACAATGTCACCAACTCAAATCATCCTGTGGGTGTCGTAAGAGGCGACTACAGGAACAGACAAGACAAGTGGCAGATCACCTAGCTGCAAGAGAAGGAGAACTTGATACAGCGCTTGGCATAGGGTTTCTCTTTCAAGTTTTCCTTCTCTTGCGACCAGGATTTCGGTCTTGTCATTTCCTTTTATTGGCTCTTACGACACCCTCAGGATGAAAAGGGTGGTGGAAAAGGACACTACGTCGTCTAAGTCGAACTAAACAAATGTTCTTACCCATAACAACGGTTTTTGTCGAGTTAGCAAGTGGGTATTTATAATATGAGTGTGTCGTGTATTTTTTCTGTATAAAATCTTCATAATGTAATAGAAATTTATCTTCTTGAGCCTTGTGGTGGCCCTGAAAATTAAGGAATTACGAAAAATACAAACATAACTAAACAGTTTACGAAGCTAGTTAATTTGGCTGCCAAAGAAACATTGTAATAAACCTCAAAGTATTTTCAAAAATGATCCTCGCTTCGTAAGTATGTACCGCCTTTCACATGGCTATACGTATCTAACGTATTCGTGTTCATATATATACTTATAAACAAAAATATATAAAGGATGTGACAAAAAGCCTATAGCAATAATTGATAGTACTGCTGCAAACAAAGCAACAATTTTTTCTAGTGTTACGAACGTTACATAACTTGAGAAATGAACGAATGAATGAAGTTTATAGCGATTGTTAGTGGGTTGTTTTTCACTGGAACTCCTGTTTTGTAGAACAATTCTAGTTCAGAAATACGTCGATACATTGCTCATACTTCAAGATAGAAGAAATATTGTAAACACAGAATTGCTTATTTTGATCAGCTCTACGCCTGTACTTCGGATGGCTATGACACCCTGTATAATAAATTCACCGGCTCCGATGCTTTGCCATAGAATTTTCCAATGTTGTTAGTTAATAGTGTTCAGATCTTTTCCTATAACAGTGAATATATTCCTCTAACTGATCTCGTTAGTCCACTATCGTGCCACATTCCTCAACTATTAGGAGGACTAATGTATTGGACAAATAATTAAATAAAATCAAATAATGAAATCAATAAGATTGTGAACTTATGGGGATATGAAAATCTGGTATCTACCGCCACGAACAGAAATATTAAACTTATAACACCACTCTTCTTTGTCGGGGGTTTGATTGTGAACGAAATCCAATTTCATGGCATCGCGAGCAACAGCCTAGTATTAAGCAAAACGTATTGTTACTTACGACTACTGCTTTCAAATCAGTCCTATTATCCACACTTCTATTCAAATATAGAACCCTCATCAAACACCTTTTCTTTGCCATGTCAATCATCAAATTATCACCACCATAATGTTTATGTAAACTGTAGAACACTATGACGATAACACAAATCAGTGGCCATTTTATACGACTCAAAAACCTGCAGTAACACGTAGTTGGTTGATTTCGATAACAATAAAAACGGCAATTGAATGCCAAAGACCCATAATCTGTATAGATGTGATCACTGTCCATTTTCACTAACATCACCACGGCAAAATTGATTTCTTTTTTATAATCATCAGTAATTGTTGAGACCTTATTGACATGAATCGGTAGTACTGAATGTTGTTTGGAAAGTAAGTGCGATGTTAACGGATACGGCTAAGAATTAGGGTTCGTTAGTTTATAAACTGAATTTGCAACTGCTGAGGTAGACGAGTTTTTGAGTGGAGACCATCGCGTTGTCACGCGGTAAGGGTATATAAGAGACCCTTCTGCTAGATGGAACAAAGAGCCTTTGATTGTCGTTTTTGACAGTTATTATCGTGTCAGTTCGGTACACGCGTTTGTTACAAGAACTTTTTAATTAATCTTCGATCTCGTTTGCGTTAAGAATGCAGTGTGCCAGCACTGTGCAACTAATGAAACAGTGGCCATCCTTTATCCTTTACCGCGTGGCCACAGCCAACAGCGGTGCGAATTGCGGAGCGTCTGGCGGCGCGGTAAGCGGTGAGCGGCAAAAACAAATGGTAAACAAATGGTAGCTGTGGCATACTTCATAGATTGTCATCTATGAAGTATGCCACAGCTACCGGCGACGCGATCGGCGGCGCGTCTTTCGGAGCGACTAGCGGCGCGGTGCACACGGCGGCGACGAGCTGCGCGATGTGCGAGTGAAACAAATGTACTAGCCAATATCGAGGTGGCCACAGCTCAGAGCGTTGCGCGCGGCGGCTTCGGTGGACGTATTGAGGCATCGCGCGACCGAAACAAATTATTTTGTTTTTATCGCGCGTTGAGCTAATTAATAATGGATATGGAAAAGTTTGCTTAGTGAAATACTAGTACTAGACCAGCAATATGGATGTCAAAATCCACATCATAATTAAAACCATGTTGTAAAAAAAATGTGGGACGAAATAAAACAACAATTTCCTGGTGGTGCCTAGTTAACTTTAGTTTTCAAGTCCTCGTGTATGTGACCGAGTATAAAATCAAAAGTATATATGCTTGCCCGCGTATATTAAAAAAATATCGGGATAGTTCTTAAACTCGTAATAAATTCTCGCCTTTTCTGGTTAACTGGGTGCGCTCCTTTTTTTTTGACTAAATGATATCTTCAGCTAAGCACGCACTTGTTTCAAGGCAATATCGTGCCACTTTTGATATTTTAATAGTTTATCCGTTCTCTAAATACATGCCTGGCGACGCCACCGCTGTCACAACTAGTCTAGCTGTGACATACCACCGCAAATCGCGCCGCCCGCCGCGCCGCTCCACGCACCGCGCAACGCACCGCCTGTAGCTGTGGCCAGGCCCTTAAACCACCGTGAATACACCATTACTTATTGCATACTTATCGCGATTATTAAAGGTTATTTTCCATTTTGTTAAAACGTTTTTGTATAATGTCTTAATTTTCATGTACTGAATCAATTGTCTTAATTTTCATGTACTGAATCAATGTTACGTTTTTGTATATGTCTTAATTTTCATGTACTGAATCAATGTTCTGAGAACGTTTTCTTCACATTTTTGGGATTCCACAAACATCCGCAGCAGGTTTCGTCAGTTATTCACTGTTGATGTTACCTCAGTTTTGTATTGACGACGACTCATTCATGTCGTTAAAGAAAATATTCAAACGATTCTTCGATAAACGCGTGCCTCTCAGTAAGTGAATTATGAGCGAAGTTATTTATTTTCCACTGCATTGCGAACCTGAATTATTCCGTGTGGTGACGGATTTAGAATACACAATGTTGGTGACATTGTGTACTGTAAGAGCCGACAATAGGAAAAGACAACACCAGTAACCTAGCCGCCAGGAAAATTTTATACGAAATCCTATGCCAAACCCATCTGGCCAGCGTGGCACTTTATGCCAAGTACCCTCCACGTAACTGCAGGAGGCTCGACTCAGCAATTGGTTCTTTATGGGCTGAGTAGTAGAATTGCGAACAGGTCCTCAATAACAATCCTATCCTAGGCCGGTTTTTCGGCGTCGTCAGCCACTATCGTCATGGTTTAAGAAAATCGTTAATGTTACATTAGTTGCAATAATATAGAGGCACAATAGATCTGTAATGCCAGCTTAAATATGTCGAAAAAAGAAATATGTTGTGGTTAATGACCTATAACGGATAATTATTTGTGAAAGAGGCGTGAGGTCATTAGTTTTTCGTCTCTTTACAAGGTGTTACGAACACCCTAAAGTCATTCGAATTCGAGCAAATCAAAAGAAACAGTTCAATGTTTACAATTGTTTAAATGAACCAGAATTTGACTACGAAACAGGGATTCCAGTGAAAACCAATAATCAAGCAATCTTTATTAATATCGTACGAACTTCGCAATCTCAGTTCCATTATATTTCTTCGTGTATTAGTGCTTATTTCTCAAGTTATGAAAATTCCATCACGTACCGTAGTACGTAAAAAATTAAAAAAATTGTCTGGACTGCCATTATAATAACAATATCTATATAGTAAGTGTATCCGCGGGTAGCAGTTAATTAAATAAATTACTATTGACGTTTTAAAGTTTCTAACACACAGAACGGGCATCGACTCTCCACGATTGTCTGGAAGGTACCCCGGATTGCAGAGGGAAACGATGGAAATGTTGGCGGTGGGCCGGATTGATTCTTGCTGTAACGTTTATATACTACTGGAGCCGTGAAACCGATACGCAAGATAAAAGTTTTATAGAAGAACGGAAAGACAGATTGCGACTGTTAAGTAGTAAGTATTAAATAATAATTATTATTTTAAATTATTAACCATTTTGTTGTGTGCTTGTATTTATCTGGTGAAAGGTGTAGGGTACCAGGATACGGAAATTAAAGTCTGGTCCCCATATGCTTTGCTTATGCTTGACATGACATGTGTTGTAACTGTATTGTTTTTGATCAATAAACATTATTATTATAGTTATAGCCGTTGTTTCTAAATTATGCTGATTTTCAACCGACTTCTTATTCTTCAAACGAAGGGTCCCAGGTCGGTGGTATGTTCTTTTTTAATGTTTACTACGTCATAACTTCGTCATTTGTGAACCGATTCGCAAAATATGTTTTCTAAGCGAATGGCATAGATTCTAACCTAACTTAAATTGACACCGACGTTGATTAGGATAAAGGTCATCTTGGCAGCCGCTAGGGTTTTTTACAAGAAATAAAGTATATTCAGCTCTATGAAGAATATTAAACAGTATTTTAGAATGAACAGTATGTTATTTATTTATTGATTTAAATAGTTACATATTTTTAAAGCTTCTCGCACAAGTTACTAATGTATAATCTTTTTTTAAAACTTTATTAGCCTCACCACACTTATATCTGAAATTAAAATAAATGAGGAGCTGCTCTATTTCTACCCTCCCGCCACTTAGCATTCATTACCTACTGAAAAAATGTGTGACCGTCTAAGTATAACACATAGTAATGTGTTTGCATTTTGGTGCTGAAAACAGTATTTTGTATACTTTATTTTTGTTCAACAGTAAAAAGTATAATTTAGTGAAAAACAGTAAAGGTACTATTATACTATTATTATATTATATAAAAATTATATAATAATAGTAAATATTATATTACTATTATTATATAAAAAGGTACTATTCAAAACAGTATAGTTGGCAACCCTAGCAGCCGCTAGCAAAACCTAGCCAACAGCAGCTAGTCCGGACCTAAGAGCGGACCTAAAAGGAAATTACGCGGCAGAAAAACTAACCGCAAGAGAAGGAAAACTTTGAACAAAACCCTGTGTGGGTTGGTTTTGTATTCATATATGTGGCTAGTGGCACAAAATGTATTTCCTGTAATTGCCGACTCAGCAATGTGTCGTTATGGGCTGAGATGAGATTTAAGCCAACAGCACCAGAGTCCAACGTTGTTAAACCTGCTGAGTAATTGAGGAACGCGGTATTCGCCCTGTTACGATATCCTACAATTTTTTAAATTATATTTGAAGAGGTTCGACCTCTTGGCACTGGTCGAACCTCTACAAATATCATTTACACACTGAAATTACCTGACTTACTGTAAAAAAATGCTTTTTCAGCGTATGCTGCTGAGAACGAAGTTAAAACAGTGCCCTTAGAGAAACCCCCACGAAAAGGTAAGCATTTTAACAAGCTTTCTGTTTCATCAATACCGACCATCATTCGGCTATTTTGGTTTAGGCGTCGTGAAGTGTTAATTGTTGTAAGTTATAGTGTAAGTTAATAGTAATGATTTTTGTTTAGTTTTATTCTAAATAGCGGCCCGTCCCGGATTCGCACGGGTGCTATGTTACCCGCGGGTGACGCCGCGGGGCGAAGTTATTAAAAAAAGTAGCCTAAGTTGCTCCTTAAATCATTAGCTACCGATCAGTGAAAGTCAAAATCGGACCAGCCATTCCAGAGATTAGCCGGAACAAACAGACACCCCAATTTTATTTATTTGTCTAAAACGACTGGCTGTGCCTGCGACATCGAGCGCGTCAAATAGTGTGTTTGGGCAGCATTTATTTCGCATTAAAATTAGCTTAATTGTGCGACAGACAGACTTATTTCGCATGTAGAATATTGGTAAGGAAGTAAGGATTAATAAGCAGCGTTCTCATTTTTATTTCTAATTAAAATGTCAAACATCTTTTATATCTTTCTTTCTTTATACATGCTAGCAAATTTTATAAACATTGGGAATAAATCAGTGTGGCGATAGAGACAGTTCTACTGAGTGGCTTTTGTTATTCCGCAGAAACAACTACAGAAGAACCGGCATCAATAAAACATTGTATACAATCTAAACCAAGCGGTAAGTTTGCGAACTTCCACATGATGGCAGACTTGGAATACTTACATAAAATCGCCAGTCAATTCTATGCTGATGTTGTCTTAAGCTGCTAAAGAAATTGGGATTGCATCACCAATATGGCTGACTTGTTGGTTTAGGGGTTAGAAGTCCCGTCATCGGACTTCCAACTGGTTCGATTCCGGGGTCAGGCAAGTGCCTTTGTGTAAACCCTGTAAAGTGTCTGTAAAGTCATGCATTACATGTTTGTGAACAGCCCCTCGGTGCGAATTATAGTAAGTTAAGGGGGAGGGGGGGGTTATATGCGAATCTGTAGGTCTTCCCAACTACCAATTTATTGGATTTGGTACATTTAACCAGATTTGGCCAACTACCAGTAGATTTGGCCAACTACCAGTAGATCTGGCTCACTACCAGTGGATTTGGTCAACTACCAGTAGATTTGGCCAACTACCAGTATATTTGGCCAACTACTAGTAGATTTGGCTAACTACCAGTATTGTATTGGGTACCCATCCGAAACCCTGCTGAGGTAAACGTTGCAATTTTTGTAATATTTTTAGACAAGAGGTTGGGACTAAAAATTCTAGCTCTCAATGAATCATTGGAGTCTCTTTATCCCATGGTGAAAACTGGTGGGTACTATCATCCAGCTGAATGCAGCCCTAAGCAAAAAGTAGCGATTCTGGTCCCATACAGGTATGATATACTTTCGAGTAAAGTTATTCAATCAATCATTTATTTATTTGTAAATATAGGTACACATGGCAAGTAATACATAGTATCTATATTTTTATATACAGTATATTCTGCCAGTACAATTATTTAATTAAATGCTACAAAAATTGTATGTAAGTCCGCACCTTATCTTAATCTAAATTGTATGTGTATATTTAACAAACCATAATTAAAATTAAAATGGCCACATGTACTAAGTGTCTATATTAATTAATATCCATGTTGCAAGGCATAACTGCGATGCCCATTATTATCAGGCAAAAGTTGCCTGATAATAATATTTCGATCGATAATTACAATAAATTTATTTTCATTCAATATCGAGCGAACTGGCTCAATATTTAACGAACGATTATAAGGCGATTTAATATTTTTTTTATGACAAAATAGGCTTAAGTTTTAGCTCAATCACGCTTGATGGAAGGCGAAGATGAGGCCTAAGATGGTACACGTATAAGTTTAGTTGTTTCAGTTAATTTTTGGACTTAATGTTAAGAAGAATGAGTTTTGACTATTTGTAAATGTAAGATCAACAATTTCATGTTGCAGAGACCGCGAAACTAGTCTCACAATATTTTTGTACAACATTCATCCATTTCTGATGAAACAACAACTGGAGTACCAAATATTTGTCGTCGAACAAGATGGTGAGTCAAAAGTTTTAAGGGATATTTTCTCATTGCTAGCTGGCCGTTGGGGCCAAGCCGGGTTATGTGGGACTCCAAGGCGCAAAAAGGTGGTGATGCGCCCCGACCTACCCACTAAAACCCACGGCCACGAAATTCTTTGTACAGAAGACAAGACATACGTCACTTTTTATACCAACGCTCAGCGGTCGCGCTAGGGTTATCAAAGCTGAGTTATACGAAAAACTAACATGGTAGTTAATGGTATTTGATTGATTATTGACAATAAAACGTCCATAAACTGAATAGATACAGGTAATAAAACTTTTTGACGTGAATACATCTATAAAATTACTTCCATTAGGACGCAATAAAAAAATACGAATGATATCTATTAAAATTGGGGGAATACAGTTTAGTGTTGCAGCTACATCTACTTATCATCCCCATCCAAATTTATATTACACCACTGGATAGCTAAAGAAGCACAAGACACCTGTCTGCAGCGAACGTCTTGCGCTCGCACACGTTACGATTGCGAGATATCGTGTCTATTTTGTGCGTTACTCGAGCGCGCGTTGCAAGTGCACATAGATTTCTGTACTAGGTATTTTGTGCTACGCCGTAACTGCTCGCCCGATTACAGGGCAACTGCGTTCAATGCTTCGGGTATGCTCCGCGGCCCTGGAAAAATGTGACTTTGCTTGATCTTATTCAGATCACGTAGTGTACCTTACTTTAAAATTAGTTTTTTTTTAAATGTTTGCATCAATATTTTAACATTTCAATATACAAATACCAATACTATTTCTAGCGCACTCAACACTCGAAATGCTGCTCTGCAAATAAGTAGGCGCAAGAATAAGTAGTTCTTCCTGCTATTAAAATACCAATATTTTACATAAACAGTTACTTGTATACAATAGTACACTATTTGCCACGTAGTGGTCCCAGATATTAGATAAAATATTAAAAAACAACAAAAAACCGCCTTTGGATCAACGGGTCCCGGGTTCGATTCCGGGGTCGGGCAAGTGTCTTTGTCTAAACCAGAGGCACTGGCTCGGAGTCTGGGTGTCATTTCTATCTATAATATGTATGTATTTACAAAAAAAAATGTATAATGTAGTTTATCATACATCTCGTTACCATAACACAAGCATTAAGTTGCTTAGCTTGGGACGAGATGGCGTTGTGTGAAATGACCAAGGATATTTATATTTATTTATTTATCTTTAGTTTTGTAAAAATAATAATGGACATGCTTTAAATTTGATTTCCATCACTTTAATTTTAGGTGACAATCTGTTCAACAAAGGTCGTCTTATTAATGCCGGATTCAAAGAGATGCTTAAAATCAGACCATTTGATTGCGTGGTCATCCATGATGTGGATTTGGTGCCATTGGATGAAAGGATACTATACTCGTGCCCAACTTTCCCAAGACATATGAGCACCAAGATTCGGGACGAGGACCTTAGAGCTATTAAGTGAGACGTTTATGAACTCTATACAAAAAACCAAAACCACAAATTTGTTTTAGGTTTTCGCGATTTTTAACCCCCGACGCAAAAAGAGGGGTGTTATAAGTTTCACGTGTCTGTCTGTCTGTCGGTCTGTTTGTCTGTCTGTCTGTGGCACCATAGCTCGCGATGAAGCGATTTCAATAAAGTTTTTTTTTGTATGAAAGGTGAGCTACGGGCGAGTGTTCTTAGACATGTTTGATGAAAATCGGGTGAGCCGTTTAAAAGTTATGAGGGGTGAAAGTAGGGAAGAATAACCGAATGTCTGCAAATATAATCGAGTGGGGTCTCAAATGAAAGCGCATCACGTGCAATTTAACAAAATCTACATTATAATAAGTATATACCTATAAAAAGTAAAACATAAAAATTAAATTAAAAATTTAAATAAACCCCCGACACAATATCCTTTAAAAAGTAAAAAATAAATACTTCGCCTTGGGGGACCAGGGGTCAGGTAATAAATAAGTGGGAGTGTTTAACACATTGGTTTCTCCAGTGGCCCGACTGTTGCAAAGCATTCGAATCGTCATGAATTAAATAATGTAAATCCGTTAAAAAGTCGTATATTGATCGTATATAGATTTTTCACCTGTAGAGGTTCGATGCGCACTGATGAACGCAACCACTACCACCAGCCAGATGGCCCGTATGACGTCCGAGAGAGTGAGAGCTACAACATATCTAAAAACAGGCCTTACTGAAATCCTTTTTTTCCCGACGTTGCTAGCTCTCGTACCATTGGTAGAGAGTGTTTATAGTCTGTGTCTCCTTCATTAATAAAATATTCGTCGCTTCTATCCAATTAAAACTATAATAATTAAGAATAATCTAAAATACCGATTTTGATGAAATTTTAGGTATATTCACATTTGGTAGGTCTGTGAATCGGCCAACATCTATTTATCGACCCCCTAAGGGTGGTCCACCGGAAATTTTTATTTTACATTTTAGTTTTTATTTTTTCATGATGCAGCATACAAAAATACATACAACCCTAATTTCACCCCTCTATGATCAACCGCTATTTTTATTAGCGATATTTACCTATATGGCAAAACCACGTCTGCGGGGTCAGCTAGATATCAAAAGAATTTACAAATTACTGTATAATCCGAAATATGTTTTGTTCGTTTAAAATGTACGTATTTTTATCGATCTAAACAAGTTGATAGTGTTAGTTAGTAAATAGCTGAAATGTACACAGGTGTCTCATTTGTGTTTATTGTTTGTATTAATTATAACAGGCCCTATTTTGGAAGGTGACATATTTAGGCACAAGGCAGGGGAGTAAACTAATAGATACGAGTTTAGCAGAGTGTGGTATAATTAGGAATATTAAAAAACATAATAGAGAATATACAGAAAAGAGTATTGACACAGCAGACCCGGCCACGCGTTGCTGGGGCTAAGGTTTTTGTAATATTACATTTAACATACATTAATTTCACTTTTGACATAGCGGCATCTATTGAATACTTACGCAATTCAGTCAACATTATATCGCCATCTGTTAATACCCGTACGCACTAGCAGTTGGCCGCTCAGGCGCCTAGCCGCGCGGCCTGCCGCTTCCGCTTACGATTGTACGCACTGGGGCGGTTGAAATTTTGTGGCGGTTTAGTAGGCGCGGCTAGCCGCCTAGGCGGCCAGCCGCGCTTACAGGCGCGTACAGGCGCTAAGAGGGCTTAGAAGCGTTTGGAGCTGCAGCATATAATTGTGACTGTCATAAAGATAAATAATTTGCAACAAAATAATATTGCGACTATAAATTGACATGTAAGTTATCGTAAATAGTTTAGGAGTCCATCGCGGACAAATAACGTCACTTCAAATGTATATTAAAATTGAAAAAAAAAACAGTAAAGTGGTCAGTTAGTTCATAATAACCAAAGAGGTCTAACAGCATCTTTTTTTATTACGTTTATTTCTTTGACAGTAAAACAAAACTAGACCCTCTATTTGGAGGCGTTGTTTCAATGACGGTGGAACAATTTAAGAGGGCCAATGGTTACTCAAACATGTACTTCGGATGGGGAGCTGAGGATAATGACATGTTTTACAGGTAATTTTGAAATGAAAACGTTTTCAAATTGTCCAAGGGGCGTGTTTTTAGAGGGTTCAGAAGAAGAAGAAAAAGTATGCTACGAGTAGATTGTTTATCCGCGTGGTGACGGATTAAAAATACATCGTGTCACCACCCCATTCTATCCTGAGGGTGTCTTAAGAGCCGAGCAATTAAATGGCAAGCCCTATAACCTTGCCGCAAGAGAAGGAAAACTTGATACAAAACCTTGTACGTAATATAGGTATTCACGAAAAAGTTTTGCTGTGTTTATGACCAAGAGATAGAAAACTACTAGGAAGGCTAGCGTGGCACAATAGTCTAATTACCCACCACGTAATGGGAGGAAGCCCGGCTCAGCAGTGGGTCATTTACGGGCTGACTAGTAGTATTGGTCTCGTTGGTCTAGTGGTTAGATGTGCCGCCTTTGGATCAACGGGTCCCGGGTTCGATTCCGGGGTCGGGCAAGTGTCTTTGTCTAAACCAGAGGCACTGGCTCGGAGTCTGGGTGTCATTTATATCTATAATATGTATGTATTTACAAAAAAAAAATGTATATAAGTAGTTTATCATCCATCTCGTTACCATAACACAAGCATTAAGTTGCTTAGCTTGGGACGAGATGGCGTTGTGTGAAATGTCCAAGGATATTTATTTATTTTATTAGTAGTTTAATAGTTATTTGTGCAACAAGAGAGCAAAGTCGTTTTTTGCTGCGAGTGCTGATATTGAATCCCGAGTAAGCGAAGGAATCAATGATTGAATCACGAGCGTAGCGAGTGATTCTAAAGTTGATTCCTGAGTGCTGCGAGGGATTCAAAGGCACGAGATGCGAAAAATTTTGCTCTCGTGTAACACACATAACTTTTCACTTCAGCAGCGAGAACACTATAGGAAATGAAATATATTACGTAACATTTTTGAAACTATAATTAAATATTTTTAAGTTAAATATCAGTTTTTTAAGCAGTAAATACTTATTTTAGTTTAAATACAACAATAAGTTAAAAATTCAATGAATTACAATAAAAGATATAATTATCATTTTTGCAAAATTTCTTTAGTTAGTACATTGATATAAGTTAGTACGAAATTCCGAACGTGTTTGTCTTTGAGGTCGAATTAAAAATCGGAGTAACCCCATAACGAACTCCTTTCATCCAATCGAACTGTTAAAAGTACGTCTAGTTTGTATATAATCAAATATAGTTCCCATAATATTGCTCTATCAATTTAATATTTATAATCTGTACTTTAATGCTTTGTATTGTTTTCTATAGCGCTACCTGCTAACATTTAACTGCATAACTCTAACGCAACTTATAACCAATTAATTTAACTTTCATAATCACACGAAATTTCTAACACAACACTGAACACACTTGTCATTGGCAAATCATCGGTATAACGATGGAAGCCAAAACCTAAATGAAGAAGAAGAAGAAAAATCGGAGCTGTTGGTACTGGCCACTTGGTCTTTGTTTCTCTCTCTTTTCTATTGGCGGGTATATTTAATTAAAAAGTTACTTTGTCTCACTCAGTGGGCAAAATCGCATTTTGTCCACTGTTTTCAGTGAGCAAAACCTACATGTTTGAGCTACTGAAGTGAAAAATACCTTTTTTATGTATATCGCCGCCCCTAGGGGTGGGGTCGGCGATTATGTGAGACTCCGACAACTACTCGTCTACACACAAAACCCCCGCGGTATACCCGTCACGTTCGCGTACAAACGCATGCCACTGTTACGCCCCGACGAGTTGCCCGCTAGCGCCGGCAAGCGACCATCGGGGGGCATCCCGGGCAACTGGGCCGCCCGCAGTCAATGAGGCTGTTGTCGGCGACAGGTCGTCTGACCCACTACCGGCCTCCGTCCACGATGAGGGTTAACCTCCTCTTTTCCGGCCAGCCCCGCCACCTCCTTCTGGGCTCTTTCAAGGTGGAGCGACAGCCTGATCGCGGTGACTCAATGGGTGCGGGCGGCTCCTGAGCCAAAATCCTTCGGGAATGCCTATTTCCAGGAGTCTCCTTTTTTTAGGTTGGAATGATGTTAAGATTCGTAACCATTGTTTCTTATTTTTGCAGACTCCACGGCTCAGGTTATCCAATTGTAAAATACAATACGTCCGTAGCAGTCTATGCTATGTTGCCACATAAAAGACAGCGAGAGAATAACGAAAGGTATGTTTTGTTTTTTCATTCAGAAACTTTTTTCAGAGACGCCCTTAGCATACTTTATTTTTTTCGTTTAGTTTTTAAGAAAGAAAAGTCTAAAACTGTATAATAATCAAATCACAAACCGCAATACAAAGATATTATTACCCATGTATTAAAACTTTTTGTTTTAAAATAAATAAAACTCAAACACAGTTCTGCTTGTAAAAGCTAATTTACTTGTCAAAAATTAAAAAGCTTAAATAAATTAGATTTCTTACGAAATAACGTTTAGAACACGTTGTATCTTAAGTTCTGGAATTTTATTCCGTATCCAAATATTATGTAGTTGAATTCCGATCAGTGCCCATAACTCTGACAAGCAATCTGAGTTTCTTGCCCGTTCTTCACAGCAGTGGTCGCGTTCCGAACTGGTGGTAAATTAAATTCCTTTTTATTAATATTTTTTTTTTTTTATTTTTTTTTATTTAACATAGGTTACATTAGTATTATGTACCCTAATTATATTACAATCTAGCCTACTTTAGGCTAATAAGTAATTTTAATTTAACTTTACTTGCTACGTTTACTATAACTAAGAATGTGTCCATTAACACTTTTCTTACCGTCTCTATTTAAGGGGAAGACACTTTTTTTTTGTGTTCTTTATAATAAACTTTTAACTACATTATTCTAATGCACTGTCACTAAACACTAACTCGAACGGTTTTGTTCGCTGAAGTCTTCTTACTATACTAGTGTGGTCGAGGAGTTGGATTGAAGTCTGTGTTGATGAGCTTCTGCATATTGTTGAATTACTTTATTAACGAAGTCTACTCTAAGGTCCCTGTGAAGATCTTCGTTTCTTACGTACCAAGGTGCATTAACTATTTCCCGCAGTACTTTGTTCTGAAAACGCTGTATGATTAGTCTATTGCTCTGTTTAGTACAGCCCCACAGCTGTATACCATACGTCCATATTGGCATTATTACTTGTTTGTATAATAATAATTTGTTAGGAATTGATAGCGCGGAATATCTTCCAAGGAGCCAATACATGCTTTTAAAACGTAGTTCTAACTGCTCTCTTTTTTTCTTGACGTGAGCTTTCCAACGAAGCTTGGCATCAAGCGTCATACCGAGATATTTTGCTGTATCCTCATAAGGAATCTTGTTGTTATTTATATATACTGGGAAATAATGGTGTTCCTTATTACTGAAATCTATATGAATGGATTTTGATTCATTTAGTTTCATTCTCCACTTTTTTGTCCAGTTATAAACCTTATCAACAGAGGATTGAACTTTTTCTGTGGCTTCTCTATGTGTATTTCCCACTGCCATTATAGCTGTATCGTCAGCAAATGTTGCAATGGTGCTATCTTCTATTTTGGGAATGTCACATGTGTATAGTAGGTACAGGACTGGTCCTAAAACACTGCCTTGTGGCACTCCAGCTTTTATTTCCTTTAATTCAGAGTAAACATCGTCTTGTCTTATTCTAAATAATCTGTCTGAAATATAGGATTCCAAAATATCAGAAAATTGTTTTGGTAAGTTCTTCCTTAGTTTGAATCGGAGGCCGTCATGCCACACTTTATCAAAGGCCTGTGCTACATCTAGAAATACAGTAGAACATACTTTTTTGTTTTCAAGAGCATCTTCTATGACATTTGTGATACGATGGACTTGATCTAGAGTAGAATGTTTTTCCCGAAAGCCAAACTGGTGTTCCGGAATTAGATTTCTGTTTTCTATAATTGGTTTTAGTCTTTTAAGCAATAACTTTTCGAATAGTTTTGACATTATAGGTAGCAGGGATATTGGCCGGTATGAAGTAGTTTCCTGGGGTGGCTTTCCGGGCTTTGCTATCATTATGACTTCAGCAACTTTCCATAAGTCTGGTACATATTTCAATCTAAATGAGGCGTTTATAATGGTTGTTAGTTTAACCACGCCTTTTCTTGAGAGATTACGTAGAATTTCACCTGATATTAAATCATAGCCTGGAGCTTTTCGCGGGTTTATGCTGTAGCGAATTTCTCTTTTAACTTCTCTTGGTGTCACTAACTTTATAATATTATCTTCCTGTTCTTCACAACGATCTAAATTCTCATCCGAATAAGATGGTTCGTTAGTGTCACGTCCATTTGGCTGAAAAATAGTCTCTAGATATTCTGCAAATCTTTTAGCTTTCTGTTCGTTACTTACTGCCCATTGTCCGTTTGAATCTTTAATTGGTGGAATATGAGAAATAGGTCTTTTTAAGTTTTTTGTGGCTTTCCACAGGGAGTAATCAGTGCTATGATCAGAAGTTAGCTTTTTCAGATATGTATTAGTGAAATCATCATTATAGTTCTTAATAAGCCTTTTAACGCTTTTCGTAAGATTATTTAATATTCTTTTATCATTAGGGCATCTAGACTGTTGCCATTTCTGTCTTTGCTTTCTCTTTTTGGCTATCAATTGTTTTATGTTCAAGGGATATCTGTGTCCTTTGGTTTTTTTTATAATATCAGGTGTGTTCTTCCAAGCTGCTTGCTGTATATCATGTATGAATTTTTCTAATTCCAAGTTCAATTGTTGCGATGTTTTGAGAGGAACATTTAAGTTTAGTGTGCTATCTAAATCTATAACAAAGCTTTCCCAATCAGTCAATTTATTTACCAAAGTTGGAGAATTTTCTTTATATGTAATATTTTCGCAAATTTCTAAATATATCGGAGAGTGATCTGAATGCATGTCATAGCTCTGATATGCTCTTAGATAATTTTGCGATATTTCCTTGATCACAAAAAAATCAACAACGTCAGGTATTTTGTTAGGGTCTGTGGGCCAGTTTGTGGGTTTACCATCCGATAATGCATCACATTTTAGCTCTTTTATGGCACTAAACAGCTCTTTGCCTTTCTTCGTTGTAAGCCTAGAGCCCCAGTACGTATTTTTTGCATTGAAATCACCACCTAGAATGAATCTATTACCAAGGCTCTTCAATAAGTTCAGGTATCGATCTTTTTTAATGTTATGACGGGGTGGGCAATATATGGAAGAAACTGTTATTGGGTAGTTTTTAGTTTTAAGGCATATAGCCACAGATTGTATATCTTCATCTTCGTATTTAGCTTCTTCGTAATGTTGAAGATTTTCTTTCACAATGACAGCGCTGCCGCCTCTTGCAGTGTTGCTAGGATGTAATGCGTGATATACTCTATAGCCCCTAAATTTAATGTAAGACTGTTTAGTAAAGTGGGTTTCTGAGATTAAGCATATGTCAATTTTCTTTATATCTAGGATTAGTTGCAATTCGTTTTGGTGGTTTTTTAACCCATTTGCATTCCATGCCATGATAGTAAGAATGTTATTCATTTTTTCGGTTTAGGTTTAGCTATTATAGTGCTATTTTCGATCGCTTTCAATCGTCCATCAAATGATAACATGAGTTTTAATATGTCATCTATTTTCGTATCAGAAGTTACGGCCTTATGGTGAGCTTGAGGCGGGTTTAAAAGACCTTTTGCTGCTTGAGCATAAGATATATTCTTATTTGTTGTTGTGGTTAATAATTGTGCTTTATTTCGTTTGTCTTCTACTTTTTGCATCGGTACATTAGGTTGGTAGGGTGTAGTAGATTTCTTAGTTTTTTTATTGCGAAGTAATTGAATTTCTTTCGCTATAGCACACCCCCTGTAGTTAGCTGGATGTGGAGCACCACAGTGGACGCATTTTGGTTTCTCATCGTGAGGTTTCTTGCAGTCCTTGGTAAGATGTTTACCAGTGCATTTTACACACCTTGGTTCTTTACGACAGTACTTTTGTGTGTGGCCATAAGCTTGGCATCTCTTACACTGTGGGACCAGTTTCAAAGTCTTTAAGGGCTGTATTTCTATTTTACAGCCCAAAACAGTTCTGATATTGAAGACTTTGTTTATATCTTCACTGTTATCAAATGTTAACATGAACATATTGAGTGGTTGCTTTGTTTTCCAGCTCAATTTGTTGGTGGCTTCTATTATTTTATAACCTTTATTCTTCAGGTCTTCAATAATTCTTTCTGGCTTGCAAGTCGAATGTAATTGCTTTGCCATGACTCTTATTGGCCTCTCTTGCTTGTTTTCATAGGAATGCCAGAGACAGTTATTAGCATTTAAAGCGTTAGTTAACGACCTATACGATTCATCACTAATTGCATTAATTTTGACTGTGTTTCCACTTAGCATTTTAATAGTAAATGCATCAGCATCTTGATTTTCACTTAAAAAATCAAAGAAACTTTGGTAATCTGCAACGCCATCAACTATTATAGGTGGCGGCAAAGGAGTTTTTTTGCTCTTTTCCTTATCTTCTTTTCCTTCACGTACTGTTTCGTCGAGAGTGGGTGAGGTGTTTAATTTTCTCTTCTTTCTAGTTTTCGTTCTTATCCACTCAGTTTCGCGAGCGAGATCTTCTTCATCCGTACTATATTCAATACGGGGTGCAGAAGTCTCCATGGTTGCTGGTTTAGGTCGCTCTGACTTGTTCTCCGCAAGACATTTCAGCTGCTGTTGGAGAATATCTATTTGACTCTGAAGGTCATTTACGAGACCTTCAAGTCTTTCGCGCTCAGCTTTTTCCTCGCTAAAGCGTTTATACAATAAATGCTCAGTCTCCGTTGTAAGTCTGACTTTGTATTTATCTGGTGAATTATTTGAAGTTGAACCCATTATTTTATAATGAAATTGGTATTGCCTTCGCCTTAACAAAACAATTGAAGGTCGATCACATGCACGTACGATAAACTAGGTCATCGTGGCGCGGCCGTCTCGACCCGGCTTTGTTTTGATACGTTTGCACTTTATACTATTTCACGCGCGCGGACGCGAGAGATACAGCTGTTCTCAACGAAAATCAAACGATCACTGAACTTTTTATTAATATGTTGACAATTTATAAGTGTCCATTATAACCTATGCAAATTAAATTATTTGACTTTGACTTGACTTAAAAACTCACTTACTGTCTGGACAAGACGTTACTCTAGGTTTAAAAACATATTTTTTTTTCTCTAGCGGCTTTCAAACACCCCTGTTAGTAGTTTGATGTCTGTGTGCGTCGTAGCTCCTAAACGAAAGTCCCGATTATGATGCGGTTTTTAATTTGATAGTAGGTTTTCTAGTGTTGGTTCTTAGACATGTTTTATCAAAATCGATTCAGCCGCTTCAAGAAGAAACTCTATTCTGGTTGCTTAAGGGATTACCTACAAAAAAAGTTAATTTCAAATTGACAGTGCGTTTAGGTATGTTTAAAGAAAATTTGCTCAGTCTTTGATGATTTATCGATGAGTATATTTCTTGAAGAGCAGTGATGGTAGACCTCTCACACGGCGGACAAACAACCTTGTTAAGTTAACTTCCCCACCGCACGCTGGGAAATAACGCGTGTTGTAAAAGTCAACAAAACCCAGCACGCTTGGTGGTAGGATCGAACGGTCCGCCCGGCTGGCTACCACCCTCACATTTAAGTCCGACGCCAAGCAGTTTTACTGTGTTCCGTCGTGTGTATGTGAGAGCCGGTGCCCGACAGGGCAATTCCTTGAATTGCCTGCTCCATCTTAGACCCTGGCGTAGCTTTCCATCACGCAAGCCTAGGGTCAAAGGCATTCAAGTAACTGATAAAAAAAAAAAAAAAAAAAAAGCCTTAGTAGAAGTAGAGATCCTAAGAATTTCTAGCTTTTAGCCTATGTTCTACAGTGAACTCCTTTTGGCTGATAAGATGATGACGATAATATATAGTATCGTACAACATTAGTATAGTGTGGCTGAAAGGCTTCTTACATTAAGTATGCTACAAACGACCCTTATTATATAACGACTTATTATATAACGACACCGGCTACAAAAAGCACATGGTTCTTTTGTAGGTCTCGGAATTCGCCTGTTCAACAAATTACCGGAAGCAGTTTTGGATTGGTCGTTCGAGAAATTTAAATGTTACGTTAAGTCCGGTTTAATTAAAAAAGCGTACTATCAAGTCAATGACTATCTATCAGATAGTGACGCATGGGAGTAACGTCGGCTATGTTATGGTCTAGCTCTGATCTTTCAGCCATTACATTAGTGAAGTTTTGTAAACAGTATGTGAGTGCAGTTTCAGCACGCACCATGTAATTTGTGTAATTTCACTAATTTTTATTTTCTTATTTTTTAATGTGCTACATGTTTATGCGTGTTATTGCTTTCACTAACCTGTCAGACTTGTTTGTACCACCATCATTGTAACCCTCTTATTTAAAAGAGCAACCATGGAGTTTCTTGCCGGCTCTTCTCTATGGAATGGCATTCCGAACCGGTGGTAAAAACTAAATTATTAATTTAATTTTATGATTTTTATTTTTAATTTTTTTTTTCTCTTAAATCTTTGACTATTTGAAAGCATTCGCAAGAATTTATTCGAATAAAAAACATTTTGATTTTGATTTTGATTTTGATTTTGATTTATTCGAATCAACGACCAAGAAAATTGTTTCTACATATAACTAGTATCTAGTTCTGGCACAAATCGTAATTACAAAATGATTGCCATTCCGCTCAACCAATTATGCCACAGGCACGTATTGTATTTGGTGAATTCGAAACATAATATTGTATGTATCAATATTGCGGCGCAATATATGTAGATTTGCTCATATTGCTTAACCTGTAGTTCGTCAGCATTTGGTCCAACGATATTTTCGGGATATAATTAGGTACGACTTGTGTAATCATCATCATCATTTCAGCCAAAAGACGTCCACTGCTGGACATAGGCCTCCCCCAAGGATCTCCACAAAGGCCGGTCCTGGGCCGCCCGCATCCACTGCTTTCCGACGACCTTAACCAGGTCGTCGGTCCACCGTGTGGGAGGCCTACCAGCACTGCGCCTTCCGAAACGCGGTCGCCACTCGAGGACTTTTTTGCCCCATCGGGCGTCGGTCCTGCGACCTATGTGACCTGCCCACTGCCACTTAAGTTTGTCAATCCGGTGGGCTATGTCGGTGACCCTGGTTTGCCTGCGTATCTCCTCGTTTCTGATTCGATCTCGCAGGGAAACTCCGAGCATAGCCCTCTCCATTGCCCTTTGGATGACTTTGAGCCTTCTGATGGAGCCCATAGTGTGCGTGTGTAATGGATTAATTAAACTAGTGTCTTTGACCCTAGTCTTGCGTGACGGAAAGCTACGCCAGGGTCTAAAATGGAGCAGGACATTCAAGGAAATGGGCCCTCACATACATGACGAAACTCAATATAACTGCTTGGCACCGGCCTTAGATGTGAGGGTGGTAGCTGTCCGGGCGGACCATTCGATCCTACCACCAAGCGTACTGGGATTTGTTGCCTTTACAAGACGCGTTTTTTCGCAGATTGCGGTGGGGAAGTTTAATAGTCTGAACCGTCCCCACACGGTTAAAAGCTTAGGAAAAGTTAGTACGAAAGCCTTTGCCAACCCGTCTAGTCAGCATAGGAAACTGACGCAGAGGGTTTTGATGATGATGATAATGAATTTTGCCAAAGATACGCGTATTTTTTATCCATGCTGTATAGTTTCTGCTGTATATAAAGTACCTAGTGTTTAACGTTGCGGGTTTCGGAGCATGAGCATCATTCGTTTTCATTCTGTAACTATTAATATTAAGTTAATAAGGACCAAACCAACTTCAAGTAACAGGGCAAGAGTAGAGTTCTAGAATCCAAACAGATTTCGTAACACAGTCGAACTCTTTTACTTAACTTCACTTACAAATCACTATCACTGTCACTACATCACGACATAGTATAAAACAAAGTCGCTGTCGTCTGTCCGTCCCTATGTATGCTTAAATCTTTAAAACTACGCAACGGATTATGAAGCGGTTTTTTAATAGATAGAGTGACTCAAGAGGAACGTTTTTAGGTATAGTATAATATATGCATAATATTGTAGAGAAACACTGATAAATTTAGAGGTGCATAATTGCACCCGTGCGAAGCCGGGGCGGTCACTAGTTTAAGGTAAAGCAAATACTGAAAAAATCAAATTCTAAATATTTCTTTGAACTGGTAATTCAATCACTAATACAAACATGTACATAAAAATACCTAAAACTAAAAACACCTTAAAAATATACTAAAATATATTATTTTTATGGAATCCCTCTATGCAAGGTTCCGAAGATACTGGCAGCGATCCCCCTTTGAATCGATAGATTGATTCTTTGTCCGAGGTATCTGCCAGCTGTTCGGTCTCCTGTGATGTCGACTACTACATATGTTCTAAATTATTATTTTTCGCATTCGAAACGACTACCGTACAAAATGGCTACGGTGCCCACTGCGCGCGAATATCGAATAGAGAAATCCTCTATGACAGTAATTAATTTTTTATTTTTGAATCGATTCGAATAAGCCGCAGGCTGTGAAACTTTGTTCGAATAAAGAATATTTTCTGTTTCAGATATTCCCTTTTGACTACGGGGATGGAGAGATTTAAGAGAGACGGGCTGTCAGATATAAAATATGAACTAATTTCTGTTGATCTACTCCACCTTTTTACTAGATTTTTAGTCAATATTGTACACTCTGATGAAGAAATTAAACAAAAAGACATGTTGAGTTTATAAAGTGGTTGGATAGTTAGTAATTCTTTTATTATTTTGTTGCAAAAAATCCCGCGTTAGCCTCATCATCCTCATAATTTGTTAGTTCATAGGTCGGTAAAATTTGATCGCAGCGACCTCTAACGTTACAGAAGGTACGTTGTTAGATTTAGAAATAGGTAATCAATCATGCAAAACACAATCTAATATTTTGTCAGCGTAAATATTCATAATCGAGCGAGCAAGTTACAAAATAATGAGTCCATTGACCATTCTATTCTTGCGAGTTCGTTTATTGGCAAAAATATCATCATCATCGTCATCATGCACATAAAAGGCTCAGCGGGGTCAGGCTTCCCTTCCAATTTACCACCCTAAATAACGGCTTCTAAGTGTGGGGATCGGGATCGCCTCATTCACGAGATGAGGTTCCAACTTGGTCAGCACCACGCTACGAGTTCTGGGCATGGCGCCAGGCTCTTTTGACCAATTAGTGCGGCTTTGTGGTTCAGCTCCAGACTTTCTGGAGGGCGCGACAGGGGTAGCAGGCAATATATATGTCAAATATGTCCATTAACTGCTCCGATATCTGCCAGTCTGAAATAGTAATCAATCAATCAGTCAGTCTCTTTATATACATCGGGAATTTAGTACGGAGGAAATAAATCTGCATTTCAAACTAAGATTATTAAAATCTTCATTTATGTACCATACATTTTTTTCGCGAAAAGATTAGCCGTTATTATGTTATGTACGGGATCTTGTTTTAACGACTAGTTTACTCGTTTATAAGGCGTGTCTCGCTCGATAAAATTTATACTGTCATTTTCTATGGCGTTTAAAAAAAACAAGCCCTCTGAGATTCTTCCGCCAGATCTCGGTAGGTGCCGCGATCCAACCTAGTAGTAGTTTTATAAAAATGATGTTTATGACGACTGTGAACGCCTTATTTGCTTTAAATAGGTACAAAGCATTTTTCCATTTTAATCATGAACTAAAAATATACAAACTAAATCTTAATTATTTCAGATTTACCTTGCTGGGAAATGGGTTGAAGAGATACAAGACAGATGGACTGTCTAACATAAAATATGATTTATTGTCCATTGTTAAACTACATCTGTATACTCGTATTTACGTTGATATTATACTCACCGATAAAGAAGACAATGAGACTAGAAACGATTGAAGGTCTAGGCCCCATTATACATATTTTTTTCTGCATTAAATTATGTTTTTTTAATTCTACTGCAGTTTCATTATTGTTAAATATCTTGGTGATAATAGAACAATAGTAAAGTCCTACATACTACGGAATATCTAGATAATATGGCCACGATCACCATTTACGTACCTAATTATTAAAGTATTCTTTCATATACACAGTCACGTAACAATAGACCCTCTATGTGTGTATCGTCTATTACTGCAAATGTGTAGTACCTAGTTATGTAAATACAGAAAAATCAACTAGTCAAACTTCTAAAAGCGTATCATTGAATTCCAGACGTTCGCCAAGGTAAAAGATTTAAAATGAAACTGTAAAATATCTAAACTTTTAGAATGTTATTGATTTTGCTTACAGCGGAACGTAATGAAAAGCTATTGCCATAGTGTGAAAAAATCCTACACTTGGGGGTAAATTTCAGTTTAGTACTATTTAGTTTTCTAAAGTAGAATATTTTTTATATTACAGGTCGTACATTCACCATAAACAAAAAGTTCAAGGAATACCGCATACTGTCGTTTGTTTTGTAAGTAAATAATACATAAATATCCTTGGACATTTCACACAACGCCATCTCGTCCCAAGCTAAGCAACTTAATGCTTGTGTTATGGTAACGAGATGGATGATAAACTACTTATATACTTTTTTTTTGTAAATACATACATATTATAGATAGAAATGACACCCAGACTCCGAGCCAGTGCCTCTGGTTTAGACAAAGACACCTGCCCGACCCCGGAATTGAACCCGGGACCCGTTGATCCAAAGGCGGCACATCTAACCACTAGACCAACGAGGCAGTCTAAGTGTACTATGTAAAGGTATTTTTCTCTCTTTTATTAAATGATAAAGGAGAGATCATATTCCAGTTATTTAGATCTGAATGACTTCCTTTAAACGAAAATATATTTTTTTATAACTGCAATATTTTGATTGATACTTTACTTGAGTTATTGTAAAATTGGCTAGTTGTCGCTTCAAGGGTGAGCTGGACATTTTACGTGACTTAACGTGTTGAAATATCATCCCTTAATGCAAGTATAATTTAGAATGTTATTGCTTCCGAACTAAGGTAAATTATTTATCCAATGGTAACACAGAATTTGTCACTGTATGACATAAGCCGTCCACCAATTCACCATTTTTTTCATTCGCGTCAAATCGCGTCGCTTAGGTTTCAGCTCATGTTCATGTTCAGCTGATCAGTCAGTCAGTCATTTGATTCTGTTCATTCCGATCAGTCAGTCGTGGATTGCGGTTGCAATCGGTTATTGTAATGCGTTTTTCGTAATCAATTTGCTGCAGATTTCCGCACATTCACTCGATTATTACGAATATATTTTGCGTTAAGTGCTATCAATGTGACGTAAATTATAATATCCTATGTGCTACTCAAGAAACCCGGTGTAACGTGACATATTCACCCAGTGTTTTTTGACATCATTGTTTTTGTGCCGTATATCCATTCGCAATTTGTTTTTTAACATCTGGAGAATAGAATACTGGATACAGAATAAGGTAAGTGACAATTCTGCGTATCTCAGATATTTGTTGAAGTAAAAACATGTTTATTGTATCACATGCCGAAGTTACATTCTAAATATAGAATCCTTTAGGCTAAACAGTAAACATAGCTGAAGAATTTTATATTTCTTGTTGTGTTTAGAATTTTTTATAGCATGTATTATATGTATTGTCCTTGGGTTTCGATAATTCTTAGGAACGACTGGTTTAATAATAATAATGATGTTTAAAAACCTACAATTGGGGGTAAATTTCATTTTAACTAATAGTACTAGTTAGCTTTATAAAGTAGAAATAATATTTTTAATACAGGTCGTACATCCACCATAATATACAAAAAGTTTAATGAATAAGTACTATACCATATCATAGGAAATAGATAAAAATACCTACATTTTTATTTAAAAATAAAGTATAATGCTTGTCTATATCAGGCATAGGTCATAGTAGATATTTAGTTATTGTTATTAGGCTCATTGTCCAATTAATTGTATTTATTATACTAAAAATAAATTTCATAAATACATGACACAGGTAACAGGTACAAATGTGAACTATGAGCCCATCAAGCTGATAAACATGGTTACCTGTTTGCTACAATTATGCTGCAAGTCAATTGCATAATAGGCATGATGATTTAGCTCAACAGTTAAAATGACCCCTACATAACATTCACTGTCTTGAATGGCCCAAAGGATGTCACTTAAAATATGTCTATTGTACAGTGAACTTAGTTATTTAATTCTTGTCCGTAGTATAATTTTGGTCATACTAAACACCAATTCATATCATGTGTGCAATCTGCATATAATCATGTATTCAGGAGGCCATTCAGTAGTGGACATCAGCTGTAGATAATTATTTATTCTGGTAATTGTCTACTGTAATATGAATTTTATTCCATTTAAATACTATAACACAGTTGCTATGTTACAGTTTTAATTATTACCACTGATATCATAGTATGGTCCAATGTAAACTCATTAGGAGCTTATTTATTGCTGGCTCAAATATTTTGGTACTTGCTATTGGCAATTGTCGATTTATGTTGTTTTTTTTTCTATGAAAATTTTCTTTATCGTCTTAATCTTATGAAAATTAAATGTCGAAACAGATGAAGCATGTGGGTAACAGTTAGTATAATGTCATCATTTTCATCAGTCAGTCCGTCGGACCTCTTCCAAATTCATAGAGGGAAATTAGTGTCCTGTGCTGTGATGGCACGATGTGTTGGCACAGGGTTTGTATAAAATTTTCCTTCTCTTGTGGCTAGGTGATCTGCCGCTTGCATTGCTTTAATCGCCTCTTACAACACTCAGAATGGTACAGTTTGGTGATACCCTAAATCTAAATCGGTCACCAGTATATGTGGAATAATATATTGAAGCTATATGACTTAATATCTAGTGGCCCTTTAAACATGTATACCAGGTCGTCGGTCCGCCGTGCAGAAGGCTTCCCAGCTGCGTTTATTGCAGTAAAAATATGGCCTCTTTGCCCTTCGCATTTAGATAAACATCTAGAATGACACACATAGACACACACACAGTTTTGTGTCATAAATACGTGGATAATTACGTGCCAAGGACTTGTTTAACGGTTGCGTACATTTTTTGTTCTAATTTGTGTTTGAATGCGTTACGCATTTTGCACATCTCCTTTATTTTCTTGACAACCCTAACATTCGACCCGGGCACTAATCTATGCAAAGGTATTAAAATGCAAGTGACACTAATTACTGTGTATTCTTTAGTATACTGTTTTGAGTGTCGTTTTGGTTTTCAAATGTTATTAGTTTTGTGATACTAAAAAAGTAGGTAACACAGGTATTATTCATATTTTACTGTACGTAGTAGTAGTAGATAGCTTTTTTATCGTCATTTCAGCATATAAATGGCCTACTACTAAGTTGATCATGTAAACAAGACCAATGATTTGAAAAAAAGCAACTACTGAGTTTCTTGCCGGCTCTTCTTTGTAGAGCAGCATTCCGAACCTGTGGTAGTTTCAGCATGAATGTGGGTGGACGCAAGGGTTTTGGGAGATCAAAAGAGATGGACGGATTGTAAGAATGAGCAATTGTATGAATGTAGATATATGACGACTGATAGGTGTGTATGGAGAATACCACCTAGCGTGGGACATGGGCCGTAAGATGATATTGGTAATTTTAAATAAGACGATTTATAAGAGCTTCCGGAAGGCGCAGTGCTGGTAGGCCTCCCACACGGTGCACCGACGACCTGGTTAAGATCGCCGGAAAGCAGTGGATGCGGGCGGCCCAGGACCGGCCTTTGTGGAAATCCTTGGGGGAGGCCTATGTCCAGCAGTGGACGTCTTTTGGCTGAAATGATGATGATGATGATAAGAGCTTTGTGGTAAAACCTACGTAAATAAAGTCGTGGTCGCGGGAGAGACTCTCGACCACGACTGCTGAATAGCATTCGAAACGTCGGGAATTAAATAATGTAATATACACGCGTTAAAAAGTGTTTAATTTCATTATGCTGAACATATATGTATATAAGTATCCTAAAATGTTAAACTTGATCCTTCCTTTCCAGTGTCCCGTACCCTCGATCTCCCATCCCACAAGAAAGAAACACTTTGTATTCTTCTGCACTCCAGCTTCCTTTCATAGCATGGCGTATAAATACAAAATACTGCTGTTAACATCATTCATCGCAGCCTTACTATTAACCTACAGTATGTACCTGTACGTGTTTGAGAGGCTAAACAATAAGAATCACGCATTACTTCTTGGAAGTATGTTCGCTTATCATTAAATTGGTTTTGATTATTAGCATAATAACGAACCAGATTGTTCGGGCTGCAATATGTAATGTTTGAGACGGAAATGAGCAATATCCAGCACAAGTGTTTTCGTGATTAAAATTCATTATGAAATGTAATCCATGTTGGTTTATGAGCTGATAACAATTTATACGTTTTTGGCACCAATATACTGCTCAGAATATAACCGCATGTACAGTCCGCATAAAGACCATAAAGATTGATGCGGACTGTAACTGCAAATTCTCTTAAATATGAGAAGAAGATTGTTAGTAGCTCGTAATTAAAATGATGGCGTTTTTCTTGATTTTAGTAGTCAATTTGCGCGTTTTTCCGAGATGCATTGTTCCGTTTGTGTTGAAGGTAAAATTACCATAGCCTCATTAAACAGGCTATCTAATGTAAAATAGTTCAAATCAGATTGTACTTATGGAAATGAGTGCGTCTAAACAAACTCTGACTTTATATCGTTAGCAACCCGTGGCTCTGGAGCGGGTAGTCGAGGGACTCCTTTGTTTTGGTGGGTAGGCAGGGGCGCTTATGTTCTTCTTTTCGCGCCACGGTCCTCAATGGGTATCTATGAAGATTTATAATGAAAAATTAAGGACTATAAGTCAACGTATCACAGATGAATATAAATACTTATGTGCAGTATTAAAGGTGTTGTTGCATAAGCGGTATTTTGTACGCGTCGCCGTGTATTTACCGTAGTGCAGTATTAGTATTTGTATCGATTCGGCAGCTGTTTGCGACCCGATCTCTTTACGTTCGTCTGCACAACGCAATGTGCACAGACCCAAAGCGCATTGGTTTGTATTATCTGTTATTGTATTATTTAAAGACCTACCTGCAGTATTAGTCTTTAGTGATCACGCCATATCAGAAGATGCAATTGACCTTCCACTAGGATAGACGATCTGTAAGGTTGTGCGACAATTTTGCTGCAAGGAGCAAATTGGCCACTGTGGGCCTATTTAAGCATATATGCAGTCTGAGGTTTCGCCCACCAACATTTTGGCATGCCATTAGACTGGCAGGCAAAAAGCAGTCTATGTATATTTGTGTAATCCCGGATGTCCTAAGAGCCGCCAAAATGAAATCAAGCATTCAGCAAGGCTGAAAAGCTAGCCGCAAGAGAAGGAAAACTTGAAACGAATCCCTATGCCAATCCGTCTCGCCAGTGTGGCAAAGTAGGATAATTACCCTCCATCTATCTGGAGGAGGCCCGACTCACCAGTGGGTCATCTATGGGCTGAGTAGTTGTAGTACTAGGGTATATAGTCAATCTATATCAAGTTTCATTGTCAAGTTCAGTCAAGGTTCAACTAAATCTTAATGTTTTATTGACACTATACCCTAGTTTGAGTTTGAGTTTATTATCTGTTTCCCATCACTATTCGTTGCAAAGTAAAGGTATGATTCCGAACTACGCTGCACGCAGAAGTGCTACCGCGGCACTACTGCTCCCCATTACCGCGACGTAGTTCGGAATACCTTTATGTCGATCAGAAAAATTTACATCTGTCAAATCGATCACGCTATCTTGAACAGGGTATAAGTAACAAATATTCATGCGTCCATTTTTATAATATTAGTAAGATAATGCGATAATCAGTTACATTTTAAATTATTCACCGAATGAATGATTTTTTTTATCAATGGTTTTTCTGTACCGTAAAAATGTTAGCATTACGCAAAGCTGATGAAGTAGAAAATTATTGTTCCGTCCGATGAATCAGTACGACCTTTAGGCTTATTTATCTTTCAATTTGGCAATGAATGATTTCTGTTTTCACTTGCTAGCGTATGTTTGTTTCTTTATAAATTAACTTTTAATTGTTGCGTAAACATGTATGTATTCAGCGTATTAAGACATCATCATGTATTTATTCAGCGGTGAGTCGGAATGACTATCTCGATATAGATGAAATTTTGTCCAAGTAAAACGCGAGGCATGATGAATATCACATTCTACTACTTCCTACTTAGCCCAAATAACCCACGGCTTTGTCCGGCCTCCTCCCATCACAGGGCGGGTAATTTGCCTACTGTGCCAAGATGGCCTGGCGGGTTGGCGCAGGGTTTGGTTTCAAGTTTTCCTTCTCTTGCGGCGAGGTTTTCCGCCTTGTCATTTCTTTGGCTTTGCCAACGACACCTTCTGGATGGAATGGGTTCGTGTCACTGTGTATTCTAAATCAGTCACCACACGGATAAATCATATTCATATATCATACACATATTCGCAGAATGTTTGAGTTATCTCGCAGATTTCTTGAATATTACATGCGCTGCTAATATGAGTTGCCGCTCAGGGTGTGGCAGCCTTTTGACCTGTATCTATGTGTGAATTGTATCAGCAAATAATCATCTATGTTTGTAAGAAGCCTCCACAATGTTTGGTGTGAGATTATCTTAAAAATATATGGAACTTATTTTTATCTACAATCATAAATTAATCCATAAACTTCCTCAACGATTTCCACAGTTACAGTTTTATGCCGTTTGTGACGTGAATATGGTTGTTTTACTACTGGCGTCCGTTGTAAGATAGACTTTGGGAGAGTTTTAAGATTATTTTGCCTTATCGTAGGTAATACAGTATCAGTTGTCAGTAGTCGTGCTACTGATTTCGTATATGGAATGCCATAGATTTTGTACTTGATCTGAATATTACGAAGATCCTATAAATATTATAATTCGGTAAGTGATTGTACAATATGAGTACTGTACGTTCGTGTTAAGAATGCAGTAAGTTTAGTACATATATTTAACTAACGACCCGCTCCGGCTTCGCACGGATGCAATGATGAACCTCTAAATTTATCAGTGTGTCTCTATAATATTATGGATGTATTATACAGGAAGGTTTATATGTGAAACCTTCCTCTTGAATCACTCTATCTATTAAAAAAACCGCTTTGAAATCCGTTGCGTCGTTTTAAAGATTTAAGCATACATAGGGACGGACACACGACAGCGACTTTGTTTTATAATATGTAGTGATGATAGTGATAGTGATGAAGGATACAGGACGTACGTATAGGTTATACTTATATTTAAAGGATAAAGGACAGGACACTACCGTTGCGTTCCAAAGAATTCCTTCGACTGGGTACTGCGAACCTACTTGATTGGCCAAGCACGGGCATAGTCTCGTTAAAAAAGGTCAAGAAAATCTAAGCAAAATTTAAAATAATCGCAGACAAAGTCGCAGTAAAAATTTAGTACTTTCATATATTATCAGTAAAGTAAATAAGATGTCTAATTCAGACAAGGGCAGATGTTGGTTATTTGCTAAGCCTTAGGCAACAAGCATTTTACGTGAATATGCGCTGTAAATCAGTAAATAACCTTGCGTTTGAACACTGTTAATGAGTCTGAAAATGATCTCGTCACGTTTTCGGTTTTCCGATTGCTCTAATGACTAAAGAAACCTTTTTAAACCGACTTCAAAACCGATCTCAATTCGACTGTTTTTTTTTAATACTTCCTGCACAAAGTATAGCCTTTACAGACACATGAATCAAGAAGACAAATGATACTTGCGCTACTCCGGTATCTTATCGGGACCCGTGGGCGAAAAGCGGCTTATCGAATTGAGGATAGTGGACTGTCTAGAATGCCATTGTTCTTTTGACTCCCACTAAGGACTGGGCGTGGTCTGGCTACCCTCCAATTAAACTGCTACCCAGTTTTGTGGCTGTAAAATTGGGATATGACAAGTTATACATTGTACCCTAAGTAGCCGTACGCACTAGCGATTGGCCGATTCACCTCCTATTTTCTTATTTAAGGTGAATGTTCCAGGGTAGCCCGCGAAATTCAAATTTTCTTACGTTTTTTGCAATTTGCAGGCCAGTGCTAGGTTGTATGTTGATTAAAATGTTATAAAGGCTCATAAAGGTGCAAGAAAATCTTTTTCAAGCTCAAAGTCATTCTTGCACCTTTATGAGCTTGGAGGGTTGTATTGATGAGTTTGATGATTATAACTCTGCAACTACATACGTCATACAGCCGCGAATCAAATGTTCATCATCATACAACCTAGCACTGGCCTGCAAATTGCAAAAAACGTAAGAAAATTTGAATTTCGCGGGCTACCCTGGAACATTCACCTTAATATGCAACCGCTTATGTCTGTACGCACGGGCGGTTGAAATTTTGTGGCGGTTTCGTAGGCCGCGCGGCTAGCCGCCTAGGGGGTTCAACCGCTAGTGCGGGCTAAGTATTACTGCGTACCGAGTTTTTTAGCCGTATGCAGTGCAAGTGATAGTCGGTATAGAAACCCTATTACTTATTGATTGAGTAATTTCGTAGTTCGTTGGAACTTCGATTGTCAACTGTTAACGTATGAAGTACTTTTGACTGCGGTTTTACGTCCATTTTTTTTTTAACGAATCCCCTGATCTATGTATATCCTGTATCGCGGGGGCAGTTTACAAACATGTACATGTTCACGTAGACAAATGACACCCTGCCTCCGAGCAAGTGCCTCTGGTTTAGACAAAGACACTTGCCCGACCCCGGAATCGAACTCGGGACCCGTTGATCCAAAGGCGGCATATCTAACCCCTAGACCAACGAGGCAGTCAAAAGTTCTAGCCCATGCTCTTGCTTGTCGTCGTTCGCTGCTTCCAAGTAATTTGAAAGTACCTGAACAAGCTGTTTAGGCGTTGAAGCGTTCTGTAGGTATGTAATTTATACTGGTACTAGCTGACCGGGCAGACGTTGTCCTGCATGATATTCGTTTACCGACTGCAGCGCCATCTGTCCAGCTGATTTGTGAATCTAAACCATCCTCGGTGCCACCCAAACGCATACAAAAAAAAACATTCAAATCGGTTCAGCCGCTCTTGAGTTATAAAGTTACAATGAAAAGTGGCATTGATTTTTATATATATATAAACTAGCAACCCGCTCCGGCTTCGCACGGGTGCAATGATTAACCTCTAAATATATTAGTGTTTCTCTACAATATTATGGATGTATTATACTTAAAAACCTTCCTGTTGAATCACTCTATCTATAAAAAAAACCGCTGCAAAATGCGTTGCGTAGTTTTAAAGATTTAAGCATACATAGGGACGGACAGACGACAGCGACTTTGTTTTATAATATGTAGTGATAGTGATAGATTAACCTCGCCCTGAAGAAGACCACCGAATTGGTCAAAACTAGTTGGATTTATCAAAAAAATCGCACGCAAGTGTTTTAATTGAATGATTTAAAGTTAAATTCATATCATCATCATCATCATCATCATTTCAGCCAAAAGACGTCCATTGCTGGACATAGGCCTCCCCCAAGGATTTCCACAAAGGCCGGTCCTGGGCTGCCCGCATCCACTGCTTTCCGGCGATTAACCAGGTCGTCGGTCCACCGTGTGGGAGGCCTACCAGCACTGCGCCTTCCGGAACGCGGTCGCCACTCGAGGACTTTTCTGCCCCATCGGACGTCGGTCCTGCGAGCTATGTGCCCTGCCCACTGCCACTTTAGTTTGACAATTCATATTCTAATTATTAAATTATAGTTAATACGAGTATAAATGACATACATAACAATCCCAAATCACAAACATTTGTTCCATGAGCTATAATTAGAAATATACTCTTAAATCTTTTTTGTCGATGATAGTCGATAGCCAATTTTGGCGCTCCTATAATATTGATTCTTGCATTGCTCCATTTCCGACGGATGAGGTCACACGTGCCTCACTTAATATTATTTTATTATGGCAACATTATTTATTTTATTATGCGACTCGGCGACGCAAAGGTGATTCATTTTACGTCTATTGAATTGGAATTTATTTTAAAAAAGCCGATAAGGGTGCACCAGGCTTTTCCTGAATGAGTTCCGTACGTTTTTTTATACGATGTCGATGAGACGTCACGTGACACGTCATTAATTTGAAGTACGTGTATGATGTTTTGGTGATATGAATCACCCTGGATTTAAATCATATGGGTTTATTTAATGAATTCAAATGTAACACAAACATATCAATGTAATTATTAAGAATGAAGGGAACGAACGAAAAGGCAACGTTGATACTAACCCTGTGCCAACCCGTCTGCCCAGCGTGGTAGTCGGCTAATTTCCTGAGTCAGTAGTGAGTAATTTACGGGCTTATATGATGATGTTAATGGTAAGTAAAAGCCTCCTAGTTATTCGATGGGTGTCTATCAATAGTAATATGCTATGGCTATCTAGGCTGATACATGGGGTGTAATCTAGTCGTCTAGTAAATCATCCGCGCGGTGACAAAAACATACGGTATACATAGTGTCACAACCCCATTCCATCCTGAGGGTGTCGTAAGAACCGACAAAAGAAAATGAAAAGGCCCATGACCTAGCCACAAGAGAAGGAAAAATTGATACGAAACCCTACGCGGCCAGCGTGGCCAGGTATCCTAATTACCCTCCATGTAATTGGTGGAGGCCCGGCTCAGCAGTGGGTCATTATGGGCTGAATAGTAGTAGTAGTAGTAGCAGACTGTGCGGGGCAGAATCGATCTGCAGTTAAGAAACTTCTGGCCCTGCTGGATGTTGGATGGGTGCCCATCATGTGTTGCATCTAACCTCTTCTGTGCTTCGGGGGGCACCTAAAGCCTCCGGCTGCCATTCTATCCTCTACAGCAGTTGTTTCACGTAGTGAGTAGTGTGTAAACTGACCGCGCTGGTCTTACCATATAATTACCGATTGTTATTGGGGAGACGCTCCGCGTTTGGTAGTTGGCCACATCAGGTTAAACTTGTGGTCACCCCAATGTAATTGGAAAAATGGGGATGAAAACCTAGTAGTAATGCTACTAAAATGTAGTGTACGACAAAAATATAATGCAATATTACAACACTTCAATAAATTCGAATGGTTTTTTTTAAATCATGCAACAAACTTGTAGTTCACGAACAGGAATTACGACAGCACTTAGAGTAAAATATGTCTCTGGTATACATAAAAATACCGACCCCGGAATCGAAACGGGCACCCGTGATCCAAAGGCGTTCCTCCTAGACCAATAAACCTGCCAGCAAGAAATAGGTGACGCTTTAAATTAGCTTTGTGATTTTTCCGCGGATCCCCATGTCCCTCGTGACGTGTATCACGCCATCCTGTCGTCAGGGACTGTCTGATATGTGTACTGGGTCCCATAATTTAAATGCCAGGGTTTATTTAAAAAAATAACACTTCATCTAGCATCTATGGGGCTTTCCATTAATCACGTGAGGTTCGAAAGGGAGGCGGGGGGAGAGGTTTTGACAAAAATCATGAAATCACAAGGGGGAGGTGGGTATAGTAATATATCCGTGTATTTATTTATTCGTAAAACGCGTGATTTCTAAACCGAACAGCGTCGTGTAGTGTACCTTACCTTTGAGTGTAAGATTCTTTGTGGGTACTAAAAATACATGTAATTTTCAAGGGGGAGGGGGAATAGTCTTAAACCTTACCACGTATCACAGGGTTAAGAATCACAGGGTTAAGAATGTTAAAACAATCACGTGATTAATAGACGGCCCATATTGGAATGCATTAGTGGACCGAATATAATAAGCCGCATTATACAGGGTGTCTCAGAACGATCTAACTATTTTAAACAACAGTTAAAAATAAAATGCTCTTTGTAATTACTTATTTATTTATACTAAAATATAAACAAAGAAGGGAATTTTACTTTTTAAATATTACATTTGATATGATAGATGACGACCATTTTTTTTATTACACTCTTCAAATCTTGTGCGGACGTTATTGAAGATTTTTCTAAGTTGTTGAGGAATCAACCTCATTTTCTCTTCAATATTTCTTTTCAAATTTCCCATCTTTGGGGATTGATAACCCCACAAGAAAAAATCAAGTGGGATTAAATCAGGGCTCCGTGGTGGTCACTCAATGTCACCTCTTCGAGAAATCACTTTTTCGGGAAACAACTCTTGCAGTGCTGTTCGCGAGTTGTTAGTTGTATGCGCCGTGGCTCCGTCTTGTCGGAACCACGAAAGGCTATCGTGGTGCCCACTTTCTCGAACACTTGGACCAAAAAAAATGCGATTCTCGCTCCCTAATGCTAAGACGAGGCCGTCGGCTTACAGAATTCGCTACCAACTCAATGTTTCCAGGGGTCCTTGCTGTTCTTGGACGACCATGATGAATATCGCCTAGTGTTTTTCCAGTAGCGTTGAATTCCTGGGTCCACGCGAGGATAGTGGCATTACTAGGCGTTTCTCCAATATTGCGCAATCCATGATTAATTCTAAATAGACGACGAACACGAACGAGCGATCGAATGTTCTAGAAATACGCGCGCACGCAAAACGAGCGCTGCTCTCCCGTGTAAGGCATGGCGCCAAGTAAAAATGTAAGAACTGAGCTTGCCAGAGCTAACCCTCCCCCACCTCTGCTCCGCGTATTTTGCGTTTAGTTCACACTCCAAATTCCAAATAGTTAAACCGTATTTGACTGAGGCACCCTGTATTATTATTCGAGACATATTATTCGAGCTTTTTTGTATTCAGCGTTCTTCGGAATGTTCAATTTGTAGTTGTATGATTATACCCGCTGTCAGTTTCCACGCTAATCACTACGTATATTGACTGCCATCGATGGCATAATGAGGGAACCGACATCTGCACGAGCTCTCCGAAGCACGGAGGTCAGCTATTACAAATGATCAACTGACTGATCCATGCAACATCCAGCACATCGAGACGTTGTTTATCCTGCGTTCCTCACTATCCGTTAGTCTATGGCAGTGGTAGGCAAACTTTTTTAATGGGGGGCCACAAAGTTTATGAGTTTTATTCATAATATTTTAAAAACAACAATCAGTTTGGCGGGCCGGCGTTGGCCTGCGGCCCGTACTTTGCTCATCACTGGTCTATGGTATCCTCTCCGTCTCATTATCATCTACAAATATGTGCTGCGCTTTACGCATTCGGGATCTATGAGGCAGGCGGTGCGAGATGGTGCACCAGGAGATGTATTGTGGGAATGGGGACGCTGTTAATATTATATTACGATGTCGGAAAAATAATTAAATAAGTAGGTAGAAAAATAAACTGATACCTTTATGTATGATTATACAAAACACGCAACTTAAACACTGATCACTAGTTACAGAAATAACCACCGAAAAATAATGAGGCCGAACTAGACGCACACGCCCTTTTAACAACTCTCCTCTCCTCACCACAACTCGCCCCTCCTCTCCACTCCATCTCCACACCTCAACACGTCATAGTCAATACATCTCCTCTATTTCCGTTACAATTACTGTTTGGCGGACCAGAGTCCCACACGTTGGCGGACACACACCCTACAATGGCCGGTGTGAACAGTCCCCAAATGATCTTACTACTACTACCACTACTATACAGACCATATATCCCACACTGCTGAGACGGGCCTCCTCCAGTTACATTGGATTTCAACATAGTGGCCGGCCCAACCCCCGATGGGCGGCGGTATGCGTAAAGCATATCACCGGCGAAACCAAAAAGAAAGTTAGGTACATGGAGGGTTATTTATTAGCCTACTGTCCCATACTGGCCAGACGGTTTGGCACAGGGTTTCGTATCAAGTTTTCCTTCTCTTACGGCTAGGTTATGGGCCTTGTATTTCCTTTTATAGGCTCTTATGAGACCCTCGGGATGGAATAAGGTGGTGACTCTATGTATTCTAAATTCCCCGCAAAAAGGGTGTAGTGTTGGGTAGAACTACCTACAGATAATCGGTTCTGTGAAGTGGTCATTGGCGATCACCGCTTCAACAGGTCCGAGCGTCACACATTTACTGACAACTGTCTTGACAGATTGACGGTTCCCGCCATTAGCTAGTGTAGATGACCGATGTTTAATATCTACTTTATTTAAACACACACTACACTAGGTCTCATAAACGAAGCTGGAACATCATATTTTCTAATGTCCTATTGTGTATGACGTCAGTTTCCATCATCATCATAAATGAAACACTGTTCATTTGAGGTCAAGAATAATGGAATATTTCATTCTATAGATTTAGCAAACCGATCTTGCGGTTTACTTGATAGCTTATGAATATTGCAACCCATAATACTTCTCAGTCCGTAAATGACCCACTGCTGAGTTGGCTCTCCTCACCCACAAATACCCATGACACACAGTAACAAAATTTTCGATCAGGGTTTTCACTTCAACCGTCTTACGAATTTTCGATCAGGTCACGTGTCCTGACGCGAGTTTGGTATTTTATACCCATCCAAGGAAAAGGTAAACGTGGTAAACGCCGTTAAGAACCCTATTTATGAACTTACTAAAATAATTTTATTGATCTATCTGTGGAACTCAAATCTAGGAAGACTGCTTCTTCACATTATTAAAATTTTACCATCACTCTAGATTTTATTTATTAGCTCGTTCTTTAAATGTATATGTTTTTTTTGTGAACTACCTTTATTGAGTACAATGACACTTGATTAACTTACTAACAGTTCATTTTGGACCGAAAAGCGAAAATCATGCCGCATCGATGGGAATCCGGTCGGATCCGGCCGGACTGAAAATGACGGATTGCAATCACTATTGACAACCAGCTTGCGCTATTGGCTACCCAAGAATTTTATTTTAACCTTATATTTTGTAACTTAAAAAAGGTATCCTTGTAAATACCAGACAATAGAACGAAACAGAATCTAAAAATCAGCAAAAGGCTCTTGAGATAATTCACTGGGATCTCTGCCCCAATTATATTAAATATGGCCGACTCTGCAAGTGACTGTCGTGACAAGAATTTATTATTTTATGTAAAGCCCTCTTTAAATTTACCTGACACCTGAATTAAAGGCAAAAGGCGAAAGACTGATAAATGTACGTAATTTGGTACACCATCATGCTTATCTAAGTTCGTATATTTCCAACTGCTGAAAGGCTTCCTTCAATTACATGGAGGATTATATTATGTCTGCGATTATAACACGGACAAACGGGAAGAACTAGGTGACAGTCAGTGCCGGATTTAAATTTTTGCCGCCCTGGGGCACTGAAAAAAATGCCGCCCTGTAACTTAAATTTTATTTGAATAGTTTTGATATCTTATTTTTTAAGAATTAGAGTAACTAATTGATTGTAGGAAATTTATTATGTATTATATATTATTTACTATACATTATGTTTTATTTATATTTATTCTTTATTTACTGATATATTATTTATTATATACTTAGTCGTAGACTATAGTACCTAATATAAAAATATATTTGTATTTTTCTTAATACTTATATTATATTTCTTGAAAGATAAAATGTTTATTTAAAACTAGCTTTTGCGCGCGGCTTCGCCCGCGTGGGCTTCGAACCTGTGCATATTTTTTATGAACATAAAATCGGTTATTGTGACTAAACTATGATAGTTAGATATGTGCTCTCGGACTTTTTTGTAGATCTTTATAAGACCTACAAACCCGTAGTACATCATTTTGTTCTATTGTCAATAGTTTTTGCAGCGCACGCATAAATAGGTTTTCGATTTTACACCTTGGTTTACAAAATCGTAATTTTCATACGGATCCCTAATTCTTTTGAAAATAAAATATAGCCTATAACCTTCCTCGATAAATGGACTATCTAACACTGAAAGATTTTTTGAAATCGGACCAGTAGTTCCTGAGATTAGCGCGTTCAAACAAACAAACAAACAAACAAACAAACAAACTCTGCAGCTTTATATATTAGTATAGAGTATAGATAATTAGTTAATTATTGTTTAGAAAAAAAAACTCACTTTCCAAATTTTGCCGCCATATTAAATTTGCCGCCCTGGGCACCAGCCCCGACTGCCCCTAGTGTAAGTCCACCACTGGTGACAGTAGTGCTTGTGCCTGTGGCATACCTACGTCTCGAACTTACACTAATATTAGAGAGTTACCAAAACCGTCAAAATCGACAATCAATAGCACTGTTTGTCGATGCTGGCTCTATTGAATTAGTACGGATTTAGAATACACAGTATCACCATCCCATGCCATCCTCAGGGTGTCGTAAGAGCCGACAGAAGGAAATGATAAGGCCGAAAGTCGATACGAGAAGGAAAACTTGATACGAAACCCTGTGCCAACCCTTCTGGCCCGTCTGGCCAGTAGGTTAATTAACCTCCCTATAAATGGAGGAAGGTTGACTCAACAGTGGATCATCTATGGGACAACATTCGGATCGTGCGTAATAGGATGTAAACTAAACGCGATAAAAGAGATGTGTTTAATTTTAATGAACAATCATTAGGTATACATTTGATATATGCATTTAACGCATCGGACACAGGCATCACACGTATTTATCTGGTTTACTATATAAGCTCTTTTCTATATATTTACCTACATATTTAGTTCATATGTGTCTACTTAATTGTCTAAATCTCATTATTATTAATTGAATTATGTGTTCACATCGAGGAAGATTTTTTAGAAGAAACCCCTGCACTTTTGTCTATATAACCTGTCTCGCGGAGGGGGGGGGGGGTCGCGTAAAAACATGTACCCACCAGTACCTCTGGTTTACACAAAGACACTTGCCCAACCTCGGAATCGAACTGGAGACCTGTTGATCCAAAGGCAGCACATCCAACGCCCAGACCAACAAGGCGTTATCTATAAAACGGGCATACCATGCATTTTTGTGATCCGTTTTCAAAAAAGAAAACAAAGTATGTTTCCGCTTCGCTCCGTACCAATATTCCGTACCGATAGTAATTTAATACTGCACGCTAAAAAAGCGTTTTGTTAGGTAAACTTTAGAATTTGGCAATTTTGTAGAACCGGCAATAGTAGTTAATTTTCCACAAAAATACAATAACATCAAAGCATGGATGCTTGGAGCGTGGTGTGGTAACGGATTTAGAATAGTGTCACCACTCCGTTCCATCCTGAGGGCGTCGTAAGGGCCGACAAATGGAAAGGTCAAGGATATCCACAAGAGAAGGAAAACTTGTCACGAATCCCTCTGCCGACTCGTCTGGCCAGCGTGTCACAGTAGGCTAATAACCCACCACGTAATTGGAGGAAGCCCGACTCAGCAGTGGCTATTTTTAACCCCCGACGCAAAAAGAGGGGTGTTATAAGTTTGACGTGTCTGTCTGTCTGTGGCACCGTAGCTCGCGAACGGATGAAGCGATTTCAATATAGTTTTTTTTTTGTTTGAAAGGTGAGTTACGGGCGAGTGTTCTTCTAGACATGTTTGATGAAAATCGGTTAAGCCGTTTAAAAGTTATGAGGGGTGAAAGTGGGGAAGAATAACCGAATGTCTGCAAATATAATCGAGTGGGGTCTCAAATGAACGCGCATCACGTGCAATTTAACAAAATCTACATTACAATACGTGTGTACCTATAAAAAGTATAAAATAAAAATTAAATAAAAGATTTTAAAAAACCCCCGACACAATGACCTTTAATAAGGTAAAAATATATAAGTACATCGCGTTGGGGGACCAGGGGTCAGGTAATAAATAAGTAGGAGCGGTCCCCCAACGCGATGTAATTATTTTTTATATTGTGTCGGGGGTTTTTTAAAATTTTTAATTTAATTTTTTACGGGCTGAATATTAGTAGTCGTATAGATGCTTATTTTCAGTAGATTACAAGCATTATTTAAATATACAAGTTTATCTACAAGATAACACAGTCAATGGCCAATTGACATTGTCAAACAGTGCCTGATAACGCCAACTATCTGCATGTAAATAGTACTGGGGAAGGAGTGTTTCCCGCAATTTGATTACATTGTGTTGCAACATCTGTGGAACAAGATATCGCTGCATTAATTTGATTTTTAACTGACGGCATTAAAGTAGGAGGTTGTCTATTCGTTTGTGTATTTTTTGTTGTATGTGTGCGTAACATAAACTCACTCATTCATAACGCCATTATTTATAAACCAATTTTGAATTTTTATTTATTTTATTACGACTACTACTAAGTTATTTGAATTTCCTCACACATTTGGAGGTAATATAATAATATATCCTTGGAAATTTCACACAACGCCATCTCGTCCTAAGCAACTTAATGCTTGTGTTATGGTAACGAGATTGATGATAATTCAAATTCAAATTCAAATCATTTATTTTGTGTGGGTCACGATGGACACTTACAAATAGTCAACACATTGTCATATTATACAATAAAAAAAATCGACCGTCTACCACCAGTTCGGAACGCGACCACTGCTGAGAAGAACTGGCAAGAAACTCAGAGGGCTTGTCATTTTTTTTTTCATTGCGGTCCTATTTGACTAGTAACATAAATAAAGAACATAAAAAATACACTGACACTGAACAGCCTAGTCCCAAGCAGCTGGGTCGTTTAAATAATCAGCAATGCGGTAATATGCTTTTTTGAAAAGTTTTGTCTTAACAGTCTTTTTAAAGGCATTGCGAGGCAATTCTCTAAGTTGCATGGGCAATTTGTTATAAAAGTGTATACATTGACCCATGAATGAGTTACTTATTCTGCGGAGACGAGTACAATGGACGGCAAGATTATTCTTGTTTCGTGTATTAATATTATGTATATCACAGTTTTTTCCAAAGTTATTAATATTTTTATGTACAGTTAAAATATTTATTTACTTGAATGTATCTCTGAGAGAAGTTCTAGGAGCAAGGTTGTATATAGCCCTTACAGCCCTTTTCTGTAATATAAATATGCTATTAAGGTCTGCACCGCATCCCCAGAGAAGTATCCCGTAAGTCATGATACTGTGGAAGTAACTGAAATAAACTATTCTAGCCGTATCAACATCTGTCAAAAGTCTAATTTTTTTAACAGCAAAAGCCGCCGAGCTAAGTCTATTACATAGCTTTTCTATATGTGAGCCCCATTGTAGTTTATTATCAATGGTTATACCTAAAAATACGGTTGACTCAATCGGTTCCAAAATTGTTCCATTCAGTTGTACATTGGTCGGATTCTGAACAACATTGGGCAGTGAAAATTTGATGCATTTAGTTTTCTTTTCATTTAAAAGCAAGTTATTCATACTAAACCAATGGACAACCGAAGAAAGTGCATTGTTCACTTCGTCAAAATTTTGTAGCTGTCGTTTAATTTTAAACAACAAAGAAGTATCATCCGCGAACAGTACAATACCGTGGTTATTTCTCACATAATAAGGTAGGTCATTAATGTAAACGAGGAACAAAAAAGGACCAAGAATCGAACCTTGGGGCACACCAATAGTGACCATGGATCCTTGTGATTGTATGCCATTGACATCAACCCTCTGAATTCTATTACTAAGGTATGATTTCAGTAGGCTGAGGGCTTGTTTACGGATACCGTAATGGTGTAACTTCCTGATGAGGATTTCATGATGAACACAATCGAAAGCTTTAGACAAATCACAAAATACGCCGAGTGCATCATGTGAATCCTCCCAAGCCTCAAATACGTACTTCAATAGTTGAATTCCAGCGTCAGTAGTAGAACAATTTCTCGTAAAACCGAACTGGTTGGGATGTAACAAATTGCAACTATTGAAGTGCGTTAGTAGTTGTAAAAAAACAATTTTTTCAAAAATTTTGCTAAGCGATGTTAGTACTGAGATAGGTCGAAAATTAGCGGGATCTGAAGTACTACCTGATTTAAATAAGGCTACTATTTTACTGTGCTTCATGAGATCAGGAAATTTACCATGTGCGACACAATCATTGAAAATACCTGCTAAGGCCGGTGCAATTACCTTAATTACAGGTGAAATGGTTTTAACAGACATTCCCCACAGGTCTGCAGTACTTTTCATGTTAAGAGTATTAAAAGCGCTAATAATATCTTTGTTGTTGATCCGAGTAAATTCAAAGATTGTGTTACACTTATTGAGACTGTTTTTCAATAGTAACTCAGCGGATGAAGGAGAGGACTGTAGCGATTCTGTAGTTTTAATGGGAATGTTTGTGAAGAACTGTTCAAATTCAGTCGCAACTTCTAAATCCGCTTTAATGTCCCGATTATCAACCTTTAGGTGATAATCAATATGATGATTCGTATTTTTACCGCTTTCACTATTTATAATATGCCACGTTGTTTTAATTTTGTTCTCTGCATGAATTATCTTATTTTTCAAGTACAATGCTTTTGCAGTCGAACAAGTTCTCTTAAATACTTTGGAATGATTTTTCACATATTCGTGAAATGATGGATCACAATTATACAACTTTTCACCATATAAGTCAAACAGCTTATTTCTACTTTTATAGATACCAGCAGTTGCCCATTCACAAAATGTTGCCCTGTTATTTATTGATAGTAGTTTTGGTTTGAAGATCTTGTTAAACTCCCTACTGATCAGATGGAATAATCACTATCACTACATAGTATAAAACAAAGTCGCTGTCGTCTGTCCGTCCCTATGTATGCTTAAATCTTATAAACTACGCAACGGATTTTGAAGCGGTTTTGTTTAATAGATAGTGATTCAAGAGGAAGGTTTATATGTATAACCTACCCCCGCTTTGTACGGGCGAAGCCGGGGCGGGCCACTAGTGAATTATAGAGATGGTTGGGATCATTGTGACTAGGCAGCCCCGGTAAACTTTCAGCAATATTAGATTTAAACTGCTCAAGGCGGCTTGCATTAATAGGAATGAAACTGACATTTCTCTTATTACCGTTTTTAGGATGTCTACTAAATGATGCTATTTGAGCACAGTGGTCTGAATCAAGGACGTTTGAGATTCTGCTCTGAATTGGTTTGATGGATGTAAATATGTTGTCAATACAGGTGGCGCTTGTAGCAGTCATCCTAGTCGGTTCAGAGAAGACATTGTACAAGTTGTAACACTTTAGCAAGGAGATAAATTTGGATGTTACAGTTGATTTTTCTGTGGTTTAAGACATTTATTTCCCATAAAGAACACAGTTCACTTAGCATGAGAAATACAACGATGAGCGTGTAAGCAAAATTATTAGCTACTTTCATAACATTCATAGTAATAATTAACAATTTAAGTATGTTCAACAATTAAAATGTAAATGACGGTAAGTTTTTCTAGTATATTTATATTAAAGTCTCCACAGACTATAATCGTTTTGTTACAGCGAGATACTATAAACAAAGCATCTTCCATTATGCTTGCAAAATCATAGTATACCGCGCATGGGGGCCTGTACACACTCAAAACAATAAGCTGCTCAGTCTCAATACAAGCAATCTCAATGACTCGTTCAACAGAGAGGTTGACAACATCCTTACGCTCCTTAAATTTATATTTATTACTAATTAAGATAAGCGAACCACCACGTAAAATATTTACTCTGCTGAACGAGCTTGCAACCTGGTGGTTAGAAAAATTGAACATGAATTGGGTGTTTTTCAACCAGTGCTCAGTAATACAAAGAATATCGATATTATTACAATTCATGTACAATTCTATTTCTAATTCCTTGCCTAACATTCCTTGTATATTTTGATGCACCAGGGTAAATAATTTATCTATGCTACAATAATCATTATTATCATAATAATTAACATTCTTGCAAGAGTTTGTCTCTATTGTCGTATGTCGTAATTTAAATAATTGCTATTTATAATGTCAATTTTTGAGGCACCATCAACTTCATTGATGGATTTGTCAATTGACTCAATAGAGTCAAAAGCTTTAGTAGCCAAGTTCTTGGCTGACATATCAAAAAAATAAGCTAGCGATATTGCTATCTGTCGTTTGTAAAATATGGATAGGTAATACCTATCTTTTGTCAAACAATATGGTTTTCCTATCAAATTATTTAAATCTATTACATGAAACTTGTATTTAGAAACCATATTCTGTTGGCATGTCACATTATGCAAATTTAAGTTAAACTTATACCTAGTATCATTTTCTAGCTGTGGCAAACTACTGCTAAGGTAAGGAAGTGTAAACATTACAATCTTCTGTACATTCTTCAGATTTGCCAATAAATCACAGTAATGTGAGAGATCCCGTTTGTTTACATTTCCTCTGTTTCCCAAAAAAAGTATCAATATGGAATCTTGATCAAACTTACTATCTAAAACTTTATTGATTATCTGTTCATAAGATAGTCCAGGCAAACAATTATTTTCTATGGAATATCCCTGCACACAATTTATTAGAAGTGAGGCCATACCCTTTCCAATTTCATCACTAAACATTACAATTTTGTTTTGTATACTACCACACAGATTAGCAGAGACGTGGCTCTCAAGCAGTAAGCAAGAATTTGTCTCATGAACAGGTGTAGGTGCAGCAGATGGACGGTCCTGTGAAGGACTGGGAAAGCTAGGAGTGTCCTTAGGGTTTTTGTGAACTAATTCGTTCATAGCTAGCACATACTCCCTCATTTGAGCTTGAGAACTATCATACCTCTTAGTCATTAAATTTAGTTTTTCTTGTAAATGTTGTAAATCTATCTGCATACTTAGAGTATCATTCTTATATTTGTCCCTTGAATTATTTAATTTTAAAGAATAAATTTCTAACATATTAATTAACCTTAATCTTTCCTTATTTAGTTTAACATTTTTAATGAAAAATTTCTGTTTTTTTACAAGTTTTTTAGTTTTCTGAATATACCTGTTGATTTTAATATATTTTTTTAATTTAGTTTTACTACAGTTAACCAACCTAATCCCTGTATTATAAGATTGGTCACAGGTCAAGTCTATAATTGGTATATTTGGATTTTGGTTGGTTGAGACAGTAACCAAGCTTGGGGCTTTGACCACCAGCTCATCAAACAGACTTTGATTCTGTACGGCTGTAATATCAAGTTTACAAGCCTCATACTCTGATATTTGTTTGCTTGCCTCATACAATTCACGTTCCAAACAGTTAATGCGTTTTAATGCTGTTTCATACTCTGAACTACACGTATGAAACCCGTCAACAATGACCTGGAGTTCATCCCGGGCCTTAACTGTATCACAATATTCTGTATACATACTAGACATCTCCGTTTTTAATTTTTGATTATCCTACTAATATTATAAACGTGAAAGTTTGTAAGTATGGATGGATGGATAGATGGATGGATGGATGGATGGATGGATGTTTGTTACTCTTTCACGTAAAAACGACTGAATGGATTTTAATGTAACTTTATAATAATATAGCTTATACATCAGAATAACACATAGGCTACAATTTATAAAGATATTGTGTAAATTTATAGAGATATTAAGTTAAATTTAAATTTCTAATTGTCAAATTTTCAGCCATATTTAATTATAGACAACATAAGATTTCGCTGTCAGTTACGTTTTGTTATACCACGTAATATATCACATTCTACGGGAACGGGATAAAAATCTCAGGTATCCTATGTCCGACTTTCTTTTTTATATAAAGACGTTGGACAATTCATAAAATCATACTTAATATTATAAACGTGAAAGTGTAAATGTGTATCCCGTTCCGTGATATAAAACATCGTATATCAAAATGCAATTGCTGAAATAACAAAACGTCACTGACAGCTAAACGTTATGTTGTCTATAGTTTGACAAATTTGACAATTAGAAATTTTGAAGTTGACCGGTTGATGTATTTATTTCGAGTAAATACTGAATTTGGATATAGCAACGTTTCGATACGATGGCAGGCATTGGACCAATAGATGTCATGTAATATTACAAAACACTCCTCAGCGGCTAAAGTTTTATCAAAATGGAAAAGCGTCATCTGGGACGAATGTACAATAGCGCATACACGTGCATTGGAAGCACTTATCCGATCCGACCGAACACCTACGCAATGACTCGAGATATTTTGGAGGCGCAATGATTTTACTGCCTGGCTATTTCTGCCAAACACTGCCACTAATTCCAAGATCGACTGCTGCCGCCTTAATAAGCGCTTGCCTCAAATCATCGAAATATGTGGATTGATTTTATTTTCTCAGAATTTCTGTTCATCGAAGGACGAACTCACAAACACAAAAATAATGAATGGTTGACTGAGCGAGCATTTTTGGCGGCTAAGAATAAATATGTAGATGACATAAAGTAACTAACATAATTCAGAATGAAATCATTGGTACCCTGCATGAATTCAAATATATTGACTGTGTAAAAAAAGACTCCTTGGATGTGCCTGGCTTACCACCGCACAATTTACGACTAAAGGTTGGCTACGTACTAAGTTTGCTTCCAAATATAAACCAAAACCACCAAACCTGTGCAACGGAACGCGTTTGGTGGTAAGTGAATTGATGAACAATGGAATATACTCAAAGTAAAGTTGGAAGGTGAGGAAGTTCTCATCCGAGGATCCCGACGATATCAACTGATATACCGTTTCAGTTTTAATTATTTCCGATCCGTCGTGCGTTCGCCGTGACCATTAATAAATCACAGGGCCAATCCTGGAAAGTTTGTGGCCTTAATCCAGAAAATTCATGTATTTCCCAAGATCAATTATTATATGTGGCATGTTCCGGGTCAGAAGACCATCTGCGTTATTTGTTCATGCGCCTGATAATAAACTGAAAAATGTCGTCTGTCATAAGGTGATTCACTGAAAAGTGCAGTTACTAAAATAGATGCCCAATAAAGTATAATTAAAATTATAGATTTTTTATTTATATTTATCCTGATAAAAAATTGAAGTTAAGGGCCACGTCTCGTATTTCGCAAAATTTACAGCAAACAAATATTGTTTTATAGTTATTTAAAAAGCAATAAGTGAAACACATTTTACATTTCTTTAAAGTGCATGATTTGAGCTTATCGTTAAGTGATTTTAATTTAATTTTAGTGTTTAAATTAATACCTCTATTAGGCGCTAAACATGCCTATGTTTAGGTGACGCGCGCCAAAGGATCTTATTGACGCCCTTGCAACTTAAGAACTATAAGAAAATCAAGAAAAGTATTCAGATAACATCTTTTGCCACATTGTCTAGAATAATCTTATCTGGCCATTTTTTATAGAAATGATTCTATTTTCTTATTTGACGGGTCTATGAAGTTGTGATTTCATGAATTTTACCACTGAATATAATTATTTTTTTCTATTATAAGTAAAAGTGTAACAAGGTCGTACTTAAAACCACATGTAAATGAACTATACTTGAGTAAAAAAAAAATATTTTTTAAAAAAAATCATCATTTTTACGTACTTTTTACCTTTTGTAACTTATATGCCCATTTATAAACAGAAGGACGCCTGTAATTCCTTCAGTTTCGCTGAGGCTTCTCAGCGCTCGGACGTGTGTTTTGTTGCTCAACGTTATTTGACCTCTCGCTCGCACAGTCACTCTCTTTCCCTCGCGCAGCTCTTATGGACTGAGCGTAGTTTGTGCTGAACGTTGCTCTACTTGAATTTATTTTCATTTACTTGTATTTATTGATTCTAGTTTTGGATCAACGGGTCCCGGGTTCGATTCCGGGGTCGGGCAAGTGTCTTTATCTAAACCAGAGGCACTGGCTCGGAGTCTGGGTGTCATTTCTATCTATTATAAGTATGTATTTACAAAAAAAAATGTATCTAAGTAGTTTATCATCCATCTCGTTACCATAACACAAGCATTAAGTTACTTAACTTGGGACGAGATGGCGTTGTGTGAAATGTCCAAGGATATTTATTTATTATTTATTAGTTTTAGTGTATTAGATTAATTGACTTTTATATTTGCCGAATTAAATTTTGTTTACGTTTTCCTTTTAGTGTGTATTAAAATAAGTGTATTATATGAATTTGATTTTTACATTTGGTAAATTTATTACCAAAAGAAATAAATAGAAAAAGATGAACAGAAAAAAGAAGAAATATCCTTGTGTCAGTAAAAAGAAAAATAAGGCAAAAGTTGAAGTGATGAAAAGCAACATAGCTGAAACATTTAACTCACTTATAGCAAAATATGTTGGTGGTAAAAGGATAAATTTTACTTTAAGAAACTCTTATCAAGAGAGGTGCTCAGCTGCTGCCATTTCGTTTAATACCAAAACACCAATCACTGCAGTTAACAGGTTCATATTTAAGAAACCATCTGGTAAATATGTAAAAATATTCGAGACAAACAAAACCAAACAAAAAAAATGTACTAGGCAGTTTCGAAAAAGTTTCGTACTGCTTCTAAAGTTAACGCTCAACCCCCGGATATGAGCGAAGAAGTATTTGAAGTGTCAAAGCAACACTTTTTAAGAGATTTAGAAGTCACCTCAGAAGAGCGGGAGAAAATTCAGAGAAATACTTTGCAACAGAGTCATAGCCAGGACTGGATAGAGCAAAGAAAAAAGAGGTTAACAGCATCAATATTTGGAAAAATTTGTAAAAGAAAAAATTATATCAGCTGTGCCCCATTAGTGAAATCGATAGTTACATCTTAAGACTTATCCCACATACCATCAATTGCATATGGAAAAGAAAATGAAGAACAAGCATTACAGCAGCTGGCCCATCAGGAAAATATAAAAAATTCTAAATGTGGACTTTTTGTTCACAAGACATACTGTTTTTTGGCAGCTACACCTGATGGTATTTTTAAGGATAAGGAAGAGAAAACAGGTGTCGTGGAAGTTAAATGTCCCCATGCTGCAAAAGATATGAACCCTGAAAATGCAATTAAAGAAAAAAAATTACATTTTAGAAATATGACAAAAAAAAATATTCATAGTAGATAAAAATCATAACTACTATTACCAAAGTCAAGGTCAGTTGGAAGTAACTGAACAAAATATTTGCGTGTTTGCAGTGTGGACCGGTAAAAATCAACCTATGAAAGTAGAATATATAGAAAGAGACGAACAATTTTGGAAAACAAAAATGCTGCCCCCGTTGACGCAGTTTTTTTACAATTGTCTGCTACCAGAGTTAATTGATTCGCGCATTGAACGCTCTATGCCAATAAAAGACCCACCATACATAATAGCAGCAATAGAATAGAAAAAACAACAACAATCCCAAAAAAGGTCACCTCTACGCGATATATGTTTGATTGATATCACAAGTCATGTCAAACTTACTTAAACTTGGAGAAAATATGGTCTTGAAAAATCTCATTGATCTGTGTTCGACTAAAATTTGAACGCGTGACCTATAACGTGACTGGCTAGCGCTCTAACCACTGCCGTTAACCTATGTACAACATTTTTTTTTTGACAACGTTCTTAATGGCAAACATATTTATCAAAACTTATTTAAAAGCAAAATTTCTTATTAAGAATACAGCTTCTTTCTTAAGAACCTCTTTTTGAAGTCGGTTAAAAATTGCAACTTTTGTTATTATGAAATACAAATAGATAAAATTATCATATCACGAAAAAAGTAAAAGGATTATTCTTGAAAACAAAAAAAATATATAAATTTAATTAAGTAGAGCAACCTTCCATCGTAATCTTGAACGTATTTATGCAGGGGGGGGAGCGCCACCTGAAACGGCTGGGATAGAAGTTGAGCAAAGCGAGACGACGGCCTTAATAAAATCAAAAATCTGCTCATTTATTGCCTTTAAAGCGAAACAAAGTTCGCCGGGTCAGCTAGTATTTAAATATAGACAACATAAGGTTTCGCTGTCAGTTGCGCTTTGTTATACCACGTAGGTACTATATCACATTCTACGGGAACGGGATAAAAATCTTAGGTATCCTATGTCCGACTTTCTTTTATTTAAAAAGATGTTGGACTATTCACAAAATCATACTTAATATTATAAACGTGAAAGTGTAAATGTGTGTAATCGTTTATCAAAATTCAATTGCTGGAATAACAAAACGTCACTGACAGCTAAACTTTTTTTTTTTTTTCTCTGGCAAGCTAAACGTTATTTTGTCTATAGTTTGACAAATTTGACAATTAGAAATTTTGAAGTTTGTAGTATATTTACTACTTCCCATTAATACTCATTTATGAGACCTTATTTTATATACCATAGATGTTAAACTTGTCTTAATACTAATCTGTCATTACCTATCTATTGTCAATATATCACTACGCTTTTATGTTGAATAAAACCAATTATCTATTGGTTTTGTCTTTACTTTATCAATTTATTCAACATAAATGAATTATCAAAAATAATTATGTCAGTAAAGGACCCAAGTTCGTCGTCATCAAGAAAAATTGCCACTATTTCAATGTCACAATTTTTACGGCCGGAACGTTTTGATGTGGAGCCTAATATGCCTGCAGCGGATATAAAATGGAGCCACTGGCGGTATACTTTCATAAATTTCCTAACTACAGATAATTCTGAGCAGATTCCTGATTCCGTTAAACTAAAATTGTTGATCAACCACTTGTCTCCTACTATTTTTTCATTGATTCGAGATTGCAATAGTTACGAAAATGCAATCGAAATGATGGATAGTATCTACATAAAAGCGTAGTGATATATTGACAATAGATAGGTAATGACAGATTAGTATTAAGACAAGTTTAACATCTATGGTATATAAAATAAGGTCTCATAAATGAGTATTAATGGGAAGTAGTAAATATACTACAATCACCCGCCCTTGAAGCTCCTATATAATCCCGGAGGTGAAGCGGACGACGTCTCTCGCGATTGGAGCGACGAAGGGACTCATTCCCGACTTCAGGTTGCATAGCTTGAAAAGCAAAAAATGTTATTCATGCAAGGTATACCTTATCCGTCAGAAAACAAAAGTCAAATGAATCTATTTCTGAATATATCCAAGCTCTAAAACAACTTGCCTTTGACTGCGATTTCAAAAATGTTACTGCTGAACAAAATAAGAGCGAATATATTCGTGATGCATTTATAGCAGGTATATCTAGTCCAAAGATACGACAAAGGCTTCTAGAAAATTTAACATTGACTTTAGATCAAGCACAGTCCCAAGCTATTTCTTTGGAAACTGCCGAAAACAACTCTGTCACATATACTAGCTCAGAAATGCAATTACATGCAGTAACAAAAACACCAAACATACCAGATATTTCAACTGATAATAAAACATTGGCAGCTAATATGAGCAAACCTCGCCGTTGTTTCTTTTGTGGAAGCAATCAGTTACACCAAAGAATTAAATGTCCAGCTTTTCGTGCAATATGTCAACTGTGCTCGAAGAAAGGCCACTTTGCCAATGTGTGTAGAAGCGGTAGGCCTACTGTTAATGCTCTTGATGCCGAATCAAATGAAACTGAAAATACGTCTACGTCTGCTGCATCTCCATCGAGCTTAAGCAAAGCGATGGTACCTGTGATTATTAATGATTTTAATGCTGAAGCTCTAATAGATACTGGAAGTTCAGTCAGTTTCATAAATAAGTCACTAGTCCAGGATATGAAGCTCAAACTGAGGCCATATACGCAGGCTATCTCGTTAGCTTCGCTTAGCCATGTATCTTTTGTAGAAGGCATTTGTAATGTCACTATTAAGCTTGATAAGCATACATATACTAAACATCCATTGCTGATTGTTAACAATTTATGCGCTGATATTATCTTAGGCCATGATCTATTAAAATATCATAAGAGTCTACACTTTGAGTTTGGTGGTACTAGAGATACACTAAACATTTGTGTCATGGAAGCATCTGTTCCACCTGCATCCTTGTTCACTAATCTTCGTCCTAACATCACACCTGTTGCTATTAAATCAAGACGATACACAGAAGCTGATGAACGGTTTATCAAAGAGGAAGTATCTAATCTTTTGAGGGATGGTGTGATTGAACCAAGTTCATCCCCGTGGCGAGCCCAAGTACTTGTAACTGGTGGCATAACGCACCGAAAACGTCTTGTAGTTGATTATTCTTTAACTATTAATAGATTTACTGAACTCGATGCATACCCATTACCGAATATTGATTCAATAGTAGCTAGTGTAGCAAAATACAACTGCTATAGTCAAATTGATATGAAAAGCGCGTACCATCAAGTGCCAATTTTAAAAACTGAACGTAAATATACAGCTTTCGAAGCATGTGGAGCTCTTTACCAATTCACGCGTATACCATTTGGGGTTACTAATGGAGTATCTGCATTTCAAAGAACACTTCAATTTATCATACAAGCCGAAAATTTACGAGGCACATTCTCTTACCTTGACGATGTGACAGTCTGTGGAGCTAACAAAGAAGACCATGATAAAAACTTACAAAAGTTTATGAACGCTGTCAAGAAATATAAACTTACATTGAATGAGAAGAAATGCATTTTTGGGTCTGATAGCATAAATCTTCTAGGTTATTCGATCAAAAATAATGAAATCAAGCCCGATAAGGATAGACTGAAACCACTTCTAGATCTTCCCATCCCCACCGATTCTGCTTCTTTAAAACGTGCCCTAGGTATGTTTGCCCATTACTCAAAATGGATTTATAATTTTTCTCATCAAATTAAACCATTGGTTGGTAATATGCAATTTCCACTTAGCCAAGAGGCTATAAATAGTTTTGAATCTTTGAAATCGGCAATCGCCAAAGCCTCTCTGACAGCTGTGGATAATGATGCTATGTTCACAGTAGAAACTGATGCGTCAGAACACTCAATAGCTGCAACTCTTTCTCAAAACGGACGCCCAGTAGCTTTTCTTTCACGATCTCTATCAAATACAGAACGTAACCATTCGTCCATTGAAAAAGAAGCTTGTGCTATCGTTGAGGCGCTCCGTAAGTGGCGTCATTACTTGATTGGAAGACATTTTATTTTAATAACTGATCAACAGTCAGTGTCTTTCATGTTCAATCAAAAGCATTCGTCTAAAATAAAGAATGAGAAAATCGAACGATGGCGCTTAGAACTTTCTTGCTTTAAGTATGATATTATTTATCGACCCGGACGAGACAATGCAGTAGCTGATGCATTATCAAGGATTTGTGCTCACATGAGCCTTAATAAACTTTATGAATTACATGATCAATTGTGTCATCCCGGTGTTACTAGAATGGTGCATTGGATAAGATCGAAAAATCTACCATATTCTATTGAAGAGATAAGATCCATGACAGCCACTTGCAAGATATGTGCTGAAATCAAACCACGGTTTTTGAGTCATAAGGAAAGATTATTTCATCATCCACGTCGTTCGCCGAATGGCAAATCATTACCAACATGGTTAATGAACTCTGGACCGGTCCTGATGAGGAAAAATGTTAGGAATTCTAAGTACGAGCCACTTGTGGAAGAAGCCGAAGTTCTTCAAGCGAACCCAACGTACTCGCATGTCCGACTATCAGATGGGAGAGAATGCACTGTATCTAATAGACAATTGGCTCCTTTACCTGCAACTACAACACTTGACACTGAAAGCGACTATGAAGATTGCCAAGATAATAACGCTGAAAATATGTCTGAATCTATTAACAACCAAGAGCTACAACAAGCTGTAGAAACAGCACAAGATACAGAAGCTATGCAACCTGAAGTCGGGAATGAGTCCCTTCGTCGCTCCAATCGCGAGAGACGTCGTCCGCTTCACCTCCGGGATTATATAGGAGCTTCAAGGGCGGGTGATTGTAGTATATTTACTACTTCCCATTAATACTCATTTATGAGACCTTATTTTATATACCATAGATGTTAAACTTGTCTTAATACTAATCTGTCATTACCTATCTATTGTCAATATATCACTACGCTTTTATGTTGAATAAAACCAATTATCTATTGGTTTTGTCTTTACTTTATCAATGTTGTCCGGTTGATGTATTTATTTCGAGTAAATATTAGCCTAATTTGCCGATATAAAATCTGCTCATTTATTGCCTTTAGGGCGAAACAAAGTTCGCCGGGTCAGCTAGTTACTAATAAGGTTTAACATTTCCTGTTCATTATCATCGCGCTCGCGCATCAGCTGATCGCATAACTCCTTGGCCATCTTTAGTTCGCTAAACTACTTATATAGGTACATTTTTTTTTGTAAATACATACATATTATAGATAGAAAACACCCAGACCCGGAACAAATACTTGTAGGTCGTACAAATATTTCTTCCGTGTGGGAATCGAACCCGCGACATGATGCGCAGCAGTCGCTAAACCACTGCGACAACCATATCGTCACGTACTACTACTAAGTCCATACATGACCTACTCCTGATTCGAGCCTTCTCCAATTACAAGGAGGGTAATTAGCCTACTGTGCTACGCTGGCTAGATGGGTCAGCAAAGGGGTTTGTATCGAGTTTTATTATATAACGTTTCATTAAAATCCATTTTAACGACTGCCTCGTTGGTCTAGTGGTTAGATGTGCCGCCTTTGGATCAGCGGGTCCCGGGTTCGATTCCCGGGTCGGGCAAGTGTCTTTGTCTAAACCAGAGGCACTGGCTCGGAGTCTGGGTGTCATTTCTATCTATAATATGTATGTATTTACAAAAAAAAAATGTATAAAAGTAGTTTATCATCCATCTCGTTACCATAACACAAGCATTAAGTTGCTTAGCTTGGGACGAGATGGCGTTATGTGAAATGTCCAAGGATATTTATTTATTATTTTATAGTATTTGCGTTAAGAAGTCCATACATTCGCACATACATACAAACTTACATCACTATCACTACATAGTATAAAACAAAGTCGCTGTCGTCTGTCCGTCCCTATGTATGCTTAAATCTTTAAAACTACGCAACGGATTTTGACGCGGTTTGTTTTAATAGATAGAGTGATTCAAGAGGAATGTTTTTATCTATATCATCATTGCACCCGTGCGAAGCCGGGGCGGGTCGCTAGTTTACTTATAAAACTACGATTATTTGATTAGGACAAGCAATTTCTTATGCACAGTTGATAGTCTACGAAGCAGAGTTATTAATGTAGCAATAAATCTCGTGCTAACCGACATTACGAGGTAATTTAATGTAATTCCGACCTTAAGTCAGTAAAATAGGATAATAAATTGCAAGAGTTCCACAGTTTGGTATAGACACAAATATAGCAATTAGGAGGGCTTAAACACAATTATGGCTGCCTTACGCCCTTTGGGTCATTTGTAATTCTGTTGATTCTGAACGTTTGCGGAGTTTCTCGAATCTTCACGGGAATTATTTATGTATAAGTATATTTGGTAGCCTAGCGATAAGTGCGGAACGCGATCGATCTGCAGGTGCACTATGGGGTCCATCAGAAGGTTCAAAGTCACCCAAAGGGCAATAGAGAAGGCTATGCTCGGGAGGTTCACTGCGAGATCGAATCAATAATGAGGAGGCAAACCAGGCTATCTTAGTGACAGTGGGCAGGGCACATAGTGCGATGGGGCAGAAAAGTCCTGGATTGGCGACCGCGTTCCGGATAGCGCAGTGCGGGTTAGGCATCCCACACGGTGGACCGATGACCTGGTTAGACCGATGACCTGGTTAAGATCGCCAGAAAACGATGGATGAGGGCGGCCCAGTAACCGCTCTTGTGGATATCATTGGGGGAGGCCTATGTCCAGCAGTAGAAGTGATCCACCGTGACCTAAGCAAAATAAATTTCGTTTAGTTTTTGTACATAATATATTTCTAACGAGAAATGCAAACCACTTCAAAAGAGCAATAACTTTTATGTTAATAAATAACGGTGTCTTCTTAAGTTGGTATCGAGCAGTCTGGAACTAATACCATTCGAATAAAAAAGACTTAAATTACAAATATACGTTACTGTAACGATAATCAAACATTTTGAAAAGTATTAGAGATTCTAAATGCCGAGTTATTATTAAAATATTAGTTACCAGGTATAAATAATATTTTACACAATATACAATATTTTAATAATAACTAAATAACTGTTACGTTCTTTTTTTGAAAAAGGAACGTAACAGTATGTCAGTACAGTGTAACGTAAGTCTTTATCTTGTCAGATTTATTTAGGACAGCACAGCCATCCAATCATCTTACGTTATTTGAGAACCAGTGATGCGGATAAACTTCGGACAGTTTCGGGATAAGGAAGAAAGAATAGTACTTCGACATCAATACTATACTCTCTTTATTATACTGTCTATAATAGATCAACCCTCTGATATGTCAAATATGTTTTCACTTTAAGCTATTGTATGTACAAGTGATAATATATTTACACAAATCACTAGGCTTTCTGCCTCGTCATTTCTTATGACTTCATCACGATAGGATAGTCGTAGCGGTGACATTAAATAGGGATAGAAATCATCAAATTGAGATATTAAAATAATCATTATAATTTTAGCCTATAAATGATTCACTACTGAGTCGGGGCTACTCCAAAATCGTGGAGGCAAATTAACCTATTGCGCCACACCTGCAAAATGGCTTAGTACAGGTTTTGTATCAAGTTTTCCTTCTCTTGCGGCTACGACACCCTCAGGATAGTGTGGGTTGTTGACAATTGTGTATACTAAATCCGTCAGAGAATCAAAACAAAACGAAAGTGAATATAACTGATACAATCTTGATAGGCTCATTAGCAAGATAAACGATATTCACTTAGTCACAAAATATCGATAGTGTTTACACATACTCGAATCGATTATATCTAGAATCGCAGCAGTCGAGTGCGTGTTACGGATAACGTGTATCAGCTGTTAACAAATTTACTAACGTTACACTTTTGCAATCAACTGTTACCAAAGATAACGTGAAAAATTGTTTTTGATTAGGTGGCCCCCGCGTTTAGGACCCGCTGATCGTGATAATGAGTGGTTAGCGTCTCAAAGTGCACAGACCTTCTTTATAGACCACTATTTTTATGTCTAAACCAGCTGAGTTCCGCGGTTATTGTCGTAACCCGGGTGACTCCGCGAAGCTAGTCTAATAAAAAGCCTTAGTTACTTCTTATATCATCGGCTACCTATCAGTGAAATTCCCGTCAAAATCAGTCCAGCCGTTCCAGAGATTAGCTGGAACAACCTCCCCTGCAGGTAGGCCTTTGCTTATCGCAGGTAAAATCCATCTCGATTCTGACTGGATCGGGAATCGGTGCTGGCGAGGTTGCCTCCTATACTTACAGTAAAAGACCCGTCAAAATCGGTCCAGCCGTTCCTGAGATTAACCGAAACAAACAGACAGACATACAAACAGACAGATAAAAAATAAAATAAAAGTTATTTTGGTCTATGCACTGTTTAAACATACTTACGCATTTAGTAAAAAGTGGTTATTTTATTATTACGAGTACAAACACACTCCAATTTAATTTATTTGTCAATCTACGCAAACATGTACCATCTTAGGCCTCATCTTCGCCTTCAAGCGAGATTGAAGTCATCTTCTTCAGTCATCATCGTCAAGCCTATCTTTTTCTTAAGAATGTTTGTCTCTATGTCCTATAAATAATCGTAAACTATGAATTTGATCTCTTTATTCTACAATATACAATAGGCGGCCTTATCGCTAAAGAGTAATCTCTTCCTGGCAACCCACACACACAAGGAGACTTCTTTTAATCTATGGTGGTGCGTTTCAGCATTAAATAATATAAAACAAATAGTTTCGAAACTGTGAAAAAGAAATACGTATATTATGTAAACACATACGTATAACTGTGTAACTTTCGGACAAAGTAGTTCGTGTGGTTAAATAGTGTCACCATCCCATTCCATCCTGAGGATGTCGTAAGAGCCGACCAAAGTAAATGACAAGGCCGATAACCTGCTGCCAAGGTGGCACAGTAGCCTTCTATGTAACTGGAGGAGGGCTGTCTCAACAGTGGGTCATATAAGGGCTGAGTACTAGTGTAACTCTGACCTTACTCATAGAAACACAACACCACCCAAGGATGAAGGTTCTTCCCACTTCCAACAGCTTCGTTCCGTCGAGTGCGTGGGAGTCATGTCGCCAGAACAGAACACCACGTGTATTTGTTGTCAGGGTTACTAGTTCCAGAGAGCCTTCAGTTTGAAAGTTATCTATACTAATATACTCGTATAAAGCTGCAGAGTTTGTTTGTTTGAACGCGCTAATCTCAGGAACTACTGGTCCGATTTCAAAAAATCTTTCACTGTTAGATAGTCCATTTATCGAGGAAGGTTATAGGCTATATTTTATTTTCAAAAGAATTAGGGATCCGTATGAAAATTGCGATTTTGTAAACCAACGTGTAAAATCGAAAATCTATTTATGCGTGCGCTGCAAAAACTATTGACAATAGAACAAAATGATGTACTACGGGTTTGTAGGTCTTATAAAGATCTACAAAAAAGTCCGCGAGAGCACATATCTAACTATCATAGTTTAGTCACAATAACCGATTTTATGTTCATAAAAAATATGGACGGGTTCGAAGCCCACGCGGGCGAAGCCGCGCGCAAAAGCTAGTAAAAATAATAAATTAAAAATAACACGCCAATATAAATGCCATCAGTGGCTACCAGCCATCTCTGATCTACAGTCAGGGCCCATGGGGCCGTCGAAACGGTATACCAGAGGATGCAAGGCCGAAAACCTAGCCACAGGAGAAGGAAAACTTGATACGAAACCCTGTGCCAATCCGTCTGGCCAGGGTGGCACAGAAGACTATAAACCCTCCCTGTGATGGGGGAGGCCCAAATCAGCAGAGTGGGTCATTTATGGGCTGAGTTGTAGTTAAATAAGTATAGGAGGCAACCTCGCCAGCGATTCAGTCAGAATCGAGAAGGATTTTACCTCTAATAAGCAAAGGCTTACTTGTGGGGGAGATCTCACTCAGCAGTGGGTGATTCGCGGGCTGAGATGATTTTGTAATATTAATGTTTAATCTAATAAACAGGTCTAGTTACTAGGATTTTTAACCTTACTTTTGTATAAAATAATTATTTTATTTCACACCAATCTATATATCTATAGGTATATAAATAAAAATGAATCGCAAAATGTGTTGGTAAGCGTATAACTCGACAACGCCTGGATCAATTTAGCCAATTCTTTTTTTAAATGTTCGTTGAATTTCAAGGATGGCTTTTACGGCGAGAAAAAATCGAATAACTGCCGGGAAAGTTCTAAAAACTGCCTTTTTCTTTTTCCCATACTAACGTTTTCTAACTAAATCGTTATTATTATATACTAGCAGCCCGCCCCGGCTTCGCACGGGTGTGATGTTACCCGCGGTTATTGTCGTACCGCGGGTGACGCCGCGGGGTGAAGCTAGTAATAAATAAAAATACATTGCAAGACTTAAAACTTAAAAAAGAAATATATTAATGTATAAAAAAAATCTAATTTAATAGTGGCAGCATTTCCCCTTTGAATGGCCAGGCTTATCCACTGGCCGAGGAAGCTGCCAGCCCTTGGAAATGAGTGCACAATGTGTGATTTGATAAATTTATCGTAGCGTGGTGAATGATACAACACATGGCATCGTTCAGTAACCAGACATCCGTTAATTTGTGATGAACACAATAGTTAAATTATGTTGCAATTACAATGAACATTATCTAAAATGACTCACTGCTCACCATCAACATCATTATTTTAGCCAAAAGACGTCCACCGTGGAACATAGGCACACTAAAATTTCCTCAAAGGCATATTTTTTAATCTATGACTTGAATGCCTTTGACCCTACACTTTTTAATACGCTTTTATTAGCTTCGCTTGTATGTATGTATGTATCTATGTATGTATGTGTGTAACGGAATCTTTGAACATGATTTTATTGTAAAAAGCGTGGGGTGCTTTTCAGGATATTATCTAAATATCCCTTCTAGTCATATCTGTTCATAAAATATTTAGAACTATTGATACCATGCACCCCACGCTTTTACAATAAAATCATTTTTTCTGACACTTTTTTTAATTCAAATTTATTAAAATTTATTTTCTATTTTTTAGTTAGATTTTCTATAAAAGCGTATGTTTTAGTTTTTTTTAACTATTATTTTTATTTATTTTACACAGGCACAAATTAACATTCCAAAATACCACAATGTCACAAAATTGCTTATTCAACACTTAAGATACTTCATAATATTCCTAATTTCGAATCTAAGATGTAACATGCAATTTAAGTACCTAAATCCGGCTCTCGCATACACACGACGAAACTCAGTAAAACTGTGCGATGGACTTAGATGTGAGGGTGGTAGTTAGCCGGGCGGACCATTAGATCCTACCACCAAGCAAAGGCCGGTCTTGAACGTGCATCCATCGTTTTCCGGCGACCTTAACCAGGTTGTCTGTTCCTCTGTTGGTAGGCATACAAGCACTGCGCTTTACGTCGCTACTCGAAGACTTTTTTTCTGCCGCATCAGCCTGTGTTGCTCTGCCCACTGCCACTTAAGTTTGGCAATCCTGTGGGCTACGTTTGCCTGCGTATTTCCTCATTTATGATCTGATCTCGGATGTCAGGGAAAATCCAAGCATAGCCCTTGTTTGCGCCATAAATACTCTTTTCTTTTCCTTCGTCACTGGCCGGCGAAGGTATAGACAACACCGAACTGACGGTGTATGTCACAATCGCATATTCGCCAAAACCATACATATAACACGCTATATATAAACTCGGGAATAAATGATATTATGCACAAATATTTACGTATACAAACATAGAAGATATCTACCCGCATATAAACATTGGAAGGGCGAACGCCCAAACCTGTAATAGACATACACCGAAGAGAGGAGTGAGGTGAGTCTTCTTACTTTTTGCTGGCCAAACACCCAACCAGCCCTCTCTCATGAAAGTGGATATTATTCTAAATCATTCTTCTCTTAGGTTCGATCTCTTCGTAACTCATGATGGGAAAAAATCCACTTAGAGAGATGGAGGATCCTCTCTAACAAAAACATAATTGTTTACTACAACAACGATTTGAAGTCCTTTATCCTAATTAACGTCGCTGTAAATTTAAGTATCATAATACATCCTATACATACAACTGCAAATATGTAGTCGTTTTCGTTTTTTAGTGTCTATTTCGAAGTCCGTTTACATTATTTGTTATAAGGTATTTTACTACAAATAAACGTATGCTTTGCATAGGCAAGTCCCAATGACATTATCGACAGAATATTAAAAAAAAGTCTTTCTTACAAATCATTCTGATCACATATTTCAAGATGTTTGTCAAACTATTGAACCTATTTTGATAAACTTTATACGGAACCAATCTAAAACCAAGTGCAATGGACGTAGTTATCGGTAACAAACATAGAAACAACTCAAATCATCGTATTGAGAACTTCCTCGTTTCTGAAGTCTATTGAGATTATTTTTTTCAGATTAAGTAGCTAATTTTGCAAAATACTTACAATTTTTTTTACGATTCTTTTGATTGATTATTTATTATTCAGTTATTTATTCTTGCGTGTAGTGCTCCGAGTTTCCCTACGTGATTGTCGGAAATAAATAGATACGTAGGCAAACCAAGGTCACAGACAAATCGCAGGGCTGCCAGACTTGCTGGAAGTGGCTAGACCCCAAAACTGATATTTTTAACCCCCGACGCAAAAAGAGGGGTGTTATAAGTTTCACGTGTCTGTCTGTCTGTATGTCGGTCTGTCTGTCTGTCTGTCTGTGGCACCGTAGCTCGCGAACGGATGAAGCGATTTCAATACAGTTTTTTTTGTATGACAGGTGAGTTACGGGCGAGTGTTCTTAGACATGTTTGATGAAAATCGGTTAAGTTGTTTAAAAGTTATGGGAGGTGAAAGTGGGGAAGAATAACCGAATATCTGCAAATAGAATCAAGTGGGGTCTCAAATGAAAGCGCATCACGTGCAATTTAACAAAATCTACATTATAATAAGAGTGTACCTATAAAAAGTATAAAATAAAAATTAAATTAAAAAATTTAAAAAACCCCGGCACCGACACCTTTAAAAAGTAAAAAATAAATACATCGCGTTGGGGGACCATAGGTCAGGTATAAATAAGTGCTCCCCCTCGACTGTGCTGCCACCTTGCTGTGGTGAGGGGGCTTGAGTGCCTCAATGATCCGTGGGGCCATACCGGCCAGGGCCTCCCATGCCGGGCGGGCCCACGGGGAGAGGTGAGACGAAGAGCGGCACCCAGTGTCGTGGCGGGTTGCGGCTCCGGGGACTCCTCTGTCCTCAGAGCTGCCTTGGGAGTCGTAAACCGCTGCGGCGCACCATGAGGTCCTCGGGTTGGCGCTCAACTTAGTTGGCCGTCAAACCGAGTCCTCACTCAACGTCCCCGGGTTGGCGCCGGCCGAGGGCTGACGGGCCTCCTCTGCGAGGCCGTATGTCGCAGAAGGGGGCTGCGGGACGGATCGCCGGTGCGCTGCGGTAGATTGGGGCTGCGGGGACTTGAGTGGATGGGGACCCTGTCCCCAGTGTCTCGCTGCGAGCCCTGGACGGGGGCTCCGGGGACCTGGGTAGACGGTGGACCCTGTCCTAAGGGTTTCCCTGCGGGCCCTGGACGGCTGCGGTGCGCCGGTGTCCTCTGGTTGGCGCCGGCCCGAGGGCTGACGGGCCTCCTTCTGCGGGGCCGATGTCGCAGAAGGGGGCAGCGGGGCGGGTCGCAAGGGAGGGAGCTCCGGGTGACCCGCGCCGCGGACGGAGGCGAGGGTGGAGGGGGGTTCGTGACGATGCGGGCCCCTTCTGCCCTCGCCTAGGAGGCCGGTGGTGGTTCGGGGGAGCCACCACCGACGAAAGCCTCGATGACTGAGGGCGTCCCAGTATACCGGGACGCCCTCTCTGATAGTCGCTTGCCCGCGTTGCGGGCAACACGCCGGGGCGTCACAGTAGAATGCGTTTACGCGAACTTGTGGCGCCCCAAGCGCGTCGTGTGAGGGTATGCCGCTGGGGTTTTAGTGGGTAAACGACTCTTGGGTAGACGACCCTTGTCGGAGTCCCACATAATCACCGACCTTTCCCCCGGGGTGCGGTGGTATGCATAAAGCATTTCCCCAGCGAAAAAAAAAAAAAAAAAAAAAAAAAAAATTATAAATAAGTGCTGTCACCACTGTGCCGCCGCGGAAGACACCGCAGACACCGCGGAACATACGTAAACAATAAAGCATCTTCAAGATGCAATGGCCGATTCAGGCTGAGGATCCCGGGGCAGGGCGCGGGGACGCCCCGCCTCACGTGGGATCCGAGTTCGGACGACGTCCTGCTCGGTGTGCTCACGGCAGGACGTCGGTGCTCATTCGAGCGCGGGTTTTGAGGAGGCGGTGAGCCTCCAGTCCGTGGCATAGCGGACGGGGCCCCAGTTGGCTAAGTATGGACGCGAGATAGAGAGCACCCCGGGGATGTTTTAGTGGGTAGGCCCCCACTCTGGGGGAGATTCCCACACACCCCTCGTCGGTCCTCCCCGGGACCGACGGGGATAGTCCATAAAGGATTTGTACCCCGGGCAACAAAAAAAAAAGGTATAAATAAGTGGGAGCGGACCCCCAACGCGATGTATTTATTTTTTACTTATTAAAGGGTATTGTGTCGGGGGTTTTTTAAAATTTTTATTTTAATTTTTTCTATGGAAGTACCTATCGGACACCTTGCACTGGCTAGGTTGCCAAAATGTTCTTCTGTCAAAGCTTGTGCCATAAGTTACCCACACGCTTATCAGTTTGGGACTGACAGTTTAAATTAGTAGGTTATCAAAAATGTTATAATCAAATTCACCGTGTGATTGTCGATTTCACTTTTATTGAGTTAAATTAAGGAAAAGCAAGATATATACATGATCAAATCTTTATTTTTACAACAGACAAAAAATGGCGAGTTTCTCAATTCGTCTGTATGTACACACTGATCGGGCAACTGTATGACACTTGCCCGATCCCGAAATCGAACATCGAACCCTTGATTCAAAGGCGGACTCACTGGGTCGAGCAACAAGGCGTGAGAATAGATTCGGGTTGAATACTTTTTAAAGATAGGTTTCAATTAGAAATATTCAGTGGGCAGTCACAGATTAAAAACATTGTGAAAGCAATTTTGGGAGCATTCTGTCAATTTATCGAAGGAACTCAAATGAACCGTCGACCCCTCTCTGGTATGCGTTCATTGCTACGCTGGCAGATTCCAATTTTGAATTGCTCAAATGCCACCGGGTCGAACTAAAACGAAATCGATACAAAATGAGTTTTCATTTGAGTCGAGACTGGCTAGAAGGGACTTATCTTTTTTTAACAGTAAGAATGGATTTTTTTTAGAGAGCCATGTGTGGCCCTGAGAGCCATGTGTGGCCCTTCGTTCTGTTCCCGGCAATATGGTGCAATTACGCATGAATTATACATATAAACCTTCCTCTCGAATCACACTATCTATTAAAAAAACCGCTTCAAAATCCGTTGCGTAGTTTTAAAGATTTAAGCATGCATAGGGACGGACAGACGACAGCGACTTTGTTTAATTAATTTGTCCATAAGTATGCTAAAAATTTAAAACTACGCATCGGTTTTTTTTATACATAGAGTGAATCAAGAGGAAGGTTTATATGTATAATACATCCATAATATTGTAGAGAAACAGTGATAAAATTAGATGTTCGTCATTGCACCCGTGTGAAGCCGGGGCGGGTCACTAGTAAGTTTAAACATTAATGCTTGTCTGTATATCGCTTATGGAATCGTAAATTATGCATTAATTATTCAAGTGCTGTGCATGAGCCCAGAAAGGCTTTTGAACAAAAAAAATAAAAGTGAAATTTATTTTAGTAACGTAGCAACGCAGATTACAGCTAGTCACTATCACTACATAGTATAAAATAAAGTCGCTGTCGTCTGTCCGTCCCTATGTATGCTTAAATCTTGAAAACTAGGCAACGGATTTTGAAGCGGTTTTTTTTAATAGATAGTGTGATTCAAGAGGTAGGTTTATATGTATAATAGATGCATAATATTGTAGAACAACACTTATAAATTTAGATGTTCATCATTGCATCCGTGCGGAGCCGGGGCGGGTCGCTAAATAATTATAAATTTGTTTTTGTATTGTGTTAATCACGATTTCCGAACATTATGATAATGCTTTGCATATGGCGGCACAACAGCTGATACTATAACAAACATTTGTTATCAACGTTGGTAGGTATGTCATAACGGAATTATGTCTGTGGGGCTAAAATGGAGCGTCATTTGGTTATCATCTATCATTGAATCTCCGTATTGTGTGTCTAATGCCATTGTTTGAATCTAGTTACGGCATTGAATTGGGGTTCGAATGGGCACAGCTATGCAGTAGTATTCGTAGTTATTTATGAATGAAAAAATGTGTATAGTTATTAGGTTACCTACACACATGTTTCGGAAGAATGTTTTCTGAGTGTGCTTAAAAGTTTCGCCCACATTTTGTTAGACCAATGTTTTAATTTTCACTAGAACCTAGACGCGATCCCGAATATTTCAAATATCAATTTTAGAAATAAAAAAACGTACGTAATATGTAAACCGACTTCAAGGTAGACGCTAAAAGCGAAATATTTTGTCCTTAAAGGCAATTACACCTTTGTAAGCGTAGAACGACACGAAATAAATTTTAGAATTATATATTTACTAGCTTTTGCGCGCGGCTTCGCCCGCGTGGGCTTCGAACCCGTGCATATTTTTTATGAACATAAAATCGGTTATTGTGACTAAACTATGATAGTTAGATATGTGCTCTCACGGACTTTTTTGTAGATCTTTATAAGACCTACAAACCCGTAGTACATAATTTTGTTCTATTGTCAATAGTTTTTGCAGCGCACGCATAAATAGGTTTTCGATTTTACACCTTGGTTTACAAAATCGCAATTTTCATACGGATCCCTAATTCTTTTGAAAATAAAATATAGCCTATAACCTTCCTCGATAAATGGACTATCTAACACTGAAAGATTTTTTGAAATCGGACCAGTAGTTCCTGAGATTAGCGCGTTCAAACAAACAAACAAACAAACAAATAAACAAACAAAAAAACTCTGCAGCTTTATATATTAGTATAGATTAATACGTGAAGCAAAAAAATTGTACTGGGCTCTTTACGAAAATTGTGTGGACTTAGGACTATGTAATTTCCTTAGAGCAAAAATGCAGAAAGCTCTTTTTTTTAAATTGTGCCCTAAAGATACATAAAATTAACACACACTACCATGTAATTTACACCCACACGCATATAAACTCCTATGATTTATTGTTAGTCTCTGGTCAATTTGAAAATAGAACTATAATTTAAATGAGTGATTGTCGAAAACCCTGCAAAACTCGCACACCTGCCCTGGTCGAATTGCCCGACTCGTGAGCAAGGCCTTCTTGACTTTGATTCGTTATGTGCGTACAACTGTGCAATCACTCGGCATAACTATACATAACCCAATTAACGTCGGTGTCAATTTAAGGTGGCACTGACTATAAATAGTTGTTTATTTTTCACTTTTTAGTGCCTTCATAAAAATCTTTGCGGTCAGTTATTTGAAGCTACTTAAAAAAAGATCAGTTTATGAATGAGGGTGCTATGCGGTAACACGAAACATGAAAAAAAGTGATAAATAATTTACATAATTTACAAATGACAATATTATCTATAACTGCTGTAATGCCCACATTTATATAAGGAATTTACATTTATTATGGAATTACTGCATAATTCGCAATTCTATTGAATAACATTTCTATCTATTCCATGTGGGTATTGCATAAAATGGGTACTATTTGGTAAGAAAATCCAGCCTTGAGTAAAACTTTAATACGACATCTGTGCCAACACAGCTGTATGTAGTAAGCAAACACGTGTGCGTGAACCACTTTTAAATCACAGATGAAAAAGTGTGCTTTAGGTGTGACGTGTCTGTCTGTGGGTTCTTGGGTGAAGCTAAAATATCCTCCTTTTGTTTTATTAAGTAACCCGTATTGGCGGGATACATAATACTACTGCTGTATAGAAGTTATTATATTTTTTCTTATACCTATGTTCAACAAAATATGAATTTCGAATAAAAAAATGCGAATAAGGAAAAAGAAGGAGATGTTACGTTTCAGTTTTCATGAATATTATCGTTATTATTTTCGTACAATTCAAACGTATCTATTTTTATTTTTTGTTAAAACAAAGGAAGGATTTAGGCAATGGACGTTTATTATTTCTGAAGTGAAAAATGTAAAAGACATGACTGATTCAAAATGGTTCCTAAAAATATATGTCGTAGTTTCATATATTAATATAACTTACTTCACACTCCTCACTAGGGCCCCAAAGCAGCTAATTCAATAGAGTTAAAATCTAAAAACAACATGGTGATCGTCGATTTTGACGTAACTTACTATTACTATAATTGTCAATTTGGGACGTATGTCATGCGTATGTCACAGACTTTTGACAGTAGCACTTGGCAAGTATTATTGAATTTAGCAGTCGAATAGCAGTTTTTTTGCGGTAGGTGTAAATAAATACAGAGGTGTTACTCAAATACTAGTTTACTAAAAATCTAAGTACCTACTAATTTAATAATTTTGTCGCAACAAACCAAAGTACAGTGTTACTTACGTTTGCTGTCTATTATAAGTGGAATCGTACGAATTTCGGCGATTCTTAAATATTTAATTAATAAAATAAATAATAATATGTTCCTTGAATATAGATCTATACTAGAATAATCAATAATAACACGGTGAACCGACTACCAGATTAAGGTCGCCGGAAAGCAATTGATGCGGCCGGCCCAGGACCGGACACTGTGGAGATCCTTAGGGGAGGCCTATGTCCAGCAGTGTCATCTTTTGGCTGAAATGATGATGATGAATAGAATAATTAAACATAGGGTGAGTTCTGTATGCTCTTGTATAAACAACCTGTTATACCATAACGATCCATCCGGTACGATGTAACATGTCTGACATTATTCATGATGAAACAGGCGTCGCGCGATGTGGTCACAGTTTACCAATAAATACATTTTTAAAACAGTAGCTGAACTTGGTCGCCTTGGACCTATCTTAGTATACCCGTCTTTCGGTTTGTCGACATTTATGATTTTATTGCTCTGCCAGTTTGTTTAGTGACTATGATCATATTATAAACAGGGTAATTTTCGATAAGGTAGCCTTACAAAAACCGTCTTACAGCCGCGAATCAAATGTTCATCATCATAGAACCTAGCACTGACCTGCAAATTGCAAATAACGTAAGAAAATTTGAATTTCGCGGGCTACCCTGGAACATTCACCTTAGGTTAATTATCCTGTACACACAAAACGCTGTAAACGGGTTATGCAATAAACTTAGAATTTTGCAAATAGGATCAGTAATTTCCGAGCTTACTGCCCTATTACTACTACTCAGCCCATACATGACCCACTGCTGAGTTGGGCCTCCTCCAATTACATCGTGGGACGGGTCGTCCAGACGGGTTAAATATAAATATAAATAAATATCCTTGGATATTTCACACAACGCCATCTCGTCACAAGCTAAGCAACTTAATGCTGTGTTATGGTAACGAGATGGATGATAAACTATTTATATGTATACTTTTTTTTTGTAAATACATACATATTATAGATAGAAATGACACCCAGATTCCGAGCCAGTACCTCTGTTTTAGACAAAGACACTTGCCCGACCCCGGATTCCTTCTCTTGCGGCTAGGTCTTCGGCCTTGTCATTTCCTTTTGTCGACTCTTACGACACCCTCAGGATAGATTGGGGTGGTGACACATTGTATTCTAAATCCGTCAGCACACGGATCCGTTCCCACTGGCCTACGACACTCCTATGAATATACAGATTGGGTGAAAAATAATCGGTCAACGTTTGGTCCGCGCGTATTGGCGTTGCGTTGTCAGTAGTTACTATGAAGATCATTTACTGCTCGTCATATACATATACACTATAGTGTGACGAATGTCATTTGAAACAGCCCCTAGCTATCAAATCTGTTCAATGACTATTGTTTACAATTGATATTATATGACATGAAGTACAATACGTGTTGAATTTCGTGTAAGATATAAACAACCGCAAATTGTTTTACAAAAAAGCCGAACCACTATTTTTGACAGTATAGCCCAAAATGTTGCCAGAAATTTTAAATTCTATCACTTACAAATTAGACCTCAAATTCGATGATTTTCTCTCCGGTTTAAACGCTTCTTGCTGAACTGAATTCAATTATTTTGAACAAAATAATCTCTTCACCGAGGCGTAGTAAAGACGCCTTTCTTATCTTATCCAGGGTTGTCACTTCAAATCAATTTGATTCTTGTGAAAATAGAATGTTTTTCCAAACATACCACATGTTACAATGTAAATCTTTATTGTAAATCCTTCGGGCAACATGTCTCAATTTAAATGGGTTTGGCAACAATCTAACCTAACCTGCTTCAGCTAACTACCAGTGGATACACGTATACACGTACACGGAGAGATTTCCGTCACATATTATCTACATACACATACTTCTCTACTAATATTATAAAGAGGGTATATTTGTATTTTTGTGTGTTCAATCAAAACTACAGGACCATTTCAAAAATATTGTACTTTTAGATTGCTTTTGTTTTTCCGTCGGAAGTTCTCACGGCCGTTGGAAGCTGGCCACGTTATGTGGGCCTCCGGAGCGCGTAGAGGTGCAAAGTTGCTCCCTGACCTACGCACTAAAACCGACGGGCCCCTCCGAGAGGGTGCTGTTTTGCCTACCCATTTCCACTGCTTGGAAACTTCCTCCCGGTACCATTAGAATGCTATGTTAACCTTAGGGTGACCTTCCTTAGGGAAGCCCACGCGGGCGAGAACCGCGCGCTAAGCTAGTGATAATAAACCCATCCAACACACGGGTGAGTCAGGTGCTGAGCTTCCAGATAAATTGCTTTCCTCTACTCAGTAAGCTATAACCTCTAAGAATATACAGTATGTAACACAAAACATCACAGCTAACGAAAGAATCGATAGTTCTACTGAGTCATAATACGCAACGTATGTTTTTTCTTAAAATGTTGGTTGTTAGCTGGTCCACCCCAACAACCAATGTGGAGGACACGTGATGCACAGGTTACGAAGCTTGTGGGATAATATTCCCTGTAGCCGGGCCTAAAAAAGGTTCTAAAATTGGATCACAAAATCACATGATTTTCCCGTATCCTTCAAAATAGAAAGTTATTTACAAATACAGAACTGCTCCTTTCGGTAGGATCTATGGTGAAGGATTTGTACTCTGTTTAATGAAAGAAAGAAATTAGCCAACTCCCATATCAGTTGGTGCTTTATTACGGCTACGTTACCTGGCTGTTTTGCTTTTTCTGTTACCTTCTATGTCAGTTTTTTTTTAATTCACGGCATCACTGAAAAGTTAGCAACCCTAATTTGCCGTAATCCTCGGATCCTAAAATCCCGCGTGGGTTTACTGTTTGAGGTTATTTCTGTTGCGGCACCATCCAATACGTTTTGTTTATGCCTTTCTTACTGAAGCATGATTTGAGGGTTTCTTACAGGATTATGGAATTAGCATCTAATAGCATTAGTGATAATTTATTTTGCGTAGTCTGTGGGGTATAATCAATACTGCCTACTGTTATGTAACTACATACTAACTTTGCAACGTCATTTAATGGCAGCTCTATCATCATCATCATCCTCAGCCCACATTAGTCCACTGCTGGACATAGGCCTTCCCTAAAGAGTGCCTTAGCGCTCTGTCTTCAATGATAGCAGCTCTATCAATAGTCTGAACTCAAAACGAACTTCATTTATGTAGGTTTGATCAGAAAACTCTTATAAATAGTCGTATTTAAAACTAGCATCATCATCTTTCGACCATTGTCCCATACTAGGTAGTAGTGTTCATACACGCCTATCGGTCGTCGTATCTACATTCACTCGTTCCATACACACATTTCTTCATTGACACATTCCGTCTATCTCTTTTGGTCTCTCACAGCGCTTGCGTCCATCTGGGGTATGTGGATACATACTGAAATACTGAAACTACCACCTTTTCAGAATGCTGCTCTATAGAAATGAGCTGCCAAAAATTTCTTTAGACTTATCTTATCCCCACTCTCTTTCGGACCACTCCAGACCTATATCCACTGCTAGACCTAGGCCTCTCCCTAGTTACGCCACGTAGCCCAGTGTCTAATCCAGAACACGTTTAGTCATGCGGTAATCAATTCTGCGACATTTATGTGGCAAGTATATTGCCGCGTAAACCTACTAGCCATTAGAGCTATGTTGGTTGCCTTTTCGTTAAATATATCAAAACATAAGTTGTTTAGTGTTATGAGAAAATACTCTAAGGCTGCGGACACGAAACATGCGACGGCGGAGCGATGGCGGCAGCGGGGCCACGCGCCGCCCGTTCTTCGCTCGATCGTCCCGCTCCGCCGTCGCCCGTTTCGTGCCCATCATGAAATCATGAAAAAAACACACGTTAAATACATAAAAAGTGTTAGACTTCTATTTTATTTCTTTACAGAAAGAATAAGAGCAAGCCCTAATTTTTTATGTAAGGTTTAAATTTGTAACCGGTATTTTATGAAAACAACGGTGGGATGCTGAAAATTAAGAAGCTTCCTCGGATTAATGCTTTATCCTTTAATTTGGCAGCAACACGCAATTATTAGCTGAATATTTATTTATTCAGCAAGGAAGGGAGTTAATAAATTTACATTTTATAACGACGAAAATGTACGAGAATATTTCAGAGGTTGAAATATTGGATTTTGTCAGATTTTCTTTTTGTTTCAGCTATTTTGTGACTTGCTTCCGCACGTGTCTGCGTTTGTATTTAATACTGATATAAGGTAACCATACCTATTTGCACATAAACAAAATTACATTTTAATTAAGTCCTTCCTTACTCTATTTAAAGGTATTATTAGGAAGAGTAACTGTTACTACTACTCAGCCCATAGATGACCCACTGTTGAGTCGGGCCTCCTCCAGTTACATGGAGGGTAATTGGCCTACTGTGTCACGCTGGCCAGACGGGTTGGCAAAGGATTTCGTATCAAGTTTTCCTTCTCTCACGGCTAGGTTTTCGGCCTTGTCATTTCCTTTTGTTGGCTCTAACGACACCCTGATGATTGAATGGGGTAATAGCCCATAAATAACCCACCGCTGACTCTCTTCGCATTACATGGCGGGTAATTACACGCTGGCCAGAGGGTTTGTTACAGGGTGTGGTTTAAAGCAACCACCTATCTTGAGAAGTTTAGGAAGATTCTCGAAAGTGGTTTGGTTCGAGACCGGAACAAAAGCGGTGTATAATAGGAGGCTTCACGCACCCGTTGACATCCACATACCCCTGCCTCGTCCCGCGGCTGGGGACCTATAAACTTCGCCCACTATAAAACAAAAAGGGTGTCGTTTCAAGTTTTCCTTCTCTTGCCTATCCGGCTTCCGGTCTCGTCATTTCCTTTTGTCGGCTCTTACGACCCCCTCCGGATGGGTTGGGGTGGTGACACTAAGTATTCTAAATACTTCACCACACGGACCATTAACGGATTAAAAGTAACATAAGTAATTAAAAGCAAAAACAGCAAGTTTGTATCCGCGGATTACCTAAAAATATACGCTTTCTGGATAATCCGGGATTAAGTAATGGTTAAAATTTGCATTTCCGTGTGGTGACTTAAATATACATATATTATGTAGAATGCATAGGCGCCGTCCTATTGCCATCGCTCGTGCGATGTCGCGATGCGATTTTATCGTGCGATGAAACCGATCTCGCGATGAGAAAACGTTTGCCCTATAACAGTCGTGCGATGATTAATAATAATATTGTAAGTTTTATCTATGAATAATAATATTGTAAGTTTTATTATAATATTTTCACTTATTCTTCTTATTTTATTCAAATTCATTGCAATAGTAGCCCACTCTTTGTCATTTTTAAGCCTGTTTTTGTAGTCTTCACAGACCTGAACCACTAGTAGGTCATTTATAGGCTGAAAAGATGATGATTACTTGTCTTGTGTGGTTTCTTTTAATATTGTCTTTTAATATTCGACGCCATTAGTGTAGTTGCATTTTAGTAAAATATTTTTTATTTTCTATAATGCGCATGGGTAACAAAAGGAATGAGGTTAATGACGCGTCTGCAAAAATGTTCGCGATATTAGCCCGGCTAATGGTGAGCGCATTTTTTCTGTACATGTCGAATATTACCGCCATTTTAACGTCGCATTCTGCCTTGGACTGGCAATGTGTGGTAAAACGTACACACTAGCGACACACTTCACTAATTGATTAGGTGGTCTCTAGTTTTTTTAATCGTTGCCTCTACTCTGCTGATCAGGTTTTCGCACCGTTGTTAAGTGCATTTTACACATTTGAATATGGTAATTTTAACCTCCGACGCAAAAACAGGAGTGTTATAAGTTGGACGTGCCTGTCTGTATGGCTCCGTAGCTCGCGATTTCAATTTCGTTCGTGAGTTACGGGCGAAAGTTTTTAGACATGTTTGATGAAAATAGGTTGAGTTGTTTAAAAGTTGTGGGGGGTGAAAGTGGGGAAGAATAACGAATGTCTGCAAACATAATCGAGTGGGATCTCAAATGAAAGCGCATCACGTGCAGATTACAAAATAATATTTTCAATGAAAATCGGTTGAGCCATGAAAAATCTCTGGGGGTAAAAGTGGGGAAAATACCCAATATCTGTAAATATAAGAGAATTGTATTACCTATAAGTAGAAACAAATAATAGTAATCAGTAATTAATTAAAAAAACGAACAAGCTTGATCTTAAATGTGATATTTACATTAAATATAAATTTGAAAAATTTGTACAATAATCTATGTATTTAACAACTTAACAAAATCTACATTATAATATGTGTGTATAAAAATTATAAAAAAAATAAACGCGATGTATTTTTTTAGAATGATTAAAACTCGTAGGTACATATTTAGGTACTCTAAGATTGAGTTTCTTTCATTTTTTTGTTACTTTTTGAAGGGAACACAGCTGATAGTGCCGGGGTTTATTTAAAATTTATTTTTTATTGCATTGTTTGTATTGTTTTACATCTAGAGGGTGTGGTAAGAGCCGACAAATGGAAATGACAAGGCCGATAACCTAACCGCAAGGGGAAGAAACCTTGTACAGTAGTACTTAGTAGGATGATTACCCGCCATGTATGGGGAGGCTCGTAGCTGTCATATCTGACATTAATAGCTATGATGTAGATGCTACATTTGTCAAGAAAGAAAACCATATCTGGACGGTCTCTAGACTTCATTATCAAGTTACAACGTATATCTAAGCTAATAACATTCTAAAAACTAACACATTTAACATACATAAAACTGCCCACTGTCTTACTCTCAGATACCGCTTAGGTAATATTCCGTGACTTTAAACGAACAACTTCCTTCTTGTGGAACGGAGGTGATAAATTTATTAACTAGTCTAGGGGTGCTACGCGACGAAATGAAAATGGCAAGACAGCACTACGACTTATGGACTGTTTTTTATCAGTGACTTGAATGCCTTTGACCTTAGGCTTGCGTGATGGAAAGCAACGCCAGTGTCTAAGATGGAGCAGGCAATTCAAGGAAATGCCCTGTCGGGCACCGGCTCTCACATACACACGACGGAACACAGTAAAACTGCTTGGCGACTTAGATGTGAGGGTGGTAGGTAGCCGGGCGGACCTTTCGATCCTGCCACCAAGCGTGCTAGGTTTTGTTGACTTTTACAACACGTGTTATTTCCCAGCGTGCGATGGGGAAGTTTTATGTTCTGCCCCGTCCCCACACGGGGAATATTTTGAACTACTACAGAGCGCAACCCGTCACCTTAAAGCTAAAGCGGAGAGTCGAGGAACCAGAGGTCTAGGCGCTTTACCATCTTTCCGCGTCCTAGCTAGCTACATATACCGGCTAGTCCGCAACGGCCGGGTATCCATGAGGATATCCAACGAAAAAAAAGGTAGGGTTGTCGGTTGCCATGGCCTATATAGACATTTGAAACGGCAAACCTGCTAATTTAATAGAATCCAAATCGATAATACCTTTGAGTACTTTTGATTTCTCGCAGCTCGCAGGACCGACGCCCGATGGGGCAGAAAAGTCCTCGAGGGGCGACCGCGTTCCGGAAAGCGCAGTGCTGGTAGGCCTCCCACATGGTGAACCGACGACCTGGTTAAGGTCGCCGGAAAGCAGCGGATGCAGGCGGCCCAGGACCGGCCTTTGTGGAAATCCTTGGGGGAGGCGTATGTCAAACAGACGAAGATGACTTTTGATTATCGATTTTAACAGTTTTGGTAACGTAATTATATTATGTACTAAGACTAGATTTCCGTGTGGTGACGGATTTAGAATACATGGTGTTATCGTTCCATACGTGCCCGAAGGTGTCTTCAGAGCCGACAAAAGGAAATGACAAGGCCGATGACCCATCCGCAAGAGATGATGAGATGAGGAAAGTTTGATACGGTAGTCACAGGGATTTGTATCTCTTTTGCGGCTAGGTTTTCGTTTTGTCGGCTCTTACGGCACCCTCAAGATGGAATGGAGTGGTGACGCTATATATTCTAAATCATAGTACTTTGAACACAAACTCCTAGAAATCGGTATTCTATGATATATCAACTTCATCCACTGGCGTTTTTGACTCGCCATAATTAGAAACCACAATCTTTCAAACTTAGTCGTACACAAGCCTCCTCGACGTTCGAGACGATGAGGGTAACTTAAACTCCATATTAACTTACCTAAGTACAAACTTATGCAACACAAACCATCCCGTCACTCGAACAACTTACTTGCGGTTGTAAATTTACAAGTTGTAAATCAGTATGTTGACTAAATATTCAGTCATTACTCCTTCCGAACTGATATCATAATATTGTACCCGGCTTCGCATGCGTGTAGTCCGAGGCAGCACTGTAAGAAAACCAATTCATAAAAAGTGCCGCTATATCCAACTGGAACTAACTAGAACAATTTAGGACAGGACTTCGTCATCGATTTTTATATTACATTATCTTCTTTTAATTTGGAATTTTAGAGTTATAGCTATTAAGACTAGGCATGCCATATTTCCCCCTCGACCGTGCTGCCACATTGTTGTGGTGGGGGCTTGCGTGCCTTTAGGTTCCGTTGAGGCTATACCGGCTCAGGGTCACCCGTGCCGGACGAGCCCACGATGAGAAGCCAGACGAAGAGCGGAAGCGAGTCAAAGCCCCATCAGGGTCGCGGAGCATGCTCCCCATTATGAGGAGTGAAATCCGTGGCCCTGTTGCGGGCACCCAACCACCTTGGGTAGGTTGGGTTGGGGCGCAACAACCAGCTATCCGCGCCTCGGAGTCCCACATAATCCGGCTGGCGTTTAGCGATCGGGTATCCATGAGGATTTCCAACGTAAAAAGGCGTTGCCATCTTTAATTTAGAAGGCGTTTAACCATATCTGCGACTACAGGTGAAACAAAATGGCTGCATATTGTAACCAACTTAAATTTCAGTGCTATTTAATAATTATTTTTGTACCTCAAAGACTATAATGAAAATAAATCTACAGGCTGTAACAAAAACCATATCTCCATCCGAAGTGAGGGCAATCTTATAATCGAATATACAGTGTCCCAAAAAATAGTGTCAAGCTGAAGTCCAGAGATAAAGCACCCCTTGGGGTACCCGAATCACCTCCATATATGTACTGCGATTTTTCATAGGTTACGTGTTATGATTCTTTTTCTGAATTTTAAATGTTTGGCTTTACACCAATATTTTCATAATTTTGGTCAAAGTTACGAAACAGCTGATTATTTTATGCTTAAAAGTACAATTCAAGATGATAAAGTTAGAGTAAGAAAAAAAGTGAAAAGGCTTCTTCTACTTTAAAAAAAAAAGATTATTAAGCTTTTCAGGTAGAAAATTCAGAAAAAAAATTGGGGTGATTTGGGTACCTCATGGAGTGCTCTATCTCTGGACGTCCGCTTGAAACTAATTTTTTGGACATCTTGTATATATTTTAGATAATTAATAAAATGTAATCACGCTTATGATAAAATGTACATTTTAAGAAAAGAACTATGTGTTCCAAATCTCTTTTCTCTCAATCCTAAAAGACACAGCTAAGTTCTGCCTCTACAAATTTATAGAAAATATGCTACGATTTCCAAACGTTTTCAAAACACTTGGACTGTACATGTATACCTTTTCTTTCCCACCCTAAGTACCCCATACTATTACAGACTCAAGTAGCTCCATCTACGTGTGAATGTGAATACGAGATCAGGCAGCTTTGTTCCAGGATCGCATTGTGAATGAAATTACTTGCAGAACGGCACAAGTTTGAGTGCTTATACAGAAACGGCTTCTAGATATTAGTCTAGATTGAGCACATGCATATATTATACAGGTTGTAACAAAAGCATTATAGCCATAACGCAAGGATCGATAGTGGTATCTTAATATATATAAACTAGCTTTTGCGCGCGGCTTCGCCCGCGTGGGCTTCGAACCCGTGCATATTTTTTATGAACATAAAATCGGTTATTGTGACTAAACTATGATAGTAAGATATGTGCTCTCGCAGACTTTTTTGTTGATCTTCATAAGACCTACAAACCCGTAGTACATCATTTTGTTCTATTGTCAATAGTTTTTGAAGCGCACGCATAAATAGGTTTTCGATTTTACACCTTGGTTTACAAAATCGCGATTTTCATACGGATCCCTAACTCTTTTGAAAATAAAATATAGCCTATAACCTTCCTCGATAAATAGACTATCTAACACTGAAAGATTTTTTGAAATCGGACCAGTACCTAGTTCCTGAGATTAGCGCGTTCAAACAAACAAACAAACAAACTCTGCAGCTTTATATATTAGTATAGATTATGCGTCACGTTGTTAGTCCGCGATGAATACCTAACTAAATTTGCACACCTGGTCCAGTTTGATTCAACTTGAAAGATAGGATAGCTTACATCTCTATTTATAGTCGCAATATTATTTTATTGCAAATTATTTGACAGTCAATGTTAGCTCCAAACCAAACTAACAGATGGCGATATCTGTTGACTGGATTGAGTAAGTGTTCAATAGATGGCACTATGTTATAAGATAAATTAATGTATGTTAAGGTGATTGCTCCATGACTTTGACGTTGAAAAAGTTTTTCTTGCACCTTTATGAGCTTGGAGGGTTGTATTGATGATTTTGATGATTATAATTCTATAACTACATACGTTTTACAGCCGCGAATAACATTTTAATCAACATACAACCTAGTACTGACCTGCAAATTGCAAAAAACGTAAGAAAATTTGAATTTCGCGGGCTACCCTGGAGCATCCACCTTAATGTTAAATGTAATTATCCAAAACCTTAGCCACAGCAACGCGTGGCCGAGTCTGCTAGTTGATATATACTATCTTACTTGCTATTCAAAGCACAAATGACTCACTACTGAGATGGGCCACCTTCAGTTACATCTATAGGCCGAGTAGTAGTAGGTAGTAGTAGTTTAGCTTCTGGAGCTGTTTTTTTTTATCCGTGGATTTACTAGTTCTGGGTGAAGGTTTCAAGTAAGTAAAAGACATCTCGACACAGGAAAGCATAGGGAAATGTGTTTTAAATAAAGAAAATGGCATGGGTATTTGAAATTGGTTATAAGTCTTCCAAATTAATTCAACACTTCACATTTTGTTCGTTTATTCAAAATTTATTGGCAAACTTCCTGATGTGAAACTTTTGCTTTCGTTACTTGGAGTATGTTAGGTGGAACGGCGGGTGGAATTTTTAAGGTAGACGGTTGGTAGTCTAATGCTTGATTGAAGTCGTTGACTTAACTTGTAACGGCTTCAATAATTTCTTAGTGCATCGTGCAATGTGCAACACGTACCTTTATGGGGTTGGGGTGCGTCCTTTACGGGTATGGCGGGCTTTAACCCACCCCAGCTCCAGGTCGTGGAGCCGGCTCCCAAATCAGGGTGCTAACCCCGTGGCCCTGATTAGGGCAGTGGATAGATGCCGTTGGTATTAGTGGGTAGATCGGGCTGTAATTTTTATCTTCCGAACCACATCTCGGCTAGGCCAATCGCAGCTATGAGGACATCAAAATATTTATAAAATGATTTTGGGGGCAGGCAAGTGTTCTTGTGGAAGCTAGAGATTTACATACTTTCCAAGACCGAGTTATATTCTGTACGCTATTTTTGTGAAGCGAGAAATTACCCGGCTAAAGGATGCACTAGTAACCCACGTATCTGATCATATCTATGAGAACTGTAACAAACGATTTCGCGCAAATAAAAACAAACCTCCCAAATCAAATATCTATCCATTTAAGTTAGCTGAAAAACCTCTTGTGTGAGTGAAGGTCGTATATGTACATGACATTTCAAATATGTCATGTTCGTATATAAATACTATATATATACAGGTTCTTGTAAGATGACGAGCCATTATGAAAGAAATGTAGTGTGTACATCAAAAAGTGTACATCAAGAATAAATGTTAATTTATTTTTAGCATTGTTTATTGTGCATGTAAATGTCTAAACGGGCATATTAATTACCTTCTCTTAATTTAATTGATAACAATTGAGCAATAAGACTGACACGAGTTTTGCTTTGTATCCTAAATTAAATCTTTGGATACAGGGTCTAATCAAGTTCGTGGTGGCACGAGAATAAGTAAATAAATGATAACAAAACTTAATTACTCACTTTAATGATTTCAGGTTGGGTTCGTTTGTTATCCAAAGTTCATAAGGACCAAACCATTTGAGGCAACCCGTGGGCGAAGGCATTACACCCACCATTTGAAATGTTTAATTAGTCGATAGCATCTATAAATATACATTCATCTGGTAATAAACACGCTTATATTGACAAAACATTATTTGATTGAATTATTAAAGATAATCAAAGTTTCGTTCATAACTTAACACACTGTTTTAAGTTTGGAATAAGTAGAAACTAATTTAGTACTAATTTACTAACATAACTTTATCCGGTGACCAGAAGGCTGGTTATTACTTCGCTCAGCGAATTAGCATTGCCATTCAACGTGGCAATGCTACTAGCCTTCTTGGCACCGTACCCGATGACAGCGATCTGGCGCAAATTACTGTTATAATTTTAGTTATTTAATTTATTTTAGTAATTTAATTCAGTGTTTTTTTTATGTTTCTTAGAAATAAAGGTTTACCAGTAAGTTGTTACTGAAATGTTTTATTTAATAACTATTATAATCCATTTGTATGTGGTACAAACAAAACCTCCAAATGCACGAGCACTCGTTGCAACTCGTTTAGCCAAAGAAAGAGATAACAAGCTTATTTTAGAAATTACTCGCTCTGAAGATGATGGCCATTTTGTTAGGTGTTGTCGAACAAAATGGCGTTCAGTGATCACTTAGAGCTTTTCAGTTATTTCCAATGACACTATCTTTTCGTCACAATTTCATTTTTTGTCAAGCATTGTTTGATAGAACTCTTCAAGTGTAAATTGATAAGCTGTGCTCAGTAAAGTGGAATTTTAATAAAATTGTTTTCCAGCTCCTGTACAATTTTCAATGTCTAGTTCTCAAAGGGCTACTTTATTACTTTTCGAAGAATGTCCATTTTGTGTAATTCAATATTTTATATTAAAAATTCATTCATTCTGTACTTTTTCTGTGTTCTGATGAGTTTAGAATACATAGTGTCAACATCCTATTCCAATCTGAGCGTGACGGCCTAGCCGCAAAAGAAGGAAAACGGGTATTTTTGTTTTTTTTGTAATTGTCGGGTAAGTCCATGTTCATAAATGGGGAAGGCCGGACATAACAGTGGGTGTTAGAACGCTCATATGACGATGAAGAATTAACTGACTGCCTCGTTGGTCTAAGGGTTGGATGTGCCGCCTTTGGATCAACGGGTCCCGGGTTTGATTTGTCTAAACCAGAGACACTTGTTCTGAGTCTGGTGTCATTTGTGTTCGCGAATTACATGTTTGTAAACTGCCCCCGCGATACAGGTGCAAAGGGCAGGGCTTTTATTAGTTCCTTTTTTTAAAGAAAAGTTTTAAAGAAGAACTTTAATTCAGACATGTTATTTGACCGCAAAGTAACGTTGCAGGGTGTAACAAAACCCCTAAAACCATCCGAAGTGAGGGCAAAGAGAGAATCAGTTCTGGGGTTAATATGTCTTCAAGTACTTTTGGACTTTTATCACAACAATTGGTTCCAGAGAAAACCAACCAACTAGCTATCGTTATGATTATCCTACAAGCTTAGCAATCTGAGTTCCACAAGGTTTCTTAGGGTTTCTGTGTTTATTTCTCGAGTTAAACCACTTTCACCACCTGGCACCCATATTTTCAGAAATAGATTGTGTAGGTTGTGTACTTTACACAATTTACCCGAAAAATCTGAACTATCACTATCAAGAAATATCGCCTACAAATTCGACAATAACCAAACGAGTCTTACACCGCGATAGCGAAGTTTACATAGCAATTCGCACGGTTAAGAAATCCCCCGACTACAGGTATCGGTCGATAGGCGCCGCCGCCTCCTGGCAGACATCCACCTCATCCCTTTGCGCCTAAAGTTTATTTTTGCTGTAATTTTGGAGACTGTATGTGCTTACAACTCAACCAAGCTAAGTTTGCACCTCGCTGAAATGCGGCGCCAAGTTATACTATTTATTGTGTATATTCTAATGTAATATACTGTTAAAAACAGTAAATGCAAAGTAAAATCTAACAAACATTTGTTTACATTTTTAGTCATAGCGAATCCTTTTCCTAGACCGTATTTAAGCAGCACGTGTGACGCAATCGACAGTGGTACAAACTTCGCTTGGTCGATAATGATTTCATAGGATTTCGCGATTATTTTGGGTTGTTCCCATACATCCATAATTTTATTACCACCACCTCCACGACTTTTATTTGTTTACAAATTTAATTCTCAGGACATCCATGAAATTTAAAGTACCGTCAACATGTAAAAGGTTTTATGATTTAGATAATGAATCGTGAAGATTTTTTTTAATAATATCGATTTACTAATAATCATCTTCCATTTATTTTAACTTTCATTTTTTTTAAGATAATATTGTTTAATTTCTGATCTGTTGTCTGTTTCTGTACCTATTGAATAAAATAAAATAAAAGCTCTTGTTTAATGAAAATAGCTTTCTATAGTTGTTTAATTCATGCGACACACTCAACCCTTGATTGTGAGAGCGAACAGTTTCGAAAGAAAAATGCAATTGTACAAATATACACGCCAATCCGTTACAAAATGTTTAATTTCAATTAGCTTGTTCGAGTTGTACCTATTAAGCCACAGTGATGTAGGTCAGTAGTATGTACTATCGATAATTTCGACTGTCTATAGGGCTGTTGTTACATCCTGTATAATAAAACACAACACTTATAAATTTCCAAGTTTTCTTACTGACAGGACCGAGGCCAAAATTCAAACAGTGCTCGGCATCGGAGGCACTTAAACTCAATATTATTTGAGCGTCATTAATAAGTTTTGACAAGATCTGAATACCGTGTCAGGATTGGATAAAATCAACTGCTTCAATTCGAGATAGTGAAAGCTAACCAGTATCTTAATTTGGTTTCTGTACACAATAAGAAATCGCGGTACAGGGACTATCTGGTGCGGGGGAGTATTGAGATTGTAAACAGCTATTAAATTACTTTCACTGTTATGTACAGTCGCCGTCAGATATATTATAGCAGACAAAGTGACCAAATACTTCAGAACAATTTATAATGTCAATAATTTCCATACACTACAAGTTACCATGAATATCTCAACATTCAATAATTATCTGGCGCAGTGGTTGAGCGATCGACTGCTGCGCAGCATGTCGCGGGTTCGATTCCCGCACGGAAGAAATATTTGTACGACCTACAAGTATTTGTTCCGGGTCTGGGTCTTCACTATCACTACATAGTATAAAACAAAGTCGCATTCTTCTGTCCGTCCCTATGTATGCATAAATATTTAAAACTACGCAACGGATTTTGAAGCGGTTTTTTTAATAGATAGAGTGATTCAAGGGGAAGGTTTATATGTATAACCCACCCCCGCTTTGCACGGGCGAAGCCGGGGCGGGCCACTAGTTTCTATCTATAATATGTATGTATTTACAAAAAAAATATGTATGTAAGTAGTTTATCATCCATCTCGTTACTATGGTAACGAGATGGATGATAAACTACTTACATACATATTTTTTTTAGCTTGGGACGAGATGGCGTTGTGTGAAATGTCCAAGGATATTCATTTATTTATTTATTACTAGCGACCCGCCCCAGCTTCGCACAGATGCAATTATGAACATCTACATTTATCAGTGTTTCTCTACAATATTATGCATGTAATATACATATAAACCTTCCTCTTGGATCACACTATCTATTACAAAAACCGCTTCTAAATCCGTTGCGTAGTTTTAAAGATTTAAGCATACATAGGGACGGACAGACGACAGCGACTTTCTTTTATACTATGTAGTGATTATTCATTAATATCTGAGCAGATGCGTGTCAATAACTACTAGAGAAAATAAGTAAACATGTGTGATGTTGTTTAACTTTTAAAAGTAATTTCCGTTTTGTTTTGTTTGTAGGAATTATTATGAACTAGTGACCCGCCCCGGCTTCGCACGGTTGCAATGATGAATATCTAAGTTAATCAGTGTTTCTCTACAATATTATGCATGTATTATACATATAGACATTCCTCTTGAATCACTATCTATTAAAAAAGCCGCTTCAAAATCCGTTGCGTAGTTATAAAGATTTAAGCTTACATATGGACGGACAGAGGACAGCGACTTTGTTTTATATTAAGTAATCATTAGTACAACTTAAAGTACAATTATTATCACTACATAGTATAAAACAAAGTCGCTGTCGTTTGTCCGTCCCTATGTATGCTTAAATCTTCAAAACTACGCAACGGATTTTGAAGCGGTTTTTTTAACAGATAGAGTGATTCAAGAGGAAGGTTTATATGTCAATATTGCACCCGTGCGAAGCCGGGCGGGTCGCTAGTTAGTTATAAATAGCCGAATACAACATTGTAAACAGAACGGAACTGTTACATCGTATTTTTCCGGTACTCCTTATCAGCTCATTCGCAATAATAACTATACACAGTGTTATAGGACAAAAGTGTTTTACGATTAGGAGCGTTTGCAACGACTATAATATACTACTTCTACTCAGCCCACTACTGAGTCGGGCCTCCTCCAATTACATGGAGGGTAATTAGCCTACTGTGCCACGCTGGCCAGACAGGTTGGCACACGATTTACGACTTTATACTTAACTTATAAAGACTATAATATTTATATAGGGCAGAAAAGTCCTCGAGTGGCGACCGCGTTCCGGAAAGCGCAGTGCTGGTAGGCCTCCGATGACCTGGTTAAGGTCGCCGGAAAACGATGGATGCGGGCGGCCCAGGACCGGCCTTTGTGGAAATCTTTGGGGGAGGCCTATGTCCAGCAGTGGACGTCTTTTGGCTGAAATGATGATGATGATTTATATAGCTAACACTAGCTGACGTGACGACGTTGTCCTGCATGGTATTCGTTTACCGACTGCAGCGCCATCTGTCGGGCTGATTTGTGAATCTATACCATCCTCGGTGCCACCCAAACGCATACAAATAAATCATTCAAATCGGTTCAGCCGCCCGCACATTCTTATCGCCACTCGCGTAGAAGCCATTCCCCGCGAGTGGACGATCATTTAAAAGGGTTTTTTTGGAATGTATTAACCAAACTTGTATTTCGTAAAATCCAGAATGAATGACAAAACAAATGAATCCACAACCGGGCACGTCAGGACATTCCATTTTTAAATTTGATATCGGCCAGTAATAGTCATATCTGTTCCCACTTTCAAAAAAGGTCTGTAACAGTCCAAGTACGTTTGTGCATTGTATTTGCTATTTGCATCCTGATGAGTTTTTGAACATCGTTTTGAAACGGATACTTACGTAATTTTGCCGGGTGGCAGAAAGCCACTACAGCAATTTTGGTCGTGATGCACATGCTACATTCAGTGCCGGATTAAGCAAGCGCGGAGCCCGTAGCAAATTCTTTCAAAGAGCCCTTGATCTGCTAAGGGTTCAAAAGTATAAAGTGGTAAAAATACAATTCAATACGTTTATTTGCTATCTATAGGTTACAATTTTGTGGGTAAATTATACATACCACATCTTAACAGGTTGAACTCAAAAAAATACGCTCCGACAGAGATGAGTGGGTTTAAATATGCGGGGCCCCCTTTCACGCGGGGCCCGTACCGTAATCCGGCACTGGCTACATTGGTGATATAATAAATACATGTTCGGTAATTATGAAACAAATTTGTATAATGCGAATCGGCTTGTACGCTATACGTGATTTCTCTGTTTCATTAAAATTTATTAATTAGGTTGTTTTCATTAACATTTTTTGTCGGATTTGCCTTGCTGCCAAGATAAATGCGATAATTGTATGCTGATTAAACACATGTGATATTTTACCACAGACTAAGGGATCTTAAGGACTGTTTAAGTCGAAGCAAAGGAATCCTAACACTCAGCAGCAACGCTCAATCGGTTCCAGAAATGACTTTTTTTATATTAGCGTTACCAAATTGTTTATAAAAAAAATCTAGTTATTTGTTTAAATTCATTGATTAATTTGTAAATGTCCAATTAAGTTTGTAATGACTAAGAGAAGATGGCAGTTGTGCCACGAACTACCACCAGTGGCCCTACTCTTGAATCCAATAACAATTTTAATCCAATGTCAATTCCGATCCAATTCATAACCAATCCTGGCAAATTACAGTACTCTTGAAAACAATACTGACAACATTGGATTGCAATCGGTATTGGCCAACTATTGCGTCAATACACATGAAGTTAGCTGCGTTAGAGAGATGCCCCACGTTAGTCGAAAACCGGTAAAGCAATAGTAATTACTTCATAACTTTAAAAAAATAGCTTTTAAGTAGTGTATAGAAACAAATATTACTATAATTCATCAAAATGAATATTTTTATACTAATTTACTTAAGAAAAAAATAGTATTTACTAATATTAATTAAATTATTGGCTGTATGGAGAATGCCGTTGCCGTTGAAAAATACTCAGAAAAAAAGTAAGGCGGTTTGTTTACTTTGTTTGTATTGTAAATGTTTTACGCGGATAATTTGTATTTTTATTAAGTATTTTTTACGTTTCTGGACTTCCTGGAGCGAGGAAATGGGCAAGATTAGCGATGGGAGGAGCTAATGAATAAAAGGTGGCCAAAGCTGTGCCTAAGTAACTGAAATATTACTGAATTGGTGGAGGCATATGAGACAGTTAAACCCAGTTCCAGAACGCGAGATGTACTAATGCCAATACCACCTCCACATACAAGTAAGTATGTGTTAAATAAAAATAATAGAATACGAACTTAACTTAGTGTTTGTTTCTCTCGTTAGTCATTGGTATTATAAATTTATGATTGGCACTCAAGTGGTCTCTAGATTTAGTTGCAAATATGCACATCACTTAAGTGCGACATTCCGAAGTGGTATAAAAAATACTCGTGAAGCTTTTACCCACTGTGAACAACAATTTTATTCAAATTGCTACATTTAGGTAATTTATTATTATAAATAGTTATAACATTGTGTTTTAGAATCACAGACACGACCTAGCATCTTTCCTCGCCCTCCTTGGTGGTGCCGCTCCGAACAGCCATAATATGTGCGAAAGATTTGCAGCCTTTGATGATAATATTTATGTAGAAATTAAAGTATCAGCTAGTGAAGCTCTTTATTACATTTTGGTTTTCAATTCACTTCAAATAAAACATTTCTTAAAAGAAAATGCTTTCTGTTAAAAAACCTCTCCTCATTTCCCTGGGTCTTATTATTGCTATGTGGGTCCCATCACTGCAACCCAACGGATGCCACCTTGAATTACAAAAAGTCTTTGGTCACTCGATAAACCCACTACGCCAATCGGCTTTTAGTATTTTTAAGTTAAAATTTTGTATTTTCTCTGTAAGTGATTCTGTAAATCTTTTGAGAAAATAAATATCTTAAACCGTATAAACTCGTCATCGTTCATAGAAAATGCCTTGTCCGTTTATCGCTGATTACGACGCCCATTTCACCTATATTTTTAACTGTATGGAATGGGTTCTACATAGATTAGTTTACGGAAAAGTCAAACGTGCCATTATATTATCACAGAGATTAATATAATCTCTTAAATTCACCTTTTAATAATACCGCAATCGCCTAAAAGTTACAATTTTGTTATTGTCTTAATTCCGATTCTTGGGCAATATATTGGCTGTCAAAGTGGCGTCAAGAGTACCGATTTTGAATTGAATCCAATAGTGATTACTTCACCTAATAGCCTCCCAATATTGAAACAATATGGCGCTAGTGTCGCATCCAAGTGTGCTCAAGAGTACGAAACGTCACAATTCCAATACCGATCGATCGGAATTGCGTTCGAGATTAAGGCCGCAGATCCGCCCGCCATCTGGTGGAAAATGTACTGTGACTGAGGACTTGGCTTGCATAATGATGCTTTAGGATGCAAAGTTTTCTGATTATGACATTAATCGTTGTACTTATGATGACCAATTTTGAATTAATACATGGTGTCATAAAAAGTGGAGATCCTTGGGGGAGGCCTATGTCCAGCAGTGGGCGTCTTGGCCGAAATTATGATGATGATGATGAAATTGTTCATTCTGAAGTTTTCGATAAAGAAAAGATTAAACGGATAAAACAGCTGAAACCTACTCGCAAGACAAGAAATACTCAAACATCCTATCACTACATAGTATAAAACAAAGTCGCTGTCGTCTGTCCGTCCCTATGTATGCTTAAATCTTCAAAACTACGCATCGGATTTTGAAGCGGTTCAAGAGATAGAGATAAGTGATTCAAGAGGAATGTTTATATGTCAATATTGCATCCGTACGAAGCCGGGGCGGGTCGCTAGTTATTATATATGTCGGAGATCGATTCGTTCACTCACGGTAATATTTCATTGGTATTATAATTTATTCAAGTGGCAAAACTGTACTATTTACATCGATACTCTGTGGTTTATGTCCAAAGTGAAGTTGTCTGCATCAACAATCTCAGTTCAGTAGTGCGTTAAGTCGAGTCGTCCCCTTTCTCTCGAGACAGCGCCTGTGCCGGGTGTGGGCACTGATATTGATACCTAATCAAGATGGCGGACACCAACGACATATTTAAAGAATGTTTGAGTATTACACCCACATCTAAAATTCCTTATCTATCCCTCCTTATATATCATCTATCCTTATAATATATTCAAATATTTCCGACTTTTGGATAACTTTGTATAACTACTGCACTCTACTTATGGGGAATAATAAAATGTCAAGAAATGTGGCAGGCAAGAAATATTATTTATTTGGTATTGGAAACGGGCTTAAACGCAGTCCGGGCCGCGGGGAATCTAGTAGTATAGTGTTGAAAGTTCATGAACGTTTCGACTAGTTGGCGCCCAATATGAGCCTTGATTTCAGCAATGAATTAATCAATGTCTCGCTTAAACGTCAAGGGGAATTAGCAAACCTCTATATTGTCATATGTCACCAGAGAACACGATACATGTCGCCTGATTGAACTGGATAACTGTGGCTAATTGATTGACATAGTAGGTTGACATTTAATCACAGAAATGTCGGCGACATAATGGCAATATTATGTTTGATTTTGGCAGAAATGTGTTTGATGAGGCGAGCTCGATAAGCAAAGATAGGTCGGTTATATTTACTGAAATATTGTTGATAAACAACCTTATTCATATTACTTACTTGTCAGTCCGTAAAATACCTACTGCTGAAGTAGGCTTCCTCCAATTACAAGAGGTAAGTTCCTTCTCTGAAATCTGAGGAGGGCTGACTCATCACTGCCTCGTTGGCCTAGGGGTTGGATGTGTGTATTTTGTGTTCGTGAATTTCATGTTCGTAAACTGCCCCAGCGACACAGGTTAACCTACTGCAGGGATTACGATTTTATAAAAAAGAAAGAAAACAAAAGATTTTATGAGCTGAACCCCCGCTGAGTTTCGAATGACAACTTCAAACAAATATGGAATATCAAACATATTCTGTCAATCGCAAATACTACTACCATTCTTTAACTACTAGCACTATACTCAGCCCATAATAACGCACTGTCTAGTCGAGCCTCTTCCAGTAACATGGAGGGTAATTAGCCACGCTGACCAGGCTTCCTCCAATTCTTCTGTGTCTTCTTCTTATCACCCCACATAGCAAATTGCTTATACTCTATAGGTTTGGGAAAGGACGGCCATTTACTAAAGGAGCTTGGCGTTTTGAAGTTTTTTTTATAGGAAACCCTCCCATTTTTATTTATTATTGAGTTGTACCTTTGTTCGTTTTGTTTTGTTATGACCCACTGCTGAGTCGGGCCTCCTCCAACCACATGGAGGGTAATTAGACTACTGTTCCACGCTGGCCAGAAGAGTTGGCACAGGTTTTCGTATCAAGTTTTCATTGTAAACCAAGTGTCATTGTAAACCAGGGACACATGCTCTGGAGCCGGAGTCTGGATGTCATTTGTGTTCGTGAATTTCGTGTTAGTAAACTGCCTCCGCGATACAGGGTATAACTAGTGCAGGGGTTTCGTTTTATTATAAAAACTAGCGTACCCGGCCCGGCTTCGCACGGGTGCAATTTATTATACTTAAAAACCCTACTATTAAATCACTGTCTATTAAAAAAAAACCGCTTCAAAATGCGTTGCGTAGTTTTAAAGATTTAAGCATACATAGGGACGGACAGACGAGAGCGAGTTTGTGATAAGGATTGTCTGGTGTATACGGTACGGCAGTAATAGAGATCTCTCGTCAATATTGGATAGCCTGTCCCTCCTGATAACGTCCCCACGTCCGAGTGATAGGCTCGCTTATCAATAGCTCGCATACGCCGTGGACGCCATTTTGTCAAAAAGCTTGTGTTTGTTTTTCTGGTATTACGTATTAGTTTGACGATAATTACACTCAACTTTAAGATCAATGCTATGCGCTGGACTACTAATTTACTTCTCAGCACATAAATGACCCACTGCTGAGTCGGGCCTCCTCCAACTACATGGAGCGTAATTAGCCTAATGTGCCACGCTGGCAAGACGGGTAGGCACAGGGTTTCGTATCAAGTGTTCCTTTCCTTGCACGCTACGTTATCGGCCTTATCATTTCCTTTTGTCGGCGCTTACTACACTCTCAGGATGGAATGGGGTGGTGACATTGTATATTCTAAAAGTATACACTGCATAGTGATATAGTTTACCACCAGTTCGGCACGCGACCACTGCTGAGAGAACTGGCAAGGGGCTGTCCATTAATCACGTGATGTTTTTTTCTTAACCCCTCCCCTTGGTGATACGTGGCAAAGTTTAAGACTAGCCCCCCCCCATTAAAATCACATGTACTTTTATGTATCTATAAAGTATCTTACACATAAAGGTTACATACGCTACACGCCGCATTTCGGTTTAAAAAATTACGAAAAAATAAATACACGTGATATCTTACTATCCCCCCTCCCCCTTGTGATATTTCGTGATTTTTGTCGAACCCCTCCCCCCATTCTAACCTCACGTGATTAATGGACAGCCAAGAAACACAGAGCTTTTTTATTTAATTTGCGATTCTATTTCGCGTAGTTACTATTCAAGTCATATGATGACTTAAGGAACAGAGACGTGGTCGCTCACTATGGGCTCCATCAGAAGGCGCAAAGTCACCCAAAGGGCAATGGAGAGGGCTATGCTCGGAGTTTCCCTGCGAGATCGAATCAGAAATGAGGAGATACGCAGGAAAACCAGGGTCACCGACATAGCCCACAGGATTGCCAAACTTAAGTAAGCAGTGGGCAGGGCACATAGCGCGCAGGACCGACGCCCGATGGGGCAGAAAAGTCCTCGAATGGCGACCGCGTTCCGGAAGGCGCAGTGCTGGTAGGCCTGGTTAAGCCGCCACGGTGGACCGACGACCTGGTTAAGGTCGCCGGAAAGCAGTGGATGCGGGCGGCCCAGGACCGGCCTTTGTGGAGATCCTTTGGGGAGGCCTATGTCCAGCAGTGGACGTCTTTTGGCTGAAATGATGATGATGATAATGATGGACTATTCAAGGTTCTCCTCCAAGAAACTTTACAATGACCGGGTGTCACAAGTACCCTTGTTGAACAAGAAACGTTATGCCAAGCATTATAGAACCAATTACAAACACTTCAGTTGTCCAAAGCGGAATGGGCTTACGCAAGTTATCAGAGTAGGCACCTATAATGAAATTGTGAAAGTGGATCGACAAATACCCACTAATCCCAGGGCGTGACGATTGCCAATTTATCGGGGCTTAGGCTGGAATATACCGGCCCTGTTTACTTATTCCGATCGAATGGCTCCCTAATTGTGTAGATTGTACATCTATCTATATTATATAAATAAACTAGCGACCCGTCCCGGCTTTGCACGGGTCCAATGATGAACCTTTAATTTATCAGTGTTTCTCTACAATATTATGCATGTATTATACTTATAAACATTCCTCTTGAATCACTCTATCTATTAAAAAAACCGCTTCAAAATCCGTTGCGTAGTTTTAAGGATTTAAGCATACATAGGGACGGACAGACGAAAGCGACTTTGTTTTATACTATGTAGTGATAGTGAAGTGAAGTGATGATGTAGTGAAATGAATTGCTGTTCGTTAGTCTCGCTAAAACTCGAGAACGGCTGGACCGATTTGGCTAATTTTGGTGTTGAAATTTTCGTGAAAGTCCAGGGAAGGTTTTTAAGGATTATTTATTGATTCTGAGGCGGTACGATTTTGCCGGGGCAGCTATTTAAAAATAATTATTGCTGCGCCAAATGTCTCATTGGCAATGGAGGTACATAACACTTTATTGGTCCGTGTGATGATTGATTTAGAATACATAGTGCCACCACCCCATTCCATCCTGAGGGTGTCGAAAGAACCGACAAAAGGAAGTGACAAGGCCGAAAAACTAGCCGCAAGTGAAGGAAAACTTGATACGAACTCTGTGCCATCTCGTCTCGCCAACATTAACCGCTTTTATGTTCATAAAAAATATGCATAGAGATAAGCACGGGTTCGAAGCCCACGCGGGCGAAGCCGCGCGCAAAAGCTAGTGGTATTTATAAATATGACGATTTATAAGAATTTTGTGATGAAAACTACGTAAATAAAGTTCCTTTTGAGTTTGAGTTTAATCACCCTCTGATATGGGAGAAGGCCCGACTCAGCAGTGGTTCATTTATAGGCTGGGCAGTAGTAGTAGTTATTGTACGTAGTTCATTATAATTATTTCACCCCATAAATGATTTATTACTGAGTTAGGCGTCCTCCAAATTAATTATGTCAAAATTAGCCTACTCTGCCTTACTGGCTGGACGAGTTGGCACAGAGTTTCGTATCAAGTTTTCCTTCTTTTGCGGTTAGGTTATCAGCAGGGGTCTACCTTTTTTATTTTTTTGTTGCCCGGTGTTAAATCCTTTATGGACTATCCCCACCGGCCTGGGGATGGCCAATGGGGGGTGTGTGGGAATCTCCTAATAAAGAGGCATACCCACTAAACATCCCCGGGGTGTACCGTCCCGCGCTTGCTGCCCCGTGGGGCCTGACTGTGTCTCCACGGAGCAGTGGTCTACCTACTGTAGATTGATTTTATATACTTGCGTCAAGGATATAATATGGACATGCCATTTTATACATAATGTGAGGGAAGTACCGGTGAAAGTTCCGGGATTGGAATTAAGGAATAAAATAAATTAAAAAACATAGCTGAACATGTGGTACAGAAACAAAAGGCCTTGTATAAGTTTTGTCTCATATTGTCAAACGTCATTTCTAATTCAACAGTAAGGGACAAAATACGGTGTAACTATTCCAAGGTATTTTTGTATAAAACAAAATACTGATTTCTTTCACCATTAGCTAACACTGGCAGCGTAGATTGATATTATTAATACGTTTCTCACCATAGACACAAGTTCGTGCTAATTTCAAAATTCCGGAACAAATATCACGATAAATGTGAAGTTCCGGTACTTTGGAGGCATATCCATATTATCCTCTACGTTTGACGTCAACGACCTTAAATCAATCCACCTACTCCGACCTCTAGTTATCAGCCAGCAGTTTATTTTGACGGCCCTTTGCCCTCAGAATGAGGTTGTGACACTGTGTATGCTAAATCCGTCACCATACGGAAATAAAAAGTTAAAAGACCTCGCCAACCTATACCATCCTAAGGGTGTCGTAAGCGGCGATTAAAGGAGAGCTGACCAACGTGGCGCCGTAGGCTTATTACCCTCCATGTAATAGGACAAGGCGTCAGCAGCGGGTTGTTTATGGGCTGAGTAGTAGTCATTGATTTTCTGGTGTGCAATAAAGAGTACATAAGTTTAAGAAAACACTCTTCGGTTTAGCACTAAATTTGCTGTTATTATCCCTCAACGAAAAAATTGCTGATACAACTTTTTCAAAACACAAATCCACTTTGCTGGCTTTTAGGTGAGTTGACGTGAATAAAATTTGTTCTTTGCAGCGCTAACCGCGTTCTAGAGGACAAACGGAAAATTGGCTTTTTGATAGCTTTCACACTGGCCTAGAAATTTCAGTATTGTAGTTTCGACTAGCTTCGGTATTCGGACTTTATACGGGGCGTGTCTGAGCTGGCTGCCTAAGATATTTCCCATTTTGTTCTCCATTTCTAACACACCGTGATAAAATTGCTGGTGTGATGTTTCGTATTTGGTTCTATATAAGAAAATTATGTCAAGCCGAAGACAGGGCTCTACGGCGCTCTTTAGTTCTATGTCCAGCAGTGGACTAATGTGAGCTGATGTTAATATAAATAAATATAAATATCCTTGGACATTTCACACAACGCCATCTCGTCCCAAGCTAAAAAACTTAATGCTTGTGTTATGGTAACGAGATGGATGATAAACTACTTATATACATTTTTTTTTGTAAATACATACATATTATAGATAGAAATGACACCCAGACTCCGAGCCAGTCCCTCTGGTTTAGACAAAGACACTTGCCTGACCCCGGAATCGAACCCGGGACCCGTTGATCCAAAGGCGGCACATCTAACCACTAGACCAACGAGGCATGTTGATGATAATATGTAGATAATTTAATAAGCCCGTGAAGTGACGGATTTAGAATATGTAGTGTCACCACCCCATTCTATTCTAATGGTGTCGTTAGAGCCGACAAATTATATGACAATTATTTTTATTATCTTGCGGCTAGGTGATCTGCCTCTTGCATTCTTTTAGTCGCCTCTTACGACACCGTCAAGATGGTATGGGTTGGTGACATTGTGTATTCTAAATCCGTCACCACACGGACGAATAGCAGTAGATATATAAATGCAGTACTTAATAAACATTCAAAACAACGTACAACGGAATTGAGCCGCTTCCTATTTGAAGTCTGTTAAAAAAATAATTAAAAAAATTAAAAAACCCGCGACACAATAACCTTTAAAAAGTAAAAAATAAATACGTCGCGTTGGGGGACCGCTCCCACTTATTTATTACCTGACCTCTGGTCCCCCAACGCGATGTATTTATTTTTTAACCCCCGACGCAAAAAGAGGGGTGTTATAAGTTTCACGTGTCTGTCTGTCTGTCGGTCTGTCTGTCTGTCTGTCGGTCTGTCTGTCTGTCTGTGGCACCGTAGCTCGCGAACGGATGAAGCGATTTCAATACGTATGTATCAAGTGCACATTACAAACATCACAATAAGCGTGTACCTATAAAAAGCAGGAAATAAAAATTAAATTAAAAATTTAAATAAACCCCCGACACAATGACCTAAGTAACCTATAAAAAGTAAAAAATAAAAAAATACATCGCGTTGGGGGACCAGGGTTTCAGGTAATAAATAAATAGGAGCGGTCCCCCAACGCGATGTATTTTTTTATTTTTTACTTTTTATAGGTTACTTAGGTCATTGTGTCGGGGGTTTATTTAAATTTTTAATTTAATTTTTTACTTTTTAAAGGTTATTGTGTCGGGGGTTTTTTAAATTTTTTAATTAATTTTTATATTATACTTTTTATGGGTACACACTTATTATAATGTAGATTTTGTTAAATTGCACATGATGCGCTTTCATTTGAGACCCCACTTGATTATATTTGCAGACATTCGGTTATTCTTCCCCACTTTCACCCCCCATAACTTTTAAACGACTTAACCGATTTTCATCAAACATGTCTAAGAACACTCGCCCGTAACTCACCTGTCAGACAAAAAACTGTATTGAAATCGCTTCATCCGTTCGCGAGCTACGGTGCCACAGACAGACAGACCGATAGACAGACACGTGAAACTTATAACACCCCTCTTTTTGCGTCGGGGGTTAAAAAGGGGTGGTTTTTGGCAGAGGTCTCTTGTACGTGATCTACCCATTCGCTGTGAAGTTGACTGACCGATTCGGATTTTTGCATACAGCCGTTTATTTGGTCTGACTTCGTATGTTTACCCGTGATTTACGTGTCATGTTCTGGCAAAGGGGTGGCGACGGAAAGGGTTTTTGCCAGTTCAGCTTCTTACCCTATCAAGCTTACATGCGGCAGTAATATTGTTATTTATGAGCAATTTATTGCCGTATTGTCGGCAATAAGATACAACTTATCTCGGCAAATTCTACTTTTAAGGAATTATTTTTATTTACTGGTTATATATATTCCGCAAAAAAATATGTAGCGTATGAAATGCTGATATGAATGACAATGTTTTATAAAAAAAATCTATATACCTACTTATACTTAAAATAAATATTTTTGATGTGATGTTGGTGATTAATAATGTATATTTTTCGTATACTTTAAGTATAAGTACATGTTGTGCTATGATATCGACCTTGTCATTTCCTTTTGTTGGCTCCTACGACACCCACAGAATGGAATGGGGTGATAATACTATATATTTAGTATGCAAGACTGCAAGGCACGCAAAGCTAAAACGTTTATTAAAAATCAATTATTATTTAAACCTGTTTGTAAAAAATTACAACACAAGTGTTTCACGCTAGCTACCATACTAATAGGTTTCTGGTTTCCAATCATTCTTAGTTAATTGTCTATTTTCGCGTGCCATAAAATACAAGCTTTGCAAAAACAATGGCCATTTATACATATAGCTTATCACGTTTATAATCAAAAAGTACTTGAACGCAGTTTAATTGCTTTTAATAACACCTATCCTATATTGATGAGGTCGTAAAGCACGTAACGCCGTCGCTCCCGGCTGCCATTCCACCATTTATGACAGTCGATGCACGTAGTCAGTAGCGTGAAAACTGACAACTGCACTAACCATTACCGGTTGTCACGCTAGATGAAAACCAACCAACTAGCTATCGTTGTGATTATAGCGTAAGCTTAGTAATCTGAGTTCCACAGCGTTTCTTGGGGTTTCTGTGTTTATTTCTCGCGTTATACCACTTTCGTCACCACCTGGGGACGCATATTTTCAGAAATAGGTTGTGTAGCGTCCAGCTTGCTACATATTTCACACAATATACACCAAAAATCTGAACTATCAACATCAAAAACATCGCCTACAAATGCGATATCCAAAAAGTACTACACCGCGATAGCGAAGTTTACAGAGCAATTCGCACGGTTAAGAAATCCCCGACTACAGTAGCGATAGGTGACGCGGCCCTTTGCCAGACATACCGCCTTGTCTGGCAGGATGATCATCCCTTAGCGCCTAACTGACATTTTTAGCGGAAAAATAGTAATTTGCGCATGAAACCATTCACTAAAACCAACGGCGACCTTCAACTCCGAAACAAAGCCACAGCTTTCGCTCTTTACATGGGGGAGCATGCTTCCCGACTCTGATGGGCCTTGGCCCGCTTTTCAGTGCGCCCCACGGTTTGATGGCTTCCACAAACCGTTGTGGGCTTGCACTAGATGATCCAGCGCTTAGCTGCATCTAGATATGCAGCAGCTACATGCATCACGTACCTGGCCCTCATACCTGGTCGAGAGAATCCGTATCCATCAGCTTTGTCGCGGATCGAACCACTCCACGACCGTGTGCCGCGGCAGCTTAAGTCTCCCAACTCTGATGACTGAGAAGTCTATGGAGCCGAACACACCACGACACTGTGTGTTATTCTCCCTCCCCATTGGCCCGGTCGGTCGCAAGCACCCTCATCATAGCAAGGGACAGCAAGGTCGAGGGGGTCGACCCCATCCCAGTGCGCTATGGCAGTTATCTAAGACCGCCTGCGTGTGTCCTCATTACATTTGACCTAGTATTAAATATTAGCTTAATTTGCATCTCGGAACCCGGTGCCGAATGACGTCATTAAGGTGCACAGCACGCGCGCACATTTTTCCTCATCTAAATAAATGCCTCTTTTATACCCTCTAATTGTTGTATTTTTTTTACAAGCGCCCATTCGTGTACTTCGTTTTCTTAATTGCTTTAAACACTTTTATTGTCTTTTGTTTTAGAGACTTTACATTATTTGTTTGCCTGCCTGAAAGAAGCACATAACATTCCATCATTACCTCAGCCCTTAAAAAAAAGGGGTTGCGCGGGGGGGGGGGATTGCGCGGGGGATGGTTAATTATTTGGCAAAACAACGTTTGCCGGGACAGCTAGCAGTCTATATAGATGACTTTGTGATGATCCTTCATTTAAATTATTATTAACAGAATATCTTTGTTACAGGTGTGATATTTTTCATTTGGTCGTGAATTATTGTGGTGAGTTATAAATAATTTTATAATTTATTTATTTCATCATACAGTAATTATCCTACGGTGACGCCCTGGCCAGCAACCTGTCTGGCCATTCACACTGGCCAGACTGGTTGGCACAAGGTTTCATTTCAAGTTTTCCTTCTCTTGCGGCTAGGTTTTCGGCCTTGTCATTTCCTTCTGTCGACGTTTACGACACCCTCAGTATGGAATGGGGTGGTGACACTATGTATTCTAAATCCGTCACATATAACTGAAATAATACAACATGGATCAATATACTGAGAAGTATTTCGCTACACCCGGCAATATACATTAGGTACTTTAATATCTTTTCCAATACGTTAAAAAACAAACAAAGGAAAACAGCGTTGAACATTGTGAAAACAGCAGACAGCGTTGAAAACTTCGTATTTCTTTTGCTCAACGTATTTATATTTGCATGAGGATTCTTCACGGTTTCACATATTTGAATTGCTAAACAGTACGATTCCTACAAGACTGCAAGGGACGCGCGGTATTGTCTGCTGACTTAATTGTATTACTGCGTGTGTCCCATGCAGATACTACCTTATTTTGTAATGGCCCTCAATACCACTTCGGCTTAGTCGGGCTTCCTCCCATTACACGGAGGGTAATGAGCCTACTGTGCTGCGCTGGCCAGACGAGTTGGCACAGGGGTTTGTTTCAAACTCTCTTGCGGCTAGTTTTTAAGCCTTTTTTTTTTTTTTTTTTTTTTTTTTTTTTGCCCGGAGTAAATCCTTTGTGGACTTCCGGTCAGCCTGAGGATGGCCGACGGGGAGTGTGGGAATCTCCTCCAGTGGAGGCATACCCACTAAACATCTCCGAGGTGTTCCTTCTCAGGGTTTTAGTTTTTAAGCCTAGTCATTTCCGTTGGCCGCCTCTTACGACACCCTCATAATGCCGGGCGGTGGTGACACTGTGTATTCCAAATCCGTCCAAACCAGACGGACAAAAAAGAACTCAATAAAGGCCGCTGCATACGTGACGGGTTTTTATACGGACGGGACGGGAATTATTGCAAACTTCGTTTTGATACAAAATGTATATAAAATCGTCGCCGACGATGTTTAGCACGTCCCGTGAGTGCCACGTTCCTGTCCCGTCCGTGAAATATGCACTTTCATATACATTTTGTATCAAAACGATGTTTGTAGTAATTCCCGTCCCGTCCCGTCACGTATGCAGCGAGCGGCCTTTAGTGTTCTAAAATCTTATTTTTACCCTTGTTATTTTAGCTTCGCCCATAAACCGTATTTGCCCGTAAGTAGGGGCCTTTAATCTCAATATAAAGAATCCATAATATATACTGACCGTTCTGATATATTTAAATATTATTTGATATCGACAAGACGTGTTTGAGATAAAGTCGTTTTGTGGTAGCTAGGGTGGTAGCTAGCCGGGAGGGCCATTAGATCCTACCACCAAGCGTGCTGGGTTTTATTGACTTTTACAAAACGCTTTTTCCCCAGCATGCGGTGGAGATGTGTCATATTCTACTTCGTCCCCGACACGGGGGAAAACCTATAAATTAAATCAATTTTCCTATGCCATCCGATTAAGAGGCGACTCAAGGACCCAGAGGCAGAATACGTAGCCCCAAGATAACGTGATTACAAATCTGTCTGTCGTGCCTGACAAACTAATTTCCCCCAATGAAATTGGAGGTGCTTCGAGTCATTTATGGGCTGAGATAATATAAACATAACAGCTTTAGTCATTCACTGTCACCCGGGGCGTTATTTGCATTTCAAAATATGCTTCATTACCATTTATCCTTGAATTTATTATAAGCACGGGAGGACATCTTAATTTTTAACATTTCGGGTGCATTAGATGTTCACGTATGGTGACGGATTAGAATACATTGTGTCCAATCCTATTCCATCCTGACGGTGTGGTTAGAGCCGACAATAAGATTTTTTTATATCAGTATTTTTTTATCAGGATAACAATTGTGACGGTATTATAACTTTTTATTCTCTTTGTTCTTAACATTTGACACCAAAAACGACGATACTAAGCGACGTGCAGTCTGTGCCTATTTTTTTTTTACTTACGACTTGAATGCCTTTGACCCTAGGCTTGCGTAATGGAAAGCAACGCCAGGGTCTAAGATGGAGCAGGCAATTCAAGGAAATGCCCTGTCGGGCACCGGCTCTCACATACCTACACACTACGAAACACAGTAAAACTGCTTTGCGCCGGACTTAGATGTGAGGGTAGCTAGCCAGGCGGACCATTAGATCCTACCAACAAACGTGCTGGGTTTTGTTGACTTTTGCAACACGCGCTTTTTCCCAGCGTGCGGTGGGGAAGTATAATATTCTGACCCGTTCCTCTGAGTTTATTGCCTTCTCAACTTTGATCGCGTTACGAACTGGTGAACTGTCGAATACTTTGCATTAAATAATATTTATTACATATGAATTATGTTAAATAATTGTAAGTGACCTTTATCAGCGTGGTGACGGATTTAGAATACTTGGTCTCACCACCCCATTCCATCCTATAAGTGGTGGTAAGAGTCGCCAATAGGAAATGACAAGGCCAGGTTTTAGTGCATCAGTCTTACACAAAGACACTTGTCCGACCCAGGAATCGAGCCGGGAATCCGTTTCCTGAGGCGTCCAACGCTATACCAATATGTAAAGATAGTGAAAACAGTCTTAAAGCTTCAAATGTCCTCCAGAAAAGCCATTTTATATTCGCTAAGAGAGTAGTTTGCGCACTTCTAGATCAATATCGTGCAAGCGACCTACCTACACAGTCTACGTTCCCGCGTTCGTATTTTACGACAAACAATAAGCACAGATTGTCGTTCTATTTCTAGAATTAAAACCAGAGGGCGCTTTTATGAAAACTTCAGAGGTTTTACGAGCGATATTACGCAGTCGACTTAAAATGGCAAATTTGACGTTATTAATACATAGTTTACTGAATTTATTTGCTCTCCAAACAGATGCTAAATTTATTGTCATCGATAAGAGATGCCTTGGCGCTTATAGGCATGTTTTAATCTCACAAGATCAGGCTAGATCATTCAGTTTAATATATTAAATAGGACCGCAGAGTAAAGACAAACGACAAGATCGATAAGATATAAAAATAAAATAAATATCCTTGGACATTTCACACAACGCCATCTCGTCCCAAGCTAAGCAACTTAATGCTTGTGTTATGGTAACGAGATGGATGACTACTTATATAATTTTTTTTTGTAAATACATACATATTATAGATAGAAATGAAACCCAGACTCCGAGCCAGTGCCTCTGGTTTAGACAAAGACACTTGCCTGACCCCGGAATCGAACCCGGGACCCGTTGATCCAAAGGCGGCACATCTAACCACTAGACCAACGAGGCAGTCACGTCAGTGACACACTGTTGAGTCCCGACCTCCTCCAAATTCTAGGATTGCCATGCTGGTTTGTACAAGGTTTCGTTTAAGTTTTCCTTCTCTTGCTGCTAGGTTTTCGTCCTTGATATTTCCTTTGGTCGGCTCTTACGACACCCTCAGCATGAAATGGGGTGGTGATACTATGTATTCTAAATCCGTTGCCACACGGACACTATCTATTTAATTCATTTTTTTTTACTAACATGAAATTCACGAACACAAATTACACCCAGACTCGAAGCAAGTGCCTCTGGTTTACACACAGACACTTGCCCGGCCCCGGAATCGAACCCGGGTCCCCGTGATCCAACCCCTAGGCCAACGAGACAGTCATTGCACAAGCAGTCTATCCAATAATTATAATGTAGGTCGCCTATTTGATTCGTCGTTTCAGCCCATAAATGACTCACTACAGAGTCGGGCCTCCTCCAAATCCATGGAGGGAAATTAGCCTTCTGTGCCACGCTGGCAAGACGGGTTGGCACAGAGTTTGTATCAAGTTTTCCTTCTCTTCCTATTTGATTAAAGACTTCATATTTTCATTGCCATGGCTTTAAACAGCAAACGTAACATTTTTCATGGCTTAATATAACTCCGTTTCAATGGAGACGCCCGCAGTCCTCGAGAGACACTCATCCATTGTTTGTGAAGCATCACACGGTGTTCTGTCGACTAAAAATTTGTAGCGTACTCCAAACGGAGCGAAGCCTGCGGTTTGTGTACCAAATATACCTTCGCCTTAAAAGGACTGAAATCCATGCCGGGATATTAAAAAATAAACACGCTGGTCTGGAATGTATTGGTATTATGTTTGCCTTTTTTTGTTTGAGCTTCTGAAAAAAGAGTCTGTAAGAACTTTTATGTGTAAAAGATTTGTTGTTTAGTTGTATTTATATTAAAGGTATGTTATTTAGCGGTTATGAGTACATAATATCAAAATGTCCTAACAATGTAGATTTCGGCTGTACAAATTTCTTTTCATTTTACATATATAATAATATAATATTTTAAGTTGTATAGAAAACTACTGAACAGATTTTAAATTTTCTATCATCATCATAATTTAAGCCAAAGGATGTCCATATGCCTCCCCCAAGGATTTCCACAAAGGCCGGACTTGAGCCGCCGGATATATCGTTTTCCGGAGACCTTAACTAGTTGGTCGGTACCAGCACTGCGCTTTTTCAATATCGGTTCATAAATGACGATGATATGCTGTAAAACACACAAAATAATGTACTGACCAATTGAGAGCCTCCTTGTTTATCATCATCAACATCAGCCCACATTAGTCCACTGCTGGACATAGGCCTCCCCTAAAGTGCGCCATAGCGCCCTGTCTTCAGCTTGACGGATCCAGTTGCTGCCCGCAACCTTTCGCAGATCGTCGCTCCATCTGGCATATAAAAATATGTTTATACATTTATTTTCTCCCCCTTGTTTATACATAGAAGTCGCTTAAAAAGCGTGTAGTTTACTAGTTAGTAATACTTCTGATTTTTTGTCTGAGACTATTGATTAGTGTTTCAATTATGCTAAAGATGTCGTCACATTATCCTTAAGTGCAGTATGCCATTGGATATTTTTCACAATGTTATCCTTATTACATTAATAAGCAAGGAGTTTCTTACCGCAATGCAGTATACTTTAATATTTCAATACTGAAACTCATAATTTGGGTGCCTTCATTATGAACCTTTACTCCATTCTCTCCTATCTACTACTATTGCTAATCACCCTATAAATGACCTAATGCTGAGAAGGGCGTCCTCTTGTTACACGGAGGGTAATTGGCCTACTGTGCCACGCTGGCCAGACGGGTTGGCACAGGATTTTGTATCAATTTTTCCTTCTCTTGCGGCTAGGTTTTCGGCCTTTGTCATTTCCTTTTGTCGACCCTTACACCCTCAGGACGGAATAGGGTGGTGACACCATGTATTATAAATCCGTCACCAAGCGGATTCATGTGGCTAGGTTATCGGCCTTGTAATTTCATTTGTCACCCAGTTACGACACCCTCAGAATGGGTGGTGGGGTTCAAAATACGTCACCAAACTAATCACTTTAACTAACTATACTAGTTACTAAAAAAAGAAAAATTAATTAAAGATTGTGAGAAGCTTTCTTGTATTTCTACAAACACAAATAAGAACAATCTCGATTAGCAGACATAATCAATATTTTTCGAGCATACATGACCTATATCTTATATAGATCGATTGCCTTGTTGGTCTAGGGGTTGGATGCGCCGGAGTTGGATCACGGGGTCCCGGGTTCGATTCCGGGGTCGGGCAAGTGTCTCGGGTCGGGGGAGTAAGGAACGCCCCCGCCCATCGGAGTGACTAGTTCCTGAGTTGGTTAGGGGTTCCTGGACCACTCGTGGCTTTCTACAGGTGAGTTCAGATGTGACCCGCACGATCACGGGTACACAATAGGACCAGAACACGGATAGGGACACCCTGTTCTTACGCAAGGTCCTAGAGGAAAGCGCTTCCAAGAGCTTTGGTCTAACATCTGAGAGTGGAGCAAGGCTCCTCTCGCTAAGCCACTGTCAAATGGATCGATTACGAAGTTTCCCAAACGGCAGATGGCCCGCGCAGACAATTAGTGGTAGGTTTTAGTGGGTAAACCGGTCGCAATCATCATCTCATCGCGACCGGGACTCCCACATACCCCAGCCCCGTCCACCGGCTGGGGACCTATAAAAGGTTTCCCCCACTAAAAAGGGTCATGTTTAAAAAAACAATGAAGCTAGACTTTATCATTAGCAAATCTATCTTTTTTGTTTTTTTTTTATAGCAACAACAGCACTTGGTAACATTACCAAGTCCCGTTGTTGCTATCCCTATTGTAAATACTCCCACAAAGCCTCAGCTGGAGGACTTTTATCGTGACTATCCAACCGGCCACATATTGCGTTCTTTCACTAATGAGTTTTTGTTTTGTACTGTCACTCTATACAAGGTATACAGTACGTCTATTCAACCTCTTTAATATTATCTATCATTAATTTAATCATTAAGGTTGGTAAACACTAAGGATTTTTTATTTCGAATGTGTGCAACATTCCAAATTCAAAAATGTATTAACATATTTATATTAGCAACAAATGTTAAATCATTTACAAAATTTGTTACATAATTAATAAAACATTTTATTTTCCTTAATGATTAGTAATAAGAAGAATGTTTTAACTAAAAAAAAGCTCGCGTTGGTTAGCTTGGCCCACCAGTGTCGTGGTCCATACATTTTACCCCAACTGGGGAAGCCCAACGTAACCATCTTCGCCCAAATAGGATTATATTCATGAAAATAAAAACAGTGAAGAAGAATAACTCAATATACGTCGAAGCAGATATTATCACTGCGAATATAGCGCTTGTTCCATTAGTATGAAGTTAGCTTACTGCTATTAATATTACTTTGTTGTTGCCCGGCACGTTTTCCTCAACTTTTTTAATCATATCATATTGCAAACAGTTGTTATTTGTGCTTGCATTGGTTTATGCTATGTTATTTAATGCTATACTAGCTACTGCCCCGGTCTTTGTCTGTTGTTTGACCCATAAAAGAGAAACAGTTCTCCAATCATTGTTTATTTATATATCAAACGAACTAGGCAGCGTTTTTTATAAAACCTCCCAGATTCATATTTCACAAATCTTAAATAATTACCATTATATTGGCTATTGATAGATGAAAACTGCATCCTAATACGCGCAGCATCTTTTGAGATTATCGCAAACATATATCAAATATGCAGGCAGACGCAGCTGGTAGATTTAAAGATGTTTAGGGGGGATGTTTTATGGGGCCGTCGTTCATATTACTGATTGGCGGACCAGAGTCCTACACACCCCACACTGGTTTTCACCAGGCCGGTGTGAATAGTCCATAAATTTTACCACTGAAAAGAAGTAGAGGTAAAACACCTACAATAGAATAGGAATAAAAAAGGTTACATGCAACGTCCATCGACTGGAGCACGTAGCAGAGCGAGGCAAGAGGCAAGCACCCGCGCGTTGGTCCTACCCGCGGGTCACTTGAGCAGGTTCTAGGGGTTTCCCGTGGAGGCAGGCCAGACCTACAAAGCGGGCGGTGCAACGTTTAGTAGGTATATTATTGAATGGCGGACTGATTTACACACCCCAAGCCTTCCACAGGCCCGGTGTGAATAGTTAAAGATTTTACCCCCGCAAAAACAGAATGGATTTTATTGATTGCTTTTTGCATAAATAAATAATATCACGGTGAGACTAGTCCACCAGCTTAAAGTCGCTCAGCGTGCTATGGAGCGAGCTATGCTTGGAGTTTCTCTGAAGGATAGGTTCCGTAACGAGACTATCCGACAGAGAATCAAAGTCACCGACATAGCTCAGAGACTTAGCGGACTGAAGTGGCAGGGGGCTGGTGATACGTAGAAGAACCGACAACCGCTAGGGTAGATGAGTTCTTGAGTTGAGACCGCGAATCGGCAAGCGTAGCGTGGGACGGCCGTCTGCTGGATGGAGCGATGATATGCGAAAGGTTGCGGGTAGCAGCTGGATGCATAAAGCGGAAGACATGGCGCTCTTTAGGGTAGGCCTATGTCCAGCAGTGGACTAATGTGGGCCGTTGATGATGATGCTTTTTGCGCATATTTAAAACGACGTACGAAAGCGGACTTTTTCACTACTACTACGACTAGTCAGCCCATAAAAATCCACTGCTGAGTTGGTCCTCTGATTACATGGAGGGCAATTTGCCTACTGTGCCACGCTGGCCAGACGGGTTGGCACAGGATTCGTGTCAAGTTTTCCTTCTCCTGGGACGAGGTGATCTGCCTCTTACTACATCCTCAGGATGAAATGGGGTGGTGACACTATGTGTTCTAAATCCTTCACTACACGGATAATCCGGGACTTCATTATCATACTAGTAAACCTAGAATTTTCTAGAATAACTAGAACTAAGAATTTTCGTTCGGGGAGACATTTTCATGCGATTAAAATTCGCATAGCTTGAACAAATAGCTTATGCGTACTGCTCGTGCAAGTAGCCCACGTCTGCAATTAGAAGTTAGCTTGTGCATATTACTCGCCCATGTGACCCACATCTTTGCTTGTTCGAGTTATTTTCTTCGTTTACAAGCACCCTTAGAACAGATTGTTACAGTAATCCTATAGTACTGATATAACTATATATCAAACAATGGAGTGAAACCCCAGGCTTACATCTAAAAGGTTGTATTACAGTTACAGAAACGGGTGGTCACCACAATATCACAGCAAATATAGAAATAAAAACAGTACTATAAATCTGTTGTAGAAGCTATTAATTATTAATCTTTTAATTTTAATCGACTGCCTTGTTGGTCTACGTGTTGGATGCGCCACCTTTGGATCACGGGGTCCCGGGTTCGATTCCGGGGCCGTGCGACTTGTGTAAATCAGAGGCACTTGTTCTGAGTCTGGGTATAATTTGTGTCCGTGAATTTAATGATTGTAAACTGCCCCCGCGATTCCGCGTATTACACAATACCTAGTGCAGGGGTATCGTTTAAAAAAATATATCGATATATTTATACCCAACATTAATGCACTTTAAATTTTATTTATTGTTTATAATGCTGTAAATAAAACATATTTAAGGGACTCGCACCACACTGATTACCCCCTTACAGATACCATTGCTCAATCTCCCGACTCTTGGGCAAGGTTGTATTCCTGGTCGTAAGTGAAGTCATCAGGGCTATATCAGGGGAAATATGGTGTTGGTATTGGAAGGAACCCATTTTACGGGTTTTTTTTTCAGTTAATTGTATGCCTTTTACCCTAGGCTTGCGTGATGGAAAGCAACACCAGGGTCTCAGATGGCAATTAAAGGAGATGCCCTTTCGAGAACCGGCTCTCATATACACAACGAAATACGTACAGTAAAACTGGTTGGCGACGGACTTAGATGTGAGGTTGGTAGCTAGCCGGGTGGAACATTAGATCCTACCACCAAGCAAGTGTAGAGTCTTTATAGAGTACACCTCTGCTGTTGTAAACGTCCATGGGTCACTGTAGTCGCCTACCAATAAGTACCAGCCTAGAAGTTGGAGCTTGTCAATTGTTTTACACCCCTGCATCAGGTGTAAACGTATCGCAGCTGCTATTCACAAACACAAGGACACTCAGTCTCGGAGCACGTGCCTCTGATTTAGGCTATGTCCACAGTAGGCAAACTGTTAGCAGATATATTTGTAATGGAGTGTCCACAGTTTGCTAGTTTTGGGCTCACTTTACGCATTTTGCAACGTTACGTGCGCCGATTGTCTCAGTTAGCGCCGACTCACAGCAAAACTGGTTGCGACATACGAAAATCGATCTGAGTTTGCAGCTAACTCAAATTTCAGTTTGCCACAAATTTGCGGCTCACTCAGGCGGCTGCCAACAGTTTGCCAACTGTGGACATCGTTAAAAACAATCACACATATGTGTGTGTGAGTAATTGTATGTGTGTAAATGTATATTTTGAGCGACTACATTACGTTACTGCTTTAGCAAACATATTGATTGGGGCGATACGGACGTTCCATTACTTAGTAAGCCATCATTTATAAGTTAGTCCGGGTCGTAAATAGGCGAGCATTTGTGATTCAGATTAGTTCGGAGCAAACCACAACTCGACAATTCTTTTGGGATTAGCGACAACTTTTAGGTGGAATTTATTTGACCAGTGTTTGTGGATTCGGCAAATTTGTAATTTAATAATGTTATATTGTGATTTTATTAGTCGGTAACGTACAGCGAGGCGTTTTTCTGAACGTGTTATATGTATCAATTGATGTAAGTATAATAATAGTAATAGTTGTAGTGTGCAGTCTGAGATAAGTATATATATCTTATCTCAGACTGCACACTACAACTATTAATACACTTGTTGCGCATGGAATTATATTGAGCGGGTGGGTAGTCTATGCGCCGATCTCACGGCGGCAGAGGCTGTGACAAAATAACTGTTGCCTACCTACCACCGACTTGATTATTTTTGTAACTTATAGGTAAGATTATATACTTAAATAATTTATGCCAATGTCGACGAACATGATGCACGGTAAAACTCGAATGAGTTTATGTGGCATCTTATTATATTTGTCTATTGCCTGTAACTGTTTTTATAAATAAATAAATAAAATAAATAATTTGCAAACTACTACTCAGCCCACAAATTAACCACTGCTGAGATGGGCCTCCTCCCATTTCAGGGAGGGCCATTAGCCTACTGTGCCACGCTGGCCAGACCGGTTGGTACAGGATTTCGTTTCAAGTTTTCCTTCTCTTACGGATAGATTTTAGTCCTTGTCATTTCCTTTTGTTGATTCTTACGACACCCTCAAGATAGAATAGGATGTCATACATACATCATCATCATCATCATCATCATCAGCCCACATTAGTCCACTGCTGGACATAGGCCTCCCCTAAAGAGCGCCATAGCGCCCTGTCTTCAGCTTGACGCATCCAGCTGCTGCCCGCAACCTTTTTCATACATACATAGCAGTATTTTATTTAAATTAGCGGACGCGAACTTGTCGTATCGCCATCCTGTTTGGCAGTACCCACGACTATTTTTATTTGTTGTTATTTTCCTTCCTTCCTACTATGTGAGTAGCAAAATTAATTTAGTATTTAGTTGGAAAATAAATTAATAAGTAGGAAAAAATATTAGGTTAATAAATGATATAGGAAAATAAATTAATAGTTTTCTGTGTGGTAGCGGATTAAGGATACTACCATCCCATATCTTCACGTGGGTGTCGTAGAAGGCTACTAAAGGACAACAGACGTTGGGCAGCAGCGACGCTCTGTTGAACTTATACTACCCGATACTGCAATCGCCAACCCGCCTGCCAAGCGTGGCGATTATTACAACAAATTTTGGACATTGTTATAGTTATTGAAAGTTCAAAAAAGACTACAATACGTCAATATTATTTTGTATTATTTATATTTGTGTTTGGTATCTATCTTAAAAAGATATATCTAACAGGGAATTAGAATCAGCGCTGTTGTAGGATCTTTTGGAATACGAACACTACGCTTGAAAAGATTATTAAAAAGTAAGTATAATAATATCAGCCTACCTTAATGTGTACCCATAAAACATCGCAATCATGGCGTTTACAGTTGATGAGAGGGCTCGTTGATGCGTAACACGATGCTATACCACTCGTGGAAAATCCATGCGAGGTTAATGAAGCGACGGCATTATGCTTAACGGCACGCATTTTGAGCGAGGCGTGTAACTTTCTTTTGCATATTGATGCTGAAGAAAAAGGGTGAGTGTTGCTTTGCGGGTATAAAAGCTAAATAATTGCAAGGGCTCCACGATTTGATTCTTGGTCGGGAAACTCAATGTTAATCATTATCAAAAGACCCATGGTTAATTTGGCCCTCCTCCAACTATATAGAGGAAAAGTCTGCTGTTACGACAGCCTTGGGAATGAATGCTTAGTGACAGTAAATTTGGTTTTTTATAGTCCAGTCAATAGTCTAGCGTAATAGTCCGACAACACATATTTTTTGATAACCCGTAACTGTAGAGTATGAATATGAGTAAAAAAACCACCGACGACCTCGGTCCACCGTGTGGGAGGCCTATCAGAACTGGGCGTTCCGGAACGCCGTCGCCATTCGAGGTCGTTTCTGCCCTATGTGCCCTACCTAATCCAATCCTGTGGGCTATATCCGTAAGTCCTCGAGTATCTCCTCATTTCTGATTAGATCTCGCAGGGAAACTCCCAGCATAGCCCTCTCCATTACACTTTGCATAACGAACAAAACAACTTGACATAATCCTATGGCCAGACAGAGATAAAGGTTCGAGCCCAGAAGATAAAGTTCCATCCATACTGCTGGGTACCAGACTCGGCAATGGGTAATTTAAGAGCTGACGGCGATGATATTTCATCGACCGGCCGAAATCCTGTCGGCAAGACACCGAACACAATATTGGCGTATGCAATAAATATGGTAATTCCCGTCGACATGTGACATCAAACGTCAATAAACGCCAGTGTGAGCGGAATGCTAATATTTGCGCCTGTACACCATTATTGCCACAGAATATACGTGGAAAGCAGTAACTCAAGTGCTTTGTGACGTCAGAACTGGAGCACCCACACCAATACATATAAATGTCACTTGGCAAAATCTTTAGTAGTCTCTTTTACACTAGGCATTTTTCATATTTAATCTTATATTTGTTTCCGTTTTTGTATAACATTGTGGGAAACATGAAAAAAGTGACATGTTCGGGATTGCACAGGTAGAAAAACTCAATAGTTTTATTTTTATTACTTTAAACTATGATGGCAACTAGCAGAGAAAGACTTTAAACTATGACATATGGAACAGAGACGTGGTCGCTCACTATGGACTCCATCAGAAGGCTCAAAGTCACCCAAAGGGCAATGGAGAGGGCTATGCTCGGAGTTTCCCTGCGAGATCGAATCAGAAATGAGGAGATACGCAGGCAAACCAGGGTCACCGACATAGCCCACAAGATTGCCAAACTTAAGTGGCAGTGGGCGCCCACATAGCGCGCAGGACCGATGCCCGATGGGGCAGAAAAGTCCTCGGGTGGCGACCGCGTTCCGGAAAGCGCAGTGCTGGTAGGCCTCCCACACGGTGGACCGATGACCTGGTTAAGGTCGCCGGAAAACGATGGATGCGGGCGGCCCAGGACCGGCCTTTGTGGAAATCTTTGAGGGAGGCCTATGTCCAGCAGTGGACGTCTTTTGGCTGAAATGATGATGGAATGATGAGCAGAGAAAGGGAATTACATACTACATTGTTTCTCCGAGTGAAATAGACTCTATGAAGTAGTACTAACAGCACCCAGACAGTCACTGAACTCTTCCAAGAATAATCTTGACAAATTCTTTAAATCGGAAGACACGCGCATCGGCTCACTGAGCTGCTAGTGTGGTAAGAGCATAATCACTATCACTACATAATATAAAACAAAGTCGCTGTCGTATGTCCGTCCCTATGTATGCTTAAATCTTTAAAACTACGCAACGGAATTTGAAGCGGTTTTAATAGATAGAGTTATTCTAGAGGATGTATAATACATGCATAATATTGTAGACAAACGCTGATAAATTTAGATGTTCATCATTGCACCCGTGCGAAGCTCGGGCGGGTCGCTAGTCATTATAATAAAACTTTCCTTTATCCTGTACATGTTAATGTGTATGTTGTAACTTTTTCCTCCTGCGAAATCGTTTTATCGATTACTCACTCACTTAATACACGACGATATCGCCTCATTTTGGTGGCTGCCAATTAGCGATGGCAATAAAATAGGCAACTGTCCACTGTCAACTACTGAATTGCCAATCGATAGTTGGCACACGTACCTTCGGGATCGCACTCGTGAACTCATTTGCCTCATTGGTTGATTTATAATTACTGTTCCACTCCCCATGATAATAGGGTGATTTATTAGGTCTCTTTATTTCTTTTATACATATTCTTTTTGTAAAAAACAGCGATTTATAAAAATACACATAAAATAGACAAACACCGTCGAAAACAAGGTCGCTGACCAAAGGTAGTTACAATTACAATTATTATAATTTATTTATTAATATAATTTATTTATTGTAGGACAACAAAAATCCTCCACATAAATCTAATATATAAAATTCTCGTGTCACAGTTTTAGATGCCAAACTCCTCCGAAACGGCTTGACCGATTTTGATGAAATTTTGTGAGCATGTTGGGTAGGTATGAGAATCGGCCAACATCTATTTTTCGTGCCCCTAAATTTTAAGGGGGGGGGTCAAAAAAAAATTGTTTATTTTTTTGGGAAAATTTGTTTATTTTTTGCGCGGGGAGGGGGGGGGGTTGTGCGGGGCGGTGTTGCGCGGGGGATGGTTAATTATTTGGCAAAACAACGTTTGCCGGGACAGCTAGTAATTACATAAAATAGTAATACAACACGCAAGGGTTAGTAACAATTTCCTTAAAAGCATATATACTAACCCGTGGCCCTGTTTCGGGTAGTTGAGGCAGTGTAGGTTGGTAGGCGCTATTACCATATTTCCGCGCCTCGGAGTCCCACATAACCCGGCTGGCGGTAAGCGGTCTGGTATCCATAAAGATTTCCAACGTAAAAAAGGGTTAAATTTTAAAAGTCTACATAATACCAAATGTCCTGGAATAAGTAGTTCACAAATGGATAGTTTCGAAGATATCATCAATCATAACGAATGTAGGTCAAAATTTGTAGCAGCTAGTGAAATGAAAGTTTCATTGATCATTCAAACCAATCATACATAATTAAAGCTAACAATGCTACTAATAATCGAGTGTTTGTCGCACATGTGATGTGAATAATTTTGTATGAAAAATAATTCACTTGTCCGTTGATTCTTCGATATGGGCTGATCCTAGAGTTAAAGGATAATAAAAAAAAATCCAAAAAATGAGATTTACTTTACAGATCGAATCTATTAGCAATTTTAAATCGTATGCATCAATGTAGATGTTTTAATACCATCCTGTATTTTGATAGTAAAATGGCGAAGTGGTACATCCGACCCGTAGACCAACAAAGTGTCGATTTTTTTTTTTAGTAGAAGGGATTTTTTTATAGTCGTGGATCATGTTCCAGACTAGGGAGTCAATCCCGTGGCCCTGTTTCGGGCAGTCGAGGAACGCCGTTGGTTTTCATGGGTTGCTAATTACTACTTTCCGCGCCCCGGTGGCTTCCGACTTGCTCACGGAACGGAATCCACGAGGAGGACAGCGTAAAAAAAATCGATTCGGAATACTGCTCTACCGAGAAGAGCCAGCAATAAACTGTACTTGCTAATTTGTAGACTACTACTACTACAACTACTGAGTCATTGCCACTGCTGAGTCGGGCCTCCTCCCATCACATGGAGGGTATTTAGCCTACTGTGCCACGCTGGTCAGCACAGGGTTTCGTATCAAGTTTTCCTTCTCTTGCGGCTAGGTTTTCGACCTTGTCATTTCCTTTTGTCGGCACCCTCAGGATGGAATGGGGCGGTGACACTATGTATTCTAAATCCGTTACCACACAGATTTGTAGCCATTTTTGGTTAATTACTAAATAATACTAACACAAGTACGCGATCCCCAAGTAAGATTCGGTTTCTAAGCCTAATAAATACTTCCATCTTGCTTATCTCCACGGTCGAACAAGACGGCCCTTCCTTGTCAATAATTTATACAACTTACCCGCCTAAATCGGCTAAATCTCCTTGTGGCGAGTGTGGGCCGCATAATATATTTATGAGACACATATTCGTAAAGGCGAGATTGCCTCTAATGTATTGCGTTTGGTACCGAAAAGGAAAATGTCATTCTAATAATAACACTCAAAGGAAATCATTATTGATCTATTTGTGGAAATGCCCTTAATGTTCGTAAATGTGTTTCGTAAGCTCATTAGCAAAAAAATATAACCAACTTCAACATTTTGTGTATGGTTTTACAGCCAATTTTCAGCAGTTTATATTTTCTGTTAAAATTACTTTATTTCTTAACTAGCGACCCAGCCCGGCTCCGCACGGGTGCAATTATGCATGTAATATACATATAAACCTTCCTCTCTAATCACTCTGTCTATTAAAAAAACCGCTTCAAAATCCGTTGCGTAGTTTTAAAGATTTAAGCATACATAGGGACGGACAGACGACATCGACTTTGTTTTATACTATGTAGTGATAGTGATGATAGTGATTCTATACTTTAGATGCAATAGAAAAAGATAATTACATAATTGAATCGTATACTGTGATTTCCTTGATGCCTACGTACTTATGCATATAAAAATATATTGACAAAATTTAGAAGTTTGGCCAGTAATTGCCTCGTTGGTCTAGGGTTTGGATGTGCCGCCTTTGAACCACGGGCTGGGCAAGTGTCTTTGTGTAAACCAGAGGCACTTGCTGTGAGTCTGGGTGTCATTTGTGTTCGTGAATTTAATATTTGTAAACTGACCCGCGTAACAGGTATAACTAGCAGGGGTTACGTTTAAAAAAATGACGCTATTTTCAATAATCTGTTCAACTTACAATCATCATCATCATCATCATCAGCCTATTTCAGTCCACTGCTGGACGTAGGCCTCCCCCAAGGCTAGCCACTGAACCCGGTCTTCGGTTCTATGCATCCAGTTGCTGCCGGCTGCCCGTCGCAGATCGTCGCTCCATATTCGATCCAATATTAGAAAAATATTGTAAATGAGAAAAAACACGCCACTGCTAAGTTTCTTGTTGACTGTACAGCAGCGTTTCGAATGTAAATTCACGGTACCGTTTCCAAGAAAAATGTATTTGGAAAAAAAAAGATTTCTCTATTTTTTGTAACAAATACTCTTATTAATTCACCTACAAACAATGGCCTGTTACAGTATTTGTTCCTTGGTGAATACTAAGTGAAAGCGATGCTCTTAATTTCCCCTGCCCGTGAATCCTCGTGTGAATAGGACGCCGCTGATTTACGGTAGCCCATAGTAATGTGCGGCTTGCCCTCTGACTCGCCGTTCGTTGACTGGACGCCACTCATACCGTATAACCATTAATTGGGTTCTACAAACGTTTACCAACCCGCCTATCTTCTTCTTAAATGTAGAAGATGTCTCTTGGATGCCAGTCATAACGTATAACCGCTTGGGTTCATAAATGATTGCTTACCGGCCTATTTACTTTTTGCATGTAGAGGATTTCTACTGGACGACACTCGTACTGTATAACCGCTTGGTTTCATAAATAATAATAAATATCCTTGGACATTTCACACAACGCAATCTCGTCCCAAGCTAAGCAACTAAATGCTTATGTTATGGTAACGAGATGGATGATAACTCAAACTCAATCAACTCAAACTCAATATTTATAACTCAGGATCTCTACTGGACGACACTCATACCGTATAATCGCTTAGTTTTATATAGGTTTGCCAACCCGCCATATTACTTCTTGATTGTAGAGGATGTCTACTGGACAACACTAATACCGTATAACCGCTTAGTTTTTTATAGTTTTGCCAACCCGCCTATTTACTTCTGGAATGTAGAGGAGGTCTACTAGACGATAGTCATACCGTATAACCGGTTGGTTTTATAAATGTTTGCCAACCCGCCAATTTACTTCTTGAATGTAGAGCGTGTCCCTTGTATGCCGGTCATACCGTATACCCGCTTGATTTTATAAATGTTTGCCAACCCGCCAAATTATTTCTTGAATGTAGAGCGTGTCTCTTGTATGCCGGTCATAACGCATAACCGCTTGGTTTCATAAAAGATTGCCAACGGGCCTATTTACTTCTTGAATGTAGATGTGTGGGGAGTAGTGTAAATGAGGATGTTTCTTGGATACCAGTCATAATGTATAACCGCTTGGTTTCATAAATGTTTGCCAACCAGCCTTTTTTATTCTTGAATGTAGATGTTGTCTACTGATTGACTCGCTGCTGAGTCGGGCCTCCTCCCATCACATGGCGGGGTAATAAGCTTACTGTGCCACTCTAGCTAGACGAGTTGGCACAGGGTTTCGTTTCTAGTTTTCCTTCTCTTGCAGCTATTTTTTCGGCCGTATCCTTTTGTCGGCACACCCTCAGGATGAAGTGACGCGGTGACACGTATTCTAAATGCGTCATTGATTTGTATTAATTACACTACGGTGTAACACAAGGCCTTCTGTAAGTATGTGTGTGCACGGTTAGCACCTGATTTATGTTGGGGCCTGAGGGCTGGATATATGCAACCAGTAAGCGGCTGGGACGGGCGATAAAAATAACCTTTTGGAATGGGATTTATCAAAAGGTGTTTTAGAGATGAGGCCTGCAGTCCTTGGTTGTGCGCCTTTAGTAATACAATTAAATGATTATTTGCTTATGCAGGCTAATGAACTGGAAATGAAAATCAAACATGGAAATTTAAATAAATATTACAAGTTTCCAAAACTTTCACTAAAGAGAACAACTGGTAAGATACGTTATAATGTTTCAGCACCCAGCTAGATAGCGACGACTATCTATCATCCATCATAGCCTCTGACGGGTTAAACCGATTTTGATTAACATTTTTTGTTTGTGTTATTCGCGAGTTTTCTTGTCAATGTAGACTCCGCTGTTGGAGTCTCCATAAAGATTCTTTTCATGCTGGTAGTTTTAGCTGTGTGCGAAAGAAGATGGTGAATTGCACCCCGGCCTACCCACTAAAACGCACGGCGTTTTTGGACGCATGGCCACAAACGTCCAACACAAACAAGGATACTGCTTTGTGACACTGGTGGGAATAGTCTTAGTTAGTGAAATCAGTGCTAGTAGGAAACTGGCAGCTTTTATTATAATGGGGGAAACCTTTTACAGGTCCCCAGCCTGGGGACGGGACTAGGCGTACCCTGGCAATGGCAAGTCATTCTCTGCTCCACCCTATGGTTGACTGTTAGAGAATGCCTCTAGGCATTAAGTCCGCCAATGTACTTTGCATGAAGTATTAAAATAAAAAAATAATGGCCGTGATTAACGCCAGGTAGAAGATGCCTGGGGACGGAACTATTACATAACGACGCTTGAAAGTCAACCTTACTAAGTGACAAAATAACGCAAAATGAGTTCTAAAAATTTTTGGGTCATCAGTCTTTACTGCGTCGTTTAGTCTAGGTTCAGAGCTCTACGGTGAGTTTTATGTCGCTTGGATATTGTGTGATTTCGATTAAGCTCATTTTAATTATGGTTTTTGTAAATATTTTAGGCTCCATCAGAAGGCTCAAAGTCACCCAAAGGGCAATGGAGATGCCTATGCTCGGAGTTTCCCTGCGAGATCGAATCAGAAATGAAGAGATACGCAGGAAAACCAGGGTCACCGACATAGCCCACCGAATTGCTTAAGTGGCAGTGGGCAGGGCATGGCCCGATGGCCGATGGGGCAGAAAAGTCCTCGAGTGGTGACCGCGTTCCGGAAGGCGCAGTGCTGGTAGGCCTCCCACACGGTGGACCGACGACCTGGTTAAGGTCGCCGGAAAGCAGTGGATGCGGGTGGCCCAGGAACGGCCTTTGTGGAGATCCTTGGGGGAGGCCTATGTCCAGCAGTGGACGTCTTTTGGCTGAAATGATTATGATGATGATGAAATATTTTTGAACTTTAAATTACTCTCCTGTAAAGTTTACCCAATATCGCTTAGTAAGGATTCCCCAAGCATCAAAGCTCTAAGAACATTTATTATAAACTAGCTGATCTCGCAAACGTTGTTTTGCCAAATACATAACCGAACCCACACCAAAACCCTTTTTTTGGAATTTCGTAAAATCAGCAAAATTTGCTGACTCAATGAAAATAATATTCCTACCAAATTTCAAGTCTCTAGGTCTTATGGTTCCAGAGATATCGTGATGAGTCAACCTATTTAAAGAACAGCTCCTCTATATATTTATATAAATAAATAAATAAATATCCTTGGACTTTTGACACAACGCCATCTCGTCCCAAGCTAAGCAACTTAATGCTTGTGTTATGGTAACGAGATGGATGATAAACTACTTATATACATTTTCTTTTTTGTATATACATACATATTATAGATAGAAAACACCCAGACCCGGAACAAATACTTGTAGGTCGTACAAATATTTCTTCCGTGCGGGGATTGAAAGCGCGACATGCTGCGCAACAGTCGATCGCTGCGCCAACTGTGTCGTCTATACGATATACCGTGATATCTATCTATAGAACAGCTCCTATAGATTTTGTGTTGCAAACTATGCCAAGTCTCATTTTTTAAGAGCGACCTTTAATCTAGATCGCGTAACTTTGGATTGCAAACTTCCAAAGTTGCGAGACAAGACTCGTTTAATCAGCCTAAGTTTAATTTTCGCGTCTGAACCGTCCGAGAGCTTAATCCCTTTTGAAACTCGTTTCATCTCACTTTGCGTTTTATCTATACGTATCAGAATTAAAGTATCCGATTGTTTTACCACGGTAATACAGGCAGAAGGTCAATTGGCATGTTCCTCTTGACCATGGTACCACCTTTCTGTGGTGGTGGCCTCGGGAAGAGCGGATATTGTGTCGTGGTGGGCCCCGGGGACTCATCTGTCCTCAGAGTTGCCTCAGGAGAGATTGTGGACGCGCGTCGATCGGTGGGCTAAAATTTCTCCGGTACATAGATAAATATACATAGTTAGTCTAATTAGTCAATTCCGCGTGGTGATGGGTTTAAAATACATAGTTTCGCCAAGACATGGTGGAAAGCCGCAAGAGAAGTAACACTTGATAAGAAACCCGTCGCTTAATTACCCTCCACGTAGTTGGAGGAGGCCCAACTCAGCAGTGGGTCATTTATAGGCTAAGTAGAAAATATAACCAATTTTAGCGAAGAATTTTAGCGTGTGGTGATGGATTTAGCATACATAGTATCACCACCCCATTCCATCCTGAGGGTGTCGTAGGAGCCGACAAAAGGAAATAATAAGGCAAAAAAACCTAGCCGCAAGAGGATGAAACCTTAATATAAACCCTTTTTTTTACTTTGGAAATCCTCATGGTTACCCGACCGCTAAACGCCAGCCGGGTTACGTGGGCCAGCGTGGCACAGTAGGCTTATTACCCTCCATTTAACTGGAGGAGGCCCGACACAGCAGTGGGTCATTTATGGGCTGAAAAGTATCAGTAGAGGAAGTCTATCGACGCGGGCGGAGTCACGAGCGAAAGTTAGTAGCAACTAACTCCGACTTCGAACGTGTAAAAGTTTTCGTTCCGCTCGGCCGTAGTTGTTGTGAAGAAGTTGCTGATGAGATCGCTAAGAAATTCTATTCAGATGCAATAAATCTGTTGTTCGACGTAATCACTTTGAAACTTTTGCAGACGGCTTAGTGGTGTCTGGTCAATGTCAAGTTTAATGGCTAATCGGATTTAAAGCTCCGACCAACGACTTTATAAATATCCTTGGACATTTCAAATAAAAGTGGTATGCTGGTATATTTGCAGTTTTTTAAACAAAACTCCTACACTAGTTGTACCCTGTATCGCAGGGAAAGTTTACAAACATATAATTCACGAACACAAACGACACCCTGACTCAAAGCTAGTGCCTCTGGTTTAGACAAAGACACTTGCCCGACCCCGGAATCGAACCCGGGACCCGATGATCCAAAGGCGGCACTCCTAACGCCTAGACGTCTGTAAAATTGGTTACATAAATAATAACCAAGTAAACAGATTTTTCATTTACTAACATTTTATCGACTTACCATTGCTATGTATATGGTTGTAATTGTATAATAATGTTAAACGGTTACTATACTACATATTAGATTACATATTTTATAAGAGAGCGCTATGTCGCCAACAAACTGTACAGCAGTTTGGCGATATCTATAAACTAAAAAAACCCTGTAAACCTGTATGTATAAATAAATAAATTAAAAAAAAAAAATTAAGCTTCGGAGTTACGGACAACGGAATAGCTCGACGTAACGCTACGACTACGAGACGCTACGACTGCTACGAATAACTTGCTACATGGCTACGAACTACGAATCGAAGCAATTAAGTTAAAAATCATTTTCTTCATTTCAAGCCATAAATGACACATTTCTCCTGCAATTTCATGGTCAAGGTTAACCAACGCTGGATGGATGGAACACCGGACGTACGGGAATATGGTTTATTACCCAAAACTCCTTAATCAGAGGCTTTCTTTACGTCCTTTTTCCTAGTCAAATGTTCTCTTACGGCAAAGTTTTCGGCTTTGTCATTTCCTATTGTCGACTCCTACGACACCCTTGGAAGTAAATGGGGTGGTGACACAATGTATTCTAAATCCGTCACCACAAGGAGAAAGCTATGTATCCTAAATCCATCTCGTATTGTACACAATCGCACAAAATACAGTAGGTTATGCCGCGTGCTAGTACTCACTATACCCGTCCGTCCGGTCATCAATCGTCAAGGAAAACCCGACGAAATAACAGAAGGCTCCTAGTAAGTGTCAGTTAAGTAGTTCTGGGTCTCCAGTTCATCTACGTTAATGGCGTGACGTCATTCCAAAGGGCCCCGCATCAAATGTTACTCAAATAAGAGATGGGAGCGTATTATCCTCATTTTGTCTTACGTCTTGGGTTAAGGTTAACGACCTTTTGGAGGGTGTAACAAAAACCGTATAGCCATTACGAAAGGATTAAAATTAAATTAATGTACAGCAAGTAGAACTAATCTATATCTATCTATCTATATAAATAAAAATGAAATGCTGTTCGTTAGTCTCGCTAAAACTCGAGAATGGCTGGACCGATTTGGCTAATTTTGGTCTTGAAATGTTCGTGGAAGTCCAGGGTAGGTATATAAGGTGAGAAAATATGAAAAAATATATTATATTGATTCTGAAGTTTGCCGGGTCAGCTAGTATCGATATAAATTGATCTGGACAATTATTTTTGTTTGATCGGTATCCGTTTCAGGCTGGTCCCAAATAAATTGATCGAATAAGAGTTTGATATAGATTTTTATGACGGGTAAATTTTGTTCAAATATGTCAATATTAATTTAATAACGTCCATAAAATCATTGAGTCAACACAACAACAAAACACATTATAAAAAAATGGACTGGATTGAAATGAAAAGAAACCTTCCTTTTAATAAGTAATAATTAAAAAAAAAACCTAGGATGCACTTGGCCAAGGCCCGTGCGTAAAAACCTTCCCAACAGAGAGAGAAATTAATTTTCCAATATAATAATAATAATACAAATGACATTAAAACTCGGAGGAAGTGCCTCTGGTTTACAGAAAGACACCTGCCCGACCCAGGAATCGAACCGGGGGTCTGTCATCCAAAGGCGGCTCATCCAACCTCCAGAACAACAAGGCAGTAAGAATTCTGAAACATTGTTAACAAATCGGACTCCATTTCCAAAAGTAAAAGTAGTTTTTGGTTTACACTGAACTCTGCTTGTAAGCTTACAGCTAGGCCTTTGAACGGAATCAGCCTTACTTTGGGCCACCCTGAATAATTCAGATAAACGATGTATACGGCCCGAAACCGAAGGCTCAGATGTCTACTTCAGATTATGGCGCTTAAATTATTTAGGACGTCAAAATCTGTGACGTCTGAGGACGTTATTTTCTTTTTTAACCTGTATTTTCAAAGTCGTTAATTTTTTAACCGGTATTGCGGGGGCTCTGTCATTCGCGAACATAAATGACACCCAGACTGACAGCATTTTTTTTTTTTTTACCAAATACTTGAATGCCTTTGACCCTAGGCTTGCGTGATCGAAAGCAACGCCAGGGTCTAAGATGGGACAGGCAATTCAAGGAAATGCCCTGTCGGGCACCGGCTCTCACATACACACGACGGAACACAGTAAAACTGCTTGGCGCCGGACTTAAATGTGAGGGTGGTAGCTGGCCGGGCGGACCATTCGATCCTACCACCAAGCGTGCTGGGTTTTGTTGGCTTTTACAACACGCGTTTTTTCCCAGCGTGCGGTGGGGAAGTTTTATATTCTGACCCGTCCCCACACGGGATAAAGGTGTGTGACTTTGGACAAAGGCACTTATTCCATGGATGGATTTAAGAATACACAACGTCACCAACCCATACCATTCGGCTGTAAGAGGCGACTAAAGGACCGCAAGAGGCAAACTTAGTCGCAAGAGAAGAAAAACTTGATACAAACCGCAACTTAAGAGAATTTGCGGTTTGTAATTTGGAGGCGGCACGACTAGCAGTGGGTCATCTATGGTCAGAGTTTTTATAAATGCAAACACATTTTGATAGTTTACAGAATGACGTTTTAATAATGACGAATCTAAAGGTAAAACATTTGTACATAGACAAGAATAAGAAAGAGTATACAACATTTCTCCCCAATCACATTTCGTCAATGAGCCGCCGCGGTGGTTGGACTCTACGCTGACTGCGACGTGGCTGAGGTGCTGTGACGATGGGTGTACTTTGGGGCGTTGCAAACTGGGCCGACCACACAAGTGGTGGTCCCGGAACGCTGGACGTTGGTTCAGGAGTAAACGGTGAAGTAGTAGATGATGAAGCAGGCATCGGCGGTGTGGATATATTTGAAGAAATAGTTCTGCTCATTATCTCATTGTTTGCCGGAGAGGTATTCTGAGTTATGTCACCGGTCCGTATTTCCGGATATTCAGGAGAGATTCTGGTTCTGATATGATCAGCATGTCTTCGCTTTTCGCCTCCTCTTGGAGTATGAACGACATACGAATATTTATGTGTTCGTGCTGTAATAGTTGCCGGCTGCCATGACTTTTCTAAATGTGTCTTTACATAAACACTTTCTCCAGGATAATAATTTCCAGAAGCTGTTTCTATGTTTGCCTTAATTTGTTTATGTTGTAGGGTCCTTCTCTTGTCTGGTCGGATGTTACTAAGTAAGCAGTTCATCTGTCTGCCAAACATCATCTGAGCTGGCGATTTACCAGTCGTGGTATGAGGTGTGTTGCGATAAGTGAAAAGAAATTCCATTAAACGCGTTTTAACATCATTTCCATTGTACTCATTCGCATTAACAGTCATCCTCGACTTAAACGTTCTAACAAGTCGTTCAGCTAGTCCGTTTGTACGTGGGTGATACGGGGATGATTTGACGTGAGCGATCCCTTGGCTTTTGCAGTATTCGTGAAATGCAAATGATGTGAACTGGGGTCCATTGTCAGATACAATTGTTCGTGGGAGACCAAATGTACAAAATATCTTATCTAAAGTGTCACAAAGCTTCTTTGTAGTTATTTGTTTCATGCAGTGGATCTCGATCCATTTCGATAAGGCGTCACACAGTATTAGCCAATATGTTCCTTCAAATGGACCTGCAAAGTCAATGTGAACTCTGTCCCATACTTCTTCGGGAATCGACCAAGAAAATACAGGAAGTTCTGAGTTGTTCGGCCGATTTTGTTGACATCTTGAGCATCTTTTCACAAACGCATTAATATCTTCGTCAAGTGACGGCCACCAGACATAAAATCGTGCAAGTGATTTCATAGCAGAAATTCCTGGATGACCTCTGTGGAGGTATGTGAGAATTGATTTTCGAAGTACATCGGGTATGATCATTCGTCCTTGCCACATTAAAATGTTATTTTCTGTAGACAGTTCGAATCGTTTCCTGTAATAATGTTTCATGTCTTGATTGTAGTCTATTTCTCGCCAGCCAGTCTTTAAGCATTGCCTTACTTTAGAGAGAGTATGATCCTTTGTTGTTTTGTCACTTAAATCTTTTTCCGATAGTTGAAGATCTGCTATTCGGTGACCAAATAGCTTTGTATTGATCCTATTAACTTTTGTTTCAGTTATAGTAGGTAGAGTTTCTGGGTTTGGCAATCTAGAAAGGCAGTCTGCTAAAATATTGTTTTCTCCTTTTCGGTAACATATGTCGTATTGGTAGCTCCCGATCACAAGAGCCCATCTGACTAGTCTGTTGTTGACCAGTTTTGGGAGATTACGTTTCGTTCCCAAAATATGTATAAGTGGTTTGTGGTCCGTCACTAAGGTAAATTTTGTTCCACGTAGATATTGATCAAATTTCTTTACGCCAAAAAGAATTGCTAAAGCTTCACGATCAATAACCGAATACTTGCTTTCCGCTAGTCTTAATTTCCTAGAGGCGAATGCAATTGGTTGCTCAATGTCTTTGTTTTTGTGAAATAAGACAGCACCGACTCCTTTTTCAGATGCATCGCAAGCTAAAAATAGTGGGCGTTGGTCGTTAAAAGCAATCAGAGGTTTAGAATTAGCAATGAATATTTTCGTTGATTCAAAGATTTGGTTTTCGTGTTTAGTCCATTTCCATGTTTTTCTACCACTAGTTAATTCGTGTAGATCTGCACATAATCCGTGTAGATGTGGTACGAAGCGTTCATAGAAATTTACTAATCCCAGGAAAGATCGCAATTCCTTTGAATTTGACGGTGGAATAGCTTTCGTGATGGCATCTATTTTGTTTTGTGTTGGGCGTATACCATTTTTGTCAATAGTGTGACCAAGGTATTCAATTTCCTTTTGTATAAAACTACATTTCTTAAGGTTCACCTTTAATCCGGCTCGTTGTAGTTTATCGAATACGATGGACAGTGTTTGTAGATGTTCTTTTAAATTTAGTCCCGTTATAGCGATATCATCAAAATATACTGCGACGTTTGGGATGTTTCCAAGTAATTGATCAAGAAAGTGTTGAAAGATCGAAGGTGCTGTTGCGATTCCAAATGGCATTCTATTGTACTGGAAGTAGCCTTTGTGTGTAGATAATGTTAAATATTTTTTTTGATTCGGGAGCGATTTCAAATTGTAGGTACGCATCTTTAAGGTCTATTTTCGAAAATATAATTCCATTTGATAACGTTTGACGAAGTTGGTCAAAAATAGGTATTGGATGTAGGTGTTTTACAAGGACTGGGTTCAATGTCGTTCTGTAGTCACCACAAATTCTGATTGTTCCGTTCGGTTTCAATACATTGACTGTTGGTGTAGCCCACTCAATTGGTGTGGTGTTTGGATCTACTTTTTCAATGATGCCTTCATCAACAAGTCGATCTAGTTCTCTTTCAACATTTTTCTTTAAACTGAATTTGATTGGTCTTGCTGGTAGATGTACAGGTTCAGATTCAGGTTTAATGTGTATGTTGACCTGATAGTTCATTACTTTTCCAAGTTTTCCGTCAAATAGTTGTTTATGTTGATTTATCACGTGACTTAATGTTGTTGGAACGGACGTTTTAATTGAGTATACAGCTTTTGGAAAGTTCATCTCAAACATCTCGCTCCATTGCAAACCAAAAAGCATAGGTTTAGCGTTGTTCATTACTACGACCGGTAATATTTTTTGTAGTCCGTTGACTTCGACATCAACATCTGTGATCCCTTTTGTTTTCAAAATATTATTTCCATACGCTTTGAGTTTTGGACCGCGACTAAGTGTTGGTGATCCAATTCTTCTCCATAATGTAGTATCAATAATTGAATATGTTGAACCGGGATCCCAATCCATCGTGCACTTGACTCCATTGATAAGAACATCTATTTGTTTGCAGTCTTTGTTCCGAATCGTTTCTACTTTGCACACATAATCTTCTTCATCGTCACTACTTTCAGAAGTATTCGCTGCAGATGTTTTCTGATTTTCCTTAATTCTCTTGATATTGTTTTGTTTGTAGATATAAGCGCGTCCTGTTTTAATGCAGCAACTTTCGAAGTGTCCTTCTGTATTGCATTCGCAGCATACGTGGTTTCTTGCTCTGCATTTAGAGGCTGTATGTTTATCAGAACTACCGCAACGCAAACAATGGTTTGTTAGGAGCTTCCGTGGACTTTTGTCTTTAGCTGATTGTTTTCTAGGTATGTTTCTTTTAATTTTGTTTACATTAGTTGGTGGCGTATCATGTTCGGCTTGTTCTCGTGATTGTGCAACAGCAAATATTTTATTGAACGTAACTTCGTTTATTATACCTTGGTCAATTTCTTGTAGTTCAGGCCATTTTTGTTTCAGATCCGTCTCAAGTGCGGGGTGGTTCAGCCCTGTGGCAAATCGGTCCCGAAGTTGGCGCTCCAATAGTTCTTCCTTGTATCCACAATCCCGACTGAGGGCTTTTAGGCGGTTGGCGTAGTGTTCCATAGTTTCATTCGTTTCTCTGACACAAGACCAAAATTCTGATAACGCTCTGTATCTTGTTTTCTTAACACTCAACAAATCTAAAAGCTTTGTAGAAATATCAGTGTAATTGCTTGAGTCAAAGTTCGGTGTTAGTGCAATTTTCACCTCGTGGAAAATTTCTGGCGTCAGTGTATTCAAAAGTAGGTCTCGTTTCAACCCATCTTCATACAAGTTCATTATTTTACATTTCGATTCAAAGAATTCAATGAAGTCGTCAACCCTGTTGCTATCTGGGTTGAAATGCAAGTTAAAATTTTTGATAATTGTCATTTTGTCGCAATTTTCTTTAAAAACACTCGTCACGTTTTTCCTTGTAGATTGGGCGTCGTTCCCATTTTGAATTTGTATCAATAATTTTAATATGTCCGTTATTTGCACTTGATGTGCTTGTAATTGTTCTTGTTGCGCCTGTTGTGCGCGAAGAAACAAGGCAAATTGTTCCTCGTTCATTTTATTTTTATCTCGTCGCCAATTTTATAAATGCAAACACATTTTGATAGTTTACAGAATGACGTTTTAATAATGACGAATCTAAAGGTAAAACATTTGTACATAGACAAGAATAAGAAAGAGTATACAACAAGAGTCATAGTAGTACATTACAGCAAAAGGACCGACCTGTCTTTTTATTGCAAGTGCATCTATTGTTACGAATTTACACCAAAAACGGACGCCAGTTTTTTAAAAATAAGGGTTAGCGCCCACCAGCGGGGTGGTGGCGCAGAGGCTGTTTCAGTAACAATTTAATTTCAACCTAAAGCGCTTCAGAATACAACTGTATTTGGTACAACGAAATACAATGACGGCGAGCAACGCGCGGTGAGCGTTTTCTAAATACAGATGTATTCTGAAGCGTTTTAGGTCGAATTTAAATTGTTACTGAAATAGCCTCTTCGCCGCCACTCCGCCCGTCGGCGCTGACCCTAAACGTGACGTTTCTTTAAGAAAAAGTTCGTAAAGAAATCATGGAATCTTAACTGCCTTGTTGGTCCAGGGTTTGCATATGCCGCCTTTGGATCAACGGGCCCCGGGTTCGATTCTGCGGTCCGGCAAGTGTCTTTGTGAAAACCAAAGGCACTTGCGCAGAGTCTGGGTGTCATTTGTGTTCGTGAATTACATGTCTGTGAACTGCCTCCGCGATACAGGTTATACCTAGTGCCATGGGAAAAAAAAAAATTTGCCTACTATGGCACGCTGGTAAGACGGGTTGGCACAGAGTTTGTATCAAGTTTTCCTTCTCTTGGGGCTAGGTGACCTGCCTTCTTCTTTTAGTCGCCTCTTACGACACCCTAAAGATGGTATGGGTTGGTGACATTGTGTATGCTAAATCCGTCACCACACGGGCAAGTCTATTTACTCGGTGTTATATTTCGCGTGGTAAAAGGAACGTCGTTTAGCGGTAACTGCCCCCAAAGCGCTATCAACGATATTAGTTCTAATACCGCAAATGTGTATAATGTTTGCCTAAGGCATTATTTGTCGCGTGGGAAACTGTTGTGACGTTACTTGACTAGCTTTTGCCTGCGATTCCGTTTGCTCGGGTATTGTTTTAGTTTGCATTGGAGATTTTTAAGTTGGACCGTGTGGTGTGTTCCGGAAAGCGCAGTGCTGGTAGCCCTCCCACTCGGTGGACCGATGACCTGGTTAAGGTCGCCGGAAAATTATGGGTGCGGGCGGCCTAGGACCGGCCTTTGTGGAGATCCTTGAGGGATGCCTATGTCCAGCAATGGACGTCTTTTAGCTGAAATAATGATGATGAAAAACCGTCTGATCTCTATCTCATAGAGCTCACCGTTGTGTATACTCTGCCACTCTTGTTTTTTGTCAGCACACAATAGTTGTACCAGAGGAAGGTATGTGGTTCGTAGTTTCGTACTTTAAGTGAAAACTTTCAATTGGCCTTCGTCTACTATGTCCTAAATGACACTTGTTGTCGTCGTTCGTTCCAGCCTATAAATGACCCACTACTCAGTCGGGCCTCCTCCAAATTCATAGAAGGAAATTACCCTACTGCCTCGCTGGCAAGACGGTTTGGCACAGGGTTTGTAACATGTTTTTCTTCTCTTGCGGCTAGGTGATCTGCCTGGTGCGTTCTGTTAGTCGCCTCTTACGACACCCTCAAGACGGTATGGGTTGATGACATTGTGTATTGTCACTTTTATAGATCAATAAAATAAAATAACGTTTCCTGTGCCAACGTTAAAAGTGTTTAATTTAAATGTTTAATAATCGCAAAAACCTAAGACACCATTATAATATAATCAATTACAGGTTGAAAAAACGATTAGTCTGCTCTGGTATCGCAGCTGTGGCGCAATTGTATATCCATTAATTTGCTGACGCCTCCAACTTCAGAATCGCATCTGTGCTCTTGAATGAAATACGATTTTGAACGCAAATCTTCATGCTTTTGAACGCTGTGACGAATTGTGGCCCATTTTAAGGATACAAAAGTATAAGGGGCGCCTCTTTTTGGCATTGTTATTTATTAAAAAACGCCTACCTACCTAATTTGATGTCGAGGGAAAAAGGAAGGCTACGTACAGCATATTTTGTTGTAATTCAGAGTGTTCAAAGTCAAACTCAAAAGGAACTTTTATGTAGGTTTTATCACAAATCTCTTATAAATCATAATATTTAAAATTACCAATATCATTTTACGGCCCCACTTCCACGCTAGGTAGTCTCCATACACGTATATCTGTCGTATATCTACATCGCACCTTTCATACACAATTCCTCATTCTTACAATCCATCCATCTCTTGATCTCCCACAAGCCTTGAATGTGGGTGGACATCCACATTCATGTTGAAACGATTCGGAATGCTGCTCTACAGAGAAGACCCGAAAATCTCTAACTCTTTAGTAGCTTTTTTTCAATTCAATTCTATCGGTCTTGTTTAAAAAATGCACTAAACAGTTGTAGCGACCGCATGCTACATACTTTACACAATTTACCCGAAGAATCAGAACTAATTGCATAAAGAAATATCGCCTACAAATGCGATAATAATGTAAAAAAGTCCTACACCGCGATAGCGAAATTTCAAAAGCAATTCACAAGGTTAAGATATCCCCGACTACAACTATCGGGGGGATAGGCGCTGCGACCCCTAGCCAGACATAACACCTCATCTGGCTGGATGATCATCCCTTTGCGCCTAAACAGTATTGTAAACAAGACCGTGGTAGTGGTAAGAGGTGGTAGGTTCAGCATGAATATGGGTGGATGCAAGGGTTGTGGGAGATCAAAAGAGATGGATGAATTGTAAGAATCAAGTCTCAGTCTTGATATCAGATATCTGAGTCCTGAAAGTGAGATGCTCGCTAACTACTCTCCATGTAATTGGGTCATTTATCCCCGCCGCACATGCTCACACTCGCATTGGCTGTCACCAGCCGCGTACGAGTGGCAGTATTTAAAACCTATGGCGCAGTACCAAGCTCCGGATTTGTTCTCAAGTGTCGACGCACGCGCGTACATGAACGATTACGCGAGTGTCAGCTAATTGACAGTGACATTGTTTTCGAGTGGCAGAGCCGGGAGTGCTTGCGAAATGGAGGAATTCAAGTCAATCACGTCCATCTTGCTTCGTTTTCGTCTATGAAATGATGGATAGAGACACTGACTGATGTACGACTCGTGATAGCAATTGCGGACACACACGTGTCCATCAATGTCAATGCGACATTTGCGCAGGTTCGTGAACGAGTGCGAGTGTAGGCATGTGCGGCGGAGCTTACGGACTGAGTAGTAGTACTGGTATGATGGCAGTAAATAATCGACTCATTAACACTAAAATGTGACTCTTGAAACCTGGAAATTTTATGACAGTAACAAAAAAGATAATTAAGCCATTCTCATCCCCAACGACGACTTTTAATTTACTTTTGAAAGATAAAACTTTCAAAAGAAACTTTCGCAACAAAAAAAGGTTTAGGGGAATATTAGCGGGGAATGCTTCGAAATTTTTCTTGAATGTTTAAAAACATATAAAATATATACTGACCGTAACAAAAACCCTATACATCTATATCCGAAGTTCTGAAGCGCACCGAAGGAAGCAATTCTCTGTGTATCACTACTCACTACTTATTATTAAACAGAGTCGCTGTCGTCTGTCGTCCCTATGTATCTTAAATCTTTAAAACTACGCAACGGATTTTGAACCAGCTTTTTTTAATAGCTAAAGTGATTCAAGAGGAAGGTTTACATGTACAATACGTTCATATTATAGTAGAGAGACACTGTTAAATATAGAGGTTCGTCATTGTACCGTGCGAAGCCGGGTCGGGTCGCTAGTAATTATTATATTTTGAAGTATGTGGGAGAAAGAAATATTTGTGACAACATTTTAATCTTTTAAATAACATTCCGCAAGATACTTTAATTGTATTCTATAACATGGAGGAGGCCCGACTCAGCAATGGGTCATTTATGGGCTGAGTAGTGGTAGTGGTACATATTTCGGATGGCTCTTAGCGTTTTGTTACATCCTGTAAATCAGTTGAGGCCTATGGTCAGCAGTAGATGTCTGTGGCTCATCTTAACCTACACATATAAATTACGTGTGATGTTGTTTGTCCGCGATGGACTCTTAAACCCCGTAACTGATTTTAATCAAATTTGCACACCGTATGCAATTTTATCCAAATTGAAAGATGGGATAGTTTACATCTCAATGTATAGTCGCAATATTATTTTATTGCAATTTGTTTGTCTATTATTTGACAGTCACAATTATCTATTAGCTCCAAACATTTCTAACAGATGGCGATATTTTTTGACTGAATTGAGTAAGTAGTCAATAGATGGCGCTATTATGAAATAATGTATGTTGTGTTACATGTAATATAAAAATTAGACCTTTGTTTATGGCTATAGGGCTTATGTCACGTCCTGTATATCTAAGATAGCTCGTGCGGAGAAAGTTCGCAAAGTTTGGAACTCAATCAAAACGTCCAATTTTTCGTGTCGCCGGTGATAAGAATGCAAAATTGTTTAAAATGCTTCTTTTGAAAACATTTAACGAGCTGAAACATTCTTTATACATTACTAGCTGTACCCTCGCGCGCTGCTACGCCACGAAGATATTACACAAATGTGAATGTGAAATAGAAGCGTTCGTTAACAAAAAGTGACACAAAAACTGAATTTCTTAGCCAAGCGTAGATAATTTATTTTCTAGTGCAGCTGAATAAAGTTGAACTTACTGTTTATTCACTTGATTGAGTCAAAGACCGAAGTGACTATTTTTTGTATTTTACAGCAATTACCGACCAATGATTAGTTTACTTTACTCACAAAACTATCAGTATGCGATTAGAATAAAAAAATATAGTACATTAAGTTGTTATTTGTGACGATTTTGTTACATAGAACGAAAAAAACGGGTAATTTTCAAAAAAATAGAAAAATTCAAATATCTCGAAATCCATGAGAATTTTCATCTGCCATTGTTTTTGGTGGAATAGACCTAGGGCTAGCCTACTTCCAGTGTCGCTGTGGCGTGCCATTTTTGGGACATCCTGTATATAAGAAGATTCAAAACAATTATGTCTTGTTCGCCCAGTTTTCATGCTACCTGTAACGACTGCCATAGATGGTACAATAGCAGCCGATGGATTTAAGTGACCTCTGAAGCACGGAGGAGGTCACTTATCGTTGGTCATTTCACACAACGCTATCTCGTCCCAAGCTTAGCAACTTAATGCTTGTGTTATGGTAACGAGATGGATGATAAACTACTTATATACATTTTTTTTTGTAAATACATACATATTATAGACAGAAAAGACCCAGACCCGGAACAAATACTTGTGGTTCGTACAAATATTTCCTCCGTGCGGGAATCGAACCCGCGACATGCTGCGCAGCAGTCGATCGCTCAACCACTGCGCCAACCGTGTGTCTTCGTCGTTTCAGCCCATGAATGACCCACTACTGAGTCGGGCCTCCTCCAAATTCATGGAGGGAAATTAGCCTACTGTGCCACGCTGGCAAGACGGGTTGGCACAGGGTTTGTATCAAGTTTTCCTTCTCTTGCGGCTAGGTGATTGGCCTCATGCGTTCCCTTAGTCGCCTCTTACGACACCCTCGGGCTGGTATGGGTTGGCGTATTCTTAATCCGTCACCACACAGACCGTGTGTCTTAATACACACAAATGATAGACACCTATCCAACTTTTAGCAGAGCCAGACGTCGGTTAACCTGTAGATCGATTCTGATAGCACAATTATTAAAAAAGAAGCGTCGAGCGCTTAGAATGTGGTTTTCATCTATCGATGGAGAGATCAAAAGCATAAAAAAATCAAATTTATTTATTTTATTTTATTACTATTCGCGAATCTTACAGCTAGTACATATTTAAATACAACTTATAAAAATAATGTTGGCCATTTATAAGTTTCCACTGATTAAATTAATTAAATTGACAGAATTATGGGCCACAGCACACTAGCTACTTTTAACATTTGTAAATTTCGGCACCATAGGTCTATTTAGATATAAACTAGCATTATTGAATATATGTTTAAAAAAAGATTGTATGTTGCCAAAACAAATGAAAAAAAAAACATCGACGTCCGGTGACTAGTCGCTTTTTAGAAGCTAATTACGGCGACTGAACACTCCACACTTATCTTTTAACTCGCTTTTTAGAAGCGCGACACGGCAGCTGAACGCTACTCTACTCACACATTCGGATGCAGGTGTAATCGATTTGGCGCCTTTTTTTTTTGTTGTCGCTGGGGAAATTCTTTACGCATACCACCGCCCCCCGGGGAGAGGTCGGTGATTATGTGGGACTCCCGGGACAGAACTCGTATACCCACTAAAACCCCAGCGGTATACCCTCACACGGCACGCTTGGGGCGCCAACGGTTCGCGTAAGCGCAGTCAACGTTGACGTCCCGACGAGGTGCCCGCGTAGAGGCCTCTATTGCGGGGGAAGGAGGTGGGCGTACAGTCGCCTCCTCCTCCCCGGCCTCCGTCTGCGGCGCGGGTCGGCCAGAACGTCGTCCTGACCCGCTCCGCGGCCTCCTTCTGCGACATGACGTCCTCGCAGAAGGAGGACTCATCGATTTGGCGCCTGCCGAACACGACTTGACTCTCATCAGTGCAGCCCTAGATTATTTATTTGTAAACAAAACTACAGATTACAGAATACTGCAATATCATTGCAAATCACAGACATAAGTAATCAAAGTTACTAATCGGAAAACTATAGACAACACTACAGCCGACGCGTTTCCGATACCGCGCTCGAACGCAGAAAGTCGCGAATCATGCAGCATGACGCGCGATTTTGATACCGCGAACGAACGCAGAAAGCAGCAAGTGTTCTGTGGCCCTAAAGTGTTCCAGTAAAATTACGCTTTAATACATGAAAAAATAAAGTTGTTCGTCAACCATTAAGTGAGCATCAGTCGGCCGAATTGAATATTGTTTACTATCGATGCAGTAATTCCTATGGAACTTTGTTTAAATATGAAACCCAATGTATTATGGGGTTGTTTATTTATTTCCATATGTATTAAGTTTTAGAAGGGTACCCGTGCGGAGCTGGGCGGGTCGCTAGTTAACCAAACCGCAATTTACGCAACCACGAATTGGCTTGTGTATCTGTCTCATAAATTTAACTTGAAACAGAACCAATCGTGGATTTATACAATTTCGACGAACAATAACTATTTTCGCTACATATCCTCCATTTCAAAACAGACATGTAATACCATTACGATTGCCAATTTAATCCTGTGTTCATTCCAGGGTGGGTCTCTCGAAATTATTGTTAAACCAGCGTACACAATGAAAGCGAGTTAATTGGAAAGTTAATTAAACAGATCTATGTGTTCGTTTATTTAACTAAGACATCACTTTATTGAATACTAGTGGCCCGCCCCGGCTTCGCCCGTGCAAAGCGGGGGTGGGTTATACATATAAACCTTCCCCTTGAATCACTCTATCTATTAAAAAAACCGCTTCTAAATCCGTTGCGTAGTTTTAAAGATTTGTGCATACATAGGGACGGACAGAAGAATGCGACTTTGTTTTATACTATGTAGTGATAGTGATTAGTTATCCGTTGTTGTTAATTCAGTGTGGTGACGAATTTAGAATACACAGTGTCATCACCCCATTCCATCCTGATGGTGTCGTACGACGTAGGCCGATAACCTAGCTGTAAGAGAAAGAAAACTTGATACGAAACGCTGTGCCCACTCGTCTGGCCAGCGTGGCACAGTAGGCTTATTACCCTCCATGTAACTGAAAAAGGGCCGAACCACCAGTGGGTTATATATGGGCTGAGTAATAGTAGTAGTCAGAAGGACAAGATACCCAGACCTAAAGCATCTCTGGTTTACACAGACACCTGTTCGACCCCGAAATCGAACCAGGAATCCGTGACTCAAAGGTGGCGCAAGACCAACAATGTAATCTTTTATTGTATTTGTTTTTATTTTCATGTCCTTTTCATTTTACTTACTGTTTAAAAAAAACGGTTTCTCATATTTTAAGTTTTATTGTTGACTAGTTTTTCCGCGCGGCTTCACCCGCGTGGGCTTCGAACTCGTGCATATTTTTTATGAACATAAAATCGGTTATTGTGACTAAACTATGATAGTTAGATATGTGCTCTCGTTTTGCAGCGCACGCATAAATAGGTTTTCGATTTTACACCTTGATTTACAAAATCTTCTTCTTCTTTTGAAAATAAAATATAGCCTATAACCTTCGTCGATAAATTGACTATCTAACACTGAAAGATTTTTTGAAATCGGACCAGTAGTTCCTGAGATTAGCGCGTTCAAACAAACAAACAAACTCTGCAGCTCTATATATTAGTATAGATTTCTCTAATGTGTGTCCTTTATGCCGAATAAATATATTTTTCATCCCCCCATCTCGGAAAGAGTATTTTTGCTGTTCTATATCTGAGTGCAAAAGCCGTTTTTATTCACTAGAGAATAAAGTATTTTTGCTCTTCGATATCTGAGTGCAAAAGCCGTTTTTATTCGCTAGAGAATAAAGTAAAGATTATTCTGTAATACTTACCTGTCATAATGTAGTAATTAATACCTAAACTGAAATAAAAGTGTACCTATCTTGTGATTGTAAACGTTTTTTTTTTGCATTTATTCATTTCCTCGCTGAGGTGGAATGAAAAGTTACGTGTTGCACTCGAGTGCAAAGATTTTTCACCTCGTGCTCTTTTGATTCCCTCGCTAACGTTCAGGATTCTAATTTTGAATCACTCGCTGCGCTCGTGATTCAATTTTAGAGTCCTTCGCTTGCTCGGTCATCAAAATTGAACACGCGGTTAAAAAGCAACTTTGCACTCTTGTATAACAAATAACTATTCTTTCTTTCTTCTTTCTTTATCGTAATTATTATCACACAGGCTTAGTAATCTGTGTTCCATGATATTTGTCGGGCTTTCTCCGCTCATTTAACGTTTTTTCCTTATAAATCCTATTCATTTGTCTTGTCATCCCACTAAAGCGTGCGTTTGAGAACGCCCTCAAGTAGTACTTTCAAATCTTTCATTATGTATGTAGGTAAAGTTTATGATAAAATTATACTTTTTTTTTATGTGAAAACTTCTTTACTGGCGTTGAGCACTATTCTTGGGATGGGTTTATAATGTGAAACTCGCATCAGGACACGTAACCTGATCGTAAGACGCAGTGAGAGTAGACAATAAACTTTTTAATGTAAAAGAATTGTAATAGTTCTAAAGTGTTAATTTTTTTATCACTACATAGTATAAAACAAAGTCGCTGTCGTCTGTCCGTCCTTAAGTATGCTTAAATCTTTAAACCTACGCAACGGATTTGGAAGCGGTTTTTTGTAATAGATAGAGTGATTCAAGATGAAGGTTTATATGTATAATGCATGCATAATTGTACCCGTGCGAAGCTGGGGCGGGTCACTAGTGTAATATAAATTGTCATTTTTGTGTACGATAGCGAAATAAATAAATATGCTAGTGCTTTCATACTGATAAATAAAGCAATTGGTGCGAAATTATTAGTGGTTAGATGTGCCGCCTTTGGATCAACGGGTCCCGGGTTCGATCCCGGGGTCTGGCAAGTGTCTTTGTCTAAACCAGAGGCACTGGCTCGGAGTCTGGGTGTCATTTCTATCTATAATATGTATGTATTTACAAAAAAAAAATGTATATATGTAGTTTATCATCCATCTCGTTACCATAACACAAGCATTAAGTTGCTTAGCTTGGGACGAGATGGCGTTGTGTGAAATGTCCAAGGATATTTATTTATTTATTTTATTTATTTATAACCATTCCAAAATATTGAAAAATGTACAATGTTAAGGTTCAAGTTTTCACTTCGGCCGTCACTCCCGGAGTGCCATCCGTATTTTTTTAATATTGACACATTTCATGTTACAGAATCCTGAAAGGCTTTGAAGCAAAATTAGAACATTGTGGTATTCGCCTTTTCTTTGCCTATATTCTTTACCTTTTAATTAAATTCCTGATTCTATTAACTTCGGCCTGTTTTTGTGGTTGTGGTTAAAACCCAACTTTAACTAATTTGTATGAAGCATAATTTTATTTGCCGGTACCTATTTATTTTTACAATTTAATTCTGTCAATTTTGTAGATTCCTTTATGCTTCGTAGCGTACATTTTCGTTAATATTTGGTAATTAGGTTGATTAAGTAAGAATATAAATTTGTATAACTAAAGATTATATTTTTTCTGTTTCAGGTAATTTTCTTAAATAGACATCACGTTGAATGACAATGCCTACTGAGTAACAAGTATGTAATTAGACTCATATGATTGTCGACAAAGACAATGTACCTACTTAAATGTAAATATTTTTTTATGAGAAATGTAATATTTTTATGTCTCATCCCCGACATCTTCTGCATGTTATCTAAAGGTGAAGTAAAAACTTCGTACAACTTTTTACGAAAATTGCGTGGACGAAGGAAATATGAAATTTCCCACACTTAAAGTAAATGTAGAGAGGTAGTGTAGAATGCTAATCTTTTTTTAAATAATGCATAAAAAAACATTACAAGCACTCCCATGGGTATGACACTCACGTATATTTACTCTTTTGCTTATTGTTCCTTTTGTACCACTCTTACCACACGACTCTTACCACACTCAGGGTGGAATGTGGTGGTGAAAAACTACAGAGTTTCTTGGCGGCTCTTCTACCAGCACAGCATACCGAACCTGTGGTAATTCATTTATGAATGTGGGGTGGACGCAAAGGTTGTGGGAGATCAAAAGATATGTATGGATTGTAAGAATGAGTAAATGTGTATAAAAGGTGTGAATGTAGATATGACAACCGATAGATGTGTGGAGAGTACCACCTAGCGTGGAACAAAGGCCATGAGATGATATTTAAATACGACGAATTATAAGATTTTTGTGTTAAAACCTACGTAAATAAAGTTCCTTTTGGGTTTAAGTGTTCTAAAATCCGTTACCTATATACCACTCGGATTCTAACCACTAGGTACAAAACCTGCAGTACCAACTTAATTTAGTTAGTTAAGTAGACTTAGCAAAAATATGATTCCACATTGCCCGTGCATTATATTTTTAAGTCTTCATCCCTAAGTACGTCACAAGCTCCCATCAAAGGACCTTTTTTGATGTCACACTTTTTGTGAGCCTCTTATGTTTTAAGAGGCACGTCGGCTGATAGATTGCTTTTCGTTCCGTCGTGACACTATGTGCTTTTAACCGAATTGCTATAGAAGATTACGAGAGGTTTGTCACGAATTTCGTCTATGTGTGTGTTAATTGGTGTTAATTGACTGCATTGTTGATCTAGGGGTTAGATTTGCCACCTTTAGATCATGAGTCCCAGGTTTGATTCCGGGGTCGGGCAAATGTCTAAGTGTCAACCAGAGGCACTTGCTTTTAGTCTAAGTGTCATTTGTGTACGTGAAGTTCATGTTACGAAAATGTATGCAGATATAGCGTTTTTTTTTAAAGCATCATCATGTGCCTCCAACCCCAACGATTTCCACGAAGGCTAAGCCACCCTCATCCATTGTTTTCCGGCGACCTTAACCAGGTCGTCGGTCCAACGTGTGGGAGGCCTACCAGCACTGCGCTTCCTGGAACGTGGTCGCCACTCCAGGACTTTTCTGCCCCATCGGGAGTCAGTCCTGCGAGCTATGTGCCGTGCCCACTGCCACTTAAGTTTGGCAATCCTGTGGGCTATGTCGGTAACTCTGGTACCTACTCCTGCGGTTGTGTTAATTCATCATCATCATCATTTCAGCCAAAAGACGTCCACTGCTGGACATAGGCCTCCCCCAAGGATTTCCACAAAGGCCGGTCCTGGGCCGCCCGCATCCACTGGTTTCCGGCGATCTTAACCAGGTCGTCGGTCCACCGTGTGGGAGGCCTACCAGCACTGCGCCTTCCGGAACGCGGTCGCCACTCGAGGACTTTTCTGCCCCATCGGACGTCGGTCCTGCGAGCTATGTGCCCTGCCCACTGCCACTTAAGTTTGACAATCCGGTTGTGTTAATTGCGAGAGTTTATTTAGACCGTATGGTAACGGATTGTAGACAAAATGAAATGACTAAGGCCGGTGCTACTTACTTTTTAGCCTATAAATGACCCGCTGCTGAGTCGGGCCTCCTCCAACTACATGGAGGGAATTGAGGCTACTTTGCCACGTTGGACAGACGCGTTGGCATAGATAGGTACATATCAAGTTTTCATTCATTTGCGGCAAAGTTTTGGTAATATCCTTTTGTCAGCTCTTACGACACCCTGAGGATGGAATGCGGTGGTGACACTATATATTCTAAATCCGTCACCATACAGATCAGACCGTATTAGCGTTCAAGTGTGTAGTAAATAAACAATGTTATTACTGACGTGACGGCGTACGTCGTCAATGAAGCCGTTTATCCTTTACATGCCATGATTAAGACACAGTGCGTAGAAATTATATACAGTAACTTAACTTTTCTGGAATACAAGAATAACAGTATCATCATCATCATTTCAGCCAAAGGACGTCCGCTGCTGGACATAGGCCTCCCCCAAGGATCTCCACAAAGGCCGGTCCTGGGCCGCCGGCATCCACTGCTTTCCGGCGACCTTAACGAGGTCGTCGGTCCACCGTGTGGGAGGCCTACCAGCACCGCGCCTTCCGGAACGCGGTCGCCACTCGAGGACTTTTCTGCCCCAGTATACTAAGTTATTATTAAATCTTGAAAATACATCAATTTCCTATGATTTTACTAATAAAATAAAATAAGTAATGTTAAAATAGGAAACAAACGGATCTCGCTGTCACTTCTAGGAAGAGCTTATTTTTGTAAACGTGTTTTTAAAAATCGGTTCAACCGTTTTAAAGTCATCAGCACATATCTAATTATAACGAGAGTCCTCAAAAATGGTCAATTTTGACTATTTTAAAATGCATCGCTGAAGTTATTTATTAAAAAAGTTTACGGATACTAATATTACCCAACTATTTTAATATCACTCAAACTCTGAGCCAGTATATCTGGCTTCATCATTTCAGCCAAAGGACGTCCACTGCTGGACATAGGCCTCCCCCAAGGATTTCAACAAAGGCCGGTCCTGAGCCGCCCGCATCCACTGCTTTCCGGCGATCTTAACCAGGTCGTCGGTCCACCGTGTGGGAGGCCTACCAGCACTGCGCCTTCCGGAACGCGGTCGCCACTCGAGGACTTTTCTGCCCCATCGGGCGTCGGTCCTGCGAGCTATGTGCCCTGCCCACTGCCACTTAAGTTTGGCAATCCGGTGGGCTATGTCGGTGACCCTGGTTTTCCTGCGTATCTCCTCATTTCTGATTCGATCTCGCAGGGAAACTCCGAGCATAGCCCTCTCCATTGCCCTTTGGGTGACTTTGAGCCTTCTGATGGAGCCCATAGTGAGCGACCACGTCTCTGTTCCATATGTCATCACTGGCAACACACATTGGTTGAAGACTTTTGTCTTCAGACACTGCGGTATTGTGGACGAGAAGATCTTTCGCAGCTTCCCGAACGCTGCCCAGCCGAGTTGGATCCGACGATTGACCTCTTTCTCGAAGTTGGACTTACCTAACTGGACAGTGTGTCCCAGGTAAATGTAATGGTCAACAACTTCGAGGGTAGAACCTCCGATGTTAACAGGAGTGGCTTGAACATGGATATTAGACATGATCTTCGTCTTCTCCATGTTCATCTTAAGGCCGACTCGTTCGGAGGCTCCACAGAGGCCATCGAGCATCGTAGTGAGGCCCTCCATGGTCTCAGCCATTACGACTATGTCGTCAGCGAATCGAAGGTGAGTGATGTACTCGCCGTTCACGTTAATGCCCAGCCCTTTCCAGTCCAGAACCTTGAAAACATCTTCCAGTGCAGCGGAGAACAGTTTCGGAGAGATAACGTCTCCCTGTCTAACACCTCGCTGCAACTGGATCGGTTTCGAGGTCTGGTCCTGGAGTCGGACTGACATGGTGGCGTTTTCATACAAGCACTTCAACACTTCGATGTACCGATAGTCGACTTGGCACCTCTGGAGAGCCTGCAATACTGCCCACGTCTCGATCGAATCGAAGGCTTTCTCGTAGTCCACGAACGCCAGACAAAGTGGCAGGTTATACTCCTCGGTCTTCTGTATAACCTGCCGTAGCGTTAAAATATGGTCTACGGTACTGAAGCCTTTTCGGAAACCGGCTTGTTTGGGAGGCTGGGAATCGTCAAGCCTGCACGCGAGTCGCCACACTTCTGTTCCATGCCTTTGGCGTTCGTCCTTCGAGTATGACGGAATTGAATAACTTCTGAAGGGCCCTAAGGATCGGTTCTCCACCCGCCTTCAGAAGTTCTGCGGTAATTCCGTCATCACCCGCCGCCTTGTTGTTTTTAAGTTGCTCGAGAGCCATCCCGATCTCACACAGGCTGACTGGCTTACACAGATAAAAATTGACCTGTTAATTCCGGACACGTACTGTAAACCCGTGATTAAAACTCGTCAGACGCTTAAGGTAGATACTGAGTTTTATTGTTGATGCGAATAGAATCAAACTCAAAAGAGCTTCACGAGGATTCATCACAAATCTCTTAGACTGCTAAGAGAACATCTGCTCTGCAAAACAAACCACTTTACAAAATATAGTAGTCTAAATAACGGTATTTTTTAATACCTAAAACTACAATCTAAAATTCTTATAAATCCTCATACTTGAAACTACCATCATCATCATCTTATGGCCCTTACCCGTATCAACGCATCACATCGACCACTTGACATAAATATCTATACGCCAAATATGCTTTTAGTAGTAGTTAAATGAGATACGTAAAATTAAGGTGCGGTCAATAGGATGTGCTTAACCTGTGCTGAACTCAAAGGGGTTCGCATAAAAGGTGACTGTCGAGTGCAGCGCACAGCACTCGTCTTGAACGGCTCGCTGTGACTGGACGAGGCCCGATTCAGCAGTGGCTCATTTATGATCTGAGTAGTAGTAGTGGTTTAGACTGTCATTTTGAATTTCACGTACTGCTTATGGTAAAGAGTTTACGTCAACAAAGATGTTTAATTAAATCCGCCTGCGTCCCTCGACAGTGCCTACATGTTAGACGTAGGTACAAGCGTCAATTTTGGCACGAAACAGAATATAGGCTAATTAAATTATAGTAAATACCCGTGTGGTGACGGATTTAGAATACATAATGTCACCACCCTATTAAATCCTGAAGGCGCTGTAAGAAGGTGAGCGAGAGGGCCCTCTCGCTCACCGAACGAAGCGCAGTGGCTAAAAGCAACTACTCAAAAGTCGGTGTTCTGCGAGAGTGTGGTACTTACCCGGTCGAGCCGGCCCATTCATGCTGCGAACAGCGTGGCTCTACCACAAAAGCACTGACAAATTTAGGTGTTCATCATTGCGCCCGTGCGAAGCTGGGGCGGGTCGCTAGTTTTTAATAAAGCCAGTCGGGTTGGCACAGCAACCTTTCTGGCCAGCGAGGCACAGTAGGCTAATCTCCCCCCTGTGATTGGAGGAGGCCCGACATAAAGGTCGTTCACCTACTCTGCTACGCTGCCTAGACGGGTTGGCAGAAGGCTTCGTGTCAAGTTTTCCTTCTCTTGCGGCTAGGTTAAAATGATATCGTCGTTTCATCCATAAATGACCCATGATGTCGGGCCTCCTCCAAATTCATTGAGGGAATTAACCTAGTGTGCCATGCTGGCAAGACGGGCTGGCACAGGGTATGTTTTTTTTTTTTAAGTGGTTCTGAGTACAGATGCGATGCGAGTTGGAGCAACCCGGGGAGGTTTAGTGGGTAGGCCGTAGTGGGGGAGAGTCCCACACGCCCCCCCTCGGCCATCCCCGTGGCCGACGGGGATAGTCCGTAAAGGATATTACACAAGGCCAACAAAAAAAAAAAAGTTTGTTTCAAGTTTTCCTTCTCATACGGCTAGGTTATCTGCCTCTTACGCTCTTTTAGTCGCCTCTTACGACACCCTCAGGATAGTATGGGTTGGTGACATTGTTCTAAATCCGTCACCAAACGGACATAAATGATATTCAACAATGGCTAAGTGTGGAGGTTGTGGTAAATTCATCACAGTAGCGGAAAGCATACGCTGTAATAAATGCCCGGGGACGTATCACGCTAGCTGTGTTGGCATAATTTCCACTGCACGGACGTCCGCCACCTGGTTATGCCCTGGCTGTAAAATTAAGATCCCCAGGGGTGATAACTCCTCCACGCCAGTTAAAAGCCTGACTGATGGCACAGACTTAAGCCAACCTCAATGTCAATCGTCTGCAACAAACCCTACTGATGGCGAACCAAAAATTGATTCGCACAGTCTCGACGTAGCAAAAGAGATCCGCTGCTTTAGGGACGAGCTGCGAGCCATGTTGACAGAGTTGCGTGAGTTCCGGACAGAAATGGCTGAATTGAGGACCGATGTAACGTCATGTAAGGAACGCATAGACGCAGTTGAAGGCAAAGTTGATTCCCTGGAGAAACGCTTTATGGAGCTTGAGCCAGTCTCCAGCGACCGTGTCGGAGACACGATAGCGGAGCTCAAAACCCAGCTAAATGAACGTGACCAAGATTTGCTCTGTAATGATTTAATAATTACGGGAATACCGGAGGTCAAGGAGGAGAGCCCGTTACATCTGGTCAGCGTTATTTCGGCAAAGCTGGGTGTGGCAATCGACGAGCGGGATGTTGTGAATGCGGAGCGTCTGGGCATGGTGCGCCGTAATCTTCAAACCTCGGAGGAAGGAGCTGCGCGGCCGCGCGTGCTGGCCGTCCGCCTGGCACGCCGCACAGTGCGCGACCAGCTGCTGCGGGCTGCGCGCGTGCGCCGCGGCCTCACCACACAGGATCTCCAGCTGCAAGGACCTCCAAAAAGGTTCTATGTCAATGAACGGCTTACGCAAACCAATGGTAAGATATTCCATAGTGCACGTGAAGCGGGACAGCGGCACAAATATAGATATGTCTGGACGAGGGATGGACGCATCTATGCGAAGAAAGAAGATGGTTTGCCCACGCAACGCATTCGATCAGACGCAGACATTTCTCGGGTTTTTGGTAACAACTCAGTTGGATAAAACGTTACATAGTTGCAAACTCCATAACCATCACATTAATATTAAACTAGGTATATTTTCTATTTGTTTTTTGGTGAGTATGCTGTTTTGTGAGGACATAATGATTATCGGACGCCTAATTATGACACTATTATTTATCAACACTATAACAACTTCAAACTATTTTATTCAACTATTTTATTGTATTATTATTTTATCTACTATGTATGATTATATTATCTATACATTTAAATTATATACACTACATCACATTTATTACTCTATTTACACAACAATGCTAACTATAAAATATTTAATTACAAACATAATATCTCTTGATACAGTACCATACAGAGTTATATACACTACATGTACTACTAGGATAATTATAGTTACAGACAATAAACAAACATGAAGAAAGATAAAAAATTGCGTGTTGGGCTTTTTAACGCAGGATCGCTTGGTTCACGCCAGGAGGAGTTCCTATTGGCCATGGACAGGGTTTCGGTTGATATTTTAGCAATCAACGAAACTTGGCTTAGAGAGGGTGAAGAGGGTCGTGCGCCCAACGTGCCTAACTATCGCCTACGACATGCACCGCGCCCGGACAATGTACGCAGAGGCCGTGGAGGCGGAGTCGGTTTCTATGTGAGGCGGGATCTTCGGGTGCGCACTGTCCCCCATCCACCAGCACCCATGGTTGAGCAGATGTGGATTAAATTAACCATCAACTCACAATCTATCATTATAGGCACTGCATATAGACCACCCTGGCTGGATGTCAATACTTTTTTGGATGCGGTCACCGATACTGTCTCCTCCTTGACACATGCTGATAAAATAATTTTACTTGGTGACTTTAACATTAATGTCCTAGACACTGATGATAATAAAACCAAGCTTCTCAATAACTTTCTTCACTGTTCCAGTCTTAACAATGTTATAACTGAACCAACCCATTTTACAGATCACAGTGAGACTCTCATTGATATAGTATGCACCGATGCCCGGGTGTGTGGTACCTCTGTGTTACACATACCCGAGCTTGGTCATCATGCAATGATTGCAGTTGAATTTAATTTTAAGATTGAGAAGCTTGCTCCCCGTTGGATTAGTTACAGGCCACTGAAGGACATCTTGTTGGATTTATTTAATAAAGATCTCAGTAAAATTGACTGGAACCATATCACTAGTCTGAGTAATGTCAATAGTATGGTGGATACATTTAATTCATATATATTGGCATTATTTGATCTTCATGCTCCTATTAAGAAAGTTCTAATTAAAGAAAAAAAGTGTCCCTGGATTACTGGCACTGTTGAGGATATGATCAAGCTTCGGGACAAATACCACCAGCGATTTAAATCAGACCGGACAGATTCTCACTGTGATTCATATAAAAACCTTAAATATATAGTAAGAGCTGCAATTGACAGTGAGAAACGAGCTTATTTTAAATCTAGCATAAACATGGGAATCAGGGACCCAAAAAAGTTATGGAGTAACATCAAATCTGTTATTACTTATAAGAATAGTAAAGGCAATGAATTACCTACTTCTTGCAATGACCCTGATAATATTAACAAATATTTTCTAGAGGTACCTGGCAGTGGTAGGGTTACCATCTCCGAATTGACCTATTTTGAATACAATAGATTTGGTCCCGGTTGTTTTCATCTCCAACCAACAGATGAGGCAGTGGTTCTGAGGATCATCCAAGGTCTCAAGTCTAACGCTCTAGGGGTAGATGATATCTCACTTGACATGCTTCTTATGACACTCCCACACACCCTTACTGCCATTACTGGGATTATCAATAAATCGCTGACCTCCTCTACATTCCCTGACCTGTGGAAGATAGCCATAGTCAGACCTATCTCTAAAAAGGTAAATCCTTGCGGTGTTGAAGATCTTAGGCCAATTAGTCTGCTGCCCTGTCTATCCAAAATATTGGAAAGAGTTGTTAGCAACCAATTTAGGAAGTATTTAGAGGACCATAAGATTTTACCTGCACAGCAGTCCGGATTTCGGGTGGGTCATAGCACTGCCACAGCCTTGATTGATGTGGTTGATAATATCCTGCAGGCCAGGGATCAGGGGCAGGGGACTTTACTCACTTTACTCGATTTCTCGCGTGCTTTTGATTCAATAAGTCCCCCCCTACTACTTTCAAAGCTTGCCTATTATGGCTGTGACTCAGTGGCCCTGCATTGGTTTGACAGCTACATGAGCAACCGTTATCAATTTGTTTGTCTGCCAACTGACAAAGATGGTGGTTGTGATGTATCTTCGCTGAGTCCAGTGGTAAGGGGTGTCCCACAGGGGTCCATTCTTGGTCCGCTTCTCTTTATTATTTACACTGCAGACATAGCCAGTACCATTATTAACAGTAGGTTTCATTTGTATGCAGACGATCTACAGCTGTATATATCCTGTCACCCACAGAGCTGTCCAGCATCTGTAAATAGCATTAATGAGGATTTGGATAGAGTTTCAGAATGGGCAAGGAAAAACTCTCTTGTGCTTAACCCAAAAAAATCAAAATGCTTGATCTTAGGCTCTAGAGACTTAATAAAAAAAATTAAAAATACTAACCCTATAGTAAAAATTGATGGGGGTCGGATAGAACAGGTTCAGGAGGTGCGTAACCTTGGAGTAGTCATGGATGGCTTACTTCAGTTTGAAACCCACATAAATGAAGCTGTGCGCAATTGTTTTTACCGGCTCAGGCTGTTGTATCGAGTTCGACCATACATTAATGTAGATATGCGCATCATGCTGTGTGAGTCCCTTATACTGTCAAAACTCAACTATGCTGACACAGTGTATGGGAGCTGTTTGCTCAGTAGAACCGAGCGGCTTTTGCAACGGGTTCAAAATGCTTGCGCACGTTATTGTTTTCATGTACCACCTCGTTCACATATAACTTCCTTTCTTAATCAGGCGAACATGATGAAAATGACAATGCGTAGAAAACTGCATCTGGCCACCCTTCTCTTTGGTGTCATTCTGTCTGAAAGGCCAGAATACCTCTACAAAAAGCTTACATGGACCAGTGACCATAATAAACATAAAACTAGGGCTTTTTCATATCTTCTTATCACTCCTAGACATCGAACCGCGGCTTTTCGTGGCAGTTTTAAATTTGCTGCCACTAGATGCTGGAATGACTTGCCGCCACCACTCCGTGCCCTAAAATCAGTTTCTTGCTTTAATAAACGTTATAAAGAACATCTACTAACTATACAAAAACAAGATAAATAAACTTACCATTGATATACACTTATATGCCAGGTGGTTGTCATTCCAGCGGTCGATTTTGTGTCTGTTTGTTTCTATAGGTTTTACAAATAAATAGGTAGCGTCCCAAAATGAAATAAGATCAGTAGAATACAAAATCTATTCAACTCTTACGATAAAGCACACAAATAGTATCACTGCACGAGTTTATTTCACTCAAAATATTAACACAGCACACAAACAATAATTAATAACAGTACACATAGTCACAGAATAAACTAAAATACTTAAACATATTGAATCTAATCTCACCTACAATTCCTAGAAATGCATTGTTCGAATTTTGAACTGGTGAGAACCCCGCGCTTATTTGACGTCAGCTGTCAAATTGTCAATGTCTTCTTCTTCTTAGATTAATGGCTTGTCATGTTGTCAATGTCTTATTGCCTATCATAAATTTGTCAGCTTTTCTTTTCTTGTTTTTATAAATTCTATGGCGTAGACAGACTTTAAGCATAATTCTGATTTGTATCAACTTTTTTATATTTATTGTATGTATGTATGGATACCTAGCTGTCCGATGCCCGTGTAGTCGCTCAAGGGCCTAGCAGAATACCAGCGCTGCGTCATTTATTGTTATGATGTGGCATATGCTGAGCTATGGTCCTTTTTTGTTCTCACAAAACAGGATATTAAAAATTTGTTATTGTTACTTAAATATATTGTATTTTTACTTTTTTAAGTTTATCTTATTTGTAACTTGTCTTTTGTACCGCTCAGATGTGAGAACAAAATAAACACGTTTCTTTCTTTCTTTCTTTCTATATATTTTCATGAGAATAAATGTAAGAATCGAACCAATAACAAATTGAGCCATCTTCAGGGATAACTCCAATAATCTCGCAATCGTCTTAATTCTCATTTCAATTTCGATACATTTAAAATGGACGCTATTTGCGAAATTATTTGAACAGGTACAAAATGATTTGTGTGCTGGCCATTGTTGGAAACTGCCTGTAATGGAATGCAAATTATGTTAAAAGCTTTGATTTGCTTTCAATAAATTTAATGAAAACGCTTTTTATACCGATACCTTATCCGTGTGGCGATGGATTTATTAAACAAAGTGTCAGCACCCCATTCCATGCTGAGGGTGTCGTTAGAACCGACAAAAGAAAAAACAAGTTGAAAACCTAGCCACAAGATAAAGAAAACTTGATACGAAACCCATTTTTTTGTTTTTTTTTGACGTCGGAGATCCTCATGGATACCCGGCCGTTGGGAAATGGCCGGGGTATGTGGGACTCCGGGACGCGTAGAGATGGTAAATTGCGCCCCGACCTACCCACAAAAACCGACGGCGATCCTTGGCTGCCCAATCCAGGGCCACGGGATTCACTCCCATTGCAGAGAGCATGCTCCGTGACCCTGGGGGCTGATACGAAACCCTGTGCCAACCCGTCTGGCCGGCGTGGCACAGTCCGCTAATTACCCTCCATGTAACTAGAGGAAGCCCGACTCAGCAGTGGGTCATCTATTGGCCGAGTAGCAGTGTTCCATAGATGACGAAACAACCATTTAGCATAATAGTTGACGTGATTAAATTCTTGATATAGACCTTGTGCCTGGCTGATTCCCCTCCATGATTTTGGAGGAGGCACGACTCAATACATGCGCCATGTGTGGGCCATTTATGGGCTGCTATTATGCATTATGATGATGACGTTCGCGGTAATATTTCGCTGATTCTAAAGCTATATACATTAGCTTATGATATTATTTGTACAATCCATAATTACTGCATATTTTTTAAATCTTCCTTCCTTAACATAAGCCCCTAACCAAATAAAGAGGAAAAAAAAAACATGCTCACTTTAAGATATGTGTCTTAGTGTGTAGTAGTGGCTTCGTGTGGCAGGTCGTTCTCTTCCCTGCAACATAGTTGAGGAGGGCGATGGCTGCCACATGCGTCGTGCTTGTGATCAGATGCAGTTGCTGGAGCTCGGCTGGCTCAGGCGTTAAAAGTTACTATTATGCTGATGTCTGGCCGTTGCGACTATTGCGCGAGTTTGCTCTCACAAATCTGTCTTTTCCTGTCCTTGTAACTAAAAATGGCGATCTAAAAAAAGCACTACAGAGTTTGTTGCCGGCTGCATTTTTAACCAATGCTAAATGATAAATTTTCAAATTTAAATATTTTTTACTAGCGATCCGCCCCGGCTTCGCAATGATGAACATCTAAATTTATCAGTGTGAGAAACACTATTTATTTTATTCATATATGAACACACTATACAGGGTGGTCAAAAAGTCGTGGATCAAACGAAACCAGCGGTTAGATGGGGCCATCAGCAGCAAAAAATTTTTCTACGGGAGGTCCCTAAGGTCAACCCCTGCAGAGTTATAATTGATTTTGTGTTTTTATGAGAAATTGTCCTTTTTTTACTAAAACTTGATAAAATTCCACAAAATCTACACCCTGTATCTTTTTAAAACTTTTCAATAGATTGGTACTGATGAGCCCTTTCGTTAGACATGCTATTTATGGTAGTTTATTGGGTGTGTTAAAGATAACATTAAGTTTTCCGAAAGACATAATTCTTAAATCAAAATTTGTTACTTACTTCGGACCCCACTGTGAAAAAAAAATACTCTACAGAAAAGTGCCACTGTATCACAATTTTTGGCGCATTTCATAGGGATTCTAAAAAGGTATTACACATGGCTATGCGTGGCTTCGATATCTTTCAAGGACGATCTTTCGTAGCAAGGCCAGAGTTAATTCATACATAAAACTTTACTAACCTAACCTTACCTAAGCGTGATCGTTTTCCGGACTACAGGGTCTTTATCGTCGTTTCAGCCCATAAATGACCCACTACTGAGTCGGGCCTCCTCTAAGTTCATGTTGGGAGATTAGCCTACTGTACCACGCAGCCAAGACGGGTTGACACAGGGTTTGCTTCAAGTTTTCCTTCTGTTGCGGCTAGGTGATCTGCCTAATGCGTTCTTTTAGTCGCCTCTTACGACACCTTTAATATGGTATGGGTTGGTGACATTGTTCATTCTTTATCGTCTTCGTTTCCGCCCATAAATGACCCACTACTGTGTCGGGCCTACTCACAATTCATGGAAGGACATTAGCCTACTGTGCCATGCTGGCAAAACGGGTTGGCACAGGGTTTGCTGACCCGGTAAGACTCCCTCTATGTACGAATTATGTACGCACATAAAGAATACAATTCTAATAAATTTTCTGTGTGGTGTCACCAGCCCATACCATATTGAGGGTGTCTTAAGAAGCTACTAAAAGAACGCATTAGGCAGATCACCTAGCCGCAACAGAAGGAAAACTTGAAGCAAACCCTGTGTCAACCCGTCTTGGCTGCGTGGTACAGTAGGCTAATCTCCCAACATGAACTTAGAGGAGGCCCGACTCAGTAGTGGGTCATTTATGGGCTGAAACGATGATAAAGACCGTGTAGTCCGGAAAACGATCAAGCTTAGGTAAGGTTAGGTTAGTAGGCCTAACCGAGTTTTATGTATGAATTAACTCTGGCCTTGCTACGAAAGATCGTCCTTGAAAGATATCGAAGCCACGCATAGCCATGTGTAATATCTTTTTAGAATCCCTATGAAATGCGCCAAAAATTGTGATACAGTGGCACTTTTCTGTAGAGTATTTTTTTTTCACAGTGGGGTCCGAAGTAAGTAACAAATTTTGATTTAAGAATTATGTCTTTCGGAAAACTTAATGTTATCTTTAACACACCCAATAAACTACCATAAATAGCATGTCTAACGAAAGGGCTCATCAGTACCAATCTATTGAAAAGTTTTAAAAAGATACAGGGTGTAGATTTTGTGGAATTTTATCAAGTTTTAGTAAAAAAAGGACAATTTCTCATAAAAACACAAAATCAATTATAACTCTGCAGGGGTTGACCTTAGGGACCTCCCGTAGAAAAATTTTTTGCTGCTGATGGCCCCATCTAACCGCTGGTTTCGTTTGATCCACGACTTTTTGACCACCCTGTATATGAAACACACTATACAATATACATATATGCATGTAAAAAAGCGCTTCAAAATCCGTTGCGTAGTTTTAAAGATTTATGCATACATAGGGACGGACAGACGACAACGACTTTGTTTTATAATATGTAGTGATAGTGATGATGGTAAATTTTCAGTTTTGTTTTATTATTAAACTAGTCAAAAGAGCTATAATGAGTTTTGATTTTGATACACATAAATACCAGCAGTGTATAGTGCATAAACAGTAGAGAGAAAAGTATATCTGCCAGTGTTCTTCTATCCATTTCCCGAGTTCCTGGTCAAGTATTTACTCTAGCCCGTAGTAAAACCTTTAATTTCCGGCGCGGTGTGCTGGAAATTACTCTGATACTAAAAACATGCGACCCAATTTCCCCATGGGCGTCGAAACGAGAAATATTTCACAAATGTAAATTAAAAACGCGTTAGCCAAATGGTGGAGCAAGTTTCATGATACTTACATACATACATACATATAATCACGCCTCTTTCCCGTAGGGGTAGGCAGAGACCACTTCTTTCCACTTGCTACGATCCATACATACTTGTTTCGCTTCGTCCACTTTCATTATTCCCTTCATACATGCTCTTCGGTTTAGGGTACTCTTGACCTGGCCTTTTTTCAAGACGTCCCTGATTTGGTCTTGAAACGTCCGCCTAGGTCTTCCCCTTCCAACACTTTCATTCACACTCGCCTTATACACTTTTTTCGTCAATCGTTCTTCATTCATTCTCTCGACATGGCCAAACCATCTCAGCATACCTTTCTCAATTTTTGTCACTACATCTTCTTTCAGACCACAACGCTTCCTTATCTCACTATTTCTTATCCTGTCACTCAGTTTAACTCCTATCATACTTCTTAACGCTCTCATCTCAACTGCATTTATTCTGCTTTCATGTTTCTTCTGCCATACCCAACTTTCACTTCCATACATGAGTGTCGGAACCAACACTCCCTCATGCACAGCCAAACGAGCCTTGTTAGACACCTTCCGACTGCTCATAAAGGAGTGCAAAGCTCCGTTCACCATGTTCCCTGCATTCACTCTTCTTTCGATATCACTCTCACACTTTCCATCTCTTGTAAACTTTGAACCCAGATACACAAACTCATTCACCTGTTCAACTTGTTCATCTCCAATCACGATATTGCAGACTGTCACTGCCTCATCTCTTTCAAACACCATCACTTTCGTCTTCTTAACATTAATCTTCATTCCCTTTCTAGAGATTGCAATGCTCGTATAAGGATACTGCTCACACCGTTCACGGACAATGCTGACCACAATTCATTCCGCACCACTCTATCATAGGCCTTTTCTAGATCCACGAACGCGCAATAGACCTTCTTGGTTTTAGCCAAACACTTTTCGGCTATGCACCGCAAGGAAAAGACCTGATCCGTACATCCCATTCCCTTTCTAAATCCCGCTTGTGCATCCCACACTTTTTCATCTGTTTCATTCACAACCCTTTCAATTAACACTTTCGCGTACAATTTACCGACGACGCTGAGAAGGCTTATACCGCGGTAATTTATGCACTCTTTCCGTGACCCTTTTCCCTTATATAATGGCACTATTACGGCTTTGCACCAGTCTCCCGGTACTTGCCCATTTCGCCAGCACAAATTGAAAAGGCGGTACAGCTGGCTAGCCACTATGCCCTGTCCAGCCCTCAGCATCTCGACGGTAATCCTGTCATACCCTGCAGCCTTGCCTAATCTCATACTTTTCAACGCTTTCACTATTTCATCCATGCTTATCTCTCTTTCATCACCATTTATACTAGTTTCCATGGAAGGTGCCGGATGTTGTACCTGCACTTCCTCTCTTTCAAACAAACTTTCAAAATACTCTTTCCATCTCTTTAGCACACATTCTTCTCCTTTTATAATGCTCCCATCTTGGCTCCTGATTGTACTCAGCTCCGAGGTAGATGTTTTTCCTCTTACTGCTTTGATGGATTTCCAGAAAAACTTGATATTTGACTGGAAATCTTCAGTGAGCCTCCTATCAAAATCATCCTTTCGTTCTTCTTTCTTTCTAGACACAACTTCTTTCGCTGCTAATTTCAATCTTTTATACTTCGTTCTTGCTTCCTTGACCTCGTCATCCGTCGCCTTTTGAGCTTTTTGGTTAGCTTTTGTAGCTAACCAATCTAACCACGCTTTCTTCTTTTCTTGCACCGCCCTTTGTGCATCATTATCCATCCACACATCATAGTTCTTTCTTCCTTTCCTTCTTTTAGCTACCCCGCATACGTCAATAGCAACATTCACGACCCCTTTCTTAAATTTCTTCCAAAAATCTTCAATCACACCTATCTCTTCTATGCCTTTAACACTTTCTTTCAGTTTCTCTACATACTCGTCTTTCTTTTCTTTTTCTTGCAGATTTTCCACTTTTACTCTGCCCAAAACACTCGTAGGCTCGGCCCCTCGGTGTCGCCACCGTTTAAAGAGGCCACGCATACCGGCTATCACCAGGAAGTGGTCTGTGTCGAGGCCTACACCGCGGTATGCCCGAGTGTCTAGCACTTTCTTCCTCAGTCTTTCATCCACAATTACAAAATCAATCATACTTCTCGACTCACCTTCATCTCTTGTATACAAATGGATCTTTTTGTGGTCAAACATTGTGTTGGCCACGCAAAGATTCCATTCCAAGCATACTTCAAGCAGGCTTCTCCCATTTTCATTCACTCTCTCGTCCCCAAACTCAAACTCAAAACTCAAACTCAAATCATTTATTTCAATTGAACCTATTTACTGGTGTTTTTGAAAAGTCAAAAGTGAAGTTAGGAATCTAGTTGCATGTTCCAAAAAGTAGATCCTATGGAGAAGAACAGGCAAGAAACTCCATGGACACTCTTTTTATCATATTTTCTGTTACAAGCATCTGATTGGGTTACATTGATTTCGTGTTTATTTATAGTAAGCTAAGATGTGAGGACAATGTAACATATTGCACAACAGAAGTGTCCAGGAGATCAATATAAAGCTATGTAGGTATGTCAATAGCAGTTAAGGGATGACCGGCCCCAACTGGCGGCACCCGTTCACGAGCATGACGCATGTGCCAGCCATCCCCCAGCTCAACCATATTTTAGGGAACCGAAGGACCCGACACACACGACACCACCAGCATGACCTTTAAGCGAGCATGACATACTCTCAACTGCTTGTTTATATGATAAGTTATATAAATACGGTGACTACATAGTGCTCACATTTACAATTCTAAACTTCTAAACAATTATACAAAATAAAATGATAAAGGTCCTGTATAATACGAAGGTCCTGTATACTCGATATAAAAAAAAACAAAGACAAATTAGTCCTACTCAGTGGTAAAAAAAAAACAAGGAACATGAATATTTAATAAATCCATGATGTCAAAAATAATATTATGAGAAAGGTACATGTCAATAAAAGAACTAGTGAAAGTCCGGAATTAAATAATTATTACAAAAAAAGGAGTAGCAAAATATGAAGACCACATAAGACTATTTCAGTGTGGCTGCGAAGCTGGACCAGCATTTCGCCAAGCATTTTTATCATCGACATATTCATCTAATTTATAATAAGCCTGCCTACATAGTGTGCGTTTTACACATATTTTAAACTTCTTCTCGTTTAATTGAAGGATGTTGGAAGGTATTTTATTGTAAAATTTAATGCAGTTCCCCATAAATGAAGTTTGCACTTTTGATAATCTAAATTTTGGTTGAACTAGTTTATTTCCATCTCTAGTAGTATAATGATGTCGTTCGCACTGTTTACTAAATAAATGCAAATTTTTCCTAACATACATGATGTTTTCATATATGTACTGACAAGGCACTGTTAGGATGCTTATTTCTTTGAACAGATCCCTAAGGGAATCGCGACTGCGTAGATTGTAAATAGCTCTAATAGCTCTTTTCTGCAGAATGAAGATTGATTCAATGTCTGCAGCACGTCCCCATAGCAGAATACCATAAGACATGATACTGTGGAAGTAACTAAAGTACACCAGTCGTGCAGTGTCTATGTCTGTTAATTGGCGGACTTTCCGAACAGCATACGCTGCGGAACTTAGCCGCTTAGAAAGAGATGTTATTTGGGGACCCCATTGTAATCTAGAATCAAGCGTTATCCCTAAGAAAACAGTGTCCTCTACTAAATCCAATTTATCATTATTCAATACCACATCACACTCACTATGTTTAACATTGGGTAAAGAAAATCTTATACATTTTGTTTTATTCCCATTTAATACTAAATTATTCGCAGTGAACCAACCATGTACTTGATTAATAATTTTATTTATATCGTCATAGTTTTTAGCACGTCTATCTACTTTAAAAATAAGTGAGGTGTCGTCAGCAAACAAGACTATCTTGGGTTGATTATGCAATGAATGGGGAAGGTCATTAATGTAAACTAGAAAGAGAAACGGGCCTAATATAGAACCCTGTGGCACGCCCATTATTACGTTTGAGCTCATTGAATTGACACCGTTTATCTGAACCTGCTGCTGTCTATCACTCAGATATGATTTAACTATACAAATAGCCTGCTTACAAAAGCCGTAATGTTCAAGTTTGAGGAGCAGCGTTTCATGATTTACACAATCAAATGCTTTCGAGAGGTCGCAAAAGATCCCAAGAGCATCATGTGCTTCCTCCCAGGCTGTAAAAATATGCTTTAGCAAGGACACACCGGCGTCAGTAGTGCAACGCCCTTTGGTGAAGCCGTATTGCTGATCATGCAGGATATTGTTTATGTTGAAGTGCAATAGCATTTGATTAAGCATGATCTTTTCGAAAATTTTACTGAATACTGGCAAGACCGATACCGGCCTATAATTGTTAGAATCTCTACTGTCCCCAGATTTAAAAAGTGGTATAACTTTACTATGTTTCATAAGATCAGGAAATACTCCTTGATCTACACATAAGTTAAACGTTAAAGCTAAGTAGGGAGCTAAAGTTTCAATAACAGATTGACAGGTTTTGATAGACATTCCCCACAGATCCTCAGTCAGTTTGATCTTAATATCCTTGAAAGCTTTTTTAACAGTTACATTATTTATGTGTTTAAAACTAAATGCTATGGGACAGGTAGTAACATTTTCTCTGAGAAGGGCGATAGAAAGGGCAGGTGAGGAATCTAAAGCTTCTGTCGTTTTAATCGGTATATTTGTGAAGAAATCGACAAATTCCTGAGCTACGGCCTTGTCAGTATTTACAGTACCGTGACTAGTTTCTAGTGTGTAATTATTAGATGGTGTATTTTTCCTGCCAGTTTCATTATTAATAATTTTCCAAGTTGTTTTAATCTTATTATCCGATGCTTTAATTTTACTACTTATATATTTAGATTTAGCTAACCTACACACGCTTCTAAAAGTTTTTGAATAGACGGCAACATAATTACTAAAAGACTCCGTCCTAACATAAGGCTTGAGCCCATATAACTCGTACAGTTTATCTCTACTTTTCCTAATACCTGTGGTTGCCCAATCACTGAAAATAAATTTAGGGTAAGTATTTTTACTTTTTATCTTAAATATATTGCTAAACTCAGTCTGCACTACAGAAAACACATCCGAGTATAGTTTATTAGCATCGTTTATGTTTAAGTCCTGAACTTGTAATACACTACCTATAACCCTATCAAATTTCTTTAAATTACCAGGTGTTATTGGCCTATACTTTATCTGAATCTTCTGCAATGGTATCTTGGACCTAAAGGTGACAGTGAGTCCGCTATGATCAGAGGGCAGACAATTAACGACGCCTTTATGTATGAAATCACAATTACAAAAAACATTATCAATACAGGTAGCAGAGGTTGTTGTTATTCGAGTCGGCTCTAAAAATATATTGGACAGATTGAATGACTTAAAGAGGCTTAACAATCTGTTACTATTTGAATTATTTTCTAAAATATTAATATTAAAATCACCACAGATAATGACAGATTTGTTACTTTTGATGACTTTTGCCAAAGCATCTTCCATTGTGGTCTCAAAAATAGAATAGTTTTGCATACTTGGTGGTCTGTAAACGCACACTATAACATGCTTGTCCAGCTCAACACATGATAACTCAACATTGTGTTCAACCGATAGACTAACTATATCCTTCCGTTGTTTACATTTAATGCCATTTCTATTTAATATTAGGGTACCTCCATGTAACATGGATTTTCGATTAAAACAACTGGCCACACTGTAATTTTCTAAATTAATTATCATTTGATCTTCCCTAAGCCAATGTTCACTTATACAAATTATGTCATACTGTGTTTTATCTAATAACATTTCCATTTCTAATAATTTTGAAGAAAAACCTTGAATATTTTGATACAATAGCTTAATGGTCTTCTGCTTAACCCCTATGGAACAATTAGATTGCTGTAAGCTAGAGGATACATAGTTATGTATAGTTCCAGTAAAGTTATCCTCTATTGTCTTGCTGACTAGTTTAAATGGATATCCGGAGCAAATCTCTGAACTTTGTTTTCACTAGTAAGCAAGTACTTATTTCCTATGCCTAGACTCAAAGTCTGAGATCCCTCCTTCGTCGAAGTCCTAACTAACCTAACATTAGTAATATTACTAGGGGGTGTAAAAAATAAAGAAGAAGTCATACTATTTATGACAGAGTTAATATTAAAAGCTAATAGCGAAGCTATTTTACGTCTAATTGTATTTGGGAGGTGTAAACTCTTCCCAGTCACTGTCAGCTTATCTACAAAACTATTAGTGTCAAAAAATAAAAGCTTATCGCTGTGGTGACTAACTAAGAAATGTATGTGATTATTTAACATATATATGTGGTTATTTTGACTCTCAGTTAAATGTTCAAAGTATGGGAATGCACACAAAATAATTTTATTACAATTAAGTTGTAATAAATGCTCAACACTATCAGTGACATGTTTTTTACTAACATTTAAACTATTACCTATAATTATAGTTAAATTTGTAGAAGATGTAAACTTCTTTTTAATTATATTTGACATAATTTGATTATATGAAGCTCCAGGCATACAACAATTATGAATAGAATGACTCAGGCTATTACTCAATAATGGTCCAAAATCCTTACCTATGTCATCAGAAAACAATATAGATTGATAACTGTTTATAGCTTGTGTTGGTATCTCCTGTGTAATATTAGATTCAGGCAAGGAGATGGAGGTGTTAATATCATTAGAAACCCTATTACAAACACATTGTGATTTTAATGTAAGCGAATCAACTCGGTCAGCATTGAAGTTACACAGGTCAACTAATTCATTAGCAGCAATGATATGTTCCCCAATCTGCTTCTGTGAACTAATATATTTATTATATAAAGAATTGAGTGACTCTTCTAACACCTTTATTTCGGACTGTAAGTGTTGAGTGTCTTTTTCATAAATGTTCTTACTGTCCTCTAATTTAATTTGGAAATTATTTAATTGATTTACTAATGCAACACGTTCCTTTCTGTATTGAATAGTTTTTGTAAAGGTTTTGTGTTGTTTTTTTAATTTATTACACTTTTTAATAATTTTATTTAGTTTAATATATTTCTTGAGTTTATTTTTACTACAGCTGTGTCTAATACAATTTAGGTTTAATAATGAGTCTTGCTCAGTAAGGTCAATAGTAACTAAAGCCTGTTCAGTTGTAGAATTTGAACTGGTGTGAATTATCTCATCAAACAAGTGTTGAGTTTCAATAGCCTGAGTTTTTTCTATAACCTTTTGCAATTTAGAAATTTTTGTATCAGCATGTATAAGTTCCTCCTCTAAGTCCCTAACCTTACGTAAAGCTACCTCATATAGAGAACTACAGTGAGAGAAACCATCCGTTACTGCCTTCAGCTTATCCCGTTCATCAGTTACATCGAGGTAGTGTTGATGTAATTCAACTAGCTCCCGTTTCAGGCTGGAGTTCTTGTCATTGATGGCTTTGACTTCTTCCTCACTTTCCTCCCTCTCTTGCAGCAGTTGTTGGCACTGCAGGTTGGATGCTTTGAGCTCCTTGAGGGCCGTACTCAACTTGAACTCCATATCCTGAGCGGTTGCTTTACGGGTCAGCATGTCCCTGTTGACAGATCAGTGGTCACTAACAATCCAATTGTTGTTACGAAAGCGCAATTACCGTTACGTGGATCAAAAAAAAGAAAACAATACTCCCCCGGTAAATGCAGTTTCAAATTTCGTTGACAGTTGGAGGTGACCGGCACGGAATCACACACTGTTTTCGCTGTAGATATTTTGTGGATAACAATAATCATGGATGTTTATGAACTAAGTATTATAATTACAATGTTATTATGTGGTTTAAACACTTATTATATTAATTTTAGAATATTTAAATACAGAGCAATTATTTGACATGTCACTTGGACAGTGTTGCCACTCAATCGTACCCAGAACTCCTTCATACCCATCACGCTTCACTCCAACCCACCCATTAAAGTCCCCTAACATCACGATCCGTTCATTTTCTCCGCATTTATTCAAGACCTCTCTCATGCTATCCCAAAATTCCTCTCTCTCTTGTCGGGCTTTTAAGGACCCACCTCCGCGCAGATCCGTCGGTGCATAGACCCCAAGGATAAACAAGCGAGTGAGTCCGACTTTTAACCTAATCCAGAGGAGTCTTGGGCTTACACATTCATGCTCCATCACACATTAAACTATTCGAGAGGAAAGAATCACACCAACTCCCTGACAGCCTCGGCTGGTTTGGGGGACTCCCGACCAGTATGCCGTGTAGGAACCATGAACCGTGGTGTCACATCCTTTCCTCTTGGTTTCGTTCACGCACAAAATATCTATGCATCGCTCATCCATCATCTGACATACTTCATCTACCTTACCATCCATTCCTCCTCTCACATTCAACGTAGCGAAGCGGCTCTCCATGGGCCGCTTTTCGCCCCCGCGAGAAACGAGACGTGATGGGTGGCGAACCACATCGCCGCCATTTTGGTTAATTAAATTAAATGTATTATTAGCCATAGCGTTCCCACGAATAGCAAGGGAAAGGTTTGTCCACCCCAGCAGAGCCCCGCATGCCAGGGCAAGGCTAGCCTAATTCTGGGTCGCCCGGTCCCAGGGCAGTGTGGCACGCTAACGACTAAGCTTGCCCCTAGCCATGCATCCATCCGCGCGGCAGACGTTGGATTGGCGGAGATGGTAGGGATAGGGAAAGAGAAGGATAGGTGGTGTGAAAAGGAAGACTGGTAAGTTAGAGTGGGGAATAGGAAATGTAGGATATTACCGCCCAGGAGGGCAAGGGATAGGACAGTAATAGCTAAGGAAGCCGGGGTCGCATACCCGTATACTATACCACAACTGCCGGACAGGTAAGTTGGGATGAGTATCCTCTGACTGACATAGGGACGGACAGACGACAACGACTTTGTTTTATAATATGTAGTGATAGTGATGATGGTAAATTTTCAGTTTTGTTTTATTATTAAACTAGTCAAAAGAGCTATAATGAGTTTTGATTTTGATACACATAAATACCAGCAGTGTATAGTGCATAAACAGTAGAGAGAAAAGTATATCTGCCAGTGTTCTTCTATCCATTTGCCGAGTTCCTGGTCAAGTATTTACTCTAGCCCGTAGTAAAACCTTTAATTTCCGGCGCGGTGTGCTGGAAATTACTCTGATACTAAAAACATGCGACCCAATTTCCCCATGGGCGTCGAAACGAGAAATATTTCACAAATGTAAATTAAAAACGCGTTAGCCAAATGGTGGAGCAAGTTTCATGATACTTGTGCTATACTATACCACGAAATTGGTTAAATTCAGCCAAAATTCAGTGCCCGGGTGGTAACGAACTTGGAATACATTATGTCACCACCCCATTCCATCCCCAGGGTGTCGTAGGAGCCGAAAAAAGGACATAACAAGGCCGAAAACCTAGCCGCAAGAGAAGGAATTCTTGATACGAAACCCAGTGCCAACTCGTCTGGCCGGTGTGGCACAGTAGGCTAATTACCCTCCATGCAACTGGGGGAGGCATATGCCCAGCAGTCTTTTGTCTTTTGGCTGAAATGATGATGATGATGAACTGGAGAAGGACTCAGCAGTGGGTCACCATTGATGAATGGGCTGATTAGTAGTTGTAGTAGTGTTCACAAGTCCGTGAGGTGACGGAAAGAGAAGGAAAACTTGATACAAACCCTGTGCCGACCCGTCTGGCCAGCGTTGTACAGTGGGCTAATTCCTCTGCATGAACTTTGAGGGCAGTAGTGGGGCCTTTATAAGCTAAATTGATGATGATAGTACTTTCTTAAATCTTGTAACGACTGTAAGAAGAAACACTTAGACAAATGTAATTCTATTTGTTATATCTGCAGAGGCGGTTCAGCGTTGATTTATCGCTGAAAAATCTATACGAGTAGTAGTGAACGAGACGCCGCGGGGAGAGTTCAGGCGACAATATGAACCGATGTGAAATAATTTGGGGAGTCACTTCAAATAAGGGATTGCGCGATGGGGCGTGTGTAAATGTTATGACTATTGATATACTTTTCAGCCCATAACTGACCCACTGCTGAGTCGGGCCTCCTCCAACTACATGGAGGGTAATTAGCCTACTATGCCACAAAGGCCAGACGGGTTGGCACAGGGTTTCGTTTCAAGTTTTCCTTTTCTTGCGACTATGTTTTCGGCCTTGTCAATTCTTTTTGTCGTGTTCGTGACACCCTTGGGTGAAATGGGGTGGTGACACAATATCTTCTAAATCCGTCACCACACGGACAAATCGTATTCATATATGTACACATATTCGCAGAATGTTTGAGTATTTTATTTATTCACACATAAATAGAGAATGTACAAATACTTAAAAATACCAGCTAATCTAAAACTAGAAAAAACCTTAAATGAAAATACTAAAATATATTATTTAAAGGAGTCCCTTTAAGCAGGTAAGGTTCCGAAGATACTGGCAGCGTTCCCCCTTTGAATCGCTAGACTGATTATGTTTGAGTTATCTCGCAGATTTCTTGAATATTACATGCGCTGCTAATATGAGTTGCTGCCCAGGGTGTGGCAGCCTTTTGACCTGTATCTATGTGTGATTTGTATCAGTAAATAATGCTCTATATTTGTAAGAAGCCTCCTCAATGTTTGGTGCGAGATTGTCTTAAAAATATATGGAACTTATTTTTACGGGTCGAACACTTCCCTTTGATATGGTTGAGGAGATCGATGGCTGCCACGTGCGTTATGCTTGTGAAACTGTGTCGCTGTTTGGGGTTGGTCGGCTCACTGGATTAATTATTCTTTTTTTATTATAAAATTAATATCTCAGTTGAGCGCCTTTCGGAACCAAACGAAACTAGTTATAAGAGAACGGTTATTGTAATATGGCGTTTAAAAAAAGAGACAAGCCCACCGAGTTTCTTCCGCCAGGTCTTCTCGGTTAGTGCCGCGTTCCGACCTGGTAGTAGTATTTTTTAAGTGATGTATCCGATGACGATTGTGAACGCCATAATTGGTTTATACAATACAGCATTTTTATATTCTATCTACGATCATAAATTAATCCATAAACTTCCTCAACGTTTTCCACAGTTACAGTTTTATGCCGTTTGTGACGTGTATATAGTAGTTTTACAACTGGCGTAAGTTACCACACGGATAAAGGACTGAGAACTACTCTAATCATTTAGCACCAACTAGGTGCTAAATGATTTTTTTTTATTTCTTTACTAGCAACCCGCGCCGGTTTCGCACGGGTGTTATACATATTTTGTAAACCTTCCTTGTGAATCACTCTATCTATTAAAAAAAACCGCTTCAAAATCCGTTGCGTAGTTTTAAAGATTTAAGCATACATAGGGACGGACAGACGACATCGACTTTGTTTTATACTATGTAGTGATTTAATGAGCTAGTTAGCTTAGCGAATATGCCGCTCAGTACATAATAAACTTACAAATAAACTACATATGTTAATAGTAACTATCTTTGTATATTATATTTTATTATGTACCTATTCATACCTCTCTGTTTTGTAAGCCAGCCTTAACCATGTTTATGATCGATATCATCCTCACAAGGTTGTTATTGCATATTAAAAAAAAATATCTTCTGCAATATCTTTTAGCGCTGTTCACATTTTAGTCATGCAATTTAAATAAGTTGCTTACAAAATAACTGGAACACGCCTATCCCCGTAACCGAAAGGCAGGTGTTACTTGCTTAAACTAATTTTACTGGAATAACATAAACACACGAAACCATTCAAAGGGTGTTGATTAAGCCCAAAGTTATTTCTACGAGATATTTTCTTTCATTTACCCTCCTATGCTAAACTATAATGCTAAACTCCGCCGCCTCGCCGGCGTTTTCTGAGTCACCTCTTTGTTTACTGAAACAGATAATATATTTGCGCTGGATAAATATAATTTGGTGTTGAAATATTTTAGCGTAGTATATCTTGCCTTTTCTCAATACCCCATACCAGCCTAACATCATCATCAGCATTCTTTATATCGTCATTATTTTTTTAAAACGAAGTTCCTAAGACTCTGTGTCGCGGGGGCAGTTTACAAAGATGAAATTCACGAACACTAATGTACCACGCTAAAACACACCCAGACTCAAAGCCTCTGATTAGCACAAAGACTCTTGCCTGACCGCGGACCCCTGATCCAACGGCGGACCAAGATGTCATCAGTATAAGTTTACTGACGTACTATATACTATAAGTTTTTTTTTTTAATTATTTTGTTACAACATCACAGACTTGTAGTCCGTGTTCTTTTTAGCAATGAATGGTAATTATTTGCTCTTCTTTTTTTCCTTTCGTCTGTCGTACCCAGCGCCTTGGCACCTGGGACATTGGTGTTTCATTTAACCTACTCTCAGTAGGTGCTTCCTTAGCTTATGTTTGGCAGTATACTATAAGTTTACTGATTGTAGTCTACTGCTGGACATAGGCGTCTATTATCATCATCAACTTTAGTCTATATGTTCGCCATAGCACCCTTTCCTCGGACCTTTCTCAGACATGGAAGAAATAAGCGCAACGGCAGCCGACGGCACTCGCCGACGCGTCGACGGACGCCGCCGACCCGCGTCGACGGTTGCAGTAGTCTGTGCCGTTGGCAACATGCCGTTTGTGTGTATGAGCGCTAAGTGGAAATTCGAAAAAGGGAGGACTCTGCTCAGCAGTAGGAAGCCTAGAAGGCCATTGAAATGGTTTAACGGTATGACTTATTAGTCGTATAAGTCTCTTAGACTATTATGTAGACATTGATTATACCATTTTTTTTCCTTTTCATATCAGCAGTTCTTTTCTACACAATGGAACCTCTTTATGTAAGAACTCATATAGCTTAACTCCTTTGCGACTTCGAAGTTGAACAGTTATTTAACCTATACTCGTATAAGCGTACGCGATAACACGCCTTTATATCTCTCCTAATCCAGGTAAAAACACTTCGGAAGTAAGATTAATAACTTAATAAAACAAATAGCTAACATTTATACTTAAACTAGCTTTTGCGCGCGGCTTCGCCCGCGCGGGCTTCGAACCCGTGCATATTTTTTATGAGCATAAAATCGGTTATTGTGGCTAAACTATGATAGTTAGATATGTGCTCTCGCGGACTTGTTTGTAGAATTTATAAGACCTACAAACCGTACGTAGTACATCATTTTGTTCTATTGTCAATAGTTTTTGCAGCGCACGCATAAATAGGTTTTCGATTTTACACCTTGGTTTACAAAATCGCAATTTTCATACGGATCCCTAATTCTTTTGAAAATAAAATATAGCCTATAACCTTCCTCGATAAATGGTCTATCTAACACTGAAAGATTTTTTGAAATCGGACCAGTAGTTCCTGAGATTAGCGCGTTCAAACAAACAAACAAACTCTGCAGCTTTATATATTAGTATAGATTTTATGTAAATTCATAGATGACCCACTGCTGAGTCGGGCCTCCCCCAGGTTACATGCTGTGTCGTTATCCAATATTAGGGTTCAGTGTAAAATATTAGAAAAAAAGTTGTTCATCATTAACAAGCGTAATCTACTGTTTTAAAAATCCCCATTTTCAACGAAAAGTCTAATTTTTTCTCACATTCAAAATATCCTATAAATAACCACTGAACAACTGTCTGAAGTCGGTGCCTTAGGCATAATTATAACCTAAATAATCATTAATTAAAGTTGGTTATTTCACAGTATACAGCCGTTTTTGAAGTCGGTTATTTCTTTATAAATAGTAACGACGTTTTTATCTCAGAAACATGCAATCTCTATACAGCAACTTTGATGAAATTTGTTTATACTATGGCGTTTTACAAAAAAAAACCCGCGGGTGACGTACAGTTTACGTAGCGTATCTTTAAGGCCGTCGTCTCGCTTTGCTCAACTTCTATCCCAGCCGTTTCAGGTGGCGCTCCCCCCCCCTGCATAAATACGTTCAAGATTACGATGGAAGGTTGCTCTACTTAATTAAATTTATATATTTTTTTTGTTTTCAAGAATAATCCTTTTACTTTTTTCGTGATATGATGTATTTCATAATAACAAAAGTTGCAATTTTTAACCGACTTCAAAAAGAGGTTCTTATGAAAGAAGCTGTATTCTTAATAAGAAATTTTGCTTTTAAATAAGTTTTGATAAATATGTTTGCCGTTAAGAACGTTGTCAAAAAAAAAATGTTGTACATAGGTTAACGGCAGTGGTTAGAGCGCTAGCCAGTCACGTTATAGGTCACGCGTTCAAATTTTAGTCGAACACAGATCAATGAGATTTTTCAAGACCATATTTTCTCCAAGTTTAAGTAAGTTTGACATGACTTGTGATATCAATCAAACATATATCGCGTAGAGGTGACCTTTTTTGGGATTGTTGTTGTTTTTTCTATTCTATTGCTGCCATTATGTATGGTGGGTCTTTTATTGGCATAGAGCGTTCAATGCGCGAATCAATTAACTCTGGTAGCAGACAATTGTAAAAAAACTTCGTCAACGGGGGCAGCATTTTTGTTTTCCAAAATTGTTCGTCTCTTTCTATATATTCTACTTTCATAGGTTGATTTTTGCCGGTCCACACTGCAAACACGCAAATATTTTGTTCAGTTACTTCCAACTGACCTTGACTTTGGTAATAGTAGTTATGATTTTTATCTACTATGAATATTTTTTTTGTCATATTTCTAAAATGTATTTTTTTTCTTTAATTGCATTTTCAGGGTTCATATCTTTTGCAGCATGGGGACATTTAACTTCCACGACACCTGTTTTCTCTTCCTTATCCTTAAAAATACCATCAGGTGTAGCTGCCAAAAAACAGTATGTCTTGTGAACAAAAAGTCCACATTTAGAAATTTTTATATTTTCCTGATGGGCCAGCTGCTGTAATGCTTGTTCTTCATTTTCTTTTCCATATGCAATTGATGGTATGTGGGATAAGTCTTAAGATGTAACTATCGATTTCACTAATGGGGCACAGCTGATATAATTTTTTCTTTTACAAATTTTTCCAAATATTGATGCTGTTAACCTCTTTTTTCTTTGCTCTATCCAGTCCTGGCTATGGCTCTGTTGCAAAGTATTTCTCTGAATTTTCTCCCGCTCTTCTGAGGTGACTTCTAATTCTCTTAAAAAGTGTTGCTTTGACACTTCAAATACTTCTTCGCTCATATCCGGGCGTTGAGCGTTAACTTTAGAAGCAGTACGAAACTTTTTCGAAACTGCCTAGTACATTTTTTTTGTTTGGTTTTGTTTGTCTCGAATATTTTTACATATTTACCAGATGGTTTCTTAAATATGAACCTGTTAACTGCAGTGATTGGTGTTTTGGTATTAAACGAAATGGCAGCAGCTGAGCACCTCTCTTGATAAGAGTTTCTTAAAGTAAAATTTATCCTTTTACCACCAACATATTTTGCTATAAGTGAGTTAAATGTTTCAGCTATGTTGCTTTTCATCACTTCAACTTTTGCCTTATTTTTCTTTTTACTGACACAAGGATATTTCTTCTTTTTTCTGTTCATCTTTTTCTATTTATTTCTTTTGGTAATAAATTTACCAAATGTAAAAATCAAATTCATATAATACACTTATTTTAATACACACTACAAGGAAAACGTAAACAAAATTTAATTCGGCAAATATAAAAGTCAATTAATCTAATACACTAAAACTAATAAATAATAAATAAATATCCTTGGACATTTCACACAACGCCATCTCGTCCCAAGTTAAGTAACTTAATGCTTGTGTTATGGTAACGAGATGGATGATAAACTACTTAGATACATTTTTTTTTTGTAAATACATACTTATAATAGATAGAAATGACACCCAGACTCCGAGCCAGTGCCTCTGGTTTAGATAAAGACACTTGCCCGACCCCGGGACCCGTTGATCCAAAACTAGAATCAATAAATACAAGTAAATGAAAATAAATTCAAGTAGAGCAACGTTCAGCACACACTACGCTCAGTCCATAAGAGCTGCGCGAGGGAAAGAGAGTGACTGTGCGAGCGAGAGGTCAAATAACGTTGAGCTACAGAGCACACGTCCGAGCGCTGAGAAGCCTCAGCGAAACTGAAGGAATTATAGGCGTCCTTCTGTTCATAAATGGGCATATAAGTTACAAAAGGTAAAAAGTACGTAAAAATGATGATTTTTTTTAAATATATTTTTTTTTTACTCAAGTATAGTTCATTTACATGTGGTTTTAAGTACGACCTTGTTACACTTTTACTTATAATAGAAAAAAAATATTATATTCAGTGGTAAAATTCATGAAATCACAACTTCATAGACCCGTCAAATAAGAAAATAGAATCATTTCTATAAAAAATGGCCAGATAAGATTATTCTAGACAATGTGGCAATAGATGTTATCTGAATACTTTTCTTGATTTTGTTATAGTTCTTAAGTTGCAAGGGCGTCAATAAGATCCTTTGGCGCGCGTCACCTAAACATAGGCATGTTTAGCGCCTAATAGAGGTATTAATTTAAACACTAATATTAAATTAAAATCACTTAACGATAAGCTCAAATCATGCACTTTAAAGAAATGTAAAATGTGTTTCACTTATTGCTTTTTAAATAACTATAAAACAATATTTGTTTGCTGTAAATTTTGCGAAATACGAGACGTGGCCCTTAATAGCGTTCATAAAATGTAATGGACCAAAAAGTTTCCAAGCAGAATGATTTTTTGGAGAAAGTGCCCAAAACTTCACGAATAATGAATACACTTCATAGGCCTGAGTAGAAAAGTGTGAATTAAAAAAATATCTCAGGCATGGAAAGATTTTTTCGGAAAAAATATTTTTTTTCTGTGTCACGCTGGCCAGACGGTTTGGCACAGGGTTTCGTATCGAGTTTTCCTTCTCTTGCGGTTAGGCCTTGCCGTTTTGTTTTGCCGGCACCTACGACACCCTCAGGATGAAATAACGCGGTGACGCTGTGTTCTAAATCCGTCACAACGCGGACTTACTTCTCTTTAAAACATGATGGCATTCTTTGTTACGACTTTTCAACAGACAGACGAAAACATTTGTCAAGTAAGTAGAGTAAAAATCCTTTTCTTTTTACTGTAGGCGTAATATCTGCCATCTTTGGATGACGAGCCCCTGCGATACGGGGCCTAGTGCAGGAGTACCTAGAAAACAGGGCGAAAATAGCTTAAATAGAGGATCTTCGTCCGGAGTTATACGCGCTCATAAAGCTAAGGGTTTTTTTTAAGTGGCATCTACCCTCTAACTCGATCAGAGACACACCTTAAATTCGGCGATTGCTGTGTTCCTATATTATCTTCATTCATTCATACTATTTCAGAGCCTTTCTTTTAAAAAACTATTAATTTTGTATTGATGTTTATTTACACCTATTGCACTTACCTATTGTACTTAAATTGTATTGATAAGTTACATGTGTTTCGGATTTTTATTGCTTTTGTTGTACTTATTTACTATGTTACTTTGTTATACTACTTGTGGGATTTTTACTTCTAATATGGTTTTTATTGTTTACTAGCGATCCGTCCCGGTTTCGCACGGGTGCAATTATAAAAGTCTAAATATATCAGTGTTTCTCTACAATATTATGCATGTATTATACATATAAACCTAACTCTTGGATGACTCTATCTATTAAAAAAAAACCGTCCGTTGCGTAGTTTTAAAGATTTAAGCATACATAGGGACGGACAGGCGACAGTGACTTTGTTTTATACTATGTAGTGATATTTATGATTTTTGTCCTGTTTTTGTCTACTATTTATTTATACTAACATTTTACTTATATGTATTTACGACGTCTATTTTATCTTCTTTTTGACTTACTCTAGATAGTTAAGCTAATTATATATACTCAGTATATGATAAAAGCTAAGGGTTCGTGAAAATACAACAAATACGTTTTGTTTGAAGACTTTTCCAGTGCAGGTGAAGTTGTAATAATATAATCTGAAACTAAAATATCCATTATTAAATGATTTTGTATACTGTTGCTAAAGATATTTAGAAATTAACATTTACTACCAATTACGCGCCAGAACCACAATTACTACGGTATGGAGCCGGTTTAAAAAAAAAATAACAAATAACTGAAAGTTCTTTTGAAATAACCGTTATTTCCTGAAAGCGTCATTTACTTAGCCCTGTTCGAAAATGGAATGGCTTTTAAACACCCTACTTAACATAACGCGTCACTCCCGTCATGTCATGTCGGATAACCGTTTAGCCGTTATTCTTGTCGACGAGTCGTTAAGGAAAACGTTATGTTCTTTCACTGTTTAAAACGGTTGAATTGCATTTTAAATGGGCGTCATTAAAACGTATGATTTTAAGATAATATGCCAACCATTGTTGCTAACTTATTTCCTAGCCCATAAATTACCCACTGCTGAGGCGGGACTCCTCCAATTACGTGGAGGGTAATAGTCTACTGTGCCACGCTGGCCAGACGGGTTGGCACAGGATTTAGTATCAAGTTTTCCTTCTTTTGCGGCTTGGTTTTCACCCTTGTCATTTCCTTTGGTCGACTCTTTCGACACACTCATGATGGAATGGGGTGGTGACGATAATATTCGTGACAAAACAGCTTAGTGAATTATGCCTCATAAGAAAATGATTATATTATTGGCTCAGTTATTGCCATCGAGAAATATTTCATTCATTTGACCTTATTGTCCGACAAACTAGAACGAGTGAACCTATTGGGTGCCTTAATAACATAGAGCTTCATAATAAACGTTGATATTTCAATCAACGCGCTGGTTATTGATTAATAATGGACACGTTCTGACACAAAATTAATATAGATTGAATCAATTGATTCTTTTAGAGGCTCGTGTAGTTGAGGTTGGTAATGATTATTAGGACTGATGGCCGACGGGGCAGAACGGTCCTCGAGTGGCGACCACGTACGGGAGAGTGGACACGTACGCAATAGAGACCTATAATCGCGGATTTGTTTTTTGATTGGCCCTGTCAAGGCTTTTTATCACCATCAGGCCTGCGTGGGCTTACCATCAGCCACATAAAAATACCAGAATCCCAAAACCCAATACCGAGTCTTGGGCGAATCTAAATTTATGGACGCAAATTGAACCACCAATTGGAAGAAGGGAACAAATGGCACTTTTTGACAAATTCTGTTATACGGTTAGTTGGAAGAACGGAACAAATCCTGCCTTTATTCCCTTCTTCCAACTAACCGTTTTTATGGCCGTATGAATCTATATTAAGGTGGATGCTCCAGGGTAGCCCGCAAAATTCAAATTTTCTTACGTTTTTTGCAATTTGCAGGGCATTGCTAGGTTGTATGATGAGGAACATTTGATTCGCGGCTGTAAGACATAAGTAGTTACAGAGTTCTAATCATCAAACTCATCAATGCAACCCTCCAAGCTCATAAAGGTGCAAGAATCACTTTGACGTTGAAAAAGTTTTTCTTGCACCTTTATGAGCTTGGAGGGTTGTATTGATGATTTTGATGATTATTATTCTATAACTAAATACGTCTTACAGCCGCGACTAACATTTTAATCAACATACGACCTAGCACTGACCTGCAAATTGCAAAAAACGTAATAAAATTTGAATTTCGCGGGATACCCTGGAGCTTCCTCCTTAAGTGAATGGTTCTTGTTCCATTCTTAGAACTCACAATTTAGCACTACTTAGGTACGTCCATATAATACAAAATTGTAAAAAACTGTATTAGTCAAATAGTGGCGTTTATTCCCTTCTTCCAATTGGTGGGTCAATTCGCCTATTGTGCCGCGATGGCAAGATGAGTTAGTACAGGGTTTGTATCAAGTTCTCATTCTCCTGCAGCTAGGTGATCTGCCTCTTGACAGAGGGCGTCCCAGTTGCACGCGATCCCACCCCCGAGGGGCGGCGGTATGCATACAGCATTACCCACGCGTCACCAAAAAAAAACTACAAAAAAAATGTTGATCTGCCTCTTACAACACCCTCAGTATGAAATGGGGTGGTGATACTATGTATCCAAAATCCGTCACCGCACGGATGATGACTCTTAATTAGTGGTTACCTAATTAAAAAATGCTCAAGGATGAAGCGACTTTACGAACCAATACCGGGCTGGTGTCGTTGACCTCTCTTAATTTTTAAAAGCCGGGAATAAGAAGGCTCGTTACTGAGTCCTCATAGGCAATATCCCTTAGAAGCGGACGTAACTAGATAGTGGCCGAAGGACACCACTTACCGATGTTTACAGATTACCCTAATCCATGTTTTCGGAATTACTTTGCACGTGGTGCGTTCATTAACTTGGTTTGACACAGTACATTTGAACCCCAGTAATAAAGCTCAGGAAAGGGTCAGTGACACTGGCTTACGTGTACCGATTAGTATTAAATGGAATAATCATAATGTATCGGTGAGATAGTAAAGGTTAACCAGTTACTTCGTTAAGGTGTATAGGTTAACCTTACCTGCCAGCGGTGCACTCTGCTGTCCAACGGACGAGGCTCTGGCGAACCTGGTTCCCCTCTGGTGGGGGTCAGATGGCTGGTTTCCCCACGTAAAAACTACTTCAGTCAAATATAAAATGGACAAGCACAGAAGGGTTGCCCTCGCAAGTGCTGGCTGGACGTCGTCACGTCTGACATGGGAGCCAATGGCCTGACTGAAAACGACGTAGAAGATCGGGCAAAGTGGAGATAGCTCAGTCGGAAGGCGGAACCTAGCAATAGCCGCAATTCACGCCTGGTAGAAGAATAAGAAGTCAAGGTTAACATCTGTTACGCCGACGCACAAAAATGATATTCTTCCTAAGGAAAAAACTAGAAATGAACTATATCTATCGATTCAGCAATTGTGGTTCATACAACATTATGCTTATTCATATTTTATCCATCCGTCCGTGTAGTGACGGATTTAGAATACATAGTGTGACCACCCCATTCCATTCTGAGGGTGCCCTCAGAGCCGACAAAGGGAAATGATACGGCCGATAACCTAGCCGCAAGAAAAGGAAAACTTGAGACGAAACCCTGTGCCAACCGGTCAGGTCATCGTGGCAGAGTAGGCACTCCACGTACCCGAGGTCGCTGAGCATACCCCCTCCAATGGGGGTGAAACCTGGCGCTTGTTTTGGGCACGGCCCGTTACATTTAGTTGGTAGAATGGGTTAAATCCACGTTCATGTAACAGGCAAATGCGAACGGAAAAAATAGAAAAGAGAACATCCTTTCGTTCTATTATCTACTCGGGTTTTTGTTCCGTCTATATAATCCACCCGAGGTTTTCTCATTCTTGTTGAGCCTATTTTTATAGCAAGTCTTTATTTTACCTCGAAAACAAAACCTGCAGAAGACGTTCATGAACCCTACATACACACGCGCACAATTCTTTTATATAAACATTTTCCTGTATTACGTTTATGAGCACATGTCACCTCGTTATTTTATAGCTTGATACAAAATCACTATATACATCCAAATGAAGAGAAAAGCTCATCGCAAAAAGGCACGTGACCTTGACATTCATGACCTACAAGGTCCTTTTACATCACTTTTTGTTTTAGTGGTTGGTGCTGCCTATTGTTCACTGGTTGTCATTTGGATGTCGGGATGGTAAATCAATTTTAAATGGTAATTATAACATTTCGATAATAGCATTTGAAATTTCGAAAATGTTCCACTCGGTATCCTTAATTCTGTCGAACTAAAAAATCTTTTTTCTCATAGCCATTACGGCGCGACAGGCGATATTTGGTATATCAAGGTACAAGAAGATCCCTGCGTTCAGCAGACCACTCTAAGTATTGCCACAACACCCGAAACAGAGCCTCGCATCCATCAGAATCTGGCGACATCAGCCAGGTCATCGGTCTACCATGTTGAAGGCCGACCAGTACTTCGTTTCCGGGCTTTGTGCGTTGATTAACAACGCCTCTAGTATATATTATGTTTATTTTTATCTAAATACTTTATGCAACGATGTACATAGTCGGACTTCGTGCCATTAAGCAGTATTCAATGGTCAACGTTTCGGTGATTCAGGGAGCTAGTAAACGGTTGATGCACACTAGCAACGCGAGGAAGAACAATAGTTAAGAGACTTATTAAACGTTCAATTTGTTAATTGGTAGGACCTGCTTCAGGTCTGGTTTCTGGCTGTCCATGTGGTGACGGATTTAAAATACACAGTGTCACCACCCCATTCCATCATGAGGCTGTCGTAAAAGCGGACAAAAGGAAATGACAAGGCTGATAACCTAGCCGTACGAGAAGGAAACCTTGATGAGAACCCTTCTTCCAACCCGTCTGGCTAGCATGGCACAGTAGGCTAATTACCCTCCATGTAACTGGAGGAGGCTCAACTCAACAGTGGGTCATATATGGGCTGACAAGTAGTAATAGTAGTTTCAGGTCGCGGAGCATGCTTATACCCTCGGCCCTGGCTGCCCCCACGGAGCTAATAGGGGATAAAATAAAATGTTTAGTGCGACTGTTCTTTGTACGTTCAGGATATACGGTTAGTATTCCCCACTTCACTATCACTACATATTATAAAACAAAGTCGCTGTCGTCTGTCCGTCCTTATGTATGCTTAAATCTTTGAAACTACGCAACGGATTTTGAAGCGGTTTTTTAATAGATAGAGTGATTCAGGAGGAAGGTTTATATTATGTATAATATGACTGCCTCGTTGGTCTAGTGGTTAGATGTGCCGCCTTTGGATCAACGGGTCCCGGGTTCGATTCCGGGGTCGGGCAAGTGTCTTTGTGTAAACCAGAGGCACTGGCTCGGAGTCTGGGTGTCATTTCTATATATAATATTTATGTATTTAGAAAAAAAAAATTATATAAGTAGTTTATCATCCATCTCGTTACCATAACACAAGCATTAAGTTGCTTAGCTTGGGACGAGATGGCGTTGTGTGAAATGTCCAAGGATATAATACATCTATAATATAGTAGGGAAACACTGATAAATTTCGAAGTTCATCATTGCACCCGTGCGACGCCGGGGCGGGTCGCTAGTTACAAAATAAATGCGTATTCTTAGTTAATTATTCTTCACTAAAACGGTAAGTTCAGTTCCGAGGTTTGTGTCTACTTATATTTATCTATTAGCTTACAGAACATTACTCAAATGGCAATCAATTGTTGGTAGAGGCTAAGGAATATTCATCTAAAATTTAGTCTTCTTCTGCCTGGCATTAATCCCGGCTATTGCCAGGTTCCGCCTTCCGACCGAGCTTCCTCCACTTTCCCCGATCTTCAATGTCCCTTTCAGTTAGGTCATTGACTCTCATGTCGGATTTGACGACGTCCAGCCAGCGCTTGCAAGAGCGGCACCTAGCCTATTCATCTGAAATTTAGTAGTGACTTAAAAATTACATCGTACCAAATAGCGCTAGTTCATTCGCTTTGCAAAAAAGAACAGACCTCTTTTATGTATTATGGCTCCAAAATTTATCGTTTCCTCCAAAAAGGTTTGTTTAAATTTCACGTATCTCAAAAGCCGTTTGATGTGAACAAACACAGTCAGAAAAACGCGACTGCAAATTTGTGTCCTGAATCCTGAACAAACATCGTATGTGCTGTTTGCCAGCTTCACTTGATATAAATATAATATAAATATCCTTGGACATTTCACACAACGCCATCTCGTCCCAAGCTAAGCAACTTAATGCTTGTGTTATGGTAACGAGATGGATGATAAACTACTTATATACATTTTTTTTTGTAAATACCTACATATTATAGATAGAAATGACACCCAGACTCCGAGCCAGTGCCTCTGGTTTCGACAAAGACACTTGCCCGACCCCGGAATCGAACCCGGGACCCGTTGATCCAAAGGCGGCACATCTAACCACTAGACCAACGAGGCAGTGATAGTTTCTATATTCAAAGCCTTTTCTATCAGATCCATTTGTAGACAGTCAAGGTAAAATCCTTCGGCGGATTTCCGACCGGCCAGGTGACCTGTGCGGGGCCTGTTGGTTTCCAGGTTTACCCTCAGTCATGTGAAAAGTTCGGAACGCAATCGATCTACAGGTTAAACAATGTCTTAACTATAATTTTAAGGGTTAATTTCTTTGACATTAAACACTTTTTAACTGATTTATCGCGTGTATATTATCTTATATCTTTAAATGAGCAATTCTTGTATATATATAATTGGAATCTCGGAATCGGCTCCAACGATTTTCATGTAATTTAGTATATAGGGGGTTTCGAGGGCGATAAATCGATCTAGCTAGGAATCATTTTTAGAAAATGTCATTTTATTAGGGTTTAGGGGTGATAAATCGATCTAGCTAGGAATCATTATTCGGGAGTCCCCGTGGAGTACAGTCAGGGCCCACGGGGCAGCAAGCGCGGGACGGTACACCCCGGGGATGTTTAGTGGGTACGCCTCTTCGGAGGAGAGTCCCACACGCCCCCCGTTGGCCATCCCCAGGCCGGCGGGGATAGTCCATAAAGGATTTTAACCCGGGCATCCAAAAAAAAAAGGGTTTACGGGAGGGATAAATCGATCTAGCTAGGATATGTGAGCACAACAGCAGATGGCGTTGTTAAGTAACACGAAGTCAATGTGTGTTTGCGTAATTCGTACTTAAATATAATTTCCAAAAAACACAATTTATAAAAAAAAACCGGTCATCCAGATATTATTATTTAATTCCCGACGTTTCGAATGCTTTGCAGCAGTCGTGGTCATGAGAGGGACTAGATGACAGTTGTCTTCAAAAGTACAACGACTACTACTCAGCCCATAAATGACCCACTGCCGTGTCGGGCCTCCTCTCATCACGGGGAGTCATTACCATACCTACTGTGCCACGCTGACGGGTTGCAAAAGTACGAAGAAACAGTCTACCGCCTATAATTTTGTTTCATTGATAACGTTCCCTGTGCACGCAGAAATCACGATTTTCTGCAGATGAGGATTGAGCTTGAGATTTAATGACTGGATTCCTAGCAGTTGGTACCTGCCACCCATACTCTCTATTGGATGAATTGATTCCGGGGTCGAGCACTTGCTCTGAGTCTGGGTGTCATTTGTGTTTGTGAATTACATGTTTGTAAACTGCCCCCGCGATACAGGTTACACAAGGAGTTAATCCCTGCTCCTGTCGCTGTCGCTGTCGCTGTCGCTGTCGCTGTAAAAAAAAATTGGATGTATAAGTAAATCAGTTCGCGAAAACCTAATAAAGACATCGTTTGATGTCATTGCTTCTAAGAACACGTACAGTCGTCGGTCCCGGCTCAAATTTGTACATCTTGGCAATCGATACTCGAAGACAATAGCGTGAAATCTGACAGTTGGTCTAACTACATACAGCAGTCACTGCGTAAATACTGGTAATTGACCTTGAATGATGTGCCATCGACTTAGCTTACTATTGTGTTGTCGTTCATTATTAGTTTTTGGTGTCAAATGTTAGGATGAATGTGTACAACACATAAATAAATAACATTACATTTCTTATGAATGCTAATAACTAAGGACAAACTACATTTAAAACTTAAAAATAAAGTAATATTTTGTAGAAAAATCTCTTCTCTTCCTATACCGAGTTGATATGACAGAGGGGCATTAAATTACACTACGTATACTGTATGTGATTAGTATGAATTCGAAACAACGATTACAATTAGTAATGCTATTATCCAGTTAAGATTGTCAACACTTAAACTGATAGCCTGCCCCAATGATGCAAAAAGGATAGGAGGATTGTGAAAACATATTTTCTAATAAAACGTAATGAAATAGCAATTAAGTAAGTAGGTAATACTAATTATATCTTTCGTTCAATAATTATAAAAGCTTGCCATAAATCAGGGCAACAGCGGACGTAAATAAGGGAGACGCCTACCGAAGGTCACTTCCGGTACAATTGTACGAATGGGCTCGACGTTTTCTTGCTTATACTTTGAGAGTGAGGAGATGTACAAATACCCATATGGTTCACATTGTTAGTGCTATTAAATATCGCAATTTAATGAATTTCCAAACATTTGTCTTTTTGTCATACGCACATATAATTTTACAAAATAATTGGAATAGATTATCGTAGGGTACAAATTATAATATCTCCGTTCCAGAACTTCTAAAGTTGTGACACAGTTTCTTAGTTTAACGAGTTTGCTAATAACACTGCGATCGTTGTTTGCAACATGTCATAAGCTTCTAATATTCGCATAACTCACATAACGTAGGTATTATCCTATTATACAACCTTTATGGTTGTTGCTAACTTTACCCTAAGCTTAAGTTAGTGGGTTGTAACTTATTATGTTTATAGCGACATTCAGAGTGCACAATGGCTTTGGAATCGTTTTGTGAGAATTGCCAGTGGTTTGATTTTATTGCTAAAACTGTTGTTGTTTTTTTTAGTTGGAAATCTTTATGTATACTCCTCCGTGTGCCTGCTGGATTGTAGTAGACTCTGGAGCGCGGAAAGATCAATTAGCGACTGAATTACTCATCTAGAGCCGCGTAAGTACTACCGATCTGGACCCCACGCTTGGCCGCCCCTCCACTCCCGCTGTTGGTGGGGACTGCTCGCCGGCCTGGACCATCTCAGTTACAAGCCGAACGTCCACCGCCAGCTAAAATAAGTTACTTTATTTTAGCTAAAGCGCCTCTTACGACCCGCTTAGGACAGTGCGAGTTGGCAACAATGTGTATTCAGATTCCGTTATGACGTTATTATAAAAATAAATTGACTGCCTCGTTGGTCCAGTGGTTAGATGTGCCGCCTTTGGATCAACGGGTCCCGGGTTCGATTCCCGGGTCGGGCAAGTGTCTTTGTCTAAACCAGAGGCACTGGCTCGGAGTTTGGGTGTCATTTCTATCTATAATATGTATGTATTTACAAAAAAAAATGTATATAAGTAGTTTATCATCCATCTCGTTACCATAACACAAGCATTAAGTCGCTTAGCTTGGGACGAGATGGCGTTGTGTGAAATGTCCAAGGATATTTATTTTATTATTTATATTTATTTAAATAAAATTTTGGTTTAAGTATCTAAAAAAACGAAACACCTTCATTGTATCGCGGGGGCAGTTTACAAATATCTAATTCACGAACACAAATGACACCCTAACTAAGATCAAGTGCCACTGGTTTATGCAAATAAACCAAAGGCAAATGCGGCACATCCAACCCCTAGACCAACAAGGCAATTTAAACGGGTATTTGAACGAAACACATAAGATAAGTCATAGCGGTTAGCAAAAGTTGGACTGCGGGAATACGATATAGCACAGATAGATGCGCCAGCTAGTTTCGACTGCGGAACTCTGCAGTTTCTCTGCAGTCCTACGTACGAATAGTGTTGGTAATGTACGTACAATTATTATCGTAGCTAAACACATTTACTACTTATAATTTCAGCCAAAAGACGTCCACTGCTGGACATTGGCCTACCCCAAGGATCTCCACAAAGACCGGTATTATTAAACAACGTCTGAAGGACCCTAAGGATTGGTTCTCCACCCGCCTTCCGGAGTTCTGCAGTAATTCCGTCATGACCCGGCCTTGTTGTTCTTTAGATGCTTGAGAGCCACTCTAATCTCGCTTAGGCTGTAGTGCCGCCGGGTGGATCCAGCTCGAGGGTAGTTTACTAGATTTAACTATTTACTACTATTAATACTACTATTTACCCCATAAATAACCCACTGCTGAGTTGGTTCTCGTCCCGTTACATGGAGGGTAATCTGCCTCGCTGGCCAGATGTTGACAGTGATTCGTAACCTTACACGAATCACTGTCAACTGATTTTCCTTCTCTTGGGGCTAAGTTTTAGGCTTCGATGTTTTCCTTTTGACGGTTCCTACGACACTCTCAGGATGAGATGGGGTGGTCACTACACGGCTAAGACTGACTAAACACATAATAAATAAATATATATCCTTGGACATTTCAAACAACGCCATCTCGTCCCAAGCTAAGCAACTTAATGCTTGTGTTATGGTAACGAGATGGATGATAACCTACTTATATACATTTTTTTTTGTAAATGCATACATATTATAGATAGAAATGACACCCAGACTCCGAGCCAGTGCCTCTGGTTTAGAGAAAGACACATGCCCGACCCGGAATCGCACCCGGGACCCGTTGATACCGAGTACAAAAAAGGAAGATTCCCATTTATCTGTATGTACGTTTGATACTTTAATTACTGATAAATTCATCATTATCGTCATTATATATCAAAGCACAACTGAATCGAGCCTCCTCCAAGAATTTGGAACTCGATTACGCACTGTTACGATTACAGTAATCGCACAAAAACACGCTAGCCAGACGGATTGGCATGCAGTTTCATATCAGGCATTTCTTATTTGCGGCTAGGTTTCCGTCCTTGTCATTTCCTTCAGCCGGATCTTACGACACTCTCAGTAAAGTATGCGGTAGTGACGTTTATGTTGCCACACGGATACAAACTGACAATGGACTAAGATAGAAGAAATATAAATATTTCATTGGATATTCAGCACAACCCTAGTTTCAAACTAACGTCGATTTTTCCCCACCTACTGCGTAGTGCTAGCCCGAGTTAAGCCCGTGTTCGTACTAATTTCGGTCTCCCTCTAGCTGATAAGCAGCTGTACAAGGACTAAGAAGCTTTAAAATTTAAAATACAAAGTATAGTGTATGGTATTTTTTAATTAGGTTCCTTTTTATTATTTGAGAACGAACATTATTTTGTAGATGAGACCCTAACGTCCACCCAATGTTTGTCTGAAAAAAAATGCTTTTAGCAATATGTCCGCCACTTGTAACGTACTTTTAAGGTGATATTGTCATATATTTTGGTGTAATACTGTGGAGCACTAAAAAATGTTACGGTAATATGTCGATCCTTTTTATTTAAGAAAATACATCTTTGAAATGAGATATATTCTAAGTGTTGGCGACTGGCTCGTATAAGGCCTTTCTTATATTTAAAAATGTTAAATTATTTAAGTTTGACAGATTCTATTTTGCTTGGTTGTCTTTTGATTGTTGTTGCCCGATTCGTGTGTATGTGTTTCTTAGCGACGTATTTTTATTAATATAGTTTTATCCAGTCATCACCATCGTTTTAATTTCACCATCCGTATATACAGTCCACTCGCTCGTTAATACTTAGATTACCAGCAAACGATAATAGACATTTAATACAACATTGCATAAACAAGTACACATAATTCTTATTCAGAATCGTAGAGAAGATTATTTTTTGTAACCTTCATAGTCACTATCTTTATCTTCTTTCTTTACATAGTATAAAACAAAGTCGCTGTTTCTGTCCGTCCCTATGTATGCTTAAATCTTTAAAACTACGCAACGGATTTTGATACGGTTTTTTTTAATAGATAGACTGATTCAAGAGGAAGGTTTATATGTATAAGCCACACCCGCTTTGCACGGGCGAAGCCGGGGCGGGCCACTAGTTTAATATAAAACAAAGTCGCTGTCGTCTGTCCTTACCTATGTATGTTTAAATCTTAAAAACTACGCAAAGGATGTTGAAGCGGTTTTTTAATAGATAGAGTGATTCGAGAGGAAGGTTTATAGGTATAATACATGCATAATATTGTAGAGAAACACTGATCAATTTAAACGTTCCTCATTGCACCCGTGCGAAGCTGGGGCAGGTCGCTAGTTATATATAAAAATACTATTTCTCTTTATGTCCTTTATACATGGTGAATTCTGGACCACCCGCCAAATTTAAATAGGTGAAAAGAAAATCGACCCTCCCATCACTACATAGTATAAAACAAAGACCTTTCGTCTGTCCGTCCCTATGTATGCTTAAATCTTTAAAACTACCCAAGGGATTTAGAAGCGGTTTTTTTTAATAGATAGTGTAATTCAAGAGGAAGGTTTTTAAGTATAATACATGCATAATTGCACGCGTGCGAAGTTGGGGCGGGTCGCTAGTAGATAATATATAGGGGTCGATTTCATATGGAAGGCCTGAATTTTTTTTTCACTTATCGACCCACGTTTCTTTGGGAAAGTTCTTTACTTTCATGGTTTTAACCACCTATTTAAATTTGGCGGGTGGTCCAAAAATCACCATGTATAATCGTAAACTATGCATTTGATCATGTGAATCATGAAAAATAATTTCAATGAGCCCAGGAAGGTTTCTGAACTTAAATAAATAAAAAAGAAAGTGTCTGTAATGTCTTTCCTTCAAATTTATTTTTGTTATTGACGTAGCAACGCGCTCAACAGCTAGTTTTTTAATAAAATATTTTATGGTTAACGTCGGTATTTCTAAGCAACCTAATTAAATGCGGGCGCAAACCACGACTTTACTAAGATTGTTGGGACTCCTCCAGTTAAATGAAGAGTAATTGGTCTACCATGCCATGCTGCCCAGACGGATTGGCACTGGCTTGCGTATCAAGTTTTCCTTCTCTTGCGGCTAGGTTATCGGCCTTAACATTTCCTTTTATCGGTTCGTACGACATCCTCAGAATGGAATGGGGTGGTGACACTGTGTATTCTAAATCCGTCATCACAGGGGGTCCCTTCGTTGTCGTTTCAGCCCATTATTCACCCAGTACTGAGTCGGGCCTCCTCCAAATTCATGGAAGGAAATTAGCCTACTGTGCCACGCTGGCAAGACGGGTGAATATAGCTTTAGCGATTAGGCCGCCTAACTGTACTTTTTCTGTTTTGCTTTTAATTCTCTAGTTTTGTATATTTATATGTCATCATCATCATTTCAGCCAAAAGACGTCCACTGCTGGACATAGGCCTCCCCCAAAGATTTCCACAAAGGCCGGTCCTGGGCCCACATACAACGTTTTCCGGCGACCTTAACCAGGTCATCAGTCCACCTACCAGCATTGCGCTGTCCGGAAGGCGGTCGCCACCCGAGGACTTTTCTGCCCCATCGGGCGTCAGTCCTGCGACCTATGTGCCCTGCCCACAAAGTTTTATTTTATTTATATGTGCAAAGAAGAATAAATAAATAAATATGTTCAAGAGAATCTATCAACAATACTCCGAGATTTCCAGTCACGACATGCGGTTTTATTGACACGGGTGTTTCTATGCGGTTTTTTCTACCGTGTCGTAAACGAAATGTTAGGAAAACGCCGAATGTTCGAATATTGAATTTATTACAATATGCCTTGTAATATTTCCTCAGTTTCTTTTACCGTGCAATACTTATAATTCTTTTTTACGGTCGCTTTATCTTATCCCGTGTGAGTTAACTTCTGTCTTTGAATTCGGGAAGATTCTCTCATAACAATTCAGTTGTGTTTTTAAACTAATAGAGCAAGAGCCCGTGAACCCCAGACCTACGGTATTTTATAAAAGCTGAAAGTTTGTCAGCGCATGCTCCCAACACAGGTAAGAACGATGGACCATTTATGAAGTTTGGGTTACAGTGGCTTTGGCAGGTACACCCCACTAAAGGTGTGTAAAATACCGATCTAATTACGTCAAATAATAAAGTGCGATTTTTTGGTATTACCTTTAGATTATTATAAAAAATCATGTTAGTCATTGTCAGACACTTAACGTCGTGGAAACCCCTTGCCAGACACCCTTAATGTTCATGGCAGTATGCATATGGGTGGGTGCGCGTGAGATAGCGCGTTAAGTCTACCGCGGTCCCTCACTGCGCAGTTTTTATTTCTACTACGCGTGTATTGTTTAGTTAGTACGTGTTTACATCAGCTAAAATAATAAAGCGCCCCCTATATTGTTCCTTTATATTTATTCTGAGGCTCCATTCGCTACTATAACTATCTGCAGACATAATCGGGCGTGGAGATTAAAATGCGGTCTTAATTCACAAAATATAATCGCAAATAATTTTGATAACAATTATTGCAGTTCAAAATCAGTACTATTTTAAATGGTTCGAAGGTAATCAGTTACCAAATTTCGTTATAGATTCACTAAAAACTGTCTCAGGTATAAATACTTCAATCTATTTTTCATTTTTTTAATACTTTTAATATAATAATAAGCTCTTTTAATATAATCCCATTATATTTTTTATATTTATACAGAAACTGACGAAGATTCGATATTGAAGGGAGTCACGTTGACGAAGAAAATGATAACATTGGTGATGATAATGTTAATGAATGAAATAATATTGTCCTTATACTCTATAATAGTATGTAATGTCATCAATCAATTTTTTACCCTTTTTAATAACTTTTAATATCATTATCCAGTTTTTCGTTAAATTTTTGTGGAATATTTTATTTGGCTTTTTTAAACCTGATATTGACAGAATAAATTAAAAAATGAACAATTTAATGTAGTTGTAGCATCGAATGATTTTTTCTTAATTATTTTTTTAAATGTACGTAACATAGACTATTACTTTATTACATAGACTTTACTACTTATTACAGGCTGCAAAAAGTTCACAAAACTTTTGCAGGTCTTGGTATTCGATTATTTAATAAAATTCCTAAAGGCATTCAAGACTTGGCTTTAGAACACTTAAGTGTCAAATTAAAAGTCGGCTAATCTTTAAGGGGTACTATAAAGTTAACGACTATAACTTAGACAAAAATGCTTGGGAATAACTGATCGGTGTTGTTGCTAGTCCGATGCTCTTATTTAAATACTTTTAGAATAATGACAAAGTAATTAGAAATAGTGTTCTTCTAATGTGATATTTATACACAGTATGTGAGAGCATCCTAACGCGTTATTAGTATAACTTTTGAAATTCCTTGGTGCTTGAGTTGAGTTATGTTCTCTTCCCTGCAATATGGTTGAGGAGGGAGGTGGCTGCCGCATGCGTCATGCTTGTGAACAGGTGCCGTTGCTGGGGGTCGGTTGGCTTGGGCATTACAAGGTTACTATTGTCGACTAGATCTGGCTGATGTTTGGCCCTTTGGAACTATTGCGCGAGTTTGCTCTCACAAATCTGTCTTATAACCAGTCTTGTACCCAAATGGCGATCTAAAAAGAACAACTACAGAGTTTCTTGCCGGCTCTTCTCTGTAGAGGTGCATTCCGAACCGGTGGTAGATGGTAAATAATTAATTTTAAATGGTAAATTTTAACTTTTATCATTTTGTTTGACCTGTCAAAAGAGCTCTAATGAGCCAACTTGATTAAATGAGTTTTGATTTTGATTTTATCAGTAGAAATAACAACTGCGCAGTGAGGGACCGCGGTAGATTTAACTCGCTATCTCACTCGCACCCACCCATATGCATACTGTCATGAACATTAAGGGTGTCTGGCAAGGGGTTTCCACGACGTTAAGTGTCTGACAATGAATAATATGATTTTTTATAATAATCTAAAGGTAATACCAAAAAATCGCACTTTATTATTTAACGTAATTAGATCGGTATTTTACACACCTTTAGTGGGGTGTACCTGCCAAAGCCACTGTAACCCAAACTTCATAAATGGTCCATCGTTCTTACCTGTGTTGGGAGCATGCGCTGACAAACTTTCAGCTTTTATAAAATACCGTAGGTCTGGGGTTCACGGGCTCTTAGTCTATAAGTTATTTTAATTGAACTGATACTTCAATGCTTGCTTAAACTGCTTTGATATATATTGTACGTTTAACCTCTATGGTGACGACGATCAAAGTTAATGATAAAAAATTATAAGCACAGAGGTCACTTTATAAAAGGACAAAAAAAAATTAAATTTACCATTTACCACCGGTTCGGAATGCATCGCCATTTCTAGGACAGATTTGTGAGAGCAAGCGCAATAGTTGCAAAGGGCCTGCACCTCAGTAACATCTAGTCAATAAAAGTAACCTATTAAAGCCTGAGCCAACTGACCCCAGTAACGGTACCTGATCGCAAGCATGACTTAAGTGGCAGCCATCAACCTCCTCAACCATATTGTAAGGCAGAGAACGACCCGCCACACGATGCCACCACTGACATGAGTCTGTTAATAAACAAGTAAATTCGCCAAGCTTAAGCTTTGCTTTCAAGGGACTTCCTTCTCGATCCTCATTAACTTACCTACCAAGATAAGCAGACCTCTTCAATTAGATTAATTACTTTGTTTGTTTTCCTGACCATTGCTGCGGTTGCTATGAGGAAAGAAAACTTGCTAGTCAGAGTGACCTTGGAGGCCCTATTCCCATTACGACGCAGGGCACTTTTTTGTTTTTCGTTGGAAATCCTCATGGATACCCGGCGCTTGGGGACTTGCCGAGGTATATCCCCCGACCTACCCAACGGATGGTGTTCTTCGACTGAACGCTTCAGGGGGAAGGGTTGCGCTTCCCGAATAGGGAAACATGTTCCGTGACAGGGCCCTGTTTATTTCTATTGGTGTGTATAAAGAACACACTACTCGTGTGGGGGGTCAGAATATTACACTTCCCCACCGCACTAACAAAACCCATGTAAACTATATTCTCATAAGTCATGCACCGAAGTAACCACTACCAAAACTGTAAGGCTACAATATATCAAGCTTGTTTTCCGACCAAGCGTGAAAAATTTCAAGTCTTCAGCAAGAAACGGCAAAAATATATTTCAAAGCATCAGGAGAGGTACTATTTGTTCTCTAAAGGTCGCCCCGTCAAAGTGTGCTATATAGCAAGCGAATTGGTGTGCATATTTTGGTATTTCCGTGTTCCTGTGATGAACCCACCTGTTATTGTAAACTTTATGACTGTTAGTTGATTATCCATGCGAAGTTACGATGCTCAGAAAAATGAATGAGGAACTCATAATCCGTCAATGTACTGCGACCCGGCCCGTCACTAATGTGCTACGCATTTTGCGCTTCGCTGCGGCCCGCTGCGGCCCGACATAATGTGCATAATGTGCACTACACATGGTTATTCGATTTGCTATTATTATTTATTATGTGTTTTTTGACAAATTGATAATGTTCGGCATGTGTAGTATTTTATTTGTAACTGCATATCATCAGTGTATTAGTTACAAATGAAACCTTTTTCTATTCTATTCTTTTAATTGATTTTTTTGACGCATACGACACATAACGCTTAACGTCAAATAGAGCAAATAAGAATTGTCAAGTGAAGTGTCTCTCAATCATCTCAGCAGTGGGTCGTTTATCTGAGACTAGCGACCCGCCTCGGCTTCGCACGGGTGCAATGATGAACCTCTAAATTTATCAGTGTTTCTCTACAATATAATGCATTTATGATACATATAAACATTTCTCTTGAATCACTCTATCTACATAGGAATGTACAGACGACAGCGACTTATGTCATAAACTATGTAGTGATAACGAGTGGTAAAAATGTCGAAACCAAACACGTAGTATCCCCAAACCGCTCATGGCACAGTGCGTTTCAAGTGAGGTGAATTATAGTATTCTGCTCTCGAGCGTACCCAATACTAAACAATTTCCGCTTCCTGGCTCTGCCGTCGAGGGTACTTTTAGATATTCTTAGGAATATCTCAGGTGAAAATTAAACGTCATTATTTCGAAACATTGTCATGACAGAAATTCTACCAAGTCATCTCCGGTTAATGTCTAAGTGAACGTCAAATTTAGTGTGTTTATGACACAATGGACACTTACAAATTGTCAACACATTGATAAAAATAATATTGTAGCGTGGGATTACGAAAAAACAGACTAAAACTTATAACATTTAATAAAAATATAAAACTTAAAACGACTGGCGCGACGCAAGATTTGAAACCGACTGACTGACAACTGAACGAACTGACTTGACTGCGCTCCTGCGCGGCGGGCACTATTATTACTCGGGGCTACCACACACACGCTACAATATTCAATTCAAACATATTTTTTTGTCGGAGGCTGGTGTAGGAAGAGTCTCACAAACGTCGCGCAACAGATTGATTCAATAATTAACTATATCTATTCAGAGGATTATCCGCGTGCTGACGGACATAGAATACATAGTGTCACAACCTCATTCCATCCCGAGGGTGTCGTAAGAGCTCAAAAAAGGAAATTAACAGGCCCATAACTTAGACGCAAGAGAAGCAAAAGTTGATACGAAACCCTGTGCTAATCCGACTGGCCAGCGTGGCACAGTAGGGTAATTACGATCCATTTAACCGGTAAGTTGCCGATGTCACAATGTCTGTGACATGGATACACAGCAGTGGGTCGTATATGGGCTTAGTAGTAGTATTTATGAGGTAAAGACTGAATATTCAAGAAAACCTTGATAAAAAAAGTTCAATTTTATAAACTTCTAGTTCTTGGTTCATCATCAACGGGTCCCGGGTTCGATTCCGGGGTCGGGTAACTGTCTTTGTCTAAACCAGAGGCACTGGCTCGGAGTCTGGGTGTCATTTCTATGTATAATATGTATGTATTATACATAGAATAGTCCGCCAATGTATTAATATGCATGAAGTTGAATAAATAAATAAATAAATATTTACAACAAAAAAAATGTATTTATGTAGTTTATGATCCATCTCGTTACCATAACACAAGCATTAAGTTGCTTAGCTTGGGACGAGATGGCGTTGTGTGAAATGTCCAAGGATATTTATTTTATTATTTTTATTTAATTGTGTCTCGAGACTTGCATGAGCAGCATTTAACGCTGATATATGTATCGTTTATTACGGGAAAAACCTCGTAACCTCAATTTTCACACCTAATAATTCTTTATTTAAATCACCCACTTTCCCCGAGCGAATATCAAGAGATTTATGGCAGATTCATATGAAACCGGGTCGCAAGCGCTCGTGATAGCCGCATCATGAGTTATGATGCGCAGGCAGGTAAATGCAAAACTAGTACTATAACCTTATACTAGCTTCTGTCTGCGGCTTCCCATGCGTGTTATTTTTAAACTTTCGCGATTTGAACACATAATTAAAAACTTATCGGGAACCAAGTGAGGGTAGGAGACCAAAGTACCCTCACTTCCCACCGAAAAAACTTGCGGTCTGCAGTCAGCTCGCGACCACGGTCATTGTAACATGGTCGAAACGTCGAGCAAAAACAGGTATTAATTCTGTGCGCGATAAGTCCCGATAAGTTTTTAATTATGTTCCCATGCGTGGATCTCAAACCTTTGACATTTATGTTTACACCGAGCCAAGAGAACGGTTGATTCATTTTGTGATAATATTGAATAGCATAAACAGGCCAGTTTTTGCAAAGAAACCGTTTTCTGGTTGGTTCTTGTTGAAAATATCAGCCTCTTCGCAGAAGCTAAGATATCCCGGATTATTAAAAAAATACTTTCTAAAATAGAATTATCTCTGGTTTAAATAAAGACAATTTCCCGGCTTCTTTATTGAATAGACAGAAGAACTTTTACATCTACGAAAGCTCGTAATATAAAGGGTTTCAAAGGGGCTTTACCCCTACTAAGTCTTCATTTGTAACATGTACCATAAACAGCAAATAATCGAATTATTTAACATCAAAAAAGAGTTTCGCAAAAATGAATTCCGAGCCCGATTTTTTAACTCTTGTCAACCTGTCGGGTTTAGCTAACCGTTGCGGTCCCGATAAAATACCTTTTCGGGTGACCCACCTGTCTAACGAAGTTTTTATCTTCTGTTACGCGAGCTATACCAAGATTTTAATAAAAGAACCGTAGCAATAACGATAGTGTTCTATTTTTGTCTTTTCAAATTATTGAATGTTTTTATTTCACCATACCAAGTTGTCGACACACGTTGTGACAACTTGTGTTATTGACTGGAAATAAATTTAAAAAAAATAAGGATGACTTGATCTTCTAAGGATTCTTGACTTCAATATAAATATTCTTTATTACCTTTAGAGCAATGGAGAGTGCTATGCTCGAGATCGAATTAGAAATGAGGAGATACTCAGGCAAACCCAGGGTCACCGACATAGCCCGCAGGATTGCCAAACTGCGCCATTGGGCAGGTCACAGGCCCAATGGGGCAGAAAACTCCTCGAGTGACGACCACGTTCCGGAAAGCGCAGTGCTGGTAGGCCTCCCACTCGGTGGACCGACGATCTGGTTAAAGTCGCTGGAAAGCGATGGTACGGGCGGCTCAGGACCGGCCTTCGAGGAAATCCTTGAGGGAGGCCTATGTCCAGCCGTGGACGTTTGGCTGGAATCACATTTAGAGCTGGAAGTTTCATTTATCATATTAATCATCAGCACATAAATGACCCACTACTAATGTGGGCCTCCTCCAAATTAATAGAGGAAAATTAGCCTATTGTGCCACGCTGGCAAGACGAGTTGCCCAGGGTTTTTATGAAGATTTCTCTTGCGGCTAGGTGATCTGCCTCGATTCGACACCCAGATTATGGTTTTGTTGGAATTAAAATCCGGCACCACACGAAAGTCTAAATTCGTCTCGAAAGAGAAATTCGATCGAAAGAGAAAAATTCGAAAGAGAAATTGTTCTTTAAACACCACCCATATCAAGATACTGATCATTATCAATTCAAAAGAATGACGGTCGCTGTAGACTTAAGCCTCCCCTTATCAATCCAGAACTGTTGGATGTTTGAGGGATGCTTGGTACGTTTTGAGAAAGGTTTTTGTCCAAGGATTTCGCGACGATAACATATTAAAATGAACGATCATTTATTTACGATTTGCTGGAAAGCATTCGAAATCCGTGTGATGTGATAACGGATTTATAATACACAATATCACCAACCCATACCATCCTGAGGGTGTCGCAAGAGGCAGATCACCTAGCCGCAAAAGAAGGAAAACTTGATACAAACCCTTTTTTTTTTCGCCCTGGGTATAGTCCTTTATGGACTTCCTCGCCGGCCACGGGGATGGCCAGCGAGGGGAGTGTGGGACTCTCCCCCATAGTGGGGGCCTACCCACTAAACCTCCCCGGGGTGCTCCAACTCGCGTCCTGTTGCGGCATTGTAGGATCTGATGCAGAACCACGTTGATACAAACCCTGTGCCAACCCGTCTTGCACGCGTGGCACAGTAGACTAATTTCCCTCCATGAATTTGGAGAAGGTTCAACTCAGTAGTGGGTCTAATGGAATGACGGATGAATAATGGGACTGATAAGGTAGAAAAAAAAGAAGGAAAACTTGATACGTTTGATCTTCATTTTTTTATTTTTTGACATTGAAAATCCTTATACTCGTAATATACCCAGATACCCCTCCGTTAGGGGCTATCCGGGTTATATGTGCCAAACAGATCAGGCTTTAGGTTCTGCATCCATTACAACGCCTTGGCACGCGACCAGAACCGCCTCGCTCTTTCCTGAAAATTGACTAACATGTACACAAACAAAATATACTGTATATTTTGTTTTTACTTTATCGTCAACTGTTATATCGGCCAAAATTGCTGACCTCTATTCATCTACTACTACTACTCAGCCCATAAAAGACCCACTGCTGAGTCGGGCCTCCTCCCATCACAGGGAGTAATTAGCCTACTGTGCCACGCTAAAGAGCGCCATAGCGGCCTCCCCTAAAGAACGCCATAGCGCCCTATCTTCTGTTAAAGAAATATAAATATAATGAAATTTCCTTCCATCTTACTTACTTCTCACTACTGAGTCGGGCCTCTAATTATAGTAGGGAAGTGAGCCTACAATGCCACGCTGGCCAGACGGGTTGGCACAGGGTTTCGTATCAAGCTTTCCTACACTTGCGGCTAGGTATTCAGCCTCGTCTATTCCTTTTGTCGACTCTTACGACACCCTCAAGATGGAGTGGGGTGGTGACACCATGTATTATAAATCCATCACCACACGGAGACCTCTCATTCATCATCTAGTAATATCATATAGTAATTGCTGAAGACTTTAGTACTCAATTTTCCACAATGTATTTGCCTCATGCCGTACAAAATTTCAGCTCAGATAGTTTGGCCAACTATGTATTAGTTTGGAATGCCTTGCCCCTTGTTCCATTTGTGACTGGAAAAGTTCGCAAGTTAATTAATCTAGCTCGTCTTTGCTGTCATCACTGAGGTCAGAGTAACTTGTGGACCTGGGGTCCTAGTTTTGAAACGCACGCTTTGGTAGGATAGAAAAACAAATGAGTTGAGCGATCGATTGCTGCGCAGCATGTCGCTTCGATTCCCCGCACGGAAGAAATATTTGTACGACCTACAAGTATTTGTTCCGGGTCTGGGTGTTTTCTATATATAATATGTAAGTATTTACAAAAATAAAATGTATAATAAGTAGTTTATCATCCATCTCGTTACCATAACACAAGCATTAAGTTGCTTAGCTTGGGACGAGATGGCGTTGTGTGAAATGTCCAAGAATATTTATTATTATTATTCCCATGTCTCTTTATTTCATATTTCTACATATATTTTTTAAAAATACAAAATGTTTTAAAAAAATATACATAAAAATAGACAAAAACCGTCGAAAACGAGGTCGATGACCTAAGCTACCGACGGTTCAGGGCTCCAAATAGAGGAACCTCCTCACGATCCTTGCCGAATTATTATTATTATTATTTTACGACCTGTCAATGTCAATACCATACATTTGTTTTTATATTCTACCAAAGCGTGCGTTTCGAGAGTCACTTGGCTACTTCTACTACTGAATAATAAATAATAAACATCCTTGGACATTTCACACAACGCCATCTCGTCCCAAGCTAAGCAACTTAATGCTTGTGTTATGGTAACGAGATGGATGATAAACTACTTATATACATTTTTTTTTTGTAATTACATACATATTATAGATAGAAATGACACCCAGACTCCGAGCCAGTGCCTCTGGTTTAGACAAAGACACTGGCCCGACCCCGGAATCGAACCCGGGACCCGTTGATCCAAAGGCGGCACATCTAACCACTAGACCAACGAGGCAGTCAGTGAGAATGAAAATGAAATGAAAAAGCCTTTATTGTTGTTCTTATTTTGAAACATGAAATGATTTATGGTGTCTGTGATTTACTTAACTATACTTGGTATACTTATTATATAAACTATCTAACTAATATTATATAAACTAATTTACTATAAATATTGTAGCTATAATATTTTTCTTTTCTGTTTTTTTTTTGGACATTTCACACAACGCCATCTCGTCCCAAGCTAAGCAACTTAATGCTTGTTCATATATAATAATAATATCCTTGGACATTTCACACAACGCCATCTCGTCCCATGTTAAGCAACTTAATGCTTGTGTTATGGTAACGAGATGGATGATAAACTACAAATATACATTTTTTTTTTTTGTAAATACATACTTACTATAGATAGAAATAACACCCAGACTCCGAGCCAGTGCCACTGGTTTAGACAAAGACACTTGCCCGACTCCGGAATCGAACCCGGGACCCGTTGATCCAAAGGCGGCACATCTAGCCACTAGACGAAGAAGGCAGTCAAATTTGTAAGTAGTAAGTCCATTGCTGGACATAGGCCTCCCCGAAGGACTCGTGAATTACATGTTTGTAAACTGCCCCCGCGACACTGGTTATACCTAGTGCATGGGTTTCGTTATTTAAAAAAACAAAATACAGCTCAGTGCTGGTAGGCCTCCCACACGGTGGACCGACGACCTGGTTAAGGTCGCCGGAAAGCGATGGCTGCGTGCGGCTCAGGACTGGACTTGTTAGGGAGGCCTATGTCCAGCAGTGGACTTCTTTTGGTGGAAATGATGATGATTAACTTTCATTGATAGAAAACTAGGCAATATTCGTCTTTTTCATAACAAACTGAAGTATATACGATAGGACGTTGGCCAGAATTTAGGATCAATATTTGTGTTTGTCATACACAGACCTTCTGAGAATGAATTGTTTGCTCATTTAGATAAATTTTCCTTTCTCTACGGCTTAGAGGCTTATTACAGTCCTGTTGCGTTTTTTACGAGATCTCAACTGAAATGGTGAGATTTGTAACGGATTGAGAAACGGTTTTGCTTTTATTTGTCTGGTATAAACGAGTTAAAAGAATTGTATAATGCGCTATTGTAGGGAAGAACCAAACTTTTATTCGAAATACTTAACGCAGCTTGAAAAGCGATTATGATCTTCCAACAGCTGAGCAGAATTAAACAGTACAGTAAAAACATTTATTTTAAAAAAACCTGTTATGGATATATGGCTACGTAAGTACAAAGCACGGTATCTATATTCTTAATTTTATTTTCACTTCAGTAGCTCAAACATGTAGGTTTTGCTCACTGAAAACAGTGGACAAAATGCGATTTTGCCCACTGAGTGAGACAAAGTAACTTTTTAATTCTAATTCGAAACATTGACACTATCTCTTTCCCGCCAATAGAAAAGAGAGAGAGACAAAGACCAAGTGGCCTGTACCAACAGCTCCGATGTTTCTTCTTCTTCTTCATTTAGGTTTTGGCTTCCATCGTTATACCGATGATTTTGCCAATGACAAGTGCGTTGTGTTAGAAATTTCGTGTGATTATGAAAGTTAAATTAATTGGTTATAAGTTGCGTTAGAGTTATGAAGTTAAATGTTAGCAGGTAGCGCTATAGAAAACAATACAAAGCATTAAAGTACAGATTATAAATATTAAATTGATAGAGCAATATTATGGGAACTATATTTGATTAAATAAAAAACTAGACGTACTTTTAACAGTTCGATTGGATAAAAGGAGTTCGTTATGGGGTTACTCCGATTTTTAATTCGACCTCAATGACAAAAACGTTCGGAATTTCGTACTAACTAAAGAAATTTAGCAAAAATGATAATTATATCTTTTATTGTAATTTATTGAATTTTTAACTTATTGTTGTATTTCAACTAAAATAAGTATTTACTGCTTAAAAAACTGATATTTAACTTAAAAATATTTAATTATAGTTTCAAAAATGTTACGTAATATATTTCACTAGCTTTTGCGCGCGGCTTCGCCCGCGTGGGCTTCGAACCCGTGTGTATTTTTATGAACATAAAATCGGTTATTGTGGCTAAACTATGATAGTTAGACATGTGCTCTCGCGGACTTTTTTGTAGATCTTTATAAGACCTACAAACCCGTAGTACATTATTTTGTTCTATTGTCAATATTTTTTGCAGCGCACGCATAAATAGGTTTTCGATTTTACACCTTGGTTAACAAATCGCAATTTTCATACGGATCCCTAATTCTTTTGAAAATAAGATATAGCCTATAACCTTCCTCGATAAATGGACTATTTAACACTGAAAGATTTTTTGAAATTGGACCAGTAGTTCCTGAGATTAGCGCGTTCAAACAAACAAACAAACTCTGCAGCTTTATATATTAGTATAGATTTCCTATATAGTGTTCTCGCTGCTGAAGTGAAAAGTTATGTGTGTTACATTTTGCTCACTGAAAACAGTGAGCAAAATGCGATTTTGCCCACTGAGTGAGACTAAGTAACTTTTTAATTATATTTCGAAAAATTGTCACTCTATCTCTTTCCTGCCAATAGAAAAGAGAGAGACAAAGCTCCAGCACCAACAGCTCCGATTTTGAATTCGACCTCAAAGACAAACACGTTCGGAATTTCGTACCAATAAAAAATTTAGCTAAAATGATATTATGTCTTTTCATTAAATTTATTGAATTTTTCACTTATTGTTGTATTTAAACGAAAATAAGTATTTACTGCTTAAAAACTGATATTTAAACTATAAATATTTAAATCTAGTTTTAAAAATGTTACGTAATATATTTCATCCCCTATAGTTAAAAGTAACTTTTAAATTATATTTCGAAACATTGACACTCTTTCTCTTTCCTACCAATAGAAAAGAGAGAGGCAAAGCCCCAGCACCAACAGCTCCGATTTTGAATTCGACCTCAAAGACAAACACGTTCGGAATTTCGTATAACTAAAGAAAGGAGACAATTTTTGTTAGGCCTACTGGATATGGTGACGTTTATTAACCGTGTGATGCTAATCAAAATGTAACTAATTTGACGCGTGGTGACGGATTTAGAATACAAGAGTCACCACCCCATTACAGCCGCCGACAGCTGAACAGCCGACCAGCCGACAGAAGAAAATGATAAGGCCGATAACCTAGCCTTAAGATAAGGAAAACTTAATATGAAACCCTGTGCCAACCCGTCTGGCCAGCGTGGCACAGTAGTCTAATTACCCTCCATGTAACTGGAGGAGGCCCGACTCGGTAATGGGTCATCTATGGGCTGAGTAGTAACTGAATAAAGATACATAGTCTAATATATTCTTATTCTTCAATTCTTATAAATAACGATAGGCATTTAATCTTACAAGTAGTCAAAGAACGAATTTTTAATAATCACATAGGCGCATTTCTGAACCGCTACTTTTCCAGTTTTTCATCATGAAAACACAAAGGAAAATAAAGTTGGCAACTATGGCTTAAGCCCAAAAAGGTGTTAGACCAAGAGTGTGTCACCAAAATGTTACAGTATTGTGATTATAACAATAGAACTAAAAGCATAATTAAAACACGAATAACATATATAAAAAACTCTTACTGTACCTTTTTACAAACGGTGACCGTTTACAGTTAGGCAGGCTATTTATTTGAGGGCCGCCATAAAAATAAACATATAATTCTTGCGTTCCTTTAATCGCCTCTTACGCCATCCTCAATATAGTATGAGTTAGTGACATCGTGCATTCAAAATTCGTCAACACACATACAATTTGCAAAATACTGCAGCCAAATTACATCATGATTTGATTCCACATACAGCAGGAAAGAACCCACATTTCCTTTGCTGCCAGCGTCGTCATGCTATAAATTTATTCAGAGTTGGTGTGTGATACTTCTGTTGTTGCTAGCATTCATAGGCGATACGAACCACTTACCATCAGCGGGCTGTAATATTGAACACCATCATAAATATAAAAAAAAAATTGATGAATATATTTTCATACTCATTTGCTCTTTGCCTAAAAGGGTTATCAGAAAGCGTGTACAAGGTCCGAATGCGATTTGAATAACAAATGTAAGAGTATTTATAGCTAGACCAGAATAACTTATAAGTAGTGACGTATCTACATCAAAGAAGGGAGGGTTTTATGTATACAGGATACAGGGTATAACCAAAATCCTTTATAAATCTGAAAATCTAAATATAAAAAGGAACCCCTGCACTTGGTATAACTTGTATCGCGGGGCCAGTTTACAAACATGAAATTTACGGATACAAATGGCACCCAGAGCAAGTGCCTCTGGTTTACACCCAGACACTTGCCCGGCCCTGGAATCGAACCCAAGACCCGGACCCGGTGACCCAAAGGCTGCGCATCCAACCCCTAGACCTATCGGTATCGGGGTTGCATTCGCTGCCATTGATCAAAGATCCCTGCCTGATTCGAGTCCGGAGTCGAACAAGTATCTTAATACTTACGTCAACTTGATCCTTGTCTTTGTGATCGAGTAGCTCTGTCCTTTTCAGTGTGGCACATTCTTTTGTTCGCTAGTTTCCGTCCCTTCGACGCTGTAAGATGGAACTAACAATTTGTGGATAAGTAAGGTTCCCTACTCTTCACAATTACCCTGGAGATGTTCATACTGAAATCACGAACAGCCGTACCAGTAAAGAGATTCTTCTTCAACAAAAAAGGGTCTGGTTCGTTTGGTTCCTTTATTTATGAAGAACTTTTTGATACACCTTGTATATGAATGTAACGTAGTCATTACGTCACGGTAGAGGGTTATGTTTGACGTATTAGTGGTTAACCTCACGGCCCAAAATAGATTCCCCTGTGCTATAAATATTACGTAGAACGTAGAAGTTTTGACATAACAGTAAGATACTTTACTTATAAATTTCGTGCTGACGCTACACACGGCTATTTGTGTTCGATATTCGTATTTATGTGCGCCACTCTTGTTTGTTATATTTTTTTACAACGTTTAAGACAAATAAACCATCCACACATTGGGCTATAAGATAAAATAAAGATAAGATAAAATATGACCGATACTATTTTTTAAACCCCTGCATTACGTAGGCAGTGGTTATACCCATTATCGTGGGGGCAGTTTACAAACATGAAGTTCACGAATACAAATGACACTCAGACTAAGAGCAAGTGCCTCTGGTTTTGCACAAAGGCACTTGCCCGGACCCGGAATCGAACCCGGGACCCCGTGATCTACAGGTGGTGCAACCAACCCCTACACTAACGACTATTAATTATTCTTTAACACTATCTTATTCAATGTGTGTGCGTGTGTTTGGGTATTTGTGTTATGAGTAGTGAACCATTATGGCGGCACACCATTAAATAATATTAAGTAAAAGTATTTAAATATGCTTTTGTTTTTCACTTATGAATACCTAATATATGTTAAATCCGTGTTATTTCTTTTTATTCGCATGAATAATAGACAGAATTGTGTTTAATCACTACAGAGTTTATAACAAAGTCGCTGTCGTCTGTCCGTCCCTATGTATGCTTAAATCTTTGAAACTACGCAACGGATTTGGAAGCGGTTTCTTTTAATAGATAGAGTGATTCAAGAGGAAGGTTTATACGTATAATACATGCATAATTGCACCGTGCGAAGCCGGGGCGGGTCGCTAGTGTCTAATATAATATACAATTATATAAGAAATCTAGTGCCGGTATTTGTTAACGGACTCTACGAAACGGCTCGACGGATATTTATGATTTTTTCATCAATTTCTCCTTCTCTTACGACTAGGTTATCGGCTTTATAATTTATTTTGTCAGCTCTTACGACCTCCTCAGCATTGAATGGGGTGGTGACACTATGTATTCTAAATCCGTCACCACACGGACGGACGCAGGTGGAATTTACTGCAAACCAATTATCTTTTCAGGTCATTCAATAAAACGTCTAAGCTTGTCCTTGGCAAGAGGCTAGCTAGAGCAGTGCTAGTGCGACTCTGAATAGTTATGCAAATTTTATGCGGGCAAAGACAATCAGATCTCGTTGCCTATGAATAGAATTAACTTAGGTTTTAGAATGTGGAATAATGTGTTTGCAATAAATATAAATATAATATAAATATCCTTGGACATTTCACACAACGCCATCTCGTCCCAAGTTAAGCAACTTAATGCTTGTGTTATGGTAACGAGATGGATGATAAACTACTTAGATACATTTTTTTTTGTAAATACATACTTATAATAGATAGAAATGACACTCAGACTCCGAGCCAGTGCCTCTGGTTTAGACAAAGACACTTGCCCGATCCCGGAATCGAACCCGGGACCCGTTGATCCAAAGGCGGCACATCTAACCACTAGACCAACGAGGCAGTCTCCTGCAATGGGCTCTATGAGCTAATTTACACCTTCAAAATCACTTTAAATGTTAATTTATTTTAACTACAAGCGTTGTGCGAGACCCTTCAGTAAAACCTAGCCACAATAAAAGATAAACTTTTGATTGTCTTGTTGGTCTAAGGGTTGGATGCGCCGCATTTGGATCACGGGGTCCCAGGTTCGATTCGAGTAGAGGCACTTGCTCTGGGTCTAGGTGTCAACTGCCCCCGCGATGCAGGTTATACATAGTAAATGGGTATCGTTTGTTATTAAAAAAAGTCATACGTAACGATTTTTTAAAATGACATACTGAAGGTCTCCATCTGGAAGACGGGCTGGGGTATGTGGGAGTCCATGGGTGCGAGAAGATGATGAAGTGCACCCGGGTTATCCACTAAAACCTACCAACCACTATTGTTCTGGTTTCGAGCCGAACTACCTGCAGGAAACTTTTTCAAGATGGTTGCTTTTCACCCGTCTCGGAAGGAAACCCTTGGCCAACCCGTCTGGGTAGTCTATATAATTGGGAGAGTCCCGACACAGATAATAGATAACAGAAGTATTATAACCTTATACAACATCGAAGCAACTGTAAAAGGAAACGTTTGCTAATGGCGAAATAGGCAATGACTATATGTTTTAGTAGTTCTTAAGCTGGAACAGTGAAGGTGACGTAACAGCGCTGACCTAAGCGAAGCATTTCCATAACAAATTGGACGCTGTCCAGGAAATCATTTGGAATTGCCACTTTTCAGTATTCCTCGTGATTAGAGAAAATCGCCTTTATTGTAGAAATGGTAGAGGTCTTTATGATTTACATGTTAATAAGGCCTTATTTCTTTGCGGAATTAGATAATAACTGCGCAATACATTTACATACGTAAATAGCGAAAATGAAAAATCTTTATGCAATTATTTAATAAATTAGCTGATTTGTCAAAATGGCTTTTATTATCAAGATGATAGGGATCTTTCCAATAGAACTTGCCTCTTTAATTTTTTTACGAATTACTAAAAAAACATAGTAAAAATAGTTATACAGGGTGGGCAAAAAGTCGCAGCAGCAAAAAATTGTTCTACGTGAGGTCCTTAGGGTCAACCCCTGCGGAGTTACAATTGATTTTGTGTTTGTCTTTTTTTACTAAAACTTGATAAAATTGGAAAAAATCTACTCCCTGTATCTTTTTTATAATTTTCACTAGATTGGTACTGATGATGCCTTTCGTTAGACATGCTATTTATGGTAGTTTATTGGGTGTGTTGAAGATAATATTAAGTTTTACGAAAGCAATAATTCTTAAATCATAACTTGTTACTAACTTCGGACTCCACTGTGAAAAAAAAAACTCTACAGAAAAGTGCCACTGTATCACAATTTTTGGCGCATTTAATAGGGGTTCTAAAAAGGTATACACATGGCTATGCGTGGCTTCGATATCTTTCAAGGACGATCTTTCGTAGCAAGGCCAGAGTTAATTCATACATAAAACTCGGTTAGGCCTACTAACCTAACCTTACCTAAGCGTGATCGTTTTCCGGACTACAGGGTCTTTATCGTCGTTTCAGCCCATAAATGACTGGGTTTGCTTCAAGTTTTCCTTTTGTTGCGGCTAGGTGATCTGCCTAGTGCGTTATTTTAATCGCTTCTTACGACACCCTCAATATGGCATGGGTTGGTGACACCATACGGACAATTTATTAGAATTGTATTCTTTATGCGCGTACATAATTCGTACATGGAGGGAGTCTTACCAGGTCAGCAAACCCTGTGCCAACCCGTCTTGCCAGCGTGGCACAGTAGGCTAATGTCCTTCCATGAATTGTTTGTAGGCCCCACACGGTAGTGGGTCATTTATGAGCTGTAACGAAGACGATAAAGAATAAACAATGTCACCAACCCATACCATATTGAAGGTGTCGTAAGAGGCGACTAAAAGAACACATTAGGCAGATCACCTAGCCGCAACAGAAGGAAAACTTGAAGCAAACCCTGTGTCAACCCGTCTTGGCTGCGTGGCGCAGTAAGTTAATCTCCCAACATGAACTTAGAGAAGGCCCGACTCAGCAGTGGGTCATTTATGGGCTGAAACGACGATAAACACCCTGTAGTCCGGAAAACGATCACGCTTAGGTAAGGCTAGGTTAGTAGGCCTAACCGAGTTTTATGTATGAATTAACTCTGGCCTTGCTACGAAAGATATCGAAGCCACGCATAGCCATGTGTAATACCGTTTTAGAATCCCTATTAAATGCGCCAAAAATTGTGATACAGTGGCACTTTTCTGTAGAGTATTTTTTTTCACAGTGGGGTCCGAAGTAAGTAACAAGTTTTGATTTAAAAATTATTGCTTTCGTAAAACTTAATATTATCTTCAACACACTCAATAAACTACCATAAATAGCATGTCTAACGAAAGGACTCATCAGTACCAATCTAATGAAAATTATAAAAAAGATACAGGGTGTAGATTTTTTCGAATTTTATCAAGTTTTACTAAAAAAAGACAATTTCTCATAAAAACACAAAATCAACTGTAACTTTGCAGGGGTTGACCCCTAAGGACCTTCCGTAGAAAAATTTTTTGCTGCTGATGGCCCGATCTAACCGCTGGTTTCATTTGATCCACGACTTTTTGACCACCCTGTATAATTTGTTACTGGCTATTTTTGATTCTATGAATGTTTCCAAAATTCTTGCCTATTATCGCTGTCCTGTAAAACAAAAAAGGACTCATTCTGTAATATCTTGGCCTAAGTGTAATGCTATCGTGGGCATATAAATTTTATAGTAATTGATTCGTTTTTATGTCGTAAATAAACTAGCGAGAATCGTTCGTTCTTACATTTCATTTTAACAATGACAAACAATGTTTGAACAAAAAAAATTACTGACTTCCAAATATTTAAAGTCAGTTCAAAAGTAGGTTTGGTAAATTAGTAAAAGTAAATTATCTCCTGGCTCGTCGTTGCGGTAAATGATGATTCCCTAATGACGGACAGTCGTCCTGCCATCACGGACACTGCAAAGTGTCTGAAACGTTGGGATTTAAATAAATGAACACGATCTGAACCGTTAAAACATCATTTACCGCAATGGATCATGAAACGCTAAAAAATCATTAAATCGCAGCAATAAAATTACCCACAACTTCGTATGGCCTCCTCTAAGTTCACGAAGGGAAACCAGCCTGCTCTGCCACGCTGCCAAACACAGGTTGGCACAGGGTTGGTATCAAGCTTTCCGTCTATAGCGCGTAGGTGATCGATCAACTTTTTGCATTCCTTTAGTAGTTTCTTACGACACCCTCAGGAAGGAATGAGATGGTTCAAAATCCATCATTATACCCCAGCCTAAGTTCTCCTGCCTCACTTACAAATGTAATCGCTATGTTCCATTATTCTAACACTTTGTACCGAGCTCAAAGGATACACGAAACATTTTCGGATCCAATTTAATCAAACCTCTTACGACCCACGCATTTCTGTAACTCGACTTTCTCTATGCCTGCAAATGTTTGATAATGTACTATAAATTAGAAGTTATGGTTTCGTTTGCCACATAATACACGCCATAAGATAACATGACCAAACTGTTCGCTATTCCCGAGATATAAGGTCACAAATGCCCTTGAAGTGTCAGTTTCAGTTGTTAATTTTGCTGTCACAGATGTTAACAGCTCTATGAGAAGGGATAAACTAAACCTTTTGTAATACAAGCCGAAATAAACACGTGTTTAAGATTTACTCCATTGATGTCGGCCTTTGACAAAAAAAACGTGTGTTGAACATATTTGGTGTACACTTTTTTTTAAATATCTGTCTGTGCGCGGAATTGCTACTTAACGGATTTTTTTTTGTATGAAATGTGACCTAATCAAAGCGTTTTTAGCTAAGTAACTTTGTCTAAAAGTAGTAGGAAAAACAACTTTAAATATACAGGGTTGATACGACATAGGGGCATTTTTTAACTGCCTATACTAGGTATCATTTCCATGCTCTGTACCAAAAATCTATTTAATTGGAGCAATAGTTTAGAGGCAAATTATTTTTTAAATTTTTGCCTCATTTGAACATGATGTATCTTTCCTAACAGATGTTTATGCCTAACGCATCGTTTACGAGGTCCATTAATCACGTGATGTTTTTTTAACCCCTCCATCCCCCTTGGTGATACCTGGTGAGGTTTAAGACTACCCCTCCCATGTAAAATCACGTGTATTTTTTTTGTACCGTTTCGAATTCATACTAATCACTTATAGTATACGTAGTGTAATTTAATGCCCCTCGGTCATATCAACTGTAGGCAACGTATCCTCAGCGCTGCATGTGTTTTCAAACGTGGCCAGAAGGCTCGCGGCTTTGCTACGCTTGATGGCTCTCTTATCTTTCGTTTTTATATAGTGTACATACGAAAAAAACCCACATGATGAGTGTCACCACCCCATTTCAACCTGAGGGTGTCGTAAGAGGCGACTAATGGAAGTTAAGAGACAGATCACCTCGTCCCAAGAGAAGAAAAACTTGACACAACGCCCTGTACCAACCCGTCTGGCCAGCAGCGTGGCACAGTAGGCTAATTACCCTCCGTGTGATTGGAGGAGGCCCGACTCAGCAGTGGGTCTTTTATGGGCTGAGTAGTAGTAACCTTCGACTGGTGACTGTATTAATGAATATAGTAGAGGCTTTTAAACGGATGTATTAATTCTAAAACGATATCTACGAGATATAGTTTATATTGAAACTACTTGAGCTGTCTTGTGTTAATCGGAGCGTTAATATTAAACTAAATCAAGCCTAAACTCTGATTACTGTTACAAATAGACAGTAATTCCTTAATCTCCTTATCGACATAGATCCACTTTAGTGGCCCATATTTAAAGTCGTGTGGCATTTATATCGTTAATTTAATAAATAGCTACCATATGAAAGTTAGTCAGGTATTAAAATGAATAGATTTCGCTCTTACTGCACAGCCTAAACCGTTGATTCTAGAAAGGTGGATGTTATAGAACGTATTCCTTAGGTGATCTAGGCACTAGGGTTTTTAATAATATAAATAATTTATTTCAAATTGAAAATCCATATTACAAATTTAAATTAGATTAAATAAAAATTAAATTAAATAACATAAATGATTCATATTACACAATATCGTATTTACAATATTTATATCAAACAATAATGAATATTCGAATATCTGTCATTTGTGACAAATTACCCGTGAAAATTTATTTTTTATTTAGGTTTTTACGTGGTCAATACCCCGGGCATAATGTAGTGATAAATATTAAAATATCTGTCATTTGTGACAAATTACCCATGAAAATTTATTTTTGTATTTAGTTTGTTACGTGGTCAAAACCCCGGGCATAAGCTAGTGCATTCAATAAAATTAAATTCTGAAACTGAAATAGAGATAGTATCAATAACCTTTTATTAACCTTTGCATGTCGTAACTGTAGGAAGCCTGACTTAGTGACGGACAATCCAATTGTCCTGCGCGATACTTACTAGAATATGTGTTGTTCGAAAATAAAATGTTGTTCTATAAAGTAACTACTCACGGAGTCGAACGTTTAGTTGGTAACATTTAATGACGGCGGACCTGGATGAGGTCGCCGGAAAACTATGTCTATGAAATTTATATAGGTGAATAATTTCACTCCATGAATTTGGAGGAGGGCTAGATTTATGTTAGAGTAAAATTGGCAGACAGATGAATGTAGATAATATGAATGAAATAGTGGTGGACGATGATACCAGAAAACATTTTTTAGAGTATGCATTATAGTTAGTGGAATTAGTAGGAAGAGAGAATGGTAGCACCATATTTTCGGTGTAGTGTGTGCGTGTATGCGTGAGTATGTGTGTGTGTGTGTCTGTGTGTGTGTGTGTGTTTGTGTGTGTAGATGGGATGTATGTGTGTATATACGTTTGTACGTATTATAATTTTATATTTTCTTTTTTAATATAAAATTACTGAGAAAACCAAAAAAAAAGGATATTGTTTCTTCAAGGAGTAAATGTTGCAGTTTTACATAGCGACACAAAGAAAAAAGTAGATACCATTAAAAGACTCAGTAGTGCGTCATTTATGGGCTTGAACGAAACGAAATTTATATTGCGGAGTAGCTGACTCGGCAAACTTCGTACCGCCTCAGAATCGATAAATAAAAAACCTGAGTGATAATTCCAGAATGTTTCAACTTTATTAAAATATGTGCAAACATTAACTGGAACAATACTCTTGCGTATTTTTTTTCTTTTCATTCTGATTTCATTCTTTTCATTCATTCTGATTTGATTCGATTTGGCTAATTTTGGTCTTTTCAAGACCAAAATTAGCCAAATCGCACCAGCCGTTCTCGAGTTTTAGCGAGACTAACGAACAGCAATTCATTTTTATTTATAACTAGCGACCCGGCCCGGCTTCAATTATGCATTTAATATACATATAAACCTCCCTCTTGAAACACTCTATCTATTAAAAAAATCCGCTTCAAAATCGGTTGCGTAGTTTTAAAGATTTAAGCATACTTAGGGACGGACAGACCACAGCGACTTTGTTTTATACTATGTAGTGAAGATAGATAGATAAGATTTAGAATACATTGTGTCACCACAAAGCCACAAGAGCCGACAAAAGGAAATTACAAGGCCAATAACATAGCTGGAACAGAAGGCAAACTTGATACGAATTCCAGTGCCAGCAGTGGGTCATCAATGGGCTGATTAGTAGATACATACATACGTAGTTCTCATAAGACTGTCCCTTTGCCAACATCGTTACTTTTCTAATAACATTCCTATCTTGTGCTCTCTTTGACCGGAAAACGTCCTTTTCATCAGTCATCCAAAAATAAACTCTAGCGTTATTGAATAGATTTCTCTTTCAATTGTTTGTAGTTTATTTGCTATGGCTTTATTTTTGTAGATGAAACAAATTCCTTGCTTGGTTCGGTTCCACACATAATAAATGACAATAATTTATTGGTATGCTCTCTATATGGATGTAAATCAATTGGTACGTGAAATAACGGTATCATTGATATAATTTTGCGTAATACATCTAGAACGTATTACGCAAAATTATATTACATCATAGACAATAGTCGTCTATTTTAAAAACACACGCCACTTTAATAGATTGCCACTTAGAAACAAATTTCCCAGAAACATTTTGTTTTCTATAAGAAAATGTACAACCAGTAATTGCAGTCGATCTGTTACTACTCACTACTGCTATGCCTTTAAATGCTAAATCGACCCTCCTGCCATCGTTTGGAGGGCTATTAGCCTACTGTGCCACGCTGGCCAGACGGGTTGGGTTTCGTGTCAAGTTTTCCTTCTCTTGCGGCAATTCCTTTTGTCATATGTCATCACTGTTCTTACGCACACATTACTGTTCTTCCGCACACATTACTGTTCTTATACACGTGAATCTCGGAAATGATTTGAAATACTGCTTACACATTTACTGTGTCCCTATTCCCTGCAGACGTACGTATGGCACGTGAGCGGAACAATTGACACAGTTACAGAATATAAATGGAGTTTCCATACTTTTTGTCGAGTTTTTTCCGCACGTAATGACGGGGTTTCGGGGATATTGTTTGTGATTTCTTTTAGTTGTTGCACATTTCTGGTGTTTGTCACGAGTAATAGGAGGATGGAGGGTTCAAAACTTATGGGAAACAATCACTGAAATTTTGCGAATAAATCGACCCATATATAAGGGTGGAAAGACGATTGTGCGATCCGTTATTTTGATTACACATATTATTATACGATATTTTCCACGGTTATTTTTTATGTGAAACTTCTAATGCGACTTCCAACAATGTTGCGTTAAACGTTTAACGCGCAAGAGGGAGAGATAAAGAAAGATACATAAATAAATAAAAAAATACACAAAGGTAGAAAGTAAAAGAGAGAGAAAGAGATTTGGATATTTGTCCACTAGAAAATAATAATTAAAAGATGCGATCAATTGTGAATTTGAAAAGTTTGTTTTATAGGAACAATATGATTTCACTAAAAATCAATTTCTACCCCTTCCTATTTTCATTTCCACATTACGAAGTTTCACTTCGCGCGGAGTGACTCCAGGACCTTTTTCTCCACTGCCTGTGGTGTCAACCTAGAGATAAGATATACTGCCCTTGGATTACAGGTCCCCGGTGTCGGGAACCATTCCGGCGCAAGGGTCTTTGTGTAAACCAGAGGCACTTGCTCCAAGCCAGGATGTCATATGTGTTCGTGAATTTCATGTTTGTAAACTGCCCCCAAGATATATACTATACATAGTGCAGTTTCGTTTAAAAAAAGGACCTATTCCACCTCCACCTCCTCACCTTCTATTCTATTCCTCCTTCCAAGACCATTGGTGGGCCGGGCCCCCTCCTATTTCACGGTGGAAAATTGCCACGCTAGCCAGTCGGCTTGGCGCAGTTTTGAATCAAGTTTCCTATCTTAACACCCTCAAGATGCAATAGGTTGGTGGCATATATTCTAAAACTAGCGACCAGCCCCGGCTTCGCACGAGTGCAATTATGCATGTATGTGTCATCACTACATACTCGGGTGAATCAAAAAGTTCTTAGAAGTGCATATATATGAAACCTTTTTGGATCAAGTTCGATATTCAAATTAAAGAGTGTCTATCACACTATATTTATGCAGACTGTCACTTGTTTTTGTCAGTTCGTTCGCATGTAATAAATTTTTTTGTGCAACGAGTTGCTAAAAAGTCAAAATTATGGATAAAAGTGAGTTACGTGCGGTGATAAAATATCTCAGTTTGAAAAAAATGTCTACGAAGGAAATTTTTTTGGACATTCAGCAGACATTAGGGGGTGATGCTGTACCCTATTCTACGGTTGCGTACTGGGTGGCTGAATTTAAAAGAGGTAGATCAAGCTGTAAAGATGACCCGCGTTCTGGGCGGCCTTCAACCTCCGTTACAGAAGAAAATGTCAAAAAGGTTGAGAATCTGGTTTTGGAAGACAGAAGAATGACTATAAAACATATAGCTGAGATCCTAAAGATATCTTTTGGTAGCGTTCAATCCATTTTAATTGATTCACTGGGGTTCAAAAAAGTGTCTGCAAGATGGGTGCCACGAATGTTAACCGACGAAAACAAAAAGCGACGTTTGGAAATTTCCAAGCGTAATCTCGAAATGTTCCAGCGTGATTCGGATAATTTTTGCCGTCGTCTTGTCACCATGGATGAAACGTGGGTCCACCATTTTGATCCTGAAACTAAAAGACAAAGCATGTCTTGGAAACGACCATCCTCTCCATCCATTAAGAAATTTCGAGTTGCTCCTTCCGCTGGCAAAGTTATGGCCTCTGTGTTCTGGGATAGTGAAGGAATCCTTTTTATTGATTACATGCCAAAAGGCCAGACGATAACTGGACCCTATTATGCAAATTTAATCCCGAAAGTGCGTGAAGCGATTAAAGAAAAACGTCGTGGAAAACTGTCGTTGGGCGTGTTGTTCCTTCAAGATAACGCTCCTGCCCATCGATCGGAAGTTGCGCTCAACGCAATCCGCTGTGCTGGCTTCAATCTCCTTGACCACCCACCATATTCTCCGGACTTAGCCCCAAGTGATTTTCACTTATTTCCAAAATTAAAAGAGGAAATTCGTGGAACAAAATTTCACGATAATGACGCGGTTATAGCTGCCGTAGAGGACTTTTTCGAGAGTCAAGAAAATATTTTTTTTTCACAAGGAATAAGGAAATTAGAAACGCGTTATTCTAAATGCATTGCATTGGAGGGAGATTATGTAGAAAAATAAAATATTATTATTTAAATCTTTGCATTTTTTAATATTGATTCCAAGAATTTTTTGATTCACCCTCGTAGTATAAAACTCAGTCGCATTCTTCTGTCCGTCCCTATGTATGCATAAATCTTTAAAACTACGCAACGGATTTTGAAGCGGTTTTTTTTAATAGATAGAGTGATTCAAGGGGAAGGTTTTTAAGTATAACCCACCCCCGCTTTGCACGGGCGAAGCCGGGGCGGGCCACTGTTATACATATAAACCTTCCTCTTGAATCACCCTATCTATTAAAAAAAACCGCTTCAAAATCGGTTGCCTAGTTTTAAATATTTAAGCATACGTAGGGACGGACAAACGACAGCGACTTTGTTTTATACTATGTAGTGAAGAAGAAAAGATAAGAAATACTACAGATGAATATCGATGCCAACCCATCTGGACATATTGCCATAGTTATTCTAATCACACTCACTCACAATGACAGGAGTCTTAAGCTCAACAGTTGGTTACGGTCTGAGATGATGATGATGATGATATAACACTAGTACCTACTACACTTGGTGAAACATAAAATTACGACTTAGGATAGTGATAGCAGTGGTTCCGTGGTAGGGGATAGTTTGGGCTACATAATCATCATCAATTCAGCCAAAAGACGTCCACGGCTTATCATAGGCCTCTTCCAAGGAAGTCAAACCTCTCTCATGCGACACGTCACAACACTTCAGAAAATATTTCTATCTATAATATGTATACTCATCCCAACTTACCTGTCCGGTAGTTGTGGTATAGTATACGGGTATGCGGCCCCGGCTACCTTAGCTATTACTGTCCTATCCCTTGCCCTCCTGGGCGGTAATATCCTACATTTCCTATTCCCCACTCTAACTTACCAGTCTTCCTTTTCACACCACCTATCCTTCTCTTTCCCTATCCCTACCATCTCCGCCAATCCAACGTCTGCCGCGCGGATGGATGCATGGCTAGGGGCAAGCTTAGTCGTTAGCGTGCCACACTGCCCTGGGACCGGGCGACCCAGAATTAGGCTAGCCTTACCCTGGCATGCGGGGCTCTGCTGGGGTGGACAAACCTTTCCCTTGCTATTCGTGGGAACGCTATGGCTAATAATATATTTAATTTAATTAACCAAAATGGCGGCGATGTGGTTCGCCACCCATCACGTCTCGTTTCTCGCGGGGGCGAAAAGCGGCCCATGGAGAGCCGCTTCGCTACGTTGAATGTGAGAGGAGGAATGGATGGTAAGGTAGATGAAGTATGTCAGATGATGGATGAGCGATGCATAGATATTTTGTGCGTGAACGAAACCAAGAGGAAAGGATGTGACACCACGGTTCATGGTTCCTACACGGCATACTGGTCGGGAGTCCCCCAAACCAGCCGAGGCTGTCAGGGAGTTGGTGTGATTCTTTCCTCTCGAATAGTTGAATGTGTGATGGAGCATGAATGTGTAAGCCCAAGACTCCTCTGGATTAGGTTAAAAGTCGGACTCACTCGCTTGTTTATCCTTGGGGTCTATGCACCGACGGATCTGCGCGGAGGTGGGTCCTTAAAAGCCCGACAAGAGAGAGAGGAATTTTGGGATAGCATGAGAGAGGTCTTGAATAAATGCGGAGAAAATGAACGGATCGTGATGTTAGGGGACTTTAATGGGTGGGTTGGAGTGAAGCGTGATGGGTATGAAGGAGTTCTGGGTACGTTTGGGGACGAGAGAGTGAATGAAAATGGGAGAAGCCTGCTTGAAGTATGCTTGGAATGGAATCTTTGCGTGGCCAACACAATGTTTGACCACAAAAAGATCCATTTGTATACAAGAGATGAAGGTGAGTCGAGAAGTATGATTGATTTTGTAATTGTGGATGAAAGACTGAGGAAGAAAGTGCTAGACACTCGGGCATACCGCGGTGTAGGCCTCGACACAGACCACTTCCTGGTGATAGCCCGAATGCGTGGCCTCTTTAAACGGTGGCGACACCGAGGGGCCGAGCCTACGAGTGTTTTGGACAGAGTAAAAGTGGAAAATCTGCAAGAAAAGAAAGACGAGTATGTAGAGAAACTGAAAGAAAGTGTTAAAGGCATAGAAGAGATAGGTGTGATTGAAGATTTTTGGAAGAAATTTAAGAAAGGGGTCGTGAATGTTGCTATTGACGTATGCGGGGTAGCTAAAAGAAGGAAAGGAAGAAAGAACTATGATGTGTGGATGGATAATGATGCACAAAGGGCGGTGCAAGAAAAGAAGAAAGCGTGGTTAGATTGGTTAGCTACAAAAGCTAACCAAAAAGCTCAAAAGGCGACGGATGACGAGGTCAAGGAAGCAAGAACGAAGTATAAAAGATTGAAATTAGCAGCGAAAGAAGTTGTGTCTAGAAAGAAAGAAGAACGAAAGGATGATTTTGATAGGAGGCTCACTGAAGATTTCCAGTCAAATATCAAGTTTTTCTGGAAATCCATCAAAGCAGTAAGAGGAAAAACATCTACCTCGGAGCTGAGTACAATCAGGAGTCTAGATGGGAGCATTATAAAAGGAGAAGAATGTGTGCTAAAGAGATGGAAAGAGTATTTTGAAAGTTTGTTTGAAAGAGAGGAAGTGCAGGTACAACATCCGGCACCTTCCATGGAAACTAGTATAAATGGTGATGAAAGAGAGATAAGCATGGATGAAATAGTGAAAGCGTTGAAAAGTATGAGATTAGGCAAGGCTGCAGGGTATGACAGGATTACCGTCGAGATGCTGAGGGCTGGACAGGGCATAGTGGCTAGCCAGCTGTACCGCCTTTTCAATTTGTGCTGGCGAAATGGGCAAGTACCGGGAGACTGGTGCAAAGCCGTAATAGTGCCATTATATAAGGGAAAAGGGTCACGGCAAGAGTGCATAAATTACCGCGGTATAAGCCTTCTCAGCGTCGTCGGTAAATTGTACGCGAAAGTGTTAATTGAAAGGGTTGTGAATGAAACAGATGAAAAAGTGTGGGATGCACAAGCGGGATTTAGAAAGGGAATGGGATGTACGGATCAGGTCTTTTCCTTGCGGTGCATAGCCGAAAAGTGTTTGGCTAAAACCAAGAAGGTCTATTGCGCGTTCGTGGATCTAGAAAAGGCCTATGATAGAGTGGTGCGGAATGAATTGTGGTCAGCATTGTCCGTGAACGGTGTGAGCAGTATCCTTATACGAGCATTGCAATCTCTTTATAGGGACTCCAGTGCTTGTGTAAGGATAAACGGGGCATACACTGAATTGTTTAATATCGAAAAGGGTGTTAGACAGGGATGTGTAGCGTCACCGTGGCTGTTTAATCTGTTCATGAACAATTGCTTGACAGATTTAAAAGAGAATGAAAGTGGGTTGAGAATGAATGAGTTACTCGTCAAATGTTTTCTCTATGCTGATGACCAAGTATTACTTGCGTCTTCGGCCGAGGAGTTGCAGGAGATGGTAACTGCTATGAGTGGAGCTTTTGCTAGAAAGGGAATGAAGATTAATGTTAAGAAGACGAAAGTGATGGTGTTTGAAAGAGATGAGGCAGTGACAGTCTGCAATATCGTGATTGGAGATGAACAAGTTGAACAGGTGAATGAGTTTGTGTATCTGGGTTCAAAGTTTACAAGAGATGGAAAGTGTGAGAGTGATATCGAAAGAAGAGTGAATGCAGGGAACATGGTGAACGGAGCTTTGCACTCCTTTATGAGCAGTCGGAAGGTGTCTAACAAGGCTCGTTTGGCTGTGCATGAGGGAGTGTTGGTTCCGACACTCATGTATGGAAGTGAAAGTTGGGTATGGCAGAAGAAACATGAAAGCAGAATAAATGCAGTTGAGATGAGAGCGTTAAGAAGTATGATAGGAGTTAAACTGAGTGACAGGATAAGAAATAGTGAGATAAGGAAGCGTTGTGGTCTGAAAGAAGATGTAGTGACAAAAATTGAGAAAGGTATGCTGAGATGGTTTGGCCATGTCGAGAGAATGAATGAAGAACGATTGACGAAAAAAGTGTATAAGGCGAGTGTGAATGAAAGTGTTGGAAGGGGAAGACCTAGGCGGACGTTTCAAGACCAAATCAGGGACGTCTTGAAAAAAGGCCAGGTCAAGAGTACCCTAAACCGAAGAGCATGTATGAAGGGAATAATGAAAGTGGACGAAGCGAAACAAGTATGTATGGATCGTAGCAAGTGGAAAGAAGTGGTCTCTGCCTACCCCTACGGGAAAGAGGCGTGATTATATGTATGTATGTATGTATAATATGTATGTATTTACAAAAAAATTATATAAGTAGTTTATCATCCATCTCGTTACCTAAGTATTAAGTTGCTTAGCTTGGGACGAGATGGCGTTGTGTGAAATGTCCAAGGATATTTATTTATATTTAAATATATATCCGGCTTGAGAGACAAACATCAACTATTGTGCATTGTCAAGTTCTTTAAGTTATTATATTAACGTTGTATATCTTTTTGTTACAGGTACTCTCTCGAAATTAAATCGTGATTTTATGTCACAAGATCATCTAAAGCAATATTAAAGTTCTTGGTAATCACATCAAGGACGACTGCGAGCTGCTTGTAAAACTAACAGGTAATTTCCATGCGAATATAGTAATGACTAGTGGCCCGCCCCGGCTTCGCCCGTGCAAAGCGGGGGTGTGTTATACATATAAACCTTCCTCATGAACCACTATATCTAATAAAAAAAACCGCTTCAAAATCCGTTGCGTAGTTTTAAAGATTTAAGCAGAAAACATCGACTTTGTTTTATACTATGTAGTGATTACAGTTCTTACAGTAAACAACACAATAAACAAATAACAACTGAATACTACTAATTTAACTAAGTCAACTGACCAAAAGCTACATAACAATAAAAAAAATTAAAAGCGAAATATATAACTATTTAGGAACCATTTAAAGTCGGTCTCTTGGGTATTAAATTTAGGTTAGCACCGACTTCAAATGGTTGTTTATTTTATTGCTTTTGAAGTCGGTTTATTTATTTTTTAAGTTTCATGAATACTCAAATTTTCCCTCCAACAAATACTTTTGTTCGCTGATTTTTACGGCAAATTATTGAACCGGTTTCGGTAAAATGTCTATGAAATGCCAATCGTATAAAAAAAGTAGTTTCCAAATTATATTCGTTAGCGGTAACATACCTACACACATACACATAAACTACGGAAAATCCTCCTTCTTTTTAATCGTTTAAAAATGAAATACGCCTGCTGCTACATAGTTGAAAGACATTTTTTTTTTCAATTTATTATTTCAGTTAAACAGTGCCTGTCAATGCCTATTCGTCATTCATTGCGTAGACAGGAGCGTGTTTATCTCATCTGGTGAACTTGCTCTCACTACGCTGTTTAGTGCTTTTTCTAAACAATACCGATAATTTGAAAACAGCAACTACAGAGTGTCTTGCCGGCTTTTCTCTGTAGAGCAGAATTCTGAACCGGTGGCAAGGGTTGTGGGAGATCCAAAGAGATGGTTGTATTGTAAGAATGAGGAATTGTGTATAAAAAAAAGGTGTGAATGTAGATATGACGATTGATAGGTGTGTTTGGAGACTACCACCTAGCGTGGGAGAGGGGCCGTTGGATGATATTGGCAATTTTAAATATGACGATATAGAAGAGTTACGTGATAAAGCCATTTTTTTGTGGAATAAACCTAGGGTTAGCCTACTTCCACTGTCGCTGTGGCGTGCTATTTTTGGAACATAGCCCAAAGATGACCCACTGCTGAGTCGAGCCTCCCTCTTCACAGGGAAGGTACTGTGCCACACGTCGGGCAAGTGTCTTTTCTAAACCAGAGGCACTTGCTCGGAGTCTGGGTGTCATTTGTGCTCGTGAATTACATGTTTGTAAACTGCCCCCGCGATAAAGGTTATAGTTAGAGCAGGGGTTACGTTTTTAAAAAAAAGCTATGTTATCGGCCTTGTCATTGTCTTTTGTCGACTCTTACGACACCATCATGTTGGAATGGGGTGGTTACACCATGTATTCAAAATTCGTCACCACGTGGAAAGGTTTTAAGTGAATAGACGCAAGCTAAAACCAATTTTTGTTTTCACTTCAACTTTCAGTTGCCATTAAACTTTGCCTTCGACAGGAGTTTCAAACAGCGCCCCTTTTATCTAAATTCTTCGTGTAAGTGTAGCCTGACAGATTACTTTTCCTTGTTTCGGGGTAACATGTGCTTTATCCGAACAATATAAATCACTTTTAGATGTCTGTTTTAGTATATAAGATGCGGTAGCATAGATTAGAACCTCACAAAATACGCCAATTGGAATGTATATAGTCAACAAATAAAATCACTGTTTAAAAATCAGCCAAACTTGTAATTCGAAAAATCCAGAATGACGCCAAAAACAAAAGAAAGCACAGAAGCGTAGGTGTGACATTCCATTTTTAAATTTGTTATTGGCCAGCATTATAAGTACACATCACTTTAGTGTTTGGCAATCTTATACTTTGATTGCCTTATTGGTCTAGGGGTTGGATCACGGGCCGCCTTTGGATCACGGGTCCGCGGTTCGATTCCCGGGTCGGGCTAGTGTCTTTGTCTAAACCAGAAGCACTTGTTCTGAGTCTGCGTGTCATTTGTGTTCGTGAATTTCATGTTTGTAAACTGCCCCTGCGATACAGTTTTTACCTAGGACAGTGGTACCGTATTTAAAAAGAAAAAAAAAACGTTGTGCTCATGATGTCGAATAACAGAAATTTCACAGAAATAGACATATTAGATTAAAAAAAGGACTTAACACAAACTCATTTCTTACCCAGCCATTTTAAAATGTTTACTACTCATCCCAACGATGACCAGCTGTCAAGTGGAGCCTCCTGCAGTTACATAGAGGGTTTCAAAAAGTAACTGGAGAAACTCTGGTAAAAATCATGATTTTAAAAACCCGAGAGGCACTGACTTTTTTGTAGGAATTCACGTAATGCCAACTCGACAGTCTTAACCGGGACCGAGTAAGTAACCGAGACCATACATGGTCGCATGGGCCGCAAGAGAAGGAAAACTTAATACAAACCCTGTGCCAACCCGTCTTGCCAGCGTGGTACAATAGGCAAATCCCGATTCAGTAGTGGGTCATGAATGGTTTGCGTCGGTAAAGAACTTAGGCAAGCTTCAATTTTGTGACACAATTTCAAATCCGATAAATCGATAAACACCAAAATTAAGATTAAATTATGTTTTATCATTATTCACAAATCCCACAAACAAATTCTAAAATGGAAACACCAGTTCAATTCAAAGCGCCCCAGACTCATTAATCGAGAAAGCATCCAATTGAAGTGAACATTCTAATCGAGTCGGATCTAAGCGATTTAGAATCGAATTCACAGCGCTACGACTCTGTTCCCGAACCCCTATCGATCAAGTATGAACGTGACTTCCGTTTGAAAAGCGATCAATTAAATGGCAAATGACTAGGCCTTTTTTATCTTTGTAATTAATGATCTAATTGATCTAAACATGATCTATTGTTGACAAAGTAAATCTGACTTTATTCAATGTTTTATAGAATAGAACACTCTTTATTGTACACCAATAATATAAAAGGTTAACATGGCATCAGATAAATATAACAATTGTGTCCAAGAGTTTGAAAAACATGACTGTAGTAAAGTTTTAACACTAAGTATAAATAAATATCCTTGGACATTTCACACAACGCCATAGCTAAGCAACTTAATGCTTGTGTTATGGTAACGAGATGGATGATAAACTACTTATATACATTTTTTTTGTAAATACATACATATTATAGATAGAAATGACACCCAGACTCCGAGCCAGTGCCTCTGGTTTAGACTAAGACACTTGCCCGACCCCGGAATCGAACCCGGGACCCGTTGATCCAAAGGCGGCACATCTAACCACTAGACCAACGAGGCAAGTAAGGTTCAAAATAGTTGCCGATCAACGTAAGAAGCGAGAAACGTGAAGAAGAGAAACGAATTATTTTATTGCATTCATTTTACTACAACTCGGCCCATATAAATAACCCACTGCTGAATAAAGCCTCCCACCATTACATGGAAGCCTGCTGTGTTACGATGGCCAGACGGGTTTGCACAGGGTTTCGTATCAAGTTTTCATTCTTGCGACTAGACTTATTAGAACAGACTTAACAGAATTGGAAAAAGGAGGATGGTTTTTTTTAAGTTTGATTACTATTGTAATCGAATTGGTCCTATGGACATTGTATTTATTTTATTTATTTATTTATTTATTTAATTAATAAAATATGATGTACAGAGTTAATACTTGCACTATAGGTCCCAAACTAGGCAAGCCTGTGTCTTGGTGACCTGAGATATTTAACATAAATAATTGTACACCGGCGTGATACCGCGATCAATTGCATGCAGTTGACTAAATTTAAAATAATATACAAAGCAATTAAATAAAATACGACAAAATAAAATAAGCATTAAAAAAAAAAAAGTAATTTATGACTTGTTTCCATTTCAAGTAATTTATGATGATAGAATTATGGTGATTATTATATCTGTTAAAAGTACTTAACACAGCATTGAGAATTAAGATAAAATAGCAAATTGCAAGTAAGGTGACCCAACCCTCACTGAGTGCGAGCCAATAAACCCTCAGTTTCGATGTAGTCCTTTTGCAGTAACCACTCTCTAACAACACGTTTTATGCGGTACTTAGGACAGTGTAAGATTGAGGGATTCTTTAGGACAACCGAGTTATATATTTTACGGTACAGGAAATTCGAAAAGCGACCAGCAAATCCAGTATTGATCCTCGGAGTTGGAGTTGTTGAAAAACGACTGCTTCTTGTTGAGCTATTTGGCCCTTCATGCATGTGAGTCTTTGAAACGGCGTGGGATACGTAAAGTTGTCTAACTCTGAGTAGCTTAGCTTCAGTGTACAAGCTGTTTGTGCAGTATCTACGAGGTTTTGACAACATTACTTTTAGAACGGCACGCTGCGCCCTTTCCAGACCCATCATTGCGGTTTTGCCTGCTCCTCCCCATACACCAATGCAATAGAGCAGTTGTGACTGAATCAAGGAATAGTAAATCATCCTTCTGATTTCCATAGAAGCAACGCGTCTTAAAGTTTTCATAATAAAAATGCCCTTCCGTAAGCGGTTTGCTAGGAGTATAAGATGATGCTTAAAATTAAGGTTTTCATCTAAAGACACTCCCAAGTATTTTACAACGTGGCACCGAGAAATTTTTTCGCAGTTACAAAACTGGTCTTGGCTGCGGCAGCTTTGATTATGCACGCGCAAGTATGAACGAGGTGAGTCAGAAGCTCGCCTAATATGGAATGCAAGGAAGCTCGATTTTTCCGTATTTAGTGTCAGTAAGTTAGCGTCTAGCCACCTATGTATGATACGCATACCTTCTTCAGCGGCACTAAAGGCAGAGTCCCAGTCGTTACCATGGAAAATCACAGCGGTGTCATCAGCGAAACAAATAGAATTGGCATTTTTTAGAGTCACGCTGAGGATATCGTTAATGTAAATACAAAAGAGAGTTGGCCCCAGCACGCTGCCTTGCGGTATCCCATGTTCCAGGTAAAGTTGTTGACTGATCAAGCCTCCAACTTTGCAGCATTGCCTTCTCTGGGACAGATAACTGCAAAACCATTGCGAGGCAATACCTCTGACGCCAAATTCTTCAAGTTTCTTTAAGAGAAGAGGAACTGAGATGGTATCGAAAGCTTTTGCAAGGTCTAGAAAGACACCTATGCATCGACGGCGACTATCAAGGTGTTTTGATACAACTTCAATGAGGAGCTGCATGGCATCTTCTGTAGATTTGTGCTGCCTGAAGCCAAATTGACGATCCGATAATAGATTATTTAGCTCAAGAAAGGAAGTCAGTCGGGTATTCACAATCTTTTCCAGGATTTTTGAAAGAATACACAGCAAAGAAATTGGTCTATAATTGTTTAAGTTGTCTTTGGATCCACTTTTGTGAATAGGCGTGACCACAGCTAGTTTCCAGTACTCCGGGAAAACTCCTGTGCTTAAACTCAGATTACAGATATATGTGAGTGGTTCAACTATACAATCTTTGATGTGTTTAAATAAAGCAGGTCCAAAACCATCTGCTCCGGGTGCACTGTGCATTTTAATATTAGATAGGAGTCTGCATACCTCGTGTTCGTCAGTGGGAGACAGGAAAAAAGAATTGGGACACCTATTTTTACCACAAGTGGTTTCCCATAGATTCCTACCGGCGATCCCGGTTTTTTGCATGTTTTTCCTTACTAAGTTTGATCCAGCATTTACAAAGTGGGAGTTACACTTTTCAAGTGCCTCCTTCGTGTTCTGTGCACCTTGTAGTAAAGCATCACGTGTCTGATCGTGTAAGGGTATGTTACAAATCTTCCTAATTGTTTTCCAGAGGCCGCGAGGGTTAGTATGATTGTCCAGTAGTTTTTGCTTCTCATATGTTTCTTTCAGATTGCTCAGTAACCTATTACAAAAATTCCTGTATCGCAAGTATATTTCTTTGAGATGTAAGTCAGATGGTTTACGGCGAACCCCCTGGTGTAATTTATCGCGGTGGCGTATACATCTTATCAATCCTGGTGTAATCCAAGGTTTGAGATTAAACTGCCTTCGACTTAGTCTGACAGTTTTTGTATGTTTACGCAATTGGTCAGAGATAATGTCATTCAATTTACAAACTGCATTATTTACATCTGCTTCTACAGAGACGTTCGTCCAATCAATCTCACTAATTTCTTGGCGAATAGCAGCATAGTCTATTTTAGTGACTAGCCTTGCTCTTTTAACAGTTGCGGTTTTTTGTACATTAGTTCCTATAACTACTAGATCGTGGTCTGTCATTGAGCAACTGCAAACCATACCTATAGTTTTGTCTTTAGTTTTTATAAACGCATGGTCCAGGCAAGCTCTTTGCCTTGTTGGAAGATTTATCGCAGACAAAAGACCATGTTCTGCCATTAAGCATAAGTATTCAACGTGAACACCATTAAGGCTTTCATCTAAGATATTTATATTCATATCACCAGTAACAACGATTCTACTTAGGCTGTCTAGGTTTGCCAATGTGAGATCCAGCGAATTCAAAAATCTATCAATGTTAGAATGTGACGGCGAGCGATAAATTCCTAATACTGTTACAATATTGGGTATTTTAATGAGCAAACAGTTTGCATCATCAAATTCCGGTTCGAGGGCTGTGGCCGGCCACCCATCCTTAACATATATGGTGACGCCGCCACATTTATTTGTGATTTTTTGTGTAATAAATACTTGATAGCCTGGTAATTGACTGATGTTTAAAGAGTCTCTCAGCCAGCACTCAGTGAGTACTAGAATGTCAAAAACTATGTTTCCCCTCTCAAGTGTTACAAGTAGCTCGGCAATGTTGTGCGTTAAACTCCTTATGTTACAAGTAAGAATCTTAAAAGTATACTTTTCTAATTGGCATTTACATTCTTCAATATTATTTATTTTTTATTGTATTGTGTGTGTATAGTGTGTGTATTGTATAAACAATTGTGCCCGGCATGGTGCTCTGGGCTAATTTACCCTACCCCCGACTCGTGGTATCCATCAGGTTAACCAACTGAAGCAAACGGGAATTCCCTTTTTTAAAATTGGGAGAGCCCAACGTGACAATGGGCGTTACAGCCCAAAAATGACCCACTACTGGGTCGGGCCTTCTCCAAATTCATGGAGGGAAATTAGCCTACTACGCTGGCAAGACGGGTTGGCACAGGGTTTGTATCAAGTTTTCCTTCTCTTGAGGCTAGGTGATCTGCCTCTTGCGTTCTTTGAGTCGCCTCTTACGACACCCTAAAGACATACATGTATTCTAAATCCGTCACCAGACGGATGGCCTTTAATGAGCTTATATGATGATGATAAAATTACTAATTAGACTCGGCAGCAGCAATTTACGTGGTGAGAGGTTTGGCCGTAGCAGGGGAATAAATCATGCAACCCTCCCCTTAACCTCTGACAAAACAGAAAGGTTACCAAGCCATGGATGATTTAATGTTCGCCTTTATTGTGGGAGAAAATATTTAATTACAACGCTATTGTGTGAGGTATTTAAAAGGTAAATGCCAAATTTTATGGACAGCTTGTGTATTTATTGTCCGACTATACACTGCTTGGAAAATTGACGTGCATCTTTTTATTTTGAACTCATCTAACCCGGTGAGCTTCGTGCCACTTATATTATCTTTGTGTCAAAACATGTAGTGGTCAAAACTAACTAAAAAAAGAAAATACTCGCGCATTGACAAATTGATGATAGATTTTAATAATTTTCTTAACACCTATTTATTTAGATTTTCGTCGGCAATTCCTCTTGAATACCCAGCCGTGGGGGCCAACCAGGTTATGTGGGACTCAGGGCGCGGAAATTAATCGTCAATTTGAAACAATAGAAAATAGAAACGTGTGTCGTCGTTTCAGCCCATAAATGACTTACTACTGAGTCGGCCCTCCTCCAAATTCATGGAGGGTAATTTGCCTACTGTTACGCTGGCAAGACGGGTTGGTACAGACTTTGTATCAAATTTTCCTTCTTTCGCGGCTAGGTTCGATCGCGGCGAGGTTAGTCCTGCCTTTTGCGTTCAGGATCCTTTTGCGTTCAGCCTCAGGATGGTATGTGTTGGTGACATTGTGTATTTTAAATCCGTCACCCGTCTCCGTCCCTATATCGATAATAGAAAATAACTCGGATTTTTGCTGATAATGTCGAAGTAAAATTCTGCTAAGAGATGTTGGTATTATTATTATTATGTTCATCGTAAGAGTATCGTCAGATTTCTGAATGTGTCAGAGCTGGCAATATTATAGATTTATTCAATAAAAAACCTATTTTCGCTATCACAATGAGAGTCATTCGGCAGAGGCTATACCCGGTAATGGCTTCCTTTTGGTGCCATATCGGATTTTAATCCAGTTTTCATTGAAAATATTTGCACAATCTTTCAACTGCTCCATCTTGCAATCAATACGTATTCAGTCAGTCAGCCACCGTCAGAAAGCTTATTTTAACGACGGCAATTTTTTCTTTAATATTTATTTAATGATGAATGTAATGTGAAATTGTCTGCCGCTTGATGATAATATTATAATAAAAATCTTAAGCGACCATTTGAAGGCGGTGCCTTGGTTATACCTTTGTCCTAATTAACGTTGATGACAATTTAAGTTGGCATCGTATTTAAATTTGTTTTTTTTTAAAGACATCTCCTCTGCACTACGTATCTACACCATTTAGAATAAATAGTGTCGCCACCCCATTTTGTCCTGAGGGTGTCGAAAGAGCCGACAAGAGGAAATGATATGGCCGAAATGCTAGCCACAAGAAAATGAAAACTCGATACGATAACCCTGCACCAAACCGTGAGTCCAGCGTGGCACAGTAGGCTTATTACCCTCCATGTAACCAGAGAGGGCATGTATATCATTTATGGGCGGAGTAGTAGTTTTTAACCGACTCCAAAAAAAGGAGGAGGTTTTCAGCTCAACTGTACCTGTCATTCTGACGTACGAGCTATAAAATTGCAAAAGCCTCATTTGAAAAAAGCTTCAGTAGTTTTTGCGTGGAAGAGTAACAATCATGACATCCATAAAAACATTTTCGTTTTTTATATTAGCAGGATACGTTTTTATCAAATAAAATAGTTCGTTATTAGAATGTATTAAAAAGTAAATTTGTATTCAACCCTAATTAGGCTAGGTACAGGTGTTTTAATTAAATTTCGTTTATTACAGGTATCGTCCTCCAGTTACACTCCGAAAAAGGATTAACAAGGAGTTAATTTATACCGTGTATTAAAAATTATGAAAGTTGTCTATGGGACATGATCCTACAAATTTAATCAAATGTTATCCTATTAATATTAGAACAAGGTACATCGCTGTAACTGATTAAATTTTGTCATAAACTTGGGGTTGGTTTGGTCACATAGGCCAATTTTTTTTAATAAATAACCTTAGTACTATAAAAAAAGAATGAAATCAAAATGGCTGCCACAATTTCTGGTCTGATGGAGCGCGCCTAAATCGCTACCATAGCTTAAATTAACAAACAATATAGGCTGCATGCGCGTAGTCAGGATTAATTAAACACCTTTGTTGCCTCCCAACGCTTTAATCACCGACAGTCAGTAACATTGTACATATCCAACCCATTACAACGCACAATGTTAAATTAGTTTAACACAATCCTACTAATATTATAAACGTGAAAGTTTGTAAGTATGGATGGATGGATGGATGGATGGATGGATGGATGTTTGTTACTCTTTCACGTAAAAACGACTGAATGGATTTTAATGAAACTTTATAATAATATAGCTTATACATCAGAATAACACATAGGCTACAATTTATAAAGATATTGTGTGTAAATTTATAGAGATATTAAGTTAAATTCAAATTTCTTATTGTCAAATTTTCAGCCATATTTAAATATAGACAACATATGGTTTCGCTGTCAGTGACGTTTTGTTATACCACGTAATATATCACATTCTACGGGAACGGGATAAAAATCTCAGGTATCCTATGTCCGACTTTCTTTTATATATAAAGACGTTGGACAATTCATAAAATCATACTTAATATTATAAACGTGAAAGTGTAAATGTGTGTAATCCCGTTCCGTGATATAAAATATCGTATAACAAAATGCAATTGCTGGAATAACAAAACGTCACTGACAGCTAAACGTTTGTTTTTATTCTTTTGGCTCTCACGGTTTGTGTTTAGCCAATGTCAAGTCACTTTGTATCATTTCAATATTATTTCTCTTCATCATCATGGGTTTGCCATTTCCCTGTTAGCCACTCATAAGTAATTTCATTTTGAGTGTCCCCCTCCCACGTGGCTAAGAGCTAAACGTTATGTTGTCTATAGTTTGACAAATTTGACAATTAGAAATTTTGAAGTTGACCGATTGATGTATTTACTAGCTGACCCGGCGAACTTTGTTTCGCCCTAATTAAAGGCAATAAATGAGCAGATTTTTTATTTTGTTAACTTCAATTTTTTATCAGGATAATTATAAATAAAAAATCTATAATTTTAATTAAACTTTATTGGCCATTTATTTTAGTAACTGCACTTTTCAGTGAATCACCTTGTGAAAGACGACATTTTTCGGTTTTATTATCAGGCGCATGAACTAATAACGCAGATGGTCTTCTGACCCGGAACATGCCACATATAATTGATCCTTGGGAAATACATGAATTTTCTAGATTTAGGCCACAAACTTTCCAGGATTGGCCCTGTGATTTATTAATGGTCACGGCGAATGCACGACGGATCAGAAATCATTAAAACTAAAACGGTATATCAGTTGATATCGTCGGGATCCTCGGATGAGAACTTCCTCACCTTCCAACTTTACTTTGAGTATATTCCATTGTTCATCAATTCACTTACCACCAAACGCGTTCCGTTGCACAGGTTTGGTGGTTTTGGTTTATATTTGGAAGCAAACTTAGTACGTAGCCAACCTTTAGTCGTAAATTGTGCGGTGGTAAGCCAGGCACATCCAAGGAGTCTTTTTTTACACAGTCAATATATTTGAATTAATGCAAGTGTACCAATAATTTCATTCTGAATTATGTTAGTTACTTTATGTCATCTACATATTTATTCTTAGCCGCCAAAATTGCTCGCTCAGTCAACCATGTACTATTTTTGTGTTTGTGAGTTCGTCCTTCGATGAACAGAAATTCTGAGAAAATAAAATCAATCCACATATTTCGATGATTTGCGGGAAGCGCTTATTTAGGCGGCAGCAGTCGATCATGGAATTAGTGGCAGTGTTTGGCAAAAATAGCCAGACAGTAAAATCATTGCGCCTCCAAAACATCTCGAGTCATTACGTAGGTGTTTGGTCGGATCGGATAAGTGCTTCCAATGCACGTGTATGCGCTATTGTACATTCGTCCCAGATGACGATTTTCCATTTTGATAAAACTTTAGCCGCTGAGGAGTGTTTTGTAATATTACATGGCATCTATTGGTCCAATGCCTGCCATCGTATCCAAATTATGTAGTACCTACTTTATAAATTTATTCTTGTGCCTCGAAAATTATCTAGTTGTTGATCTCTTAAATTTGCTCGACGATTTTGCATTCCCAACCGATCCGTTTCACGGGCTGCCTCGATTTGCTATTGTGATTGAGAAGCACGGATTCAAGCCATACAAATGCGGCGATCTTCACGTGCATTATTTAGTTCTTCTTCATTGTTCGGCACAATAAGCTAATATTTACTCGAAATAAATACATCAATCGGTCAACTTCAAAATTTCTAATTGTCAAATTTGTCAAACTATAGACAACATAACGTTTAGCTCTTAGCCACGTGGGAGGGGGACACTCAAAATGAAATTACTTATGAGTGGCTAACAGGGAAATGGCAAACCCATGATGATGAAGAGAAATAATATTGAAATGATACAAAGTGACTTGACATTGGCTAAACACAAACCGTGAGAGCCAAAAGAATAAAAACAAACGTTTAGCTGTCAGTGACGTTTTGTTATTCCAGCAATTGCATTTTGTTATACGATATTTTATATCACGGAACGGGATTACACACATTTACACTTTCACGTTTATAATATTAAGTATGATTTTATGAATTGTCCAACGTCTTTATATATAAAAGAAAGTCGGACATAGGATACCTGAGATTTTTATCCCGTTCCCGTAGAATGTGATATATTACGTGGTATAACAAAACGTCACTGACAGCGAAACCATATGTTGTCTATATTTAAATATGGCTGAAAATTTGACAATAAGAAATTTGAATTTAACTTAATATCTCTATAAATTTACACACAATATCTTTATAAATTGTAGCCTATGTGTTATTCTGATGTATAAGCTATATTATTATAAAGTTTCATTAAAATCCATTCAGTCGTTTTTACGTGAAAGAGTAACAAACATCCATCCATCCATCCATCCATCCATCCATCCATACTTACAAACTTTCACGTTTATAATATTAGTAGGATTTCGAGTAAATATTAGCTTATTGTGCCGAACAATGAAGAAGAACTAAATAATGCACGTGAAGATCGCCGCATTTGTATGGCTTGAATCCGTGCTTCTCAATCACAATAGCAAATCGAGGCAGCCCGTGAAACGGATCGGTTGGGAATGCAAAATCGTCGAGCAAATTTAAGAGATCAACAACTAGATAATTTTCGAGGCACAAGAATAAATTTATAAAGTAGGTACTACATAATTTGGATACGATGGCAGGCATTGGACCAATAGATGCCATGTAATATTACAAAACACTCCTCAGCGGCTAAAGTTTTATCAAAATGGAAAATCGTCATCTGGGACGAATGTACAATAGCGCATACACGTGCATTGGAAGCACTTATCCGATCCGACCAAACACCTACGTAATGACTCGAGATGTTTTGGAGGCGCAATGATTTTACTGTCTGGCTATTTTTGCCAAACACTGCCACTAATTCCATGATCGACTGCTGCCGCCTAAATAAGCGCTTCCCGCAAATCATCGAAATATGTGGATTGATTTTATTTTCTCAGAATTTCTGTTCATCGAAGGACGAACTCACAAACACAAAAATAGTACATGGTTGACTGAGCGAGCAATTTTGGCGGCTAAGAATAAATATGTAGATGACATAAAGTAACTAACATAATTCAGAATGAAATTATTGGTACACTTGCATTAATTCAAATATATTGACTGTGTAAAAAAAGACTCCTTGGATGTGCCTGGCTTACCACCGCACAATTTACGACTAAAGGTTGGCTACGTACTAAGTTTGCTTCCAAATATAAACCAAAACCACCAAACCTGTGCAACGGAACGCGTTTGGTGGTAAGTGAATTGATGAACAATGGAATATACTCAAAGTAAAGTTGGAAGGTGAGGAAGTTCTCATCCGAGGATCCCGACGATATCAACTGATATACCGTTTTAGTTTTAATGATTTCTGATCCGTCGTGCATTCGCCGTGACCATTAATAAATCACAGGGCCAATCCTGGAAAGTTTGTGGCCTAAATCTAGAAAATTCATGTATTTCCCAAGGATCAATTATATGTGGCATGTTCCGGGTCAGAAGACCATCTGCGTTATTAGTTCATGCGCCTGATAATAAAACCGAAAAATGTCGTCTTTCACAAGGTGATTCACTGAAAAGTGCAGTTACTAAAATAAATGGCCAATAAAGTTTAATTAAAATTATAGATTTTTTATTTATAATTATCCTGATAAAAAATTGAAGTTAACAAAATAAAAAATCTGCTCATTTATTGCCTTTAATTAGGGCGAAACAAAGTTCGCCGGGTCAGCTAGTTAGATATAATACTGTGTTTAAATTTTATAGCAAGAGTTGTAATAAAAATAAAAATTTGGCTCCAATATAACCAAAAATAGGCATAAGCTAGTTAAACCATTCCACCGGCTACAAACGCACATTGTTCTTTGTTAGGTCTTGGATTTCACCTGGTCAACAAATTACCTGATACATTCGAGAAATTAAAAAATTACGTTAAGTCTGTTTTACTTATAAAAGCCTCATCACCGGAGGCGTTAATAATAAAGTATAATAAATTGTGACACAGTCTGTTTATTTATACAACATAACCTTAATTTTTTTGTACCCGCTCGCACTAGCAGTTGGCCGCCTAGACGGCTAGCCGCACTGGCGGTTGAAATTTTGTGGCGGTTTAGTGCGTACAACCATAGGCGGTTGCATATTAAACTGGAAAAGCGGCAGGCCGCTTGTAATTCTTTAATTTGAATTTGAAAACAGCGAACACGCTTAATCATGCAAAGGGCCACCGTGAAATGGCACAGCATGGTATCAAGACCCCCGTACATCTTTCGCAAAATACCACGACATCAGTCAATCTCTATCAAATCCTTTGTTGAACTTATACTTTCATTCTTCAGAAGTCCAGACGACAGAAATTTGCAGGGCGTGTGGGACTTAAGATCGCCTTTTGGTGATGTGAGGCCTGGCCCATACCCATTAAACATTCTCCGGCGTACTATTCAGTGACGACTGCCCCGTGGGCCCTGAATGTAGCTAGCTCTACGGTGTGCTTAACTTATTCATGCTGAACTCTTTCTTTCTTCTTCACTACAACCTCTATAAACTAGCAGGCTCCAAAACACCTCTTTGACTTGTCCATCCACCTAGACAGGATAATGAAATCAAAATGGCGTTTTAGTTATATAGGTTTCAGGATCAGTTTCACGCTGCGTTTCCCCGTATATGCTTTGCCAAGCTGGATTTTTCACAGGCTTATTTGTTTCTACAAATTCCCAGGAGTACACTCAATGCGCTATTACACAAGTTTTCACAATGTCCTGTATTCTCCCCAATGCGGCTGTTTTTCAACACGGTCAATTTACTCTCCCACTTTTATTCATACAGTCGCCTCTTCCTGCTAAGTCGGGCCTCCTTAACTGATTATCTGAAGAGAAATTAGCCTCCTGTGCCAGGCTGGCCAGACGGGTATTAATGTCCTATTGTGTATGACACCAGCTTTCATGGTACTGCCGAGTGGAGCTTGGAGCTTGGGGCTCCACTAAACGTGGCGGGCCGGGGTCCTCAGGGTCCCGGAGCATACTCTCCTTTCGAGGAGTGAATCCCGTGGCCCTGGTTCGGACATTAGAGGATCGCAATCGGTTTTAGTGGGTAGGTCGGGGCGCAATTTTCTATCACTACGACCCGACGTAAAAAAACAAGGTTAGCCACGACGTGGTTTCGTACCTAGGTTTTCTTTTACGTCTACACTTATAGTGATGGGGCGATTATTAGCAGCCGAATTCGGAAATGCCGATTTAAATACAGGTACATTTTTCAACGGGCCCTGCCCTACTTTGCCCCTCTGCCCCCCTCGGACAATTAAACTTCTTCTTCGCGATAACTTTGTTTGAGGAGGAATACTTATTTAAATTGTGTGGGGTGCGATAGCCGATTACTGTGGCCAGTCAGTATTTAAACGAATGGTACTGTCTACGCCAAACAACTTGAGCACAGAGTGCCTTAGTAGGGGAATGGTCGCGCGTGTCATCTGCCGATCGCGTGCGTTATGCACTCGTTTTCGGCCAATCACCGCCAGTTTTCCTTCTCTTCCGGCTAGGTTATCAGCACTCATTTCCTTTTGTCGGCTCTTGAGACACCCTCAGGATGAAATGGGATGGTGACACTATGTATTCTAAATCCGTCACCACACGACACGTGCTGCTGAGGGTCGGTCTATATTCGAAACTTTGTAGGCTAAAAAGCGTATAATGGCTTTGCCTATCGAGCAGGATAATGTTAGCAGATCAAGTATAAAACGACAAAGATATGAAAATTAATATTCATTTAAGCACAGGAAGAAAATGTTGTCAAAATCCACCCGTTTACTTATTCTGTAGCTGAGTGCTGGGCCCCAAGGAACGAATCTATCACCACTTGACCCAATTCATTAACATAAAAAGTATTCGCTAAAACCCATTCAACCTACTTAAATATTCATGGCTGAGCCTTAAGGGACCCATTTTCATTAGTATCTGGTAAATAAGTACGGAAACTGAGGAAATCAGGTAGTTTATCAAACAGCCGAATGCTGTTTAAAAAACTATTTTATGATACTTTGAGTTTGTGTTGTTGTATCACCAACTTAAAAGTATGTAAATAAAATTTAAAACTTTAATAATTGCCGTTTTTAATAGAGACAAGCAGATTCGATGTCAAATTTAGAAGGTTAAATTTGGTCTGATTGAAACGTTTTAAGTTTAGTGATGAAATTTTAAGCGTTTAAAATGTAATCATTAAATTTAAAACGTTTCACTCAGAATGTAACCTTCCTTTTTTCTACTGATTTAAAAATTATGTCGTGACAGCGCTGTTTCAAAACGAAAATACTCTTATTTATAAAGTCTACAATTTATTTTCATATTAGCAAAATCTTTTCTCCTGAAGAACACAATTTTGGGTTCTAGTTTAAAAGAAGCGACAGGTCCGAAAATCTCGAAATTACGGGTTAGTCATTGGATAATTTTTGTTTTATTTAAAATATGACTTATTAGTACACATTATTATATCTGTGGTAGGAGTAAATCGCGTTATATAATTAGATTAAGTGTTCCGAAGTTACTTGTTATAACAGTGTGTATCGTGAGGAGGTTTTAAAGGAATACAAATCCTATACAAGATTGTGACGGCCCTAAATATTTATTAAACTATATAGTTTTGAGGTATCCATATGTCAATAGAGTAAAGTAAGTAATGTCGTATTTTTTATATAAAAGGAGCAGATCAGTCTAAATTATGTTTCCTTTCATAATTTAAAAGAGACATTTTTGTGATCCAATTCTTTATCACAAAATGTCTGTTCCATCGGAGATAACTCGTCATGCTAACTTGAATATTATCCTACAAGCTTTAAAATGTGTGTTCCATAATATTTATTGGCTTTTACTTGCTTATTTATCTAGTTATGGCACTTGCCTCACAAGATGATGACCAATTTGTGAAATGTGAAAAAAAGGTGTATTTTTTCTTTTTACTTTACTTTTCCTATCTATTATTTCGTTATGGCTGTCAGGCCCCTTCCAAATTCATGGAGGGTAATAAGCCTATTGTGCCACGCTGGCATGACGGGTTGGCACAGGGTTTGTATCAAGTTTTCCTTCTCTTGCGGCGAGGTGATCTGCCACTTGCGTTCCTTTGGTCACCGACGACACCCTCAGGATGGCATGTGTTGATGACCTTGTGTATTCTAAATCCCGCACCACACGCAGCTCAGTTTCAGTATATTTTAAGGTATTAGCTGAAGACTATGTCACGCCCTATCTCAACGGGACGATCCGCTCCAATCTCTACTGATCGATTATCTCAACACGTGACATTTGAAACGTGATAGGCGTCTCAGACAGGCCGTGTTTACCCAGATTGATACGGATCCTGTTAAAGTATTTGGATCATCATGTGGTTTTTTTTTATATCACTAACATTTAAAAAAAACAACTAGTACAATCAACGCAACTAGAATCTGGCCTTTCTAATGGCATGGGGTCTTAGGTTATCGGCCTTAACATGTTTTTTGTCGGCTCCTACGACACCCTCGGCATAAAATGGGTTGCGACAGTATTTATTATGGCCAGTATTTACACGGATAGTACCCAGATACCCAGGCATGTGCCTCTGTGTTGCTCCTCGGGGAGCCGGTAGGGCAAGCAGTGGTTGTGAGCGATCGACTGCTGCGCAGCATGTCGCGGGTTCGATCGGGATCGAAAGAAATATTTGTACGACCTACAAGTATTTGTTCCGGGTCTGGGTGTTTTCTATCTATAATATGAATGTATTTACAAAAAAAAATATACATATAAGTAGTTTATCATCCACCTCGTTACCATAACACAAGCATTAAGTTGCTTAGCTTGGGACGAGATGGCGTTGTGTGAAATGTTCAAGGATATTATATTATATTATTATCAAGGATAGTTATCCTCCCTTAATTTGTAGGTTGAGATGACCCGATGTGGTTCGTGTCAATAGAACCAACACATAAAAGCATTTGCGTGTTTACTATCCGAAGTTTTGATTTCGGGTTGAAGAGATCCTCAGTTTCCTAAACCTTCAAACTTTAGTTCAATAGTATACTAAATGCCATACTAATCCTGATGTCGTAAACGTAGGGCTGTCGATTTTTAAAGGCACGTTCTTTTGGCGATTACAATACTGAATGTTTATTAGGTTAAACAAAACTTATGTATGGTTACAGAAAAAACAATCGATATTTTGTTACTTATAGAAAATACATACTCTGATACTGAGTAGTATTAATTAGAGTAGTTAGTATTTCCTACAATGATCCTATAATGGCCATACATGATCCAATGCTGGGTTGGGCCTCCTCCAATTACATGGAGGGTAATTAGCCTACAGTGTTTAAATGGGCAGAAGGGCTGGGGCAAACTTTCGTATCAAGTTATCCTTCTCTTGTGGTTACTTCTCTTGCAGATAGATTTTTGGCATTGTCACTTTCTTTTGTCGGCTCTTACGACACCCGTAGGATGGAATGGAGTGGTGACACTATTTATTCTAAATTCGATACGACACTGACATAGTAAAAATAATAAAATTAACATAAAATAAATATGTAGCAATTTTTTAACGTGAGGACGTAAGTATCATACTAGCTAGCAAACGTTATTTTGCCATATAAAAAAACAGCAAAATATCCTACGATCTACTAGATTATACACAAAAATAAAAATCGGTCAAGTCATTTCGGAGGAGTGCTATGATAAACACTATCAGATATTTTATAGGTACTAAGTTTTCTGCCTTGTCATTTCCTTCTATCGGCTCTTACGACACCCTCAGGACGCAGTGTTCCTAGGGTTTTCTGTACTTATTTTTCTAGTTATAGCCTTTCTGTCATCATGACTATAATTTTAAGAAATAGAGGTTTGTGTTATCCTAAAATTTGGCTAAGAGTACAAGGTTTTTGTTGCACGCTGTAGAACTTCCTCCGTTTCAAGTCGATTTAAAAGTATAGTAGGTAGGACTTCTGGTTTAAATTTGGGACGTATACATTACTAGCTTTTGGGCGCGGCTTCGCTCGCGTGGACTTCGAACCCGTGCTTATCTCTATGCATTTTTTTTATGAATATAAAAGTGGTTATTGTGTCTAAACCATGATAGTTAGATATGTCCTCTCGGGGACTTTTTTGTAGATTTTAATAAGACCTACAAACTCGTAGTACTTCATTTTGTTCTAGTGTCAATAGTTTTTGCAGCGCACGCATAAATAGGTTTTCGCTTTTACACCTTGGGTTACAAAATCGCAATTTTCATACGGATCCCTAATTACTTTGAAAATAAAATATAGCCTATAACCTTTCTCGATAAATGGACAATTTTTGAAATCGGACCAGTAGTTCCTGAGATTAGCGCGTTCAAACAAACAAACAAACTCTGCAGCTTTATATATTAGTATAGATTATTATAGATGAGATCAAAAGAGATGGGTGGATCGTAAGAATGAGGAATTGTGTATGAAAGGTGTGACTGAAGATATGACGACTGATAGGTGTGTATGGAGACTACTTACCTATTGTGGGACAGGGGCCGTAAGATGATAGGTAATGGTAATTTGAAATATGACAATTTACAGGAGCTTTGTGATAAAACCTACGTAGAAAAAGTTCCTTTGAGTTAACAACGGACGTGTATGCATGATGGTCTCCCCTAATTTACTTAAATATGTTCCCGTCACATAATTGTACGTATTCACAAAGGATTAAGAGAACATTTTCTGCGACGTAATCTCCGATAAATTGCGCGCCGACTTACATTAAAGAAAATGCCACGTTCCTACTCAGCAGGAGTCTTTAGGGTACCACATTATTAAAACCAAATATATGTCAAGCAAGAACAACATAGAAATTGCTTTCACAAATAAACCGCCATTGATGTACTGACTAAAAGTCTTGCTTCTGTAAAGCATTATCACTACATAGTATAAAATAAAGTCGCTGTCGTCTGTCCGTCCCTATGTATGCTTAAATCTTTAAAACTACGCAACGGATTTTGATACGGTTTTTTTTAATAGATAGAGTGATTCAAGAGGAAGGTTTATATGTATAACCCACCCCCGCTTTGCACGGGCGAAGTCGGGGCGGGCCACTAGTAATTGTATAAAACGTTTAGGTATTGCAGAGAAATGTTATTTTACCCTTATTTGCTAAAGTGGGGTTGTTAAAATAGGTTTGTTATCAAATAATGTAGCTGGCAATGTACATTTATAGACAATATTGGTTTCCATGGTTTTGTCATTATTAACCGCCATTTGTATTTTAGAAGCGTTCGTGTTTTATGATTGTTATTCCTCTTACATACATTTACAATTACAATAAAGAATATATGTAAGCATGTATTTGGTATCACCAATGGTACCACCACTGTTACTACTCTACTACTACTCGGCCCATACATGACCCAGTGCTGAGTCAGGCCTCCTCCCATTACATGGAGAGTAACTAAGCCTACAGTGCCACGCTGGCCAGACTGGTTGGCACATGCTTTCGAGTCAAGTTTTCCTTTTCCTGCGGCTAGGATTTCGGCCTTCACATATCCTTTTGTCGGCTTACATTACACCCTCAGGATCACTAGGGGGTGGTGACACTATGTATTCTAAATCCGTCACCAGACGGACAGCGTTCACCACTGTTAGCACACTTGCAAGTTGGTTGTAACTTGCAAGTTCGACCGTGCAATGCAGCTTTAACGGTAATATATTTCATTAAAAATTTGGACATTGATGTGACCACGCCATCGCAATCGATCTGCGGGATCTACAAGCAACGATGTGTGCCCTCCTCTGTGCTTCGTGGGGCACGTAAATGATTAATTTACGTACCGCCTAAATCAATCGCAAATACGGCATTCGCTCCATCATCATCATCATTTCAGCCAAAAGACGTCCACTGCTGCACATAAACCATGGATTTCCACGAAGGCCGGTTCTGAGCCGCCCGCATTCGTCGCTTACCGCGACCTTAACCAGGTCGTTGGCCCACCGTGTGGGAGGCCTACCAGCACTGCAGTTTCCGAAACGCAGCTGCCACTTGACCGCTTTTCTGATGCTTGGCGTCAGTCCTGCGAGCTATATCCCATTGCCACTTAAGTTTGGCAATCCTGTAGGTTATGTCGGTTACTCTGGTTCGCCTGCGTATCATTTTTGATTCGCTCCATAACTAGGGGTAATTAATAAAATCAAGTTGGACTGGTGCCGATCACAATAAAATAAAAAATACGAGGAAGAAGATGTAATTTTAATAATATGTTTAAATGATTACTGAACTTCACTTTGTAATAATTTAAATACAGAACTCTCGTAAAACAAACTTACTCTGACTCTACGATTTTATTCAATTCCATTCCACGGCTGTGTTCTGGTTGGTAATGAGCTCAGAATTCGTGTGTTCCCGTTTAAAACGTAAGAGGCAATATTCCTGCTATGGGCAATTGTTAAACCGGGGAATCGGGTTCATTTGCCTTTATGTGCCGTTCGCTGAAAATCGAAATCGCAGCGGATCTTGCGTAAATTACTTTTTTGTAGTAAGTAGCATGATTAATACTTGCATTTATTAATGTTTTAGTAAACATGTTTGTTGAATCTATTGACCAAGGATATCAAAGTAATTTTAGCTGTTCCTCATATCAGTCAAAATATTTTACTGACAGTAAAGTATGTTTCTCTTACCCCACCTGACCTTAGGTATAATAAAAAATAGGCCGGACAAAGTGTTCATTGAAATGGTTAACAGTAAAATAAATAAAAATCATTGAACATAAAAAATACGACCAAAACAGACTTAGACTACTCTTATCTCTTCTTGGTCGGTATCTTCATTGCTGAAGGTCGTGTCTAGAATGACCTTTTGGTCACGATGCTCTTCCACGTGTTTCTGTCCTCGGAGGTCTTAATAGCTTTGGTCAGTGGCAGGCCGGTAACCGTTTTTATCAAATCTGACCACCGGGTAGGTGAGCGACCGCGTGGTCTCTTCCCTTCGACCTGTCCAACTACCATCAGCTTCTCCAGGCTGTCAGGGCTTCTGCGAGCAACGTGTCCAAAATATTTAAGTATTCGCTGAAAGCAGATAGCGGATAGCCTTGTATTTATTGCGAGCTCCTTGAGAATGGACACGTTGGTTCGACGTGCGGTCCATGGAATTCGCAACATCCGCCTCCAACACCACATTTCAAATGCGTCGATTTTTGCCCTTTCTTTCCGTCTGATTGTCCAGGATTCGGCGCCGTAAAAGAAGATTGAGAACACCAATGTACGCACCAGCCTCACTTTGGTTTTCCGGGATATATTGCGGTCTCTCCATATCCTAGTGAGTTTTGTCATTGCTGTTTTGGACATTTGGATTCTCCTGGTGATCTCCTTTCCGCTGCCACCCTCATTGTTGAGAAGAGAGCCAAGGTAGACAAACTGATCAACAAATTCTAGGTCTTTGAGTTCTTTGGACCGAATTAGTATACCAGGTCTGTCTACCACCAACACCTTGGTCTTTGCCTTATTAATGCTGAGGCCAACTAATTCGCTCTCTTTCTCCACTCTAGAAAGCAATGAAGCCATTTCCTGCTCGGATGCTGCAAATAGTGTAGTGTCGTCTGCGTATCTCAGGTTGCTGATTTTCCTGCCGCCAACAGATATTCCACCCTCCCAACCTTCCAGGGCTCGTCTCATTATATGTTCACCGTAGATATTGAAGAGAATCGGGGACAGGATGCATCCTTGTCTAACACCTTTTTGTGGCTTAAAGGGCTTTGACAGAACATTGTTCACCTTTACAACTGTGCTTCCATTCTGATAGAGGTTTTCGATGAGAACAACAAGGTGCTTTGGTACACCCATTTCTGTTAGAATATTCCATAGACATTCCCATCTAACACAATCAAACGCTTTCGAGTAGTCTACGAAGCACATCAGCATTGGAATGTTGAACTCTCGGCACTTTTCTATGATCAGCCTTACATTCACAATCTGTTCCCTTGTGCCCCGTCCCTTAACAAAACCCGCCTGCTCTACTGGGATCTGCCATTGCAGAAAGGCTTTCAGGCGCTCGTTAATAACAGATAGTAAAATCTTGCTTGCGTGGGATATGAGCGCCACCGTTCTATAGTTTCCGCAGGACTTAGTTGACCCCTTCTTGTGTAATGGTACTAGAATGGATTCCTGCCACTCACTGATCCATTCACCTGTTCTCCATATTTGATTGCATAGGTTTTGTAGAATGCTTATACCGTTATCTCCTATGAGCTTCAAATTTTCGGCAAAAATAAAGTCACTTCCGGCCGATTTATTAGATTTGAGCTTTTTTAGAGCGAATTCAATTTCGGACTTCAGGATGTCAGGTTCCATATGGATATCGGTTACGCTATGTCGTAGGTTTATTGATGTTGCTGCCGCGTCTGCGTACAGGTCTTCACAATAACCTCTCCACCTGTCTACTACCTGGTCAATCTCTGTAAGCAAACCTCCATCTGCATCTTCTACAGCCCAAGTTTTTGCCTTAAACTCCCGCGTTATGGATTTTATTTTTATAAAAAGATCTCGAGTATGCATCTTTTGCGCATGATATTCAATTTCCGTGCATATGTTATTGAAGTACTGGTCTTTATCCTCCCTACATCGACGTTGTACTTCTTTCGAGAGAGCTTTATATTTCTCACGACTATCATCATTTGAGAGGTTTTTCAGTAGGTCTTTCCTTTCCTTAATAACGTCCCATGTCTCATCTGACAGCCATGAGCTACGGGGTAAGTCACGCGTATCAACCTGGCTTTCTTTGTGAGTTGCGAGCAGTACTTGTTTTAGATTTCTCCAATTCTCGTTCACATCCAAGCTATCATTTATCTGCGGTCCCGTCGCGAATTTCTGCTGGATACGTGCTTTGAAATTTGTTTGTTCTGAAACTCTTATACTACTTATAATTAATTTAATAAATTTATATTAAATATTAACAAAAAGTAGTCATTCCGCCACATATTTTAGTTACTTAAAAATCTATCTTACTATTTAAACGACCCAAATAAAAAAATACCTTTTCTTTGAACATTAGGTATACAACACACTAAATTATTTCCTTGTTGTAATATGTAACAACGACTAACTATGCGACAGACAACTGAGCAGTTTTCGGTGAAATTACGGCTAAAATACAAATTAAATATAGCGTAACAAGAGATCAGGTTAAGAGCAGACCGATTATAAATTTAATCCTTTGTTATGGATTCCCCGAAAATAATACTGATGGGGCATTAAAAAGTTACGTAATTTAAAATAACCTCTTTTTTTATGTATACGTTTTTCTTTACGTCGGAGATCCCCATGGATTCCCGGCCGTTAGGGCTGGCTGGGTTATGTGGGACTCGGGGCGCGTAGAGACGGTAAATTGCGCCCTGACCTACCCACTAAAATCCATGGCGATCCTCGACTGTCCGAACCTGGGCTACGATATTCGCTACCCGATAGGAGAGCATGCTCCGGGAATACCTAACATGTATACCGTACAGGTATGCATATTATCACAAGTATAGGTTACAAAAGGCGTTTTTATATTGGAGGGATTATATGAGTTGTTTTGCACATTTGGTTCGCACGCGGATTGTTTGTGGCGAATTACTTGTTCATACAAAGGTCGAAATTGATCTATTCGGTGTTTAAAATTTAAAATAAAAATCCACATCGCAAATTTGAATAACTTTTAATCAATAGGGACAAAAATACTGATTTTGGTCCATACCCCCTGTTTCGTCGTTTCAGTCCATAAATGACCCACTACTGAGTCAGGCCTCCTCCAAATTCATAGAGGGAAATTAGCCTACTGTGCCACGCTGGCAAGACGGGTTGGCACAGGGTTTGTATCAAGGTGTCCTTCTCTTTCTTCTCTCTGAACCAACCTTTTTTTATTAGATGGAATAAAAAACAGTATTATCTGTGCACAGTCGCGCGTGGCGCGTCATGCCAAGCTGTCATAATTTAATTCGTATTTGAATTTGGAACGAAAATATATATGAGACTCCTTTCTGTACAATAAAGTAAAATAGGAGCAAATTACATTTCCTGCGTATGCTGGTGCCGTTTTTTTATTTGATTTTAGGTTCTTTCGTTACTCTTTTTTACGTTTCCTTTAGTATGTAACATCTGCAATTATTAGCAGGATATAGTCTGATTTCTTCTTCTTCTTTACTATTATTTAATTTTCTTGGTCCGTTAATTTGGATGTCTTCAAGCCGAAAAGATATATTCTAGGTAAGCGTGCATGTAACACGCTTACCTAGAAGATATCTTCTCGACTTGCATCTTCACGTAATATCGGGTGACACAGAGTTCAAACTCTCTTGGCACTAAAAATCCAAAATAATTACGTCTTATACAGTAAAATTATGTAATATACCTATAATATAGACAATAATATGTATAGACTGCCTCGTTGGTCTAGTGGTTAGATGTGCCGCCTTTGGATCAACGGGTCCCGGGTTCGACTTCCGGGTCGGGCAAGTGTCTTTGTCTAAACCAGATGCACTGGCTCGGAGTCTGGGTGTCATTTCTATCTATAATATGTATGTATTTACAAAAAAAATATGTATATAAGTAGTTTATCATCCATCTCGTTACCATAACACAAGCATTAAGTTGCTTAGCTTGGGACGAGATGGCGTTGTGTGAAATGTCCAAGTAAATGTCCAAGTATATTTATTTATATAAATAAAGCGTTCATTGGACCATCTTATCAGTTTACGCAATTTTTGCCAAGCGACATTTAGAGGGTCCTAAAAGTGAATTATCAAACTTTATATAGGTTTACCAAACATTTTCATGCATCATGCCTAAACGATTAATGTTCGCGCGGCAGTTTAAGGCTCCCATGGCAATTCTGACAACAGAGGAGTCCTTAGAGCCGAACACCATAAGCCGGTATGGCCCCGTTGTCTCCTAAAACCCCCTTAACAAGCTTATATAGCAAGGGGATTGTGTGGCTTCTTGTCATTTTTTCACTCTTCACTCTATCAATTATGGTAAAGAATATTGAGTTTTTATTTTATTTTTTTATTTTATTTATTTGGGACAACAAACAGATACAATGTATACATTACTTAAAAGCTATGATTTCTAGAATTGATAAAATTGTATCCCACAGCGTTATCCACGTATTACAGTTATAGACTAAATATATATCATTACAATCATAGTTACAAGACGCTTATATACGCAGTTATAGACTAAATATACGAGTATATCATTACAATCATAGTTACAAGAGTTCTATCTAATATATAAAATTCTTGTGGCTGTGACACAAGAATTTTATTTTATTTTAGAGTTTATCCTCCTCCGAAACGGCTTGACCGGTATTGATGAAATTTCATATTTATATTCAGTAGGTATGAGAAAAGTTGGTTAACAAATTTTTACACCCCTAAGTGTTAAGGGTGGCTCACGCCAAAAAATTTGTTTTTTTTTTTATTATACACCATACAAATATACATGTAACCCTAAATATTCACCCCCCTACGATCAACCCCTATTTAATTACATACACAAAAAAACATTGGCAGAAATTTGATTCTGATGAAATCCAACTAACCGATGAAGCATACCAACTTTCATAGAATTCGGCTCCAATTCCGGGCAGTATTTACATTGAGTTATTCCATTTCGTCCGTACCTGGTTATAATCAAAGAACTCTCTACTATTTGCCCGCCTGTGATTTGAAATTTGTAACTTAGCATTGGTTAATGAAAGATTTGACAACTGATATTGAATCTTTTATGTATTCGTGTGGTGACGGTTTCACCATAAGGTCACCAACCCGTTCTGGGGGTAACGTCAGAGGCTTACTATCAAGTTAAACAAATGATGGTTTGCCTCGCTCTAAAAAAAAGAGAAATAGAAACTTCTCTCAGTTTCTGTATCAGTAAAACACAATTATACGCGGTATTTATTCTACTTTTGAAGAGAAGACAAGACTGTCATCTAGTCTCTTTTATCTTTATTTACATACAAACTAAAACACTGCTCCTAGATCGCTTACTGAACCACTCAGAGCCGTGATGATAAATAAATATCATTGGACATTTCACACAACGCCATCTCGTCCCAAGCTAAGCAACTTAATGCTTGTGTTATGGTAACGAGATGGATGATAAACTACTTATATACATTTTTTTTGTAAATACGAGTATTTGTAATAAGAACGATTCCGCCAGTGTCACAGTATGACAGTCATGCTCACTATCATAGAGTATCAGGTGGTACAAGAAACTCATCCTACGCTTTTACTATTTGCACTGTAAAAGCGTCCATTCTTGTCCAATGGCGTAATTAAAGCTCCACGGCATGCGTTCACATTTTTCTTTTACAAAATGATGCCTCATTTTAAACGTTAATTGTTGTTCCTTTTTGTTCTAAGCCTTAAAGGCCTTTGTGCTTGCCAATAGATCGTTTGGCAGTCGCAATTTCGGCGCACAGAATAGACAGCAATTTGCTGAAGACTTGCTAATTGGTTTTTAGTGAAATAAACCTGCCCCCACTGCCCGCCGGGATGTTAAAATCCTCGCCTCATTTTGTTAATTGAGAATATCCTTATCCATGCAGTGACATTTAAAAAGGTGTAGAATCTACCTATCATCCACTTACTTCCACTGCTGAACATAGACCGCTACCATAGACTACGATCCAAAGTATTAAGAAACTCTTTACATAAATGTAATAAAACTCCTTGATCATTAAAAAGAAAAATGACAAGTCAAGTGACGCTAAATATCTGATAGACTGGTTTCAAAATGTTTTTGCAACAACCAAAAACAGAAAAAAAAGGAATGATCAAGTAAGTAATTAGGGTTTTAGATCTAGTAATTAAAGTTTCCTTCCAACAAATTGTACGTCCGTCTTAGCAGTGGATTAATTTATAGACCGACAAGAAAAAATGCTAACCATAAGTAAACTCGGTAACTAAATTAGCTTTATTTTTCATTCATTGCGTTAACGTGTAGCGTGTTTCTCTCGTCCGGCGAACTTGCTCTCACAATGCTGTTTAATTCTTTTTATAAACAAGACCAATACAAAAAAAGCTACTTCTTGCCGGCTCTTCTTTGTAGAGCAGCATTCCAAACCGGTGGTAGTTTCAGCATGAATATGGGTGGACGCAATGGTTGTGGGAGATCAAAAGAGATGGATGGATTGTAATAATGAGAAATTGTGTATGAAAGGTGCAAGATGATATTATAGGCCCGTAAGATGATATTGGAAATTTAAAATATGAAGATTTATAAGAGTTTTGTGATAATCTACGTAAATTAAGTTCCTTTTGAGTTTAAGTTGGTACCGGTAATACTAAGACGTACTCGCGGAACTAATCTTATTCCGCTTCAAACTAAAAGGGAAGTCGTCCGAAGCAATAAAACAACGAGTTTCTTTAGTTCTTTTTTTCTTTTGTTGCAGCCAATATGAACGCGACTACTAGACCTCGGTGTGCAGCTGGCCTATAATAGAATGGGACAATTCCATCGGGCGCCATCTTTAATTATCATTTCTCTTGAGGTAAGTTCTTAGACCCGACCGTGTGGTGACGGATTTTTCCTTCCCATCCTAATTACGTAAGCGCCGACAAAAGGAAATGACTAGGCCGAAAAACTAGCCACAAGAGTGGGATAACTTTACCCTCCGTATAATGGGAGGTCGCCCGACTCAGCAGTGGGTCATTTATGGGTTGAGTAGTAGCACTTAATTTAATAGCTCCATGTTACAAAGAAAAACAATCACAAGAAGTTTCCGCCCTCCATTCCATTTTCAGTTGTTGTAATTATTTACACATGGTCACATTTCTTTGGCAAAGTGAACAAAACTTTTTTAACGGGTAGCTGTGTGTACTTCTTTAATTTAATCGTTCAAGGAGATATTTAATCATTCTACAAATTACAGCAGTTCGGTTGGTATACCTCGGGGATATGCAAAAAAGTTTAAAACGTGGGCGAAATTTTTGAATAATTTATATTTATTGGCAAGCCAGGCAGCACTTATACTACTACTACTACTCAGCCCATAAAAGACCCACTGCTGGGTCAGGCCTCCTCCAATTACATGGAGGGTAATTGGCCTACTGTGCCACGCTGGCCAGACGGGTTGGCACGGGGTTTGTGTCAAGTTTTCCATCTCTTGGGACGAGGTGATCTGCCTATTACGTTCCATTAGTCGCCTCTTACGACACCCTCAGGATGAAATGGGGTGGTGACACTATGTATTGTAAATCCGTCACCACACGGATTATCAGCACTTATAACATATATTAAATCTGAAAATAATACTTTGGCTTACGCATTCGTAATTCCCATGATACATTTTGTTACGATAATATTCATAATGTTATCCCAGACATTTAAATAAAAAGTATTTAAATTATACTTCAATAGTGTCTATTTATTTTTATTACTGTTTGGGAAACTTAGCTTTACTGACATACGAGTTATGTTATTGCATGCATTATGTTTATGTTCTTATTGGAATATAAAACCCAATATATTTTATACTAGCGATTCCCCCCCCCCGGCTTCGCACGGGCGTAATTATACATATGTTATACATATAAAACTTCCTCTTGGAACAATCTATCTATTAAAAAAACCGCGTCAAAATCCGTCTCGTAGTTTTGAAGATTTAAGCATACATTGGGACGGACAGAGAACAGCGACTTTGATTTATGTGTGATTATGAGAGGAAGCTCTTATGGTACTAGAGAGGACCAACGTAGAGAGGATCACCATTTCAACCCATAAAGGACCCAGTACCGAGTCGGGGCTCCTCACAATTCATGGAATGAAATTAGCCTACTGAGCCACGCTGGCTAAACGGATTGGCACAGGGTTAATAAGTTGGGTTGGCACAGGGTTTGTATTACATTTTCCTTCCGTACATGTACGAATGTAAATAAGATCAATGCATAAAAATAAAGTTCAAACAGAGACACGAGAAAAAGTCAGGAATGATTTCAGAACCGTCAAGAAATCATTTCCTGCACTGCAATGTGCAAAGATCGTGAAAACCTAAGACATCATTACGAGGAAAAAATGGCTATGGACAAAAATAATAGAAGATTATTTTTAATTTGTCTGTCGAGATAAAATAGCCGTCGTTTTGATTGACGACATTGCTTCGACCCGGTTTAGCATTGGATTTTACCGGATGATCCGGATCACGGGTAAATGGCCAGAACCTTTCCTGTATGTTCGCGCGAGTGTAAAAATTGCGTCGTAGATAATATAATTCTATAGCGCCATCTGCCGTCTGCAGACGGAAAGAATTTTACCCAAAACGTTTTCCAGATTTATATCTACCTCTCAACTTATAGTACTTACTTCTTAGCCCGTAAATGACCCACTGCTGAGTCGGGCCTCCTCCAATTACATGCAGGGTTAGTAGCCCACGCTGGCTAGACGGGTTGGCACAGTTTCGTGATAAGTTTTCCTTCTCTTGTGGATAGGTGTTGGACTTATCATTTCTTTTTGTCGGCTCTTACGACACCCTCTGAATGGAGTGGGGTGGTGAAACTATATATTCTAAATCCGTCACCACCCGTAGTATAGATGTATACATGGTGTAACAAAAACTCTATAGCCATCACAAGCACCAGAAGCAGTTTATCTGTCTTGAAGTACGAGTGAGATATCGAGGTTTTCCTAAACCAGACTATAAAATATGGATTGTACTAAAATCGATCATCTAGCAGTCGTTTTTGTTATCTTACAAGCTTAGTGAGCTGAGTAACGCATTGTATAGTCTAAAGGTAAGATGCAGTCACCAACTCTAATGTTGACGTAATAAAAAAAAAACTGTATATTGGGTTGTTTGTGCTCATTTCTCAAGCTAAGACGCCAGTTGCCTGCCTTTTTGGTCTAGGGGTTGGATGTGTCAACCAGAGGCACTTGCTCAGAGTCTGGGTATCATTTTTGTTCGTAAATTTCATGTTTTATACGGCCCCGAGGTTAGATCTAGTGCAGAGGATTCGTTTTTTCTTTATAGATAATTTGTGACTAAGGAATAGGAGGTGGGTTTCTAAGGAAAAAAGGTGCTCCGTTTTTTTGAAATTTTGCAGACGGCATCTATATCACCAGTACTATCGATTGTTTCGTCATGACAGAGTTTTTGTTACACCCAGATGGAATTGATAGTATCGCATCCATTGACATCGGTCAGTTTACAGGCCGCTGTGACATTGACTTGCACAGTAAACTACTGTTTCTTCCGATACTTTTTGCTATGACATCGACATTTGGTATTCAATCAACATCTACCGTAGTAAGCCTTCAACCGTAGCAACCATTGCTAGCGCATCACTCAATTAAGCAATTCCTGAACTTTCATGCTGTCGATTCTGGAATATGGACCTAGTGTGTTTGCTTTAAAGTGCAGTGTCGCGGTTCTATAAGTTGACAGTGTTAACCAGCATGGTGATGGTATTGTGTGCAGGCATTGGTGAGTCGTTTCTGTTTCAAGTTGACCCAAAGAGATGGGATCGACGCCAATAATAACTTAGTTCGGCACCTTTTCATAAGGTTGAGGCATATGATAACCATCGCCCACTTCAACCAAGCAGGGATGGAGGCGATCTTTTTTTATCTAAAAAGCTAGGGCTTAGTAAAGGTAGATTCCTTCAGCCGCAAACAAGGTTTAATTCGCCTGATATAGCTCAAGTTACCTTACTCACGCGCAAGAGCACAGAACCACCCAGGGCCGATGTGATTGATCTTGCGATATTATGGACATATAGCTATCACCCGATCGCTCAATCTTTTATCCGGCTACGTAGCTATCCAATGTGACCTGCCCCTTTCTTTCGTTTGGGGTGCCAGGGCTGCAGAACTGTCTAACTCACTTATTATGAACAGACGTCGGCGTGGAACCGCGCGAGTCAGATGCGTTGATGGGCGGTTCGAGCGCGGGCGGCGGGCGGGCGACGCGAGCCCTGCGCCTGTTACTACTACTCGTTCTGGCTCTGGCGGCCGTCGAGTACCTATTCGGTTCCATTCTGGACGCGTCCCCGCTGCGCACCTATCTCTACACGCCACTGTACAACGCTACGCAGCCCACACTAAGGTATATAGCTAATTTATTTTGTTAACCTTTTTTTTTTTTTTTTTGGTTTCGCTGGGGAAATGCTTACTACGTAGTATTACGACTCCCAAGGCAGCTCTGAGGACAGAGGAGTCCCCGGAGCCGCAACCCGCCACGACGCTGGGTGCCGCTCTTCGTCTCACCTCTCCCCGTGGGGCCGCCCGGCATGGGAGGCCCTGGCCGGTATGGCCCCACGGATCATTGAGGCACTCAAGCCCCCTCACCACAGCAAGGTGGCAGCACAGTCGAGGGGGATTATTTTGTTAACCTAAACTAACATTTATTAGCCCTCCCAAAGGCCAACCCCACGTCCGTGCAGAACATCTTAGCCACGTGGGAGGGGGACACTCAAAATGAAATTACTTATGAGTGGCTAACAGGGAAATGGCAAACCCATGATGATGGAGAGAAATAATATTGAAATGATACAAAGTGACTTGACATTGGCTAAACACAAACCGTGAGAGCCACAAAGAAGAAAAAAAAAATACATTTATTAGTATGTACATACTCGTAGTTAAAACAAATGACAATTATGGTTACCTGGAAGAGATCGCGGTATGCGATACACTTGACCCAATGTACACTTTACTTTTACTTCTGTAGAAATAGCGGACTAGCGGCCCGGCCCGGCTTCACACGGGTATTCGACAAAAAATCCTAGAATCTGTTATTAGAAGCCTATGTGTTATTCTGATTCATTCAGTAGTTTTACGTGAAAGAGTAACATCCATACTTTTCAAAATCAAAATTTTCACGTTTATAATACATATTATAGTTGAAGAGGATATTGGGATGTTTTTGTTGTGTGCAATCAATTTTCTAATTAAGTAATCAGTGACATCTATTTACAATAAGAACTAACGAAATATAAAGTCAACACAGTGAGTTTGTAAGAAAGTACTCTTTCACGCAAATCTTTTGAATGGATTTGGATAAAACTTTACAATAATGCAGCATAAACATCAGAGTAACACATAGGCTATAATGATTTATGTCCAGCAGTGGATGTCTTTTGGCTGAAATGATGATGATGATCATGATGTAGCGGCTATTTGGCGGCGAGTTGTCACGTTGGGAGGAAGGTTGAATGATACGACTTGTCTGTGCAACTGTGTAATACCAACTGTCTACAATTTATTTATTAATTCTCTAGGCTGACTCCGGAATTCATAACAACACCAAATACGCATTCTGCTGTATGTGCAGACGGCACAATGAACTAAAATATAAATCATCAGTTGTTGTATTTTTGTTACTTACCCATGCGAAGCCGGGTCGGGCGGCTAGTCCGCTATAAACTGTAAACTGTACATTGGGCGGCCATAAGGCATACCGGCGATATCTTCCAGGCAACCAAATTGTTCTTAAATCACTTGTGGATTAATTATGATTACTTGCAGGAACGCCGAGCGTCTGGTGTCGCGTTGGCCTAAAAAATTGGCGGTCATCACAAGCAACGACGAACTCATTCAAAACAGAACCAATAGCAGTCTTTATAACAACAGTAACGTGAACACTACAAGAGTTGACATCACAAACGTAACCAGTATCAACAATACAATTAGTAACATTACAAGTAATATGACAGGACTAGATGTAACGAATATATCAACGCCATCTTTATTAATAACGAAAGTTTTGGAAGGTATAAAAAAGTCTGTGACCACTGAAAAAGCTGAAAGCTCAGAAACTACAGAATCTAGTTTTCCAGTGTGTGATGTCACCCCACCAGATTTAGGTGAGTACTGCATTTGAAAGTTACCGACATAGATCTGACGATGAGCAAGCTATAGTAATAGTAGGACGAGAATATCTGTAGAAGAATCGACAATCGCTGGGATAGAAGAGTTCTTGAGTGGAGGCCGAGAGTGCAGATTGAGATTGACGCTGGATGCATCAATTTAAGGGCAGGGTGATAAGCGCGCATTATGGGAGGCATATATGTCCGTGTGGTGACGGATTTAGAATACATATTCTCACCACCCCATTCCATCCTGAGGTTGTGGTAAGAACCAACAAAAGGAAATGACAGCCGTCAAGAAACTCCGTGTTGCTATTATCAAAAATAAAAGTTACAAGGAAAATGGAGTTTAGTGAGCGCAAGATTTTAACACAAACAATACCGCTCATGTAATTCAGGCGCCTTGAAAGGCACCCTCAGATTGAAATGGGAGACATGTATTCCAAATTCGTCAATACATGTGACAAAACTACTGATAGTGTTTTTATAGAATACATAAAATACTCTATTTGTGTTCAATATTCAAAATGAACGACTTAAATAGTTCGTACGCCCAGGGACATATAAACACTTTAGTAGATTTCTACGTCAGAGTTTTGGGAGCAAGAAATATCAAATCGTGGCAGCGGCTATAAATATCTCTGATTTATATGGAGTAAGAAATGTTCTTTACGTGTTACGTTTAGGAAACTTGTTTTCAAGGTGTCTGGATCAAATGGACGAGAACTGAATACAAAGTTACGTTGCAAATTAAACAGTTTAATTTTATAGTTCTTCAGCGTGACACATAAACAAAGTGAATTTTATAAGTAGGTGGTTAACCTATACTGAACTATTAGAAAGACAAACTAAGGAGTACCGATTTGATATTAAAAAAAAATAGTTTCGAGTAAGCATTATTCGTAATCAGGAATTGAATCCAATTTTAGATCAAACAAATTCTGCGTAACACAATTTATAAGCCAAGCCTTAGGCGGCCTGTCCACCGGAGCGGAGCGAGGCAGTGGAGCGGAGAAACGACGAAATATTAACCAATAAGATTGCACAAAATCTCCGCTCCCCTATAGTCGACAGGGAGTTGCAAACTAGTTTAAAAATTCATACAAAACCGGTAAGCGGAGCGGAATAGCGGAGCGAGGCAGAGTGCGATTTGGAATACATAGTCCTAACCTATTCTAAAGTGAAAATGTCGTGTGATACGATGCGATTAAATCTGTTTCTTGCCACAGACACCTTGTAGCTATGTTTATACTAAACCTTTATTTGGGTGTTCAGTAAAGCCTTAAGGTATTTTCACAATTAATAGGATTGCTGCTATCCGCAGTGTACATTATCATAATCAAAACCCACTATTTTCTTTTAAACGAAACTCCTGCACAAGGAATAACCTGCAGGGCAGTTTCATCATTTCAGCCAAAAGACGTCCACTGCTGGACATAGGCCTCCCCCAAGGATTTCCACAAAGGCCGGTCCTGGGCCGCCCGCATCCACTGCTTTCCGGCGATCTTAACCAGGTCGTCGGTCCACCGTGTGGGAGGCCTACCAGCACTGCGCCTTCCGGAACGCGGTCGCCACTCGAGGACTTTTCTGCCCCATCGGACGTCGGTCCTGCGAGCTATGTGCCCTGCCCACTGCCACTTAAGTTTGACAATCCGGTGGGCTATGTCGGTGACCCTGGTTTTCCTGCGTATCTCCTCATTTCTGATTCGATCTCGCAGGGAAACTCCGAGCATAGCCCTCTCCATTGCCCTTTGGGTGACTTTGAGCCTTCTGATGGAGCCCATAGTGAGCGACCACGTCTCAGTTCCATATGTCATCACTGGCAACACACATTGGTTGAAGACTTTTGTCTTCAGACACTGCGGTATTGTGGACGAGAAGATCTTTCGCAGGGCAGTTTACAGACATGAAATTCACGAACACAACTGAGTCTGACACCCAGACTCAGAGCAAGTGCCTTTGGTTTCCTCTGACACTTGCCCGGAATCGAAGATCACCCTGAAGGCTTATCACTCAGAAGACTCACGTTTAATAACATAGTGGTCGTCTAGTCCTGCGTGCAAACAGCAACTTTAGTAGCGCGATGTAGGATATCTTCTTAATATGGCGTTTTCTGTGCTATAACATCTCATTTTTGCCTAACTTAAGTAACATTTGGGACGTTATGACAGGCAGGTTGTCTCCATAATTTATATAGAACATAAACTCTATTTTTTTAAGAAAAGCGTTTGGTATATAACCTGTATCGCGGTGGTTATTTACAAATATGTCATTTACGAACGCAAACGGCACCCAGACTCGGAGCAAGTGCCTCTGCTTTACACAAAGATACTTGCCCGGCCCTGAAATCGAACCTGTCCCGCGAATCAAATGGCGCATCCAACCCATACACCAACAAGGTTTATAATTCTGAAAGTCGATGAATATCATTCCGTGTTTTGTAAAATCGTTCAAAATTGTATTTTGCCAAAATATGCAAAAAAAATGAAACAATTCGATATGCAGACAACGTCGCGGGTAATACTTCAAAAAATACAATTTCAGGTCCAGTACCAGCCGATAAAAATGATATGGAGTTAGATTGGGTGGAGAAGAAATATCCCGAAATCCAGCCAGGTGGAATATACTCCCCGCCAAACTGCACGGCCAGGCATAGGGTTGCCATCATTGTGCCATATAGGTAGGTGGTACAATTTTATGATACTCAGGATCTTAAATTTTCCCGTTCACCCAAAAGGCAAGGGAAAGGATTACGATCGAAATTCACCTCAGATATCGAATAAGAAATGGCTGCATCTTAGCATAATAGGTACTACAGTTTCCTGTAGAGCTGAGTTTCAGCTACATCCAGAGAAGACACAAATACATGGACAGAAAAGGAAAAAAAACAAAATAAAAACTTTAATACAAGTCTTTTTTCAGAGATCGCGAACAACACTTAGCCATATTCCTGAACCACATGCACCCGTTCCTAATGAAGCAACAAATCGAATATGGAATATTTATTGTGGAACAAGAAGGTCAGTTATGCTTCTTCTTATCTTAGGCAAGTTGAACTGTTTTGCCTGTAACTTAGTTGTCGCCCAGAGGCATCGTAGTTGTTATTAATGAAAACGTTTCAGTACGCTCGTAATTGTATCAATACGATGGTGAAAGATCTCTGCCACAATATCGCAGTGTTTGAGGACAAAAGTCTTCGATCAATGTACGTTGTCTGTGATGAGTCATCAATGTACCACGATGACATATGGTACTGAGACGTTGTCGCTCACTATGGGTTCGAATAAAAGGCTCAAAGTCACCCAAAGGGCAATGGAGAGGGCTATGCTCCGAGTTTCCCTGCGAGATCGAATCAGAAATGAGGAGATACGCAGGAGAGACGGAGTCACCGACATAGCCCACAGGATTGCCAAAGTTAAGTGGCAGTAGACCTGGTTAAGGTTGCCGGAAAACGATGGATGCGGTCGGCTCGGGACAGGCCTTTGTGGAAATCTTTGGGGGAGGCCTATGTCCAGCAGTGGACGTTTTCTGGCTGGAATGATGAAAGATGCCTTAGTAACAAGACTATTTATTTTGTACCCCAATGAAGTGTAGTTTCTCAACAAGCATATAATATTGCAAATTAACGTACAAATTGCAGGAGACAAGCCGTTCAACCGCGCCAAGCTGATGAACGTAGGGTTCGTGGAAAGCCAAAGAGTACGTAGATGGCAGTGCTTCGTGTTCCACGACATTGATCTTCTGCCATTGGATACGCGCAACATGTACTACTGTCCGAAGCAGCCGAGGCACATGTCTGCCGCGATCGACAAGTTCAACTTCAAGTGAGTCTCGTGCATACTCAAAAGCGCTTTAAATAATGAATATAGAATATACCCACACCTAAATCAAGAATACTTTAGATGCCGTCGTTGTTAACGCGTCTGCCCAGCGTGGAACAGTAAACTTATTTACTTCCATGAACTTAGAGGATCCGACTTAGCAATGAGTCTGTAAATAAGTGCACAATTACTATTTCTTTTGTTCGATTTATTATACTTCTCAGCCCATAAATGACCCACTGCTGAGTCGTACCTCTTCCCATTACATGCAGAGTAATAAGTCCCTCCAAAGACGTGCTGTTCGAATCGTCGGGGATCCCAATCTCACGGACAAATTGGGGACGTTGGAGCAACGGAGAGACTTTGGATCTCTCTGCGTGCTCTACCGTCTGTTCTGAGATATTCTGAGAGACGCAATAAAACACTGTGTTCAGAGCGGTAGCTGACATCCAACCACCGTACATTTATTATCCAAGTACCCCCGTGTTCCCATATACACTACATCCCTCCGCACTTATTCTAAACAAAATACATAAGACCTTAACGACTAACTAACTACTACAGCCATCACTTGCTATACGGCGTGATTTTATCACGTCTGCATTGACGAACAGGCCGCGTCTTGACCAATGGTCTTGGGCTTAAATTTGGGGTTGGGCTAGGCTCCCGAGGTTCAGGCGCACTGGTTGCCCCTGGAACAACTAAGGGTACTTCGTCAAGAGTGTATGCACTCTTTCGCGACTGCTCCGACGGAACATTTATGAGCTCCTCGTCTTTCGGTACATCAACACCCTGACCACTACGGTCATTTTCCGCTTCTCCTTGAATGCTACCCTTATCAGCCGACATGCTACTCTCCGGGCTTGGCGAGACCAAGGAACTTCTACTCCTTCGTTTTATCTGATCGATATGTCGGTGTATTGAGTTACCACCTTCCCCTAGGACTTTATAGTTAGATGGGCCCAGACATGTGTCTACGGTCCCAGGTAACCATTTTTCCCCCTTTAAGTACTGACGGTACCACACTTCCTCACCGGGCCTAACTATTCTACATTCGCGACCGGCAGCGTTTTCTACTTGTCGCTGTTGTGATTGTTTAACGCGAGCTTCGAGATCCGGCCTAAGTCCATCTAAACGCGTCCTTAGCTGCCTACCTTGCAACAGCTTTGCGGGGCTTTCCCCTGTCGAACTATGTGGCGTATTCCTGTAGTACAAAAGGAATTTATTCAACATACCCATGACATTTTGTTTATCAAAAACGGCCTTTTTGATAACCCGTTTCACCGTCTTGACAGCATTCTCTGCCGCTCCATTTGAGGAAGGGTGATAGGGGCTTGAAAACACGTGCTCCACCCCATTACTCCCTAAGAATGTTGCGAATTCCTGACTGGTGAAAGGCGGACCATTATCGGATACCACCTGTTTAGGTAAGCCCCATCTACTCCACAATTCACCTAACCGGTCTATCGTTGAGCTAGCCGCTGTACTCGGAACCTGGAAGATTTCTATCCACTTAGACATGGCGTCGACTACAACAAAATAAAGCTTCCCGAAAATAGGACCCAAGAAATCTAAGTGGAGCCTAGTCCAGGGACGTTTCGGCCAGGTCCATGGGATCGGAGCCTGCCGCGGTGGAGCATCCGCCTGCGCAGCGCATGTGGGACACGCGCGACACAGCCCCTCCACCCCCTCGTCGATCCCGGCCCACCACACATAGCTCCGAGCTAGTGCCTTCGATTTGACTATGCCCATGTGTGGCTCGTGTATGATCTTGAGGACTTTATCTCTGCAGAATTCCGGTACAACGACCCTATGGCCCCACATTACACAACCTAACTCCTCATACAATTCCCGTTTCCTATTAAAGTAGGGTTGCATGCCTACGGTATCACACTCTGTTGGCCATTCACTTCTTATATACATTAACACCCTACCTAAAACAGGATCCCTCGCGGTATGTCTCTTAATTTCATTATAGTTTAGAAGTAACGCCTCCTGTGCAAAGTGTAAATGCGTCTGTTCGGGCATTACTAACGAAACCGGTTCCTTATCTCTAAGCGGCAATCTAGACAAGCCATCCGCGCTGTTATTAGTCGTGCGTACATATTCTATATCGTAGTTATACGCCGATAATATTATAGCCCATCTCTGCATACGGCTAGCTGTCATAACAGGAATATTGCTATTTGAGCCAAAAATTGATACGAGCGGTTTATGATCCGTCCTAAGAATAAAACGCCGACCATAAATATATTGATGAAACTTTTTCATACAAAATATAATTGCTAACGCTTCCCTATGTATCTGAGAATAATTTTTCTCCGCCGGAGTGAGCGTGCGCGACACGAACGCCACCGGACGCTCCGTATCGCCCGCGCCGCCACTCGGCTGGGACAATACACCGGCGACACCTACGGGACTCGCATCACACGTGACTATTAGTGGCTTACACGGATCATAATGCGCGAGCACCTCTGACCCAATTAGCGCATTCTTAATACTTGTAAAAGCTACCTCACACTTGTCTGTCCAATTCCACTTAACCCTTTTCTTAAGAAGGTCGTATAGAGGTACTAGCTTGGAACTAAAACTTTTAATAAATTTGGCAAAGAAATTGACTAACCCTAGAAACGAACGTAGTTCCGAGACATTTTGTGGTCTAGGTATTTTTTTAACAGCTTCTATTTTTGTCGGATCTGCCCGTACTCCATCTTTTGAGATAATAAACCCTAAATAAGAAACTTCAGGTGCTAAAAAAACGCACTTAGATTTCTTTAATTTTAAGCCACTATTCTGTAACCGTTGGAAAACCGATTGCAAAGCTCTAATGTGGTCAGATTTGGTTTGCCCCCCAATTATTACGTCATCGATAAATACTGCTACATGAGGTATTCCATGAAGTAAATTCGTCATAATTCTTTGAAAAATACCTGGGCTTGATGCTAGACCGAATACAAGCCTATTATAACGATATAGGCCCCGGTGAGTGTTAATGACCGTAAATTTCTTCGAATCGTCCAATTCAATTTGATTATATGAATGAGATAAATCGATTTTACTGAAGAACTGAGCCCCTTGAAGCGACATTAATACCTCCTCAAACCTAGGCAGTGGATAACGATCGATCAGTAAAACTGGATTTAAAGTTGCCTTATAGTCTACACAAACCCGGAGGGTACCATCTGACTTGTTGATCGGGACCAACGGCGACGCCCAGTCGGAGCAGTCCACGGGCTCGATGACGCCCGCGCGCAGCATCCTGTCGAGCTCTGCGTCGACGCGCTCGCGCAGCGCGTAAGGCATCGGGCGCGCCCGGTGGAACACCGGCGCTGCCCCCTCCCGCACCCGTAACGTAGCCTTGCCCCCCGTGAACCTCCCCAAGCTCCCATCGAATAACTGCTTATACCTATTTAACAAGGAATTTACATTACTATCCATAATTACGTTGTTAACTTGTATCCTATGGACACCCTGGTTGTTTCCGAAAGGTATATTTAATTCCGCCAACCACTGTCGACCCAACAAAGATGTTGTACCCCCATCTATTACAAATAGTTCTAACTGCTTGGTGACCCCATTATATTCTACCGACGGTCTTATAAACCCTAGGGGTTTGATGTTAGTACCGTCATAAAAGGTCAATGTTAAGTTATACGCTTCTATCACTTGACAGTTAAAATATCTATCGTACGTCGACTTGCTAATGCACGATATTGGCGTGCCGGTATCAACTTCCATTAGAATGATATTATTATTAACTTTAACAGGCAAGCTCACCGGTTTATAGTCCGCTAAACACAACTGATGTAAATCGACCGAGTCCTCCTCGGTCTCCTCTTGAGCCGCATAATGGTCGCTCGTTGCCGTCCCGTAGTGAAACCCGCGAGCGTTACCGCGCATTGTTCCGCTCGAGCTGGGTACGACCGACGACGCCGCGAACCGGCATACCCGCCGTAGGTGACCCCGACGTCCACACTGGCTGCACTCGTACTCCCTAAACTTGCAGTTCCCGTACTCATGAGTAGTCGCTCCGCAGCCCTTACAGTGCCCGAAAGAACATGCATTGTGTTGCCGTGTCCCGCTGGCACCGCCAGCACGAATTTGGCGGGCCCGGGCCGCCCGCGGCGCCTGCCTCGCCTGCACCGCGTGTACCCCGACACTCCCCGCTGCCACTGGCACGCCCCTTGCTTCTACCGCAGCCGCGTCTCGCTCCGCCGCCTCCAACGTACTTGCAATTTTTACGGCTTGATTGAACTGCACAGTTTTCTCCTCCGCGAATAGCCGTTGACGTATGACGTCACCACGCAACCCACAGATGAACTGATCCCGCAAATTCTCATTAAGGGTGGTTCCGAAATCGCAATTTCGCGCCAACCTTTTTAACTCCGCAACGTAGCAATTTATGTTCTCCTCCAGCTGCTGCCTCCGCTGTCTGAACCGGTATCTTTCTGCGTGCACCGAAGGCGTCGGTTGTAAATGACCACTAAGTAGCTCCGATGCTTCTTTGAAAGTTAGCTCCGCTGGTTTCTTTGGGCTCGCCAGATTGACTAGCAGCTCGTACGCACCGTCCCCCATCGCCGATATCATGATTGGTACCTTCATGGCGTCCGCCACGTTGTTCACCTTAAAATACATTTCAAGGCGGTCCGCGTAGGATGTCCAAATGCCATTGCCAATATCAAACTCCGATATTTTACCAATCGACATTTTGAGTTATGCACGCACACCGTTCTAATATACACTATTCGTCGCCAAATGAGATATTCTGAGAGACGCAATAAAACACTGTGTTCAGAGCGGTAGCTGACATCCAACCACCGTACATTTATTATCCAAGTACCCCCGTGTTCCCATATACACTACATGTTCCACGGGGAGTGCTCCGAGTAACTGTTTGACATGGTACCATCGTCACCTTTCTACCATCGTACAACTCGACATCGCAGCAGGGTTCACCCATATCCCCTGGAAACGATAACGTCCAGCACGGTACGCTTCCAGCGATCATTCTTACCACTCACGTGCAGACTCTGGAATGAATTACCTGCGGCGGTGTTTCCCGAGCGCTACGACATGTCCTCCTTTAAACGAGGTTTAAAAAGAGCACTCACTTCACGGTAGGCAACGGCTTGGCTGTGTCCCTGGCACTGCCAAAGTCCATGGGCGGCGGTTTACACTTACCATCAGGTTGGCCGCTAGCTCGTTTGCCTATAAAGGCAATAAAAAAAAAAAAACAGTTAGCACCGAGTTTCGTTTCAAGATTTCCTTGTAGTTTGACTAGTTTTCGGCCTTGTCATGTCCTTTTGTCAGCTCTTGCTGCTCGTGTCAGCCCTCAGGATGGATTGGGGTGGTGACAAAACAGAACACATTATGTATACGACAAATTCTGTGCAAACAACGGTGTTATCAGACTTACAGTTGACTTAAACTTAGAACCTAAGTTTAAAATGAGTGATAGATACAATGTTAATTTTTATCTATGCATCTAGCTACAATAATAATAATAGGTCGCACTTCAAAATTAGTCTGATGTACACTTGGCTTAGGCCCGTGTGCATCAAATTACCGGCGCTCTGAAAGCCGAGTTACTAAAAAGTAAACATAAAAATAATAATAAATATCTTTGGACATTTCACACAACGCCATCTCGTCCCAAGCTAGGCAACTTAATGCTTGTGTTATGGTAACGAGATGGATGATAATCTACATAAATATATTTTTTTTTTGTAAATACATACATACTATAGATAGAAAACACCCAGACCCGGAACAAATACTTGTAGGTCGTACAAATATTTCTTCCGTGCGGGGATCGAACCCGCGACATGCTGCGCAGCAGTCGATCGCTCAACCATGGGATCTCGTACTACTTCATCTAATGTCACTTTTATAGGTTACCGTACGATGAGATATTTGGCGGAGTGTCGGCTTTGACGTTGGAACAGTTCGTAAAAGTCAACGGCTTCTCTAACAAATATTGGGGATGGGGAGGCGAAGATGACGACATGCACTCTCGGTGAGTATAAGTTTCTTTTTTTCACAAAGGCAAATAAACATGAATAATGATTTTAATTTTCGAATACTCATTTTTTTTCTAATGGATTTTTGACATTAGTTTATATTTTCTCCACAATTTCATACTTAAACCGTTCTCTCGATTTTATGTATTTTCGCTTATAGATTGAACCTTGACATAAATAGAACCATTCTATTTCAAAAACATAACTTCAATGAGATAAAAGTCTATAAAGAAATATCGTTTAGAGAATATGGCAAGACATACATGACTTTTCTCAATTTTCTCTATTTATATTATTGGAGAGTTCTTCAAATAGAGTCGTAAAGTCAACTTTGTTTCGTAATTATTTTGCAGGATAGCGAAAATGAACTATCACGTAGCGAGGTACAAGATGTCGATAGCGCGATACGCGATGTTGAATCATAAAAAATCGGCGGTAAATCCAAAAAGGTACGACTTTACATTATTACTACTATGCGTTCCCTACTCAAATAAACTCATAGACAAAAAAAAACGTAAACCGCCTGTTCGGAAGGCCTACAGCAAAGAGCCGAAAATAAACTTGCTATTGCTTTTTTAATTAATTTAGGTATGTGTATACCACAAGGTGCTGGTAGGCCTCCCACACGGTGGACCGACGACCTGGTTAAGATCGCCGGAAAGCAGTGGATGCGGGCGGCCCAGGACCGGCCTTTGTGGAAATCCTTGGGGGAGGCCTATGTCCAGCAGTGGACGTCTTTTGGCTGAAATGATGATGATGATGGATGCCACAAGGGTAGCGCTTGGCAATACCGTCTGCCTGGTGGCAAGCGGCTACTACTACTACTCGGCCCATATATGACCCACTGCTGAGTGCAGCCTCCTCCAATTACATAGAAGCTAATTAGCCTACTGTGTCACGCTGGCCAGATGGGTTGGCTAAGGGTTTCGTATCAAGTTTTCCTTCTCTTGCTATTACTGTCCTCTATGAACCTTTGCAACACCGAAGGTGTGTAAATTTAGACAACATATTTATTTAGACTTAAATCCATTCTGATGTAAAACGATTTTTTTCAGGTATCAGCTGTTATCGCAGACGAAAAAAGTATTTCGTAAGGACGGCCTGTCTACCCTAGTGTATGAGGTGGTGAAGGTGACCCCACACCATCTCTATACGCACATATATGTGAACATTGACGAGCGTAGCTGATGGCCATACTATATCGCCAGACTATTGTTCCTGTTTGGCGACGAAAGATAACATTACAGTGCATAGACGCTTCAAAATAAACCCGTTATAAAGTGTACTCTGGCGCAAAAGCCTAAACAGCCATGCCAAAATATAATTATAAAAAATAATTTCTAATGACACTGACGTTTGACCGGTTCAACGAAAGTTTTTTTTAAATCTATATTCAAAACATGCCATCACACATCTGAATAACAATTAAAATAGGAAAAACGATTAGAACTAGAAACTCGGAAGGTTTTTAAACTTTGCGAGTCGTATTTATATTATTTTAGGGAAACTTTGGTGTAGGTGTTATGTTGAGTGCAAATGAAACAGTCGTTATTTGATACTAAGTAGGTACTGTCATCCTGGTAACTCAGCCCAATAAGTCTCTTCCCGTTGAAAAGCTAGGTTATGCATCAATTAATATATTGGCCTCCGATATAAGTTAAGCATTTACTGTTTCTTTCGCATGTAATACAATAATTATAGGTGTGAACGAATAATCGATTACCAGTTGAATCTCATCTTGATCACTATAGCAATTAGAATTTTTGAAACTTGATCGAAATGAATAAAATTATCGTCTGAAACTTGACACTGACTGACCACAAAACGTGAAGAACCACAAGTAAAAATAAATGGAATTATGGTCATACTGCATTTTTTTTACATGTTGTCTAGGGGTCTGTGAGACGGGAATGACTTGAGTGTTTTTCTTGCCTGTAGCTCTTCACGGTTTGTGTCAAGTTTCTATTTAATCGATTTTAAGGATACCTATTATACTCAAATTTAGAAGAAGGTTACCTATCACTTGCTAGTCGAAATGTCAAATAAATAAGATTATTATTATTTATTTGTAAAGTTTTCTTGGACTTTTTGTAAAAGAACTCTGTTACATTGTAAGGTACCTACAATAAAAGAATTAAGTTTTAAAAAATATACATGCAACGTAGAATTGCGTTAGGTATAAATTTAAATCACGCTGAAAGCGTTTCTTCTACATACTTTTAGGTGCTTGCAGAATGCAAAACATATATAGCCTATAATGAATTTCATTCCTTTTTTTAATGTAAAAATACACAAAAATACAGTGTAAATTTGTACCATGGATTGTGTTGCCCATAAATAATGCACTACTCGGGCCTCCTCCAAATTCATGGAGGGAAATTAGCCTACTGTGCCATGCTGACAAGATGGGTTGGTACAGGTTTTAAATCAAGTTTTCCTTCGCTTGCAGCTAGGTAATCTGCCTCTTACGTTTAATTACTCGCCTCTTACGATTTCCTGAGGATAGTGACGTTGTGTATTCTAATTTCGTTAGCACACGAATGCATTATGTTTCATCATCATCCCAGTTCATAAATTACGCACAATTGAGTCGGGCTTCTTCCAACTACATGGAGGGTAGTTAGCCTACTGCTACGCTGGCCAGATGGATTGGCACTTTATGGTTTTGTATCAAGTTTTCCTTCATTGGCTTCGTTTTTGGCCCTGGTGTCTTAATTTGATGCAATAATATAGTATATTAATATACTTAGTACAATAATACCTATAGGATCTCTCCAATTAATTAAAAGGAAAATCTTATGTTATAAGCACTAGGTATTCATATTCTATTTGTCACTCCACGGAAAAATAGCACATCAAAGTTTAGCGAAATAAAATCGCATTTGGTGCTAGGCCGCAAACTAAGCCCATAACACAAGTCCATGGTAAAAATGATCACTGTATAAATTTAACTAACATGCATTTTAAAACGTGTGTATTATATAAAAATGCATTTGGCCGTTACGTTTAGTTAATCTATCCTTAGAATTTATACTCAAATATGTGTACTTACATTACCTATTTATGATTGTAATCTATGTACATAGTTTAAAATGTACTTTAGCTTTGTGTAGTGCGAAAGAAATAATTTTAGTTAAGGTTAAAAAGAAAAGGTTTATTTACTGTTTTTAAAATATCTCTTTTGTCCTTTCGTATAAAATAACAGAATAGATAATGCACTGTATAATTTTACTTTTAGCGCCATTTTACGTGCGTTCTCACAGCGGCTCTATAACGTTGTATTACATCACAAAAAAAGCATTTTATCACAAACCGTTGGCATTTAATACTTCACGAAATGTTATACACCTGCTGTGCGGTAGCTTGTAACATGAACATTGATCAACTATGTGTCAATTTCATCAACATTTGATGTAAAATATTTATGTAATAACTTAACTTCACAATTTACATCTCTATCAAGGACAAGAATGTGATAATTGAGATTTTTTTAGTATCGTTCGGATTTATTAAAAATAAATTGGTAAGTAATGAAGACCTTGTGATACATGAATAATATGAGTATTGTTACATGAATGATTATGGATATTGCTCAAAGTATATATCATTTCATCGTATTACCAATGTAATATAGTTTGTGAAATATCACAGGAGCATTAAGTGTCATATATGTTTAAGTTATGCATCAATTCAATTATCTTTAAAGAATCAGCGAAGCAACTTCGATGGTTCGATTTTTCATAACGAAAATCTGTTTCAAATTAATAATGCATAAACAATAACAGAAAGTTAAATAGAAATAGCATTGTTTGAGCAATATCGCGTCTGGTCGGAGAGCGCGAACAGAATAAAACAATACCGATACTTTTTTATTGTTCTGCAACAATAGTTGTGGCGAAAGCTAGGTTATATTTTCCTCCATAATATTAAAAAACGGTAGACACTGCAGTAACCCTATGATAGCATGGTACAGTGGATGACTCATAAAAATAAACATTATAAAATATTACCATTGCTTGAATCTTTGTACGTAAACTCGAAATTAGTTTTATCAATGGAATTCCATCTGTTGCCGCGCCTATCTTAATATAACATAGATTTAAATAGTAATATATCGTAATGTAGGTGAGTAACTAAGAAATCGTTTTTATACTTGCTGTTAATAAATTATGTAACTCAATAAAAATAATAGGCCTACTATAATATAGCTGTATCTTTAAACTTAATTTGTTAATTAGGGAATTTATGCAAATTTGTGGCCAAAGCTGATGGAAATGCATGCACGGATGGAAGAGTAAAAACTGAATTATTACAAAGTTATGATCAGTCTGTACCGTATCTTTATAATCATTTAAATTATAAATAAGGAATATAGAATCAAATGCAGCTACCTAAAACCGACTATTTGGGTTGTTTTTACTTTTTTCGACTTAAAGTAGGTATAATGAATTAAGAACTTGAGCGACATACGCACCGGCCGTTCTTTGTATTGTCTCTTTGTGTTGTAATTATCGTACAAATACGACAATTTCAGCCTGCGTGCGATGGCACACTATTGTCGTACATCACACATCAATTTGTAGGTTAATAATTTCAATAATTTCTAGATGCACTCCTTACGTGTATTAAGTACATTTAAGTGTGTATAATGCTGCAAACACTAAGGTTTTAGTGTATTTTGTTGATTTGAAACTGGTAGTTAGCCAGGGTACGGTAATTTCGGCCCATGTGTGATATAATATTATAAACGTGAAAGTTTGTAAGTATGGATGGATGGATGGATGGATGGATAGATGGATGGATGTTTGTTACTCTTTCACGTAAAAACTACTGAATGGATTTTAATGAAACTTTACAATAATATAGCTTATACATCAGAATAACACATAGGCTACAAGTTATAAAGATATTATGTGAATTACAACAATATAAACAAGTCGAATTCAAAATTTCTAATTGTCAAATTTTCGGCCATATTAAACTATAGATAGACAACATAACGTTTCGCTGTCAGTTGCGTTTTGTTAAAGTAGGTTTTATACGGACGGGATAAAAATCTCAGGTATCCTATGTCCAACTTTATTTTTGTTTTAAATATTTATAATGCGGAACAAAGTTCGCCGGGTCAGCTAGTGTGTGATAATTTGACACGTCGTCAGCCGGACTGTTCCATAAGAACAGTAGATAGAAGAACATAGACGGTTTGCAACTCGGATGTATGTACGTCTCTACACTTAAACAAAACTTACGTATACAGGGTTGATACGACATAGGGGCATTTTTTTAACTGCTACTGCTCTGTACCAAAAATCAATTAAATTGGAGCAACAGTTTAGCCGTAAATGATTTTTTTGCCTCATTTGAACATCATATATCTTTCCTAACAGATGTTTATGCCTAACGCATCGTTTATTAACCTTAGGGGCTGTCCATTAATCACGTGATGTTTTTTTAACATTTTTTAACCCCTCCCTCCCCCTTGGTGATACCTGGTGAGGTTTAAGACTACCCCTCCACCCCCCATGAAAAATCACGTGTATTTTTTTTGTACCGTTTCGAATTCATACTAATCACATATAGTACCTATACGTAGTGTAATTTAATGCCCCTCTGTCATATCAACTTTGTATAAAGCAAGCAATCAAAATATGTATTACAATTAGCCGCATTTGATTCTGTGTTTGTGAAAAGAAGGAATAGTGAAATTTAGTAAACATTGTCCAATTTTTTATCTACTATGTAATTAGCCGGTTGTTGATACTACAACCCACGGACAATGTTCGAAGTAGACTGACGATGTATTTCATTTTAATTTTTAGAAAAGTCCCGAACGCCTCCCCGCCGTTTGATCTGCCGTGCATAAATAATTCTTTTTTTAAATATCTTATAGAAGACTATAACGCGCTTCGGCTTCGCAATTTTGTCATATTCTCTTTTTCTTTTACTGGGCTATGCTTGGTCATGATATTAAATATTACTTATTTATTAGGTTTTTAAGGTACTTTCATTGGCGTGTGTGCAAAGCCGTTGCGTTAATTAATTAATGAATCAATGGCTGCGAGTATTTCTATTAATTTTTGGTTCGTAAAGATACGATCACAGATTGTAGCAATCACTTCTTAACATGTAATTAAATATGCTTCCGAATCTCAGTTATTGCTTATTTTATATCAAGTTTTGTATATGCAATATAATGTCCTACTCTATAGCGTTGAACTCGCTTAGCCATGAAATTTGTTAGTAAAATCCGAGCGCCCTAGGTGCTTGGGTATAAATAATATAGTTTAGATCATGAGTTACTTAATAAAAGTGATAATACTTTATATTTTCATTTGTCAACGTCGTTTTTAATAAATATTGTTTGTTTTTTATACGAATTGTGTTTATTTTTCGGACGAAACCATCTTTTCCTTGCTCACGTCATGATGTCACTGTTTACAGTGCGGGTCACATGCTCGGATATGATTAAAGCGTATCAGGATCCTCTGTAAAGTTCGTAAAGTCCGTTCACATTTAGTTCTTTACCTCTGACAACCGTCATTTTTGTGTTTTCCTTTCATTTTTACGAAGGTTACCCGTTTATGTATATCAGTTTAATAAATTTAATGGGAAAATATTGCATTAAAAAACGTATATATGTAATGATTTATTTATCTTACCGTAATCATATTTGTAGTATGAGTTTTAAGAGGATTTCGCCCCAAAGATGAATATTAGGTAACATTACCGGTTTCTAAGATGTAAATTCTATAAACTACTGTAATATACCCTGTTCAAGATAGCATGATCGATTTGACAGACGGGCTAGTGATGGGAAACAGAAAATATCTAGGGTGCGTTCCACTTGTCACTCACAACGACCACGCTCACGACCACGGTTTTCGCCGTTCCACTTGGTTCTGGGCGTCACAAATAGTCACAATCGTTTACTCAAGTGGAATGGATTTTGGAGCGTTTTGGGCGTTCATTTAAATAAAAAAAATGGCGCGTCTAAAAAAAACTAAACAAAAGGTTGATGAGGTTATATTACAATTTGTAAGTGGTATTATTAAGTTCCATTACATATTGGTTAAGAGATTTATTAAAAAAAAAGTATATACTTTAATTTTCAAGGAGTATTTAACAAATGTATGACCGTATTTAATAAAAATGCCTATATCGGCAGCAGTTTGAAATTAGTTGGTGCGTCAAATAAAAGTACTAGTTCGTCCAGCTCAGATAAAGAAAGAAATAGAATTTTACAAATCTTTGATCGTGAGAAACGAAAAGTTTGACCACTTATTAATTTATTATTGATTTGATAATGTCTTGTCCGATCTTGTTCGGTACAATAGAACGATATTGTTATTGTCGCAATGTTTCTGCTTTTAGTTTTTAAAATTGGCGCTCAAATTCTCAAAACGCTCACAACGACCCATCTTTTGAGATGGGGCGTCGTGAGCTTCGCGTGAGCATAAGTAATGACGTCATCAATGACGTTTTCGCCGCGACCACAACGATCATGGTCGCCATGTGGAACGCCTGAATGAGCATTTTAGGCGTTGTGAACGCCAAGTGGAACGTACCCCTAGTAGTCCAAAAAATAACGTTTTAAAATACTTGTAACAGTGACAAGTTGGCGTGGGTGTGATAAGTGTGAAATTCTTTATTGCACTAGACATATAAAACATTGGGTAGATAAGCGATGGTGGGTCAATATTCATAATAAGTTCCTATTTTATATTACAGGGTTATTTTTTGACTTTCCGCCAAATTTAAATAAGTGGTTCAGACCATGAAAGTAAACAAAAAAGAAAAGAAAATAATAGTTGTAAAAGTGTTAAATCTCAATGCGCTAAAGCCAACGAATTTTATTTCAAAATGAAAATGTTTTTTATTCGAATATTGTCTTAAAAAGTTAAGAAAAAGTGATAAAGAATTTCACACATAATACACCCATACCATCTCGTCACAGTTACAAGTATTTTAAACCGTTATTTTTTGGAGTACTAGTTATTATCTGTTTCCCACCACTATTCGCCATTGCAAAGTAAAGGTATGATTCCGAAGTACGCTGCACGCAGAAGTGCTACCTCGGCACTACTGGTCCCGATTACCGCGACGTAGTTCGGAATCATATCATACATCTTTTTGTCGATCAGAAAAATTGACATCTGCCAAATCGATCACGTTATCTTGAATAGGGTATAGTGACATTATAATTCGAACAGCGTAATTATCTATACTTACCAATATATATATATATATTTTATATGAACCCAGATTATAACATTAATTTGTTACGGTAATTCAATAGTTACATTTAGATCTATTAACCACAAACTTCTTAATTAGTACCGACAAGACGAAATTTAACAGAGGCAGAATCTATACTCTATACTAATATATAAAGCTGCAGAGTTTGTTTGTTTGCTTATTTGTTTATTTGTTTGTTTGTTTGTTTGAACGCGCTAATCTCAGGAACTACAGGTCCGATTTCAAAAAATCTTTCAGTATTAGATAGTCCATTTATCGAGGAAGGTTATAGGCTATATTTTATTTTCAAAAGAATTAGGGATCCGTATTAAAATTGCGATTTTGTAAACCAAGGTGTAAAATCGAAAATCTATTTATGCGTGCGCTGCAAAAACTATTGACAATAGAACAAAATGATGTACTACGGGTTTGTAGGTCTTATAAAGATCTACAAAAAAGTCCACGAGAGCACATATCTAACTAACTATCATAGTTTAGTCACAATAACAGATTTTATGTTCATAAAAAATATGCACGGGTTCGAAGCCCACGCGGGCGAAGCCGCGCGCAAAAGCTAGTAAAATAATATACACGGACCTTAGCTAGGTAGTATTTTAGTAAAACATGCCAATCACTAAAGAAGAAGAAGATAATAAACAAAACAGTTAATCAAACTGAAGTATCTTACTGCAGCGAAATACATATAAATTGTAAGTAAATCTATAATTTATTTATGTAGGTAACTTATGTACATGTTCTTTTAGTTGTCTGCATGTGGTCTCATTATTTCACACTCAAAGGTCACCTGGACATAGGCTCTCCGACCAAACACTAGGGTAGACTGGGTACGGTTGAAACATTTTAGCATTTATTATGCATAGCATCGGGATTTGTTAAGCGAGCGATATCGGAAACATACTAAATAAAATACCTTATATCTGTCTACTATAGGGCAATGTTATTTAGGATCGCTGGATAGTAATTCCGGAGCAAAATCAAATGAAAAAAAAACAGTAATTTGTTTTAACCGTCCCCATGCCAGGGTCGGTTGAAACAGTGTCTGGGGTCAATTGAAACACATGCAAATAATACAAAATATAATCAATTATCATCTTTTATTAATCTTCTAATAACATGTTTCGAATGTTAATGGCACAGTTGACTATTACAAATATTTTTATTAATTAATATTCTAGTCTTTGACTATATTTATAATCCAACATTATTCTTAATCAGCCTTCAGTTTTATATGAAGTACCTACAACTTAAACTAAATAATAATTAGATGTTGGTAGCGATAATTCTTTGGCTATAAGTACTTATAATATATCTCATCAACATTATACACATATATGTTGTGGTTCAAATTTATAGCGGTCCATAACATTAGCCAGATTGTCGTAGCATCTACGTTGTTCCTATTAAAAATAGTTACTAGAAAGACTTGTAGCCTGTGCTGCATGCACCGACAGTTCAGGATATCTTTTCATAAACATGTGAAACCATTCTTCGCCAGCCATTTCGTTGTCATCCCAAGTCCGAGGTCGTGATAAGTCATACTTGATGGTTAATTCGTATGCCAATTTCATGACATCCTTTTTAGTTAGGCTTTTTACATCTAATTAAATATTTAGATAACTTACGCTCTTGTTGCTGGGTAAATACACGATTATGGGCCATATATCCCATTTCTTGATTGTCACCGTTACCAGTCGAATCTCGTTTACGTATATATCTGAACAGGGAACAGTGGTTCAGTCTATTTTTTTCTGCCGCTGTTCTCAACGAAGATCCCGCTTTCACAGCTTCATAGGCTCATTGGTATGTTGATAAGTCGGCTTGACCTTTTGTAGTCTTTCTTTGGCGTACCCTCGGCATCTAACTGCTTCAACTTATACTGTTTCAACCGTACCCACAAATAATGTTTCAACTGTCCCCATCCCCCATCTTGGTATAAAACGGTTCATAGTAAGAATGACAGTAAATTTAATTAAAAACTAATCATACTACGATATCGTACAACCTTCAATTTAACTGTAACAAAACTCTCAATACTCTAACTATAAATGAAATCTTAATAATTGCAAAAATGTAGATATCGAAATACTTACTTTTCCGTTAAAAAACACAATGGGGCCTCCTACAGACAAGCACAGTGCACGAAGAGCCATGCAATTCTAAAATTCATGTTTCGACCTGTCATCCGCTTCGTACTCCCCTTGTACCCTTCACCTCATCGCGCACTATTCACAAGATATTCACATTGTTTCAACCGTCCACCGTTTCAACCGTACCCAGTCTACCCTAAATATTGCAAATAGCATTAAGTCGTTGCATACGATAATAAATTAGTTGCACGGTGCTATGAGAAGGATCTGGTTAAACGATAATTACCCATGGGACTCCCACCACTAGATGGGTTGCGAAATGCAGACGACAAACATTCCTTGTACAATCAATCAAAATTCACTTAATCAAGTTGGATCTTTTGACAAACCAAAACATTTTTTTTTTAAACTATTCCTCGCTCTGGTTATAAAACTGTAACGCTGCCCTCCAGTTTACCAACATGAAATTCACAAACGACACCCAGACAAAGGTTTACACAAAGGTACTACCCTGGCCCCGTAATCGAACCAACTACATGGCAGGGCAAAGGTACGAGACAATCATTAACTTTAATGAAAAAAATGCGATGGAGTTATAGATAGTTTCACGGCCTATCCCGGTAGTTCGTTCAATTCACAGATTATATATCGTATCTTAGGATTTTATTTACAGGCTCCGGTGTACATGTAAAAAGCATGTGGCAGACGTGGTCTCCGCAACGCCTTCCGATATTTTTACTGATACTTCTGGCGATTGGGTACCTGATCGGCTCCATCCTGGCCACGCTCCGACAGTCTTACCCCATAACACCATTCCATGCTACCGAAAAACCTTCTTTGTACGTTCCTTAACCCAAATATTAAGAAACCCACGTTACAAATAGAAAGGTTTTTTTTATAATCCAATGATCCTTGTTCATCGGTTCAGATTTTATAATGCCACAGATACGTCGAAATAGATCCTTTTTTGTCAAGCAACAAGTGAATATAGACAGATTTACACATATACCGCTTCTAGGCTACTCAAGCTTGTGCTGACTTCTATAATCCATTGCCTAGTTGCAATTTAATAATATTCCAAATGTGCCGCCCATAAAACCTGCCGCCATAAGATCTGGGAAATTCGCCACTGTATAGAACACTCCACTAGTTAGAATGTTTAATGAATTCTGCCAAAACTAACAGAAAACTGAAGCCCAAGTTCTTGCATTTGTTGTTGAACATTCCAGAAGCACCAATCGGCTAGCATTACGTAGTTTCGAATGGAAAAGACAAAATGTAGACTTTTGGGGGGACAGAGATGAATCTCCTTTGGAGAATTCTGAATATCTGAGTAAGCCCCTATGCGATGAATACCCACCAGATTTAGGTAAGTACTTTCAGTAAACCTTACACCATGGGGGCAGTGCCGGATTATGAAAGCGCGGTGCCCGTAACAAATTCTTTCAAAGGGTTCATAAATATAAAGTGGTAAAAATACAATTTAATACTCAATGTAATTTATGTTACAATTTTGTGGGTAATTAATACACCAGCGTAATTTTTTTAGTGAAACTTAAGATGTGGTCTTAATAAGTTTCACTCAAAAAATTACGCTCAGGCAGAGATGAGTGGGCTTAAATATGCGGGGACCCGTAGCATTATTGCTACTCTTGCTACTTGGTTAATCCGGCACTGCATGGGCGTAAGAATTATACATAGAGCGGAACTCCTTTTATTTAAGGTCCCATACCAGCCAAAAAAACGTATGTAGAATTAAGCTATGTCGAGAAGAAATATCCCGAAATAGAATATGGAGTGTACGCCCCACCAAATTGTACTGCCAGGCATAAAGTTGCCATTGTTGTGCCATACAGGTAATACTAATAACAATACTTTAAAGCTTTGGTCAAGATTGCTTTTTGAGGAAACCTCTGTTATATTAGCGGGTTACGCCGTATGCCTATCAACATCACGTCACCCCATAAAGACTGCCCACCGCTGATTCAAGCCTCCAACTCCACCTCTAGTGACGTATGTGGAGGGGAATTACCGAATCAGCCTATTGTACCATGCTCTCATGCTGTCCAGACGAGGTGGCACAGCGTTTCGCACACGCAGACACCCAGACTCTGAGCAAGTGCCTGTGGTTTACATAAAAGACACTTGTCTGACGCCGGAATCGAACCGGGAACCGGTGATCCAAAGGCGGAACATCCAACCCCTAGACCAACATGGCATAAACAACATTGGTACAAACAAGAATCAATACACAATAATAATGTGCTAATGACTTCGGTAGTTACTGAACTGATTAAGTTTCACCTAGGTATTTAGGCTCTAATAAATTCTGAAGCTGGAAAAGTTCACTAAGCAAAGATTAAAATTAAGTATTCTTTCAGAGATCGCAAACAGCATTTAGCGATATTCTTGAACCACATGCACAATTTCCTTAAGAAGCAACAAATCGAATATGGAATATTCATAGTGGAACAGGCCGGTGAGATCATTTCAATATTGGAATGAAGTACATAATCGTACAGTCCTTGCCAATCTTTATGGCCGCTCTGAATGTAGCCGTGAGTACGAACTTGCGCATCGTACATTTCATAACCAATACGGACGTAGCTCACTCACTAACACACGGGTGGTGAGGGCGCTTGCGGGTGAAAAACGGCGCGCGCCGGCGTTCCCTGCCTACCGTCCCGCTGATACCTAATTTTGTGTTGTGCGCAGCATAATGTGGCTACATTCAGAGCGGCCATAAAGATTGGCGAGGACAATAACTATATTTATAGAACTATAATTTAAATTAATATAACCTAGCCTGAAAAAATGGGTTTTCTAAATCCGTCACCAAACGGCCTAGTACGAGACGAGACGGACATGAGTACCTACTAGAAATGCGTTGCAGGACACAAGCCGTTTAACCGCGCCAAGCTAATGAACGTAGGTTTCGTGGAAAGCTACCGATTGTATTGCTGGCAGTGCTTCGTGTTCCACGACATCGACCTACTGCCGTTGGACACACGCAACATGTACTCTTGTCCGAAGCAGCCGAGGCACATGTCCGCTGCTGTTGATACGCTAAACTACAGGTTGGTTATGATTGAAATGCATTTTAGTAAATATAATATAGCAGTCATACTGCAGAGTCCTCCAGTCACATGGGGGGTAATTAGTCTACTGTGCCACGCTGGCCAGACGGGTTGGCACACGATTTCGTATTACGATTTCCTTCAGACCAGTGTCGCCTCCGCTCCTCCGCAACCTAACTCAAGGTAGTAAATATATTGATCTCAGCCCGTAAAAGACCCACTGCGCAGTCAGGCCTCCTACCTCCACTATTTACATGGAGGGCAATTAGCCTACTGTGTCACGCTGGCCAGACGGGTTGTCGCATCCAGTTTTCCTTCGCTTGCAGCTGGGTTATCGGCCATTTCCTTTTGCCCCCTCAGAATGGAATAGGGCCTATTCCGCTCTATTCCATCCTGAGTATTTTAAATCCGTCAACACACGGAATACCTACACGTATTTGGATAATACATAGCCATGTCTACGACGCAGATAAGTCCCCTTTTCTTTACCCAGGTTACCTTATTACGAAATATTCGGCGGTGTATCAGCTCTAACGTTGGAACAGTTCATTATGGTGAACGGATTCTCGAACAAGTATTGGGGTTGGGGACGAGAAGATGATGACATGTTCGTTAGGTAATTCAGCATGTTAAACCATTACATCTCTTGAAACAATGTATTTAACAATTTTTTAGCCAATGGATCTTTTTATAGCGAAAAGGCTGAGCAGTGGTCGGCGACGTTTTATTTCATACGGACACGTCGTCCATATTCTGAATTAAAAGAAGCGCTGTAAGCCTGTTGCACGCTTTCTTAGCTGCCAGTATTTTATTGTTTGCCTAAAAAATCTCCGCCTCCACCAAAAATGACACATTAGCGGGCCGCGCCTGATCGATTTGAGAACAACTGACTAACAATATAAAGATAAACAATACAAGACTAACAAAATTGAAAAAAAAATCGGCTAAATAATAACCGCCTTGTTGGTTTAGGATTTGTTTGTGCTGTTTTTAGGTCACGGACAAGTTTTTGTGTAAATCTAGGGTTTACAAGGGTTTATAAGATTACACTTGATCTGAGTCAGGGGCGTAGCAACCGCCGTATCAGCCGTATCAATTAAAAATTTTTTAGAAGAAATGACGGATAGATAATTATGATGAATAAATATTTCTACCATTTTTATGCACACATTGTTTTATTTTGTGTGAAATCTTTACCCTTCAAAGGGCCCGCAATTATTTTTTTTATACGGGGCCCCACCAAGGCACTCTACGCCCCTGATCTGAGTTTGGTGTCTTTTGTGTTCGTGAATTTCATGTTTGTTAATTGCCCCCGTGATACAGGTAAAAGTGTGCAGTGGTTTCGTTTTAAAAAGATTGGTTAAACGACTTACAGTTTAGACCTCCGACGAATTCGACTGTTTCACGATCATCATGACACCAACTTGACACATCACAACGTCCACGACACCAACTAGCACTAAGTTTGCACAAGTTCAATAACGAGAAAAGAGAACTTTCCGCGACGCTTAGCACTGTATTGAAAAGGATATCACATTCGCAGTATCAACCTATTTTTAAACAACTACCCCTTACTCAATAGATTCACGCACAGCGGTTTACTTGAAATATGTAGTCAGATTTTACTTTCCTACCCTTCAACTAAAATTAGTTCCAGCGTTACCAGAGTAAAAATATACAATGAATAATCGGCGGATATACATAGGAAAGAAAGAAATTGTATCAATTTATTATTGAACTTCGCTCGTGGAATTAGCATTGCCACACAATGTGGCATTGCTATAGTCTTCTTGGCATCGTACACGGTGACAGTGATCTGGCACACATTCTATTTTTATAATTTTAGTTATTAATCTTTTTCGAATAATTTTAGTTACAGTTAGTTTTGTGTTGTTTTATAATGTCTTTTTACTCTATTTTAATATGTTATTTCATACATTTAGTAAATAATGTTGTCCGTTTTTCCTTGCCGAGAATGTTCTCACGCGCGCATATAATTTAAAATAAACAATTTCTCACAATACAAGGATGCAGGTAACAATCATGCATGGTCTAGGGTGAGCATATTCAGTGGGCAATATTTTATTTCAGGATAGAAATGATGGGTTACCACTTGGCGAGGTATAAAATGTCAATAGCGAGATACGCAATGTTGCAACACAGGAAAGCTGTGCCGAACCCCCAAAGGTGTGTTATTGCTTGCTAGGTTCTAGTAATTTCCAAAATGTAAGCGGATAATTAACGCACTTAGAATAACGTTAGCTTTCTTCTTCTTGGTTAGTGGTGATTTGCACGCTGAACGAGATTTCGCCAATGAAAGCTAACCATTTAACTTTCATTTAAAATTATCTTTCTGGGTAGATTGTATATACAATTGTATATATGCCTTCTTGCTCCTACGAAATCGCACTTGGCGATAAGACCGCCAATTGTAACAAACTAATTATAAAAAGAGAGTTTGTCTGAGTAAGACTGAGTAATCTAGTACCAAATTTGTTGTATTCAACCTGTTATTTTTGTAAAATATGGTTGGTGTACAATTAAGAGTCGTCATCATCTTAAGCCTTAGCCTGGTCCAGTATATTATTCCAGACAGATCTCAATTAAGAGACATTACAGACAATTAAGACACACTTGACAGGCAATTATGAGTATATTAGGTTAAAGCATCTTAACCAAAAGAGCCGTGGTAGGCGAAAGTTCGCGCATGTCATCACCCTATCGCGTGGCTTACACCTCCACCAGCGACCCAAAACTCGACTTTAGCTTAAGATGTTTGCAACCTACCATCTATCCGCGAGGGTACGATCTCAACACCTTGTCTATGAGAATGCAATCGTATAGTTTGTTTTCAGGTACAAAGTTAACACAAAGCTATACGTTGATGGACTCTCCACCCTCGACTATGAGGTTTTGAACATAACCCGTCACAGGCTCTACATACATATACTAGCAAACATTGACGAACGCAGCTGATGGTTAAAGTAAACTAAACTTGGTTCGCGTTAAGAATGAAGTGAGTAATTATTGTCGTAGTTTTTTTTACGTCGGAGATCCTCATGGATATTATTATAGTTATAAAGTTATCCTGTCTGTTGTATCCTTTAATCTGCAGTTGGCGTCACACTGCGTGTTAACGCGACCGAACTATAGCTGCTTAGTGCAGCTACACTCGCATTCACAGGGTGTAACAAAAACCCTATAGCCATCCGAAGTGAGGGCATAGAGCCAACTGCAACCAACAGTTCTGTGCATATTTTGTTTAATTTTGGAGCTTGGGGGATAGCTGATCTGTCTTTGGGTTTTCTAACGGAAATAATCCGATTAGTGCTTTCGATATGGCTATAGGGTTTCAGAAGGTTGTTTTGGAGTACTCAAAAAACTACATCGCGGTATCGAAGTTTACAGTTTATTGACGGACGCCGCGGCTCTCTCCCGTGTCGTCCAAAACGTGTAACCTACTTATCAATACATGAAAACAATTATCAAATCTCTAGTATTTTATTGCTTATCCTAAAATATTGTACATCACTACATAGTATAAAACAAAGTCGCATTCTTCTGTCCGTCCCTATGTATGCATAAATCTTTAAAACTACGCAACGGATTTTGAAGCGGTTTTTTTTAATAGATAGAGTGATGCAAGGGGAAGGTTTTTAAGTACAACCTACCCCCGCTTTGCACGGGCGAAGCCGGAGCGGGCCACTAGTTATACATAAAACAATGATATCAAATTCTGCTCATATAAACATTGACTTCATAACACAAAACAAAAATTATAAAACAAGAGAGTAGAAAATAATAAAACAACCAACAATGAAGATCTTCGAGTGCATTTTAAAATAATAAAAGCTTTGTCGACTCATTTCACCACATGGCCAATATCTTTCATTTTTTATTGTTCTAATCGTATTTACTACCTGTGGCCTGCGGTTCCGCTTACGTAGTGTATATAAAAAAGTACCCGCGGCTGAAAGTAGCCTAAGTCACTTCATATAAAGGTCTTCTATCTATTTTCCAATAAAAGCATGGCCAAATTGGCCCAGCCACTTTTAAGATTAACAAATAGACAATGATTTTAATTAATATTATTAGATTTTGTTATCAGTACTGCCAACATAAAAACTTTTATATGCACTGTTAATTTGGTATTACAAACATACACTTAATTTCGGATGTGTATAATGTTCTATATCGAATCGTTTTATGACATCACAGTATTTATTGCAACAAAATAAAATATATATATATATATATATATACAAGCCTATTTCATATGCTTACAAGTATATGATGATTATACACACATGCTCTTTATAAGGCTAAAATATCAGTACGTTTGAATGTCGAATGCCAGTAATCAAGGGCGTCGCCAGCCGATGGCGTAGGGGGGGGGCAAGTTGACTTTACCTACTACAATTCATGCTTTTCTCATTCTTTATGAATGAGAAAAGTAGGTATGAATTGTAGGTAAATATGTACGATATACGAATAAATGACAGACAGACGGTAAAACAAAGAAGGCGCGAGCGCCGCGCGGTTACATGCTGCTTCCCCACTCCCCCTCTCCCGCTTCAACGATAGAGTAGAGCAGAGCGTAGTTGAGCGTACGGAAAATTAGGAGTGGAATTGGTGAATTCATTCGAGTTTCGACGTACGCGAATGTTTGTTCAAGGCTTGAACTTCAAGCAAATCAACTCAAAGACTTAGGACTTTGGTTGCATTATATTTGGCAACTTTTTTAGAATCTCTAGGGGGGGGCAGCTGCCCCTCCCTGCCCCCCCTTGGCGACGCCCTTGCCAGTAATACTTACCATAATGTAACATTTATGCTCCTTTTTTTAATAACGCCATGACGTCCGGCCCTTAACTGCATGCTCATAGAATTCCCGTAATCTATTGATTTTCGCGACACCGGGGCCCCAATTCTGCTAATGCAGTGGTCAAAATTGACGACCAATGCCTCTGTGATGATTACATTTGACAGATTTGAGAATCTGTATCAATACTTTAGATTACCGTGTGGTGATGGATTTAGGCAAAAAATGTCACCAGCCCATTTTATCCCGAGGTTGTAAAAGCCAACACACACAAATGAAGCTCTGGCTATAATACCTTTCTTTACTAAAACCATGTCTTCAAGGTAGCTTAATTGCTTTTATCATTATTATAGCAAAAGCTATAGAATGTATCAACCAATTAATTTGTCATTTATTGCAGAGACTTACATTGTTATATTGAGGAGTCATTCCGAAATTCCGAAACAGAATTAATTATGTGTTTGAAGTTTTAGACTCATTGAGAGATATCTTTTTCTGACTATTTGTGAAAATTTACCCGATGTCGGATTACGGCATTATAGTTAGACAGCAGCGCGGCACAAAAGGCTATTTTCCCTCCATTAACTCGGAGGAGGCCAGACTCGACAGTAAGGCGAGATGAGAAACATTTCCAAATCGTGATATGGATTTGGAAATGTCTAGGAGAAAGGATTACAATTCTTATCATAATCATCTTCTTCACTGAACGGATTAGTAGAGTCCATAGGTTCGTCCGAGAACGGGTTCTTAGTCTCATCATAGATATCATCAAATGGATTCTGGCCTTTAGCGTTCGCTATGTTGGCCGAAATGTTGGGCGACCCAGTGCTGTGTTGGTCGTCCAACTTGGCCTTGGCTGCAATAGGGGAGGAGCCAAGGGTTGGCCTCGCGTGGACTGGCTCTAATTTGTTGAGATTGGCTTCGAGGCTGGAACTGTAGCGCGGTTGCTCAAGCAGCCTCATTTTGCCTTCGGGTATGGGAACAACTGTAGTGCCTTTGGGAGCGACCTGCTTGGCCGCGTTTGACACGAACACTGGAATACAAAATGGCGTTTAATGAATTGATCTTTCGACAATTGTAATGAGGTCTTACTCTTAAATCCTATCTTACTAAATATACTATACTACCCTATCTTACTAACACAGTCTCAGTATGATATAACGATATCGAATGGGCCACTCATATTACTTATATAGTCGTTACAAAACGAGAAGTAGTGAGTTAGTAACTTGACTTAGAATTTTTTTTTTAGAAATTTTAGAATTAGAGAAAGAAACGTTTCATCGCATACAGCAATTCGTAAATATTTATATCGTATTAAATTTATAGAAATCGGTAAAATAGTCAATTATAATATTTGTTTCTGATGCAAAATACTCTCGAACAAATTTGTTAAAGTTAAAAAATAATGTTAAAGAAAATCACACCAGTGTGTTTTGACATCTCGATACACACTAGTGTGATTTTTTGTGTGATAGTTATTATAAAGATAGGCATTTCAATTCAAACATACATTGCTTAGACTGGCCCTCCTGTAGCCTGAGCTTGGCTTCGGCGCCCGGGCCGTATGTCTGCGGGGCCGCTGCAGAAGGCGCCACGGTCACCGGAGCCACGGGCGCCACACTAACTGGCTCCGGAGCTGGCTCGCTTGTGTCCGGAGTCACCACTGTCAGCTTGTTGAATAGTCCCCGGCCGTAGTACTCTGACACGACCGCATAGCTGTGGTAAAACAATATTTGTAAACAGGATAGAGTTCATTCATTATCATTTCAGCCTATAAATGACCCGAGTCTGACCTGGCTGTGTCGCCCTTTCCGTGATTCCAGGAAGGATCACACTTCTATGCCCGACGGGTTGGCACAGAGCGTAACGAAATCGATCAGCAGGTTAAGCAATGGCTGGCTCTGCTGAATGTTGGATGGGTGTCCATCATTTGTGTGTAATATCCCTCCTCCGTGCTTTGGAGGGCACGTGTTACGAACTCGTTTTTATGTAAAACTATTTTTATACACTTAAAACATTTTTACATAATGCCTTCCTCAAGCTATATTGCCGTTAAACGAAATGGCGCCAATTAATTTTTTTTTTACTAGTGATTGATTGCCTTTGACCCTAGGCTTGCGTGATGGAAAGCTACGCCAGGGTCTAAGATGGAGCAGGCAATTCAAGGAATTGCCCTGTCGGGCACCGGCTCTCACATACACACGACGGAACACAGTAAAACTGCTTGGCGTCAGACTTAAATGTGAGGGTGGTAGCCAGCCGGGCAGACCGTTCGATCCTACCACCAAGCGTGCTGGGTTTGTTGACTTCCCAGCGTGCAGTGGGGTAGTTTTATATTCTGACCCGTCCCCACACCGGTAGTTACCTGTTGTAGTGAGACAATGATGGCCCGCGGAAGGCAGAAGACAATCTACTACTAGTCAGCCCATATATGTCCCACTGCCGAGTCGAGCCTCCTCCACTTAAATTGAGGGTAATTGGCCTACTGTGCCACGCTGGCCAGACGGCTTGGCACAGGGTTTCCTTCTGTTGCGACTAGGTTTTCAGCAGACGACAATCGCTTCATGTAAATTAGTATTCAGCCAGCATGTTCTTTCGGTTTAGGTGGGACTCCGGGCGCGTGGTATAAAATAAATAAATAAATAATAAATATCCTTGGACATTTCACACAACGCCATCTCGTCCCAAGCTAAGCAACTTAATGCTTGTGTTATGGTAACGAGATGGATGATAAACTACTTATATACATATTTTTTTTTTGTAAATACATACATGTTATAGATAGAAAACACCCAGACCCGGAACAAATACTTGTAGGTCGTACAAATATTTCTTCCGTGCGGGGATCCTAGACTGCCCGAACCAAGGCCACGGGTTATGCTCCCGAATGTAGGAGCATACTTCGCGATAGCCAACAGGTACCTAATTAGGTTAGACTGGTGCCAATCTAACCCAATCAAAATGGGAACAACGCGAAACTAGATTTTAATTTAACGTCTTGTATAAAGTTCAGAAATCCATATCGGAGTGAAGACGAGCCGCGGTCAGCAGCAAGTGTTTGATATGCGAAGAGTAAATTGCAACTGGTTTTTTTTACCCTGTTTTAAAGATGATTTATAGTCTCTATCATATCATAACAGATATTAATTACAACCTTATGTTTTATATTTTTATGTTCCTAGTTGTATCTTTACGAGAGATAAGATTAAAAGTTAATTTAGAACGGTGGTTTACAATTCGATGCAAGATAATTTGTTTTTCATTAACTATTATCAATGCAATTCGCAAGAAATATTGGCACGTAAGTTCACGTAACCTATTTCCCTCTGAACCTTACGGACAGGATGTACCTGTTCCGTTTAGTACTTGATGTTCCTATTTATCTTGGCTATTGTATAAACCTAGTTGTTGAACCGGGGACCTGTGCTCCAAAAGCCGCACATCTAACCCCTAGACCAACAAGGCACACGACACTTACGGGTCGTATTTATCAAAAACTCTAAAGAATTTTGACATCGCTATTGGTGTTCGCGTATCTGTCATATTGGACAATCTTACTAATATTATAAACGTGAAAGTTTGTAAGTATGGATGGATGTTTGTTACTCTGTCACGCACGTAAAATCTACTGAATGGATTTTAATGAAACTTTACAATAATATAGCTTATACATCAGAATAACACATAGGCTACAAGTTATAAAGATATTATGTGAATTACAACAATATAAACAAGTCGAATTCAAAATTTCTAATTGTCAAATTTTTGACCATATTAAACTATAGACAACATAACGTTTCGCTGTCAGTTGCGTTTTGTTAAAGTAGGTTTTATACGGACGGGATAAAAATCTCAGGTATCCTATGTCCAACTTTCTTTTTGTTTTAAATATATATAATGCGGAACAAAGTTCGCCGGGTCAGCTAGTAAGGGCTATATGTTGATGGAAAATTTGTTTAAAATGTCATACAAATAACAAAACATGGAATTTGACTCTATTGAATTAGAACGAAGTGGTGATTTATAATACATAGTGCCACCACCCCATTTCATCCTGAGGGTGTCGTAGATCACCTCGTCCCAAAAGATGGAAAACTTGACACAAACCCTGTGCCAATCCGTCTGGCCAGCGTGGCACAGTAGGCTTATTACCCTCCATGTAATTAGGGGAGGCTCGACTAAGCAGTGGGTCGTTTATGGGTTGATTAGTAATAGTAGAATTAGAGCTCTTTTTGTGTGGCGGGTAAAATCCTTTGGGACTATTTACACTGGCCTGGGGAAAGGCCAGGACTCTGGTCCGAAACTGGATACGTACGGCGTCCCCATACCCACTAAACTCCACCCCCCAGTGCACCATCCTGCGTTGCTACCTGTGTCTCCACGAGAGAATTAGAGCTCTGATTATAAATTCCAGAACACCGGCTCAACAACACACCTAACCGGCAACTCATTTGCATTCCACCTTATCCGCGACACTACTATACTCTATCCCACCGTGAGATGCGAGACAAAAACACAATACACACCTTCCGTACCTATCGTCAGCGGAGCCATCGTCCGAGAAACACCACGAGAACGGCGGCACCGTTAATGCCCTCAGTACCGACATATTATCACACTGTTATCGCGGTAGTAAATTTTAACGGCGATAGTGATTACTGCACATGTTCACTGCGCGCGCGGCGGTTCACGATTGATTGTGTTAGCACGTCACCGGCTGTTACACCGATATTGCCCGGTACGCTGGGTTGGCACTCGAGCATATGGTTCGTTTGGCAAGCGGTTACCAACGCTAAAGACGTTTGCAAAAACCAGAGGTGAAACTCGTCGCTATCACAATTTGGCTAACAGCAGGTGCAAGTGTTGTCAAATCAAGGAGCATTTCAAAATACGAAAATGTTGCAACATTATTACGGCAATATTTAAAGCATTTGTTCAACTCTTTGTTAATAGTACACAAATGTTTGTTCTATCACACTATACTTGTACAATTGATAAAGGAATTCTATCTGTATTAAATCACTACATAGTATAAAATAAAGTCGCTGTCGTCTGTCCGTCCCTATGTATGCTTATATCTTTAAAATTACGCAACGGATTTTGAAGCGGTTTTTTTTAATAGATAGATTGATTCAAGAGGAAGGTTTATATGTACATTACATGCATAATTGCACCCGTGCGGAGCTGGGCCTTGTCGCTAGTATTATATATTTTATGTTTTTTTATTAAAGTATGAGTGGGAATATCGATATATTTCTGAAAATTAAATTTTATCACAAAACATGGGTGGTTCCATTGAAAACCAACCAACTTTAGGGTTATGGTGTATTGTTTTCGTAACACCCTGTATAATACAAAATAAGACCAGTTCGGAACGCGACCACTGCTGAGAAGAACTGGCAAGAAACTCAGAGGGCTTATAATTATTGTTTACACGAACGAAGCCGTAGTTGAGTAGCTGGTGTGGTTATAACTGCATTCAAGTTTCAAAACAGTAATGACGTAGAATGGACTTGCGCTTCGTACAGTTTACAAACAGTTCGCACGGCTTCCACTGTGTTTACTTTGGGAACACCTGAGACAATACATCGGCAAGGTGTTTGACTAGGGAAGGCCGCTTTGCTTGGAGTCTTTGCTGTTTTTAACCGCCTTCAAAAATGAGGAGCGTCTCAATACGATAGGTATTCTTTTATTTACATACACCGATTACGCTAAGATTTATGATCTGATTTACGTGATTCTTCTTTAGTTTGATGCGAAATATTTGCCATTTGGTGCCAAAAATATATAACATAGTTTGACGTGATTCTTCTTTAGTTTGATGCGAAATATTTGCCATTTGGTGCCAAAAATATTTAACATAGTTTGACGTGATTCTTCTTTAGTTTGATGCGGAATAGTTGCCATTTGGTGCCAAAAATATTTAACATAGTTTGACGTGATTCTTCTTTAGTTTGATGCGAAATAGTTGCCATTTGGTGCCAAAAATATTTAACATAGTTTGACGTGATTCTTCTTTAGTTTGATGCGAAATAGTTGCCATTTGGTGCCAAAAATATTTAACATAGTTTGACGTGATTCTTCTTTAGTTTGATGCGAAATAGTTGCCATTTAGTGCCAAAAACATTTAACATAGTTTGGTCCAGTAAATTTATGATCATTTTCGTTTACGTTGACGATGTAATTGTAATCTTTTTATTGAAGTCTACCTACCTGATTTAATCTAGAAAATTCTTACTGCAGTTTACAGAACAATCTATTATTATAGACAATAAAATGTAAAAAAAAGCCAACTAGGTGATATACCTCTTACGTTCCTTTAGTCGCCACTCACAAAGCCCTCAGGATGGCATGGGTTGGTGACATTTTGTATTCTAAAGCCGTCCCACACGGACATGTCTTCAACCAACCGTGTGGATTTCACTCTCACAGACGCAACACGCAGTCAAGGGCATTGCTCAAGTTATTTTGCGGCCATTATACGTCCTCCTAATTTTTATCTTTCTCTCTCCTCTCAATTTATGGTATTGAACAGGGATAAGTGTAAATATGGATCAAAGAGTTATTGCGCGAGTATATTACTGGAATACATGATCACTCTCAAACGAACGCACTATACGTTATTTATACATAGTAGTTTTTATGTGGGTGTGTATGGCCAAACCTGAAAATAAATGGCAGTTTCACTATAACGGTTCTTGTTGGTTGTTTCAAAACTGTCCGAAACGAAAAGATGCGTTGTTCAGGTAAAAAAAACTTTGATATTAAAAATACTGTCAAACTCCGAAATTAGATTCTAAATCGTCTGTATCAATATGCTACCATTTAAAAAAATTGCCTATTTGTGACAAGCGCTGTTTGTGGATCAGACGACACGAATTCGATGCTGAACTCAGGCTGTGAACTGAGTCTTTATGTAAGTCAGTAAATTTAATTTGTTAGTTAAGATTCTTTTGTACTTATTTTTTAAAAAAAACGAAGGCCTGTACCCCGACGGCGGTTTCGTCGTTTCAGCCCATAAATGACCCACTACTGAGTTGGGCCTCCTCCATATTTATGGAGGGTAATTAGCCTACTGTGCCACGCTGGCAAGAGGGGTTGTGGAATGTATAAACTCAATAAATAAAATCACTCTTTTAAAAATAAACCAAACTTGTAATTCGTGAAATACAGAAATGGCGCCAATGACAAAAAACATCCCAGAAGCGTAGGCCGTGACATTCCATTTTTAAATTTGTTATCGGCCAGCATTATATGTACATATCATTTCCTCTCTCACTAATTTCAAAACCTGACAATAAAATAAAACATGTTAATAAAAAAAACTAAAAATACTTCTTATAACTAATTTCCTTATTTCTAGGTCTAAGTTCAGGCCCACTTGTTGATGGCCTTTCACACTGCACATTTTCTGAGTCCACCAACAAAGGAACATCTTCATTAGCTGGACTTAAGTCCTCCCTTGCCTCCACCCACTCTTCATCTTCCACTTCCACTTCTCTAACATTATCACAAATCGGTAAATCTAAACCAGTCACTTGATCATTGTTCGGAAGATATGAGGTAGGTGCAGGGTGGGAATGGACATTTAATGGGAAATCAACACTTTGAGTTAAATACGACCCGGTATATTTCAAAAGTTGATCAATATGTCTAACACACAAAACATTGAAGTCATTTACATAAACTTCAAACATTCTTGAACCAATAGATTTACGAATCGTACCGAGAACCCATTTCCCCTTTTTCGCAATATACCACTTAAGCCATACATAATCGCCTACTTGAAACGATCTAACGTTAATGAAACTCTTGTTAAAAGAGCTAGCATTAACAGGTTCCGCAATTTTGTTGGGCAACACTAAATCTAATTTACATTTCAAGTCTCGTCCCAGCATGAGTTTGGCTGGAGATTCACCAGTCGAGCAATGGATCGTGTTGCGGTAATGAAACAAAAATTCTAGTAACTTTTCTTCTAATTCACTGCCGGAGACGTTATCGTTAATTATACATCTAATCATTTTCTTACAAGTTTTAACAGAATTCTCAGCTTGGCCGTTGCTCGAAGGGTGATAAATAGGTGATGTTACATATTTAATGCCATTAGATGTACAAAAATTCCTAAATTCAACCGAGTTAATTTTGGCATCATTATCTGATACTATAGTACTAGGAATACCGTATCTGGATATCAAATATTTAATTTTATTCATTAAAGCTCGAGTCGAGGTGCCACAATTCATTTGAATGCATTCCAACCATTTGCTATAAGCATCTACTACGATCAGATAATCCTTCTGAGCTAAGGACATGTAATCAATGTGGATGCGCTGCCACGGCCCGGGCGGACGAGGCCAGGGCGCGGGAGGCGCTCGCGGTGGCGAACTGCGCACGGCCGTGCACGACGCGCACGAGCCGATGTACCGTTCAATGTCGGCATCGATACCTGGCCACCACATCCTACTGCGCGCGCTGCTCTTGGTTTTAACTATACCGAAATGAGCGGTGTGTAACTCTTTAAGCATTCGGACCCTGAAAATAGTAGGTATAACTATTCTATGTCCTCTGAACAAACAACCATCAAATAACTCCAAATCTGATTTACAATTGAAAAACGGTTCGATATGACGGCACTTAATCTTACGTGGCCAGCCCTTATGCATGTACTTAATTACCGTTTGTAAAATTTCATCTTTACTTGTTTCCGATTTGATTTCATGAAAAGTGACCGGTAACGCATTGACATCTAAAAATGAAAGTAACGTTAAATCATCTTCGTCGGTGTCAGCCTTATAGGGTAGCGAGGAACGAGAAAAATAGTCGGCAACCGAATTATTATTACTCTTAATGTACTGAATTTCGTAATTATAGGCTGATAAAATGATCGCATATCTTTGCAAACGCGAAGCCGCTAAAACGGGAACACCTTTTTTACTCCCCAAAATAGATAACAGTGGACGATGGTCTGTTTTTAAAATGAAAGGCTTTTCACGACCATACAAATAGTCATGAAATTTTTTAACTCCGAAAACTATAGCAGTAGCTTCCTTCTGAATTTGGCTGTAATTTTTTTCACTCGCTGACAAAGACCTAGAAGCAAACGCTAGGGGCCGCTCTACGCCATTTAGATCTATTTGACTTAAAACAGCACCTAAACCAGATGGGCTTGCATCCACACAGAGCACAACCTGTGAGTCAGGGTTAAAATGAGTAAGTAAACGATCCGATACTAATTGTTGTTTGACAGACTCGAAAGCGCGCTGCTGCCGATCCCCCCAGTGCCATTTCGATTTGGCACGTAAAAGTTCGTGAAGAGGGTCCAACAATGAGGAAGCATTGGGAATAAAATTCCTGTAATAGTTTACCATACCTAAAAACCTTTTAATTTCAGTCACATTCTTAGGACAATCAACTTTTGAAATTGCTTCGACCTTATTCGGACACGCCCTTAAGCCATTTTTATCTATTATAAAACCTAAATAAGTAACACTTCGTTGGAAAAAAGCGCATTTGTCCTTTTGCAATTTAAGTCCAGCATCGCTTAATCGTTTTAAAACTTCATGGAGCCTTTTAATATGAGTCTGGGGACAGGAAGAGGAAATACAAATATCATCAAACCAACAACTAACACCTTCTATGTTACACAGTAAAGATTCCATTGCACGTTGAAAAATTGCCGGTGCATTGGCGAGTCCGTAAACCAAGCGAGTATATTTGAACAAACCTTTGTGAGTTGTTATAGTAGTAAGTTCCTGAGAAGATTCTGATAGCACAAATTGATTATAAGCATTGCTAAGGTCAATTTTACTATAATAGACCCCGCCCCCTAACTTGGCAAACACTTCTTCTATACGCGGCAATGGATATTTGTCAATCTGCAAAACTTGGTTTAACGTTACAGAATAATCTCCTGCGATTCTCACTTTGCCACCTTCTTTCAACACTGGTACGATGGGAGTGGCATAGTTTGAAAACTGTACAGGCACCAAAATACCCAGAGATACGAGTCTATTAATTTCTTCCTCTACTCGATGTTTTAACGCGAAAGGTACAGTACGTGGTTTAAAAAATTTTGGAGTTGCATTTTCTTTTAAAGTTAAAACGACTTCAAACTTATTAAACTTGCCCAATACATCAGTGAATAAATTAGAAAATGAATGTAGTAATTGTCGCACCTCGTTAACATATGGTTCGTTCGAGCTGACTAAATTATTATTTCTACAACAAAAACTTACGCCAAATTTCGACATAAAATCTCTTCCTAAGAGGGGGGGACCACCGTTTTTAACTACAATTATTTCCAGATCTTTAAATTGATTAAAATATGAGACTTTTGCTACAAAATAACCCAGTAGAACAACCTTCTGCCCTGTATACATATACATATTTAAATCACAACTGTGCAACAAAGAATTAGAAAAAAACTTATGATACAATTTATCAGATATTACAGTCCACCCAGCCCCAGAATCTAATTCCATTTTAATTTTAATATTATTTACAACAATATCTAAAGTCATTGGAGGATATTTAACATACCTTAAATTAAAAACTCCACATTTGTCACAACATGGAATAGCACCCTCCTCCTCCTTTTTATCCTTCCCTTCTTCGAAAGCAACATTGTGTAGAGTTGGATTCTTTGAAGGACAAACCTTCTTAAGATGTCCTTTCATTAAACATCGTTGACAGCGGTAATTTCTAAAACGACATTCACTAGTAGCGTGTTTTTTATAACCACAAACTGCACATGCGTTCCAATTGTTCTCCGAATGACCAGTCTTCTTAACGGCTCCGGTCACCCGATAAACAGGCTCCACCTTAACACCGCAGTTGCTCGTTCCGAACACACCGCTGCTCCCAGCTGCATACAGAGCCTCTTGACGCGCGCACCGGGCGCTCGCGGCTTGCTGTGCCAGCTCCAGCGCTCTCGCAAATGTAAGCGTCGCCGCGTCTTGCTCGAACAGTCGGTCGCGTTCAGGTCCCGCGTTCAAACCAAGTACAAACTTGTCCCTTAATACAGAGTCGAGAGAGCTGCCAAAATCACAGTAGACAGCGAGACCCCTGATTCTCACCGCCCAATCGGCTATGTCTTCATCTGGTCTTCTGGTAGCCTGATAAAATTTTGCCCTATCAGCAAACCCGCATCTTTTAGGTAAAAAATGATTACCTAACACTGCTACCAATTCGTCGTACGAAACATCTTCAATTCCCTTCGGATGGACTAAATTTCGAGCCACACGATACGACTCGTCTGATAGGTGGGTAATCAAAACGGCTTTTCTATTCTCCGCACCGATATTATTTAGTTTGTGAAAAGCATTTAACCTGCTAACGAAAATTTCCCATTCCTGTGAATCATGTTTAAAAACTGGTATTTGGCCGATAAAGTTCGACATATTGTTAACACCACACAACACGGCACGTAACAGAAATAGAAAATAAAATATCCTCGTCGCCAATTGGAATGTATAAACTCAATAAATAAAATCACTCTTTTAAAAATAAACCAAACTTGTAATTCGTGAAATACAGAAATGGCGCCAATGACAAAAAACATCCCAGAAGCGTAGGCCGTGACATTCCATTTTTAAATTTGTTATCGGCCAGCATTATATGTACATATCAGGTTGGCACAAGGTTTGTATCAAGTTTTCCTTCTCTTGCAGCTAGGTGATCTGCCATTTGTATTATTGATTGATAAAACTTACAATATTATTATTAATCATCGTACGACCGTACCGACAAATGTTTTCTGATCGCGCGATCGGTTTCATCGCACGATAAAATCGCACGAGCGATGGCAATAGGACGGCGCCTCAGAGCACAAACCGGGGACCCATCATCCAAAGGCACATCCAACGCGGTTTGTTTTTTATTTTTCGTGGAAATCCTCATGGATGTAGGACTGCGGGGCGCATAGAGATGGTAAGCTGCGCCCCAACCGACCCACTAAAACCGACCGCGATCCTCAACTGCCTGACTCCAGAGCTACGGGGTTTACTAGCTAGGAGTATGCTCCGCGACGCTGGTGGGTATCCAACCCCTAGACCAACAAGGGAGTTACTTACGGGTCGTGTTCGTTGTGGAGCCTAGAGTGAAGTGCTTCAGCAGTATGTGGCACTTCTGAGCGTCGGTTCGGCTGCGTACAGCCAGGACACTCATTTTCCGACTCGGCGTAGCTTTGGAAACAACTGCAACAAAATTTTGAACAAACTCAAATCTCCAAAAGCTTGTTAATCATCATCTTCTTTCTTTTTCTTTTCTTTCATATTATAAAACAAAGTCGCTGTAGTCTGTCCGTCCCTATGGATGCTTAAATCTTTGAAACTACGCAACGGATTTTGAAGCGGTTTTCTTTAATGGGTAGAGTGATTAAAGAGGAAGGTTTATACGTGCGAAGCCGGGGCCGGTCGCTAGTAATTTATTCAGTCCTGCGAGCTATGTGTCCTGCCACTTAAGTTTGGCAATCCTGTGGGCTATGTCGGTAACTCTAGTTCGCCTGCATGTCTCCTCATTGCTAATTCGATCTGGCAGGGAAACTCTGAACATAGCCTCCATCGACTGTTCCGAAGAAATAAAGACCTATCTGCAATACTGCTTTGAAACCACTTCTAGTTATTCTTATTATATCTTTATTAATATTTATAATGCGACGACCAACACAAATAACCTATGTAACTAAATAAGTTATCACATAAGTGACAATTGTCTTTGTTGTTAATAAATTTCTATAAACCTAACCTAAACCATTTGGAACTTCATTTTATGTATATTATAAATATGAAGAATAGAGTTCAAAATGGTTTCAAAGCAGTATTGCAGATAGGTCTTTATTCTTTGGAACAGTCGCATTACCGTTTGTTCCCATGCTTGCTGCACATGATTGGTATTAAAATTGCTTTGTATACTCACTGCTGGTGGAAAGAGTGCTGGCATAGAAAGTGTACTGAAGGCAGCTCTAGTGGCCTAGAACATAAGGTGCATTTTGACGCTTGGAATACCACTGGCGCGTTCTGTAAGGCGGCAGTGTGTTCCTTCATCCGCTCGCTATCTGCGCGGTACTTGTTTGCCAGTTGCTGCTCACGAGTGATGACTTCGTTCTCAGACTTCAACACATCCATTAGATACCTTAACAAAAGCAAATAGAATTAAATAGATAATTAAACGAACACAGCTAAAATATTTTTACAAACAAAACTTTAACACAATTCAAATTATAAATACTTAAAAATATCAAAATTTGTACATCCTTTCCAAAGTGTCAGTACTGTATATACTTTCATATGCATTTATAAAATGACATCGGTAATTAATACAGTGAATATCATACAAACACATCAAAAAGAACCCGTGAAATAATAACACAATGTTGTTTATGGTCTTAGTTCAGCCAGTCGTTGCTCAATGATTTATGTTAATACAATCACAGACAAAAATTGAAAGTGTGTGAACCTGTAGTCATTTTCGCGACGTTTTTCTATTTGTACAAACATACGCTTCAACTTCATCTATACATACATATAAATAAAATTGGAGTGTTTGTTTGTAATAATAAGATAACCACTTTTTACTAAATGCGTAAGTGTACACAGTACATAGACAATTTTTTTTATTTTTTTATTTTTGTCTGTCTGTCTGTTTGTTCCGGATAATCTCTGGAACGGCTGGACCGATTTTGACGGGACTTTCCCTGATAGGTAGCTAATGATATAAGGAGTAACGTAGGCTATTTTTTTGACGGCGTCTCCCGCGGGTAACATTGCACTCGTGCGAAGCCGGGACGGGCCGCCAGTTTAAAACATGTGTATAGTATAGTGCGTTATTTTTTTAAGCGAAGTATTCTTTTTCTACTGGTCCAATCTTACTATTGGCGCTCTAACTATTGAATACAATATAAATCATCTACTGTACTAGAAGTTCAGTTAGCTCCCGCTTAGTTAACCGCTAGTGTGTATGGGTACTAATTAGTTTTGTTAATTATACCCAGTAAAGCATTAAAAATAAATTAGAAACTCACCTTCTCACATCTCCTAAGTTATAAGTAGGCGTACTCGCAAGGCAGTCGATGACCAGAATAGGCGATAGTAACTTCTCATTAGCTGCGAACAATTATTGTTATAATGATTGAAGATGTGCCTTCAATCTAAGGCGTCAGTATTACAAGACCAAACACAACATTGTGGTCAGTCATCAATTCGCTTTCAATGCGTGTCTATAGATCACTTGATTATGATTAGTTTTTGTTACTGCTACTACTTAGCCCATATATGACCCCCACTGCTGAGTCGGGCCTCCTCCAGTTACATGGAGGGGAATTGGACTACTAGGTATAGTTGACACAGGGTTCCGTATCATGTTTTCCTTCTCTTACGGCTAGATTATCAACCGTCATTTCCTTTTGTATGCTCATATGGCACCCTCCAGATGGAATTGGATGGTGACCCTATGTATTCTAAATCCATCATCACACTGTCATTTTTTGTTTCACCCTGTATAAGTTACCCAACCTTTACTCGGCAGTGTGTAATTTATGGGTTGAGCAGTGCCATAATGATTTCGTAATCATTATCATCACTATCACTACATATTATAAAACAAAGTCGCTGTCGTCTGTCCGTCCCTATGTAGGTATGCTTAAATCTTTAAAACTACGCAACGGATTGTGAAGTGTATTTAATAGATAGAGTGATTCAAGAGGAAGATTTATATGTATAATTAATGTATAATATTGTAGAGAAACACTTATAAATTGGCAATGCCAAGAAGGCTAGTTCCTTCTTGGCACCGTGCCCGATGACAGCGATCTGGCGCAAATAACATTGTTATAATTTTAGTTATTTAATTTATTTTAGTCATATGTTCAGTGTTTGTTGTTTTTAAAATTGACCATTTTTTAGTGCTTTAATACAAAAATATAAGGCAATATTGATTTGAGTGCTTATAAATTTAGATGTTCATCATTACACCAGTGCGAAGCCGGGGCGGGTCGCTAGTTAAATAATAAACACACACAAATACACGCGATAAATCCGTTAATAAGTGTTTAATTTCAATATTATTAGTGCCACCTGTATAGCATGTTGTTCACTCACCAATGACAGTAAGCAGTTCCGGTAAGCAGGCGGCTGGCGGCGGGTGCCAGAGCACTCGCAGCCATAGCCGCGGGCACAGCTGGCCACGGCGACGGCACACCTGCAGAGCGCTCTCCGCGTCCCCGGACCGGAGGTGCAAGGCCACTTGCTCGGGCCATCTACGGCATATTAACAACTGTTGGTCTAGCGGTTAGATGCACCTTTGAATCTCGGGTTCGATTCCGGTGTAGAGCAAGTGTCATTGTGTAAACCAGAGGCACTTGCTCCGAGTCTGCGTGTCATAAGTGTTCGCGATATAGGTTATACATAAAGCAGGGGGTTCCTTTATAAAGGACAGTTTATATATACCTTACAGTTCGCGCAGCTAAATTTGCTTTTTTTATCCATAAGAAGTTCACTGCTGCACATAGGCTCCCCCAAGGCTTTCCACGAAGACCATTACTGAACTGCCCACATCTATCTGATTAAAGAGATCTTAGCTTGGGCCCAAATTTGCCTTCAGACTCCGACAAGTGGTTTTGTTTACTTATTTCAAGTTATTTAGCTAACTATTAAACCGTTTTCGTAAAAATGTATATGAGACCATCCTGAAGGAAATACCTATCGAATATTATGTACGGACCTATGCGGTATCATATATAATGAAAATACATTAATAAAGGAGTGCCGCGGGTCGTCTACCTTCACATGGGCCTTTTTGCCGCGTTTGGCAATCGTGAGGGCTGTCGATAACCTGGTAAACTACGAGCATAGCCCTCTCCTTTCGCTTAGGGTGCCTAATCATTTATATGAAGCCCATAGTGAAAGCCAAATGGTCAATAATGAAAAGTTATCAATTCCGTCTTAAGCAGCAACATGTAATTAGTAATAATGTTAAAAATCGCAGCAGCGACATCTATTTGCAAAAAAGAAACTTAGCCAATTTCTTCTTCTTCTCTTGGTTGACTGGCTTGTTGCGTCTTTTGACACGATTCCGCCAATATCACGTGTTGAAGATAAACGTAAGACTAAGCCAATTTAAATTCAACGCAGATGAAGACGAGTTGGTTCCTGTTATACCAATGCCACTTTACTCACAATTTCTTTTCCTCATAGAGATACAATATCCCAGCTTTGAAACCTAACAGCTGACAGATAATAAGTGTCTGGTCTTTGTCGTAATTGGCCACAGGATTCTGTAGAACCTTCAACACCTTTTCTTCATAGTCCTTCTTTTCACTTTCTGGGGATTTTGACCTGCAATTACATAATTACAAATAAATATAAATATAATTGTTTGTAAATTCATACATATTACCTATAGATAGAAAACACCCAGACCCGGAACAAATACTTGTAGATCATACAAATATTTCTTCCGTGCAGATTTAGAATACAATGTCACCGGCCCATGCCATCCTGAGCGCAACGTAAGACGCGACTAAACGAACGCAAAAGGCAGATCATCTAGCCGCAAGAGAAAGAAAACTTGGTACAAGCCCGTATTGCCAGCGTGGCGCAATCGGTTAATTTCTCTTCATTAGTTTGGATAAGGCCCGACTCGATAGTGAGTCATTTATGGGCTGAAATTATGTAATGGTGACTGTATTTAGTCTAGTGTTGCCCAAATGCAAGAACAAGACGAGACTTAGCCAGTCTTGGTCTTGGTCTTGCGCCAATACACCTGGTCTTGGTCTTGGTCTTGCGCTCCCAGTCTTGGTCTTGGTCTTGGTCTTGCAGCAAGAGTCTAGTCTATTACTATTTATTAAAGTGTAACGTTATTGTTACATATCTCAATTTCTAATTAATAATATAATAATAATAAACATTAAATCAGAATTAAATCAGTTAAATTTCTTTATCAACACGTTCGTTTTGAATATAGCGACAAGTTAATTGCTCTGAATGCAGCCTTGGTCCGCCGCGCGTGCGCATCACAGACCGCGCCGCGGTGGGAGCGCTCCTTACCATTTTATCCTAATCATAATACTACTTGCGTGATCAGTATAATGTATTCATTTTCATTCTAAGCACTCTGAAACTTATTTATTCTTTGGAACACCTGTAGGTACTCTACTAGGAAATTATTTTGCATGAGTATACCTACGCCCTATGGCGGCAATCAAATAGTGTCAAATGTTATGATTTGGCGTGGCGGCAACGATTGTTTTAGATTTCAAAAGAAGCCGCCGGCGCGTGTATCATAACCATGTACTTCCGAAAAGCGGCAAATTTCTTTGAGAAGTAAGTACAAAACCTTTGATGCCGCATTATCAAAGTGCCGATGGTTAAAACATAACTATGCATGCACTCAGTTTGATTTTAATAGATATTTTTTTATTCGCTATGTTTATGGTATTAATCGTAATGCGCATAGGTCCAGTTTTTCATATTCTTTGATACAGTTTTTTGCGTCTCATAGAATTCCTAAGCGTACCTATCTATACACCGAACTGTTACACCTAACTACTCAGTGAAATAGCGCTAAGTCCTAGCTGCAAGACCCAAGAGTCTTGCAGGCTATGTCTTGTTCTTGCTCAAGTCTTGCACGGTCAGTCTTGGTCTTGGTCTTGCTAAAAATACGCGGTCTTGTTCTTGGTCTTGGTCTTGCAAAAACGCAAGAACAAGACCAAGACTGCAAGACCAAGACTGAATTTGGGCAACACTAATTTAGTCACCTTATACAGCCACAATACATATTTCGTGACACTATGCGTTCTAACTCTCACCAAACTTGTCAAAAAATTATACTGGTGGCACCATCTGCCGGGCTGTTGGTTTACTATCAAGTTAGTATGAATCTATGGTTTTAGTTACGCCCTGTTTATTAGTCTAGGGTTATAGTTACAACCTGCTTATGAGAGTATGGTTTAAGTTACGCCCTGTTTATGAGTAAGTGGTTTAAGTTACGGGCTGTTTATGAGTCTATGGTTTTAGTTACACCCTGTATAAGTCACTCACCAAACATGAATGTAATGCTCTATCAGCGCGTTGTAGACCAAACTGGAGCAGTCCTCGTCGTTCTTCGTCATGTGTTCCAAGAAGTCTATGAGTTTCTCAGAGTTGCTTAGGAACATGTGGATGTAGTCATCAGGCATCGCACGCTCCTTGGCCTTGAACTCTCCAGCGAGAGAGGACTCGTCGACAAGAGGCTTGCTGCGTGGTTTGTAATCCGTACAAAGTACTGTCGAAGAGTAATTAACCGAAATGTAACATTTTAATGAGACCCCGACAAAGCTAGGAGTGTGCTGATGACCTTGAAACGGCGGAACCAATTTTTATAAAACACTAGCTGCACGAGTTGCTAAGCCACAACTAAAATAAATTTGAAGGAAAGACATTACACAAATTTTCATGGGCTCATGCAAAGACAAACATTCATTTTTATATATAAGAAGAGGAAAAAATTCTATCTGTTACCCGCGACTTCGTCTGCGCTAACTTTAAATTGGCAATTACTTTTTTTACAAATACATGTCTATGTATGTTACTATTTAAAATTTTCTGCCTAAGACAGTATGAATAGTTTAAAAGTTTTAGAATTAAAATATTAGTAGAATGTCTAAAGCTAGAAAATCAGATTTCAAATATATAACCGCATTTGAATTACTAATGATTGGAAATAAGAACGGTTTTTTAACTATTGCCCAGCAGATATATAGGCGACAGAGACTGAACAAGTGCCTCTGGTTTATACAAATACACTTGCTCGAGCCCGTAATCGAACCAGGGACCCATCTAACCCCTAGACCAACAAGGCAGCCGATATAGTATTAATAGAGTCGCTCAACTGGCTCATATTCTCTAAAGTAATAATTTTGTGAAAAACAAGTTGACTGAAACCTCAAAATTGGTTGGTCCTCAAAATTGGTTTAACATGCTAGGTATGAAAGCACAATGACAGTTACTTTCCCGTTAATAATATGGGTTAGCATTCAAAAAGGCATAACTCAAAAACACGTCAACGAAAAGTGACATCTATGGCACCTACATTTAAGGAACTTTGTGCTCTCTTCGGGCTCGTGCTGTATCAGTCTGTGTCCATACTTCTTCATATAGAAGTCGGCGTCCTCAAATTCAAGTTCCACTATGTATTCAAGAGCTTTACTGAAGTCTTTCTTGTCTTCAATCATCACTTTGAGGTACAAATCGTGGCGCTTGTGATTGGCCGCGAGAGATAACGCGTCTTCCACACTGACTTGACGAACCACCTAAAAATTAAAAAAATATTTATAAAATCATCAGTTTAGTTATAGTATCAATTTAGTTCTCTTTAATATTATCATGAAAATTTGTGTGTTATTCAGTTTTCTAGTGTAACTAAGTGTATAAACTTGTCAATTTAAATGTTTTATGGCTACATCATTATGTTTGTACTTATATGTATAAAATAATCAAAATCGGGTTTACGTTTCTTTTTCTTAGTAACATCCCATTCAACTTTGCTTAATTTTTCATCCAATTTGATTATATTTGTAAACTAGAACATTCTAGTTGGTTTAATTTAATTTACTACAGTTATTAATGATTTAATATATTACGAATGTGGTACAGCTGAAATACTAAGTCATTATTATATAATGACAAATTTTGTAAATCGCGGCAACTTTCAAGAGTGAAACGAAATGTTACTGAAACTGTCACCCGCACCGTGCTACAGCGCAAAGACAATAGTGTGGTATAAAATAAAATCAACATACCTTAATAGCGACGTCCACGTCAAAATTGATGATCTTGTCTTTGGAATTGATAAACTCCTTCAGTTTCCCCTGCTGGTCGTGCTGGTCAATTTTGACGAAACAGGTCAGGAGTAGAGTTGTATGGTCTTCCGTCGCTTTCCCCTTCTTGTGGAGCTCTTCTAGGTATTGTACTAATGCTTCCAAATGTCGAGACTCGAGGTACTTTCTTATGACGTAAGATGTCTCTAACCAGCCTATTGTTTTAACATATTGATCTATGGCACCTTTTAGGTCACCCTGGAAAAATAAGTATTTTTACTTTAATAAATACGTTTATAAGACTATAGTCTTCTTTTTTTCTGAGGTAATATCCTCTTGGCGGTCTTCCGCCCGGCAGTCCCGCGCCTACTGCCCCAGGAGTCCAGACTGTAGCTCAACAGCCCTGGTGGTGGGTGTGGTGTATGAATTACAACACTAACCGGAACGCATCACCTCACTGGTGATGCTCTGTCTCGCTCTCTCTTGCTATGGCGTCGGTGCGTACGTAAAGAAAGAAAGAAAGAAACGTGTTTATTTTGTTCTCACATCTGAGCGGTACAAAAGACATGTTACAAATAAGATAAACTAAAAAAAGGCAAAATACAATATATATATATATATGTAACAATAACAATTTTTTAATATACTGTTTACTGTTACGTAAGGTGTGTCCATCGTTTTTTTAACCTGTATACTGTAACCAGCCAGGGCTACTGGTATACTTCTCTACTTCCCAGCCCATAATTGACCCACTGCTGAGTCGGGCTTCCTCCAGTTCCATTAGCCTCCTGTGCCATGCTGGCCAGACGGGTTTTGTATCAAGTTTTCCTTCTCCTGCCGCCAGGTCCTTATCACTTCCTTTTGTCGGCTCTTACGACATCCTCAGGATGGAATGGGTGCCGACACCGAGTAAACCAGAGCCGGATCATATGTTTACAAACTATAACGCCGGTCGAACACGTCAAAGAAGAGAGAGTAATTGTAAGCCACTCTTTTTTGGTTCAGCTTAACAATAGAAAATTAACCTTAAGTATAGTTAAATACCTTTGAGTATAGATGATCGCCGTACTGTTTGTAAATCTCCATGAGCCCTTCCACATCATAATGTTGACTGCTCGCGATCCTTATTGCAACATCATAAAGGTTCTTTTTGAACAGCAACATCAATTTCGACTGCAGATCTTTTTCCTCCAGGTAAATCATGCTTTTATTCTTGGTCAAAATATAAAATGATCCCCATTCGGTCAAAACTGCGTCGATCTCCGGAAACGTCTTAGAAAACACTATGAATTTGTTTTGCGCGTCTAATATTGTAAGGTGGTGTGCAATTGGGGCAGTTGTGCTGGTGGAGGCAGCAGTTTTGTGGGCAGTCTCCTTGGTGACTATGACGAGGTAGCTGCGGAAGCAGTTGAGGCTGACCTTTTCGCCCTTGAGCGCGTAGCATGGGCCCCTTGCCTCTGTCGTATAGCAGTATATTGCCTGTTTAATTTTAAAGTTTTTTTTTAATAAGTGATGTTACAAAAATTTATTTTTGTACATTTATTTTTCCTTGAATTTCCTGCTCCCTCTTAGACCCTGTCGTTGCTTTCAAAGGCATTCAAGTCACGGATAATAAAATATGATGGCATGTTACCCTTTCTATTACTTTTTTATTTTTACTAAAGAGTATTCTATTATATTTAAAAAATAGTTTACCTGGTTTGCTACCGACTTCAAATGATTATATATTGGTTAATTGTTTACACTCTGTTCGTCTGCTCACACCAGACCTCGTTGTCAACTAGTAAAGATGTCATTTAGAAATTACCTCGAGGTCAACCACACGGATAATCCTGTCCGAGTTATCTCGTTGTCCTTCCGTCTGGCTTAAGGCCCATTTAGACGGGGATAGTTTCTCGCACCATACGGTGCGAGAATCGTATGCTAGTATCGCAAGCAATAATCGCCATAACATTATCGCATCAATATGTTTACACACAGGCAAGAAATAAATTCTCGCCTCCGATTATGTCATACGAGATTCGAATGTGACATATCGCTAGGCGATAATTTCCTAAGTCTGTTTACACAGCGACATTTTATAGGAAGATTCTTGCTTACGAGAAACTCGACTCGATCTAGTCTGACATTTCTTCAAGTTCATACGAGTATCGTACAAATCGGTTTGAACCGTTTTGAGTGCGAGTTTTGATCATTCGAGTTTAGTAATTACTAGGTTATTGTTCTCAAAAATGACACAATAATCGTTTAAATATGGTGCTGCCGATAGTATTAAGTTGTTTCTTTGCTCCAAAATTGTTTCTTCTCGCTATCCAATTTTTAACCCAACATATTTTTTTCCGATTCCGTTTAAGTAATTCTTGTCTTAGAAGAGCAGATATAATTAAAACACCCTCGCGCACCACACTCATGGTAGCAACTGGCACAAAAACTCGAAATACGATTATTGCTTCAAAATTCTGTTTAGACGGACACTGTCAATATTGTAATGCGAGGCAATTCTCGCCAAAGCGAGTGAGCGAGAGGTTTGAATGTTTAGACGAAGGAACTTTTTTACATCCTTTCGATAATCGTATGTTCGAGGCGAGAAACTATCCCCGTCTAAATGGGCCTTTATGCTGAACCAGCGCCGTTTCAGCGCAATTTATATTAGAGTATAAGTAATTATAGATAGTATATAAGGTAAAATTGTGCCGAATAAACCATTTTTCTTTCTTCTCTTTCTTTGTCAACTAATAAATAAGACATGTGCATATGACCTCGTGGTCAACAATGCGATTAGTTGTGTGTGTCAATAATTAGCTGTGTGTTGTGCTCGTTACCTCATTATCAGCAACGGTGAGTCGGTGCTTGTCAGCAAGCACACAGCATCCCGGTGAACTACCCATCGCACCTAGCGAAACGCAGCGCTCCGTGTTCAACCATATCACCATCACGCTTGAGCGAGACACCACGAACAGTTTGTCCGCACCCCTGACCAATACAATAAATACAATACATCGAATGACGTAGGTAAATAGAGTCAATCTCTTTTTGTTTCATGTAAGTACCTCTGTTTATGCACATAACAATACCAGTGACAAATTATTTAAAACAACTCTGTCTCTCTCTCTCTATCTATTCTCTCAGCCCACAGATGACCCACCTCCAATTCTATAAAAAGTAATTAGCCTACTATGCCATGCTGTCTAGAAAGGTTGGCACAGTGTTTTATTTCCAGTTCTCTTTCGGCTAGATTTTCAGCCTTGTCATTTCCTTTTGTTGACATTTACGACACCCTCAGATAATCCCGGGGGTTGCGATAAGCAAAAGTTAAGGGAGCGGAGTCGCGTTCATAAACTTATATTTTATTTTTATCGCTGACTTGTATGCCTTTGACCCTATGCTTGCGTGATGGAAAGCAACGCCAGGGTCTAAGATGGAGCAGGCAATTCAAGGAAATGCCGTGTCGGGCACCGGCTCTCACATACACACGACGGAACACAGTAAAACTGCTTGGCGCCGGACTTAGATGTGAGGGTCATAGCTAGCCGAGCGGACCATTCGATCCTACACCAAGCAATAAATACACACATACATATAATCACACCTCTTCCATTTGCTACGATCCTTACATACTTCTTTCGTCTCGTCCACTTTCATTATTCCCTTTACACATATTATTCGGTTTAAGGTAGACTTGGCCTTTTTTCAAGACGTAATTTGGTCTGGTAACGTCCGCCTAGATCTACTCCTTCCGACACTTTCATTCACACTCGCCATATACAGTTTTTTCGTCAGTCGTTCTTCATTCATTCTCTCGACATGGCCAGTAACTAGGGAACTTACTTAAAAGCGAGTCCCGTGATCGGGTTGGTCCCCGTGTCGGGTAAAGTGCGCATTTTCCCACTCCGCTGCTGCGCAATGTCGCCACGGAACAAAGAAACCGACCCATCTTGAAAACCGACCGCTAACATGCTCTGCAAAATAACGGTATAATCATTTTGACTGCCTTGTTCCTTTAGGAGTTTTTTTTAATTCATCATCATATTTCAGCCATGAGGATAGTCTGTTTTGACGCTATGCTTTAGGGGTTGGGTGTGTCGTCTTTGTCTCACGGGACCAAGGATCGATTTCGGGGTCAAGCAAGCCTCTTTGTGTAACATAGAGGCTCTGCGCCAGGGTGTCTTTTGTGTTCGTGATTTACATGTTTGTAATCAGGACCGGTACAGGCTATACCTTTAGTTTATATTGTCCAAGGGTTTCGTAGTCGGTCGTGGGTCGAGGGACTCGCCACAGACAAAAAATTAATAGACTGAGGGTGTTCCACGTACTCGGGATGTCCTCCGATAGTCGCTAGCAGCATAGCAGTTCGAGGAGTCACACTTGACGGTGTTTTCGAAACCCGTGGCGTCCCAAGCGAGAGGGGTGAGGGGAGGGTATACCGTATGGGTTTTAGTGGGTAGTCGAGTAGTTTCCAGAGTCCCACATAACCGCCAACTAGCAGTATTTATTTAATATTACCCCACCGAAACAAAAAATAAGGATTACGTTTATCTAAACAAAATCCTAAGAACAGGAGCACTCCAATGCTGCTAGTTAACTCTCATAAATTCATGTTATACCTGTCGTGGTAAATGGCGATATAAATAGCAAATACGGAATTTTCAGCTAGCTCTTCTCTCTCTCATTCCTAATTTCGGTGATAAATGGTAAATAATAAATTAATTTTGACCGACAGTTCGACAAAGAGAGCTCAAATGAAGCAACTTGATTAAGGTGGATGCTCCAGGGTAGCCCGCGAAATTCAAATTTTCTTACGTTTTTTGCAATTTGCAGGGCAGTGCTAGGTTGTATGATGATGAACATTTGATTCGCGGCTGTAAGACGTATGTAGTTACAGATTTATAATCATCAAACTCGTCAATACAACGCTCCAAGCTCATAAAAGTGCAAGAATGACTTTGACGTTGAAAAAGTTTTTCTTAAATTCTATAACTACATACGTCTTACAGCCGCGAATAACATTTTAATCAACATACAACCTAGCACTGACCTGCAAATTGCAAAAAACGTACGAAAATTTGAATTTCGCGGGCTACCCTGGAGCTTCCACCTTAAATAATGTTTGGTTGTTTTGAAATGCGCAATTCGATTTTTGTGTCGAAGTCGGTTTTATACGTCACCTTGTTTTCATGCACAGCGAGCGCCGTGGCGGGTGTGGGTCGCAAATGCGAGGGCACCGCGCGCGACACTCGTGAACAAACAGGATTGCCGTGTCGATCTGTGCGCGACCAGTTCCACACTTTGATAAGGGGGTTGACGCCCGCTTCGTCATCCTAAATAAAATAAAGTCATTTTATGGAACCCATTCACATATTCTAGTATATTTATTATTTAATTTCATTCAGCCCAGACAGCCTGGCTGGTCTAGGGGTTAGATGTGCCACCTTTGCATCAACGGGTCCCGGGTTCGATTCCGGGATCGGGCAAGTGTCTTTGTTTGAACCAAAGGCACTTGCTCTGACTCTGGGTGTCATTTGTGTTCGTGAATTACATGTTTGTAAACTGCTGCGATACAGGTCATAACTAGTTTAGGGTCCAGGTTCAGGGTTTCGTTTCAAAAAATAAAATTCAGCCAAGCGGACAGCACGCAATGCTGCTCCAACAGGGCTCCAAACTGTCCATCCGACATGATGCAATTGCTTAATCTGCTAAATTCAAAAGTTCTTGCCAAGTTCGTGTGGCATACGTCCCGAACTAACACTGTATTTTAATAGGTTATCATAACATTAAAAAAACAGAGGCTTGTCGGTGATCGTCGGTTTTGACACTATTGCATGGTTTTACAATACGTAGTTTCGCCACCCCGCATCCTAAGGATATCATAAGAGCCTACAAAAGGAAATAATGATAAGAAGTAGTAGAATAGAAGTATAGCCCGTGGACAGTTTCTATGATTAAGTGTACCTTTAACACATTTATTTTCCTATTGTGTTATTTGCAGTGGCGGATTTACCAATAGGCTGAGTAGGCTGGAGCCTAGGGCGGCAAATTATAAGGGGCGACAGATTTAGGACGTCTAAAAAAAAGGTCGTCATAAAGAGTGGACGTCTAAAAAGAGTGGTAGTCAAAAAGAGTGGACGCCTAAAAAAGGTCGTCTCAAGAAAAGCATACGGGCGGCAAATGTGTAAATCCGCCACTGTTTAAAGTCGCAAAAATTGAATAGCCTATGGGCGGCAAATCTGTACATCCGCCACTGGTTATTTGTTTAATTATTGCAACTGATAACACACAATCACATCACCGGTATTTAATTAAACTTATCACATAAAAATATTTTACCAAATATAAATGTACATTACAGCGATAGTCGAACTACTTACCCCTATAGTCACTAAATACGGATCATGGGGCAACTGTTGAGCTAAGGTGACTGTCAACTCATATGCCTTGAATGCCGTAATTTCCCAAGTGCGAGAGATGAGATGGGCCCACCCTGTGACGTCACACAGCACCACATATCCATTGCCACTTGTGGCAACGGATACTGTTGTGTCCTGTTAACATTTTTTTTTTGTAATTTTACCTATATATCAGAAATTACTCTCATTTAGTGCTGTCAATGAATGAAGTCTTAGGTTTATGTAATTATTTACACATTGAAATGAAACAACTTCAACATTATCAATAAAATAAAATTGTAGGTGGTGGATTTTTAGAATACTGTTTCCTTGTACTTTTACAGACAACTGTCATCTAGCCTCTCCTGTGACCACGACTGCTTCAAAGCATTCCAAACATTGGAAATTAAATAACATTAAATACACAAGATAAATCAGTTAAAAGATAAAAAGTGTTTAATTTCTATATGCTGTAAATTGTCATGTCTGGGTAAGAGCTTACAAAATTAGCAGTAAACATAACAGACTTCTTATTAGTATTTATTAAACCTATAGAATGGAGGAAAGTATGAATTTGACTCATGAAAGGCATTTCTTTACTAAGACATCTTGTGCCAAAATCTATCCTGGATAAAAGTTTTGGGTCTCTTTAGGGGAGAAGGGTCTTGTAAGCCTTGTAACTGGTTGATGTTTTTAAGCTTTTTAATGTATATGCCTAATAGTAGTTGTAAGAAATTGCATTTAGCGATAAGACCGCCCCTTGTACAAATTGTTGTATTTTTTGAGTTCTGTCTATTTTCATGTGTACAATAAAGAGTTTATCTATCTATCTAAGAGTAAAAAAAAAACAAAAATATATGGCTGATAATCTAGCTTCAAGAGAAGGAAATCTTGATACCGAACCCTGTGGCAGCTCATATGACCATCATTGCATGGTAGGCTAATTAGCTTCCATGTTGTAGAAAAGCAATAGGTATAATTATTTAGCTGCTGCACCGGCAAGTGTGTTGCAATTGTAATTTTTTTTTTTTAATATCTGCGATCAGCCTTATGCCACACTCCACATATGTGCCACACTCCACATATGTAATTTCTAATTACATTAAATAATCAAGAGGTACTTACTTGCAACGACTCAGCGATCTTTCCATTATCTACATCATTGTTGATGTTAAAAAACGAAAACTTTCTCCACTGAAAAAAAGAGATATTCCAGGCTTACACCCACCCACTGACATAAATTTGACAAGATACATCATATTTTAATAAGTTTTTGTCTGCTCATCCTCAAAAATACAGCATAAGAAATGTTTCACAGCTAATATTGACTCAGAGAAAGATTTGAACGCAGAAACAAGCATCTAATCTGGTTTTTAGAGCAGAAATCTGTTTTTTTTAGGATCTGAATCCGAAATGTTTAAATTCGCTCTTAAATGTATATAGCAAAAAGCCTGCAGACAAGCCATGTATATTTTCAAGAACAGTGCGTTTTATTTACCTCTAAAAATGCCATCGTTTTGTTGCACCGAAGTTTAGATAAATTATTCCTCGCACTAAAAACATTTCATTAAAAGTGCAAACATGATGGATATTTTATAAACACAATCACAAAGTGACTGACTGAACTGACTGACACTGACACAGTGTTACTAGCTCCCGGAAATATTACCCCTCAAAACTCCCTACAAAATATACTTTAAAAAGACCTAAGAAATAATATTCTACGATATTTTTTACTCTAACGTATTTTGCAAAAATTAAGTGTGGTTTTGATTGTTCTATAGTAATAATAATACCTTAGTTTTTAACCAAACTATATTACTGGCACTTATCATGAAGACCTAGCATGAAAACAAGTAAAATGAACTTGATAAAATTGGTGATTTAAAAATAATAAATATTTCAGTTTCATCATATCTTTAAATTCATAGCCAGCATGGGATCCCGACCTTGAGCACCTCTGGGACCTCCACAACAAGCGAGTATGATCTGTCCAAGAACCTCCACAATACATTAGGAAGCTTTAACGTATGATATCGTGCCTGGTGGAAATACATAATGCATGCATAATCGCTATGCCGCAATTGCTGCAAGTCATTTAAATAGATAGATAACACTTTATTGTATAATTGCGACATTAACATGGTATAAGCTAATACACAATTTTAATCTTTTTGTCTTTTGCAAAAGGGTGAAAAATATTTAGTTTCTTTTTAAATTATTCTGTTTCAGACTCTAATTTTGTCATTTAGTAAACTTAGCTTTTCTTAAAAGAGGGTAACTTCTGTATATTATCTTAATATCAATATTACAAATATAGGAAAAATGTAAGTAAAAAAAAGCCCATACTAAGGTTTCGTTCTTAATTGTCCCCTACATTTTGGGGAAAAGCCCCCTACGTTGAGATCCCTGCACTGACGTCCCGCCTGACAGTGACATGAATCTCTACTCTAGGGGAGCGTTCCAATGTGCGTTCACAACGCCTATAAAAATACTTATGTATTTATTACTATTTAATCTGTGGAATCGGTAGCAATGTTTATAAAAAACAGATTGACTATGAATTTTAGCTAAATCATTTATAAACAAGCTTGAGAAATAACAAAGAAAATTTGCAAAAATCGTAAGAAAATTTGAATTTCGCGGGCTACCATGGAACATTCACCTTAATTCAATATTTCATTGCTGATATTCGGTTCGGTTCAATACAGGCCTGACTGCGCTGCTACCTTGCAGTGTGTCCGGTTCAGAATCAGCCATGACGGATGAGCACAGGGGAGCGCAAACTCGTGGCCCTGATTCGGGCAGTGGGGGGACGCTATTGGTTTTCGTCCGTAGGTCTGGCTGGGCGCTAATTTCCATATTTTCCCGGAGTCCCACATAACGGCTAGGCTAGCTCCTAGCGGCCGACAATCTATGATAATTTCCAGCGTAAAAAAGTCAATATACGAACAATACTATGTTGTTTCGTTCGTTACAGCCTACTAGGTGGGGCCTCCTCCAAATTCATGAACGGAAATTAGCGTACTCTGCCACGCTGGAAAGACGGGTTTGTATCAATATTTCCTTCTCTTGGGGTAGGTGATCTGCCTCATGCGTTCTTTTAGTCTCCTCTTACACCATAGAGCTTGGTGAGATTGTGTATTCTAAACAACATAATACGTTGTTTAGTTGGTCCTGACTCCTGGTATACGGATTTTGTATGTCACTAGAAAGTGACACACCAAAACCCCTTCAGGCCTCGTGTGTTTCTTAGTTCCTTTCTATGTATTTTCAACTGTTTTCAAAGACTGGCCACCTCGGATTGGCCATGTTGGCCAGGCGAGTTGGTACAACAGACTTATATCACGTTATCCCACTCCCGCCTAAGTTTCCTGCTTATTTTGTTCCCTTGGTCGCCACATACAACATGCTCAAGACAAAATTGGTTGATGAGAATATTCTGAATCCGCCATCAAACTATTCATTAGACCGCTCACTCAACCGAGCCGGACTCATCGAACGAAATAAATTTTAATATTATTTGTATGAAATCCTATTAAAACCTGAGAAACCTGTCCGTACATGGGTGCTAGGCTTTCTTGACCTCGATTCGTTCCGCTCAGATAAATTTAATCATCATCATCTAAACTACAGACAAAAAAAACAACAGCTTGGAAATTTTCAAAGCATTTTATTTGACCTTTAACACTGTGTATAATATATTTTGATAGTACATTTAGAGCAATGAGTAATATTACCAATCATTACATTGTTCTTATTCTCATAAATTTGTATTGAAATCCATAAATTATATATAGAATATATAATTCTTCCACTATCATTCTCGCCAACAGCCAACAATCATCAGTCAATCGCAAGATCGCCGATGCATCACACATCCGCATAAAATAACGAACGCAACGTGAAAATAACAGCTATCCTATAAAAATAGCAGTATAGCTTAAACAGTATACTCTATAAAAAAATATAATCCAGCGTTAGCTGTAATCTCTAATTTAAAACATTGGTTTAACAAAGAGACTCAATCAATATGCGGGCGCCAAATGTGCTATAGTTATGTTGTTTTTCTTTTCAAAATTCGCTATGCGTTTTGCAACTTTTTATTTACGTACGTACGAGAACATTCTGACACACATATAGTATCGAATCTTTTTGGTAAACCAGTAGAATCACAATAATCGTAATTAAATTAAATTAAAATACATCAGCAAATCAAACGAGAGAAAGAATAATAAGCTTATCATCGAATAATGATCATGTACCTACAGCTGCCGCACCACACATTGTGTTTCAATTTCTGCCACTATAGATACATCTACAAAAACTTCATTTTGCTATGCAAAATACATTTAAGTTCGAAATGAAAATATGTATTATACAAACTTTGGAATGTAAATAGGTATAATAAAAATGACTAGAAAAGAAAATGTCATTCAGCTTGAGATCTCTTTCATTCGCTAACACACCTAATAAAGAAGTTACACAAATATTAATATCAGTGAAGAATTTATTTACTTGGACAGGGTTAGATAACCGGCCAAAGTGAAATCCGGTAGCGAACTTGAAAACTTTACGAGACTGTTAGTTCATTTCATCATCATAAAAAGTTAGAGCCAAAACCACTTATATATTGCTAGTTTTATTAAAACAACGAGATAGAAGAGAAAAGCAGATAATGTAAAATCAGAAAACAGATTTAAGATCTTTCATTTATTTATTTATTACTTTCAATTTTCGTTGGAGTTTTACTAAAATGTGTCTCTAATATAACTATTACGTACACATTTTAACAATTCGTGATATGTGCCCTGAAGGCCCAACTTTCTCCCGCTCTCGGATCTCACTAACACCGTTCCAATATAATAATTCCGATTGCATCGGTAAATAAAGCCCATCGCCAAATAGTTAATAATAAAATAAAATTTGGCGTTGCGCTGTACAAACAGAGTCAAATATCCACAATAACTATGGTGATTAAACTCGACGACAAAATGTAGTTATTCATTTATATGTAATTCAAGAAACATCACCTAACGCGTAGCATGTCTAATTTGGATAATACTTTTTTTGTTCTTACAGCTACGTTTATATACTAAATTATTATCGGGATATTCTCTAGTGTTAGCCGAGTAACGTCCTCTAAGGTTCCGTAAGCCTGTACGACTGGCATATAACATAAAGTATTCATTCCTGTTATCCACGAGTATCAAACGAATTAAAGTATTAAGTATTTACAACATTAACCCCTGATACACTTCTTACTAATAAATTATCTGGTAGATGAACACTATTATACAGCCGTGACTGTACAAAATTGTTATCTGTTTGATGAAATTATCAGCCAGTAGAGCGAAGGGGCTTTTTCCGCTAAGATTTCGACAAGAGAATAGTCACCTAAAAGCGATAATAAAGTGACAATCATTATTTTATTATTATTCAACATTTATAAAGCGGTAACGTATTGTGAAATGAATTTTGGAAATAAATTAAATACAAAACTACTGTTACATTTATTCACTAACTAAGCTAATGTAGCTGCGGTAAACATAAATATCCTTGTTAGAGCAGGGACTGTAGCCAAGTGGATTTCGAAACACACGCTTTTGTAACATAGACGTTGACACGACCTGTCAACGTCATACAATTGTCTTTCTATTCTACCAAAGCGTACGTCTCGAAAGTCACTTGGCAAGGTCCCTGGGACTGAGATGAGTGCAAGTATAAACGAAGAGACACATTAACTACATGGTGATATATGTGTAGCACAGCGTCGCAAGGTGGCTACTCTATCACATACAATGCACTACCCAGTACATGACTAGAAACGTACGGAATGTTCCGAACGGAATAACACGATCCGACGTGTTATATCGTATTAACATCACATTATAACCTACTTTATACATCCCATGTAAAGAATTAAAATAATAAATATTATTAGACGATAAGAATTTCATTAAAACTTTTTGCGTACAACAAATTAATTAGCAGAAAACAAAAATATACTTAAAATGTAAACTCTACATTTTAACTACAAATATTTCAATGTATTTACAATCGATTGCTACTAACGTGAAACAATTACGTATGACAACATACGATACGAGTACTGACTACCGGCAACACGGCCTTTTGAGCCTCAAAATATATTTTATACTACCGTCCGGGTCATACGTATATACAAGGTAATTACATTAAAATGTATCCAACATTAGAAGAAGATTTATATAATTCAGTTAATATGTCTTTTCACAAGTACATTTTTCATTAAATTCATATAATTAGTAACACAATGGAGTCTATCGTACATCGCCGAAATATTTTGTGCGCAGCACTATTTTTTTTTATTGCAAAGGCTAAGCGAATTGGTACGCTTAAAACTGGTCCATGGACTACGACACGTTAATATTACAGATTACACATAATGTAAGTAAGCTTGTAATCAACTATTTTATAGGTTTTAATATTGCACCATGGCCCACGGACCTAGGTTGATTCAGACGCCACGCGCTTTTCGTGGGAAAATGTATGGGGATTGACAGTTACGCTAACGTGTCGTTTCGATCTGTCGTTCTCACCAATTGCGGTTACTGGAGCGTGAGCATTTGAACCAAGACACTGTATTTTTAACAGAATGAAAGTAATAAATAGCTTATTATAACATGCAGCCTTGCTAGACACATTGAAACAGCCCACAGACTATAATATTTTCGTATAATATTCAATGTAAGTATTGTTATATTACCCCGTTCCTGTTGTAACCACTGCACCGGTTTGGTCCCGTCTCTTTTCAACCTCTGTTTTATATTATATCACTGAATATATAAATTTTGGAAGTATGAAATTATCTAATATGCATACACAAGCCATAGATCGGCTCAAGTAAAAAAAACGTATAATATATATGCATATATTTACGTAATATGATACTAGGTACGTTTATAATACTGTTAAACTTGTGGATATGCTAGAATAATTGAATCATTTCATTCGTATATTTTGTCACTGCCGTATTTATGTGGTCCCTATAATATTCAAATAAACGTCGCTTAGGACCGATAAAAATAATTCATATTAGAACTAATTACTCGAAAAGTGATAATCATGAACGAAATAAATATTTAAAACAATGGACCACATGTTTGATAAATCTAGTCTTTTTATTCTTTAAAGATTTGTCTTATACCTCACCAAACCAGTCACAGAATTTGTCCAAAAATATAACTGGTATTCATTGGCAGACCCGAGAAAATACTAATTAGTGCCACAGACACGTCATGATTATACATATCAATTGTACGTTCTAGTACAACACTAACGAGACGCTAGTGAGGTCAGCCGAAACAATTTGAGCGACGAATAGATCATGTTTAGGTCTGATAAATTAGGTCTATCCATATTTTGTGTTGGTTTCTTAATGTTGCAACACCGTATTATGTCGAATGATAAAAAGAAGGTAAACGATCGATTTAGACATATAACATTAAATATTCAATATTGTTGACAAAATCATTTAGATTTATTAGATAAACATCAGATCACATCTTTTAGTTTTCAATCGATGTTCGTATATTTGAATCTGATTAAATTAAATTATTATTTGACAGATGTCGAATAATTTGACAACAGAAAAAAATGACAAGCGATTCGTTCGTTTATCCTCTCCTTTCTGTCACTATGGTTGCAGAACACTAAGAAACCAAATATCTGTGGCGATTTCAATGCCTCCTCAAGGGCCTGTTTCTATGTCTGAGGGCTTGTTGCGCGCGCGCGTTGTCGGAGACGCATTTAAAAAACGAGGATAGACTCCATGACGAGGGCGTCTCATGGCGCCTGGCGGGAGCCGCGCCGAGCCGAGCGGGACCTGTGCACCCACACCTTCGAGCGTGTATATTAACGGGGCCCACGCGCTCCATACTCATTGATGCTTTGACAGTGTACCCGATACCGTATCAACATTACCCACTAAAATAACCACAAAGTACAGTAATCTTATTCTTGTCTAATGAAATAAGTCTAAACATTAAAAATTTTATATTATTAAAAATCATCGTATAGAATAATATCGAGTTTTTAAATGTTTGTTACGGTATCGCTCACACCTTTTAGGAGCGGGCAGGCCTAAATAATAAATTAGTTACACTTGGAACATACTGTGCCAAATACTTGGCGAACTACTATTGTCAGCATTATTTGGATGAAGATCGATCAATTTTAGGGATTCCAAAGGAAAAATTACCAATAGCTAATTTATACCGGGAGTTACGCATTCAGCTATTGCCGTCTGTGCTTCGAGATATAATGATATCGCCGAAAGTATGGTAGATGGCAACAGCTCCGTAGAAAGAAATTAAGGTATCCATCCCAATAAAATTAGCTAGATAAATAGGTATCAATAGGGTGAATTTTAGTATTTCTAAATAACTATGAGAACGTATTTATTATGCTATTTATGCATTTTAAATACCTTAAGTGCCAGCATTGAGTCAAATAATTTGCTCAATATACAAAGTGTAATAAAAACCGAAAGGAGTGGTTCTATATATAAATTATTTTTCTATTTAAAGTATGAGGGAGAAACGGAAAATTCTGGTTCAATATTTAATCACAATACGTAACACACGTTTGTGGAAAGATGGCTTTGGAAATAAGCCATCTTTCTATGGTAGTTATTATTCTATAAGCTTTATAATCTGTATATTGATGGTGACGATAATTAAATCATCAAAAACATAGAAATTTCGGTATAGGATTTGGTTACACCTTGTTTACAGACCATTCATGAGTCGGGTCTCATCCCATTAGAAAGAGGGAACATAACCTGCTGTACCATATCGGGCAGCAGACTAATATCATATCTTGCGTGCCTCTTGCATCTTCCTCCCTATATAGTTACTTTAGTCGCCTCATACGATCACTTTAGTCGGACGAGTAGTTCAAGCGGTTTTGAACCATAGGCGCTAAGGCTTAGGGGTTATTTTAGGAGTAGTGGTCTCACCTGATCTGTCCGGCGAGCAGCGGGTTGATGGCATACAACCAATCATGGACCTCCTTGTCGCCGAGCGTCTGCAAGAGGTAGCCGCGCTCTTTGCTCACCACGCTGTAATTGGAGATTATCAAGTGTTAGGATGGAGAAACATTTATCTTAAGCCTAGGAATGTCCTAGTGGTGACGGATTTAGAATACACAATGTCACCAACCCATACCAAGGGTGTCGTAAGACTAAAAGAACGCAAGAGGCAGATCACCTAGCCCCAAGAGAAGGAAAACTTGATACAAACCCTGTGCCAACCCGTCTTGCCAGCGTGGCACAGTAGGGTAATTTCCCTCCATGCATTTGGAGGAGGTCCTACCCAGTATAGGGTGTCGTAAGAGGCAACTAAAGAAACACACTCGGACAACCTAGCAGAAGTAATTATCTCTGCTGACATAAATACAGTTTCATTTTTTTCACTTGTGTCGTACGTTGCTACACCAATGATTAAATAAATCATTGCCGAGCTCAGAATCGAACCTCAGACCCTTGATTCAAAAGCAACACATGCAACCCCTACACCAACAAGCTCAACATCTCTATAACGTTGAAAGGACAAGTTCTCACCTGAAGGTGTTGGGCATCCGAACCATCTGTTCTTGGTCCTCGGAGTACTCAACGTGGGCGTTAGCCAGGTTGATGAGTGCTCGTTCAACCGGGTCTCGCTCGTCCCGGTATATGAATACGTATGGCCGACGGACCACCTGTCATACAAACCATAGAGTCAAGATTTAAAATCCCCCCCAAAAAAAAAACAAGGTTATAGCAGCAAAGATGGTCGTCGAATCACCGTGTGGGAGGCTTACCAGCAGTTAAATACGAAAGCCACAAGCCTAGTATGCAGTCGATTCAATTCGATAAATTGCATCAAACTTTATCGAATTGAATGGTCGGCTAATTTAGACGTTTTTGCCAACGTTGGGAAGACGCTCAACGCGTTTCATAGTGTTGGATAAAAGTCACCCAAGGACATATCATTGGTACGTACCAGCCAGCGCTTCTTCCATCCATGCGTGCCGTGTTGCAATACGTTGAGGTGTCCGCGACGGGCCACGGCGGCTGACACGCGCACTTCCTCGCAGTCTGGCACGTACAGGGCCCCAGCAGTGGGACCCACTGACCCAGCTACGCCCCCGACGGCTCCCGACCATCCAGCCATGGAACGCTCCAGAAGACCACGCTCCGGAGAGCAGAGTCTATACAAATAGAAGCGATCAATGTAATTTGTTGAATGTCCAATAATAGTACAATGAATCGTTCATTATCCATTCATTCATTCTTTCGTGGATATATTTGGTCCGCTCTTGTAATGGTTCAAAAAAGTATTGTAGTGACGGAATTAGAATACACAATGTCACCAACTCATACCATCCTGAGGGTATGTAAGAGGCAACTAAATGAACGCAATAGGCAGACCATCTAGCCGCGAAGTTAGCGAGCTGATAAACGATGGATACTCACTCGAAGCTACTGGCACTGTGGATGGAGGACAGCAGACTCGGAGTTGAGATGTCAGCTGACACGCCCTCGTCCACTGGAGTGGCAGGAGATGCTGCAGCCTCCACCTCTTTAGCGGGGGAACCTATCCTTCCTGTTAATTCAACAAACCAACATGAACGAATGCATTGCTATCTCAGAACAATGATGACGGCAGTAAGTACGTATTGTAAAATTAAAAATAGTCCCTGTGGCTTAACGCTATTCAGTCAACAGATAAATTATAACTCTGTGGAACAGCGTTCCGACCCGAAAGTAAAAACTAAATGATGTTGTTTTAATTTATTTTGTGTTTGACTTTGAAGAAACCATGTAAGTCAATAAAATAAGAATCAACAATTACTTAAAAACAAATATTTTTTATTATAACATCAATTTGTAATGACTCCCTGCTATGTTACCGTACTGTATCAGTCCATAACCGTACCTTACATCATAATAACTTAAGAAATGCAACAACTGTTGAACATTGAATAAAAACTTGTTCAGTCACTTTAAAAATAATATTCTTAATTAAAAAGTAATTGACCTTGTATGAGCTTGACGTATTTGGCAGCGAGTTCTCGTTCACGTGGCGTCATTTCCCATGGCTCGTAGACTGATTCGTCGCGAGAGCACTCGGAGGCTGCCTTGGCCGCCATGTTGCAAACCTCCTACACAAATATATAATAATTTAATAGCATCCGATTACTATGCACCCGAGTCCAAACTATGAGGAATAGTGAACAACGAAAAAAAATCTATGGTCCGTAGAAGATGCCTACAACACGACGACAGTCAGTGTTTTTTTTTCTGACACCCTGAGTCAGAGCAACTGTCTCTGATTTACACAAAGACACTTACCCGACCCCGGTATCGAACCCGGTTCTATCTGCAGGTAGCTTATGACCTTATCCTATTTGCCCGCGGTATTTTGTAGGGTGGAGTTCCAATTGATGGGACTTACCTTTTCTGTCTTAGTGAAGTCGTTGGGAGCGACAGTGTTCTCGTGTCCATGACGCAGGCGTTCCCGCAGAGCCAAGAAGTGCCGTGTTCGGCTCACTTGCTCCAGGCGAGTCATCTTCTCCAACTCCCACTGTATATTACCAAGATATTTCAGTGAATAAAATAACGTTAAATCTTCTTGTTGGACATGTAATTATTCTTCTTCTAATACAGGGTGCAACAGAACCCCTACCAAATAGGTCCTTCGTGCAAAATGTTCTTCACAAATTGTGATGACGATTGTTAATAGTTCACGAAAGTGTCATAAATAAGCATATAACACACAGAAACATTATGGAAAACAGATAATGCACCTAAGTGTGGAAAATTTCATATTTCCGCACCCGGCAATTTTCCTATAAAGGTGTATAAAGTTTTACTTGACGTATTTAAATAGAAACTAGCGACCCGCCCCAGCTTCACACGGCTGCAGTGATGAACCACTACATTTATCAGTGTTTCTCTACAATCTCTACTACTAAAACAAAAACAACACAAAAAAATACAAAATACTTCTATACAATTATGCGTGTATTACACATAAAAACCTTCCTCTTGAATCACTCTATCTATGAAAAAAACTGCTTCAAAATCCGTTGCGTAGTTTTAAAGATTTAAGCATACACAGGGACAGACAGACGGCAGTGACTTTGTTTTATACAATGTAGTGTTTCTTTTTTTTACTTTCATCCCACTGTTAAATGTGATCTCTTCTACAATTACTTCACTAATATCGTATCGTTTTATGATGTACCTGGTGGTCGAAGATGAGCGAATCGCCGCGTGGCCTCCATCCGTGTAGGTTTTCTTCACCGCGAACGTAAGTACCGCTCGTGTCCAGCACACGTCTTTGTCGACGCTGAACTCCTGGTAGTAAATGAGAAATCTAATATATAAAATTCTCGTGTCACAGTTTTAGATGCCAAACTCCTCCGAAACGTTTTTCCGATTTTGATGAAATTTTGTGAGCATATTGGGTAGGTATGAGAATAGGACAACATCTATTTTAGTTAAAAAAGGGGGTTGCGCGGGGGATGGTTAATTATCTGGCAAAACAACGTTTGCCGGGACAGCTAGTATACCTATATACCTCTTGTTCCATAGTTAGACGGTAGTGTGGAATGGTACCTATGTTGACACATTGGCCCCTTCCCATATTCATGGAACAAGCAAAAGAGCTGGCGCGGCCGCAGGATTTGTAAGATTTTTATTTTCAATAAGTACCATACTTTGTATTGTCTTCATCAAACCGCTTAGCAAAAACTTCCATAGTGGAGGAAAGGTTGCGTATGTCATCAACCAATGGCGTGGATTTCGTCTCTATTCTCCACCAATAGGGTTCGGTGGACTCGGGCGTTGTAAGGTTACTATTGTTGACTAGATCTGGCCTTTGTTTGACTTACAAATCTAAAAGAGCAAATACAGAGTTTCTTGCCAGCTTTTCTCTGTAGAGCTGCATTCCGAACCGGTGGTAGATGGTAAATTTTATGTTACTGTTTGACTTGTCAAAAGATGCCAACTTGATTAAATGACTTTTGAATTTGAATGAGACACATTCATCGACTACTGCGCAGTCAAGGTCTTTGTTCGAATTACTTTGTGACTGTTATAAACTTCTCCAATCAATAGTGACACTGACGTTAAGCAACCAACTTTCAGGTTTTCACTAAACACCTAATCACCCAGTATATCGTTCCAATGTTGGTTGTTACCTGGCTCAAGCGCTCTGTGCAGACTCAGCTCGTAGACGCCGGTGATATGATCAGCTCGCGCTGCCCGCGACCCGAACAGGGCACGGCGCAGCGAACGGCCCGTACGAGCTTCGCGACCCACCACCACCAGCGAGAGGTCCTTTGTGACGATTGCTGGCCGGCTGCAGTTCTCCACCTGTTCAATAGAGGTTTATAATATATTATATATTTTGTAATAAATAAATACTATTAATATATATCATTTGTCACGTGATTTTTTATTGTTTTTATTTTTTCTTGAATGTGAAAATGTTTAGTTTGACTTAGGTATAGTACCTAACGTGAGTAATTATTTTATTTCAATTTATTATTTATGGTTTTTTGTTATTGCCCGCTATGACATCACTGCACGGCTCCAACTGAAAATCAGCGCCACATTCAGTGGCATCACAGCTGAGTTGGGGGCATTTGCAGGCTCACACCCCATAACTATATTTGTATTTATTCTGTTAAATTTAAGTAGTCGTTTTTTGTATTTTAGTAATGCATTATTTTTTATTTTCTAAACAACATTGAGATATTGTGAATATAGTGTGTGAATATTGTGAGCTGCAATAAAGTTATTTTCTTTTTTTCTTTCTATACCTAACGAACCGTGTGGTGACGGTTTTAGAATACATAGTGTGACCACTCCATTATATCCTGATGGTGTCGTCAGTGCCGACAAAAGGAAATGAGAAGGCCGGTAACCTAGCCGTAAGGGAAGGAAAACTTGAAACGAAACCGTGTGCCAACCCGTCTGGCCAGCGCGGCACAGGCTATTTTCCCTCCCTGTGACTGGAGGAAGCCTGACTCAGGAGTGGGTATCTAGCGGACTGTGCGTAACGCAATATGTCTACATGTTACAACGTTTGGCTCTCCTGGATGTTTCATGGACGTCAATATCAATCATCTGTGTGTAGTATGTGACCTCCTTCGTGCTTCGGTGGGCACGTAAAGATGTCGGTCTCAGCTGCCATTCTACCATCTATGGGAGTCGTTACACGTTGACTGTAGCGTGAAAACTGACAGCTGGTCTAACCATATTTTTACCGGTGGTCCCGGTGTGTCACCGAAGACAGCCGAAAATTGGCAGAATCTATGGCAAGCAATTGTATTATCATTACAGGCTGCTCCTTTTTTAAAGTCAAATCACTAATTCTAATTAACCAGCTCCCACAAGGTCTACAGGTTGGTTGCAGGTAGACAATATATCAAAATGGCAAACACTCAGTTATTTTCTACAGTAGTGTTATTACGAGATGTAGCTTACCTCAAGATAAGCACTCAGCGTGATATACACCACTTCTCCGTTAGCACTGACTCGGTTCAGAAGAGGGGATCCGTGCAGGCTGCTGTCCCAGGCTGCCTCAAATCTGTGAAGATTTTTTTATGATAACGGAAAAGACGCTTCTAAAGTTCAATTTTAAATGCATTCTATTATTAAAATTATTTGCAAAATAAAATATCAATAAAAGTGATTAAGTTTCATACTCCTAATAATATTATAAACGCGAAAGTTTGTAAGTATGGATGGATGGATTGATGGATGTTTGTTACTATTTTTACGGGTCGGGTCGTTCTCTTCCCTGCAATATGGTTGAGGAGGGCGATGGCTGCTGCATGCGTCATGCTTGTGAACAGGTGCCGTTGCTTGGGGTCGGTTGGCTTGGGCATTACAAGGTTACTATTGTCGACTAGATCTGGCTGATGTTTGGCCCTTTGGAACTATTGCGTGAGTTTGCTCTCACAAATCTGTCTTATAACCAGTCTTGTACCCAAATGGCGATCTAAAAAGAGCAACTACAGAGTTTCTTGCCGGCTCTTCTCTGTAGAGGTGCATTCCGAACCGGTGGTAGATGGTAAATAATTCATTTTAAATGGTAAATTTTATTTTTTGTTTGACCTGTCAAAAGAGCTCTAATGAGCCAACTTGATTAACTGAGTTTTGATTTTAGTAAAAACTATTAAATGGAATTTAAGGAAACTTTACAATAATATAGCATGCATATGCATCAGAATAACACATAGGATACAATTTATAAAGATAATGTGTGAATTGTCCAAAATATAACAACAAGTGTCAACTAAGTAGACAATTTCATCAGCACGCGGGTAAAACGGGGTGCAGCTAGTGACGTCACTAACCTGAACACGGCCCTGTCGTCAAGATTAGGCCGTTCCCCTGGGAATAGACCCAGGGAAAGAGCGCCGTCTTCATCACCGTCCGTGGTATCTTCATTTGCCTCTGGAGTGTTGCGGATACGGCCTAAGCAAAACATTTACATCATTAACATCGTATTGTGTATCATAATCTTAATTCAGATAGCTTGTATTTCTAAGAAGTTCTCATTATGATTGATTGAGCTACACATGTTTAGTTATGGGTTATTAATAATTAAAACTTATTAAAAAAAAAGAAATTGAAAATCAATAAAAAAGCTGGTAACTAAAAATAACCAAAAAAACAGGCATTTGAAGTCGGTGCCACCTACATACTAATTAACGTCAATGTCCATTTAAGATGGCGCCATCTTCGTCCAAAAATACTAATATTGCCTTTCGAAAATACTCTAAAATACTCTGAGCAGCGGTAGCGACGTGTGACGGGTCGGTCACTTCCCTTTAATATGGTTGAGGAGACCGATGGCTGTCACATGCGTTATACTTGTGAACAGGTGCTGCTGTTTGGGGTTGGTCGGCTCACTGGACCAAGCAAGATTTTATTTTATTTCATTAAAGTTTGTTTTGTTTTGTTTTAATATTCAGATTTCAGCTGGCGCCTTCCAGATTCGATTGAACAGTTTGTTTTAAGGAATTTGTTGGGTAAATATATACATATTAGATTATGAATAGGACCGCAAAGTAATAAAAAAGAAAAAATGACAAGCCCTCTGAGTTTCTTGCCAGTTCTTCTCAGCAGTGGTCGCGTTCCGAACTGGTGGTAAAGAATATTACTTTGCATTGTATAAAATTTTATTAATATGTTGACAATTTGTAAGTGTCCATTGTGTCCTATGCAAAATAAATTATTTGACTTTGACTTTGACTTCGACAAATGGTTTTGTTCACATAAATCAAGTTTTATAGAACACTTTTATACAGACGAATTGAGATTCCTCCTTTTCTGAAGTCGGTTACAAACGTTGTAATCCATATTATTAAAGCGCCATTTCGTGAATTTGAGAGCACTGTAATTCGTTTGTTAACAAACCATTTAGAGGTAGACGGTTATAAGCTTTGTTATAAATTGCGTGGCGACAAAATGTTAATGTATAAATTTGTCCGTGTGTTGACGGATTATGCCCCGGTGATGACCCCATTCCATTGTCCCTCACAATGGCCGACGAAAACTGTTGTAAGAGCCGACGAAAGAAAATAACGAGGCCGATAACCTAGCCGCAAAAAAAAAGAAAACTTGATAGGAACCCTGTGCCAATCCGTCTGGGCAACGTGGTACAGTAGGCTAGTTATCCTCCATGTAATTGGAGGAGGCCCGACTCATTAGTGGGCCGAGTAGCTACTGCATATCAATTTATATTTTGTGTGTTACTAGTGGCCCGCCCCGGCTTCGCCCGTGCAAAGCGGGGGTGGGTTATACATATAAACCTTCCCGTTGAATCACTCTATCTATTAAAAAACCGCTTCAAAATCCGTTGCGTAGTTTTAAAGATTTATGCATACATAGGGACGGACAGAAGAATACGACTTTGTTTTATACTATGTAGTGATAGTGATTGACCGTACCAACAACAAGTTCCCTGACATCGGTCCACTGGAGATCCTGCGAGGGTTCGTGGAGAATTGTGATACGGATGCGACGCTGAATGCCTTGATGCAGCAAGTACAAGCCGCGGCAGGGCAGCTCGTCGCTGTGTTCCACGACCTGGGTCGACATATTGTTTTAAAATCCTACTAATATTATAGACGCAAAAGTTTGTAAGTATGGATGGATGTTTAAAACTCTTTCACGTAAAAACGACTGAATGGATTTTAATGAAACTTTACAATATTATAGCTTATACATCAGAATAACACGTAGGCTATAATTTATAAAGATATATTATGAATTATCCATAATAATAAGATATTAGCTAGCTACAAGAAAAGAAAATCTAAACGAAACTGTCCCAACCCGTCTGACCAGCGTGGCCCAGTAGGCTAATTAACCTCCATGTGATTTGAGGTCTGTGTAGTGGTTCCTTCTTGAGGGTGTCGTAAGAGCTGACAAAAGGAAATGACAATGCCGATAACCTAGCCGCAAGAGAAGGAAAACCAGATGTGAGACACTGTGCCAACCCATCTGGCCAGTGTGGCACAATGGCCCGACTCAGCAGTGGATCATCTATGGGCTTTGCTACATCCGGTTTACAAGTCTTATTTGACACTCACGGCAGGCACGTAGTCGCCGCTCGGAGCTAACTCGCAGATCTCGAACCACACCAGCAGGTCATGCTTGGAATGCAGATGCGAACTGCAACAGGGCGCCGCTACGGTTGCAGCGCCCCATTTAGGGCTGCGTACGGGCGCCGAGATCGGGATGGATGGTGGCAGCATTCGGCGAGGCGGTGTACGACCTCCAACTGGTCCGTCTTGCTTTGCGTCCTACATTAGGCCAATACCAGGTTATACTAGCGGTCATATCTATACTAATACTAGCTGACGGGGCAGACGTTGTCCTGCATGATATTCGTTTACCGACTTCAGCGCCATCTGTCAGGCTGATTTGTGAATCTATACCATCCTCGGTGCCACCCAAACGCATACAAAAAAATCATTCAAATGGGTTTCAAAGTTGGATTGTTTATTTAATCGTGCTAATCTCAGGAACTAATAAATATAAATAAATAAATATCCTTGGACATTTCACACAACGCCATCTCGTCCCAAGCTAAGCAACTTAATGCTTGTGTTATGGTAACGAGATGGATGATAAACTACTTATATACATTTTTTTTTTGTAAATACATACATATTATATATAGAAAACACCCAGACCCGGAACAAATACTTGTAGGTCGTACAAATATTTCTTCCGTACCGGGATCGAACCGGCGACATGCTTTCTTCTTTCTTCTTGTGACGAATAAGTCATCAATCGAGGAAGGGTAATTTAAAGGCTATCTAATGTCACGCAATGGCCAGTAGGAGCGGAGAATTAATCAAAATTGTAGTACACATTCCTTTTTAGACCAACAATACAAAACCAAGTATTGACTTTAATTAATTACCCTCTATGTAAAGAGTGGAGGTCCGACTCAGCAGTGGGTAATTTATGGGATGTGTAGTAGTAGTAATTTGCGTTGATACACTTAAGCTTACCTTATGAAGCGGGTGTTGCTGGTAATGACCAAACACTTCGAAGACTATCGGTTGCGTTTTAATGTATTCCACGAAGGACTTTGTCACAGGTACTGTGATCTGTGAACATAATTTTGATACCATGTGTTTATACATTCTTTATTCATATATTATTTACATAACATTTATAATAAAGGTTTTGTTAAAATATTATACGTATTTTTTTATTTTTAATAAAAAATGCATGATTACATAGGAGCGGATAGGTCTTCAAACCACCTAGTGGTTAGTGCTGCAAAGGGAGGAACCGCTTAACAATACGCGCCGTCTAAATAAAACCTGCCTTTTGTATCTTAACCCAACCGGATATCGAAAGTTGATTTAGATGTTTATCAAAACGTTTCGACATGAAACCATGCACTGATACAACGGATGCCTAAAATACTGGCAGCATTTCCTCTTTGTATGGCCAGGCTTAAGAATACAATAGCTTAAGAATGTCCTTACATTCTGAACGTGGTAGAATCCAAGAGGAGTGTTCTTTCCTGCGTTTTTGACTGGTTCGGTGGAAAACGCGTCTTCGTTGCGATGCAAGAAACTAAAATAGGGGAAAAGATTATTAATATATTTTGTCAGGGGTAATCAACTCAAAACTAAACACAGCGCGGTATTCGTATTATAAATATATAATTATTTATTTATAATACGATATATAATTTAACAGAACTTTTTTTGCTAGTTAAGTCAGGGTTTAGCCACGTGAACGAACATGTATTTGCAAATTGCTAGTACAGTGAGAACCAGAAGATGAAATTTGTAGCAAACACAATCCGTAAAACCATTGATTAAATAAAGTAACCATGACTGCGACGATTAAACCAGGATCATGAATTTCTAAACAGCGTTTTTTCCTATTTGTAGAATAGAATAGAAAAATGGTATCACTACATATTATAAAACAAAGTCGCTGTCGTCTGTCCGTCCCTATGTATGCTTAAATCTTAAAAACTACGCAATGGATTTTGAAGCGGATTTTTTAAATAGATAGAGTGATTCAAGAGGAAGGTTTATATATATAATACATCCATAATATTGCAGAGAATCACTGATAAATTTAGAGGTTCATCATTGCACCCGTGCGAAGCCGGGGCGGGTCGCTAGTATTGTATAAACCAATTATGACTATGAATATGATGAAATAACTAAAACATAAATTACAAGTCTTGTACCCAGTGAGCCGACCAACTTCAAACAGTGGCACCTGTTCACAAGCATAACGCATGTGTCAGCCATCGATCTCCTCAACCATATCAAATGTATATATTTGTTTATAGTAATTATCTTTTTCGGATGTCCAAATAAAGTTGTAGTTTGTATGCTTTATACAAAAACTAGCGACCCGCTCCGGCTTCTCACGGGTGCAACGATGAACCTTTACATTTATCAGTGTTTCTTTACAATATTATGCATGTATTATGTATATAAATCTTCCTCTTGAATCACTCTATCTATTAAAAAACACCGATTCAAAATACGTTGCGTAGTTTTAAAGATTTGAGCATACATAGGGACGGACAGACTTTGCTTTATACTATGTAGTGATAGTGATTACCTATAATAAAAATATTATATGATTAAAAGCATACTTGAACTGGCAGAAGACGTCAGCATAGTCAGTGGAGACGCTGTGTGCTTGGAGTACAGTGACGCGGAATGTGAACTCCTTGCCCAGGGTCAAGTGCTCTGGGAGATCTTCCTCCTTCAGCTCAGAGGCCAGGGAACTGTCACCACGGCCGCTGTCAGCGTCGCATTCACCCATTGCCAGTTCTATCAAATACAGGAAAAAATAGAATGTCGTTTTTCGGCGTAGTCATTGTCATCATCATTTCAGCCAAAATACGTCCACTGCTGGACATAAGCCTCCTCTAAGGATTTTCACGAAGGCCGGTCCTGAGCCACCCACACCCATCACTTTCGCGCGACCTTAACCAGGTCGTCGGTCTACCATGTGGGAGGCCTACCAGCACTGGGCTTTCCGGAACGCGGTCGCCACTCAAGGACTTTTCAGCCCCATCAGGCATCAGTCCTGCGAGCTATGTGCCCTGCCCATTGCCACTTAAGTTTGGCAATCCTGACGTATTTAAATACCAAATAGAAGTCTAGCTCTCTGCGGGAAGTTCCATGAGTATATAACATGTGAACAATGTGTGCTGTAGAACGAGTGCAGTTCGAAAATTAGAACATTCATTTGAAATACACTAACCAATTGTTTGTATCGTAAAAGCCTACTAAAAGAGCTCGATAGGCAGGTCCGACAGCCGTAAGAGAACTCTAACGTGGCATCTCATAATCATAGTGTAGGAGGCTGATTTCAACAGTGGGTCTTTAGTGGGCTAACCAGATAGTCAAACTTCTTTTCTCTTACGGCCAGTTGACTGTTACGACACTCTCACTATGGTACAGGTTGCTGACATTTTTCCAGCCTATAAAATAGCCACTTCTGAGCCGGGACTCCTCCAACTACAATAAGGAAATTTAGCTTACTGTGCCACGCTGGCCAGAAGGTTTGGCACAGACAAACATGAAGTTTTCTTTCTTGTGGCTAGTCTTTCTGCCTTGTCATTTATTTAGCCCTTACGGCAACTTCAGGATAGAATGGGGTGGTGACACTAATGCATACTAATTCCTTCCCCACACGGACAGTCGTTACCACATAGAATGACAGGAAAAGAATCATCATCATCATTTCAGCCAAAAGATGTCCAAGGACTCACCCAAGGATTTCCACAAAGGCCGGTCCTGGGCCGCCCGAGGAAAAGAATACTCACCTTCAATCTTAATGTTAGAGTCTTGAACATTGTCCAGCCTCTCCTCCAAGTTGAGGGCGTTGTTCTTGTCAACGTTGGTGATGGCCTTGACGCGAGCCCTCGCGGGGACCACGTCGTCGTCGAACGAGATCTTCGCAGACTGCTTCACGCCCGCTGCGAATTCTGCGTTGTCTGATAAGCGATTTTGATAGTTTACTACGATAGATCTAGTCACAACAATTAGATAAGAAAAGGAACGAATAAATCTGCCAGCCCTACGAATATCCAACCTATAGGACTTTTTCGCTAACATGCAGTTAACTGACCTAAGTGACACCAATGCACATTACAATTACTATAAAAGATTAGCATTACATGTATCATGAAAGGTCTTAACCACCATGCAAGAGACGGGCAAATCTAACACTCAAATATATACTAGATTTTCGGCATATATAAAGAAAAAAAACCAGTGATCGAAATTAGATCACCGAGGTTTATCTTACTTACTTACTTCGCAGCCCATAAATGACTCACCTCCGAGTCGGGCCTCCTCCAACTACATGGAGGGCAATTAGCCTACTGTACCACGCTGGCCAGACGGGATGACATTGGGTTAAGTATATTTTATTTCCTTCTCTTGCGACTAGGTTTCCCTTGTCATTCCCTTTTGTCGGCTCATTAGGCACCCTCAGGATGAAATGGGATGGCGACACTATATATTCCAAATTCATCACCACACGAAAAAGTCTAAAGTTACTTGAAAATATACTTGCGGTACTTGGAATGGTAAGTACAGTTTAACGGGATATCTGTTTAATTACAAATTTCAATTACAGAAATTTATGGTTTAATAGGTCTACAGATACCCACTTATTTACGAAGTTATAGAGAAAATCTTAATGATCATTGTGTGAACAGGATGGGCGAAAAAAACTTATCAAAGGGCTATTTCGCATTCACAAGAAACAAGAAAAATACATAATATATTGTATCGTAAATAGAATTAAAACTAAAAGAGAGGTCATCATTTATAAACTCTTCACTCCAAAATGTTTTTTGAAGATGGCTAAAAGAACTCTCGATTAAAACACACTTCAATAAAAAAATAATATTAAAAATTTGATACTTAAAGCCAAGTCAAACGTTTACGTGAAGTTTATGAAACGACTCTCTTTAGCCGAGGCTTATCAAGAATGTTGAACGAACTATTTCATCAAAACTACTTTCAATTGAAGGGTTAGGTAGGTTAATAGGCATAGTTACTCACTCTTTTCGGCATCGATAACAGCTTGTACGGCTACGCGTAGGTAGCCTTTCACGTCTCCCTTCTCATTCACGATGGCCACTTTGTGAATGAGCGGAACCGGGTACAGCAGGTTCGACAAATATACGAAGCTCCTGCCAAAGATAAACACAAATATGTCTAGATATACACATATTTAGATGTTGTATTATGAGGCATCAAATCTATTACATAACTAGCTGTTGTGTACATAACAGCGCGCGTTGCTACGGCACTCAAATAAATTTGAAGGAAAACATAACATATTTTTTTTTTCAGAAACCTTCGTGGTCTTTGTCGCAACACTTTGATGAAGATAAATTTACCTAATAATATAGGCGGTAACAAAAAAGGTATACACAGAATGTTAGAAGGCTCTGTAGTAAACTGTGTTTAAGAAATTTCAATTTCATTCTTATAGATTAATAAAAAAAAATGAATCTATACTAATATATAAAGCTGCAGAGTTTGTTTGTTTGTTTGTTTGTTTGAACGCGCTAATCTCAGGAACTACTGGTCCGATTTCAAAAAATCTTTCAGTGTTAGATAGTCCATTTATCGAGGAAGGTTATAGGCTATATTTTATTTTCAAAAGAATTAGGGATCCGTATGAAAATTGCGATTTTGTAAACCAAGGTGTAAAATCGAAAACCTATTTATGCGTGCGCCGCAAAAACTATTGACAATAGAACAAAATGATGTATTACGGGTTTGTAGGTCTTATAAAGATCTACAAAAAAGTCCGCGAGAGCACATATCTAACTATCATAGTTTAGTCACAATAACCGATTTTATGTTCATAAAAAATATGCACGGGTTCGAAGCCCACGCGGGCGAAGCTGCGCCCAAAAGCTAGTTTTTTTATATACTGAATAAACGAGATAACATTTACCATGCCGCCAACTGTTGTCAAATGGCAAAATTCTAAAGACGACTATTATCTGTTTGTCCTCGATTATTTTTCTACATTATAGGAACAGTCATATCAGTATCGCTTGAGTTCGGATGTGTACAGGGAGTTCGGATGTGTAATAAAAACTCTATGGCTTTCCGAAGCGAAGACATAGACCTCGAGCATAGGCAGAGAAAAGAAGCAGTCCTGTGTTAAAATAGTTTTCTATATTGAAGTAGCCTGATATGTTGCATATAGTATCTTTGTCAGTAGTACTATTAATCGTTTCGTTATAGCTTTAAGGTCTTTCTTACAACTCATATAACCCTTTAGATGCAAATGTTAATATAATTAACATTTTATAATAAATAACTTAACATTTTCAGTTCATAATATAATTAACATTTTCAGTTAATATAATTAACATTTTGGTAAGCAACTTACCGTCCTACTAGACGGAACCACGGAAATCGATCATAGAACGGATCACCTCCAGTGACCGACTCGATATTATGGTCGGGGGAAGTTGGCGACAACTCAGCTTCATTGTGGTACATTTCACGCATCAGCTCCAAGCGTTGTCTGCGAATCAAACAATAAGTTTAGCTATACGGGGCAAGAATAATGCCGGAGGCTTACACAACTGCAATGGTGGCATATAATTAGCTATTTGTATACGCGTCATTGACATTAAGCGCTAAGTGTTGATATTTTAATTTTCATAAACAGCATACACAAATAGCCATGTGTAGTGCCAGTGTAAAGATAATAAGATGCGTTTATTTATTTGGATTGTTCTTAAATAAACGCCTTCAATTCTATCAAGAATGCACTAGACCACAGGAAGTATCACGAATATCTAATAACCTAATGTTTATGGTTAGATGATTGGTTCAAGAAAGGAACAAATATGTCACGTTTCTCTTATTTCTTGGTATTGTTTTATTTTCTATGCGATTACTTAGTCCATTCTGGATAGAAGACTTAATGCAACAATCAACCTTTAGCAGTTTCAGATAAGCAGAAACAATAAATTTAAATATGTGTATAACTCAAGTTTATTTAGATTTTTTTACATTTCATTATTAAATGGTGTGAGAAAAGAATTAAGAAAATAAACTTAGTTTAGTGAAGTTATTATTCAGTTTTAATATATTTTGGTACAGACTTAGGGGCTCGTATCAAACGCTAGAAATCATACTTGGTGTGATCAGCGTTCATTTTAAAAATGGTATACTTATCCAATCAACAAGAGTTGGTAGTAAATACCAACTCTTTCGCGGTAACTATTGCATAAGATTAAATGTAGCAAAATAAATTATTAAGTTATCAATAGTCATTATACTCTATCTCATTCTCACTACTTTTTGATCCCGCCACCAAATATTTGATTTGGGAATACTCACTGGCGAACACAACCTCCTGTACCAGTAAATTAAAATACAAAAGCAAATGAGTAGTAGAACAGTATTTTTGCACATTGCAAAGGCAAAAAAATTGAGCAATTAAAATAAAACAAACAATGATTAGGCGTCCTTGATTTTATTGTAAAACTTCCCCCGATCCGTATTTTTCAGCCAACAACCTTACCTTTGTACTGTTTTACACGAATAGATGATCAAGCATTAAGTGCAACATGGTAGCATATAAAGGCTCGTGACATGTGAACCTACCCCCTCCTCTTTACAAAGAGGTTGCCAGAACGTTCCAAATAACATATGGGGTACGTCTTAGACCATTTTATATAAATTATATTATACCCCTTTTTGTCGTGTTATATAAAGACACAAGAACAAACACGACTTCATATAACCATTACGTAACATAACCTTTTATTTACATAAAAAATAAAGTCGCTTTGAAAACCCTTTGAAAGTTGAGTTTTGTTCGACTTATGTTTATGCAATAATAGTACCTTAATTAAAGAGTCTTTTGAAATAGTGAACAAACACAAACATCTGGGGTATTGTGGATCTGTAGCAAATGTCAAAGGTCCACCACAGGGGTCCATTCTGGCAACCCCGAAAAGCGTGGCCAGGCGAGGCGTCCACAAACCTCGAGGGCAGCAAGTTGGCTAGCGAGAGGCGCGTCTGTTGCGCGCACGCAGATATGCACTGCAGTATATCGGCGGGCGGTTGCGCCGCGAGAGGGGGAGGGGGCGAGGCATTGCCGCCCGCGATGGCCGGCGGGGGCGCCAACACGAGCGTTGGCTCCTCCTCATCCCCGCACGCGCTCTCGTTCATGTTGTAAATCTGGCGCATCAGCTCCAGCCGATGGCTACGGACAAGACACCGCCATAAACCCCCCTGCTGCCCTAAAGTGATTGCGCCCTATGCTTGACCGGCCTTAACCATTGAACCCTGGGCAATCTATTGGCGCCCTTTTATGTCCTACTAGATAATAAACCAACGACCGTCCAAGTCGCCATGAAATTACTAGAACCCCTACCGTCCGATTTCAGTCGGAGGATGTGCCTCGAATCCTGATCAAAATATTTGACGTAAGGTAAACCTGCTGGGAAGCCAGTCAATGCTGGTCCAAGTTTCTGGGTACTCAGGTGTATTGATGGTTTAACCATACTGGGTGAGAATTCAATTAAATAGTAAATAAGTTTATTAGTATTCATATAAGTAGTATTTTATATATCGATTAGTAGGAATGTTAATCGACTAATTTTAATCGAGAGATTTTGTTGACTAGGTACTTTTTGTTTTGTATAAAAAGCCAATGACCCTCTGCATTCTTTAGAGGCGCATCCTCCCCTAATAAAATATTTCATTCCTATAATATAATATACTTATCCCGTAATGTAAGTTCGTACTAATTGACTGTTATGTTAACTAAAAATAATGAAGCGGCAACTAAAGAAGCGATATCAGGAAATGTTTAAATTGAAACATAGCTGCTATACATTCAATAATGTTAGGAAATAGTACTTACCCCAATATATATGTATATTTAGTTACATTATATATGTACAGGATATGTTACAAATATAACCTACAGGAAAATTAAATATAGAAAATCAAGTATACATATCAATGGGTATATCTGACAGGGCACCAGCAAAAATACTTTAACAGACAAATTAAAAGTAAGAAAAATTAAGAAAAGTAAAAATAATGCAAACAAAATGAACAACACAACGATTAATAATATTAAATAAAAATATAGTTATACTTTCATAAGGTTCATAATATATTATCGACGGTTTACCAAATTAAAAATAAGTTATTTATATAACAAAAAAAGAGTAATGTTATGTTTATTCTCACTTAAATATGAAGTTGTCTAGAATACTTATACCCTATATTATCTACATATACCTCTGTTATTTTTTATAAGGTTACGTCATTAATTAATAATACACATGTCTGAACCACAATAATAAGATTCAAGTACTATTAATCACTCTATGTAAAGCTATCCGTATTGATGCAGTGAATACAGAAATAACTGACTCTAGATTTTAATTTCCTGGCGGCGATTGAGTTAGGTCTTTCGATCCAGTATAACAACTTGAAACAGTATAATACTTTGGCAGTTTATTACCAGCCTACTGAGTAATTATCTTTAGGAATGCTGTTTTGGATGGACATCCTACGCGAGTAATCCAGAAGTATTGCCGTTTTTAGCAATGAAAAGTCATTTGATAATAATCGAAGGACTAGTATCTAAACCAAAGACTTTAATATCTTACATATACAAGCTAAACTGAAGTAATTAAATGACCGAAATCGTGTGTAAACGCGCTTATCTCAGTAATTACAACCAATGGCAGACTGGAAACTGGCGATGAACACGGGTACGTAATCCATTGGGGCGAAACCGCGGCCAGAGTGTAGTCTTACTTTATTTTAGGGGACTTACCGTAGTTTCTCGAGGGTCCAGTAGTGAGTGGCCCCGTTCTTGGTGTCGGTGACCTCAACAGCGACCACAGTGGGGGCGCTGGGACGGTATTCGTCGTCGGCGTCGTCACGCGGGGCCAGCTCCGTCGGCAAAGGCGAGTATGGAGTGTCCGTGAGCAGTGTGAATTGGAATTGGACTTTCTTGCGCAGTTCCACGGAGATCGCGTTTGCTTCCTGATTGACAAAAACCATCGTTGGAAGAAGCATAATGTTTGATGAGCTTATAATCTCGATTCTTCTCACTATAATCCATAATAAATAATCTCAATAAGTACTTACAACTTGCATACCGAATAAATAGAAAAATAGATAAGCAATACCGACGAAACGTGTAATATAATTAAATGAAATTCCAAGAGATTTTTTTTCTCTAGGAATTTCATTTATTCATTCATTTCACATTAACTGTACAAATTGTATTAGTATTGAATCAAATGTTAAATTATTGTGTGTCTAATAAATAATATTTTAAGTAATGTGTGTGTAATATGTCTGAAATAATTGTGTTTCTTCACTACATATTATATAACAAAGTCACTGTCGTCTGTCCGTCCCTATGTATGCTCAAATCTTTAAAAGTACGCAACGGATGTTGAAGCGGTTTTTTTTAATAGATAGAGTGTTACAAGATTAAGGTTTATATGTATATTATATGCATAATTGCACCCGGGCAAAGCCGGGCCGGGTCGCTAGTTTAATAAAAATATAACATAATACCCCGAATAAAGTGCATAAATACTATTTTGATGGAATTTCCAAAAGGATACCTACAATAACTTGGTATCACGAAAATTCAATTTGATTTTGATTCAAATATGTACACCGTTTAAGTATATTTGGTCCGACATATATTCATAATATGTTCAGAATTTAGGTAACGAAGTATGTATAACTAGTACTGTAGTATAATGTAATGTTAATGTCTTAAGTTTTTACTATTATTACACATGAAATATTTTTTAACGGATTTATCATATGTATTTTATCATAATCATCATTTCAGCCAAAAGACATCCACTGGTAGACATAGGCCTTCCCCAAGGATCTCCACAAAGGCCGGTCCTGGGCCGCCCGCATCCATTGTTTTCCCGCGACCTTAATCAGGTCGTCAGTCTCGAATGTTTTGCAGCAGTCGTGGTCACGGGGGCGGTATGTGATTCGTGAACTCTATACGTTACCTTTTTGCAAATGAAACCCAAATCAGTCGAATAAAAAAGTTAGTTTTGCTGGGTCTTCTCTACAGATAAGCATTCCGACCCTCTGGTAGCTTCAACATACAGGAGGTGCTATATTGTGCACCCGCTTCGCAAAATTTGTCCTTGAATTCTTACCTTGAGGAATATGGCATTGCCCCAAAGGTCGTCTCGCAGCGACGTGAACTGATGGTACTTCCACTTGCGGAACGCCCAAGCGGCTAGCCCGACCTCACGTGCCGACCAGCACTCCGTCTCAAACAGCGGGTTCACTGCATCACAAACAACATCCTTACTACCTGTGTGCACAACCAACGCAAAATGTTCATTTTGAATGGAGTGGGTCAATCTACGGGCCTCAAAAACCAACATCAGTTTGCCGTACTGTGCAATCCTATAATACTTTCAACACACACACAAAGTCGTTTGATACAAACAAACATCTTGAGAATCCAAAATATATCCTGCGCAATAGTCGATTTTCTGGTCACTTTGGCAGTGATTACCGGAGAAGGGAGGCTTTCGGTTTTAGATGGTTTATGGTAATATACTAATATTATAATTCTGAGCGACTGAACAATTAATTAACGAGTAAACAAATAGAAAATAGTTATATCGGGTAAAAAAATTTACAAGTCGTATTTATTATTCAACGCAGAAATTGTTGCAGTTTTTTAATCAAACTATTACACATTATGAGCGTCTCACTTGTATAATCTTTCATAGACTCTATTATTCATTAATTTATATTTAAAAAACCCACTATTTACAATACTGTAATACCTAAATAAACTCGGTCGTGATGAACGGTACGTTGGTCGTTTCCCCGAACTCCACAAGTAATCGAATTCGAGATAACGACTTAGTGTAAATACGCTACAACCTTGCAGATTGAACTTACCAAATATATCTTCATCGTTGTGGAAGTCTTCTGGCGTGTAAGAGCTGTACATAGACATGGTAACGCTTTGCTCCTCGACTTGGCGTTGCAAAGCATCGATACGAGCTTCATAGTTCTGTGAGACAATTAAATGACCTTATTATTAAAACACAACAACCATAAGCTTGATGGGTTTTCGAGGGCAGTCGGCTATCTCTTCGTCTAAATATATGTTTTTGGTATAACCTCACAACAAATAATCCAGTGGTGTTAAATCACACGATCTGGCTGGCAACTTAACTCAGACCTCAGAAACTCAGAGAAAATACTACTAATTGGAGGAGGCCCGACTCAGGAGTGGGTAATCTATGGGCTGAGTCGTAGTTGTAGTAAAAAATATATTTCATTTTTCGATGAAAATTGTGCATCTTTATTTTTAAAGTCACGCAATTAGTATAAAAGCACCCTGCGATTTCTGGCATCTCTACCTCACGAGGGTAGTTTATAAACTTTTAATTCACGTACCAAGACTCGCAGCAAATACACTTGCTCGACACTGTAAGGAACCGGGGACACGTGATCGCAAGACTGCACTGACTTTATGAATGAACCTGCAACTTGACTGTACATAAAGACTCATTCTCTCTCACTCTTTAATTTTACCTTTCGCTGCTCTTCAAACTGCTGATCAGCGTGTTCCTTCTCCCTGCGGAACTGTTCCTCTAGCGCCAGGAGTCGCTTCTGCATCTCGGCCTTCAAGTCGATGCCCTGTTTTTCGAGTAGCTCACATTGTGCAAAGTCCCAGTCCACGGTTTCTGTAGTCTGTTCGCTCGCTGTTGCGTCTAAACATAACAGAATCCATTGAGTGTTTTGCATTTGAAAGCCAGAATATACCTGCTTGTTACCCGCACAAAAGCATACCAGTTGTATCGAGATCCTGCTCGTACCTAGCATGATAAGCCTACCAGGACATTGAGGAAAGAGACTAGATGAAGGTAGATCCTAGAAACTGGCGTGCTACCCGCGAACATGCGTATTGCGGCTTTATGGAATGCCAGTAATCGGCATGCTGATTTATTAGTACCTGGCATTCTGGTCTTATCACTGAATGACAACAATCAACATCAGGAGACATTGTAGTCAGACGCTCACTTATAATAAAAACAAACTCGTATACATGGTGAAATTTGGAAGAGGATATTGTTATCCGAATCTGCACCTTTGAAGATCGGCGAATACCACCTAAAGAAGTCCACAGCCCGGATTAGAAGAAAACTAATAAATGCATCATTGGATTTTCGAAAAACGATTTTCCTCATCAGGAATATTTGATGTCATCGTCCAACAGAAACAGAAGAACTAGAACTAAGAAATATACAGTCCAATTGCTATTTTGAAAGTGCTTTCAGAAGTCGGGGTATCTCCTGAGCCTAATAAAGATCCCTGACCTTCTTCGAATGAAATACATCTCTCTAGTGCGATTTAGGCAACTTCGTATTCAGAAATTTCCTGTTACATAATAAACAAACTTATACATCGTTTATTTAGTATGACGTACCTTCTCCGGGACCAGTGCTCGGCGTGTCGGTGATCACCTTCTTGGTGCTGGCGATTTCTTCACGTGGCTGTCCGGGATGAGTGAAACGGAACACGTGGTTCTTGCCCATGATGACTCGAGACCCAGTCTTGAGTATGATCGGCTCCGTGATCTAAACAGAGCAGACATTGGAGTACTGTCAGGTTATTTGTTTTCTTGCCACGGGGAACTGGGGGCTGGCTGAGGGCGTCATAGTTCCCGGGAAACTATCGGATAGTCGCTTGTCCGACTAAAGGGCAACCCGTCGAGGTGCCACAGTTGATAGTACAGTACACATTAAAACCTGTAGCGTCCCAGATGAGTTCAAATTCAAATAATTTATTTTGTTTAGGTCTCGATGGACACTTACAAAAAGTCAACACAATATTCATAATGATATTATATAATAAAAAAGGTCTACCGTCTACCACCAGTTCGGTACGCGACCACTGCCAAAAAGAACTGGCAGGAAACTCAGAGGGCCTGTCATTTTTTTTTTCATTGTTGTACTATTTCTTATGTTTATGTACAGTAACATAAATAAATAACATAAAATACTGGCACTAAACAGCTTAGTCCCAAGCAGCTGTGTCGTTTATATAATCAGCAATGCGGTAATACGCTTTTATAAAAAGCTTTGTCTTGACCGTCTTTTTTTGCGAGGCAGTTCTCTAAGTTGCATGGGCAGTTTGTTATAAAAGCGTATACATTGACCCATGAACGAGTTACTTATTCTGTGGAGACGAGTACAATACACAGCAAGATTATTCTTGTTTCGTGTATTCATATTATATATATAAACTAGCTTTTGCCCGCGGCTTCGCTCGCGTTAAAAAAAGTCGCAAAAACTATACCTAATTAATAATAATACTCCTTGTATTATTATTAATTAGGGACCCGTTTTGAAAGAAGTATAATATTTTTTTTTTCAAAAGTTATCTGCACTGGTCTATAGGGTCAGCGCCGACTGACGGAGTGGCGGCGAAGAGATTAATTCAGTATCAATTTAAATTCAACCTAAAGGGGGTAGAATTAATCAAAATCCTTTCTTAGCGGAAGCCTACGTCATAGTAGCTTTATGCATGCAAAGTCTCATCCCCATCGGTTTAAAATTGACAAAGTTTCATACAAACTTTCGTCCCCTATTTTGTCCCCTTGAGGGTAGAATTTATCAAAATCCTTTCTTAGCGGATGCCTACGTCATAACATGCAGGTCATGCCAAATTTCAGCCCGATCCGTCCAGTGGTTTGGGCTATGCGTTGATAGATCACTATGTCAGTCAGTCACCTTTGAGTTTTATATATATAGAAGAAAGATAGAAGATCGTTGGCACCGGGTTTGTGGATTTTCCTCTCCTTTAGACGCCTGTTACGAGACACTGAGGGCGGTATGGGTTGGTATCATTGTGTATTATTTTGAAAGGTTTCTGAAAAGTAAGGTAGGACAAACCTCACGACCGTTGACGTAGATCAGGGCGCCATGATGTGGAATAAGCAGAATGACTCCATCGGTGTTCTCGAAGATGCAATGCTCGCTCAAGATGTATGAACCAGACAGTTGGATGTCTTGTGGCACGTTGGCTTCGGCGGTTCCCAAACGAGTTACACCTGTCACCACCAAATGGTAATAAGTTCCGAACAATCTTGATCAGTTCAAACATCAAACGGGAGATCTTTAAGTAAGGAGCAGTTCTGTATACAAACTAAGGGAGAAACAGACGTTTTTGTGATGCAATGTTCAAACACTAAAGTTTGGTCTAACAGGACCGGCCTTTGTGGAAATCTTTGGGGGAGGCCTATGTCCAGCAGTGGACGTCTTTTGGCTGATATGATGATGATGATGATGATAGGGAATATTATTGCAGCATCACAATGTTTCTTGGCTTTTACGTTATTATTTCACCAGTTACAGCACTTTCGTCATTAAGATAGTGACCAATGTGTTAAGAGAAAAGTTACTTATTTTTCTTGGAATTTTGCATACAGTATCTATGTTGCAGTAGTATTGTTGCTGTGTGTCCTCTCGACAAACAATTTGTCGAGAGGACGAAGATGGAGCTAAATTTACCTTCAGAGCTACACTAATCGGTATGGCAAATTGTTTCTTAAGGAACGTTCGTGAAAATTTTCTGCCTACTTAGTTGAATTAGTAGCCTTCTGTCATCTTTCGAATGGAACGAGTTAGATATGGTATTTATCCCAAATCAGTCAATGAAAATGTTCATTGATATGATAGAACACTAGAAATACTCTTTAGCCTGATGCTTAAGTAAGTAGAAATATATTTCACGAAACTTATTTTTACCGTCGGAACACAATATGATTACCGAACGAAATTTATTTGTACCGACAGACAGAGCAAATATTTTGTGTTTGGAAATAAATAGCTCACCATCTTTGATGTAATAAAGGAGGCACTCCGACAAATTGGGATCTTCGTTAAGATTGACAAGGTGAGGTGTCTTCTTGGGTGAATATACGCCGACGGTAATACCCTCTTTAACCGCCAGTCCCATCTCCGCGAACACTGCTTCACGTTGCACGCGTATTTGCTCGGTGCGTTTCAGTTTCTCTTCCCATGTCTCGTTCAGTTCTAAGCCAAACGTGGAAATATTAAACCCTATTGACATCTTTATAATTGCCTTATTGTTTTACTTCGTATCATATAAATTAATAAAACAGTTGAAATTTTGCAGTTAAAAAATTATAAGCGCTTACACTAATTTTGAATGAAAAGGCTGAAAGTACTGAAGGCTGAAACAGTTGTATTTTAGTTACGTCCCTTAAAGCTGCTTAGATTATGACAATGTTTATCTGTGGGAACGAATATTTGGCTAGATTAAGTTCGACTTTAGAACACATTTTTTTATCGCACTATTCAGCAAAGATTTGCACCCCGAATGGCTTATTGTCTGTTTATGTTTATTTACATATTTTAAAGGAGCTTTGACTACAAGAAATACACATAATTCAAAAGATGTATTTAAAACCATTTCAATAATAAACGACCCTTTTAACCTGTAACTAATGTAGTCCAGCATAAATTCGACCGTTCAAAATCGCTTACCAGCAATGAGTTTTTCGGACGCCTGCAACTGGTCGACGGCCTCTTCGGCAATAGTCGTGCCAGCTCGGGACAACTTCGGCGACAAAACTTCTGCTTCGCTCTTCTTGCGTTGGGGCGATGACGTATCTTCAGCTGTTATAAAAGCAGGGTTATTGATTTGGTAGAAAGAGAGGACAATATTAATGAGGTAAAATAAATTTTGTATTTTAACCGCCCACATCATTTTTATGTTCAAGATGTCGGTATAGATGAAACACGCAAATTGATGGTCTAGTGAAACGCGAGGTATTATATGTGGGTCCGTAAAAGGATGGAGATCGCGACAGAGGCGATGAGTCTTCTTTCACCCTATATTTCTAACATTTGTCGTCAAATGTTGTTTATTGGTTACATTTCGCTTATTGGATATTCTTTTTTTATAATTTATTTAAAAGTTGTGTGCATAACTAATATGTGATCCAAAAACAACTTAATTTGACTGTCAACAAATAGATTTATTTCATGTTAAACTTTTGTAACTTGAAATAAATCTAAGTAAGTTTAGACAAAATTTACACTTTTGATAAATAAAACATATACAAAAAACATACACGAATTGAGGGCCTCCTTTTTTTCCGAGGTGGGTTAAATTTATTTATCTGTTCGAAGGGAAAATGATTTCAATGATTTCGTTATACGTTACTAATATTTTGTCCGGAACCGGATTTTGTACAGAAAAAAACATACACACAGCATTAGTAGTGGAATACTAAAAGGACCAGGATTGAAAACATTGAAATAGAACACCAGCAAAACTGTAACATTTTCTTCATCTACTACTACTAAAGTGCTCAGCCTTAAATTACCTACTGCTGACATGGAGTATAATTAGCACAGACTTATTAGGTTTCGTATCAAGTTTTCCTTCTTCTACGCCAATCTATTGAGTTCTTTAGTCACCTCTTACGACACCCTCTAGATGGAGTAAGTGACATTCGGTATTCTAAATGCGTCACCATACGGTCCACGTTTCTTCGTCTACGTGTACATATTAGCTTAATTAACACGTCCTTTTAACATTTCTGGTATACAGACACTTAGATGGGTAAAACATGCAAGGCTCGGAAGCTACAAGCTATTTTGTTATAGCAACAAAACATTGACATAAACGACCTCAACGGCCAGAATATTGAAATAAGGAATATGTCGCCAATTTTTTATTTAAACGAAAACGACGGACACACCGACGTACACAACGAATCTGAATTGAGATTATTGAGTGGGAATATCAAAGACAGATTTATTTTAGATTGCAACTTGAATCATTCTTCTATAGTGCAGATATTATGCACATTTTTCCATTATGTTCGTAAGACTCGGCGTCTACGTACGTGAGTTCTGAGTAATTTACAAAGCAAAAAAGCCAAATTCCATACACTACAAGTAAAAAAATAAAATATATATCTATTGATTAATTAACTTTTGTGATAAGGCTCAATTCAAATTCATTGGACAGATTAGAGGAATTTTGATTATTAAAATACAAAGAACACCTATAATTAAATAGTCATAGTTATACATACAGATAAATATTAGTATATGAAATAAACACTATATTGTTTTTTCTTATTAGGTAATACCATATTAATACCGACACCAAAAAGTATATAGATAAGCGTCATTATATATAACATATCGATGATGTGACCCACACCATTTAAAAAAAATATATATCTGTGATGTTAAATAAATGTTTACCTACGAACGCCACAAGCCGAACAAGGGTGCAAAATAAATTGCATACTTTCAAAATTTGTGTAGGGTTGCCAGATATTGGAAAAAAGTTTATTTTATACGCTGGCAGCCCGATTCAAAATGGAGGCTAAGCGTACAGGTGGGGTGTACATATGTATAATGCGCAAGCCTCTTGTTCCGTTAATTACTTACAGGTAGGCGGTTCTTTCTTTTCGTAAACGACTCTACCATCTGGTCCTAGTTCGATGGTGGGTATTTGTTGAAACAAAATTAAATTTTAGTATCAGAATCAAATTAGTAGATTATTTGATTTGACACAACTGTGATACCAGTGGCGCTAATCGTTACTAGCTTAGTTGACGCTATCTAATAATCATACAATACCATCAATTTGATCACACAACGACTTAAAAAACCTAACAACGAAGCCTTTTGTTTTGCGGCAGGTAAACTGACAATCTCATTAAATCACTCGATAAACATATTTTACATAAAGTATTTTATGACGCAATAAGGTCATGAAATTATTCTCATAACAATGTTAATGCACAATTGTATGGCAGTTTTCGTATTAAAACACCAATTTTGTTCTAAGCACAACCATTGATTGCGTTTCCAATGACATTATATTTTATTACGTGATGTCTAAAAATACGAGATCAATGTCTCTACAAGTTGTTGTTAATCAAACCGCAATTTTCAGCCACAGCGTTGAAATCAAGGAATGTTCTCCATAACGTGTATAAAAGGGTATGGGAGTGCCTCAGGGTTACATTTTTAGCCCAAGTTTGTTAAGTTATAAAATAATAATCGGATTAGTAACGATATGTTAAAGTTTACTGTATACAAATCTAAATGAAATGGCATTACGGAGATAAACGTATAGCCATAGACGTGATATATTTTCTAACATGCGTCAGTTTATCTACCGATAGTTGACTTTGAGTTTCGACATCTTATGATAGAAAATATGAACTTACCTTCCTGAACATCAATTCCCTCAGCCTTGAGCAGCTCCCGCAGTTTGAATATCTCTTCTTTGAGTTCACGTATGAGTTTGGCGTTAGCGTCTTCATTGACCACTGCTTTGCAGACAATTTGTTTGGCTCGATCTGCGTATCTGTTAGGAAGCAAATATTATACTGTAAAAAGTTCGAATTCATTGAAATGTAATCAGTAATATAATATATAGGCAATCAAGTATTCAATTAATAAATTGACGGTGTTAAAGCAATGCACAAGTTAGTACAGATTACATTGTAGAGCAAAACAGTAACCAAGATTATATAAAAAGAAAATATTTTGCACTTATTAAGTATTTTAGATAGATAGAAAATATACCAATTCCAAGAACTTCATAAACATTTTATGAACAATCCAACTTTTCCGGCTCCAAAATAAAACCATAACCGGTGTATTTAAAAATAAAATTATCTGTAATACCTCAATGTGCTGAGTGTTTCGTCGAAATTAATATCAGCAGGCGATATAGCAGCAATCATGGCCGTCTTGGAGTTGCCTCCGAGGTTTTCACGCAGCAACCATGTCAGAACAGAGTCTCGGTATGGGATGAAATCGGCCTTCTTGGATTTTTTGCTTTTTGACGCCTGTGTAAAGAGGTGTACTATTAATCTCTGTTATTATTGGCTGTGTGTGTTTATTAACAGCATTAATTTATAGTTACATTCTTTGGAGGACCAGTTTAAGATCGATTTATACAAATGCAATGTAATACCAACAGCATTTAACTTACCGACTTCAGATATTCCAAAAAGTTAGTAGTGCAGAAAAACAAACACAAAACGTGGTTAGCGAGCTTTTATCTATAGTTAATTATATCTATTAAATCTAACTGGCCCGACTCGGGAGAAGCAGACACCGCAGTAAGGCGAATCAAACAACAAAAACTAAGGGGTTTTAGTAGGTAGTCCAGTGAAACACTAGAGGCATAATCCATCACTGATGAATTCATTTTCTTAAGAGAAAGGATTTCCGATATCACCATCCTTTCAGCCCATAAACCACAACTAAGTAGGGGCTCCTCCAAACTTCTCAAGATTTCCTTCTCTTGCGTATATGTCGTTCTTTTAGTAACGTTCCTTTAGTCGGCTCTTACAACAGCGTAGTGTGGGTTGTTGACATTGTGTATTCTGAATCCGTCACTCTACGGATAAAAAAATACTTCGAGGTATGCTTTACTCACTTACCACTAGGCACAGTCCATTTTAGATGTTTGATTAATGTGAAGAGTTAATCCAATGTAAATTGACATATTGTATTCCATTACCACTACATACTAATATCTAAAACTATACTAGCCTTGTCTACATCTTACATACCACACTCTATTTTTTTAATTAGTTTAAGGCATTGTATACTAACGATTTCAGCCAATGCAGAAATGACTTTTCCCAATGTAGTAAGTGACTTGTTGATGTTCGCTCCTTCTTTGAGCCGAGTGCCTTTTGCGCCAGTTGAGTCAGCCCTTTCGGAGCCCGCCAAATCCACCAGAGATATCTTGGAAACCTAAAAAGCAAATCTCTTTTTAGAAACAAAATTACTTACGTTAACCCAGGGCTTTATGAAGGTACAAACTAAAACCTTTTTCAGAAATCCATTAACAAGTTTTATGTAAAAGAGACATTGTGTAAGCACACCCATCGAGCTACCCTTTAGCCGAGTAAAACAGTTCAAAGGAAGATACGGTAAGTCTCGTAGAGCATATACAGAATACAGATTTCTTGAGGCAATTATTTGAATGAATGAATAAACTATTACCTTCTCTGACATAAGATTTGTAGTCTGGTCATGTCGTTGCTGTGTGAAGAATATCGTGAAAACAGCGTGAGAACGGGATGAGGTCTCGTTCATGTTGGTCGCTGCTACAGTTCTAAAAAAGGTTTAACAATATCATGGATAATAACTAGTGGCATTACGGTAAAACGTAACGCAAATTATTCGAGTCGTAAGACTTAACAGTATTCAGAAATGCTTTTACAAAGTATAATAAACTTGAATACATAATATTTTATTGCAAACCTAAAATTAGTTTCCTCGGAATCAATATCTATGTTATTTTCACTATTCTTATTTTTTATGATTACTCATTTGTATAATATCTTAATTAGAAAATATTTTCGAAGTGTCTTGAGTTTTGAACTATACCAAAAATCAGATAGTGTTATTTATAAACAGAATTAATAATTGTCATATAGTTCTTATCACGTTTATAAAAGCCAATGTTGTCATGACTTTCCCAGAAGTAGATTACTAACCTAGCTTTATTCCCCTCATCAATTAAGTCATAAATATCTTGGTAAGAAGTCACCGCCAATTTACTTAGGTCTTCCACATAGGGCCCAAGCGCTGGATGTTCGCGAACCCTGAGGTTTCCCTTATTTTTGGGATTTAGAAGGTCGCGAACACGCTCGCAGTAGATTTCCATGTATGAAACTTCCACCTACATAACAATCGTAAAACAAAGTTAAAAATAACATTTTCACAACTACTTATTCCAAAAATAAATAACCATAAAAAAGAATCATCAAAAACGGTTCACGCAGTCGAAAGTTCTGAAAACCTCCTTTTTTGATAAAGCAGATCCTTAGAAGAGAGAGATAGCAACGGTTTCAAACATCCTCAAATGTACACATTTTAAACTAAAAACAGAGCACGCCCGCGCGCGCCATTTTTCACCCGCACCAGCATGTTAGTGTGAGTGAGCTACGTTCGTATTGGTTATGAAATGTACGATGCGCAAGTTCGTACCCACGGCTACATTCAGAGCGGCCATAAAGATTGGCGCGGACTCTACATCGTTGCATGAAACATTTAATGCGGTCAAGACACCCATTACCACGACTTGCTTACTTGTATTTTATTGCCGTGTTTTTTCAGTTAATTATACATCTTAATATGTAGTTATAACATAAATTATTCCGTCTAATTCGACTAGAATGATCTTTATGCCACTTCCTTAATGAACGAGAATATAATTAAACCAATTAAGTACTCACGGAATATTTTAAGTCATCGTTGGTAGTTTGTTTTATGCGCCTGAATAAATCCTTGCAGATCTGTGGTATTATGCCTTCTTGGCCGTCTTCTCCACGACCCATCATAGTATAAGATTTTCCTGCCCCTGTTTGGCCGTACGCAAATATGCATATGTTATAGCCTGTAACAAAAAAAAAGTAATTAGAATACCATACAGATGGAATCTTAGAAGTAGGTAAGTGTGTCATGATTTTCGTTTTATTAGAACTATTTTGGTGATTGAAATTTCAGTGTGTGAGTTGACTTCAGATATAGAGAGAATTGTACAGTTGGAAATAAATGGGAATGACTACTGGAAAAAGTGTTTTCTTATCAAGTGTTTGAAGAGATGAGTCCGTGGGTTGATATACCTATTAAAAATTTGTTGCAATATTATAATGATAATAATTCAGTCATTTTGCTTCTTTAATAGTATCTTAGGTCGCTGTGAGTAGAAAATATGCACACTGACTACGGATGTCATATTGTTAGCGTATGGTGGACTAACCCCATCTTAGCAAAATCTATCAAGGCTCATAAGTGTTGCGGTAATGTACACTCGAGAGCAATGAATCCGGGTCACATATAGAATGTTAAAAATCTCGGAAACTAAAAATGATAGCTTAATGCAATAAATTGTATTTAATAGACAATGTTATACTCCTTAAATGAAAGTAAAAAAAATATGAGTCACCATACATTTTATTAACACAAAATTACATAAAGAAAAAAACTGCTGATCTCTCCTTAAAACAAAAATAGGAAACATGAAGTTTTTGAACATTAATACGATTTACTTGAATTTTAATACTTCGTATTGCCTCCTCGTGCTTCCATTACTGCGTTTACGCGGTTTGGCATGCTGTACACCAAGTTCCTTATACGATTTTGGGGAATATTCTCCCATTCCTCTGTGAGAGCAATTTTGAGCTCACGAAGCGTGATTGGGGGAGGGTTTCGTTGTTTTACGCATCTGCCTAGCTCGTCCCAAGCATGCTCGATCGGGTTGATATCCGGGCTGCGCGCTGGCAACTCCATACGAGTAATGTTCATCTCTTGAAGGTAGTCATTCACAATCCTACCTGTATGAGGTCGGGCATTGTCATGCATAAATATAGCATCCTCACCTAAATTGACCATAAATGGACCAACGTGATCATTGAGGATTTCTTCCACATATCTTACGCTAGTTAAAGAGCCGTTTTCTATGATCACCAGCTCTGTGCGACTTTCAGAAGAAATTCCGGCCCACACAAGTACAGACCCACCACCGTAGGCTACTTTTTCTTCGATGCATGCTTGCTTGAATCTTTCCCCTGGTCTTCGATACACTCTGTGTCTTCCATCGTGCTTGTAGAGCATAAATTTTGATTCGTCGGAGAACATAACTTTTGACCAATCTTCAATACTCCAATTTACGTGGCTCTGGGCATATCTTAGTCTTGAAATACGATGCCCACGCTCCAGTTTAGGGCCGTTTGCAGGTCTAAGGGGTTTTAAGTTAGATTCAGCAAGCCGACGTCTTACTGTCCATGCACTTGGGTTACTTCCTCCGAGGCGTCGAAACTGATTTGTGAGTTCAGTTCCTGTGAGGAAGCGATTTCGAAGCATGGTGTTCACCAAGTATCGGTCTTCTCGTGCTGTGGTACACCTGGTTCTGCCCGTTCCTGGTCTGCGTAGGTTAGAACCAGTTTCTTCGTAACGTCGGAGAACTCTTTGTACTGTTGACAGCGACACACCGACAGTCCTGGCTGTATCGCGCTGACTCCGGCCGGTTTCCAGCATTGTAAGTATTCTGGTGCATTCTTCAGGCGTAAGCGACATAATTTCAGCTTGAATAATGAATATAGAGCACTATCAACATGGTTTATGTACCCATATAAATGACAGATTACAAACAAAAGCAAAACCAAATGCTGTAATTTCGTAATTCCATCTAGACCTTTTTCAAGTTTGATTTTTTATGATATAACTTTACAGTAACTAAGAAGTTTTAATACCTTCATTTAAGGAGTATTACATTGTCTATTAAATACGATTTATTGCATTAACCTAGCATTTTTAGTTTCCGAGATTTTTAGGATTCTTTAAGTGACCCGGATTCATTGCTCTCGAGTGTAGAATTAAAAAGTATTCGAATAAATACTACATTTACAATTAAGTAAATTTAAGTTAATTAATAAATTTAAGTTAAATTACCTGTAAAGCATGTACCTATTAGATAATTGCGGTATCATATTGCTATTCCGTGTGGTGACGGATTTAGAATATCACCACCCCATCTCCTCCCGTGGGTGTCGTAAAAGGCGACTAAGGGAAAAATTACAGACGTTGGGCAGCAGCAACGTCTGGTCTTAGATCTTATATATGACTGCGATCCCCAACCCGCTTGCCCAGCGTGGGGATTATGGGCAATTCCCCCCTAATGATGGACACAACAAAAAGATGGCCCCCAGTTCCCGGCAGCCCCGCTATTCCTGGTCATCTAGGTAGCGGCCACGGTAACGGCGGGGCAAGGGGTGCAAAGAATCCCCGGGTTACATCTGGCTACCTAAAACACCTGACCCTGGCTACGTACAACGGACGTACTCTGAGGCTTGACGAACATCTAGCGCAGTTGGAAGTGGAGCTGGAGAACATCAGGTGGCATATTCTGGGTGTTTGCGAAGTCCGTAGAGAGGGAGAGGACACCATAACCCTAGAATCTGGCCACCTGATGTACTTCCGCGAAGGACAGCAGAAGTCGCAGGGTGGCATAGGGTTTCTTGTCAATAAAGCCCTCTCTAACAATGTTGAAGAAATCTCCAGTGTGTCGACGAGGGTAGCGTACCTGATTCTTCGGCTATCGAAACGATATAGCATGAAGATCATCCAGGTTTACGCACCGACCTCGGCACATTCGGATGATGAAGTTGAGGATATGTTTGAGGACATCTCAAAAGCCTTACACAATACCACCAAGGCTCACTTCAACATTGTTATGGGGGACTTTAACGGCAAGGTAGGTGCTCAGATTGGCGGTGAATCCCGAGTGGGACCCCATGGTTATGGTAGTAGGAATCACAGGGGGCAAATGCTTGTCGACTTCCTAGAGAAAGAGGGGCTCTATTTGATGAACTCTTTCTTCAAGAAGAAGCCCCACAGGAAGTGGACTTGGCAAAGCCCCGATACTGTGACCAAAAACGAGATCGACTTCATCATGACGGACAGGAAGCATATATTCAGAGACGTCTCGGTGATCAATAGGTTTAATACCGGTTCTGATCACCGACTTGTCCGAGGCTCTCTGAATATCGACTTAAAGCTCGAAAGAAACCGTCTGATGAAGTCCACGCTCCGACCGAACCCACTCCAAATCATGGCAGGAACCGAAGCGTTCCAGGATATACTGGGCGCTAGATTTGCTGCCATAGAGCCTACCGATGACGTTGACGAGACCCTGCAAAACATCTTGGATACACTGAGAGGCGAGGGCATCAAATTTTGTAGAACGCAGCGTAAAGGCACGAAGTCCAAACTCTCGGACGAGACTCTACGGCTTATGACAGAAAGACGGGAAACCACACATGCCACTTCGTCAGACATGGCAAATCTCAACCGGAAAATCGCTAAAATGACACGACGTGACCTTCGGAGCTCCAATACCCGCCTCATATTAGAGGCAATTGAGCGAAACCGAGGGTCCAAAGTGTTCACTAAGCAGCTTGGGAGGAGCCACCTGACGAAGCTCACAACACGCGATGGCAGAACCGTTTTGTCTAAGCCGGGGATTCTTGCCGAGATCGAAGACTTCTATGGCCGGCTTTATGCTGCACATGCAACTCGCCCCCAATGTTCAATCCAGGATGGAAGAGCCACCCTGGTCCGCCACTACACCGACGAACTGCCCGATATCAGCCAAGACGAAATCGTGCTGGCTCTTAAACAACTTAAAAATGGAAAGGCCCCCGGTGAAGACGGAGTTACTTCAGAACTTCTGAAGGCAGGAGGGATTCCTGTCATACAGGAACTACAAAAACTCTTTAACTCCGTCATTCACTGCGGGAGAACTCCTAAGGCGTGGAGCAGGAGTTTGGTGGTGCTGTTTTTTAAGAAGGGTGATACCACGCTTCTTAAAAATTACAGACCCATCTCACTCCTGAGCCACGTCTATAAGTTGTTTTCAAGAGTCATTGCGAACCGTCTCGCCATAAGGCTCGACGAATTTCAGCCTCCGGAACAGGCCGGGTTTCGTAGGGGTTATAGCACCATAGACCACATCCACACAGTGAGGCAAATTATACAGAAGTCCGAAGAGTATAATTGGCCCCTGTGTCTAGCTTTTGTGGACTATGAGAAAGCTTTTGACTCCGTCGAAGCCTGGGCTGTTCTTGAATCCCTTCAGCGATGCCAAGTGGACTATCGTTACATCCAAGTGTTGAGATGTCTGTACGATGAGGCCTCTATGTGTGTCCAAGTACAGGACCAGCGTACTAAACCCATCCAACTGAGCCGCGGAGTGAGACAGGGGGATGTAATATCCCCGAAACTGTTCGCAAGCGCTTTGGAGGATGTGTTTAAGACGCTGGACTGGAAAGATAAGGGCATTAACATAAATGGCCAGTACATCTCTCACTTGAGATTTGCAGATGACATAGTCCTAATGGCGGAGTCGTTGGAGGAGCTGCAACAGATGCTGACCAGCTTAGCATCAGCCTCGCGACGGGTGGGTCTCGGCATGAATTTGGATAAAACCAAAATCATGATGAATGATCACATTCATCCGAGACCTATCGTTGTGAATGGCCGTCTTGTTGAAGCTGTTTCAGAATATACATACCTCGGGCAAATTTTGCAATTAGGTAGAAACAGCTTCGACAGGGAGGCCAAGAGGAGGATCCAGCTGGGCTGGGCAGCATTTGGAAAACTTCGTCGGGTCTTCTCGTCGCCCATCCCGCAGAGTTTGAAAACGAAAGTTTTCGAACAGTGCGTCCTACCCGTCATGACCTACGGCGCCGAGACGTGGACACTCACGGTGAGACTAGTCCACCAATTTAAAGTCGCTCAGCGTGCTATGGAGCGAGCTATGCTTGGAGTTTCTCTGAAAGATAGGCTCCGTAACGAGACTATCCGACAGAGAACCAAGGTCACCGACATAGCTCAGAGAATTAGCAGACTGAAGTGGCAGTGGGCTGGTCATATCTGTAGAAGAACCGACAACCGCTGGGGTAGACGAGTTCTTGAGTGGAGACCGCGAATCGGCAAGCGTAGTGTGGGACGGCCCTCTGCTAGATGGAGCGACGATCTGCGAAAGGTTGCGGGCAGCGGCTGGATGCGTCAGGCTGAAGACAGGGCGCTATGGCGCTCTTTAGGGGAGGCCTATGTCCAGCAGTGGACTAATGTGGGCTGATGATGATGATGATGATGATGATTGCTATTAAGTAGGACGTAAAAAAGTAGGTGATACCGAATTTAGTGTTTATTTCAATACAAAACTTTCGTAGTTTCCACGTACTTTGATCATCAATATCTTTTTTTCCGCGGTGCAATATTTACGTACATTATTTCATGTCGTCATCCGAAGTAACGGTAACTCGCAAAACATAAAAAAGAAAGCGTAATTACGCAAATGTTCGTGAAAGTCAGATGCGAGTCTGTAATAGCATGGTTATTATTGTATTGGCCACTTGGCGCACCAAGGTATTATTTGCTTAGGATAATTGTAAGCGGACCTTACGACTTTTTGGGGCTAAAGCACAAGGTAATACATTTTAAATGCAAATAGTTGATAAGGCCAGGCGGGCTCCAGTAACCAATGGCCCCACAAAATCACGGCCTGTCCCTGAATATAAGTGCATATGTGCGGTTATTAGTGACCGTTGCCCATATATGCCTAAATAGATCAAGCGTCGCTTGCGCCAGACTTATAAATTTAAGGTCAAATTAACAATTTTGTACGGAGAATAACTTTAACAATAACAATAAAGTATAAAATGCAGTTCAGTGCTGAATTAATTATAAAATTATGTAACAACAAACAGTTAACGTTTTACTTCGTCTACTACCATACTAAATAGTATTGTGATAGATGTATCAACATTTATTTATGTCTTTCGTCATAGAGCTATCATTTACACGTAAACTAACTTAATACGATAGTCTATTAGTCCAAGACATCCATTTAATATATGAGTAGCAGATTACACACATGGCAACCCTTGTTAATTCACTCAGAGTACAAGAAAATATGTCAGCCCGTTCCGAAATAAGGACGTAGCAGACATATCAACTCGGAAAGGGATCGGCACCGTATCGCCTTTCGACTCGCTGTCCCGAGGCGAGGCGTTTACGTTACGATTAGTGTGCTTTGCAGTAAGGAGTTTCATACAAATAATACTGAACGCCTCGAGTTGATACGGTGCCGATCCCTTTCCGAGTTGATAAGTGTGCTACGTCCATATGCAATTGAGCGGGCGAAGCGCTCGCGTCATAGGCGAGAACATGTGGTGGAAGCGTCTATAGAAATGCAGAGTAAAACTTCAATTCGTACGCAAACCACTGCCAAGTCAGACATCCTCTATTTTTGACCAGTAAGCGCAGTTTCTTGTAGAAATACTTTTCATAGATTTTCCACATGTTTCCAAATATCAGAACTAAAATATATAAAAAAAACATACCGTCAAAGGCGTGTTGTAACATCTCTTCACCGATGTCTTTGTACACCATGATTTGTGAGGAAAATTCGGGGTCTGCTGGCTGCAAATGAAAAATAATGTTTAGGTACTGGTAATAAAAGCGCAACTACCCTCTGCTGTTGCAGCTGGATGCGTCACTGTTTACACAGGGCGCTATGACGCTCTTTAGGCATATTTCCAACAGTGGACTAGAGTGGGCTGCTGATAATGATATTTGCATCTTAACAGCTAAACGACCTGATGGGTACTAATCAATTTATAATATCAGACCTCCTCCGTGTACCGGCAGGCACGTAAAGCTGATCTTGGCCGCCATTCGTACATCCATGTAGCGTTAGAACAGCCGGTTTAACCAAATTATTACCGAAGCTCACGCAAAATGGATATCGGAGAGCAGTTGGCATGCACTGTGTATATATACTGGCAGGTAGTCAAAAAGTAACGACGACGATGAGACGTGTCCACGCCAATATGGTTCGACGGCTATGATTTTCAATCTAATTTTGAAGGTCCGATTACGTGGGAAACAATCTGTAACCAAAATTTGATCTTCGACCATAACATTAATGGAAACCAACATCAATCGCTGCGAGCCGTTCAATTTTAATTACGCGAGGACAGGAGATTGGAAATTGCGGCGACACTTGATGTTGCCCTGTTTGCAGGTAATCGATAATCACCGACCTGTAATATGGATATTTGTTTACAGCACAAAGCACTTTTTTTATTATCAGCGAGATAGCGGTCAATTCATTATATAACAATTGCCATATTATCTAACAACATGTATCTAAGTATATAACACGTTGTACAGTTTTAAGAGGCGTTGTAAAATTGTACAATGTTTGTGTACTCAAACAAGAAATAGCTTAATATTAATACATAGGTTGGAAAAAGGGAATTTAAAGGGACTTTACGAGAGCAACCAAACTCGGGCCAATTTATATAATGATGTATTTTATTTATGTACTTAATGCACTAGGAATTTTAGTTTATTTTAGAGTTTTTAAATGCAAATTTTGTTTAAGCGTTACGCAAAAAAGTACCCTACAATATTAGATTTATATTAAGTAGACTAGCTGACCTGGCCAACGTATTTTTGCCAACGTACCCCGCGACCCTTGTCTGTGAAATTTTGTAAAATAAGTTCTTTGGGCATGTTGGTTTCAGAGATATCGTGATTTACTTTTACATGCTGTTTTTTTAATCAGCTACCGGCAAATCCTCTTTAGTTTGGAAACTCTGATCTGTGAATTTAAAAATTTGCGGACAAAATTAGTCTTCTATCATCATCATCATCATCAGCCCACATTAGTCCACTGCTGGACATAGGCCTCCCCTAAAGAGCGCCATAGCGCCCTGTCCTCGGCCTGACGCATCCAGCCGCTGCCCGCAGCCTTTCGCAGATCGTCGCTCCATCTAGCAGAGGGTCGTCCTACACTACACTTGCCGATTCGCGGTCAAGAACTCGTCTACCCTAGTCTTCTATAATATACCTAAATTATATGTATAAAAAAATACCATTGGGACGCATTCTGATATCCTCGATTTGACAATAAACAAAAAGGCCTCATATTCTCACCGTTATTTTACGCAACCCTCTATCAGAAACCTTATAGTTCATAGGCCACTAATCGGATGATGGCTTTATATAATATGGCAGCCATCCAAAAGCATGCCAGGACCGGAAATCTTATTATTGGCAATCAAGGCTTCCAACATAATAATAAATACTCAAAGATATTAATGAAACCAAGAGCTCAAATGAGCCAATTTGTATATATCGCCCATAGACTGGTGGACGAGAACTAGAAACACTTTTCTGTATTGAACGAATAATTTTAAATCTGCACATATGGAGGGACTAGCTTCTATCCGCGACTTGGCACGCGTGTTTTTACGAACCTCATTAACGATTGCTGCGGCACTACTTTGGCAATGGTCATATAGCGTATACGAATTCTCAATAAAAAGGCACACGATTTTTTCAGATCGATTCATTAATGGCTTAGATTAGCGCGTAAACGAAACAAAGACTTAACATAAAGTGTTGATAATACGATGTATGTGCCTATGTCGCAATTAAAGGATTCGCACTTCCCATTAATGAGACTTTATAAAATAGTAAATTAATTTGCTCAAGTGTCAATTAATGTTTGACAAAAAGTGTTACATACTAACAAATTATAGTCAAATACAAAGCGATTATTTGTAAGGATATAATCCGTTTAATACTATTGCGATATAAGTAAATGTTGAAATCTTTTAATCTATCTGAGATATCTTTTAAGACTGTCTCGTTGGTCTAGTGGTCAGATGTGCCGCCTTTGGATCAACGGGTCCCGGGTTCGATTCCGGGGTCGGGCCAGTGTCTTTGTCTAAACCAGAGGCACTGGCTCGGAGTCTGGGTGTCATTTCTATCTATAATATGTATTATTTACAAAAAAAAATGTATATATGTAGTTTATCATCCATCTCGTTACCATAACACAAGCATTAAGTTGCTTAGCTTGGGACGAGATGGCGTTGTGTGAAATGTTCAAGGATATTTATTTATTTATTTATTATTTATATTACATTTGAATGTCGACAGAAAATGCTCCCATTTGATGTTACAGTAGGTGAGCCTACTTTAAAATCTAAAACATTGAATAAAATAGGCTTTAATTAAATATTTGTGCAAGAAGGTCACTAGATCAACACGCGATCAAACTGTTAATGTTTCACTTCAATCGAACAAGCCATATTGTTGGTTTAAAATGTATGCAAACACAAAAGTGCTCATTAGGGGAAACACGTGTCATGTTAGCAGTGGACTAAAATGGAATAATGTTGACATTTTTTATTGGTTTCACAGCACTGATGTATATTTTTATATTAATATAATTTCTTGGATAGGATACATGTTTTTGCGTGTAATTGCTTTCATTATTCTGTCAGACTTGTGTGTACCACCATAATTGTAAACTCTTATAATTAACAGAGAAACCATGGAGTTTCTTGTCGGCAGTTCTCTGTGGTGTGACATTCCGAACCGGTGGTAATTATATTTTTTGACTATTTGAAAGCATTTGTAAGAATTTATTGGAATAAAATACATTTTGATTTTGAGTTAAAATGATAGGTTTTGTAATAGCTACATTTAAACAGTTTTAAAAATTATAATTACACGAGAAACCAGAAAATGCATCTACTTTAGTTCGAATCGAGTTGGCGACAGAAAACATAGATAATTCTTTAGGTATAATTACGGTGAAAGTCCAGAAACATTAGTTAATAAGGACAAAGAACTAAGGTTTATTAATCAACAATTCCTTTTTTACCTAATCAAGCTATAAAGAAAACAAGAATCGAGCTGAACATTCCGAACGGGTTCCATTTCTAGTCAAACATCTGCGTTAATGCAAAACCAATAGCCATCTCGGTCGGGTAAACTTCACTTTCATTAAGCGTGCTATCTCCGGACTATCTCCCCACGATTGGTTGTAGACAGGTTGTAGGGAGACTACACAGTAATCGCTCAATAGGACAGGCGTAGCATTTTTACTCGTAACGTTAAACGAAGTTCTAAATACTTCGGATTTAACACCCCGGTTCGATTCCGGTGTCGGGCAAGTGTCTTTGTGTATGCCTGAGATACTTGCTGCCATTTGTGTTTGTGAATTACATGCCCCTGTCGGTGTGGTGATGGATTTAGAATACACAGTGTCACCAACCCATACCGTCCCGAGGGTGTCGTAAGAGGTGACTAAGGGAACGCAAGAGGCAGATCACGTAGCTGCAAGAGACGGAAAACTTGATACAAACCCTGTGCCAAACCGTCTTGCCAGCGTGGCGCAGTAGGCTAATTTCCCTCCATGAATTTGGAGGAGGCCCGACTCAGTAGTGGGTCACTCATGGGCTGAAACGACGACGACGACACAGCCCCAGCGTTACAGGCTAGACCTATTCTAATATGCTAAGGGCCTCCGCGCATTATGCGGCCAGGCCGCGCGGCCAAGTTTTGGTCGCGCGGCCAACGAAAAACATCGCGTCACATACGCGGCCTATTGGCCGCCGCGACCAGTCCGCGCATTATGCGGCCAGTCGCGCGGCCTGGCCGCCTAAATGCGCGGGGGCCCTAATTCGTTTTGAAAAAGTAACATTGAAAATAGCAGTATATGTACGTAAAGTACTATGTAACGTAATATAACCACGTAAAGTAATATGAACAAATACTTACATTGTGCGACCAGTATGAAAAGTCAAAATTGAAGCTCTTAGCGCCATCCTTGCTGCCGGGCGGTGCCTTTGGGTTGACTATCACTGGAACAAGAGAAATGCACTTTTAGACACACACCTAGTTGATATATAGATGCTACCTATGAATCACGTTATCCCTGAATCGATTCGAGGTTGGGGCTTGGTAACAAAAAAAAACAGTTTTTATGAAACTTACGAGTCAGCTTTATTTAATATCTACTAGTTAGTTAGATACTACTAACTAGTAGATATTAGCGCAGCGCAGCGGTCGAAAATCGACCATAACTAATTTAAATTATAGTTCTATTCTCAATTGACCACAGACTTTAACAATAAACAGAAGTTTATAAATGCGTGTGTCAAATACATGGTCGTGTGTGTAATGTTTTTTATTAATTTTGTTATTATTTTAAAACCATAAGTGTGGGAAATTTTAAACACAATTTTCGCAATTTTCGTTGAAAGGGGTACAAAGTTTTTGCTTCTTGTACTAATACATAGGTATCTAACACCAACATGACCGTATCAATTCCTGTCATCATAATCTCATAAATGACTCATTGCTGAGTATAGCCACTAGCCAGTATATGGAAGGTAATTAGCCTACTCTGCCACACTGGGCAGACGGTTTATCACAGGCGTAATATCAAGGACCTGTTTCTTCTCTTGCCTATCCTAGCCTGGTTGTGCGCCTCTGGTGTTTCTTTAGTCGACTCTTACGACACCCTCAAGAGCGAATTGATTGCTTATTAAGTGTATTCTATTTCATTTTAATTCAACACCGCATGGATCACGCTCATTGCTGTAAGTACGATTAAAACTGTGCGTTTGTGATTGTCAAAACAACACTGTCAACCATAAACTGACGCTGACAAACGGATCCAGAAACGAATCGCCATTTTGTATTTCAGGCGGTCGTTAACCCTAGTCAATAGCTACACGCGCTAGCAAAAAGTAGGTTTATATCCAGGCAGACTAGTCTCAGTGCCGTTCCTCCGCGGTGTCGCGCCGTATCGACCGACGCTGAGGCGCCGACAATATGGCGCCCTTTCAAACACAAGTTCTTTAGGTAGCGCACTTATTCCGTCAGGTTTTAAGTTTTGTCTATACTGAGCTCGTTAAGCCGTGTTCTGTGGAAACAGCGACTGTAGGTACCATGTTATTGTAGATCCCATTAAGTCTGCAAATTTGTAATTAAATTTCAAAAGGCATTAAGCAACATTTCATATTGTAAGATTAACTTTGTTTGCGATGCTGATATGGCACTATGCTGGGACTAGTTGGATGAATGACTATAAAGGCACTGTATGTCGTTGCATGCGGACCATATTCACCAATGGACCTCTGTGATTGATCAAGTAACTAAGCTTGAGAGCTAGAGTGTATATTGTTTACTTTCCTTTACTGTGCCTGATCATTCATCCAGGAAACACCGCTTCAATATATTTATGGCATATTTTAAAACTTATTACAAGCAGACCACAAATTAAAAGCACATATACGAAAATGTAGATAATTTTTTAGCTGTCGGAGTTAACTTAAAATTAACAAAGTTTTCTTCTGAATTTTCAACAGACAAGTTAAAACTAAGATTTTTAATTAAATCCCGTTCTGGAATCTAGGGGATTGACTTATTGTTAGATACTATTATTAGATAAAGTACCCTCTTCGCCGAGTCTGTGTACTTTATTGGCATAAACGTACTTCAATAATTAAAGGAATGATTACTGATGATCTGGATAGTTAGATGATCAATCATTTTGAAATTGGCCGATCATTTCAGATAAGCATGACAACTTACATTAGATAGACGTGGAATTAGACCATTGTAAAATGATAGCAATTAAGTGTTATAGCCTTTATATCACTGCTTACAAATATACATGGGGCTAACAATCCTAGAAGGACAAGCCGCGAATTTAGAAACCAGTCCGAATTCACACGCATCCACAGAATGCACACACACGGATATAAATAACAATTCAGTCGTCCGATGCGTTTCTAAATGCACCCTAATCATACATGACGTCAGATTGACGGAGACACTTGTAGTAATCGGATTTGGTCACGACGCCCTTCCCCTGTGTGCATTGAACTGCAATAACCGGGATTTGGATGAGTCAGACGGTTTTGTAGCCGCACAAAAGTTTCTTTAGGTGAATCATTAATGCAGTCTAAGAAATCAATGGAACATAGGTCTATTTGTGAGTGTATAATAGTATAATTCACACCAAGGGATCTGTACTTTAGGGATAGAATAATGAGAAAGTAAACTGATGTGGCTGAGTAAGTTAATTTCGCATTTTAAGGAGAGACTATGGTTTATCAGCAATAAGTAGGAGTATTCTTTCTAGTGGCAGGAAGACCACACAAGAAGGCGACTAAAGGAACACAAGATGCAGATAGCTTATCCACAAGAGAAGGGAACCTTGATCCTGTGCCTGTAATTTCTCTCTAAGTGGCGGAGGCCCGACTCAGAAATGTGTTATTTGTGGGCTCAGTTGACGAAGTATCTAGATGATGAAGTAGCATGTGAAGTATTTCTATACACTCCATCATCTCTCTACGATGTGTAACATTTCTAATGTCACAATATTTTTTCAATGGGTTGGATTTTAAAGCAAATATGTCAGTTTGGCACATCACCAGAACATACAAAATATTTGATATGATGTCTGATCACTATCACTATCATCACTATCACTACATATTATAAAACAAAGTCGCTGTCGTCTGTCCGTCCCTATGTATGCTTAAATCTTTAAAACTACGCAACGGATTTTGAAGCGGTTTTTTTTAATAGATAGAGTGGAAGAGGAGTTCAAGAGGAAGGTTTATATGTATAATACGTCCATTATATATTAGTGAGACTCAGATAAATTTAGATGTTCATCATTGCACTCCTGCGAAGCCGGGGCGGGTCGCTAGTAGAGAATAGTTTTATCAAACTTTGCCGTCCAGAGTTAGGAATAAACCGACTAGAGTAAAATAAGTCAACAGACAAGGCACGTAGACGGTAGGCATGTTACCACTTTTTGCCATAAAGCCGTACTCAGGCCAAGCCTCCCATTACATGACCCGATGATAGATGGATGATAAATGGCGCTGGATAGAGCAAGAACAATATTGGCGGGAAATCTTTAATAGGCTTAAGACGTCAACGAGATCGAAACACCGTTTAGAAACAGTTGATATGGTAATCGCTCCATGTCTTGCCCTCAACCAGATGAAAGAAAGAAAGAAAAAACTTTCATTAGAGACACACACATACAGATAGTAAAAACAATTTAGGTCACAATATAGTGTCTAAAAGGCAGGAGCTCAGCATACACTGCAGGTTTCTGCAGCACTGATTTTCAGCTGGGAATGATTCTTCTAACATTTTAAAGGAAAACATTGGGATCGTCTAAAGACTCGAAAGGCTTGGTACTGTTCTAGATTGGAAACTGGCATCGTATAAGACGCAGTAATTTTGCACACGTTGCCCCCAATTTACGAGGCAGAGCCTGCATTTTACTGCAACTATAACACTTACTCTCCGAGGCATGAGAGTAATAAAACTGCGATGTTACTGACCTGTCTGAGCTTATAGCTCACCTATACCATGCAAGTGAAATAAATAAACCAAGAATTCAATCATAAATTGTTGTATAAACTTTTCAAAATGCTTGTAATAATAAAACATGAAGTTATAGTTGAAGTAGAAGAACATAATATAACGTCAGCTTGCTTTGACGTAGGATTGGTCAAATAACCGTCAGACCTCACTGCTTTTATATCTCTAAAATGATATACAAGTATCCAGATCCGAGGTAAATCCTTTTAGGGATCTAAAATGGAGTAAATCGTATAGAGATGTAATCTATCTATACTAATATATAAAGCTGCAGAGTTTGTTTGTTTGTTTGTTTGTTTGAACGCGCTAATCTCAGGAACTACTGGTCCGATTTCAAAAATTCTTTCAGTGTTAGATAGTCCATTTATCGAGGAAGGTTATAGGCTATATTTTATTTTCAAAGGAATTAGGGATCCGTATGAAAATTGCGATTTTGTAACCCAAGGTGTAAAATCAAAAACCTATTTATGCGTGCGCTGCAAAAACGATTGACAATAGAACAAAATGAAGTACTACGAGTTTGTAGGTCTTATTAAAATCGCTTTATATAAAAAATATAAAACTATGATAGTTAGATATATGCGAGAGCATATATCTAACTATCATAGTTTAGTCACCATAACCACTTTTATATTCATAAAAAAATGCATAGATAAGCACGGGTTCGAAGTCCACGCGAGCGAAGCCGCGCCCAAAAGCTAGTACTAATATATAAAGCTGCAGAGTTTGTTTGAACGCGCTAATCTCAGGAACTACTGGTCCGATTTCAAAAATTCTTTCAGTGTTAGATAGTCCATTTATCGAGTAAGGTATATTTTATTTTCAAAGGAATTAGGGATCCTTATGAAAATTGCTATTTTGTAACCCAAGGTGTAAAATCGAAAACCTATTTACGCGTGCGCTGCAATAACTATTGACAACAGAACAAAATGAAGTACTACGAGTTCGTAGGTCTTATTAAAATCTACAAAAAAGTCCGCGAGAGCACATATCTAACTATCATAGTTTAGTCACAATAACCACTTTTATATTCATAAAAAAAATGCACAGAGATAAGCACGGGTTCGCAGTCCACGCGAGCGAAGCCGCGCCCAAAAGCTAGTTTAAAATACTAGGTTTCAGTTTCAACAAACTATTTTGTATCTTCATAAATTTTAATTCATTTGGGAAACAAAATCAAAATGACACGCAGTGATTGGACTCGGGATTTGTACAAAGGTGCGTACAACTTTATGAGTGGAAATAATTTCGTTATCGCAATTACCTCAAAACAGGGAAATACATTTAGACTGAGGTCTAAAAGTTTTTTAGCGTTATTGTTAACTGTACACCGCTTTAGTCAATCTATTTACTACTACTACTCAGTCCATACATGCTAAATCCGACCCCATCCAATTACATAGAGAGTAATTAGCCTACTGGTCGACGCTGGCCAGACGGGGTTTCGCATAAAATTTTCCTTCTCTTGCGACACCCTCAGGATGGAATGGGGCGGTGAAACAGTGAATTTTAAATCCGTCACCACACGGATCAATCACACAGCATCTATTAATTAGGAGCATCTTAAACAAAAGGACAACCGGTATTTGACACGACAAGACTTTAAAAAGTGCCACCAACAAATTTATTTCAATCTATAAACCGTACCAGTAAAAGCAGTACAGTTCAATAACTGGTCATTCAGTTCAATAATCCCGTTTTACGACTAAGATCGCCACAAACTTTACGCGGCATTGCCAATGAATAATGGCTTGTAAAAGCGTACCATCGAACGTACCGAGGTCAAAGTACGGTGTGATTTGGCAATAGGGGCGGTGATTGTACAGTGATGGGGCGGAAAATTTACTGGCAAAAACGCAATACATTTGCCACGGTGCTTTACACTGAGGTCAGTGACGCAGAACATGACTTGTAGGGAAACGGCGTTCATTTGACTGGCGCTTGGAAGAAATAGAAGGGTCATTGTCTGTGGTATTGTAAAGATGTTTTTTTACTATTCCTTCTAGAAATTTTATGAAAATATGGCGTAGTAGTAGGTGAGCAATAGCCGGCAAGTCTGGGCAGTATCGCTGGGTATCAATACTAGTATGTACATAGCAAAACTGCCGCCGACTCCGATGAAGTTGGAAAAAAGCAAGGTGATAATGAGGAGACAAATGATGAAAAAGAAAAAAATGCGAATAGGAGATCGGTTACATTGTTGTGGAGGATCACGAAAGTTCCAATGATGTACATATTATCTTAAACATTAGCTGTATTTTCTTGCTTCAGTAAAAACGATTGCAGAAGCAGTTGTTTATTGCGCTTTCGATGCATGGAGACTACATACATAGACATAATATTTATTGTGGCAAGAAAAATACAGAAGTAATAAAACTAGGCACTAAACTAATTCTATGGCAAGCCTTTCTGCCACATACGCATTAGCGAAGTACCGAAATATTAAACACATTCTGGAACCTTTGTTACTATTTATTTTAATTCCTACATTATCCTATTAGTCATCAGACGAACAATGAAATACTGCATTTAGGCAGACATTATCGCGATTAAGACCGAAAGACCTTGATCAGTATTCGACCTGAATGCCCACTTCGGCATAAATACTGTGAAGCACATGCTCGCGTGTCGTGCCAGTGTGCTTCGTACAACTCGTACATAACCTGAATTAGTCTCTCGTAAAAACAATTGCTTTTATGCGACCTTTGACAATATTGCATGGATGGGAGTAATAAGTTTAAAGAGAATAAATTTTATTTATTCAGTCTTCATAAGAGAAGGAAAACTTGATACGAAACCCTGTGCCATCTCGTCTGGCCAGCGTGGCACAGTAGGCTAATTACCCTCCATGTAACTGGAGAAGGCCCGAAGTGGGTCATGTTTCGGCTGAGTAGTTAGTGTTAGGTAGTGTCAAATCAGAAGATGGGCGTCGTCAAGGTCCATCTACTAGCTACTGACATGCACTGCTGAAAATATGACGTACATATCAGCCCGCGTCTACTGACGCCCACGAAAGTTTGAAGACCCGGAGACCATTCTGAGGTCAAGCGTATGTATGAAAGAAAGGCGATTTTAGTGTGATTGGATACATAAAAAAAATATTGGCTGCCTTGTTGGTCTAGGGGTTAGATGTGGCGCCTTTGGATCTAAAGTCCCTGGTTGAATTCCGGGTTCGCGCATGTCTTTTGTGTAAAGGGGCCCCTGCTCAGTCTGGGTGTCATTTGTTCGTGAATTTCGTGTGTTTAAACTGCCCCCGCGCAAGTAAGCAGGGGTTTTTTTTTTTATTATAACTTATTAACAAAAAATCTTAACAGACTACAAAAATGTACACCGTCGAAAAAATTACGGGATATCACAATACAAAACACATACAAAAAAAAGAAATCGGTAAAAAACAGGTCATAATGTGTTTTTTTTTTAAGAATTCTATATGGTTTCGCGACATTGGATATGTACTTAAATTCAGTATCAACACAAGACAATAGACAGTAATACTAGAATTCCGCCAATTCCTCGGGTTATTTGTTTACCGATCGCTTGTTCTACTTAACTGTCTCTTGACTACTAATTAATTTGACCTTCTACAAGTTCAGAAATGTGCCACGGTGGCCAGACGGGTTGGCACAGGATTTGTATCAAACTTTCCTTCTTTTCAAGCCAGGTTGTGTACCTCTTACCGTAAGTGCCTTTAGTCGCCTCCTACGACACCCCAGGGTGGAGTGAGTTGGTGACATCGTATATTCAAAATCCGTCACCACACGTACTCTCGTAAATAAAACTTAGAATTAATCAAGATCAGAAAACGGGAGACGCGTGAATTTACGACCAGCGGCCTTTGTGAAAAGTTTATGAGAGCGTCGTTGCTTTTATGGGCTAAATGAACGCCGTTGTGGTGGTTTCCTTGCTGTAGAGATGCAGTGGAAATTTCCATTTTAACACGTGGCAATGAACCTGGGTAATGAAAAACCTGGGTAATAAACGACCCCTTTTATTTCTCTGACTGCCAATCGTTGAGTTATATAAAGTTTCTTTTTTTTATCAGTGCCTTGAATGCCCCTGGGCTTGCGTGATGGAAAGCAACGATAGGGTCTAAAATGGAGCAGGCAATTCAAGGAAATGCCGGGAACCGGCTCTCACGTACACACGACGAAACACAGTAAAACTGCTTGGCGCCGGATGTACATGAGAGGGTGGTAGCTAGCCGGGCGGACCTTCAGATCCTACCAAGCCATAAGAAGTTTGTAAGACTATCTTTCGGTATCATAATAATGTTTCCAAATGATACAAACACGTTTCCAATCTTCACTATCACTACATATTATAAAACAAAGTCGCTGTCGTCTGTCCTTCCCTATGTATGCTTAAATCTTTAAATCTACGCAACGGATTTAGAAGCGGTTTTTTTAATAGATAGAGTGATTCAAGAGGAAGGTTTATATGTATACTTAATACATCCATAATATAGTATAGAAACACAGATAAATTTGTAAACCATCATTGCACACGTGCGTAGCCTGGGCGGGTCGCTAGTCTTATTTATAAAAATGAATGTTTGTCTATATGTCCTCTTTAAAATCGTACATATACGTTTGATTATGTGATGATCTTAAGCAAAGTGTTGGACATAAGCCCACGAAGGTCCCTGAACAAAAAAAATATGAAAACTTGTGTAATGTCTATCCTTCAAATTTATTTTATTTAGTGGCGTAGCAACGCGCGCTTTGTACAGCTAGTTACTTATAAATTGTATAGCGTAATCATCCATACAAACTTAATTATACCAATAACTCTATTCAAACTCCAATCAAACTTAGTTTGTTATGCGGCTAGTACTAACCACTATCACTCAACCCATACATAACCCACTGCTGACTCGGAGCTCCTCCAAACTCATGGAGGGAAATTAGCCTACTGTGCCACGCTGGCCAGACGGGTTGGCACAGGTAAGCTTTCCCTTCTCTTGCGGCTAGGTTATCGACCTTGTCATTTTCTATTGTCGGCAGTTACGACACCCTCACCCGACACCGACAATTCAGGATGGAATGGGATGATGACACTATGTATTCTAAATCAGTCGCCACAAAGTTCAATCAACTGATAATTTACCAGGGGTCAAAAAATTTCAGTTTGAAATGGATACACCCTAATAATACCCTTAAAATTACTTATAACTCCTAAGAGCCTAATACATATTAATGGTACCCGACTAAGTGGAGGAATGACGCAAATGGTGACGTAACACCCCACCCTTATGACGCCGGCGGTACAGACGCGACAATGAACTTGAATTCACCTACACTGGTTGCTGAATTATAGGCTCTTATTTATAATCAAAACTGTGTTTGAAGGTCGCAGTATACATAATAATCTGTCACTATACGTTTGTCGTCTGTGATCACTGAAGAGGCTTGTAAATTCTTAATCAAACAGAAAATTATCAAAATAACTTAATTTCATTTGATTAAGGACGAATCTTGCATAATGCTTATCATAACGTTTGAAATACCAAGCCAAACCGATTGCCACTAAATGGTATCTTTTGAATACCACAATTTTGAATGCCAAAAGCACAAAATTCTTAAAAAGTAAAATCTCATCTCTCTCAGTTCCTGAAACATTATTTATAACAGGGCCTCCGCGCATTATGCGGCCAAGTCGCTGCGGCCAACTAATACTTCTACGATGTATATAGCTGCGCGCATTACGCGGCCAGGCCGCGCGGCCAAGTCGCTGCGGCCAACTAATTCTTCTACGATGTATATAGCTGCGCGCATTACGCGGCCAGGCCGCGCGGCCAAGTTTTGGTCGCGCGGCCAACGAAAAACATCGCGTCACATACGCGGCCTATTGGCCGCCGCGACCAGTCCGCGCATTATGCGGCCAGGCCGCGCGACTGACCGCGCGGTCTGGCCGCCTAAATGCGCGGGGGCCCTTATTTGCGAGTCGGTATAACCAAATACCGAAATGCCCGTGTGGTGATGGATTTAGAATACACAATGTCACCAACCCACACAATCCTGAGGGTGACGTAAGGATTGCAAGAGGCAGGAAAACTTGATACAAACAATATGCCAATCCGTCTTGCCAGCGTGGCAGAGTAGGCTAATTTCCCTACATGAATTTGGAGGAGGCCCGACTCAGTAGTGGGTCATTTATGGACTGAAACCACGATATCCAAATATGGGCATACATGTTAGTTCTTCAGGATACCGTAAACGGTAATGGTATTTTATGCCAGTATTAAGTATGATAAAAAATACTGGTGAAATGTATTGAAATGAGGCGCCAGTTCGTCCTTAACGAGGTACGGGAGCTCGTTAACGTGCAAAATGGCGTCTTGCCCTGTGCTTACAGATGCTGGCGTGCCCAACTGTACGGTGTGGTGGTCACCGTACAGAGATTTTTATGGTTTATGAATTAAAGATAATTATGCACAAAATTGGTTTATTGCATAATCTTAATGGTATGGTTAAAATAAAATGGTATGAATGAGCATACGCGGACCGGTGGTGGTGATCGGACGCACACTACTCGAAACGCCGCGCGTTGGCGTAAAACGCTGACAGCGCGCAACGCGATGTATGATTGCATCGTACATGCTCCCACACAGAGAATGTGAGAACATGGGGATGATGGTGAAGGTGGTGGTGAATGATGATGAGACAGGCTGAAAAACAATACTTTTCAAATTATCTAGTGTCCCTATGATTCACAATTGGTTTCCTCACTAAAGGTATGTTTACAAAATACAGGTGACGTAGATACATCAACGCGAACACTAGGTACCGGTTGAACACCACTTTGCTCTGCTTTTTCACTTACACATTGGTCACTGACACTATACTTATATGTGGCGTTGGCGAGGCCGCGCATGGTGGGGTAGGGCGTAGGCGCCGGCCTGGGTGCCGAGTGCCCTTGTTCTGAAGCTGGCAGCGTTGGTGAGTCTGGTCGGCGCCGCGCGCGCCACTCGCGCGTCAAGTACGCCACCGCCACAGCGCCGCAAGCTCCCACCAGCAAGTAGATGACAACGTAATGGTACACGTCGTGATACGAAATGTCGTTTACTAAGCCCGGATCCGATTTCAGCTGCTTTATTTTAGCAACTATGTCTTTCAATTCTTGATCGTTAGCTCCGACAATAGGTTCCAGTTCTGTATTCGGTATTGTTGGTACTATTAGCCAGCTGTTTTAGCGTCATCATCGCTAAAAAATGGTACAGCTTTGGTGCCGTATGTAACGGTAGCTAATTTGTATTCCCGTAGTGGTTCTGTAGGACTATCACGACATATTATTTTTTGCAGGTCTTGATTATCTTTGTGGATCAATATAAATCGAAACATTTTCTCGATATCGGCCGTGAAGGCTATCTGGTATTGCCTCCATGATATGATAAGTGATAGCAGATCCTTTTGTAGATTTGGGCCACTGTACATAAGATCGTTCAAAGAATAGCCCGTCGAAGTTTTCGCTGACGCGTTAAACACGACCCGTGTCGCCGTGGTAGTTGATTCAGCGCGCGTTACACAATGGTGAGGTAAATAAAATTCCGGTGTCTGGTGACCGGTGCACTCAGTCATGTGGTTCAAACGAATGTATTCTTGAATAAATTGTTTATAACTATCTTCAATAATTTTGTTTCTCGTAAATCTTTTTTCTAATTGACGAAATTGGGCTACTGCTTTGGTTCTAGACTCTCCCAATTTTTCTGTCACATCTGGATGGAGTGGTAATCTGACAACGTAACGCCCATCTGGTTGGCGTTTCGTTTGCAACTGGTAGTGTTGCATACACTGTAAGTCCTCACTGGACATGTCGAGTGTATTTTCCGAGAGGTCTTCCATCTCCCAAAACCTTCTAATATCGTTTAAATCAACCATAACGGTATTACAGTAATATGGTGGTTGTAAAGTGCCACTTAAAATCCAACCGAGTTCCGTTTGTTGCGCAATTGGTAGTGACGCGCCTTTACGAATAAAACCTGGAAGTATGATCATCTCGTAAACTTCCACACTTAAAATCAGGTCAACTGGTCGATTCTTATAAAATTCAGGGTCCGCTAATGGTATATTATCTAAGTGCGGCCATGATGGTCTTGTGAAAGACTGGTTTGGTAAATTTCCCACAACTTGTTTCATTACGAATGCTTCTGTAGTTAATGTAAAATCGTTGTGTAAGGAAGATATGGTGATCTTGATAACCCCCTTGCTATTATTAGCCTTGGCTCCTACTCCTATTATCACGCAACTGCGATTGAGTCGTGGTAACCTTAACAGTTGTGCAGCGTTCTCGGTGATGAGCGAGGATTCTGCACAAGGGTCGATAAGAGCACGCATGGTATGGTAACAACCATCGACTGCCCTTATATTAATATTGGCTGTGGCTAGCAACTTTGGTACAGTATCCGAAATCCCATTAGAGACCCACACAGTAGATTTTCGAGTCTCTTTCTCATCCTTAATCTGACTGGAAGTTGATGGTCCGTACGTCACATAAGCATTATGCAACAACATGTTATGTGTGCCGTTACAAAATCGACAAGTTTTTTCTGAACGGCAATCCTTACCAGAATGATTAATTAAACAGTTTTTGCATAAACTATTACTCTCAATTATTCGTCGTCGGTTTTCTGGTATGGAATCTAAAAATACTTTACATTGAAACAGTGCATGGTTACCACTGCATAGTAAGCATTTCCTTTGTTGTGCAAGCTTTGTCGCCGCATGGTTAATTACGGATTTATGTTGGAATGTTTGATTTATAGAATTATTAGGTATTTTGTAAGAATTTCTTTTTTGGTTATCGATATATTGATTGTGGTGAGGTGTTGGTTTAAGTGAGTCTTGTTTGCGCCGGGAGGACTCTAGAGAAGTAAATTTGGTCTCGAGAAAATGTAAAAATTCAATAGTGGTTGGCAAATCTCTAGGGTTCCGTAGCGACTGTATGTAATCATGGTGGGTTTCTGCGTCTAACTTTTGAGTTAAAATGTAAACGATGAGCGGATCCCAGTTGGTTGTGTCCACCCCCATTGATTTGATAGCGTTAAGACACTCGTTGGTGGTGTCGTGTAGCTTTTTGATGAGCGTTGCAGATTGTTGTTGCATATTAGGTATGGTTAGAAGAATGTGGATATGAGAGTTAAATATCAGTCTCATATTATGGTATCTATGGTTAAGAATGTCCCAACAAATTTGGTAATTATCGGAACTAATGCGCAAATGCTGAATAAGCTTTTCAGCTTCTCCTCTGACCTTACTCTTCAAAAACTGCATGTTTTGCGCATTTGGTAAAGATTTATTATTATGGATGCTTTCGCAAAATAAGTCTTTAAAAGACATCCACTGTTGGTAATTTCCGCCGAAAGTCGGTATGTCCATTTTTGGTGTCGACTGCTCCCTGTATGAGCTCGACCACATCTTGCTGTTTACAGACTTTTTTATTTCGTTGTACTTTCTCTCATATTCGCTATAGGCTATTTCATACTCCTCGTTGTCTAAAATACTTTCATTGTCAATCTCCCAGTGTAAAGCATCGATCGCCGACCATCTAGACTGGATAGTCTTGAGAATGTCTTCAAATTCCCATCGCTCAGAAACACTCTCGAGATGGATAGCTTCTATGGTACGCGAAAAAGCTTTAAAATTGGTCTTCTGTTTCCGCAGCATCTCCTCAACTCTACTGGTATGTCCTCGAGTGGTTATATTGGTATCAAAAAATCCACGAGAAGTGCCCGCATCGGCGGGAGTGGTAACAGTTGCCTGTCGATCGGAATTTTGCGATAATGGTGTCGCTGGTCTCAGTAGTGGTTTAGATGGCTCAGTGGCTACGTAATTCTTTATAAGCATTTTTATTTCGTTATAAAAATTAAGAGCCTTTTGGTAATAATTCTCGCTAAAATATTTATGGTTAGGGTCCTCGAATTCAGCACGTATTCTGGTATGGTTCAGCTGAAATTCGTTCCAATAGGCATCTAAAGTATTTAAGCGTTTTTCGATGTAGACAGAAGTCTTACGCTCCGGCCCATCCTTCTTAAAATTGGTCCGAAGGGCGTCCATCGCGGACATGATTTGATCTTGTGTGGCTAAGATCCCCTCCATGGTGATTATGGTTATAATAAATGTGGTAATAAAGGAAAGATCTTACTCAGAGGGCTGGTACGTGGTGACCTGGTTAGACCCGGAGCTCGATCCTGGTTGGTTGTTTGTCAATGAACTTGGTAATATCCACTTGACAATGGTTACTGGTACTGGTGATGGTAAAATGGTTCTTGGTCGATTATGGTTGCTGGTTAATGGTTATCCTTTGAAGCTGGTTATACTGACTGAACAGCGTGCTTCAATAGGAACTCTTGCGTAGCCTTGCTGTTGCGATGGTACAATCAGAGACACGAAGAACGACGATTCTGGTTAATGGTGATGGTAAAACTGGTTACGTCGTAAGCTGGATTCACTGCCACGTGTTCACTTTATGCACTCGCGCAGGGTCCCGCCTTACGACTTAGGCTCGAAGGACCACGATGCACGGTTGCTGGTTAATGGTTATCCTTTGAAGCTGGTTATACTGACTGAACAGCGTGCTTCAATAGGAACTCTTGCGTAGCCTTACTGTTGCGATGGTACAATCAGAGACACGAAGAACGACGATTCTGGTTAGTGGTGATGGTAATGGTGGAAGCTGGTTACACCGTCGGCTGGACTCCACATCACGTTTCATTAATATTCTTGTCGTTGTATTCAGAACAACTATAAGACAGGAACAACTATGAAGAACGTGAAAGCTCCCACCTAACACTAGGCTCGAGCAAGGCCAAGACGGGCTTACATGGTTAATTTAATTGGTTGTGAGTGAGCATCCGCGGACCGGTGGTGGTGATCGGACGCACACTACTCGAAACGCCGCGCGTTGGCGTAAAACGCTGACAGCGCGCAACGCGATGTATGATTGCATCGTATGTGTTATTCGATTTAATTGCTTGCCCTAAATATCAAAGCAACGCAAGGATCTAAGATGGAGCAGGCAATTCAAGTTAATTAAAAGCCCTGTCGGACACCGGCTCTCACATACACACGACGAAACACAGTAAAACTGCACTAGGTATAACCTGTACCGCGGGGGCAGATAGCAGACATGAAATTGAACCGGGAAAGCCGGTATTTATTTGGTTAGACCAGCTGACAGTATTGAGGTACGTGTAACTACTGCCATAGATGGTAGAGTGACAGCTGGGACCGACGGCTTTACGTGCCCTTCAAAGCACGGAAGAGTTCCGAAGAAAGTCTTTTTTTCTTTAAAAAAAACAAACGAGACCTTTGCACTAAGTATAATTTGTATCGTGGGCCTGTTTACAACCATGTAATTGACTCGCACAAAAGACACCCAACTCAGAGCATGTGGTTTACACAAATCCACTTACCCGACCCGGGAATCGTACCGGAGCCCGTGATCCAAAAGCAGCACAACCAACCCCTAGGCCAATATGCCAGTTTCTATGGACTCATTGGGACAGTGGGTTTTTTTGCTTCACAAGCTAGCTAACTTTATGCTTCCAACAGTTACTTACGCTATTCGTCACCGTTCCAATTGCCTGACATTGTGGCCAGTAAGGTTTCGCTCGCGACCTTCCCTCTCTAATGCAGACATTTTACAGTGCTATTGTAATTGCAAGATTACAACGGGCAAGAAAACGCTTGTATTATTGTTGTATATTTGTACATTATTATATAAAACTAGCTGACCAGGCAAACGTTGTTTTACAATATAAATATCGCTATTAAAAAATAGGGGTTGATCGCAGAGGGGTGAAAATTTAGGGTAGTATGCATTTATGTATGCCGTATAATTAAAAAATGACAGAAAAATAAAATAAAAAGTTGGAACATTTAGGGAAAAATATATGCTGTCCGATAAAAATAGAAAAATAGATGCTGCTCGACCAATTTCACGAAAATTGGTCGAGCCATTTCGGAGGAGTTTAATAACAAACATAGAAGTATATTTTACTTGCCCGAGTGGGTAACTGATTTCAACAACGGCTCTTTCTCAGTCATACTCGAAAATATAAAAAAAAATGTTTTCTGTATTTTCTACATCATTTCAGATTGCTCTGCAGTTTTTGTTACACCCAGTATAGACATAATATCTAGCTGCAAAGAAAGCGTCGCTTGATTGCCACTTCACATGACGATCTGTGTTCGCTATTCCTATTTATGAGAACCATATTTTTAGGACGACTTTTAGACAATTTTTAGACTTTTTTTGCAAATGCGTCATCCCCATATAGCCCTTAACATTAATTAATACTATTAGTACTGTGATGAAATGTTAAAGCAACACGTCTGAGCAGCGTTTCACAGTAGGCTGAATTCCTCATGTTTAATTGGAGTCCGCGTGGTGACGGATTAGAGAATACACAATGTCACCAACCCATACCGTCTTGAGGGTGTCGTAAGAGGCGACTAAAAGAACGCAAGAGACAGATCACCTAGCCGAAAGAGAAGGAAAACTTGATACAAACCCTGTGCCAACCCGTCTTGCCAGCGTGGCACAGTAGGCTAATTCCCTCCATGAATTCGGAGGAGGCCCGACTCAGTAGTGGGTCCTTTATGGGCTGAAACGACGAATTGGAAACGGCCTAACGCGGCTGTTGGATTTTTTTTATCAATGGCTGGAATGTCTTTGCCCCATGCTTGCATGATGGAAAGCAACGACAGGGTCTAAGATAGAGCCGGCAATTCGAGGAAATGCCCCGTCAGGCACCGGCTCTCACATACACACGACGAAACAAAGTAAAACTACTTGGCTGTGAGGCAGCTAGCCGGGCGGATCAGTAGATCCTACCACCAAGCAAAATTGCAAATTTCTGAATCATGATAAAAAAGGCTTTTGCTAACTTATTTTTCGAATAAGACAGCATTCTTATAACTAACTAGTGGCCCGCCCCGGCTTCGCCCGTGCAAAGCGCGGGTGGATTATACATATAAACCTTCCCCTTGAATCACTCTATCTATTAAAAAAAACCGCTTCAAAATCCGTTGCGTAGTTTTAAAGATTTATGCATACATTGGGACGGACAGAAGAATGCGACTTTGTTTTAAACTATGTAGTGATGTAGAATAGGAATATATATCTGGCCGACTGCCAGTCTGTGGAAACATCCAAAATTCTATAAATCTTTTTTTGGCACAGTGCTACAACCATCCAAATCATGCCTAAACATGTTTCTCGTGTATCGACAAAGCCCCAAACATAATACCAATTTAAATTTAGCAGACAACTGCTAGCAGTAACTCAATTAAGAATACATAGTTCACCACCCCATTCCATCGTGAGGGTGTCCTCAAAAGTTCACAAAAGGAGAAGACAAAGCCGAAAACTTAGCCGTAAGAGAAAGAAAACTTGAAACCAACCCCTGTGCCAACCCGTCTGGCCTGCGTGACACAGCAGGCTAGTGGCCCTCCCTGTAATGGGAGGAGGAGGAGGTAGTAGTATTATACTATTGTTTGAACGAGTTAGTCACTAACATTGTAGAGTCAGAAAACGTGTTATGTAAATATAAATAAATAAATATCCTTGGACATTTCACACAACGCCATCTCGTCCCAAGCTAAACAACTTAATGCTTGTGTTATGGTAACGACAGGGATGATAAACTACATATATAATTTTTTTTTTGTAAATACATACATATTATAGATAGAAATGACACCCAGACTCCAAGCAAGTGCCTCTGGTTTAGACAAAGACACTTGCCCGACCCCGGAATCGAACCCGGGACTCGTTGATCCAAAGGCGGCACATCTAACCACTAGACCAACGAGGCAGTCAATGGGTCCACCATACGCTTTACCACTTTTAGTTAGCAAAGGGCGTGGAAAATTTACTACCTGTATATCAATCTTCCTTATCTAGGGACGGGGCTGAAGCTAATTTGAAAGGGCCTTCAAGGTGACTGCAAGTGTAATAAAATTCTTTTCAAGGCTAAATGGTGATAGTTTATACACGTCTATAACAGGGGGTGCCATCAGTTCTCAATATAAAAGATCTATATCAACAGAACCATCAATAGCACTATATGACTGCCTTGTTGGTCTATGGATGTACATCCTTTGTGACACGGGGTCCCGGGTTCGATTGCAGGCCGGTCAAGTCTATTTGAGCAAACCAGAGTCTGGGTGTTCGAAAATTTCATGTTTGTAAACTGCCCCCCGATACAGGTTTATATCTAGTGAAAGAGTTCCGTTTAAAAAAAAATATAGTGAAGATATTTTAAACAACATTTTAAGAAAGTCAAACCGCCTTTTTTCCTTTCAAATTGATCACCTATTGGTAATAAGTTGGCCTAGCACACAAGAAATGGATGAAAAACATACTCGTACCTCAAACACGGTTAGCGCAGTGGTTGAGCGATCGACTGCTGCGCAGCACGTCGCGGGTTCGATTCCCGCACGGAAGAAATATTTGTACGACCTACAAGTATTTGTTTCGGGTGTGGGTGTTTTCTATCTATAATATGTATGTATTTATAAAAAAAAATGTATACACGTAGTTTATCATCCATCTCGGTACCATAACACAAGCATTAAGTTGCTTAGCTTGGGACGAGATGGCGGTGTGTGAAATGTCCAAGGATATTTATTTATTTATTTATAAAATAGAAAAAGGAACTAAACACAAACACAGAACTGCTTCTTTTGACTAGTTCTATCACTTCGGATGGCTATAGTAATTATGTTACACCCTACATACATATTGCGTCATATTCGTTTAGAGGCCTGATTCCAAGGTCTGGCAAGTATTCATTTGTATTATACATATATGTATCTGTAAAGACATAGCCCATGCAGGGATGCCAAGTTTAGGATAGTCGTCTTATAAAAGTGGCCTAGGAATGACAGTTTTAAAATCTTATACCGCAATCTAACAACTAATATACTACAAAATCTCTCCCACCAACAAACTTCCTATGGAACTATATAAAAGACAAAATTGGTCAGAACATGAACTACACAAACGTTTCTCAAGTACATTGTTAACATTTCGCCAAATGTTTTCGTCGTGTTATCAACAATGCAAACAAAGGTTATATTTGATCACCTCTTATCCAGACGTGATTGCATCGTAAAAAGCTCATTAAGTCGCGTATATTATCGATATAACGCTCTGGTATGTTATTATATCAGAATAAAATATTGTAAAGGTTTACGCATTCATTAGTGCAAGGCCGTAGACTGTGCGTTAACGTATATGTAAACGTTTTACGGAGACAGTCAAAAGCAATAGTTTTCATATGGAATTATAAGCTATATAATACAACCAGTCCACAGACTGCTCTACAGAAACAGCAGTGATAACCTTGCGGCGAATTTTTGAATAACTGTTATTTAAGACACAAATAATAATAATGATTGTATTGGGACAAAAAGGCATCATCATCATCATCATCATTTCAGCCAAAAGACGTCCACTGCTGGACATAGGCCTCCCCCAAGGATTTCCACAAAGGCCGGTCCTGGGCCGCCCGCAAAAAGGCATACAAAGACTTAATATTAAATTAACACAATATTTGTTACACATCGCTTGTATACCCCATGGCTGCGGCAATAGAGTTTGACTGCAAATGATAGCAGTCGAACTCTATTTTCTCAAAGGTCTCAGGGATTTAAATTATTTAAGCATTCCCCAATGAGCCACATAGAGCCGTGTCTTTAACATGACGTATTCAGCTACCAACCTTACGCTGATCTCCGCTCTAACTAGGGGAATATCCTAAGCTGTGGCACTACTTACGACTACATGTCAGCCCATAAATGACCCACTGCTGAGTCAGGCCTCCTCCCATTACATGGAGGGTAAGTAGCCTATTGTACCAGGTTGGCTCAGGATTTCGTATCAAGTTTTCCTTCTTTTGCGGCTAGGTTTTCAACCTTGTATTTTTCTTTTGTCGACTCTTACGACACCCTCAGGATAAAATAGGGTGGCGACACTTTGTATTCTAAGTCCGTTACCATACGGAATATAAGGATGTATTGTATTGTAGCCAGTTAATCCATTGCTACAATATGAACTTCAATAGTAAACTAAGTTCTATGCTCCTCACACTTACCTGTGGTATTCCCTGACATTTCTATGATGCATTTGGAATCTCGTGCAATCTCGCGCGAGTTGAAGGGGCGGACCCTGACGGCCACCTTCACCGACGACATGTCTGCGGCTGGCTGTTCCACGCGATTCCTCTAAAGCATCGGTACGAGGCCGAATTTATAACTGTAACAAGGAACGTTATATTAAAACATGCAATTGCACATGCACTTCACGATCATTATTATCTATGTATTAGCAACAGAATTACACTTCTGAATATACGCCTCCCCATAGATCTCCACAACGCACGATCTCGTGCCGACCGCATCCACTAACTCCCAGCGATATTCACAAGGTCGTCCGTCCCCTTACTCGGGAGTCTTCCCATGCTTCGCTTGCCCATACGTGGACGCTAACACTATTAACTATTAAGATCATTATTTAGTCAAATAGCTAGCTCGCTGGACTGACGCCCGATGGGGTAGGAAAGTCCCCGAGCGCCGACCGCGTTCCGAAAAGTAAAGTGCTGATAGGCCTCCCACACGGTGGACCAACGATCTGGTTAAGGTCGCCGGAAAGCGATGGATGCGGGCGGCTCAGGGCCGGCCGTCTTGAATATCCTTGGTGGAGGTCTATGTCTAGCAGTGGACGTCTTTTGACTGAAATGGTGATGATGATTTAGCCAAAAGAAACCCACTGCTGGACATAAGCATCGTCAAGTATTACCACAACGTATTTCCAACTTTAGGCTCTTATATGCAGATATCTTTTAAAACGTAGGAAACCGTGCCATTGGGGCTACTCGGGACTATTTGGGGCTCCGGGACGCGGAAAGAACACATAGCGCCCCGACTTACGCACTAAAACCAACAGCGATCCACGGGTTTCAATGGATGGGGAACATGCTCTGTGGCGTCGCACAAACCTCGTTCTGTAGCCGTCTAACCGTCTGTTACTTTCTTAATCACCAAAAGTTTTTCAAAAGATAGGGAAAGATACCGAGCAAACAACAATGAGGGTGCTACTAGGGTAACTCGTCTCCAAATGCTAACCTAAGGACGATTTCACAGACAATAACAATGATCCAATACTCAGGAATTTCCGCGAATGTTGTTGTGACGTCATTAAGATGTCTTTATTGCATTCACCATTGAGTTTATTTTTATTAAAGTGGATCGATTTTATTTTATCAGCACATTGTAGAAAAGGTAACGCTGTGAACGATGTACAGTCTTATATAGTTTTAATACATTTTTAAATATTCTTTTTATTTTTTACGGTATGGAACATCGAGTGTGTATCTACACACTCGATCTATCTAGATATATTTAAAAAACTTTGACTAATCAAACTTTTGCAGCCGCTACTCCAATTGCAGACACCAGAAATAATTCCAATGATGAAGCATCTTTGAATTTAATTAGTTTTTTTTGTTATAGTTCCCAATCTTTTATAGTGTATAATTTTATTTATAAATAGTTACAAATAGTTATTTATGCAAAGCGTTAGCGTCAAGGTTGAAGTTGAATTAATTTTCAAAAACTCTGTACCACGTATTTCACAACTCAAGGTACCAGTAGTTTATTTTGTATGTACTTTTGTGAATTAATTAAATAATGACACATAATAGAACGTCCGTTATATAGATACTAGGATAAACAATTCACCTTTTAATTTGAATGAATAAAGTTTAGTAAATAAATTAAAACAAAAATCGGTACGTGAGAATTACTTGTAGGTACTAAGTTTTCGACAGACAACAGATCTAAAGTAGTACACCTCACTCACCTTCTTGAGGGAGACTAAAGGGAGACTAAAGACGAGAGAGACCTAATAGGCGACTAAAGGAACTCAAGAGGCAGACCGCCTACCCGCAAGAGACGGAAAACTTAATACCAACCCCGTGCTAACTCTTCTTCCCAGCGTGGCACAGTAGGTTTATTTCCCTCCACGAATTTGAAGGAGAGACCCGATTCCGTAGTGGATTATTTAAGGGCTGAATGATGATGATGATGAAATATAGCTTGATAATTTTGAAATGCTTAGAGGTACTATATAATCACTAATGAATATTCGAGCACGACCTAAATATGACGATGATGATGAAATGAATGATGAAGGACCTATATTCCCACAAATCACCATACACATTGGTGCTAAAAATCAAACTTTAGAAATTTAGAAAAAGAAATTTGATTTTGGTTACAACACAGAAACCATTGTTTTGTGCTGGTCGGAGAAAATAATATAAGAATTCGACGCTGCAAGTAAGTGGGTACATATCCAAACAGTTTTTAATAGCTGAATAATACTCTGTTTGTATTTGTTTTGACAAACGATAGAATGTTGAAATTGAAAAACATTCCATTTGTATAGAAATCCGCATCCACTGTTGTTTTATTAGACGGCCAACTTAACGCTTTAGCGCGTGCGCGGTGAATGGTGCGCGTGCGCGGCCCAGCTGATTCATTTTTTACCCGACCGAGCTAAGTAGGGTATCGTGTTAGTGTAACAAATGCATTGTCATTACTTTTTCATGTAATATTTGTACTATTTTCAATAAATTCGTTATACTTTTTCTCTTGGTTCTACATGTATTGTAAGAACAAATAAACCACACGCTCAAAATTATAATTACTAATACTAAATTACTAATTACTAAATGATTACTGGAATATTTCTCGAAGATTCTATTTTAAACATAAAACAAACGTTAATTAACACTGACTTCAGTATAAATTGAAAATCAACGAATAAGAAACTGTGCTGCATAATTGCGCATCGAATTTCACACTAAAATTCCAGCAAAAAATGTCGTAATCACAATTTTTTAATTTCCGACAAAAATTTCAACGATTTTCTCTACAAAACAAAACGCGTTACCTGTGCAAATTCTTGAGTCCGATTATCGCAATTCGCAGACAGTGATGCTCATGAAACACAAACAATTCAAGACGACCGTTATTCACTTGCACAAGAACACACAGAAACGTCCCAAAGGATGCGACGTATTTAGAAACACCGAGAGTGTCCTACGACTCATGTCTTAGCTATAAAGTGTGTGGCTGCTTCGACTGCCGCGAACAAAATGGTGAATGTTTTCCTGAAAAAACGATCCTCGCAAACGATCAGTCACGGCCGAGTGCCCACGAAGTATCGAAAGCGTGTTCCATAGCGGACGATGCACCTACGCACTTACGTAACGTCAACTGCAACATTCATCTTCCAGAGTGGCCTAAAGATCGAAAGGGGCGGCCATGAAAAAACGTGTCGCAAGATGACTCACCGCGCTCGCTAGCGCCACCCCGTGATCCGGGAAAGGATCCGTAACCTTGGTCACTGCACTGCACGCAATGGACTTACCCGAATCCCCGTGGTACGATCGATGGGGTCCGAAATGGGGTAGCACAACGTTTGTTATTCCAATAGTTGGTGGGTCGGTCAAGTGGCAGTGTAGGCCGACATCGCGTCGCGTGCGGTACCGCGGTGCGACTGCGGAGCGCCCGTCTGAGCGAAGAAGGCTGGGGCATGCGCGCAGACCGCCCCCGCGCCTTCGATCTAACCCGATGGCTGCGCGGTCATACCGACGCGCACCTTAGACGCAAGCTTCCAGAGAACCCCCGTCGGATCCGATATCCGACAACGATGTTTTCGTCTATATCTATGAGATAACAAACCTACGACGTAGTTGGGGATATCTTGTTACTTGGATGAACCTGCGTAGAATAATAAAATTATAGCTGCCATGTCCGTCCCATAAACAACGCGATGCAGAATTGCAGCTTTTTTAATTTGATGTATAGCAATTAACCTACTGTACTGCTTTAGCCAGTTGGCTGGGCGCAGGATTATCTGGCGGTTAGGTTTTCCCCTTCGGTCAGCCGCCTTGTGCGAAGCGCTAATGGCCCTTGGATGTAATGGGTTGATGACATTGTGTGTTCTAAAATCGCCACCACATAGATGGCAGTCAGCTATCATACTTTGCTAGACGATTGTCGAGTATAAATATAGCCCGTAGTGATTTTTCAACAATCTACTTAACATTAGCCACCATATTTTTTTAACGGAAAGCATGGGCCTAAATTTTATCAGACCTCATATCAGTACTAAGTATATCGAAATTAAACACATTTTAACGGTCGCGTGTATTTTACATCAAATAATTCCTGACGTATGCTTTGCATGTCGTGGCCACGGGAGAGACTAGATGACAGTTGCCTACTAAAGTACAAAGGACCAGTTAAATCTACCGCCTGTAATTTTGTTTTATTGATGACGTTCCCCGTGCACAACCACAAAAATAGCTGACGGTGTCCAAAGGTATTGCCGATTGGTGTTGTTGTAGCTTGAGATTGATCAATTTAACTCGTTCCAAAGCAGGTCCCATTTGCCAACCATCGTCTCTATATTTTTTTAAAATTTCAATAGTCTCGCGGGTCATTTTGGGATGCAATGATTTTTGGCAAGACAACAAATCCGTCAAAAGGTGTTTAAGTCCATTGTGTAATAACCGCAAAAAACCTAAGATATTATAGCTCTGGGAACGCAATTGCGAACATTCGGTTTCTATAAATTACAAGTTTATTCTTTAGGTATACGATGTTCTTGATCGAGAAATATGTATAACCTTAATCGTTTTTGTTGGAGTCTAAGATTCCAATATGTTATTGTCATTCTATCAAACTAGAATTGAAAGACACAAATATGAAATTGTGTAATTTAACAATAATTTAAACAAGCTCACGCGTAACGCCTCATACCAATTTTATTCACCCTTTGATTGCAAGTTGCAATCGCAAGTTGGTGCTTTATCAAGCTATTACAAAACATCGTCGCCAAAAGTGCCAATTACCAGTGGCGCCAGACCCAGACAGGGCTGGGTACTTTAAAAAATAGTTTGACGTCACAATTTTTGATATCACAACAGTCTGGCGCCGTGCGTTCGCGGCAATTCCATTTCCAGACAACCCTCCTCGCCCTATTTCAACAAAACTATACCCATGTATCTACGCCATGATGAGTTATGGGAATATTGAAACGTAGATACAAAATAAACTTAAAATTCGCAGTACCGTCGTCGTATATCCCTGACCATCATGTCAAGAGGAAGTCCGACTAAACGGTGGATAGTAGTAGTAATTAGTATGGTAACTAAATTTAAGGACTTAAAACAGAAAACGAATTAGCAACTCTAGTATCTTCTTCTTAGCAGCCCATAAATGACCAACTGCTGAGTCGGGCCTTCTCCAACTACATGGAGGGTAATTAATCTACTGTGCCACGCACTGAATAAATCAAAAATCTGTTAATTTAGTTGGCTCATCTTCTATTTACCACCGGCACTGGTTTTGAACGCTGATCCAAAGAGAAAAGCCGACAAAAAACTCTGCAGTTGCTTCTTTTTTTCATTGCGTGTGTAAGCCCAAGCCCGCGCAAAGCACAAAGAGCCAAGATACATTTACCATACGTGGGAAAACCCACCATAGCTCCCGGCCGTTGGGGAAAGCCGGATTTCGTTGGACACCGCCCAGCTACGCTTAAATTCGTTTGTATCCAGTTATACCTCACGGCGTTCTCTGACTGCAAGTTCCACGTCCTCTCAAGTGAGGAAAGCTGATGACGATATCGCGTATGCTCCACGTGATTGTCCACGTGCACAGTCCACGGCTAAACATAGCCTTCTCCAAGATTCGCATTAAATTCATTTCTGCCTTGCACAGATAGTCCTACAACTACCCAGCCTGTAAATGACCCGCTGCTGAGTCGGGCCTCCACACATCACATGGAGGGTATTTAGCCTACTGTGCTACGCTGGCCAGACGGGTTGGCACAGGGTTTCGCTTCAAGTTTTCCTTCTCTTGTGGCTAGGTTTTCGGCCTTGTCATGTCCTTCTGTCGGCTCTTACGACACCCTTAGGCTGGATTGGGGTGGTGACACCACATAGACAACATACACATTGCACAGATAGTACATTAGGGGTACTTAATTGAAAATGCAAACAAGGAAAAGATATCAATGAATTGGAGATGTTATTCTGATCACGCTCGCTTTGGATCCGGTTTCCCGATCTGTGAACCGTTCTGAATTTCGATGCGAATTATTAAAATCACAGTTATCAGTCTAATTAGTTTGGTAGGTCTTCATTAAAATATTATTTTAATCCGTCCGGTTCTAGAATCTAACTACATCGCAACCTCACGACTTGATTACTGCTGTAATACACTATAATGACCACATCGTCTATTATTACTAAGTATGTGAAGTATGTGGGAAGACCCCCGACTAGGTGGACGAACGACCTTGTAAAGGCCGCTGGGAGTCGGTGGATGCATTCTGCACGAGATCGTGCATTGTGGAAATTTGTGGGGGAGGCCTATGTTCAGCAGTGGACTTCTGTGGCTGATAGATAGATAGATAGATGTGAGATTGATCATTACATATATGGCCCGTGTGGATTTAGAATACGCAATGTCATCAACCCACACCATCTTGAGGGTGTCGTAAGCGCCGACTAAAGGAACGTAAGAGGAAGACGATCTAGCCACAAGATTAGGAAAACTTGATACAAACCCTGTGCCAACCAATCTTACCGGTGTCACAGTGTGGCAAAGTAGGATAATTTCCCTCCATGAATTTGGAGGAAGCCCGACCGAGTAAAGAATAATGTATGGGCTGAAATAATGAATAAATATATCATGAAACCAGAATAAGCACCATATTTTTTTTATGTAGGCGTTATTCTATAATAAGTCGCTCCAAAATAATATTTTATAAATTAGTAATGACATGATAATGCTAGAATTAACAGCAAATTATATACTAATTTCAGATGCTATCAACCCAGGCATATCTTAGGTCAAAGGAACTGGCGAACTACGCACTTAGGTTAGCCGGGCAGCGACCTATTGCCGCCCGTAAGTCACCATTCATACTAAGCGCACGTGTATAAATATAGATTTAATAATAGTAGTGACGCGAATTTTGAAAACCGTGACGACGGATTTAGAATACGTAAAGTACCTATTTCATCCTGCGGGTGTCGTTAGAGTCGAAAAAAGGAAATGATAATGCCAAAGACCTAGCCGCAAGAGAAGGACAATCAACGTGGCACAGAAGCCTAATTACCCTCCATGTAGTTGGAGAAGGCCACCACGATATTCGAGCTGACAAACTGCAAATATTGAACTTCGATTTTTTTTTATTCCCACCAGTATACCTAGTCTGAAACGTTTCAACGAGTGACGCAATTGCTGCGAATCGATTGAACCGCCGATATCTGAACCCGCTCCTATTGAGTCGATATGTAAGCAGAATCAGTGCATTAACATAGTAAGTGGATTTGTAGATTGGTTCGATCTACGCGACGTTGACCTCACAAAAGATACACAATATGCTAAGGAGTCCAATTTGATAACTTTAAAAATATCATATAATTATGGTCACAATATTTATCTCTTAAACATACTCAACATTCAGGAAAAAATAAACTGACGTTCAAGTAATTGAGTGAGTGAGTGAAGTAATGTTTGAATGCAAGGAAAATATTTCTAGACCATTACTACTACTCCTAATTAGTCCATAAATGACCCACTACTGAGTCGGGCTTCCTCCAATTATATGGAGGGTAATTTAGCCTACTGAGCCACATTGGCAAGACGGGTCAGGGTTTCGTTTCAAGTCGTCCTTCTGTTGCGGTTAGGTTTTCAGCCTTGTCGTTTCCTTCAGTCGGCTCTTACGACACCCTCAAGAGGGAATAGGCTGGTGGCACTATGTATTCTAAATCCGTCACCACATGGAATTCATAGACCATAACTAAATCTTATAACTTAATACTGCTGCTTGCGGTGACTGCAGTTCACCGCAATGTTTACGGCCACTTTGGTTTTATCTATTGACAATTGGCACTGTTCGCGATGATCTGATTAAAAGGTTGTTCCGACATTAGAAGCACTAAATCTTCAGCCTCTGGAATTTGTTTGAGCTAGACTTTAATCAAGTGTTATTATAGTTAAAGCTAAACAACTCGAGCAATGCGCAAAAGTCGACTTTTACTATAGGACGGGGAAGCCGCGCAATCTTTCCCCCACCACGATCGCATTTTGCGATCAAGGTGTCATTGGCGACAACTATAATAATAATAATTATTTATTTATTTGTCAGACAACAGAGGTACATGGGTTAGTTACAGGCAGCTTAAAAACTATGTTAGTAAAACACAAGTGAAATATAATAATAAAATATTACCGTGGTCAAGCTATTTGGGCTCAGAATGCTATTTGGGCTTGCCCGCGTCCTTTGCAATAGTGAGGCTGTTTTTAATCTCACCATGGCGAAAAAGTCATGGGTGTGTGCCTGTGCGAACATGCCAGAGGCACTGCAGAAACGGGGCAAGCCCAAATGTACCCTGAAGCTGTTATTGTATATATATACTATATGTATATTTAGATTACCATAACCTCAGTCCATAACTAAAGATGTTTCTCAAATCAGCGTGAGCAATGCGCAAGTCGACTATTGTATCTCAATGGCTGTTATTGGCGGAGATAGGACGCGAACAGTGACGGAATTAGAATACATTGTGTCACCACCCAAGTCTATCGTGAGCGCTAGCCCATCTAGCCAGCGTGGCACAATAGGCTAAATACCCTCCATGTTACTGGAGGAAGCCCGACTCAACACTGGGACATCAATGGGCCGAGTTATTAATATAATAACACTTGATTAAAGTCTAGCTCAAATAACTTTCAGAGGGCGAAGATTTAATGCTTCTAATGTCGGAACAACCTTTTTATCAGAACATCGCGAACAGTGCCAATTGTCAATAGATAAAACCAAAGTGGCCGTAATTATCACTATAATAATAGTAGTAGATGTTGTACTTGCTTGCTGGTCACAACATATCCCTTTCTCTTAGTAGGTTTCACGGTCATGGCGTAATATTGGGCGCAGTTGATGAAGCGTGAAACTATTTTATACCAAAGAGCTGTCCAACTATGCGAAGTTCTATTTCTGTGATACACATTACATTACGTGAAAGGTGGAGTAACGAGGAGGATCCTTCACAATTCGGTCGCCTGACTGTTCCTTACATGTTTCAAATGGTTGTTCATGAGTTATTTTTCGCTTCTACTTACTAAGCGCCTTTAATTTATAAGACAGTTGCTATCTGTTTGTTAGAAAGCTTTTATGATACAACTGAGGAAGAGTTGGTAGAGTTTTGACGTTCTTATACTAGTATCAATATCAACGAATATCTAACTATTATGACGCATTTGTGGTTTATATGTCTCAAAAATAACAGGTATAACAATATATTTGAGTTCAATGCAGACAAATATAGAAACGGTATTCTTGTTGTGTTGGTGTGATGAAATCTGGAGCTTTGTCAATTGAGTTATAGTAGAATTTCTGCCAGCATGTGGCTCGTTCTTTACATACAGTACATAAAGTAGCAAAACTAACGAGAACCTAGCAATTGAAACTTTTTACCGGCAAGGGGAAGAGTCTGAATGCAGTTTGTAACTTTGCCTGCTTTGCTGCCGGTTGGGTTGTATCCCATAAGGATTAATGGCACTTGACTTGTTGAAACTACTGACGTGAAACGTTTTCAAGGGGGATAACATATGGCAGAGGTTTATTTAGCTAATTGTCTCAAACTCAAAAGGAACTGTAATTACGTAGGTTTTATCGCAAAAGTCTTATAAATCGTCATATTTAAAGTTACCATTATCATCTTACGACCCCTGTCCAACGCTAGGTGGTAGTCTCCATACACACCTATCAGTCGTCATATCTACAGTCACACCTTTCATACACAATTCCTCATTCTTACAATCCATCCATCTCTCTTGATCTCCCACAAACCTTGCGTCCACCAACATTCATGCTGAAACTACCACCGGTTCGGAATGCTGCTCTATAGAGAGTCTCACATACTTGCAATTTTAATTCCGGATTTAAAGCGTGTGTGAATATTGGCCTTTATGTGAATGTTGGCATAAAAACGGGCAAAAATCTAATTGTAATTATTGCCAGATTCATTAAGTTACAAATCTGTCATCAAGTTATGAATGAATTTGTCAATATGTAACCATGGATATCTTTAATTAGCACCACTTTTAATGACACAAACAGTCCATGTTAGATGGCAAGGCAACATAATTATACAATGGCCAAAGGAATATCCTATTGGCAAAATGTAAAAAAGTTAACGACAAACTGTGACAAAGAAAGCAAGTAGAAGCAATTTATTCATATTATTTGACATATTATTAAACATATTTATCTTAAAGAAGCAAATTTTTAAAATATTATTTGTGATTCTGAGCAATTGTCTTTGGTTTACAGAAAGACTTTGGCCCGACCAACGACCGGCGACCGGTGAACCGAGGACCCGTGATCCAATGTCGGTACAACCTACCCTGAGACCAACACGATGTCTATAAAAATGTACAGCTAATATACACATAATGTTTATGATGAGTTTAACAACGTTTACAACTTTACATAAACCCAATCTAGAGATTCTCCTAAGGGAAATGACATTTGCAGCAAATGACCGTCCATAGCTCTTTGGTATTAATCAAAGATTGAAAGACATTTCATCACTGTAGGTATAATATTAATGGAAAATCATGTCAATAAACAGTAACTAATTTTTCAGGCGATATTATTAATATTCTAGTAGCAGAACTGAAAGCTTATTAAAGAATCTTTACGAATATAAATCACAATATTACGATGACACGTCACTAGGTAACTTGTTGTCATATGTTTGGACATTTGAAACATTAGCCTTATTGGGATTGGCGTGACATAAACACCATTAAATATGTGATCAAACATACAAATACGCCGACAAGAACACCACGTGTAGTGCTAATTGAAGCAGCTTCAAAAACATTATCTCTTGAGCCACAACAATATTATGTACACCATAACATTATTCTTTTTGAAATTAAACATTTTTGACGGATTTTAAAACGTGTTTTCAACGTCATTATCTAATTCCCAACGTTTCGCAGCAGTCGTGGTCACGGGAGAGACTAGGTGACAGTTGTCTTTATAAGTACAAAGAAACAGAAAGTTTTACCACCTTTAATATTAATAAATGTTGAATTTCAATGTGTAATAATTCTGAAAATCTGAGACATCAATACTATTCTTTTTGCCTGGCATTTAGCCATCCAACCTGCTCAAAATTTCATCAACACTATTTGGTAAAGAGAACCTATTTGCAAGCAAGCCTCATTGTGCTATCGTGCGTTCAGACGTTCCCTAGACTTAATGTATTCTTACAGAAGCGAGTTCCCGTAAGCACCTTGACTTCTCCAGCCCAGCCCATGAATATTTAAGACTGAAGATGTCCCGACAAAGGGACAGTAGAGCCTGTTTGGTTATGCTTCAGGGAAATCATAAGGAGCTCTTAGCGAAACGCTGACTGATCGAATTTCGAGAAGGGCAGTGTGTTCGGTTATTGTCGCCATGTTTCGCTAAAGGACGGTAAAAGGATACCAATAAATGACGACCTCAGTGCCTCAAACCTAATTCCATGGAGTAAAAAGAAACAATCACTGCGTCTTTGATTGTTGATGCTGGATTGGGAACCTACTATTATACAAGACACAAGAACTTTTGGATTTAACAGATTACATAATGTCAAATGGACACTTCAATAGAATATAGGAGGTTGGGGCCCTGTGTGCAAGAGAAGAAAACCTGGGTACAAAACTTACAGGCACTTGCATGGTAAACTAGATAAGGAAGCGCTGGGATTGCATCATCCTCGCCAAATTTATCCACTGCTCCCCAAGGCCTCTGCAAAAGATCTCCATAACGACAGTTCAGAGCCTCCATTGAACCATGCAATTTTGTACCACCCCATTTCATCCGAAGTGCCGACAAAATGAAATAACAAGACTGATAACCTTGCCGCAAGAGAAAGAACAATCGATACGATACCCATGCCTTCCCACCTGGCCAGCGTGACACAGTAGGCTAGTGACCCTCCATGAAAATTGAGGAGGTCCTACTCAATAGTGAGTCATTTATAGGCTGCGAAGTAGTATTAGTAGTATAAATATTGGTCAACGATTCAGAGGTTTACAATACAAAAATGAATAAGCCCATCCGGGGGCGAGCCAGGCCAAATACTGAGTTTACAAAATAACGTTATTCCGTTTCTGAACGTAAACAAAACAACCCTTTGGCCTTAATGGCTTGAAATAACAACATTACCTGCTCGTTTCGTTGATGACGAGCCACGATGGTAATCTCCATAATCCAAATACGCGGTGTGGCTATTAGTTCCACGTTGAGACGCAACGTGCTAAATCATTAAGCGTTTCACAAAACGAGCACAACAAACGGTAAATAAAAATAATCTAAAAAGTAATAAGCTAAGTAGAAGACGATTATACACAGGTGATTGAAATATTTTTGTGTGTTGCCGGAGACGTGGTCACTCAGTATGGGTGTCACAAGGACCAAGGAAAGTCCTATGTATGTCCAGGATTTCCTTGCGACATCTGATCAGAAATGGGGCGATTCGCAGGGGAACCAGAGTTACTCATAGAATCCAATACAGCATTGCTGAACTTATGTGGCAGTGGGCAGACATAGATCGCAGGACTAACCGTTGATAGGGCAGAAATACGGACTCTACGGCCCGTATTAATAGACGTTACTCAGCCCCAAGATACCGCACTTGATATGAATATTGAGATCCTCATCGTAATAATAAACGTGACTCAAGTTGCGGATTAGGTTTACGTCATCATCTGAGTGATGGACTTGAGTGCAGACAGTCTCAGTTCTGTCGGACTTTGAAGTTATATAATTCGAAAAGTAATGCGATAACCTATAGATATTATTGTTTAAAATTATCCAAGGGGTAATCATTTATCCAAAAAATAAAGAAAAGCATATTTCTTAATAAAAAAATATTTATTTTAGGCCCAAAACTGACCATTATATTTTTTTGGGTTCTCTCGGACTTTGAAGTTATATATTTCGAAAAGTAATGCGATAACCTATAGATATTATCGTTTAAAATGATCCAAGGTGTAATCATTTATCTTAAAAATAAAGAAAAGCATAATTCATATTAAAAATATATTTATGTACAAGCCCAAAACTGACCATTATATTTTTTTGGGTTCTCTCGGACTTTGAAGTTATATATTTCGAAAAGTAATGCGATAACCTATAGATATTATTGTTTTAAATGATCCAAGGTGTAATCATTTATCCTAAAAATAAAGAAAAGCATATTTCATAGTAAAAAAATATTTGTGTACAAGCCCAAAACTGACCATTATATTTTTTTGGGTTCTCTCGGACTTTGAAGTTATATATTTCGAAAAGTAATACGATAACATATAGATATTATTGTTTAAAATGATCCAAGGGGTAATCATTTATCCTAAAAATAAATATAACCATATTTCATAGTAAAAAAAATATTTATGTACAAGCCCAAAACTGACTACAAATTTGACGTCAGATGAATTTTTATCACCCCAACTTAAAAATTAATGTAAACTACATCTTTACAGAAAAACTAAAAATATGAACACTAACTGAACGCTTAGTTCTTAAACTAACATATTTGTAAAAATCGTGTCAAGAGATAAAGCGATTACTGAAAAATATGGATTTGATTGTAGTAACTACCATTTTCCTAATACGACATGGTGCGTTTCTGAAGATATTTTGATAAGTATCGTTTAGATAAATAAAGTACAGTTTAAACGACTGTAAACAACAAGAAAATCCCTTTCCAACGATATTTATCACATCATCATCATCAACCCACATTAGTCCACTGCTGGACATAGGCCTCCCCTAAAGAGCGCCATAGCGCCCTGTCTTTAGCTTGACGCATCCAGCTGCTGCCCGCAACCTTTCGCAATAGTGTTCAGTAATCGGTAACGCGAGTAATGAGCAGAGTTACATAGCAAGTAGTCGTATTCAGTAAATCACGACAGTACGCGCTCAAAACGTTCGTCATACTAATTATTTACTGTGTAGAATGGTTCGTTTAGAAAGAGATAGAATAATAGTTAGCCATGTGATTTAACAAAAAAATATATTAATAAAATTATAAAGCGGACCGGTCGCAAATAGGGAGCCGGCTCCCTGCTTACTGAGATAAGTAGTAAACAATTATGTCGTATTGGGAAATAAATACAGAACCTTTTTAACAATTTAACGCTCTTTTGGGTAGCAATCCACTATATAACGTGTATTAGCGCTATTTATTAAATAAGTATTTAAATTAAAATATTTCAATCAAAAGTTTTACATCTTTTGACATAGAAGTAACGAAATGCGACAAGTCTCATTCAAAACTTCGTTCAATTTGACGTCATCGTTCGCGAGATCTTGGTTACTGAGATGTGACTATTAATTAGCAATAATCTTAAGATGCTGATGACGTCATAATGGCGTATCAAATGATAACGCACTTGAGTACGTTTTTGAGTGACGACTATTAATACGGGCCTTAGTTACATACTATCACTATCACTACATAGTATAAAACAAAGTAGCTGTCGTCTGTCCGTCCCTATGTATGCTTAAATCTTCAAAACTACGCAACGCATTTTGAAGCGGTTTTTTTAATAGATAGAGTGATTCAAGAGGAAGGTTTATATAGGTTTATATTATATGTATAATACATGCATAATATTGTAAATTATATAATAAATTTGGATGTTCATGATTTCACCCGTGCGAAGCCGGGGCGGGTCGCTAGTTAATTTGTAACATCACAATTAAAAAAAGGAAACATATTTGGTACTGAACTAAGCCCTAAGAATAAGCGAGATATGAGTAAGTAAGTAGTTGTACTCAAAAATAGCTGGTATTTTATACAAATCTAACATCATCATCGTTTCATGACCCACAACTGAGTCAGGCCTCCTCCCATCACAGGGAGGGTATTTAGCAGTTTTGTTTTATTTATTTAGTATTATTTAACATCCCGAATACGCAATTAATAAATTCATAAAAACTTTAAGCCCTGTTTGAACGTATTGTGGTTCAATTAAAACGATCCCTTTTCTCTTTCTAGAAGGAAGGTTAACTTGGTAAGAACGGCAGACATCTTGGCGCTTGCTGCACATAAAGTAATGTGTAACAACAACAGAGTGTATGCTACATGAAACGTTTGCTGAATAAGACGCACCATAGGTACATATTTAAATGAAAGCTATAGCCGGATATACTCGTACATATATTTGTCTGACATGTTGTGACGTATCGCAACAGAGAGGTATAGGTTTCATACATTTAATACGACATGACTGATGGCGTCATGTCAGATTACAACAGTATATTAAAAATCTCAGCGTATTAATTAATATGAAACCGTTACTCTCTGATGTGACACGTCAGACAAATATAAATCCGGCTTATAAAACACATTTGGTTTTAAAGGGAGTTTTTGCAACGTGGGACATTTAGAGTAGCAATAATTTAAATGATGCAACTACTGAACAGCGAGCGGCTAGTACCTATTTCAACATTCAAGCCAAACTAAGACGCACCAATATACTATTTTTTACGTATCCTTCGTCTGCAGAGAAGCCGAAGCGGTGGCAAATCTAATACTAACGACTACTAAGAGAACGTCTAAAAACATTAAAAGACTAACCTACTTTATTTGTCTTATCTTCCATTTCCTAAAAAATCATTATAATGCTTTTTTGAAGAATTGCAACTTGGAAAATTGTAATAAGTAGGTATGTTTATATTATATATAAAATATTATTATTAATAAAAAGGAGAAATAGTATTGGCCGAAAACCTAGCCCAAGAGAAAGAAAACTTGACAGGAAACCCTGTGCCAACCCGTCTGGCCAGCGTGGCACATTAGGCTAATTACCCTCCCTGTGATGGGAGGAAACCCGACTCAGCAGTGGGTCATTTATGGGATGAATAGTAGTAGTAGTACAGTGCAACCTCGATATAACAAATCGGAGGGGAACAAGAAAATATTCGTAATATCAAGTAATTCGTTGAACTGAGGTTTGTTATGTTGAGGTTAGATTGGTCTAAAATTCGTTATAAAGAGGTAAAAGAATAGTTTTACGTTTCTGTTGGTGTGGTGTGGGTTAACCTTTTATGTTTCTGAGCCATTTTAACTTAAATCTTTAACAATAGTGACGAGCAGAGGTGTTTACATTACTTTCCATCAAAACAACAATGATTACTGTACATACAAAAGCGTGTCGAAACATGTCGAGACATGAATCACATTATAAGATTAAGAGTTATATTATTGGTGGAAACTTTATATAAAGGTTTTGGGTTGGCAAAATTCGTTAATTAGAGGTATGAATACTTTTTCTTGATAGTTGAAAATTCGTTATAAAGAGGTTGTATGCAAAGAATGTTCGCAATGTAAAGGTATATTTTATATTGACTCTTATGGACAATTCAAGGGGATTACGAAGAATTTGTTAAATCGAGGAAGTCGTTACATTGAGGTACGTTATATTAAGGTTGCACTGTATATGGTCTGTGTACAATATACTACTACTTATACCATATACTCATCATCATCATTTCAGCCCAAAGACGTCCACTGCTGGACATAGGCCTCCCCCAAGGATCTCCACAAAGGCCGGTCCTGGGCCGCCCGCATCCACTGCTTTCCGGCGACCTTAACCAGGTCGTCGGTCCACCGTGTGGGAGGCCTACCAGCACTGCGCCTTCCGAAACGCGGTCGCCACTCGAGGACTTTTCTGCCCCAACGGGCGTCGGTCCTGCGAGCTATGTGCCCTGCCCACTGCCACTTAAGTTTGGCAATCCGGTGGGCTATGTCGGTGACCCTGGTTTTCCTGCGTATCTCCTCATTTCTGATTCGATCTCGCAGGGAAACTCCGAGCATAGCCCTCTCCATTGCCCATACCATATACTATTAGGTTTAATTAAAACCCTATAGACATAAGAAAAGAGAGCAAAGAGCTCACATATAGGAGCAGTTTATCAGTTTATCTAGACGGCGTATTAGTATACTATCCCACTGTACACTACCTGATGTGTATTTGTGTGCGTTGAATGAACAGTAGTGTGCGAGCAGCATCGCACACCGAGTAAAGGTCAAAGCTTTTCACAATCAATATATTTTCCGAGTCGGGGCGAAATCATGCGCTCTACCAAAATAATTGTGTTTTGGTCGCCGTGAAATAGCAACGATAATTGACACGCTAAAAAAATATTTGCCTACTGGGAGTATGTCGAGTAAGTCGTTTAAGTATATCTTGGAATGTAGATACGAATACATTAATGATAACAGCAATTTCTTCCAGGTACTATCTATCCATATATCTATCTATTGAACAAGGCCCCATACGGTAATGCGCAGATATCCACCCTCCCCCCAGCAGCCTTCACGGGGCGTCTCCGCTTGGCAATAAGATAAGTAAATAAGATATTAACGTACATCACTAACACAATTAAATATATTTTCATACATGAGCCATAAATAATTATTCTTAAACAGAGAAATTGCTCTAGCAGCGAAAATTTTCACTGAACTAGGAAATTACAAAGAATTCACTTGAAAGTGGAATTTAATCAGGGGTTTCCCGTAAAAGTGACGTTTTTTTTGTAAAGTGCTCCGTGTTACGGAGCACTTTATTTCAGATTTCATATGAAAGTTGAACATGAAGTTTATGTTTTCTTTTGTTACATTTTTAAACTAATCTTTAGTTGATTTCTAACACAAAACGTATTTTGAAAAAAAAATATTTTTTATTTATTTGTTATATGTATTGTTTCAGCCCATTACTGACCCACTACTGAGTCGGGCCTCCTCCAAATTCACGGAGGGCAATTTGCACAGGGGGGGACGGGTTGGCACAGGGTTTGTATCAAGTTTTCCATCTCTTGCGGCGAGATGATTTGCCTCTTGCGTTCCCTTAGTCGCCTCTTACGACACCCTCGGGATGATATCGGTTGGTGACACTGCATATTCTAAAACCGTCACCACACTATCGGATGATTTAATTAGACAGGATACGATTTTTTTTTGTCATAGCTGGGATTCGTTAAAAATAATGATTTTTTTTAAATACGCTGATGCAATTTTAATTTTAATCGAAAACGGGCGACTCATTTGACTATTTTCCAATATATTTATAGTTACCATTGGAAAAAAAACATCCTGTATATATAGGCGTAGGAACAACTAATATTTTCGACCTTTTACGTTTGTCTGTAGTATTATTCGAGGCGAATCTACTTCTAATATCGATATACTAAACGCTCTGCTCTGAATTCTCGGGTTGTAACTAGTTAATTTACACATCAATGTTACAAGTAGTGGTCAGTACCACCTTTAAAGGCTATCAAAGTAGTCTTGGCATCACTAGCTGTCAAATAAAGAATTAACGCAGACAGGCGTGGGCGTACACGAGTCAAGTACGTAAGACCTTTATTTATCAATTCGGTTGGAAACCGCTACACACAAAACCTTTTAGGAATCGCGTTAAGCGTTGTCTAGTACAAAACTTCAGACAACCAGATAAATGCTGAGTTTGGGACCAATTACATGACCATTTAAATTGCTATTTTTATAATTTAATTTGTTATTTCTTGTACTGAAATAAAATATTTCTTTCTTTCTTTCTAACTATATCAAAAATGTTCCAATTCCAAATGACAAACAATGTAATTAGTATTTAAACTTTAGAGGAAAGACTTTTTAAATAGCGTCTCCTGCATTTATCCACGCATGAACTAATTAATTTAGCAATAGTAGTTAATTTACTTCCTTCCATTCCCTTTAAATAAATTTCATATTTCAAATGAATCGCACAAATCGAAAGAATCTGGTGGTTAAAAATAGATAATTATATTTCCGTCAACACTAATAACACTATATTATTTGTTTCAAATTGAAAAATCATACGTGTGAAACAAACCAATTTGTTTTTTAATGCATACCTAAGAGAAAACAAATAAAGAGTAAGGGTAAATGGATGCAGCAAGCTGGCGGTACTGCCATGCTGAAGCTTATTCTCTCTGCGAAATAAAGGCCAGAATGCTGGTCTCGTGTGCACCATACAGCCGATTTGCCAGGTGACTAGGCAATAGAATGACTATGCAATAGGCCATGCCCCTGATGCCCAACGCGCCTCCACACCTGATATTTGCTGCTAGAGATTTGGGCTTCCGCTGAAGCAGTACCGGGTGCAAGCTTTTTTTATTTATGCTAGTACAATTCATGTACCTAGAACATACAATTAATTTGTGTGTCATGTAATAAATAAACTGAACGATCGTGGTGGAAAATTTATTCACAGTTAGAATGATTAAAGCAGCAAACACATTGCAATCATAGAGTTCATTTTCCATTAAAGTTTTTCAACAAACAGTAATAAGAAATTACATTTTATCTTTTTGGCATAACAAATAGGGAGAATTCATTAAAACTCGCTACGCCGAGATTTGCTCAAAAGTTAGATTAAAGAACGTACGAATGCGTGGAAAATTATATTCCATCAAAATTTCGTATTATATATTGAATACACGTAATAAATAACAATTACCCAGAAAACGCATGCAGCACTGTCTACCATGATCATGCAGAACCATCATCATTGTCATCATCATCTCCATGTGGTGAATTATGCAATGTAAGTGTTTGTAATGTATCACAACAAGATGTGCGCCCCTGTACAGCGGCATCTAAAGTTGTTATATACTCTGACAAATTAGGTCAAGGTTTTAGCTCACTCTTGAAAGACAAATGTGATGTACCTATATATAACATGTGTTCGCCTGGCATTACCTTAGATACTCTAACGCATAGTATCCAGCCTCATAATTTGAATAAAGACACAACTGTAATAATTTTATTTGGTAACAGCATTTCAGTTAAGCGGTTACACATCATTAATTTGGTGGATAAATTATTGGAGCTCAATGCCAAGTATGGCTGTAAATTTATTATAAATGCCCTTCCTTATTCGCAGTCTTTAACAGTCAATCAAAATAGACACATATTTAATTTAAATATGCTTATTTATAATCTAACTCATCGCTATGACAAAGCGATATCATTTTTTGACTGCAACAAATTTATATCTAGATTTAAGTTGACAAAGGATACTATGTACCTGCCCCCTAGAGATAAGAGACAAATGGCTACGTTGATAGCTTATAATTTACACCCTGTTGACTATGTCACAGGAATTTTTTTACATACTTCTAGTAATAGGACACTGACAGACTGTGCTATTCGCAGTTCATCGGACACATCTGGTTGTTTAAACAACTAGATAAGACAACAGTCATGCCCTCTCACTTACGCATTGTACACCAAAATATACAGGGCATGACTAGCAAACAGTTAGAGGTTAATCTTTTTCTGGACTATCACAAAGTTCAGGTATTTTGTGTTACGGAACACTGGTTGAGAGATCATGAGCTTGGGCGCAATAACATGAGCCACAAAGTAGTTAGTGCTTTTTGTAGATCATCTGCCATCCGTGGTGGGTCTCTTATATTAGTGTCAAGTTATTTAAAATGTAAAGAACGCAAGGATATTGTGCAGCTCTCAATAGAGCGCACGATCGAATTGTCTTGTGTAGAACTTGACATGTATATAATTATTTGCGTTTACCGCCCTCCATCAGGTATATACAGTCAGTTTGAAATAGTAATGGAGGAAGTTTTAGGAAGAATTACAGTAAATAGCAGTAAAGATATGTGGTGATTTCAATATAGATTTGCTTGTTGAATCAGCGTCAACTTCTCGCTTTATTAGCCTGTTTAAGTCTTTCGGATTGACTAAAACTACATTTACTTGCCTGGATAATATTTTCTGCAGCTGTGATATGGTCGATAAATCAATTCTAAACGACCTATCATCAGATCATAGCGGGCAACTTATTGTTCTACCCTTTCTAAAAACAGCCGAATGCCCTAAGTTTACTACTAGACCAGTCACATGTAGCAGATTAGAATTATTCAAACATAATATATCCAAGATGACTGGTGGCATGACTCTTGCACGTGACGATCCAGATACTTTGTATAAGAACTTATTTGATATTATTAAAAGGCAATACGATGATGTATTTCAATTAAAAACTTTTACTATGAGAAATAAAAGCACAATTACCGGAAGCAGTTTTGGATTGGTCGTTCGAGAAATTTAAATGTTACGTTAAGTCCGGTTTAATTAAAAAAGCGTACTATCAAGTCAATGACTATCTATCAGATAGTGACGCATGGGAGTAACGTCGGCTATGTTATGGTCTAGCTCTGATCTTTCAGCCATTACATTAGTGAAGTTTTGTAAACAGTATGTGAGTGCAGTTTCAGCACGCACCATGTAATTTGTGTAATTTCACTAATTTTTATTTTCTTATTTTTTAATGTGCTACATGTTTATGCGTGTTATTGCTTTCACTAACCTGTCAGACTTGTTTGTACCACCATCATTGTAACCCTCTTATTTAAAAGAGCAACCATGGAGTTTCTTGCCGGCTCTTCTCTATGGAATGGCATTCCGAACCGGTGGTAAAAACTAAATTATTAATTTTATTTTATGATTTTTATTTTTAATTTTTTTTTTCTCTTAAATCTTTGACTATTTGAAAGCATTCGCAAGAATTTATTCGAATAAAAAACATTTTGATTTTGATTTTAATAAGTAAAATTCCTACTAATATTATAAACGCGAAAGTTTGTAAGAATGTATGGAATTTGTTACTCTTACACTCAAAAACTACTGGATGGATTTCAAGGAAACTTTCCAATAATATAGCTTACACATCAGAATAACACATAGCATATAATTTATAGAGATATAGTGTAAATTATCCAAAATAGAACGTTAAAACATATTTTCTACCATCATTACCACAATTTTTCTATCACCACGCGTGTGGAACCCCGGGGGCGCAGCTAGTAAGTTATGTCAATATGGGGTAGTTTATGCGCGTCTTCATCGTTGAGGCCGTATTGTAGGCCTAGGAGGAGACCGAAAATGCCGCGGAGCTGACCTCTCAGCGCCCAAGCTGCTGGAGGGCGCGAGCGTTTAATAATCGCCCGCCGTAAGTTAGGCTGCGGGCCTGGGAAGCCTTTCGCCAGGCAGTGGAACATTGGGTATTGTAATATGGACTATATTAACCCCATTGGAGAGGTCCGCCTCGAAGCTTAGGACTCCCCTAAACTAGGCGGGTCAAGACCCACTAGTAATCTCGGAAAGATTTTGAAAATCAGACAGGTTGTCTGGTTTATGGATAAACATCAGCATATTAGCCAAAAGACCCAAGGCTGGAGATAGGCCAAGGCCCCAAGGATTTCCACGAAGGACGGTCCTGAACCGCCCGCGCCCATCGCTTTCCGGCAACCGTAAGCAGGTCGTCGGTCCACCGTGTGGGAGGCCTACCAGCACTGCACGTTCCGGAACGCGGTCGCAGTCGGTCTTGTATGTATAAACATACAAGACAATACCATAATTTGAAAATATTTTTAAAACATGTTTATTAACAACAGTTTATTATCCGTCACATCATTGTGTTCGGTCAATTTAAAAACAATAATCAACTGCAAATGGTCCACCGCTTATCGAGTTGACCTGTGATATTTCAGACATTACACAAAAATGTGAAGCGAGCGACACAGGGGGACGATTTGCGCGTGACTGTTAAAATTGTATGAAGAGCCGAGATTAAAACAATAGGCGCATTACGTACTTTTGTTTTCGGATTCGAACTACATTTGAAGCTTTCAGCGCGGGATTTAAGGGACCTCTAACATAGACGTAAATGTAACATGGTAAGCGAGTACCAACCAGGGGTGGTGACAGTGTGTACTCTAAATCCGTTACCACACGAACTACTAGATATCCTAGAAATATTATTTATAAGAATAGATATAGAAATAATATTAAATTCTTGTCAGCGAACATAGATGTCTGAAAAAATTGTTTTATTGATATTAAGAACCGAGACTTCTCCTTAGATAACCCTGAGCGAGAAGAGACGAGCATATCGAAAATCATTTAGACGTTGTTCTAGAACGTCACGTGACTAACAATGTGACACGACGTCATTATACTGTACCGTGGGCGGATCTGTTATTGAAGTAAATAGGTTTTATTTAAAAATAGGCCAGTAAGTAAATAATGAATTCTCTTTGTGTTTCTCTCAACCAAATTCACACGTTTTTATTATTATTTCAGCCATTTAATGACCCATTACTAAGTCGGGCCTCCTCAGTATTCATGGAGGTAAATTAGCCTACTGTGCCACGCTGGTAAGATGGGTTATCACAGGGTTGGTATCAAGTTTTCCTGCTCTTGCGGCTAGACGGCGTGCCTCTTACGACACTCTCAGGATAGTGCGGTAGGTGACATTGTGAATTCTAAATCCATTAACACACGGACTATTTTTATAGATCTGTGTAATGAGGACCAGAAGGAAAAGTAACAATTATTCGATTATGAAATTTTTTTTTATTCTTCGAGTCAACAGTTTTCTTACAGTAGAATTGAAAACCTCCTGCTTTTCTGAAGTCGGTTAATATTAAAAGGCGGTACGTGATTACTCATAATGAAAAAACTTTTTTTACGTCGGTGATCCTCGTGGATTCCCATCCTTTGGGGCTTGCCGAGTTTTGTGGAACTCCCGGGAAAGACAACCATAATACAAATAATAATCTAATCACTACATAGTATAAAACAAAGTCTATGTTGTCTGTCCGTCCCTATGTATACTTAAATCTTTAAAAGTACGCAACGGATTTTGAAGCGGTTTAAAAGAATATGTTTGTCTGTATGTCGTTTATATAATCGTAAGCTATGCATTTGACCATGTGATTATCTTTAGCAAAGTGTTGTGCATGAGCACATGAAGGTAAATTTATTTTAGTTAGCGGCGTAACATAGCGCGCGGCGTACAGCTAGTAGACAATGTATATTAACGTCAAACTAAAGTGATAAATAGGCGTTATAAATCATAGTTACCAAAACGAAGGTCATAGGAAGGTTTTAATTACTGTTCACCTTTGACGTTGGCTAAGTCATAAAAAGGTAGTCGGATCGTGGACCTACACATTCCTACTTTATATGCCATCCCATATTTTCTAGTCGTGAGGGATAAAAATTCCTAAGCGCGGCGTAGGCGTTATTAGAATCCAAATGGAATAATAATGTTTGTTTTAGTAGGTTTCCATGTTTAATAAGTGAAAGTAGACTTCAAAAGCTTCTTAAAAACATGTGAGCCGACTTGAAATTAGGCACTAAGTAACATATTTTTATTCTAAATCGGTGTATAATTGATAGAGTTGCGGTATGTAACTCTCTGTATCTCTCTGTATGTAACCTGTATTACGGGGGCTGTTAACAAACATGTAATTTATGAACAGAAATGACACCCAAGCTTAGAGCAAGTGCATCTGGTTTACACAAAGACACTTGCCCGACCCAGGAATCGAACCGGTGACCCGTGATCCAAAAGCAGCTCATCCAACCCCTAGACCAAAGAACTCTTTTGCAACGTTTGCTGTAGAGCATCGCATGCAAAAACAACGTGACATATCCAAACAATAATTCATTTTCTTCAGATTGTGTTTATGGTTTCTTGTACGAAACAGTGGTTTCTTACAGGAACGTGAATTTTAAGAGGTCACATTGTTCCTGAAAATAATATTGAGTGGTTGAGCGATCGACTGCTGCGCAGCATGTCGCGGGTTCGATCCCCGCACGGAAGAAATATTTGTACGACCTGCAAGTATTTGTTCCGGGTCTGGGCGGTTTCTATCTATAATATGTATGTATTTACAAAAAAAAAGTATATAAGTAGTTTATCATCCATCTCGTTACCATAACACGAGCATTAAGTTGCTTAGCTTGGGACGAGATGGCGCTGTGTGAAATGTCCGAGGCTTTAAAAAAAACAGCTCACACATATTAGTGCCAATTCAAGGAACTCTGGTCCGTGCACTTAATACTCGGAGATTTATCACGATTTGATTTGAAGGATAAATATTAGGTCGACTTGACAGGTTGGGGCTGGTTTATTGCGCCCCAGATTCCCACCGAGGCTAATGTCCCGAATGTGTTACTCTTAATCTTCACGCACTTACCCTCATTGCGGGATTGACGACATAAGTTCATGCCCTTCGCCAACGTCCAACGTCCATTCACACCATAAAGGGAAACCACAAAGAACAGGAAATGCTATTGTATTATTATGTTCACAAAGAAAAAGATGGTACTAAAATTATACGAGTCGTCGAACAACAGTAATGTGATTTGGTAAGTCAATATAGCAACTGAAGTGTACTGATATCATTCTTTCGCTGGCATACCACCTACCATAGCTTCAAACGTTGTGTGTGTTGTGCTATGTGAACTGTCTTTCAGTCTTTTTACAAAACAAAACACACAGCCCTCCATACTAGTGGAATAAAGAGGTGTACCTAAAGTTTTTATTTATACTAGGCATGCCTTTTAAGTACTGTCGTTTCAATATTTCCCGGATATTTCGAATTTGGAACTGTTTTATATTCGATTTTGTTTAAATCTCAAAACAGTTCAATTTTGTTTAAATGAAAGTATTAGGATTAATGCTATTGTTTAGTCACAGCGTCAATTGTAATCTGTCAGGATCCAAAGCCGACTACTGTTGCTCGTTCTCGAACCACTTCAAAGAATGAATGAAATGAAATGGTAAATGGTGGCCATGTTCGTTGGAAAAACCGGCCATGTTGCGACTATTGCATTTGAAGATTGAAGAACGGTTAACGCATAGTAGTATGCCTCGTATAAATCAACGGCCCTGTTCAATTTATAACGAGGACATTTTACAAACATGGAATTCACGGACACAAATGACACCCAGGCTCAGAGCAAGTGCCTCTGGTTTACACAAAGACAGATCGACCACGGAATCGAAAACTGTGGACCCAAAATGATCCAAAAGCACCCTTACACCAACAAAGCAGATAAGGTTTAAAGATTTCAATTCAAAAGATATAAGCCAGGTGCAGGATGGAACGAGCATTATATTCTCAAAACAGATCAAATTATCCTGAGGCAAATTTAATACCACCTAGTTAATACTATTAGGCTTATGAATTACAAGGGTTCGTTCCAGAAACAAAGGCCTTTCGCAATTATTCGCCACATACTTTGAACCCTGACATTACGAAGCTCTCGACAACTTGGCAGGTTATCAAGCCTTAAGTGACGGTTGTTCATTTATCACGTTGACAGTACCTTCTTCTAGGCAGCGTAGTGAGTCCGATAATCCCTCTGTATTCATTAATGTGAGTATAGACGGTGACAATGACACCCTTGAGATTATCTCTTAAAGTTTCTGGCACTTTGGCGGGTCGTGCCAGATGCATAACAGAACTAATCTTCTAGAAGTGTATGGTTGGAACTGAACCTCTAGATGAGGTTGAGGTACATAAGGGGATGCAAGACAAGAAGACGACGGGTTACTTGTGATGCTAGCGTCCATAGACCTGGTCTATACATTTGTATGCCAAATTGAAAACATTATAATGTTATCTTCAAAAATCTAACCACACATAGTTATTATACGTAATACTCAAACAAAGTAAAAATAGTTATATGTATAGCGACCAACACGCTACATGCTTTCCACAATTTACCCGAAAAATCTGAACTATCAACATCAGGAAATATCGAATACAAATGCGAGTATCACCCAAAAATTTACAGATAATTCGCACGGTTAAGAAATCCCCGACCAGAGTAATCGGGGGATAAGCGCCGCGGCCAGGGGGCAGGGGCCAGACATACCATCTCGTCTGGCTGGATGATAATACCATTGCGCCAAAATTTACTTAACCATCTAAACATATCTGCCAAAGATTTCTAAAGGCATAAAGAAATAAATCACACGTATTCCACATTGCCAACCAGCAAATGTCACTGATAACACTAAACCGTTGGAATAAAGGATTTCACAAATTCTAACCCTTACAATGGACAAGATAGCCCCTGGCCTCCATTACCCGTGTTACGCTAGCCATTTTTACCCAATACGCAACGGTTATCTATGTGTGTCGTGATTTTATTTAATGTTTCCGTCAGTGAAAAGGGTTTAAGGACAACCCGTGGCTCTACTTTGAAGATAGAAACCGAGTTTGAAAACGGATATTCGAGGGCCGTCCTGGTTCCAAGAACCCAACTTTAAGGGGTTCCTCATGTTGCCAAAAAGGTTCTAAACTTTTGGTCGACATTATTCATATATCGGCTTCAATAAACTTTTTAAAGACATCCTAGGTATCTTCTAATCCGGCTGGACACTGAAGAACTTCACCAGGTGTCAGGTAATAAATAAATAGGAGCGGTCCCCCAACGCGATGTATTTTTTTATTTTTTACATTTTATAGGATACTTAGGTCATTGTGTCGGGGGTTTATTTAAATTTTTATATTTATGTGTGTTTAGGCACAAACAGATGATCATCCAGCCAGACTAATATCCCCCGATCACTGTTTTCGGGTATTTCATATCCCTGCGACTTGCGTTTGAAACTTGTTTTGGTAGTTCCTGAAATTATATTCGTGATATTTCTTGATGTTGATATTTCAGTAAAGTATAAAGCATTCTGGATGCTACATATACCTATGCAATAAGATTCTCAAAAGATATCGAACAAAAATAATAGCAAATTTATTAGTATAAAATGTATATGTATAAGTATAAGGAAAGTCAATTTAAATCAGCATACTCCAACAATGTTTACAACCAATTGCAGTATGAATAAGAATGATAGCATTCATAAATCAACTCTCCCGTTGGCCGTGAAAACATAAAGACGAGGGGAGGTTTCCTATAAAGCCACAATGGCTGTAGTAGGAACAAAACGGAGCTGAGGAAATAGCAGAATCGTTCACATCGATTGATGTGCGACGGGTCGGCGCCATTGGTCAACGATCGTGACGTCACAAGCCATATCGACCGCCCGCCCACGGGCGCGCATGCGTGAGCGAGAAGCCTCAAACCCGATTGGTCGATGGATTTGTTGACTGACTGGCTAAATGTATTAAATTGATACAGTTGCCACATACAACTTTTTAATTGATATTGTTGAGTAATGAAGTGCTTCCGCTGATTTTTAGATTGGCTTTATAAAATTGTTAATAAGCCTGATATGTGTACATATGCATAAAATGTCTATGTGGGAGAAATTTACCTTAAGACTACCCCATTGCGTCCAGAGGTTAACATAGGAGATGACTAAAGGAACGTTCTTGAAATCGTGATGAAACTACGTAATTTTTCAACGTGACGTTTATATAAAAAGACGACTTTAGGAAATTATGGCACGTGCATGTAACAGCCAAATTATTTTATACAGCTTTTAGGCGGTGAGGGAAATTTTCCAAATGTAGCAACGAGATATTTTCGGTTTTTTTGTGTAGGATTTCGTTTCGAAATTGCCTTGTGTTGAAGCAATATTGAGTCTTATAGTTTCGTAACATTTCCAAGCGGCCATATTCAAGATTCAACCTAACCGCACCTAAAAATATCAATAGTCAAAAAATACTCCGGAACAGCTGACCTGCTAGTATTATTACCCTATCCTATCTTCATCACCCGCTTTAATCCACTGCTAGACAAAGATCTCGATGATTTAGTAGATAGATATATACAGAAACACAGACAGTCAAACGAACAGACTTATGGAAATAAAAAATCCAGGTAAGCTAGCCGTAAGCAGAAAAATTGATACGAAACTCTATGCGGCCCGCCTGGCCAGCGTGGCAGGCTAATTACCCTCCATGTAAATAGAGGAGACCCGACTTAGCAGTGGGTCGTATATGGGCTGAGTAGTAGTAATAGGTATATACTAGTAACACTATCAAGTCGGCGAGGAAAACCTTTGGATCAGCGGGTCCCGGGTTCGATTCCCGGGTCGGGCAAGTGTCTTTGTCTAAACCAGAGGCACTGGCTCGGAGTCTGGGTGTCATTTCTATCTATAATTATGGAGGATCTACAATTATGGAGGATCTATAATTATGGAGGATCTATAATTATGGAGGATCTATAATTATGGAGGATATTTATTTATTTATTTATCCTTGGGCATTTCACACAACGCCATCTCGTCCCAAGCTAAGCAACTTAATGCTTGTGTTATGGTAACGAGATGGATGATAAACTACTTATATACATTTTTTTTTGTAAATTATAGATAGAGAACACCCAGATCCGGAACAAATACTTGTAGGTTGTACAAATATTTCTTCCGTGCGGGGAATCGAACCCGCGACATGCTGCGCAGCAATCGATCGCTCAACCACTGCGCCAACCGTGTCGTCAAAAAATAAACAGTAGTTGGCACTTATCCCATAGACAACCTAAACCCAAGGTCAAGTAAATGCACAGACAGCTCGTCAGACAGATTACGACACCCACTGCGTAAATAGCTAAGCTCTCTATGTGGTCTATGAGTGGATACGCAAACCATCGCATACCACACAGTAACAAGCTTCAATCTGGTGAGTGCAGGTTTCTCTGGAACAATAATGGGTAGTAGCGTCGCCTACCAGATTAGTCTGATAGACACACGCGTTATACATACCTACACTTAATGATTTCTTCGTGTTACCTAGTTTTTTTTTTGGTATTTCGACCAATCTTCCACCAAAATATGGCGCGAATATTCATAATACGCTACAATGAATATGACAGTCATAATCAACGAAGCCCCTGCACTAAGTACAACGTGTATCGCGGGGGCAGTTTACAAACATGAAATTCACGAACACAAAATGAAACCCAGACCCGGAGCTGTGTTTCTAGTTTACATAAATACCTGATCCCGGAATCGAGCCTAAGAGCCGTGATCTAGAAGCGGCGCCGTCAACCCCCAGATCAACAAGGCATATATATATCGAGAACATTACCATTATTCCGTCCTTAAGGTGGATAATCCAGGGTAGCCCGCGAAATTCAAATTTTCTTACGTTTTTTGTATTTGCAGGGCAGTGCTTACAGCCGCGAATAACATTTTAATCAACATACAACCTAGCACTGACCTACAAATTGCAAAAAACGTAAGAAAATTTGAATTTCGCGGGCTACCCTGTAACATTCACCTTAAGTCCGCCTTTGTACAACATTATACGTGTACGTACAGTGTGTGCATAAAATGTAAATAAATAAATGAACCTTACCTAAACGGACTCCTTTTAATCAAATATTTTAGTTATTAAATATTATATTATTTCAGGTGTTTTTAGTTTTAGGTTCAATGTTATATTACATATTCTTGTATATAATCACAATAATGTTTACAATAATATAGTTTCACCATTACCCACAACTATTTCTTGTCACATAAAAACAGAAGGGATTCCCACATAAATTCGTTGAGAATGTTCCTAACGTCGGGTCGCGGTCGCCTGCAAAGGTAAAATTCAAGTCATTACGCCCCACATTTTTTCATTAAACGTGGAAACCTTAACAGATTACAATCGACCGCCAATCTGTTTTAATACTGTAATTAAAATTCCGAACGTTAATGGAGATGGAAATCGATGCGGGTTTAAAATGTAAATGTAGCAATCATTCCGATGGTTTGCTCTTGATACTTTAGGGCGAGGAACACAAGAAGCAGTTCACCTATGCACAAGAGAAGGAAACCTTGTTACAAACCCTTATTTTTCTTTATGTAAATACTTTATGGACTATAATCCCTGTCAGCCTGGGGATGGCCGACGGGGGGGGCGTGTGGGACTCCCCCCCCAGAGTACATACCCACTAAACATCCCCGGGGTGCTCCTTCTAATTTCCTGGTAGGCAGCAGCATGGGTACGCGAAAGATCTCTTTCCTTGCTGCCGCAGACCGGAGGTTTCTCCTCCTCCTTCTCTTGCTCTTGTTACAAACCCTGTGCCAACCCGTCTTGGCAGCACATTAGGGTATTTCCCTCGACGAAATTGTAAACGATCTGAATTGATTGATATTGATATTGATCTATCTGAAATATTGTGTTTCAAAATAAATGTTATCGGGTTTTAAATAGCAAAATATAATTTAATAATTCCTGAAATGTATTGGTTGTTATTATAAAACTTGATCAATTTTGAATGTTGTCTAAATATTTTATACACGCAGCTAAGAATATACGAGTAACTCGAGTTCCTATTTTAACACACCAAGAGTACTCATCCGTAAACATTATAACTACGGCGAGCCAAACAGTCCACTACTAGTTAGCCCATACATGACTCACTACCGAGTCGGCTCTCCTCCCATTACACGGAGGGTAATTAGCCTACTGTGCCACGCTGACCAGACTGGTTGGCACAGGGTTTCGTATTAAGTTTTCTTTCTCTTGGGGCTAGGTTATCTGGCCTTGATATGTCCTATTGTCGGCTCTTACGATACCTGCATGAGATGGGATACCATGTTATCTAAAGCCGTCGCCACACGGACGATAATACATGAAAATTAAGGTGAAGGCTCCAGGATAGCCCGCGAAATTCAAATTTTCTTACGTTTTTTTGCAATTTACAGGTCAGTGCTAGGTTGTATGTTGATTAAAATGTTATTCGCGGCTGTAAGACGTATGTAGTTATAGAATTATAATTTTAATCAACATACAACCTAGCACTGACCCGCAAATTGCAAAAAACGTACGAAAATTTTAATTTCGCGGGCTACCCTGGAACATTCACCTTAAACGCCCAACATTCGGAAATCGATCAGTAGATTCAATTGTTCACGTACTAATGCGACGGATATAAACCTTTGTGTATATTGTTTCGTCCTTAATAATGGTTATACCCAGGCCTTTGTCCTCTTGATCGGTGTAGCTCAGAGGGATTGTACAGTTGAAACAATAGTGAGGCAATAATTTTGGATTAAGCGAGCCCAAGGGCCTGTTACGGCGGTTTAGCGCGACAGCCTGCGATATTTTTGCTACAAAAACACTCGCCTTCACTTGTTCGCTTTATATTCTGTTTCATTTTCAATTGGATAAGCTATGCGTAGTGTGACTTCAAAGTATTTTATTGTCTGCGTTTGTTGAGCAATGTCTTTAGAAAGTTGCCGAATACACCGCGTTGTGCAGACGTATAAAGAAGTCTATTGATCTACGACCTCTCAAGGGTCACTGAGATTTAATTCAGACAGTTTGGGGACGTTTAGTGACATTTATTTATTATAATCGACAGCAGGCGATTGTGCTATCTGTAAAGACGCTATCTGAGTAAATAATATGATAGGCTATTTATTATGACAATATCGTAAAACGAGTATATTTTCTTGAGAAATACGAACCTACTCAAAACCCAAAAACATACCCAGCATTATTATGTGCGTGTCGTCGTTTCAGCCCATAAATTACCCACTACTGAGTCGGGCCTCCTACAGATTCGTGGAGGGAAACTAGCCTACTGCGCCACGCACTATTATGATGTGTAATAGAAGTGAATGAAAAATTGTTGTACCTTTTTCAGGAAAATTAAGCTGACGGAGATGTGTGATTGTTGACATAGTTAAAGTTCATATGAGGGACGAATACAGAAAGTCGTGGAAATGTCCAAGGATATTATATTATATTAATTAATATATTTAAATTATAGTTTTACTCTCAATTTTACCACAGACTTTAACAACAAACAAAGGGGGCATATTATATGCATCTGTGTGTAATGTTTCTTTTATTGATTTAATGTATTTTAAGCATAATTTAAAAATAAATAGCATTCTGCATTCCTTCACTACATAGTATAAAACAAAGTCGCATTCTTCTGTCCGTCCCTATGTATGCATAAATCTTTAAAACTACGCAACAGATTTTGAAGCGGTTTTTTTTAATAGATAGAGTGATTCATGGGGAAGGTTTATATGTATAACCCACCCCCACTTTGCACGGGCGAAGCCGGGGCAGGCCACTAGTTTTCTATAAAAACTAAAAGCATTCCTTTTCTATATAAACTAAAATTTCATACTCTTTCGTCCGCGCATTTTTTTGTAAAAAGGGGTACAAAATTTTGCTTCGTGTATTAATATAGAGATCATACTCACACACTTATAAAATTGACTGTTTATAGTGAAGGTAAGGAGGTTTTGCAATGTTCAAAAATCTGATCTCTACTATCAATAAAAATGTAACTGCAATATTACTGCTAAATAATATCAAGAATAAATTACGAGCGGCCATATTATTTATGTCTACGCGCGTGTGTATTTCGTCTAGAAGCTTCCCAGAGCAGGTGTAGCCGTAAAGAACCCACTTATACCGCACAGCCCTTTAGAGAAAACCAGGACATGCTAATACAATAGACGCGTTATGTTATTGATCATTAATTAGTAACATTGAATTATCATCACCATCTCAACGCATACATGATTCCCCGCTAAATCGCACCTCTTCGAAGTTCATGGAGGGAAATTAGATGCATTTACGTGTATCAATAATAGTTATCTAACGAGATGAATATGAAAACACATTGCTTACACAGTAAAATTCCAACTTATATTTGTTATTTTGTCGATGTACTATACTACTACTACTAGTACTACTCAGCCCACAAACGACCCACAGCTGAGTCGGGCCTCCTCCAACTACATGGAGGGTAATTAGCCTACTGTTCCACGCTGGTCAGACGGGTTGGCATAGGGTTTCGTATCAAGTTTTCCTTCTCTTGCGGCTAGATTTTCGGCGTTATCATTTCCCTTTGGTTGGCTCTTACGACACCCTCAGGACGAAATGGGGTGGTGACACTGTGTTCTAAATCCGTCACCACACTGAAATGTATTACTAATAGAATAATTTTAATAACAAACATTCATTATTTATTCTATTTATCTTCTTTCGGCATATGAAATCAACTTAAACACGCATATCTGCAGTTAATTGTCATTATCGTTGCAAAGACTATGCAGCAGTCCTCCGCCGGGCCTTAGCACGCGGTAAGCGGCACAAATTCCCGACTACAGCCAATAAATCCCGCAGCACGCGTCCCGTGCGTATTCTCTGCACGCAGCCCGAATTACTTCGCAGTATTTTTCTTCTTCAAAAACGTTATTCAACGTTCCTAGAGGTACGGGTCGAGTATTACGTGACGTGTGTCGGATAGCTGAAGTGTGCTCTAGTGGTCGATATTGTGTTAAGATCCACTAGGGATAAGCTTTTTTAAAGTACGCTTTATAATTGCAATAGAATAAGGTTCACTTTAACATGTATCTAGCCATTTTATCTGTTCCCAACTCCATTGCGGTCGCCTTCAAGTCTGACCTAACTATTAGTACTACTAGTCACCCAGTGGTCTAAATGCGACCGTAATTATATTATAGTTCTATTAATATAAATATATTCTCAATTTGACAATAAACAAAAGAGTATATATGCACGTGTGTGTCATCACACATTGTAGTTTATGTAATTTTTCTTTATTGATTTTATGTATTTTTATGCATAAATAGCGGTCACGACAGAATTCGTCCCGTCAAAAAAATTTACTCTGACGTTAGGAACACACCTACATTGCTTAGACAACAGTGAGTGGTTGTAATTTAATATGAACTTTTTACAATAGTAATAAAGCTCAAGCCACTCCTGTCTCTACGTTTTAGTTAGAAAACGTTTGTATGGGTAAAAGGCTGTTTTTAGGGTTTTTCCGGCAATTATTCGATTTTGCACTTCAACGAACATTTAAAAAAAAGAATTGGCCCAATTGGTCCAGGCGTTGTTGAGTTATGCGCTTACCAACACATTTTGCGATTCATTTTTATATTATAGAAGATTAAATTGCATTCTCATATAAACTGTAAGTGTGGAAAGTTTCATACATTCCCATCCGCGAAATTTTCTAAAAAACAGGTACAAAGTTTTATGCTTCAAGTATTAAATTCAAATTCAAAACTCATTTAATCAAGTTGGCTCATTAAAGCTCTTTTGACAAGTCAAACAACAAAATAAAATTTAATTTAAAATTTACCATCTACCACCGGTTCGGAATGCAGTTGCATTAATATGTAGACATATAACTATTGGCTCTCCGAAAGCATAGAATCATCTAATTTTGGTTAAACCAGCTACTAGTTTTCACACTACTAAGTTCGTGTGACTATTACCGTAGTACACATGTTAGAACGACACCCATGACTTGGCGGTCAAAGCCAGCGCTTTACGTAAACACCGAAGAACAGAAGACATCACTTCACAACATCCTACTGACCTAGATATTACTTAACCCACACACCTATTGCATTCCGCACTATCTACTAAAATACAACCTCCACGGTCAGACCTCATTTCATTCGAACATACACAATACTACACGTTTACTACATATATTGAAAGAAAGCATATATTCTCCTTTCCTCGATGAAGGAATGAGCGCCGCCAGATATGAGTAATAAGAAATGCAACAGCGAGTTCCCCAGTTATTGCGCCGGGACCTCTGACCTTATTTGCAAATACGCTCAGGGAATACGGTCTTCTGTACATTGTTCCGAGGCGATATTTTGTGCACACACAGGTACAATACGCACACAGGTACAATACAATACGTCTTGTTTACATAGGCAAACGTCGCTAATTCGCTATACATTTTCACCTACGTTACGGAAAAAATCTGCTCTTACTATTTACACAATAATAAGATTACAGATAATTAAGAATAAACTTATTCCGTGTGGTGACGGATTTAGAATACATTGTGTCACCACCCCATTGCATCCTGGGGGGGGTGTAAGAACCGACAAAACGAAATTTTAAGGCCGAAAATCTTGCCGCATGGGAAGGAAAACTTGATACGAAACCCTATGCCAATCTGGCCAGCGTGGCACAGTAGGCTAATTACCCTCCATGTAGTTGGAGGAGGCCCGACTCTGCAGTGGGTCATTTATGGGCTGAGAAGAAGAAGAAGAATAAACTCGGGATAGAGTCTAATCATACACAGATAAGTTAACGGGCCACAACGTATAGAATTAATTTGTAAATATGCGTTTGAAAAAACGATAGTGGTAATACCACTTAAATATGTAGGTAATTACAACATCACCGTAAGTGGGCGCCAGCTGTCTGGGCACCACTGGCAATCATGAACCTAGCCCAGAAGCATACACGCAACGCCATTTGTAACACAGCACTATAATCTATGCGCTGAGTGTTGACTACTAAATCAGGGGCGTACTTAGCGTATTTTTAATAGTACTTGCAGGAGTTTTTTTTTTTTTTCTTTTTGACCCGTGGTAAAATTCTTTATGGACTATCTCCCCCGCCTTTGTGAGGAGTCGAAGGCGTACCCACTAAACGTCCCCGGGGTGTACCGACCCGCGCTAGCTGCCCCGTGGGCCCTGACTGTATCTCTATGTTATTTTGGATTTATTTAGGGAACTATAGATGCCCACGCAACATATAGACTGGTAAATACGGTGATCATAATACAAGCAAGAGGACCTGGTTGAACGAATTAGTTAAACAAAAAGGTGGTTTGTGTACATATATTATTGTATTTAAATTATTTATGATATTAAAAAAACCAAATAATTCACAAACTCTAGAAAACGAATGGCGCTCAGATTAAGAGCAAGGTTTACACAAAGGCACTAGCCCGTCCCCGAATCAATGCCTTGTTGGTCTAGGGGTTGGATGGACCGCCTTTGGATTACGGTGTCCCGGGCCCGATGCCGGAGCCGGGCAAGTGTCTTTGTGTAAACCAGAGGCACTTGTTCCGAATCTGGGTGTCATTTGTATTCGTGAATTTCATGTTTGTAAACTGTCCCCGCGATACAGGTTAACGTAGTGAAGTGATTTTGTTTTTAAAAAAAAATCTCATAAGCGGCAGGCACTTATGCACGTCTATACATCTGTCTTCGCTAATAATTTTGGGATTTTGAAAGAGATCCCAAAATTCTCTAGAAAGTATAACGACATTATGCTGTGTAACTTAAATCATTTATTCGTGTGTGTAACTTGAACGGCGTAAAATACTAGGTGGAATTTGTGTCAAAATTTTTAATTTTTGATGGCACTGATATCGATAATTTTGCATGAGCTCGAAACTCATTAACTTCGAAAGCTATTAATATTTTCATAAAACCACGAAAACACACAAAAAGTGATTACATGTCCGTTTTAAAATTAAGTACCCAATAAAACAACGATAAATGACGCACGCAGAAGTTATTTAGGTCGGAATGTCTGGAATTAATCCGAAGTGCATTTTATTTAGGGCGAGGGTGGTCTTGGTTCATAGTCGTAGACACACTGCTTAACCTTGTACTATTTCTCGAACGCAGATAGATTAACATTGTATGCTATGCTCTCAGGACCCACGGTGGAGTGGAAATATAGATCGACGCCTTTAGCATACGTACAGACACATATTACTGGTATTATAGCGCAAAAGCTATATATACTGGTATTATAGCGCAAAACCTAGTGTTATCATATAAATAGGCATGACATAGTACGGATTTAGAATACATAGGTACACTACCCCCATTTCATCCTGAGGGTGTCGTAAGAGCTCACGAACACCCAGTAGGCTAATTGGCCCTCCATGTAAATGGAGGAGGGCAGCGGGTTATCTATGGGCTGAATAGTAGCGTGAATGGACATGACAAATCGAAACTTAGCTTTAAAAATAATCTGCTGCATTCTCCAAAGGCTCTCAAAATTATAAATAGCAAAATGTATCAAACTCAGATTTGCTGTTTAGGTCTAAAAATATAGCAGAGAGATATTTATGATATAATATCGAATAATAGCTTTACTGTGAACTCAATCACTTTAGAAATAACGTCTCACGAATTTGTCATGTGTGTTTAGTTAATGTGAACGTAAGTAAGAATCATATGCCCAACGAAATGATTTTCATTTTGTTAGTTAAATTGAAATTTAGACTATTATACATTACATAACTCCTGAATAAATTAAAGTAACGTTTGTATTAATTTTATTGTGTCATAAAGTCAATGTCAAACTTAAGGTTGTAGCATAGTCTTAAGTCCAGTCATCCCACGCAAGCTAGAGTGGCGCCAGTGAGGCGGACAGAGTGACGCAGCGGTTGGGAACTTAAAGTCAGCTGCATTGTAAATACGTTGCACAATCTATGAAATGGGAAAGTCGACTTTCAATAGCTATACTACTAATACTGACTACACTGGTGGATCGGGTCTCCTCAAACTGCATGAAGGGTACTAAGCCTACTATGCCACGCTAGTTTGGCGCAGGGTCTCGTATCAAGTTATCCTTCTCTTGGTATTTGGATTTCCTAATTATTTAGGAACTCTTATAATAAAACTAGTGGCCCGCCCCGGCTTCGCCCGTGCAAAGCGGGGGTGGGTTATACTTAAAAACCTTCCCCTTGTATCACGCCATCTATTAAAAAAACCCGCTTCGAAATCCGTTGCGTAGTTTTAAAGATTTATGCATACATAGGGACGGACAGAAGAATGCGACTTTGTTTTATACTATGTAGTGATGGGGTGGCGACATTATGTATTCTAAACCATACAATAGCTATACTAATATAAAGTATTATAGAAAATTTTGCCAGTCAGAGGAGATATAGAACATTATTTACAGATGTTATCAATATTATATAATTATATTGGAAACTTTATCATAGTCATCTATAAGATAAAGTTTACAAACCCTAGCTTTGGCAGTTATTTTTGAAAATACCTTCTTTACTGAAGAGAAACTAGACCTAGAAACCTTAGAAAACATAGAAAACTATGTGTATTAGATAAAGAATCATTTTGACTTAACTATGAGTATCGAAAATCGGCAGGTGCTGTGTTATGCTATCACTATGTGGCTCCAAAGCAACTATCTTGATTTTAAACGGAGTTCCTGAATTTCTACGTCTAGCATATTAATATTACTTAGTTTATTTATTTATTATATTAATTTAATAGTCGTTGACTACTCGAATAACGCAAAAAATTTGAGAAGCTCCGCGTCAATTCTCAGTAGGGTATTCTTAAAAGAAGAAGCCATTAATTGCAGGCCGTGCTACGTGACTACGAAAGTACTACGCGCTACGCAGGTGTCGGCGCATTCGGTCCGAACACAAAACTTTTGTTTGCTATTATAAACTGACGGTGAATTACGAATGGCGCTGTAATATTTAGGATTTTATTTATTAAGTTTGGTTAGTTTATAATGTGCTAGCATAGGCGGGAATACCCAAAATTTAGAAACAAATGTACAAATGCTACCTCTAAAATATTCAGGTATCAAATATTTAGTGTGGGCTACATTAGGTCCTAGAAATGATAAATCCTTCAATATTTGAGTATGACAGTGGATTTTCCAGTTGAAAATTTGGACTGAGTGAAAAATCAGAAAAGCTTCCATTTACATACGATTGCCGAAATAATACACAAAGCGTAACAAGGAACTCGGCAATAAGGAAATCTATTGCTCGGACAATAAACCGCTGGGGGCGAATAACACATCCGAAATCATAAAGAGATTTAGGAAATGACTTGCGATTATCGAGCTCATTGATTGAACCGTCCCCCGAATCGATTAAGTGAACTGGAGTTGGAATATTTGATGCAAGAAGTTACTTAAAAGAAAAATGGTTTAAAAATAACAAAAACCTTTTATTTGAATAAACTCCAGAGAATGCTTTTAAATATTCAATTAACAAGTCACACTTTTACACCGGTTCGTGAGGACGGACGAACAGAGAAAGAAACCTCGTAATAGATTTTTAATAACAAACAAACAAATCGGAAAAAATAGTGAAAGCTAGATCGTCTGATAAGCAAGTGTTAAAGCGCGTACAGACATCACGAGGCATGCATCGCAAATGTGTCGTCAAGCATTATGTCTGTACGTACCTTTAGTATTCTTGTTATTGTATCTGTTTAATTTCAAGATGGCGACAAGAACAAATCATTCAGAAACTTCGGGAAAATAATTAATTATTCATTAGTAGCCAAAACCAAAAATAAAATTTAACTAATTTTATTAAAATAAACAGGCTCTGTTTATTTCAATTATTTTTGTATTATATGATGATGATTATTAGATTATATAACACTAGAAATATTTAAATTATGATGACATCATCATTATCATCAACTATTAAATTATCAGGGTTTATACGGATACTACATGTAACCGAAATTCTATCTCCCTCTCCCTCTATTACCTGAAGGAAGCCAGTGTGGGCCGCTAATCTTACTAATATTATAAACGTGAAAGTTTGTAAGTATGGATGGATGGATGTTTGTTACTCTTTCACGTAAAAACTACTGAATGGATTTTAATGAAACTTTACAATAATATAGCTTATACATCAGAATAACACATAGGCTACAAGTTATAAAGATATTATGTGAATTACAACAATATAAACAAGTCGAATTCAAAATTTCTAATTGTCAAATTTTCGACCATATTAAACGTTTATGACTACATAACGTTTCGCTGTCAGTTGCGTTTTGTTAAAGTAGGTATTATACGGACGGGATAAAAATCTCAGGTATCCTATGTCCAACTTTCTTTTTGTTTTAAATATATATAATGCGGAACAAAGTTCGCCGGGTCAGCTAGTACTCAATAAAATTACTTTTATACTAATATTTCATAAGTAAAAAAACACCCCGTTTTTCTTTAGAAACGGTTTTTTTGTGATTTTCAGTAACCTTCTGTAGTCTCTCTACCCACATAGACGTTCCTTTATCTTAGGCCGATCTTTGAACCCATCTCGGTCAACCACGAAATGCCAGGCGCATCGCGGTCGAGTATGCCATGTCAAGATGGGCCAGATCAATAACACTGTAGTAGGGCTCTTGAGACCGAACTCACAGACTTACAATACATCAGTGTACAAAGCGAACACCACATTCAATGAGGAGAGGGTGGAGGGGGATATAAATAGCTTTGTCGATGTATTTATTGATGAGACACACACACACTAAAAGCTCACCCAATCGCGGAACCGATATAGACTTTTCTTACCGTGATAGAAAGGCTGCACTTCCAACTTCCAGATGAAGAAACCCTTTTTTTACAGATACTTTTTTTAAGTTATCTTTTTGGAACCCCCGGACTGGCCCACGTTTTGATGGGGAGCTTTAGACGCTCTCCATCCTCACAAAGAGGCGCGTGCGGGACGTAACAATAAGGCTTTACATAAACCTTGACAACCGAAAAATACTTTGATTTAACAAGTTCATCGGGGTCACAGATGACATCATCATTTTTAATTTCAGTCCAATTGACCCACTGCTGGGTCGAGCCTCCTTCAAGTTCACGGACAGAAATCACCCTACTGTGCATCACTGGCAAGACGGGGTTTCCTTCTATTGCGTTCCTTTAATTGCCTCTTACTACACCCTCAGGACGACAAGAGTCGGTGACATTTTGTATTCCACACTTTGTATTTTGTGCCCACGTAATGTATGCTTGAGAAGAGCCCCACGACACATAAATACCTGCCCTCCCACGGTATTGTGATTATATTTACAAAATGTCTGTCTGCGAATGACGAATTTATATTCGCAACTACAGAATATCTTTTCGCGTAATTTCTTAGATTACCCTTTCGAACTCGTGGCAAATACATTTCAAAAGATCTCATATAAGCTTATCCTAACAAAGAAATTGAGGATATTGCTCTCGCAAGCTTAATAAGTTCCTCCAAGGGCGAGAAAACTAAGCATAGCTCACAGGGCGCCTTATATAAGAAAATTACAAGTACCTAAGGGCTCCCGAAACCCGCTTAATTGTAGACACAGGTGCTACAGCGCCATCTTGGGGGTAACCCGATTCCAATTAACATCGCGATTGATGGGCACAGACTATAATTAATATGTCACAATATAAATAATTCATCAAAACCCCAACATTTTGTCCACAAACGACCCACTTCTGAGTCGGGCATCCTCCCGTTACAGGGAGGGCCATTAGCCTACTGTGCCCCGTTCGCACAGCGTTTCGTTTTAAGTTCTCGGCATTGCCATTTCCATTTGTTGACTCCTACGACACCGTCAGGATGGAATGGGGTGGTGACGCCATGTATTCTTAATCCGTCGCCACATGGTCTGAGATAATTGTCTGGTTTTCTGTAATGTAGGTGAAGGTCAATTTCGTAGATATAAACGATGAGAGACGTTTTATATTACACACCAGCCGGCTAGAACGGGCCTAGTTGTGCAATTTTGTAGTCGCCTTTTTCAGCATTTTTCTGATCGACTCTTGATAAGAAAGAATATTATTTATAACTAGCGACCCGCCCCGGCTTCGCACGCGTGCAACGATGAATCTCTAAATTTATCAGTGTTTCTCTACAATATTATGGATGTATTATACATATAAACCTTCCTCGTGAATCACTATCTATTAAAAAAAACCGGGTAGTTTTATAGATTTAAGCATACATATGGACGGACAGACGACAGCGACTTTGTTTTAAACTATGTAGTGAAAATGAATTCACGTTTATCAGTCTCACAAAAAATCCAGACCTGGTCCGAATGGCTAAATTTACTTTTAAATTTATGTAGAATTCTAAAGGTTCAGAACTAAGATAAAAATAAATTGCTAAAAAAACTCTTCGTTGATGGTAGAAGAATTAGACTTGCGTGTTGCTCTGAGGTATTAGGGTCGGTTCTCATCTGACGGAAAATGCGTCGAGCGTATCATCGGTTGCGTCTATTCGGTCAGATTAGACGTTTCACATTACGCGTCTAGTCAGTTGCGTTCAGCATCTACAGAGCGGTTGCCAATCGAATAATATTGAACAAGATCGAAAAAGGGTGCATCCTTTATATACTAAAATAATATCAAGTGGCCAATTTCATTGTCTATAAGCAACTTTAAGAGAGTATCCAACAAAATTTATTCAGTTTTATCGTCTTTTGCTCTACTCCTTACGATTATAAAATGTTACATGACTAAAAATGATACAAAATAATATGCCGCTCTTATGTCGACCGACAATGCGTTGACGGAAACGGAACAGACGCTGTACGCTCGACGCACTAACGCATCATCGGTTAGGTGTGAAAGGTTGAATGTTTTATATTATACATTTGTCTGTTTTGGTGTTACGCGACTGATAATACGCGACACATTTTCCGTCAGATGTGAACCGACCCTTAGTCGTACGCAACTGTTAAAATGCGGGCGCATCGGTCGATTCGGTCGAACCGAACGCATCACCCACGCCGAGTCTGATGACGTCATCCGAATTTGTCTACGACTTCTAGGGCTCTTCCAGATTCGGGCGATTCGACACGCGTAGGTAGGTGTGCGAGGTTGTATAGGATATACATATATAGAAAAGGCGTGACTGTATGTCACGCTATTTTCCCGCAAGGATCCTGGCTCACAACTTTCGCTTCTTCCACTTTCATCAACCTATATTTAAGACATCACCTATTTGGTCATGGGGTGGAAGATGTTATTTATAGGATTAAATACAAAGAACTGTGCAATACAAATAACTATTCATATCGTTTAACGCGTTCGGCACAGATAAAATTGTGAATTAACGTCTAAAAAATTCATACCGGTTCTAAGTTATCTTTTTGCCCTGGGCGTTTTCCAGTGTGGAAATAGAAGCGCACCAATATGAACCAACTTGCAGCTTTGTAAGTAGAATAACGCGCACAGCATCCGAGCTAAATGTGCCCAGGCAACGAGGACGAAGTATCGTATACCTTGACCCAATTTAACGTGACCCCAACTTGCAAAGTGCATTGTAAGTGTGGTGTAACAGTTACATGGTTTACGTTATAACCAGTATTAGATTGTGGACCTGCCCTTCAATGTGCTAATAGTCTTAATAGTCATAGTTCTCATATTACTTATGTGTTCATACAATTACATTTGTACAATCGTGGGTAGATGTAGTCTTTTTTGTTTGTTTTATCAATACTATTTCCTAATTTCTTCGTGTTGCTATGAAAACTGCAAAATTTTCCTAATAAACCCTTCTTTTTTTTATTTTTTAAATGTAAGTACCATTATCTCTACCAACTAACTCCACAAACTTTAAAGCGATCTAAAAAAAATCGATGTAGTCGATGTAGTATTCCATCCTGAGGATGTCATAAGATGAAGCAAAAATAAATGTATGACAATGCCGAATACCTAGAAGGAAAACTTGAAACGAAACCCTGTGTCAGCGTAGTACAGTAGGCTAATTACCCTCCCTGTTGGCTAACTCCCGGGTTGGCACAGGTCTGCGGCGGCGTGGTTCTGCACCAGATCCCACAATGCCGCAACAGGACGCGAGTGGGAGCACTCCGGGGATGTTTAGTGGGTAGGCCCCCACTCTGGGGGAGGGTCCCACACGCCCCCCCTCGGCCATCCCCGTGGCCGACGGGGATAGTCCATAAAGGATTTGACCCCGGGCGAAAAAAAAAAAAAAAAAGGGTTTCGTATCAAGTTTTCCCTCTCTTGCGGCTAGGTTTTCGGCCTTGTCATTTCCTTTTGTCAGCTCTTATGACGCAGGTGGAATGGGGTGGTAACACTATGTATTCTAAATCCGTCACCACACGGAATGAAAAACAAATTAACTACAGTTTCTCAAATAATAGATAGATGGTAGCGATGACTTAAGTTTCTAAAACGTACAGCCAAAATCATATTAAAAATAACGAAGTAAAATCTCATTAAATTAAGAGCAACTACTAAAACTTGATTTCACATTTCACAAACCCACTGTCAACCATGGTCATTTAAATTTTGCGTAATAATAAATTATTGCTCCAGTTATATCTGGAAGTCAGTCAGAATATTAGACATTGTGCGGTCTATTCGACCTCGCTGTATAACTTCGAAAAGCTCACACAACGATGACTGACCTTGACCCAAGGGCATGACTTTGGGTGTCGATATCATTACTACTGAAGGTCGCTACTTGTTTAGAAGGTTCTATGCTCTGTGATATTCACAATTTATTAGAATTAATAGATATATAGATAACACTTTATTGCACATTTGCGATATAAACATAGCTTACTGGAAAAAATATATGAAAACATACAATTGGCGGCCTTATCACTAAAAAGCAATCTCTTCCAGGCAACGAGTCTTGCTTGTAATAATTAATAGGCTTGCCGTTTCTCTCAGACTCATAGCAAGTCATCATCATCATCATCATCTTAGCCTGTATCCCGGTTGCAGCCCAAACTCTCGCTTCGGTGCCCGGGGTCAGCTTTACGGCTTTTTCTTCTCCACTTCGCACGGTCTTCAGCATCCCTGGTAGTGAGCCCATTGGCACGCATATCACCCTTTACGACGTCAAGCCAGCATTTTTTGGGTCTACCCCTCCTGCCGCGGCCCGGCGGAGGCGGTAGGGCCAGACATTTGTTTCCCACGTAAGCAGCCGGTTGCCGCAAAACGTGGCCGTACCACCGGAGCCGTCACTCCTGCAATTTATCCGCAATGTCACGGACATGAAGACTGCCGCGAATGCGGGTGTTCCTAACGCGATCCTTCCGCGTCACTCCACACATCCACCGCAGCATATTCATCTCCGTGACACGCAGCTCTTGCTTGTGTCGCTCTAACACCGGCCACACTTCACAGCCGTATAAAAGGAACGGCCTAATGATGGTCTTATAGATTTGTCCCTTCAACTTTACATCTTGGGGTCACAAATGACACCAGTTACCTCACGCCATTTGGCCCACGCGGCAGCAATGCGTGCCTTGACGTCGCAATCGATGTCACCAGACGCATGAAATACAGATCCCAGGTATTTGACTTGGTCCGTACGCTCGGCCGTGTTACCGCCTATGCGTACGGGTGTGGGATCTGTGGAGTTACAGGCAAAGTACCTACTCGGTCTTCGCCACATTGATCTTCAGACCACCGTTCTCAAGCGACTCCTTCCACGCCTTCACGCGTTGCACCAGCCTACCCCTGTCCGAATCTGCTAGGGCGATATCATCAGCATACATGAGCAACCACGAGGGCTGCTCATGTGAGTTTCTGATGCTGTCTGACAATACGTCTAATACCACGCTAAACAGAAACGGACTAAGGACGGCTCCTTGGTGCACCCCGACGGTGATGGGGAAAGGATTTGTGTCGATTCCGGGGTCGGGCAAGTGTCTTTGTCTAAACCAGAGGCACTGGCTCGGAGTCTGGGTGTCATTTCTATCTATAATATGTATGAATTTACAAAAAAGAAATTTATATAAGTAGTCTATCATCCATCTCATTACCATAACACAAGCATTAAGTTGCTTAGCTTGGGACGAGATGGCGTTGTGTGAAATGTCCAAGATGTCCAAGGATATTTATTTATTATTTATTTATTTAATGTCAATATAGGCCTCTGGAATCCCTTTGACCCACCAAATAATCGCGCGAGGAATACAGTTGAAGGCCTTCTGCAAGTCGAGAAATAGTAAGTGACTCTGGTTTACACAAAGACACTTCAAGACAACAAAAAACAAAATGTATACTCGTTGAGTATCAGTGGGAACCCCAATAAAATTACCAATGAATCCGTAGCTGTCTGCCTCACTCAAAGTAATGAAACATTAATCAAGGTAATAGGCATGGAATGCGAATGAATAAACGTGAAGGAATCCTATGAGGATTTTGTGGCGAATGAAACAACACGCCATGTTCATCGGAAACAGATTAAAAATATTACGATAGCTCTGTGAAGCATGAAACACCGTGGTGCAAAAAGTATACCTATGATGAGTACTAACTAATCTTGAAATACTAATACGATATCTGTTAAAGTGTCACAAAATTTATTGCTTTGTCAGTAAAATTAATTCCAATACAAATCTATCCGTCTGATGACTAGATCCCCGTGGAGACCCAGCAGGATCCACGAGGCAGTCGACTCTGGACGGTGCACCGGGAGGATGTTAAGTTGGTATGGGGACACCGTTCATATTATTGAATGGTGGACCAGAGTCCTATTCACCTCAGGGCTGATGTGAATAGTCCATTAGCTACAAAAAAATTGATGACTGGATCCCGCAAAGTCGCGGAGCATGTTCCTCTATTAGGTAGCGCAACTTGCAGCCCTGGAACGCCAGGTTGGGGCGCTTTTTACCATTTCAAAAGAAATAATGCTAGTTTCCATAATCCGTACAAATGCGAGAACTACCAAAATGTCCTACACCGCGACAGCAAAGTTTACAGAGCAATTCACATGGTTAAGAAATCCGCGACTACAATCTTCTATCGGGGGGTAGGCGCCTCGGCCGACATACCACCTCGTCTAGCTGGACGATCACCCCTTTGCGCCTATACCCTTTATAAGATTGCTCGCCTCATATTCACAAATTTTATAAAGAAGGGTAATGAAATAAGCATATCATTACTAAACTCTAAGATTATAACTTACCTTGTGAATAGAGGCTGCACTTACGGTGATTGCATCTGTAAAAAATAAAATATGAGTAAATAATGAGACCAATAAGATAAATGTGACGTTCGCTATACCAATTTCAAACGCTTGAAAAAAAGACAACACGGCTTTTCAAGTTAACCGTAGTTTTCCGTGTGATGACGGATTTTTCCGTCATCATCATCATCATCAGCCCACATTAGTCCACTGCTGGACATAGGCCTCCCCTAAAGAGCGCCATAGCGCCCTGTCTTCAGCTTGACGCATCCAGCTGCTGCCCGCAACCTTTCGCAGATCGTCGCTCCATCTAGCAGAGGGCCGTCCCGCACTACGCTATAGCGTCACCCCCGCATTCCAACCCGAGGGTGTCGTAAGAGCCGACAAAATAAAATGACAGGGCCGGTAACCTAACCGTAAGCGAAGGAAAACCTGATACGAAACCCTGTGCCAACTCGTCTGGCTAGCGTGACATAGTAGTTAATTACCATCCACGTCATTGGGGGAGGCCCCACTTAGCATTTGGACATATGGGCTGAGTAGTAGCGTAGCAATAAGACTCCGTAGCGCTGCTACGACAATAATCCGTAGGTGGCTGAAACTACGAAGTTTTTTTTTATCTGCACATTTATTCGGTCACATTTTCAGTCTAACCAAAAAAAGCCTCATTGGGAGGTCGAGGGAGGAACGCCGAACCCCTCGTATATTCCAATAAAGAAAGACAAGACTCTAATAACGCGACCCAAGTAAGCTCCCAAAACGACACCTCAGTCTTGCGGTAGGAACTGATGCGGGGAAACCGAACTTAGGATAATATAATTTAGTCGAAATTACTACTGATAAGAATGTAATGTTGGGTCTCAGTTTGTTGACTCCTACGACACCGTCAGGATGGAATGGGGTGGTGACGCCATGTATTCTTAATCCGTCGCCACATGGTCTGAGATAATTGTCTGGTTTTCTGTAATGTAGGTGAAGGTCAATTTCGTAGATATAAACGATGAGAGACGTTTTATATTACACACCAGCCGGCTAGAACGGGCCTAGTTGTGCAATTTTGTAGTCGCCTTTTTCAGCATTTTTCTGATCGACTCTTGATAAGAAAGAATATTATTTATAACTAGCGACCCGCCCCGGCTTCGCACGCGTGCAACGATGAATCTCTAAATTTATCAGTGTTTCTCTACAATATTATGGATGTATTATACATATAAACCTTCCTCGTGAATCACTATCTATTAAAAAAAACCGGGTAGTTTTATAGATTTAAGCATACATATGGACGGACAGACGACAGCGACTTTGTTTTAAACTATGTAGTGAAAATGAATTCACGTTTATCAGTCTCACAAAAAATCCAGACCTGGTCCGAATGGCTAAATTTACTTTTAAATTTATGTAGAATTCTAAAGGTTCAGAACTAAGATAAAAATAAATTGCTAAAAAAACTCTTCGTTGATGGTAGAAGAATTAGACTTGCGTGTTGCTCTGAGGTATTAGGGTCGGTTCTCATCTGACGGAAAATGCGTCGAGCGTATCATCGGTTGCGTCTATTCGGTCAGATTAGACGTTTCACATTACGCGTCTAGTCAGTTGCGTTCAGCATCTACAGAGCGGTTGCCAATCGAATAATATTGAACAAGATCGAAAAAGGGTGCATCCTTTATATACTAAAATAATATCAAGTGGCCAATTTCATTGTCTATAAGCAACTTTAAGAGAGTATCCAACAAAATTTATTCAGTTTTATCGTCTTTTGCTCTACTCCTTACGATTATAAAATGTTACATGACTAAAAATGATACAAAATAATATGCCGCTCTTATGTCGACCGACAATGCGTTGACGGAAACGGAACAGACGCTGTACGCTCGACGCACTAACGCATCATCGGTTAGGTGTGAAAGGTTGAATGTTTTATATTATACATTTGTCTGTTTTGGTGTTACGCGACTGATAATACGCGACACATTTTCCGTCAGATGTGAACCGACCCTTAGTCGTACGCAACTGTTAAAATGCGGGCGCATCGGTCGATTCGGTCGAACCGAACGCATCACCCACGCCGAGTCTGATGACGTCATCCGAATTTGTCTACGACTTCTAGGGCTCTTCCAGATTCGGGCGATTCGACACGCGTAGGTAGGTGTGCGAGGTTGTATAGGATATACATATATAGAAAAGGCGTGACTGTATGTCACGCTATTTTCCCGCAAGGATCCTGGCTCACAACTTTCGCTTCTTCCACTTTCATCAACCTATATTTAAGACATCACCTATTTGGTCATGGGGTGGAAGATGTTATTTATAGGATTAAATACAAAGAACTGTGCAATACAAATAACTATTCATATCGTTTAACGCGTTCGGCACAGATAAAATTGTGAATTAACGTCTAAAAAATTCATACCGGTTCTAAGTTATCTTTTTGCCCTGGGCGTTTTCCAGTGTGGAAATAGAAGCGCACCAATATGAACCAACTTGCAGCTTTGTAAGTAGAATAACGCGCACAGCATCCGAGCTAAATGTGCCCAGGCAACGAGGACGAAGTATCGTATACCTTGACCCAATTTAACGTGACCCCAACTTGCAAAGTGCATTGTAAGTGTGGTGTAACAGTTACATGGTTTACGTTATAACCAGTATTAGATTGTGGACCTGCCCTTCAATGTGCTAATAGTCTTAATAGTCATAGTTCTCATATTACTTATGTGTTCATACAATTACATTTGTACAATCGTGGGTAGATGTAGTCTTTTTTGTTTGTTTTATCAATACTATTTCCTAATTTCTTCGTGTTGCTATGAAAACTGCAAAATTTTCCTAATAAACCCTTCTTTTTTTTATTTTTTAAATGTAAGTACCATTATCTCTACCAACTAACTCCACAAACTTTAAAGCGATCTAAAAAAAATCGATGTAGTCGATGTAGTATTCCATCCTGAGGATGTCATAAGATGAAGCAAAAATAAATGTATGACAATGCCGAATACCTAGAAGGAAAACTTGAAACGAAACCCTGTGTCAGCGTAGTACAGTAGGCTAATTACCCTCCCTGTTGGCTAACTCCCGGGTTGGCACAGGTCTGCGGCGGCGTGGTTCTGCACCAGATCCCACAATGCCGCAACAGGACGCGAGTGGGAGCACTCCGGGGATGTTTAGTGGGTAGGCCCCCACTCTGGGGGAGGGTCCCACACGCCCCCCCTCGGCCATCCCCGTGGCCGACGGGGATAGTCCATAAAGGATTTGACCCCGGGCGAAAAAAAAAAAAAAAAAGGGTTTCGTATCAAGTTTTCCCTCTCTTGCGGCTAGGTTTTCGGCCTTGTCATTTCCTTTTGTCAGCTCTTATGACGCAGGTGGAATGGGGTGGTAACACTATGTATTCTAAATCCGTCACCACACGGAATGAAAAACAAATTAACTACAGTTTCTCAAATAATAGATAGATGGTAGCGATGACTTAAGTTTCTAAAACGTACAGCCAAAATCATATTAAAAATAACGAAGTAAAATCTCATTAAATTAAGAGCAACTACTAAAACTTGATTTCACATTTCACAAACCCACTGTCAACCATGGTCATTTAAATTTTGCGTAATAATAAATTATTGCTCCAGTTATATCTGGAAGTCAGTCAGAATATTAGACATTGTGCGGTCTATTCGACCTCGCTGTATAACTTCGAAAAGCTCACACAACGATGACTGACCTTGACCCAAGGGCATGACTTTGGGTGTCGATATCATTACTACTGAAGGTCGCTACTTGTTTAGAAGGTTCTATGCTCTGTGATATTCACAATTTATTAGAATTAATAGATATATAGATAACACTTTATTGCACATTTGCGATATAAACATAGCTTACTGGAAAAAATATATGAAAACATACAATTGGCGGCCTTATCACTAAAAAGCAATCTCTTCCAGGCAACGAGTCTTGCTTGTAATAATTAATAGGCTTGCCGTTTCTCTCAGACTCATAGCAAGTCATCATCATCATCATCATCTTAGCCTGTATCCCGGTTGCAGCCCAAACTCTCGCTTCGGTGCCCGGGGTCAGCTTTACGGCTTTTTCTTCTCCACTTCGCACGGTCTTCAGCATCCCTGGTAGTGAGCCCATTGGCACGCATATCACCCTTTACGACGTCAAGCCAGCATTTTTTGGGTCTACCCCTCCTGCCGCGGCCCGGCGGAGGCGGTAGGGCCAGACATTTGTTTCCCACGTAAGCAGCCGGTTGCCGCAAAACGTGGCCGTACCACCGGAGCCGTCACTCCTGCAATTTATCCGCAATGTCACGGACATGAAGACTGCCGCGAATGCGGGTGTTCCTAACGCGATCCTTCCGCGTCACTCCACACATCCACCGCAGCATATTCATCTCCGTGACACGCAGCTCTTGCTTGTGTCGCTCTAACACCGGCCACACTTCACAGCCGTATAAAAGGAACGGCCTAATGATGGTCTTATAGATTTGTCCCTTCAACTTTACATCTTGGGGTCACAAATGACACCAGTTACCTCACGCCATTTGGCCCACGCGGCAGCAATGCGTGCCTTGACGTCGCAATCGATGTCACCAGACGCATGAAATACAGATCCCAGGTATTTGACTTGGTCCGTACGCTCGGCCGTGTTACCGCCTATGCGTACGGGTGTGGGATCTGTGGAGTTACAGGCAAAGTACCTACTCGGTCTTCGCCACATTGATCTTCAGACCACCGTTCTCAAGCGACTCCTTCCACGCCTTCACGCGTTGCACCAGCCTACCCCTGTCCGAATCTGCTAGGGCGATATCATCAGCATACATGAGCAACCACGAGGGCTGCTCATGTGAGTTTCTGATGCTGTCTGACAATACGTCTAATACCACGCTAAACAGAAACGGACTAAGGACGGCTCCTTGGTGCACCCCGACGGTGATGGGGAAAGGATTTGTGTCGATTCCGGGGTCGGGCAAGTGTCTTTGTCTAAACCAGAGGCACTGGCTCGGAGTCTGGGTGTCATTTCTATCTATAATATGTATGAATTTACAAAAAAGAAATTTATATAAGTAGTCTATCATCCATCTCATTACCATAACACAAGCATTAAGTTGCTTAGCTTGGGACGAGATGGCGTTGTGTGAAATGTCCAAGATGTCCAAGGATATTTATTTATTATTTATTTATTTAATGTCAATATAGGCCTCTGGAATCCCTTTGACCCACCAAATAATCGCGCGAGGAATACAGTTGAAGGCCTTCTGCAAGTCGAGAAATAGTAAGTGACTCTGGTTTACACAAAGACACTTCAAGACAACAAAAAACAAAATGTATACTCGTTGAGTATCAGTGGGAACCCCAATAAAATTACCAATGAATCCGTAGCTGTCTGCCTCACTCAAAGTAATGAAACATTAATCAAGGTAATAGGCATGGAATGCGAATGAATAAACGTGAAGGAATCCTATGAGGATTTTGTGGCGAATGAAACAACACGCCATGTTCATCGGAAACAGATTAAAAATATTACGATAGCTCTGTGAAGCATGAAACACCGTGGTGCAAAAAGTATACCTATGATGAGTACTAACTAATCTTGAAATACTAATACGATATCTGTTAAAGTGTCACAAAATTTATTGCTTTGTCAGTAAAATTAATTCCAATACAAATCTATCCGTCTGATGACTAGATCCCCGTGGAGACCCAGCAGGATCCACGAGGCAGTCGACTCTGGACGGTGCACCGGGAGGATGTTAAGTTGGTATGGGGACACCGTTCATATTATTGAATGGTGGACCAGAGTCCTATTCACCTCAGGGCTGATGTGAATAGTCCATTAGCTACAAAAAAATTGATGACTGGATCCCGCAAAGTCGCGGAGCATGTTCCTCTATTAGGTAGCGCAACTTGCAGCCCTGGAACGCCAGGTTGGGGCGCTTTTTACCATTTCAAAAGAAATAATGCTAGTTTCCATAATCCGTACAAATGCGAGAACTACCAAAATGTCCTACACCGCGACAGCAAAGTTTACAGAGCAATTCACATGGTTAAGAAATCCGCGACTACAATCTTCTATCGGGGGGTAGGCGCCTCGGCCGACATACCACCTCGTCTAGCTGGACGATCACCCCTTTGCGCCTATACCCTTTATAAGATTGCTCGCCTCATATTCACAAATTTTATAAAGAAGGGTAATGAAATAAGCATATCATTACTAAACTCTAAGATTATAACTTACCTTGTGAATAGAGGCTGCACTTACGGTGATTGCATCTGTAAAAAATAAAATATGAGTAAATAATGAGACCAATAAGATAAATGTGACGTTCGCTATACCAATTTCAAACGCTTGAAAAAAAGACAACACGGCTTTTCAAGTTAACCGTAGTTTTCCGTGTGATGACGGATTTTTCCGTCATCATCATCATCATCAGCCCACATTAGTCCACTGCTGGACATAGGCCTCCCCTAAAGAGCGCCATAGCGCCCTGTCTTCAGCTTGACGCATCCAGCTGCTGCCCGCAACCTTTCGCAGATCGTCGCTCCATCTAGCAGAGGGCCGTCCCGCACTACGCTATAGCGTCACCCCCGCATTCCAACCCGAGGGTGTCGTAAGAGCCGACAAAATAAAATGACAGGGCCGGTAACCTAACCGTAAGCGAAGGAAAACCTGATACGAAACCCTGTGCCAACTCGTCTGGCTAGCGTGACATAGTAGTTAATTACCATCCACGTCATTGGGGGAGGCCCCACTTAGCATTTGGACATATGGGCTGAGTAGTAGCGTAGCAATAAGACTCCGTAGCGCTGCTACGACAATAATCCGTAGGTGGCTGAAACTACGAAGTTTTTTTTTATCTGCACATTTATTCGGTCACATTTTCAGTCTAACCAAAAAAAGCCTCATTGGGAGGTCGAGGGAGGAACGCCGAACCCCTCGTATATTCCAATAAAGAAAGACAAGACTCTAATAACGCGACCCAAGTAAGCTCCCAAAACGACACCTCAGTCTTGCGGTAGGAACTGATGCGGGGAAACCGAACTTAGGATAATATAATTTAGTCGAAATTACTACTGATAAGAATGTAATGTTGGGTCTCAGTTAGAACAAACACGTGTGATTAAAATTAATAGCGGACTTTTTTTGTTTTAGCCCTATACCAATAAAGTTGTAACAACATATACATGTATTTGCATAAATCAATTTGAAGTTGTACAATTTGAATTCGTTTAACTATTCTATGAGTCACCCACCAATGAAAGGAATAAATCGCCTGGTGCTATAAGACCGCACATTATTTCATTTATAGACAAATAAAACTTCCATGTTAATCTTATATTGTTTGCAATAAAGAGTCCTTCATTATCACGGTTGGCGCAGTGGTTGAGCAATCGACTGCTGCGCAGCATGTCGCGGGTTCGATTCCCCGCACGGAAGAAATATTTGTACGACCTACAAGTATTTGTTCCGGGTCTGGGTTTTTTCTATCTATAATATATGTCGTGGATAACGATATCGTTTTATTAAGTTTCTCAATTGATTGTTACCACAGTAGTGCGGCAAACGCGGTGACGTCAGTTGTTTTGCAATGGCGGCACGTGGACAGAGTCGTAATGGAAAGTGAGGTTGGCTCGATCAGTCAGTCGACGTTGGGACACGGACCGAGACACTTCTCCGTTGCGAACCTGTCGGTTTGTCTATCTAAGTGTGTTAACTGAACATTGTTATTGATACCGTGGTTAATATTGTGAATTATAAAGTTACAAGTAATAAACCTCGTACCAAGTCAAGATGATGACGACTCTATCGCTCAGACCGTCGCTATCTCCGACATCAGAAGTGGGATGTAACTCATTCAGCCCACGTGGAGAAAACAGTGTAGTGATAATGTGTGTGCTTCTGTACGCGATGGAAATAACCGATAATGGCGATTCATTGTCACTATAAAAGAGACATTAAGCTACATGAAGATTGTTCTAAACTGAAGATCACAAGCTGCAGTCATAGTGCGGCGATTAACTAAGTGGGGATCACTTGCTTTCATTGTGATGGACAAGGACACTATGGGTCTAACTGCCCTGAGCGGAGCAGCAGGAAGGCGAGCAACAGTACTGCGGTCAGCCAGGTCAAAGAATAGTGAGTGGATCTGTAGTAAGCGCACCAGCTGCAATTTTACGTCACTCCGGTGAGCAGTTTCCATTTTATTACTCGGGTATATTGTATGGTATACGACTTTACGATAGTGTGGCTTTGACCGGTGTAAGAAAATATTATTTGAAATTCTTTTACATGTTTACCTGTTAATTACTTGCGATACGAAGTTTAGATTGCTGTGCTTGTTTAGCTTGACAGTTCATCGGTCTAGCGTCATATTTTCGGCAGGTTATATCAGTTTTCCAAGATTATGGCACCATTATATGCCTTAATTTGCATCGGTGAGGTAGATTGAGAGCATAAACATAAGGCGATAGGACAGCAGATCCAGACTTCAGGCGATCGAAGTTTCAGTCGGCAACGGTGAAATTTCACAACTGCGGTAAAATAGGTCACCGACCGTCCGATTGCCGTTCCAAAGGCGAGGTGAAAGGCAAGGCAGCCAGTGCTGTCACTTCGGCGTCAAGCTCTGCGGGACCGAGGCCGCGGTCGGACTTAATCTGTTTCAGGTGCGGCACCGCCGGACATTTGGCAACGAAGTGTCCACGTGGCAACAGCGGAGGAGCTGGCGCGGCAGTAGGCGCAAGCAGTTCGGAGCAGCGCACGAACGGGCAAATCTACGAATTAGGCGGTCAAAAATACAATCCTTGAAATATGTCGCAGGTAAAAAAAAATGACTACCTGCGACTGGTGAGTAACCGTAGAACAATGGGTGACCCCACCCGCTTCCGCACTGGAAGCTCACGCCGAGGTATGTCAGTCTAAACTTGATCGTCGCTCTAAGTGTTCGTATTGCGTTTAGACATTTTGGGAAAAACTGCTATTTTAAAAGTGAATATTTTTATTTTGGGGTGTGTTGTGAAGAATATTGTGATGGATTCAGGTATAACAGGTAAGAATACATATATATTAATAAGTTTTATTCCAATGGTTAAAAAAAAATACAGCGTACTTGAAGATTAAAAACCATGCTCGAGATTGTTGTATTGAAATATATTTTTTTGTTTTTAAAATGGTTTTTGTTATACTTCAGGGTTCGTCCCATTGGGTTTGTCAGTTGTAACATAAAATAGAGTATTTAGGCTAATTGAAAACGATGAAATTGGCCGTGATCTCCCGTGAAATCAACATTTTCAACATCAATGAATGATGTAGTAGAAATTCATCGAATTTGCTAATTATTTATTTTCCTTTTTTAAACCAGTTTTCGTTCCATTTCAGAAGCTGAGGGTACCTCAGGAATGCGAGTAGTAACGCGTAAACACCTTTTTAACAAAATGCAGGAACAAGACTTGCATAATTTTGACGAAAAGTTGAATTATCTCGAGAGATATATTTTATCGCAAGATGAGTATTGTGAAGAACTAAAGAAGGAAGTGAAACATAAATTATCTTATTTGAAGTCTCAATTTAAGAAAAAGTGGATAGAAGCTCATAAAAAATCACAGCTTTTCCTTCAAAAGAATGATAAGTGGTTGCAAGGAACCTTTGAAATACCAAGGGCTAGAAGACGTTCTTCTGGTCGACCAAGAAAGTCATTTATAGATTCAAGTGAAAGGAGTAAACGCAGAAAAACAAGGGAAGTGCGCAGTGCTGTTGAAAAAGAATTACTAATACATGCTGCTCAGACATCCCTTCAAAGTTCTGGAGAGAGAATTGCATCCAATATTTTAAAAAACATTACCAACTCTCCGCAGACAGCTCAAGTATATAAAAATGCTTACAAAATAACCAAGCAGTGTAAAAAACAAGATCCAACAACTGCCCTCTCAATGTTTGTGGAAGCTGATCTTTCAAGGCGACAATATGAAATAATTAGAAATGGCAACAAGAAGTTTTATCCGAGCTACAAATTGTTACAGGAAGCAAAAAAGACTTGTTATCCGGCGAAAGATGCGTATCGGATAACTGAAACATGTGCTGAAATTAACCTGCAGGATTTATTGGACCATACAGCTAAACGTTTGGCAACATATTTAGAGGATGTACTTAAACAATTAAGTCCACAAGACCGTCACTCTTTGACCCTAATTTCAAAATGGGGATGTGATGGGTCGCAACAATCACAATACAAACAAAAAATGCAAGATAGAGATGCGAGTGACAGCAACATTTTCCAAAGTTGCTTTGTTCCGCTACAGTTAATATGTGGTTCAAACAAAAAAGTTGTTTGGCAAAATCCAACTCCTTCTTCGCCACGATTCTGTCGACCAATAAGGATCCGTTTTACTAAAGAAACAGTGGATAACACTAAGTCTGAAATCGCAAATGTCGAAGAGGCTATAAATGCATTGAAAACCAGTGAATTCGTGCTGAGCGAAATGTTATTAAGTGCAAAGCACGTCATGACTCTGACTATGGTTGATGCAAAAGTGTGTAACGCTGCAACTTCAACTACTTCAACGATGAGATGCTTCATCTGTGGTGCTACATCAAAAGAATTTAATAACCTCGATATGAAGAAAACTGTTGATAGCGACGCATTACAGTTTGGCCTATCCGTGTTGCATGCTAGGATTCGGTTTTTTGAAAGCATACTTCATTTGGCATACAAGATTCCTGTTCAAAAATGGCAGTTAAGGTCGGAAAATGACAAAGACATTGTCAAACAGAAAAAGGCAGAAATACAAAAAAAATTTAGAGAGCAAATGGGCCTACTAGTAGATGTGCCGAAAGCTGGTTTTGGCAATACCAACGATGGCAATACTAGTAGAAGATTTTTTGCCAATCCTGAAATTGCTGCTGAAATCACCGGCGTGGATTTAAATCTATTAAAACGCTTGAAAGTGATTTTGGAAGTCATATCCAGCTCTTATAAAGTAGATTTAAAAAAGTTTGCTCTATATGGGTATGAGACTGCGAAGATTTACATTGAATTATATCCCTGGCATCCGATGACACCCACGATGCATAAAATATTAATTCATGGCGCAACTGTCATGGAAAATGCACTTTTGCCTATAGGTTTATTATCTGAAGAAGCAGCAGAGGCGCGTAATAAACATATTCGACTGTATCGGCAGGATTACGCTAGAAAATTTTCTAGGGAGCAATGCAATTTAGACGTAATGAACAGATTATTGCTCAGCTCTGATCCCTTGATATCTAGCATAAGACCAAAACCTAAAAACAGGTCTACGCCACATAGCGAAGAAGCAATAAAAATGCTTATGTCAGCTCAGCCCCACACGGCTGAAGAGAATTCCTCGGACGAGGAAAGTGGCATAGAAGGGCCTGACAATGAAACGAAAGGTTTCAGCTCTGGTGAAGAGACGTGGGACTCCTCTTCCTGATTTTTTTTTGTTTTATCAATAAAACGTGATTTTTTTTATGAACAATTGATTTTTTCGTTCACCAAAAGCTTATATAATTGAGATATAATAATTATAAACTATTTATAATACATAAAATAAAGAAAATAATTTTGACCGCCTAATTTTGATAAATGCCCCACTGTGCAGCGCCTGCAGCAGCGGCGAGTAACGAGAGGCATGTGGAAGTTTGCTAAGTTCACCGTTGCAATGCATTGGAAGCTCCGCGCTTCGTGTAACGCTGTTATAGTGCATTGGAAGCTCCGCGCTTCGTGTAACGCTGTTATAGTGCATTGGAAGCTCCGCGCTTCGTGTAACGCTGTTATAGTGCATTGGAAGCTCCGCGCTTCGTGTAACGCTGTTATAGTGCATTGGAAGCTCCGCGCTTCGTGTAACGCTGTTATAGTGCATTGGAAGCTCCGCGCTTCGTGTAACACTGTTATAGTGCATTGGAAGCTCCGCGCTTCGTGTAACGCTGTTATAGTGCATTGGAAGCTCCGCGCTTCGTGTAACGCTGTTATAGTGCATTGGAAGCTCCGCGCTTCGTGTAACACTGTTATAGTGCATTGGAAGCTCCGCGCTTCGTGTAACGCTGTTATAGTGCATTGGAAGCTCCGCGCTTCGTGTAACGCTGTTATAGTGCATTGGAAGCTCCGCGCTTCGTGTAACACTGCTATAGTGTATTGGAAGCTCCGCGCTTCACGTAGCTCCGTTGCTGTACGTCGGAACTCCGTGTTTTGTGTAGCCCGTACTGTTACGTCGGGAGCTACGCGCTTCGCGTACAGTTGACCATTGAAAGCTTGGCGCTTTGTGACTCGGGGCACCCCGATAACCGTACGAGTTTTTCCTTTTATTACGTTTCACACACAACGACAATGAAAGACGCGCGAGAACGCGCTGACTGTCAGGATGGTCGTGTGGCATATTGAGTTAACGTTTTAGTACTACTAGCGCCATCTATGCCGCCTCCGTGGCATTACTCGCGGATGGCGCTGCGCATAGATTCTGAAGAGCTGTGACGTATCGAACGAAGGAACGAGTAAATGGATGGTTTCGCTCGCGAATGAAGTGAGTCAGTGGTTCGGTCATCGCAGGAGTGGATGAATGTTCTATTCATTCTGCCCTGGAACACCGACAGCACCGCACGTGTGCATCTTAGGTGGGCCTTGGTGCAGGCCTTCGATTTTCAAATCAGTTATCGTGAGGGACGTCGTATGGCTCGAGCTCGTAAGATCATCTGTTACCACTCGACATTTCCAACATGCGCTCAGGTGTCCTACATCGCAAGGTACAGAGAAATAATCGGACCCGGTGTCTTCCAATTGTTCCCCGGGCCTTCCGCTGGTCAGTAATTAACCACGTGCACGAATCACGTATGCACCTTGAATTTAAGAAGACTCTTGAAAGGGTTGATCACTATTGGTTCGAGCACATGGCTAAGTGCGTTCGGGACTTCATCCAATTCCTAACATAAGTATCCCGTGGCATACTGTGCACGTTGACTTAACTGGCAAATTAAGTGGAAAAAGCGATTGCAAGGAGTACGTCATAGTTTTAATTGATGCGGTCACAAAATTTGTTCCCTTATATCATACCCTGAGAATAGATTTGGCTAGAACAATTAAATCCCTTAAATCAAGCGTCTTTAGTTGGAGCTCCAGTTAGTTATTGCAGATCTGGGACGATGCTTTGCCAACAAAGAATTCAAAGTTTTTTTGTCAGTTTCACGGTGTTTCTTTACGTTTGATAGCTAGTCAAGTCGCGCTAATTGCCAAGTAGAAAGAACAATGAGCGCGTTAAAAAGTATGCTGACCGCGGTAGAAGCGTCTGATAGGTCCCGGCATGAAGCGTTAGAAGACGTGCAATTAGTTTTGAATTCCTCTGTCCACCGTGTAATACAAGCGAGTCCACTCGAGTTTCTGATAGGACGTTTAGCTAGACCATTTAACCTATTAACTTTGAATGATTCCGGACCGGCAGTAGACATTAGTAAGACAAGAGAGCAAGCGGCCACGTACATAGAAAAGAGTGCCAGTTACGAAAAAGTAAAATTTGATAAAACTACAAGTTAAAGTGGTAAAGTTTGATGTTGGTAATTTAGTTTAAATTCAGAACGAAGAGAAACCAAACTAAATTAGAAGCGAAATACAAGGGACCTTTAAAAAAATGTGGAGTTACTTGATGGTGATCGTTATTTGCTGAAATCTTTGACCGGTAATAGAACATAAAAATACGCTCACGACTGTATAAGGAGGATTCCTCTAAGCAGTGTGTCCGTTGAGTTAAATTTGTCTGATGAAGATGGTGAGGAGGATGCCTCCAACAGTAAATAAGAACACATACCTTGGCTAGGTCGCACTACACGCACTAGTCTGTAGTCGTAACTGCAACTCTCAGAGTTGTACAGAGCGCGATGGGCAGCTAGTGGTGTGGCGGGGACCCGGGTTTCGAGAGAGACTATTTGTATGGTCCTGTGTGGCCTGGGAGTCGTGGACTCCAGTTAAAGTGTTGGTCGTATCGCTTGGAGCGATGTCGATATGGGTGACACGTGAATTGTCACTAGCTGCTGGGACAGCTGGGCCATGTGTTGTGTACTTATTGTCTTAAACTTACTGTTTTAAAGTATCAGTATTGAGATTTAAAGATTATGGGCTTAGAGGAACCTTTCGTGTTAAAGTTGTTGAAATTATTTGTATGCTAACGTGATCTCTGTTAATTTGATTCTTAAGATACGATTACGGACCATTAGCATCAGGTTGGCCGAACGTGAAAATGTGCCTCAGTTGGTTATTTTGTTACAAGTACACACGAGGACGTGTGCTTCGTCAGAATGGCCGTGTCGTGGATAACGATATCGTTTTATTAAGTTTCTCAATTGATTGTTACCACAGTAGTGCGGCAAACGCGGTGACGTCAGTTGTTTTGCAATGGCGGCACGTGGACAGAGTCGGAATGGAAAGTGAGGTTGGCTCGATCAGTCAGTCGACGTTGGGACACGGACCGAGACACTTCTCCGTTGCGAACCTGTCGGTTTGTCTATCTAAGTGTGTTAACTGAACATTGTTATTGATACCGTGGTTAATATTGTGAATTATAAAGTTACAAGTAATAAACCTCGTACCAAGTCAAGATGATGACGACTCTATCGCTCAGACCGTCGCTATCTCCGACATATATATATTTACAAAAAAAAATATATAAGTATTTTATCATCCATCTCGTTACCATAACACAAGCATTAAGTTGCTTAGCTTGGGACGAGATGGCGTTGTGTGAAATGTCCAAGGATATTTATTTATTTATTATGTTCTATAGATTTATATAGGTTATTCATACAGCGTCGAACGCATTCACTGACTCCCACCGACTCACATTTGGGACATTTAAAGGCAAGGACGGCATGGAGCGGATTGCCTTGCCTATACTACTATCTACTCGTCAGCCCATCTATGACCCACTGATGTGTCGGGTCACCTCCAGTTACATGTAGGGTAACTAGCCTACTGTCCCAGATGGCCAGATGGGTTGGCAAAAGGTTTCGTATCAAGATTTCCTTCTCTTACGGCTTGGTTATCGGTGTCGTCATATTCTTTTTCATCCCCCCATCTCGGAAAGAGTATTTTTGCTCTTCGATATCTGAGTGCAAAAGCCTTTTTTATTCGCTAGAGAATAAAGTAAATATTATTCTGTAATACTAACCTGTCATAATGTAGTAATTAATACCTAAACTGAAATAAAAGTGTACCTATCTTGTGATTGTAAACGTTATTTTTTTTGCATTTAGTCATTTCCTCGCTGAGGTGGAATGAAAAGTTACGTGTTGCACTCGAGTGCAATGATTTTTCACCTCGTGCTCTTTTGATTCCCTCGCTAACGTTCAGGATTCTAATTTTGAATCACTCGCTGCGCTCGTGATTCAATTTTAGAATCCTTCGCTTGCTCGGTCATCAAAATTGAACACGCGGTTAAAGAGCAACTTTGCACTCTTGTATAGCAAATAACTATTGTCAGCTCTTACGACTCCCTCAGGGTAGAAATCGTCAGTAGACGGTAGCTTATAAATGGCAGCCATTTCTGGACTTACTGCCCAATGGGTAATTTTTCTGTGCGCTCCGTGACCTGCCCGCTACTATTACCAGATAACTTTGAAGCAAAACCCGTTACTTGGGATATTGTGCGAATACAACTGTACTAAATTAACTAGCTTTTGCGCGCGGCTTCGCCCGCGTGGGCTTCGAACCCGTGCTTATCTCTATGCATATTTTTTATGAACATAGAAGCGGTTATTGTGACTAAACTATGATAGTTAGATATGTTCTCTCGCGGACTTTTTTGTAGATCTTTATAAGACCTACAAACCGTAGTACATCATTTTGTTCTATTCTCTTATATTTATCTTTATAAGACCGTAGTACATCATTTTGGTCTATTGTCTATAGTTTTTGCAGCGCACGCATAAATAGGTTTTCGATTTTACATCTTGGTTTACAAAATCGCAATTTTCATACGGATCCCTACTTCTTTTGAAAATAATATATAGCCTATAACCTTCCTCGATAAATAGACTATCTAACACTGAAAGATTTTTTGAAATCGGACCTGTAGTTCCTGAGATTAGCGCGTTCAAACAAACACACTCTGCAGCTTTATACAGGGTGGTCAAAATGTCGTGGATCAAACGAAACCAGCGGTTAAATGGGGCCATCAGCAGCAAAAAATTGTTCTACGTGAGGTCCTTAGGGTCAACCCCTGCGGAGTTACAATAGATTTTGTGTTTTTATGAGAAATTGACATTTTTTTACTAAAACTTGATAAAATTCGAAAAAATCTACAGCCTGTATCTTTTTTATAATTTTCACTAGATTGCTACTGATGAGTCCTTTCGTTAGACATGCTATTTAGGGTAGTTTATTGGGTGTGTTGAAGATAATATTATGTTTTACGAAAGCAAGAATTCTTAAATCAAAACTTGTTATTTACTTCGGACCCCACTGTGAAAAAAAAATACTCTACAGAAAAGTGCCCCTGTATCACAATTTTTGGCGCATTTAATAGGGATTCTAAAAAGGTATTACACATGGCTATGCGTGGCTTCGATATCTTTCAAGGCCAATCATTCCTAGCAAGGACAGAGATAATTCATACATAAAACTCGGTTAGGCCTACTAACCTAACCTTACCTAAGCGTGATCGTTTTCCGGACTACAGGGTCTTTATCGTCGTTTCAACCCATAAATGACCCACTACTGAGTCGGGCCTCCTCTAAGTTCATGTAGGGAAATTAGCCTCCTGTGCCATGCAGCCAAGACAGGTTGACACAGGGTTTGTATCAAGTTTTCTTTCTCTTGCTGCTAGGTGATCTGCTTTTAGTCGCCTCTTACGACACCCTCAATATGGTATGGGTTGGTGACATTGTTTATTCTTTATCGTCTTCGTTTCAGCCCATAAATTACCCACTACTGTGTCGGGCCTACTCACAATTCATGGAAGGACATTAGCCTACTGTGCCACGCTGGCAAGACGGGTTGGCACAGGGTTTGCTTGCTGACCCGGTAAGACTCTCTCCATGTACGAATTATGTACGCGCATAAAGAATACAATTCTAATAAATTGTCCGTGTGACGGATTTAGAATACAGAATGTCACCAACCCATACCATATTGAGGGTGTCGTAAGAAGCGACTAAAAGAACGCATTAGGCAGATCACCTAGCTGTAACAGAAGGAAAACTTGATGCAAACCCTGTGTCAACCCGTCTTGGCTGCGTGGCACAGTAGGCTAATTTCCCAACATGAACTTAGAGGAGGCCCGACTCAGTAGTGGGTCATTTATGGGCTGAAAAGACGATAAAGACCCTGTAGTCTGGAAAACGATCACGCTTAGGTAAGGTTAGGTTAGTAGGCCTAACCGAGTTTTATGTATGAATTAACACTGGCCTTGCTACGAATGATCGTCCTTGTAAGATATCGAAGCCACACATAGCCATGTGTAATACCTTTTTAGAATCCCTATTAAATGCGCCAAAAATTGTGATACAGTGGCACTTTTCTGTAGAGTATTTTTTTTTCACAGTGGGGTCCGAAGTAAATATCAATTTTTGATTTAAGAATTATTGCTTTCGTAAAACTTAATATTATCTTCAACACACCCAATAAACAACCATAAATGGCATGTCTAACAAAAGGACTCATCAGTAGCAATCTAGTGAAAATTATAAAAAAGATACAGGATGTAGATTTTTTCGAATTTTATCAAGTTTTAGTAAAAAAAAGACTATTTCTCATAAAAACACAAAATCAATTGTAACTCTGCAGGGGTTGACCCTAAGGACCTCCCGTAGAACAATTATTTGCTGCTGATGGCCCCATTTAACCGCTGGTTTCGTTTGATCCACGACTTTTTGACCACCCTGTATATTAGTATAGATTAATTATACTACATTAATTAATTAATCCGTTTGTCCGTTGGGTCCTAACAACGCCTTAAAGGGGCGATATTTCACAATAATACTGGTTGGGAAAAGATTATCTTGCGAAAGATTTTGAAATAAGGTTTTCTAACACTAATGTTGGGACGCTAAATCAAGGGTAACGCAATTCAATGGAATTTAGTCTAATTGGATTTAGGTTCATGAATAGATACGTGTTTCTTTGATGTTATTACAAGGGCGAAGAGGTCAGACAGGTCAATGACGTCAATAGATACCCAGATTGGTTTAACCAATCGACACCTTTATTGTGCGTAATGTTGATGAATAATAATAATAATAGTGTCTCACCAAAGCCGAATTACAGATTCGAATATATATATGTACCTTAAAGTTGCCGGATGTAGAATACATAGTGTCACCACCCAATTTAATCTTGAGGGTGTCGTAAGAAGCGGCATAAGGAAGAAGACCCGACAAACCAGTGTAACAATAATTGAAACAAATTTATTTTGAAACAAAATATTTTTAAAACTGTACTTCAGAACAGCCCGTCAATCGTTTATGACATTTTCAAAATTATTTAGTAAATTTTATTGATTGATTTACTTAAAAAAAAGATGTGTGCGAAAATCTCTCTCGATTTATAAATTAATGATATTCTTTTTACATTGCGTTCCTCAACTGCCCGCAACCAGGGCCACCGAGTGCTGGCTCTGCAGTGTGGAAACATGCTCCTCGACCCAGGACATCAAACCCTAAACGATCTGGCTAGCGTGGTTTAATAGAATATATGGATGACCGGTATTTTTGTTTTTTTATAAATTATGTTTTTTGGAAATTATATTTAAGTACGAATTACGCAAACACTTGACTTCGTATTACTTAACAACGGCATCTGCCATCCATCTCACAAAAAAGTAGTATTATTATTCGTTAATAGATGTCATGATTCCTATCTATATCGATTTATCCCCCCCTAAACCCGAATAAAATGACATTTTCTAAAAATGATTCCTAGCTAGATCGATTTATCGCCCCCGAAACCCCCTATATACTAAATTTCATGAAAATCGTTGAGCCGATTCCGAGATTCCATTATCCCCCCCCTAAACCCGAATAAAATGACATTTTCTGAAATGATTTCTAGCTAGATCGATTTATCGCCCCCGAAACCCCCTATATACTAAATTTCATGAAAATCGTTGCAGCCGATTCCGAGATTCCATTATCCCCCCCTAAACCCGAATAAAATGACATTTTCTAAAAATGATTCCTAGCTAGATCGATTTATCGCCCCCGAAACCCCCTATACCTATACTAAATTTCATGAAAATCGTTGGAGCCGATTGTTGGAGCCGATATTATAAAACAAAGTCGCTGTCGTCTATCCGACCCTATGTATGCTTAAATCTATAAAACTACGCAACGGATTTTGAAGTGGCTTTTTTTAATAGATAGAGTGATTCAAGAGGAAGGTTTATACGTATAATACATCCTTAATATCGTAGAGAAACATTGATAAATTTAGAGGTTCATCATTGCATCCGTGCGAAGCCGGGTAATTTTTTCTTTACACAACCCGTAATTGTTATTCCCGAGCCTCAACAGAAACTCCTTGTAGAAAGGCTTAGAGGATTATATAAACAGTGTACATACTCGCTCAATTAAGCTGTGAGGTTGGTAGCAATTAAATTTGCATCAAGTGCCCGTTCCTGAGACAGCCTTGTCGTTGCCTAATGGAGATTATAATTAACAAAACATCTTTAACAAGTGTTCCAAACTTACTCGTAATTTTATCTCTTCTCAGCCCATAAATGACCCACTGCTGAGTCGGGCCTCCTCCAAGTACAAGGAGGGTAATTAGTCTACTGTGCCACGCTGAGCAAACGGGTTGGCACAGGGTTTCGTATCAAGTTTTCCTTCTCTTGCGGCTAGGTTAACGGCCTTATCATGTCCTTCTGTCGGCTCCTACGACACCCTCAGGATGAAATGGAGTGGCTACACTATGTATTCTTACGCCACACGTAATTTTATAGGGAGGAGTTATTGACGATTTAAAATAAGAATCAGTCAGAGTATTTGACCGTCTGGTGACATATTTAGAATACACTCACCCAACACCAATCAGATTCCTAAGTTAGCTTATAGCACAAAAACTAGCCGCCAAAGAAGAAAATCTTGATACGAAACACTTTTTTCTTTTTTGTTCACCCGGGGTAAAATCCTTTATGGACTTCCTCGCCGGCCACGGGGTTGGCCAGCGAGGGGAGTGTGGTACTCTCCCCCACTAAACCTCCCCAGGGTGCTCCAACTCGAGTCCTGTTGCGGCATTGTGGGATCTGATGCAGAACCACGCCGTGATACGAAGCCCCATTTGACCACCGTTTCACAATAGTATAATTACTTACTTACTTACATCTCATCCCATAAATAAGGGTAGGCACAAGGTTTCGTGTCTAATTTTCCCTCTCTTGCGGCCAGGTTTTTGACCTTATAATTTCCTTTTGTCGGCCCTTACAACACTCTCAGGACGAAATTGGGTGGTGACACTATTTATTCTATCCTCCTTGTAATTGAAAGAGACCCGACACAACAGTGAATCGTGTATGGGCTGATTGGTTGGTTATTAATATAGGTTAGAGGGAGAAAACCAGCCATAATTCTCGCCTATATAGATTTTCACACATCAGTATTTTTACAGTACATATCTCTAAGCAGAAATCGTTTCAGAGTGTCTGAAATTTGTGCTATACAATAAATCATTTTACATATTTTCAAAAGCACTTTCAAACCTTATAAGCACATCAACTCCAGAACTAGGTACTACAGAAACCATCTAAACCGAACTTACTACAAAAAGTACCACAAATTTCCAAGAGAAAGCAATAACCGATAAAATTTAATACCCCTACGCTTCACATAAGTAATATCAAACGAGAATAAGTTCAATTTAACTATACTGTGGGCGTTTCAATTTATTGTTGTAATTTTGTTAGGCAGTTACGTACGAAAATTAGTCTACCCAAGAAAATTACATCACTACATAGTATAAAACAAAGTCGCATTCTTCTGTCCGTCCCTATGTATGCATAAATCTTTAAAACTACGCAACGGATTTTGAAGCGGTTTTTTTTAATAGATAGAGTGATTCAAGAGGAAGGTTTATATGTATAACCCACCCCCGCTTTGCACGGGCGAAGCCGGGGCGGGCCACTAGTTATACATATAAAAGATTCATAAATGCTTAAATATATTGCGAGTATTTACGAGCCTTAAACACAATAGAATTTTATACAATCCTCGTCTCTCTTATGTTCTTCTTTACCTTGAGGGGCACTAAATAAGAACCAGATTCGTGCGATCCTTTGTACGAATTACAACCTCAGTATGAAATAGGTTGGTAGATATTATTATCCGCGTTGTGACGGATTTAGAATACATGGTGTCACCACCCCATTCTATCCTGAGAGTGTTGTAAGAGCGGATAAAAAGAAATGACCAGGTATATAACCTTGCCGCGAAAGAAAACTTTAGGGCCTCCGCGCATTAGGCGGCCAGGCCGCGCTGCCAACGCAAAACATCGCGTCACACACGTGGCCTATTGGCCGCCCGCGGCCAAGCCGCGCGGCCTGGCCGCCTATTGCGCGGGGGCTCTTAAACGAAACCCTGTGCCATCCCGTCTAGCCAGCGTGGCACTGAAGGCTAATTCCCCTTCATGTAAGGAGGCCCGACTTAAGAATGGGGCATTTATAGGCTGAGTAGTGGTAGATAGTATTGAAGGCTACCCGCAACATCGTCTGCGTTCACATTAAATTGGGCTAGTTCCTATCGTGCAACTAGATGTTGCTGCTTCATTTCCTAACGAGATATAACTATTTATAAATGTCTGCTTAAAACGAACGAATTCAGTCATTTACAGTACGATAACGTTAGCCGCAGTGCTGGTAGGCCTCCCACAAGGTCGCCGGAAAGCAATCGATGCGGGCGGCCCAGGACCGGCCTTTTGGAGATCCTTGGGCGAGGCCAGCAGTGGGCGTCTTTTGGGTGAAATGATGATGATGATGAATGTTAGTTGATCGGACGCGGGCAGTTTCGCGTTCTGGATAAGATACTCGTAGATGGTTAATAATGATTATTTGGCGATTTGTCCTTAATAGTTTTTTCGCGATGGATAATATCAATATTCTCTTATGTCCCGAGCGTGAAATGGAATCACGAGAATATTGAAGGATTCTAGGACATCTCCCAGCGCAGCCAATGCACAGCAACTCCCGAGAGACAGGAGGTGCTGATATCCGAATCTTGAGTACAACGAGGGATTGAAGATCGCCCGTGACAAAGACACCTTTATCCCCTAGATGAATACTATACTTTTAACATCTACAGCAAGGCAATAAAATCGATTTATAAATATTGTTTCTGAGGTCGGTTTACATCTTTGTAGGTAAATGCTTTTTATTTTTATTCCATAAAATATGGAAACAAAAACGAGTAAGAACATCTAAATTTGCGAACGACAAATAGTTTTGTTCACTTGTTGCAAGTTTTATAGTAAACTACATACAGAAACGATTTTGATAAAATTTCTGTGGGACCAACCCGAAGGCAATTCTAATAGAAATCCAAAACGACGTAGTTATGCAATAACACACACACAAAAAACATATAGTCGAATAGGGAACCTCCTCCTTTTACAACAAACTACTTCACCCACCGCACATTGTCCAAGATACTAAGAACTCAAAAGCACTGGGCAAGTCTTTTCTATTCGAGAACAATTACACAATTACGCCGGCACACGAATTACAGTCTATCACGAAATCTTTAGCCCACATTCAACCCGACCCCCAAACCGATAGGTGTATCGGGTTGAATGTGTCATCTCACGATACTCAATAACAAGAGAATTGTAGTTGTTTATACAGAGTATGTTATGTCAACTCTTTCGTTTTCAACCGACATTAAAAAGGAAGAGGTTCTTAGTTACTGTTTCTTAATGTTTGTTACCACATAATTCAGACATTCTTTATTATTTTCATCATCAGATCAACAATGTAAACTTGCTTATAAATAGTATATTATTTTAGCTATTGTGTCTATACTTTCGAAACATCAACAAGTTTAAGAGGAAACAGAATAATACAACTCGGCAGGGAGTCGCTTACAATTTAGAATTCATTTTCTTCTCAACTCTATAGATGGTTTTCTATTGATATTTCATTGTTATAATAAACACTTCTCCTTTGTAAAATAAAATTGAAAACTTAACTGGTACATACATACCTACATTAAGGTTTATATGTAGTTTGAAAAGGCGATCCTAAACCAACTTATTGTGGTATAATTTATATTATACGGATTAAAAACAGTAATTTAAAGAGCTTGTCCCACAATAGTTTAAAGCGTGTCCATCGCATTTGAGACTGGTCAGATGGCACAGAGTTTGAAATCAAGCTTACTATTTCTGTCTTCTAAATTTTGCTCATCACAACAGTAATCAACAGTTGCTCATCACAGCTCAGTCAGGCTTCCACCAAAACATGGACGGAAATTTTCCTACTGTGGCAGAGGGTTTGTATCAAGTTTTCGTTCTCTTGCGGCTAAGTGATTTGCCTCTTGCACTCCTTTAGTCGCCTCTTGCGAGAGCCTTAGATGACATTGTGCATTCTAAACGGCCGGGCGGGCCGACGGAGATAGGCCAGACGAAGAGCGGCAGACAGGGGCGCGGTGGTTTTTGGCTCCGTGGACTGCCCTGTCATCAGGGTTTCCTCGAGAGCCTTTAACTGGCGCGACACAGGTTTGGCAGGCGGGCACAAGCAATGTCCCGTACGTGCGTTTTGATGGTTTGGGTAGCGTCCAGAGCTCCCCATCAAAGCGTGGGGCCCCCTTGTACAAGCGGGCCGAGGCCCCAGCAGGGTCGCGGAGCATGCTCCCCATTGGGGAGTGAAACCCGTGGCCCTTTTTAGGGTAGTCGAGGGACACCGTTGGTTTTAGTGGGTAGTCTAGGCGCAATTACCCTCTTTCCGCGGCTCGGAGTCCCACATAACCCGGCTGGCGGTTAGCGTTCGGGTGTCCATGAGGATTACCACCGTAAAAAAGGGAGATATATGGAAAAATATAGTTAACGGTATCAGAAACCCAAATGTATGGGGATGACATTTCTATACGCTAAGTCACGTGACTGGTAAATGTCATCCCATACATTTTAGCGCTGCGGATACCGCTAGCGCTGTTTTTGCATTTGGCTCCCGGTTCCATTTTGGGAATCCTTGGGGTAAGCCTATGTACAGTAGTGGATTTCTTTGACTGAAATACTGATGATGACGAATATGTAAACGGTACGTAAACGTAAACGGAACGTATCCACTGCCACTGCTTTAACTATAATGCGTTAAGTGCCCGATAAAAAGGTATTACACCCAATAATGCCACCCAAAAATTAGGCACATTAAAACTGGCAAGGGCAAAGTTTTGATTGGCCAAACTAAGGCGATGAAACCAGTATATAGGCTGCGGGTTATCATGAAACTGCTAATGTGCGAAGTTGGGTCGTTTGTGTTTCCAGCTTCGGAGCGAAATTCTTAATTTTTAGGAAAGACTTCGGAATATATATTTATGAGGTATCTTAGGACGACTAGAGGGTACCGAATTGTCGAACCGAATTGACTGCGTGGACAGAAGAGTAGACTAAAGAAAATGGCAAGGCACGAATTGTAACTGGAAGAAATTTTGAGGGAAACCCCATGCCAACCCTAGACTCTACGTCTAGACAGCGTGGCACATCGTTAGCATCATCCTTTCAACCAAATAACCAGTACTGCGGCTTCCGTTATGCGGTTGCCATTCGAGGACTTTTCTGTCCCATCAGCAGTCTCGCGAGCTATATGTCACTTACGATTAGCACCGCGTGGCAGGATACTAGGTGAGTAGGATACTATCCCTACAAGTATCTGAGGAGACTAAACTTACCAGTGGGCCTTATGGAGTGAAATTTATGAAGATAATGCGCAAAAGTCCTTATTCGTATTTCAAAAGCGAGACTCGAGACTTGTGAGTTGATCGCTAATCGATCAAAGATCGTTCAAAGAGTTTAAGAAGAGGAAAGTTGATCGATATTAAGTGCTTTGCTGTTTTCTGGTTAAAACTTTTACATCTCGTGTTCAGAATATTTAGAGTTCTGATTTTAGCCTACTTTAGAGTCCTAGCTAGATGGTTTAGCAAATGGTTTCATATACAAATTTACGGTCAGGTATTGAGCCTCCCAATATTTATAGCTCTATTACTTTTACAAACCATAGAACATAATTGGTGAAGCAATGTAATAAGGCAATGTTCGGGAAGCTGCAAAAGATGTTCTAGTCTACAATACCACAGTGCTTGAAGACGAAAGTCTTTGATAATTATGTGTTGCCAGTTATGACATATGGTACAGAGATGTGTTCGCTTACAATGGGCCTAGATATAAAAAAGGACCGAAGTCTACGAAGAGGAAAGCAGAGAATAGATATCTCCATTGACCTTTAGGGATTTCTTGAGAGATTGAATCAAACATGAGGAGAACCAAGTTGGTACATTCTAAGCATTATTATATAGACTTCTATCCCTGTCCCCTTCCTAATCTCTTGACTCTTTCAAAATATCTGTAATTCATAAGCAGCCATTTGCATTTGTAATTTTTTATATCAGATTTTATTTCAGACTATCTGTTACCTGCGACTTCGTTCGCGTGGTGTTTAACCATGTGGACCACTCAGTAACTATGGGCTTCTGAAAAGCGGGTGGGAGGATAAAACCAGCGGTCCAGCCATTTCAGAGATTTGCCGAAACAAACAGACAGACAAAAATTAATAAATGGTGTTTTGGTTATATAACGTGTATACATTTGTATGTATTCATGCATTTGTGTGCACTTAGTAAAAAGCGGTTATATTAATATTTACAAACATACACTCCAATTTTATTTAGTATAATGGGTAAAATACGAATTTATAGCATTATCTAGGTTTAGAATTACGTGAAAAGAAAACACAGCAACGAAGCAACTGTAACCGCGGGCAGTGCCTATTGCAGTTATAAATTTTACTACACAGAAATATCTTTACAAGTCGGAGTGTTTAAACGTACAGCGCAAAGCGACACGATATAAATGCATCGCTGATTCACTTCCCGTGGTGTCTCGCCTGCGTCTGTACCGTAACGATCTCTCTGGAGCATGAGTCAGAGCATGTTACATGCCACTTAACTGATTGCATCCAACAAATGCATTCTTCGTACCTGCATAGACCACGTTCTTGAAGTGTCATAGGAAAAATAATAAAGTTCACCCATATGTCTTCAATAAGGCGATAAAATTATTTGCCACGGACACTGCAGTGTCTGAAACGTTGGGATTTAAATAAATGAACACGATCAGAACCGTTAAAAATCATTTCCCGCAATGTGCAAAGATCGTGTAGATTACTAATAATATTTTTTTTTATTTAATAAACACGAAACCCTTTTCCTAGGTATAATTAGTATCACGGGGGCTGTTTACAAACATGCAATTCGTGAATACAAATGACACCCAGGCTCGGACCATACATAAATATATATACATCAAATGATATCTTAAGATCTGTATGTTTGAAGAAAATTTATGCAAACAATGTGCGATAGTAATACCTACTCATGAAGGTCTAGGGTCGATTCTACGGTTGTACTTATAATAATATATTGTCTATGTTAGAGATGCTTTTTTTTAAATCAGAAACCGGTTGTACTCACTCACGCGGGAATATTGGTCATACTTAGAAAGCTACGAGTGTTATTTTTCCCGTTAGTCACATGTTTTAAAATAGTCGCCTCGGTAGGGATGTATTGGACAGTCACCATTGCCAATTACCCATATCTATACCACTTTGATCGATTTCAAGCCCAGCAGTAGTGCCAGGGCAACTTTCCGGCTATTAATTTAATTGTAGGCTCCTTGACTTTACAAGAAGTTTCTTCCTACGGGGCCAAACACGCGGCATGACTTCAATCCCCCGAGGATACAGGGATAATAGCTTCTAAGCCGAATTGTCTACAAAAACACCATACTTATGTTAAACGTCGAGTTATTTTCCGTTTCCGTGAGGTGGAGGTGGCGGTGGCCATCCTTAGGGAGACGCAAGAGGCAGACAACCTAGCCGCAAGGGAAGGAAAACCTACGTGGCACAGTAAACTCATCTCCCTCCATGAATTTGGAGGAGGCCCGACACACTAGTGAGTCATTTGTAGGCTCAAGTATGAGAATCGTGTTATTTTGTCAATCCGAATAATGATTACAATTGGTCATAATATTAGTAGGTACAAAAAGTTCAAACATTCTCCTATGACCACTTTTATGCCTCATCAATGAATTGGATAAAAAAGTCGAAATGTCGAAAGTGCGACAAGGATGTTAACCCAATCTGGAAACCCTGAATTCTAGGCTGTTTTTCAATGTAGTTGTAAGCGACATATTTTAAACCTAACATTTAAATTATAGTATTTTGGTAATAATTAAAAACTTTTTGGCAATTTCCTCCCAAAATTTTGGCTAAGTGTTGCACTTAGTAAATTTCACTTTTCTGCATACAGTACCCCTGGAACTTAGATAATGTACAATCGACAAATTAACTACAGAGGATCAATTATGCACGGTATATCCCTACCACCCACCAGAGTGCATTCACCGTAGGTTCGCGTGCGGCGCCGCAACTGATAAACAATCGCTGAAGTAGGCACCCCACTTAATACCGGTAACTATTCAGGACAAAAAAGTAGATCAATGATTAATAAAGTAGACTAGTGAGAAAATAGTTTTTAAAATGGACTTAAATATGGTGAAATAACTTGAAAGAATAATTATGAATAACAGCTTTTATTTAGGCTATTCAAACAACTAAATATAAACTTTGTTTTTTAATCCTTTGCAAACTGCAAATTGTATGGAGTGCCTTGTACCTTCATTAGATTATCAAATTGAGAATGTATTTTTATTCAAATTAAACATTATCACTGTTTTATTTGTGTATCTTTATTAAATGACATGTCTTTAATTTTTTTGGGAGAGAGATTCTTCATAAAAGTTTCAAGCCATTAATATTATATAAAAAAAACTTACAAATCAGTTTTTTTTAATTATGTTACCATTAACATAAATATCATAAACTACATGGCATTTGTACTTTGGTTTGAACATATTTAAAATGTTATAAATAGTCACAGATATTACTTTAATATGCATAAAATTAGTTGTAAATATTTTTCATACATTTTAGAGTTGAAAATAATGTAAGATAGATAGATACACTCTTTATTGTACAAAAGAAATAAAAATAGAACACAACAATTTGTACAATGGGTGTTCATAACACAAAATGTGATTTCTTTATTACAGCTAGATCTATATATTTTTTTGTCAGAATTGTTGGAAACCTTCAGTATTCAAGTTATAAATACTTTTTTCATCCCCCCATCTCGGAAAGAGTATTTTTGCTCTTCGATATCTGAGTGCAAAAGCCGTTTTTATTCGCTAGAGAATAAAGTATTTTTGCTCTTCGATATCTGAGTGTAAAAGCCGTTTTTATTCGCTAGAGAATAAAGTAAGGATAATTCTGTTATACTTACCTGTCATAATGTAGTAATTAATACCTAAACTGAAATAAAAGTGTACCTATCTTGTGATTGTAAGCGTTTTTTTTTTTGCATTTAGTCATTTCCTCGCTGAGGTGGAATGAAAAGTTACGTGTTGCACTCGAGTGCAAAGATTTTTCACCTCGTGCTCTTTTGATTCCCTCGCTAACGTTCAGGATTCTAATTTTAGAATCCTTCGCTTGCTCGGTCATCAAAATTGAACACGCGGTTAATAAGCAACTTTGCACTCTTGTATAACAAATAACTATTAAAACTTATTTTCTTTCATAATTTGTGTCTGCTCTTCACCTACATTAGTAATATTAGTATTTTTGTGAATATACTGATATTTACTACTACTACTACTCAGCCCATACCACTGATGTGTCAGACCTTCAGTTACAGAATGGGGTGGTGATCTATGTATTCTAAGGCGCTTCACACACTGCCCCGCGCTCCATCGCCTGGCGCGGAGTGGCAGATTTTAATATTGTATGCAAGTACATCGATTAGTATAGAAATTTTCATTGGTATTATAATCTGCCACTCCACGCCAGGCGACGAGACGGAGCGCGGGGCAGTGTGTGAAGCACCTAAATCCACCTAATCAACTGGAAATTCAAATTTACTTGTTCAAATTCATAACACAAGCATTAAGTTGCTTAGCTTGGGACGAGATGGCGTTGTGTGAAATGTCCAAGGATATTTAATTTATTTATTTACCAGTAGAATGCTACATTAACTCTGAGTAGGCTATATTTATTATTAGAGTAAAGGGATACCTACTCAATTATTCCTGGGCATAGTCAAGGAAAGTTATACCTATTTAATTACACTACTGTATAGAATAATATCCCTTTGTGGAGATCCTTGGGGAGGCCTATGTCCAGCAGTGGATATCTTTGGGCTGAAATGATGATGATGATGATAGTATAATATGTTAGTTGTATAGTAATCAATATATATATATCTTTATTATACAAATTACAGTATATTATGTTTCCAAAAATACCAGGTGATATTTCTACAAATCTAATAATACACCAAAAATTTACTTATTTTAATTACATTACTGTGGTAGGATTTCGTGGTTGCTAGAGAGCAACCATATTACACCAGAAATATTAAATTGATCACATTTCAAGCTGTTTTACCAGAAGATATCATTGGAGTTTGGCAACCTAATAAAATTAAGATGAAAGGGAGCAGAATCGGAAATTTTAATGTGAAATCTGGACCTTTCTAAGCACAAAGCATAACGGCAGGTCGATTTCAAAACACTGAAATAACGACCTTCGGTGGAGATTTTTGCAACAATTCCATTCACTAATCAGGGTCCTACTTGGACCATACTAAACATTTCGCTTACAAACTTTACAGCCCACAATATACCTAAATAACCAGAATAAAAATAAGAGAGTTAAGGGAGAGAATTAAGAGAGCCATAAGACAGATGTCTGGTCTGAAAAATCAATAACAGACGCAAACTCATAAGAAAACATGACCAACAAATTTTGATGTAACGGCTTTTCTATAAACATTTATCCGCTTACCTCTTCACAGCTCAGTAGATAAACTCTTCAAGAACACTTGAAACACACAGATAAAGTCTATTAATACAGGATAGTATTTTTAATTTATTATTTTGCACAAACAGTAACAAAGCGAACCGACTGCTATCTAATTTGACAGATTCGATTTTTCAGGAACTGTCACGTTCATATGACGTTTGGGTTCCAATGTACGCAAACTTACTATTTGACGGATGTTTGTTAATTATTGCCATCCATCCAGGATTGTAAGAATGACGACTTGTGTATGAATTGTGTATATACAGGATGGCCAAAAAGTCGTGGATCAAACGAAACCAGCGGTTAGATGGGGCCATCAGCAGCAAAAAAATGGTCTACGGGAGGTCCTTAGGGTCAACCCCTGCAGAGTTACAATTGATTTTGTGTTTTTATGAGAAATTGACTTTTTTACTAAAACTTGATAGAATTCAAAAAAATCTACACCCTGTATCTTAATTATTATTTTCACTAGATTGGTACTGATGAATCCTTTCGTTAGACATACTATTTATGGTAGTTTATTGGGTGTGTTGAAGATAATATTAAGTTTTACGAAAGCAATAATTCTTAAATCAAAACTTGTTATTTACTTCGGACCCCACTGTGAAAAAAAAATACTCTACAGAAAAGTGCCCCTGTATCACAATTTTTGGCGCATTTAATAGGGATTCTAAAAAGGTATTACACATGGCTATGCGTGGTTTCGATATCTTTCGAGGACGATCATTCGTAGCAAGGCCAGAGTTAATTCATACATAAAACTCGGTTAGGCCTACTAACCTAACCTTACCTAAGCGTGATCGTTTTCCGGACTACAGGGTCTTTATCGTCGTTTCAGCCCATAAATGACCCACTACTGAGTCGAGCCTCCTCTAAGTTCATGTTGCAAAATTAGCCTACAATGCCACGCAGCCAAGACGGGTTGACACAGGGTTTGCATCAAGTTTTCCTCATCAAGCATGATGACTAACCTACTTTATATTTATTTAAAAAATAGTTAAATGATACTCTTTGGTCACCAAGTTTGACACATAGGACAATATGGGTTCGAAAGGCTGTATGAAAGAAAACCAAAAAATTACCATTTTTGAAAACTTTATTATCTGCATCACATGCAGTTATTTTATGGTACACTATGCGAATGTTGGTAATTTAAAGCTTTATTTCTAAAAAGTATATATCTGAGATTGATTAAAAGATTACACATACAAAACGCCCATTCATTTATGATTTCTTATTAGCTTTGATACCAGGAAAGCCACAGATTTTTAGAGCTGTGAGAAAAATATGGTAACACTATTAAATATTGTCATAGAAGGTTTAATGAAAACTGACACCATTAGGCTTTACTTAAGCCTAGCTCTTAAGCCTTTTCATTTTGAGACCATGCAACTGATTCAACGAATGAATAAACCAAATGAACATGAATGGTCGCTCTACACTTATTCCAGTCGATCTCTTCTAATTAAGCGCCTTGCTGTATCTGGCAGAGATATCAGTCCAGTTGGCAACGTCGAAAATGGCTTTCACGTAGTCGGCGCGTACATTCTTGTACTGTAGATAGTAGGCGTGTTCCCAAACATCGATTCCGAACAAGGGTATCAAACCTGCAATGAAAAGGTTACAATGCTATCACTCAATAACGTGTGAAGCGAAGCGTGGGAACACCCGAATAGGTGGACGGACGACCCTGTGAAGGTCGCTGGGAGTCGGTGGATGCGGTCTGCACGAGATGGTCCGTTGAGGAAATCTAAGGAGAGGCTAAGGATCTAAGGATATATTCAACAGTGGACCTCTGTGGCTGATAGATCACTCAATAACACTCTCTTCTTATAGCTGAAGTATGAATGTTGTAATGTAATGTAACGTGTATTCGTGTCGGATTTAGAATACATAGTGTGACCACCTCAATCCAACCTAAGGGGGCCGTAAAAGCCGACATAAGAAAATGACGAGGCCGATAACCTGGCCGCAAGAGAAGGAAAACTTGACACGAAACCAGGCTCTGCGAACTTTAGCGCATGTATACTCGTGAAGAAAACTGTTATTATCTTTTTTATTATTCCTTAATACAGTGACCAATCATTAATTAGTACAAATGAAATAAATATCAATATAAATGATAATAACAGTTTTCTTCACGAGTGTACATGCGCTAAAGTTCGCAGAGCCTATGTTCAGACTCGCCAAGGTACGCCGGACGTAATATACTCAATACCGAGTTTACTAAAGTCAGACGCAAAATCTATACTCTATACTAATTACTAATATATAAAGCTGCAGAGTTTGTTTGTTTGTTTGAACGCGCTAATCTCAGGAACTACTGGACCGATTTCAAAAAATCTTTCAGTGTTAGATAGTCCATTTATCGAGGAAGGTTATAGGCTATATATTTATTTTATTTTCAAAAGAATTAGGGATCCGTATGAAAATTGCGATTATGTAAACCAAGGTGTAAAATCGAGAACCTATTTATGCGTGCGCTGCAAAAACTATTGACAATAGAACAAAATGATGTACTACGGGTTTGTAGATCTTATAAAAATCTACAAAAAAGTCCGCGAGAGCACATATCTAACTATCATAGTTTAGACACAATAACCGATTTTATGTTCATAAAAAAAATGCATAGAGATACGCGGGTTCAAAGCCCACGCGGGCGAAGCCGCGCGCAAAAGCTAGTCTCTATAAATAAAAATGAATAGCTGTTCGTTAGTCTCGCTAAAACTCGAAAACGGCTGGAGCGATTTGGCTAATTTTGGTCTTGAAATAATCGTGTGAGTCCAGGGAAGGTTTAAGAGTCTAGAGAAAACATTGATATTGTAAGTAAAATAATAAAAACAACAATTTTATTTTCCCATACAAACTGTTACCTGTCAAACATTTGACGTTCGTCCCGACGGTTCGCTATTTTTGGCATAATTACTTTTTTTCTTTTTTAATTACATTAAATAAGGGATTGGAATCGATAAGAAAAGGCGGTATATTAATTTATTATTAATTATTCCAATTCGAATTCAATATTCATAGTTCAGACAGGACAACGTCTGTCGGGTCAGCTAGTCAATAATAAAACATTAATAGCTTCAAAAATAAGGACGAATCATCCAGGTTTCAAAAAAATAGAACAAGTCAAATGACAGAAAGTGCTCACAAAATAGAAAATGCTTACAAAACGTCTAAAACTCTCAATAATCAAAAAACACATTAGCCCAAAAATATCCCGCAAAGGGCGAAAAAGAAATTTCTTTGAATATCTGGAAGATATTTTTGAAAGACTTGGACAGTGAGAAATGTTAACAATTCATCATCATCATTACAGCCAAAAGACGTCCACTGCTGGACAAGGCCGGTTAACGATTATTGAAGGAAAAATAGAAGATACCTGTGGTAGGCTGCAGTGGGTCTTGGTTCAGGCAGGTCGCAACCTGTAGTTTTTTTAACTGCTTGTTGTACCCGAGCCACCCCCAACCGGACCCCTGAACACCAACTGACGCAGTTGCCAGTTGGTTCTTCATGTTTTCCAAAGACCCGAAATCACTGTGGAAAAATATAGTCTATGTTATAAAGATTTTTTTCTTTTTTTATTACCGACCCGAATGCCTTGAATTTCCATCACGCGGGCATGGAGGCCCGCGTGATGGAAAGCAAGACAATTCAAGGAAACGCCCTGACGAGCCCCGGCTCTCTTATACACACGACGAAACACAACAAAACTGCTTGGCTCCAGACTTAGATGTGAGCTTGGTAGCTAGCCTGGCGGATCATTAGACCCTACCACCAAGCGTGCTGGGTTTTGTTGACTTTTACAACCCGCGTTATTCCCCAGCGTGCGGTGGGGAAGTTTTATATTCTGCCCCATCCCCACACGGGGTATAGTCTATTAGTTTTTGTAATATCCAAATATTTTACTATAATTAATCTACCCTCCATGTAGTTAGAAGAGGCCCGACTCAGCAGCGGGTCATTCATAGTCTGACAAGTAAGTAGATTTGGTTTATATTTAAAACTCTTCACTACATACATGGACGTATAAAAAAAGTCGGACAGAGTCTCGCTAACTAAAAACTGTGACATCATAGTCGGCCAGATCAGCTATATGTACAGGCCAGCACGCACACTTTCACACATTAGTCGGCCATTACGCGCGTGAACGTCGATGCTTATAGACGCAATATGCGGCGAAAAAATAAAAACTATAAATCATGTCTTGCGTGGTAAAACGGTGTAAAAACCGTAGTGACCGAAAGAAAACCAATCCAGGAATCACGTTTCATACGTAAATGAATAAATCAATCACTTATTTCCAGATTATATACATTAAAATCAATTTGTATTTGCTAGAACAAAACAATTAATTTTAAGTTCAGTGTTGCCAATATTCACGTGAGCAAATTAACCGAAATGTGGGCAATTTAACGTTTATTATAAAAATCAATATATTATTATGGTTAATTATTTAATAGTTACTACTGGGTATTTTATTTTATATTCCTTTTGCTAGATTTTCTAAAGAAAATTAAGTATGGAGAAATGATTGAATTAAAATTACTTAATAGAAATTGTAATGGTGAAAAAGATTGGATTCCAAACAAATACAGTGTCATTTGCAGTATACATTTTGATGCGGATGACTTATAAACAACTAAAGGAGGACTCCGGCGTGTTGTTTCTTATGCAGTACCTTAAAAGGTAAATTAGCAATCTACCAAGACATGGATAATACAAAAAAAAATGAAACTATGGCGCTTATTTTTTCAAAATTTAAATTTACATTGTAGCTATTGTGTCGGTATATAATAATAATAATAAATATCCTTGGACATTTCACACAACGCCATCTCATCCCAAGCTAAGCAACTTAATGCTCGTTTTATGGTAACGAGATGGATGGTAAACTACATAAAATCATTTTTTTTTGTAAATACATACATATTATAGATAGAAAAACACCCAGACCCGGGACAAATACTTGTAGGTCGTACAAATATTTCTTCCGTGCGGGGATAGAACCCGTGACATGCTGCGCAGCAGTCGATCGCTCAACCACTGCGCCAACCGTGTCGTCGAATCGTAAAAAATATTCATACATTATTTTAATCCCCAGTGCTTTATTTTAATATTTGTTTGAGTCAAGACACGTGGCAGAGGAATAAACTGTTATTGTACCATTTAATACCAGTGCTTCTCAAGAGGTGCGCAATAAATTATAGTTAGGCAACATAAATATATTATCACAAAAATATTTTTCTTAATGAAAGCATTTCTTTTAATTTAGAATCGTTTTCAATACATCTCGAAATTAGAGGAAATTTCAAAAACCTCTCCAAGTAAAAGACATTATTATAAAAAAAAATACTCAGCATTTAGGATGTTAAAGTTAAACATAACAATTTCGAACAATTTTTTTTTATATTTTAACCATGTTTTTATTGCAAAATTGTGTGTATCTTGGCAACCCCAAAATTAACTCACACATACACAGCTGCCGCCATTTTGGCGTTTCACTTTTGTCTTAGCCAGAGTTCCGTCCGCCTTTTTTTATACGTCCATGACTACATAGTATAAAATAAAATCGATGTCGTCTGTCCGTCCCTATGTATGCTTAAATCTTTAAAACTACGCAACGGATTTTGAAGCGGTTTTTTTTAATAGATAGAGTGTTTCAAGAGGAAGGTTTATATGTATAATACATGCATAATTTCACCCGGGCGAAGCCGGGCCGGGTCGCTAGTGATAAATAATTTACGTAATCAAGCATCAAGGTAACCAAACAACGACATTATTTATTTTATTTTTATCTCAGCCAGGTGATAATTATCAGGTTATCATCTCAGTTCAGTACGGTGACGCAAATCAGTTAACAATAACAACAACAATATATAATTTTCATTTCTTCAATCAAAAGTTAACAGTATAGTACGTATAAAACTAATTTAAGATGAGCTTCGTTCTGTCGCCATTTTTTAAAAAGGACTGCGGGCCCCTTTTTATCTCAGCTAGAATAATAGTTTTAATAGTAGTTAATAATAGTAAGTAAGGCACGATAGTAGTTTGCTACCGAATATTATTGTGTGAGGGTCTAGTTTTACTGAAATTCAACCTACCCTACTGAAACAACATATTAGGTTGGGGAAAAAGTCTTTTCGTCATTAGAGTATGTATGAACTTGTAATAAAATATCTTTGGCTATACTATTTGTATCTGGGTGGTTTTGGTATCATTGAAAGTTTAAATTTTAAAGAACATAATTCGAAATTCAAATTAGGAAAATGTGTGATTTTCATTTGTTTTTCGTACTGTCAAGATGAGTGAATCTAATGAAGAAATTGGATACATTTTAAAATTTTACTACAAAAAAGGATAATATGCAACGCAAGCCGCGAAAAAAATTTGTGATGTTTATGGACCTAGTGCAGTGTCTGTGAGAGTAGCACAAATTTGGTTTAAGCGTTTTCAATCCGGAATTTTTGATGTCAAAGCTGCACGTTGCTCTGGTCGCCCTATTACGGATAAAATGGATGCCATTTTTTTAAAAGTGGAGCTAGATTGGCATATCAGTAGTTACGACGTAGCATAGTTACGACGAACTGGGAATTGACCACAAAACAGTTTTGGCGCATTTGAAAAAAACTTGGTACACAAAAAAGCTTGATATTTGGGTACCTCACGAGCTCACTAAAAGAAACCTAATGAAACGTGTACTCATTTTTGAAGAAGCTGATAACTGGTGTAGAAAAGTGTATCACGTACGACAAGAACGTGCGAAAAAGGTCGTGGTCAAAGGCCGGTCAGGCTTCACAGACTGTGGCGAAACCCGAGTTAACTCGCAACAAGGTGTGTGGTGGGATTGGAAGGGCATTATTCGTGCTATCACCAGGCAGGACCATCAATTCTGAACTCTACTGCGAACTGATGAGATTAAAGCAAGAACTTGAGAGAAAGCGGCCGGAATTAACCAACAGAAGGAGTGTGGTTTTTCACCATGATAACGCTAGACCTTTAGCCACTCAGCAAAAATTAAGAGAGTTTGGCTGGGAAGTGTTAATGTCCTGACCTGGCACCTTAAGATTTCCACCAATTTCTTAAAAAATGCGAAGAATCTTTTTCCCCAACCTATTAAATCATTATGGGCTAATATTCGTTTATGGTTGAAAATTCAAACGTTTCTTTACTTTTTGTTAGATTGGCACAATTGATACCAATTTTGGCGCGGAGTTTGAGTTGCTTTGCATCTGATAATTAAATAGAGTGCTGTTTTTAGTTAGATCATATCTAGTGCGTATTATCAATTTCTTAAAGGACAAAAATATCGCACAAGTATTTTGTCTTAAATTATACAGCGCAATGGAGTTACGAGTTAGGAGTCCCTGAAAATGTTACAAATAGGTAACGTAATCGACTTTATCAAAACCACATGATTAGGAATGGTGGAAAGCGTTCAAAATCGGTCGCAATGTGATGGAAGGGTTGCGTCGCTCTGATAAGCCAACAGCGTCTTTAACTGAAGTTAACATCGTAAAAGTAAAGTAAATTGTGACTAAAACCCCTCAATCACGTTTGATACAGATAACCGCTGAACTTTCCGTATCACGTGAGTCGATACGTACCATCATCACTACATAGTATAAAACAAAGTCGCTGTGGTCTGTCCGTCCCTATGTATGCTTAAATCTTTAAAACTACGCAACGGATTTTGAAGCGGATTTTTTAATAGATAGTGTTTCAAGAGGAAGGTTTATATGTATAATACATGCATAATTGTAACCGGGCGAAGCCGGGCCGGGTCGCTAGTTTTAAATAATCAATAACCTAAGGAATTGCGAGTAATTAAACATTTCCGATCGGCTAGTCATAAAAGATCTGAATTTTCTTAAAAAACTCAAACAAGTCGCGTTGAATATGCTAGAACAAGTCAATTACAACCCAATATTTATGAAACATACTGTTTCTGGTGACGAGTTTACAAACTAACTAGTAACTAATAAGTATCCATTGTGCCCTATGCAAAATACACAATTTGAATTTGACTTTGGGAGTACATCAAAAATATCTACATATATAAATTCAAATAATGCTTCAAAATCTTATAACAGATAGCATATATTTTATGATATTTGAATTTGGCAGCTGTCATGGTTCTTTGATTCTAAAATATTATTACCTCTCAATGGCTTTAAGTAGTTGATCTGATGGTTTGCCACCATTAGGTGAGAGGTTTTGCCAGAAGATTGAATGGTTGATGTGGCCACCTCCATTAAACTTCAGAGCGGGAGCCAAGTTGATAATGGTGCTAATGTCACCTGAAACCATAAATAAAAAATAAAATCATCTTATTAGTCTATGGTTGTCTGTATGAGATTGCAACATACAAAACTATCAATGCAAAAAATAATCTACAATTTTAAAGACTAAAATTAATTTATTAATACAGTGAAATTTTGTGTACATTTTTTTTTCACCTCAGCAAATTTGTTGGTCAAACAATCAGAACATCATTTTTTTTTAATCATTCATGTTTCCACTAACTATAAACATTTCCATAGTACTTGTAAACATAAACATTTTTTATATTTTGCTTGATACCCCGTGCTGTTATATTTTAATATTCTGATTTTGGAAGTAGGTTGCCTTGTTTTGAAATATCATAGACTATAAAACCTTATGTTACAACTTATTGTTCCACAATCTACTGAATTGTTACGAAATAACTACTACTAAATCTACTACCTAAACAAATTATGTGGCAATATAATAGTTTTTAAATATTCTATACACAACTGATACCTGTGTCAGACCACACCTAAATATAATTAAAAAAAAAACAACATATATACTGTACGCCTTGTTGGACTGGTAGCCATGGCTGGCAAAATAGTTGGTGTAAAGTACTGGCAAATGGCAGAGTGGTGGACATGAGCACTGCCATTGAATATTAAGGCACCAAGCAAACCAACAACGGCATTTGTGTCCATTTCTGTCAAGTCAATGGGTAATTGTTACTTTTTAGTTTATAATCTTTTATTGGTGATTATTTTCAGTTAAGGTGAATGTTCCAGGGTAGCCCGCGAAATTCAAATTTTCTTACGTTTATTGCAATTTGAAAATTTGAATGTCGCAGGCTACCCTGGAACATTCACCTTAAGCTTTACCATAAGGTAGTTAAAATGTAGGAGCTAATAAATTAAGTTTCTATGATAAAGATATAGGCCATGTGGTGACACATTAGGAATTGTTGTGTTACCACCCCATTCCATCCTGAGCATGTTGTAAGAGCTGACACTATAAAATGACAAGACTGAAATCCTAGCCCAAAGAGAGGAAAATTTAATACCAAACTGTGCTAACTGTACAGTATATAAGTACCCTGCCTGAAATGGGAGGAGGCCCAACTCGGCATTGGGTCATTTATGGTGCGACTAGTAGTTGACATGGATATTTGTTAGGTATACAAATAGTATTTGTATAGTTCTTATTAATGCTGAAACATCATTAAGGTGAGTAATCCCTTTAAAATACCCTTAGGACATATAATAACCGAGGACAGGCACTGGCCATAATTTCAACAGTCAAAAATTAGGAAGAGTGTAACATAAACATTTAGAAAAATGTGAAGGTGTAGATAAATTAACCAAAATCAATCTCTTTCAGACAACCATACGATGACACTATGAACTATTATTCATGCAATTAGCTGAAAAGACTACAGTCAAATTCATATACAACCTTTTGTCTGAGCAAGGGCTAGCTTCTCCTCGGCAGCATTCAAGTTATTTACATATGTTGCATGATGCTTGCTGTGGTGCAAGCTCATAATCTCACGGCTAATCACTGGTTCTAAAGCACTGTACTCATAAGGTAAGTCAGGTAGGCTGTGCTTTTGCCGCACACCAATTGAAGTGCTGTAATGAATAAACCAGAAGAAATCACACAAAAGGCTTACGTTTTATGCATAGTGAGTCAAATCTTTATGGACGTAATATATGTAAAGATTATATTCTGTTACTTTTAGTACTCGCAAGTCAGTACTTTCAAAGTATTTGCAATAACTATTTTCATTTTCAATAAATGTCACGTGAAAAATAAATTGTGAACGATGTTAATCTTACAGCACTGATCCTAGTCGGCGCGATGCGAACATTTTAGAGATATACTGAAGAATAGAATAGAAGTATCAATAACCGGCCGGCGAAGCTAGATAATGATTTATCAAAAGAGGAAAAGACAATTATTATGCAACAAGAAGTACTGAAGTACACCAGCACACCACTATAAAGTGGCAGCTTGTTACAAACTTGAGGTTTGACCCAGTTGACTGATAATGATTTGATGTAACAGAAGCTCTACATATCATTTCAATTGTTGTTAATGTCAAATAAAAACTGTACGTGCTAAATGATTCTTGGTATACATATATATTGTAAATAATATAATCCAGAGTTTTAGCACGCCCAGGATGTGAAATAGAAATAAAAATGTTACCACTCCCAAAGAAAGCTTCGCAAACTATTTACAAAATTTATTTATTTATTTATTTACACTTCTGCACAAAATGTACAAAGGCGGACTTAATGCCTTAGGCATTTTCTGCCAGTCTACCTTGGGTGGTGCAGAGACAAAGAGTGGTAGGTGTAAATTTTATAAATATACCTGTATACTACATATATACTACATACATACACTACGTACATACACTACATACATACACTACATACATACGCTACATACATACATATTTTATTATATTAATTATAATAAATTGCAAAGGTGTACCGAACCAGGTAGAGCCGCACCGCCCCGATGTGCGAAGTTTGCGGTGCACACAGGCGCCTAGACAATGAGGGTGCATGCCGCCACCGAAATTATTAAAGTTACACTTACACAACAACATATTCTTTGTAGTGGCGTATCGATAAGTAAGTAGTTACAAAAGGCGTAACATATGCCTTGTAAATAACAAAACTTAAAATGCATTTATTTTACAAGTCTCCCAAGATATTAAACTGATAAAATATTATTTAAATACATACATATATTAAACTGAAGAACATTTTCCTTTTGGTCAATAGTTCAGTCAATAGTAGGTCTATGCTAATAATTCTAAATAAGTAGTAGTGCTACACTGTCCGCTGTCGGTGTTGCCACTAGTGGCCGACGAGACGTCATGCACGTACGTCCAGGAGTTATCATTGTGTGCGTGCTTTGCTTTTAATTATCTTGTATGTATTCTGTGATTTGTGTCTCTGTGTGTGTAAACACCGTGCCGTGTAAGTGCGTAAAGTATTTTTTTGTGTGCCTGTGTTACGAGAGGACGACTTCGGTGCCGCTGCTGTGTTGTGTTTTCGCCGATTTTTTCATTGTGATTACTGATTTATGAGCATTAAACTACTCCTAAACGTCAAGATTACTCACGTACACTGCGAAATGTAACTCAAGTGTTTTAACTACTGTATTCGAGAGTTGTTGTTTTCATGTGGACATAGCTACAAGCAAAAAGTGGTGCATTTGTTTATTTATAGACAGTCGTAATTTGCAGTCATGTAATTATTTGTGTACCGCAAAAATGTCTCAGAAGGATACTGCTATACATTTATTGGCCGGAGGGTACGTATAGTGATTTGATAAAGGTGCTTATTTAATAAATTCCTATTGCTATGACTACCTGTATTGGCACATGTGGTTAGTTAAATCGCAGTACGTTGGTTGTTTACGCCAACATTTTCATTATTCACACCAATCACACGCGTGGCGGCTCGAATACATTTTTCGAAATAGTTTGCTTTACATTTGATCCAGTTGCCTAAATCAACCGTTCTTGTTAGAATAATTAATCAAACCTGTTTATGTTTCTAAATATTAAATTATGTTTATATTTTTTTATTGTAGCAATAGTAATATGCATATTTACAGTTATCTATTACAATGTTTATCTGCAATGTACAAATATTATAGTTATTTTGGGTAACAATTGAGTACTAGTTATCAGCATACATGTGATCCTACCTACTGATAATTTTACTCTGTTTACAATGAATTCAAAATCATTTTTTATAATATAACTTGTGATAACTGTGAATCTATGGCTTTTATTTTACTTATCTGTAAATGGTTTAAAAAATCTACAATTTGAGATTGAGGATTGGGATACTTGGCAAAGGGACTTTTAGTTTATTAGAGTATTTTTCGTGTTTCCCATCCCTAAGATACCCATTGACTAAAATTGAGAGAACATTAATTTAAAATGGTTGGAGGGATTCTGATTACCTTCTTCCTTGCTTTTTCCCAAATTTATTAGGGTTGCCATCAGTCTGAAGTCGGTAACTGGTACATAGTTAGCTATCAGTTTTCATGCTACTGACTATGCTATGTGTAACAATTACCATAAAGTAGATGATTAAAATGGTTGCCACTTTATAATTACCTTAGATGATTTAGTGGTTGCTACTTTATGTTGATTGTACCCTTTGTACATTTTTGTATGCAATGTTTCATATTCTTATGTATTAGATATATGTAGTATACAAAGAGATGAATAAATAATACAAACCCATATGGTATGTTTTTTAAATTTTAGAATTCAATTAAATTTTTGACTGTTCTATCTGATTAAGAATATATTATATTTATATCTACAAAGATACAATGCCAAATCTAATTAATTAATTGATTGATAATTGTTCTACTTATACATATTATGTATCACATTATGGAGATTCATAAAATACACAAACTTTCTCTGTGATAGGAATAATTTCAATTGTCACCATGCTCATCTTATAATACTAACCTAACTTACTTATATGTATAGTTCTCAGCCCATAAAAGACCCACTACATAATTTCTGCTGCTACATAATTTCATCTACTCGAGACTCCCTACTTCTACTTTAGTCGGCTTTTACTTAGGATGTAATGAGAGTTACGATGTGTTCTAAATCCATCACCACACCACTAACCTAACTACACAAAAAAATATTCATCCATTTAACAGTTATGATGCCATAGATACCTCAAACTCATTACACCCCTCTCCTTCATGGGAGTTGAAAAAATCTATATGGTTAAGTAAAGGCTTCAAAATCTCACTCAGGCCAAAAATGAATTGTATTCTTCTTTAGGGTTGCCGGTACTGCTGGTGCAGTGGTTACTTGTCCACTTGAAGTGGTAAAAACTAGACTGCAGTCATCCAAAGGTGTTGGTGTGTCCCCACCTTCACCACCGCCACCATCAGATAGCACTGCCAATGCCAGGAAGATCTGCTCCAAAATTCCAAAACATCAGGTATGTAGCCTTGACTTCTAAAAGTATTAGAGTCTTTCTTTTGTCTGATTTCTTTTATTTTTCTCAACATTTTCAATACATTTAGCTTTGAGAAATATTAAGGTTAGATGGAAGAATTTTCTTAAGTGATAAGGCCGCCTAATTGTACATTGTCTGTTTTTTTTTCTTTTATGTCCCTACTTTTGTATTTTTCTATGTGCAAAGCATTAAGTATAAATAAATATTTATAACTACTATTATTGTTTCCCATTCTACGCCAAATTCTATATACTAAGCGTTTTTTTTTCTTTCTAAAATAAGAACCCTATGTTACTCCTTAAAAGATCAACTTTGACACAGAAATTAGACAAGTCAAACTCCAACTGCGAAAAGTTTATTCAATTTGATAGCATGGTTCCCATAAAGCGCAATGTTATGAAATTTGTTTTAGCTTTATTTTCCGATTTTCGATATACTTACCAACATACCTATAAAGTATTCTTAGATATCCACAAAGGTCGATAGTAATAATTTTATTATACCTCAAGGCATAGATAATTATGAGGCAAGAATGAACGCTATTATCAATTACGTAAGAATATGTATAAGGAAAACTTATCTTGTGCGAATAACTGTTTATTTCTCCGGCTATTCAGTTAGTAGATACGGTTCATATTCTAGAATGCTTTCCACGTGGATTTTGATTACTCAATAAATACTAATTGTCATAATCATAAATGACGTAGATATATTTACTGAATAATTCAAACCCTATTTCAACCCACTTGGTTTTTTTTTTTTGGTAATAAATCGTGAATGATCTTGACGTATCTCTTTATCAACTTACAACGCAGTTTAAGTTGTGAAAGTAACATACAGACAGTGTTATTTCAAACAAAACATCGGGTTGGGGAGTTACAGCCCCACAGACTGTTGCCATACACCCTAGTAAGTTTTTATCACGACCATGAGGCCATTAGACGGCCAATATCAGTCTTTCACGTTAAGATAGGAGTAATTAAGATAAAGAGTGAAAATGCGCCATTGATTGATTATATGATTATCACATATTCCATATTTAGCTCATGATAAGATTGTAAGAAAGACGCGTTCCCACGTACCTCGCATCTTAATGTAGATGATTTCGAAAATCAGCATCAGATACCGCGAATTATTGGCAAGGTTTTTAATGTCTGCATCTAGATATAAAAATAATGTTGCACGAGATAAGGAATTATCGAATTCGACCCCTAGGCGTGCGAAATGGGAAGGCATTTGAACAAAAATCAATTTAGGTATCATAACTTCATAGATTAAGACGACACTTCGAAAATTAATTCGAAATTAATCGCGTAAACGCGGGCGCTTTAGATATTTTCATAGGCTTTGAAATTAAACACTTTTTAATGGATTTATCGCATGTATATTACATTATTTAATTCCCGACGTTTCGAATGCTTTGCAGCAGTCGTGGTCGCGGGAGAATATCAATAGTCACTTTGTGCTGGTCGACCAAAAATCGGCATGCGGTGATACAATAAAATCTTGCATCAGAAACGAGGCGGTTGTAGCAAAGCGATGTGTAACCCCACATATTCATTGTGAAATGCTACTGCCTGAGTCATCTTATAAATCTCTTAAAAAATAGGAAAGCTTTATCAGTTCTATTGCAAATCCAATTACTCCAATTAGTGGGAGCAGTGTGATGCTCGCTAAAGTATGTACATACATATCATTCATTGCCTTACCTTAATGCTACATAGAAATTATCAGGGTTCTTGTGCCTCGTTGGTTTAAGGGTTGGATGCCTCCTTTGGATAACGGGTCCCGGTTTGATTCCGGGGTCGGCAAGTGTTTTTGTGTAAACCAGAGTCACTTGCTGTCTGGGTGTCATTTGTGTTCGTGAACTGCATGTTTGTAAACTTCCCCCACTATACAGGTAATCGTAGCTGCCTGCGGGTAGCCATGGAAGAGTATCGGCAAATTGTTTCCCCCTTATCCAAAAAAGGGGTTCATTTAAACTCAGTCCCGTCCCGTGAATTTGCCGCGCCTTTTTAAAACACACTTTCTCGATATCCAAAACTTGAGTTTCTGATCCACCAATGTGAGTCACCAACCCTGATTTGCCAAGTAACGCTCTAATGTTTCTTTTTACTTCTTGATCAGCGACGTATACATATTGAACCTATCCTACAAACTAAGGATAACTTTATACGAAAACCAGCGTAACCAAATAAGAATTTGATGTAGGGAAATGGATTGTGAGAAAGGACTTGAGTAGTGAGATGGTAACACTAATTATATTCGTAGCAAAAACTATTTAGTCCGGGATCCCCGGTACATTGTTTTCACTTGATTACTATCAAGCTAATTTTTCGTGAGTAGCTTCATTTTCATGAGACGCCCAACATTTTCTTGTCGACAACTCTTGATTGTGGTAGCTAACAGAGGTAGCAAGGGTGAAATATGTTGATTTTATGATTCAAAAAAATTTATTACTAACCGGGTGCTTTTTGGTATATCTGGTGATAATTATCAAAATTATTCGAAAATGTATTTGTCCTACAAAATGTATGGTTTGATCAAAGAGTCCTCCACCTCCAATATGTATGGATAACGAGGTCATAAAAAATGATTACTAACCAGCTGGTTTTTTTTTATTTACTTAGTAAATATTTATATTATTTAACCGTCATATTGTCCTACAAGTTGCGTGGTACGTTATCCCGGTCCTACGCTCAAAAGTTGTTAAAACCACAAGACCCATTTTGTCATCACTAGAGTCCTCCACCTCCAATATGTATGGATAACGAGGTCATAAAAAATGATTACTAACCAGCTGTTTTTTTTTTATTTACTTAGTAAATATTTATATTATTTAACCGTCATATTGTCCTACAAGTTGCGTGGTACGTTATCCCGGTCCTACGCTCAAAAGTTGTTAAAACCACAAGACCCATTTTGTCAACACTAACTGTAGGACAATAATTTTACATGATAGGTTAGTGTATTCTCTGCCCAAATGATACAATGTCCTACAAGAAAACAGGTATGTAACACGAGTCCGACAAAAATTGTAATTTTTTCGTTTTCCTACTTATAACTTACTAGCGACCCGAACCGGCTTCGCACGGGTGCATGTATTATACATATAAACCTTCATCTTGAATCACTATCTATTAAAGAAAACCGCTTCAAAATCCGTTGCGTAGTTTTCAAGTTTTAAGCATACATAGGGACGGACAGACGACAGCGACTTTGTTTTATACTATGTAGTGATGATACAGTGAAAACGTCTTTTTTTTATTTAAATAAATTATTTTTCTTAAGTAGTACAAAAAAATAATTATTTACATATAAAAAAAATAATATTCATCACATTCATCTGATAAATTTTCAGTATCATCACTGTCATTTTCATCTATTTCATTTTCCTCGTCTTCTGTCTCTGTAATGACGTAAAAAATTAAGTATTATATAACATAAAATGAATCCACTTCGTTTTATAGTGTGCAAAACTTTTTTTATAGTACATTATACGGATCCCGCTATACAACTACCACCGATATGTTTAATGGATGAAAATTATTTTATTAGAAATTTAGGACTTTTTCAGGCAATCCATTTTTTTAATTATTTTTAACATACTAAATTTCTAATAAAATAATTTTCATCCATTAAACATAACAGTGAATGTCGTTGTATAGCGGTTATTACAGAGTCAGAAGACGAGGAAAATGAAATAGATGAAAATGACAGTGATGATACTGAAAATTTATCAGATGAATCTGATGAATATACATTTTTTTTTAAGTAAATAATTATTTTTTTGTACTACTTTAGTAAAAAAAAAAGTTATTTAAGTTAATAAAAAAAGATGTTTTCACTGTATCATAAGTTATAAGTAGGAAAACGAAAAATGACAATTTTTGTCGGACTCGTGATACATACCGGTTTTCTTGTAGGACATTGTATCATTTGGGCAGAGAATACACTTACCTATCATGTAAAATTGGTGTCCTACAGTTAGTGATGACAAAATGGGTCTTGTGGTATTACCAATTTCTGAGTGTAGGACCGGGATAACGTACCACGCAACTTGTAGGACAATATGACGGTTAAATAATATAAATATTTACTAAGTAAATAAAAAAAACCAGCTGGTTAGTAATAATTTTTGATGACCTCGTTATCGATACATATTGGAAGTGGAGGACTCTTTGATCAAACCATAGATTTTGTAGGACAAATACATTTTCGAATAATTTAGATAATTCTCATCAGATATACCAAAAATCACCCGGTTAGTAATATTTTTTTTAGAATCATTAAATCAACATATTTAACCTTTGCTACCTCTGTTAGCTACCACAATCAAGAGATGTCGACAAGAAAATGTTGGGCGTCTCATCAAAACAAAGCTATTCACAAAGATTCAGCTTGATAGTAATAATTTTTTTTCTATGATCTGTAGAACAACTTTTGAGTGTAGGACCGGGATAACGTACCACGCAACTTGTAGGACAATATGATGGTTAAATAATATACATATTTATTAAGTAAATAAAAAAAAACCAGCTGGTTAGTAATCATTTTTGTTGACCTCGTTATCGATACATATTGGAAGTGGAGGACTCTTTGATCAAACCATACATTTTGTAGGACAAATACATTTTCGAATAATTTAGATAATTATCATCAGATATACCAAAAAGCACCCGGTTAGTAATAATTTTTTTAGAATCATAAAATCAACATATTTCACCCTTGCTACCTCTGTTAGCTACCACAGTCATGAGTTGTCGACAAGAAAATGTTGGGCGTCTCATGAAAATGAAGCTACTCACGAAAAATTAGCTTGATGGTAATCAAGTGAAATCAAAGTACGGGGGACCCCGGACTAATTCGCTGCTGTGGTAATAAAACAGTAAATGTCATAAAATTGATGTTAAACCTTCAGACAACCTAGATCTTTGACGTGAATGTATAACATGCATACGTTCATCTTACGCTTTACACAATAGCATGACAAATGATAAATATTCAAGTTTTTGAATAAAATCTGCGCAACATTGTATCCACTAAGACAATTTTATGTGGTGTGTATTTGCACAGTGCTATCAACAAGTGCAGTTTCAGCTGAATAATGATTTGTATTGGCTAACGTATGGGTTTGTTTGTATCAAGGTTTCCTTCTTTTACGGCGAGGCGAACTGCCTCTTACGTTCCCTTTTGTCGAACGACACCCTCAGAATAATGTGCGTAAACCCTCAGGTGACATTATGTATGCTAAGTCCTAAATTAGGTAATACTTTTAGTTCCACTGCCTGGATTTTGAGACCTTGCCCGTCAGGTTATCACTTTTATTCCTTATTTCATCCCTTCAACTTAAATTTTCTTAATTTCTATACCAGAACCATCAAAATCGGTTGAGCGGGTTATGCGTGACACCGTTAGAGACGGAAGTTACCTCCGTAAGTTACTTTCGTAATCATACTAATGGCTTTAATATAGTGACAGAACTGATAACAGAGAGGCGATTGTGTCAAGATTGTGTGAGATTTAAAAATAAGTTAAAATATCACTCAACCATTTTTGGCTCGGCACTTTTATTTATTGTTTCAATGTATTACAAATTGCGCATTAGCTACAAATCAAATCATACCGTTATACCGGTTTCGAATAATTTAAATTTAAATCGTGCGGTGCCATAGACAAAAAAAACGTAAACATGCTTAAAATGCGCATTAAAATAATTTCAATGTGTAATAATCGCGAAAACCTAAGAAATCATTAGAACTTGTTAATCAAGATAACCTATAAATCTTCAAAATTAAATATATTAATAGTTAATTATTTCCGAATTGTGGCCTATTAAACACGTGAGTAAAACGGTTCATGTTCATCACAAATTAAAAGGAAGTTATTGAGCTAGTGACCCGGCATTGGCATCTATCCAGATACCAACATCGCCGACGAAAATGGGCTGTAGTAAAACAATGATTGTTTTGTTCCGAACTTATCGATATTCGATCTGTTGCCGACTTGTTGTAGCGTCTACTAAACTGATGAAAAATGCGCTTCTATATTTAAATATTTTATTCTAATCTTGTTCCCGACGTTTTGCATTTAGCTGTTTAGATCGGGCTCCAGATGGACTTAACAGTGAACATCGCACAGCACACTTGAAATATGAAAAGCTAATAGATTATAACGCTAAGGATGTTTGGAGGAGGTTTATTGGTCAATTTTTTACACCTAGCCGCTTAGAAACTATCATTGCTTAGGGTCTTATACTAGCTATTATTTTTTACTGAAGTGCCTATTTCGCACGAAGTTACTAGCCTTAATATGTCAAATAAAAAAAAATGGCGTATGCCATTCATACTATAGTATTTGCCCGACCTGACACTAAAGTATTTGTGGAGGACACCATGAAATTCCGTTTGTCAATTCAATATGGCGTCAAAATAAAATTCTACGCTAGCGCGTATATTTCACTGTTTTCAATCGAGATTGCCAACCATCCACTACAGTATTAGTGGGTTACCAAAACTGTCAAAATCGACCATGCACGGTGATTGTCAATTTTGACTATTAAATTAGCAGGATTTATCCTGCACTTCACTTCGTTTTGCTATATTTTACCGAATACGTAACTTTTATATGTGGTGAGACAAGATACTAGGGTACAATGCACAATGTCACCAACGCTTAGCATCCTGAGGGTGCCGACTAAAGGAAAGCCAGAGGCGTGGCATCTGCCCGCAAGAGAAGGAAAACTTGACACAAACCCTGTGCCAACCCGTCTTGCCAGTTTGGCACAGTAGGTTAATTTCCCGGAGAAAGCCCGGCTCAGTAGTGGGTAATTTATGGGCTGAAACGAACGAACTATACAAATTGATCTAGCAGTGTCTTTTTCTCTTCTTCTAAGCCCATATACGATCCCTTAGGCCGAGGATTGATTAACTCTATATAGTGTTTGGGCAGAAAAGTCCACGAGTGGCGACCGCGTTCCGGAAAGCGCAGTGCTGGTAAGTCTCCCACACGGTGGACTGATGGTTAAGGTCGTTGGAAAATGATGGATGCGGGCGGCCCTGGACCGGCCTCTGTGGAAATCTTTGGGGGAGGCCTATGTCCAGCAGTGGACGTCTTTTGGCTGAAATGATGATGATGGTAAAGTGTTTAGTTAATTTCCAACTGAAATTGTCACAAACCTAACTACACAGTTTTTAAGACTTGGTTAATAATACTCGAACTACGGAGACGGTATCCATCGAAGCAAATATCAGTACTTTAGTAATGGTTTCGTGTTTACCTTGTCAGTTCGCTACGTATTTTTAGACAGTAGTCGAAATGAGATCGATGCTTAGCGATGTGGCTTATTTTACGTACACCAAAATATGCCAAGGCGGTTTATAAATATTAAGCAACTGCACTATTTTCTGTCCTAGTCTTGCCAGCGTGGCACAGTAGGCTAATTCCCTCCATGAAATTGGAGGAGGCCCGCCACAGTAGTGGGTAATTTATGGGGTGAAACGACGATGCGACGACGAACACTATTTTCTTGTATTTCTGAAGCCGTTTTACCGTTTGTTTATAGCGAGCGGATTAAGGAAATCACGTGTCCTAATAATCACTCAATGAGCTATTTAATATTCTCATATAATTTACATTTTTCGCCCACTTTACAGTTACATGTGTTTCATTGGATTATTTACGAAGCGGGCGAGCGATTTGGGTATACATTTTGTAATAGGTTTCTCGTTATACATACGATTGCGTAAAACATCCGTGTTGGCTGCCATCATTTTAACAGTTAACAACAAAATATCTAGCCTAGCGCCTTCTTCTACCTGGCGTTAATCCTGGCCATTGTCAGGGTCCGCCTAAAATCCTTTTGGATGAGGTGGTCTATGTATTCTAAATCCGTCACCAAAGGGAAGCTATTATGTATAACCTAACCGCAAGAGAAGAAACCCTGTAGAACTAGTTTGGCCGGGCATAGCATATTAGGGTAATTACCATCCTTATGATTGCACAGCATACGAATTTACAAGACACAAAACTCAATGTTTAAGTTGGTTAGTTTCCGTCCGATCAATCTTTGGGGGCTGTCCATTCATCACGTGAGGTTCGAAAGCGGGGGGGGGGGAGGGTCGGCAAAAATCATGAAATATCACAAGGGGTTAGGGGGGGGGGGGTATAGTAAAATATCACGTGTATTTATTTTTTCGTCAAACGCTTGATTTCTAAACGGAAATGCTGCGTGTAGTAAGTAACCTTTGAGTGTAAGATTCTTTGTAGGTACTTAAAATACACGTGATGTTAAGGGGGGGTGGGGGCTAGTCTTAAACCTCACCACATATCACCAAGGGGAGGGAGGGGTTAAAAAATGTTAAAAAAACATCACGTGATTAATGGATAGCCCCTTGTATATGTAAGTATCTAGTGCAGGTAAGCTGTGCAGGCATTCTCTCCAAACAACCTCTCAATCGTGTTAAAGTGTAATTTCTTTTATGAAAAGTAGCATTAGTAGTTTTACCGAGTGTAGCCTGGACCCCACGGCCCAACGGTCTTTTTTATTATTTATTTTTTCTGGCAATCTGGCGATATTGTCAGCAACTTTTGCCATGACACTTTATTATTAGTAAGTTACCAAAACTGTCATAATTGCCAATTAACAGTTCGTTGATTGTCATCTTTGACTATTGAATTGACAGGTTTGAGGCAAAAAAACTCTTGCCAAGTACTTGTATCGTAGCGTGTGGCATACGTGCAGAACTGACACTACATTATTAGTGAGTTACCAAAACTTTCAAAATAGTCAATCATCGTTATCTTTGTGGTATAACAATGTATTGGCCAGGACCTAAATTTAGTCCCCAGTACCTATTAAATATTAAACTTAAGTAAAGCGATCTGCAAACGATTTCTGTTTGAAATGTACGACGCAATTCACACAATCCATTGTAGATTAATAATGACCTTGTACAATGTCATAAGATAAATTGAAGCTAACGGCGCTTCAAGGCTGTTCTATATGTAGCTTTATAAATTCGTATATGGAATTGCAATGAACATTACTTGGCGTCGTAGTGCATGCTTAGATTTGTGCACTTTCGTTTGTCGCACAGATTTGCATAAGTTTATTTATACACTACAAAGGGATGTTAGTGTCCCAACACTGAACTTGGATAGGTTTAATAGCCGCTAAATAACTTGAACTATTACCTTAACTACGCACAGTAGGCGATTTATGTCTCTTATGCCGAGATCGAAAGCGTAACCTATAGGATTAGTTCAAGACGTGCGCGAACTGTACCCCATTGAACAGAAAGTGTCCGACAGGACTATACATAGAACGGTTTACTTTTATTTAAAAAAAAAACGGCTGATATCAAATATATCGTATTTGATAGCCATTAACAAATAAGAATCCCCAACATACTTAACTGACTAAAAAAGAAGACGGCATGACGGCTAACAAATTTTCTCTAAAAATATAATAAACAAAAAAGGAATCGAAATCGTTTCATCTTGCAGAAAACTACAGCCAAAAAACGCCATCCTAAGCTGCTGTCTTCCTGCGTGTGAGGTAGGTTGAGGCACTTTAAAAAAAAATACAATGAAGATCCATACAATAAAGAAAGTATCGACTACAGACATGGACTTTGACCCCAATAAAAAATATTCCCTTCAGCCCTTTTATGGCTTCAAATTAATTTGCCTTGGTAGCTTTCCATATTTTGATTGATATACATACTTATTTTTACTCTCCGCGACAGTGATGCCAATCTGTGTAATCTTTTATTAACATGATAGCATCAAATGATGCTCCTATCATAAAAAAAAATGTTCGTGAGTTGATTGATTGATGGATTGCGTTAGTAACCCTTTTCAAGCGATCTCTATCTCGGATTCTATAGGACTAGAGATTTGACTAATATCTTCTTAATAATTATTTAATTCTGGTCAAAATATATGAACAGCCTGTACCGAACTGCACTCGCATAGACTTGGCGGGGGCTAAATAAAACCCAATTTTCGTCACTTTACCCTAAAAACACTAGGGTAAAACCGGGATAGATGCCCCACTTTTAGAAAAAGCCACCCTTTTTTTAATCTATGTGTTTTATACGAATAATTTTTACGAATGTAGCTAGCCCAATCCTTTATGCTGAATTATTATTATTAATATTTAACCTATCAAATACAGATTTTGCACAAATTGGCTTTTCGGAGAATGTCTTTTTTGAGGATAGATGCCTACCTGTATGGATAGTTGCCCCACCATGAAAATACTGAGAAGGATAGATGCCTGCAGTGCAGGATAGATGTTCTTTTTACCGTGTAAACTAAAAGCCTAGCCCAAACGTTAGGTATTTCTAATCCTAAAACGAAACATGGGTCATAATAATGAAAAGTATATTTTTTTATTAATAGTGTACCTACGGATTTTTGTATAAACTTTCATTTGGCTATAGCTAGGTAGGTACCCTTTTTCCAAAGTCCTATCTAAATATCTCTACAAAAAATCGTCAAAATTGTGTCGACGATTTGTGGTGTGGGTGTTATAAATTATTAGGAGTTTCTTCCGAATATACATATATTATACTTCGGATTTTTATGATATAGTTCAAGACTGGTCTTAACAAGTTATTAAATTCATAACAACAGTGCAACATTTACCATTGAAATCGTTTTCTTGGGGTTAATTTATTTCTAAAGCTGCCAGCGTATGGAAACATTGGCCCTAATCTTGATTACAGGTCCCATTGTTTCCATCACTTGTGTAAAGCGCACATGTTAATGTTGCTTTTGTGTTTATACATAGAATAGAAAGGAGCAGTGCCATATTGTAATTTAACAATGTTTAAACATAAGCGCTAACATCAAGTTTTGGATTCAGCTACTAGTGTTTTCAAAACACATTCCATGCACATAGACGTCCACGTCTCGGTGTTTAGATAATGACCAGCGACCGGCAGTGTATATTTACCTAAACTTCTAGGAAGTAAGTAAAATATAGTGAATAATTCTTAAATCCCGAAGTAAAGTAAAGTTTTTTATCCAACCAAACATTTGTAACGAATCACCGGTTCGAAGAGGTATAGTGCTAAAACACAGGACTTAAAACGCCGTGATTTGTTGTTCCGGGATTCCAGAGACATTGTTACCGATTCCGTTACTTTGTTGAAGTTTACGTAAATATACTCTAGCAATTCCGAGCTCTAATGATTACTAACAATTTGTTGTATATTCCATTGCTTTGTAGTAGCTCACATCCTCGTTATCCCTGACCACATGTGAGCTTAACACAAGCGATGGTTATCGTAATATTGGCCATTAATGCAGGAGGCCAAATGGGGCTACAGACGTACGATGGGCGCGATGTTCGCATACAGCCAGCAAGCAGATCGCATGCTCATGTCGTACAATTGTCAGGTACAGCAGTGCGCGCGCTCTGGACAAGCCAGGACACCATCCCGGATGAGCCTTATACAATGCATCAGGTAAGTTCTTTCAGTCCACCTATATGTAACCCGGGTGCTTTATACAAACACGGATACAAATGACATACAGACCTGCTGTGAGTATCTCTGGCTGAGTCGGGCCTCCTCCAACTGCATGGAGGGTAATTAGCCTACTGTGCCACGGTGGCCAGATGGGTTGGCATTGGGTCAAGTTTCCCTCTCTTGAGGCTAGGTTACATAAACGATACTCGACCTGTAATCCAAAAGGGTCAATCCAGGAAGTATTAGTGTCAATCCTAGGAATAAAAATACGTCTATTTGCAGTACATGCATCGTTTTTCTATATCATGTTTTAGTTTCTTCTTTCAATTCGTGTTTCAGTCCCCCGACTGTATGTAGTCTAGCCTGTTTCCTGGCTAATGTATCTCATTTTCGACGTTAGTGTTGATGTTGAGTGTGTTCAGTGTTGTGCTATTTTGCGTGTATCGGCATTTTGGCTGACAGCCATATCGTGTGGGGATGTTATGTTGCAAAAGTAGTGCCCGAACGTGTCTGTGTTTTACTTACCTAAATTCGGGCTGTTTGCTTCTACGAAATAGGTGTAGACCTGTTACTTGGTTTTAAAATGAAACTAAGAAATTCATTTAGAATATCGTTGTGTGCTCAAACAATCGACCCACCGGCAAGCAGAAGACGTTGAATCCGCTTAAAACTGGCCTCTTTATCATGTGTGTGCTAATAGATAAGAAATAAATGTGAAGCCTGACCGTCACGACAGTCAAACGTGTGGGCTTGCGATAGACCCCGTTGGCTCGTGTTCATAGATTAGCGCCCATAATCTGACTGATTAGTTATCAGTTTCACTTTTGTGCTAAGATGTCAGTTTATTCCTGTTCTTTATGAAAATAAAGACAACTTGGAGTAAAGATTTCAGTCCAATATACAAGACCATATTTTTATCTGTTGACATTCATTTATCTCCGTGGAAGATACACATTTACGTCACAACCGAAGTTGATAATTGTATCAATAGTTAGGTGCAAAGGTGATTTACTGACATGGATTTATTTTTCACAGATATATTGTTAAGTCTGAGGGTCCTATGGCCTTGTTCAAAGGGTTAGGTCCAAATATAGTGGGCGTGGCTCCATCGAGAGCCATATATTTCTGTACTTATTCCCAAGCGAAGGCGATACTGAACCAAAATATATCACCCGATACACCAATAGTGCATCTATCTGCGGCCAGCGCTGCAGGTAATTGAACACGTTTTGTGATGTTTAAAATACGTTTATAATCAGTTTTACACCCCTACCATTGTTTCTGTAACATACGAGATTAAACAATGACACAAATTTGGTGTTTTTCTCATTTACCTCCTGAATTTAATGATTAATGTGTTAGTGTTATTGAACCTCAAATTTCAAGTCACGAAATGTTTCAGGATTTGTGTCTTGTACAATGACCAATCCGATTTGGTTTGTTAAGACGCGTTTGCAATTGGACGGGCAAAATGTAACGGCTTTGGAATGTATTAAGAGGATATACGCTAATACGGTACATGATTTTTATTTATGTTTTGTGGCCATCATTATTATGATAACGATATCTACATATTATTAGAAAACCATCATAAATATTATTACTAGTGCTTGCTCGCGGCGTCACCTGTATGAATGCCATGCCCGTGTTAAACAATTTTCACAAGATTTCTATTTTTATTTTCTTGACAAAAAGTAGCTATGTACGGTAAGGCACGATTATGATAAAAATCGTCCTGATCGAATCCATTATACAGGGTGTAACGAAACCCTTTAGCCCTATTTATAAGTAGCAATAGTACTAGTGTTATAGAAACTATAAAATGTTCAACCAGCTGGAGATGAAAATGCTATAACTTAAGAATTAAGCACAGAAACCCTAGGAACCATTGTGGAACATAGTTAAAAAAAGGTTGTAGGATAATATTCACGATAGCTAGACGTCCTATTTCCGATGGAACAGTCATTTTGTAATTAAACATTTTACAGCAAAAGCGTTTGTTTCTTCTTCATACATTAAAATAGACGATAATTTATACACAGAACTACTCTTGTTGGTAGGCTCTATAAGTATATGTAAGATGGCTGTATAGGTTTTGTTTCGCCCTGTATATTATAATATTGCACATTAGTTACGTCATAATAATTGGATTAGTGGTTATGTAGTTCACACACACACACACATTTCGTGTTATAGTATTACCTACTTAATATATCGAAGAATTAACACAATATTAATTTCAGGGTATACGAGGTTTCTACAAGGGCATAACTGCTTCGTATATGGGCATCAGTGAAACTGTAGTCCACTTCGTATTGTATGAAGGGGTTAAGGCGAGATTGATGGCCGCCAGGAGCGTGGATGGGATACCAAGTGACCATCGCTCGCCTCGGGACTTCTTGGAGTTCATGGGCGCTGGGGCGTTCTCCAAAACGATCGCTTCTTGCATCGCTTATCCGCACGGTAAATATCTTTGTATTAATCTATCTATGAAGTTTGTAAGCACACATTCAACAAGACCGACTAATACATCCACTTTGATAGACCTCAAATTTTGCCAAAGAAAATATTTAAATTCCAAAAATGATCCGCGATGCTATTGAAATTAGAAAACATCAAACTTACAATAGAGAGTATGGTTGGCAGGTGCCACCTGCTTGGGTTCCAGTCATTAAATTAAACAAATCTCAAGCATAACACTCATCTGCAAGACCTCTGGACACCGTGAGCGATTTCTGCGTGAACAGGGAAAGTTGACAATAAAACAAAATTATAGGCGGTAGATTTTAACTCTTTCTATGTACTTTTGAAGACAACTGTCATCTAGTCTCTCCCGCGACCACGACTGCTGCAAAGCATTCGAAACGTTGGGAATTAAATGATGTAATAAACACGCGGTAAATCCGTTAAGTGTTTAATTTCAATATCTATGCACATACAGACTGTAAGCGATGTGAAGCTGGGATTTTGGTAGTTGAAGGAAAGAATAGAGCTTGGAAATCTAATCGGCTATTTCGCCTTATAATAAACCTTTTTCATCAAATATATATTAAATTAAAGTACAAAAATTAAAACATAAAATACGTCATTTTTATTTACAAAAATAGTAATAACTTAATAAAACAATTTTAAAAGCGACGTTTCTTCGTTCGCTCACCAAATGAAAACTAAAAATAGGTTTTATTTATAACATTAAATTAATTACGGCGACCGCTCATCATCGCCAACACACACCAATAGAGTTATTAATAGCTGCTGCCCAAGTCATCGCTCGCTTGGACCCAGATCTTGATAGTATACGATTTAAAACCACCCACCATCCTCGTATCACAAATTGGCGCCCATAAGGCGGTCTCTAGACAATCAATTATATTGTGCAATATTATTGACTGTCTAAGGTTAATATGAAGATTGCGCAATGATTCAACGAAAGTTTGAGCGAGTTTAATTTTTATTGCACATTATTTTTCCATGACGTATTTATTATTATTCACAAACGTATTATTGTGCAATATAATTGATCGTTTGGATTCAGAGCACCTTTCAATCTTATTGTACAATAAAAGGTCTAGGGGCCGCCTAAGTAAGAAAAGGAAACGGGGAGGCCCCACAAAAGATGGGATGATGACATTGCTCAAATTGCAGGGATAGTTTGGGAGTAGAGTAGCACGTGAGAGAGAAGAATGGACAGAATTGGAGGAGGCTTTTACCGCTTTAGGCGGTCCTTACATTGATTTTAATTAGTATTGCTACATCTTGTTTTATTTTTAAATTTAAATGCATGCAGCTTTTTATGATAATGTAAATAATATACTATTACTATTAGTAAAGTTAAGGTTGTAATGTAAGGAATCAAATGAAAGCTTTTTATTATTATTATATACCATCCTCGTTATCTCAGCCTATAATCTTAACTTCGGATGGCTAGAGGCTTTTTGTTATACCCTGTTTGGAAAGTAAATAACACTATTTGCTATTTCGTTTACCGCCTGACGTGCAATCATATGTTTAGAGATCCAATTTATATGCTAGTTGGTTTGTTTTAACTGGTACTCGTTTATTGGTATGAAGGCCTTTTTGTCTAGGGGTTGGATGTGCAGTCTATGTATGATTTCAGGGTCGGGCAAGTGTATTTAAAAAAACACGATAGGTAGCTGGCCTAATTTCGATGAAACTCTTTTTGTAACATTCCAGTAGACCCTTGGAATGTGGTGTTTTTGTTACATCTCTCTTATTAATTCAACGGACTGTGCGTGCGTTTTCTTGCATATTATAAATAGCCAGTACTGCATGGGACCGGTTTACAACAAGTTTTGAGGAGTCCCTCATGACTTTACGGTTTCATAAGAGTTTATTCCTGGGAAGGAATGTATAGTTTTTTATATTTTTTATACTGCTTGCGGAATGGCTATCAAGCAGATAGGATATTTTTATACCACTAGGGACACACACTGTGTGGTGACGGAATTAGAATACATAGTGTCACCACCCCGTTCCATCCTGAGGGTGTCGTAATAGCCGACAAAAAGGTAATGACAAAGCCGAAAACATAGCCGCAAGACAAGGAAAACTTGAAATAAAACCCTGTTCCAACCCGCCTGGCCAGCGTGACACAGTAGGCTAATTACCTTGTAAAGGGAGGAGGCCCGATTCAACAGTGGGTCATTTATGAGCTGAGTAGTACTAGGGTGCCCCATCTGAGACCCTGGCGTTGCTTTCCATCACGCAAGCCTAGGCTCAAAGGCATTCAAGTAATTGATAAAAAAAACGGTTATCGTGGTCTATAAAAGTCTCTAAAAATACTTCGGACAGTGGTAGTGACGTGTGGCGGGTCGACCACTTCCCTTTGGTATGGTTGAGGAGATCGATGGCTGCCACACGCGTTATGCTTGTGAACAGGTGCCGCTGTTTGGGGTTGGTCGGCTCACTGGATTCAAGACTTTTAATTTCAGTTTTTTATTATTTATATATAATTCTATTTTTTTTTCTTATTATAAAATTCATATTTCAGTTGAGCGCCTTTCGGAACCGAACGAAACTAGTTAGTTTTATGTACAAGGTCATTGTAATATGGCGTTTAAAAAAAGACAAGCCCTCCGAGTTTCTTCCGCGAGGTCTTCTCGGTTGGTGCCGCGTTCCGACCTGTTAGTAGTGTTCTAAAACTTATGTATCCGTTGACGATTGTGAACGCCATAATTGGTATATACAATAAAGCATTTTTCTATTCTATTCTATGGGCGTTTGTAACACTGGTGGTGTCAAAGTCAAAGAGTAAGAAAGATACTGCCAGAAGAGGGAAAGCTACTATCGCGCAGTAATCCAAGGATGATGTTATTTCATTGCAGTATTTTGTGGCTGATAGATAGAAACAACCAGATTTGGCTTCCAATTGATTTCTTTTTTCAAATTTGGTTCGTTTTGTTGGTGGGATGGCGTCTTGTTACAACTTGCGTACGGTTCGAATTACTTATCGGTATCTGTATTTTGATCTTCATCTTTACAGAGGTAGCGAGGACGCGGCTCAGAGAGGAAGGCAATAAATACCGCAAATTTTGGCAGACGCTTCACACTGTTCTGAAGGAAGAGGGGTATCGCGGAGTGTATAGGTAAGTACTTAACAAAACCCTTGTTTTGTCATCCATATCAGGTGTCACCAACATAAAAATCAACAAATATCCTTGAAGACAGTTTCTATTTTTTGTAGGCACTATCGCTCGATTGGAAACAATGGACACGTCATCATTTCGACCATTGCTCACTCGTATACGGATGTGAGCCTTCTGCGCTAGCCACGTATTGTCGTCAAGTTTTCCTGCTCTTGTAGCCAAGACACTACTACTACTTAGTATAAATGAATGTCAATATATGAACCAAAAAGGGGAGAGGCCTATGTCCTCCAATTACATTAAGGGTAATGAGCCTACTGTTCCACGCTGGCCAGACGTTTGGCATAGGGTTTCATATCAAGTTTTCCTTCTATTGCGGCTTTTCGGCCCTGTCGGCTCTTACGGCACCCTTAGGTTGGAACGGGGTGGAGATACTGTGTATCCGTTCAGTAACCCTCGCAGTCCTTAATAAGATCATGGTATATCCACAGGGGATTGGGCACGCAGCTTGTCCGACAAATACCGAACACGGCAATCATGATGTCGACATACGAGGCGGTGGTCTACCTCCTGACGACACACTTCAATAGCTCCTTCTACGAAAATACCTAGCCGACTGGTAAAACGTAAAACAATTGGCCCGAACGAAGACATGCGTACCCGTAGTTCAGTAGAACGTAGTGTTCCCTGAGAGCAGATGGCAGTCGGGAGTCGTGAAGTTGGGCAGGCATTCCCCTCTAAGTCCATTTGCAGAGGGCAAATCTCTGTCTTAGTCATTCACTCGACAATGTGGCTACATCGTTTCTAGACGTTGTTTGTTTACGATAGCGCTGTAATCTGGGATTAAAGCTGCAGACACATTAACGCGAGTCGCAGAGCGGAGCTGTGGAATCGTAGTCCGCTCCGCTTTTTGTGTCAACGTGTTCTGAATGTTATCGAGAACAAATAGTATGAGACCGAAGATTAAAGCGCACATCTAAAATTAATTTCTTTAGTACTAGGCTAATCGACATAGTCGATTCGTTCTAGCAGACTGCATAGTAATTAGTTTGCACAAATTTTTGATAATCGATTTCATATTTCATCTCGCTGTGTATAATATATTGATGGTGGTCTTATTTCTATTTTTAACGTTGCTATTGACACATGAGATATGTATTTGTTATCTACTTAAGTGTTGTTATATTTTTCTGTGTCATTTTAATCTTGAATAAGTTATAAATAGGTGCCAATTTTAAAAATGTTCTATCGGATTTGACAATCTTATGTTTTATTAAATGTTGTATAACGATAAATGCGAATGTTGGTTTGGTTAACGATATTATTTTTACCATAAAACTTATAGAACTTCTGCAGATATTAAAAAGGAATTTATATCTTCACTTTGTTTATAGTATCTTTTACTTTTCATGTGACTGGTTTGATTTCGCTTTTAAATCCACGTGTGAAAAGCAGCAAATAATGAGCTATGAAATTAATTAACCTGTTCTTAAGCGAAGAAGAATAAGTTGTGTTGAAAAATGTAGTGTCCACTTGTAAGCGATATATCGTAGTTCAAAAAAGTCCCGCAATTTCTCTAGCCGGTTAAATATATACATTATGGTATCGATAAATGCATGACATATTCAGAACCGCGCACCTTCTGTTTATATGTTGCCGTTATTCTATATATAACATCCGATTCATATTGCACTCCAGTTCGTCGATTCTGCGTTGATATGAAACTTGTTTTATGGTCGCAATAATACTCAATAATAAATCAACGATTACCGAACAGATCTATTTTTACTTCTTATTGAATTGTATGCGATTCCAATGTAGTGATCAAGTAAGCTGATATAGAAAGAGATATACTTTATTCAGTAAAATGAACTTTTAATTGTATAAAATATGAAAAGACTAGACGAATATTGAGTGTACAAGCCAAATTTATTTCGACGTGCGTTTTACTAAACGGGTAATGGGCGACTGAAGCTTATTTTAAAAACGTTCAATATCGTCCCAGGAGATTGGATACCTTAATTAACCACTCTCGTCAACTGCAGCACATAGTTTTTCAACATATATCTTTAAATAATGGTTCTACACACACATTATCCTTGGAGATTGTCCGTCCATCTAGACGAGGATTGGCTTAAGCTGTGCTTCAACCACATACTATTCTCACGCCATCAATTTGGTTCTTCTTCAAATTTCCTTATTACTCATTGGTTTTTTCTCATTGGTTTTTTTTCACGAAGACTTTATTAACTCTCCATCGCCAATTGAGCCCAGTTCTTGCTGTTTAGATGCACTATAATGAAAATCGAATACTACACAGCTCTGCTTCTAATTTTTTTCAAAGTATAAACTGATTTATACTTAAAATATGTTGCACTAACATGCATTTGTATAGTGTGACACCTGTTATAATGGCACAGTAAGCTGCTGTAACCGGTAATAAGCACAAGGATTTGCAAATCAGTCTCGACAAACAATTGTTAAGAAGTAAGCTGTGATATAGAGCCTGTAAATATTAGATATGGAGTAAAACAATAAATTTTGTATCACACATATAATTGTCTGCTTCGATTTAGTCTACATGTCAATGTAAGATGGTTCAATATCTCCAGTTGTATTCAAAAGTCGACTTGTATTCAAAATATATTATATGTAGACATTGTGCTTGGAAGCCAGAAACAAGTGATAATGTAGCAAGTTTATATTATACACTTATCATATGGACTGGTAAGTTGGCAAACAACTTGATTTGTCTTGGTTTATTGAATCATCAGACATAGATACAGGCACCAGCAATTATTTTCAAGTGTCATATATTATTAAGGATAGTCGAAAAATTTAAATTGACTTAATTTTTGCTATTATTTTTGCCAGTCTCGGTACCTAATTATGCTTATTAATAGTTTTATATTTTCTGGGAACAACATTTATGTATGTTGAGTATAATTTTGTATAGTGTTATGTAGAGTTAAATATATTGAAGTTAAGATTATAGTGGTTGAAATTATGCATAATAATGTTCCCAGATTTGCAAGGTATCTCCAATCTTGTTATTAGTATAGTGGACACATTTGACTTTTGTCTGACTGAGTATATGATACTATTAATTTGGTTAATTAATAAAAAAATGCCTTGGATCATATTGTTTTTTAATCCTTTATTGTTCACCTTCCCATAGAATCCATAATTTACCTATATATAATCATAAATTACACACAAATATATAACTACAAATTAATTGGTTTCAGAAGAGTTCTTAGAGAGACATTAGAGATGACTACCCACACATGGGTTGAAATGGCATTAGGAACTTCACTAGGATATCTCAGTAATGTAGTAAATGGAAACAAGTTCCCACGCAGAGCAACAATTGGCTCCCGCCTAAACCATATCACAGAGATAACTAGAAGAGCACCAACAACAACTTGTAGAGCAATCTGTATTGTGCTTTTAATAGCCAGGTTCTTGCTTAGCCTCATCTGAGAATTATCTTTCAGTTGGTTCTCTAATTTGTTAATCTTTCTTTGTAATTTTGAGTATGCAGCAAACTCATCCTTCATAGATATGTATTTTTGTTCATTTTTCATTTTCTTTATTTGTGCCCATGTTACTCTTTCATTGTGTGATGGTCTTGAGAAACATACAGCTATCTATAACAGAAAAGTAATATTTTATGACTGACACAAGTATAGAGCATTATAGCATTATTTTATCTTAGGAACTGTGTAAACTTGTGAAAATATATTTTTAATTATTTCATCATCATCATTTCAGCCAAAAGACGTCCACTGCTTCCAAGGATTTCGACAAAGGCCGCATTAATTATTTACATATTTTAAATTATTAATAACGATTAACTTACAGGTTTTACTAGAAGCGGAACTACGGCACTTAGGGCACATAACACGACAAAATAAACAAGGAGAAACCCATTGATAACTTCTAGCATTTTACCAAAATCAGATTATTTCCCTAAAATTAAAAAAATAATACTATTGTCACGAGCAATGCAAATTGCAAAGAATATGCCTGACATGCCTGTTGTGTTGGTTTGACGTAGGCAGACTTGACTGACAGTTAGCTGATCAAGCCAGTGATACCACTTCACTGTTTATTCTAGCATAACTAATCTAATCGAATAAATTGACCTAAAGGTCCTAGCAACCAGGTCATAAAATCCCAAAAAAGAAAAATAACCGAATAAAAACAAAACGAGTGAAAATCGCTTTTTTTAGTTAGAAATTGGAGCCCATTACCCAATAAATTAAGCATATTTATTATTTTATTTGATATATCCATCCCATCACTCACTAATAGACTTGGGCAACACAGTTCACACTAAAGATTCAGTTCACCAAATCTCGTTCAGTAAAGTGAACTCGTTCATCTAAATCGCTCTGCAGTTCATTTCGTTCTTTGACTCAGTGACTGAATCGCATTGATTCAGCTACGAGTTCACGAACTGTGAACGAGAGTATATTTTTATAGTTTTACTAGCTGACCCGGCAAAAGTTGTTTTACTATATAAATATCGCTTTTAAAAATAGAGGTTTGCCTCGTTGGTCTAGTGGTTAGATGTGCCGCCTTTGGATCAACGGGTCCCGGGTTCGATTCCGGGGTCGGGCAAGTGTCTTTGTCTAAACCAGAGGCACTGGCTCGGAGTCTGGGTGTCATTTCTATCTATCATATGTATGTATTTACAAAAAAAAAAAGTATATAAGTAGTTTATCAGCCATCTCGTTACCATAACACAAGCATTAAGTTGCTTAGCTTGGGACGAGATGGCGTTGTGTGAAATGTCCAAGGATATTTATTTATTTATTTAGAGGTTGATCGTAGAGGGGCGAAAATTTACGGTCGCATGTATTTCTGAATGCTATAACATAAAAAAATCGTCTTTATAAGACTAAAAACTAAAAAATACCCACCCACCGACCATATACACTTCGGCCCTAGGTGCACATACATAAACGCTGGAAATGATAATATGTAATAGAATAAATTAATAAAGGAATTAATTTACAACTATCGGGAACAAAATTGCATAAAAATAAGGATTGCTATTCTAAAATAAACGCTCTGCCAGAACAAATAAAGACAAAAATATTTGTATCTAAAATGACGATATCCGTCATAATGAAAAAGAAAGCGCTGTACAGTAGACATTCCCGTGAATGCAACAACAAACAAATCACCATCACGGCAACTCGGTTTCGAATCAGAGCGGGAGCGATGAGTAAGTGAACTGCAGAACTAAAATACTCCAATCAGAGCGGTAGCGATGAGCAAGTGAACTGCAGAACTAAAATACTCCAATCAGAGCGGGAGCGATGAGCCGGTGTACTGCAGAACTAAAATATTCCAATCAGAGCAGAGTGGGAGCGATGAGCCGGTGAACTGCAGAACTAAAATACTCCACAGAGTTGATTTAGTTCAATTCGTTCACTGCAAATGAGCAGTTCAGTGGAACGAATCACTCGTGAGTTACTCAAGTCTACTCACTAATGACAGAAGAAAATATAATAATCCTACGTACAACGTTGTGCTGCTGCGGCCGATGAAGTTTCATAGGTTATAAAACTTACGTTACAGAAAATATGAGTAATACTGTATTTTTGGAGACATATTCTACTCAAGAGGAATATAAAGATAGTGGGAATGTATTATTACCACTGGAATCTATAGTGACATATTTTATATATAAAAGTTGTGAGCCTGAAAATGTAGTTTTACATTTTGTCTCTACACGTAATGAAGACGAAATTAGATCAATTCTTACTTTAGCAAGTAAGGACCTCAATTTTATTGAAGAAAATAAGGTCCCATGGCAAGTTAATTCATGCATTTATCCAGTTGCTAAGTATGAAGATACAATAATCACAGGGCTGTGTGCTGTGGCTAGGCATATCTGTAAATATAAATCTTTGAAACGAAACCATCAAGAACATGAAGAAGGTTTACTAGGATTCCGGAAAAGTTGCCTTCAGGCACCCAATGAAGTATCAATCTGGACCAAATTCTGTGAAGTTGATATTATAAAGACTGTAAAACAGGTGTTGCAAAATGTAATCATTGATGAAGTTCCTAAAAACTTGGTGCGTTTTGAGAACCATCTAAAGAAACCTGTCAGAGTTCATAATGTATACAAAATTGCAAGAGAAATCAAAAAAGACTTGAATGTCATTAGCAATCAAGATAAACTGGTGCCAGAAATGGAACTGAACAAAAAAACGGAAATTCCTAGAGCACCAAAGACTCGCAAATGGAAGTCTAAAGTTAAAAAAGAACTTGAAATAGACTGTTCAGTGAAAATAGAAGATTTGAAAATAGATCATCAATTTGCCGAAGGTCCCTTCCTAACTCTGGCTGACTTGGTATTACTGCCATCTTATCACATAATAGTAAAATCTTTTGGTGAAGCTAATTTTCAAGCACTCTTACCAGTAACCTATCAGTGGTACAAAACACTGTTATCATTTGAAGCATTAAACATGTTAGAAATATTCCAAGAACAACAATTGCAGGTATCAAACCATAGTGAGAATCTTTCTGTACCATGTACAGAAGATGTCAGTCTTTACAAATGTGACCCGAAGAGGCACAATCCTAAAAAGAGACTGTTTACAAAAGAAGATGATATAAAAAAAGCTTTAAGTTCAGTTTCATCAGAAATGGAAATTCCCATTGATGATGAAAATATCAAAACAGACTTTAACTGGGAAGATATCCCTGACGGTGCTAATCCAATGGCTGGACATTTGCCTGACGAGAGAATGCTCCGTAAATCACAGCAACTTCAAAATTTGGCTTTAGCTGTCCTCCAAATTGCGAGACAAGGTGATTTAATTGTTGACTTCTGCAGTGGCAGTGGTCACCTTGGAATTTTAATTGCACATCTTCTGCCAAAATGCACTGTTATACTATTAGAGAATAAAGAACAGTCTCTATTACGTGCCAGAGCTAGAGTACATAAAATGGGTCTAAGCAATGTATACTTTTTCCAGTGCAATCTAGATTTTTTCATTGGCAAATTTGATATAGGTATTGCATTACATGCCTGTGGTATCGCCAGTGATCTGGTATTGGACAAATGTTTGAAAGCCAATGCTAAGTTTGTGATATGTCCATGTTGTTACGGATCTTTGCATGCCACAGATAGATTGGTGTACCCAAGGAGTGAGCTGTTTCGTGATTTACCAGTTGACCAATATTTGTGTATTGGACATGCAGCAGACCAAACTCATGAGCAGCACCATTTAGCTGTGCGTGGTGCCAAATGTATGGCTATTATAGATTCTGACAGGGGAAGGTTAGCCGAAGAGCTTGGATACAAAGTATCACTAACGAGATTAAAACCTCTATCTTGTACACCAAAAAATAATTTGTTGATAGGTGTCCCATCATAAATAAAACAAAATTTAATAAAAACAAAAGGTTTATTCTTAAAAAAATATAAATTTGTTTTATAAAGTTGCTTACTATCCTGAAGATATCGAAAATATGTTCAGCATTCCTCACAGGCACTTTGAATGGTAAACGGCAATTGGTTAAAAGCAAATGCTGTTTGCCCTATATTGTTATAAGCAGCATTTGTACTTGTTGACTGTGACAGTGTTTTATATAAATGTATAAAAATAAATAGGAATAAAGCTGTCATATTCAAACAATATCAGTGGTGTAAATATTCTTTATAACAAGTAACAATATTTGTCTGATTTAATCCATGGCACTCAAGTTGGTCACATCAATTCAGTAGGTATTAATTTGTTCATTGATAGTGCAAGCAATTGTAGTGTATATATTTAATTAACTCTAGCATATACATTTGCTGTTCTGCAAGGGATGTACACCTGAAACCAAAAGATTCCTTAAATATGTCAACTGTTATCATGTGCCTTCTGAAACAAATAGACAGTGTAAGAAAGGGCTTAGAAAACATAGTAAGCAACATAGCAAAAATAATTGACTCAAGGAATATGTCTAGCCTTTTTAAGATGTATGGACATATAATCATCATTGAATGACTATTATATCGGACAAAAGTCCACTGCTGAACATGCTGAACGTCTTCTACAAAGGCCAGTCTTGAGCCACTTGCATCCATCACAATCCAGCGACCTTGACTAGGTCGTCGCCCGTCTGTGTGGGAGGCCTACCACCCTTTCCGGTACTAGATCGCCTTTGGAAGACATTTCTGCCCATCACCCGGCAGACCTGCGAGATATGTGTTACCCCAGCCACCCTGGTTCGCCTGTGTATCTCGCCATTTCTGATCGGTCCCAGGGCATGGGTGACTTTGAATCTTTCAATGGAGCATATTGAACGAACACGCCCAATGTAAGCACCTGAATAAATAACATTAGGCTAATGTGAACTTGAAATGAAACCCTGTGCCATGCCAACCAACCCGTCTGGCCAATGTGGCACAGTAGGTTAATTACACTCCCTCCATGTAGTTGGAGGAGGGCTGACTCAGCAGTGGGTGGTGTATGGACTGAGTAGTAGATTATGTAAATACCTGAATGGAGTCTTTCCTGTCACCCCACGGGATGCCCTGTGTTGTATGGAAATCTCCGCCCGGTTCCACGCGGCCAAATCCACCGTATTTCTTACTATCCGAGCATAGCACAACCTGAGGAACAAAAAATATTCAAAATGTTCAATTATTTCTAGTCTTTCTCCTAATTTCAATGGCTAATAGGTAGGCAGGCCCAAGCTCGATAACACGGAAAGGCTTTATGTAGTTTCCCGTACGGCAGAATGACACGCGGTGACAACAGTGGTAGGTTATTGTGGGTAAACCGGTTCGCAACTCACCATCTCACCGCGACCGGGACTCTCACATACCCCAGCCCCGTCCCACCGGCTTGGGACCTATACCTAAAAGGTTTCCACCACAAAAAAGGCCCAAGCTCGATGGATAAATGGCATCGGACAGAACCTCAGTGATTGGTGTCAGAAGCTGGAAGAAGACAACCATGGACAGATCTGCCACCACCGGGCTAAGGCCCACCCTGTAAGGCCTTAGATGTTTTTTTTTTAATACTGCACTCGTATGAAGACTAATGTGGTATGAAGAAGAAGAATGTAATAAGACTGGTGAACAGTCTTATTACATTCTAGCTTAGGCTAATAAGTAATTTGTATCTGTCCTAAATTACTACGGAAATGAATAAACTAAGGCAGTGTCCACTAACACTCGTCCTATTGTCTCTAGAATTTTAAATCTCTTTGTTCATGTGGTCATCAAAATTGAACTTAATGTACTCTATATCTTATTGTATTGAGATGATGATGATGATGTTTGGCTAACTACCGCTAATTACACACGAGCAATTCCCGTCGGATCTCCGCAACACATCTGGATATCTATATCTATTTATGTTTAGTCCTACTGTCAGTTTTCACGCTACTATTATAGATAGATAGATTTAAAAAAAGCAATTGCAAATTACGGTCTTATTGCTAAAAGCAATTTTTTCCAGACAACCGTTGGATGAACTTAGCTGGAACCAAAAACCAATATGTAATGTACATATTATCGTGTTTGTTAGTTGCAGTACGACTGCCTTAGATTGTAGAATGGCAGCCTGAACTGTCTGTCGGCCGTACTAAGTTGGCATTAACGCTACTAAAATCAGAATAAAAGCATTCGAAAAACAAGACGTTTCAAGTCTGTTCAGCGGTAAGAAACTTAAAAAAAAACATAGACCCGAATTATTATTTTTTTCTTCTGTGGCGTTCGCAATTATTGCATTGCCATTATCAAGTTAATCCAGTGTTGATGTAGCTGTTTTTACATTTCATAAATGTAGGGAAATCTCCTGATCACTCCAAATTAGCTAATTAATAAAATTATAGAACCGAATTTAGAATCTCCTTGTTTGTAAAGTAGGTTGAAAATACCCTCCAGATTTTTTTTTTCTATGGCAGTCTGCCTTCGCCAATTTTTGCCAGTGTCATGTGAATAGTGTTCATGTGTTGTTAAATAATTTTGAATACCTGATAGTTTCCACTGACATTGACTCCAACCCGGTAGTCAGTGAAGCTCTGGTACGGGTGGAAGTTGAAGACAAACAGAAGGCCAGCGCGCTCGAACGCCACCACTTTGTCGCCTTCGTGCTTACAGGAAACGTAAGCCTGTTGAATATGTCATAACTTTTTTATCATGACTTCCCCCACCATCGATTTATTGATTATTTTCTTATTAAAATAACGGAACCACTTCTTGTTCTTCTCTACCCATAAATGAACCACTGTCGAGTCGGGCCTCCTCCAATTACATGAAGGGTAATTAGCCTACTGTGCCACGCTGGCCAGACGGTTTGACATGGAGTGGCGACTCTATGTATTCTAAATCCGTCACCACACGGAACCACTGCTCTAGGTTAAAATATATCGTGGGAGGTGTGCACAAACATATAATTGACGAACATAAATAACTCCCAGGTTATGAGCAAGACACTAGCCCGACCCCGGAATCGAATCGGAGACCCTTTATCCAAAGGCAGTTCGATGTCAGCCTAAATAATTTGTTGTAAGATAAGTTAATCAGTATTTACTTTTTAAATGTATACATTCTAATTAAGCTAAGCATAGGTTGAAGTTAAACAGCCAACGAAAATGCTCCTAAACTTTACCTTTTTTGTTGACAGCCATTCATAACTAACTTTTTTATTTGTCTAGAGCTATGCTGATAAGCGCAGATGACTATGGTCATCGTTACCAGATGAGAAGACGACCGCCGCCACAACATTAGTACATACATACAATCACGCCTATTTCCCGCAGGGGTAGGCAGAGATCACATCCTTCCACTTGCTACGATCCAGGCTCACTCTTCCACTTTCATCAACCTCTTCATGCATGCTCGTCGGTTTGGGGTGCTTCTGACCTGACCTTTCTATAAGACATACATCTATTTGGACATGGAATGCCCTTTAGGCCTGCCCCTTCCAACGTTCCCATTCACACTCCCGCTATATATTTCTTACAACATTAGTATTTTAAAAATAAAACCTCATTTCAAATTGCGTTGTTTTAAATTTTCTATTTTACTCACAGGGTCCGACCTCAGCCAGCCGTACTTGTCTTCCAAGTCATTCATGTCTTTATCGAATCGATTGAGGAACTTGTACTTCAGATTCTCATCATCAACCAGGTTCCACTGCCGACGCGCGTAGTGGTAAGAGGAATTGTTGCCAGCTCGAGGGAAATCCAGCCATTCGGGGTGGCCGAACTCGTTGCCTGAGTAAAAAATAGTATTTATGCAACACAATAGTTTTCTGCCCGAGAACATCTTCACTTGGACATTCAAACGTCCAACGGGAAGATACAAGATAACATACAGAAATATTGTTATTTATTTTTATTAGAAAACAGCTGTACCATACGCAATTACACACAGATTTTGATTAATTTTTGTTCAGAAACCTTCGTGAGCTCATGCACATTTTGCTGAAGATCACCACATTATCAAATGCATAGTTTACGATTATTTATAGGACGTACAGACAAACATTCATTTTTATATATCAGTTTTTTTTTGTTTTTAGGTAAAGAAAAATATACTCATAATGATAGAATCTGAGGATACACTAGGTATTAACAGCTAGCGTATCTAAAAAATTTGTTGGTTGATCACTAGCTGGTTTGGAAATGTTCATAACCTGAGAATTAGCACAGAGAACTTAAGAAACATGGAACTTAGCTTATTGAGCTTCTAAGATCAAAATAACGATTTAATTTTCAATTGAACCCTATTGGGTTCAATTAAAAAACTGATTTAGGAAAACCTTGTTACTTCACAGATACTTACAAGAAAAATGTTTGATTAACTCACTTCGGATGCCTATAGAGATTTTGTATCACCCTGCATAGCAGAATTTAAAAAAAACGTACCTATAAAATTAAGGTATGCCTCTCCGGCGAGCGCGTGTGTGATAAGTCTGATCATGCAGTGCAGAGCCAATCCTCGCTCAATGATAGGGTTGGACTCGCTCAGGCAGCTCATATGAGTATACATGGCAGCGTCCATCAACCAAAATGCTATCGTCTTATCGCCAACCAGAGCCTGTAATAAGTGATGAATATTTTTCTTTTCACTATTAATAGTTATTTGTTATACAAGAGTGCAAAGTTGCTTTTTAACCGCGTGTTCAATTTTGATGACCGAGCAAGCGAAGGATTCTAAAATTGAATCACGAGCGCAGTGAGTGATTCAAAATTAGAATCCTGAACGTTAGCGAGGGAATCAAAAGAGCACGAGGTGAAAAATCTTTGCACTCGAGTGCAACACGTAACTTTTCATTCCACCTCAGCGAGGAAATGACTAAATGCAAAAAAAAAAAACGTTTACAATCACAAGATAGGTACACTTTTATTTCAGTTTAGGTATTAATTACTACATTATGACAGGTAAGTATTACAGAATAATCTTTACTTTATTCTCTAGCGAATAAAAACGGCTTTTGCACTCAGATATCGAAGAGCAAAAATACTTTATTCTCTAGCGAATAAAAACGGCTTTTGCACTCAGATATCGAAGAGCAAAAATACTCTTTCCGAGATGGGGGGATGAAAAAGATTTTACACACTGAAGGAGGGTATTTAGTCGGTATGTTAATTATTAGGTACTTCAAATTTGAAGTAATTATCGTAATAAAATATCCTATTAAAATGACACAAATTTTCAACACATCGATAAATATTATAATGCAAAGTAATATAGTTTACCACCAGTTCGCAACACGACCACTGCTGACAACAACTGGTAAGAAACTCAGAAGGCTTGTAATTTTTTTTATTACTTTGCTATGCTATTTCATTACGTAAATATTTATTTTCCCAATAAATTTCATATAACAAACTACATATTCTATTGGATCCGGAAGGCGTCAACTGAAACGTGAATAATAAAGATAACGAAATAAACTTGAATAAAAACGTCCTTGGTCCAGTTAGCCGACTAACCCCAAACAGCAGCACCTGTTCACATACGCATGTTATAGCCATCGATCTCCTCAACCATATTGCAGGAAAGTGACCGACCCGTCACATGTCGGTACCGCTGAGTATTTTAGTGGGCATGGCAAGTCGTAGAGACTGTCGCAGCGCGTGTCAGTCATATTTTTTCAAATAAACCACCGATTTCTTTGAGTTTAATCGAAATTCTCATTTTTATTGCTTTGGTATTTGGTTAGACCACCTGTCAGTTTTCTCACTACTAAGTCTACTAACTACGTGCAACGACTGTCATACAAGGTGGAATAGCAGGGAAGAGTTTAAAGTACGTAAAAATACAAAGAAATAGCTATTTACGAGTTCACACGCGTGATAGCCTCGACACTTATCCGTAAGATCGGAAAGACGTAAACGGACCAAAATAACGGCCCACCTTTCAACAATACAGTTATTTTTTGCAATTCGTCATCATCATTTCAGCCTATAAATTCAGGTCTCCTCCAAATTCATGGAGGGGGAATTAAAAAGACGGGTTGGCTGGCACTGCTTTCCTTTCAACCTTTCCTTGCGTTCCTTTAGCCACCAGTTAAGACACCCTCAGAATGGTACGGGTTATTGATATGTTTTATTCCAAATTCGTCACCACATGGAACAAATGTACTGAATTATCATTGCAATAACATATCTATTTGTCGCAGAACACTCATGGATCATGGATGGGTGGCCGAGATGTTAAGCATCGGGTTTTCATCATGATCTGACATAGTTTAAGATGGATGTGGGCACTGACTTGGGTACTTGAACGAAAGATAATTTATATCAAAGTAACTTTATTTTTCTTTTACTAACGACTTCCTACATTATGGAAACAAACAAGTGCGTCGGCGCACTCGATGGAAATGCGTGCTGAGTTTTTTTTTTTTTTTTTTTTGTCTTGTACAGTGCTGATTGCCGCAGATGGCTATGATCAGCTTTACCGGATGAGAGGGCGAGCGCGGCAACAACTTGCGCTCCAGCCGGAAAGCACCACTGAGCGGCCCCTTTTATACTCGCTCTACCGACGATCGCGTCTTGCGTTTCCGGTAACAATTTGTTGGTTCACTAAAATAATCCTTAGATGGCGCTGTCTGTCGCGCCATAACTTCATCAATCCACGACATATTTATAAAGTCAACAAAATTAATTAATAAAATTACACGAACCTGGTCGTGACTTTCAGCGTACGCCACGGTGCCTTCCATCCACCTTCGGTTAGTAAGAGTGTGGACAATGTGACCGATCTTCCAGTCCTCATCTTTTACCTCCTTGAGCAATTTGATCCACATGTCGGGTATGGCCATAGCCAGTCGGTAATCGAACCCGGTACCCCCTTCATTCACTGGTCGACCCGACGCCGGCATTCCGGAAACATCCTGTATTACAAATAATAATTCTCATTATTATTATCTCAGCCGATAAGTAACCCACTACTGTGTTAGGGTAACTTTCCAAGGCCAAAGTCGACACAAAGGCTGCGACTTCAAGGTAGACACAGAAGACGACTTCAAAGCCGACTCTTAAGACGACATCAAGGCCGACGCCAAGGAAGCCAATGATGACGCCGAAGACGACATTAATAATAATGTACTCTATGATTAAGGCGGAAGCCGAAAACTGCCCCTAAGCTGACGGCGATATCGACGCCAGAACTGACGGCATGGCCGACGCCAAAGCCAACGGGAAGGCATTTTGTTGATTAAAGAGTTTTTATTATATTTTGTATAGATTTATCGATTTATTGAAGTCATTTTACATATTTTATGTTTAAGTTAGTACACACGCAAACATTATTTGGCCAAACAATTATCTTTCTGTTTTTTCTTTTTAAAAATCGACATGCTTGTACCTGTATCGCGGTATACAGTTTATAGTATACATGAAATTCAATAACACAAATGACATCCACACTCAGAGCAAGTGCCTCTAGTTTACAAAGACACTTGCCCGACCCCGGATCGAACCGGGATTACGTGATTCAAAGGCGGTCTAATTAATAATATTTAACCCCTAGATTTAGGTTGTATGTTGATTAAAATGTTATTAGCGGCTATAAGACGTATGTAGTTATAGAATTATAATCATCAAAATCATCAATACAACCCTCCAAGCTCATAAAGGTGCAAGAAAAACTTTTTCAACGTCAAAGTCATTCTTGCACCTTTATGAGCTTGGAGCTACAACCCTGTATTGATGCGTTTGATGATTATAACTCTGTAACTACATACATCTTACAGCCGCGAATCAAATGTTCATCATCATACAACCTAGCACTGCCCTGCAAATTGCAAATAACGTAAGAAAATTTGAATTTCGCGGGCTACCCTGGAGCATCCACCTTAAGTGGCAGTGGTCAGGGCACATAGCTCACAGGACCGACGGAAGGCGCGGTGCTGGTAGGCCGCCTCCCACACGGTGGACCGACGACCTGGTTAAGGTCGCCGGAAAGCAGTGGATGCGGCCCAGGATCGGCCTTTGTGGAGATCCTTGGGGGAGTCCTATTACCGGCAGTGGACGTCTATTGGCTGAAATGCTGGTGATGATGAGCCCCTAGATCAACAAGGTATACCTGCTGTCCAGTCCAGAACTGTATATATTATACACTCGAGAGCAATGAATCCGGGTCACTTAAAGAATCCTAAAAATCTCGGAAACTAAAAATGCTAGGTTAATGCAATAAATCGTATTTAATAGACAATGTAATACTCCTTAAATGAAGGTATTAAAACTTCTTAGTTATTGTAAAGTTATATCATAAAAAAATCAAACTTGAAAAAGGGCTACTTTCGAAGATGGAACTACGAAATTACAGCATTTGGTTTTGCTTTTGTTTGTAATCTTTCATTTATGTGGGTACATAAACCATGTTGATAGTGCTCTATATTCATTATTCAAGCTGAAATTATGTCGCTTACGCCTGAAGAATGCACCAGAATACTTACAATGCTGGAAACCGGCCGGAGTCAGCGCGATACAGCCAGGACTGTCGGTGTGTCGCTGTCAACAGTACAAAGAGTTCTCCGACGTTACGAAGAAACTGGTTCTAACCTACGCAGACCAGGAATGGGCAGAACCAGGTGTACATCAGCACGAGAAGACCGATACTTGGTGAACACCATGCTTCGAAATCGCTTTCTCACAGGAACTGAACTCACAAATCAGTTTCGACGCCTCGGAGGAAGTAACCCAAGTGCATGGACAGTAAGACGTCGGCTTGCTGAATCTAACTTAAAACCCCTTAGACCTGCAAACGGCCCTAAACTGGAGCGTGGGCATCGTATTTCAAGACTAAGATATACCCAGAGCCACGTAAATTGGACTATTGAAGATTGGTCAAAAGTTATGTTCTCCGACGAATCAAAATTTATGCTCTACAAGCACGATGGAAGACACAGAGTGTATCGAAGACCAGGGAAAGATTCAAGCAAGCATGCATCGAAGAAAAAGTAGCCTACGGTGGTAGGTCTGTACTTGTGTGGGCCGGAATTTCTTCTGAAAGTCGCACAGAGCTGGTGATCATAGAAAACGGCTCTTTAACTAGCGTAAGATATGTGGAAGAAATCCTCAATGATCACGTTGGTCCATTTATGGTCAATTTAGGTGAGGATGCTATATTTATGCATGACAATGCCCGACCTCATACAGGTAGGATTGTGAATGACTACCTTCAAGAGATGAACATTACTCGTATGGAGTGGCCAGCGCGCAGCCCGGATATCAACCCGATCGAGCATGCTTGGGACGAGCTAGGCAGATGCGTAAAACAACGAAACCCTCCCCCAATCACGCTTCGTGAGCTCAAAATTGCTCTCACAGAGGAATGGGAGAATATTCCCCAAAATCGTATAAGGAACTTGGTGTACAGCATGCCAAACCGCGTAAACGCAGTAATGGAAGCACGAGGAGGCAATACGAAGTATTAAAATTCAAGAAAATCGTAATAAAGTTCAAAAATGTCATGTTTCCTATTTTTGTTTTAAGGAGAGATCAGCAGTTTTTTTCTTTATGTAATTTTGTGTTAATAAAATGTATGGTGACTCATATTTTTTTACTTTCATTTAAGGAGTATTACATTGTCTATTAAATACAATTTATTGCATTAACCTATCATTTTTAGTTTCCGAGATTTTTAACATTCTTTAAGTGACCCGGATTCACTGCTCTCGAGTGTATATGTATATGCATTTATTTATATAATTAGATGTAATCATAAAATTTATTCTTGTCGTTAGCTTTTTTTAAATTGCAGTGTCTCTTTTATTTGCTCCTACCATGTCGTTCTCTTCATCACCCAAAGGTTGACTGGAAAGAATGCCTAGGGCATTAATGACCGCCTATGTTCAACTTATTTTTGCCTAAAGAATAAATAAATAAATAAAGAATGAAAAAATCTTACCTCTGCAATAGTAATAGCTCTGTTATCGATGCTATGAATCATCTCATTGGCTAACATCAGGTACACTAAGGCTTCTGTGTCCACGTTCAATCCAAAGTACTCATCGTAGTGGCCCGAAAAGCCCTGGCCTATACCCCTACTATGGTACAACATGGATGTGACGCCGTCAAACCGAAAGCCGTCGAACTGGTACTCCTCTTGGTACCATCGGAGGTTCGACAGGAGGAACCTTAGAACCTCTGTCCTGGGGAATAACGTAGAAAAATGCTTTATTGTACTGTAGGGAGCAGCATGCTACACAATTCACCCGAAAAATTCGCCTACGAATGCGAGAATTACTAAAAATGTCCTACACCGCGATAGCGAAATTTACAGAGAAATTAGAACGTTTAAGAATCCCCGACTACACTTTTCGGGGGATAGGCGCTGCGGCCCGGGCGGCGGAATGAATGGATATAAATCTATGGAAATCTGGACTTACTCTGAATAATTGAAAAGTCTGCTGTCCCAAAGCGTGTGGGTGCCTCTAGGCCCGTCGTGGAAGTAGCATGCGTTGGTTCCATCAAACTCATTCAAGCCATCCAGGGTGTTCTTGGACGCGTGAGAATGGACCACATCCAGTAGGACGTAGAGTCCCATTTCGTGTGCGCGGTCGATCAGTTGCTTCAGTTCACATGGGGTTCCGTAGCGACTGGGAAGAGGAAAGATTTGATAATTTAGATCAGGAATAAATTTTATTACGTTCACTTTTTTTTAAGCGAAATCTTTAGTGGCGTTGAGTACTTTTCTTGGGATGGGTTTGATATGTCAAACTCGCGTCAGGACACGTAACCTGATCGAAAATTCGTAAGACGGTTGAAGTGAAATCTTTTCTTGAGCTCGGTAATAGTGAGGAAATCCACGCATGTCAACTTTTATTTTTAAATATTGACAATAATTTAAGTCGGTATTTTAAATATATGTATTTGTTCACGAACAATGTTACACACCGCATTGGGGTCGGACCAGTGAACCTGTACTACACGGAGTAATAGTTATCTGTTCTCCGACACATCTTCAATATACCTATACATACCCGTCAGGATTTAGAACCCTTGCTAATATTAACATTCTTGATTACTGCTCTGCTCCCTTGAGTAGCAGCTATTTCTAATATACATATAGGGAGATTTTTGGACCACCCACCAAATTTAAATAGGTGGTTCAGACCATGAAAGTAAACCCCTTTCCCAAAGAAACATGGGTTGAAAAGTGAAAAAAATAGTCCACCCTCCTAAAGATAACTGGATCACTTGGTCGATTTCGTATGGAAGGTCTAAATTGATTTTCACTTTTCGACGCGTGTTCTCTGGGAAAGTGGTTTACTTTCATGGTCTGAACCACCTATTTAAATTTGGCGGGTGGTCCAAAAATCATCCTGTATAGGCAGAATCTATCAAATTCGCGTTTCGCTTATCTGTACTGCTGATATTTGATACTTTGTTCAAAATTGCTTTTTTATTAATTCCGCATATGACATTACTTCCCAGAAATACCGCATACGAATGGTCAGCATAAGAAATACCTGCTAGCTGCGAAGAAACTCGTGACTTGATATCCAAAGGACGCGTAATATGCGTGTTCCATGATGGCCATGAGCTGAATGGCGTTGTAACCTGAAATATGATTGAAAACGATAATGGAAGACACCAATACAACTCGTAGATTAATTTAATTAGATTAAGATTAGAAGTCATGGAGGATGTGACGTAGGTTGCATACCGAGCATGTCAAAAGCAAACCTAACCAGCCCACTGGTAAATGTCCCAATGGCGACAGACAAAAAAAAAGTTGCTGTCGTTAATGAAGAACTAAAAACTAAACGCTACTAAACTAAACGTTGGCTTGTCTTCACTTCACCTATCAATGTAGGCCGATAATATTTAAAGAAGGTAAGCGACTGTTTCTTGTCACAACTTGCCTATTTTACATTCAGTACAATGTGGCGAAAAATTTCTATAGTAAGTTGTACATAGTAGTATCATCTTCAGAGCCCCGCGATGCAGGTTATACAAATAGCAAGGAATTTGATTAAAAAAAAACTGTGTGATAATAATAATAATTACCTTGGTTCTTAATCCTAGGTAGAACATTTTCCCTGAACTCGTTGTAAGAACCGACCTTTCCTTCGGTGGTAGCGATGCCAACATGACATTCATATATCCTAAGCGACTTTGGCTTGTCAACTTTGGGATGTTTGAATTGGTATGGCTGAAATAAATAATAGAAAAAATAAAGAAAGTAAAGTAAGGGTGTTACTTTACTTTTTTTAGCGACCCGCCCCGGCTTTGCACGGGTGTAATGATGAACATCTAAATTTATCAGTGTTTCTCTCCAATATTACGCATGTTTTATACATATAAACATTTCTCTTGCAACACTCTATCTATTAAAAAAACCACATCAAAATCTATTAAGAACTGTTTGGTAGTTCCTATATTCAAAGTTATTGTATTTATAAAATATGTTTTGAATATAGAAATAAATTGTCAGTTCATCTTTGTTCAAATATCAACTCGTGTTGTTTTATTCCATCCCGTAGTTATTTAATATTTAATAGGTCATGGCCCTTTCCACGAAATTTGCAATTAAAAATCTCTGTGGATTGAATGACTACTCGACATGGAAGTTCGCAATAAAAATGATTCTCATCAGAGAAAAACTTTTTAAATATACGTCACAGTACCCAGATTCAAAAGACACCATTGCCATTGAGAAGGACCAAGAGGCACTCGCAGTGATTTGCCTGCATGTGGAACCTACACTTTACGCGTATGTACAACAAGCAAATCATGCTAAAGACGCCTGGGATAGCTTGGCCAAAACATTTGAGGACAAGGGTGTAAATCGTAGAATAACCCTAATGAACGAGTTGTTGGACGAAAAATTAGAACGACATTCGTCCATGCACGACTACGTTGCTGCGGTTTTGTCTCATGCTCAAAAGTTGAAGGATATTGCCAACGGGTTTGACGATGATCTGGTAGCTGTCGTCTTACTGAGAGGACTACCTGAAGAGTACAGACCAATGCGAATGGCACTGGAACACTCTGGGATGAAGTTAACCTCAGAAAATGTTCGGCAGAAGTTGCTACAGGAGGATTCGAATAAAGTTGGTACATCTTCAGCGGACTCGTCGGCATTGGTGGTGCATAAGAAGAAGAACGGGAAAAAGGACATTGACATAACAAAAGTAACATGTTATAAGTGTGGAAAGAAAGGACATAAGAAGCCGGACTGTCCTGAAAGAAGGAAAGCTGGTTCGACCACGAAAGCGGAGGGCGTGGCGGTCGTGAGCCTACATTCATCCTGTACTGTAACTCCTTCAATCCCACGGAGTGGTACATCGACAGTGGAGCGTCTTCTCATATGTCTTTCCAAAAACATTGGTTTACTGGTTTGGTTATGGATGTTGGTATGAATGATGTGACGTGTGCGAATAATGATAAGATTGTATGCAAAGGTAAAGGTGACATCATGGTGAGTATAAAAGGAGAAATGCTTGCTGTGAGGGATGTCATGTATGTACCAGGTTTGCGTGTCAATTTGTTATCAGTGTCTAAATTAGTAGAGAAGGGATGGAAGGTGAATTTTGACGGAGAGGGATGTAGGCTAATTCACCATTTGATTCCAGGCCATTTCAAGGGTAAGCTTCTGGCTACCGCAAGTGAAGTCTCAGGTATCTACAAGCTTGATGGTTGTCGGGCGGTTGTAGATGGGACTGCGTTAGTAACAGTGAAGGCGGATAACCCGTTGATGTTGTGGCATCGGCGGCTTGGACACGTAAATGAAAAGGATTTGCGTAAGTTGCCAGGTATGGATTTCAGGAAAAGCGTAATGGAACCTTGTGTAGCCTGTATTAAGGGGAAGGCACATCGGTTACCTTTTCCGGTTGGTGAGGCCTATAGAGCAGTGGATAGACTGGAACTGCTTCATGCAGATTTATGTGGTCCAATGTCTCAACCATCCTATGGAAACTCTCGGTATATGCTACTTATTTTAGATGATTTTACTCGGAAATCTTTTGTATACTTTTTAAAATCAAAAGATGAGGTATTAAAATATTTTAAAATATTGGTAGCTAGTGTAGAGGTAGAGACTGGTTTGAAGGTGAAGTGCATACGCACTGACAATGGAACTGAATTTGTCAACCAGAAGTTTGATGGATTTCTAAGGAAGAAGGGGATAAAACATCAGTTGACTGTTCCCTACACTCCGGAGCAGAATGGCGTAGTGGAGCGAGCAAATCGCACGATAGTAGAGATGGCTCGTACTATGTTAGCGGAGAAAGGTTTGAGTCCGAGGCTGTGGGCAGAAGCGTGTAATACTGCTGTTTATACGAAGAACAGGCTGCCTCACAGTGGTAACTGCGGAAAGATACCCGAGGAGATGTGGACAGGGAAGGCTCAGTCAGTTGATCATTTCAGAGTCTTTGGAACGAAGGCGTTTGTGCACGTACCCAAGGCGACTCGGAAGAAATGGAGTCATAAGGCGGTAGAATGCATTTTTGTTGGTTACTGTGAAGAAACCAAGGGATATCGTTTCATAAATCCTTGTAATCCACGCGTCGTAGTTAAAGCAAGAGATGTCAATTTCTTGGAAGACTTGACAGTTGTTTCAGGGGAACCTAGTCAGCTTGTTGACAGCGGTGACAAAGGTACTGAAACAGTCTGGGAATTTCAGAAGGCTGATGGCTCATCAGGTGTATCACCTGGTCCTTTGCGACTTTCTCAAGGTTTAAGTTCTGCAGACGAGGCTGAAGTCTATGAAGACGCGGAAGTGGAAGTACGAGGAACGGAGGATAGTAGAACAGATAACGTCGTAGTGGAAACTGTTGAAGAGTCAGTGTCAAATCAGGAAGAGACGAAAACAGGTGGATGTCGTTACCCTCTTCGTAATAGAATTCCTACAGGTCATCTTCATGGACTCGCATGCTGTACAGAAGAGCAGGAGCCGTTGACAGTTAAGGAGGCATTAAGCCGTCAAGATAGAGATAACTGGAAGGAAGCCATGAAGAAAGAGATGGATTCTATTCAAATTCAAAATTCAAATCATTTATTTTGCTTGGGTCACGATGGACACTTACAAAAAGTCAACACAATATTCATAATGAGTCTATATAAAACAAATGGTCTACCATCTACCACCAGTTCGGAACGCGACCACTGCTGAGAAGAACTGGCAAGAAACTCAGAGGGCTTGTCATTTTTTTTCTTTGCGGTCCTGTCTCTTATGTATTTAAACAATAACATAATTGAGTAACATAAAAATACTGGCACTGAACAGCTTAGTCCCAAGCAGCTGTGTCGTTTACATAATCAGCAATGCAGTAATACGCTTTTTTGTAAAGTTTTGTCTTGACCGTCTTTTTAAAAGCATTGCGAGGCAAGTCTCTAAGTTGCATGGGCAGTTTGTTATAAAAGCGTATACATTGACCCATGAATGAGTTACTTATTCTGTGGAGACGAGTACAATGGACAGCAAGATTATTCTTGTTTCGTGTATTCATATTATGTATATCATAGTTCTTACTAAAGTTATTAATATTTTTATGAACATACATCAAATTTTCAAAAATATATTGAGATGGCACGGTTAGAATATTTATTTCTTTGAATTTATCTCGTAGAGAAGTTCTAGGAGCAAGGTTATATATAGCTCTTACAGCCCTTTTCTGTAATATAAATATGCTATTAAGGTCTGCACAGCATCCCCAGAGAAGTATCCCGTAAGTCATGATACTGTGGAAGTAACTGAAATAAACTATTCTAGCCGTATCAACATCTGTGAAAAGTCTAATTTTTTTAACAGCAAAAGCCGCCGAGCTGAGTCTATTAGATAGCTTTTCTATATGTGAGCCCCATTGTAGTTTATTATCGATGGTTATGCCTAAAAATACGGTTGACTCAATCGGTTCCAATATTGTTCCATTCAGTTGTACATAGGCCTGATTCTGAACAACATTGGGCAGTGAAAATTTAATGCATTTAGTTTTCTTTTCATTTAAAAGCAAGTTATTCATATTAAACCAATGGACAACTGTAGAAAGTGCATTGTTCACTTCGTCGAAATTTTGTAGCTGTCGTTTAATTTTAAACAACAAAGAAGTATCATCCGCGAACAATACAATACCGTGGTTATTTCTTACATAATAAGGTAGGTCATTAATGTAAACAAGGAACAAAAAAGGACCAAGAATCGAACCTTGGGGCACACCAATAGTGACCATGGATCCATGTGATTTTATGCCATTGACATCAACCTTCTGAATTCTATTACTAAGGTAAGATTTAAGAAGGCTGAGGGCTTGTTTGCGGATACCGTAATGGTGTAACTTCCTGATGAGGATATCATGATGAACACAATCGAAAGCTTTTGATAAATCACAAAATACGCCGAGTGCATCATGTGAATCCTCCCAAGCCTCAAAAACGTACTTCAATAGTTGAGTTCCAGCATCAGTAGTAGAACAATTTCTCGTAAAGCCGAACTGGTTAGGATGTAGCAATTTGCAACTATTGAAGTGCGTTAGTAGTTGCAATAAAACTAGTTTTTCAAAAATCTTGCTAAGCGTTGGTAGTACTGAGATTGGTCGAAAATTAGAAGGATCTGAAGTACTACCTGATTTAAATAAGGCTACTATTTTACTGTGTTTCATGAGATCAGGAAATTCACCATGTGCGACACAATCATTGAAAATACCTGCTAAGACCGGTGCAATTACCTTAATTATAGGCGAAATGGTTTTAACAGACATTCCCCACAAGTCTGCAGTACTTTTCATGTTAAGAGAATTAAAAGCGCTAATAATATCTTTGTTGTTAATCCGAGTAAAGTCAAAGATTGTGTTACACTTATCGAGACTGCTTTTCAATAGTAACTCAGCGGATGAAGGAGAGGACTGTAGCGATTCTGTAGTTTTAATGGGAATGTTTGTGAAGAAATTTTCAAATTCAGTCGCAACTTCTAAATCCGCTTTAATGTCCCGATTATTAACCTTTAGGTGATAATCCATATGATTATCCGTATGTTTACCGCTTTCACTATTTATAATTTTCCACGTTGTTTTAATTTTGTTATCTGCATGAATTATCTTATTTTTTAAGTACAATGCTTTTGCAGTCGAACAAGTTCTCTTAAATACTTTAGAATATTTTTTAACATATTCGTGGAATGATGGATCGCAATTATACACCTTTTCACCATATAAGTCAAACAGCTTCTTTCTACTCTTATATATACCAGCCGTTGCCCATTCACAAAATGATGCCCGGTTATTTATTGATAGTAGTTTCGGTTTAAAGATCTTGTTAAACTCCCTACTGATCAGATGGAATAATGAATTATAAAGATGGTTGGGATCATTGTGACTAGGCAGCCCCGGTAGACTTTCAGCAATATTAGATTTAAACTGCTCAAGGCGGCTTGCATTAATAGGAATGAAACTGACATTTCTCTTATTACCGTAATTAGGATGTCTACTAAATGATGCTAATTGAGCACAATGATCTGAATCAAGGACGTTTATGATTCTACTCTGAATTGGTTTAATGGATGTAAATATGTTGTCAATACAGGTGGCGCTTGTGGCAGTCATCCTAGTCGGTTCAGAGAAAACATTGTACAGATTGTAACATTTTAGCAAGGAGATAAATTTGCATGTTACATTTGATTTTTCTAGTATATTTATATTAAAGTCTCCACAGACTATAATCGTTTTGTTACAGCGAGATACTATAAACAAAGCATCTTCCAATTTCCTTGCAAAATCATCATATACCGCGCATGGGGGCCTGTACACACTCAAAACAATAAGCTGCTCAGTCTCAATACAAGCAATCTCAATGACTCGTTCAACAGAGAGGTTGACAACATCCTTACGTTCCTTAAATTTATATTTATTACTAATTATGATAAGCGAACCACCACGTAAAATATTTACTCTGCTGAACGAGCTTGCAACCTGGTGGTTAGAGAAATTGAACATGAATTGGGTGTTTTTCAACCAGTGCTCAGTAATACAAAGAATATCTATATTATTACAATTCATGTACAATTCTATTTCTAATTCCTTGCCTAAAATTCCTTGTATATTTTGATGCACCAGGTTAAATAATTTATCTATGTTACAATAATGATTATTATCATAATAATTCACATTCTTGCAAGAGTTTGTCTCTATTGTCGTATGTCGTAATTTAAATAATTGCTATTTAAAATGTTAATTTTTGAGGCACCATCAACTTCATTGATGGATTTGTCAATCGACTCAATAGAGTCAAAAGCTTTAGTAGCCAAGTTCTTGGCTGACATATCAAAAAAATAAGCTAGCGATAATGCTATCTGTCTTTTGTAAAATATGGATAGGTAATACCTATCTTTAGTCAAACAATATGGTTTTCCTATAAAATTGTTCAAATCTATTACATGAAACTTGTCTCTAAAAACCATATTCTGTTGGCATGTCACATTATGCAAGTTTAAATTAAACTTATACCTAGTATCATTTTCTAGCTGTGGCAAACTACTGCTAAGGTAAGGAAGTGTAAACATTACAATCTTCTGTACATTCTTCAGATTTGCCAATAAATCACAGTAATGTGAGAGATTCCGTTTGTTTACATTTCCTCTGTTTCCCAAAAAAAGTATCAATATAGAATTTTGATCAAACTTACTATCTAAAACTTTATTGATTATTTGTTCATAAGATAGTCCAGGCAAACAATAATTTTCTATGGAATATCCCTGCACACAATTTATTAGAAGTGAGGCCATTCCCTTTCCAATTTCATCACTAAACATTACAATTTTGTTTTGTATTCTACCACACAGATTAGCAGAGGCGTGGCTCTCAAGCTGCAAGCAAGCATTTGGCTCATGAACAGGTGTAGGTGCAGGAGATGGACGGTCCTGTGAAGGACTGGGAAAGCTATGTACGAGAATAGAGTATGGAAACTCGTTGACAAACCACCGGGAACTAAAGTCGTGGGTAATAAGTGGATCTTCAAGTACAAGTTTGATGCAGATGGCAGGAAGGCCTACAAAGCTAGACTTGTGGCGAAGGGCTTCACGCAGTCTCATGGTGTCGACTACTTCGAGACATATTCACCGGTAGTGAAAAGATCAACGATACGACTGATGCTATCATTGGCTGTTGAAAAGGACATGTTCGTCGGTCACTTCGATGTGAATACTGCTTTTCTGAATGGCGATTTACACGAAAAAGTTTACATGCAACAGCCGGAGGGCTGCATAGACGAACAATCTAAAGGAAAAGTTTGCTTACTAGAAAAAGCGATATACGGCCTCAAACAAGCTTCACGGTCTTGGAATGAAAAAGTAAATGAAATATTATTGTCATTGAATTTCAAACGCTGTGACTTTGATAGCTGTCTTTATAAGAATAATAATTTTTACATTGCTTTGTATGTCGACGATTTTTTATTATTTTACAAAGACCAACAACAGAAGAAATGGTTACTGGAAAATCTTGAGAGGAATTTCAAAATAAAAGACTTAGGGGAAGCGAGGCAAATATTGGGTATGTTTTTGTCTAGAACGGACAAAGGAATATTTTTGAGTCAAGAGAGGTTTGTTTCCAAGCTCTTAGATGAATATGGTATGTCCGACTGCAAAACGGTGAAAACTCCGATGGAAATCCATTTCCATAAAGCCTTGGCGGAAGGGGAAGGAGGTAAGCTCTTATCCTGCCAAGACTCTCGTAGTTATCAGGCGCTTATTGGGTCATTGAATTATTTGGCCTGTAATACGGTCAATTTTTTGGCACAATTTATCTCATGTTGTGATGAGCGTCACTTGAGGGAGGCCAAACATGTACTCAGGTACTTAAAGGGTACGCGGGATCTCTGTCTAGTATTTAAGAAGTCACCATTGAATAACATAACGGGTTTTGTTGATGCTGATTGGGGTGGAAATGTGAAAGACCGAAAATCATATTCCGGGTTTCTTTTTAGATGCGGAAATAACTTGATCAGCTGGGAATGTCGAAAGCAGACATGCGTGGCACTGTCATCGACGGAAGCCGAGTACGTTGCTTTATCTGAGGCAACTAAGGAGGCTGTTCACTTGCGGCAGCTAAAAGCGTTTGTGTCAGGTGATGATCAGTGCATTTGCATATTTGTTGATAATCAGAGTGCGATCAAACTAGCTTATAACCCTGTAGCACATAGGCGTACCAAACACATTGACATAAGGGCGCATTATGTTCGCGATTGCATCGCTAAGAATGTTGTGTATATAGACTATGTATGTACGGAAGACAATCCAGCAGATGTGTTTACAAAGCCGTTAGGTCGCGTCAAATTTAAAAAGTGTGTATGCGATCTAAGCTTATGTATGTCCGGTATGTCTGATAAGACTGTGTGATGTTTGGCGTGTCATTCTATAATACTTTGCCTGAATGCTATCGAGTGATCTTTGAGGGGAAGTATTAAGAACTGTTTGGTAGTTCCTATATTCAAAGTTATTGTATTTATAAAATATGTTTTGAATATAGAAATAAATTGTCAGTTCATCTTTGTTCAAATATCAACTCGTGTTGTTTTATTCCATCCCGTAGTTATTTAATATTTAATAAAATCCTTTACGTAGTTTTAAAGATATAACCATACATAGGGACCGACAGACGACAACGACTTTGTTTTAAAGTATGTAGTGACTACGACGTAGTTAGGATGAAATGTGGTGGTGATACATGTCTTTTCGTGTATTCTGAATCCCACCACACGGAAAAGATGATTGATCAAGATCGGACCTCGTCCGTTCTTTGGAGGGCACGTAATGCGGTCTCAGCTACAATTCGACCTCTATGATCTATTTATTTATTTATTTTAAGTCTTTATGCAACTTGGTACATTGGCGGACTTAATGCCTAGAGGCATTCTCTAACAGTCAACCATTGGGTGGAGCAGAGAATAACAAGGGCTAGATGCACCAAAACAATAAAAGTAAAATGTAGTATCTATGACAGTCGTTACGCGTAGTCATTAGCATGAAAGCTGACAGCAGGTCTTACTAAATAATTACCGGTACTGCCGCTAGATAGGTTGTGGCGGCTAGACAGCAATCTACCACTACTCTAGCCATAGATAACCAACTGCTAAGTCGAGCCTCCTCCAGCTACATGTAGGGTACTTAGCCTACAGTGCCACGCTGGCCAGAAAGGTTGGCACAAGGTTTCGTATGAAGGCTGCTTTGTTGGCTAGGAGCTAGATGTGACGCCTTTAGATCAACGGAGCCTCGGTTCCATTCCAGGGTCGGGCAAGTGTCTGTGTCAACCAAAGGCACTTGCTGCGAGACGGGGCGGATTCTCTTCTTTAAAAAAATAGATTTCCTTTTCTCGGGGTCATGTTATCGGCCTTGTCATTTTCCCTTTGTCGGCTCTTACGACACTTTCAGGATGTCATTCCATCCTGAATGTGGTGTCACTCCGTGGAGTCCGTGTGGTGCCGGCAATCTAGTGGCATAATCTAACCTGATCTGGCTTATAAATGAACTGCTGGTAAGTGAATCCTTCAAATGGCTTGACGTAGCTCGCCCATGGAGATATCCTGTACAGGTTGTCGTTGACTATGAGCTGGACACGACCTTCGTGCTTCAGGGGGCAAGACCCGTCGGCGTTAGCTGGGATGCTCAGCTCCCATTTTCCGAATTCTGTCTTTTTGAAGGCATGGCTCTTTGAATTCCAACCGTCTGCAATCAGAAAGGAAAAAATATTTAAATTGCCTGTTTCCGTAGAACCGTAAAATTCGATCATGTTTAGTTTGTTTATCAGTGACTTGAATGCGTTTGACCCTAGGCTTGCGTGATGGAAAGCAACGCAAGGATCTAAGATGGAGCAGGCAATTCAAGGAAATGTCCTGTCGGGCACCGGCTCTCACATACACACGACGGAACACAGTAAAACTGCTTGGCGCCGGACTTAGGTGTGATGGTGGTAGCTAGCCGGGCGGACCATTAGATCCTACCACCGAGCATTTGACTAACTAGGGGTTGGATGTGCCGCCTTTGGATCAACGGGTCCCGGATTCGATCTGGTCTGGGTGTCATTTGTTTTCGTGAATTACATGTTTGTAAACTGCCCCCGCGATACAGGTTATAAGGAGTGCAGGGGTTCCGTTTAAAACAAACGAATTATTATTTATTGTCTTTTTCTTTATGTTTTCTGCCTTCTCATTTGCTTTAGTCGGCTTTTACTATACCCTCAGGTGTCATAATCCGTTCCACACGGATTTACTAAGCAAGCAGGTAAATTTAATATTCCTGGCGTATTTTTGTTACACAAACACGCTGATTAATACTTGGATATCTACGTAATGTGTATGATAGTCTAAATTCATCATTTGACTGCCTCGGTGGTCTAGTGGTTAGATGTGCCGCCTTTGGATCAACGGGTCCCGGGTTCGATTCCGCGGTCGGGCAAGTGTTTTTGTCTAAACCAGAGGCACTGGCTCGGAGTCTGGGTGTCAGTTCTATCTATAATATGTATGTGTTCACAAAAAAAATGTATATAAGTAGTTTATCATCCATCTCGTTACCATAACACAAGCATTAAGTTGCTTAGCTTGGGACTAGATGGCGTTGTGTGAAATGTCCAAGGATATTTATTTATATCTAAAAAATAACTATCAGAGACGGATAAGTTTGAGCATCACACGTAACACAATATGCAAAGAATAAATATAGAATTGTGTGGCAACTGCGCCCACACCGGATAAGATTTATGAAAATGTTTGAAATACTCTACAGACACGCTTTTCATACTTAACCAAATACTCTTTCTTAAATCGAACTTGGCGAACTTCCTCTCGCTATGCTGTTTAGTGCTTTTTGTAAACAAGACCAATAATTTAAAAAAAGCACCTACATAGTTACTTGTTCTTCTCTGAAGAGCAGCATTCCGAACCGGTGGTAGTTTCAGCGTGAATGTGTGTGAACGCAAGAAGATCAACAGAGATGGCCGGATTGTAAGAATGAGGAATTGTTTATGAATGGTATGAATGTAGATATGACGACTGATATGTGATATGTGTGTGTGTATAGAGACCTTGCGTGGGACAGGGGCCGTAAGATTATAATGGCAATTTCAACGAATATGACGATTTATAAGAGTTTTGTGATAAACTCCTGCTTAATAGAGGCCCAGGTAAGAAATTCCCAGGCAGACTTAATTTCAGCCCATAAACGACCCAATGGGGTGGTGACATATTGTATTCTAAATCAGTCTACACATGGATCACCATGACAAGTCAGACAGACAAGTCAAATTAATAACCTTTTTTTTTCTTCCAGTGTTCATATTCTGCCATGAATAGCTTGCCTGTGACATAGTAGAAATAACAAAGCCAATAACCCGCAGCAAGAAGAGGAAAACTTGATAGAAAACCCTTTGCCAACCCGTCTGGCCAGCGTGGCACAGTAGGCTAATTATCCTTCATGTAATTGGAAGAGGCCTGACTCAGCAGTGGGTCATTTATGGGCTGAATAGTAGTAGTAGTATGAATGGCTAGTATAAACTTAGACTTACTAAATTCCCCTTGCAGGTGGAGACTGTGGGCTCCCGGGGCCCACTCCCGCCAAGTTACTGAGCCATCGCTATTGTACTGGGGTCCGAAGTATTTGTACCCCTTCGTGAAGCCTTCCATACCGCCCTCCCACGAGTTGACCCTGTCCCACAGGTCTTTGAAGCAGCCATATCTGAAAAAATCCCAAGACGGCGGTCAACTGTACTTTTCGATCAGCACCCTGAAAAATCGCCCGCAACATAAGAGCACAATTACATTTGTGGCAAGAAACTCTGTAGTTGCTCTTTTTTAACCCCCGACGCAAAACGAAGGGTGTTATAAGTTTGACGTGTCTGTCTGTCGGTGTCTCCGTAGCTCGCGAACGGATGAAGCGATTTCAATACAGTTTTTTTTTGTATGACAGGTGAGTTACGGGCGAGTGTTCATGTTTGATGAAAATCGGTTGAGTCGTTTAAAAGTTATTGGGAGTGAAAGTGGGGAAGAATAACCGAAAATCTGCAAATATGTATAATCGAGTGGGGTCTCAAATTAAAGCGCATCACGTTCACATTACAAACATCATAATAAGCGTGTACCTATAAAAAGCAAAAAATAAAAATTAAATTAAAAATTTAAATAAACCCCCGACACAATGACCTAAGTAGGTATCCTATAAAAAGTAAAAAATACATCGCGTTGGGAGACCAGGGGTCAGGTAATAAATAAATATGAGCGGTCCCCCAACGCGATGTATTTTTTATTTTTTACTTTTTATAGGATACTTTGGTCATTGTGTCGGGGATTTATTTAAATTTTAAATTTATTTTTTTTAGATCGCCATTTTTTGTTACAAGACTGGATATAAGACAGATTTGTGAGAGCAAATTCGCGCAATAGTCGCAAAGGGCCAAACAGCAGCCAGAGCTAGTCAACATTAGTAACCTTCTAATGCCCGAGCCAACCGACCCCCAGCAACGGCACCTGTTCACAAACATGACGCATGCGGCAGCCATCGCCCTCCTCAACCATATTACAGGGAAGAGAACGACCCGCGGCACGACGCGCGACGCCACCACTGCCATGAGCCTTATAGTGAGCATGATAACTCGAGCACCAAGGAAGTCAATATTTAAAAAAGTTATAATAAGGCGTTAGGATGCTCTCCTGATTAGATCCTATCACCAAGCATGTGTTGGCCGTTGCACCCCAGTTACTCACTAACCTACACCCCATCGTAATGTACGCTTTCTGCCATTCGGGTGGCTACTGTCCATTTCCCGCTATCACGCCATTAAAACATTGGAGGCCCGTCATCATGTCTAAGCATGAATTATCAAATTGGTCAATAAAATTATTTTCTTTCTTAGCCGTGCGCGTTGGCTGCGTCACTTGAGGCCCAGCAACCCTAAAGTTGTGAGGACTGACCGCCGATCCACTCTTTTCGAACCTAACTTTCATCCATTAAATTTAATTTTCACGTGTGCAGAAAATAAAATAATATGGAAATCAGACGAGCCCAAAAACGTCACAGAAATGCAGACCTACCTACCTATATATAAACTATACCTACAATCTACTTATACTTTCGCATTTCTATACTTTACTAATAATTGTGTTCGGACCAATAGGGTGTTTTAATTACCTAACCTACTATGTACATACATTATTTGAATATTATGTGAATGAATAAGTCAACAGAAAGTTTTAAAATTCGTACGTGCTCGTTTGATTCGGTATCATTTGACCTTAGATGTGACATTGGAGTGGTCACAACAAACTATAGCGTAAACAGCGCTGGAAATTTATCTCGTCGACCTCTACAAAAACATATTGATTTTATTCAAGGCAACTGATTTTAGACAAAATCGATATGAATCAAAACTTTTATTTATATGCTTAGACTAATACATTGTAACAATAAAATACAATTTATTGAAATTAGTGCTTCACATAAACATTACACGTACGTATGTAAACATAAAATCCAGCGCTGCACCGCTGGATTGCTAACTGATAGTAAACACGGGCGAGTTAACCTAAACGAAATGAATTTGGGAAGTGTGTTTACGCCGGATAAACGGAATATTTTGACTCAAATATAGACTAAGAAGGATATGTACTTACCTCCGACGTATTTCACGTTCGTACGGCCTCAAATAACCATCTCTTTCGAATAATTTCGCTATATCAGGGACGGGTACTTCCATCGGGTCCATAGCTGAATAGTTACCACCCATTATATTTATAGTTAGATATTTATTGTCAAACCGGACTGAAGTGCGCGTGCGCCTTACAACCGCGCGAAATGATAACTCTCGTTTGAATGATACAAATGTTTTCGATTTAAAACGTGTATATTATAGGTAGAACCAATTTAGATAAAATGGAATAACGTAGGTCGTATGTGGCAGAATAAACCTATACATATATTATGTTAAACACGTGTTTATCGCTTGGGTCGTAATTTATTCTCATTTATTTACTTTTTACATAATAAAAATATCAGCACGGTTCGAGGGTCAATGATAGTGACTTATGATATCAACAGAGATATCATTATATCTACTTTCATTATTCACAGACGGCCAGCGCGGGATACAAATAAAAAATATAATATTCTTGCTTGCCTAAATAGCTTACAAACGCTTCGATTACTTCATAATCTACAGGATAATGAAAATTCGGCATTAAGCTTTCCTTTAAATTGAATTTTTGAAAATATAGCTAACAGATTTGTGTTAACATTATTTTTATTCCTACTTGTCCAATCCGAGAGCAGAGAATGAGGACTCATAAAATGCACGATATATATCAGTGAAGGGTACCTATAAACGCCTACACAAATTCATAGAGCAATTTAAAAAAAATATAAAATAGCTAGGAATTCCGTGGATCAGTATTTTTTTGAAATCATTTATAGAAACTTGAAATCGGCTGAACAGAAACCGTGGAAACCCTACGGAAGAAATTTCATTTCATTCAAAATTTCATTAATTTTCATCATTGTCGTTTGTTTAATTTTAGCAATCAACAGACTTCTAAAAAAAAGAGGTTCGCAGTAAGACTATTTTTTTTATATGACTGCATGACTCAGTCATTTATAAACTGGTTTGAAAATTTTATTTTATTTTTGGAAAAATAAATTTATCTAAAAGACTTACTCAAAATCACAAATGGTTTTTATTCAAATAAAAACCTACTGTTAAACCTCTTTGATTAATTAACAATGTCAACACCCTGCCACTCTGTTGGTTTTGAATGTTTTACAGTTATATTTTTTTCTTTAAGTTTTCTGTAATATTCCAAAATACACTGCTAAGTTGCTGCTAAGCATGTATATTTTTAAGGTTACTCCCCTGCCTTTTGCGTAATAAAAATTAACTTTTTATGCTCTCAAATAATAATAACACAAGGATAAAAATCAACAGAGAAGAGCTGGGAGGAAACTCCATGCTTGCTCAATAGTCCATGCTAGTTGTATTAGTGGAAGACTTACATTGGGGCTGATAATTTTAGGTTAATTTGAACTGTACTGATTAATCTTTCCAGAAAAGAGCATTTAATGTGCTCCAAATGTAACTGTTCAATTTGTCAATTCCACAACATCAACAATTAAAGATGTTGTCTCAAAAGTTGTATAACTTTTTTTGTAACAGTAATTATGATTATTCTAATTTCTATGGTTTGCAGTATAAAACATACCATCAAAATGAGATATTCTTCTAATAAATATATATTAGAAAACCTTGCCAGAAATGCATACTTCACAGTATGTTTGTAAGAAATATTCAAAGGCTGTTTAATATATTGATAAGAAATATTCAAAGGGTACATAAGGAAGCAATGTGCAAACATTGATTATGTGTCTCATTGGCAGTGATTGGTGGAGAAGAGACCCATAACTTTCCTTTCCGCCAGGCACTTTGCCCTAAAGTATTTTATCTATCACTGTAGAATAAAATTTTATATCCAAATAAAAAAAGGCACATAGTAAATCTATACATTTATTCAAATAACTTATCTACCTAATCTAAACAATTTTATACATATTTAAAATATATCTGAACCTGTTCGCTTGGCTCTTGATACAGCCTCTTCTGGTTGCAATTTCTCTTCATCGGAAGGATTCAATGGGTTTCCATCCTCATCTAACTTGCCTTCTTTGTAATCAGTGACAATTTTCTTACTATATACTGCATCAAATAGCTGTTGAGCCGTAAATTCGCTTTGAATAACGTCTGACGCCTTATAGGATACATAGGGTTTTAAATCACAATCTTTTAAGTCCGGTACGATTAATTCTGGTATCATCTCGGGTACTACGACAAAACGTCCGTTCAAGTTGTAGCCCACTTCACGTACGCCTCGTCTGTCAATCTCTAATTCGCGATTTTCGGTTGCCTGTTGTTGTTTGTGTAAACGAGTGCCTCTCTTGTTGGGTAACACGAATTTTCTGAAATTACGTTTACCTTCCCTCAGTGCTGACAAGGATATGCTCCTTTTTGATGCAAAATTAATTAGAGCTCCAATTTTGGACATTTTGAATCCTTTTTATTATCTCGCAATAGGTATTTTATAGTTTTTAGGTTACAAAATAATTTAAAATGATATTATGTCAGAATTGACAACTGTCAAAGGTAACCAAATCCAATCCAAGCAAGAGTCAGTCCCCTCCCAAAGGCCAACCCCACGTCCGTGCAGAACATCTTAGCCACGTGGGAGGGGGACACTCAAAATGAAATTACTTATGAGTGGCTAACAGGGAAATGGCAAACCCATGATGATGGAGAGAAATAATATTGAAATGATACAAAGTGACTTGACATTGGCTAAACACAAACCGTGAGAGCCACAAGGAAGAAAAAAAAAAGAGTCAGTCGAGTTGGTGCTATGTCCATGTATTACTTACTTGGGTACATTCTCTATAAAACAGTTGGAAAATCGACACATTTGGTCGCATTTTAAGTATTCAAAAGAGTATATATGTCAAATTTCACTATTAAGCAGTGCTTTTTAGTAACCTAATTTAAAATAACGTTCCTATTAATTTACGTATTGAATGACCCAGCATTCCATGAGTCTTTAGGTGGCTCCTCATTTTTATTTTTTATTGCGTGTCCACTCAACACTAGTCCAGCAGTAATTTTATTTGGGGAATTCCATAAAGATAATTTATTAAAGTTATTCTAAACCAATATAAAAGTCACTACTAGTGGGTACTACTAATAAAAAAAAACTATATAAAAATATTGATACTTATGAACTTTGGTGTCTGAAACACAGCATGTTTGGTATTCACAATTGCGAATGCGAATTACATTGTGTGCCTGTGCACTGTCGTACACGGCACATAAATGACAGAAGAACCAGACTGAGTTATGTATTCCATCAGGACAGTAGATACCAGTAGTGTATGTATATAAACTCAATTTAATGATACAGTTGGTTTTGAGAACGCCCAGTTTGGTGTGATCTAGCAAATAGCCAAAAATATACACAAAAAATTTAAGTCGTATAATTTAATTAAATGAAACAATATTATGTACACAATAATACCAATTTACGTAATGTTAATATACTAATAAAATTACCAAAATACGACAAAAACTAAAAAAAAGAAGTACAGTAAGCATCAAGTTCTATTGAACATGATTGAAGGAACTTTACATAGAATGTGATGTGAAATATAATATTCCCATTTTAACATTTAAACAACAACTCACATATTATAAAAAAACTACAACTTGTGCTCAGTTGAACACATCTACTTCAAAAGAAGAGGAGAATTTTGAATTTGATACCGATGTTGAAATCGCAATTTTTATGAAGGGGTGGGGGGGTGTATTAACTTCAAAATTGCCCCTGCTTCTATTTATACATTGGCACTGAATAGAATACTTTAGCACCATGACGTTTAGCAACCATAATGTAAAACGTACGTCACATTTCTCATATTTTTAATCTATATCAACTGTGGGCACATCGACGAAATTTTCATCAAACATACTTAATCTAAATAAAACCGCACATACCCAAGAAAGACATAACAAAAACATTTTTATTGTCCAAGGGAATGTCAAAATTAACACCAATATATTTGTATCACAACACAATTATCAACCGAATATAGACTGACATGAAGCTTACTTTTTAATATACACAACACATGTGGTAGGCAATCTATAAATTAATGTCAGAATTAACAGTATTAGTGGTAACTAGCAACAATATTTCGTTACTGATACCAAGTTAAATAAATCGTAACTAGTTATCTTAATGATGTCTTAGGTTTTCGCGATTATTACACATTTAAATTGGACACTGTTTATGGGATTTATCGCATCTTTTCCTTTCGACTTTCAAATGCAAAGGAAAAGGTTGTTGATAAAACAAAATAAAATGAAAGGCGGTAGATTAAACTGCGTGTTTCTACTTTTGAATAGAACTGTCATCTAGTTTCCCTCGCGACTGCAGCAATTTTAAATTAAATAATGGAAATACGCGATAAATCCCTTAAACAGTGTTAATACATAGTTATCTTAATTCAACTATAACAAAGCTGCTGTATCAATGATCTTATAGTAAGAATAAAAATAATCGAAATCTGTATGTCATACGATAATAGCGTGAGGCGTTTGAGTTCAGATTATCGCGGGAAAATTGTGCAAATGATACAAATTGTAAAATGTTCCAGGCGCAATTTTATTGTTTCACTAGAGTAAGCACATTACATTTCGAAATAATGTATAATTGTACAAATTTTTGGTTTATCTGAGATTTTAAATTGTAGCGGTAAATTCTACTAAATTCAAATTGGTTTAAACGTGGTGTGACTCAGATAATATGGACACACATTTATTATTTAAAAATCGAATACAAGCAGAGACAAAATCAGCCAGTATTAAATTTGAATGAGGCCTGTATAAATAACTTTATCGAGTAAAAATAATAGTACAATGTTCACAATCTCTATCAAAGTAGGTACCCATAGGTATCTTATTATCTAGTTAACAATTATGCCGCACCACATAAACATCCACAAATATAATGTAGACCCTATAATTCCTTCATGTGAGTTTACACAGCTAGCTACGTGACTATCGCTATACAAATAACATGAATTCGTCATGTATAGACTTCTATACCCTTACTTTTAATTCTCATAGATCGCAGTAAAAGGGTTATTCTCTTCTGCATCTGTTCAGCCTATAAATGGCCACTGCCTCCTCTAAATCCTTGGAGGGAAATTAGCCTACTGGCGCTGCCAAGACGGGTTGTCACAGAGTTTGTATCAATTCTTCCTTGTCTTACGGTCCTTTAGTCGCCTCTTGCGACGCCCTCAAGAAGGTATGGGTTGTTGATATTTTCTATTACCAAACCCCATAGGTGACCATCAGGAGCTTGTTTACTCCCTCGTAATTTGGGAGGCGCGCAAAGCTAGGTCTCGTCTGCCATTCTAACAACTACGGTGGCAGACACACGTAGTCAACTATATAAAAACGGACAGCTGGTCTAACCACTGAATACCGTGTATAAGATTAGCCAGGCTTACCCTTGACTTGTCAAAAAGGTCTACAATTGAAATTAGCTACATACATAACCATAGACAAGATAAACTCAAATGTATTTTTTAAATTCAAAACTTTCATAAGGTTTTTCCGCGGCACACCTAGCCCCTAACGCAGGGCGGGCTCATCGTCTCGCGATGGCTGGGGTCACGTATCGGTGGGCCTCTCGTCTTGGGGATTGTTGTCAATATCGTCTAGCGTGTCGCTGGATGACAGTGTAAAGTCACTCAGCTCGTCCATCGCCTAAAAGAAACCATATCAATAGTATTACAGTTCAGTCAAATATACAATGTAAACAAAACTTATTATATTTTGATTCCGAATAGCAAGCTTGTACACACACGAGATGTATAAATACACGAGTTTTAACTTTATTGTGCAGGGATGTCAGTCCGGTGAGTTTTCATGCCCACTAAAATGCTTGGAGCATTGGTAGTGACGTGTGACGGGTCGGCCACGTCCCTTTGATATGGTTGAGGCAATCACATGTGTTATGCGTGTGAACAGAGACCGCTGTTTGTGGTTAGGGGGCTCACTGGGTTCAAGACTTATTATTCAACTAGCGAACCGCCCCGGCTCCGCACGGGTGCAATGATGAACCTCTAAATTTATTAATGTTTCTCTACAATATTATGGGTGTATTATACATATAAACCTTCCTCTTAAATCACTCTATCTATATAAAAAAAACCACTTCAAAATCCGTTGCGTAGTTTTCAAGATTTAAGCATACATAGGGACAGACAGACGACAGAGACTTTGTTTTATAATGTGTAGTGATAGTGATGATAGTGATAGTGATTTTTATTTCTCTTCATTTTAATTTAATTAATAAGAAATTCATGTTTCATTTGAGCGCCTTTCGGAACTAAAGAACACAACTTATATAGTTATAATTATATGGCGTTGAAAAAAAAAGACAAGACCACAGAGTTTCATCCGCCATGTCTTCTCGGTTGGTGACGCGATCCCACCTGGTAGTATTAAAAAAAAAAATGCGCTGACAATTGTAAGCGCCAACATTAATTTCAACAATAAAGCATGTTTCTGACCTTCTGTTGCTTCCTCACATTCCAGTGTAGGCATTCTGCTAAGGAATCGAACCAGTCTGATATTTGGTCTTGAGAGCATATCGACGGTACGGGGTACACCGATGTTGTAACATACAAGCTGTGAAGAGAATACAGGGGTCAACCTTAAAGTTACTTTAAAGTCTGTAGCAGTAGGTCGAAATCATTGTGAAACAAACACACGACTAAAATAATATGGTCATCTTTCGTTAGCTCTTTAGTTGAGTCCCTTAATTTTTTTTTAATTCTTAATTGCCACAATAATTACATTCAAAGCCAACAATTGTGTTTTTTTTTTCAAAGACAAGTACTTTTTCAATTTGTAGAGCGTCTCAAGCAGGCCGAAAATATGATTTATTATAGGCATATAGACTTGAAACATTGTGGCCTTATGAACGAAATGTAGCAGAGATAAATACTCTTATGTATACTAAAAACGATAGAACTCACCATATTTTGTAGAATAGAATAATATACAGTCCGCGCCAATCTATATGGCCGGTCTGAATGTAGCCGTGGGTACGAACTTGCGCATCGTACATTTCATAACCAATACGAACTTAGCTCACTCACGCTAACACGCGGGTGGCGAAGACGGCGCGCGCTGGTGTGCCCTGCCTCCCCACCCGACGTACGTCCTGATATCTGATGTTGTGTTGTGCGCAGCGTAATACGTCTACATTCAGACCGGCCATAAAGATTGGCGCGGACTGTAAGTACTTACATGCGTAGTACTCGTATTAAAAATCTCGTGTCCGATTAACATTAATCAAAATAATATTACTGATAAAAAAATATCAAAGTAATATTACATTATAATTAAACAAATGGTTATTTTTCAAATTAGAATAGGTACCCGTTTAAAGAATTCACTTGAAATTCAATGTTATCTGCTCAAAAGTTTATTAGTTGTGAAAAGAACTTGACCCTAATCAATCACACACTGATATTCGCTGATTAAGTGAAAGAAAATGTTATTTAGCCATTGATTAATTCATTTGTTATCGGACACCAGTTCATTAACATTGACGTATTATTTTTTAAGCACCTACTTAATTATAATCAAGCAAACCCATTCCCAGGCCTTCTAAATGAGAAATATTTTTACTGCAATATGTTTGAACCAGTATGGTGTAAATGTGTAGTAGCTGGATGAACGTTGCCGTGATAGCTAGCAACTGCAGCAATAGTATTTCAACCATATATTGCAGTAAAATATTGCCCGTTTAGAAGGTCTTTCACGATGCCAGCTTTGTAGTACATAAATCTAACAAATATATGTGAATGAAAGCCAAAGAAGCGACAAGCGAAGATACTAAACAACGGACAGCTGTATTTGCTAAAAACCGTGATGGTATTTAATAATTAAAACCATTAAATAAAATAAATATTTAAATTTCAAGACGCTAATTAAATATAATAATTAAGAAATGTTCATTACAAATTAGAAATAACTTTATGTATAAAATAATCATAGGCCACGTGTTAGAAATTTAATGAAAACAAAGCAAAAGTATTAATGTAAGTTACTAACAGAAACTCTGTTGTTGAGTAAGAGTAATTATTATATATATTTATATTACAGGACTGTACACTTTGTCGTGTCACAAAATAGGAGCCTAGTGTAAAATCAAAACTGGGTTTTGTGGAAATAGAACAGTATTATTCTTGACCATAGTAAAAATAGCTAGGGCATAGCGATTAACCGCCGCGGCGCCGGTCAAACTAGAGATAAATTCAGTTCATATTGTTAGTGAACAACGGTAACGGACTATTTACTAACAATGCTGCTTTTAACTAACTATATAATTGATGGTTATTTGGGTTAGTCAAAGGTCGACACGTTGCGTCATTTAAAAAAACATAAAAGCGATGAATGTTTCCAAGCCCTCATGGTACTGGGGATTCGTAATTCCTTTTTTGAAACGATTTGTCCAAATGCCATACGAGGGGACTTCCCATGATATAAATTGTGATACTTCAGCTGTTTTACCTATCGCCCGGTCTGAGAATCAACTGCGACCGACCGTCGAAAGACACACTGGCCATGGAACGCGCTTCTAGACTAGGCGTTATCTGAAACAAGCTTGCACTCAAACACTTGGTATTTGGAAGTCATACCTTCAATATTTTAATATACTATTGAAATCGTAATGTACTATGGGAATCACGTACTATGAATAACAAAACGCATAATGTCATACGTTGATTTATTTGAATTTCGAAGTTATTTTTTATTGAGTATTGGCCTAGATACAAAGTCTTTAAGTCATGGTTCCCCGTTATTACTCCAATAAACGAAGATATCAAGAGTAGACATTTAATTTTTAAAAAATAAACAATAAGTAAGTTAGTATTCTTAGAGAGTTAGAGGATTATGTTAATTGTTATTATTTTCCCCAATAATGTAGAATGCTTTTTATGTTCTGAAAGTTCTGTTATTTGTTTCATTTCTGAACGGACAATTCAGTCCACTACACTACGAGTTGGAGTTACGAGAACATCCTTCATCAACGGAAACGAACAGCTAACGTTATTTATTAAGATATAATTGTACCGAGGAGTCTGGTAATTGAAGTGCCTGTAGTAAGGCGGGAAGCCCTCTACATCATTGAAAACATAATATTTATTTTCTTTTTTATTTATTTATTTTAATTACAATTTATTACATTTCTGGTTTGAAATTACCTTATTCACATAAGGGTCGAATGCGAAGTTTAAAACATACTGTTTCACTATTTCAACGAGAATTAACTGAGTCAGTGAAAAAAAATGGACGGTGGCGTTTTTTTAAACCTAAACCGTGTACAATTACGTAGATTAAATATAAATACCGTAAGCTATCCAAATGTATGTAAAACTAAATACAAATAATCAACGCATGCTAAACAGAAGCGTGTACAAGCGAGCATTGTGTTGGCTATTTGTTGCCAAGTTACGATTAGCGCCATCTACCTATCTCCATGTTGCAACTCTTGCCGGCTGCGTCCGTCGAAGGATACCCACATCGCGTTTCGCGCGTCCGGCGACAGTGCGATCTATAAGGGATGCAGGTTTAATTGTTTGTCTAGGACTCACCCATGAGGCACATTGGGTTCATGGGCTCCTGGGTCGATATCGAGGTCGGGTAAATATCTTTGTGTAAACAAAAAATGTGGGGGTGTGGGTGTCGTTGTGTTGGTGAATTATATGTATTTATGAGGCCGTGTAGTGAGATTAAGAATACAAAATGTTAAGAAACTCATACCATCCTGAGGGTGAAGTAATAGGCGAAGGAACGCAAGAGAAGGAAATTTGATACAAACCTTGTGCCAACCCGTCTTGACAGCTTGGCAAAGTAGGCTAATTTCTCTTTATGGTGGATGGTGGAGGCCCAAATAAGTAGTGGGTAGTGAAGTCAAAAATATTGTATAAAAAAAGCTATCGAAATTATTTTCTATTTTAGTTTTATTGACCTTTTTATATCTTTAAAAATCATAGTGTATGTGTTCGTTTGTTCATGATTGTATCAAGTAAATAAATACAATTAAAACATTGGTATTTTTCAAATTTACCTTGAGCTCGACCCCGGCTGGTACCACGATGGGTCGGAAGGAGAGTGAGTGGGGGCAAATGGGGGTGACCATGATAGCTGGTACCGAGGGATGGATCATGCTTGCCCCCGCTGCCACGGCGTAAGCTGTGCTGCCCGTTGGCGTGGACACAATCAGACCTACAAATGACACATATTATATATATAACTAGCTATTACCCGCGACTTCGCCCGAGTGCTATTTAAAATAATTGTTTTGGCATATGTACCGTGTATACACAGAAATGTATTTACATTACACACACACTTACTTATGATACGAGTGGGTAATTATATAATCAGATATCTTACTAATACTTCTGTTGTGCAATATGTTACATTGTCCTCACATCTTAGCTTACTATAAATAAACACGAAATCAATGTAACCCAATCAGATGCTTGTAACAGAAAATATGATAAAAAGAGTGTCCATGGAGTTTCTTGCCTGTTCTTCTCCATAGGATCTACTTTTTGGAACATGCAACTAGATTCCTAACTTCACTTTTGACTTTTCAAAAACACCAGTAAATAGGTTCAATTGAAATAAATGATTTGAGTTTGAGTTTGAAATATTATAAACGTGAAAATTTGTAAGTATGGATGGATGGATGGATGGATGTTTGTTACTCTTTCACGTAAAAACTACTGAATGGATTTTAATGAAACTTTACAATAATATAGCTCATACATCAGAATAACACATAGGCTACAAGTTATAAAGATATTATGTGAATTACAACAATATAACCATGTCGAATTCAAAATGTCTAATTGTCAAATTTTCGACCATATTAAACTATAGACAACATTACGTTTCGCTGTCAGTTGCGTTTTTTAAAGTAGGTTTTATACGGACGGGATAAAAATCTCAGGTATCCTATGTCCAACTTTCTTTTTGTTTTAATTATATATAATGCGGAACAAAGTTCGCCGGGTCAGCTAGTATATTATATATATCAAACTCAAAAAGTTTTTAATTACGTAGGTTAACACATAACTCTTATAAACCGTCATATTTAAAATTACCAATATCATCTTACGGCCCCGGTCCCACACTTGGTGGTAGTCTCCATACACACCTATCAGTCGTCATATCTACATTTACACCATTCATACACAATTCCTCATTATTACAATCCATCCATCTGTTTTGATCTCCCACAACTCTTACGTCCACCCACATTCATGCTGAAACTACTACCGGTTCCGAAGACTACAGAGAAGAGCCGGCAAGAAAATCTGTAGTTGCTATTTTCAAATGATATGTCTTGTCTAATACAAGCAATCAACATTGAAATTTTAAAGAACCGTTGGTACAACTAGAATGAGTTGATTGATGATTTTGAAACGGCATAACTGATTTCGATAACACATGTCTAAGCACCACAACAAGAAAGGCTGCTTTCAAATACTTAATACTTATAAATACTTATCCTTGGACATTTCACACAACGCCATCTCGTCCCAAGCTAAGCAACTTAATGCTTGTGTTATGGTAACGAGATGGATGATAAACTACTTATATATATATTTTTTTGTAAATACATACAACATATTACAGATAGAAAACACCCAGACCCGGAAAAAATGCTTGTAGGTCGTATAAATATTTCTTCCGTGCGGGGATCGAACCCGCGACATGCTGCGCAGCAGTCGATCGCTCAACCACTGCGTCACTCGTTTAAGAGCTACGATGCAAGGCAGACACGTAAAACTTATATCACCTCTATTTGCCAGGGGCTAAGAACGAATTCAGCCATTCCATATGAACTCCTTACCGTCTCCTTGTACCGAAGTGATGTGCTTGCCATCCAGGAACAGATCGATGTTGGAGAGGTACGGCGAGGGTCCCCGGTCTACCACCACCTCGTTGAGCACTAGTATCGTGGTGGGCTTCTGCTTGTCCTTCTGTTCATCCTTATCGTTGCGACTCCTGCGCAACACCACGCATTGCAGCCGCGACCGTAGCATTAACGCTGCATGTCCTGTTTCAAAATTAGAGTTAGATTAAGCGAAGAATAATTAATTCCCGAAAGCGCAGTACTGGTAGGCCTCCCACACGGTGGCCCGACCAACTGGTTAAGGTTAAGGCCTTTGTGGAGATCCTTGGGGGAAGCCTGTGTCCAGCAGTGGACGTCTATTGGCTGAAAATGATGATGATAAAAATGATGATAATAATGATAAAAACCCGGGTTAATGGGCGTGGATGAAATTAAAACTGTAAGGAATGTTGAAAAAAGGTCAAAAGTATCGAGATAGATTTGGATGAAAAGTGCCTAATTAAAAAATTGATCTTCAAGGAAACCCTTTTTGTAACACGCTGGAAAAGTTACTTGGTATTGGACGAAAGAAGAAGAAGAATAAAATTGAAGGCGTGTACAAAACAAACTCACCTTCTAAAACGTTCAACACTTGCTCTTGAAAGTTGTTGAATTCAAATGGCGTTAAGAAACCCAATGATCCTAAATGGAACGCCATCACAGGAGGAACCGATTGCTGAAATAAAAAAGTGCATTTATTACATAAACTTACATAAACTTATGGTACTACTAGTGGCCCGCTCCGGCTTCGGCCGTGCACAAATCTGTCTTATATCCAGTCTTGTAACAAAAAATGGCGATCTAAAAAAATTAAATTAAAAATTTAAATAAACCCCCGACACAATGACCTAAGTATCCTATAAAAAGTAAAAAATTAAAAAATACATCGCGTTGGGGGACCGCTCATATTTATTTATTACCTGACCCCTGGTCTCCCAACGCGATGTATTTTTTACTTTTTATAGGATACTTAGGTCATTGTGTCGGGGGTTTATTTAATTTTTTAATTTTATTTTTATTTTTTGCTTTTTATAGGTACACGCTTATTATGATGTTTGTAATGTGCACGTGATGCGCTTTAATTTGAGACCCCACTCGATTATATTTGCAGACTTTCGGTTATTCTTCCCCACTTTCACTCCCAATAACTTTTAAACGACTCAACCGATTTTCATCAAACATGAACACTCGCCCGTAACTCACCTAATAATTTCAAATTCAAATAAATTCAAATAATTTCAAAGAGAAATTCAGGATCTACATAAAGGGAGCTGGGATTGGAACAGTATCTATTATGAGAGAGCTGTTTATTTTATTAAGTTATTTATTTGGATTCCCAACAGAAAGTGTGCCAGGATTACAAATATGAACATAAAATTATTGACTACGACTAGTAGGTACCTTCCCCAATTACAGGGAAACACAGCATTTGCAAAACTTATAATGTTTTATAATATATGTATTATATTATAAATTGAAACTATTAAAACTAAGAGTAATAATTATAAAGTAATAAAAAGAAAACAAAGACTTATAATAACAAATTAAAATAACTGTTAAAATTGTTGCTCAAGTTTAACCCGTGTTGAGCTGCTCAACAGGTTTTAACCCACGGAAATCCGCTAACCTTTGTCAGGCAAAATAAAACACAATAGGAGGTCATAGATATGTTCGAGCTTCATTTGTTACCTGGAACAGCGAACTGGCATGCAGCAACGTTCCGTCCCCTCCGAGGCATATAATAAAGTCTATCTTGTCAGTGAGATCATCTGTTCCCGCGTGAAACGTCATCAACCGCTCCCGCACTGACGTGAAGTCTCCATACGGGGCAAGAAGCACGTCATCCAGAACTGCAGCTTCTACGAACACTACCATACTTTTTTCCTGAAATTAAACATCATTATTAGTATGACGACGTACGACGTAGTAGGTAGTAGTTGGACGAACGACGGAAACTGGTCCTGCAGTCTTCAGATGATGCGACGCAGCTTCGGATGCTCAATAGACAGATATCAAAGTCCCTGAAGCGTGATCATCACGAATCGTCTCGCATGCAGGCTTGACGATTCCCAGCCTCAGGCTTCAGTACCGTATACCATATTTTAACGCTACGGCATGTTATACAGAAGAGCGAGGAGTATAACCTGCCCCTTTGTCTGACGTTCGTGGACTACGAGAAAGCCTTCGATTCGATTGAGACGTGGACAGTATTGCAGGCTCTCCAGAGGTGCCAAGTCGACTATCGGTACATCGAAGTGTTGAAGTGCTTGTATGAAAACGCCACCATGTCAGTCCGACTCCAGGACCAGACCTCGAAACCGATCCAGTTGCAGCGAGGTTTTAGACAGGGAGACGTTATCTCTCCGAAACTGTTCTCCGCTGCACTGGAAGACGTTTTCAAGGTTCTCGACTGGAAAGGGCTGGGCTAGGCAACGTGAACGGCGAATACATCACTCACCTTCAATTCGCTGACGACATAGTTGTAATGGCTAAAACCATGGAGGGCCTCCCCCCCTCCATGGTTTTAGCCATTACAACTATACGATGCTCGATGGATGGCCTCTGTCGAGCCTCCGAACGAGTCTGCCTTAAGATGAACATGGAGAAGACGAAGATCATGTCTAATATCCATGTTCAAGCCACTCCTGTTAACATCGGAGGTTCTACCCTCGAAGTTGTTGACATTACATTTACCTGGGACACACTGTCCAGTTAGGTAAGTCCAACTTCGGGAAAGAGGTCAATCGTCGGATCGAACTCGGCTGGGCAGCGTTCGGGAAGCTGCGAAAGATCTTCTCGTCCACAATACCGCAGTGTCTGAAGACGAAAGTCTTCAACCAATGTGTGTTGCCAGTGATGACACATGGAACAGAGACGTGTTCGCTCACTATGGGGTCCATCAGAAGGCTCAAAGTCACCCAAAGGGCAATGGAGAGGGCTATGCTCGGAGTTTCCCTGGGAGATCGAATCAAAAATGAGGAGATACGCAGGCAAACTAGGGTCACCGACATAGCTCACAAGATTGCCAAACATAAGTGGCAGTGAGCAGGGCACATAGCGCGCAGGACCGACGCCCGATGGGGCAGAAAAGTCCTCGAGTGGTGTCCGCGTTCCGGAAAGCGCAGTGCTGGTAGGCCTCCCACACGGTGGACCGATGACCTGGTTAAGGTCGTCGGAAAACGATGGATGCGGACAGGACCGGCCTTTGTGGAAATCCTTGGGCCTATGTCAAGCAGTGGACGTCTTTTGGCTGAAATGATGATGATTAGTATGAGAAGTGTTCTCACTTGGAAAATAGACTTAGTGTGTTTAATCGACGTGTGAGTGTGTGCCAAATCGGTCCAGCCGTCGAGTTTTAGCGAGACTAACAAACAGCAATTCATTTTTATTTATATAAATAGATAGACATACTGATGTCAGTATCATGACACATACTGATGTCAGTATCGTAAAATCAGCAAATTCTTCGTACCCTAATCAAAAATACTATTGTAAATCGAATAGGGCTCTGTGGCATTGATTTCTGCTTACACAACGATAATATTCCATAGACAATGACGTCAGCACCGTGTCGCGCACCTTACCATACATTGTCACAATGACTAGCGGATATAACAATCTTATGAATGCGATCGAGTCTCATAAATGAGTGAACACGACTTTATTATACAGTGTTAGAGATACTAACGATGGTGACGGTCTTAGAATCCATTGTGTCACCACCCCAAGAGCCGAGAAAATGAATTGACAAGACCGAAAATATAGCCGCAAGAGAAGGAAAATTTCATACGTAGACCTGTGCAAACTCGTCAGGTCAGCGAGGCACAGTAAGTTACACTCTATGGTAGGAGGCCTGACTTATCAGTGGGTAGTAGTAGTAGAGTAGTACTACTGCTACCACTACTTACAAATAGGCCACGCCACTCCAAGCATGATTCAATATAAATATCCTTGGACATTTCACACAACGCCATCTCGTCCCAAGTTAAGCAACTTAATGCTTGTGTTATGGTAACGAGATGGATGATAAACTACTTATATACATTTTTTTTTGTAAATACATACATATTATAGATAGAAAATGACACCCAGACTCCGAGCCAGTGCCTCTGGTTTAGACAAGGACACTGGCCCGACCCCGGAATCGAGCCCGGGACCCGTTGATCCAAAGGCGGCACATCTGACCACTAGACCAACGAGGCAGTCCAGCAATATCAAAGTGTCGTTCGTATATAAAAAAATAATGTTTTCTGTATGTCTCCTATACAATTGTGCACTATGCATGAAGCAAAGGAAGGTGTATGAACAAAAATAAAAAGAAAATTTGTGTAATCTCTTTCCCTAAAATTTATTCCAGTTAGTGACGTAGCAACACGCGCATGGTACAGCTAGCTGTTGCATAAATAACAATCGCATATGAATCGTTATTGAATTACAAGTAACGTTTAAAACCTATAGCGATTTTCAAACATCTTGTAATTGCGTCTAGTCACATACCAAATGGATACTTACATGGACAAGCCAGTGAACTAGCTGTACGAAGGGCGCACAAATGTTGGCATCATGGAACTTCTTGATGACCAGCACGGAGAGCGGAGGTTTGTACCACGTCAGCCGCTGCGACGCGGGGTCCTGGATTTGCCTGTAACGAAGTTAAGTAGATTAGACTCAACATAAATATAACCAACATAGGACTGTCTAACTTAAGTGGCAGTGGGCAGGCAGAAAAGACCTCGAGTGGCGACCGCGCTCCGGAAAGCGCAGTGCTGGTAGGCGTCCCACACGGTGGACCGACGACTTGGTTAAGGTCGCCAAAAAACGATGGATGCGGGTGGCCCAGGACCGGCATTTTGTTGAGATCCTTGGGGGAGGCCTATGTACAGCAGTGGACGTCTTTTGGCTAACGTGATTATGATAAACATAAATCGGACCATCTATGCAGCCACACTAGAACCCAAACTTTTATTTTTTTCTTTTTTTTCAGCCCATAAATGACCCACTACTGAGTCGGGCCACCCGACGGATTTAGAAAACACAATGTCGGCAACCCATACCATCCTGTGGATGTCGTAAACGATAACTAAAGGAACACAAAAGGCTAGTTGCAAGAGAAGGAAAACTTGATGCAAGCCCTGTGCCGACGGCAAGACGGGTTTGCCAGCGCGGCACAGTAGGCAAATTTCCCTCCATGAACTTGGAGGAGGTTCTTCAGCAGTGGGTCACTTATGGGCTGAAACGACGACGACGAGATATTTTAGTTAGTGCAATAAGCAAAATACCTTCCTATTAAAAAAAGAAACAAATTACATACTTAATTAATTTAATAATTAAAATTATATTATGGGTTCCGACCGTTTGTGTGAAACTACATAATACTGTTATGCCAGCAATACACGTTGGCCGAGCTTACGCCAACGCGAGCGTAGGCAATTTAATACAAGGCAAGTGCTACTTCCTACACGTTGGGCAAGTGTATCGAAACCAACTAGGCGAGCGACACCGAGCGATGGCCAGACAATTCAATTATACCGTCTATACGTTGGTATTGGCGTTCACTCGGCCATGCTGGGCCAACTTATATTGCTGGCTTTACATTATTTTATCGTGTTCGAACGCAACTTTCGACGACGGTTCGGTCGGGTTCGGGTCAACCAAAGAATAATAACTTCAGAATCCTTATCATATAATACACATCAGACTGTACCACTAATGCTGGGGCTCTACATTAGCGGGCTACGGCGAATATTCGTGTTATCGCGATGAGTGTGGCTGAGTAGATCGTTGCAACGCGTACTATTCGGGCGAAGACGATGTACTATCGGGGCACTGTCGGTAAACTGGCGCGCATCAAGGAGATTTGTTGCGACAATATTCGCTTGGGTGGCTACATCTACGTCACTTCAGTGTGTACGAACGTGCTTGTTTTCTTGGAGTGGAGTATACAATGCATACAAAGCAACGCCACTACGTCCTCCATTTTAAATTACGTCTCTGCCGCACAGCACACCACAATACAATCCAGCACTATGTATCGCGTCAACGCGACAAAAATCTTTGCCCGTCGTAATGTAGACAAGAACATTGCTTATTCCCCGTATTCGAAGTTTTAGCGCGCCAACGCGACACGAATCTTCGCCCGCTAATGTAGCCCCAGCATTTTAGAAGTGCAGTTTATCAAAACCTCTTCCTGCCAATGATAAAAACGGGCCTAGGAAACAAAACAAGGTCAATACGATACATACATAACCATAGCCGAGTTCTTCATTATTCTGCCGCATGGTCCAAACTGCTGTACAGGTGAAGGGGCATTCAGGGATCTTGTCCTCCTGTAACCAACAAAATTCGTATATAAAAAAACTGCTCAAAATTAGTGCGTTGGAAAAAGAAATTTTAATTGCCTCCTCTCTGTAAGCAGGCATATTCGTAATGTTATGTATGACGTTAACGTGTAGCGTGTTTTTCACATCTGGCGAACTTGCTCTTACTATGCTGTTTAGTGCTTTTTGTAAAGACCTATAATTTTAAAAATAAAAAACAAATACGCTTTGGAATGCAGCTCTACAGAGAAGAGCCGGTAAGAAACTCTGTAGTTGCTTCACCATTTTTAGTTACGAGCCCTGGATATGATATGGATTTGTGGAAGTAAGCTCGCGCAATAGTCGCAAACAGCAGCGATATCTAGCCATGATTTATGATAATGATGTTAAAAAATATATAAATATAAGTCTATACTAGAGGTCTCAAAATGTATCTGAACCGACAATTCCCCATTGTCTCTAACAGTCGCAGTAAATACTATCCAGAAAAGGGATTTCGATTTGTATGTAACTTCCTCAAAATAACAACATTCAATGACATGGTTCAAATTATGCTAATAAGGAGTAAAGTCTACGTTATAAATATTCAGTTTGCATTGTTACACTTCAGACTTACGTGATTTAAACCATTGGTTTTTTTAATTGAATACGTTCACGATTTCCTTTTAAAATTCGCACGGCATTTTGCATGCTGTTTCAATTATTGTTTAAATATTACATTCGTTAGGTTATGCTACAAGTATGTGTATAATTGCTTTGACTTATCTGTCCGACTTTTGCGTACCACCACCATTGTAACCTTTTTATTTCATAGGGCAATCATGTTTTCCTACGGACTCTTCTCCGTGGAATTACTAGTAGCTTTCCGAACAGCGATAAGGTAATTAATAATCATGTATTTACATTTATTTCCATGAATTTAGTGGAGGCCCGACCCAGTAGTGGGTCATTTATGGTCTGAAACGACGTCGACGACGACTTACATATGGCTTATTATTTGCCTATTTGAAAGCATATTTATTCGAATAAATACATTTTTATTTTTGATTTTATATAAATTTTACACTTGATTTGTATTGGAAGTTATTTGTTTGAGTATATTTGGCACGCTTTTTGTTCATAATATTACTAATATTATAAAATTCTAGTGTCACGGCGTTTTATTATTGAACTCCTCCGAAATGGCTCGACCGATTTTCGTGACATTTTGTGTGCATATGTATGTATGGGTTAGGTCTGCGAATCGGACAACATCTATTTTTCACCCCTTAAATGTTAAGTGGTCCAACTCAACATTTTTATTTTGTAGAATTTATATTTTTTTTTTATGATAGTACAGCATACACAAATACATACAACCCTACATTTCCACCCCTCTAAGATCAACCCCTATTTTTAATAGCGATATTTAAATGGCAAAAGGACGTTTGCCGGGTCAGCTAGTACATATTAATATAATATTACTGAACAGAGGTTTTTTAGACGGAATAAAATATAACTGTGCAGTTGCGATTGGCCATTCTGCAATATAAATGTTTTTCATATACGACAATGTTGATATTGTATTGATATGTTGTTTTTATTCAGATAGTGAATAAAACGCCGATAAAAACATTTTTTGTCTGAACTAAATTCTCACTTTAACTTTTATAGAGAGAGATGGATGGATTGTAAGCATGAGAAATTGTGTATGAAAATGACGACTGATAGGTGTGTATGGAGACTACCACCTAGCGTGGGACAGGGGTCGTAAGATGATGATAATGGTAACTGTAAATATGACGATTTATAAGAGTTTTGTGGTAAAACCTACGAAAATAAAGTTAATTTTGAGTTTGAGTATAGTAATATTATGTATCCGATTCGCCAACGGCCTTTCAAAGGATTTAGGACTTTTGCTTAGTCACCTAATTCTTTATATTCAAAACACACATGATTCACAAATACGGCTCAAATAATGTTCTACGACTTTAAGATGACTTAGGTATAAATTAAATACGATATGAAGTAAGCATGCAAAAAGCAAGTCATCTAAGTATTGTAAACCAGTTGTCCTTGGAACGTATCTTAACATTTTGTATGGTATCACCGAAAAAAAAATCATATTTTCAAAAGTATTTGAAATTAGAACTCATAAATAATTCGATATTATTGATTATGGAGACGTTCATTTTGTTCGTGTGTCCTTTTATACAGTGTGTGACAAATATCTATTATTAAGGCTATAGATCATTTATATAGGTTCGATAGCACTGCTGATTGATATGCGATGTGTACAATATTTCTGGAAAAACAATGGAGCTTCTTTTTGAACAGAAATGAGAAGCACTGACAACCCAAAAGTAATAATAATAGCGATAGCTAGTTGAAACCCGTGATTTGTGATAACGCTCAGTTTTAATCAAACGCATACTGTAACAAAGGAAAAGAATTTACACAGAACTGTATAAAATATACTTACTATAGTATAAATTTATATACATGGTTTGTGACACTCTGTATATGTATTATATTTTATACCGAACAACAACGGAAAACCCTAATGCACCGAGCACGAGTTTGCCGACATTGAAAAAATACGAACATGATTTAAATTAATCATTTTGATACGTTACATTAGAAAATATCTCGTGTGATATACAATAAAATAAAATTAACAGCACATACAAAACGTACAAATAGTCAACATATTATTCATAACATATCACTATCATCACTACATAGTATAAAACAAAGTCGCTGTCGTCTGTCCGTCCCTATGTATGCTTAAATCTTTAAAACTACGCAACGGATTTTGAAGCGGTTTTCTTTAATAGATAGAGTGATTCAAGAGGAAGGTTTTTAAGTATAATACATCCTTATTACTGTAGAGAAACACTGATCAATTTAGATGTTCATCACTGCACCCGTGCGAAGCCGGGCCGGGTCCCTAGTTATACAATAAAACATTTGACCGTCTACACTGGTGGTTCGAAACGCGATCACAGCTGAGAAGAACTGGCAAGGACTCGGAGGTCTTGTCTTTTTTGCCTTGCGGTCCTATTGCATATTATGTACAATAACATAAATAAAGACTATTCACACTGCACAGCTTAGTCTCAAGCAGCTGGGTCGTTTACATAAACCGCCGACTAGGTATAATGATAGCGGACCTTAAATTATGATATTCCATCAGAAATACGGCTAGCTGATAACCGTCTCAGCTTCAAAACTAAGCTGCGAAAGCTGTACCTCCAGAAGCTCTCTGAAGATTTCTGAAAACTGACTACGTTTTACTCACATTGTAGGTTGTGTTGTATGTATGTATGTGATTATAATGTATGTATTAGTATATTTATATGTATATATATACACGTATGTATTAGTATTATGTATTTATGTGTGTACTATTTTAGGTTACTATGTTTTTTCTTTTTTTCTTTTAGACAACTGGCTGAACTATATCTATCTTTCTATAACTTGCGGTTGTGTGCATCTACCGTCTACTACCTCTCTGCATCACCCAAAGGTTGACTGGTAGATAAAGCCTAATGGCATTAAGTCCGCCTATGTATCACGTTACATAAAGCATTCAAATAAATAAATAAATTATTATTGTCAAAAAAAGCGTAGCATATAGGTTCTAAGTGGTTTTGATCAGTAACATAATGGTATGGATATACGGAGTAAAAATGGTGTGGGATTTCGGATAGGGGTTAGTTTTTAGTAGGCCTAGTCCTAACTTCAACAAAATCACCACGTACTGCTTGTAACTAGAGTTCTGCCCATACCAATCTTTGTCCTGAAATTATCTTGATGATAGCATCATAGCAGGGGCGGCTAGTAAACACCCCCGCGCACAGGAGTCCATAGTTTCTGAGAGGAATACCTTTCCAAAGGCTATACAAACAGCTTCCTTGCAGTAGTCTCATAGCGGATAAACGTTCACACGCGCCAAGTTGAACACCAAAGGGTCTAATTTCAAAGTCGCTGTCAAACACGAGAAAGTCTATGCAGTTACCCGTACGGCAGACGACTCGAGTCGAAAATAGTGGTAGGTTTTAGTGAATACACCGGTCACATCTTACCATCTTTCAGCGACTGGGACTCCCACATACCCCGGCTGGGGACCTATAAAAGATCCCCACAAAAAAAGTAAAAAAAGGCGCTGTTGATATTGTCAGAATGTGCTGCCAATGTGTAGCTGTTTTTGAAGTAGCGGCGGTTCATAGATTTACTTCATGGATTGTTAATTAATGTTCCTAGTTCTGAATTTAAAGATGAAAGTTTTTATTTTCATTCCTTATTTTTAGATCCAACTTTCACGATCAATCGTAAAGTTTCCTACTCCAACTTGTCCCTATCTATATCTAATCTACAATATCGTACTACCAATTGAACTATGAAAACGTAAAAGACTTCGCATTAATAATCATGACCAGAAGAGGACTAGAAATATCATCAACATAGAGTGTAATACCGCATGATGTTTACTTAATTTTCTGTAACTGTTGTCCAAAGGGTCGCACAAATTGATGGGATGGAAATCAGCCTTGAACAGGACTTTAGTTCACACTAAGTTTTGTTCAACATTATGCCAAATCCATTCCCTTTAACAATTTGCTGTTCAGTTGTAAATGTTCCGTGATTTTGTTTGGAACTCATGATATTTAATTTTAATAAACTAACCGCCTAGAACCATCTATTCTATATTCAAATGTTATTTCGTATATCCCGCTTTTAAAACTTTTAAAATGTTATTTCTTAAGCAAAGTTGTTACCTGAAGTTTTACCACGTTTTCATAGCCATCACTTCACTGTACCAAACACGACCAACTCCAAGACAGCTACACACGACACTCACGTCAATCTACAGTCGGTTCAGCATAATGAGGTATTATGCTAACTCATTAACGATATACAGGCGGTCTGCGATTTAAAGCTGTTATCAAAGAAACCAGTTCATTTCTGCCGTCCCTTTGTTGATACTGTAGTCCTTGCGAATAAATTCACGCTTATTATACCTTGGGTAGTCAGGTGTGAGTTGCTATGCCATTATTGTGTCAACAGAGGGATTAATATGTGGACAGTAATGGGGAATATGGGAATACCAATTTTAGTCCCGACCAATGATACCTAGTCAAGTAATATCGCTACATCAAAATTGATCAAATCTAAATAAGTATTTTAGGTGCGACAAGTAACCTGACTAATTGACGAAATACAAAAATAGTGTATTAACTCATGATTTCAGAGAGTTAATTTCAAGTTTTTTCATTTATTTCTGTTACTCCCTAAAAACATACTTGCCATGGGTAGGTTGCGATGCGACATACGAGAACATTTTTTACCCCGTTATAATATAGACCTTTGCCATCACTAAATCGACAAAACAAACCCTTCCTTTTGTGCCCGTTTGTAAAGAGACCGTGGGATACGTAATGCCAATTTATGCCTTGCAGTAATATCTAGGTATATTCTCCCAATGCAACGGGCCGTAGATTACCAGTCAAAACGAAAATAAAACACGCTACATCATTAATATCTTTACGTATGCAGATCTAATATACTTAAATACAGATATTTAGCTAACCTAGAGACCAATGATGTCATTGTTTTATATTGCCACGAGGCAAATACACAACTAGATGGCAAAATAAGAACATAATAAGCTAACGTTAAGTACGTTTTGCTAATAACTATTTGATTGGATATGATGGACTCTTAAGTTATCTATCGGCCCAGATGATGCCACCAATGACGATGTCATGGCCACCTGGTAACTGCGGAATGGAATAGTTCTGCAGGTTGAGTAACGGCCCATCCGGGTATTGGATGGATCAAGGTCCCAAACATGCACTTTTTTATCCCAGGCCCATCCAACACGATGCAATTGCTGGCATTTATCTGCTAAATTCAAAAGTTCTTGTGTCAAAATAATAATATCCTTGGACATTACACACAACATCATATCGTCCCAAGCTAAGCAACTTAATGCTTGTGTTATGGTAACGAGATGGATGATAAACTACTTATATACATTTTTTTTTGTAAATACATACATATTATAGATAGACCCCGAATAAATACTTGTAGGTCGTACAAATATTTCTTCCATGCGGGAATCGAACCCGCGACATGCTGCGCAGCAGTCGATCGCTCAACCACTGCGCCATCCCGAACCATCCCGAACTGACGGTAATATTATTAGGTTAGCAAGAATGTCAAAATAAACGCTGAAAGGCACGGTGCTTGTCGAATTTGAATGAGTGGGTTTGGGTCCCGATCTGCACTATGATTCGTGCTTGTAAAATAGTTGGTCCCGGCTATAATTCTAATATCTGTGCGAGTATGTCACTTTATAATACCGTCGTCACGTGAATCAGTGATAAGAAAACTGACAGCTAAGGTGAATCACTGATTGGCGGTACTCCCCGTATTTGGGTTTCGGGGATAGAATACTATTCTAATTTCTCTGCTTTCTTATCACTCAAAGTTCTCATTGTATAGAGGACCTTTTCCTAATTGAGACTCCATTAGAAATTAGAAAAGCAAAAATGAACATCCTGTATTTCATTCGAATATGCGTCCTAATGACGTACCCGAGAACTTTTGTATTGACCTTATTGTCATAATTAATGAGCAAAACACTACAGACAAACAGTACCTCGATATCCGTCTCGCATACTCAAAAGACAAAAAATTAATCGCAATTTTTTGGTTGTTACTCACGCCGCTGCGCAGTATTATTATAGGAGTTATTCAAATTTTTTTTTTTCGTTGCAACGTCTCATGTATACACTTCAGTTCAGGGACTGGGTGGGTTATGTGGGACTCCGGAGCGCGTATAGATAGTACATTGCGCACCGACCTACCCACTAAAATCGACGTCGATCCTCGACTGCTCGAACCAAGGCCACGGGATTTACTCCCAATGGGGGATGCTCCGCGACCCTGGGGGCCCTCTGATCATGGGAAGTATTCAATGATGCTAACTGAACATTATTATTGAGTTTCGCGGCGAATCTTGTGAGAGACCTATGTCCAGCAGACAACAGTGTTTGTCTGAATACGACGAAATAACCGTTAACGCAGTTGACAAGGCTACGTAGCAATAACGTTAACATAGTTCATTATTATCATTTCTATTATTATAAATTAAAAGTTAATACCAAGGAACTGTAACATTATTAAGAATACAAATAATGATAGCAATGATAACATTATTGAGGACACTGATAGTTGTCAAATCGAAATTAAGCAGGAGATAAGTGGCGCCGATTTCGGCTTTTAAAAAGTATGCTATTTTTTTAAAACTTCCTCAAAAAAGGAGTAGGTTAACCTGCGTAACACCGTAATTTATAAACCTATTTTGATTACCTATATCGATTACCTTCAGATTGGTTTCATAAAAATGGTATCGAAATCGGTTCAGTAGTTTACCATAAAGCTTGAAATAAGTGAACAACTTAATATATTAGTCGGAAGGGAAATTTGGGTAGTTGTAGACGACCTCCTACTAGGTGGTATAAGCGAAACACCTACCTATTAACAAAATAAACTAATTACCTACTTACTAGTAGGTAAATCCAAATTGTATTATGGGTTCCGACTTCCGAGCCTTTGTGTGAAGATAGATACTGTTACATTACTTTACCGTGGTCGAACGCCACTTTCATAATGCGAGTGCATCGGACGATTCAACCGCGTCACTGAATCGTCCGATGCACTCGCATTCATAATCTGAAAAATTCAACCGTCAATTTGTATAGGGTGCTTCCAGATTCGGACGATTCGACGCCGACAGGTGTGTGAGGTTTTAAAATTCATTTCGTTCGATTGTATTTCAAATGTGGGAGCACCTTAAGTCCTCCTTCCGACGTCCTCAGGATTAATGAGTTGGTGCTATATATTTCTTAATCAAGCAAAACCTACACCCGGAGTCATTTGGGTGGATTGTCATGTGAACAAATGTTTTCTATCACCTGTGATGTGGGCGATCAGAACAGTGATCAAATCATATCAAACTATGCTCGATAAGATTACAAGTAGCAATCGAAATATGGACAGACTGATAAGTGATATTTACGAGATAGTGCTAAATATGCAAGCCATGTTTATTTTTACACTAACCTATAGAAGTAGGTTAATTTTCTTCTTTTCTGCAAGGTGGCAAGAAGAGAAACTGCTACTGACTTATGCACGCGCGTAACGTAGACCTCCCTGAGAGGATCCGCCGCCCCGCCGCCGGGGGATTAGAAGACATCCCTAGCCCGTAGGAAAGGAGACCCCAAGGTGGATGTTACCATGCCACGTGTACCGAAAATGGCATCGACGGAGCAACAGCTCTACAGGAGGATGCACCAAAAGCTACTAAGGAAGGGGGTAGACTTCGGCTTCCTCGCTCCCGCTGGCGCAACTGATCCAGTGGAGCTATAGCCGGGCCCACACAGGGACGGTATCGGAGGATGTTTAGTGGGTATGTGGATGTCCCTTATATCACTCAGGGCCCCACACGCTCCGCACCCGCGCTGGCGCAGATAGAACACCAAGGAATTTGACCACTTATAAAAAAAGTTTAATATTCCTGTACAAAATTGTAGGCATAGAAAATAATCAAGTCAAATATCTGGTATCAACCCGTAATCTGTGCAAATGAACAATGAACTCAAACTCATTTATTGTAAATAGGTCTTTTAAAGACTCTTTTTTATGTTAAAAGTTATGGAATGTTAAAAGTGACTGAATCAAAATTCTGCCATATTAACTTTAACACCGGATTATTGTACGAAGCAGGTAGGATCTAAAGCTTAGCGAGCAAGGCCGGGGGCAACAGCTAGATCATGATAAATTAATAATGCGTGTATACATATATGCACTGCTTTTGTCGAGTCATTACTACTATTATACTCGTAATTAATTTACAATGGCTTTGAAGAATAAATTTCCCTAGTAAACCAAATAGAATGCAAATCTCTAATTAGTGTTCAATAATGTTTGGCAGACATCAATTTAATCGCATCGATAACCTATTAAAGGTTATCGATGCTCCTGTTTTTTTTTTAAATAACGAAACCCCTTCACTGGTTATAAGGGTATAACCTGTATCTCGGGGGCAGTTTACAAACATGTAATTCACTAACACAAATGACACCCAGACTCAGAGCAAGTGCCTCTGGTTTAGACAAAGACACTTGCCCGACCCCGGAATCGAACCCGGGACCCCGTGATCCAAGGGCGGCACATCCAACCCTTGGCACCAACAACCAACGCGGCAGTCAAAGTTATGTTGGCACTACGCATGGTTATTCGTATTCGCTATTTGTTTTTTGGCGAATAATCCAATGTTGGCCTAAGGCGAAAACAGACCCCGGAGGGGAGGCGATGTACGCTTTTTGTTCTGTTAGAATTAGTATGAAAGACTTTACCCACAATTTGCAGCGTAGGTACATCTCTAGCACGCCTCCGCTCCGGTATATGTATGTCTTGACATTTTAAATATTACAAGAGGCTTCACCTTTAATGTCAAATATGAACAATGATGGATTTAGAATACATATTGTCAAAAACCCATACCATCTTGAGGGTATCGTAAGAGGCGACTAAAAGAACGCAGGAGGCAGATCACCTAGCCGCAAGAGAAGAAAAACTTGATACAAACCCTGTGCCAACCCGTCTTGCCAGCGTGGCACAGTAGGCTAATTTCCATCCATGGATTTGGGGGCTTTTGACTGATTTTGATATGGATTTTGGACTTTGGCTGAGCTGAAGGGATCAATAAAATTGATTATGGTTAAAATGCACTTCTACATAACAAGAATTGCGCAACATAATGTAACATTAGTACCTACGTTACAACGTGTAGATTAACTTTCGATATATCTAATGAATCTGATCATTATGATATTAATTTTACGCGGTATTGATTCTTCTTCAATCAAATATTTATTTATGGAAAAAACAAAATCGATTTTTTTTATTTTATTATTATCAACTGACCAGCGCGGTTGATCTCTATCTCACCTGATTGTAAGTGACGATGAGGCCGACGGTGTATCCCGCTGGGACAGTAATAGCCTATTTACTCCAGACTTGAAGGCATCCAAGTCATATTTACTTAGAAATACAGACGTAGGAAGCGAATTCCACTCCTTAGCAGTCCGCATCAAGAACGAGGAAGCGAAAATGTTAGTGTCAATATGTGGAATTTCAACAGCTTAAGGATGAAGTCGCTCCCCGCGCCTGGATGTCCGATGGTGGCAAGGAGATGGCACACTCACCGAAATGTATCCTATAAAAGACGCAGAGGCAAGTAACTCAATACTTTTACTAAGAGTACACACTATGTATTTTAAACCATCATACGTCACCCACCGCACGGAATATTTATATAAATTTTTACTTCATATTTATAAGCCACTACATATTATGTAAAAGTACAACGATGTACTCGTAATAGGTATCTACTTAATCTGAGGAAGGCAGATCCGTATTTATTATGTATGGGTGTAATAAGCATAATATAATTATTTGTTTGAGACGTTTTCCATAATCATGCGCAGTGTATAAATATATAATTATACGTAACGACCGATTTTAGCGCGTTCGTAAAACCAGTTTGTTCATAAGGTGCGACGCCATCATGTACATTTTAATATTATGTTTATTACGAAATTTGGCCGAAAAATACCGACACCGCTTGTGTTAACAGTAACACATACAGCTTCCATTAGTTGAAATATGTATACTCAAATCATCTTTCACGAGATTCGAGTGTGTCACATACCCACAATATTCTAACATTAATCAACATCAATATCTCAACCGATACACGAGTCCAGGCTCCTACAGTTCCATGGGTAACGAATCAAGTGTTATGCAAGGGTACACGCTGGGCAGGCGCTAGAACAGCGTTTGTATCAAGTTTTTCTTCACATGGTTACATTACTTTTGTGGCTTACGACAAGCTCAGAATGGAATGGGTTTGAACCAAATTAGCTGTTTGTACAAGAACACTACTGAGGCAGTAAACAACAGTAATACCAGAAGACTAAATACATATATGCAACGGACAGATCAACGCGACGAAGTAGCGCTTGGATCTGTAATATCTCATACAGTTCAGCGCAGGAACATTTAGTATTATGGCGAATTCCGCCTATTTTAGAGTGTCCAAATATAAGCTATGGTCTAAACTTAAGTCGGTCAACCCATTGATTGATGAGGTATCTCTCTAAGTGCCCCAGGAAGATTCGAGCCCCGTACAGTAACCCAGTAACCACTGGGATTAAGATTTGAAACCTTACCTGCGGTCAAAGTCCTCCTTCGCTCTACACAATGCAGTTTTCCCAGACTCGTGAGAAAATTGTCTTCGTAACATTTTGAGAATAATGCACTAAACGGTTTTTAAATTAAGAACCAACCTAGAAATATTCTTAAATCTATCACATCAGTAATTTTTGGCCAGCATCGAGCATTTCAAATCTTATTGTTTATAACAAAATTGAGAATCAATGTTACGTGCACTTCCTGTGTGTTTATGAATCAATACACTATTAGTTATTAACATACTTTTGTTATTTACAACGTTGCAGGAAATCGGTATTAATTAAAAAATGCCATCGGCAAAGGCATCATGTACGCGCTTGCAACAACGCGCACCAATATGCGCGTGCGATCGCGCGGACTGCGAGCACGCAACCGCTATTGGCAACTCAGGAACCTGTGGAGGCTTCTACGATAACTGCCGCAATGAAGACTGTTTGCAGAGAGCTCGCCTCGTAGAGCTCGGATTGAATGATTATCATAAAACAATTTAGACGAAATTAATAAAGGGATTTTACATGAAATTTCATACATTGTAATTTAGGGGTGATGTTTCAGATTAATGTGAATGCTTTTATCGTTAGATTTAGTCGCATTAATCTTACACGATCTCTTGAAATGTTCTTAGCTTTCGTCATAAAGGTTACTCATTTAATTTACAGATAGATTGGAGATTTCAGCCAAAAAAAAAGAAGTGGAAAGAATAAAATAGTGAAAGTGTAGTTTTTTTCTATTATGAATTTTCGGCGACGGCGCGCTATCTGTGTGCAGTTGCTTTGTGACTGAAGTAACAGTATTGACCTTGGGTTAGCGCGTTGAAGCTCAAGCCAAATAATCACAATGGTCCTTGGCTTCGCGACTGACCAAAGATTATATCAATCGGGAAACATTCGAAATATAGAAACACATCAACAATTACGATAAGATTACAAAATCGTTACAGACGATCAGAAAACCAAATTTTCAACAGATTTGTCGTCGGGTCAATGTTCCTCATGGTCTTGCCCACAAATGAGTTCTCTGTCAAGGAAGGATTTAGCCTACTGTGTCATGAAATTTCTTTCCTCGAGGCCACATTGTCTGCATATCAACTTCTATTACCTCAGAATGAAATAGGTTTACGGACTAACAGTAAATTTATATCTTTTTATTAAAAACTAGCGGCCCGTCCCGGCTTCGCACGGGTGCGATGTTACCCGCGGACGACGCCGCGGGGCGAAGCTAGTAAAAAAAAGTAGCCTAAGTTACTCCTTACATCGTCAGCTACATATCAGTGAAAGTCCCGTCAAAATCAGTCCAGTCGTTCCAGAGATTAGACGGAACAAACAGACAGACAGACAAAAATTTTAAAAATGTTGTTTTTGTCTATGTACTGTGTATACATACTTACGCATTTAGTAAAATGTGGTTATTTTATTATTACAAACAGACACTCCAATTTTATTTATTTGTATGTAGGTATATGTATGTGACCAAAGTCACCGACATAGCTCAGCGAATTAGCAGACTGAAGTGGCAGTGGGCTGGTCATATCTGTAGAAGAACCGACAACCGCTGGGGTAGACGAGTTCTTGAGTGGAGACCGCGAATAGGCAAGCGTAGTGTAGGACGACCCTCTGCTAGATGGAGCGACGATCTGCGAAAGGCTGCGGGCAGCGGCTGGATGCGTCAAGCCGAGGACAGGGCGCTATGGCGCTCTTTAGGGGAGGCCTATGTCCAGCAGTGGACTAATGTGGGCTGATGATGATGATGATATGTATGTATGTACGTATAGATACTTAACAGACGAAGATGTTTGGAACTGATTTAATCATTCTACTACTACTACTATTCAGCCCATATATTGCCCACTGTTGAGTTGGGCCTCCTTAAGTTACATGAAGCCCACTGTGCCACGCTGGCCAGACGGGTTGGCACAGGGTTTCGTATCAAGTTTTCCTTCTTTTACGGCTAGGTCATTTCCCTTTGTCGTCTCTAACGATACCCTCGGGATGCAATCGGACGATGACACTATGTATTCTAAATACATCACCACACGGAAAAATATACCTACATACATACATCCATTCGTTGGACGATACCTGAAACTACACATTTAATTTGTAGGCACAGACCTACGTTTCTCTTTTGGTGTCACAGCTGACAAAAATCTTTTTGCACTGACGTCAATTTTATTGCACTGATAAAGGTACAATATTCGTAAATTCTAACTTCTATCTCGTTTTATATTCATAAAATCCCGTCGCTCGACATATGTGAAGAGTTCGCCAATATCATAAATACATGTCTGACATCAATAATCTACTTAACAAACGTGACTATGGTGTGTTTTGCAAAGGGATAGCGATAGAATAGATTTAATCTGTGCCTTATTGTGAACTCTGTATGAACCAGCACCTTTGTATTGTTCTTTATTGTGGTTAATATTTTGAATAACTGTGGTGTGGCTATCTGGAAGACATTGTTTAATAGTGTTACGAACCGGTATCTGACGGTGCTTATGAATTGAGGGATTTATTTGAGAAGGTTTGTTGGATCTCACGTGGTTAGCTGGCGTGGCCCTTATTTAAAGTTATTTACCATAGCGAGATCGTTTTTTTATTATGGTATATTTATATGTCGCTTCTCCTTCATTCTACAACTTCTACTTTCGCAGATCTGCTGGAAGAATCTAGGAATAAGTAATACCTTTTTAAAAATTGTTAAAATGGTTAAATAAAATAAATTATTATTTAATAACAGAAGATGTGGTGATAATGCATCCCGTGGTACAAGCAGGAGAAAAATGTTTAAAAATGAAAAATTTGTCGAATCGGTTTTGGTTAGTGGACCATACCATGTATCTTTAAAATTGGTATCACATGTCATTGTATTATTTTCTAATAATTATTCTTCTGCTCAACCTTCAAATGACTTTATTTTGGATTTGATAGCGGGAAATTAGCATAAAGACAAAGTGGAATCATTTATTTAGCATAGGACGTAATGGTCACTTACAAATATTCAACATGTTAATAATTAAGATTCAGTAATATAAAGTATTCGACAGTTTACCACCAGTTCGATACCCGACCGCAGCTGAAAAGAACTATGAATAAGTAAGTAATTAACAAAATCACTATTACTACATATTATAAAACAAAGTCGCAGTCGCTGTCCGTCCCTATGTACTATGCTTAAATCTTTAAAACTACGCAACGGATTTTGAAACGGTTTTCTTTAATAGATAGAGAGATTCAAGAGGAAGGTTTTTATGTATAATACATGCATAATTGCACCCGTGCGAAGCCGGGACGGATCGCTAGTATTTTATATTTGTATAACTAAACATTCTTTCTGAGTCCGAGTCAGACGGATTGTCGCGAGATTCACAAATCACAATGAAATAGGTACGTGAATCAAAGAAAGATAATTTATACCACATCTAATAAATATTTTACCTACTGTTGAGCAAACCAAGAGCTTGTTTGTATTTAGGTTAAAAAACGACGATGTAACAAAGGCGAGCAGGTGTAGACCTGTCTATACGGCTATCTTATCTGCATAATATATTTACTTCAATATTAAAACATGAATATAGTAGATATGCATAACTACGATACCTATATTTGCGTTCGTGTTGTGCAGAACCACAATGTTACCGTCTTTAACGTCTCAAATGAGTCGAGGAAAGCAATGTGCATAAGGCCTCAAGATAATGCGCAGCATGTCGCGGGTTCGATCCCCGCACGGAAGAAATATTTGTACGACCTACAAGTATTTTTTCCGGGTCTGGGTGTTTTCTATGTTTAATATGTATGTATTTACAAATCCATCTCGTTACCATAACACAAGCATTAAGTTGCTTAGCTTGGGACGAGATGGCGTTGTGTGAAATGTCCAAGGATATTTATTTATATATAAGACCATCTTTATACAAACCCATCGTGGTAAATCGACTCAGTAATGAGTTTTAGATGAATTTTATTGCAATCCTCTTCCTTTCATTGAGTCATTCATTTATTCACAGAATCCTTCGGGTTTCGTAAATGCCGACAAAAGGAAATGTCAAGGCTGAAAACCGCAAACTTGAAACAAACCCTTTGTCAACCCGTCTGGCCAGCGTGGCACAGTAGGCTATTGCCCTGATGGAAGGGACTCGACTCAGCAGTCGAGTCCCTTCCATCAAGTTCATTCAATTGCTAGTTGGATGTTTCAAATACCGAATCACAATTTACAAACAGTTCTAAGAGTGTTTGAATACGTTTTCATCCGACGAAACGGTGTAATGTCGCCGCAATATTGATTGACGAATAAGATAACTAGAGAAATGCTATACGAGTACCTTTAAAGTACAATCTCTTGTCAGTTTTGCAGTAAATTTGTTAAGTAAATAAGGCGCCATAATTCGATTACCAGTCGGGTGTCAACACGCCAGCATTGACCGACATATAGTTAGTGGCACATCGTTACCGAAGCGTTTCATCATCAATGAGCCGCTACTAGCAATGGCTTGATAGTAAGAAGGACAATAAATATTGCTTTTAATATTGATTATAATCAGACGAAAAACCTTCTACTTATAGATTAATGAACTTTAAAACGTAAATTCCTACTACATACATTTCATACTATTATTTTTCTATACGTCTCTAACTCTCACTTTCTCTCCCTCTCACACACACACGCACACACACACACACACGCCCGCACACACACACACACACACACACACACACATACACATTTATATCAATAATGTTTTCACTTCAGTCTGCAATAGCGGAGACCTGGTGACCTGGACCTGGACATTGGGATGTCCAACGTAAAAAAAAGCGTTATAAGGCAAGTACATTTGGTTTAAACTAAAACGCTTGCCGGAAATCGAATCGGGCCTCGGGGACTAGTGATCCAAAGGCAGCGCATGCAGCCGTTATACCAACAATGCATCGAAGTATACATTTGACATTAATTACTATAAAATGCAACACGGCAATCAATATATCAATAAAGAAACGTTTTGCCTAAAACCTTGGCCGAAATTTATAAAACTCAGACGTAATAAATGACTCAGTCAAGGTGGTTACGGCCTGAGGTCAAAAACCCAGTATCAATATTTCAATTCCAAAAATCTAGCTATCTTGAACACGTAAATTTCATACGTGATCTTAAAAAAAATTGGCGTCAGTGTATGACTAGGTTAATTATTAAACAAGCAAATAGAAAACTTAGCGCCTTTTTTGGAAGGGCAAGTTCGCCCTCGAGGACCGCCGTCAGTTTTAGTGGGGTGCTATTTACCATCTCTACGCGCGCCGGAGTCCCACCTCACCCAGCCAGCGGACTGGTAAACATGAAGATTACCAAAGAAAAATAAATAAATATCCTTGGATATTTCACACAACGCCATCTCGTCCCAAGCTAAGAAAGAAGAAAGAAAGAAAGAACGTAAGCAACTTAATGCTTGTGTTATGGTAACGAGATGGATGATAAACTACTTATATATATATTTTTTTAAATACATACATATTATAGACAGAAAACACCCAGACCCGGAACAAATACTTGTAGGTCGTACAAATATTTCTTCCGTGCGGGAATCGAATCCGCGACAAGGGTAACGCATGGGGATCAAATGTAGATGAGACTCCACGGTGCCAGACTACCCAAAAATCCATGGTGTTCCTAAGAAATACTCTTCCAGGCCGTGACTGTTGACTGTGAATGGCGAATGTTGGCCATGACTAGTTCGGCTACAAGTCACGTGTCGGACGCGTCTTTCGACCTATCAGGCAAACAAGTGTTTTCAGTCACCTAATATAAAACTTCCCCACCGCACGCTGGGAAAAATCGCGTGTTGTAAAAGTCAACCAAACCCAGCACGCTTGGTGGTAGGATGGAATAGTCCCCCCGGCTAGCTACCACCCTCACATCAAGTCCGGCCTATCAGTTTTAGTGTGTTCCGTCGTGTGTATGTGAGAGCCGGTGCCCGACAGGGCATTTCCTTGAATTGCCTGCCCCATCTTAGACTCTGGCGTTGCTTTCCATCACGCAAGTCTAGGGTCAATGGAATTCACGTAATAGGTAAAAAAACTAGTTTAAATATGTAAAAACATTAGCCCAAAGTCAGGCGGTCTAATCCAATGCAGTTATCATTGGGCGCCTTGATGACCTCAGGGTTGGACGCGCGAGGTCTAATAATAGTTATTGATAACCAGAAGACATTACATATTCTTGAATTAATTGAAGCAAAGATTAGGGGTGAATGCGACCGCGTTCCGGAAGGCGCAGTGCTGGTAGGCCTCCCACACGGTGGACCGACGACCTGGTTAAGATCGCCGGAAAGCAGTGGATGCGGGCGGCCCAGGACCGGCCTTTGTGGAAATCCTTGGGGGAGGCCTATGTCCAGCAGTGGACGTCTTTTGGCTGAAATGATGATGATGATGAATGATGCATAATGAGAAAATTGTGCATAACTTTAACATGTGTTTTAGCAATCTTCACAGATCCATCTTCAAGCTACTACTACTCAGCCCATAGACCCACTGCTGAGTCGGGCCTCCTCTTATTACATGGAGGGTAATTAGCCTACTTTGCCGCGCTGGCCAGACGGATTGGCATAGGGTTTGTGTCAAGTTACCCTTTTCTTGCGGTTAGGTGATCTAACTCGTGCGTTCCGTTAGTGGCCTCTTACGACACCCTCAGGACGAAATGGGGTTGTGTCACTATGTATTCTAAATCCGTCACCAAATACATATGAGGCCCAGGCCGTGCGCTACAAATAATCACTGCAATAGTAATCTAAAGACTATACACTACCAAATAAAGCTCAAAGTAAACTTTTACATGGAAAAGGATATAATTATTTCAGCGATTTTCCAAGTGGGTCCAGAGAGAAAACTAATAATTTCCCATTCGACGCATTTATCTGTTCTGCGTATGCACAAATCCGCTTTCACTTTCCACTGCAGACAGCCGAAGCGACGCGAGCATTAATTACGCTAATGCTATTATTCATTTTATTAGTAAATTGCACTTCAACAATAATGGAATAGATAACATCGGGAGATAATTCGATATTTTCTTTAGTGACTCATAATTCGCGTATTTTAGCTATGACCATTAAGTCAGCGATACAAGTAGCCGGCATTTAAATTAACTTTCTGTGTCAGGTGAACATTGGGAGATCATAACATATATCATCGATATTATTTTTGGATTGCGAAAAGAAAGTTCATGGACATGGTCGATCGTTATGCCGTTTAAGATCAATGATCGTACAGTTTTAACGTTAACGTATTTTTTGCAAGTAAAATCTAAGGTTTGCGCGATTATTTATTACAAATTGAAATTAAAGATTTTTAACGGATTTATCTCGTATATTTTACATTATTAAATTCCCGACATTCCGAATGCTTTACAGCGTTCATCGTGACGTTAAACTGTTTTAATTTTTAAATGGAAAAATTTTGCATGTTTAATCTAACATGTCTTGCTAAAATGAGCAAAAAACATTGCACGTCTAGTCGAATAGTATATACATAGATATAAAATAGCCTACTATTTCTAAAGAACATGGATTATGTAAGCATTGTGACCTTGTGCCATGGCGACATAAATGTAAACACAATTCGTGGTCAGCCATAGTATTAATCAATAAGGTAACTCCACATAAAAAGGTTGGGTCACTTAATTTGATACGAACCAAACAGTTCTCTGCTTAGACAAGGATGGTCCAACGATTTCAAGAAAAAAAACAGACTTGTCATTGTTATTATTTGTGACAAGAGCAAATATAGCTCTTCCTGGCTTTTTTCGAAAAGGCAGTGGATATTTGGGACCTCTCAATGATTTCTGCAATGAGCGGTCATAAGCCGTCCGCATCCTTCGGATTTCGGTCGTCGGTCTATTTACTTTAGTTAAACTGCATTAATTCGACATTACAACCCCTTTTCGTTGCTGCTGTAAATTGAGGAGAATAGAACCAAAAATAGCACGGGCCAATGTATATACGTAACACAGTTTACACCCATAGCAGGTAGTGACATATAGGAGCATAGTGTACAAGCGATTTGATAAAGGAAGTTGCCGATCTGGCCAAGCTGTCAATAAATTGAGGCCAAAAATAGAACCGGACAATATCTTTGCAACGTAAAATACCTTGCATATTCACGTGGGCTGATCCTCGCGGTTAGGGCACCTCAAACACACAGTAACATTAATGCGAAATTTAAAAAATGTGAATATGCAAGCTGACTTGTGCTGCACAGATGAGAAAGGTTGAAACTAGAATGCTCGTTCACCGCAAACAAGGAAAGTAACATTCTAAATTGAAACAAAGCACTTGCAAAAACACTAGTTAGATAGTCATGGTCTGTGAAACATGAACTAGATGTAAAAATAAACCATTTGATCCGCGAAAAAGAAACGTCTGTAAGACAGTTAAATGATATAAACGAATTCATGCTTATTCAACTGGCGCGAAACTTAATATACTTTTGAAAATTTATTGTATACTAACTAGTCCCACATGTTGGCTTGGATTGCACCACCATCGTTTCAGAATGGGCTGCAGGTCTACGCAATCAGTCTCCCTGTCACAGTGGCGTTGAAAATTCTAACGCGTCCCCCAAGACTCCCGAGGCAAGTGATTTAAATATTTCGTTTAACCCAAGAAATGGAAATGACATGGTTTCGAACAAAGATACAGCTAACGTTGTTGAGCAGAGATGTAACACGAACCTACTTACGAATCAAAGCGTTTACGACATTTAACTAAGACCAACAGGATGATTTGTAAACAGTAGCAACAAATGTTAATACTGTATTAAAATGAGGGATTGTAGGAAAATATTACAGCAGACCAGACGCTCTATACCTGGTCTACTCTAGTTCGAGTACTATAATAGTATATGACAAAAACTACAAGGTATGTGTACCAACAAGATTCTTGCAAAACTATACTGAATTAAATCCATGCCATCGTTTTGCAATAATTGGAACTGGAACAATTGCCGTAACTGTTGCGTTAAAATATGGCATTCCATCCTTTTGGTGTCGTAAAAGGTCATGAAAGGAACTAGCAACTAAAATCACAAGAAAAGGAGGGTATGATATAAAACTCGATGGGTAGTGCACACTAAAAAGAACATCTCTCTGTTAAATTTGAGGAGGTCTGATTCAGTAGTCATTTATTATGAGTTTATGAGGAATTTATTCACGGATCTGATAAATATAAAAAATCTAGTAAAATACTAGCGAAGCCATAGAAGTTGCTGCATGTTCTTCGACATTGCTTTTCCCAATTTTCAATGGGGTCGACAGCAGTCTTATCCAAACCTTCAAGAAATAATTTCTTGCAATGTGCAATGATCGTGAAAACCTAAGACATTATTAACTACAAGTATTTACGCGGAGCGATATCCGCCTGTCTTCCAGGACCCATCCAGTGCACAAACGCAGCGCACAATGGTTAGACCAGCTCTCAGTTTTTACGCTACAGGCTTCGTCTATATAGTACCATAGATCTATCAATGGCAGTTGACACCGATGCCTTTAAAACCAAAGCACAGAGGACGTCAAATATGAATAACGACGGACGTGAAATGACGGAGCGTAATATTGCTTAAAATGCAGCTCAACTACATTTCGCACTTTAAGCTAGGAACTAAGATATCATTATTACAGTTATTGCAGCATCGTTACCGCAGGAAAGTAAACATTCGGGGCACGCAATCGTGGAAGCCATTCGTCCCGTATTGGACGAATGGCTGGAGAGGAGGCATGGTGCACTGTCCTTCCGGCTGACGCAGGTTTTGTCCGGGCACGGGTGCTTTGGAAAGTACCTGTGCCGCATTGGCCGGGAGGAGACCTCGGGGTGTCACCACTGCGCGGATGGTGCTGAGGACTCCGCGCAGCATACCCTGGAGGTGTGCCGTGCGTGGGATAGACCGCGACGTGACCTAGTCGGTGTTGTGGGGAGCCTCTCGCTGCCGGATCTCGTTAGATCCATGGTCCGGAGCGAGAGGGCTTGGAGGGAGACGGCCTCATTTTGTGAAGCCGTCATGACAGCCAAGGAGGAGGCGGAACGGGCCAGAGAGTTGGCCTCCCAGCGCCCAAATCGCCAGCGCCGCAACAGGCGCCGGAGGGCGTTGGCTGACCTCCACCCGCCGTAAGTGGGCCTGCGGGCGATTGACCTGGGAAGTCCGTCGCCTGCGCAAAACAGGCCCCGGGAGGACAGCGCGCCGCGATTCGCGTGCGCCCCCTAGCGGTGGAATGGGGGAGGGCAATACAGCCACCCCCCTCATAATCGGAGGGGCCCGCCTTCGAGCGTGGGGCTCCACTAGCTTTATAAGAGGCGGGCCAAGGCCCCCAGGGTCACGGAGCATGCTCCCGTAAAGGGAGTGAATCCCGTGGCCCTGGTTTGGGCAGTCGAGGATCGCCGTCGGTTTTAGTGGGTAGGTCGGGGCGCAATTCACCATCTCTACGCGCCCCGGAGTCCCACATACCCCGGCCAGTCCCCAACGGCCGGATATCCATGAGGATCTCCGACGTAAAAAAAAAAAAAGGAAAGTAAACATTGCAATCGGCGGAGGTTTGCCGTAATCTGAACGTGTTAAATTTCTATTATACCCAATAGCGTATCTCTGACCTAGACACGATTTACTCAAATTTACCCGATGTCTTGCCTGACAAGGCTTAAATATTTGCCACACATTATCTCCGATTAAAATTAAAAGTCTTCAATTTCTTCTTCTTCAATTTGATAGAGATAAATCACTGTTTCTCACTGGCTTGAAATTATGACAATGGGTTAAGTTTTGCGGATATATTTTCAGCGTGTAGCTCCCTGGGTTGGCTACACTGTGTGTTCTAAACATGTCTGTCATCACACGGACAAACTGAATGCCAACTACCTACTACCACTAGTCAGCCCATACATGACCCACTGCGGAATCTGACTCAATGATATTGACTGAAACTCCGGTATGTCAATTAAGAAACTAATTTCCATAATGCGATTTGCTAGACATTAAATGTATGCTATCATCATACTTAGGTATACAGTAACGTAACTGTATTTAATCAACACGTAGATGATTGAGATCGTAATGGTATTTAAATGAGGCAGTATAATTTCTTGTGCACATTAAGGCAAGCAAGCCCGTTGCACCAGGTTCAGCTTTCTAGGACCAACGATTCTAACCGTAAAGGTTTATTTACAATGCTTCTCGCCGCGCTGCGATTAAACACACGGAATACAGGACTATATTCCGTTTGTTTTCTGTATTCGTAGTCTAGAAGCTCAACCCTCGCTCCAGAGTCCTAAATAGCATGGCCACGTTTAATTTTGTTGGTAACAAAACAACACGCTGGGCCAACGTATGGCCGTAGGGGAAGCAACGGCCAGATAAGGCCACCACGAGTGAGAAAGCTTACGGACCCCGTGGTCCGTGACACTGCAAAGTGTATGACGTTGGGAATAAAATAAAATAACACGATCAGAACCGTCACGAAATAATTTCTTGCAATGTGCAAAGATCGTTAAAACCTAAGACGACCTCATTATGTTGAAATATTTTTATAGGTAGCTGGAGCCTGGTCAGCGCAAGCCTAGATGCTGATAGACAAACTACAAATTCTACTCCACCCCGCAAAATCCTATATCGTGGGAACTGTTTTAATACTGTCTAGTCAGATCTCCTCCTTGATATAGAGAAGTAAGCCTATATCAAGGAGGAGACTATCAACACTTGCCAGATGTTTGGACTCAGGGTTTGATAGCCAGTATTTTTTCTAGCAGCTAGTTCTGCCTAGTTGTAGTTCCTTTAGACGCTTCGTGCGATACCGTCAGGACAAAATGTTTTCTAATACCATTCCCCAAGTCAAAAGAACTCCAAGTCCTTCGCCGGTCGGGCAGCTCTATTTTGATCGGTAATTTTAATCTATTCTTTTTATTTTTTAATAATAACGGAATCCCTGCACTATGTACAGCTATAACACTATGTATAGCGGGGGCCGTTTACAAACATGTAATTCACGAACACAAATAATACCCACACTCCGAGCAAGTGCAAGACACTGCCCTAGACCAATGAGGTATTAAATTGTAAGAAAATAGCCGTGTGATGACGGTTTTCTAATATATAGTGTCGCCACCCCATTTCATCGTATGGATGTCGTAAGAGACAACAAACCCTTTTTTTTTGTTGTCGCGCGGGAAATGCTTTATGCATACCACCGCTCCCCGGGGTAGAGGTCGGTGAATATGTGGGACTCCCGGGACAGAACCCGTATACCCACAAAACCCCAGCGGTATACTCTCACACGACGCGCTTGGGGCGCCACAAGTTCGTGTAGACGCATTCTGCTGTGACGCCCCGGCGTGGTGCCCGCAACGCGTGGAAGCGACTATCAGAGAGGGCGTCCCGGTACACTGGTACCCTCGAACCACCACACTCAGGCGAGGGCAGAAGGGGCCCGCACCGTCACGAACCCCTCTCCACCCCTGCCTCCATCCGCGGCGCGGGTCAGCCAGAGCTCCCTCCTTTGCGACCCGCCCCGCTGCCCCCTTCTGCGACACAACAGCCCCGCAGAAGGAGGCCCGGCAGCCCTCTGGTGATACTAAACCCTATGTCAACCCGGCTGAGCTATGTACAACTACATTTTATAAAAAATATAGCGTGTATATAGATAGTGAAATAAGTTAGAGGTAATAATAATTAGTCATAAAGAAGAATAAGAATAAGAACCTTGTTAAAGCCGAAAAAGAGAAACTTACCAAGTATCTCGATTTGGCTCACGAGGTTACCGCAATGTGGCATGTTGATTCAACAATCATTGTGCCGATAGTCGTTTCAGTAAATGGTCTTATCGCGAAGAGTTTCGACCAACATCTCAAGAAACTCTCGCTGAGTTTCTGGATTAAGGGCCTGATACAAAAGGCTGTCATCCTGGATTCGGCAAGGATCGTGAGGAGGTTCCTCTCTCTGGAGCCCTGAACCGTCGGTAGCTTAGGTCATCGACCTCGTTGTCGACGGTTTTTCTATTTTTTTTATGTATATTTTTTTTAAATAACTATGTTTTTTTAAAGAATATATGAAAAAAAGTATGAAATAAAGAAATATAGAATTAGTCATAAGTTTTCTTGTAATCGTAAATAGTATAAGTATAGTATAAAGAAAAAACTGTTATTTAATAAATATTTAATACAGTTATTCCCCCTCCCCTCCTGGCAAAGTATAGAGGCGAAAAGTGGTAACGATAAGACCAAAAGATAAGGCTAAGGCTATTGAAGGCACATGTCTTTTAAAAAGAACAGACACACCGATGAATTGAAAAGACGCATAAATAAAACGTGGAGTAAATATTGGAGCCATAAAGAGATTTTTAAATCCACTCTACCGGTGAACATAAAGAAAAAAGTTGCTGATTCCTGCCTATTACCTTGCCTGACTTATGGATGTCAAGATTGGGTTTTCAACAACACAACCAGAAATAAAATACAAGTTTGCCAAAGAGGTATAGAGAGAAGTATGTTGGGAAAAAAATTAAAGGACAAAGTTTCAAACTATACAATACGAAAAACTACCAAAGTAATTGATGCCTCTGAACACGCACAAAAATTGAAATGGAAATGGGCGGGCCACGTAGCGCGAATGAGCCGCACAAAGTGGACAAAAGTAGTCACCTCCTGGAAAGGCCCGAAAAACAAGCGGAAGAGAGGGAGACCGCCTGAACGATGGGCAGACGAAATCATAAAAATCGCCGGAAAGGAATGGGAAAAAGAGGCACAAGACAGAGAAAAATGGAATCAACTGGAGGAGGCCTTCACCCTAAGAGGGGTCCTTAAAACTAATCACACACAATAATATTACCTATATACATCGCACCAACTATTTTTTAAGTACATCGGAATTATTATTAATTACAATCTAAATGGAATTGCATTATTATTATTAATTTTCAATCCAAATGGAATACATTATTGATTGAATAATACTTAAAAGGAAATTTTTTATTATTTGTAACTAAATTATTTAATTTATCAGTATTAAAATACAAATTCAAATGCAATTTTATAATACTATTTAACAAGTGTTTGCATGAAATTTTATTGTACTCATTTTAAGTTTTGAGGAATATTAAAGGCTTTTTTATTTTATTTTATTTTATTGAAGGCACACGACAAAGAAGGAAAATAATTAGAATACATAGAAAGTAAATAGGAAATAAAAAGTAGGGACCGGAAATCCCAACCGGAAGTGTGAATGGAGATGGATGGATGTGTAGTATGCGGAATAAAAGTACGAGAGGCATGAAATGCGAGAACTGGATTGGAAGAGTAGAACAAAGCATGTAAAAGCTCTGTGTATACGACAGAGATAGGGTAAATATAAAAAAAAAAAAAAAAAAAAAAAAAAACCCGGCTGATCTGGGCTGCGAAGTAGTTGTAGTATGCTAAACGGATTGAAGTATTTGTGATAGGCAACTGCATAACATAAGTCAGTCACAGTACACTGACCGAGTATACGAAGGTTGGAGTGCAACGCATCAAGGGTTAAGTAGGGCGGCATCGGCGCGGATGTAAGGCAATGAGGTGGTGAGAGAAACCGTACAAGTCAGACCAACATGGTGGTTGACACCAAACGGGTCGACAAAACGAGTACAAATAAAAAAAAATAGTGTCGGTTTGTCATATTAAAATAACCGCTTTTCACTATGTGCATTGGGACGTATAAACGTTACTTAAACCGAAACAGTTTTTTTACAATTATTGTATCTTTTTTTTATTTTTTTTATTGCCTTTATAGGCAAACGAGCTAGCGGCCCACCTGATGGTAAGTGTAAACCGCCGCCCATGGACTTTGGCAGTGCCAGGGACACAGCCAAGCCGTTGCCTACCGTGAAGTGAGTGCTCTTTTTAAACCTCGTTTAAAGGAGGACATGTCGTAGCGCTCGGGAAACACCGCCGCAGGTAATTCATTCCAGAGTCTGCAAGTGCGTGGTAGGAATGATCGCTGGAAGCGTACCGTGCTGGACGTTATCATTCCAGGTGATATGGGTGAACCCTGCTAAAATCTGTTTGTCAGTTTGTTTCGGCTAATCTCTGAAATGGCTGGACCGATTCAGACGAGACTTTCACTGGAAGTTAGCTGATGTAACAAGGAATAACTTAGGCTACTTGACAACCCCCCCTCCCCCGGTTCTCAGAAAACGCATAGTTCATTAATATTCCACGTTTTGTGGCAAATTTAGCAGATTTTTCCAAATTTATGAGTGTTTTTCGCGCGAAATACAGAATTAATAAGTTATCGTAAACTCTGCGAATTGAACATAAAACTTTTGTATACCACGCGGACGAAATTTCTACTTCCATTTACATATAACACCAATACTAATAAAAAAAAGTGTTCGTTATTAATAATAGAGTAACAGCAAGTAGAGGTAATGTGGAATGCGCTTCCCGAGTGGGTCTTCCCCGATAGATATAATCTGGGTGTCTTTAAATCACGAGTGAATCGGTTTCTTCTAGGCAAGCGCGCTCCATCTTAGGTCGCAGTGTCGCTTAACATCAGGTGAACTGGCGATCAAGCGTAAGCCTAGAGAGTAAGCGTAAGCATAAAAAAAAAAAACTGTAAAAACATATTTTGGTCGGTCTGTCCGTTCGTCCGCCTACGTACTAGACATAATTGAATTAATTCCTCATTTCCTTTAAGTTTCTCGAGTTTTCTCGTCAAAATTGTATCTGGGGTTTGGGAATGAAAATCTAAGTTACAACATCATGCACGAAATTCTAGGTAACCGGTGACTATGTAAATAGTGTAGTAAAGATAAGATAATGGTTGTGTCATCACCCCATTATATCCTGTGGGTGTCGTAAGAGCCGAGGAGGCCGATAACCTAGCCACAAGCAAAGGAAAACTTGATGCGAAACCCTGTGCCAACCCGTCTGGCCAGCGTGGCACAGTAGGCTAGTTACCCTCCATGTACCTGACGGAGGCTCGACTCCAGCCAGCAGTGGGAAATTTTTGGACTATTCAAGTAGAAGTAGGAGAAAGTTTGCGGATCGCAATTAAGCCGAACGTCCACCGCCAGATAAAATAAATTAGTTTAGTTTAGCTTGCATAATTGAGCCAGTCTTTAATACATGTTAGTTCAGCGTCGGTGGACGCACCACACTGAGTATCTTATTAAACATAATTGGAATAATTCCAAGAATATTACTAGAAAAATATCAGTCATCAGAATACAGACACTGCTACGTACAGCTGTGCGAATAAACAAACACATCTAAGAGAAAGCCATTACCACGACTCCACTCGCGTAGAACTCATATTCGCATAACTCCTATCCCAGACAGGATATTGCAATACAAGTTATATTGCATTTTAGAGGTTTACTTTCATTACATACAATTCTCGTGTCACGGTGTTTGTTATTGAACTCCTCCGAAATGGCTCGACCGAATTTCGTGAAATTTTGTATGCATGTCGGTTAGGTCTGCGAATCGGACATCTATTTTTCATCCCCCTAAATGTTAAGTCAAGTCAGTCAACACAAAAAAACTTTGAAATGTTCTTATTTTTTATTTTTTTATAATACAGCATACAAAAATACATACAACCCTATTTTACGATCGATTTATCGATCAACCGCTATTTTTTAATAGCATTATGTACATTTAAGGCAAAACGACGTATACGGGGTCAGCTAGTAAATCTATAATTACTTTCACAATTCAATGTAAGTACGATCGATTCGAAGCAAGTTTCGCGACATGCGCGGACAAACCGACAAACAAATTCGAATATTGGATATTACTTTTCGATCAACTCTCCGAGAAATCATATCATAAAACTCAAACGGAACTTTACTTACGACGGTTTTATCACCAAACTCTTATAAATCGTCATATTTAAAATTATCATTATCATCTTACGACCCTTGTCCCACGCTAGGTGTAATTATGAGAAATCATCGAATGTCTGTGGACTAAATAAAGTAAACTTTGCAAGCAAAGAGAAAGGCCTTATGTACGCGCCAATTGGCTAATCTTTGACACACGTGCATACACAGCAATATAAAATACGTGTCCAACAAGTATAATTGGAGTATTAACTTATGATCAACATCTGAAACTGGATTTATAAAACCTCTAGCTAACGTCTGCGGCTTCGTCTGTATGAATTTCCAGAAAAATAGCAGTATCCATCCATAACTACACTGGGCTGCAAAACTAAGTATCACACTTTTGAAATTGCAATAACCTTATAAGTACACAAGATATTCTTTCGAAATAAAAAGGATTCCAAAAAAAAATTTTGTATATAAAAACTTTATAGTCGTTGATAACATTTGCTATAAAACGCTTTTTATTTTAAACTAGCGGCCCGCCCCGGCTTCACGCGGGTGAAATTATGCATGTACTATAATACATATAAAATTTCCTCTTGAATCACTTTATCTATTAAAAAAACCGCTTCAAAATCAGTTGCGTAGTTTTCAAGATTTAAGCATACATAGGGACGGACAGATGACAGCGACTTTGTTATATACTATGTAGTGATCTCTAACTTCTATTAGTTTAGAAAAAATTGATATATTAAAAGTGTAGTACTTAGTATTGCAGGTCAGTGTATATCTTAAAAGCATATTTTTTACTTATTCATCACTTATTAAGACTTTTTGAGGTAAACACTATAAGATTTTGTACTACTACTACTTACTACCATAAATGACCCACTGCTGAGTCGGGTCTCCTCCTATTACAAGGAGTATAATTATAGCTTACTGCGCCACGCTAGCCAGACGTTTTTCATATCAAGTTTTCCTTCGCTTGCGGCTGTCGCCGAAAACCTGGCTTTGTAATTTCATTTTGTTGGCTCTTTCGACACCCTCAGGCTGGAATGGGGTGGTGACACTATGTTTTCTAAATCCGTCACCACACGGATCCTTTTCTAGTCCCCCATGAATATAGATATGAAATTGTACTCGTAACAAATACTTCCGTTTTAACAGTCTTGGATTATGGCTCTTTGGCGTAATTTACCCGTTGCGTATGTTTTGCGTCCATTTTTTTTTATAAGAACCTTCGCACTCTTATAAAAGTTTCGTATGTCATGTATTTAAAACCTTATGACGTGTTTCCTAATTGGCACATTAGGTGACTCCTAAGTTCTTAATGACCATTGTCACGCTACCACGAAACAATTATGTAAATGACAGATAAAGTGTTACAGTCCTTAGATTATGGTAGCTAGCTAGCTAGCTCATAATTGCTCGTTACAAAAGTCATTCCAATTTTAAATACGTTTCAGAGACGCATCAAAGAAAAAATTGCATCAAAATTAAAAAAAAACTTACGGCCAAGTTCCTGACCTACGCCGTCTATGTGTCTTCGGTTCGAGTTCAGTAGAATGAAGCAGCGCCTGAGGAATCAGACTCTTCGAAGCCTTTCGCCTAGTCAACCGATACTCTGTTCTATCAGCCGCATTCTTTGAGTGCCTCAACTTCGTGAACTCATTCTCGGAGCCCCTCCACAAAGATTCCATTGATAGTATCCTTCGACCGCAACTCTAATACATCACTACGCGTCAACTGTTCAAATGTTTTCTCACCAACAACCTTGGTGGTGCACTTTTCGAACCGCAATTTGACACAACTATCCAAAAAACTGTAACTCACACCAGGGAACCAAACACGGGGACTACATCCACTATCTAGATGCATACAGTTCTCGAGCTTTAATATGTGGATCTTCTCATAATCCAGTTATTATTTAAACGTACGTAAAACGTAAAGAAATGCAATCTAACCGTTTTATAAACAAACTAGAGTCGCACGTTAGCAGAGACGCGTATGTGTCTGACCGACTGCTGTTGAGCGACTGAGCTACCCTACCACTACCACGACACTATCGAGTGTTCGAAAATTGCAAACAATAGTTGTCTGGTCTCCGTTATCGTGTGTCACGAGTGGCCACAAGGAGGGCATCACTGCTAGCTATGGCTGTCATGAAACAAATACGTGACTGTCGAACAACAATAAGCACGCCGTCTCGGCAGTTATATTATAACTTTGTTTATATTTAAAAAGTCATAACATAAGATAATGCTTGGTGATAAAGTTATTGAACCTGATATTAAGAAGAAGTAAACTCTGTGAGTTTGTTTATAGAGAGTAAATTCATTTACTAATGAGTCATTTCGATAATCCTTTTACTAGTAAACCGCTTCCCTTTTGCTGGGTAACATGGGTGATAATATCATCATGATATTACGTTGACAACGTTGCTCCTAGGAGCAGAGCAGTAGGATCTCAAATAAAACATACTACCTACATGTTCCAAATTGTTGCTTCGAATTGAGTTTAGTAATATTCTTATATATAAAAATGAATTGCTGTTCGTTATTCTCGCAAAACTCGAGAACGGCTGGAGCAATTTGACTAATTTTGGTCTTGAAATATTCGTGTGAGTCCAGAGAAGGTTTTAAAGGTGAGAAAATATCGAATGAAAATTAGCTTTTATCAGTTTCCGTCTAATAAGTTTATTTCCTAATCCTATTTCGCCAGATCTATAATACAAAATACGAATATTCATATAAGATTATGTTATTGAGGACTTTCACTAATAAACACAAATTGTTTCTCTGAAAATACAAAGTTTTATTTAGCACACTTTTACTTAAACAATATTACAAAAGTCTATGAAAATTACACTTTTATCTCACCTGAAAATACAAAGAAACGACATTTAAAGTTCACTAATATCGCCTCCTCAATTATATCCTTTCATTTATCTTTCTATAAGTTATTTATAACAATATTATTACAAAATGATCTGAACATTATTCGCCATTGAAATGCGCGTCACTCCGATGCGCCATCTACTCACTTCCACAGACAACTTAATACACGCGCGAAGCGCGCCAAATTCAATTTAATGAAATGTCATTTCATTACATCTCCCCCCCTAAGAGCGAAAATTCTAAACAACATATCCTAACAATGTACTTATATGCTATCTTTATATTCGTTTTCTTTTGCTTCAGCTTCTGTTGTGACAGGTTGTAATTTGGTTATGTGGAATAAAGTTGATTCTGTTTTTCTGTTGCCAGTGTCAATCCTATAGATGGAGTTCGATATTTTCTCTACTATCTTGAAAGGACCTATTTTTAATTCGTCTAATTTCTTTCTATTCAATCTATTTCCATTTTCTACATATACACTGTCTCCAATATTAAACTCGTGCATTTTCCTATTTCTATTAAATATTTTCTCGTTGTACTTGTGGGATTTTATTGTATTCTCTAAGGCCAATCTTCTATCAGCCATCCACTTGTCTTCCCTTTCTGTCCCTTTTAATTCATTTGGTAGAATACTGACATTTGTGCCATCCAGTAAATATTTTGGTGCAAAGCCTGTAACGGAGTGTTCTGTTTCATTATATTTTTGTATACATTCTCTTGCCACTGTTGTCCATGTTCTCTTATTATGTTTCTCATTTATTTTACACCTTATTTTATTTACTACTGTTTGATTTAATCTTTCGTTTAAACCGTTGGAGAATGGTGTGTTCACAGCTGTAAAAATTAGTTTAATATTATTATTTTGCAAATGTTGCTTAAATTCTCTTGAATTGATGCCCGGATATTGATCTGTCAAAATTATTCCAATCTCATCTGTCTCTAGTACATTCTTTGTTAGTTTTATAAAGTCACTTGCATTCTGTGTTTTTGAAGTTGCAATAAATGCATATCTTGTGTAGTGGTCTACTAAAAGGTGTAGGTATTTTTTTGTTGACCTAGACCCTCCAAAGCCACCGATGGTGTCCATTGACATAATCTCAAATGGTTTTGTTGCTGGTCCCAGTTGTGACATCAATCCAAATTTTCCTTGGCATCTTGATTTATTTTTTATGCATATTTCACATGTCTTACAAATATTTATAATGTTTTTTGTTATGTTTTTAGCTGTATATATTGGACTTATTTTTTTCTGCAATTGTCTGATCCCAATATGGCATAAATCTTCATGCACTTTTTTTATGAATCCTTTACTAAATTCTTCTGAGAGGATAATCTTTTCATGTTTCTTTATTTTTTTATAATAAATTCTATTTTTGTGTATAAGATTTGGTTTCTTTTCTTTTATTGTTTCATTTTTCTCTTGGTCTTCAACTATATCTTTTATTTGTATTAAATTAACTATTTTCAATAGTTCCTCCTTATTATCTTTTGATTCTAATACAGGATTTCGGCTCAAACAGTCTGCTTCTACATTCTCTTTACCAGGTATATATTTTACTGTAAAGTCATATTGAGACAGGTAATATGTGAGATCACCCAATTCTTCATCTGTCCTGCTTTTAATGTTCATATTCTCTAGAGGTTTGTGGTCGGAGTAGATAGTGAATTGTTTTCCAATGAGCCAGTGTTGCCAGTATTTAACAGCTTCTTTCATCGCAAAACATTCCAAATATATAGCCTTTTTTCGTTTTTGAGATTCATTTAGTTTTTTTGAGAAATATGCCACTGGTTTGTCTTTACCGTCTAGTTGGGTTTGTTTTAGTATTGCCCCAATGCCTTCCAAGGATGCATCTGTAAAGATTTTTATTGGTAGGTCTTTGTCATATATTTCCAATACCGGTTGAGAACATAAATATCTTTTTATTTGGTTAAATGATTCTTCACACTTCTCTGACCACACAAACTTTTCGTTTTTTCTTAATAAATTATGTAATGGATCTAAGATAATTGCGCTTCTTGGTATGTATTCATGGTAGAAGTTGATTTTTCCCAAAAATTGTCTGATGTTCTTTTGCGTCTTAGGAGTTGGAAACTGTCTTATTGAAATCAAATTGTCTTTTAGTGGTCTTACCGAATTGTTCTGAATTACATGGCCAAGATACTTTACTGAGTCTGAAGCAAAAGTGCATTTCTTAAACTTTAATCTAAATCCTTCTTTTATTATTGCCTCTAATACACTTCTTATGTGTTTTATATGTTCTCCAAAGGTGGATGAGTATATTAATACGTCATCAATATAATTCACTGAGTATCCTGTGAGATTGTGCTTTCTTAATATATTGCTTAGAATTCTCTGGAATATTGCTGGAGATGTTTTCAAGCCAAAGGGGAGGCAGGTCCACTGGAAGTGGCCATCTTGTGTGACAAATCCTGTTTTATTTCTATCTTCTACACGTAGTGGTATGGCCCAAAATGCAGAGTTTATATCTAGTGTGGTGAAGTACTTACAGTTTCTAGTCTTAATAATCAAATCATCTATTAATGGGAAAGGTTGAGCTTGTGGTACAACAATTTTATTTAGTTCTCTGAAGTCTATACATAAGCGGGATTTTCTATTTTCACCTTTTTTAAATGCTAATGTCACTGGTGCTGCAAAAGGACTGTAAGATTCTTCTATTAAATTATTCTTTAGTAACATGGATATTTGTTCTTCAATTTCTAATTTATCTTCTATTGTACATCTGTATGGTCTTTTACTGCAGTATCTATTTACTAGTAAATCTATATGAGCTTCATAATCTTTAACTGATCCTATATCATACTTGTCCTTAGCAAAAATTGTCTTATAGTCTTTTATAATTTTCTCTATCTCCATTTTCTTTTCATTATCTAAATGGTCTGTCATACTAACAAATTCCTCTGCCTCTATGTGTTCATTGAAATTTATTGCATATGTTTTTATATTCCTATCTTCATTTGTGTTATCTTTATACATCCTGTCTGTTATATTTGTTATTTTCTTTTGTTCTATCTGCAAATCCTCATTTTGGGTTAGTTTGAATTTCTTTATCATATCTAATCCGATTATAAAATCATCAAAATCTTCATTTTCTATTACATATACATCCACCTCATCTTCTATATCGAAGATTTTTATTTTTATTGTTATCAAGCCATCTGTCATCTTCACACCATTAACCGTTTTCATATATATTATATTTACATTATCTTTTATTTCTTTTACTTTAATCAGTCTTGAATTTATTAACGAGATCTGTGAGCCTGAATCATATATGCCGTTCACTTCTAGTTTATTTTCTAATAAAAGTCTGATTTTGATTAATGGTGTACTTACTCGTTTTTTTTATTAGTGTTCATATCTACTTCAATAATGGAGTTATTATTTACATTTCTGGCTTTAAAGAACTTTTCAGATTCATTTTTATTTTTTTTGAACCAACATGACTCCTCCGGATGATATCTAATTCCTTTGTCCAAAGATTCACAAGTGTTACAGGGCTTCTTCTCATTAGTTTTATTTTTATAAAAAAATGTACCAGTTTTGATCATAGTTGAGTTTTTCTTGTACATCATACCTTCATATTTCCTTAGCTCATTGAACAAATCAGTAGTGTTGTTGAGTTCGTCCCTGTTTAACTTATTTAAGATAAATCCAGGTAGACCTGTTGCAATCAGATCTATCATTGTTTTCGGGTCAATTGATTTGTTTATATCTAGTATAAGGCGTTCTTTTTTTATAGCATAATCAATTAACAGTCCTTCTTTATACCTTAATGCGAGAGCTGTTGTGACTATGTCCCATCCTTGGTTTTTAAAAGTTTCCAAAAATTTGTCTTTCCATTCCATCCATTCAGAGTTTACTGTTAGTTTAATAACCATTGAGCTATACCAATCCAAACAAGATTTTTCTAAGAATAACCTCAGTATATCTATTTTTGTTTCATCTTTTGTTATATTAAAGCGCTCACATTCTTTTTCAAAATTTTCTATCCATTGCTTTGCATTAGGGTTCTTGCTTGTGAATTTTTCAATAATAAATTTTTCTGAGATATGTTTTAGGTTATGTTGAGTTTCTTTGTTGGTTGTACTTTCTATTAATTTTTCCAAGATATGTTGCAAACTGTCATCTTTGTCTTTTGGTTGTTTTGTGCTCATTTCTTCTAAATATTGATCTAAAAATTGCATATTACCTTCCTCATCTATATAAGTTTTCTTTAGATCTTCATCCAATTTTATCCATATTTTTCTACTTTGGTGCCTTTTCTTTATGCTATTTTTAATTTTTGAGTATGTGTTCATTTTAATAATATATGTATGATGAATCACCGGCTTCAGCTCATCGGGTAAAACATAACATTTTCCTTCTTCTGTTGATATTGAGGTTATGGCTAACACATTGGATTTGCCATCATTTGAAGCTATCATCGTAAACTCAAATAGCAGCCGGTCCATCTTCATTTAGTTAACGAAAATGTCGTTTTATAAGATTATGTTATTGAGGACTTTCACTAATAAACACAAATTGTTTCTCTGAAAATACAAAGTTTTATTTAGCACACTTTTACTTAAACAATATTACAAAAGTCTATGAAAATTACACTTTTATCTCACCTGAAAATACAAAGAAACGACATTTAAAGTTCACTAATATCGCCTCCTCAATTATATCCTTTCATTTATCTTTCTATAAGTTATTTATAACAATATTATTACAAAATGATCTGAACATTATTCGCCATTGAAATGCGCGTCACTCCGATGCGCCATCTACTCACTTCCACAGACAACTTAATACACGCGCGAAGCGCGCCAAATTCAATTTAATGAAATGTCATTTCATTACATTCATACAGTTTCCTCTCTTATGTCGTCGTCGTTTCAGTCCATGTATGACCCACTAATGAGTCGGGCCTCTCTCTTATGTCACTCCTTTCAAATGATTTTGTTATAAACATGCGTCCCAAAGTAGGGTGCCCCGCATCAACTCAGAGAGCTATCTCTACATGTATAGGCGGAGATATGAGATATTTTTTAGGCATCGTCTCGTCAGATAAATCATTGGGGCACATGTAATGTAAGTGGAGTCATGCACATGATCAAGATTAGTATCGTCGTCATTATATTATTTATATGCATATTATTGCTTTGCGATAACCCGCACTCGTTTCGCATTCTTCTTCCCGAGTGTGCAAGGAAATTGACTTTTTTAAATCACGGTTTAATTTAGGCCGTACCAAAAACGGCAGTACTTTTATGTTTATGGCGGATATAGATAAAAAGTGTGTTCGTCTCGTCGACCAGTAATTTGACTAAACGATTCTAGTACATACATAAATGAAAACGAGATAATTTGTATTGAGATATGCTTTAGCAAAAAACGCTTGATAATGTTATCTACATAATTATAAACACCGATAACATTTTTCTTAGAGCCCCCGCGCATTATGCGGCCAGTCGCGCGGCCTGGCCGCAAAATGCGCGGGTTGGCCGCGTATGTGTCGCGATGATTTTCGTTCGGTTGGCCGCGCGGCCTGGCCGCATAATGCGCGGAGGTCCTTAGTGGGAATGTAAAGGAAAAATGTAAATATACTGATGCTGTACAGGTTGAGATACAAGCGAGTCGGGAGAAGGTTATTAAGGTTTTCAACTCTCAAATTGCTATTTGTGTTATTAATTTCGTCATCTTTTCATTTTTGTTTTATTTTTTGTTCGCCCAAGGGATAATCCTTTTTGGACTTTCTCGCCGGCCACGGGGACGGCCAGCGAAGGGCGTGTGGGACTCTCCCCCAGATTGGGGGCCTACCTACTAAACCTCCCCGGGGTGCTCCAACTCGCGTCCTGCTGCGGCATTGTGGGATCTGTACACAGAACCACGCAGGTCACTGTATCATATGTCAACGATGAATATTCGGAATGGATTGGATTACTATGTTTTTTATTAAACCTTTTTGGCCGTAGTATGAAATTAATGTTTGTTTGTTCAGGTCAGGAGTCATTGTCCTAAAACTGTTACGTCCATGGCGGGACAGGCGTGAGTCAGCCGGTTGGAAACTTGAAATAATAGCCGTCAGTGTGGCCATCTGCAACGTTTCCGATATTCTTTAATTTATTGTGCACATCATAGATGGATAGATTGATAACTCTTTATTAACCCCCGACGCAAAAAGAGGGGTGTTATAAGTTTGACGTGTCTGTCTGTCGGTCTGCGGCTCCGTAGGTCGCGAACGGATGAAGCGATTTCAATACAGTTTTTTTTTGTATGACAGGTGAGTTACGGGCGAGTGTTCTTAGACATGTTTGATGAAAATCAGTGGAGTCGCTTAAAAGTTATGGGGGGTGAAAGTGGGGAAGAATAACCGAAAGTAAAATATAATCCAGTGGGGTCTCAAATGAAAGCGCATCACGTGCACATTACAAAATAATATGTTCCATGAAAATCAGTTGAGCTCTGAAAAAACTTGGGGGGCTAAAAGGGGGGGGCAATATCTGCAAATATATGTGGTGGGGAGAAAATGAAGTGAATGCGACAAGAATATATGTATTAACAACTTAACAACATCTACATCATAATAAGCGTGTACCTATAAAAAGCAGAAAATAAATATTAAATTAAAAATTTAAATAAAACCCCGACACAATGCCTTAGGTTCTAGGTTCTAGGGACCGCTCCTACTTATTTATTACCTGACCCCTGGTCCCCCAACGCGATGTATTTTATTTTTTTACTTTTTAAAGGGAACTTAGGGCACGTGTCGGTGGTTTATTTAAATTTTTGTACACCATCATACTATGTTAAGCGACCCATAGCTGACTTGGGCTACATTCATCAGGAGAAAATTGGAATTGACTAATATTCCAAATTAAATATTGATAACAAAGCCTTTAATTGGAGGAGGCTCGACTCAGCAGTGGGTCTTTTAAGGGCTGGGTAGTAGTAGTAGTAACACAGCCTCTCCCACAGTAGAGACTCATTGTCACTACCAAAATTTAAAGACTGTGTTAAATAACGACTAAAAGATAGTTGAAAAACTTGCCAAGCATTCCATTCAACCAACCCAAATGAGATAATGTAATATTGTAATTTGAACAATTTTTGGTACTCGAAATTGGCAACACAGACACGACTAAATCATTGATGTCCCAAATCGATCGCGGTATAAGACCAACGCGTGGGTTAATGCATATCTCACGCGATGGCACGACCGCGACTACTGATCTGGGTTCCGATATGATGAGTGTAGCATTGTTTCAATTACCGTTTATGTTTTTACAATGTAAGCCCCTGTATTTTACCCCACCGATCAAAATAAAAAAGTTTTTATTAGAATAAATTCTTGCGAATACTTTTAAATAGCCAAAGATTATAAGATAAAAATTTAAAAAGAAAATTTAAAATAATGAATCATTTAGTTTTTACCACCGGTTCTGATGCCATTCCACAGAGAAGAGCCGGCTAGAAACTCTTTAAATAAAATGGTTACAATGATCAAACAAGTCTGTAGCGATGAGGAGAGATTGGCGAATGCCAGAAACATGTCTATGTAGAACAATAGTATGATGGTTCCAATTGCATTGAAATTATTGTTACGCCACAGAACCTATAAAGGAGTATATCTCGTTTATGAGCGTCTGAAACAGTGGAAGGTCTAGCATGAAATATCAAGAAATACTTGGAGTTGGCAACAGAAATTATACCTTTTTCATATAATCCACCAATCAAGATTATAACAATACTTTCGACATATTATGCAATGCAATAGATGTTCCAAATTGATTAAGAACAAATGAATGTATAAATATATACATATACTAGCTGCCTTGGCAAACGTTGTTTTGCCATATAAATATCGCTATTAAAATTTAGGGTTGTATGTATTTTTGTATGATGTATCATAAAAAATTAAATACAAAACCTTTATCCATTTTTTTCTTGATTTGGCCACCTTTAACATTTAGGGTGATGAAAAATAGATATTGTCTGATTCGCAGACCTAAAAAATGTGGATATAAAATTTAATCAAAATCAGTCGAGCCATTTCGGAGGAGTTCAATAACAAACACCACAACACAAGAATTTTATACATATATTAGATATGTTTATGTAAGTACAGAGATGTTAGACATAATTGTAATAGCACATTAACACGTTTAGTGCGATAAGGGATCTAAAAGATCCCTTGCGTTCCTTACAGCCAATGCGGAGCCAAAAATGGCCGGGACACCGTATTTTGTTTATTTATATGTTTATGACGGAGATAAATATATATACATGCTTCACGCTTCAAGATTAAATCAATGGTTTAAAAAAAAAATAGGAGGTCGAAGAGGTCCCTAACGCACTGTAGTTTTTTATATCATAGGTGCGTTACGGGATCTTTTAGAGTCATAGAAGGAGTGAAGAGCGGGCGATGCAGGCGCCGCACCCTTTGCTTTAGTGCTGATCCAGTGTCGATAACGTGAGCTCGCACGGTCGATTTCTGAAAACTACGCTAAATTACCTATTTAAAATAAAATAAATTCTACTCTGAGTTTTCTTATATAAGTGCATATATAAACTGTTACTGTACAGTTTGCACACTTAAGTTGTTATGATGGAGTCCACAATAAAGAAATCACTGAATCTAAGTATGTAGTTTATTCCATAGGTTTACAGTTAAAGAATGATAATAGCGATTTCGGCTGTGTGTGTTTGATGACAGTTATAGTCACACCCAAATTGTCCCCTATTTTCTTTTAGTATTTTCTCCTAATCCATATGTCCTAACTGGAGGCGAAGCAACCTTAAAATAGAGTAATCAATGGTCTTTAAATCACAAAAAGTTCAAATGTCTTATTTTTTTTAACAACTTACGCAGTTTTAAAAAAACGTTTTTTAGGGGCTCGAGTAGGGCCCAAACGCACTGCAGTTAAGTACAATTATGGGATCTCATAGGTCCCTAATGCACTGGAAATAAGTTCTCTGAAAATGGCTTTGCAGCAAACATGTTAATATCACAACAACAATACATTTTTTTATGGTCACAGATTGGTTGATCATGCTGATGTAATGTATCAATTTTATCATCATATTTTATTACTAGAATGTAATTTGTTTTTTGTTGTGGTCAGTTTGATGTGCTGTATTTTGAAGTAGCTGTGTTAAATGTGAAAATTATAATTTTATGATATATGTTGCTTCCATCTATTTAGGAAGTAGAATTCAGCAATGAATGATAGAACATTATAATTATGTTTCTTATTTCACAGACCTTAAAAAACGTTGCTATTTTCAACTGTATGTGATTTTCATTACTTCAGTTTTTTTTATTTATTATTATAATTATGAGAATGTACTTACATATTATTTTGTAAAAATTTGTAGTATTTGGCTGTTACTGTAACAACAAACCCTAATATAACTAAGAAAATATTTTCCATGAATTTTAAGATTAATATACACTTTTTTTAAACATTATTAGTCAGCAATAATGCTATTATACATAATGGATAACAAATATTTAAATATACTCTTGGAATGTGTGAACATACAAACAGTAGTCATAACATTCATTGCAATAATATTGGTTGATATGAGGCTAAGCTCATCAATGAATTTAAGAAACATTAAAGTAAGATATAGTTACGTACCATTCATAATGTTGTATAGTTTCTGTGCTGGTTGTAGGATAACTTTTCGGTTTAAACTTAGTTTTACGATCCATTTTCATACCACTGAATTTATCCACTAGCTTTTCATGGTTATCCATGACACTTTTAACACCGATTTATGTATGGTATTAAAGGTTTTTGCACCATGTGTGAAAAGAAAATCCAAAATGATCCGGATAATAACAACAAAATACAAAATGTTCAGGTTAGGTTAAACCCGTGACGTTTAGTATATCGTTAACTAACTAACTGACATTAGCGAGATGAATGACGGTTGACATTTGTTGACCATTGACATTGACATCCCCCACGACCGTGCTGCCACCTTGTTGTGGTGAGGGGGCTTGCGTGCCTTTAGGATCCGTTGGAGCCATACCGGCTCAGGGTCACCCAAGCCGGGCGGGCCCACGAGCAGAGGCCAGACGAAGAGCGGCACACGGAGTCATGGCGGTTTTTGGCTCTGGAGACTCCTCTATCCTCAGAGTTGCCTCGAAAGCCTTAACCTACTGCGACACACGGCGTGGTAATGCAGTGGAGGACGACCAGGCATTGAGGCCAGGGCTGCCACTACTAGCAGCGGAGGGCCGGCAACTTTTTTTGGAGTTCATTTGTTTATGTATTCGCTTAATTTATAATTTCGGTCATTGATAGCTGTGTGAAATATTACGTATTTGATTATTCAGTTTGTAATAATATGAATACAGATTCCATCATCATCATCATTTCAGCCAAAAGACGTCCACTGCTGGACATAGGCCTCCCCCTGAATACAGATTACAGGGTGTTATTATAAAGCCGTATCATTGAATTCAACTACTCATGATTTCAACATTGCAATTCATATGAAATCAGGCGTTATAGTTGTACGAATATCGGTTTTATGTGTGTTATATTTATGTGTACTATCAGAAGTTATTAAAAGGCCGCTCACGAATAGTTGATGAGACTGTTCGTGAGGGCAGTCACCATAATGAGACGTCCTCGACTCATCTGTATCCTCGCTAGCAAACCACTACAAGCCCTCCAATCTAGCCATTTTCTATCGACGTGCCCTTACCGTGCCGTACCCACGAAACAATTACTGCCAAATTTAAAACTTCTTGCCAAGTGCTTGTGTCAAAAGTGTACCTACGTATAAAATCTGTCAAAATCGACAGGTCCGACAAATCGGAATTTGAATATAATTTTTGACTTTTTTGAGGCCCAGGTACAATCTCATGCCTTTGTCAAAATATGCATTTAAAGTAACCTTGTGTCAGTAGAAAATACCTGAATGTGTTCAATTTGTCAGCAACCCTTGTCAATACTGTCTTCCGCAATGGTCCAGGTGAACCTCCGGGCGAGGACTCCCTGGACTCTGCCGCCAAGGCGCGAGCTACCATGAGGTCTTGCTCGTTCATACTGAAACGTGCAAGAAAAGTTTTGTCATAAGCATCTCAAAATATGTAGTACATAACCATATATACAGGGTGGCCAAAAAGTCGTGGATCAAACGCAACTAGCGGTTAGATGGGGTCATCAGCTGCAAAAAAATGTTCTGTCTTTTATGGTTTTTATGAGAAAGTTGTATTTTTTTACTAATTCTTATGAAAATTCGAAAAAATCTACAACCTCTTTTTAATAATTTTCACTAGATTGGTACTTTTTTTTTCGTTTGTTCGCCCGGGGTAAAATCCTTTATGGACTTCCTCGTCGGCCACGGGAAGGCCAACGAGGGGCGTGTGGGACTCTCCCCCGGAGTGGGGGCCTCCCCACTAAGCCTTCCCGGGGTGCTCCAACTCGCGTCCTGCTGCGGCATTGTGGGATCTGTACACAGAACCACGCCACTAGATTGGTACTGATGAGTCCTTGCGTTAGACATCCTATTTATGGTAGGTTATTGGGTGTGTAAAAATAATATTAAGATTTCCGAAAAAAAAACCCAAATCATAACTTTTTATTTCCTTCGGACCCACTGAGAAACAAAAATACTCTACCAAAAAGTGACCCTGTATTACAAGTTTTGGTGGATTTAATAGGGATTCTAAAAAGGTACATGGCTATATACAGTTATCTGGATTACCCCAAAAAAAATGGTATAATATTATTCAATATTCACTCATACATTATTCAATGTGTTAACGGATTTAAAAACGTTACCAGTGCCTGTATACCTATTGCTACTGAAGTAATGTGTTCAGTAAAATTTGTGTGTGTAATCGAATATATCAACATAACATAACTTTGTCTCAGTCTAGCTTTAAAATTATTTAAGTCTTTCAGCATGAAAGTGGCCTACGGTACAAATAGGTACATTACAAGTTCATAGCGATTCAATAATATAAACGTAAAGAGTGAGTGTGTTTATGAGAACGCGCTAATCTCAGGAATTAGTGGCAAGTACATAATGATCTGAAAAAATATATTTAGATTGGATAACCCGGTCAATTTGTATGTTAATTATGTAAAAAGATTATAAATGGGGTACCTACTTTTAAAAAAGGAACAAGGGATCTATTCTGTGGGGTAAAAAGTACGAGTATCTTGTTGCCATTTTAATATAAATTATGGGACTACTAAAACTGTGCTTCTGGGCACAAGCAGCAAGAAGCTGCTTTTGAGTCTCCGACTCTCCTCTCCGGCGTGAAACACGTTTCACATTAACAATTTTGTCTTTTATTCACAATCCTTTTAAGCTTATATTTGGTTACCCATTGTAATGCAATGACGTCATTCCCCATATCAGCTTTTCTCATCACGGCAATCAAGTTATTCGTAGACGGTGAAGTCATCGAGAAAATACCGAACATCGTCTAACTAACAAGTTTTTTTTTCATATAACATTTTGGCAGAGCCATCGAAAGTTTTTTCTACTACCTCTACTACTCAGCCCATAAATGACCCACTGCTGAGTCGGGCCGCCTCCCATCACAGGGAGGGTCATTAGCCTACTGTTCACCGCTGGCCAGACGGTTTGGCACAGGGTTTCGTATCGTAGTGGGCCTGAGGGCGGGGAAGTCCGTCGCCTGCGCAAAACAGGCCTCGGGAGGACAGCGCGCCGCGATTCGCGTGCGCCCCCTAGCGGTGGAATGGGGGAGGGCAATACAGCCACCCCCCTCGTAATCGGAGGGGCCCGCCTTGGAGCGTGGGGCTCCACTAGCTTTATAAGGCGGGCCAAGGTCCCCAGGGTCACGGAGCATGCTCCCGTAAAGGGAGTGAATCCCGTGGCCCTGGTTTTGGGCAGTCGAGGATCGCCGTCGGTTTTAGTGGGTAGGTAGGTCGGGGCGCAATTCACCATCTCTACGCGCCCCGGAGTCCCACATACCCCGGCCAGTCCCCAACGACCGGATATCCATGAGGATCTCCGACGTAAAAAAAAAAACCAAAGGGTTTCGTGTCGTAAGTTTTCCTTCTCCTGTCATTTTCTTTTATCGGCTCTTACGACGGGGTGGTGACACTATGTATTCTAATTCCGTCACCACATAGACGTTTAGTATTATTATCATCGGCAGGAATAGTAGACTATTACCACTTTATCTACATACTATATAGCCGTACCTAAACATTTAATGGTGATATTTTTTAGTCGGGCAAGTGTATTTGAGTAAACCAGAGCTGAGTACTTTGAATCTGGGTGTCATTTGTATTTGTGAATTACTTGTTTGTAAATTGCCCCTGCGACACAAAGCCTAGTTTCATTAAAATCCGGAAATGCCGGTAATCGAGGTAAACCGTTTTTTACCCTTAAAAACCGCCCCTCCCCCACTACCCGCCATCAGATCGTCCGTAAATTGTATTTCCTATATTTTTTGTTGTACTTATTCTCTTTTGTTTCACTCGTCTATAATAGCATACCAAGTGGATCATACATAAATAACACAATAGTTTTTTTTTAAAAAAGATGGTTGGTCGATATCAGTTGGTATCAGTGATACAATATATGTATAGCCAAGTTGTTTTCCAAATTCGATATCAAAAAGGACAATCCAAACTGTAAAATCCTGGTAATATTTTAAATATGTATGGGGTCTTCTTCTCTCTTTGTCTTAGTAAAAGGTCGGTGTTTTTAGTTAGGCATCTATAAATTAAAAGCCGCGTGATGCACTTGGATCACGCGGCTGCAATATTATATTGGAATTTGAATAAAAAATTAGGTACTAAATTAAATATTTAACTATATGTGTAAGGGGTGATCATCCAGCCAGAGATACCACCTCGTCTGGTATCACTTTAAGATATGCTTAAAAACTACATCCACTAAACCATTTTTAATTTATAGATGCCTAACTAAAACACCGACTTTTTACTAAGACAAAGAGAGAAGAAGACCCCATACATATTTAAAATATTACCAGGATTATACAGTTTGGATTGTCCTTTTTGATATCGAATTTGGAATGGAAAACAACTGAAACAACTCGGCTATACATACATTATATCACTGATACCAACGGATATCGACCAACCATCTTTTAAAAAAAATACTATTGTGTTATTTATGTAGATGGGAACCGTAGTTAATTATTCAAACGTATTATAATATTCATACATCATTACAGTCAACCATCAACAAGATATAATCTATTTTTTAAACTTATACCATAAATGCTTATACCTCAACTGTTTTCTACGCTATTTAAATGAGGAATTCTTACTTACTTTTTATTAAAATAATCCACACGCCACTCGAATCACTTCATTTGAAATCTGTACGAAAATAACTATAATTTGAACGCGTGTGCGCAGCTAAGTGATTTGTATGACAATACCGCCAGACAGACGTAGTGTGTATATTTTTTGCCGTGGGGTCGCGCGCGGTACGGTGGACTGTATCTGTCAATGAAGTAAGCCACGGTCGACAAAACCTCTCACTCCATCAGTTGTTCGCGCCATCATCGACAAAATACACTGTGTACAGAGAGTTTGCTCAGTTTTGGTAAATTCAAAAATAGCACCCTGCGTTTTATGTGGGAGTGGGCGGTACTTGTTCAGTTTACAGCTGATATCTGTTACACAAATACCTGCATATATTTGTACGACCTACATTGAGTTAATGACGACCTACAAGTATTTGTTCCGGGTCTGGGTGTTTTCTATCTATAATAAGTATGTATTTACAAAAAAAATGTATATCTATACTAATATATAAAGCTGCAGAGTTTGTTTGTTTGTTTGTTTGTTTGAACGCGCTAATCTCAGGAACTACTGGTCCGATTTCAAAAAATCTTTCAGTGTTAGATAGTCCATTTATCGAAGAAGGTTATAGGCTATATTTTATTTTCAAAAGAATTAGGGATCCTTATGAAAATTGCGATTTGTTAACCAAGGTGTAAAATCGAAAACCTATTTATGCGTGCGCTGCAAAAAATATTGACAATAGAACAAAATGATGTACTACGGGTTTGTAGGTCTTATAAAGATCTACAAAAAAGTCCGAGAAAAGTCGAGAGCACATGTCTAACTATCATAGTTTAACAACAATAACCGATTTTATGTTCATGAAAAATACACACGGGTTCGAAGCCCACGCGCGGAGCTAGTAAGTAGTATAACATCCATCTTGTTACCACAACACAGGCATTAAAGTTGCTTAGCTTGGGACGAGATGGCGTTGTGTGAAATGTCCAAGGATATTTATTTATAATTACATCATAATAAGTTTCACTCAAAAAATTACGCTGAGGCACAGATGAGTGGGTTTAAATATGCAGCCCCCCGTGCGGGGTCTGTAGCAATTGCTTCTCTTGCTACGTGGTTAATCCGGCACTGAGTGGATTTAAGTTAAAAACCAACGTTTTCTATACATATACAAATAGACTTGTGAATCTATACTAATATATAAAGCTGCAGAGTTTGTTTGTTTGTTTGTTTGTTTGTTTGTTTGTTTGTTTGAACGCGCTAATCTCAGGAACTACTGGTCCGATTTCAAAAAATCTTTCAGTGTTAGATAGTCCATTTATCGAGGAAGGTTATAGGCTATATTTTATTTTCAAAAGAATTAGGGATCCTTATGAAAATTGCGATTTGTTAACCAAGGTGTAAAATCGAAAACCTATTTATGCGTGCGCTGCAAAAAATATTGACAATAGAACAAAATGATGTACTACGGGTTTGTAGGTCTTATAAAGATCTACAAAAAAGTCCGAGAAAAGTCGAGAGCACATGTCTAACTATCATAGTTTAACAACAATAACCGATTTTATGTTCATGAAAAATACACACGGGTTCGAAGCCCACGCGCGGAGCTAGTAAGTAGTATAACATCCATCTTGTTACCACAACACAGGCATTAAAGTTTTTTTTTTTTTTTTTTTTATTCTCAATTTAAAGAGCTTTTTCGCTATGCGAATATGCCGCTCTGTATGTACACATCAAGTATTGCCTAAGATTTATAATTTATGTAGATACATTTGCGTTTCGTTTCTTCAACGCCACTTTGACCATTCTTAGTATAGATTCCACTTTGGCAGACAGGGGATCTGCCAAAGTGAACTCTAAACCAAGGTTCTTTCTAACGGCTGCGTTGCGAGTACATCTCATTAAAATGTGGTATACGTCTTCTTCATCATCGCAAACGTCGCATTTTGGCGAGGGTGTTTTATGCATTAGGTAAGCAAATTTATTTAAAGGCATGTGCCCGGAGCGCAGCCGCAGCAAAAGAGTGATATCCCCTCTCGACATAGAGCTGACGTCTACCCAAGGTGAAGGCATGGGTTGTGGCTGAATCGTCCTGAACCAGATACCCTTTTCCTTTGATCTAAGATCAAAATATTCTTTCCACAGTGAAAAGATATTTTGTTTTATTTTTGAAATATAGTCCGAATAAACTGGTGTCGCATCATGTTCAATTCCTGCTATGGAAGCTTCTTTAGCTAATTTATCAACTTTTTCGTTGCCATCCATGCCTATGTGGGAGGGTATCCACTGAATTATAACAATTTTGTTTTGAGATTGTAACTGTAACATAAAATTAATAATTTTATAAGCTACAGGGTTGCCTCTGATAGCTGTTGTGGTACAACGACTTAAATGTTGGACAGCACTCTTTGAGTCCGTTAGAATTAAAATTTTAGAACAAGATAAGGTTTCGGTATATGACAGAGCTTTCATAATAGCTATCAGTTCTGCGTACATGATAGAAATGTCACCAATGATTTTAAATTTAGAAGACCCTTTGTTACTCTCGTCCCAAAAAGCAGCTCCTATGTGATTTTTGGACTTGGATGCGTCAGTATAAATTTTATTGAAATCTGAAAATTTATGTAAATATTCTAAACATTTGATTTTAAGATCTAATGATTCGTATGTGCATTTAGCCTTAGTTATAGTATCTATATCTTCAATAAGTACATCTGATAGGTCAATGTCCGAAATCCATGTTTTAAACGAATAAATTTCCAAAGGATTGCTTATAAAAACCCTTGCGTTTTGAAGTTGTTCGAAAGCATCTACTAGAGGGGGAGTTTTGTTCAATCTATTACCAGTTAAATTACAAGTATTATGAAGTTTCTGTATTAATGACATGATGCTATCGCGACCCAGAGATTTAATTTTAAGCAGATATTTTTGTCCCAGAAATAATCTTCTGATTGTCAATGGAGGAAGGCTCAGTTCACATTCCATGACATGCGTAGGAGTAGTTCTGATAAAACCCCCAATCACCCGTAAACAGTGATTTTGCAGAATATCTAGTTTGCTCACGTATTTCTTGGCAATATCCTGGTATAGGAAACTAGCAAACTCTATACGACTTCTTATTACACTAATATAAAGGCGTCTCAAGTGTTTTTGGTGTACACCCCACCCCGGTCCTGCCAAAATCCTAAGAGTATTAAGCGATTTTTGTGTTTTTTGAACGCTTTCATTGATGTGCTTGCCCCATTTCAGGCGTCGGTCCAGCCACAACCCTAAGTACTTGGTGTTGTCCACTAATGGAATATGCATATTGTTTACATATACGTTAATGGGGTAGTGGTCAAATTTACTTCCCTTAGCGAAAATACATAATTTTGTTTTGTCAGGGGATACTTCTAAGCCTAAATTATCCAATAATTTGGTTATCATATTTAGTACATATTGAATATCAGATACAGCAGCCGGAACGCTTTTATCTGTGACATAAACAACAATATCGTCTGCATATTGGGACACAATCACCTCTTTATGTACCAATTTAGATATTTCATATGTGACTATGTTAAACAATAATGGCGACATCGGGTCCCCCTGAGCTAATCCTTGGGCTGTTTGTCTCTGCATTGTATTCTTTTCATCCACTTCAACTGTCAAGAATCTTGAACTAAGAAAACTGTACAGGTATGAAGAGATATTAGTGCTGATTCCTATGTCATTTAGAGTCTTGACAAGTTGATGAATATTTACGTTGTTATATGCGTTATTTATGTCAATAAAACAGCCGAGAGTAAAACAGTTTTTGGTAAAACCTAGCTTAATTTGAGTCACGAGACTACTTAGATTGTCTAAGCAAGATCGTGTTCTTCGGAAGCCTACCACATTGTCGGATAGCAAGCCTTGGTTTTCGATAAACCATTCCAATCGCTTATGCAAAATTGAATGAAAGGTTTTACATATGCAGGATATTAGAGCGATCGGGCGTAGACTGGATGAGCTCTGGGGGTCGCGACCTGGTTTAGGTATCGGGATTATACGGATTTCACGCCATTGTTTTGGTACGAATGCATGCTTTAAAAATAAATTATATAATGAGCATAAAATTAATTTGCCAACCTTAGGTAGATTATTGATCATGCTGTAGGAAATGTTATCGCAACCCGGAGCTGTATCTGAATATTTTAAATTCTTATCTAATTCATTAAAAGTGATATCTTTGTCTAGAGTAAAATTGTTATGGTTAACGACTAAATTTGGTTGTTTATGGCTTACAAAATCTGGAGCTAAGCTTTTTAAGAGTTCATTCGCCCGACCTTTATCGATATAACTGCGATGTGAGCCACGGTATCCCTTAAACCATTTCATCTGCCTCCACATGTCAATGCAAGAGGTCTTTTCATCTACTGATGAGCAAAAATTTCGCCAAGAAATGTTTTTGGCTTGACGAATAAGCCTCTGCGCTGTGGCTATCTTCTCTTGTAAAATACCTAGGTTTACCGGAGTTGGATTTCTTCTGAGTCGGGCCAATGCAAGTCTTCTTTCCGCTACTGCTTTAGATATGTCGACAGACCAATAAGATTTTGGTTTAAAATTGCTAGTTGGGTTGTGATTTATCTTCACAAAGGGAATAAAAAGATCTGCTGCTCTGTTGATTATCTGTAAGAAGCGATCGTAAGATAGTTGTAGTTGGTTACATACCGTGAATGAAGCAAACTCGGTTTCCAAAAATGTTCTGTATGCATCCCAGTCTGCCTTTTTATAATTTCTTTTCGTGCGATTACTTTTATTTGCTATGTGGTCAGTTGATATTTTAATTATAAGGTGGTCGCTTCCTAGTGATTCAGTCATAGTAGACCACGTATAATGTATCGCCAAGTCTGTTGATAATATAGAAAGATCCGGAGTAGTCTGCTGTAACATTCCATTTACTAATTTAATTCTGGTTGGGGCTCCACTATTCATGACGACGAGGTTATAATTACTTATTGAATCAAATATTTGATTACCCCGCGTGTCATTTTTGCAAGACCACGAGAAATGATGGCCATTTAAATCTCCCAAAATTAATGTGTTCTTATCAAAATTAGAAAAAATGTTATCCCAATCTTGTTGAGAGGTTGAAACGGATGGGGGGCAGTATATTGATGCGATATATATGATTGGATGGCAATTAGTGACTTTTATCGACACTATTTCGATGCCCGGGTTGCGTGATTGAATAGGGTATTCATAAGCCTTAACTGAATAATGCGTCATAATCGCAACACCGCCGTACCCATCGTCTCTGTCTTTTCGAAAAATATTGTAGCCACTTAACCGTAAGTTAAAGTCTTGACTAAGCCAGGTTTCATTGAGAGCAGCGATATGAACTTTCTCTTGGTATAGTAATGCTTCAAATTGTGATAATTTCTTTGTTAAACTTTGGCAATTCCATTGAATGATATTTACTTTGAATCGTGATTTGTGACTATCCATGATTGGTCGAGATGAAATATTTCAAAAAAGGCAGGTCGAGGATATTGGTAATTAGCCAAGATGTTACCCACTCAAAGACTATTTGAATACTGTTTTTAATTTTATCAGCAAAATTTCCTTTTTTCTCCAAGATCTCACACTTTAGTTTCTCTCCTATCCTGCATATTTGCTCCATGAAACTGGTTGTCCCATTGCTTTCCTTATTGTTTTCTTTGGGAGCTTCCTTTTCAGTGGATTCGCAATTTGAATCTGAACAGAGATATCTACAATCATATGGAAGATCTTGTATTTTGTGTTCATGTCGTTTTTTAGACTTTCTCTTTTTCTTTTTTTCGGGCATAGTATCTTTTGCTGATGTACTGGGAATATTTGGGTTTATTTCTTTTGTGTTCGGGGTTGCAGTGTTTGTGCTTAAGTCGTCAACGAAGCTAAATACAGGAGTTTTATCCTGGTTAGCGGGGGTATGGCAGTAACGCGAATCTGTGGAGTGGTCCCTTCTGGGTGTCTGGGCCTCTGGTGTGGACGGAGGGACATATATACCGATAGCTTTCTTATAAGTGCAGTTGAAGTCAGCCATAATGGTTCTAATTTTCCGTTCCTTCACATAGCTAGGGCAGTTTTTGTCTAATGCCATATGATTGCCTTGGCAATTGACACACTTGAAATCCAAAGTTTCGCAGTTACTATGGTGTTTACTGCATTTTGGGCATACAGTCTTTCGATACGGGCACATCTTCTTTGAATGACCGAATTTCCAACAATTGGAACATTGTGTCACAGGATATACATAAGGTTCTACGCTTGTCTTGATATCATACATGTATACATATGCTGGGAGCGAGGACCCTTTAAAGCAAATCCGGAGTGTCTCACTGTCAGTCCAGCCGGAACCATCGGTCTTTCGACGTAGTAATCGTTTCAAGGATATTATTTCGGTACTGCATGTGATACTTTCTCTAATTTCTTCTTCATTGACGTCTAAATCAATATTTTTGATGATTCCATATGTAATACCGATTTCGTATGTCTTTTGTATCTTCCATCCCTTTTCTGAAATTGTGGTGCAGTTTAATAACTTCTGTAAACTATCTTCGTTTTCAAATTCAATAAAAATCTTGAATGGATTAATATACTTAATTTTAATTATGCCCTGTATATTACAATTTTTTAATAGCTTGGTTAGTTGGAATTGTTTGGGTAATGGCTCATTGTTGGTGATAGATGCTTCCAGTTTTTCATTCGCGGAGATATCGTCGTTCCGTCTCGCGTATCGTTTGGTTTTAGTTACTTCTTGCCATAATTCTGAGTCTTCTATGTCCTTTTTGCGTTTACGTAAATGTTCTACAGTTGCCTGCGGTTCCTCCATGTCTATCTCCACTGTTTGTGTAATGTCTTCTTGGTGTATTGTGTTTACATTAAAATGTATCGATTCATTTCTGTCCGCTGAGTCACTTCTTCGCATATCTTATCTTCATAGTCCGGGTCGCCCGCAGGTAGCGGCAAGCCCCGCCCACTTGGACCCAAGATACGAGAATAATAGAATACTTGATACAATAATCGCGCAAACTATTATAAGCACTAGTACACGTCCTACTCATTAGGAGGTTGGCTCCACACTGAGGCATTAAAGTTGCTTAGCTTGGGACGAGATGGCGTTGTGTGAAATGTCCAAGGATATTTATTTATAATTACATCTTAATAAGTTTCACTCAAAAAATTACGCTGAGGCACAGATGAGTGGGTTTAAATATGCAGCCCCCCGTGCGGGGTCTGTAGCAATTGCTTCTCTTGCTACGTGGTTAATCCGGCACTGAGTGGATTTAAGTTAAAAACCAACGTTTTCTATACATATACAAATAGACTTGTGAATCTATACTAATATATAAAGCTGCAGAGTTTGTTTGTTTGTTTGTTTGTTTGTTTGTTTGAACGCGCTAATCTCAGGAACTACTGGTCCGATTTCAAAAAATCTTTCAGTGTTAGATAGTCCATTTATCGAGGAAGGTTATAGGCTATATTTTATTTTCAAAAGAATTAGGGATCCTTATGAAAATTGCGATTTGTTAACCAAGGTGTAAAATCGAAAACCTATTTATGCGTGCGCTGCAAAAAATATTGACAATAGAACAAAATGATGTACTACGGGTTTGTAGGTCTTATAAAGATCTACAAAAAAGTCCGAGAAAAGTCGAGAGCACATGTCTAACTATCATAGTTTAACAACAATAACCGATTTTATGTTCATGAAAAATACACACGGGTTCGAAGCCCACGCGCGGAGCTAGTAAGTAGTATAACATCCATCTTGTTACCACAACACAGGCATTAAAGTTGCTTAGCTTGGGACGAGATGGCGTTGTGTGAAATGTCCAAGGATATTTATTTATAATTACATCTTAATAAGTTTCACTCAAAAAATTACGCTGAGGCACAGATGAGTGGGTTTAAATATGCAGCCCCCCGTGCGGGGTCTGTAGCAATTGCTTCTCTTGCTACGTGGTTAATCCGGCACTGAGTGGATTTAAGTTAAAAACCAACGTTTTCTATACATATACAAATAGACTTGTGAATCTATACTAATATATAAAGCTGCAGAGTTTGTTTGTTTGTTTGTTTGTTTGTTTGTTTGAACGCGCTAATCTCAGGAACTACTGGTCCGATTTCAAAAAATCTTTCAGTGTTAGATAGTCCATTTATCGAGGAAGGTTATAGGCTATATTTTATTTTCAAAAGAATTAGGGATCCGTATGAAAATTGCGATTTTGTAAACCAAGGTGTAAAATCAAAAACCTATTTATGCGTGCGCCGCAAAAACTATTGACAATAGAACAAAATGATGTACTACGGGTTTGTAGGTCTTATAAAGATCTACAAAAAAGTCCGCGAGAGCACATATCTAACTATCATAGTTTAGTCACAATAACCGATTTTATGTTCATAAAAAATATGCACGGGTTCGAAGCCCACGCGGGCGAAGCCGCGCCCAAAAGCTAGTGTATTATAAATATCGTCATAATGGTTAAACATTTCCTCTACTCTCTGTGTCATTCGTGCAAATCTACTATGAAAATCAGAAAGAATATAGCGTTCTTTCCAATTTTAACATGTAGGGTTGGTAGTTCACTATTGTTTCCTGTACTTCATCATCATCATTATCATCATTTCATTCCTTCAATTGGACTTACCTACTATTGTATGTACCTATTTTTTTCAAAATTGTATTAATTTTTATATAACTACTAGCTAGTAATAATGCCCGGTCAGCTACCGGGCAGACGTTGTCCTGCATGATATTCGTTCATTCTGAGGGTCTGATTTGTCAATCTAAACCATCCTCGGTGCCACCCAAACACATACAAAAAATTCATTCAAATCGGTCCAGCCGTTTAGGAGGAGTTCAGTGACATACACACGTGCAGTAGAATTATATAATATATTAAACATAACTATACAAAATATAAGTAAAGTACATCATGGTAACTCTGAATACATGTTGATATGTGTATCGTATCGACCATTAAGATCTTGGACCTACTATGAGACTATGAGACTGTGATTTATGAGTAAACGATACAACGTTATAACGTTTGCTAACGATGTAAGTCATAACAAGTCCATTAAATCTGATCCCTTCACGTAGATATTAAAGAGATTTCAAATTGATTCTTATTGCAAGAGTTTTATAATTCGTTTTCGCGTACATTGTAGTTCTGCCTGTAAATTACAGCCCGTAAACTTCGTTCGACTAGTCTGTAGTAGACACGGGTTATTGGTTTACAAAACATTTGATCAAACGGACTCGGTTATGATACTTAAGATACAATCAATCATGTCGTGTCGTAACTAATTCTCAATTGTCATTAAAGAGCTACGGATCGTTACATTGTATATCACAGATATTAAACCTTAGGAACTTATCATTTTTGTATATTTAAATGCATATGTATATCGAATGTTCCGAAGAATAAAGACCAATCTGCAATACTGCTTTGACAACATTTTGAACTCTTATCATCATATTTTAATAAGTTCAAAATGGTTTCAAAGCAGTATTGCAAATAGGTATTTATTCTTCGGAACAGTCGATATATGCCTGATTATCGGCGTTGTTATACACAGCTAATTTCAAATTAGCTAATTAGAAAGCTAATTAGCTAATTTATTAGAAAGCTGGAGTATGATTGCCTATTTTCCTCCAATTTCATGGACGAAAATAGCCTACACCGCCACACTTACGAAGCACGGGTCCAACATTTAAGCTCATAAATGACTCACTGCCAAATCAGGCCTCCTCCATTTACAAGGAGGGAAAATAGCACTACGCCAACTGGACGGGTTACCTATCGGGTTAGTTTCAACGTTTGCTTTTTTGAGGTCGTTACTTTAAACGAGTCTAATGACAACCTTAAGATGGAATGGGCTGGTGACAGTGTGTATTCTAAATCCACCACCACACTAATTGATAAACGATAAAAGACTGATTAGGAACAGATCTGAAAGTACAATTACGAAATAGGAGCCGGTTTGAGTCTGGGTCCACGACGAGGTAGGCGTGGCCAGGGTCATAATGATTAACATTTCTTGAGCAATCTACCTGTTCAATTAATGCTTAGTTACGGTTCAGTAAACTTGACCGTGTAGAACCTAACACATTACACTTTCAAAGCAAAGGTGCCGCGCAACCTGTGATACACATTTGTAAAACGGTTATTTTTGGTAAAACAGTAACAAAAATGCTTATTATTGGTAGCTACATATTTATGTGGGCGTACGTAGCTTTTTGTACAGGGGGAGGGGAAAACAGTAAAATTTAATGAAGGGTGTATTCCCCATACTTAAATTTAGACTTGTCTTAGGACAAGTCTGTCGTGGCCGGTGAGAGTGAAGTAAGCAAGTAGGTACTTTGACCAACCATCGGCCTGTGATGGGTGGACTGCGTGAATGATTCTATGGGGACTACCACCCAGCGTGGGCCGAAATATGACGCTTGTAGTTTTAAACATGACGATTCATAAGTGTTTTGTGACAAAAGCTACATGAATAAAGTTGCTTTTGAGTTTTACCATGGGCATACCTAACCTTAAAAAAATACCTAAACCTTTCAATTTTGATTTCTTTGGTTTTCGCGATTATTACACATTGAAATTCAACACTTTTTAACGGATTATATAACAATTATGTAAACTAATAAATAATGTAATATAAAATCGATAACTCCGTTAAAAAGTGTTTAATTTCAATGCTGCAATTTTCTCAAAATGTTTAAAAACACAAGCACACTAGAATTGCGTCTAAACTAGGCTCGAGGTATGTACTTTACCATAGAAAACAACCGTCTGTTACACGCTGTACATACACCATAATAAATAGTTATTTGTTATACAAGAGTGCAAAGTTGCTTATTAACCGCGTGTTCAATTTTGATGACCGAGCAAGCGAAGGATTCTAAAATTGAATCACGAGCGCAGCGAGTGATTCAAAATTAGAATCCTGAACGTTAGCGAGGGAATCAAAAGAGCACGAGGTGAAAAATCTTTGCACTCGAGTGCAACACGTAACTTTTCATTCCACCTCAGCGAGCAAATGACTAAATGCAAAAAAAAACGTTTACAATCACAAGATAGGTACACTTTTATTTCAGTTTAGGTATTAATTACTACATTATGACAGGTAAGTATTACAGAATAATCTTTACTTTATTCTCTAGCGAATAAAAACGGCTTTTGCACTCAGATATCGAAGAGCAAAAATACTTTATTCTCTAGCGAATAAAAACGGCTTTTGCACTCAGATATCGAAGAGCAAAAATACTCTTTCCGAGATGGGGGGATGAAAAATATATTATGTTACTTAAATAATATTAAGTTGGCATACGGTTGGCCAACTCATCTGGCCAGCGTGGCATACTAGGCTCATTGCATTCTACGGAGGATACTCGACCTATCATCATCATCATATCAGCCAAAAGACTTCCACTGCTGGACATAGACCTCCCCCAACGATCTCCACAAAGGCCGGTCCTGGGCCGCCCGCATCCACTGCTTTCCGGCGACCTTAACCTGTTCGTCGGTCCACCGTGTGGGAGGCGTACCAGCACTGCGCCTTCCGGAACGCGGTCGCCACTCGAGGACTTTTCTGCCCCATCGAGCGTCGGTCCTGCGAGCCCACTGCCATTTAAGTTTGGCAATCCGGTGGGCTATGTCAGTGACCTAGTTTTCCTGCGTATCTCCTCATTTCTGATTCGATCTCGCATTGAATCTCCGAGCATAGCCCTCTCCATTGCCCTTTGGGTGACTTTGAGCCTTCTGATGGAGTCCATAGTGATAAATAATAATAACTATTTAAAAATAAAATACTCGTTTTCAGTAAACTATTTATTATAAAAAATACATGCCAACACAATCGAAATTTATACAAATTTCATTTAGCGTTACATCCGTTCACTATGACTGTAATCCATTGCCGACTCAGTATGCACTAATTGACTCACATCACCACGGTAAATATATAAGCAGTAGCAAAACTCAACACAGCGTCCAAGTGAAAACACTCACACAACACGGGTGGACAGAGCTATTGTTAAGCTTATATATTTACTGTGTCTATATCTAGTTAATATTACACTAAGTCCAGAATAGGGACCCACTTAATAAGCTAATCCTCTAAGTACTTTCCAGTAATTTACTAAGTAGGTACTTAACTGTCACCATTAAGAAATAAAGTCTAGCAACAAAGCTGTTGAAAAAGTAACATTGCGAAACAATTCCCGGCTTATATGCAAAATTTACTAATAGTTATGATAGCGTAAGTTAATTGAATGTTTTCATTAGTCAGTGAATTAAAAATACATGATTCAATATTAAAATTATTTCGTGTTGCTTACACTTAACACTTAGCATATAATTAAACATTAAGGGAATATTTATCGAACTGAACATTAAAATAGACACAAAATATCCTTAATTAATAAAAACGCTAACAATGCGTTCTGCATTCTAAAACTTATGGGATCTATGCCATACCTACTTAAAAAAGAAACAAATTATTTCCGATTCATTCAGTCTTATTATTAAAAATGGAAGATTCACACGAGGTGCCGCAATTCAATCTTTCTGGTGAAAATTAAAGTGTTCCTTTTGTACGAATCCAATTGAGCTTATTATCATGTTGACACTGAATTACTTAGAGCTAGATTAGCTATCGCATGCAGAAGTGACACACACGGCCAGTCCAGTCGTATAGAGATGGCTGTTCTCCAATACTTGGCGTGGCGTATACTTCAAGTCCTGGGTTTTTCACAACCGTGGACTGTTCTGAGGCCGGGGCGCGAAGCCCGTAATGCTGATATGGTAGATGTGACCTCGCGGTCCGGCCCTGAGGCCTAAAGTTTGGCCTCCGAAGAGTTCGGCCAGAGGTTTGATGGTAGGGTGTCATAGTGGGATGGCACCGTCACCAGAGCGTCGTCTGTAGTACGCGTTATGGAGCAGTTCTGAAACAATTACGTTGTGAAGTTTAATTAGATTGCTTGATCATATCTCTCCTCTAAATTTATCTTATCTATGTTTAAAAAATATATTTGCATTTGTTAGTGTCAGAAAAACTCGAACCAGGCTGGACAATTTTGGCTAATTTTGGTTCAAAAATTAAGAATAAAGGATGGTTCAAAAGTTGAGGAATTATAAATAAATTTAAATGAAAGTAGTAAAAGCCATTATTTTACTACTAATAGTTCGAATAAAATTAATTTTGCGTTAAATAACTAACTAATCAGACTGTTTTTTTATCACTGTGTCAGATATGGATGGGAGAGTAATTTTATTCTTGTATGCATATGATTAAGCTTTCACAACTAAACAGCTTTACTGATGACGTTAGATTTCGGAATAGGCATTCGTTGCTAAAATGTTATTTGTAGGAGTAAAATGGGCGATTAACATGAAAGTTGACGACAGGATCGAAAATCACATGGGCATAATCGCGGGTATAAATAGTTGCACCTCAGTTTACGGTTACAACTATAGCCAATTTTATCCTCTTTTTGTTAAATGTTTTTATTGAGTCGTTAGCGATAATAACTAGAGTCCAAAGTTCAGGGGCAAATAGTTGTTTTACGATAGATCAATAGTTATATCACTAGAGATAGATTATTTCTGATACTTGCGGATAATATTGCTATGCTCTTACTTAGTTATTTTTAAACGAATTATATTGTTCATATAATATTGTTAATACCTTACAATTTACGATTAATTTCGAATATAATATATATAATTGACACTTGCAGATGATAAAACGTTATGATTTTACAAAAAAAAAACAAAAAAGTGACGGGAACAGATCAATCGACTTGATTACTACGTAAAAAGTAGTGCAAGTCTGTATTTGTGTATGAATGTGTGTAAGTGTGCGAGCGCGTGCGTGTGTGTCATAATTTCTATGATTATAATTAAAGTTAAGTTACTGTCTGTACTATATTTATTGCTGTCGTTGTTTTTCTATGCTGTGTCTACTATCCTGTCAAGAATCGCGTGTCTATAAAACGCTTTTATATCTTCAACATATGTATGAAGGTCTTTCGAAGTGTTAAACACACTACAAAAATGAGTTTTTAATGAGGTTCTAAGATAACCGCGTCTTTAATCGTCGCGTGACTACGTGTCGCGTATTATAAATAGACATTGTCGCAATCGTGATTACCATCGGGTTGTTGCCAACAGTTATTTTTGACAGTAAACTATGTAGCTACAATTTGTAGCGTTTATAGGAACGCTGTTAGTCATCGTTTTACTGATAATGTTTAGTCGGTTAAACTAAGTATCTATGTTATAACATTTTATAAGAAGTTACAAGATTTTTGTTAAATCAAAAAACTTTTAAATAGTTATCCCGACGGTGTCAGAAAAGAGACGGCTAAGTATTTTTAATTCAAAATCCGAACATAGCTATAACATTCTTGATTAAATACTATTCAAACAAACATGAAAGTCGAAATCAGTTCGTAAGTACGTCACACACAACCATGTCAAACTATGACACCCTCTTTTTGTCGCGGGCTTAAACCAAATACCGGGTGTAATAAAAAGTAATATTAATGGAGAAGTAGAGAATAGAATATTCATTTCTAAGTGACTAAATATAATAGACAAGTTTTATACTAAAGTATTTAACGGATTTCGATAAATTTTAAATGGGAAGTTAACCCATTTAAATTTGATCTACTACCTAGATATTTGAATTGGGACTTCGCGCTTTCAAATTCAAATAATTTATTTTGCTTGGGACACTTAAAAAAAGTCAACACAATATTCATAATGATTCTTTAAAATACAAATATTCTACCACCAGTTCGGAACGTGACCACTGCTGAGAAGAACTGGTAAGGAACTCAGAGGGCTTGTCAATTTTTTTTGCATTGCGGTCCTATGTCTTATGTATTTAAACAATAACATAATTGAATAACTTATAAATACTGGCACTGAACAGCTTAGTCCCAAGCAGCTGTGTCGTTTACATAATCAGCAATGCGGTAATACGCTTTTTTGTAAAGTTTAGTCTTGACCGTCTTTTTAAAGGCATTGCGAGGCAAGTCTCTTCAATCCTTCAATCTTTAAATAAGGAGCCTTAAAACAACTTACGTTGGGTTGCTTTCGATGTGTGTCGACGCAGTCTATCGGCAGCTTGATCATCTCAATCTTGTACTTGTATCCGTAGGATGTAAGCTTCACGATCGTATGCAAAGGCACAGTCATGTACGGCAGCTCGTCTGGGAGAAGACATATTAATTTGTTACTTATTTAGTTGACATAAGGTCTGTTACTCTTAAAATAAACAAATGAAGCATTGTTGATTTAGGTTTATAGTTGATACATTCTGAACACAATAGGATGATTTCTAAACCGCTAAAATTAAAGCCACCTAAGAATATATGAACCATAAGCTGCTCAAAATTCAAAATAGACCACTTGCTTCACTCCTAACCTAAATTATATTTGGGGAGCTCGTTAGGGTTACAATCTTGGTCCTTTGTAATGTATACTATACTACTAAGCCCACCAACGACCCGCTGCTGAGTTGGGCATCCTCCAACTTGAAGGATGGTAACTAGCTTAATGTGCCACACTGGCCATGCGGGTTGGTATAGGGTTTCGTATCAAGTTTTCATTCTCTTGCTAGGTGTTCGGCCTTATTTTCCTTTTGTCGGCTCTTACGACACCCTCAGGAAGAAATGGATTGGTGACACTATGTATTCTAAATCCGTCATCACAAGGAATGTTTTGTTATGTTTACACTTTAAAAAATGCTCACCTAGCTTAGCATCCAGGAAGTAACCAAGCATGCATCGCAAGACTGCCTGATGACCAACAACAACCACATTGTGTTCGTCCTCTAGAGCTGACAGTACCGGGCGCAATCGTGTCATTATATCGATGTACGATTCACCCCACGGATATCTATAGTGAAGTTTATCCTGGTCGCGCCACGCAAACTCCTGAGGGAAACGTTCCTGCATTTCCTCGTATGTCAGACCTTCGCAAATACCCTGAAACAAAACATAACCATAAACATAACACGCGCCATCGCAACTATGCATGCTAATGCACTAAGCGCAGAAGACTGTTCCGAAGAATAAAGACCTATCTGCAATCATCATCATCATCATTTCAGCCAAAAGACGTCCACTGCTGGACATAGGCCTCCCCCAAGGATCTCCACAAAGGCCGGTCCTGGGCCGCCCGCATCCACTGCTTTCCGGCGACCTTAACCAGGTCGTCGGTCCACCGTGTGGGAGGCCTACCAGCACTGCGCCTTCCGGAACGCGGTCGCCACTCGAGGAATTTTCTGCCCCATCGGGCGTCGGTCCTGCGAGCTATGTGCCCTGCCCACTGCCACTTAAGTTTGGCAATCCGGTGGGCTATGTCGGTGACCCTGGTTTTCCTGCGTATCTCCTCATTTCTGATTCGATCTCGCAGGGAACTCCGAGCATAGCCATTGCCCTTTGAACTTCATATATTATTTATATGAAGAATAGAGTTCAAAATGGTTTCAAAGTAATATTGCAGATAGGTATTTATTCTTCGGAACAGTCGAATATTTATGTTGTTTTATTGACACGAATTTTGTTGACCGAAAGTTGGCAAGATATTATCAGTCATAAGGGATAAAACCTTTACCTAATTAAAAGAAAAGAAACAAGAAAAGCAGTTGCCGTAGAAATACAGTACTTTTACCGCAAAGTTAGCGAAAAAATTTACGTGACACTCCACCTTGACCATCAGTCAAGAGAGTCAAATGTTCTTGCGTCTAACAGAGCAGTCTAAGCAGAATGGATCATTCATGAGTCAGCTGGTGATGAATACAAAATAAAACTCATAGTACAGTCCAGCTGCGTAATGCGGCTGAATGTAGCCGCATTACGCTGCGCACAATACAAAATCAGGTATCCGCGGAATGTACAGGGCACGCCCGTTTTTCACCCGCAAGCGCACTCGCCACCCGCATGTTAATGTGAGTGTGCTTTGTTTATATTGGTGATGAAATGTACGATGCACAAATTCGTACCCACGCCTACATTGAGAGCGGCCATAAAGATTGGCGCGGACTGTAAGAATGAGTAATTTAAAGTGCAAACAGGTAACAACAATATGGCATTCGTGCGCGTTAAATGATTGTGTAATCGACAAATTGTCGTGTAACCATAAAATTCTGAACATTACCTAACCGAGACTATCAGCAGTGAATGGACGTATTCTTTTCTATTTATAACAAGTTCAATGCCACAATTGAAACATGTATCAGCTTCATACAGTTAATGCATTTGTTTTGTAAAGAGATTGTCTCGCTCGCTAAAGAATTTTATGATTGTGCGAGTACCAATATTCAATTACGGTACCGAGTTAATGTTTTTAATATTTCGATTACTCGAGACACAATAATCGAGTCGATTTTATATACGCCATTTGAAATACTGCGATAGTGTCGTTAAATAAAGTGATAAGCTCAAAATTGGAAATACATACTAGTATGTAAGGAATTTTCTTATCTATAATGATATTCAAATGTACTTAGTGTGCGGTAAATTAAATCTAGTTGTAACTGGAAAAACGCTCATTTTTGATTATCACTACTTATTTTGTTGATACCAATTTAAATTAACAACGTAGTTTGTAATGTTTAAATTAAAAATTAATTAATTTTTTTTAATTTTTGTCTATGAAATTCAACCGGAAACCATGCTAAACATACATAGCTCACAAAAATTTTCACAGGATAAATATATTTGTACTCACATAAACACTAACTTAAGTAATAAAACAAGACTAAAAATACCAATTAACCTAAAACTTAAATACTAAAATATATTATTTAAAGGAGTCCCTTTAGGCAAGGTTCCGAAGATACTGGCAGCGTTCCCCCTTTGAATCGCTAGACTGATTCTTTGTCCGAGGTAGCTACCAGCTCTTCGGTCTCCTGTGATGTCGACTAACCTTTTTGCTATTTCCTTAAAAAGGCTTATAGCGCTAGGACCCCACGGACCAAGGGTCTCGACACCGAATGGGACAAATTCATATTCGGAGCCTAGACCCCTGTATTTGTGTGCTTTAGCTTTTTCAGCCGCTTCACAAGCCGCACCAGCTCTGTTGTTGGTTCCATGTAGATGGGAAGGGGCCAGTGTGTCTGAACAGGTTGCATCCCACACCAGCACCCGACCCATCTTCCATGGAATCAAACTCATACCGTCCGGTCTCTTACCATCGTCTCTTGCAATGCCAGTCGGCTCAAGTAGACTGGGCACGTTGACGGAGGTAAGGGACCGGCGTATGATATCGTTAAGTGCGGCATGTCTCGAGAAGCGGCCTGCACTTTTTTGGCATGACAGTCCGTAATGTCCTAGCTTGTCGAATTAATTAATTACATTTTAAATTAAGTAATTAAATTTATTCACGATATTGTTAAACATCGCGAATAAATTTTGATATGAGATTTGATGACATTGTGTATTCAAAACTCAGCCCAGGGCCCAGACATGACCCACTGCCGAGTCAGGCCTCCTCCCATCACAGGGAGGGATAATAATCTACTGCGCCACCTTGGCCAGACGGGTTGGCACAGGGTTTCGTTTCAAGTTTTCCCTCTCTTACGACTAGGTTATTGCTTTTCACTTCCATTCCACTTCCATCATAGAATAATATGGAGTCATCTTTAAAAAAAAGCTACTTACTGCATCCAATTCATTCAACGCCCTGACGGCGCGCTTCGGCGCTCGGATATCGGCAGCTGTTTGCTTGGTGCGCCGTCGCTCCGAAGTCCAGACGGTGAAAGGCTCCCTATCTGCCACCCCGTTGATGTGCTCAGCCAGAGCCTGGGCGTACAGGAACCCTCTGGCTGACAGCGAAGCATCTCCTCCAATGCGACCCAGCACATTGTATTCACTTTCTCCATGCTGTCGAAGATTTTAGTAAAATCAGTCTTTTTGTTGTCTTAAAATAATAATAAATAAATATCCTTGGACATTTCACACAACGCCATCTCGTCCCAAGCTAAGCAACTTAATGCTTGTGTTATGGTAACGAGATGGATGATAAACTACTTGTATACATTTTTTTTGTAAATACATACATATTATATATAGAAAAACACCCAGACCCGGAACAAATACTTGTAGGTCGTACAAATATTTCTTCCGTGCGGGGATCGAACCCGCGACATGCTGCGCTGTAAAACGTTCAGACAAATATAAAAAAGAAATGTGCCTTATCGTATTAGGTGATTTATTCCAGACAACCTTTGGGGCGAACGGAAGAGTGAAGGTTTTTTTTATTCTTAACTAGTGGCCCGCCCCGGCTTCGCCCGTGCAAAGCGGGGGTGGGTTATACATATAAACCTTCCCCTTGAATCACTCTATCTATTAAAAAAAACCGCTTCAAAATCCGTTGCGTAGTTTTAAAGATTCATGCATACATAGGGACGGACAGAAGAATGCGACTTTGTTTTATACTATGTAGTGACAAAAGAACTGCTTCACTAGGCATAACCTGTATCGCAGAGGCAGTGTACAAACATGAAATTCACGAATTACACCTAGACTCAGAGCAAGTGCCTCCGGTTTACTCAAAGACATTTGCCCGACCCGGCACCGAACCGGGGACCAGTGATAAAAGCGTGGGACAAGGGTCGTAAATAATAATGGTAATTTTAAATCAAGAGTTTTGTGATAAATTCTACATAAATAAAGTTCCCTTTGAGGTTGAAAAAAAAGGGGCACATCTAACCTATAGACCAATAAGGCAGTCGAACAGTAGTTAGGGGTATGCAATAAATTATACATGTAAGACTATAATGTCGTACATCGTACATGTATGCATGTATGTAGATGAATAAATGAACATTAAATCATCATCATCATTTCAGCCCATAAATGACCCACTACTGAGTCGGGCCTCCTCCAAGTTCATGGAGGGAAATTAGCTGTGCCACGCTGGTAAGACGGGTTGGCACAGGATTTGTATCAAGTTTTCCTTCTTTTGCGGCTAGGATATCGGCCTTGTCACTCCTATTGTCGGCTCTTACGACACCCTCAGGATGGAATGGTGTGGTGACACTATGTATTCTAAATCCGTCAACAATCGTTTGGCTTATAAACTTCAATCATGAAGAACGCTAAATCTCCTGGCTGTCTTCGACAATAATATTTCGCCCTCCATGTTCAAGTTACCGTCCATGTAACTGGAGGAGGCTCGACTCAGCAATGGGACTTAAATAGATGTAATATATTACCAATAAGTATTTTTTTATGTAGCAAGATGTGTAACAAGAGAATCTCGACATTATATAAAAAACCGGTTAATAGCCGTTTTATTATTAATATTTTATTTAAATGACTAAAGCAAATACGTAAGTGGAATACCTACTATAACCGGTAATTGCTTTTATTGATTATCAGGTTGAAGGTTTACTTACTTTACGATTCGGTATAAAAAATCAATATGAAGTCATTATTATTCAAATATCATATGTCCATATGATATCAGGTTTGTCCACACGATTTTTTTGTATTGAATTTAATTGATCTGTTATTAATAACGATAGTGTGACCGATAGATAGATAAGCTTATCTTTAAATACCTCATTTTATATCACATAGGTAGGAAGGAAACTATTGGAAGAGAACTGTCAATTTAAAACTAGCAACGTAATTTAAGTATATGATTTTCTACTCACCTAATTGTCTACATATAGATCGTGACTTGTTTTTTTCACCTCACCTCAGCCTACAAAAGCAATTGCTCGCACCTATTCCATTTACTTATGGAACTTATCCTAATTTATGTAGGCAATTATTTTAATCGCTAATCTGTCTTGAGTTTTCAGATACGATCTTTGCACAAGAATGCACTGCGACCACGGACACTAAAAATGTCTGAAACGTTGGGGTTTAATAAGAATAGTAGCACTATCTAAAAACCGTCAAATCTCATCTAACACAATGTCACTAATCCGACTTTCGTTCTTTGAAGTTCTACTGGATGTGACAAACATCATATAGCTATCCGAAAATAGTACCCAGACCCTAATGCTCCTAATGGAGCAGTGCTTTGTATGATAGAGAAATCGACGTATGATCGAGCAAAAATCACCCATCTAATATATTTATCATGACGATTATCTTAGATACAGTTGTATACTGTTTCTTATAGCTTCCGTCTTCTAATCTTTCCAATTAAGGCAATTCAGTAACTAACTGTTGACTATTTTAAACATTATTAAACTGTTTAGGTCTGAAAATGTTATAACAGTTGTGCTCATGGAGTAATGGATATGTTTTTGTTCACCCTGTAAACTACTTTACAGTACAAATGTTTATTTTATAAATAAACATACAAGTATTTATTCCTTTTTCAATCTTGTTTTGTAAAATTTGGTTCTTATCAGTCATACTTTCCAGCAAATAAGAAACAAACAACTTTATTTATGAAAGCACGTGCCCGCTAATCGGTGATTCCAATCTCAAAATAACATTCAGAAACTCTCAGATACACTGTCTGGAATAATCTAGTCAGGTAGTGTTACGATTATACTTAGCGATATCTATTACTAAGTATACTTTAATGTAGTACCTGCTTAAATCAAAATAAAGATCGCTAATCATTATAAATAATTGTGAACCTCTAAAAGTGGCTAGTGAAATTCACAACTAAAGAAGAGTCATCTTAATTGTAAGTCAAAAGAAGTCCACTATGACAAAGGCCGCCCGCATCCATCGGTTTCCAGCGAACTTAACTAGGTCGTCAGTGCAGCGTGTGGGCGGCCTATCGGCACTGCATTTTCCGATACGATACGTGGCCATTGCCTCTTAAGTTTAGCAATTTAGAGCTATAAACTTTTAAATTAGGTTTGAACCACTAGCCCGACCCCGGAATCGAACCGGTGACCCGTGGACCAAAGGCGGGACATCCAACCTTCACACCAACAAGGCAGTGACAAATAATTTAAGATCACACACTCACCCTCGTGAAGTATAGAGTCTGCGGTAACGATCTCATTCCGGACAAGTATCCCAGTATCCCCGACTCCTTCTGACCTGCGACCCTGTGCGCAGTCACTGTCTCTCCCATGTTCTCCACGCGTACAAAGCTGATGCTTTCCAAATCCGCGTCAATAGGCTCATACTGCCTCATATAATGCTCCAGTTTCTTCCGCAAGTCATCAACAGCCTCTTCCGCACTCATAGTCTTGTAATCTGCCGAGTAGTGGAGGATCTCAATGATGTTCCTCTCAAGGAGCTCTTGGTCCTCACAGACGCATTCGATGAAGAGGATCCTAAAGCCCATGTCGGAGAGACAGTACTCGCTCAGGTCCCGACGTTGTTCACGAGTAATGTTGGTGCCGTCAAAGATCTGGAAAGAGATGACTGTGATTTGAAACGATTATGGGATGTTCCCTGATACTTAAAGCTTACACCATGTCACCAAACCACACTGTCCGGAGGGTGTCGTAAGAGGTGACTAAAGGAATTCAAGGGGCAGTTCATGAGGCTGCAAGGAAAGAAAAACTTGATAAAAACCCTCTACGCCTGACTCAGTAATGGGTAATTTACAGGCTGAAATGATGAAAGCCAATATCCATTGATATGATCAGCATGAGAGAGTGAAATCAGGCGAGCCGTATGCTTGAACACCACGGCACTGGTAAAAAAAACAGGTATCTAGTTTAATTTGAGAGATTGGTTTGAATACTAGAAACCAACCTCTGCTCTTCTGGAACATCGAAATACATGCACAATTACCAATTTTACAGAGACGTCTACTGTAGTACAGAGAAAAGCTGACAAGGCTATTGTTTTTAAGTTACCGTTTATGGTGTGGTACAAAGATTGGTTGTGCAATTCATATTGGTTGAGGAAAAGTTACTTTTTTACCGTCCAGCATTCATCCAGCGCTTACGCAGTTCCGTTAATGATAAGAGGCTATGATAGGGGCATAGCTAACAGACATCAGTGTATTTAAATATAGAAATAAATCAACATCTAGTGCAAAAACACACAGAGCAAGCAGTTCTATAATTTAAACATACCATCGTGTTCAGAACGTTTCCTACCAAACAAAAAGTAAAATAAATTGCAGAAATAATTGGATACCTAAGGCAGGGAAGATACTTTTTTATGAAAATAAATATAATTTCTGTCCATTACAGTATTTAAAACATTTTAAACTGTTTTTCTTCGCTCTTACATACGGCCAAAAGGAAGAAAAATACAAAATTCTAACAAAAAAATAATACTAAATAACCGTTATCGTTTGTGAATATCTGAATAATAACATAATCTTTTTTAATTACTTGATCAATTTGTTTTTAACTTATATCTATATCCTGTAGATATAATCCTACGAAATTACTATCTTTCATAATAATATCAAAAGCAAATTAACAAATTGCGCACTTCTAAAATCCTAGCAAATAATGTAGACGTATGGTTCTAATCGTTCGTTTTAATAAGCTGCCGAGATAATTTTGATTATCAGACGTTATGATAAACGTTTTCAAAATATACATATTGTGAAGAAACTATGATAATTGTTTGAGTTTCCACATATTATGAAATTTTGATAAACATTATGGTCTGAGAGACTGGTGCTATGCTATGCACACACATGCGCCCAGTTAACCTTCCTTGGAAACATGATATGTAGTTGACGTGCTTGAGGCACTCTGAATGTTGTAAAATGCTTCATCTTCTTCACCTGAACATGTAACTGCAACCTTGACAGGAAGGAGAAGAGTGAGATCGAACCTCAGTTCAAAGTTGTAATTTTTCCCCACCTACCCAAAAATGACACCTAATTTACTACTACTATTATGTGTGCCAAATAGTTTGTTTATGTGTCTATATCATATTCTGTATTCAAATCTGTTGTAGAATATTTGAAATAGTTTATCGATAATGTCAGTGTTTTCCGGTTCATTTAGCGTTTTGTTTTTATTTCCGCGTTCACGTTCATACTATGTGTGTGCGTTATTCATACTTCAATATTAAATCTATAGTTTAGTTACGTAGGTATTGGTTAGCCTATGTAAGTCTTTGGATGAGTTACTCGTAATACAGAAAAGGTCCTTTTAGCGTTTGTTAACAGATTGTTATTTATTAGTAAGATTATATTTATCAGACAACTATTACATAATAACATAGTTTTGTATACTCTGGCAGCAAATACACAATTAATTACGTAATACGAGCAGATAAAGATAATACACGTCATGAAAGTATAAGTTAATCTTATGCAGAGCAGTAGAGTAATGCGCGGCTTATTTTCTTTATGGAGCGTAGCTTCGGAAACAGCGTTTTGTTTTTAAAAACATTGACAGTTTTAAAGACTACTGACGTGATAGATAGGTGTCAAATGTGTATGAGCATAGGACCGCTATTTGCGCAAAGCATTATTTTACTTTTATTCACACAATGAATGTTCGCAGAGAATCCATTTATATCTAGGTATCACAATAATAGATATACACACAAAACATGACAGTTATCTATGTGCCCTTGTCGACGTCAATTTAAAAGGTCAACGACGTTAAGAATAATAGCAACTAATATATGCTGTGGCTCCGGAAAATATGCCAGAGTGCAGAATGAAAAAAAATTTACATCATTACTTCCGGACAAAAACCATTGACGATAAAAAAATTACAACTGACAGTATTCTCGACGGTATTCTCCCAGACAACAAAACGACTACTCTTTTAAATAATTGAAAAGAAACTGATAGGCATTTAAGCGATTTAATCATTACTTTCCACATCAGTTCGAAAGGCGAATGGTCTTTCCATTTCGCTTTACTGTAAAGAAAAAAGATACCTTTAGCAAAGACGTTAAAGATCAAAACAACTTACAGCGACACTGTTCCCTTCCTTGAGCCACAATACTGCGTCCTGGACAGCCTCGCGGGCGCTCTGGCGTCGGATGGCCGAGCCCTGCTGGTTGTCGGCGCGGAAGATGTCGTGGCTGCCGTACAGCGCCATGTGCCGGCGCCGGTACTCGCTGCAGTCGAACACTGCAAGCAGAGCTTTATCAGCTTGCGTCTTGTGTAGTGTGTTCCTCCGGGTGAAGAATTAAGAGAGGAAGATCCATCGAAGTTTGGTATATCTGGCGTGGCATCGCAAGAGAAGATATGCACCATATTAATTTGCTCGCAACGGAGTACAGTTCAGACTTATGACACCTAAGTAGACACGAACAAATATAGCACGAGTCCATTTTTTTTTAATAATCGTCTATAATTTATAACGAAATATGGAAAATTATCTGTGGGGTGGATTAAGAATAGGAAACTTGAAACGACCCCGTGTCAACTCGTCTGGCCAGAGTGGTCCAGGAAGCTAATAACCCTGTGGTGGGAGGCGGCCCGACTCAATGGGTCTTTTATGAGCTGAGTAGCTAAATATAGTAGAAGTCCATTATTTTAAAGTAATCATAATAGTAGGTATTTAAACGAAACATGGAAAATTCAATTCATGTCTGTAAACTGCCCCCGCGATTTAAGTACCCATACCTACGGCAGGAGTTTCGTTTAAAAACAAAATGGGCCTCTTCAAGTGTTCTTAGAATTAAATACCTATTGAAATACGGTATGGATATAGGGACATGTAGTTTGTACAGAGAATAGAAAAATCTACACAATACTTATACGACTGAAAGCTTTCTTCGAATAGCATTGGTTATCGACTTTCTTTGAAGCAAACGTGTTCTAAGGTGTGGATTTGAACACGCTATTTTAAATGAGAATTGGAAGTAATAAGATATTGATTATATTCGTTTTTGTGGTGAAATCCATTAGCGATCACGCGGGTTTATTCCATTTTAACTCGCAAGTAACTCTGTTGAAAACAGACAAGTCATGGCAAGATTGCATCATCTTTTACAGATATAATACTTAATAGACAAGCTTGACGATAAAATATGTAGTAGGTAATGTATTAATATAATTATTTTATAATAAAGAACAGAATTAAATATCGATAGTGCCTTACGTAACAAGAGAAGTGTCCTTGTCGTTTTCCGCTCGACTAGTCTTACATTGAATTTAAATGTTATGATAAATTATAACATCATAGATGGCGAATTCCATAAAATCGGTGGAGGCCCAATTTAGCAGAGGGTCAATCACAGCAACATCTACATATTATGTACTAATACTGAATAAATAGGTTATTCTGCCTGCCGTAGTAGTGGCTACGTTCTCAGCCCATATATTACCCACTGCTGTGTCGGGCCTCCTCCAACTACATGGAGGGTAATTAGATTATATTGCCACGCTGGCCAGACGGGTTGGCACAGCACAAGGTTTAGTATCAAGATTTCCTTCTCTTGCGGCTAGGTTTTCGGCCTTGTCGACTCTTACGACACCCTTAGGGTAAAATGGGGTGGTGACAAAATATATTCGTCACCACACGAAGACTACCTACCAAGGTTTAAATAGGCGTGGACACGGTTTGACGACACGGTTGGCACAGTGGTTGAGCGATCGACTGCTGCGCAGCAGCATGTCGCGGGTTCGATCCCCGCACGGAAGAAATATTTGTACGAACTACAAGTATTTGTTCCGGGTCTGGGTGTTTTCTATCTATAATATGTATGTATATACAAAAAAAATTTTTATATAAGTAAGTAGTTTATCATCCATCTCGTTACCATAACACAAGCATTAAGTTGCTTAGCTTGGGACGAGATGGCGTTGTGTGAAATGTCAAAGGATATTTAGGATATTTATTTAATTAAATTACACTAGATTTTGGGTTTAAGGTCGATGAAGGGACCACTGCAATTTCGACGCCGAAAATCGTTACACGCAAAGGTAAAGTGATACAATATTTTTATTCGTTGCCTATTAGGTCGTGTCTCTTTTCGTGTGGTGACTGATTTCAATTACATGGTGTCATCGCCCTCGGCTAAGTAGTAGTAATATGTAATGTATTACTTCAAACACTTCAAGCAGCGGAGTTCATGGGAATATCTGAAATCGAAGTGGGAAAAGTTGGTAAATATACCTTTTGTGCTCTCCCCATTCCAGTTCAGATGCCTAGCAAGGCGGTGAGACAGCTGGCTTTTGCCCCTGGCCGGTAGTCCCACCAGGGCAATAAGAAGTGGCGCGAACTGACTGATGCGGCGCATTGACACTGTAGACAAAGAATAAACAAAATTATTAATCTACGTTGGAAATATTGTATCGGATTGTCGAATAGTTTCCTATTTTTAATCGATTATATTTTGTGATGTTTGATCTATGCTCAACTCTATTGTCTCTGCCTCTTGCAATAAAAATTAAGAACGAAGATAGCGAATTTAGATTTGTGCTCCATAAAACATAAATATAAATCTAGTCCAAACTGTCCTCTGTCAAGACGGAAGCTCAGTAATCGATGGGCGTTGATGCAAAATCTGCGTGATATATTAATCCTATAACAAGCCTTTTCCAAATTTTATTGCGGTCGGCACTAGTCGTACCTAGTCTTCGTCTAGTCCTATGATTAGTAATAATACCAGTATTAGTCAACATGTCATGTCATAATGATGTCTTAGATTTTCATGATCTTTACACATTGCAGGAAATGATCTCTTCACGGTTATGATCGTTTTATTTGACCACGGACACTGCAAAGTGTCTGAAACGTTGGGAATAAAATAAAACGATCATAACCGTGAAGAGATCATTTCCTGCAATGCCATGTCATATCAACGCATGTCTAAATATCGGGCACTATTTAAAAACTTTTTCTTCTATTTGAATAACCTGGAATTTTTAAAATCGATCCAGTACTTTTTGATCCAATTCGTTACAAACATACCTAGGTACTAATCTTTCCTCTTTATAATATTAGTAAGTAGGTATAGCATGAATTTGAAATGCAACAATTCCGATTTCGTGAGTGATGAAAATTATGTCCTATTATTATGTGATAATATGTAAGTTACATTGTGTGTTATCGTGAATTGTATAATCATTCCTAAATTGACTTTAAACACATATTTACGTTATTTCAGATGGTAAAGCATTGGAAGCATAAATCTGTATACAGGTAGATGGCTTTACACATAACATATTAGATCTTGATAAACATTTGTGTCGTCATAGACATAACTAGACCTACACGCGTTAGAAATATGCAATTACTTGTATCATTTTTATTTATTTATTTCGTTGTCCATTATATTATTTAACTTTATCTACATATTATAAAACAAAATCGCTATCGTCTGTCCGTCCCTATGTATGCATAAATCTTTAAAACTACGCAACGGATTATGAAGCGGTTTTTTTTAGTAGATAGTGATTCAAGAGGAAGGTTTATTTGTATATATGCATAAATGCACCCGTGCGAAGCCGGGGCGGGTCGCTAGTTTAACATAAACACAGGATAAAAAGACAAATAAAGAATATCGGCGTTAAATTTACCTAAATTTGAATCATAGTTAGTGATACACAATATGTTTACGAGGGTCTCCCTCGGGATAATAAGATGATAGAGTTATAAATTCTATCAATGCTCAATCACAATACAATTTTTCGTTCTGTTCAAAAAAAGAAACATGAAGCGAAAGCGAATTTCAACGCGCCTGGATAACTTGTACACCATAGACCAGTGGTCAGCAAACTTTTTGCATACCAGGGCCACATAATGACACAATGAGGTGTCAGCGGGCCGCATCTGTATAATAATTTGGTAATATGTACAAACATACCTCATATTAAGAAGCCATTTACTAAAACTAAACAGTTGCGGGCCGCAACCGTATAGGTTACGAGCCGCGCGTTTGGAAGGAGGCCTGTCGATGACGTCGATACCTATTCTTAGGTAAGATAAAAAACTACACTGTTTATACATTATAGTTAAGATACATTACTATACCAATCATTATACGAGTTTAATCAGTGATAGGCTATCAGTAGAACCGAAATTATGCTTAAACCAAATTAATGTGACACGAAAGCTATAAACAGGTACATATTGCTACGCAGAATGTAATCTTTATGCCTATATTTGACGCTGTTGTTAGGCACAAATGAGTAGGTGTGTCTAAGTTATCAGGACAATACCCTGCGTAATGGTCTGATTAAATTCTGATTACGTCTCCCAATGTTGTTGATGACCTGACTCGTAAGTTTATCTACCCACTAAAGTACAGTCCTTGCCAAACTTCATGGCCGCTCTAAATGTATCAGTAAGGTATCAGCGGGTGGAGGCAGGGCACGCCCGCACTCGCCGACTTCCACCCGCAAGCGTTCTCGCCTCCCGTGCGTTAGTGTGAGTGTGCTACGTTCGTATTGGTTATGATATGTACGATGCGCAAGTTCGCACCGACACAGCAACATTCAGAGCGGCCATAAAGTTTGGCGAGGACTGTACATGACATGGATCGTACTGTTAATTGTTTTTCTGTACAGTGTAGACATCAATACAAACATAAACCATTTGGAACTCAAGAGCAGCTGCATAGATTTCTAAGAATGTTGATTTGTTTTCGTCCGAAATAGAAGTATTAGAATTATATTAATAATTAAAATATTTAAACTAACTTATTATAATAAAAAACATTCAAAGAAAATGTAGTAGATTCGCTCATAATTTGATTTGTTCTAATACCGGTATTATAAATGTTTTTTTTATTTTATTTTTAAGTTTGTTTATTAACCGAAACCGAAAGTCGAGAGACAAAACTGTCTCCCCCTCGACCGTGCTGCCACCTTGTTGTGGTGATGGGGCTTGCGTGATTAGGGAGAGAGGATCCGTTGGGGCCATACCGGCTCAGGGTCACCCATGCCGGGCGGGCCCACGGGGAGAGGTCAGACCAAGATCGGCACACGGAGGCGTGGTGGTTTTTGGTTCCGGGGACTCCTCTGTACTCAGAGTTGCCTCGAGAGCCTTAAACTGCCGCGACAAAGGCGGGCCAGCCCTCTGATCACTAGAAGTATCCACCAACCTACGTGACAGGTCTCTGAACAGCCTATGGGCAATAGGACCCCACGGACCCAGACCCATGTCTCAACGATAAACGGCTCAAATAAATAGCCTTCGTCAAGCTCTATATCCACTGTTTGATTTTATTGATATTAATCTCTTTGTAATATTTCTTCAGAAGGACCATCCCACCAGCATGTTCTTTGATATTCACACGTATTTATATATTGAAATATATTATTAAAATATATATATATAAGAGAAATTATCGGGTGCTTAACCTCACCCCTTGAGTCCGGGTCACATCGATAAATGTCTTATCTATTAATGTGTAGAAGACCAATAAAACGTAGTGATATGACGAGAAAATATCTGAGAAAATAATTACCCTATAATACTACCTTGCATCTGCTCTAATAAAGTACGGCAGTGCAGATGTTTTTTTAGGTTTAGCAATAGCAAAAAAAAATTTTCAAAAGTATTCCAATTTCAATCAATATCGATATTCCATTCTACACCAAAAGTAAATTATAATTCGATTATATAATATTTGTACTTGGGAAGTATTCCGGGAGTTTTTGGTGAGTTACAGTTACAGATTTTGATATGCTCTTTCCGAAATTCACTTTGCTACCTCGTGTCTGCGCAAGGGAAGGAAAACTCGGAACCAAATTCCATTAGACCGTTTGGCCAGTGTGGAAAAAATAGACTAATTCCCAACAATAATTTAGAAATAAGGACAATAACTACAACGGAGGACATGAGAAATGAGCCATCTCTCGTCTCTTTGCATTGTATCTCCCGCATGGGTCGGCGGCCTTTGTGAAAATGAATTAACAGTTAGGCACTGTCAGAAGTATAAAATTATAATGATTTTTGAAAAGTCAATGAACATATATAAAATGATGTGAAATCATAAAGATCATTAATAGATACATTTTACAGCCTGTGGCACATTCCGCTTTAGTATTAGTTTTTATATTAGTGTTTGTTAAGCTTTAGGGACTATGTTATTTTTTCTTACTTTTTTATGAATAATGATAGGCATAAACTGTACTTTACTTATTGCATGGCAATATGAATAATAAGAAACAAGTCCCAGAGATAAGGCTACGCTCAGAAATTAATTCATCAAATTCATACGCAAATATTCCAAAATAATTCCATTGCAAAGCAGAAAAACAGGTGCCACACGTCAGTACAATAGATCGGTTTGTACAAGTGGCATTCATTGTAGTTGATACGGCACGGAATGGTCCAATAAAATCGATGTATGTCGCGGCACGCCTCTTAACCTTGTTCTAAGGTTCTCGGCAAACAATTACATCACTATGTCAAACATGGATGTTGTGAAGTTGATGGAAAGCCTATAAAACAGCATACAATCAGCAAACCGATGTATATTGAATTTGGATGCCATATTGGGCAGGTTAGTTTTTTTCTTTTGCGTATACTTTGAAATAAAATCACTTAAAATATTAATATCTAAAATTTATGTTAGTATCAAGTATACTTTGATATTGATCGTGTTATGATGGATTTAGAATACATAATATGACCACCCTATTCCATGGTAAGGGTGTTGTAAGAGCCAACTAAAGGACACATAGCAGAAAACCTAGCCACAAGAGAAGGAATACTTGAAACAAAACCCTTTTTTTTTTTTTTGTTCGCCCGGGGTAAAATTGAAACAAAACCCTGTGCCAACCCGTAGGCACAGTAGGCTAATTTTCCACCTATAACTTGAGGAGGCACGACTCACCCAATACTGTAAAAGAGCCATTGGTCTTTTACAGCGTACGAAGTAAGTAAGATGTAAGTATAGTTTATATTGAGGTTTTTTTATATAAGTGTTTAGTTTAGTAGTTTAATTTATAATTTACCCTTCCGTTTAATATCTATTTACTTAGTATCTTAATATAAAATATCTATTCTTGGCATCACAATTCAATACGTGTATCTATCCTACTAATATTATAAACGTGAAAGTTTGTAAGTATGTATGGATGGATGGATGGATGGATGGATGGATGGATGGATGTTTGTTACTCTTTCACGTAAAAACGACTGAATGGATTTCAATGAAACTTTATAATAATATAGCTTATACATCAGAATAACACATAGGCTACAATTTATAAAGATATTGTGTGTAAATTAATAGAGATATTAAGTAAAATTTTAATTTCTAATTGTCAAATTTTCAGCCATATTTAAATAATAGACAACATAAGATTTTGCTGTCAGTTGCACCACGTAGGTATTATATCACATTCTACGGGAACGGGATAAAAATCTTAGGTATCCTATGTCCGACTTTCTTTTATATATATAGATGTTGGACAATTCACAAAATCATACTAAATATTATAAACGTGAAAGTGTAAATGTGTGTAATCCCGTTCCGTGATATAAAACATCGTTTATCAAAATGCAACTGCTGGAATAACAAAACGTCACCGACAGCTAAACTTTATGTTGTCTATAGTTTGACAAATTTGACAATTAGAAATTTTGAAGTTGACCGGTTGATGTATTTATTTCGAGTAAATATTAGCTTATTGTGCCGAACAATGAAGAAGAACTAATTATGCAGTTGAAGATCGCCGCATTAGTATGGCTTGAATCCGTGCTTCTCAATCACAAGAGCAAATCGAGGCTGCCCGTGAAACGGATCGATTGGGAATGCAAAATCGTCGAGCAAATTTAAGAGATCAACAACTAGATATTTCAAGGCACAAGAATAATTTTATAAAGTAGGTAACTACTACATAATTTGGATCGAGCAACGTTTCGATACGGTGGCAGCACTAATTACTGCTTGCATACTTGCGTCCGCATTGGACCAATAGATGCCATGTAATATTACAAAACACTCCTCAGCGGCTAAAGTTTTATTAACATGGAAAATCGTCACCTGGGACGAATGTACAATAGCGTATACACGTGCATTGGAAGCACTTATCCGATCCGACCGAACACCTACGCAATGACTCGAGACGTTTTGGAGGCGCAATGATTTTACTGTCTGGCTATTTCTGCCAAACACTGCCACTAATTCCTAGATCGACTGCTGCCGCCGAAATAAGCGCTTGCCTCCAATCATCGAAATATGTGGATTGATTTTATTTTCTCAGAATTTCTGTTCATCGAAGGACGAACTCACAAACACAAAAATAATGAATGGTTGACTAAGCGAGCTGTTTTGGCGGCTAAGAATAAATATGAAGATGATATAAAGTAACTAACATAATTCAGAATGAAATCATTGGTGCACTGCATTAATTCAAATATAATAACTGTGTAAAAAAAGACTCCTTGGATGTGCCTGGCTTACCACCGCACAATTTACGACTAAAGGTTGGCTAAGTACTAAGTTTGCTTCCAAATATAAACCAAAACCACCAAACCTGTGCAACGGAACGCGTTTGGTGGTAAGTGAATTGATGAACAATGGAATATACTCAAAGTAAAGTTGGAAGGTGAGGAAGTTCTCATCCGAGGATCCCGACGATATCAACTGATATACCGTTTTAAATTAATGATTTCCGATCCGTCGTGCATTCGCCGTGAACATTAATAAATCACAGGGCCAATCCTGGAAAGTTTGTAGCCTAAATCTAGAAAATTCATGTATTTCCTAAGATCAATTATATGTGGCATGTTCCGGGTCAGAAGACCATCTGTGTTATTTGTTTTTTTTTTTTTTTTTTTTTTTTCCTCTATGGCAATCTGCCGATTTTGTCGGCAACTTCTGCCAGTGTCGTGTGACTACTCATGGGTATGGTTAACAGAAATTATTAAATATGGTTGAGTGGAGGTTTTTTGGGGGTCTGAAACAAACACAAAACATTGAAGTTAATAAGGGTTAGTATACATATAGATTAATCTGGGATGAATAGGATATTTATTCTACAGGAATGTATTAAAGTTTGATTTTGTTACTTGTTATAAATTTAATAAAGGCACATATAATATGAGGATTAGGGAAAAACGAGAGAAGGTGACGGACATTTACAGGACGTTGAATTTGGAGCTTCGATACGACTTGGTCCAGACTAAATGCTCCATATAGCCTGCAATTTAGGAAGATGTGGTCAAGGGAACCCTCGTCCATACCACATTCGCATAGCGAATGGTCACGGACCCTAATTTTGTGTAAGAATACTGGAGTACAACAATGACCAATACGAATTCTGCATATTACAGAGGTGGTTGTCTTAGAAGCTTTTTTAAATTTGTAGAACCAGGGTTTTGAGGGGATTAATGGTTGGATAGATGCATACTTGCTACCCTTATCTTTGCTAGACACTGACCACAAAGTTTGCCAGTCTTTGGCCAAGTCTATTTTAGCTCGGTGGGCAAGATCATAGGCTAAAATAAAAGAGTATTTTAAGTCTGCAAGGCTACTGGTTATCGCAGCTTTAGCAGCTTTATCAGCTATCTCATTACCACTGATATTCGTGTGACTTGGGATCCACACTAACAAAACATTAACCTGATTTTTGAAGCATGAATGTAAAATAGACTTAATTTTAAAAATAATTGAACTGCGAAGTTTATCTTTGAACGGGTTTTTGACAATTGCATCGAGAGCACTGCGGGAATCTGAAAAAATTATTGCTTCTCTAATAGAAGGATGGGAAGAAATGAATATGCAGGCTTCCAGAATTCCAATACACTCTCCAGTGAACACTGAACACTCTGGAGGGCAGCGGAATTCAAGGAATATTTGGGAGTTCGGGTAATAAACAGCAATACCAGTATTACCATCCTGAGACAGCTTGGACGCATCTGTGTAAAATTTGTGATAATCAGCCCATCTGTTGTTGACTAAAGAAAGGAAGAGCTGATTAGTATCAGCTGTACTTTTGTTTAAACCCATATATGGAATATAATTAGGGACGAAAGTTACGACATCATAGGGATAAGAGTACAAAGGGATTTTACTGCATTGTTGAATAGGGGTATTATCTTGAATATCACGAATTTTTCTGAATGAATTGACAATCAGAGGGGGGGACTTATGTCTCCAATAAGGATGTTCCCTGCACAAATTGTCCAAAGATAAAAGTTTTGGTAAAATGGGGTGGTTTTTAGAAGAAAATGTTTTATACACAAACTTATCAGCTAGATATTGCCTGCGCAGGGGCAGAGGGGGGTCACCGCTCTCTACTTGTAAGGCATTGGTGGGAGTGGACCTCATACATCCCAGAACAATGCGAAGCGATTTTGATTGTATGATCTCTAATTTCTTCATCGATGCTTTATTACATGGCTCGAGTAAAAATGTACCATAGTCGAGAATGCTCCTAATAGTGGCATTGTACATAAGCTTAAGGGTAAAGGGGTGAGCACCCCACCAAATACCCGCCAGCGCACGTAGCATGTTTAATTTCTTCTCGCATTTGTCCGTAATGTAGTTAACATGGGAAACTCCAGATAACTTGGTATCCAAAATGACGCCTAGAAACTTAACCTTATCTTCTACCTTGATAGGTGATCCTTCAATTTGGAGGCGCACGTCGGGGGTTTCCCTTTTACGGGAAAAAACTGCAACAGAGCTTTTGGCAGCAGACAAATGGAGACCATGAGCAATAAGCCACTGATTAAGTGAGTTTAGAGAAACTTGCATTGATTCGGTAGCAGAATCAATAGACTGAGTAGGTAAATAAAGGCATAAATCATCCGCATATTGTAGTATCTCGCAATCTATATTTAGGGACTCGTGAAGAGATGCCGTATAGATACTGTACAGAAGAGGACTAAGCACTGAGCCTTGCGGGAGACCACGCCATACTGTTCTGGGGTCATGGTTTTGGTTGGGAATATGAATTTTGATTCTTCGACCGGATATTATATTGGAAATGCAACTAAGCATCTTTACCGGGATACTCAGCTGGCGTAATTTACTTCTGAGTACGGAAAGAACTACGTTATCATAGGCCGCAGAAATATCCAGGAAGACAGCCAAAACAGATTCATTTTTGCTAAGAGTGATACGCGTGTCTGCTATAAAGGTGCTAATGCTATCCATGGTGCTTGACCCCTTTCTGAAGCCAAACTGAGAATTCGCTAAAAGACCACGGCTTTCTACAAACCACTCTAGTCTGTTTTTTATAAGGTGCTCTAAGATTTTACAAATAACAGGGGAGAGAGCGATCGGACGTAAATGATTCACCCTGTCGGGGGATAACCCTGGTTTCACTATAGGGATTATCAGTTGGGTTTTCCAGCATTCCGGGATGTGAGAAGAGGAGTAACTAGCATTTAGCATGTTCAGGAGGTATGAGCGCCCTCGGAAACCCAACTTTTTGAAAAAGGAGAAGGGGAAGCCATCTATCCCAGGGGCGGTGTCTTTGACGAAGTTTAAAATCGATTCTAGCTCATTTAAGGAGAAGGGGGAGTTAAGTGAGCTCTCTTGAAAAGAGTCAGCGGGGGGAGAGGACATTTCTTCACTGTATGGAACATAAGGGGGGGCCAATTTATTTAGAAATGAGGTTGCCGTATCCATAGGGATGGTGGGAGAGGATTGGGGAGAGCACCCTCGGGAAAATCTTTTAATTTTTTGCCAGATTATAGTAGATGGAGTTGAAGGGGACAGAGAAGTACAAAAGTTTTTCCACGACTCGTACTTTTTCTTTTTGAAAACTCGCCTGGATTTCGCAACAATGCGGTTATATGATATGAGGTTTTCAGTAGTCATATTTTGCGCATACACCCTTTCAGCAACATTCCGAAGTTTAATTAGGTTGGAGCATTCTCGATCCCACCAAGGTGGAGAGGAAACTTTACCAGAGGCTGCGTTTTTAATTGGAATGCTTTCATCAGCTGCTGTTGATATGACCTCGGAGAACCTCGATACACAGTCGTCCAGGTTATTGGGAGATACTTGGGGCAGAGAAGGGATGACGTCTTCTATAAATTGTGAATATAAACTCCAGTTCGCACCACTAAGCTTATATTTTAAAAGAGGGGGATTATCCACGTGAGGTACAGTCCTATCAGTCATTGTTGTACATATAGGGTAGTGATCACTACCATATGTTAAATTCAAACGTTGCCATATTAGCCGAGTGGTTAAATTTGACGAACATAAGGTAAGGTCCACACAGCTCTTACTCTGGCCAGGTCTGGGAAGGCGAGTGGCTGACCCGTCGTTGAGCACACATAAATTCAGTTCATCCACTAGCACCACCAATTCTGATCCTGGACTATCAGAATGGTCAGACCCCCAGAGAGGATGATGTGAATTAAAATCACCTAAAATTACAACAGGGCTAAAGGAAGAGCAGATATCTTTTAAAAATTGAAAACATGTGGGACTAGGGGAGGCAATATAAATAGATATGAAATTAATGCCCTGGATGTTCACACCCACAGCATTAATTCCATCTCCATGTGGGGGGAAGGAGAGGGGAGAGGAGGGGAAGATATTATTTACTAGTATAGCAGCTCCGCCATAACCGTCAGGTCGGTCATCACGGAGTGTGCTATAGCCAGTAATATTAAAACTGAGACGTGGAGACAACCACGTCTCAGAGATTGCAAAAATAACGGGTCTGAAATTGTTTACTAAAGTACAGATTTCATGTTTTTTTGGATGGAGACTCCTGGCGTTCCATTGTAGTAGGTGGAATGTTACGGGGTTTAATAGAGTTGATGAGTTTGTTGGCAACGTGGTCAGGTAGCTGGAAATTACTGAGAAGAGATGTGAGGAGCAGAATTAATGTCTCAATAGTATGGGCATTGTCACTAAGGACAGGAGGAGAATCCGTCAGAGCACACCCATTGGCAGCAGGAGGAAATGAGTAGCTGTTAATAATATCCTGGTGAGCCATATGGTCATAACCAGGGGGGGGTTTAGAATATACTTTAGGTTTTGAGGTGACAGTCTTTTTATAAGAAATGGGGCCGGGAGTTCGCGAGGGGGAAATATAGTTAGGAGCTGGCCGGATCTGAGGGTTAACATTAGATAATGTGGGCAAGTGGGAGGGGAAAGAAGTTGCAGCAGTCACATCAGCAAAAGATCTATAAACAGTAGGGAATAATTTTGCAGCATCTGAATACGCAATGTTCTTTTCTGCCATCTGGACTTTAATATTTTTCTGTCTTATATGTTCAGGGCACTCTCGACTGTTAGCATTGTGGGCACCAGAGCAGTAAAAGCACTTTGGGGTTTCTGCAGAACATCCTTCTCCAAAGTGGTCACCACCACAGCGGAAACACCGTGGTTTAGACCTACATTGGATCTTGGTATGTCCATACTTACAGCAACCGTGACATTGGACAGTAGGGAAATGGTAAGTTTCAACCGGAAGGGAGTTATAGCAACAGAACACTCTATCAGGGAGGGACTGACCATCAAAAGTAAGGACAACACTGGGAGTAGGTAGCCACACTGTTTTACCATCTACAATGCTTTTACGGTTCAATCTCCTCACCTTCAAAACTTTACCAGCCGGGGACTTCAGGTTGTCCATGACCTCCAAATCAGTCCAGTCATTTGGGACATCCCTAACTACACCCATCCTGGTAATGTTAAAGGTGGGGATACTACAACTGAAGCCTTTGAGTTTAAGTGCATTGTTGTCTATGAATGCATTGGCATCTTCTGGGCCCTTAAATTCAATGGAGACTTTGTTTCGTCCAATCCTTTTAATTCCTCCTTGAACAATATTCCCAATATTTAGTTTAAGGAGAAGTTGGCCAAATTTTATTGGGTGTAATGTAGTACCAGCAGCGGGGTCAGTTTCGACAAATGAGGCATGAACTAAGAATGGGGCTGAGTCTAAATTTGAATATTTAGAACGTGCAATCAACGACGGGGCAATCACTCTATCACGTTTTGTAGAGGAAGAGGAAGGCGGCTCCTCTGTTACTTCATTTCCGGCTATGCTAGTCGCAGCACGTTTTCGACTCTGGGAAATACCTATTTCAGTTTCCATAGCCTCAAAACTCGCTAACGGAGCAGTGAGGATTGGAGAGTGCGTAAAGAGGTCTTGAGAGTGGGAGGGGTCAGGGTCTGGCGGACGACCAGGAGGGCGATCATCATCCCCCATGGTCGCTCGGCATGCGTAGGGCAACAAACACTAAATTAAACTTACCTTTCTTTCACTCACAATAAAGCATCCACAAACAGAAAAACAACACAAAACAGATACGGACAATCACAAAACACCCAAAAAGAACCAAAATAACACGATACTACGGCCGAAAAAGTTACTTTTATGAAAACCACATGTGTTTGTCAACAACTCCGATCGCAGAATCGTGTTATTTGTTCATGCGCCTGATAATAAACCGAAAAATGTCGTCTGTCACAAGGTGATTCATTGAAAAGTGCAGTTACTAAAATAGATGGCCAATAAAGTATAATTAAAATCATAGATTTTTTATTTATATTCATCCTGATAAAAAATTGAAGTTAATAAAATCAAAAATCTGCTCATTTATTGCCTTTAAGGCGAAACAAAGTTCGCCGGGTCAGCTAGTTATGATATAATACTTACGGTATAAAGTTTGGAGAATGTAATTATTATAATAGTGGGTGTTACTTTCGATTTATAGCACCAAGGTCTCAAATGCTCGGGCAACAGACATCCGTTCTGGACAGTGATTGCCAACCGAATGGACTTTGGACCACTCAAGGAAACAGCCGATCAAAGCGACTACGAGATAGAAGCGATCGTATTTTTAGAATGACGATGGAGGTGTGTCTCTTTAGTTAATAATGTCACTATTGTGGTTAGATTATGCTGTGGTACATTTAGATTATCGCTTGTATTACTAATGACCTGGATTGACGTCAGATTTGTATCTAACGCATTTGAATTGTAATAATGTGTAAATGTGTGTAATAAATCGTTGGCGAAGTCTATAAATAATGAAATCTTCTATTGTATTGTAAATTATTATTTATTTCTTTACTAGCGGCCCGTCCCGGATTCACACGGATGGACATTATTTATTTAATCTTTTTTGCATTTAAAATAGCTTATATTAATCAGTGATAATGTAGCATTCAAATGGTGAAAGAATTCCAATTTAAAATCAGTCTAGTACTTTTTGAGCCAATTCGTTACAAATTTACTTACATATTAATATTTCCTATTTATAATATTAGTATAGATGACCTGGATTGACGTCAGATTTGTACCTAACGCACTTGAATTGTAATTAGTGTTCTAACTGCGCTCTCTAAAAACGTTACGAAGTCTTTAAATAATACTATGTTCTATTGTATTGTAAATTCTTATATAGTTGTTTACTACTCCTATATATCTTCTATTGAATTCAGAAACGATAATTTATTATATTACGATACTGACATTAGACTACTAAGGGAACTAAACAGATAGAAATTATAGCCATAGAGATGTGCAAGAATTGCACAGTAGGCCTATTTTCCGCCACAAATAATTATGATCTAAATTTAATTTAGTTATATAATAAAAATTTACTGACGACACCAGAACTTCCAAAGTGAAATACAATCAGAAAAAATATGTTATAGTTGTGTATAAGATTTAACCAAATATGGGAACGTTCTCTGTGTCCTTCGTGCAGTTGCGCACTAGATATTCTAAGCAGTGGCCAGAATATCTGAAGTAATTTTAATTCAAGGGCTCCCTTACGATTGAACACGTGCAGGTAATAAAAGTTTATTTCAGTGCAATTAATTATAATGTCTAAACTTCTCAGCTCATAAATGACCTACTGCTGAGTGCATGGTGGGTAATAAGCCTACTGTGACATGCTGGCCAGACAGGGTGGCACAGGGTTTCGTTTGAAGTTCTCCTTCTCTTTCTCTCGGCTAGGTTTTCGGCCTTGTTCCCTTTTGTTAGCTTATGACATACTCAGGATGGAATGGGGTGGTGAAACTATGAATTCTAAGCCCGTGAACACACGTTCTAATGTATATCCATGTATCCAAATGATTTGAATGTAGGTACGAAAGAAAGTCACTTTGCGCGGTTACGTTCCTACTGCGACTTTGTATCTAGTGTATTTTGTATTCCAATATTAGCAGCAAACGAGGGAGTTTAAAATCCATTGCGCAGATATTTGTGTTAAATATATCCCTCATCGTCACTGCCAGGTCATCTGAAGAAATCTGATATTTACTTCATTTATCTTTTTTTTAACACAGGAATGTGCTAATCGTGAGTTTCGTTAAACAGTTTACGAAACAAAATATCGTCAGCTTGTTACTTTATCGCTCAGCGTATGATAATTTTAATGATTAAATAGTTCTCCATAACTTATGAACAAATACACAAAACTATACTGTGGTTCGAACAAATAAGGCTAGTGGAAGCACTTGAGGAATCTACATGAACAAATGTTGCTCGTGAAGCTGTTTTTTTATGTCTACCTTAGAGAATCCAATTTCATCTACGCCTTTTCGGTTGTATTGCATTTCGATGAAAATTGATTAAACAAAATGATTGCCTACTCTTTATTACCTCTTTATTATTATTTATTACTCTAAAGGCTCTAAATGCAACCTCTATGCAAAACATTATCTAGATCATGTTATACATTAAATGCAATTATAATATTCATTTTGCATTGGAGTTTTCCTATATCAGTCACGTTTCTAGCGTTGTAGATGTGGAATGCATTACGCTCGTTCTATTATGGCAGTGTTTAGATCATGTGCAACCAGTTATGTTTGTCAGATGACGAGTGAATCCTGGGGAATGCGGCAATGAACATACGGATAGGTACATGGGTTAATGTGAAAGGCGTAGTCGGATTAAGTGGAATATTTGTATCATAACAAAATCTCACCACGGGTCAACATATCCTTAAATACCCTTAAATACTAAAAAACGGAAAAACTCGGAAGTTCGCGTACCATAAAACTACACCAACCTATCATAAAATCAGTACAATTTAATTGGAAAAGTACCTAGGAAAATAACATACATAGATTTTTGAGAAAATATAGCTTGTAATATTGTAAAGCAAAAGCTCAGACAACACGGACCCATTGGTCTATTCTATTCTAGTATATCATTATAAATAAATAAATAAATATCCTTGGACATTTCACACAACGCCATCTCGTCCCAAGCTAAGGAACTTAATGCTTGTGTTATGGTAACGAGATGGATGATAAACTACTTAAATACTTTTTTTTGTAAATACATACATTTTATAGATAGAAAAACACCCAGACCCGGAACAAATACTTGTAGGTCGTACAAATATTTCTTCCGTGCGGGGATCGAACCCGCGACATGCTGCGCAGCAGTCGATCGCTCAACCACTGTGCCAACCGTGTCGTCATTAGTCTAATAGTGGCGTTTGGAACGATTAAATATCTAAATACAACTACAAATAGTTTTATCCTTTGTATACAACATGTTTTTTATAGCCCATAGCTCCTTAAGTTATGCTTAAGGGATATAAAAAAGTAGTTTCGAAGATATTAGGAAGCATAATTCATTTAAGTCTAAAACTGTAGCAACTTATAAAGGGAAATACCAATAATTGAAATGTAAGGCTACAAAAATGTATCATTGATATGTTTTCACGTAAAGGTGTACGTAAAACAAAATATTTCATATGCCAGTTGATAATATGAACTGCCAAATATTTTGTTTTTCTGATTAAGATTTTCTTCCATAGTGTCCTTAGGTGTAATAGGATTTGGTAACATAAGAATATTACGAAATAACAGGGACTTGTCTTAAATACCACATTTAACAGATAATAACACTAAAGGTTCGAGCACATAATGTCGGGCCGCAGCGGGGCGGGACGGGCCGCATCGCACGGACGCAATAATGTGTTATTAATGCGGCCCGACACAGTGTGCCATAATTCTTACAAATTGTATTCAATTCAAGCCATTTGAGCGGATTTTTGCGCACCACCCCGACACGCTGCGGCCCGGCATAATGTGCTCGAACCTTAATCCAACGTTTATCGACGTTAAGTAATTTTCCCTTGGACTGTCACGTTGCTGTACACAGGCCATCACTGAATGGGAACAAGCGTGTCTCATACTTTAGTGTGGCCCAGATACGCTGTTTATTGATATTTAACAACATATCTTGCGAAACGTGTACATATAATAATTTTTATACTGTCAGCTGTCTCTCTAGAGGTTCTGGATACTCTAAATATCAAATCAAATAAAGCGTACGAGTACCACCATAATCATTCAGATGCAAGCATAAACGATAATTTTATATTATATTTCACAAACAATTAAAAAAGTACTTTCTACCTTGCCTTGACTGCCTCGTTGGTCTAGTGGTTAGATGTGCCGCCTTTGGATCAACGGGTCCCGGGTTCGATTCCGGGGTCGGGCAAGTGTCTTTGTCTAAACCAGAGGCACTGGCTCGGAGTCTAGGTGTCATTTCTATCTATAATAAGTATGTATTTACAAAAAAAAAAATATGTATATAAGTAGTTTATCATCCATCTCGCTACCACAACACAAGCATTTAGTTGCTTAGCTTGGGACGAGATGGCGTTGTGTGAAATGTCCAAGGATATTTATTTATTTATTATTATATTTAAATATTTTTTATGCGGTGCGCTATAAAAAAAATATCCATGCCGTCATTATTGACGAAACTAATTCCAAAATTAAGCCGTCGAAGCTAGATGTTAATGATATTTTCGTAATGCTTTTAAAAAAACAAATTGCATCAGTAAATATATAAAGATGCCAGCTCTAAAATCAATCTAGTTTAAGAATAGGCAGCCTAATAAAAACTCATCTATTCAAATTGGTTCATAAAAAACAGAAACATAAAATTTAAAATTGAACATTTAAAATTTACCACGTGCAACCTGTTAGGATTGCACCTCTACAGAGAAGAGCCAGCAAGAAACTCTTTAGTTGCTATTTTTAGATCGCCATTTCAAGGAACAAGGCCGGAATGAGACGGATTTGTGAGAGCAAACTCGCGCTATGGTTGCAAAGGGCCAAACATGAGCGACACCACCTTATGAGGTATTCGAGAAAGCTTTTAGGTCTATTACCGCTATGAAAATATACAAATTGTGTGTCAATCGGTTCGTGTATGTAAGTACTACGTAAAAAGTCTTCATCATTTCCCAGTAAGTTCTGACAAAATCTATATGAAAGTGTTTAATTAATAGATCATCTAACAAAAGTACATATTAACAAGACTAAAAATACCAATTAACATAAAACTTAAATACTAAAATATATTATTTAAAGGAGTGCCTTTAGGCAAGGTTCCGAAGATACTGGCAGCGTTCCCCCTTTAATCTGACAAATATAGTTTAAAATCTCGGAGGAACACGTTATATAAATAGTTAACACTTTATTGAATTACATTACTATCATATCATTATGTTTCGTCTCAAGCTTTCCGTCTGTTTGACATTTACTTCTGTCGGCCGGCTCATACGATACCCTCAGGATGGAAATATGTAATGTCACATAGCGTAGTTTTCAATGTCTTCTCACGTACTAACTGCGTGATTAATTACTTAATGAGATATATACTTAATTAGAATTATTATGACGTTTGTTTGCTTACAAAACACGCCACCAACGGGTCAGATTTTAAATACCTACTACCGACTCAGATAAAATATCATGGAAACCATTCTACTACTAACCAAATCATAGTTTGTCTCAAATAGTTAAAACAAATAACTATATGATAATATTACACTACGGCAGTGTGGTGACGGATTTAGAATACAGAATGTCACCAAACCATACCATCCTGAGGATGTCGTAAGGATCGCAATAAGTTTATATTCGAACTGTATTCGATTTTCAAAAAATGTTGTAGCCGATGATGTTCTTTAACTCTGTTTCCAGCTAATAATATTAGCTAATAATATATGTACCGATTTTATCTTCCAACAGTACCTACGTAAAAAACTCAAGAAGACGAAAACTAATACAAATTATTATTTTACTCCTAAATCTAAGCAAATATGTTAATTATGGTTTCTGATTGTCCTTTGGTCACTTACACCAATAAATTAATATTTATCGAAAATAAAATTTAGTTGCAACCAAAAAGGTTGCGGCTTTAAAATGTGTGTTACGATGTTGTATAAGTTTCTCTTTTAAAAAGACCATAACTAAAAGCTTTAAAATAGGCACTGAATAGTGCACAATAACCATTAGACTACCATATAAAGACGGCCGGCGACGGGCACTATGCATATCCTAATAAAGGTTGCGGTTAATTTAAGATGGCACCAACTGTTGTAAATACATTGAATAGCAACAAAATCTTCCTTCATACAAGTCTGGTCGTCATTTACGCCCCATTTTCTACTAAACTACTGAACCGATTTCAATCAATCGACCAATGGAATAAAACCATGACTTTTTCAAATCCGTTCATAATTGACGGAGTTGATATAGTATTATGTAAATGGGGTAAAACTTGTAGCAGAGAGGCCTCTGACTTAAAGTTAGAATATATTTCGAAATAAGGACAGGCCTTCCAAATTTTAACGATATAAAAACCGCATTTCTGCTTTGATGATCGACGATACCACAATAAAAAGCATGCACGTAGATTTAGTAATGACTTGTTTTATTTTTACTATCTAATGTTTTTATTGTTATTGATAATGATGACCTTATTTCTCTACTTTAAAGAATAACGTTTACTACGTAAATTAAACAATCTTTTTCAACCTCCAATCATAACGTTTTAAAATGTGTTTTCATAGCTATTATGATCATTGTTTTCTTAATGTGGTGACGAACTTAAAAAGTAACATGTTACAGCTCGAGCGAGCATTCAGTATTCAGCCAAGCTGAGTGTTTGGAGTACATCGAAAGAACGAACAGATTCGCCTCGAATTTTAAATAACGTAAATATTTCATAGTAAGTTGATTTAATAAAAACAAAATAACGTTTTTAGTCCACTGTTGAATCGGACCAACTCCATTTTAATGGAGGGAGTTTAACATAGGTGCAATATCGTTCTGGTCGGAGGAAATTTTACCACGTCACACAGAGGTCCTTGACTGCCTTTATCGCTCCCTTAACGGCCAATGGGTGGATCTGTCACCACACGGATAAATGAACTCGATTCAACTGAACTATATTTCGTCTCGGTAGAGTAAGAAGTAACTAAGTCTTAAAAGAATGTTTGGGTATTTTCAATCTTAGGTTGAAAATCAATTACATAATTATGAAGACTTACTTAATTCTCGCTCTACGGGGACGATTTCTAGACAGAACCAAACTTTCCAATGAGCATCAAAATATTATATTTAGTGACGTAGTTTCGGTCGCTCGTAGGCACAACGCATTGTGGGATTGTTGATAAAACTGACTACTTAGCAACACACCCACAAATACGCAGGGGGTCATATCGTAAGTCGACGTTGATAATAATGAATAACATGTACTCGTAAGCTTGTACAAACATATTCAAACCTTATCATCGGTTACATCTAAAGTAACTATATCGGGGTTGTTTGCGGTATGCCAAGCAATAACATACATTATTACATACACGCATTATATTATAAGAAGAACTGGCACTTTTACGCCTAATATGAGAATTAGGAATTATATCCAAATCAATGACCGGGCGAATAAAATAACTAGGTACTTTCTTTTCTGTTAGTTTACCTTCATATGTTTTCCTGTCATCCATTTTCCTCCTTAAGCTGTCATCGCGTCATTCACTCCCTTACCGTCTTATTTTAATAGACATCTACGTTTTAAACTCACCTACGATTTGCTGATAAGTCAATTCCATAAGAAGTTACGAAATACCGCTTTTTTTAATATGCAACGTTTTATTTTTAAAAAGTGATAAGTACCTAGTTCGCGTTATGAATACAGTGAGCCACCATTTTCCCGGCTTAGCTACGCCCCGTAACCAATCAAATCATTCCCAGTTATAAAGTCACACATTCACAGTCACCAGTTGAAAACATACATATTCAAACACAACTTTACTTACTGCATTCTGAACGCCAACGAACTATAGTGGGCATGTAGTATAAATATATCTATGAAAATCCTCAACGGGTTACTAGGTATTGTAATCAAATACATCATGAGCAATATAGATTCAATTTCTTCCTTATTGATAATATTAATAATACTGCTGATACGACATATTATGTTGCAATGCCCCGATAGTGATATTGCTTTACAGGATTGCGTTAGGCATATTTTTGATAGCGAAGTGTTAGGACATCATTACCTAAACCTGACTGCTTACGTGTTTTAATATCAATGTAAATAAGATTTAAAATCAACCTTTATAATTTGTGTGTGTGTTTTATATATCTCTTCGTCTCTTTCATACCCGAGAGTAGCGGGATATAAAAAAGTCTCTAAAATATATTGGCTTTAAGGACAGTTAATTGTTATTAGATTTTGAATTTTGAATGAATTCGGAAAAAGGCGACGGAGTTAGATGTAATTACAACAGTTTTTAAAAAGATCTACATAAATATCAACAGTTCCAAGAATACTAAGTATAAATTAAGAGTCATCTGCAATTCTCAAACATACACAACGAAATCAGATTTTTACACCATTCACCGTAACTAAAAGTTAACTCAGCACATTTTTTGCGAAGATTTTCAGAAAGTATCTCATCAATAGATTGGTCATCTACAAACACAAACAGCTATTTCTCTAAACAATCTTCACGTAGCACGCTTTAACAGGGCCTCCTGAATTTCAACTAAAACAAATTATTTTACGTTGTGTTGTTGACGAACATTATAAAAGCAAGGTATAATCTGCACATTTCTCGATTGGACTAACTGTAGAGGCCGCAACTTAGGGGTCAGAGACCTACGTAATGTTGTTTTTGTTTTTCATCATTCAAATACGATAATGTTTCTTGGTGATTTACCCTTTTTAATGTTGAACTATTTGCTACTCATTCATGTTTGTTTATGAGTTAAGAATGTTCGAAATATGAAAAATAAGCCGATCGTGATTTAGGTATTACTGTTTACGAAAAAAATTATGTCGTTTGGCTAAGCGATTAAGGTTTTATTTTGAACGGCATGACATGCACTTATGAGTTAGAGTTATTTATTAACACAGTAGTAACAACTTGAGCAATACCCGAATGTAATTTTTTGTGTTTCAGTGGTGGTGATTGGCTGAGAAGGGATGCTTAAGCCACTCCATTAGTTGATGTGCGAACTTTCACCCATCACGGCTCTCTGAGTTCAAGTTATTTGGCGTAGTCAGTACTAACTTAAAAGTTGGGTTCTCCCAAATCTCTTATCTTATAGGCTGTTTTACCTATTCGTATCTAGAAACTGAACTTACAAAATTATTAACAGAACGAGCATTATCGATCAATCGTACGATTTCCTAAACTTTTTATCTGCGTCTTAACCCATAAAAGACCTACTACTGAGTCGGGCCTCCTCCAATTACAGCAGGGATATTAGCCTATAGCGCCACACCGGCCAGACGCGTAGACGGGTTGACACATGATTTCGTTTCAAGTTTTCTTTCTCTTGCGGTATACAGGGTTGATACGACATAGGGGCATTTTTTTAACTGCCTATAAAAGTTATCATTTCCAGGCTCTGTACCAAAAATCAATTAAATTGGAGCAATAGTTTAGCCGCAAATGATTTTTTAAATGTTTGCCTTATTTGAACATGATGTATCTTTCCTAACATATGTTTATGCCTAACGCATCGTTTATTAATCTTAGGGGCTGTCCATTAATCACGTGATATTTTTAAACATTTTTTAACCCCTCCCTCCCCCTTGGTGATACCTGGTGAGGTTTAAGCCTACCCCTCCACACCCCATGAAAAATCACGTGTATTTTTTTTTGTACCGTTTCGAATTCACACTAATCACATATACTATATGTAGTGTAATTTAATGCCCCTCTGTCATATCAACTCTGTATATTCTATATAATACCTGGTATTCTGGTGGCTATGGCGTTATGATGGATTTATGTTAAAAATTACTGCAATAATAACAAAACATGATAAGTACTAAGACCATAAACCAATCAGAAGACAGTGCGTCTTTACTTTCCTTCAATAAAATTTGATGAGACTGATCTCAGCAATGAGGAAGGTATAAAATGAGAGTTTCTGTGTACCAACAATCTAATTTTCCGTGTGGTGACGGGTTTAGAATACATAGTGTCACCACCCTTTTCCATTCAGAGGGTGCCGTAAGAGCCGACAACAGGAAATGACAAGGCCGAAAACTTAGCAGCAAGAGAAGGAAATCTCTATACGAAACCCTGCCCCGGTAACTTAATGCCAAATCGTTATTTGTATTGAATAAAAATTTGTACCTACAATTACAATCGCACATACCTAGTAGTATTTTAGTTGAAATGCAATTAATTTAATAGTTATTTGTATACTTTTCAAACATTTTTCTACTTATTTCTGCCTCTGCCAAATAACATTATAACAGATATGAAAAGATAATTAATTCATTCTAACACTGATTTTAGATATTTTTTCTCGCTTACATTTTCAGCAATTGAAATTAAAACAGATCACTCTGCCTGTACGTGCCTACCGTTGATAAAATACTCGCAATATGAGTTTCATAATGAAAAGGTCATTAAAATCATCTTCTTAATTAGGTACCAACAAAAATGTATCATTCAAATTAATGAATTTAATCTGAGTTGGTAATTCCATTACGATAACTCATTTAAGAACCGCTTCTTAATGGAGTTTTCCATTTTTGACCAGAGGCCAGATGCAAAAGTCGTTGCTAACGGAATTCCCAACGTAAAAATGTATGGGATGACAATATACTGTCAGATGTTCTTCCCCATTCTATTCACAGGCTTGTTTTGTCGGCTCTTACGACACAAGGAAATAACAAGGTCGATCTAGCCGCAAGATCAGGAAAACATGGAAGAGGCCCGACTCAACACTGGGTCTTCTATGAGCTGAGTAGTAGCCTAGCAGTCGTCTGTTTTTTAGAAATGCGATTCTGCATCTGGCCTCCTGTAACCCGGTTGACGCAGTGGTTGGGCGATCGACTGCTGCGCTAAATGTCGCGGGTTCGATCCCCGCACGGAAGAAATATTTGTACGACCTACAAGTATATGTTCTGGGTGTTGTCTATCTATAATATGTATGTATTTACAAAAAAAAAATGTATATAAGTAGTTTATCATCCATCTCGTTACCATAACACAAGCATTAAGCTGCTTAGCTTGGGACGAGAAGGCGTTGTGTGAAATGTCCAAGGATATTTATTTATTTATTTACCTACAATAACTTTGATTGAAGCCACGTTTTCACATTGAACATTCTATTGACAGTTTTCACTCGTAGAAACGATGATGAGGCTTCGAGCAATTTATTCTTCAATAGCTTTAATTAATACCTAACAGTGTTTTCATCATGACGTCCCATGATTAGTAGCTCAACAATCAAGCGTAATTAAGGTTAAACTCTTGGAGTTATTTCTGTTACGTCCAAAGAACAATTAATTTATTTTGCAGCTGGTTATAAACACGGGATGACGCTTATTTTTAATCAATTTATAAAAGGAGCAGGATGTATGTTCTGTTGCATGTATTTTCACCTAAATATCCGTAAATTGTTCTCCCAAATTGTTCAAAAAATTATCGATATTGGTTCGGTTGTCTTAAAATAAAAAGATGAAGAAGAACAAGATTTCCATATGTTTTATTTAAATTTCAATGGAAGTCACTGTTATTAACAGGGAATACAGTTCCCAGTAATTGACGAACTTTAAAAACGAAGTACTTTGTCAGTGTCTATCATCGAAACAGTCCATTTGGCAGATGAAGCTGTTTTTGCGCCAACGGGGTCATGTCTGCTAAGGTTTCCGACATCAATACCTTGTACTAGTCTGTGTGTTGTTCAGTGTTCTACTTTTTACTAGATATTGTATCACTTTCAGTTTTAAAACATCGTACTATGTTCTCATGTTTATCTCACTTGTTATCGCCCAAGATGATTGATCGATTACTTTTAGGAAGCACGCATATAAATAGTACTAAGAACGATGTGGTATACCTACAAGGATATACCTATTCTTTACGGCATACTAGTTAGTTTTCTTTGGTTTTCTCTACTGCCGTTATGTACGGCGTGTGGCTTTTACCATAGCGTTCTTAACGTAGAATGTATCTAGGTGACTATAAACGAATCCAGTCTCTAATCAACTTAATCCTAAGCAACTTAAAGAACCAGGAAGTAGAAAATATGTAGAAATAAGGAAGGAAGGAAGTAGAAATTGTGTATGTATTTTTATTCTTAGTTAGCTCACTACACTGAAGTCTTATTATTTTAGTGCATCTAGCCCAAGTCATTCTCTGCTCCACCCTATGGTTGACTGTTAGAGAATGCCTCTAGGCATTAAGTCTGCCAATGTATTTTGCCAATGTATTTATATTGAAGTATTAAAATAAATAAATAAATAAAATAATAAATAAAAAAATGGCCAGCTTAGCACTGTAATTTCATGTCAATTGTTAGGCATCAAGAATCAGGCCAAATTAAGCGACTCCTCCAAATGGTTTCTCTGTGCTTTGGGCACTTCAATGCGATAATCAGCGAATGTTCAAAGCGAATGTGATTTTAAATAAAAACCACGAATTGCGTTTTTGTGTTGAGCAAAATGATGCTCATATAAAGCTCAATTAAAATGATTATATGTAATTTCTTGGAACTGTGATTAAGGAAAAATCGCCTATCACCATCACATCACTGATTAATCAGTTCCGTTAGTGATATCATTCCAATTGTCTTATCATTAAAAACAAAACAAAGTCAAAAACAAACACGCTGTTAGGACGTGAAAGGATATAAATAGACATGTCCAATTGATTCCTGGAAGATATCTAGATATAGGCTGTTAAGTTTTCCTTGTTGCCTTGTTGGTTGCCTTAGCAACCGATTCCTCAGTCAAATTGGTTAAGAAACGACGAACAACCGAATTTGTTGAGTTACCTTTGGTTGACGCCAAAATCTGTGCTTTGATGCAAACACTGGTATGCATCTGGTCAGTGTCTACTTGACACTCGAAACAATAAACACAAAGCACAAACATTCAATTGTGATAGTATGAACATTATATATATACTAGCTGATCCCGCAAACGTTGTTTTGCCAAATAATTAACAATTATTTTTGGTGTGGACCCCCCCCCCCCTTAAAATGTAGGGGGATGAAAAATAGATAGTAGCCGATTCTCAGACCTACCCAACATGCTGACAATTCAATTTCATGAGAATCGGTCAAGCCGTTTCGGAGGAGTATGGGAACGAACGAACATTGTGACACGAGAATTTTATATAAAAGTAGTTTTTTTTTTGAGGAAATGAAAAGTAATAATGGCGCGGGCCTCACAAAGAGTGAATCAGTTTCTTTGTATCCATTTTTCCACAGGAATCACTTAATTCATTGATATGGTTGGTGCATTGCCAAGGCTCAGTTGCGAGTTTGCTGCAGTTTACTCCAATATAAACTAAATTTGGTTGGCTAACAAAGTCATTAGCTTATTCGTGGAAAGGAAATTTCCAGATTGGTGCAACAAAGCCAATAATATATTCCCGAAAACTGTTTATTAGGTATATTCAAACCACTACTCTCATTAAGCATGTTAGGTATAGGTTCTTAGTAGTCAACGTCAATTACGGAGGCCACAGAATAATATGAATCATTTCTCCACAAATTTTGTTAGTAATGCATGACGTCTTGAGTTGTGAAGAATTAAAGGAAAGTTTTTACAAACCCAATGGTCGAGCCATTGTTATAATATCCTTTGGCAAAGTAAAATCTCTATAAATTGAAAAGTTGACCAGATTTTCGATAAGCTAAATTTGAGGCCTAAGTCTAGGGTTACAAGACTTTTAATCTATACTAATATTACAAATAGGAAACATTTAGATGTATACATAAATGCTTGTTTATATAGAGGCCCGATGAAACTACAACACTACTTTCATAAATTCTAGTATGCTACATTAACTGTTGCTCAGAAACATAAATATTAATAAATAAATAAATATCCTTGGACATTTCACACAACGCCATCTCGTCCCAAGCTTAGCAAATTAATGCTTGTGTTATGGTAACGAGATGGATGATAAACTACTTAGATATATTTTTTTTGTTGTAAATACATACATATTATAGATAGAAATGACACCCAGACTCCGAGCCAGTGCCTCTGGTTTAGACAAAGACACTTGCCCGACCCCGGAATCGAACCCGGGACCCGTTGATCCAAAGGCGGCACATCTAACCACTAGACCAACGAGGCAGTTAAGGCTATATCTAGTACTACTACTCAGCCCATAAAAGACAAACTGCTGACTCGGACGTCCTCCAATCACACCAAGGGTCATTTGCGTACACGCGCAACGCTGGCCACACAGATGGGCACAGGGTTTGTGTCAAGTTTTCCTTCCCTTGGGACGAGGTGATCTGCCTCTTACGGTTCATTAGTCGACACCCTCAGGATGAAATGGGGTGGTAATTCCGTCACCAGACCGAAATAGGCTATATTATATGTAAAGCCGAAATAGGCACTGTTAAGAATCCCACGCGGGCGAAGTCGCGCGCAAAAGTCAGATAATAAGACAATAACAAAAGAAACTCAAATAAACGTGGAAGTAAGAAGGATCAGCACTTTTTAATTACTGCGTTACGACTTTGTAACGAAATTGTTATTTACTAATTAAGTAAGCAACGTATTTATTTACGCTTAAATTTTTTGTTTTCGGTAATGACCTTAAAGTAAAAAATATATGTATAAATTTATAGTCACGATAATTAACTTCCATTGAATCCATCATTAAAAACACACCTTAGGAAATGCATTGAATATTTTTGTCTATTGTTGACAATACAAATCCATTCAACACATCTTGTATTGTTTAATTGTATTGTATTCTATATCAATGAAGTGCAAGCTTTTGATATTACAGAGGTTAGTTATGTCATTGTAAACAACAACAATGCTTGCTAGATAATGTCATTGCTAGATAGTACGCCAGTGAAATATGGAAAGTGTGTCAATAACACCATAATCTTTCGCTGGGGGCCTGGCCGCGTATTATTATTTCAACAGATCGTGACGGCTCTATTTGCGATCGGTTACCGACATGATTTTAGCTAAAATGATGGGTGTGTGCTTTGTTCAATCCAGATACACAACGCCCATGGAGCATTGAACGACCGAACGCACAAATCTTTCCATGTCAATAGGCAGATTATTATATTAATGTACTAGTGACCCGCCCCGGCTTCGCACGGGTGCAATGATGAATCTCTAATCAGAGTTTCTCTACAATATAATGCATTTCATATACATATAAACATACCTCTTGAATAACTCTATCTATTAAAAAAACCGCTTCAAAATCCGTTGCGTAGTTTTAAATATCTAAGCATACATAGGGACAGACAGACGACAGCGACTTTGTTATAATATACTACTAGCGACCCGCCCCGGCTTCGCACGGGTGCAATGATGAACCTCTAATTTATCACTGTTTCTCTACAATATTATGCATGTATTATACTTATAAACCTTCCTCTTGAATCACTCTATCTATTAAAAAAAAACGCTTCAAAATCCGTTGCGCAGTTTTAAAGATTTAAGCATACATAGGGACGGACGGCGACAGCGACTTTGTTACAAACTATGTAGTGATAGTGATGATATTATTCACACATCATGTCTAAAAGGTCGTATGGTACGGATCTATCTTCTTGCAGAGCTTCAAGAAGTTAATAAGCATTTACTACTACTACTATTTAGCCCATAGATGACCCACTACCGAGTCCTCCAGTTACATGGAGGGTAATTAGCCTACGGTGCCACGCTGGCCAAAGGGGTTGGCTCAGGGTATACGAAATATCAAGTTTTCCTTCTCTTGCGACTAGGTCATCATCGGCCTTGCACTTTCCTTTTGCCGGCTCTTACGACACCCTCCGGAAGGAATGGCAAGGTGACACTTTGTATTCTAAATCCGTCACCTCAAGAAGCATTTAAGTTTAGTGTAGAGACAACAACAACTCTACAGCCACATTTATGCCCCATGCCACAATTTCAATATAAATAAATAAATAAATATCCTTGGACATTTCACACAACGCCATCTCGTCCCAAGCTAAGCAACTTAATGCTTGTGTTATGGTAACGAGATGGATGATAAACTATTATATTATATATATATAGATATTATAGATAGAAATGACACTCAGACTCCGAGCCAGTGCCTCTGGTTTAGACAAAGACACTTGCCCGACCCCGGAATCGAACCGGGGACCCGTTGATCCAAGGCGGCACATCTTTCTAAACGTCCGGTCATAATGCTAAACGTTCAACGAACCAGGTATCGCCGCGAAAAAATTCGCTTACGATGTGGACGTTTCTAGCAAAAAAAAGCCTTAAAACACTCACCAGAAGTCAGCGCTCCAAGCAGCGCCTTTTCCTTGTCCTCCATCATAGCATGAGCGGTATTCGATCCGGGTGCCATCACAATTCTCCTTAAAGACGGTCTCCTGGCTAAAGCAACTATATGTTTGACACGATGCTGCTGTTGAGCTTTGCGACGACGCGTGCGCACTCGCTGAATACCTTCGGGCGACTGGGCGCCTACTCCAGCTGTTATCACTGAGCGGGTCTTATCAGTACCACGGCAGTGATTGCCGGACACCCATACGATGGCCCAGTATATTTTGCAGTATAATAACCAGAAGTATCTACGCCAATCGCCGTTGATGCTTAACGCCATCAATAGCGGTCTGAAACCAAAGACACGAAAACTATTTTAGATGGAATTAGGATAGCTTTACCTATACAAATAAATAAAATTGGTTGAAGTGTCTGTTTGTAATAATAAAATAAACACTTTTTACTAAACGTGTAAGTATGTGTATAGGTATACAGTACATATTCCAAAATATCATTTTTTTGGAAATGTGGCTATTTCACACTTGTCACTCGTATATCACTATCACTACATAGTATAAAACAAAGTCGCATTCTTCTGTCCGTCTCTATGTATGAATAAATCTTTAAAACTACGTAACGGATTTTGAAGCGGTTTTTTTTAATAGATAGAGTGATTCAAGGGGAAGGTTTATATGTATAACCCACCCCAGCTTTGCACGGGCGAAGCCGGGGCGGGCCACTAGTTTTTTAATAATGCGAAATTTCAAAACATTATGAAATGATATAATAATGATTAACGACCGCATCATATAAGTTAACCAGTGATAAGATTGATGTTATTTGTGGCTCATCACATTTTGTGGATATTAGGCCTAAAGATTGGGTGAGTCCAGATCATCATCATCATAATATGCAGTGGCGGATCTACAGATTTGCCGCCCGTTGGCTTCTTATGCCTTAGGACTTTTTATTAGACGTCCACTCTTTTGAAGTCCTTTTTTTTAGACCTCTACTCTTTTGACGTCCTTTTTTTTTTAGACGTCCAGTCTTTTGACGACCTTTTTTTTAGACGTCCTAGGCCCCAGCCTGCTCAGCCTATTGGTAAATCCGCCACTGATAATATGTATAACGATTATTACATATAGCCAATGAATGAATTACAATCAATCAACCACACAAAATCTTAATCTCCTCGTCCACAACAAGTTTCTGTGTACAGCAGAACTACGCAAGTCTTAATTTCTATATCAACACAGACTAGAAATTGGCAGAATCTCTCATAGACTAAGCTATGAGAAGAAGCTTCAAACACTCATTTAATTCAACCCAGGCACGTGAAAATCCTTATAATACCTACTAATGTATAGCAAGAAACAAACATCGAAAGTCGAACGTAGATTGATACAGACGTAAATTATGTTAAAGGTATACGGTATACACGACTATAAATGTTGTTTTTTTACGCTACCTTGAAGTCAGATCACATTTTATGTTAAACAATTTTTATTAAATATTTTAGCAGCTACAATAAGCTGTACATGATTTCCGGTACGTTTATATTTTTAAGGGATTTTTTCATACCTTTTGAAGATCTTCCTGTGTTTGATCTACACTTGGTTCCAAAAATAACGGGTCACTCACATAAACCCGAATATCTCCCGAACTAAAGAGACGAAGAACTAAGAGATTAATATTGTGGGTGCAACTAAGTTTTATTTTATTTTTTATCTGTATAATTAAATTCTCAATTGAACAGTCTTCGTTTCATTAGGATGGCTGTAGTTCGGGAGATATTCGGGTTTATGTGACTGACCCGTTATTTTTGGAACCGAGTGTATTTTCATGATCTGTTAGAGTAACAGATTCTGTAGCATTTACCTACTGCCCTATAAGAATAAATGTATTAAGATTTTTAAACCGAAACATTTTATGATCTTGAAACTAGATCTAGGTTTATTGTGTTTGATCGTACTAGATAAAATTGTTTTAAATTCTTGCAAAAGTTATCAATAAGCGGCCTTGTAAGTGGTATCTAGCACTAATTTGTATTGCATTACCGTGATACACTTTTAGGTAGATATTATCTGAGTAATCTTATTCTTATCAGTAAATAACTATTTTTTTATTTACTCGGACTACCTTCAATTGAGATTTGGCAAGATACAGCGTATACTCGTTTATGCTAATCTATACTAAATATATAAAGCTGCAGAGTTTGTTTGTTTGTTTATTTGTTTGTTTGTTTGTTTGTTTGAACGCGCTAATCTCAGGAACTACTGGTCCGATTTAAAAAAATCTTTCAGTGTTAGATAGTCCATTTATCGAGGAAGGTTATAGGCTATATTTTATTTTCAAAAGAATTAGGGATCCGTATGAAAATTGCGATTTTGTAAACCAAGGTGTAAAATCGAAAACCTATTTATGCGTGCGCTGCAAAAACTATTGACAATAGAACAAAATGATGTACTACGGGTTTGTAGGTCTTATAAAGATCTACAAAAAAGTCCGCGAGAGCACATATCTAACTATCATAGTTTAGTCACAATAACCGATTTTATGTTAATAAAAAATGTGCACGGGTTCGATGCCCACGCGGGCGAAGCCGCGCGCAAAAGCTAGTGAAGCGTATATAAAACTAAGTTTTGCGTCAACATATAGTATTGCAAATTGTAATGCTTGTCAATGTATACGAAATACCTATAAAGCTTGCAAACCAAAGGCTCTTACGTGAACAATTCTAATGAATAATCCACAATTCATATGCCTATTTAACTGCATAGCATACAAGGACTTAATACGTAAGATATGTGAATAAATGTCTGTAATGAGTCATGTGACTATTACTCAAAGAAATGTCTCCGTTATATTTTTACAGGCCTGTGCGTTTCCACTGTAAATTTTTAATCCTATATAATCGCATTCCGCGAGGGAATAGTGTTCCAAACTCAAACCATTTATTTCAATTGAACCTATTTACTGGTGTTTTTGAAAAGTCAAAAGTGAAGTTAGGAATCTAGTTGCTTGTTCCAAAAAGTAGATCCTATCCAAGTAGATTCCATTGTTGTATATCTCTGCAGTTAAAACTTCGAGGCAATCGGCGCAGGATGGTGCCATGCATCGGGGCGCACGGGGCGTCTCAATAATTCGGTGAATTTCGGTGCACCTGGTACACCGAATTAGTGGGACACCCCGTTCTTATTATTGACCTAGCTGCGCCCCGCGGTTTCACCCGCGCTTACTTATTGTCGTACACCCGCTGTACGCGGGGCGCAGTTAGTTCAATCTAGCTAGGCTAGTCTAAAAAAGTAGCCTACGTTGCTCCTTACATCATCAGCTTCCTATCAGTGAAACTCCCGTCAAAATCGGTCCAGCCGTTCCCGAGATTAGCCGGAAAAAACAGACAGAAGTACAGACAGATAGACAGACAAAAATAAAAAAATATGTTATTTTGGTCTATGAACTGTGTATTAGTAAAAGTTGTTATTTTATTATTACAAACAGACACTCCCATTTTATTTATTTGTATAGATGTGAATGAATAATCTAATATGGATATTTCCTCCAACAAGAAAAAGGCGCAAAACTAACTTATTAAGTTTTGCGCCTTTTTTTATAGCGATTTCCGATTCTAAATTCAATTTCAGCTTGACTACAAAGCAGTATTTAACCAGATTTTTCAGTGTTAGATTTCATTCCTAGACTATTTTTAGACCAAGTTCTTAATAAATGAGACATTTGCTTCTAACCAGGATATCGGCAACCCGTAATTTAATACTGTGTTATACAATCGGTTTATTGTTACATTATTACAGATACTCATAGAAAAAGCTACTGTATTGTATCATAGAAGGGTACATATTTACAAAACGAATAACTAAGTGAACCTTGTCGCAAGGGGTTTGGAATAGTCACCCATTTTTTCGGTGGATTTATTCATGGATGCCGGCCAGTGTGAGGCGGAAGGATAGTATTTAGCGCCCTGACCTACCCACTAAAAGCAACGGCGTTCCTCAAATGCCCGCTTTGCGACTCATGTCACCCTAAGTCTTAAGTAGCGGCTGTCGTCGTCGGTCGTGCCTCCTCCAAATTCATGGAGGGAAACTAGCCTACTGTGCCACGCTGGCAAGACGGGTTGGCAAAGGGTGTGTATCAAGTGTTCCTTCTTTTGGGGCTAGGTGATCTGCCTCTTGCGTTCTTTTAGTCGCCTCTTACGACACCCTAAAGATAGTATGGGTTGGTGACATTGTGTATTTTAAATCCGTCACCACACGGACAGCGGCTGTACTGTTAGGTAAAAAGATGCAAGAGGTGAAATGCGCTAACCTGTATCTTGTGTGTCATAGCTTCAATATTAATAAAATATATTTTTATTAATAATAAAGGTATGCTATTTTTTTAGGTGGCCTATGTCCAGCAGTGGACGTCTTTTGGCTGAAATGATGATGACTATTTTTTGTAGGTATGTGCTACCTATTGGTAGGTTAGAAGTCGGTGCCAAGCCACGCGCGGGGAGTACCTACTATAATAACATTTCATAAATCGACGTGCCTATCACAATGCTAGCTAGCATTTAATCGTCTAAATTCAAATGTTCTTGCCAAGTGCTTGTATCTATAGCCCGAACTGATAATATTTATAGTAAGTAACCAGAACTGTCAAAATCAACAATCAACAGCACGTTAGTTGCAGTGAGGGATTTACAGATTTGCCGCCTCTACAGTTCTTGAGACGACCTGAGATCCACTCTTTTTGACGACCTTTTTTTTGAAAGTCCTAAATCTACCGCCCCCTAAAACATGTCGCCCGTAGGCTTTTTATGTTTTATGCCGCCTCTACAGGTCTTGAGACGACCTTTTTTTAGACGCGCTTTGATGTCGCGACAAACGTCCACTCTTTTTGACGACCTTTTTATAGACGTCCCTAATCTGCCGCCCCTTAAAATATCTTTAAAAATCTGCCACCCTAGGCTCCACCCTACTCAACCTATTGGTAAATCCGCCACTGGTTAGTTGTCAATTTTGGCTACATTAACTTGAGTAAGCAAGGCCCAGGCCTTGTGGACATATTCGTTACTAATTTCACATGTCATGTTCATTCTTATTGTTTACTAGCGACCCGCCCCGGCTTCGCACGGGTGCAATGATGAAAATCTAAATTTATCAGTGTTTCTATGCAATTTTATGCATGTATTATACATATAAACCTTCCTCTTGAATCACTCTATTTATTAAAAAAACCGCTTCAAAATCCGTTGCGTAGTTTTAAAGATTTAAGCATACATAGGGACGACAGCGACTTTGTTTTATACTATGTAGTGATAGTGATTCATTTTTTACATTATACTCGTAACTACATCTACTCAGCCCGTATTTGAACCACTGTCGAGTCGGGCCTCCTCCAGTAACATGGAGGAGTCTACTGTACCCAGCTGGCTACACGGGTTGGCACGGGGATTCATATAAAGCTTTCCTTTTCTTGCGGCTAAGTTATCGGCCTTGGCATTTCCTTATATCCGATTCTTACGGGAAATGGGATGATGACACTATGTATTCTAAATCCTTCACTACCCGAACTATTTAAAACAAAGCAATCCAAAACAACTGGGGTTTTACCGGAATGCCATATAGTTCTACTTATCTATCCATGGGGCTGTCCATTAATCACGTGATGTTTTGTACCCCCTACCCCCCCATAAAAAATCACGTGTATTTTTTAGTACCTACAAAGCAGCTTAACACTTAGCGTTTCGGTTCAGAAATGACGCGTTTGACGAAATAATAAATACACGTGATATCTTACTATTAACCAACCCCCCCCCCCCCCCCCCCACGGTGATATAGCTCTATATTTATGGTAAAAATACTGTGATTCCTCCTCAAGTTGTAGCCGACTACTACTTTTTAATTATCTTGTATAAAATCCTGCAAGTAGCTTGGTTAGCTGCAAGAGATTTCTTTCAGCAATAAGGCCACCAATTGCTCTACTTCTATTTAATTGAGTTATTTATTTTTCTTTACTTTTATCTGTTATACGTTATGTGTAGTTATTTTATTAAGGTGCAATATAGAGTATTCTATTCTATTCTTTTCTAGGCTTTAAAAGTCACAAATTACAAGATTTACTGCAGCAAATATTATTAAAAAGTCGATGAGTAGTGGTCGCTGTATCATGCATGAGAGCCTGACTTGCAACAACATATATTGTTAAAAAAATATGTTTTTAATTTATGTTTGATATTCTTTGTCTTAGTTGGCGAACGTTGTGTACTTTAACTTGCTTTTTTGTAAACGACACATACATTATGATTTAATTATAGCTACGGAGTGTCTTTCCGGGTCCTCTCTGTAGAGCAAAGTTATGAACGGGTGGTCGAAGTTTCAAAATTATTGATTTTTAATAGTTTTGTAAAAAATATATAAAGTAGGTATATTTATTATTTTCCTCATTCTTGTTAGAAGTCGATTCACGTGGCTGCTTACGTAGGCTGCACCGAATGTTTCCACATTGGATAGTCGCAAAACCTTGGCAAACAATATTCAAGCGTCATAGACAATATAGATGATCAATGTGTCAGTGAGAACATGACCTTTTTATTTAGTTATTCTTAAAGATACTGTTATTTTCGTTGGGCTTTAAATAACAAATTCATATAAATCTCGCTAACAATGCTCGCTAAATAACAAGTGACACAATATTGTTGTACATAATATTTTAATTATATTGTTATTTGCCTTAAAGGGCGATGTGGTCGCTTAGCGACAAAGCCCACAAATAAATTAAAAATATACATATAAGTATTAAAATCAATTTAAAGCCAAATCCACCACTTTTAAGGCAATTAATGAGTTGTTTATTTAAAAGAAATCGGGGGTGCTAATGGCTAATGTTCCATAGGGTTCGACAGATTTCCACACATTTCGATTCGATTCGATTCGATTTCCACAGATTCGAAATACAAGAGTACAAACCCACTTTTTAATTTCTGTATGTACAATTTCGGAGTCCCTATTATTTTATAAGCTTGCCTCTTACTGACAGTGTAACTAACTACTACAGTGCATATTAGCACTCTAGTTTATCAGGGTATTTTATTTGCAATCAACGTAACTTCTTTACGAAAAGAAAGTTAGTTTATACACACCTACTGCGTTGCGAATGTTCGAGACGCAAACTGATTAGGCAATAGGTATCAAACGTTTCACTGTTGTGAATTTTACATATATGCTATTACTTTGTGTATGTTTCGTTAAAATCAACTGTAGTGCAGTGCAACTATAATTTTGCAGTTGCAACATAGCTCTTAACACAATAAAAATAGAGATCATAATTTTATTAATTTTCCTAAACAAAAAACTTGTGTGCCAAGGCCGACGAATCTTATACCGTGTAGTGTTTCTTTCTTTATTCGTTTTAATTCACGCTATATAACGCTAAAGCCTTTTTTATGTGTTTCAGTCCGTAGGTATTTTATAAATAAATAGGAGAATATACGTATGGAGTAGGTTAGATAGGTTTTATGTACATCATCACAATAAAAATAAGTTTCTAACCCAACTCACGTACTTGTATAATTCGTACTGCAATAACTTATTTTATAAGAAAAGTAAATTTGAATTGTGTATGTTGAAGACTCACCGGGGTGACGAATTTAGAAAACATAGTGTCGTCACCCCATTTCATCCTGTGGGTGTCGTAAAAGCCGACTAAAGGAAGTGTTAAGTTAAGGCCGATAACCTAGCCGCAAGAGAAGGAAAACTTGATCAGAAACACTGTGCCAACCCGTCTGGCCCGCGTGGCACAGTAGGCTAATTACCCTCCATGTAGTTGGAGGAGGCTCGACTCAGCAGTGGGCCATTTATGGGCTGAGAAGTAGTAGTGTTAAAAAGATCCAGCATAAAAAACATATATCATTCCAAACTATTTCACACTGCCCGTGTGATACCAAGAGGAGGGGAAGAAAATATTTTACGAGCGTGCGAATAGTGTATGCGAATACCATCTGCTCATTTCAATTTATCTCAATGTCAACGAAGTTTTACTTTTTTTATTCACAGTTCCAAATATAAACAGGCTGGAGTGTGAACTGTTTTAATTTATCTGTTGCCAAACTCTGTGTTGCACAATATGACAGTTAGCTGCCAGCAGCCTCGGGAGTTCAGGACCCAGCTTATCTGGTCGGCGGCCATAGACTCGTCTGATAACCGGTCATTAAAATTCTTCTGTTATATAGAGACTTTCGTGCGTCAACTACAAGATAATATTCAAATTTCAACCCATACCATACGGCAAGTGACTTTAAACATAGATAAACCGGATTTAAAACAAGTTTTAAAAACTACTTTCGTGTTTATGGTGATCAGTAAGGAAATTCGGGTAGTTTCGCTAAAATCACAATTTTATACATTTCCTATGCCTTATAGGTACATTTGCAAGGAAATTTATTATTTAACCCTATACCTTATTCAAGATAGCGTGATCGATTTGACAGAATAATCAATGATCAATTTTTCTGATCGACAAAAAGGTATGATTCCGAACTACGTCGCGGTAATGGGGACCAGTAGTGCCGTGGTAGCACTTATGCGTGCAGCGTACTTCGGAATCATACCTTTACTTTGCAATGACGAATAGTGGTGGGAAACAGATAATATCTAGTAGTCCAAAAAATAACGGTTTAAAATACTTGCAACTGTGACGAGATGGTATGGGTGTATTATGTGTGAAATTCTTTATCACTTTTTCTTAACTTTATAAGACATAATAAACGTTTTCATTTTAAAATAAAATTCGTTGCCTTTAGCGCATTGAAATTTAACACTTTTACAACTATTATTTTCTTTTCTTTTTTGTTTACTTTCATGGTCCCGAACCACCTATTTAAATTTGGCGGAAGGTCAAAAAATAACCCTGTAATATTAAATAGGAACTTATTATGAATATTGACCCACCATCGCTTATCTACCCAATGTTTTATATGTCTAGTGCAATAAAGAATTTCACACTTAATACACCCACGCCAACTTGTCACTGTTACAAGTATTTTAAAACTGTCAAATCGATCATGCTATCGTGAACAGGGTATAAGCACCCCTGAGCCTCGTTCATCTTGAAGTCACGTTCTTATAAACGTGTTTTTGTATTGCTGTATACCATAAGAAAAATGAATGTATTCAGATAATATTCAGTTATGTTCTAAATTCTGTGGCCCGCGTTATAATGTCATCGTTACGCAATACACATAACTGATACTGACAGAACAACATTGTACTCGTCATTCTAATGTTATTCTACTTTATTAGAAAGATACAAGTATATTCACACACAGCATCTTGATCAGATTGGAGGTCTTTTTTGTTTCTATTTTTTTGTATTCGAGGTGTCGATGGCTTCTACTACATACATTAAAATATGACGTATGTACTTTATGTAAAGCTAAAGCTTAGGCAATGATATCAGTGGGCTTTTGATTTGCAGTTGTTGGCAGTTGGATTGGTGGAGAAGGGATACAAAAACCATGCAATTGGTTGATGGGCAAACTTTCCCCCACGACAGCACATATTGTTCAAGTTGATTGAGATCAACTGTACGTACATACTTTATGTATTTACATTTCAGAAGAAGCAGAGCGAAGTTACAAGGCCAACGGGTCAAGAATATTAAATAAACGCCTTTGTTTCTGTTACATGTGGCATGGCGGCCGTCTTATTGTTTGTTGAATTAAAAATATCTCAAGGGTTCGCTCACCACATTGCTGAATAGACTGATGAATGTGTTTTTACTGCAAATAAAGACGATTATGATTGAAGTTATTTGAGAGTATTCAAAATATTGGCATTATAGAATCTTATTTTCCTACCTACCCTCATGTTTGTATTCTTGGTAAATATTAGCTCATTTAACAACGTCATTAGTACCCTATTTAAGACTCACTACCGGGCCCCTGATGTTCATTTTAGCCTCCCCCATTTGTCTGGAGATATCAGGTTGATATCCTTTTTACGCTCATAATATCAGCTTACTATGGTCATTTAAACCAGTTTGGTTGGTACGGGGTCCGTTATAGAATGTTCCTTATCCTTTAATTACGTTCACTGCCTCTCTCTTGCCATTCGTTTCGTGTGGAATTGTGATATTGTAGAATTATTCCAAATCCATCACCTCACGTACATTCGTGTTTAATATAGTGAGTACTGGCGTGAATTTAGCCGACATTCATGATTTAATGATTAAAATAAAAAAGTGACTTAAAAATAATGCGCACATGTTGTTGTGAAAGTTAATGGTATTTTATTGAGTTACCTAATTCAAGGTGCATGCATTAGGTTTCGAATGTTTATGCTCACCTGCACCCAAAAGCTAAATCTTTCCTTCGCTGTAGTGATCAGAGGACGTGTGTCTTATAAAATGCACTAAATCGTGGCGCATAGCCGTGCGCCCGTGGATAGCGGTGAACGATTCAATACACATTCGCGATAATTCCAACAAAACGTACAATGTCAACTTTTTAACCAAAACACTGCCCCAACATTGCACGGGTAATATTACGCTGAAAGTGTACAGTTTGATAGTCTATGGTATGGTCCCAAAATAAAACAAATGTATCACCACTTCGTCCTTATTTCACGCCAGACCTAATTTTACACATTTTTAAGTTTGGAAACAAAACGTTAATGTTGGCTGGTGATAACTAAAGAAAATAACTCGCACTTATGTTTACGCGGTCAAAACAATACCGTATGGTAACTGTGGCGTCGTCAATGTGGCGAAAGCGAGATAATGTGGAAGTGAGCCAACTCGACGACCGCCTCTGGCTTCGAATGACATCGATTCCCATTCGGGTAACTTCGGCTGCGACGGCGCGGGCGGGGGCGGGCGAGGTGGTCTGACTGTTCTGGCAAGCCATTCCTTTCAACCGACAACGACAAACCTCATTCAACCTCATTGTCATTTTAAACCGCATGGAACGTAAATTTACGAGTTTTACCCTATACGATAGCGGCCAAATAATAGGACGTGGAATTGTAAGCAAATCATAGTCGGGTGATAATTTTCCATCAATAAGTGTGTCAAATGTTTCTTTTTTTTTAAAGAAAACGAAGCCCCTGCGCTTGGTATAACCTGTACTGCAGGGGCAGTATACAAACATGAAATTCACGGACACAAATGACACCCAGACTCGGAACAAGCGCCTCTGAACCCGTGATCCAAAGGCAGCTTATCTGGCCCCTTGACCAACAAGGCAGTTAATCATCGAAACAGCCAGTGCTGCGAACTCGTACATTCATTGTTCTTCCCATTTACAGAAACGATTGCAATAGATAATTAAGTCAGCATTATTCCAGATATTAGTAAGTATACAAATAAATTACAGCGAACAACATCATTTCTCAATTGTAAGTAGATAGATCATTATGACGGTCCTTAACATTTTGATCTAGTTAATTTGCGATTTGAAGCTAGTCAAATAAGCAGACATGAACATGCGAGGATACACTGACATTACATTAACTACACTTCCTTGCTCCCAATTCCATTGGGAATGGAAAAATCTTCTGCAGCATTAAGGACGGCGACGTAGGTCGCTGCAGTTGAAAACGGGGTGAAAGTGGGGATCTTAGTGGATTCGGGGTCGCTCGCCTCTACCATAAACTCAAACTCAAAAGGAACTTTATTTACGTAGGTTTCATCACAAAACTCTTATAAATCGTCATATTTGAAAACACCATTATCATCTTACGGCCCCTGTCCCACACTAGGTGGTAGTCTCCACACACACCTCTCAGTCGTCATACCATTCACACCTTTCACACACAACTTTTCACTCCTACAATCCCTCCATCTCCCCTGATCGCTCACAATCCCTGCGTTCACTCACATTCATGCCGAAACTACCACCGGTTCGGAAGGATGCTCTACAGAGAAGAGCCGGCAAGAAACTCTGTAGTTGCTTTTTTAAAATTATTGGTCTTGTTTACAAAAAGCACTAAACAGCATAGTGAGAGCAAGTTGCCTTCGAGGGCGACCACCTATAAATTAGAGCCGAGAACTCTCAGTACTAGCTCTATTTTCATCAGTTCTTTGTTAAGAAATCTTTGTTCTATCATGTGAATCATCGTCTTAACATGATCAACGCCATCCTTGCAAAAAATATTACAAACACGCTTCATCAGGATTTTGTCCTCTGTGAACTGCAGAAACTAACTCACGTGTTATTATTGTCTATTTATTAATATTAATTATAGCATAGTTAGTGTTATGCGATTCGCTTCCCTTCGCTAATCATATTCGCGTAATTTGACAAAAATAGCTAAGATATTATTTTATTAAAAAAAACAAAGCCCTTTCTCTGTTATAGGTTTATAATAGAGAAAGGGCTTCGATTTTTTTCGCGGGGGCAGTTTACAAACTTGTAATTCACGAATACAAATGACACCCAGAATCAGCGCAAGTGCCTCTGGTTTACACAGAGACAATTACCCGGTACCAGAACCGAACCGGTGACCTGTGATCCAAATGCCCAGTGCCAAACTTTTTGTTCTCAGGATAAGCTAACCATAATAGGCGCGCGAGTTCATGTCCATCCTGAGGAATGCTATAATGCTGTTACCTAATTAGTTATGGTAATTTCGTTACTAACTACCGATTTAGTCAACCGAGTTTTAAGTATGTGTTCTAATCTTCGCGATTAGTTTAAAAAAAAAAACAACAGCTGTCAATTTGTTTTAATGTAACCTAAGGTAATTTCGCAAATTATGAAATAAAATAAATGTGATAATTCATTACTTATTTAGGCCCCGATGGACATGGACTCGGGCGCCTACAATATAAGCCAACCATGGGTGCATAATTGACTTAATATAGTCACCATGAAAGCAAATGCTTTCATTATATTGTTTTGGCCTACGTCCGGCAGTGGATAAAAAGGAAATCGTGACGATAGCTTTGTTCGATTGATAGAGACAAAGAGCCGATCAACTTTACATGCCGACATTCACACATTAACCTCCAAAAAGGTAAATACAGTTAATAGACTAAGAACGATGGACCATTTATGAAGTTTGGGTTACAGTGGCTTTGGCAGGTACATCTCACTAAAGGTGTGTAAAATACCGATCTAATTACGTCAAATAATAAAGTGCGATTTTTTGGTATTACCTTTAGATTATTATAAAAAATCATGTTATTCATTGACAGACACTTAACGTCGTGGAAACCCTTTGCCAGACACCCTTAATGTTCATGGCAGTATGTATATGGGTGGGTGCGCGTGAGATAGCGAGTTAAGTCTACCGCGGTCCCTCACTGCGCAGTTTTTATTTCTACTGCGCATGTATTGTTTAGTACTTAGTACGTGTTTACATCAGCTAAAATAATAAAGCACCCCCTATATTGTTACTTTATATTTATTCTGAGGCTCCATTCGCTACTATAGAGGGTAGACTTAACCGCGGTCCCTCACTGCGCAGTTTAGAGCTCTTTTGACAGGTCAAACAAAATGATAAAAGTTAAAATTTACCATTTAAAATTAATTATTTACCATCTACCACCGGTTCGGAATGCACCTCTACAGAGAAGAGCCGGCAAGAAACTCTGTAGTTGTTCTTTTTAGATCTCTATTTGGGTACAAGACTGGGTATAAGACAGATTTGTGAGAGCAAACTCGCGCAATAGTTCCAAAAGGCCAAACATCAGCCAGATCTAGTCGACAATAGTAACCTTGTAATGCCCAAGCTAACCGACCCCCAGCAACGGCACCTGTTCACAAGTATGACGCATGCGGCAGCCATCGCCCTCCTCAACCATATTGCAGGGAAGAGAACGTCGCATGACGCCACCACTGCCATGAGTCTTAGAGTGAGCATGATAACTCGAGCACCAAGGAATTGAACATTTCAAAAGTTATACTAATTACGCGTTAGGATGCTCTCACATACTGTGTATACATATCACATTAGAAGAACACTATTTCTTATTACTTTGTCATTATTCTAAAAGTATTTAAATAAGAGCATCGGACTAGCTACAACACCGATCATTTATTCCCAAGCATTTTTAGTTAAAGATATAGTCGTTAACTTTATAGTACCCCTTAAATATTAGCCGACTTTTAATTTGACACTTAAAGTGTTCTAAAGGCAAGTCTTGAATGCCTTTAAGAATTTTATTAAATAATCGAATACCAAGACCTGCAATAATTGTTATCAAAATTATTTGCGATTATATTTTGTGAATTATGACCGCATTTTAATCTCCACGCCCGATTACGTCTGCAGATAGTTATAGTAGCGAATGGAGCCTCAGAATAAATATAAAGTAACAATATAGGGGGCGCTTTATTATTTTAGCTGATGTAAACACGTACTAAGTACTAAACAATACATGCGCAGTAGAAATAAAAACTGCGCAGTGAGGGACCGCGGTAGACTTAACTCGCTATCTCACGCGCACCCACCCATATGCATACTGCCATGAACATTAAGGGTGTCTGGCAAAGGGTTTCCACGACGTTAAGTGTCTGTCAATGAATAACATGATTTTTTATAATAATCTAAAGGTAATACCAAAAAATCGCACTTTATTATTTGACGTAATTAGATCGGTATTTTATACACCTTTAGTGAGGTGTATCTGCCAAAGCCACTGTAACCCAAACTTCATAAATGGTCCATCGTTCTTACCTGAGTTGGGAGCATGCGCTGACAAACTTTCAGCTTTTATAAAATACCGTAGGTCTGGGGTTCACGGGCTCTTGCTCTATAAGTATCGTTTGGATCATCGCAGTCCGAATAAAGAAACATTTGCGAGTGCATTAACCATTCAAATAAATTGTTATGCCCTTGCAAATTCAGTTCACGATTCACTGGTCGACTATCTGAACTATATTAATAAATTATTTTTTAGCAACAAGACAGCAATTGTAAATTAATTCACGAATTAGAATTTCGAAATATACGCTTTGGTAGAATACAAAACGAAGGTAAGGGATAGACATGAACAGTTCGTGACAGTAAAAAAAGAAATATAATAGGACATTTGTTTTTTATTCTTTCAAAGCGTGCGATGCAAAAGTCACATGCAAAAGTCACATTTAGAATACACAATGTCATTAACCCATTCCATCCTGAGGGTGTCCTAAGAGGTGACTAAACTTTTCATCATTATCATTTTAGCCCATAAATGACCCACTACTGAATCGGGATTCTTCCAAGTACAAGGAGGGCAATTAGCCTACTGTGCCACGCTGGCAAGACGAGTAGGCACAGGGTTTTTTTTCAAGTTCTCCTTCTTTTGCGGCTAGGTTATCTGTCACTTGCGTTCCTTATGTCGCCTCTTACGACACCCTCAAGATGGAATGGTGTGGTGACACTATGTATTCTAAATCCGTCATCACACGGACTAGTCGTCAGTGTTATGACGGATTTAAACTGGTAAAATTAACGTCCTAATGCTAACTTCTTACCATCAGACAGGCAGTATACTGGAACGCCAACTCAATAATACAGAAAAAACTAAAAGAACCCAAGAGGTAGACCGCTGTCAGAGCAAGAGCATACTAGGCTAAATTCATGGGTCAAAATGCGAGTAGACATGTCTCAGTGGTGGGTAATTTATAAGATGTGATGATGATGACCAACCTGACAACAATTAGGCGTAATTTCGTGTGGAAAAATCCATTTTGCTAAGTCACCCAGCTTACAGAGACTTTTAACGCCGGTCACGTCCTCATGGTGTACCATGATAAGGACTGACTCAAGGTTGAAGCTAAATATCAAAGCACCAACAAAAAATAATCCTTTCACGAAAACGAGTGGACATCTATTTGGTCGAGACAAAGAATTCTGCACGCTTACATTGAACATTACCTACTTTTTGCATCATAACGTGTTGGTATCGCTCAAGTAACGAGTTCATTTTGGCTTAGATCTGGGGGCAAGAACGTTTGTTTTTGTGCTAAATCGCCCATTGATAACGGTTTTTAAATCGCCCATTAGTAGTGCATGGTTCTTAATAGGCAAATACCGGTAAACTCGCCCACCGCGTGTGTCAATTGTAGCTATGAAGAACGGACTATGGTTTTTATTACTAGGTATGTACTTAGAAAATACTAGTAGGTATTGTGGCACATAGATTGCAGATACGTACCTGTTTCTGTTAGAGGCTATAGAAATTTACTGGTTATTAAAATGTCACGCTTTTTTCCTACGATAAACTCGTATTTATAAAAAATGAATTCTGTGACCTGTAAAATCTTAGTAGCGCATGATGTCAAAAATTCTTTAAATATCGTTAGGTCATAAGAAAAACGACTATTTTTATTCAGTTATAACAAATAGTTATACATCTAAATATAAGTGTCATTTTATGTACCTATTCATCTAATAATATATTAATAACTGTAATGTATTGAGGAATTCGAACCCGCGTCATCACGTCACGACCGCGGGGTGAATCTGGGGCAAACCCCGTAATTTTCGAAATTTGTCTTTGGAGACAGCTAGATAAATTTTGAGTTTAGGATGACTGGTTAAATCTCTGTACTCAAAAATGAGACAAATGGTAATAGGAACAAAAATGTTCTATATGTGTCACTTTTCTACCTACACTGAGTGCATGGAATCATAGAAGAAATAAAATTAAATACAGGTAGGTAATTCAGTAGATATCTCTTTTCACTGGACAAGACAAAATTTAAAAACTAAATACTACATTAATAAAACATTATGTAGGTACCTACTCAATTTTTTTTATGAATATACAAAAGTATCATATTCACCCAACGTAATATTTGTGGCATTGCTTTGATAATAATAAATTAAACTTTAATGAACTTTAATAAAATAAACAGTAATATGTAGCCTATTTACAAAAAGAACAAAACGTTACTTTATCTATTTTTAATAAAATTTTATAAAACGTACAAGTGACATTTGACATTTACTTTTATCGTTTACTCGACTAAATTCAGAAGGTTGCGTCGATCGTTTCTGAACGTACCAATCAATTCTCATTGCAACTTAATCATAACTTACTGATGTGAAATGTGCAATTTAATATTTACATTTGTATTAAATGTAAATTGTTGACTGAAAATTAGTAAATAATTTTAAGCTGTTTATTGAACAATAAACCTCCGGACGGCCTCTGTAAGTTAAAAGGGCAGCGCCCATTAATTAACTCCAATGACCTAGTTAAAAAATCTAATAAATTGGATTGGACATATCTCTTTGTTTCCTTTGTCTCAATTCAGTACAAAACAAGTAGTTACACAAAGAATTATCATAGAATAGGTTTTAATTAATTTTGTGTTTTAATAGCTGTTATCATGGGAGAAGATAGTACGGCTGAAAATATTCGCTTGGAATCGTGGATGAACGATTTACCACCGCAAATAAAAGATCTGCCATTTATTTACCTTGCTATACCTGGTAAGTACCTCATTAAAATATTTTAGAATGACATAAAAGGTCCATAGAGAATTATAATCCAGATGCAATCATAAATAGTCAAATATAATAATTTCCCGTTTATGTTGAATAAAGACGAAGATTAAAAAAACTTAAGAATGGCTTCTCTATGCCTGGTAAATATATCTTTTAAATAAATTTTAAGGGAGTCATGACTCAATGACGTATGGTATAAACCGATCAAGTGGGCTTGCACCAGATGCAGAACCTATTCTTCACAGATTGTACCCACTGTTCCGAGGTACAATCATACGTTGGACCAAAACCCAAGTCAGTGACACTTGGCAACAACTACTCATTGGCGTTAGGTATTCAGCGTAATATTTGCACATATAATATGCATGATTGGTTGCTACCGTGAAGCTTCTAGCAGACTGAGCCGGGTGCAAAATTATTGCACCTCTTTTGTTGGGGTAATTTTAACTTTTATCTATAACACTAACTATAAGCTATGGTTTAATTATTTTGCCAGATATATAAAATATCAGGCCACAGTTTCATTCAGTCATCAAAATAATAGTTTGAAGTACCATGAAGTATACATGTATTTCTATGGTAACTTTATTTATTCTAATCTATTCTGTGGTTAAAATAATAATAATATACAGGGTTGATACGTCATAGGGGCATTTTTTTTAACTGCCTATACTAGGTATAATTTCCAGGCTCTGTACCAAATATCTAAAAATCAATTAAATTGGAGCAATAGTTTAGCAGCAAATGATTTTTTAAATTTTTGCCTCATTTGAATCGACATATTTTTTAAACAATTTATTAACCTTAAGGGCTGTCCATTAACCATGTGATGTTTTTTTAACATTTTTTAACCCCTCCCTCGCCCTTGGTGATACCTGGTGAGGTTTAAGACTTCCCCTCCACCCCCATGAAAAATTACGTGTATTTTTTTTGTACCGTTTCGAATTCATACTAATCACATATAGTATACGTAGGTAATTTAATGCCCCTCTGTCATATCAACTCTGTATATGTAAATTAAATGAAAAAAAACACTACAAATAAAATCATAGTGGTATCACATTTAATACTGCAATAGTATTTGATACACCTATATCAAATAAAATGACCACTTTATTAAAAATTCGGCAGAATTGATGTCAGTTATAGTATTTCTTTGTTTATTAATTACTTCTGTTTATGAAATATATTGTATATTGTTGTATTGTTGTATATTGTTCCAAATCAAAATTATACATACCTTATCTACTGAATTAATTTTAACTGAGGTAGCACAAAGCTTTTGCCATCACCTTACAAATGCTATCAACAAGCAGTGTTTTTCTTAATGTTGTCTACCTGGCAAAATAGAGAAATCCATTGATAATTGCCTTAATTTATCAAACCGTTTACAGCTGGAATAAGGTGGTGTTGGTTTCATCTGTTTTGCTAGGTTTTGGGTGTGCTTTATATGGATGTTATAATTACTGTTAATTTGTTTGGAGTTTGACACAGAATTACCGGAAACTGGCTAATAAGCCATTAAGGAACTTGACTTCTAATATTGGCACATTTTGCTATCAGCCGCTACTACTCAATGTTATCTCCCTCGCATATTTTCCAATTACATTAGAGTTGGCATTGGTCTAAACTGATTTGGCTAACCATCATTATTTATACGGAGCTATTGGCGTCTGCCCTCCGCGAGTCATCTAGTGGGACCACCGGGAATTATATGGTTAGACCATCTGTCAGTGTTCACGTTACCGACTACGTGTAACGTGAGCGGCGGCTTTAACTACAAAAATATTGGAGATCCTTAGGTATATTACTAAGATTCTCGTAATTCTATTTCATATGCCATTCGAGCAACATTATATTGTACCTTGCAATGCCATAAAATAACACATGACTCAGCGTACAACAGCATATTGAACACTACCTTCACATTATTTTGCCAACCCTAGCCCACGTCAAGCAGTCATCAATAGAAAAATTGACCAAATATGGTTTAATGTATTTAATAGCAAATTTAGGTATAAATGGTATATCGGTGAGCGCGCAAAAATAGCCGCAGTGACCATTATGCGAGTGTGTCATGTAGATACTGACTATAAAGCGCGTCGTCCACGCAGAGAGAATAGAGCTAGACAGCTTGACCACTAATGTAATCCATACTCTAATTTCTACGTATACGTAGCCGAGAGTAGCCGAGCCTGTCTACGTAGATTGTAGTGACACATTAGCTAGGGTAGTCTCGCTAATGTGTACACGTCGTAGATTGCCCTATGCCCAAGGACGAAATTACGGAGAACTACTCTCCGTAATTTTAATCTATCGTGGACGGGGCCCTAAATGTTGAACATTTTGTATTCACAAGCATAGGCTGCAAGTCAGAGCTGCAATTTTAGCATTTAGTTAGGGCCAGTGTTTCTATTTATCTTAACGTACGCGTAATCTTCAAACATGGCGTATTAGTGTGTTACAAAGATTTGGCGCCCCGCTCGCAGCTATTTATGAACGTTTTGACGCCGACAAAGTATTGTAAATTATTAGACGTACATTCTTTTATCCTTATTAATCATCATCAATAAATTTCTGTAGTCATATCAAACTAAGTTAATAAAAAATCCCAATGCTTTATGTTATGAGGCATTCTATATTATAGAGGCGTTTCATTGTTTTGTTTCTATATTATAGAGGCGCATTCAATTCTATGGAATATTAAACGTTTTCAGGTATTTTGACTTGAGAATTGCAACGAAAGCGGAAGATGACAAATTTTACTTCACCCATGGTTTATATGCTGAAGAAATTTCAGAGGCATTGCTGCAAGTCAAGAAATTTGTTGATACACACCCTGGAGAGGTAAACATCGAAATGTACCATCCTACGTTTCAGCCCATAAATGACCCACTGCTGAATCGGGTCTGCTAACTACATGGAGGGTAATTACTATGCCACGCTGGCCAGACCTAGGGTTGGCATAGGAATTCGTATCGAGTTTTCCATATCTTACGGCTAGAATTTTGGCTTTATCATTTCCTTTTATCGGCTCTTACTATATCCCTTATACCCTCGGGGTATGAGGGATATAGTAAGAGGGTTGCGGCAGTATGTATTCTAAATCGGTCACAACACGGAATACACAAAACCTAAAACCGAATTATTGGTCAATTGTGATCAAAATGTTTTTATTGCCCTATTGTATTAATAAAATCTTACTTCCACCCCAACCGGCCATTACCGGGGCTTGGAACAGATTTGTGGGAAAAGGAAGAAAAAGCTTCTTGCGCGATTCTCATTAATAAAACGACACGTAGTTTTTTTTATTTGTAGGCAGTATTGTGTTTATGAATTTACTCAGCATTTTTCAAAAATGTTAAGTTGTAACTTGTTATGGTTGAGTGAGTATCAATGGCAGTTAAAATCTGCGGGTCAGTTTACTAACATTTCAAGTCACGAACACATATGCCAGGCTCAAAGCAAATGCCTCTCCTAAACAAAGACCCGGATGAAATTGCGGAAAAGAATAGAAAGAAGTTTACTGCATGTAGTGCCTCATTGGTCTAGGGGTTAGATGTGCTGTCTTTCGATCGCAAGTTCCCGGTTCGATTCCGGAGTCGGCCAATTGCAAACTGCCCCGCAATACAGGTTATACCCAGTGAAGAGGTTTCGTTGTTTATTTAAAAACATGGTTATTAAAACTAGGGATTTCTCGTTTTCAGGTAGTTATCCTGGATTGCCAGCATTTCTATGGTTTGACCAAGCAGGACCACGTGAGGTTGACGCGGTACTTGGTGGGCCTATTTGGGCCGAAGCTCATTCCGCGCCGGGTCGACTTGCAAGCACTAACGCTCAACTCGCTCAGCCGACTTAAAATGCAGGTACTACAAAAATTCTACTGTTCCGATGAATAAAGACCTATCTGCAATACTATTTTGTAACCATTTTGAGCTCTATTCTTCATATATCCCGATCACTACATATTATAAAACAAAGTCGCTGTCGTCTGTCCGTCCCTATGTATGCTTAAATATTTAAAACTACGCAACGGATTTTGAAGCGATTTTTTTTAATAAATAGTGTTTCAAGAGGAATGTTTATACGTATACTACATACATAATATCGTAGAGAAACACTTATAAATTTAGATGTTCATCATTGCACCCGTACGATGCCGGGGCGGGTCGCTAGTATAATATAATATGAATTTCAAAATGGTTTCAAAGCGGTATTGCAGATAGGTCTTTAATCTTATATAATTTGGTAGGTATATTCTTTTCAAAGGGTCACCTATTATTAAATCTATACTAATATATAAAGCTGCAGAGTTTGTTTGTTTGTTTGAACGCGCTAATCTCAGGAACTACTGGTCCAATTTCAAAAAATATTTCAGTGTTAGATAGTCCATTTATCGAGGAAGGTTATAGGCTATATTTTATTTTCAATAGAATTAGGGATCCGTATGAAAATTGCGATTTTGTAAACCAAGGTGTAAAATCGAAACCATATTTATGCGTGCGCTGCAAAAACTATTGACAATAGAACAAAATGATGTACTACGGGTTTGTAGGTCTTATAAAGGTCTACAAAAAAGTCCGCGAGAGCACTTATCTTACTATCATAGTTTAGTCACAATAACCGATTTTATGTTCATAAAAAATATGCACGGGTTCGAAGCCCACGCGGGCGAAGCCGCGCGCAAAAGCTAGTTAATTATAATTATTACTAAATTCCTAAAAAAGGGGGGTTGTGGGGTGGTAAATTATTTGGCAAAACAACGTTTGCGGGATCAGTTAGTATTAATCTATACTACAAATAAATAAAATGGGAATATCTGTTTGTAATAATAAAATAACCACTTTTTCTAAATGCGTATGTAATGTATACACAGTACATAGACCAAAATAACATTGTTTTTTAATTTTGTCTGTCTGTCTGTGTGTTCCGGCTAATCTGTGGAACGGTTGGACTGATTTTGACGGGACTTTTACTAATAGGTAGCTGATGATGTAAGGAGTAACTAAGGCTCGGCTTAGGCTTTTTTTAGACTAGCTTCGCCCCGCGGCGTCATCCGTGGTACGACAATAATCGCGGGTAACATCGCACCCGTACGAAGCCGGGACGGGCTGATAGTTAATAAAATAATTAATTTAATCTATCAAATGCATCTTTTTTATAGGTAATTATTGTTTACCGCAACGAGTCGGTGTTAGCAACTGGCGAGTTTTGGCAGCAGCAAATGATGCCGTCTCCGTGGCCCCAAAAGGACACCATCTCAGGCCTGCAGTCTTTCCTTATGAACGTCAGGCGACCGCCTAACGTGGGATTCGTACATCAAGCCGTGTTGACGCCGACGCCACTCTTTATTGCCCTGAGGTAACTTCGGTGATTCCCATACCGTATTTAAAATTCTCACGTGTTTGATTCGTATACTACTACTACAGCCCATATGACCCACTGCTGAGTCGCTACTTGAGGGTAATTAGCCTACTGTGTCGCGCTGGCCAGACGGGTTGGCACAGGGTTTCGTATCATGTTGTCCTTATCTTGTAGCTAGGTTATCTATCGGCCTTGTCATTTTCTTTTGTCGGCTATTACGACACCCTGATGATGGAATGGGGTGGTAACACAATTGATTCTAAATCTGTCACCACAGGGATAATGATTTGAATAACTATAAGGATATATTTTTGAAAATTTGTTGTATGTACATAAAAATATTCATAACTTTGGTAAGAACATGTGATGGTGATATACATAATATGAATAGACGAAATAAGAATAATCTTGCTGTCCATTGTACTCGTCTTCACAGAATAAGTAACTCCTTCGTGGGTCAATGTATACGCTTTTATAACAAACTGCCCATGCAGCTTAGAGAATTGCCTCGCAATGCCTTTAAAAAGACGGTCAAGACAAAGCTTTACAAAAAAGCGTATTACCGCATTGCTGATTATGTAAACGACACAGCTGCTTGGGACTAAGCTGTTCAGTGCCAGTATTTTTACGTTATTCAATTATGTTATTGTATATATACATAAGAAATAGGACGGCAATGCAAAAAAAAAAATTACAAGCCCTTTGAGTTTCTTGCCAGTTCTTCTCAAGATTGGTCGCGTTCCGAACTGGTGGTAGACGGTAGACCATTTGTATTATATAGAATCTTTATGAATATTGTGTTGACTTTTTGTAAGTGTCCATCGTGACCCAAGCAAAATAAATGATTTGAATTTGAATTTAAAAATTAAATTCACGTTTCAGTTGACGCCTTTTGGACACAGAAGGAACAGTTTGTTATATATTTGGTTAAAAAACGGTGTAATTTATAAATATAAAAAAATCAAATCCCCTGCACATGTATCGCGGGGGCTGTTCAAAAACATGTAATTCACGAACACAAATGACACCCAGACCCAGAGCAAGTGCATCTGGTTTCACAAAGACACTACCCCAACCCCGGAATAGAAACAGGGACTTGTGATCCAAAGACGGCACATCCGACCCCTAAACTGTATTATTTAATACTAGTGGCCCGCCCCGGCTTCACCCGTGCAAAACGGGGATGGGTTATACATATAAACCTTCCTCTTGAATCACTCTATCTATTAAAAAAAACCGTATCAAAATCCGTTGCGTAGTTTTAAAGATTTAAGCATACATAGGGACGGACAGACGACAGCGGCTTTGTTTTATACTATGTAAAGATAAAGATTATTTTGTTTTCATTATGATGTGCCATTACCAAACATTTCAGATTCATATCAGACCTGCGTGAGAAGTGCGCTATACCGGTCAAGAATGAAGTGCTACCTAAACTAGCCGACTACACCCCCGGCCCCCCGTCCCCCGACACCTTCCCCTCTCCAGTCAACGTGGTAATCGCGGACTTCGTCGAAATGGACGACGCCATATTCCCGCGGACCATAATCGGCTTGAACATGAAACTTTTGAACCAAGACGGATCTGTGCGCATGAAGTATGGATAAGGAATGTCTCTTGCCATGTTTTCTTTTATGCCAGTCATTTGTACCTGAATCTCGCCTGCCAGATGATGAATGATGGAAGTACATAAGCGATGCGACGCTGTTTCAATAAAGCCTAGGATGCGACACTACTACTACTACTATTCTATCCATAAATGACCCACTACTGAGTCGGGCCTCCTCCATTTACATGGAGGGTAATTAGTCTACTGTGCCACGCTGGCCAGACGGATTGGCACAGGGCTTCCTATCAGGCGTGGTTCTGCATCAGATCCCACAATGCCGCAACAGGACGCGAGTTGGAGCACCCCGGGGAGGTTTAGTGGGTAGGCCCCCACTATGGGGGAGAGTCCCACACTCCCCTCGTTGGCTATCCCCCGGCGAGGAAGTTCATAAAGAAATTTACCCCGGGCGAAAAAAAAAAAAACAAAGACCTTCCTATCAAGATTTCCTTCTCTTGCGGCTAAACCATGAGAAATTAAGTTTAGAATGTAAGAAACATACAAACTGGTTAACGGCGATATAACTGCTTGTTTGCCTCATCATTTTTTTCATTTTTCATCATTTCAGCCAAAAGACGTCCACTGCTGGACATAGGCCTCCCCCAAGGATCTCCACAAAGGCCGGTCCTGGGCCGCCCGCATCCACTGCTTTCCGGCGACCTTAACCAGGTCGTCGGTCCACCGTGTGGGAGGCCTACCAGCACTGCGCCTGCCGGAACGCGGTCGCCACTCGAGGACTTTTCTGCCCCATCGGGCGTCGGTCCTGCGAGCTATGTGCCCTGCCCACTGCCACTTAAGTTTGGCAATCCGGTGGGCTATGTCGGTGACCCTGGTTTTCCTGCGTATCTCCTCATTTCTGATTCGATCTCGCAGGGAAACTCCGAGCATAGCCCTCTCCATTGCCCTTTGGGTGACTTTGAGCCTTCTGATGGAGCCCATAGTGAGCGACCACGTCTCTGTTCCATATGTCATCACTGGCAACACACATTGGTTGAAGACTTTTGTCTTCAGACACTGCGGTATTGTGGACGAGAAGATCTTTCGCAGCTTCCCGAACGCTGCCCAGCCGAGTTGGATCCGACGATTGACCTCTTTCTCGAAGTTGGACTTACCTAACTGGACAGTGTGTCCCAGGTAAATGTAATGGTCAACAACTTCGAGGGTAGAACCTCCGATGTTAACAGGAGTGGCTTGGACATGGATATTAGACATGATTTTCGTCTTCTCCATATTCATCTTAAGGCCGACTCGTTCGGAGGCTCGACAGAGGTCATCGAGCATCGTATTGAGGCCCTCCATGGTCTCAGCCATTACAACTGTTTGTTGTTTGCCTATGTTTATTTAATTAGTAGCATCGCATCGCACGATTGCTCAAATTACAATGCGTTATGTTTAAAAAAAATAGAATGTATTTGCCATTATTTAGTACCTAATAATATTTCGTCCGCCTCAGTAGATTTAATTTTGCATCATTCCATTTTTATTTCAATGTAAGATTGCGACCTAAGCGGTACACAGTGTATTTGTACTGAGAAAAACTATGATGCTCAATTATTAAAACATGTACATATATTGGAAGTTGTTAAACTTTTTGGAAAACAAGAACATGATTGGAAATATATTCCTAAATAAAAGGACAAATATTTTTCATGGCAGCTCAGAAATATATTTAATAGTTTTAAGTAGGTAACATTAGTGTAATTGTTGTTATAAATAATATTCTGCTGTAAGTGTTAGAGGTGTTTGTGTTTTAGAATAATTATGAAAGTCGTTATATTCTAGTAGTTAATTATTGTAAATGTTTACAGTCTACATACACTTTTGGATCACTAGTTTCTGTTCTTTGATAAATTTCTATTCGATACTTAGTTCGTACAATGTCTATTCATTCTCATAATTTAGCTTGATTGGCAAAATTCGATCAATTGTGTACGTATATGAGCTCTAAGACGAAAATTTGTACTATACCATTTATACTCGTTTTTAAATCGACTTTAAAGTTTAAAGAAAGCACATCATAATATTATGTGTATTTAATAAATGGTCAAATTTACTTGACTCGTTTTAATTTACGCCTTTTGTAATATAGTTTGTCAGTTCACTTACCGAATACACGGTTACAAAATTCATCTAAATTAATTTTCTCACACAAATCTTTGAATGACCATTTATTACTTTCAGACTTCACGCTGTTGTCTAATACCGAGAACAATTGATCGGACAATTCATCCGAAATTTCTATGATTCGACAAATTTTATCCAAGCGAGTTAAATCTTCTATGGAGTTTGAATATAAGTCTGCTATTTGCAGAATTTGAGATTTTTTCTTCTTAACTTCAAAAGAACTCTCGGAGTCCGTTCCGCTTGAACTGTCCAGTTTATCAAAAAGATCCTGTTTGTTATCACTTTTTGCTATTTTATTATCTGCTGATATATTTTGAGGTAAAATGTCGGGACCATTCAACTGCTCTTGATCCAGTTTCTCTGAAATATTCTTGGTTGAAGTCATATGTTTATCAGGTACAATAATTTTATTATCCGACTGCCTTCCAGTATTTACATCGCTTAGCTTAAAGTTTTCCGAATTCATATCATTTTTCTTGTTGTTTACAAGAATTATGTTTCTTTTCTTCAATTCTTCATCTATAACGCGTACATTGTAGTCTTTTGTGCGTATATAATTTACCAAGTCTTTCATATCATACTTTTCTATTTGTTCACCTGTATTATTGCTATTCTCGCTTATATGCAAATTGTTACAAATTGATGCCTGAGTGACAACATTTCTTTGTTCTGGTGGTTTCTCGCTTTCATAATTAATAATTTTTAGTACCAGTTCTTCGTCGTCGGATTTTTCTTTGCTGTTTATCTCCATGTTCATAAATGTTAATTCATCATTTTCCTCTTTGTTAATAATGCTCTCTGAAAGGCCTTTCAAGAGAATGTTGACAGTTTTTGTTACTTGTTCATTAAAATCATACGAAGAATCTATTACCTCGATAATTTCCAAAGATGATTCAACAGTATTGTTTTCCTCGCGCTTTTTAATGATATTTTGATTTAAGAAGCTACCCGAAAGATTCTCGGTTCTGTCACGAAAATTGTCATATCTTATTATTTCTTGGTTGCTATTTTTTTTTACTATAACGTCCACTATCCCAACTGTTTCTATAATATCACCATGCTCGACTAACTGTTCATTACCACCTCCTGCATCGTTTTCTGGTTTTTCATTTGTGTTAATATGAGTATAGTTACAATGTAATGAGCTTGGCACTATTTCTTCAGTAGTAATAAAGTCGACGTTTTCTTTCGAAACTGTTGCTAACGAACTGAACTTAAATTTACTACTACAAGTCATCTTCAATAAATTTTCAGTCATGCTTACCATTTTTGAAAATTCTTTCTTGACATTTTCAAGACGCTGTTGCGCTTTCATACATTCTGTTTTCTCTTTACTTGGAGGTTTAAGCACGGCATAACTTTGAAACACCAAATTTCTCTTCTGACGTGGCTTGGAAACTGTATGTTCATCGCCAGCATTCCATATCTTAAATACTTCCTTATCTTTTTTTGGTTTGTCACTAGTCAGCGGTGATACCGCTTGCAGAGTACGACAGATTCCTCTCTTTATAAAATTTGGACGAGGTATTTTGGTTTTAGGCTTCGTATCTTGGGAAAGATTACTTGGGATATTACTCATGCCTAAATCGTCATCGCAACTACAGTGTGATAAAAGACAATCGCTTTCTCCACGTTGCAAAGTGCTTCGGCAGGATTTAATCGATATTTTATTAACAGAGAAACTTTGCTGATTAAATTGGTTTTCAGAGAAAAATATGGAATCTATAATTCTACAGCCGTATGAATACTCATTCTCGTACCAACAGACGATTTTATAAAAATTTGGTTTTAACCCCATACTCAAGTCTACGTCTAGTATGCATGAGTGGCTGTCACCAATAAAATCTGAAGAAACCGCTTGGTCGCTGGATAACTTTATAACAGTTTTCATACTCGTTTTACTAACATTTTCCACGGCTTTTACAATATCGTTCAGTGTCGTATTTGTATTTAATCTGTGAATAGGTATATAGTAAATTTACAAGGAGTCGGTACAATATTTCTGCTCTTATCATAATATCACCAAATAAACGAACTACTGCTGGTGTGAGACACGGAGATATCTAAACATATTAAAACTAAACATGTTTTCTTACCTTATCGTTAGATCAAGAACGGAAACATTAACAACTGGTACCCTAAACGCCAAGCCGGTCAATTTGTCTCTTACACTCGGTATGATTTTTCCCAAGGCTTTACAAGCCCCAGTTGAAGCCGGTATTATATTCTGATGGATGCTCCTGTGATCCCGCCAGTGCTGAGACAAAATATTTCGTATTACTTAGGAGTAGATGTCAATCTCTTTGATTAAATTAATTAACAATGTTATCGATTTTGTACACTTCAGAGTCATGCTAACTATCGCGGATGATAATGAAACTATGGTGGGCCATATAGAAAGTTTACACTGTAAATTGTGCAAGTAATAAATTAGACGAGTAAAATGGTAATCCTACACTGCACCTCTTCCAATCCTTTGCATAGTGCGCAGGTACAAGAGTACGTAACACATTGCAGCACAGACGTAACAAAGGTGTGGTATGAACAGGACGAAGTGGCCCATTGTGATAAATGCAGAAATAGGTACGTTATATAGTTAAACTTTTCGGATGGACAATTTTATTGCATTTTTAGATTTGGGCAGGTGACATAATTTAACAAAGCTTCATGATCAGAGCTTCAAGAGCAATCATGACCAACGGGAATTTATTATTGTTAAAAAAGTTACATCACAAACATCTTAAAATATTTGTATGCTTCTACCATTGCTAGTTATGCCGTTATTGAAATTTAGCTCAATGACGATGCATGTTTGAAGGAATACTTAGAAACAGTGATTCTGAATATTATGAGTTGATACTGTCATCTAAGCAGTAATTGTATATTTAAAAACAAAGCAAATAATTATTTTAAAGCCTTGGGCCCAATATCGAACCTCAACGACGAAACCTAACGTTTCCTTTATTTTAAATTTTGCCTATTAAGGACGCAGTTGAGTGGGGCTTCCACGTACGCTAGGCAGACGTGTGTTTGGGAATAAGGCTTAGTTCGTTTCAAGAATTTCTTTGCTAGATTTTCTGGCTACTTTCGTTTGTAATCTTCAAACCTAAGAAAGCCGCTCTCGGGTAACACATTTCAAATGAAAAGTCTAAATCAAATTCGGTTCAACTTTTCGGGAGCTAGGACTGACTTTCCAAATTTTCAATAACGCAACTCACCTTTCCCCTCAAGCACAATCCATCCAAAGGCTTTAGCGAAGGAGTCAATGCATGTATGCTTGTCACAAAGCCTTCGGCCACGCCGAAATTGTCTTCTAATATTTTTATTATCGGCGCCAAACAATATAAGGTACTGGACGCACACGATAACACTTTGTGACCTATGATGAGTATTTTTTATCAATTACGCAGCGATATATTCCAAGGTCAAGAATATTAACACTGACTGTTTCTAACGGACAGTGCGGATCGCAATCTATCTGCAGGTTAAGCATCGTCTGGCTCTGCTATGTATATTGAATGTGTGTCCATAATTTGCAATACCTGACCTCTGCTAAGTAGGGCACCTAAAGCCGCCTGTCTAGTCTACTACTGTATAGCAGTCATCAGACGAAGTCAGTAGCGTAACATATATATATCGATATCAGATACAGCTCTAACTACATAATTACCGGTTAACCTACTAGATGGATCGTGGAGGGCCGACTGCAATGGCTCCGCATAAATACTAGTAAGTTATTCAAATCATGTGAGACTGGTGCTATCTATTTGACGACACGGTTGGCGCAGTGGTTGAGCGATCGACTGCGTACAGCATGTCGCGGGTTCGATTCCCCGCACAGAAGAAATATTTGTACGAGCTACAAGTATTTGTTCCGGGTCTGGGTGTTTTCTATCTATAATATGTATGTATTTATAAAAAAAAATGTGTATATGTAGTTTATCATCCATCTCGTTACCATAACACAAGCATTAAGTTGATTAGCTTGGGACGAGATAGCGTTGTGTGAAATGTCCAAGGATATTTATTATTTGTTTCTAAAAGCACTTGCCGACTCCGGAATCGAACTGGGGACTCGTGGTCCACAGACGGCACATTCAACCCCTAGACCAACAAGGCAGTCCCATTATACAGAGTTGATATGACAGAGGAGTTGATATACGTAGTGTAATTTAATGCCAAATTACACTACGTATACTATATTAAGTGATTAGTATGAATTCGAAACGGTACAAAAAAAAATACACGTGATTTTTCATGGGGGGTGGAGGGGTAGTCTTAAACCTCACCAGGTATCACTAAGAGGGAAGGAGGGGTTAAAAAATGTTAAAAAAACATCACGTGATTAATGGACAGCCCCTAAGGTAAATAAACGGTGCGTTAGGCATAAACATCTGTTAGGAAAGATACATCATGTTCAAAGGAGGCAAACATTAAAAAATCATTTGCGGCTAAACTATTGCTCCAATTTTATTGATTTTTAGTACAGAGCCTGGAAATGTTACCTATTATAGGCAGTTAAAAAAAATGCCCCTATGTCGTATCAACCCTGTATAATCAGGATATCTTATAAAATGTGTAATATGTGTATGATAGGTAAGTGAAATGATTGCCGACCTGTTTTCAGTCTGTTATCGTTGACCCCATGAATGATCATGGGTACATCCACACTAGGCGATGTGACTATCACACGTTTTACACTTTGGCTCTGAAGATGTCCCTGCGTTATTTAAAATTATTAGAATTTTCAGATCGGATCAATAGATTCTCAGATTAGCACGTCCTCAGTGAGACTTATCATATGGGGTTTAAGATTTCACTGAGATAAAATAAAACTAACAGTACTTAATGCGTATGCAAGATATCTTTCTTTTGTACCATAAAAAAAGTGGATTTTGTTAGTTTCTGTGGCAGCCTTGCGAGTAGCGCCCGCGCACCCTCGACCCCGTAATCTTACTCGCCCTCCACCCGCGGCCACCGATGTCATTGCTCTTGTCTTAAAACTTTTTTCTTAAAAGTTTTACTAGTGATTTTACTAGCATTCATTATTTGTAGGACGATGAAACGTTTTGCGGTGAATTCTACATATCTCTGGGTTTTACGCTGTCACTATATTGTTTCACTATCCTGTTACACTCTTTATATTATAGTAGAGCATAGAGCAGTCGACTTCTATTAGCTAATATTATGGTGAGGGTAGTTGCAAACTCGCTATCCTCACACACCAGTAAAGAAGTGAATAAACATTTTGAGTAGTTTCTCGAGGGAAAGCATTATCCGGGAAACAGGGCGTTGGCAGCTGAAGGTATCTTCTGCTGAGTACAGTGAGTTACAGTACAGGATCGGTGACGACCATAGGCGAAGATAACCATTTAGTATAATCGGACCGTTCAATGTATAATAGGCACACTGAAAACTTTTCCAGTGCTTCTTCTATAGAACTACAGAGCTGGCTGCGGAAGCAATGATCAATTTATGAGTAAAAGTATTACCGATGCTTTATCGTAACTGGTGAACATTCCAGAAGCTTCAACAACATACTCCACGCCTAAGGTATGCCACGGAATATCAACTGGCAGTTTATTCTGAAATAGTCGGACGTGGTGTCCTGTTGGAAGGAAAAAGAAATCATCAACTCCTCAATTTTGATTTAGAGATATAAGCCGACTGTTTTATGATGGACAGGCGGATTGGCATAGGGCTTCGCTTCAAGTTTTCCGTCCCTTTCGGGTAAGTTCCAGAGTCAAGATGACTTTATATATGTAGGGTTTTTTACAAAACTCTTAATAGTCTGCCATGAATCTCACCGGTTCAGATGCTGCTCTATTTAGTAGATTAAGGCTAGCATTGGCATCGTGTCGGTTGGACACTACAATAGACAATAGCAGGTTGGAGCCAACTTATTGAACTCAGTGAGCCCTTTAAGCCTATAGACTCGGGGGGGGGGGGGCACGAAGTAAATGTACCTATCTCATACTACCTAAAACCGAACTCGGACTGTCCCAAAAAATCTCTCTCCAGCTGAGGGAATATGGTATTTAAATGATAGAGATATTTACCATCAATAATGATCTCGTTATCCACATAGTTAACGTTTCCCTTGTATTTACCATGCGTGGAGTCAAACTTTATTAGGTAACAGACATACTCCGCGTTGATGGCTGGATCATTGATTGCTGATATCTGAAACAGGAAAAAGTAAAACGAATAATCATACCTAGTTAGGAATAACTAAATATGTTCTTGTCGTGTCTGTGTACACTTTAGGCAAGCATCTAAACAGTCCTTCCTGCAGTCCTGAGTGAACTGCAGTTCCCGCACGGAAGAAATATTTGTACGACCTACAAGTATTTGTTCCGGGTCTGGGTGTTTTCTATCTATAATATGTATGTATTTACAAAAAAAATGTAAGTATTTAAGTACTTTATCATCCATCTCGTTACCATATCACAAGCAATAACCTGAGAGTGTAGTAAGTGCCGACAAAAGGAAATTACAAGACCGAAAACTCCGCAAGAGAAAGAAAACTTGAAACGAAACCCTGTGCCAACCCATCTGGCCAGTGTGGCACAATAGGCTAATTACCCTCTTTGTGATTGGATGAGGCCCGACTTTGTAGTGAGTCTTCATGGGCTGAGTTTTAATAGTAATAGGCGATTATTTTTGGACAACCCTTTTGGGTTTGTGGAGAAAATATTACCGTCTCCGACTTTTTCTAGGAAATACATTTTAACGCGCTACGCTGGTCAAGTGCGACGGACGATATATCACTATCACTACATATTATAAAGCAAAGTCTGTCGTATGTCCGTCCCTATGTATGCTGAAATCTTTAAAACTACGCAACGGATTTTGAAGCGGTTTTTAATAGATAGAGTGATTCAAGAGGAAGGTTTATATGTTTATTAGTTAGTAAACATATAAACTATACCTATTAGTTTAGGCATAATATTGTAGAGAACCACTGATAAATTTAGATGTTCATCATTGCACCTGTGCGAAGCCGGGGCGGATCACTAGTGATTTATACAAAAAACTTAGTTCGTTTGTTCAGGAGAATAGAATAGAAGTGTTTCCCTACCTATCCCTATCTAATCGCCTTATTGAATTAACAATATCTCGTTTGGAAGACATTGTAAATTCCCTACATTAATTTAAATAAAAAAGTGGTAACATTTACTTACAGTTATGTTAGGATTCTGAAGGCATGATCTAAACACTACTCTTCCGATACGGCCAAAGCCATTAATACCAACTTTTATAGCCATTTATTAATAGCTATATTGCTTCGGGATAAATTTTATAATGGTTAATCATTCTGAGATCCTTCCTATTTTTTAACGGGTATTAATCCGTAATTAATGATTTCTCCAACGTAGTTGATGATTAAAATAACGTGGTTAAAACATTTCAAATATAACATTGTCCGAAAATAATTATGTTGTAAATTGACATTTTAAATTACCCGCGTAGCTAATTACTTTTTTATTTTGTGCATGCTGGGCAGGCTGAGGTCATGAACCATGTCATGTATAATACACATTCGAAATCGATGCTAGTGAAACTTATATGTAGTAAAATGTATGTAGTAATTTTGTTTTTACGAAACAATAACTTTTCAATATTCATTCAAAACATAACACAAAACCGTACATTTCAACCTCCACTCTAACTTTTCGTACTGGGCCTGGGCCATAGACAACTATAAAATATACGTACAACGAGTACCTAAGTAAACAGAAGGCAATAACATGTAACATATTAGATTGAATGTAACCTATCGTGTCATCATCTTTTTATGTTCGGATAGTTATATTTAAAAAAATCTAACCAATCATAAAAAGATGATACTCTGCCAAAAGGTTATTGCAGATATAATTTAACTGCGAATACAACGATATCACTACATAGTATAAAACAAAGTCGCTGTCGTCTGTCCGTCCCTATGTATGCTTAAATCTTTAAAACTACGCAACGGATTTTGAAGCAGTTTCTTTTAGTAGATAGAGTGAATCAAGAGGAAGATTTATATGTATAATACATCCATAATTTTGTAGAGTAACACTGATAAATTAGAGGTTCATCATTGCACCCGTGCGAAGCCGGGGCGGGTCGCTAGTTTATTTATACAGTGTAAAAAGAGCCCTTCAAAATGAGGCTATGGGAGACTAAACAGCGTAATTCCGTCTTTAAAATGATTTTTCTATGGTAAAGAATGAGCGAGAAACACGTTTTAATCATTTTATTTTTAATCCATATACAAGTGTTTTATTGAAAAAGAGCTGTCTAGCTACAGTGAATATTATACGTTAGGATTTATAAACTGTCTCACACATTTTGAGGTTCAGGGTTTCAGTTATTATTTCTCTAATTATAGATAGCCCTTTCGTTGCCAATTGGTCACTGAAAATTAATTATAAACGTTGCTTTTAATTTCTGGACTTTTGCACATAGCATCTATTTGAGTACCTAGGCAGTACTATAAAATTTTTCGTTATGGCTCTATGGTTGTTGTTATACTATGTATCTCGATATTTTTTTTTACAATAAGTGAAAACCTTACCATATCGGTTTTAGGAAATATGATTATTTATATGCATTTAATATCTTAGTCTCATATTATATGTTATGGAATTCTGCAATTGATTTTACCGTTTTAATTTATTTTACATGTACAAGTGCGAATGTAAATAATTTGAATCAGATAGCAATCTACACTGTTCGTTAGTCTTTTGGCTAATTTTGGTCTTGTAATATTCGCGGCAGTCCCGGTAAGGATGAAAAAGTGAGAAAATATGAAAAAAAATATACGGATTATTTTTGTTTTTATTTTTGGATTTATGTTTGGCACATATTATAATAACGTTCTGGAATTATCATACAGGTTTTTTATTTATTGATTCTGAGGCGGTACGAAGTTTACCGGGTCAGCTAGTTCATTATAATTACTAATCCTGTTAATGAAAACTAAACTGCATAAGCTGTCTTCCAAGTAGTATATCTGTGTGATGGTTCATAGTCTATGTTTCATTGATTAACTCTATATTGTCTATTATTTGATTACGCGACGTCCTCGCCTCGCCTTGCAAACTTGTCCTTCAGCTGACATTTTATAACTCCTTCTTGAAGGGAGCAGTTGAGTGACATATTTCTTCTAAATCCCCGTCAATTAACTGAGGTGAGTGGTAACTAAAGTTATTAACATGCTAATTAAATTCAGTTGTCATTTGTTATAAGTATATTTACATTTTTTTTATTTTACTGCCATTAATAAAGTATACCGGTCCTGACATCATCCACCACGTAATGATACCATGCATTTTGATTTAGTGCTTGACATTAATAAATATTTCTTATTGATTTGGATTATATTACGTATATGACACCTTATTACAGTGAAAGTAATAACTGTAACACTATTTCAGTCCCTATTGGACGTGACCTTTATTTGACCTCCATGAGCCGGTATCGGACATTACTATACTAATGCTAAAGTAGTAAATACATAGATACGTATGTAGTATGTCACAAACAAATTCATTTCATCACCCTGAGTTTATCTTCTATTGGATATTTATAAGTTTTCCATGGGTTTGACTATCCATTCACGTTTAATGTGCCTGCTGCTTAGTTCCTACGTGGTACGTGCAATTTGTCAGGTTTCAAGATTTTCTGGTCAGTGGGTATCCTATATCAAAATAATTATTAAATATTATTTATATTCCCCCCCCCCCCATGGATTTGGAGGAGGCCCGACTCAGTAGTGGGTCATTTATGGGCTGAAACGACGACGATTTTAATATGTTGCTTCAGATAAACGATGTTTTGAATTAATATTGTTGCAAAGGGTTTCCACAATACTGTTATTACGCCTATATTTGGAACACACTTAATCATAGCATAAATTAATAAAATAAATAAAATAAAAAATAAATGCTGGTCGGTGATTATACTGTCACCTGCCTGTAAACAGATTATATTTTGGAAAACTTGCCACCTACTGTTCCACCTACAGTACCGTTTCGTTAGATAAATAATAAATATATAAAAATAGCTTGCTTGCCGACCTTGAAAAAGGTGAAAGCCACTGAGAGAAAGTCCTAATAATCACAGTTCTAGCTTCTATATTGTTTGAATTATGATGATGTTGTGATTAGTTATAACTGAAATGTATTTTTCCTACCGGTATAAGGGGATTTAATTACATATAGTGGAGAAATTATATTTTGGCTCCGTCTAAATTGTGAATATAATAAGTATCTATATCTATATATTAATCTAAAAATTACTAGCTATAATTGAACCAATTTATAGTACTTTACAATTATTTACGAACTCAAGTGAAGACTTGTAACTCTTCTCTTTCTTGTCTTCACTTGAGTTCGTAAATAATTGTAAAGTACTGAAGAGTTACTAAGTTACTGAAGAGTAAAAGCTGATATTTTAGTAGAAAAGTTATTTCATTGTTTTCTCTTCATAATTGGCTTTTCATTCCTGAATTCTGTCACTCTAGCAGGAGACCAAATGACGCGACTGATTTAAAAGCTAATAGACTGTTATTTGTTACTTACAGACAATATGTCCAAGATCGGAATCAACGGATTTGGCCGTATTGGCCGCTTGGTACTTCGTGCTGCTATCGAGAAAGGCGCTCAAGTCGTTGCCATCAACGACCCATTCATCGGCCTTGACTACATGGTCTACCTCTTCAAATACGATTCCACCCACGGGCGATTCAAGGGTACCGTTGAAACTAAAGATGGCAATCTCGTAGTCAACGGCAACAAGATCGCTGTGTTCTCTGAAAGGGACCCCAAAGCCATCCCTTGGGGCAAGGCTGGCGCCGAATACGTTGTAGAATCTACTGGTGTGTTCACTACCACAGAGAAAGCGTCTGCTCACTTGGAGGGTGGTGCCAAGAAGGTCATCATCTCTGCCCCCAGTGCTGATGCTCCCATGTTCGTCGTTGGAGTGAACCTTGAAGCATATGATCCTTCCTACAAGGTCATCTCTAACGCTTCCTGCACAACCAACTGCCTTGCTCCCCTTGCTAAGGTCATCAATGACAACTTCGAGATCGTCGAGGGTCTTATGACCACCGTACACGCCACCACCGCTACCCAAAAAACTGTCGATGGACCTTCTGGCAAGCTGTGGCGTGACGGCCGTGGTGCCCAGCAGAACATAATTCCTGCCTCCACTGGTGCCGCTAAGGCCGTTGGCAAAGTTATTCCCGCTCTTAACGGCAAATTGACTGGTATGGCTTTCCGTGTCCCAGTTGCCAACGTTTCCGTTGTCGACCTCACAGTCCGCCTAGGCAAGCCTGCCTCATATGATGCTATCAAGCAAAAGGTTAAGGAAGCTGCTCAGGGTCCTCTTAAGGGTATTCTCGACTACACAGAGGAACAGGTTGTATCCTCGGACTTCATTGGTGACGCGCACTCCTCCATCTTTGACGCCGCTGCTGGCATTTCCCTAAACGATAACTTTGTCAAGCTAATCAGCTGGTACGACAACGAGTATGGATACTCCAACAGAGTCATCGATCTCATCAAGTACATCCAAACTAAGGATTAAATATGATGCAGAAATATAGACATATATGTTGTTATGAATGTTATTATGGTTTGTCGAGTTAATAAATCGACTTTTTATAACATGATAAGCTTAAGTAATAACTGTCAGGTAATCTAAATTATTATACTACGTTGATAGTAATAACGTGTGTATTGTATTAATTTTAAGTTCTTTCAAAAATTTTTTAGCCAGTATAGCAAAATAGAGCGCTTTACTGATTAAAATCTTTGTGTTTCATTTACTACCTGGTGCAACTAAAATCTGATTATCTTCATTTTATTGCGGTCAAATATTGATAATCATTGCATACATATGCACCCGCCTTCATCTCGGTATTCTTGTACCTTTACATGTAATAAGTCCAGAAATAACTGATTAATTTCTCATACATAATATGTGATTCATGCCTGTCACTTCTTAAGTAGTTAGTCTTATGTCCTTCTATTAATGTATATATTATATGACTATATAAGTACTATTTGTATGTATCTATTATAATTTATACAATCATTTATACACTATAGAGTATTCATTCTATCAAATATTCCTTTTTTCCTTTCCATATTGCATAATAACTCTATATAATTAATCTTACATATATTTATGTACTTTTTACCTAAATAATGTCCATCCCTACATAGTTTCTTGCCGGCTCTTCTCTGTAGAGCAGCCTTCCGAACCGGTGGTTGTTTCGGCATGAATGTGAGTGAACGCAGGGATTATGAGCGATCAGGGGAGATTGAGGGATTGTAGGAGTGAAGAGTTGTGTGTGAATGTAGGTATGACTACTGAAAGGTGTGTGTGGAGACTACCACCTAGTGTGGGACAGGGGCCGTAAGATGATAATGGTGTTTATAAATATGACGATTTATAAGAGTTTTGTGATGAAACCTACGTAAATAAAGTTCCTTTTGAGTTTGAGTTCCCAAGGTTGTCTGTAAGAAATACAAAGCGTTGTTTTTTTTTGTGTTCTGTCTTTTTTCACGTGTACAATAAAGAGTATATCTATCTATCAGGTCTCGTGTATTTCAACAAAATCAGTTGATCGATTAGAGCGTGAAGGTTTGAAAATGGCTGCATTAGGAACTTTGGTATTTTTGATAGGGATTACTTTCGAAAAATATATCATTTTGTGCTCACTTACAATTTCCCGATGGAAAAGTAATCAAAATTGTTTCTACTACTACTATTACTCAGCTCATAAATTACCCACTGCTGAGTCGGGCCTCCTCCCATTACCAGGAAGGTAATTAGCCCACCGTCCCACCCCAGCCTGGGACGGTGGGCTAATTAAGGAGGGTTTGCACAGGGTCTCGTATTAAGTTTTCCTTTTTTTGTGCCTAGATTTTCGGCCTTGTTAATTCCTTGGAATTTGATGGTGGTATAATGTATTCTTAATCTGTGATGTCACCCACCACACGGATAAATTGATAACTTACCCTAAAAGAACTGAATGTTTTCCGAGTAAGCAAATTTCCTCCTTCCTTCGATTCAGACTTCGATATGAAGCATAACGTTATATCAAAATTATAGTTCAGTTATTTATGCGCTGACTTGCCTTGTAGGTGGATAAAAGTAATTATAATGTATTTATTTCAGAATGTTGCATTGTCAAACCTTCCAAATATTAAACACGCTGAGAATTCAAAATGATACAAGTGGCATTTCTCTTGTTCAATAATAATAAACTTTGAAAACAAGTAATTATTGTATAGCCTTCACTCCTCAGAATAATAACTAAGTATTTCAAAATTTGTACCAAAAAATTAAATAAATAAAAAATAAATAAATATCCTTGGACATTTCACACAACGCCATCTCGTCCCAAGTTAAGCAACTTAATGCTTGTGTTATGGTAACGAGATGGATGATAAACTACTTATATACATTTTTTTTTGTAAATACATACATATTATAGATAGAAATGACACCCTGACTCCGAGCCAGTGCCTCTGGTTTAGACAAAGACACTGGCCCGACCCCGGAATCGAAATTAGGAAATCCTTCACGACTTACTCCCCATTTTTTGGTTTAAAAGGAGCCACAACTCCCGTAATTATTTATATATATTTTATATACGTTATTTTGATAGACTAAAATGATAGGATTTACCGGTTTTGGAATAGTGGATAGCACACCTCTAACGTAATATTTTAATGGCCGCTTCAGGCAGCTGGAGCTGTCGCCTGTCAGTGACATTTGGTTTGCTTCGTGTAAATTTTGTAATGTACAAATTTTAAATCCGTCTAGTTAAAAATGAATATGGTGTACATTAATAGATAATGGTTATTTATGTTGCTCATATACTTATATACTAAAAACAGTGTGTTGTAGTCCCTGAAAGTGTAATTTTATTACTATAATGGAGGATCTCAATTTGACAGAAACCGAAATGAGATATTTCGGCGATTTGTTTTTGTGTTGTGATGAGGAGTCCAATGGGAAAATACCGATTTTAAAAGCAACGGAATTGTTTAGGTCGTCAAATATTCCAAATGACGTGCTGAAACAGGTAAACTATCGTGTAGTTTAGCCGTACAGAATCGCAATAATAGGCGAATGAATGATTAGCCTTACTCATTATGTTACAGATCATGGATATTAGCGTCGCTCCCAACAATTGTGCGTCACTGAACCACATGAATAGGAAACAGTTTTATTCTGCACTGAAATTAATTGCTGCTCATCAAAGTAACATGGTGTTAAAGCCAGATTTACTGTCTACACCTCTTGACTTGCCATTGCCAAGGTTTACATGGGCTCTAAATTCAGAAGCTAGTGCAGACTTAATCCAGTTATCAAATTCCCCAAATGATAAACACACTGTTCATGTAAGGGAAAGGAATATTGTAGGGACTCTTGGAGTATATGAGCCAATTAGAGTGTCATCAAATCTGTCAGACAGTGATGTACCTCAAGTGTTGTCTCTTGATACCACAGAAGGATTAAGTACAGACTCTGAAATAGATTCTGAAACCATGTCACAAAGATCTGGTTCTCATGGGGTGAGTATTTTCTACATGCCAATTATATTTTACATGCTCATTGTAAGTGTTTTAGCATTGCTTATTTATTATTTATTTTTTGTATACCATTATGTAGAAATGAAAATTTTCAGTTCATCTAATATAAAAGTTTTTGTATTAAAATAAACAAACAGAAAAGTTTAAATGAAGCTTGTAACAATATATCAGTAAAATTACACTCATGATTGCTTAAACTTTTTGAGATTAGCCCATTTAAACACACAAACATAAACAGACAAAATTGGTTTGGATTCAATTGTGATATTAAAGCCCGCAAATAATATGTAGTTGTTCTCATCTTATTGTATGTAATGTAATATCTTATACTTCTCAGCCCATAAAATACCCACTGCTGGCCTCCTCCCATTACATACAGTGCCATGCTGACCATCAAGTTTTTCTTCTCTTGCGACTAGGTTTTTGGCCTTGTCATTTCCTATTGTTGACTTTTCGACACCCTTAGGATGATACGGGGTGGTGACACAATGCATTCTAAGGGCTCTTTCAATTTATGCGTTTCGTATCGGACCGCTGCAGTGCTGAAGCGGTGCGTTTTGTATGGACGTCGAGCGGATGTCGAGCGTTCGCGGTACGGACACCACACTGTTGCCGCACCGTGCATTTTGTATGAAAACAAACAACCGGCCGTGCGCCGTACGACAAACGCACCGCTTCGGCACTGCAGCCGTCCGATACGAAACACATAAATTGAAAGAGCCCTATGTCTGTCACCACATGGACAAATGTAATATATACATGGAATAAACACATTATTATTATTTTATTTTTAAGGCTAAAAGTGTTTAAAATAATGATTGATATTTTAATCTAAAGTATTCCATCAACAAGATAAACATTCAAGTTTGCTTAGTGAGTTTTTATCAATCAGGTTAATAACCATTTAACAGATGTGATATGTTGATAGTTGGCTATCAACATTTAACAATGTTGATAGTTGGATGGCCTTTTAAATTATTATATTAAGTGTGTACTGTTTTAAACAAAACACCATATTTTGTACTGGTATTATTTTTTAATAGTGCATGAAAAATACTTTTACTTACTTATGATTTCAAGTCTTTTATTGAATCATCCAAATTGTCGAAGTGCCATAAGTATGAACATGAAATATTTAAGTTTCTAACAACATTTTAACTCAAAAATGTATAAGCTATATGATACTAGTACATAAAGTACAATAATATGTATTTGCAAATTAATAACTTGAAATTGAATGCACAAAAAAGAATTCTTCAACATGCAACCATTTATAAATTTTAATTTTAGGTCTTTACTTGATTGTAGCAACATCTATCACTAAATTAGGTGTTTGAACTTTTTTATGGTAGATTTTGCCGCTAGTGCGGAAGGGGGCCTACACACTCTTTAGTACTGTGAATATCAATGTGGCACACTTGAATAGAATAGAAATATGCTTTATTGTATAAACCAATTATGGCGTTCACAATCGTCAACGGATACATCAGTTTTAAAACACTACTACCAGGTCGGAACGCGGCACCAACCGAGAAGACCTGGCAAATTCAAATTCAAATTCAAATCATTTATTTTGCTTGGGTCACGATGGACACTTACAAAAAGTCAACACAATATACATAATGAGTCTATATAAAACAAATAGTCTACCATCTACCACCAGTTCGGAACGCGACCACTGCTGAGAAGAACTGGCAAGAAACTCAGAGGGCTTGTCATTTTTTTTTTTGCTTTGCGGTCCTAACTCTTATGTATTTAAACAATAACATAATTGAGTAACATAAAAATACTGGCACTGAACAGCTTATTCCCAAGCAGCTGTGTCGTTTACATAATCAGCAATGCGGTAATACGCTTTTTTGTAAAGTTTTGTCTTGACCGTCTTTTTAAAAGCATTGCGAGCCAAGTCTCTAAGTTGCATAGGCAGTTTGTTATAAAAGCGTATACATTGACCCATGAATGAGTTGCTTATTCTGTGGAGACGAGTACAATGAACAGGAAGATTATTCTTGTTTCGTGTTCGTGGCGGAAGAACCTCGGAGGGCTTGTCTTTTTTTTTAAACGCCATATTACAATAACCTTGTACTTAAAACTAACTAGGTTCGTTCGGTTCCGAAAGGCTCTCAACTGAAATATGAATTATATAGAAAAAAAATTATAGACTAATGAAAAAACTGAAATTACAAGTCTTGAATCCACTGGCCAGACGTGTTGGCACAGGGCTTCGTATTAAGTTGTCCTTCTCTTGCGGCTAGGTTATCAGCCGTCATTTCCTTTTGTCGGCGCTTACGAGACCCTCAGCATGGAACGGGGTGGTGACATTATAATTCTGCCACTGACAATTCTTGGAACAAACGGGTCTAAGAAACGTATTATGTATTTTCCAGCGAAGAGGTAAAACTGGCTCGCCATGGAGCACGGCAAGCGAGAGTCCCACCCCCACTAACAGTGTTGCAGAACGAACCCATCCCATCTGGGAGCACAGTGCCACCGGCCGCGGAGTGTGGCCGACGAATACGGGAGAGGAGCATACCAGACTACTCGGTAATCATTCATCATTTCAGCCCACAAATGACCCACTACTGAGCCGGGTCTCCTCCAAATGGGAGGAACGGAGGGAAATTAGCCCACTGTGCCATGGTGGCAAGACTGGTTGGCACAGGGTTTGTATGAAGTTTTCCTTCTCTTGCGGCCTGGTGATTTGCCTCTTGCATTCCCTTAGTCGCCTCTTACGACACCCTCAGGAGTGGGTTGGTGACATTTGGAATACCCAAGGTTTGTGTCGTCATTCATACTAATTTAAATAATACAAAGAAACTTTAGGCGCAAAGGGATGATCATCCAGCCAGACGAGGTGTGATGTCTGGCTAGGGGTCGCTGCGCCTAACCCCCCGATAGTTGTAGTCGGGGATATCTTAACTTGCGAATTGCTCTTGAAATTTCGCTATCGCGGTGTAGGACTTTTTCGTAATTATCGCATTTGTAGGCGATATTTCTTGATGCAATTAGTTAAGATTTTTCTGGTAAATTGTGTAAAGTATGTAGCATGCGGTCGCTTATTACCGAGTATAATCACGTTTATTCTTCGTGTGGTGACGGATTCAAAACACATTGTGTCACCACCCCATTCATCCTGAGGGTGTCGTAAAAGCCGATAAAGCCGAAAACCGAGCTGCAAAAAAGGAAAACCTGCTATAAAACCATATGCCAACCCGTCTGGCTAGCATGGACAGTAAGCTTATTACCCTACATGTAGTTGGAGGTGGCCCGACTCAGCAGTGGGTCATTTAGTGGTATATGACACTAGCTTTTGCGCGCGGCTTCGCCCGCGTGGGCTTCGAACCCGTGCATATTTTTTATGAACATAAAATCGGTTATTGTGACTAAACTATGATAGTTAGATATGTGCTCTCGCGGACTTTTTTGTAGATCTTTATAAGACCTACAAATCCGTAGTACATCATTTTGTTCTATTATCAATAGTTTTTGCAGCGCACGCATAAATAGGTTTTAGATTTTACACCTTGGTTTACAAAATCGCAATTTTCATACGGATCCCTAATTCTTTTGAAAATAAAATATAGCCTATAACCTTCCGCGATAAATGGACTATCTAATACTGAAAGATTTTTCGAAATCGGACCAGTAGTTCCTGAGATTAGCGCGTTCAAACAAACAAATAAACAAACAAACAAACTCTGCAGCTTTATATATTAGTATAGATAATGTGTCAGCATATTAAGGCTTCTAACCTAGATAAGATTCGTCTATTAGGATTCATTGTTTAGTGGGTAGTTGTTGCCTGTTTTAATGTCCTATCAATAAATAAATAGCACGACTAACCGGTTCCGTTATTCATTACTAGCGACCCGCCCCGGCTTCGCACGGGTGCAATTATGCATGTATTATACATATAGACGTTCCTCTTGAATTACTCTATCTATTAAAAAAAACCGCTTCAAAATCCGTTGCGTAGTTTTAAAGATTTAGGCATACATAGGGACGGACAGATGACAGCGACTTTGTTTTATAATATGTAGTGATTAACACTTACGACACCCTCAGGATAAAATGGGCTGACAACTGTATTTCCAATCTGATCGCCATATCTTATCAATGTAATTTTTTTTTCTACAGCGATATCGCGATGATTGAGTTTAATTAGATGTTCGTTGTTTGAGTTGGAGTAATTGGGGCATTCTAGTACGGCGTGACTCATTTGTTTTTGCGCTACTTTTTGCACTGGCCTATAAACAGCCATACAAAGCGAGTCGCGGGACGAATGTCGGCAACGCGACTTGTGTACGAACGCCAATGGATTTGTATGGCGGTAGTCGCTTGAAGACTAAACTCGTTTAGTATCGAAGATTTGCGTAGCCTTGTGTACTACTACTCAGCTCATACAAGACCCACTGCTGAGTCGGGCCTCCTCCAATTACATGGAGGGTAATTAGCCTACTGTGCCACGCTGGCCAGACGGGTTGGCCCAGGCATTGACAGGCCTTGTGTACGAAGGGTCTTAATTTACAGAGGGACTGAAGTGGAGACAAATATGTCAAATGAGGCCATCTGTAAATACACTTCATCCGTGTAGTGACGGATTTAGAATACACAGTGTAACCACCCCATTCCATCCGGTGGGTGTCGTAAGAGCCGACAAAAGGATATGTGAAGGCTGAAAACCTAGCCATAAAAGAAGGAAAACTTGATATGAAACCCTGTGCCAAACCGTCTGGCCAGCCTGGCACGGTGGGCTAGTTACACTCCATGTAACTGGAGGAGGCCTGACTGAGCAGTGGGTAATATATGGGTTGATTAGTAGCAGTAACTGTCATCTATTCTCTCCCGCGACCACGACTGCTGCAAAGCATTCTAAACGTCGGGAGTTAAATAATGTAATATACACGCGATAAATCCGATAAAAAGTGTTTAATTTCAATGTGTAATAATCGTGAAAATCTAAGAAATCATTAGTAGTAAATACGCTATGGAATTACTGGCTGGCACACAAATCTATACACAAGGAAGTTGGGAATCTTTCACTCCATTAGAGTGGAAACTTAGGAAAAAATCTCGATATCTATCTCAGACTATGTCCGTACTGTATCGAAGGTCTAAGGGTTAAATGTGCGGCCTTTGGATCAAGGGGTCCCGGGTTCGATACCGGGGTAAGTGTCTTTGTCTAAACCAGAGGCACTAGCACACCGGGGGTTACGTTTTAAAAAACAAAAAATATAAAAAAATAACTATCCCAGACTACGTCCGTACTACTTATTAGATTTTTTATTTTATTTAAGGCACTGAAGAAGAGTCCTCCGACCGACACTCGTCAGAAGAAGAAGGGGATGGCGAAGCGGGAGATGATGTTTGGGCCATCAGTGAGCCCCAAGCACGCCACTACGCGGGCCAATTCGCCCAGCTGAGACCCGATAGGGGTCTGCTATCTGGACATACCGCGAGGTAGGGTATTATGAGAGATTAGAAATCAATCAAAATTAAAACTCATTTACGGTGAATGTTCCAGGGTAGCCCGCGAAATTCTGGTTTAGACAAAGACACTTGCCCGACCCCGGAATCGAACCTATAAACATAAATAGTATTGTTTCTACACTGTAATACAAATTCCTTTCAATACGTTGACAGACTGAGTTCACTAAAATTTCCAAAATCTTTATTACAGACTGTTCTTTGAAAAATCCCATCTGCCCGTCTCCGATTTACGAAAGATTTGGCAGCTATCTGACATCAACAAAGATGGGATGCTCACGCTCGAGGAATTTAGCATAGCGATGCATCTCATTGTGCTAAGGCGGAGTAACATCCCCGTGCCGGACGCACTACCCGCTTGCCTTGTACCCAGGGTTGACTCCAGGTACTCCAAGCAAGCTGTCACCACAGATCTAGTCGACCTGGGCTCCGACATGTTTAGCTCCGGTACCTCGGCCGACTTCAACTTCACCCCCAAAACGGAGCCCCACGAGAAGGCAAAGAAACCCGAGGAACGCCAAGCGTCGCTGACGCCGCCCAAAGTGGAAGGCCAAGCCGCCAAAGAGTGGACGAAATTCGTCGATTCGCCCACATCGAGCGTCTCCAGCCCGGGCCCGAAGCCTGTCAATTTTGATTTCCACAAAGCGGCGGTTGAAAGGGATCCGAAGATATTCCACCCCGTGGCCGTGAGAGTGACGCCGGATGCCAGCACGCTGCCCGCGCACGGGGAAGGCGACACGCGGTCGAGCACTTCCCCGAGGAGAGACGACTTCGCGCACGCCTTCGAGCTGTCCAGCCCGAAGCGGGTCAACTCGCAGCCGCCCAGCGAACCGCCTCCCAACGGAGTGACCGCCGAAATCAAAGCCATCCAGCGTCCCCAGCCGCGGAAACCCTTAAAGACGGCCGGAGTCCTCCCTCCGCCGCCGGCTCGCGAGGCGTCCGTCCACGCGGACGAAGGACCTGCCTCGTTACAGTACGCGCCAAAGAAGGAACCCCCTCCGCCACCGCCACCCAGACCTCTACGCAACCACGCGCGTTCCAGCTCCCTAGACCTCAACAGGTTGAAAGGGGCACCGGCCCCCCCCTCCGCCTCAGCCGCCCCCTCGGACTTCCCCGCCGAGCGAGTCCCGTCGCACGGAGCCGGCGTTCCCACCGGACGCGTTCACGCCGCGGGACTATGACGCGGAAGGCTTCGGGTACTGTCGCGAGGACGCGCCCAAAATGCACGGAGCGTTCGAGGTGTACCGCAAGCCGTCGCGTGACGGTGGCGAGGCAGACCCCGACGTGAAATCCCTGCAGGAGCAGAACGCGGTACTGCATCGCGTTTGCCGCGCCCTGTGCGCCGAGTTGGCGGACGTTCAGCGGGACCGCGAAGCGCTACGAGTTCGTCTCGACACTACTGATGCGGTCTAGTCCGGACGCAACGTTCCGCGTTGCGTTTCGCGTAAGTCATTGTTGTTTTTTCTTTGTAATCTCATTGGATGTGAATCGTTGTGTAGCGCTGAGGACTTGGCTTCTGGAATCATGTTTTTTGGTTGTCGATCGTATGTGAAAAACCCCACATACATATTGTTTGAGACCAATCTGAAGTATAGTGGCATAAATCAAAAGCGCCGTGGTGGGGGAAATTTCACGCATGTCTGCAACCAATCACGAGGCTTACGACTCACTTCTCCGCCAATCGCCGCCAAAGACACTCATAAATCGACATTTGCGCTGGATCGATTTTGGCTCCATATATTTGTACAAGGAGCCTTTTCTTTGTATATATTCCGGATGTACAATGTTGCTTGTTCAACAAATGTAATTTTCTGTCACAATATGAATTTATAGCACTCATCATATTACGGTTTTGTTACAAACTGAAGTTGAAGCTATCAGTGCATTTAAACCAAATTAATGGTACATAAATAATCAGTTCATTTCCACATACTATTTTACCAGACATAACATTAAATATGCCCTTTAAACTTATCATCAACTTAATAACAAAAGTATTATACATACATTCACTTTAACATTTAATAATAACATCAATGAGAGGCTACATGAAAATGTTTTAAGGTATCAATAATGATATGTGTTGCATTTTACATTTTATTCTTCACAAAATAGGCTCTGTTAACAACTGAATATAATATAAGGGTTAAAATAAGGGCTTACAATCCTCAATAGTTTTCCAGCGATATTTTTGTCTCAAGGAATTTACTATTTTTGACTGACTAAAATTAATTCTAAAGCGAATAGCGCACTTTCATTGACAATTACAAATACACAATGGAGTCCATTTGCAAAAAAGTTATAAGTATTGATTGTATTTAAAAATTAAATTTCATATGCTTTTAAATAACATTTATAAGGTTGTTTATTATAATTCCTATTATCTTATGCTTACCTATGTTTATGCTTGCAATGTATATTATATATATATATATTTAATAGTATAGTGACTTATTTTAATTATGTGAGATATTTGGACAATTGTCAGGAGCATTTTCTAATTAATGCTAACTTAAATTCCACTATTATTAAACCTATGCATACCTACAAATTAAAGAAAATATCTTTATTTCCTTGTGTCTTTTTAAATTATAATTCAGCGGTGTGAGTATCAACTTACTACCAGATAAACTTGAGACCCAGTGTGTGTTTCTTTTGAGAAAACTAAATTAAAATTTATCTGAATCCTCATATTCTCTTATTAAATACTCACAATAATTTAAATAATTTTGTATTATTATAATGCTGATTGTGATTCCATATTTAAGTATGTGTATATTTATAAAAAATACATTATATCGTCCATTTAATAAAATACAGACTGGTGGAGGTGTAAGTAAAATTGTTTAGTTTTATATATTTAAATTAAGAAAATAAAAACAGTCCAAACACGCAATATACATGTTATTTTTATCATCATTTAGCTAAAACCCTTTGTAGGTATAGAAAATCGGCATTTTTGAGATTAGTCTGTATTTTATTAAGTAGGTAATCGATGTATAATTGTTTAACGGCCAAAACTATCGAACTGAATTTTATAGTATGTATTTGTAATGAGTATTTATCGTTATAATATGGCATTTAATTTTATTATTTCAATAGGTTAATATCTTGATTGATATCACAGTTAATATAATTTCATGTGTCAATGATTTTTGTTTACTACCTATATCACAAAAAATTCTTAATACTATGTACAGATTTAAGCAGTGCAGCAAAAAGGATAGACACTAGATTAGATAGTGCACAAAATTCAGGACAGTGTCAAACAAAAAAGATTAGTATAAAAGAGGAAAGAAACGTAAAGTTGCAACAGTACTAAAAGAGACATCAAGTATTTTTGAGCTGTGAATTCGAGTTCAGAACAATTATTTTGAGAACAAAATTAAGGTTTATCAAAAAATAATAATGTCTATAGCTTGAGCAGGTGTATTTGCTCAGATCCCTCACTTTCATGTTGATTAAACTTAAAAAAGAAAATAAGTAACCCCGGCACAGTTTTTAAAGATGTATCGAAGTAATCAATATAAAATAACAATGTAGAAGGCCAAGTAGGTTTTATTAATACCTTGAAAAATAAACGTCGGGGGGTCCAAACTTTTTTTTTTTTTTTATTTATTCTATTACTACACCACAGACTTGTAGTCCGTGTTCTTTTTAGCAATGAATGGTAGTTATTTGCTCTTTTTTCTTTTTTCCTTTTCTGAGGGGGTCCAAACTATCATAGCACGCCCTTGAATGAGCTTGGTTTTTTTTTTAATCTATTGTATTAAGTGTGTTAGCAACTCGAAAATGTGTAGTATCGCTACTGGATAGTGTGTGGCATCGATATCATTCCTTATTATTATTATTTCGCTTCGTTGTTTATAAATAAGAATAATTCAGGCGGCCGATGCGCTATATTTGTTATAAACTTGTGAATGTTGTATTATAGAGTGTAGACAATGTAAAAAAGTCAAGATTAAGACCTAATGGAAAGAAAGACCCACGGACAAGACTTGAAAAGTATGCCGAGTACATAAGATTGTTATTTGTATTAAGGTAGAAGAAATAAAGTTTCATCTCGTAATTTGCGTTAAACTTGGTGGTCCATGTTATAGTTTTACATTTATGTTCCTGATAGCATACTAAATCAATAAATGTGGGATAGTAACTAATACACTAATTAGAATTCACCACATCATCAGTTGTGCAAAATGGGCAATAAAATGAATAAAATACTCAATTCAAGACTAAATCATTCAAAATAATTAATACATTACATTAAGAATTTTTGTTTGAATTCTACAATACCTACATAGAACATTACTGATCTGTGTACATGTTTGGTACCAATCCATAGGCATGATTTAAAAAATAAGAATGTCAATGACCTCAATCTGTAAGGTTGTTATAAATTAGGGTTGTTATTTGCGATGTAATATTATATTCGGGACATATGTCGTTTCCACATCAAGTTTCATGCATGTTACGTTACGTCTACAAATTATTGCAATCCGATAGTTATTAAACTATGTGTTAAAAATGAAATCTGTATTTTAATATGATTATTGTAAAAGTATTTATCTTTAATTTTAGTCGTAAAACATAAGTGTACAAAATGTTTCTGAAGTAATGCACTACCTATTCAATTAGATTTTTAACGAAAATTCGTACTCTGAAAACACAATTCCAAAAATAAGTACAGAATCATTCAGAAATTAAACTTTTTGATGTTATTATTCATTATCTAGATATTTTTTTCTGGTTTAATGCATTATTTTAGAGACATATCAATTAATTCTTGATCAGCAGCGCCTGCGCTATGTAAATACTTTGTTTTTTTTTAAAGAATATCGCTTGTAATCCCCGCTGATCAACATTTTGGTCCAATTTTGTACTAATATTCACCATTGTATTTACCTATTTATGTTTCATAAAAATATACAGTAATGCTTAAATACGATGTAGTAAATTATGTATATTAAAATTATTTCAAAATTTAGAAAATTGATTATTGTTTGCTTAAAGTGATTTTTTTATGGTCTCCTCGCCGATGTCCGGCTTTTGGGCGCAGGCCGGTTTATGTAGGACTCTAGACGGAAAGAAGGACATTAGTAACCTAGCCTATCCATAAAAACCGACGGCATCCCTTAACTGTCCAAAACAGGTCCACAGGTTTTGCTGCCCAGCGGGGGTACATGCTCCGCGACTCTGATGGACACAGGCTCTGATGGGGGGCCTTGACCCCCAGAAAGAGGCATGTTGGTAGTTGCACGTGCCTTTTTGAGGCACCAGATGTGTTGGTCGGAATCCGATTATTGTAGGAACGTGTCGGAGGATTCGAATCACAACACGGTGCGTCGCGGCCGTTCAGGCTGCTAAAGCTACTCTTAAGACCGAGGAGGCCCCGGACCCAAGATCCACGACACTGTGCTCTTCGTGTGACCCTGAGCCGGTATGCCATAGGAATGCAGCTCCCTGACCACAGAATGGTGGTAGCACGATCGAGAGGAATACCCAATGTCCTAACTCCTAACACGCAGTCAGCGCAGCAGTAATCTTGGTTGGTGTACTTAATGTCGTGTGTGTCGGGTCCTTCGGTTCCCTAAAATATGGTTGAGCTGGGGGATGGCTGGCACATGCGTCATGCTCGTGATCGGGTGCCGCCAGTTGGGGCCGGTCATCCCTTAACTGCTATTGACATACCTACATAGCTTTATATTGATCTCCTGGACACTTCTGTTGTGCAATATGTTACATTGTCCTCACATCTTAGCTTACTATAAATAAACACGAAATCAATGTAACCCAATCAGATGCTTGTAACAGAAAATATGATAAAAAGAGTGTCCATGGAGTTTCTTGCCTGTTCTTCTCCATAGGATCTACTTTTTGGAACATGCAACTAGATTCCTAACTTCACTTTTGACTTTTCAAAAACACCAGTAAATAGGTTCAATTGAAATAAATGATTTGAGTTTGAGTTTAATAGATTTGTGACGCGTTCTAAATATCTGACAACGAAGTAGGTATCACTATCACTACATAGTATAAAACAAAGTCGCATTTTTCTGTCCGTCCCTATGTATGCATAAATCTTTAAAACTACGCAACGGATTTTGAAGCGGTTTTTTTTAATAGATAGAGTAATTCAAGAGGAAGGTTTATAGGTATAATATAATTTCACCCGTGCGAAGCCGGGGCGGGTCGCTAGTTTATGATATAAGCTCATTATTTCGACATGGGTAAATTCGTAAGGTTTCCTTGAAATCTATAAAGTATCGGTCTATTTGGTGATGGATTTAGTGTCACCACCCAATTCCATCCTAAGGATCTTGTAAGAACCGACAAAAGGAAATGACAAGGTTGAAAACCTAGTCGCAAGAAATGGAAAACTTGAAACGATAACCTGTGCCAACCAGTCTGGCCAGCGTGGCACAGTAGGCTAATTACCCTTGTCATGGAAGTAGGCCGACGATACACCAAATGCTCGGCTCGGCTAGCTGCACTGACTTCGAATACTCGGGATATGTCAGTCACCACTCTATAGGGATAGTTTAGCGACCGCATGCTACATACTTTACACAGTTTACCCGAAAAATCTGACCCAATTAGTTCAGATCATGAAATATCAAGTCCAATTCGCATAGTTAAGAATTCCCCGACTACAACTATTGGGGGATAAGCGCTGCGACCCCTAGCCAGACATAACACCTCGTCTGGCTGGATGGTCATCCCATTTGCGCCTAAAGTTTTAGAAATAGACTAGCTTTCATATTTTCATACTTCCACGAATATTTCAAGATCGAAATTAGCCAAATCGGTCCAGCCGTTCAGACTAACGAACAGGAATTAATTTTTATTTAGATAGGTAGATAGATAACCGCGCGCGAATAATGATGCAAAATCTAGTTACTTGTCTTTTTTTTTTACGTTGGAAAACTCCGAGGCGCGGAAAGATGGTAATTGTGCCCCAACCTACCCACTAAAACCAAGCGTGTCCCTCGACTGCCAGAAACACGGCCACTCTCCCCGATGGAGAGCATGCTCCGCGACCCTGATGGGGCCTTGGCCCGCTTTTACAAGCGGGCCCCACGTTTTGATGGGGCACTTGCGGGGCATTGCACGTGCCTGCCTGCCTGGCCGCTCCTCCACTGCTAGCGGTGGCAGCCCTGGCCCGCCTATGTCGCGGCAGTTTAAGGCGCACGAGGCAACTCTGAGGACAGAGGAAAACTTAATAACTCACAGACAGACAACATAACAAGTTGCGAAGTAAGTAAGTAAGATAGTACTCGTGGGTTAAAAACATTTGAACCAAAAGCGGGGGAAAATTAAAACCTTCTTACCTTGAGGTATTTGTTAACTACTGACTAAAATAAATACCTACCAAAAATAACTAAGGCAAACTGACTCTTCTGAACGTATATAAATGGTTACATATACATACATGGTTACATGTACATGTAGCGACCGCATGCTACATACTTTACACAATTTACCCGAAAAATCTGAACTAATTGCATCAAGAAATATCGGCTACAAATGCGACAATCACGAAAAAGTCCTACACCGCGATAGCGAAATTTCAAGAGCAATTCGCAAGGTTAAGATATCCCCGACTACAACTATTGGGGGAATAGGCGCGGCGACCCCTAGCCAGACATCACACCTCGTCTGGCTGGATGATCATCCCTTTGCGCCTAAATACATAAATAGATCGCTATATTGTTATGATTTGTTTCTTGATAGAGATCGCACTTTATACATTTCTAGCCACCCGCCCCGGCCTCGCACGGGTGCAATGACGAACCTCTAAAATTCATCAGTGTTTCTCTGCAATTTAATGCATGTATTATACATTTAGGCGCAAGGGGATGATCATCCAGCCAGACGAGTTGGGATGTCTGGCTAGAGGTCGCAGCGCCTATTCCCCGATAGTTGTAGTCGGAGATATCTTAACCTTGCGAATTGCTCTTGAAATTTCGCTATCGCGGTGTAGGACTTTTTCGTAATTATCGCATTTGTAGGCGATATTTCTTGATGCAATTAGTTCAGATTTTTCGGGTAAATTGTGTAAAGTATGTAGCATGCGGTCGCTACATACATAGAAACCTTCCTCTTGAATCACCCTTATTAAAGTAACAAAAACCACTTCAAAATCCGTTGTATGTGTAGTTTTAAAGATATAAGCATACATAGGGACGGGCAGACAACAGCGTATTTGATATCGCCAATACGACCTATGACGGTGATTACCCCAGGAATTACATTGGGCTGTCTGCCATCCAACCAGAATACTTTCAGGGCATCCATAAATGAAGTCTTTTAAAAATTATACATAGTTTAATTACCAACGTGGGTAGGACCTATTACATCGAACGGCCCGCAGATCAATTTAATCAGATGAGTTGCATAATCCACTGTTATCAACATGTAGGTACCTACCCAGTTGATACGTTATACTGATAATTTGTGATTCCAAAAGTATCGAGAACAGTTTAATAAAAAACAAAGGAAATTGATACTTTGTCGAAGAAATTTACCAACAAATCATTTATCGTGTTAAGAAAAATGTCGTGATCAGGGCCGGATTTAGGGGGGAGCAACCGGGGCGAAAGCCCCGGGGCCTCCACAAGCAGGGGGCCTCCACAATAGAGACCTCGGAAAAAGTCCGTTACGAACTAAGGTCTTGTTTCCGATTATATTCATATGTGTTTGTTAAATACTAAGAGAATTTACTTGGTTTCACAATAAATGATTTATTGAAAAACTCGACTGAAAAAAATTGTTCATTTTATTTGGAAAATAATTTTGGGCAAGGGGGCCTCCACTCCTTTGTTGCCCCGAGGCCTCTGGACCCCTAAATCCGGCCCTGGTCGTGATAACTTAAGTACTTTACATAAACACAACAGATTGCATTTTAGTACCATGGATTACTATCCTACTAACATTATAAACATGAACGTTTGTTAGAATTTATGTTTGTTACTTTATATTCATGTACGAAACTGTACCATAAATATAGCCTCCTACTACAATGATGTTACAATTAAAAGGTACTTTACTTCTAACATCATTGTCCTACTATGTATATTCATAATAAACACGTAACTTACAGTTTGTAAGTATGTTACTTTTTCACGCAAAAACTACTGAATGGATTTAGATGAAACTTTACAATAATGTAGCATAAACATCAGAATAACACTTGTAAAAAGATATACCTATGCCTAACTTTAACCAATTTTTGTATTTTTTGTTAATTACCCGTGTGAAGCCGGGGTGTATCGCTAGTACAATATACAGGTAAATTTATTTTAATACCTACCTGCAATAATTTACGCATCCCATACGTCCATGATCCCATAAATAAATTTACTCTGAGCACGTCTGTGAACGAGCACCTTATTCAGTATCTACATATTATACGCTGCAGTACCATTGAACCATGTTATTTTTTTCAGATGTAGTTAGCCGAGGCCTAGAACCCATTTCTCCTTTTCTCGTGGGCAGGCAGCATACCTGCGGACCTTTTTTTGTTGACGCTCCCCCCGCGTCCGCACTCGAGCCGCCGACTCACAATCACAAACCGTCTTCAGGCGCGTTCGGAGTCGGACGCCACGTCTTTAGTGCATCGGAGCACTCGCGCGTAAACACTCCCGATTACAATGAGATCTTTGATGTGACTCGCCGGATATTATACCCTCTAAACATGCAGTGCATCATCGCGATAGTTGTGACTGTGACGCTAATAACCGGGGCAGCCGCCGAGGCCTCCGTGCGGACATGTGAACCAATCAAAGTGGCGATGTGCAAGAACATTGGATACAACCAGACCGGAATGCCCAACTTAGCCAGGCATACGCTGCAGGCGGACGCGGACGTCACCTTGCAGACCTTCAGTCCTCTGGTGCAGTACGGCTGCTCCTCCCAGCTGCATCTGTTCCTCTGCTCGGTGTATGTACCGATGTGCACGGACAAAGTCGCGCTCCCCATCGGACCCTGCCGAGGTTTATGCGAGAGCGTGTACGCCAGATGTTATCCAGTGCTGCACGGATTCGGTTTCCTTTGGCCTCCCGAACTGGAATGTTCTTTGTTCCCGGCCGAGAATAATCATGAACACATGTGTATGGAAGGGCCGGGCGAGCGCGATCCTCCGTTAGGAACCGTCCCGCTAGACGGCGGGAGCTCCGGGGGCCGAGGAGCGTGTCGGAGGTTGATAAAGCCGAACAGCTGGGTCTGGGTGAGAGGATCGGCTCGGTGCGCTCAGTTCTGCGACGCGGAAGTGTTGTGGGAAGCTGGGGAGAGGAAGGCTGCGGAAGTGTGGCTAGCTACGTGGGCGGCGTTGAGTTTCGCGTGCACTCTAGCAGCAGTTGGCGCTCAATTAGCTTGTGGGGATGGAGGAAGCGCTGGAGAGAGAGCCTTGGTGCTCGTGGCACTGTGCCGGTGTGCCGCGGCGGCTGGTTGGGGCGTCAGGGCGGCTGCTGGCAGGGCGGCCGCTGGCTGCGCCAAGGATTCCACTATGCCAACTCGGATGTTGCTGGCACACGATGGATTGGCCAATCCCAATTGTGCTGTCGTGTTCTTGCTGCTGTATTACTTCGGGCTGGCTGCTTCTGTGTGGTAAGTCACCTACTACCACTAGCGACCCGCCCCGGCTTCGCACGGGTGCAATGATGAACATCTAAATTTATGCATGTAGTATAAACCTTCCTCATGAATCACTCTATCTATTAATAAAAACCGCTTCAAAATCCGTTGCGTAGTTTTAAAGATTTAAGCATACATAGGGACGGACAGACGACAGCGACTTTGTTTTATACTATGTAGTGATAATAAATGTTTTTAATTCTTTCTAATCAGCCAACTATTGAGTCGGGCCTCCAGTTACATGGAGCAGTAATTAGCATATTCAGCATTTTATTTTTTAAACTCATACATAATACACCCTCAGGATGAACTATGTATTCTAAATTCGTCAATATCCGGTCAACCGAGTAACGAAACTTATTATTCCAATGCGCCAGGACAGACCAGCATTTACAATACGTCTTAGGTCTGTACAATGTCTTATTTACGGAATGAATGTTTCAAATGTGGATGGATGGCTAAAATCTTAACTTTATGGATATTATTAAACAAACTTGAATTTGCTTTCTTTATTGATTTCGTATATGCCTTGACTTCCTTGTAATTATTTCCTATAAATAGACGCTATTGGATTGAGTAATACAGAGTGGTTTTTTTCAAAATGTTCGGTTACGATTCGTAGCTAAAAGTTAAAAGTTTTGAAACTTCTTGCAGTTTTTGATTTCATCTAACTTGTGACTGAGTGTATTTCGATATTCCTTAGAAAGGTATTGGTGATTCACGAATATAAAAAAAGTCGTCCTATATAAGCACATTCCGTTCAGCCACAAAATAAGTAGGCTGTGGTTCTACTGCATTATGAGGAAGTTTAAGATGGAAGAAGGGGAGTTTTCCCTAAATAAATATTCTAAGAAATAACTTTGTAACGTAAACTATATATACTCAGCAATAGGTCGTTTTTGACTTGAAGCCATTAACAATATTTAAGGTCTAGCGGTCTATGCGTAACGCTTTCGGTGGTAGGGTAATCAAGCTGGATACCTCCTCCGTCCTTCATATGGCACGTAAAGCCGTCAGCCCCGGCTGCCACTGCACTATCTATGGCAGTCGTTACGGTCAGTAGCATGACACTGACGGCTGGTCTAACCATAGAATAATTACCGGTGTTCAGGGCCGGATTTAGGGGTCCAGAGGCCTCGGGGCAACAAATGAGTGGAGGAATTATTTTCCAAATAAAATTATAATTTTTTTTCAGTCGAGTTTTTCGATAAATAATTTATTGTGAAACCAAGTAGGGGGGGCCAGTGAGCGGATAATTAAGATTAAAATAATCATGTATGTATAAAGTACTTTAGGCTGTAGGTAAAGGTAAAAGCGAAAAAAAAATATTAAAGGAAAAGATGTTTACTAGGTTTACTAGTTGAAATTTGAAAGATTTCTTTTTTCCGTAGTCTATTGTGGAGGCCCCGGGGCTTTCGCCCCGGTTGCCCCCCCCCCCCCTAAATCCGGCGCTGCCGGTGGTCCCAGTATATGGGTCGCGGTCAGTGGACGGCCTCCGCCATTTAGCTAGTTATCAAAATCAATTTAGAAAGTTGACGTCCCCTACGAAATTAGGGAAAAGGCGAAGGACCTACCTACTTGTAGGACAATGTCTTTAAATTATATTGAAAAGTACCTTAAGTAAACCAAGGCCACTACGTGCCACTACTTAAAAATAATTTCCGCAGGCAAAATCGTTTCATCTTTTTTCATTGCCGTGACGATAGTAAACATAACGAGGCTGCAAATAAATCGCAAACAATTAACGCCGGCCCGACTGGCAACAATAAAAGAAATTCAATGGCAAATTTCTCAGCAGTATGGAACAATTCCGAGTTACCTGCTCTCGGGTCCCGGATTTTATCGCCGATAAATTATGTTTTGTCACTTGTCGTCTTACAGTTTGACGTTAATCTGTTGGCCTTGGGTTTGACTTGGGACGCTTTGCAACAATTGTAAAAGGTTTTTTTCGCACCCGTTGACTGAACAGACCAAAGAATACGGTATTGTACAAAGGAAAACCTGTGACTGTTTCGCCTTATTATTGTCGAAAGTCTGTCGTCGTTCCTGAACATAAATGACCCTGAGTTTTCCTTCTCTTGCGGATTAGAGATCTGCCTTTAGTCGTACTCGTACGTACTTTGACTGCCTCGTTGGTCTAGTGGTTAGATGTGCCGCCTTTGGATCAACGGGTCCCGGGTTCGATTCCGGGGTCGGGCAAGTGTCTTTGTCTAAACCAGAGGCACTGGCTCGGTGTTTGGGTGTCATTTCTATCTATAATATGTATGTATTTACAAAAAATGAAAAAAAAAATGTATATAAGTAGTTTATCATCCATCTCGTTACCATAACACAAGCATTAAGTTGCTTATCTTGGGACGAGATGGCGTTGTGTGAAATGTCCAAGGATATTTATTATTATTATTATTTGTGTATTCTTAATCTACACGGAAAATATCTTGGTAATTACAATCATTTTCCATCTGCCATATGACAGAATATTGCGTATTTTTATTTATGAAAACAAAGCAAAAGTCTTCGATCAATGTGTGTTGCCAGTGATGACATAATAATATGGTACCGAGACGTGGTCACTCACTATGGGCTCCATCAGAAGGCTCAAAGTCACCCAAGGGGCAATGGAGAGGGCTATGTACGAAGTTTTCCTGCGAGATCGAATCAGAAATGAGGAGTTTCGCAAGATTGCTAAACTTAAGTGGCAATGGGCAGGGACATAATTCGCAGGACTGATGCCCGATGGGGCAGAAAAGTCCTCGAATGGCGACCGCGTTCCGAAAAGCGCAGTGCTGGTAGGCCCCTCACACGGTGTACAAACGACTTGGTTAAGGTTTTTTTGGCTAAAGATGAACCATCTTGAGCCAAATGTTCAATGGTGGTGGAAATTTGGTACATGTCATCAACCTATATTGTGGGGTTTATTCTCTGCTCGGCTAATGAGACAAAAAAACGTCTACTGCGCGGTCTATTCGTTGTTCAAGCTGTTAGCCGATTTATTATAATTCGCCATAGTCACATGTATTTTAAAATCAAACTTCATGAAAACTATTCACAGTTTAGATGTGAAAACGAGACAAAAAACCTATTTCATTATCATCTTTTCGGCCCATACATGACCCACTACTGAGTCAGCCCTCCTCCAAAATGGAGGGAAATTCGCCTACTGTACCACGCTGGCAAGACGGGTTGCAAAGGGTTTGCATCAAGTTAACATATAGTAAATACTATACCCTATTCAAGATAGCGTGATCGATTTGGCAGATGTCAATTTTTCTGATCGACAAAAAGGTATGATTCCAAACTACGTCGCGGTAATCGGGACCAGTAGTGCCGAGGTAGCACTTCTGCGTGCAGCGTACTTCGGAATCATACCTTTACTTTGGAATGGCGAATAGTGGAGGGAAACAGATAATAACTAGTAGTCCAAAAATAACGGTTTAAAATACTTGTAACTGTGACGTGATGGGTGTATTATGTGTGAAATTCTTTATCACGTTTTCTTAACTTTTTAAGACTATATTCGAATAAAAAACATTTTCATTTTGAAATAAAATTCGTTGGCTTTAGCGCATTGAAATTTAACACTTTTACAACTATTATTACAACTTTTCTTTTTTGTTTACTTTCATGGTCTGAACCACCTATTTAAATTTGGCGGAAGGTCAAAAAATAACCCTGTAATATTAAAAAGGAACTTATTATGAATATTGACCCACCATCGCTTATCTACCCAATCTATACTAATATATAAAGCTGCAGAGTTTGTTTGTTTGTTTGTTTGTTTGTTTGAACGCGCTAATCTCAGGAACTACTGGTCCGATTTCAAAAAATCTTTCAGTGTTAGATAGTCAATTTATCGAGGAAGGTTATAGGCTATATTTTATTTACAAAAGAATTAGGGATCCGTATGAAAATTGCGATTTTGTAAACCAAGGTGTAAAATCGAAAACCTATTTATGCGTGCGCCGCAAAAACTATTGACAATAGAACAAAATGATGTACGACGGGTTTGTAGGTCTTATAAAGATCTACAAAAAAAGTACGCGAGAGCACATATCTAACTATCATAGTTTAGTCACAATAACCGATTTTATGTTCATCAAAAATATGCACGGGTTCGAAGCCCACGCGGGCGAAGCCGCGCCCAAAAGCTAGTGTTTTATATGTCTAGTGCAATAAAGAATTTCACACATAATACACCCACGCCAACTTGTCACTGTTACAAGTATTTAAAAACGTTATTTTTTGGACTACTAGATATTTTCTGTTTCCCATCACTAGCCCGTCTGTCAAATCGATCAAGGTATGTTGAACGGGGTATAATGCTTAATATTACTTTAGTTACATAAATGAGACACGACATATTATTCTCTTCAACAGTAAAATATGAGGCTCAAAAGATCTTACATAGAACGCATAATTGTATTATGCATAGCAGCCGACCTTTTCAAATCAGAAATAATTATCATTGTTCGTAGTCAAAGTCGGGGAGCTAGCACAAAGCTATTTTAACTTGAATAGACTCAACCCGGTTTATATTCCTTGAGCCACTACCGAGCGGCAGAACTTATTGTTTTCTTACTAATAAGTCACGCTTTAAAAACGGTTTGGAACAAATGGAGCTGGCTTCAAATGCTCTGACATTACGGAACCGTTTTAAAATATTGTTACGTAAGACAAATAATGTATGTTGATGAGTTGAACTCGAGTAGCTTTTATGTTCAAGTACTCAATTACTTTTCCTCATTGCGTTACATTTATGAGGTTTTCAGTATAAAATCTTTTGGCTTTTTTTTTTGTTTTCGCTGGGGAAGTGCTTTATGCATACCACCGCCCCCGGGGGAGAGGTCGGTGATTATGTGGGACTCCCGGGACAGAACCCGTACACCCACTAAAACCCCAGCGGTATCCTCACACGGTACGCTCGGGGCGCCAACGGTTTATGGCTTACACCAACCGACAGAGACCTAGTCCAAATAATATTGAACTATGTAGATATTGCCTGCCTGGTGTTGGTGCCGCCTTTGGATCAACGGGTACCCGGTTCCATTCCGGGGTCGGGCAAATGTCTTTATGTAAACTAGAGGCAATTGTTCAGGGTCTGGGTGTCATTGTTCAACATACCCAATGTTTGTAAATTGCCCCGGCGATACTGGTTAAACATAGTGCAGGCCTTTCGTTCAAAATAATATACGTACTTAATTAAAAAAATACTAATCTCTAAGGTATAACGCCTGGATAGAGAATATATATATAAAATTTATAGAAACTAGTTATATCACACTTATCTGTATCTTAAATTTAGAATGGTGACGGCTTTAGATTTAGAACACAAAATGTCGCTAACTCATACCATCCTGAAGGTGAAGGGAGAAGGAAACCTTGATAAAAAGCCAACCCATCTTGTCAACGTGGACCAGGAAGCTAATTTCCCTCCTTTCCATCGAAGGAGGCCCGATTCATAAGTGGTAATACTGGCTGGTAAGGGGCTGAAATTAGGGTAATAATATTACCTATATGTATGGGTGAAAAGTTAAAATATCATTAGCAGCAAATCGCCACACTGGTATCGACCCTAAATAGTAAAACCCAAGTTCCCGCGTTTTAAAAATAAACCCAAATTGAAGAATAACAAATAGGAACATAGGAATTCCATTTTTCAACTCCCCATGCAGCCAAGAAAATAAATCACAGTTGTTCTATGAAAACATTTTCTAAAAGCGTCAGAAGAACACCGGGGCTGATAAACCAAAACGAATTGGGAAATAAAATAAACGAGGACCAATAAATCACCGCTTGGTGAATACATAGCGCGGTAAAGGCATGGCTATCACAAAAAGCGCTGTTGATAAAATGTGTATTCAGTGCTAGAGTCGAATAGGCATACGATTAATTAACGTAAACTGAACTAATATGCTATTAAAAAAGTACAAGATAGTCTTGACTTATTAACGTTTCGATAACTTTTTTTTATTCGCATATCAACTTACATAGGTTGGAAAAGTTCCAAGTTCTAATTAAAATAGTAGTGTATGATAGAGCAAGTATGCTCATTATATATTATATATCATTATATATATACTCGTATATAATAAAAAGTAATACGTACGACAAATTTGAGTAATAATTACAAAAAAACATAAGCTTTGTGAAAAAAACAAAACCCAAATCATTAAACAGCGTTGGTAAATAAAACCTGGTTAATTTAAACCTTCGGGAAGCTGCGAAAGATCTTCTCGTCCACAATACCGCAGTGTCTGAAGACAAAAGTCTTTAACCAATGTGTGTTGCCAGTGATGACATATGGAACAGAGACGTGGTCACTCACTATGGGCTCCATCAGAAGGCTCAAAGTCACCCAAAGGGCAATGGAGAGGGCTATGCTCGGAGTTTCTCTGCGAGATCGAATCAGAAATGAGGAGATACGCACGAAAAGGGTCACCGACATAGCCCACCGGATTGCCAAACTTAAGTGGCAGTGGGCAGGGCACATAGCTCGCAGGACCGACGCCCGATGGGGCAGAAAAGTCCTCGAGTGGCGACCGCGTTCCGGAAGGCGCAGTGCTGGTAGGCCTCCCACACGGTGGACCGACGACCTGGTTAAGGTCGCCGGAAAGCAGTGGATGCGGGCGGCCCAGGACCGGCCTTTGTGGAGATCTTTGAGGGAGGCCTATGTCCAGCAGTGGACGTCTTTTGGCTGAAATGATGAATGATGATGATGAATTTAAACCTTCTTTCTGTCGCAAAAACTAAATTACAAGTAATGTTAATTGTTAGAAATGGAGTCATTAGCAGACCCACTACAGGCTTAAAGCAACAATAATTAGTGTTGTGAAACAATCTCGGCCATTAATTTTGTCACACGAGTGACACTTTTACTGCTGGGTGAGTTATGACAACTTTCCACAAAAAAATACTCTATGCAGCTGTAAAAATATCACATGATTGTAAGGGTATTATACGAGTTGTTGAATACACAGAAAAACTAACACTGGGCTACCAAACACAACTGTGACTAGAGTAGTTAATAATAAGTCTTAACATGTGCAAATATGGTACATAATTGGACTTTTTCGTCCTGGCGAAGTAGTTGCGAGCGGTTTATAATTTTTTGCCACTGCATATCTACATCATAATGTTATAACTGGGTTAATGAACATATCCAAATGTTATAATATAACATTAGACCAGTCGAGATAAACATTTAAATTGAAATAAATCCGGGGAGCGTTTTTTTTTAAAACATGGAATGGAGGGGGTAGTTCCAAGTATAATTTTCGAACTAATCCCGGTAGAGCGTTTGCCGCCATCTTGTTTAAAGTAATTTTCAACTTTAGAGCAAAAATGGTTTTATCCGAAGTAGTTGGAAATTTAATTTTCCACAAGTTTGGTCATTATTATTTTTACGCTAGGATCAATATTGGCAGGGTTATACTTTATCGTTATAGTATCAAGTATATGTATAAAAAAAATATTTAGAATTGTTTTTCTTTACAATTTTGGCAAACTACAAAAACAAGACCCCCTTCACCGATCTATAACTCTGCGAATATTGATCCTAGCGTAAAAATGATAATGACCAAACTTCTGGGAAATTAAATTTCTAACAACTTTGGATCATACCATTTTTGCTCTAAAGTTGAAAATTAACGAGTTATTACAGAAACACGAAAAAAAATATATTTTAAAACAAGATGGCGGCGAACCCTCTACCGGGATTAGTTCGAAAATCGAGATTTATACTTCCAACCCCGACGTTTAAAAAAGAAAATCGCTCCCCGGGATTTTTTATGTTTGAGGCTACTTTTATGTCTATTTCGACTGGACTACATGTCCAGTTCGGCAATTAAGTTAAGCAAAAAAAAAAAAGACATTGTCATACGTTTATATCTTTTCTCGAACGATATGTTTAAAAGTAGCATAGCAAGCTATGCTTTGTGAAATAACCGCAAATTCAAAAACGCGGATACATATTATTTTAAACCAAAGAAATTAGGCAACATTATTTGTGGTTTAAAAGGACCGGGCGAACTACGGTTCACATTCGGTTTGGCAACTGCCACTTAGGTTCGGCAATCCTGCAAATACCATCTTCTTATTCTAAAACCTAGAAATCAAAGCTTAAACCACAAAATAGCAATGTTTAGTACACCTACACTGTTTCGACTTTCCTAACAGATTATTTTGCCGAAACCCCATTGGGCCAAATCTATTTGACATCATTTGCGAGTATGACGCGATGTGGTATCGACGCGTATTTTTTTTTTTATAATAATTAGTTCTGATACATTATAATCCTCTAGACTAGACATTATAATGTATCAGAACGACTATTCATTGCTGCATAACCAGCCATTGTTTTAATTTTTGGCTGAGGTTTATATAGCAGCTATTGTGAGTGTTGGCACTACAGCTGGAGCTGAAGCAGAATTCACGCGAGCGAAACTGTAGGCTGCAGTAATCTAATCTAATAAATCTCATAATGGCCTGCCAATGGATTTGAAGGATACTGCTCTCTGAGTCGCATATAAGCCGAGATGATGACGAAATAATGGGAAATGTACGCTTTATTTTCGTCTTCCGCGGCCGCCACACATTCAGATCAAACCTAATTTAAGGATGACATGTACCGCGCGAAAGTTGTAAATCTCATTTTATAGCTGACATTATTAATTTCTTAGAATATGGGTGTGAGATACAAAACTGACTCGTTATGATAATTTCCACGTGATTTATTAATGGCGGTGTTCTTTCCAATGTTGTTGTAGGATACCGTTTTGTGAATTTGTTATTTAGATAATCTTAAACGGGGTGTTATCAACCTATTTTGGGATTTAAAAATGTTTAAATAAATCCAAACTCAAAAGCACTACTCGAAGGAAATACAAAAAAAACCTGATACAAAGATACTTGTCTATCGGCAAGCGTAGTGTGGGACGGCCCTCTGCTAGATGGAGCGACGATCTGTGAAAGGTAGCGGGCAGCAGCTGGACGCGTCAAGCTGAAGGCAGGGCGCTATGGCGCTCTTTAGGGGAGGCCTATGTCCATCAGTGGACTAATGTGGACTGATGATGATGATGTTTATTATTTATTATCTGGGTATCCAGTTTGAATTACCCGGATTGGTATAGAGAATGTTTAAATTCAAGCCGACTTACTTACGCAAATCATAAAACTATCGGGTGGAACTTAAACCTTAAACGTAAACTTTACAAATGCAACGTATTGAGGTAAACATAAAGAAAGTGCAGACCAGCCGTGTTATCTTGATGGCATCTATAGCACCAGAAATAGCTAGAATAATATATGTATGTATTGTGATAATTCTAGATTATGTCGCATGATTATTTTAGTGCGCACCTTATATAATCACTTCAAAATACTGCCGTGAATCGATATCGTTCGATAAGATAAAATAATCGGTCTGCGGTGCAGTAAAATATCGGCGATGTTTTAACATTACGGATATTTGATCCGGCAATCCATCATTAGGCTGCCGACTTCGGTTACACCATTCATTCTATCATTGTTTTAAGGCATTTCTTTATCGGCGAGCTTAAAATGATATTATAACAATCCCAGTCCATTATATATCCCACTCGGATACTCTTCAAGGATGGCAGATCTTATCTGGCGTTAAAAAATATTTCTGTGAAATATTTAATGATATAGCTGCTTATTTACATTTTGGTAGAATGTTTTAAGTTTCTTTTTTTTCGCCGCTCGCAGCGACCTGTGAAACTAGACGCTTAAAAGAAGAAAGTGACCTAATAAAACAAGATTGTACTATTACGGAGCGATCTGTTCAGCCACAGATATAGTAATACGCTCCATCAGTGTAGGCATGGTGCTTGGCAGTTAAAGTAATATACTTTCCTCTGCTGTCAGCATGATTTCACTCCTCATACGGTCGGCGACATGCGAGTAACTCTTCCCGTGTTTATAAACATTGATAGTCGGGCCGTGGGCTTGAGCTCCACACTAGTGGTACAACGAAGAAGAACCGAAGGCTCTTGCTTTGAGTCTGGGTGTCATTTGTCTGCGTGAGTGAGTTTCACGTTTGTAAACTGCCCACACGATACAGGTTTCACCTAGTTTCTATTAAAAAAAGGTTGTTTAATCTGTGCATGTACCTACTTACATTGTGCAAAATCTAATACACCAAACTAGTTTGGTTGGCTAGCACCACACCGTGACCCTTTATCTCGTTACCTAGTATTTTAACCACCCGCCGTGCCTAAATTGTTAAGTCCTTATTTGGCGAAATTAACATCTTAGAATTGCGATTGTGCACACCAGTGCGTAACATCGTATTATAACATCAATTACAAGCAATTATCGCATCTATCGACACATGAAAGGTGCCGCCTAATTGTTTATCGCGTATACTTGAAGCCGTAGGCAAGACTTTAAACTGTGCTTCAAACTAGCCTCATGTTTAGAATATCCACATAATTAAGTTACGACGAGACTTGATGTTCTATTTAAGTCCAGCAGATTGAAGTGTCCGTTTGGTGACGGATGTGGAATACACAATGTTACAACCCCATTCTTAGGGTATCGTGAAATGCTACCAAAGAAACGCTTCAGGCAGAGAATCGAGCTGAAAAAGTAGGAATAGATGATACAAACCCAGTGCCAGCCTATAACTCGCCAGAGCGGCACAATAGGCTAATTTTTCTCCACAAAATCGGTGGAAGCCCGACACGGCAGTGGGACACTTCATGAACTAATTAATGATGATGGGATGTCAATGTTGCTGATGCAGCTATGAGCAATGCAGCTGTTTAATCCTGTGGGCCGATTTTTTTGGTGCCTACGGAATTTGGATTGTAGCCATAATTAAGATGCTAGACGATTTTAATCGTGATTGAGCCCTGTCATTCTAACGAAATTAACCATATATTCCACGCTCCGTCATTCATACCACCCTATGCCCCGCCGCACATGCTCACACTCGCATTGGCTGTCACGCGCCGCGTGCGAGGTTCTGTACCAAACCACGGTAATATTATTACACAGTATTACACAGTAGTTTGACTCGGCCGTGTCCTTGAAATAAATGCCTACAGCCGCGCGGTACGTAAGCATGCGATAGGGCTGCTGGCCTCCAGTTTTTTTATTACATTTGCCTACTTTGTGTTTCCATTTAGTTTTGTGATTGTAAATATACTTTGTTTATATACAAATAAAATACTTTGTGAATTGAATAGGAAGTGTTCAATAAAAATGCGTGTTGTTTTTTTATTCATAGATTTTTATTAAATAAACCATGTTTAAGAGCTTATACTACCTCAAACGCGAGACGTCCAGACGTCTTTTTTTCGGGTTATAAAAGGAAATTACATATGTATCCATTAAAAAGACACACATTAGGTACGCACCTACGTACTACTTAGTAAGTAATTTTTTTTTATAGTCTTACCTTTCAATATTTCCAGGTAATTTAAAAAAAGTTATCCCTGGATGAGATAATGACGAATTCATTCAACCAAAAACAGCACAATATTTCCTACTCGTCATATTAAATATGTACTTAACTTATTTTCAGAGTAAAGACTGCGCGGTTATTGTTAAAAACAACACACCGTCTGTTCGACACTGCGGCACAGTCGCGACTGTCCGCATCCCAGGCGCATCCCGTAATCGAGGCGCGTAGGCATAGCTCGCACTTCGTCCGTTTGTATGAAGTCAAACTACTGTATTGATAATATTACCGTGACCAAACTCAGCATGTACGCGTGTGCGTTGACACGTGAGAGCAAATGCGGAGCTTGGTACTGCGCCATAGGTTTTAAATACTGCCACTCGCATGCGGCGCGTGACAGCCAAGGCGAGTGTGAGCATGTGCGGCGGGGCTATCGACTGCCTTTTATACGTGCCGCCTTTGGATCGCGTAACCCCGCTTCGATTCCGGGGTCGGAAACTTTTCTGTTAGTGAATGAAAACTTTGTTAACCGCCAGGTTATACCTAGGCTTTCGTTGAAAAAGAAGTGTGTAGTGTTAAGATTAGTTTCAAGTTAAGTTTATCCCTTTCCAATTGCTCCCGTATTTCCTCGTGTTTATCCGTATCAAGTTATCTTAGCTAAAGTATCGCCGTCTATCTAACAATCTCCTACTACTCAACACTAACGCCCAACATTTTCCCGCGTCGCTTACTCCTTATGATTTTCACCGTGAAAGATTACATGTCTAATCCTGTTTCATTTCCAACTAGTATGGCCACCCCATAAGCCTCCATTAGCATAATAACAGATCGGTCGGCGGAACTAGTTAGCCGAACGCGTATTGTGGTCGGCGCGTAATGAGAAACGTCAAATTGGTTTTGTACCCAAGCACCCAATGCCGATGCGCTGGGCAGACAGTCGACCCGTTATGAGCTATTCAAACTCGCCACGATGTTCGAAAATCAAACTAAACTGACACAATTCCTTTTTTTTTTAATAATAGACAACATCTTACTTTTATTTTGTGATATTTGACGACAATAGTGTGCCCTGGGCAAGAGTTGACCTGTTATGGGTTAAACAAGAAGCCGCCACGTCGATTTCAGAAAACAAACTGAATTAGATTTTGGATGGTTGCCGAAACGAATACCATGTCTTTTTTTGTAATTCAATAAAAATAAATCAATATTAATTATAGTTCAACGAAATCTAACTACGTAAATCTAGTAGTCTGCGTGTGACGCATACAGAATGGGGCGCCATTCTTTCCTGAGGGTGTCGTAAGAGCAGACAAAAGGAAAGTAGAAAGCCGATAACCTAGCCCTAAGGGAAGGAAAACTTGAAACTAAACACTGTGCTAAGTGCTAACCCGTCTGGCCAGCGTGCCACAGTAGGCTAATTACCCTGCCTGTTATCATTTGTGTAGTACATACTAGCGACCTGCCCCGGCTTCGCACAGGTGCAATGATGACCCTCTAAATTTATCAGTGTTTTTCTACCATATTATGCATGTATAAACCTATACATATAAACCTTCCTCTTGAATCACACTATAAAAAAACTGCTTCAAAATCCATAGCGTAGTTTTTAAGATTTAAGCATATAATATAGGGCGGACAGACGACAGCGACTTTGTTTTATACTATGTACTTAATGATAGTTTTAGACTGTTTTAGTAATAAGGTTGTTTTTTGGTTGTGTTAAAATAAATAAATACTTAAAATAAAAAGATAATGAAGTAGCAGAAATCTGACTTCATACGTGTATCATGTATCAACCCAACCCGCAAATGGCCTATTGTGGACTCACATCTAGTACGATTTGATGAGTCTGTTAGACAATAAAGCTGCTACTAGTCATAATAGCATCTAGTACGCAGCATCCTTAACAACACAGGACCTACTTATGCAAAAAGGAATCAATCCACACTAAGACAGTTTTGAGATACAGTCATTTTTGTCAAAATTGTGTATATGTCAACGGAAAACAACAAGAACCGGAAATTTATAAATTTCCTAGGAAATTTATAAACGTCCGTAGGATTCCAAACGAGAGATAAATTGTATTATTTTACGCCCACATTTTCGGAAATTTATAAACTTACGACGTCTCGTCGTAAATTTATAAACTAACGGATATCCATTCGTAAGATTCTAAACGGTTCGACCAATCACAGTAGAGCTTTCAATTTTACGCTTCTACAAGATACGGCAAATAACACACTGTTCTCTGATTGGTCGATGTTGATAGTGGCATGCTTGTGTCCATAGACATAGGTACAATTAGACTTGTCAAACTATAAATTTATCAGTACGTAACAGTATTTTTACTTTAAAACTAGGTAAGTACCTATAATACAGGGTTACTGTTTCACATAATATGCCAATGACCCCTACTTCACTCTACCAAAATAAAACAATAGAAATAGAGTGATGCGAAGTTAAAAAGTTTTATTAAAAAGAAAAACAATAAAGCCGGCCTTCTGCCAAAAAAACCAAACATTATAAAGTTTAATTTAAAAAAAAAACGCGATCGCGATTGGCGAATTGCCAAACGCTAAGTACTTAATAAAAAAAATACTTAAAAACATGTAACAAATTAAACATAATAAAATAAGTATTTAACTTAAAAAACCCCTGACATCGGACTGCATTATGGCAGAGTACACACACAATGTTCACTACATTGAAAGTCTACTCAGCCATAAATTTCATGTACCTAACTTTTTTATATCTGTTTCATTGATACCCTTACAATGAGTCCAAACACGATCATCTACTGTAATTTGGTAAGGAGTTGGGTATCTTATAGATTCCTGATGATGCAGCAGTGTCAGGTCTAGGTTACCACAATTAGACAATATCGAACAATGGCGGCGGAGAGGACGGAGAAGGAACACGTGACTTATTCAACCAATCAGAGCGCCCATGGCGTTTGGTTATTGCTACTTATTATTTTACGCGTGAGTTCAGTAAGTTTATAAATTTCCGAAAATGTGGGCGTAAAATAATACAATTTTTCTCTCGTTTGGAATCTTACGGCCGTTTATAAATTTCCTAGGAAATTTATAAATTTCCGGTTCTTGTTGTTTTCCGTTGACATATACAAATAATTGTATTGTTATTTTCAATAAAGTTATATCCACTTGACTCCCTCCAAAGACGTGCTGTTCGAATCGTCGGGGATTCCAATCTCACGGACAAACTGGGGACGTTGGAGCAACGGAGAGACTTTGGATCTCTCTGCGTGCTCTACCGTCTGTTCCACGGGGAGTGCTCCGAGGAACTGTTTGAAATGGTACCACCGTCACCTTTCTACCATCGTACAACTCGACATCGCAGCAGGGTTCATCCATATCACCTGGAAACGATAACGTCCAGCACGGTACGCTTCCAGCGATCATTCCTACCTCGTACGTGCAGACTCTGGAATGAACTACCTGCGGCGGTGTTTCCCGAGCGCTACGACATGTCCTCCTTTAAACGAGGTTTAAAAAGAGCACTCACTTCACGGTAGGCAACGGCTTGGCTGTGCCCCTGGCACTGCCAATGTCCATGGGCGGCGGTCAACACTTACCATCAGGTGGGCCGCTAGCTCGTTTGCCACCAAGAGCAATAAAAAAAAAAAAAAAAAAAAAAAAAAAAAAAAATATTACCATATTGTCCCAAATAATTTGTTCTGTGTCGTAGAAGGCTCATTTTTGAAACCTTCTGTGTACTTAACTCGATTTTAGCAATAGTGTGGATTGGTTCCTGTTTGCATAAGTAGGTCCCATTTAAAATGGTTGTAGAAAACAAAATAAAAATATGGATTGTTAATAATATAGGCAACGGCTTTTTTCCATAACCGATTAGCGGTGGTTATTTCCGTCGCTTAAATTACACAGTGATCGTACGAGTATGTGGCTCGTAAATGTATGCCAAAATAAAAGTTTAATATTGCATTCTCTATGTTTGATGTGATAATCACATCGGTCAAATTTTATTTTTGATTATTATTTTGTCTATGATTGCTCAAGGTGTCTATAAGATTGTCTCTAAGAGTCCAGAAACGAACGTCCCCACAAAAACACCTTGTTACAAAAAAGGATTTAGGTTTTTTGTGTATAAAAAAGCTTCCCTTCCCTATGATTCTAACTTAATTAACATTAGATGATCGACGTGAATATTAACATTCAAACTGTAACGTTTGAATGTTGAACCGGCAGTTGTTTCGTAATAGCTAGAACAGAAAATGCCATGGATATCGCATTATTGTCCTGGCAAATATTTCCCGTTGTATTTTGCACAAAATTCGAATTGTAGTCAGTAAGCAAGACTCGACGCAATGTCAAAACACCTTTTCAGTTCGACTATGGGTCTCGCGTTGGAATTCGTGATCTTCTGAGGTAGGAAAATTACTACTACTATTAGAGGCGTGCGAGTTCATGTCCATCGGGGCCTAAATAAATAATTAATTATCACATTTATTTTATTTAATAATTAGCAAAATTACCTTAGGTTAGAATAAACCAAATCGACAGCTATTGACTAAATCGGTAGTTATTATCGACATTACCATAACTAATTAGGTAACCGCATTACAGCATTCATTAGGATGGGCATGAACTCGCGCGCCTATAATACTTAGTTTGCATCCGCGGCTTAGCTACAATATCAACTCTAGTAGGGCAATACGTTTGTCTAAGGTTTATTTAATAAACTTGGAAAAGATTTTACAGTTGTGTAGTGCCACTCATTTAAGCACACTAGGAAAAGTGTGTCTAGAAGCCTTTTCTATCACCTAGCTTAAAATTAAATTGTTATTTGGTAAATCATTACATTATTAAAGAAGCTATTTCATATAATTGCCATTGAAAATTTTATCAGCACATATGATTTACTCAAAAAATCACACGCGTTTTTGAACTGGTTAAATTTCCGCATTACCTGTAATGACCATATCGACTGAGTAATTGGTCGCGCCACAATTTTCTCTAGCTATCGTCCGGTCAATATTGAAGTGTATAATCTTGGTCATAATTTCTTGTTTATTTAAAATTTCCCTGCCGCTGCCGATGTAATCTCGCCGAGAACGCGCCCCGCCCGCCGAGCGGCCATTCTTGTTAATAGGGCTGCCGCATGATGTTACATTTATTATCGATCAATATCCCGTCTGTGATTTCTTTAAAAGATAATTTTGACTTAAGACAGCGCGAGCGATCCATAACATATTCTAAATTACTACACAGACATAATTATGATAATAACCATAGATACCGCTCTTTTCTTCTTCCAACAAACGTAATTTAGATAAAATATCTCATTTTCTATAGAATTTAATGCATGGAATTTAATTTGTATTCGAAGCTTTATCGATATGTCTTAAAACTAAACACCCGCAATACAGCACTACGAAGATTCGATCCCACTGCGCGCCCGCGCCGTAATTGGGATGCTAATCAGATGCTGAGCTGTCTCCGTCCTGTTTTCGCCTTCGCCAGGATCGTGTTGTCTCGTTCCTACGCCAGAAAGATCTGCGTCGGAGGCGGCGGGGTCCTCAATCATCTGGCAATAAGCGAGAGAGACGCGCTCACCTCGAGGCTTTGACCGCCTGATATGTAATCACTGTAGTTTGCGCTGGCAGAATAATTTTCATTTTTAACAACCTACCCACCCTGTAATGTAACATTACTGCGAGAAGTGCTCATTGAATCCATTATGATAGGTTTTCCATCACATATTGAAGGTCAATCTAGTCGCACAAATATTAACACGTACATGAGCCTATCCATTGTCTCGGCAAATAAAATTAAAAAAATCAATCAATCAAGTTATCCTTTCCCTGACGTCTGGAATTAAGCGAACATTTTGAAATTCCAGCTTCTGGTATTTCTAACCGCACTAAGGCCACATGAAGCGCGCCAAGTTACTATTGATTCGATCTACAAAACCGCGCCGTTCCGTATACCACACTATTTGTATCCAACAAAGCGTGTCCTTATAATGAGAATTGGTTGATACCATCTCGCCTGTGCCTTTCCAGCCGAAGATCAGCCGATATGCAGAATCCTCGGCGCCTTTGTGGTTCAGAGTAAACACAGCTTTGTTCCATAGACCTGCGTGATTATTGACTTATATAGTTTTTATTGCAAACTAGAGAGAAATGATGTGATGTAGCGTGTACATTCAAACAAAACCTAAGAACAATTGGATGGATATTTAATGGAAGTAGACAAAATAGGATTGGCGATCGGCCATGAACTTGGTGCTAACCCCAGCCTTTGTAGATGTTAACTTCAAATTGAGTTAGTAACTTTTTTGTAATTATATTCAATTTGTATACGCGATATATCTTTTTTCATGTTGTTGGATACAATTTAATGAATAGTTGTTCAGTCATTTTCTGAATTCAGCTTGTATTCCATATCTAAAATAGAACATGGAAATGAAACTGCTCATAACTTCTATCAAATAGCTAATCTAAATTGACTTAAAATGCAACCACTTATCACGCAACTGCAACTTACATAATCTATATGCTTTTAGAAGTAAAAAATACCTAGTTTGGGCATATCTTTACATATCTTTACATAGTATAAAACAAAGTCGCTGTTTCTGTCCGTCCCTATGTATGCTTAAATCTTTAAAACTACGCAACGGAATTTGATACGGTTTTTTTTAATAGATAGAGTGATTCAAGAGGAAGGTTTATATGTAACCCACACCCGCTTTGCACGCGCGAAGCCGGAGCGGGCCACTAGTAATACATATATACAAAACGTTCTGTAATTGATAGTTATTAGTGTAGCTGCATATGATAGAACTAGGTACAGTAGGACTGGCATATACGTATAAAAGTCCTTTAAACATTAAAAGAAAAACAAAAAAGTAAGCATATTACTTACAAACGTCCGTCATTAGTCACAAACCAACGCACATTTTCTTCGATTAGAGCTTATAATATCCAATTATCTAGTTTACGGCCACATGCATCGATAATCTCATGTTTACTGCATGAGCTTGATAATATTATATGTAGGTACATATATTGAGAAGCTTTCCATTGATTTTGAAAACATAAACAAGAACATCCCGAGAAGGATACATAAAATGGAAAAGTTTGTTTTGGTCTAAAGATTTACATGCATTATATTTAATAATGTTCGTGACGACTCTAACCAGTTTCATACATTAATTCTGTTGATAGTTGATATTGACCATAAACCTAATTAATGTTTCCAACGTATTTTTATGTTTAGGAGACTTACGGGCGAGAAATTAAAGTTCATTGGGTCTTTGGCACATTCTCTTAAAATTATCGCAGGACCAATTATGTAGCGGTTACAGAAACTCCAATTTTCGCACTCAAATTCAAAATGCAAATATTTGTTTCGCCAATGAAATAATTGCGTAAAATCTCTAAACGCAATGAACTCGCTTAACAAACCAGATAAATAATTGCTTTATGATTGTTTAACAGGTTTAGACGCGCCTTCTGCAAGTGGCCATACTCCATACAGTAATAACTAAGTTTCTTGTAGCTAAACCACACGAACGTTATATTATCTCTTCGCCCTGCACCAAACCAGCTCGTTAGTTCTGATTCACGGTACTGATACTACAAGTACGAGTCTTGCGCGCCCAACCCGGCTGATGCTATCGCCTTATTGTTCTCCAGCTATATCCGAGCATGAATGACTGTGTCACTTTCTATTTTTACATCATATTACATGCCTGTGGGTGGTACCATGTTCAGGAGATGTATTTTTAGTTGAACTATTTCAGAATTCGTGAAATATTGCTTTCAGGAGTTTCCTCAACATTTTGTAAGATGGCTGACTGACGTTTTTCACACTGCTAGGCGTTCGATTTTTAAATGGTCTGTGGAATCGCGTGGTCTTTGAAATTTTGAATGCTTTTTTATTAGCTTTTTTATGCTCATACATAGATTTATTTATGGCAGTTCCTGGTTCGTTTTTTTTTCAATGTACAATCATATCGTTTCAAATCGGTGCGCTGTCTCAAGTGGGTAATGTTGATTGACGGCTCTCCTCCTTTTCGGCCCGACAATGGTACTCTTTGAACTCTTTAGGAATGCAGAGAGTTCAAACGGTTTCTTATCGTTAAGGTATCTGTAGATTTGTCTATATTATGCATTTTTATTCGGTGCCTTTTCTTTTTCGTAATATGTTTGTGTCTGCAAATGTCCAACTTTGCGACACGAATCGATTAGAACTCTCATTTTTATTAACGAGGTTTTAATGGGTATTTTAAACTAAATTTTAGATTTAATTTTAATCTGCAATAGCACTTAAATTGCGTAACATTTCTGACTATCACTACAAAACTAGGCCTGATTTAGCTCACATAGCAACCCGGCTGGCAACATCTTAGGCCAAATTCTCTCGTTGCAATTGGGGATGGCTTACGCCAGAAACAGGTTACTTATACGTTAAAATAATCCTAATTCCTACTAATATTATAAACGCGAAAGTTTGTAAGTATGGATGGATGTTTGTTACTCTTTCACGTAAAAAACTACTGAATGGATTTTAATGAAACTTTACAGTAATATAGCTTATACATCAGAATAACACATAGGCTACAATTTATAAAGATATATTGTGAATAATCCAGAATATAACGATAAGTGTCAAGTAAGCGCGGGTGAAACCGCGGGGCGCAGCTAGTATGAAATAAAGCATTTTTCATTAGGATGTTTACCTCTGAAGATCAAATCGTCATCTTCCAGTCAAGTGGGTGGCCACCAAATTTTCGTATCCTACCTCGTTTGTTGGTTTTCGATGATGGATAGCCGTGTAATTAAGCACGATTATCTGTCTACCCTGAAGGAACGGGGCGCACTCAACGGAATTTCAAAATGGACGTTAATATCAGTGCGGTCGGGTACGGTAATAAGCTTATTATTGATAGCAATTTGCTGGCAACACAGCGTAACTAGTTTGTCGAGTTCGATTTACGTATTTACAATTTCTGTTGACCAGAAAATAGAATACAGTTAACCTTCACTGAATCACACTAATATTATAAAAAAGGCATGTTTGTTACGCAATAACTTAAATATGGATTCTGGTAGGTTAATTATACTAAACGTATTAATGTACTGAACTATACCAACTAAACATTAATATACCAAAAAAAAAATGAATATACTAAACGATAGGTTGTTTTAATCACTAGCTACTACTACTACTTACTACTTCTCAGCCCATAAATGACCCACCGCTGAGTCGGGCCTCCTCCAACTACATGGAGGGTAATGAACCTACTGTACCACGCTGGCCAGACACGTTGGATTTTTATCAAGTTTTCCTTCTCTTGCGGTTAGCTTTTCGGCCGCGTCATTTCCTTTTGTCGAATCTTACGACACCCTCAGGATAAATTGGTACACTATGTCACAGATATAATAATACTAAAGTATTCTAAATCCGTCACTACACGAAACCAATTGTACGCATTGGAGGCAATCAATTGTACGACCTGTCTAATGTTAACTCTAGAAGACTCGCTGAGCTTGTAACATGTGAAAGTAGGTTAATTTAGCCAGCACCATGTTTCTCCTGATTGAGCTATGGGGAACGCCATCTAAGGGTTCCATAAGTCCACCCCCCTCACCCACTTGGACAGCTCCGCGGAAGATCCTTGGCGTAACCCTACCTCTAACTATCTTTTAAAAAAAAAAGCTCCTTTGAGATAATTAAAAACAAATAACAGGATAACGGAACCCATTAGACAGAACTACATCGGAGCACAGAAATTCTTGCTGTGGTATTCTGATTTAGAAATCGCCATCGGAAGCTATATTATCTATCGTCTCAGATATAGTCTTCTATGTTGCAAGGACTGTTTTCGATTTTCAAACAAGATAATCATGAGATTCTTCGAATCGTCAGTCGTGCCGTCTCGCGACGTATTCTTATTATGTATATTCAACAATATATTTTACTGGAACGCTGATCAGCAAACATTTAAAAGCGAAAGGTGATCTGTATTTTATTATACACTAGCGACCCGCCCCCGGCTTCGCACGGGTGCAATTATGCATGTATTAAACATAATATCTGGATGACCGAGCCAAATTTTTTTTTTATAAATTTTGTTTTCTGGAAATTATATTTAAGTACGAATTACTAATGAAATATGAATAATATTTTTCGATTTTACCGATTTTACTCAAACGCCTCGTTTTTGTTATTTTTCTTCCAAGTTTAAAAAAAATGATGATGATGATTCCTAGCTAGATCGATTTATCGCCCCCGAAACCCCCTCCCTATATACTAAATTTCATGAAAATCTCTTGAATCACTATCTATGAAAAGAAACCGCTTCAAAATCCGTTGCGTAGTTTTAAAGACTTATGCATACAATAGGGACGGACAGACGACAGCGACATTGTTTTATAATATGTAGTGATAATATTAAAATTTATTATTATTAACTAATGCTGTGATAAAAGATATTGAGGAACAACATTATCGCTACCTATCAGACAGACAGAGTTCGTAAGCATCGCGGCAATACTTACTACTCAGCCCATAAATGACCCACTGCTGAGTCGGATCTCCCCCGTTACATGCAGGGCAATTAGCCCACTGTGCCACGCTGGCCAGACGGGTTGGCAAAGGGTTTCGTATCAAGTTAGGTTTTCGTCCTTGTCGTTTCCTTTTCTCGGCTCGTAATACACCCTTAGGATGGAATGGCCTTCACCACACGGACGGAAGTCTTCTAAAAAGTTGGGTAAAATCTAAACCTGTCTACCATGTGCCACCGTAGTAGATGCGTACTCACTGCCTGTTAGCGCCTGCTCGCTCTAACAAGACATCGGCTCTTGTCTTGCATGTTTTAAAAGCTTTCACAGCTAATTTCCACACTATGTAACTTCAAGTTCCGAACTTACGGCATGCTGCATTAGTACAGAGCGTCCGTTAATTAGTACCTTTAGATATGTTCCATTTTCAATTCATCACGAATTCCATTACCGTATGTTGCTGCCAGTATTAAACAAACATAATAGCTTTAATGGAATGCTATTATGAAATTTTAAGTTGAGAGTGTTTGAGTAGCACAAAATTATTGATAAATATGAGTTGTTCTATTTTTTACAAATAGCTGCTTCTTTCGCTGACCATGACTGATGAGTAGATTTTTTAAATTTTTGTTCATTTACCTTAGTTCTGATTCACGGTTGGAAAGTTCTTTGATCAGTGAACGTATGTCTTTTAGCTATCAGTTTAGTACTAAAGGTGGAGCAAATATAGTATATATTATGTTAGGTTAGCACAGTTAACAGCTCCATTTCTAAGATAAAATAATGTATACAAGGAACATAATATATTAAGCTATATTATTCCAGTTTAAACTCCTTAAAATTCGAGGAAGCGTTTGATTAAAACTTTGTCCTAATATAATAAGAAATATAAAGAATATTTTTTTCAATTAACAAATCAATTTATTAATGTCGTTTCGGCATTAATATATTAATTTAGGCAGTCAGTAAACTTTACTCATACAGGGTTGATACGACATAGGGGCATTTTTTTAACTGCCTATACTAGGTATCAGTTCCAGGCTCTGTACCAAAAATCAATTAAATTGGAGCAATAGTTTAGGGGCTTTCCATTAATCACGTGATGTTTTTTTAACATTTTTTAACCCCTCCCTCCCCCTTGGTGATACCTGGTGAGGTTTAAGACTACCCCTCCACCCCCCATGAAAAATCACGAGTTTTTTTTTGTACCGTTTCTAATTCATACTAATCACTTAAAGTATACGTAGTGTAATTTAATGCCCCTCTGTCATATCAACTCTGTTTAAGAGAAGTTAAATTAACTCTGACTTATTCAAACTTATAACCTGTGTCGTTTCGCTAATTTATATTCTTAAAACTGAGATCCAGTTTCTTCCGAGAAAATGCAAAAATTTCTTTGTGTGTTAGTCCAATGCTTTTTTTCTCGAAATGTTACGACTCCGCCAAATAAATGCCCGGGGAGCTATTGTACCGCTTGGGGAGCAGGTAGAGTTTTTTGTTGGCGGTGCCGCGGTACTGATGCCGAAAAAAAATGTTATTTATTGTCGCCGGCTGTCTGAAACAGCGGTGGTTGGATACGATTTTTTTATAAGGAGTTGTATTCTTGGTTGCTGTAGCTTTAAGCCAATAATAGGGAAATAATTAAAATAAATAAATAAATAAATATCCTTGGACATTTCACACAACGCCATCTCGTCCCAAGCTAAGCAACTTAATGCTTGTGTTATGGTAACGAGATGGATGATAAACTACTTATATACATATTTTTTTTTGTAAATACATACATATTATAGATAGAAATGACACCCAGACTCCGAGCCAGTGCCTCTAGTTTAGACAAAGACACTTGCCCGACCCGGGAATCGAACCCGGGACCCGTTGATCCAAAGGCGGCACATCTAACCACTAGACCAACGAGGCAGTAATATCAAAACATATCAGATGAAAGGGTAAATTCCATTCGGCTTGGCTTGGCAAACTTATGGCATATAAGTACCGGTTTTCAGCTATCTTTGAACAATGTGGGGCAGTATAAACGGATTCTATGCCATATTTTTAACCCTCCAAGTAAAGTTTTGGTCCGATAAATTTTCTGACATTATGGACATATGGGTCTAAAATTCATCAATATTGGATCAGCAATTTAATTGTGACTATGTAACAGACAGAGAATGGGCTTTTGTAATATTAAATTGGCTATGCATTCTAAAAGCAACCAGCACAAAATCCAGAATTAACGGATGGTGTAAGTATAACCAAATTAGGGCGCGAGTAAATTTTTAATGACCGAAATATAAATGTCGTCGTTACATTTAAGTTTAAAATAGCAAAACAGTTTTAAATCTCCAATTATTATAGCTTCCGTTTAATAACAATCTTCGCGGCAAGGATCGCTAGTCCTAAACAAACATGGATTTCCATTAATGCCAGACAGACGGACACGCATCACCGTATATTTATTGATTTATTGATCGTAAGGAGAAATCCCGACGGTTGTAATTTAAACGGACTACGAAAAAGCGGGCCTGATGTTTTGGTGATACGAATGGACAAGGAAATGTTTGGAATTGTTTATCAGGAACATAAAAACACTGACTGATTCACATCTGTTTGTAAAACGTGGGGTAAATACACCAATTTGATGCTTAATTCATTTTAGGCCTAAGTTTTACGTAACAGAATGTGTGTTTACGAATTTTTAAGTGTAGATTTCTGGATTTATACATTTAACAAGTCAATCACTCAACCATTGTAACAGTTATGTATTTTAGTGGCTTAAATATCACAATTTTTTTATTCACATTGCCGATGCCAACCCATCTTGCTAGCGTGGCACTACTGTCCTTAACTGGCTAATTTCCCATTTGGAGGAGACCCGACTCAGTAGTGGGAAATTTATGGGCTGAAATGATTGTTGAAAAAATCCTACGGTATTAACTTATTAAGCCAGTCTTTGTAACATAAAATGTAAATAAACGTCTTAAAAAATCACCAACGTTTTACAATATTCCATAGAGGGCGGACGCCTCTTCAATTTTAAATGAGTGCCAGGGAAAAGTTACAAACTAAATATAATAATAGAGCGTGTTCTATTTTCAAATATGCGCGTGCCTTATCTCCCGATTTATATTTTGATTCCATCCATCAATGACTGAAAGTGAAAATATTTGTTCAAACTGATTGTTATGGATGCAAATATTTATGCGTTGCGTAGATGGTTTTGTATGGATTGAGATAAAATGTTTGGCTTCATATATTAGTGGTTAGCAAGTTTTCTGAGATTATGTATGTACAAGATGATTGAAATAATAAATCGTTTGCGAGTGCGAGTCACTGCGAGTAGTATATGCGAGTGATAAACTGTCAAAAATGGCGGTTTGACAGATGACAAGTAAGTAACGTTCCGTTTTACTAGTAAATCAACTAAGTACAATTATAATAAGATAATATTGCAATGATGTAATATCGAGATTTTTTGTAACGTATTATTATTATTTAATATTGTCATGTAAATAACTACTCCATTACATTCACTGTTCTCATTCGCCACTAAGCAGATGCATCTGCCTACTCACAGCTATACCTGCATCCTATCTATCCTCTTAGAACCATCGCTGTTTCCCTCACACCAGCACACACCCAATTTAACAAGACAGAGATAAAATGTGAAATGGATACAAATTATTGTTTTTGCATTATGACTTACGATCTTAGATTCTGGTTTCAGTAATGACTGCTTTGGATAAGATTTATTGTGGGGATTTCTTAGAACTAATTAATTAATTGGCTTGGACGTTAATTCAACTTCATATTTAGTACTAGCTGACCCGGCGAACTTTGTTTCGCCTTAAAGGCAATAAATGAGCAGATTTTTGATTTTATTAACTTCAATTTTTTATCAGGATGAATATAAATAAAAAATCTATGATTTTAATTATACTTTATTGGCCATCTATTTTAGTAACTGCACTTTTCAATGAATCACCTTGTGACAGACGACATTTTTCGGTTTATTATCAGGCGCATGAACAAATAACACAGATGGTCTTCTGACCCGGAACATGCCACATATAATTGATCTTAGGAAATACATGAATTTTCTAGATTTAGGCTACAAACTTTCCAGGATTGGCCCTGTGATTTATTAATGTTCACGGCGAATGCACGACGGATCGGAAATCATTAATTTAAAACGGTATATCAGTTGATATCGTCGGGATCCTCGGATGAGAACTTCCTCACCTTCCAACTTTACTTTGAGTATATTCCATTGTTCATCAATTCACTTACCACCAAACGCGTTCCGTTGCACAGGTTTGGTGGTTTTGGTTTATATTTGGAAGCAAACTTAGTACTTAGCCAACCTTTAGTCGTAAATTGTGCGGTGGTAAGCCAGGCACATCCAAGGAGTCTTTTTTTACACAGTTATTATATTTGAATTAATGCAGTGCACCAATGATTTCATTCTGAATTATGTTAGTTACTTTATATCATCTTCATATTTATTCTTAGCCGCCAAAACAGCTCGCTTAGTCAACCATTCATTATTTTTGTGTTTGTGAGTTCGTCCTTCGATGAACAGAAATTCTGAGAAAATAAAATCAATCCACATATTTCGATGATTGGAGGCAAGCGCTTATTTCGGCGGCAGCAGTCGATCTAGGAATTAGTGGCAGTGTTTGGCAGAAATAGCCAGACAGTAAAATCATTGCGCCTCCAAAACGTCTCGAGTCATTGCGTAGGTGTTCGGTCGGATCGGATAAGTGCTTCCAATGCACGTGTATACGCTATTGTACATTCGTCCCAGGTGACGATTTTCCATGTTAATAAAACTTTAGCCGCTGAGGAGTGTTTTGTAATATTACATGGCATCTATTGGTCCAATGCGGACGCAAGTATGCAAGCAGTAATTAGTGCTGCCACCGTATCGAAACGTTGCTCGATCCAAATTATGTAGTAGTTACCTACTTTATAAAATTATTCTTGTGCCTTGAAATATCTAGTTGTTGATCTCTTAAATTTGCTCGACGATTTTGCATTCCCAATCGATCCGTTTCACGGGCAGCCTCGATTTGCTCTTGTGATTGAGAAGCACGGATTCAAGCCATACTAATGCGGCGATCTTCAACTGCATAATTAGTTCTTCTTCATTGTTCGGCACAATAAGCTAATATTTACTCGAAATAAATACATCAACCGGTCAACTTCAAAATTTCTAATTGTCAAATTTGTCAAACTATAGACAACATAAAGTTTAGCTGTCGGTGACGTTTTGTTATTCCAGCAGTTGCATTTTGATAAACGATGTTTTATATCACGGAACGGGATTACACACATTTACACTTTCACGTTTATAATATTTAGTATAATTTTGTGAATTGTCCAACATCTATATATATGTCGTGGATAACGATATCGTTTTATTAAGTTTCTCAATTGATTGTTAACACAGTAGTGCGGCAAACGCGGTGACGTCAGTTGTTTTGCAATGGCGGCACGTGGACAGAGTCGTAATGGAAAGTGAGGTTGGCTCGATCAGTCAGTCGACGTTGGGACACGGACCGAGACACTTCTCCGTTGCGAACCTGTCGGTTTGTCTATCTAAGTGTGTTAACTGAACATTGTTATTTATACTGTGGTTAATATTGTGAATTATAAAGTTACAAGTAATAAACCTCGTACCAAGTCAATATGATGACGACTCTATCGCTCAGCCGTCGCTATCTCCGACATCAGAAGTGGTATGTAACTCATTCAGCCCACGTGGAGAAAACAGTAGTGATAATGTGTGTACTTCTGTACGCGATGGAAATAACCGATAATGGCGATTCATTGTCACTATAAAGGAGACATTAAGCTACATGAAGATTGTTCTGAACTGAAGATCACAAGCGGCAGTCATAGTGCGGCGATTAACCAAGTGGGGATCACTTGCTTTCATTGTGATGGACAAGGACACTACGCGTCTAACTGCCCTGAGCGGAGCAGCAGGAAGGCGAGCAACAGTACTGTGGTCAGCCAGGTCAAAGAATAGTGAGTGGATCTGTAGTAAGCGCACCAGCTGCAATTTTACGTCACTCCGGTGAGCAGTTTCCATTTTATTACTCGGGTATATTGTATGGTATACGAATTTACGATAGTGTGATTTTGACCGGTGTAAGAAAATATTATTTGAGGTTCTTTTGCGTGTTTACCTGTTAATTACTTGCGATACGAAGTTTAGATTGCTGTGCTTGTTTAGCTTGACGGTTCATCGGTCTGGCGTCGTATTTTCGCCAGTTTATAGCAAAGTTTTCCAAGATTATGGAGCCATTGTATGCCTTGATTTGCATCGGTAAGGTAGCCTAAACGTGAGGCGATAGGACAGCAGATCCAGATTTCAAGCGATCGGGTTTTCGGTCGGCAACTGTGGAATGTCACAGCTGCGGTGGAATGGGTCACCGAGCATCAAATTGGCGGTGAAAGGCAAGGCAGCTAGTGCTGCCACTGCACACTTCAGCGTCAGGCTCTGCGGGGCCGCGGCCGCGGTCGGACTTAGTCTGTTTCAGGTGCGGCAGCGCCGGACATTTGGCAGCGAGATGTCCACGTGGCAACAACGTGGCAACAGCGGAGGAGCTGGCGCGGCAGTAGGCGCAAGCAGTTCGGAGCGGCGCCTGCGGCGGCGGCGAGTAACGAGAGGCATGTGGAAGCTTGCTATGTTAGCAATACCAGCGGTGCGCTGATGAACGCTTGTGAGTCGTATCCATTTTATTCTGATTCTGGTGGAGAGTGCTCTCTCATCAAACATTGTGTTGCGCCGAAGCCAAGTGGAAAGAGTTATGAGCACCCTCAAAAATATGTTGACTGTTGTAGCAGTTAGTCCAAATATACAGTCAAGGGCGAGGTGGCTCTATGAACTATAAAGGGCGAGGTGGCCAAATATACAGTCAAGGGCGAGGTGGCTCTGTGAACTATAAAGGGCGAGGTGGCCAAATATACAGGGTTGATCACTATTGGTTCGAGCACATGGCTAAGTGCGTTCGTAAGTTTGTCTATGGTTGTATTACTTGTAAACTATCTCAATCGCAATCAGGTCGCCCACAAGCGGGACTTCATCCAATTCTTAAGATTAGTATCCCGTGGCATACTGTGCACGTTGACTTAACTGGCAAATTAAGTGGAAAAGCGATTGCAAGGAGTACGTCATAGTTTTAATTGATGCGGTCACAAAATTTGTTCCCTTATATCATACCCTGAGAATAGATTTGGCTAGAACAATTAAATCCCTTAAATCAAGCGTCTTTAGTTGGAGCTCCAGTTAGTTATTGCAGATCTGGGACGATGCTTTGCAAACAAAGAATTCAAAGTTTTTTTTTGTCAGTTTCACGGTGTTTCTTTACGTTTGATAGCTACGGGTTCAAGTCGCGCTAATTGCCAAGTAGAAAGAACAATGAGCGCGTTAAAAAGTATGCTGACCGCGATAGAAGCGTCTGATAGGTCCCGGCATGAAGCGTTAGAAGACGTGCAATTAGTTTTGAATTCCTCTGTCCACCGTGTAATACAAGCGAGTCCACTCGAGTTTCTGATAGGACCTTTAGCTAGACCATTTAACCTATTAACTTTGAATGATTCCGGACCGGCAGTAGACATTAGTAAGAGAGCAAGCGGCCACATACATAGAAAATAGTGCCAGTTACGAAAAAGTAAAATTTGATAAAACTACAAGTTAAAGTGGTAAAGTTTGATGTTGGTAATTTAGTTTAAATTCAAAACGAAGAGAAACCAAACTAAATTAGACGCGAAATACAAGGGACCGTCAAAAATTGTGGAGTTACTTGATGGTGATCGTTATTTGCTGAAATCTTTGACCGGTAATAGAACATAAAAATACGCTCACGACTGTATAAGGAGATTCCACTAAGCAGTGTGCCCGTTGCCTCCAACAGTAAAAAAGAACACATACCTTGGCTAGGTCGCACTACACGCACTAGTCTGTAGTCGTAACTGCAACTCTGGGAGTTGTACAGAGCGCGATGGGCAGCTACTGGTGTGGCGGGGACCCGGGTCTCGAGAGAGACTATTTGTATGGTCCTGTGTACTGGGAGTCGTGAACTCTAGTTAAAGTGTTGGTCGTATCGCTTGGAGCGATGACGATATGGGTGACATGTGAATTGTCACTAGCTGCTGGGACAGCTGGGCCATGTGTTGTGTAATTATTACTTTAAACCTACTGTTTTAAAGTATCAGTATTGAGATTTAAAGAAGGCTTAGAGGAATCTTTCGTGTTAAAGTTGTTAAAATTATTTGTATGCTAACGTGATCTCTGTTAACTTGATTCTTAAGATACGATTACGGAACATTACCGTCAGGTTGGCCGAACGTGAAAATGTGCCTCAGTTGGTTATTTTGTTACAAGTACACACGAGGACGTGTGCTTCGTCAGGCTGGCCGTGTCGTGGATAACGATATCGTTTTATTAAGTTTCTCAATTGATTGTTAACACAGTAGTGCGGCAAACGCGGTGACGTCAGTTGTTTTGCAATGGCGGCACGTGGACAGAGTCGTAATGGAAAGTGAGGTTGGCTCGATCAGTCAGTCGACGTTGGGACACGGACCGAGACACTTCTCCGTTGCGAACCTGTCGGTTTGTCTATCTAAGTGTGTTAACTGAACATTGTTATTTATACTGTGGTTAATATTGTGAATTATAAAGTTACAAGTAATAAACCTCGTACCAAGTCAATATGATGACGACTCTATCGCTCAGCCGTCGCTATCTCCGACATATATAAAAGAAAGTCGGACATAGGATACCTAAGATTTTTATCCCGTTCCCGTAGAATGTGATATAATACCTACGTGGTGCAACTGACAGCAAAATCTTATGTTGTCTATTATTTAAATATGGCTGAAAATTTGACAATTAGAAATTAAAATTTTACTTAATATCTCTATTAATTTACACACAATATCTTTATAAATTGTAGCCTATGTGTTATTCTGATGTATAAGCTATATTATTATAAAGTTTCATTGAAATCCATTCAGTCGTTTTTACGTGAAAGAGTAACAAACATCCATCCATCCATCCATCCATCCATCCATCCATCCATCCATACATACTTACAAACTTTCACGTTTATAATATTAGTAGGATGTCATGGGAATCATGAAGAGGGCATTGTAAATTTTGTTTTAAAATGGAATTTAAACGATGTAACCGCATTATAAACAATCCGGTACTAAGAAACGAAAAATATGTAAGTGATCAATTCCTGCGTAGTTACTAAAAATTGGTCTATCTATTACTCCTTAATAAATATAGTTTTCTTGATCTTTAGTAGATTTATCATCATCATGTCAGCCAATAAATTACCAGGCGGGCCGCTCGTAAATTCATGAAATGAAATTAGCTTACTATGCCACGACAGCTAGATGGTTTGGCACAGGGTTTGTATGATATTTTCCTTCTCTTACGGCTTACGGCAGAGACGCCTCTCTTACGATATCTTTAGTCGCCTCTTATGATAGTTGGAGACATTGTATATTCTATATCTTTTTTTTTAATGTAACAAGTAGTAAATAGTTCGGCTAACTTGCCAGAAATATTGTCTAAAATACACATATACTATGTGGAATATATGATTTCTTTATGTTGCTTAGATCGTCTTGTTATATTCACCATGATAATCAAATATTTCAGATAACCAGTTTATTTACATCATCAGTATAAGAAAAGATTCAATTGTATGTAAAACGGGGACTCATAAGGGGCTATAAAGTTTATTATAACGAGGAGAGGTGCGCCCGGGCCCAACTCGCATACCTCAGGGCAACCACACAACGTTGAATCGTAGAACATTTCTAAAATGGATTTTGATACGACAGTATAGGCAACATCCTCGAGGTGCGCAGCTATTTGTTGAATGGAGCCTAGTTCAGAGTTTTTATAACCTACTAGCTGACCCGGCGAACTTTGTTCCGCATTATAAATATTTAAAACAAAAAGAAAGTTGGACATAGGATACCTGAGATTTTTATCCCATCCGTATAAAACCTACTTTAACAAAACGCAACGGACAGCGAAACGTTATGTTGTCTATAGTTTAATATACCGAAAATTTGACAATTAGAAATTTTGAATTCGACTTGTTTATATTATTGTAATTCACATAATATCTTTATAACTTGTAGCCTATGTGTTATTCTGATGTATAAGCTATATTATTGTAAAGTTTCATTAAAATCCATTCAGTAGTTTTTACGTGAAAGAGTAACAAACATCCATCCATCCATCCATCCATACTTCCAAACTTTCACGTATATAATATTAGTAAGACTAGCTGTACACTGCGCGCGCTGCTACGCTAAAAACTAAAATAAATTTGATGGAAAGACGGGGTAATTAGCCTACTGCGCCATGCTAGCCAGACGGGTTGGCACAGGGTGTCGTATCAAGATTTCTTTCTCTTGGGACTAGGTTTTCGGCATGCTACCTTCAGGATGAAATGGGGTGGCGACACTTTGTATTCTAAGTCCATCACCACCCGGAATAACATCATCATCATGTCAGCGAAAAGACGTCCACTGCTGGACATAGACCTCCCCTAAGGATTTCCACAAAGGCCGGTCCTGGGCCGCCCGCATCCATCGGTCCACCGTGTAGGAGGCCTACCAGCACTGCGCTTTCCGGAACGCGGTCGCCACTCGAGGACTTTTCTGCCCCATCGGGCATCGGTCCTGCGCGCTATATGTATAATATATACATATAATAAAGTATCTTCGGAACCTTGCATATAGGGACTCCTTTAAATAATATATTTAAGTTTTAGGTTAATTGGTATTTTTAGTCTTGTTTTATTACTTAAGTTAGTGTTTAAGTAAGTACATATTACTTAAGTTAGTGTTTATGGAATTAAATGATATATACATTATAATATAACATCAACATGCTGATGAAGTTGAAAATTGGACAAGATATCCAAAACATTCAGTCTTTCATGGTCACCATACTGTATCGGTTAGAGTTGGACAATTTATACTGTTAACCAAATCGGATTTTATCTCGCCTTTTAATTTTACACTACAACTTCGACACGTTTCACAGTCAATGCACAGCGCTTACATTTAGCTATGCTGTTGCAATAAAGACAGTAGAGTGTAATGTTTTTTAAACGAAACCGCTGCACTATGTATCTTGGGACCAGTTTACAAACATGCAGTTCACGAACACAAATGACACCCAGACTTGGAGCAAGTGCCTCTGGTTAACACAAAGACACTTGCCGGACCCTGGAATCGAACCGAAAACCCGTAATCCAAAGGCGGCTCATCCAACTCCTAGACTAACAAGGCAGTGTTATGTCAACTTATTGATAATGATTTTATCGACGGCATTAAAACTTTTTTAGAAGAGTCTTCTGAAAAAAACAACTAGTTAAGGTAAAAATAAATGTTATTTTTCGCATAATAAGAGTTTCTTTTTGTCTCTGTTGTATAATTTAGTCTAATCTACACACGTTTATTCTCATTACTCGACATTGGCGGAAACGTCCCAATTCTCTTGTCAAAGATGAAAAATATCGACCTATAATGGATGTAGGTACCTATAGAAATTTAGTCTCTACATTTTTATAGACTCAAATAGCACACAGCCTTATGAATTTTAATCGTAGAATAAAAATATGCTTTATTGTATAAACCAATTAGGGCGTTCACAATCGTCAATCTTTTTTTCTAAACTACCGGGTCGGAATGGCATCAACGGAGAAGACCTGGCGGAATAAACTCAGTGGGTTCGTCTTTGGATCAGTGTGCTTTTCTTTAACCCTAGTGGGCTAAAAAAGCGTAGTAAATGTATCGGTCTTAAACCCAGCAGTCCATCTAACAGTTTAAATGCGGCTGCAGCAATCCTGGCAACACAGAGTAAGTTCGTCCCATTCGACACGGCCATCCAATTTAACGCGTTCTCCTCACACGATTTCCACTTCACACACCATTATCAGTAACTACATAGAGTGAATATATTTCGTTGGTTATGACTCACGCTTTGCTTTTGAATTATCCATAACGGACTTGTTCTTATAACAACAATTATTGTGCAAGACTGTACTTTTATTATACAGCTTGCTCCGCACTCAAACATACATACCTACGTTGCTGGGCTGAGGATCTATACAAGGTTTGTCCTACTACAATTACTACTCAGCCATTACATAATCCACTACTGAGTCTGGCCTCCTCCAAATTCATGGAAGGAAATTAGGCTACTATAATCTGTATCAAGTTATCCTTTTCCTGCGGCGTGGTGGTCGCGTTCCTTTAGTAGTTTGCTTACGACACGCTCAGACGGAAATTTTATGGTTTGTAGTTGTTTCATCATCTTCATCATCATCAGACCACTCTAGTCAACTGCTGGATATAGGCCTCCCCTGAAGAGCGCCATAGCGCCCTGCCTTCATCCTAATAATATCATAATTATGTGTGATGGTTCTTAATAAGTGACTGAAAAACTATTCATTCCATGCGGTACTTTTTAAATAGTTACATCGCGTTATTTTATTCATTAGCGACATCTATTTGCGCAAAAGGAACTAACAAGTAAATGCAGAAGAAGACTCTGTAGCAAGTGCTGAATAAATAAGTGTCTATAATATATTTATTGCCTTTTACGGCTAGGAAGGGTAGAGTTTTTTAGTAGAAGCGTTTAAGATGAGAGTTTAGGGGCGTGACTGTGAAACAATATCCATTTTCACAAACTCATCATAGAGGTTCTAAGTTACTTCACACAAACTCTGTAGCAATTTTGTCTGTAAGAATGTGCACGTTACAACTTCTCATTTTCATCTGCTCCCGTTATTGTGGTATTTACTACTATGTACTACTACAGCCCGTAAATGACCCATCACTGAGTCGGGCCTCCTCCCAATATATGGGGGGTATTTAGGCTACTGTGCCACGCTGGCCAGACGGGTTGGCACAGGGTTTCGTTTCAAGTTTTCCTTGTCTTGCGGCTAGGTTTTTGGCCTTGTCATTTTCCTTTTGTCCGGTCTTACGACACCCTCGGGATAGTATGGGTTGGTGACACTGCATATTCTAAATCCGTAACCACACGAGAACGGTAGAAAAAGAAAGAAGACTAGTTATTTATTGGAGTATAGTGTTTAAGGTAACACTATTCGTGTCATCACTATCACGACGTAATATAAAACAAAGTCGCTGTCGTCTGTCCGTCCCTATGTATGCTTAATTAAAACTTTAAAACTACGCAACGGATTTTGAAGCGATTTTTTTTAATAGATTGAGTGATTCAAGAGTAAGGTTTTTATGTATAATACATCCTTAGTATGGTAGAGAAACACTGATAAATTTCGAGGTTCATCATTGCAGCCGTGCGAAGCCGGGGCGGGTCGCTAGTATTTGTATATTACATCAAAACTTTACACCGTCTCCCACTTTCTAAGTGATAAACCGTACCGATAACAATCGATACTAAACATGCACGAGCGCACCGCGGCTGCTTTGATCTCTATTTTGCATTCTCGATGAGGCGGCTCTATCAAAGCTCTAATCACAGCCCTCCGGTGATCTACCCAGGGATGGCACTATTGATAAATCTTCTCAATACAAATATTTAAACAGGATATAACTAAAATAAATACATGTATGTATGTACGGGTGACATATTCAAATGCAAATGCACAATGCCACGCTGGGCAGTCGTCTTGGCAAAGGGTTAGTGTCAAGTTTTCCTTCTCTTGTGACTGAGGATGGAATTGGGTGGTGACACTATGGTCCGTGTGGTGACGGATTTAGAATATACAATGTCACCAACCCATACCGTCTTGAGGGCGTCGTAAGAGGCGACTAATAGAACGCAAGAGGCAGATCACCTAGCCGTAAGAGAAGGAAAACTTGATACAAACCCTGTGCCAACCCGTCTTGCCAGCGTGGCACAGTAGGCTAATTTCCCTCCATTAGTTTGGGGAAGGCCCGACTCAGTAGTGGGTCATTTATGGGCTGATACGACTATGTATTCTAAATCCGTCACCACACGGAACAGAAGGGAAGACGAGGCGACTTAAAGAACCGTCAGCAAAGGAAAAAATTATACAAATCATCCGCCAGCAAATTAACAGTAGGCTAATTTCACCCCATGTAATAGGAGGAGGGTTGACTCAGCAGTAGGTCATGTATGGGCTGAGTAAGTAGTACACATAAATCATTAATTATTTTTGGATTTTTGATTACGACCATAGTTACAACCTATTTTATAAAAGTCCCTCTGAAAAAGGAGATATGCATCTTTGAAAACCACAAAAAAGTTGTAAACCAATCTTATATTGCGCATCGATTTTTTGGTACGTGGCAACCTTGTGCTTATATTTTTCTTAACGACTTGAGTTGGTACTCCCAAAGACCCGTCAGTTATGGCCAATGTGTTATTGTGGCATTTGTGACCAATAAACTTTTTATGGGACGCTATCGGCCGCTACACTTACAAAAAAGATGTTAATCTTTTTATATAGAAACCACTTGACACAACTGCACTTGGAGTAATTAGTTAACTGTTTACTGTATGAACCAACCGTTGCAGGTTTCTGTGTTTTTAAGGTATGGTATTGAATGAGGAATTGTATAAGAAAGGTGTGAATGTAGATATGACGACTGATAGGTGTGTATGGAGACTACCACCTAGCGTGACCGTAAGATGATAATGGTAATTTTAAATATTACAATTTAGGAGAGATTTTTGTGATAAAACCTACATAGGTAAAATTCCTTTTGAGTTTGGGTAAATATTAAATTTATTAATTACTGTGTGGTGACGGATTTTAAATACACAGTTTCACCAACCCATGCCACCCTCAGGGTTTCGTAAGAGGCGACTAAGGGTACGTAAGAGGCAAGAGAACAAAAACTTGATTCTAAGCTCTTTGCTTACCCGTCTTGCCAGCGTGGCACAGTAGGCTAATTTTCCTCCCGGAATTGGGAGGAGGCGCGACTCAGTAGTGAGCTAAATCGACGAAAAAGTTTTGTAGAACACGATATTGCAGTAGGTTTGACATAAGTATAACTGAGAATTAGGGATCATCGTGGATTTAGTTTATAAGAAGAATGCAAACCGTGCCTTTAAAATGGGCGTTTCCGCTCTATTATTTTTCAAATCCTGATATAGTTACATTACTTCGAGTCTGTGTATCATTTCTGAATTTCATTTTTGTAAGGATCTGCATACGTATCACGGTGATACAAGGATAGCTGACCAAAAAGAAAAGTACAAAAATCGACGCGTTAACATTATTCATAATATTTCCTATATCATGTTTATGTTTTATTGAACTAAAATAAAACGAATTTGATACTATATTTTGGTATTTGTAAGAGACATTATAAAATACCAATATTAAAAAACCAATCAACAATCTTTAGATCCGTGAATAAATAATACAAAGCGGCATTTTATCCGTCGAAGAGCTCCACACATTTCGTGTATTGAGTAACGAGGCGTGGCGCAATATTGCTGGACACGATTCCCGGGCACCGAATCGCGCCTTAAGCGGCTTCCAACAATATTGACTGAACACCGCATTAGATACTTTTAATGGGGCATTTAAACAGATTTCATAAGGGACCTTTCCCCATTGGGAAGCGCAACCCGCGGCCCTGTAGCGGGCAGTCGACGAACGCCGTTATTTTTAGTGGATAGTCCTGGGAGCTAATTACCATATTTCCGCGCCCCGGAGTCCCAATCTGGCAAGTCTCCAAAGGCCGGGTATCCATGACTATTTCCAACGAAAAAAGGGGTTCCATATGGATCGAAACAAAAACGAAATTTAAAAAACTACGTCGATGAAATTTTATAAATACATACACGATGTTATTCATCAGTGGCGCCACTTTAGCGAGAGTAGTAAATGGTACGGGCCACGTGCACCAACGCTCTCTGCCCGTCACCATTATTTGAGCACAGAAGTCGACTGGTGGACATATGCCTCTCTTGAGGATTTCCACAAAGTCCAGTCTTGACCTGCCCTCATATATTTCATCCAAGTATATTTATATTGGAGTGCTTTTACACTCCATGAAAGAATGTGTAACAGATATAATAAAAAAATATAAATTAACTTCCAAAGCGGGCGCTAATGTTTGCACCTTTTGGAGGTGTAATATATTTAAAACAGACATACTAACGTGTAAAACAAAAACACTAAACCAGCTATATAGAACTGAAATTGTACTTAAAAAGATGAATATCTAAAAAAAAAATTATATCTTAAAACATACCTAATATACAGGGTGGTCAAAAAGTCGTGGATCAAACGCAACCAGCAGTTAGATGGGGTTATCAGCAGCAAAAAATTGTTCTACGAGAGGTCCTTAAGGTCAACCCCTGCAGAGTTATAATTAATTTTGTGTTTTTATGAGAAATTGTCCTTTTTTTTACTAAAACTTGATAAAATTCCACAAAATCTACATCCTGTATCTTTTTTTAAATTTTCAATAGATTGGTACTGATGAGCCCTTTCGTTAGACATGCTATTTATGGTAGTTTATTGGGTGTGTTAAAGATAACATTAAGTTTTCCGAAAGACATAATTCTTAAATCAAAACTTGTTACTTACTTCGGACCCCACTGTGAAAAAAAATACTCTACAGAAAAGTGCCACTGTATCACAATTTTTGGCGCATTTAATAGGGATTCTAAAAAGGTATTACACATGGCTATGCGTGGCTTCGATATCTTTCAAGGACGATCTTTCGTAGCAAGGCCAGAGTTAATTCATACATAAAACTCGGCTAGGCCTACTAACCTAACCTTACCTAAGCGTGATCGTTTTCCGGACTACAGGGTCTTTATCGTCGTTTCAGCCCATAAATGACCCACTACTGAGTCGGGCCTCCTCTAAGTTCATGTTGGGAGATTAGCCTACTGTGCCACGCAGCCAAGACTGGTTGACACAGGGTTTGCCTCAAGTTTTCCTTCTGTTGCGGCTAGGTGATCTGCCTAATGCGTTCTTTTAGTCGCTTCTTACGACACCCTCAATATGGTATGGGCTGGTGACACCACACGGACAATTTATTAGAATTGTATTCTTTATGTGCGTACATAATTCGTACATGGAGGGAGTCTTACCGGGTCAGCAAACCCTTTTTTTTTTTTTTTTTTTGGTTTCGCTGGGGAAATGCATTACGCATACCACCGCCCCCCCGGGGGAGAGGTCGGTGATTATGTGGGACTCCCGGGACAGAACCCGTATACCCACTAAAACCCCAGCGGTATACCCTCACACGGCACGCTTGGGGCGCCAACGGTTCGCGCGAGCGCAGTCAACGTTGACGCCCCGACGAGGTGCCCGCTACGCGGGCAAGCGACTATCAGAGAGGGCGCCCCGGTACACTGGGACGCCCTCAGTCATCGAGGCTTTCGTCGGTGGCGGGTCCCCCGACCCACCACCGGCCTCTATAGCGGGGGAAGGCGGTGGGCGTACAGTCGCCTCCTCCTCCCCGACCTCCGTCTGCGGCGCGGGTCGGCCAGGACGTCTTCCTAACGGGTCAGCAAACCCTGTGCCAACCCGTTTTGCCAGCGTGGCACAGTAGGCTAATGTCCTTCCATGAATTGTGAGTAGGCCCGACTCAGTAGTGGGTCATTTATGGGCTGAAACGACGATAAAGACCCTGTAGTCCGGAAAACGATCACGCTTAGGTTAGTAGGCCTAACCGAGTTATAAGTATGAATTAACTCTGGCCTTGCTACGAAAGATCGTCCTTGAAAGATATCAAAGCCACGCATAGCCATGTGTAATACCTTTTTAGAATCCCTATTAAATGCGCCAAAAATTGTGATACAGTGGCACTTTTCTGTAGAGTATTTTTTTTTCACAGTGGGGTCCGAAGTAAGTAACAAGTTTTGATTTAAGAATTATTGCTTTCGTAAAACTTAATATTATCTTCAACACACCCAATAAACTACCATAAATAGCATGTTTAACGAAAGGACTCATCAGTATCAATCTAGTGAAAATTATAAAAAAGATACAGGGTGTAGATTTTTTCGAATTTTATCAAGTTTTAGTAAAAAAAAGACAATTTCTCATAAAAACACAAAATCTATTGTAACTCTGCAGGGGTTGACCCTAAGGACCTCCCGTAGAACAATTTTTTGCTGCTGATGGTCCCATCTAACCGCTGGTTTCGTTTGATCCACGACTTTTTGACCACCCTGTATACCTAGCAGAAGAAGGCATTGCCCTTTTGGAGCAATATATTACTCAATTTTTTTTAAAGGTGGATCTTCCTGGCGTTTATCGCGAGGTCTTTTTATAATAGCTACTTTAGTCGTTTCTTACGAAACCCCCAAAGAATTATCCGAAGCTAAGATCGTAAACCAGCAAATTTATTCATAACAATAACTATAAAAACACACGTTTCTTGAGCATTTGTTATACGAAGCGAGTTAAATTACAAGATTTTGTTAATGAGTTGGCTAATAATAACATAATTGTGTTTAATTTCGTAACCATCCGGAATTACAGTCATAATTTTACTAATTCATATGACGGGCAAGCTCGAAGGATGCTGTCATAATGGGTTATCTCATATCTGAAATTTATAGAGTAGAAAGAAATTCTGTACTGTTTAAAAGTCCAGATTTCTACCAAGATTTCTACCATTAATCCGGTAATCAGTTGTACTACTTAGTTTTTTTTTTAAAAATTACTTAAATTTAAAATTAAATAGATTAAATGGGAAATAGTGGTGTTTTAAGTTTCACCTCTCTTTCCTTCCTATTTCCTCAATTTCTAAAGGTCCTACCGTGATATTAAATAAATTAGTTTCAATAATCAATGCTTTCAACTAAACTAAATCTTCTGTTAAATATTCAAATAAGAATAGACAATAAAAAAATATTTATACATACCCACACCCCAAGCCCATAAATTGCTAATAAAAAAATATTCCATTGGTTCAAAGTTCGAAGTCGTCCCGAGAACACAATACTTAATGTTCGGTTTTCAAATGTTGAGTGACATCGTAACGTACTCGTATAAATTATAGTCCCAACATAACATGGCCGCCTAAACTTAAAATCACTTTGATAAATAAACCAGATAAAGAAATTGTGTCAGAGACGGTATAGTAAAACAAACTCGGCGGGGTCCAACTTTTTAATTTCTAGAGAGAATATATTGTTGGACAGACTGACAGACAGGTGTAAGCCAGCATCGAGGACGATGATTCGAGAAATGTCTACGCCTTTATGACTTGAGAATGTTTTCATTATTATACTATTATGTTTTATTATTACTAACATAAATATGTACTATAGATGTCTGTAACTAAACTAAATAACTATTAAACTAAAATATACATAATTTATAAAAAGTTCAGTTGTGCCCAATCGCCACCACTTGGCAAAGTGCCCAGAAGACTAGCAGCGTTCCCGCGCTGGATAGCTATACTACTAATCCTTTGCGCGAGATACGTGCCAGCCCTCTGGTCACCAGAAGTATCGACCATTATTTTCATTATTATTAATTTACAAACATAGTATGTATAATGATGTGCCTATGACCATTGGGCATCATAGAAAACATATGTAGAGATTTTCCTAAAGAATTCACGTGGCCATTTCAGTGCTTATAATCTTATAGACTTGTTTGCCAACTAATCAAATCATTAAAACATTCTTTGGCGCAGAAAGATTAAGACAAGATTAAGAATCTAAATAATATTCAAAATGAAAATTAAACAAAATTTAAAATACTTTTGAACCGTTGTATGCGAAACTAGCTAGGTGCTAGTCCATCGGAATGCTGATATACAGAGATGAGCCGGCAAGGAACTCTGTAGTAGCTCTTTTTCAATAGATCAATTTGGATTATATATTAAATAAAGATAGAAGAGCAGGTTTGCTATTCCATCACATTGAAAAAAAAGAGGTACTTTCCGGTACTGAAAACTAAACAAACTGGATTTAATCGCGTCAATCTGCTCTCACAGTCTGTGTATAATATTGTGCACGTAACATACACGAAATAAACTGATAAAACGAAAGCATTAATAACTTATACAGCTACACCAATACAACAATGCTATGATACTCTCGTTGAAGTAAGAATCACATTCCGTCCAGCATCACGCAGGTTATATATTAAATATATTATTTTTGATAGCTTTGAAAAACGCAAGATATAAAAAAATCTTTTTTTCACAGTTATTTACACAGTAAATACTTAGCACATCACGTTGATGTCTTTTATATGTAAACCACAAAATTAAATATATTTTTTTGACCACGATATACTAAATCTTCTTCTTACGATTTCTATAACGATTATCTTAGCCCCCTTAAACGGCTTAATAACTACCGCTTTTCCAGTTTAATATGCAACCGCGATGAAACCGCGTTAGGAGGTTGGACTGCGGTTGCATATTAAACGGGAAAAGCGGCAGGCCGCGCGGCTTGCCGTCTAGGCGGCCAACCGCTAGTGCGTACTTAGTGTGAGTGAAGTTTAAATATTAAGGTGAATGTTCCGGGGTAGCCCGCGAAATTCATATTTTCTTACGTTACGTTTTTTGCAATTTGCAGGTCAGTGCTAGGTTGTATGTTGATTAAAATGTTATTCGCGGCTATAGGACGTATGTAGTCATAGAAATATAATCATCAAACTCATCAATACAACCCTCCATGCTCATAAAGGTGCAAGAATGACTTTGAGCTTGAAAAAGTTTTTCTTGCACCTTTATGAGCTTGGAGGGTTTTAATGATGATTTTCGCGGGCCACCCTGGAACATTCTCCTTAAAGACTGAGTATTGATACTTTTTAAATGTGTGACATGGCTTTATTCTCCCAATTTTTCCGCACGAAGGCAGTATACCTCTTCAAACAAAAACACTACGGCCACGAAACTCACCGGTTATAAAAGTCTACAAACCCAGTTGTCATTACATCTATTCTTTTTACTTTTTAATATTACTATCATACACAAATCTATTTAAAAACATGATTAACGTCGTATCTATAATAACGAGGTCCAATGCAGAGATAGGCAATAATTATCAAACGATAGCATCTCATAAAACGTTCTTGTAACATACTTTATAGCCGCGATTAGCTCTCCGCAACGAAAAACCAATTTAAATAAATTTCAAAAAGGCATTTACGAGAAAACCCCGTAGCGTGATGTTAGCAGCAATCGAATTTAAACCTTCTTTAAGCACTGAAAGGTTCATATCAGAAAAATAAGAAGGAGAAGCGCCCGAGTCATTCTCGTTAGTCAGATGAGCCGACTCAACGCCTTCTTAATAAGCACCAATGTTTGTTTATTTAAAATCACGCCTTGATAAAATAAAAATAAGGTTGCATAACGCTATAAGTAATTACGGCGGTTACTACATTTTTCAGTTGGTGCGTACGTCTTGTTAGTAAGCTTATTGTTGGTGGTGTGGTTTGCTGTCCTTGTTCCACGCCTGCGTTTGGATGGGCGCCTGTTTTGTTGTTTCATTCTGATCGTTACGACAAGGTCGGCTCGTTAAAAGCTCTTAACGAGAGGCGAAGGAAAAGCACGAGCCTCATTGTGGAGCTCAAACTTTGCATTAAAATCAGGTCATCATAGCATCTATCACAAAATATGTGTTTGTTTTTAATTTATTATTATTTAACAAGAACCATCTTCAGTTGAAGATATTTTTGCACCGTTTAAGAAACTCGTCATATAAAATCTTCGTCGTCCATCAATAATAATTATAATTTAAATATCTCTTTTACTATGACGTTTCATAGGAAATATCAAATAAATCCGAGAAGCAAAGTGTTTTTTTTTTCTTAAATCTTTGACAACCTTAGCCTGAGGCTTTTGAGGCATGTTCCGCGCGTGTCCCGTTCACACCTGTATTCCTGTTATATTTCCGTCGCACTTCACCTCGGCACCTCTCGCTCGCGTACTGACACCATCCTTGTCATGGTACGTGGGATAAATCGCGGCTACCTTGCGCTGATCACGGTTGCGCACACTTTGCATTTAAATTCTTTAACACTTAGCGATCTTGATTATAAATCAATATGCGCGTGTGATATTGGGTAATTTTTAGTGATATTAAGAGTATGACCATTATATCTTCACATTATTAAATAAAATAAAATATTAGAGTTAATTTAGTTATTCTATGCTTTTTGCACGCGTCATTTATTTTTCATTTAAGAAAATATTTTAAATTAAAGCTTTTTTTTTAGAAAAGCATATCCCGAAATAATATTCTAAACTATGGTTAAACTAGCTAACTTGTTTATTATAGCGGAGGCAATGCTCCTGCGCCGGTCTTGGGAAGAAATAAGAGACAAAAAAAGTGGTATTTCTGTGGAAAACGACCCGCTCGATTGCCTCGTTGAAGCATCGATCGTCTTGGGTGTATCGTATCGATTCTGTTGTAGAGCACTTTATAACTGGCTGTTAAATTCGAATACTTTTTGCGAATAAAAGGTGTAGGTACTTGTGTATTCGATAAGACCTGTTTATTGCGATGCATGTCGCGGGTTCGATTCCCGCACGGAAGAAATATTTGTACGACCTACAAGTATTTGTTCCGGGTCTGGGTGTTTCCAATCTATAATATGTATGTATTTAAAAAAAAAATGTATACAGAGTTGATATGACAGAAGGGCATTAAATGACACTACGTATACTATATGTGATTAGTATGAATTCGAAACGGTACCAAAAAAATACACGTGATTTTTCATGGGGGGGGTAGTCTTAAACCTCACCAGGTATCACCAAGGGGGAGGGAGGGGTTAAAAAAATGTTAAAAAAACATCACGTGATTAATGAACAGCCCTTAAGGTTAATAAACGATGCGTTAGGCATAAACATCTGCTAGGAAAGATACATGTATCATGTTCAAATGAGGCAAAAATTTTAAAAATCATTTGCGGCTAAACTATTGCTCCAATTTAATTGATTTTTGGTACAGAGCCTGGAAATGATACCTAGTATAGGCAGTTAAAAAAAATGCCCCTATGTCGTATCAACCGTGTATAAGTAGTTTATCATCCATCTCGTTACCATAACACAAGCATTAACTTGCTTAGTTTGGGACGAGATGGCGTTGTGTGAAATGTCCAAGGATAATTATTCGGATGATTCGAATAACTGCATCGAAATACATACTTTTTAAATACACTCTCTTTACACCATGTTTCCCACGTTGGTAATCTTGTCAGGGTCTGCATTATATTGCAAAACGTCAATGTTATATTGCAAATATCAGCTATTGTTAATCACCGTACCGAAAAACTATACGACGCGGAAAGAACGGATGGCTGTCAGCTAATCGTGAACTCGCGATATTTTGGTTAAGAATGTCCCCATACAGGGTGTGCCAAAAACCATATAGATATCCAAAGCGTAGAGCTCATAGAGCCAATCAATAGAAGTAGTTCTGTGTTTAAAATGTTTTTCTTTTATATCTACATAGAAGTATATTTATGATATATTTATATCATCTCACTCATACTTTGTGATAGTCTATATTTATTGACTATCACAAAACATGGGTCCCAGTGAAAACCAATAAACAAGCTATCGTTAAATGTCATAAAAGATTTGCAGTCTGGGTTTTTTAGTATTACAGTATTTATTTCTCTAGTTAAACCACTTTTGTCACTAGCAAGTAGGGTTGCCTATACTGTTTTTCACTAAATTATACTTTTTACTGTTGAACAAAAATAAAGTATACAAAATACTGTTTTCAGCATCAAAATGCAAACACGTTACTTTGTGTTATACTTAGACGCGCACACATTTTTTTTAGAAATGAATGCTTAGTGGATGGAGGGTAGAAATAGAGCATCTATTATTTTAATAAAAAATTAGCTCCTCATTTATTTTAATTTCAGTTAAGTATGGTGAGGCGTATAAAGTTTTTCTTTTAAGTTAATCTGTAAGCTGTGCAAGAAGCTCTAAAAATATGCATTTAAAACAATAAATAAATAACATACTGTTCATTTTTCTAAAATACTGTTTACAATTCTTCATAGAGCTGAATAAACTTTATTTCTTGTAAAAAAAGTTGGCAACTCTACTAGCAAGTGACCAAAATTTTAAGAAATAAGGTTACCTATTTTTTTCTGAAATTTTGCATTTCTTTTAGTAGCACTCGATCCCTTCGTTATGGCTGTGGCACTTTTGTTACACACTGTATATTGGGAGTCTACATTTATACTTCCAAAATAGAGATATATCCCTCATTAAAGAGAAAAGTTTAAATGACATGCTAAACCGCCATTGATTGATGGCAGTTTGCCAATAAGAACTTGTTAATAAAATGACACAAAGAAACCCAATCAGATAGAGAAGAAAGTCGCAGTGTATAGAAAGACACCTCGTCCGAGGTATCCTTTATCGAGAAGCCGTGTCCCAAAAGCCGCGTTAACAATACCTAGACCAGTCGTCTTGTATTTACACGTAAATGTACAAAAACTCAAACTCCATCCAACATTAAACATTTCAAACGCCACGTGTCAAATCAGTCCATGTGTAATCTAAAGCACAAAAGCTCGGATGCGCGAACGCATTAAAAACCCTTTGAAAGACCCGACCCAGCACAATAAAAGTGGAACAGTCATCGTCAGAACGACGGGACCTCGTTTTAACAGCTTAGATCTCTCTGTGTGCCTGTTTTATTACGACCGTTTTACACTGCTACTAAAAGTACTACATTGATCCCAGAATATGAAAAAAACATACTACTAACTAAACTACGTTATCGAATGAATTGTTTACGAACTTATCTAGTGCACATAATTCGTAAGGTTTTTTTCAATATTAAGATTCGATCATTAAATTGTCTTAAGTCGTCGTCGTCGTTTCAACCCATAAATGACGCACTACTGAGTCGGGCCTCCTCCAAAGTCATGGAGGGAAATTAGCCTACTGTGCCACGCTGGCAAGACGGGTTGGCACAGGGTAGATATATAGGTCGCTGGCCATCCCCGTGGCCGGCGAGGAAGTCCATAAAGGATTTTACCACGGGCGAACAAAAAAAAAATATAGTAGATAGATAAGTACCTATACCAAATTTAATGAACGAATCTTTTAACAACATATGAGGCCAATGATATTCAAATGTGCTTAAACTAGGCGACTAGTCCGAACTCGCTAAGATTATAATTTATATTTAAAACAGAATATTCATTAATCAATTCCAACTAGCCCCTTTCTCGAGCGCCGGCTAATTTACTTCGGTGATCGCCATTTCCTCGATGTCGTTAGTCGGACAACGGATGTCCCGCTGGCTTCTATTTTGTTATATATACTTTTCAGATACAGAATATTGTGTCAATAACAAAAATAATAATTTATAGAAAAGAAAACGCATACAAAATGAGGATAGCTTAAACAATCAGGTTGTTAGGTATGGAAGAGTGGGCGGACTCGTTATAACTAAGCCACAGCTTGTAAAACGGACACGAGGAAACCCATTCTTCCATCAATAAAGTAATATCACGTAAAATATTATCATAATTAACAGAAAATGCTCATGGGGTTAGGGTAACTTAAAAAGGTTGAGTTGTTGTACAAAAATACTTTGCTTGAGTCAGGAATTGGCGACACCTAGCTTTCATAATTGGAATCATCGATAAGATTTTCCATTGAACTGAGAGTTAATGTTTGTTGCTAGAAATCTTTTCCCATTCTTTATTAATTTAACATTACTTGTTTCGACTTCATTTCTGCCTCACATGATCATGCACAAGTAATTAAACAGAAGTTGAAAAACCTACGAATCAAGACGACAAAATACTAAATATGTCACCAAACGGACATGAAGTCAGTAATTCTACCATAACTTCAGCAAAACCGCCTCTAGACTTCGACACGAAAAAATGGTAATAGGTGTAGTTTGTATGCGAGATCCTTTCGTTAACCATCCTCAGTGTCATTAGGCAAATAATAGCCTGTCATGAGCGTAATAAATATACTCGGAACATAGGCAGCTTCGAAGAGACCAGATTGAAGAACTATGCGTATAATTCAGTCGCAATCTGCAACCAGAAAAAACATGCATATTTTTAACGTTGGCATGTTCTGGGAGTACCCTGTAAGCGTTGGAACAAATTAAGGCTGATTAACCAAAGTGATGGTATAGTTTTCAAGGTCTAAACGTAAGTAGATAAATGGAGGATATTGCTTGTAAGTAGAGCGGGATTTTTGCCTTAGTGTTGGTACCAGTTTTATCCCTATTTTCCTTGAACAATAACATTGCTGAACAATGATATCATTCTGTCACAATAAACCTTTAGACTTTTGCGTAAATGATCATTAAGCTCACAAAGTGTACCAAACCTTATTTATCTACTCTGTTTAAAAAAATATAGTTGAAAATAGATTAAATAACCTATAACCTGTATTATTTATACATAATATAACCATTTGAATGTGGCATTTAGGTTGCTTAAATGTATAGGCTGTTTAAGAATCAAATTGCAAATACGACTAAAGGCAAGCCTATCCCAATCTTAATCGTCAATACATCGCTTTTACAACTGGCGATTTGTCGTCGTTAAACAAATCAATTAAACTCGAAGATAGACCATAAAATACAGTGAGTGAGTGTCCCGCAAGACCACTGACTTGTTCTACGCCGGTGAGTCCAACGACAAAATATTAATATGTCTTGTAATGTACAAGCCTGTTTGTCACAGTCTGATAACTTATATGAATGTTATCTAAAATGTGTGTTTGAAAATTGATCCGAACTAGGAATAAAATATCTTTTCGTACACAAATAACACCCAGTATTTCCATGATGAATACTGGGTGTTATTTGTGTGTGAATCACATGTTTGTAAACATTTTTCCAAAATGGGAGTTGTTTTTTAAATGCCTTCCCTAGAATGGCTTCATATGATCCGTTATTACATGTTCTTCACGGAAAAAATGTGGTCTCCAAGACTGAGAGCATGTATAGCTGGCGTACAGGAATACTAGACGAACAAGGGAAGTGAAGACTTATGATCTAAAGGCCAAACTTGCCAAACCTACAAGCGTCCTTACTGTTCCTTATTTTGATTCTATTTTCCCTTATTTTGACCCTACTTGAGTAGGTAGAGCAAACAAAAAACTAGAGTCAATATAATAATGCAAGAAAAAATAATTGGACATGTTTAAGCTTCTGATCAAGATTCCGTGGCTCGATCTATATAATTACAAGACCACAATAAAGTTTCGCAACAGTAGTTCAATTATCAAGTTAACAGTGCAGTGCCTAGTAAGCACGTCATTACATCAGACTTCAGTCTGTAATTATGGTGAAGATTGATGGAGTTGCCAACCCTATACGGCAGTGGCTGATCGGAGGTTTGAATGCATATTTATCTTCAATAAATTATCGTGGCAAACATGGTTCAGTAGTTTCTTTACGACATTTCGAAATAAGAACAAATAAGACCTTTGATTTATTTAGTAAAAAGATGTAGTTTGATTATAGATTACCAATTTAAAGCTAGATCACAATTTGATGCTAAATACTCAATAGTTAAACTCTTTAGCAATTTGCTTCGATTTTTTTGCAGACAGTGGAGTTTTCAAATATTTTTTTTACATATAAAAGCCAATTTTGTTCGATTACTAAAAAGAATGAAGAATATAAATAATCTATATAAATAAAAATGAATTGCTGTTCGTTAGTCTTGCTAAAACTGGACCGGCTGGACCGATTTGGCTAATTTTGGTCTTGAAATATTTGTGGAAGGCCAGGAAAGGTTTAAAAGGAGAAAATGTTCGAAATTAAATAAAAACCAAAATTTTGCTTTTCCTTTTGACGCTTGACGAATCCTTTTGTTTGTTTAGAGTAATTTTTTATACAAAAGTTTAGGTCTTTTATTTATCGATTGACGCCGTACGAAGTCTGCCGGGTCAACTACTTCTATAATAATTCAAAAGTCTTAAATATTATTTCTTGCTTGGTATTCAAATACATATAGTTTTCAAACAGCTTGACATTTGTGGATGCCATCATTTTATTGAACCTAATATGAAGCCCAGAAAATAAATTACCAATAATTAATTGCCCTAATTGGTATGAATAAATTTTACATCCTTGCCATTCGCAAGAGAGTAAATTTAAATAATATTTTCAGTAGGCAATATTTAACTTCTAAATTGGCGCCTAAAGTGTGAATATATGGTTTAAAATCCACTAAAAGGTATCGTAACGTATTATTCCTATGTTTGAATACCGAACACCTTATACAATCGTTCGGATCATTTATTTTATTTTCTTATAGCATCAATCATGCGAGATCTCGACACCGTTGATCGAATATCCATTCGACGTTACAAGATGCCCAGTATTGTCGGACCTCCGGAAGGTCATTAATCCCTCGCACTGACACCAAGCTGCTCACGAGAGGAAGGTCTGAGTACACTTGCTTGTTCGTTATGGTGGTGCGTTCAACCCGCGTCCATATTTAGCCACCTGCTGTGGGCTTGTTCGCCATTTTGGGTTGTTAAGTATTGAGTTCAAAGGGTCACACTCGCTCGTAGCCAGCAATACCATACTTGTTTGAACGCCATGTCAGTTTCATAATATCGATTACTTAATAAATTTACCGTGGTTACAAATTCAAAAGGAACTTTATTTGCGCAGGTTTTATCACAAATCTCTAATAAATCGTCATATTTAAAATTATCAATATCATATTACGGCCCTTGTCCCACACTGGGTGCTAGTCTATACACACATATCAGTCGTCATATCTACATTCACACCTTTCATACTCAATTCTTCTTTCTTACAATCCATCCATCTCTTTTGATCTCCCAACCCATTACTGTAAATTTTATTATGGCACGAACATCGGTAAGCTTTATCACAACAACTGGATTGGCAGAGCTTTATTTGTGTGAAACCGTAGTTTCACAGAGCGGCAGTTTAGGAAGCTAATTACTATATTTAGAGAAAGTAAAACATGGAGTACATCATATATTTTACACAGACAGAATGAGACAAGACAGTAGAATAATACATTGACAGATATTTAAATAAAAAGAGTATAACATATAACAGCCAGACATTATTAAATTTATAAAAAGTTTCTATTCGCAACACTCCCACGTAAATTTTATAATGTTAGCCTTTTTAAATGTAGGATTCAATAATATCTACAAAACACACCAAAAACTATAACTATAATAACGCTAACTTAATCCTAAAGAACTTAGACATTTATAATGTCTCAGCTTAGGTAATGCCTTAGTGAGAATGTCTGCTGTTTGTTGAGAAGATGGTGTGAATTTAACTAAAACCTGTTTTGTGGAAATGCACTCACGAATGAAATGATGTCGAATGTCAATATGTTTAGTACGAGAGTGATGTGTATTGTTTTTAGTGAGTGAAATTGCACTCTGATTATCACACATGATGGTCAAAGGTAAAGATGATCGAAAAAGATCATTAATGAGAGATCGGATATATATAGCCTCCTTACAAGCCTCGCCAAGAGCCATATACTCCGCCTCTGTCGTAGACTGAGCCACAGTTCTTTGTTTGCGTGACTCCCACGACACTGATGAACCGCTCATCTGGAACACATATCCCGTGTAGGACCGTCGGTCTACCAGATTACTTGCGTAATCAGCATCAGCGTATCCCATTCCATCGCCAGTGCTATTATACGTAAGTTTTTTGTCTTTCGTGGCCTTGAGATAACGTAGAACACGCTTCGCAGCTCTCCAGTGGACCTCCCCGTAATGTACATTGAATTGGCTCAGAGCGGATACCGTATAAGCAATATCTGGTCTGGTACCAATGGCAAGGTACATTAGTGAGCCAATGAGCTGCTGGTAAGGTAATTCCGGTTTTTCATCTCCTGGATTTGGCTGGACAAGTTTCGTACCCATGTCCATAGGAGTGGATACAGGGATAGCGTCTTTCATCCCAAATTTCTCTATCATTTGCTCAATGTATTTAGTCTGGTCAAGTGATAGCGTGCCATCCTTTCTTGTCACTCTCATGCCAAGGCAATCCTTCAGGGGGCCTAAATCTTTTATTGCAAATGTGTTTTTCATTTCGTCTTTGAAATCTTGTTTCATCTTCTTATCATTGCTGAACAAAAAGAAATCATCAACGAATACAGCTACGATTAGCATTTTTTCACCTTGGTGCTTATAATAAATACAGTGTTCTTTTTCTGAACGTTTGAATAAAAGTTTGTCCATTGCTTCACAAACTTTTTTGTTCCATTGTCGTGGAGCTTGTTTTAATCCATAAAGAGACTTTTTGAGCAGACAAACCTTAGATTTGTCAGTGGAAAAACCTTCAGGTTGCTCCATGAAAATCTCTTCCTCTAGATCACCATTCAGGAATGCTGTCTCTACGTCTAGGTGATCAACTTCCAAGTTGAGCTTAGCGGCAAAGGCTAGTAGAAGACGAATTGACGATAATCTTGCAACCGGAGCAAAGGTTTCACCGTAGTCAACTCCATGGACTTGCGTGAATCCTTTAGCCACAAGCCTTGCCTTATATTTTACAATATTTCCATTCGTATCTCTCTTGATTTTATATACCCACTTACATTTAATAATTTTTCTACCTGCTGGTTTATTTACAAGAATCCAGGTCCCATGCTTTTGCAGTGAATCATGTTCACACTGCATAGCTTTAAGCCAATCTTTGCTATTACTGTCTTCTAGAGCTTGTTTGTACGTCTGCGGCTCGCTGTCAGTACTAATTATATTTGCGTAATTTAAGTCTGAATATCTTACTGGTGCACGACGGTCTCTAAGAGGATATCGTCTGGAAATTACATCTTCAGAACTGTGCGTCACTGGTTGCACATCTACAGGAATATCTTGAGCATCGCCGAAGGCCTCGGATTCTGATTCAGGACTAGTAAGCTCTTCAGTAAGAGACTCCATGCTATCTTCAGAAGGAGACACAGTATGGTCTTCACAAGACGACTCGGCTTGGTCTTCAGAGGGAGACTCGGTATGGTCTTCACTAAGAGATTCGGAAGCTTCTACAGTAGGAAGCTCAAGAGGGTGCACGTTGACGCATGGCGATAAATTCTGGGTAACTTCAATATTTTCAGAACGATATTCAGGCAACTGTTCATTGTCTTCATCAGATTCTATAGATGATGGCTTGTCTTCGACGAAGACGACATCTCTCGCAACGATAATGTTCCGTGGATTCTGAGGATCAATAAGTCGATATCCTTTAGTATCTGCAGAGTATCCAACAAATATACAAGTTTGAGTCTTGGAGTCGAGTTTCCTTCGTTTTTCTGTTGCGATCAAGACATGGGCTTCAGAGCCAAAAACTCGTAGATGACGTAGATCCACTTTCTTACCAGTCCATATCTCTTCAGGAATTTTATTATTCAAAGCTTGCGTTGGTGAGAGATTTTTAAGATATATCGCTGTAGATACAGCTTCACCCCAATATGCTCGTGGTAAACCAGAATCTTGTAGCATAGTTCTAGCTTTCTCAATAACGATCCTATTTACTCGCTCTGATACTCCATTTTGTTGTGGAGTATATGGCACTGTAGTCTGATGTACAATACCATTTTCTTTGAGAAAACGGTTCAAGTTATGATTAACAAACTCTTTCCCATTGTCAGAACGTAATATTTTAATTTTTAGACCCGTTTGATTTTCTACAAGACTTTTAAATTCAACGAACTTACAAAATACTTCGCTTTTCGATTTCAGCAAATAACCAAAAGTCTTACGCGAAAAATCATCTGTAAAAGTTAATAGGTAAAGGGCACCACCCCATGAGTGGGTACTCATTGGTCCACACAGGTCTGTATGTACCAACTCCAGTTTGGACTTGGACCTACTTTGAGAAACATCGAATGGCCTTTTCGACATTTTGCCTTGAAGACACGGCACGCAGGTTTTATTTAATTCATTAAACGATGAAGTTGTATAATCTATACCAATATCTTTATTTTTTAAGATATTAAGTGCATTTGAATGCAGATGTGCAAGACGTCTATGCCACAGTAATGCAGACTCTTTAGTTTGTGTGAGATTAGCGCTATATTGCGCCGTATCTAATCTGTACATATTATTATAGTTTGATGCTGTTGCAACGACAGAGCCTGTCACTTTGCATCCTTCATTTAAAAGGATAGAGGCACCATTTTCAGTAAAAACAACTGTCAGCCCTTTCCGAACTAAGCTATGTACCGATAGTAAATTTACAGCTAGATCTGGAACGTACAAAACATCAGAAATTTGCTTAATTCTATCAGAAACATTTAATGAGATGGTACCTTTTCCTTTACTTTTGACTTGCTGGCCATTTGCGACAGTAACTGGTTTAGACTCCTGCTTGAGGTCCAAAAACCAATCTTTCTTGTTGCTCATATGAATTGTAGCACCAGAGTCAACGAACCATTCACTTGAGGTACAGACTGACGACGTAGTAAAGCCTGTAGGGATGTCAATATTAAACGCCGATGAAAGTGTAAAGTCAGATGTATTGTTGCATGTATGAGATGATGAATCGGATGACGATTGACACTTTTGTCGGTTAAGACGTTTCCTACACTGAGACACTACATGGCCTATCTTTTTGCAATAAGAGCATGATACATTAGTATTGTTATTAGAAAACGAAACACGAGATAATAAAGAACTAGACGTGGCAGAGATATCTCGACGTTCCTCCTTGAGTAATATCGATGCAACTGCGTCTGTAGTTATCCGCGTGCCAGAATGCTCTATTGCCATCACCATCGGACTGTAGCTGTCGTCAAGTCCTGCCAGCATAATCACGCCAACGAGTTCGTCGTCCAGACCAGCTTGGATGGCGACCAGCTGATGTTGAACATGACGTATGTCATTCACGTAGGCCTCCATACTCACGTACGTTTCAAGTTTGGAACCAAGCAATCTCTTCATGAGTTTCAACCGTCGGGCTAATCCGCTATCGGCGTATGACTCCTGGAGACGATTCCACGTTTCTCTAGACGTTTCAGCTGTCATAACTATAGGGTAAAGATGCTCACTTATGTTTAGACAAATTTTGGACCTTGCTTTTGCATCCTTGCGTCGAAATTCAGCGTCTGGAATTTCTTCCTGCGTTGAAATGACACATTCCCATAGTTCGGTGTCTATTAAATACATTTTCATTGCGAAACTCCACGTCGCGTAATTGCAGCTACCTTGGAGTTTTGTGAAATTAGGCATGCTGCTGTTGACCACTACCTGAGATGCGTCAGAGGCAGTCTGGGAAGGCTGTGGTATCGACGACGAGGCTTTATTCATCCTGATGCGGTTTACTCTCTTCTATAAAGTAAATAGAGGGACCATAACCTGTGAAACCGTAGTTTCACAGAGCGGCAGTTTAGGAAGCTAATTACTATATTTAGAGAAAGTAAAACATGGAGTACATCATATATTTTACACAGACAGAATGAGACAAGACAGTAGAATAATACATTGACAGATATTTAAATAAAAAGAGTATAACATATAACAGCCAGACATTATTAAATTTATAAAAAGTTTCTATTCGCAACAATTTGCAATACCATTAATCTACTTAGAATATGTTCATTGGATTATTGTGTATGCTAAAATAAGCCTTGAATCAATTACATCAAACACTACTATGCTGTGAACTAATAAACGAATTTGTCGCATGTATCTTTATGATCAAGATTTAGGACTCATTTCATGCAGCAGGCAAAATGCGACTAGCACATGTAAGCACAAGAAAAGTGAATTTGAATTTATCACCTGACAATCCGTCACGCATATTTTCTCCCACCAAACTGGAGGAGCACTGCGACAGCACTGAATTATTATTAATCTGATTCGTAATGGTCACATGGTCGATCACTATGGGCTGCATAAAAAGGTTCAAAGACGCCCAGAGGGCTATGCTCGATGGTTCCCAGCGAGATCGAATCAAACATGCGAAGATACGAATCAGAGTTACCCATATAGACCAAAGAAATTAAGTAGCAACAGGCACATAGCTCGCAGGACTGACGACTAATAGGGCAGAATGGTCCTCGAATTTCGGCCGAGTACATGAAAGCAAGACAAAAGTCTTCAACCAATGTGTGTTGCCAGTGATGACATATGGAACTGAGACGTGGTCGCTCACTATGGGCTCCATCAGAAGGCTCAAAGTCACCCAAAGGGCAATGGAGAGGGCTATGCTCGGAGTTTCCCTGCGAGATCGAATCAGAAATGAGGAGATACGCAGGAAAACCAGGGTCACCGACATAGCCCACCGGATTGCCGAACTTAAGTGGCAGTGGGCAGGGCACATAGCTCGCAGGACTGACGACTAATAGGGCAGAATGGTCCTCGAATTTCGGCCGAGTACATGAAAGCAAGACAAAAGTCTTCAACCAATGTGTGTTGCCAGTGATGACATATGGAACTGAGACGTGGTCGCTCACTATGGGCTCCATCAGAAGGCTCAAAGTCACCCAAAGGGCAATGGAGAGCGCTACGCCGTCACCGACATAGCCCACCGGATTGCCAAACTTAAGTGGCAGTGGGCAGGGCACATAGCTTGCAGGACCGACGCCCGATGGGGCAGAAAAGTCCTCGAGTGGCGACCGCGTTCCGGAAGGCGCAGTGCTGGTAGGCCTCCCACACGGTGGACCGACGACCTGGTTAAGGTCGCCGGAAAGCAGTGGATGCGGGTGGCCCAGGACCGGCCTTTATGGAGATCCTTGGGGGAGGCCTATGTCCAGCAGTGGACGTCTTTTGGCTGAAATGATGATGATGAATGATGACCTGAAAGCACAGTGCTGGTAGGCCGACGATATGGTTAAGTCGCCCGCTGATGGATGCGGGTAGTTCAGTACTGGCCTTTGTGGAAATCCTTGAGAGATTATGGTGTTGATGAATATAGTTTTAAAATGAAGAAAGACAAATAGAAACTCTATGTAGAACTTTATTCAGATAGAATATTGTAAAATAATTTGTACCTCTCAGCCAAAGCAGCTGCATTTCTATCACAAGAGGGCATAATCCTTATAAATAATCTCATAACATATGAATCACATTAATATCATACACATATCTCTGTCAGGCGGAACAGAAATAGTGCATCCTGTTAGTTGCGCAGGCGCAGCCCGGCAGTATCGATGTCGACTCGAGAAACTCTCGCATCGGACGTATAATCGATTTTACGAGCTACCAAAATAACTCGAGTCCCTACGGCATATGCATCATCGGTGTTCCCATACCCGCCTGCATTTTAGAGATCGGTTTCCAATAAAGCTATGCTTAAAATATGTCTGGCTATTTGTATACAGCATTAATCAAATCAAACTCATTTAATAAAGTTGGCTCAATAAAGCTCTTTTGATCAGTCAAACAACAAAATAAAATTAAAAATTTACAACTTAAAATTTAAAATTGATTATTTACCATCGGAATGCAGCTCTTCAGAGAAGAGCCGGCAAGAAAATTAGTAGTTGCTCTTTTTAGATTGCCGTTTTAGGTACAAGATTGGATAAAAGACGGATTTACTGCGCATCATTCGTCTATGCATTTTTTTGTATGCATTTTTGACATTTCATCCTGAAGGTGTCATAACAGCCGAATAAAAGAATTAACGCAGCAGAAAACATAACCGCAAGGGAAGGAAAAATTGATAGAAAACCCTGTACTGACCCTTTACCTCCTATAATTAGGGGAAGCCTGACTCGAATTGCCAACAAAAGGCAATGTTCGGAGTTTCCCTGCGAGATCTAATCAGAAATGAGAACCAGAGTTACCGACATAGCTTACAGGATTGCCAAATTTAATTTGATTGGCTCTGGCAGGACTGACGGCCAATGGGACAGAATAGTCCTCGAGTGGCGACCTCGTTTCGGAAAGCGCAATGTTGGTAGGCCTCGCACATGGGGGTTCGGCGGAAAACTTTGGATGTGAGATGGCTCAGGACCAGCCTTCGTGGAAATCCTTCGAGGAGGCCTATATCCAGGAATGGACTTCTTTGGCTGAAATGATGATAATGATACCAGCTATCTACAGAACATAATTAATCCTAATCGAATCCATGTAACTATAGACCTGGCCAATACATGATACAATACTAATTAGGGTCTAATATTGCACAGCATTGTCGATATAATCTACCACGGAACCCATAAGTTACTTACTAAGATTGTAAACGAATCCTGTGGTTTCTTATCGAAAGGAAACGTTAGACATGCATGCTCTCGACAAAGAATGCACTAATTAGTCGCCGATCCCTTACAGGGAGCCATTACGGCATTATTTTTAGCAAAAGTGTAACGAATGAGTAATGGACATTTTGAATAATGTATCTTCAGCTGTTCACTAAACGTCCCAAAATGAAATACATCTGATTTTGTTTTAAATTCCTCTTCTTTATAAAAACGTCTGGCTTTTTCGTTGTTGATTATTTAATATACAGTATGTAGCTTAAATTGAACGCTTTTACTTTTACTCTTATTCGTTAATTGATAATTTTAAAGTCTGTTTAGATTTATTGTTGAAGTCTAAGTAAAATAGGGCTATTTTATAAACCCTATTACAGATACGAAGAACGTCCCAACCATTTTTATTCCGGGTTACTATAAAAACCTTAACGTTTTTCTCACATAGTTACCAGCTTTCCTATTCCTACTGTCATGAAATTTAACGACAGTGCATTCCCAATAACGACTACAATTTATGGCTACTTTATAGTGGCATTTATTTTACGATTATAGTCCCACGTAACCCTAGTTCAAATAAGGAAATCTTATAGAAACGCGTTCAAAATATCTCGGCATTGTGGAATGGATCTCGCTTGCTATGAGTCCGTTCACCTAAATACTGTGGGTGTTGTGTTTTATTACTCGGTCCATATAACGAGCTTAACACTGGCATGCGTTTACCGAGATACGGGCGACCATGGGTCGTGTGCCTTTTGAGATTAAAAAATAACTTAAAATGCAGGTTTACTAAGTATATCATATACTACTCTGGATGTAAAAGATGAGTCAAAGGTATTTGACCGGGGACACCTCACATCCTTCATATAAAACCATCATACTACTACTCAACCCATACATGACCCACTGCTGAGTCGGGCCCCCTCCCATTACATGGAGGATAATTAGTCTACTGTTCCACACTGACCAGACCGGTTGGCACAGGATTTCATATAAAGTTTTCCTCCTCTTGCGGGTTTTTGGTTGATTTTTTGACACAATGTATTCTAAATCCGTCACGTATTTGAACCATAGTGGATAATGTTTTTTTCTGAGACTGGACCTTTTTATAGTTAGTGAAACGGGATATGTTACCTGAAAACGCCCTTGCACACAGCGTTAATTAATATTTCTTAATATCTCTTAAATTAGAACATATACTGCCATCTATGGACTAATTTTCTGTACTAATCATAACATGTTCCACTTGGGAACTCAAGTCTAAACTAAACCCATCTGTTCTTGTTCCTCTCTGTTTTACTGAATACCGTGGTAGATAAGGCTTGGTATCCTAAACCTATCTTTTAATTACATTACAGCGTCTATCTATGATTTTAATAAGGAATTAAGCTCCTTGAGTTGTCTACCGACAAAAACATCATGTGTACCTTTGGCTCACTATGAATATCTGATCGGTGTCAAGGGGCAGACAGACAAGCCCTTGGACAAACCGCAGATGCGTCGCCACCGTCGTATGTCATAGCACGACATTTACGACACCAAAAAGAACACGAAATTACGCTGCATGTGTGGTCTCATTCTCAATGTTGAACTTAATAGAACTGGAAACGTTTTTATTTGTATATTTTATTATTCTAGGTTGATCAGGTTGTCACCAGAGTTTTTTTTCGGTCGTTTTGATCTATCCTCCTATCAGTGCTCGCTCGGACAACCGACAGAAGAATGCGACAAGGCCGAAAACCTAGTCGCAAGAGAAGGAAAACTTGAAACGAAAACCTGTGTCAATGCTATTTGCCAAGCCCTCTGGCCAGCGTGGCTCAGTAAGCTAATCACCCTCCATGTTGTTGGATTAGGCCCGTCTCAGCAGTGGGTCATATAAGGGCTGATATGAAGAAGAGGAACCATATCGCCGGCTAACTCTATGCTAGCGACATCTATTGCTCGAAATGCTTATCTTACTGTATCGCGCCTGAACAATAACATATATTCAAAACAGTAACATACTACACAAGCATATACATACTTTACAAAATAAATACTTTACGGCGTGAACCGAATCGCTGACCAGATAGCCTTATCGTTTAATGGCCACTCCAGCGGGACACGACATATTATGTATAAATGAAAAGAAATAAAATATGTTCTTAAAAGCGTCTGTTCCTTCGCGCCTCGATATAATAACATTTGCATTTCCATGCGAGTGAGAGAGCTTAGGGGCGGCAAAAGCTGTCAATTTATCGCTATCTCAAACAAAAATTGTCGTGGGAGTTCTTTAAAACTATGTTATAAATCATTCAAGTGATAGTTATAAATCTGATAGACTTACACAAGTCCTAGCTTACACAAAAACAGTTGGCTTCGGGAATGAAGAGGATCCAAAAGAGCTCGCGTTGTTATGCACAGTTTGTATCAGCAACCTAAAGCATTACGTTACGTATATCTACATAGTGTAGAATGATATTCAACCGCCCCGGTATTAACTCATTCATCATTTCAGCCAAAACACGTCCACTGCTGGACATAGGCCTCCCCCAAGGATGTGTCATTGGGGGGGGTTTGCCATAATCGCCACGTTTGGCAGGCGGGTTGGCGATCGCAGTACGGATGGTGTATTTTGGACAGAACGTCGCTGCTGCCCAACGTCTGTTGTCCCTTAGTCGCCTTCTACGACACCCACGGGAAGATATGGGGTGGAAGTATTCTTACTCCGCTACCACACGGACACGTTATTAACTAAAGTTCAGAAATTGAAATTCAATAAAAAAAAAACTGTTAGATGCCATCTGTCAAAATAAGTATTCGAATGCATGCCACACACAATACCGTAGCAAAAAGAAGTAGTTATTTGTATAAAAATAAAAACAAAAATATTTTTGCTAAAAAGAAGTCGTTATTTTTATAAAAATAACTACTTCTTTTTGCTACGGTATTGTGTGTGGTAAAGATCTGGGTAAGCATATTGCTAAACATAATATTATTTATAAAATTTTCGAGTCACGGTGTTTCAGGTATTTGTATGGGTTCAAGTAAGTCCTCCGAAATGGCTCGACCGATTTTCCTGAAATTTTGTGTGCATATCAGGTTGGTCTGCGATTTTTCAACATGTTCACCCCTCTACGATCAACCCATATTTTTAATAGCGATATTTATATGGCAAAACTACGTTTGATGGGTCAGCTAGTAAAATAATAACTTTTTATACAAACACACCCATCAGATTCAACGTTTAAAATGCAATCAATTATGGCGGGCCAACCCTATCGCGATGACACCACATAAATTGCTGAATACTTTATTCGACTGTAAATTTAACTGCAAGTGGATGTTGCATTAAGCTAAAAGGTTTTGTTTTTAAGAACTGATCGAACCGGCCGACTTTTTTTTACTACTACTAATACTTAGCCCATAAATGAGCCCTTACATGGAGGGGCACCGGGCTTTGTCATTTCCTTTTATCGGCTCTGAATTTCTGATACCCTTAGGATGGAAGAGGGTGGATACATGTATGTATTGGAAATTTTACAGTTTCAATAATAACTTGGACAAATTATAAGCTAATTCTAATTATTTATGAAATAAAAACTAATAATAAAGTAAAATAAATTATTAAAGTTCTCCTAATGCCTAACTTACCAGTCTTAGGACCTGATTCATCAGTGCATGTTTCTATTATATTATCTATGTTTACCCATAATTAATCTTGTTGTATATGTTTTTGTCTTTAAATGTCAAAAGTGCACAATTCTTTAATTTTACAGCCAATTTGTAATTTAGTGTACACATCCATTGAGTCCTCGCATGTAAAAAAACTGTTTTATAAGTTGACAAATGAAATATGCGCCTACAACCAGCATCTTCAAAGAAATGAGCCTAATTATCACAATGCAAATCGTACAAACATTAGTAAAAATGTAAGCCAACACGCTACGGCGGCGGAGGCCGGATCAAACACACGGGCAAGCGAACAAACACGCGTGTTTGGACTATCGCCACTTTCGGTTCTGTACAAATAGGGACTGGTGTTTACTCAAGTGCCAGTGACACGCCACCGCTGGGTGCTTTGGCCATCATAACAAAACCCACAAGACAAGACTTTTTGTCAGACTTCTCCTTAAATTTGGAGACCTGTTTAAAATGGTGTCGGACCAAAACAAGGCAACACCTTTCACGGCTTTACCACGATGGATTTACCTGTCAGATGTTTTAACAACCTAAGTAAGGGTTGACAACGGTTGTAATTTACTTTGGACTAATTATTACTTTGTCGGCGTGTCCTCAACGAAGTATATACTACTATCCAGCCCATAGACGATCCACTGCTGTGTCGATCCACGATAGTAATTTGCACAGGGTTTCGTATCAAGTTTTCCTTTTGTCGGGTCTTACTACACCCTCAGGATGGAATGGGGTGGCGATACTTTGTTTTCTAAAAAAGTATATACCACTTTGTAAAACAGACTTTAAAGGAATCTTAATTAGAACTTGCTTGTTTCTAAAAGTGAGTGGAAATGACACAATATAGGTTTTTTTGGAACAGGCATCCATGTTCTAGGTAATTAAAAAAGAATTATCTATGGTATTACGTTCTCTAATTATTCTCTATAAACAATAAAAGTTATGAGATGCAAATGTCACTACTATTGTATAATAATAATTGGTGTTTTCTTCGACGAATAAAGCCAATCATCTTTAGTGAAATATGGTAAATACGTAAACACAGATACAAATGTCCAATTACCAGGGAATTTCTAGAAAAAAGATTCCAATTTCGAAATATTTCCAGTAAAAAAAAAAGATTAAAACGCCATTACGAGAACAAAATTAATTAGAGATGACAAAAAACTGTAACCGATAAATCGAACAGCGGACTGTCGTTAAATTTAACTACACAAGTACAAAAAGATGAAACAAAAGTACTTTTTTATGATCGAGCAACGAGTTACAACTACCATAACACAACAGCATCGAGTTACAGTGTCATCTTGATTACGTCCACTTTTTGTTTATAACACCAGTTCAACGGTGCCGGTGTAAAGTTACATTGTTTGATAAGCATGTTCTGTTAGTATCCACTTGCACTGAAATTATTAAGATTCGATGTATTCCTTGATCCGCGTGGTGACAGTTAAGAATACATTTTGTCACCACCCCATTCTATCCTGAGGGTGTCGTAAGAGCCGACAAAAGGCAATGACAAGGCCGGTAACCTAGCCGCAAGAGAAGGAAAACTTGATACGGAACCCTGTGATAATAGTTGCTGCACATGTTTAGTGGGTATGGGGATGCCAGCGCAGCACACGCGGGGCGAACCTGAGTCCCACACGCCCCACACCAGCCCTCCCCGGGCTGATGTGGACAGTCCATAAAGTACTAAAACCCCCAAAAAGAAAAAAAGTTCTATTCACCCTCTATGTTACTGGAGGAGGCCCGACTCAACAGCTGAGGAGTAGTATTGCTTTTCGTGATTAATTGTCTTCAATGCATATTATTGTGCTTTAGTGCACGTTAAATCGATGTTAGTTCCTTATGTTAGGTACTTTCAATGCCAATTACTCAGTTTTACTATCTAAAACAACACGATAATAGGTTTCAGTTAACCGTATTATTTTGAATAACGAGAAACCTCTGCCCTCGCCTTGCGGCGGCTGTTTACAAACATGAATTTCCCAAGCGCAAATGACAGACATATTCAGAGCAACTGTCTCTGGCTTACGCAGGCACATGCCGATGATCTAATGGCGGCACACACAACCCTTAGCCTAGACCAACTAGGCATCCTACGAAAGAGTCTGTTAACACTTCGAAATAAACTATAAAAGAAAAGAATTTACAAAAACAACAGCCTCGTTATTTGTATAACAAAAACCGATATTGGGCCAATAATTGCCTTGTAGGGGCGTTATTTCTGACAGGACTTCTCTGTTTAAAGCAATAACTCGTATCGGGCTAAAAATATCAAGTACTGACGTTATCTTATGACCATTTAATCCAGTGGCACCTGCTGAACAGCTGTAGGTCCGTTTGTGAGGGCTACTCATTGGCTGTTCAATTATCTTAATTGCTCCACAATCACCAAGCGTTCACCTTAGGAGCAGATACCTGGAAAACCTAAATGTATGACTACGTCGTGTAATATAATAGCCGATACAAAGTATTAACGACGTTATAAAAAGACAAGTTATTAGCGTTACGTTGGATCAATTTGTCACGAAGCTTTGTTCAAAGTTGTTATTAATACACTAAAATTTGCTTTTAAATGCCAATAGACATTTACCGCACTGCCAATCGACATCGTTGGGAAAGGGCCTTGTAGATTCAAGTTATACACGCATTAAAAAATATTTCGTACCCCGAAATCGGGGTACGAAATCCCCGAAATCAGGGCGCGTTTCAAATATTGCATAGCATCGTAATCACAGGAGATATCGTCAGTGGGAGTTCACGGGTCCCTTGTCAAAATATCTTCTAATACCAATTCATTGGTATGCAACCACTCTACGGTAGCCGTCAAATACATTTCTTTATTTGAATTTCAAAACAATCATCCATCTTTTGTAATACCATCCATCCACTAATTGTATGTTTTATGGTTTCCCAGGTGGGTGGTAGTAGCTGGTGCTTGGCGTGCCAGTGTTCTCCGACCGCCATCAACGCCGGGTACCACACGGAACGACCGTCATTCCTCACTGCTCCAACTGGCGGCTTGGGGCGTGCCCGCAGCCCTGGCAGCGGCAGTACTCGTCACCAGAGACGTCGACGCAGATGAGCTAACAGGTAAGAAACTAACAAGGTTTCATCATCACATGTATAGGCAATATTAGTAAACCATCTGATAGGGCAATAAAACCCGCATTGCCGACAACTCCACATAAACCTGTAGGCCATTCATCTCACCGCCAAAAATTCGGAATGAGCGTATTTTCAACTGTCCTTTCAGGGTGAAAAGTAATCTAGATTTGGTCTGACTATATTCTACTTCAAGCCTTGTCGTTTACGGCCGTATACGCATAAGTATTAACACGCATTCTGTACATGTCATAGAGTGAGAAATCATAAGGTCCAAAGAGTAGCTCACACACTAAGAATAATTGAGTTATCGGCTAGATTGAGACTTAGTTAAACTTATCCTAATGAACCGATACGAGATAGTGCAATTGGTCGCCATCAAGATACATCAAAAACTTAAGGGAAGTGTTGTTTTTCCTACTGGTTTCACTCCTAAAGCAATATTAGAATATCTTGCAAGATGCGCGTACGGTAGGAAGCACAGTAACTCTCGGGGTCAAAAGTTAGATGCGAATGGACGATAATATTTAGTTCTTGCATAGTTTGTGAAATGTATACGGTAATCGAGAATCTCTACCGCTCGTTAGTGAGAATGCGAGAGGGGATCGCATCTGATTAAAGGTAACGAACGTACCAAATAAAGATTTAAATGTATCCGAACTCCCATCTACGCTGTTGCGCATAACAATTATCTACGCAAATTGAGACAGTTTCCCCGTCTTTGACTTTATTTATAGGTACCTACCTACTACTTACGAATAAAGGTCATAATTGTTTTGCGATTTAAAAGCGATTATTCTTGACTGTTTAACCTCTTTGGTTAAGAATGTGACCAACCTGGCCACTCCACTGTGCTTTTAAATGTTTTACTATAACGTGTCAATATATATATTTTTTTTAATTCCAAAACAACCTTTCTTATGTGCACATCTGTTCTTGTTAATCACTCCTCTGTCTTGTCAACCAAAAATCAGCTTTGCCGTTGAAAATTATAATGTATCCTCCAGCTTTAGGAATAAACTTAAATCGAATTTCATGTATTTCTTTGTCAGTCTTACAATAAGCAGCCATACAGTATACATGTCTGAAGTGACGGGTATTATCCTACTAATCCTACTAATATTATAAACGTGAAAGTTTGTAAGTATGTATGGATGGATGGATGGATGGATGGATGGATGGATGGATGGATGTTTGTTACTCTTTCACGTAAAAACGACTGAATGGATTTCAATGAAACTTTATAATAATATAGCTTATACATCAGAATAACACATAGGCTACAATTTATAAAGATATTGTGTGTAAATTAATAGAGATATTAAGTAAAATTTTAATTTCTAATTGTCAAATTTTCAGCCATATTTAAATAATAGACAACATAAGATTTTGCTGTCAGTTGCACCACGTAGGTATTATATCACATTCTACGGGAACGGGATAAAAATCTTAGGTATCCTATGTCCGACTTTCTTTTATATATATAGATGTTGGACAATTCACAAAATCATACTAAATATTATAAACGTGAAAGTGTAAATGTGTGTAATCCCGTTCCGTGATATAAAACATCGTTTATCAAAATGCAACTGCTGGAATAACAAAACGTCACCGACAGCTAAACTTTATGTTGTCTATAGTTTGACAAATTTGACAATTAGAAATTTTGAAGTTGACCGGTTGATGTATTTATTTCGAGTAAATATTAGCTTATTGTGCCGAACAATGAAGAAGAACTAATTATGCAGTTGAAGATCGCCGCATTAGTATGGCTTGAATCCGTGCTTCTCAATCACAAGAGCAAATCGAGGCTGCCCGTGAAACGGATCGATTGGGAATGCAAAATCGTCGAGCAAATTTAAGAGATCAACAACTAGATATTTCAAGGCACAAGAATAATTTTATAAAGTAGGTAACTACTACATAATTTGGATCGAGCAACGTTTCGATACGGTGGCAGCACTAATTACTGCTTGCATACTTGCGTCCGCATTGGACCAATAGATGCCATGTAATATTACAAAACACTCCTCAGCGGCTAAAGTTTTATTAACATGGAAAATCGTCACCTGGGACGAATGTACAATAGCGTATACACGTGCATTGGAAGCACTTATCCGATCCGACCGAACACCTACGCAATGACTCGAGACGTTTTGGAGGCGCAATGATTTTACTGTCTGGCTATTTCTGCCAAACACTGCCACTAATTCCTAGATCGACTGCTGCCGCCGAAATAAGCGCTTGCCTCCAATCATCGAAATATGTGGATTGATTTTATTTTCTCAGAATTTCTGTTCATCGAAGGACGAACTCACAAACACAAAAATAATGAATGGTTGACTAAGCGAGCTGTTTTGGCGGCTAAGAATAAATATGAAGATGATATAAAGTAACTAACATAATTCAGAATGAAATCATTGGTGCACTGCATTAATTCAAATATAATAACTGTGTAAAAAAAGACTCCTTGGATGTGCCTGGCTTACCACCGCACAATTTACGACTAAAGGTTGGCTAAGTACTAAGTTTGCTTCCAAATATAAACCAAAACCACCAAACCTGTGCAACGGAACGCGTTTGGTGGTAAGTGAATTGATGAACAATGGAATATACTCAAAGTAAAGTTGGAAGGTGAGGAAGTTCTCATCCGAGGATCCCGACGATATCAACTGATATACCGTTTTAAATTAATGATTTCCGATCCGTCGTGCATTCGCCGTGAACATTAATAAATCACAGGGCCAATCCTGGAAAGTTTGTAGCCTAAATCTAGAAAATTCATGTATTTCCTAAGATCAATTATATGTGGCATGTTCCGGGTCAGAAGACCATCTGTGTTATTTGTTCATGCGCCTGATAATAAACCGAAAAATGTCGTCTGTCACAAGGTGATTCATTGAAAAGTGCAGTTACTAAAATAGATGGCCAATAAAGTATAATTAAAATCATAGATTTTTTATTTATATTCATCCTGATAAAAAATTGAAGTTAATAAAATCAAAAATCTGCTCATTTATTGCCTTTAAGGCGAAACAAAGTTCGCCGGGTCAGCTAGTACGTAAATATCTTAGGTTTGCACGCTACATGACAAGGTTTATCTACATCGCAACAGTATCTACCTAATAAGTAGTTACCAGTACGTAGTAAGTAGATACCAGTAGTTACTAACCATGTCGGATTAAACAACCTCATTGAGGGAATAGGCAGTTTTACACTGAACCAACAAAGAGCATTAGCGTTTAGCGTTAGCGAGTAAAAAACCTTCAACCTTAACTTGAGTCCTATTTTTTTAACGACTGCCTTAGATGGGAGAGCCATCCCATTGAGGACTGACAGTTTTACATGTCCGGAGGACTTGACACTTTGACTGCCTGACTGCCCACGTGCCCCAGGTTCGATTCCAGGGTCGGGCAAGTGTCTTTGTATAAACCAGAGGCACTGCTCTGAGTCTGGGTGTCATTTGTGTTCGTGAATTACATGTTTGTAAACTGCCGAAGGTTTCGTTTTTAAAAAAACGTATCCATCTTTCAACGGAGACGTTGCTTAACCGGCAGATTAATTGCATTCCGCACTATCACCTAGGCTACCAAATAGAAAATAGTCTTGGTAAAACACTTTATTTGAAGCAAAAAAGAACGGCTTACCCGCCCAAAATTTAGTTCCGAAATGCCAAAGAATAAAACCGGAATAAACATAAACAGCCTTTGTTCGTATGGATCGATCAATTCCCAATACACATCCGAAGCGACCAGCACACAAGGAACGCGTAATAGTTCTTTCTTGTCTGGTATAAACGCGCGGGGGCACGTATTCATGCAGTAATGGCATTGAGAAACTGCGGTGCCGCCATTGTGATCCTCCTAAACGAGGCTGTGGCTGTTAAAGAAATTGTAGAGATTATCATAAAGCGTTGCAAAAGTCATGAAGAGCAAGCTTCAAACAGCGAAAAATGACATTGGTTGAGCAACTGAGATGTAAATATTGCAGAAAATATCATTAGAGATATAGAAATTAAGCTCCGTAAAGAGGGGTTTTAGGGTTTCTGGTACTTTTTGTAAATTCTCCTACCTCTACCAAATTCTTGTGAACGACACAAATTTAGAACTCTGTACAAGAAAGGTAGCGGGAATTTAGCGCATCGGTATTTTTTTTGTTTATTGTTAAATCACATAATGAAACTTGACATTGACTGAACGTAGTATTGTTATATCTGTGACTGAACACAAACCGTGATAGCTCTATGGAAAAAAAGAGGGGTAGCGGCTTATACCAAGAACAATAAGGGTCAGCGCCCACCAGCGGAGTGGCGGCGAAGAGGCTATTTCAGTAACAATTTAATTTCAACCTAAAACGCTTCCGATTATAACTGTATTTCGTACAACGAAATACAATGACGGCGACGTGACACGGCGAGCGACGTGACGCGGCGAACGTGTTCTAAATACAGCTAAATACAGTCGTATTCTGAAGCGTTTTAGGTTGAATTTAAATTGTTACTGAATAAGTCTCTTCGCCGCCACACCGTAGGTCGGCGCTGACCCTAAAACATAAAGTATGTGAGGTACTCGTACGTATATGTGTAATATTTCTATGAAAACGGTTGAGTCTTCTTATGACTATTTAACTTGTTTATCTCTAAAGTAAAACCCTTATTGTACCGCGATATTTAATTAGATAGCATGTTGAGTAAACTACTGTGTAATGTACCGACCTTTGGTACACTAGTGACTAAAAAGATAAAGCAGAAACTTATCTATGATATGTATAAATTATACTTAACGCAGTCGGCATTTTGGTAGCGGGCACATGAAACAAAGTAGTTTAGTTTATTGCAACAGACGCATGGTTAGAAACGTTAGAAAAAGCCGGCTCCTAATTTAATGAACATTATCATTAAGATCTTATCACATAACCTAGGAATTTTATTACATAAATAGAAAGCAGTAGTTAACAGATGTATGGTGACTTGTTTTTTAAAAATTACTCTTGTTCTTAAATTTCAATTCCATTACATTTTATCTAATTAATAATATAAAGGTTGGTCTTATATTATAGCGCATTTAAATATAAGAAAGTTACTGAAATACATTAATCTGGTTTTATATATTATTAAAAGTCCAATGACCTATTCGGAGTAATATTTATACTACTATTATAAAGAGAAAAGATTTGTATGTATGTTTGTAACGAATTGGTTCAAAAAGGACCTAGTACTGGTAATGGCGAAAATTTAATTCAAGAAAAAAATTAAAAAGAAATGTCCACCCGTGCGAAGCCAGGACGGGCCGCTAGTAATAAATATTAACGTAAAGAATAATGTAGACCTGTACGTATGAATGTATGTTGCCTGAGTGCCTATTCCCACAACATTAAAAAAAAACAAAAAGGACTTCGGCGGTTAAGATTTGCGTGTATTCTGCAATCACGAGTCCTCAAAGTATTGTGATTTTATTTTTTTCCATTCCTCTTCCATTATGGCGTGAGTAAAAGAAATGCCTGGCAATTATTCCAGCCGTTAAATACGACACCTTTCCTCCGTGCTCCTCGTATTTCAATACATAATCGAGTTTCCATACAAACGTTCCTTTAATCAATTCGAGAATACCTTATCCCTTTTTGTTATTTTTTCACGACACGCCGTAGGTATTGTTTGATACGTAAATAAGCGGTTTAGTAGTTTAAGGGAAAATTTTGTGTATACGTAATACCTACGTAAAGTATTTAGACGATTTTTTATTGGAGTCCTTTCCAAAGCAAACACTTCTAGGCACTAAAAATCTAAATAGCTTTTTGACAAGAAATGTTACCAGACTTGAATAAGACCTTAACAAGCAATATTTCCATTAGCTTATAGCCATTTGAAGTCAGTGCTAACTTCAAGTGACTTGTTTGTTTTCGAAGTTGGTTAACATGTAATAGACGTTTCCTTAGATATTTTTAACTGTTACACACTACTGATATTTGTATAGAAATTATAATACATAATATCTTTGCAGCGCTAAGTAAATCACAGCAAATATCTCTTAATAATGAAAAGAGACAACGTTGTTGGCAACGAATTATCAGGTTTTATTTTTTTATTACAATTATTTTAAATCCAGGAAAGAAAGAAAAACAAATACTTTATATCTTATTCTGAGACTCCAACCGTGGCGGAATCTTAAATCGGCCCTTTTAAACGCCTTATTAATGCAAGCTTCTTTCACGCCATGTTTGTGTAGGTGTTCCTTTGAGAACGTCTTTGGTCGATTTTGGAATGTTATTCAGATGAAGTAGGTACATACCTAATAAAGAGCACTCTCGTTAAAGAATTTGGGATCCGTTAAGTACTACAATACGAATTTGGCATCAAAAAGGTTTCACTGATAAAATGGAAAATTCATATGAATTTGACACATCGCAGTAAGCTGGGCCAGCCCGACTTGGTGACTCTGAGCGGGCATGGCCTCACGGGATCCTAAAGACACGCAAGCCCCGTCGCTACAGCACGATCGAGGGGAGATTTAAAATGACTTATACCTATGTCTACCAACGTCCAACACATATGAGGGCGCAGAAACCAAGTCTAAAACTTTCGTATTTACTTATATTTGTTTTTTTTTTGTTACAGGCACGTGCTTCGTCGGTAACCAGTCCAGCAAATCATTACTGGCGTTGGTTATCGTTCCAGAAGCAATTTGCTTGCTCTTGGGCTGTGTGTTCCTGTCCTCGGGATTCCGCGCTGCACTTCGACGTCCTACGCCGGTATCGACCCCAGCCGTACTCTTGAACTCTCCGCCCCAACCGCACCCAGACCAGAGCATATTAAGATTAGGGGCATTCGCTGCTTTGTACGCAGTGCCATCGGCGTGCATACTCGCGACGTGGGTCTACGAATACGCTTGGCGAGACGAATGGCTCGCAGCTCCAGTTCCTTCCTCGGAGCCATCGACACATCCTCACCCTGCGTTCTGGGTATTCTTGTTCAGAATATTCGCGACACAAGTCCTTGGCGTCATGGTCGCGGTTTGGATCGCGACACCACGCCTCAAAGCTTTGTGGAGGAGGATTGCAGGGCCAAGGAAACCTGTTTTGGCAAAGTGCCCGCCAGGTCCACCGCCTACGCCGCTTACTCTTCACTGTTACTCGACACATCCTCACAGCCTACCCCGACATCAGCCTAAGTACGCTACATACAGGCCACCACAGCACTCGTACAGAAAACCGAGGCATTACCATTATTCGGCGGGAGAGACCATTCTATGATGTTACCCAAAAAAAAAAATTTGGATTAAGAACTAGAAGGGCTCAACGCCCGTGATGACGCATTTAATTTGTGTTCTGTGAGTAATCATAATAAGCAAGTGCCATTCGATTTTAATACAATTAGGCCCCCGACAAAATGGTTATACGAGTAGATGTAAACAGTTGTGAAAAATTGTTAACTTAAATATTATATTTTATGTGCTACCAATGCTAATATTAAAAATGTGTTTTAATTCGACTGCGAAAGAAACTTCTAATAGAAACACTGTCTCCTACTATTATTATTAAGCAGGTTAATATTTTCACTTTGTTTCATTTTCAATGTGTTTGTATGTTCTACGCTTGGCATGGTCTTTTTTTCTGTGGTATAGAATTATCACAAAAAATGTCCGAGTTGAGAAGGTGAAATAAAATTGTTGTATAATCCAATCAGAAACTTTTACCCATGACAGATTAATACGAACATTTTAAATAAAGACAGAAGCTATGAATAGCATAGGTAACTATGAAGTCTACGTGTGACCTAATTATTTATCATAATATGTATTTTAAGGATAAAATTATCTGTGTACTAACCAACAGGTACATTAGTTATTTACCCCCATGGGGTGTATGGATGTGCGGTAAATATATAGGTACCTACATACTAAAATGATTCCAGCAAATTTTATGATGAAAGCATAAAAAATATATTGTACATCCATTATTAGACTTCATTTTAGTAGATAACTATTGCCGTACGTTTGTAAATAAGTAATCAAACACCTTAGTTCGGTACTTGATAATCTCGAAAATAAGTTATTGTAAATATCGTAGTAGATGATAAATACCTACCTACTTTAAGCACGCGATGAGAATCATTTGGCACACTTTTCTATGGTTTCCTTCTGTTACAACATTCTTTTACGTTGGGATGCCCGTAATTGTACAGTCCTCGCTAAACTTTATGGCCGCTCTGAATGTAGCCGTCGTCGGTGCGAACTTGCGCATCGTACATTTCATAACCAATACGAACGTAGCACACTCACACTAACGCACGGGAGTACGTCCCGCTGATTTGGTGTACTGCGCAGCGTAATGTGGCTTCATTCAGAGCGGCCATAAAGTTTGGCGAGAACTGTACCAAACTTATCGGTCATTGGTCACCAAATTATAAACATAAACAAATTTATATGTTCAAAGTTTATCTGTAAGTCCGAAGACCAGATCAAAGACTTGCTCCGTATCTAAATAATAAAAATGTCAATGTGTAGGACAGGTATTAAAAAAAAACTCAAATTCAAAACTCGCTCTTTCGTTCTCTGCTAGGAAATATTAAACAAAAGCGAGACAACTTATGCCTCGGTATCAAATGTATGTATAGAATAAATTAAGGACTGAAAATATTTTGTGTATATCTTTTATAAATCTGTACATAGCTAGTTTCATTAGTATTTATATAATTAAGTATTTCTGTACAACTAATTTCTTATAAAATAAAGTCTGACAAAATAAACATTGTTTTAGATCTAATTACACATCGAAATCTAGGAGCGATGGAAATAGGTTCGCCGAGCCGAGCATGCTCTGCCACCGGGAGGCGAATAACATGGCCCTGGTTCGGGCAGTCGATGATCGCCGTCGGGTTTAGCGGGTAGGTCTGGGCACAATTTACCCACTGTACGCGCCCCGGTGTTCCACATACATAACCAGACCGGCAGCAACGGTCGGGTAACCATGAGGGTTTCTGACGAAAAAAATGAAGCGATGGATTTGAAATCCGATAAAATAGACGTTATTACTTTACCAGTACCTACTGGATATAAGCCTAAATAGAGACGAGATTAAAGATTTTATAATACCCAAAAGTAGTACAACTCCCTCCTCCGCCAGAGATCCATAAATAACCCTTCGCAGGTTAGATTTTGGTTTTTTTTTATGTAAGAGCAGGCAGATGACTGCTTTCCACCTGATGTTAAGTGGATATGCCGTCCAGAAGTGGGGATACCTAGTGCTAAACTGTAAGTATAGCATTAGCCATCCTCACCCTGCCGGCCCGCAAGATGCCATGCCTCTTCACGCTTCGTTTGAAATACCCCATATTGTAGGTAGGTGGAAATACGTGCGCAGGTTTGGGCATTGTTTGAGGCAACTAAAGGAGAATACCCCTGATAAGGGTCGGTACACATCTGACGGAAAATGCGTCGATCGTATTATCGGTCGCGTCTATTTGGTCAAATTAGAAATTATATAGGTTAAATTAGTGGTTCATATAAGGAATGAGATGGCGGTCCCTTTGGTGACGGATTTAGAATACATAGTGTTATGCATCCTGAGGGCGTCGTGATACTTAAGAAAACGACAAAGCCGCAAGAGTGGTAAACTTGGTACCATACCCTGAGCCAGCCCATCTGGCCACATGAGGCTAATTACCCGGTAGGTAATGGGACGAGGCCACACTCAGCGGATTTAGAATCCTCAGTGACACCAACCCATACCATCCCGAGAGTGTCGTAAGAGGCGACTAAGGGAACGCAAAAGGCAAATCAGCTAGCCGCAAGAGAAGGAAAACTTGATACAAACCCTGTGCCAACCCGTCTTGCTAGCGAGGCATAGTAGGATAATTTCGCTCCATGAATTTGGAGGACGCCCGATTCAGTAGTGAGTCATCCATAGACTAAAATGACGACACACTGCATTGGGTCAAGTGTGTGCTGAGTGGTACGTATGAGATGATGTCTCCTTGCGTTAAGAATGTCTATTAAATCAACGGGTTAAATTATTATTCAGGGTCGAGAGTACATGGATTACACGGAAAATGCTGACTTATGTAAGCTCCGATCCGAGCTCATTATTATAATACTTAAAAAGAAAACCCTAGTAGACATATACATAAACAATTATCTGATCAATTGATAGGTTCTATGTTAGTTACTTCTTTTTTTATGTTAGTTTACTGTTTATAATAGGATACCTACTTAAAAAAGGTTACAGCTTTAGCTTTGCGGCAAACTTGGCAAGCATTCTTTCAAAATGAACTTCAGTTACAAAGCGGAACGATGCAAATGTTGGATATCCTAAAGAAAGAAAAAAACGACTTTGCATTAATACTCTATATTTTTGTAATTTAAAATTTAATTAAATTAGTAACAAATACGGATTAGGGTGGGTAAAGAAGATGAAAAACAGCCATCCAGTGGTGGCACAAAATCTCTCAAATCAAACCTCTCGCTGACTCACGATACCGGAGACACAGTTGATACTTGACAATTCATAGACTTCATTGCATCCAACCAACCATCCAACACACTAGAGAAGAAGAAGACTTCACTTCAGTTCACTTGTTTGAGTCACAGCTGACTGTCATGTCAAGTGTCAACTGTCAGTATCAATTGTCAAACAAGCTTCGTATTGGCTCTTAGTCTTTGACTTTCTTTACTTGTTGTAACTAAAAAACATATTATTGATCCATGATAGCGATTTCAATATCTGTTTAAAAATGTATCCTTTCTCCCAATTTTGCCGTTTAAGTAGTTGTGTGTGGGGTAGCTACAAAAATGTTTTACACGGCAGGCAAGTTTGAGGTTATGACGCTTGCTTGAGTCTGTTTATCTTGTATAGCTATTTTGGTATTTCTTGTAAATTCAATAATTCATTCAAAATTATTATATATTTTCAGGTCAAATTGGTTAACTCCAGCTCAAATATGCAATTATACAAAAAAATCCGCAGAAGAAAAGCTTGGTATAGAAAAGCCAAAACGGCCTCTGACGCCATTCTTCAAGTTCATGACACAAATGAGGCCTGCACTACTTGCAAAAAATCCTGGAATATCGTCCAAAGAGGCAATAGCATGGACATCCAAACATTGGCAACAGTTAGATATTGAAGTAATTATTTGCCATATTAGTAATATTTATTATTAATCATTTTAAGATGTTTACATGAATATATTGTTGATTTTAAGTTGACTGGGATAAATTCTAGACCATTACACTGATGACCTCTAGAACAATGTTAATACATATTATTAGACTTGGTAACTGCTATTTTATGTATTTTCAGCCTTTAAATGACCCTAATCTAAGTTGGCTCTCCCAAAATTTGATTCTATACAAGTCCACAACTACAACTCCTAATTACTATACAAGTTTATTTACATTGTATATATTTTTTTGTAAATATTAGCTTTATAATCATTCCAGACTAAAAATCAAATGACTAAGGAGTATGAAAAAGATATGGAAGATTATAAGAAAATTAAAGCAATGTATGTTTCCTCACTCACCGAGGAACAAAAAGAAGACATTAAGAGGGTGAAAGAAGAGATGGCCATGGCTAAGGAAAAAAGGAAATTGAAAGCTGTAAGTTAATGTAATTAAAATTAAAAGAAACATTTCCTAATGATATCTTTATATGTTGTCAGAAAGTGTAATTGAAAAAGAAAATAGGGTAATTAATAAAGTCACATTATCACCCATATTCAAAAAGTATGAAGAACCTTACTTTTTTTCCTAATTTGACATAAATAAATAAAAAAACTGAAAGCATTGCTTTGAAATACATGATGGTTAAACTAGATTCACTTAATGGATAAAAAAAATATTTCAGGAGTACAGAGAATTAGGCCGCCCAAAGAGGCCTATGTCTTCTTATTTCCTCTACATACAATCTAGAAAAGATAAATTTGTGGGCAAAGACAGCTTGAAAGATTATCAAGAGCAAGCTAAAAAAGATTGGGCAAAGCTACCAGAGACAGAAAAGGCAAAGTTCGAGAAAAAAGCACAGGAGCTTATGTTACAATACAAGTAAGCATTCATCTTTTCAGAAAATTATGAAGTCTATAATTTTTACCTCATAGTCTAGTCAACAAGTTCAAAAACGAATGTAAAATAGAGTAAGAGGTCCTAAAAATATGAGTGATAGCTAATTCGGAATCACCTGTAGAAAAATGATTTTGAAGGATTTTGGTGCAGGTAAAAATTGCAAATTTATAATAACAAAATGAGATGAAAAAAATGATATATAATTTTTCGTTAATAACCCGAAAAATATTATTTAAGAAATGTTTAAAGTAATAATTATTTTACCTGATAAACTCTCTTGAGCGGTAACAGCCGCGCGGAGCCCTATTTTTAATGACTGCCTCGTTGGTCTAGTGGTTAGATGTGCCGCCTTTGGATCAACGGGTCCCGGGTTCGATTCCGGGGTCGGGCAAGTGTCTTTGTCTAAACCAGAGGCACTGGCTCGGAGTCTGGGTGTCATTTCTATCTATAATATGTATGTATTTACAAAAAAAAATTTATATAAGTAGTTTATCATCCATCTCGTTACCATAACACAAGCATTAAGTTGCTTAACTTGGGACGAGATGGCGTTGTGTGAAATGTCCAAGGATATTTATTTAACGCGAGATTAAAATTGAAAAAAATATGGGATAGAGCTTTGGGAAAACGGATCTTTTTTTCGGAAGGTTCCTTATATTCAACAAGTTTTTTTTTAATTTGTTGGATAATAATACTTTTAGAGTTAACAACGAAAAATTTATTATCTTTTTTTTCATCTTAATTTGTTATTAACAATTGCAAATTTTGACCTGCACCAAAATCCTTCAAAAAATGTTTCTAGAGGTGATTCCGAAATCCGAATCCAATAAGCTATCACTCATTTTTTAGGACATTTATCTCTATTTTTCACGTTTTTGAACTTGTTGACTAGTAGGTATTGACCTACTCTGTGCTCTTTCTATTGAGGGGCTCATTGAAAACCACACAATCTACTTTACAGAACTAATATTTTTCAGGAAAGATCTAGAAACATGGGAATTGAAAATGATCTCAAAGGGCCGTGAGGATCTCGTACGCAATCAGCCTTTACGGGAAAAGAAACCAAAGAAGGTAGTAAAGGAACAATAGGAACTCGGGTGCTCTGATGATGCTGGCTCATCTCCATCTATTTATAAGAATAATGTAACAAGTATTGACGAAAATACCTCAACTAGTCCTCAGTCGTCACACAAAGCAACACAAATAGAATTAACAGATATTCCTGACACTATTCCAAAGTCAGGAACAAGTTGTCAGAGCACGGGTGATCAAGTTCCAAGAGAACAAGATAAAAGTAAGAGCCTATTTAGTAGTATTAAAACTTTTTTTAAACGATAAGTTGTTTTTTTAGATCTTGGTTTTTTTTTCAACTGTAACTTAGATTGTAACTTGATTCATTTTTGACATTTAATTTACGTACTTCACTTGTATTATAGTTTCATTTTAGATTAAAATTGTTTGACTATATTTGTTTTGTTTTATTCCATAATATTCACGTATTTTTTATGATTATATCCTATTTCACCAGTAGCTTTCCTTCAATGTCAAACGTCCACCGCCGCTAAAATAAGCTACTTTTGCTTGCATAGTTATAGTCATTGATAGTTGAGCCAGCTTTTCATACATGTGCACCATACATGTCCACCGACGGTGAACTGTAGCTGGCGGTGGACGTTCGGCTTTAATATGGTATTACAAATATTTACAAACTAGGTTCATTAAGTTAAGGTAAGATAGCAAGTCCTCTAGTTCGGCTGCCTCCAATATCTTGAGCAGCATATCTTAGCTGTTGATATATCATTGCGCCTGTATTGTAACTGCATGTAATGCATAATCCAAATGGCCGCAGCACATATTAAAGATTTTTTGTCTGGAATAATGCTGATAGCCGCACATTACTATGATTAGCGTTACCGGATGGCGCTCCAACCGGAAGGGCTGAAAGGGGTGCATGGTTTAGCTCAAGGGCACATCACAGGGAGATCCGAACTAGGCTCGGCCATCGTGCGTGGGGAGAAATCCCTAACCGCGTCTGTGTGATGGATGATATATAGTTACACACCTTAATGCACAATTACCCAGTCGTCCATCGAGAATAGACTCAGATTTGCGGAGATGATGATGATGATTTCGAAAACCACAAATGTCATTTCTCTAGTGCTCCCCAGATAAATAATATAGCATATTCTTAGTACAGATGTTATTTGTTTGCAGTATTCTTTGGTCTTTCTTTGGCCGGGCAGCTACTATGTAACTATAAGAGTTACATCATTCTACATTTTAGACACATGAGTCCTTATCATGAGTGATACTAAACACATGATGATGATGATAATGTGAGATCGTCTGCTGCGCAGCATGTCGCGGATTCGATCCCCGCACGGAAGAAATATTTGTATGACCTACAAGTATTTGTTCCGGGTCTGGGTGTTTTTCTATCTATAATATGTATGTATTTACAAAAAACAAATGTATATATGAAGTTTATCATCAATCTCGTTACCATAACACAAGCATTAAGTTGCTTAGCTTGGGACGAGATGGCGTTGTGTGAAATGTCCAAGGATATTTATTATTATTATTTATTTATTATCTTAATCAATCACCAAGCAACATTTTTTAAATTAATATTAATTTGTTTCCAGCTGTTCCGCGCAAGGATAGTTGCACGGCTCTGCAAATAATTAACAGCAGGTTGATGTTAACAATTATTTTATTTCAAATGTGTTACAAAATTTAATTAAAATAAATCCTATTTTCATATTATGTAATAATTGTTTGACCTTTTGTTGTGAATTAAGCTGATACAAATGAATTACAGTTTATTACTAGCAACTTAGTAGTTATTTTTTGTTAACTTATTGTGTGTGGCCACACATTACAGTGCCTATTTATAATAAAACAGTAATTACATTACATATTCACAACTACTTACAATAGTAACAAGAAGAGATTTTGATATAATTATCATGTTAATTCAAAAATAAAGTTATAGTAGGTAATATATATTCAATATCGACTGTGAAGTAGCATGTATGCTATATTGTGACTTTATGAACTATTTTGTACAAAGTATTAAAAATAATATTTCACTTCAATAATAATTTCCCGCATCATCAATTACAGTCCGCGCCAATTTTTATGGCCGGAATGTAGCCGCATTACGCTGCGCACAAAACAAAAACAGGTATCAGGCGGGTGTTTTTCACACGCATGCGCCCTCGCCACCCGCGTGTGAGTGAGGTACGTTCGTATTAAATAAATAAATAATACAAATAAATGAAATGTACGATGCGCAAGTTCGTCCCCACGGCTACATTCAGCCTGGCCAATAAAGATTGGCGTGGTCTGTAAATCCAACTACATCAACATACTAGAATCAATATCGAAACACCTAAATTCACACAATTACCCTTTCTCTTTACACATGTGAAATTGTCAATAGTAATTTCTTGTTCACAGTTTAGTTATTCAAGTAAATATACTATCTTTGGCGATACCTGTATCAGCTTAAATCAAATCTGTATCCACTTATTTTATCCATTACCAAAAGTAGCTAGTTATCCAAAAATACAACTGAGAACCCAGCATTTAAGATTTAAGACCTTGATAATTACATACAGATACATATGCTTTGTGTAGAGTCAATAAGTATTTAGTATAATATCCAATCAGAAGATCTACAATATTAAATGACCAGTATTATTCATTATGACAACAAATAATTAAGATTGTTGACTAAATTACAATTTAGCAGTTAATTAGCAGGTTTTATGTTAATTTAAATGTGATGTTAATCATGATTAAATATTCGTCACACTAAAAAAATAGGCAAGGTATTTTATTCAACTTTACCAACTTATATTATTTAGCCCCAAACTACTAGTATAGAAACAATGTTCTTAGAGCCAATTGGATATACTTAGATTTTTTTAGGACAGTCCATTTTGGAGGCTGATTAGTTATAATAATTCTGGATTGATCATTTAGATTACATTTTGATTATACAAGTCACAAACTGCCATGATATAATATGAATATGATATATTTATTTATTATATTAAGTTAAACTTGCACCACATACTGACTGATAAATTTAGTAACTGAGTTGTTAAAATATGAAACTGACTGTACTAATGCAAATAATTTATTTGGGTAAGTCTGACTGCTTGTATGGTGTATGTTGTTTTAGAGAACATTCTATCACAAAGTCTCATTTTCAGTTTATGTACCATGAGATAGAGCATTAATGACTGAAACAAATATGTATAATATCCAAGGATAATTTTACAAAATGTTAACTTTACAAAATACTTTTGTCATATACCGCAATTTCAGGGTATGAAACCCTTAACACATTGCTTATCAAAATATTACTTTATTAAATTCAAGCAGGAAAATAGTCAACTAATTTGGCAATTTCCATCTGCATATAAATAACATTGTCATTCATAATTCCCATATACTATTTATGTAAAATAAATACAATTTAAATGCAGATATGTTGAAAAGAAAGTGGTTATTAGATTCAAACTGTGGGCTAGTAAAATAAATGAAGCGAAATAGAATTAATAAAAAATAACTTTTCTTTTTATATAATCATCAAAAATTTGAGCAGAAATGAAAATAATTTACCTATATACAAAATTGTTTCTAATTTATTAACTAAAATGGCAATATGTGACTAAAACGCACACATGTCACAACAACTTCTCACTTATTTATAAAGGCACAAGCAATAAAAACTATGGAACTGAAAAGAAATATTCAAAATTCAACCTTAGGTGCATCACCATAACCATGAAATTATTTAATCCTAATTGCCAAAAGTTAAATTTTAAATATCACTAAAATTACTAGCCAGCTATTGTTGGTTATTGCTCAGTCAATGTTGTCCCAGAGGGTATTCCTAATTACTATGTAATTAAGCCATTTAAGGTCGAAAGTAATGATTGTATGCAAATTGTAATGAACAGAAATACACATATGTCACGAGATATCATACTCAGGCATTGTGTACAAAATATTATCATTTGTACTCTACGCGACGACATCCCATTTATGAGCTGTAGAGCACTATCGAATTTTGAATTTACTGGTGCAGGAAACCATATCAGTTTTGTTATGATATAAATGAGCACTGGTAAGAAAAGATATGAATCATCAAATGTTACCAATGACATTCCATGTAGTAATTGAATTAAAATAGATAACAAAACTATATCATATTTGTTGGTGCTAAGTTTCTCCCAAATCGAAGTCTGGACTAAGTCTTGGGACGTAAAAGATGCCAAATCATAAGGTACCTCGCTGTCGCCCGCCGCTATGTCACGATTGAAATTTAATGAATCAATTAATTCTGGCTCACTTGCAAGTACTCCATTATTTACAGGAATCTTATCGTATGCACAACTTTCTGTCAGAATCAGATTTTCTTGACTGTTATCAGAAATTGCAGCAGTTCTGATTGGAGAATCTAAAACGGAAACAAAAAGGTGTTATTATGAAATTATGCAATATCACGTAAAGCCTCAGCAAAAGTGATAAAACTTGCCTCTGGGTAGTTCTTCACCACATTTTCCAGATATAAGTTGAAGTCTATTTTCAGAATTTTCTAATATTCGTCTTCTGCGAGCTTCACGACGAGCTGCTGCAGCATCAGCCATATTGACAACCGAGTGACTGACGTTTGACAATTTGGTTGGAGGTTTATTTAAGCTATAAAATCGTGTATCATTGATAATTATATTGCAAACTGTATCGACTCGTATTTTAATGCCACTAGACGTGAGTAACTCTAATATGCTGCAAATGCTATATGATCCTTATTTTTTCAATAAGAATTAAAACAAATATTCGCTTACTGAGAAACACAGTTACAAAATTAAAAGTGAGAGTACCTACCTAGTCGGGTAGTAAATAACAAACACAATAATATCAATGTAATTGAGCGGAACATAGATCTAAAGCGATTTATAGCTAGATAAGATAATCTAAACATACATTATTTTTGAAAAATAACAAAAACTTTCACGAGGACATAGGTCAAATTGTTTTTATGTTATCTGTTTAGTGTAGGGTCTTCCTAGACTAAACCCTAATCATTAGAGTTTTTTGTCCTAATTTTTATGCATAAAATAATGTATAAGGGCCTAATGTATACAGCAATAGCCCTAACTGTAACAGCCATTCTAACTTATTCTAACCGATTACTGACCGTCAGTAATCAGTCTGACGGATAAAGTTAGGACTCTGTTTCGCTGATCATATTTAAAAATATCGCTCATACAAAAGGATTTTTCCCTATAATCAAATATTAACAATTTTTTTATTAAATATTAACGATTAACATCTCTTAATCAATATCATAAATTAATTAAAATAACTTATTGTGATTGGCCAGTGTCCAGTTTATAAAGACTTATTTTACCTCCATCGAAATCACCATCCTTCATTTGGCTAAAATAATTTAATCACAACGTTCCTTTAGCTACTAAACTAAAATTATTTTATTTAGACCATTGACTTCATCATACATTCATCACATGGCCTAATTTTAGTGGCATTAGCAATGATTTTATATTACTAGATATGTTACCTTCATACTACTAACCGACTCTTCAAATCTGATCCCGCCATAAATACATACCGATATAGTGCGCAATGTTGACAAGTAGCATTAGTGAAAATTACAAAAGATGGGCTAAGCACGTGAGTCAAAAAGATAGCTATATTGGAACCATTGCACTTCAAGTGTTATGTCGAACCATAGATTACGATTTTGTTGAACAGAAGGATATTTCGATAGGAACTAGGTAAGAAACAAAATTTGATGAAACAGTTAATATGTACAAGGAAATTAAACACAACGGATTTATCGCGTTTATTACATTATTTCTAATTCTTTGCAGCAGTCGTGGGTGGGTCGATCGATATGTATAGGTGGGTAATACATATTTATTTATTATCCATTTAAATTCAAAACTCATATAGTTGCCTCATTATAGTACTTTTGAGACGTCGAGCAATAAAATAAAATTTTAAATTAACCATCTACCACCGGTTCGGAATGCACCTCTACAGAGAAGAGCCGGCAAGAATCTCTGTAGTTGCTCTTTTTAGATCGCCACTATCATCGCCAACAAATAATTACCATAGTAACACAATAGTCAATAATTAAACACCTTCGAATTTATTTCTTTTCTGCCTGGTCTATGACAAATATTAAAACATCACAAATAATTAAACAACAAATATTATTAATTAATTTAAAAAAAACAGGTAAAGGAAACTGTACAACAGAGTAATTCTTACTTAAGTGCCTACGACGATGTTCGCATCTGTACATAAAAATCTATGTTCGTAGTACATGCGTCCTTGTCGTGCTCGCGACAAAAAGTATTGACTGTCTCGTTTCTTTACTAGCATTATTTATGAATATTAATAAACTAATTTTATTCAAATACACTATTAAATCGAGATATATTTGTGATAGGAAATCCCTTGTGATTTATTAATTTTGGTACAATAATTTGTACATTTTTATAAACATACAGGACGGCATTTTTGTTATTATTCTAAAATTCACTACACGTGACAACTCTGTGTGTGGTTAGACGCGACTACCTAAAGTCGAAACGCCCCAATTGGCCTGTTTTCGTGTCTTCACTTGGCGTGCGCTTGAAACATAGATACCTCTTTTTATTTATAAAATATCATTGGGCATTAGATGTTATGCCGTTATTGTCTTTTTTTTCGTGTAATGTTTTTAATTTTGAGTATTTATACAAAAAATCGTTAATAGATTTTGCCTTGTATTCTTTTTTTAACGACATTAAATATTTACAAATATATTTTAATTACAGATAAATAGAATGAAGGTTTTGGCTTATGATATTTCATGTGTTACTCCACATTGGCACACTAACAGTAATGTTTTTTTAGATATTGCAACCGGAAGTTAATGTTTTGTCTGTTGTCCTGCAACGCCAAGAATTTTTGTTTGGCGCCTTTGCGGGCCGGTCTGTTTGTGCTGATAATTTTCGGCAATTTAGATTCTTTAGATAGTTACAGTTTAGCTGTAAACAAATTGAAATGGGAGACAAAGGCGATGGAGGTAATAATGTGTACAATCATATGCTTTAATTTGGTGATATAGGCTCTCCTGACATCGGTTGTTTTTTGGTTATTGTAAGTGATTTTGAATAATTTATCTAAACTCTTGTTCTTTGTAGAAACTTTTGATGACGCTGTTGAGGAGAGAGTTATCAACGAGGAGTACAAGATATGGAAGAAGAATACTCCTTTTCTGTATGATCTGGTGATGACACACGCACTGGAGTGGCCCTCGTTGACCGCTCAGTGGCTTCCTGACGTGACCCGGCCAGAGGGAAAAGACTACTCCGTTCACCGGTACGATATTTGTATTAAAAAGAACTTTGATAAGTTCATCATAAAAACTGTACTTATTACTAAACTTGCTCTCCTTTAGACTACAGTGTATGAATGCCTTTGTATCATCAGCGTTAACCATCAATTGTAAAGTTAACGCGCTGGTACCATGGTAATCATACAACTCATACCTTCAAAAGGCTGCCATAAAGATTACAATTATTTGTTATAAATGTGTCTGAAACCTAAAGCTACTATTTAAAAGGATAGCCTAGACTCTAAACAAGTAATTCCACTTATGTTCATGTAATAGTTTCATGTATCACATTGTTGTCAAAACAAAAGGCTTCCTGTTACTTTGGAAGAATACTCTATACGAATTATTTTACAATTACTGACTGAAAAAAAATTGGTTATCGCTCCACCAGGAAATTGAGAATATCTGTGTTTTAGAAGAAATATATCATAACAGCATTTCTGTACCAATGCTGATTTCAAATATTGAAATTTAGTATTTACCACCTTTTGCCAATGCCTTTTGCAAATGCCAATCCCCAGCGAAGATGGCATTAAACTATGTGGATGCTCTTTCTAATTAAAAAAAGGTTTGACCAAAATGGCTAGAAAGCTTAGTGAGAGCATAGTGAAAAATTATGATTGATGATGAATTATGATGAGTATGGATTTCATCTTTAGTGGCCAGATTTCATTCCATTTAATGTTTAGACTACTACAAAGTTGTTATGTGTAATTTCATGAGCATGTCTTTTTTGTTTAGGTTGATCTTGGGCACACACACTTCAGATGAACAAAACCACCTGCTCATTGCTAGTGTTCAGCTTCCAAACGAAGATGCACAGTTTGATGCCAGTCATTACGACAATGACAAGGGTGGTAAGTGTTCCCATTGTTAGCATACCAGAGGTAATTTTAAGGATCTCTTGGAGTAACTATATGTTAGTGTTACTCTTAAAGTTTCACTATTCATTTAGTACAACATCAACAACATTTGACTTCATTTACCCATGTAAAAACTGCATTGAAACTATTTACTACTTCTCAGCCCATGAATTACCCACTGCTGAGTCAGGCCTCCTCCAACTACCCTCCATGTAGTAATAAGCCTACTGTGCCATGCTGGCCAGTTGGGTTGGCTTGGTTTAGTACCAAGTTTTCCTCCTGTTGTTGCCTGGTTTCTGGCCTTGTCATTTCCTATTGTGGGGTGGTAACACAATGTATCCTAAATCAGTTGCCACGGAAATTATTTTAAATTTACTATTTAAAAAAGACTAATAACACTGATAAGATTTGTTAGAGCAAGCCATCAGTGGTATTGGTATATAGAACTGCATGCTTGTGTTGAATGACCCCCAGCAACGGCAACTGTTCACAAGATTGACGCATGTGACAGCCATGTCTGATCTCAACCATACAAGAATTTACTTAATTTTTATTTTAAATAATTTATTTAATCTCTTTCTAGAATTTGGTGGTTTCGGCTCTGTGTCGGGTAAGATCGACATTGAGATCAAAATCAATCACGAGGGTGAAGTGAATCGCGCGCGATACATGCCTCAGAACCCTTGCGTCATTGCTACCAAGACACCTTCATCTGATGTACTTGTTTTTGATTACACCAAGCATCCGTCAAAGCCGGAGCCTAGTGGGGAGTGTCATCCCGATTTGAGGTAGAGCTTTGGCTTACTTTTCTCTCTTATATTGTATGTCGAAGTACTTTTTGGATTTATTTAAAAAGCAACTTAAACATCACACCATTCAAAAATTTAACAAGCAATGGTAAATAATCTGGGAGACCTGTCACTGGATCTGTAACAGCAAGACTCCAAATCTGCTTGACAGTTTGTATTGGACGAATTGTAGATTAAAAATTTAAATAAACCCACGACACAATGACCTAAGTTCCCTTTAAAAAGTAAAAAATAAAATACATCTCGTTGGGGGACCGTTCCTACTTATTTATTATCTGACCCCTGGTCCCCCAATGCGGTCATTGTTTTGGGTTTATTTAAATTGTTAATTAATTTTCTTTTTTTTTCTTTTTATAGGTACACACTTATTATGATGTAGATGTTGTTAAGTTGTCAATACATAGATTCTTGTCGGATCCTCATTTTCTCCCCACCACATATATTTGTAGATTTTGACTATCCCTCCGCACCGTTTACCCCCAGAGGTTTTGCAGGGCTCAACTGATTTTCATGGAACATATTGTTTTGTAATTTGCATGTGATGCGCTTTCATTTGAGACCCCACTCGATTATATTTGCAGACTTTCGGTTATTCTGCCCCACTTTCACCCCCCATAACTTTTAAACGACTCAACCGATTTTCATCAAACATATCTAAGAACACTCGCCCGTAACTCTCCTGTCATACGAACTGTATTGAAATCGCTTCATCCGTTCGCGAGCTACGGAGCCACAGACAGACAGACACGTTAAACTTATAACACCCCTCTTTTAGCGTTGGGGGTTAAAAATGATAACTAATGCCTGCCTGTATCGCTGGGGCCGTGTAAAAACAGGTTATTCACAAATACAAATGACACCCAGACTCAGGGCAAGTGCCTCTGGTTTAAACAAACAATTGTCCAAAACCGGGACCTCGGAGCCGGGACCCGTGATCTTAAGGCGGCATATCCAGCCACTACTTCAATTTTGACAAGACCATATCCAATTTCGACCACTATTTCTTGGACTCTATAGTCGGACTAATGGGTTTTTATTGCACACTAGCTGACCCGGCAAACTCCGTCCACTCAGAATCAATAAATAAAAAAAAATATTTATCATATTTTGCCACCTTTTAAACCTTAACTACTTGGACTTCCACGAATATTTCAAGACCAATATTAGCCAAATCGGTCCATCCGTTCTCGAGTTTTAACAAGACTAACGAACAGCAATTCATTTTTATTTTTATTCAGTATTTAAAACATATTCTAATTTTTAACTCACTATTTTCTCAGGTTGCGTGGTCATCAGAAAGAAGGATATGGGTTGTCATGGAATCCCAACCTCAATGGCTATTTACTATCGGCCAGGTAAGTTTTGTATATCTGTGGTAACTAGTAATTCAATGTGTTCTGCCAAGGATGATAATGAAGGTCAAAAATGCAGAAAGTTATATTACCGCCGGCGTATCTAGGCAAGCGTGAGCATATGCTCTGCGAACTTTAACGCATGTTCCGACTCGCCAAGATACCCCGGCCGTAATATAGTACGTAGATAGTTTGCTTGATTATACTACTACTGGTATAAATAAATTACCATTTTTATAAAAAGTACCAGACTTGGATGTTATTGACGAAATTTTTAAAAAGAAGTTTGATGGAAAATGTAATACATATAATAAAAAGCAATGTGTGGCCAGGTCTGCAGGTATTGTATAAAAAATCATGACTTGAAGTCTGTTCCACTCCTAGGAACAGTAATTAAGATGTAAGCTTTCATAACTTGGGTCAAACTGCATGTGGTGTGCAAATTTGATCAAATTTGATCAAAATCAGTTAAGTAGTTTAGGTGTCCACCGCAGACAAACAACGTGACGAGTAATATACATATATGTGACGATGATGACTGCCTCGTTGGTCTAGTGGTCAGATGTGCCGCCTTTGGATCAACGGGTCCCGGGTTCGATTCCGGGGTCGGGCCAGTGTCTTTGTCTAAACCAGAGGCGCTGGCTCGGAGTCTGGGTGTCATTTCTATCTATAATATGTATGTATTTACAAAAAAAAAAGTATATGAGTAATTTATCATCCATCTCGTTACCATAACACAAGCATTAAGTTGCTTAACTTGGGACGAGATGGCGTTGTGTGAAATGTCCAAGGATATTTATTTATTATTTATTTATGTATTAAAATTTAAAAAAGTGTTTCGTTTTTTATGAATACTATGTAATAAATATATGAATAGACAATTTCTACAATAATAATTCCAAAAAGCTTTAATAAAATGATAACTATTATGAAGAAGGCCTATCACAGGGGTGACCAACTTGGTTAGACCCAAAATTTTAATTTTATTATGAGAAAAGACATAAAATATTATGATGCGTGCAGCAGTTGGTGGATTACGTTGCGCAGTCTGGTCTTCGTATTTATATTTATTGCCTTGCCACGATCGATTGGACTAACAGTCGCGAACGACCGGTCGATCGCGATCTACATGTTGGCCACCCCTGGCTTAGCATGTTTCCTTTAACAAGTGTTGTTGCATTTTGTTTAGTGACGACCACACGATCTGCTTGTGGGACATCAATGCAACGCCGAAGGAGGGTCGCGTGATCGAGGCCAAATCCGTGTTCACGGGTCACACAGCCGTCGTTGAGGATGTGGCCTGGCACCTTCTGCACGAGTCTCTCTTTGGATCGGTGGCCGATGACCAGAAACTCATGATTTGGGACACTAGGTGGGTGAAAGCGTATAGTGTGCCATATCCTAGATCCCATACAAAAGGTGAAATATCTGAGTGATTAGCGATTTAACTTTTTTTAGTAAATAACTGTTTTGAAATTGAAATATACCTGGATATAGAAAATGCCTTGTTGGTCACTGACCCAAATTGTTCTGGTCAAGGAGCGACTATTCCAAAATGAGCTGATACCTGTTTTACTTACCTTACTTAACAATATAAACCACCATTGCAGACCATTAAAGGAGGTCTCCTCCAAAATTAGCCTACTGTGCCATGGTAGCCAGACAGTTTGGTAATAGGGTTTTGTTTCAAGATTTCCTTCTCTTGTGGCTAGGTATCAGCTTTGGTATTTCTTTTAGTCTACGCCTGCAGGATGGAATGGGGTGGTGACTTAATAAGATAGATAAGATTTAAGATAAGATTTATTGGAAACTGTAACAAATGATTACAACTTAATAGTAACGGAGATAGCTACAGTACCACATGGACTATAATATCATCGAGATCGAATCGATCATCGACCAGTTGAAAGCCCTGCCTTTATATTAAAGGTACCTAGTTACATTCAGGGGTTGGGCAAATGTTTTATGTGTAAGTACCAATTGTTTGTACCACCATATAGCCCGATTCACGCTACCAAATGTCGCGACCGGGCCGTGCCCCGTGCGGGGCATTTTGTATGAAGTGGCTCGGCCGGGAGCCGAGGCACGGTCGAGCCTCGGTCAGGCATAAATCACTTCATACTAAATGTATACCATAATGTTCGACCGTGCCCCGGTCGTGACACATAGTAGCTTGAAACGGTCTTAAATGTAATCTTTTTTATATAAAAGAGCAACCACGGCGTTTCGTTCCGTCTCTTCTCCATATAGTGGTATTCTGATTTTCCCCTCCTATTATACGATACTAGATTCTGCGAGTGGAATCCCAGGATTCCCCAATTGTGCATGCCATTCTACCACCTATGGCAGTCGTTACACATGGTCAATAGCGTGAAAACTGACAGTTGGTCTAACCATATCAGTATTACCGGTGGTCGCGGAGGGCAGACGGCAATAATACTAGTAATTGCCAACCCCAATGAAATTGGACCAGAAAGTTATATAATATGTAGTATGGTATTTTTATTGTTGTTTTTTTTTAGGAATTTTGTTCGTTCACGACTATGTCAGCGCCATCAAGCTAGCTCTCTATGATTGGTAAAGCGCAATGGCTGTTTGTAATGTCTGCGCAGCCAGAATTGCCTGGTAGTGGCTTACATCAAAGCTATTAGACCTCTGCATACTGTAATGTATGGTATGGTGAAAGGTTTTTTCTTTTACAGATGTAACAATACGTCGAAGCCGTCGCACACAGTGGATGCGCATACCGCCGAAGTGAACTGCCTGAGCTTCAACCCGTACTCAGAGTTCATACTGGCCACAGGCAGTGCTGACAAAACGGTAACAAGTCAATCCCTAATACGTAAATAACATGTGTAAAAAAGTGTTTTAAATTTGGAATATTATACAGCCTCTTTTGTATTTGGAGTATAATTTTTGCTGTATGCATAAAATATAATTATGTATGTGTAACATGTGCCTAGTTCGATTTGGTCATTTACAATATGGCGTCGTTACATTGTGATCACTTTAGTATATGAGTTACGCCGCTAGAGTATGAAATTTCAATATGTTGTGAATTCGAATACAAGAATGTGCAAGAAATTTATCTTTAAACATGAAGCAAACTTTGTGCCCCTTTCTACTAAAATTGCGTGGACGGGGTAGTATGACATTTCCCACACGTTTTAAATACAGTGCAGAATGCTATTTTATTTTATTATGCTGAAAATATATTACCGCAATAAAAAAACATTACACACACTACTTGCCATGTATTTGACACACAAACATACTCTTTATTTCTTGTTAAAAGTCTGGTAAAATTGAGAATATAACCATACTCGTAAATTTAATTAATTATTGTCGAATTTCGACTGCTGTGCGACCAGTAGCATACATAATTTCAAACTGTGCAGGGTATAGCATGGTTCATAATTTATCGTGTGTAACACTATCGATCTGGAGGTTAAGGAACATGTCCATCATTTTTGTATAATATCTAAACGCATCTGTACTTCGGAGGCCACGTAAAGTCGGCCCTGCCATACTACCATCTATGGCATCTCAAAACTGAAGGCTTGTCTAACCATAATACCCATGATATGGGTCGCGCAGGTAAGACGACCTCTATTAGTTAGTCAAATCGGGTGAACGGTGACGACCCCAATTAAATTTTTTTTTATTGTGAAATGTAGGATTTGACTTGGTCTGAATGTACTGTTTTCGTGCAGGTGGCACTGTGGGACTTACGGAACTTGAAGCTAAAGTTGCACTCATTCGAGTCGCACAAAGATGAGATCTTCCAAGTGCAGTGGTCACCGCATAATGAGACAATCCTCGCTAGCAGCGGCACGGATAGAAGGTAACTGTATAACACTTTTATTGTGTTTGTTAAATATTTAGTGTTACATCTATCGCCAGATCCATCGAAGTGTTCTAACTCTCTAAATGGATTATTATATATAATACTAGCGGCCCGTCCCGGCTTCGAACGGGTGCGATGTTACCCGCGGGGGCGCCGCGGGGCGACGCTAGTCAAAAAAGCAGTCAAAGTTAATCATTATATCATCAGCTACCTATCAGTGAAAGTCCCGCCAAAATCGGTCCAGAGATTAGCCGGAACAAACAGACAGGCAGACATAACTTGTTGTTTGACAAAAATGTTATTTTGGTCTATGTACTGTGTATTGTATACTCCGCATTAAGTAAAAAGTGGTTATTAATACGCTTTTATTAACTTCCCTTGTATGTATGTGTATGTAACGGAATCTTTGAACATAATTTTGACCTAGTTAAATACGTCGGATTAACACGAAATTTGGCATACTTATTAAGGATAATAATAATAACTGTGATCAAGGTGGAACAACGCTCATCGATGCAATAGCTAATAGAGATGTAAATATCATAAAGCTATTGCTATATTTTTTAGTAATTATTTAGCAAAAGCTTTATGATATTTCAACTAAAAAATAAAAAAAGCTTAAAAAAAATGAAAAAATACGCTTTTATAGAAAAACGAACTAAAAAAATAGAAAATAAATTTTAATAAAAATGAATTAAAATTAGTGTCAGAAAAAATGATTTTATTGTAAAAAAAGCGTGTGGTTCTTTTCAGGATATTATCAAAATAACCCTTCTAGTCATATCTGTTCATAAAATATTTAGAGCTATTGATACCATGCACCCTACGCTTTTTTACAATAAAATCATTTCTTGTGATCTATTTTTAATTCAAATTTATTAAAATTTATTTAATAATTTTTTAGTTCGATTTTCTATAAAAGCGTATTTTTTCAGTTTTTTTAAACTATTATTTATTTTATTATTACAAACAGACACTCAAATTTTATTGATTTGTATAGATCTTGAAAACTTTTTAAACATGGTAATTGTAATATGGCGTTTAAAAAAAAGACAAACCCATTGAGTTTTTATCCCTGGTTTTCTCTGGTAGTACATAGTTTTATTAAAGATGTATCCAACGATTTAGAACGCCATAATTGGCTTAAACAATAAAGCATTTTTCTATGCTATCTATTCCGACTTGGAAGAAATAACCTATTGTAGGTTGGATCGGCTAGTTTTTTATATTATGTGACAGTTTAATATTGAAGTCATGAGTCAGGTACAATAAATAGTTAAGGTGTTTTTTAGTGCAATATTGTTCATGTGTTTGAGTAGACTGCATGTGTGGGACCTGTCGAAAATCGGCGAGGAACAAACTGCGGAAGACGCGGAGGATGGACCACCCGAGCTGCTGTTCATTCACGGCGGACACACTGCCAAGATCTCCGACTTCTCCTGGAACCCCAACGAGCCTTGGGTCATCTGCTCTGTGTCTGAGGATAACATCATGCAGGTATGGATTGAAACAATTACTTGGTGAAAAAAGTGGAGCTCTCTCTCTCTCTCTCTGTTATTACTAGTGGAATGTGCAGCAGACCCAACCTATGAGGAAACTAATGTGAAATATTTGGAATTTAAGCTCTGCAATGGACCTGTTCCAAAAACATAATATAGCTGCACCAATCTTCTTCATCTATTGCACTATTCTAGTCCGCACACAAAAGATTACTAACAAGAAGCACCGTAAATAAAAAAAAAAGTGATGATTGAAAGCTGTACAGCTTTCAATGTTCACTTTTTTCTTTTTCTTCTTTTTGAGAGGTCTGGCATAGGAGAGTTTACAAAGGCTCGCTAATAAAAAATCAATATAAAAAAGTGCCTTATAAATAACACACTGCTGAGACGTGTTTCCTCCAATTAGCTTGAATTGGAACTAGCTAGGGAAGTTGTATTTTACCACTTTGATAGGTTCGTTTTAATTGCCTTCATACCACAGGGCTGTTCGCGTTAAGATGTTGTTAGGTTTCTATTCTTAATACACATGTAAATTACCACAACTTGCCAAGGGAATGCTTCACACAGAATATTTTGAGGTTACAAAATAATTATATGGACATAATTTGTTCAATATACAGATTATTTAGGCTAATTATATCGGTGACGACTAAAGAGATAAAATTGAAAAACAAACCATTACCATGACATTTCTGTTGTTCACCACGAAAGCATCATGGTAATTGGTAGTATATGTGTATACGAATGATGAACAACAGGTGTGGCAAATGGCGGAGAACATCTACAACGACGAGGAGCCCGAGACGCCCGCGTCCGAGCTGGAGTCGGGCGTGAACGTGAACCACGGCTAGCGGCGCCCGGCCCCCGCGCCGGCGGGGCCGCAGCTCGTGTCGGTGGCGTCGCAGTCGGACCCGCTGCCGGTGTCGGTGGGGACGCAGTCCATGCCAGTGGCTTCGCACTCAGTGCCGGCGGGGTTGCACCCAGCGGCCGCGGCGTCGCACCCAGTGTCGGCGGGATCGCACCCTGTGACGTCCGGGACGCACACAGTGTCGACGGGGTCGCACTCAGTGCCGGCGGGGTCGCACCCTGTGTCGGTGGGATCGCACCCAGTGGCGGCGCGGCCGCAACCAGTGGCGACAGTGTCGCACCCCGTGTCATCAGTGTCACACCCAGTGTCGTCGGGGTCGCACCCTGTTGCGTCGGGGTTGCACCCGGTGTCGTCCGGGACACGCTCAGTGTCGGCTGGGTCGCACCCAATGTCGTCGGGGTTGCACCCGGTGTCGTCGGTTTCGCACCCAGTGTCCTCGGGGTCGCACCCAGTGCCGTCGGTGTCGCATCCAGTGCCATTGGTGCCGCACCCAGTCCCAGTGGGGCTGCTACCATTGCCGACGGGGACGCAACCAGTGTCGCTCCCAGTCCCAGTGGGGCTGCTACCATTGCCGACGGGTTCGCAACCAGTGTCGTCGAGCCTGAGCCAAATGATGCCGAAGCCAGCCCCTCGCCCCCCGCGGCCGGCTCGAGCGTGCGCCGACTCCACGACGGCGGACCCTCCAGACGTGATCATGTAAGGCGAGTACTGTGCGTACTATTGACTATTAGTGATATTCGGTGCGTCTCTGCAGTGCAACATGAAAATGAATATCAAGCCTGTTAAACTTCAGCTCTGGGTATATGTTTCTCATTGGATTGGTTCTCGATCAATTTGGTTCATAATTCATAATCCTACAGTAGTGTAATAGAAACCCTATAGCCAGCCATACCGAAACGATTGATAAGATTACAGATGATGTTTACGAAAGTTCAGACAATTAAAAGAAACTTTTCCTTGAAACGGTCACCAGCTGGCGATAGAAAAGCATTTTGAACATAGAACTGTGTCTCTTGATTAGCTCTATGTCCCCTCTTCAGATTTTGATATTTTCCGTGAAAACCAACAGATATGCTATCTTAACAAACTCAAAACATGTACTTAAAGAGTAATTAGCCAATTACAGGTTTTCACATATAAACAACTGCATATCCAAGGCTTCCGAAATTTATTTAGCACTATGTTGCTAATACAATCTTTAATAATAATAAAAGTTAAGGTGAAGCTGCCTTCTTGCCCATAGCCATGGTAGTTAAAAATGGATCAATTAAACATGTTTCACAAATACTATTAAAGTCTTTACACATTAGTCTTTGCTATCTTGCAGAGGGGCACATGAAGAGGTGGGTTAAATCTATTTGGTTTAACAGGGTCATTACATTGTTAACAGGGCAATTAAATGCAATCAGCTTCTTCTTTTATAAAGATGGTTATAGGGTTTTTGTTACACCCTAAGTATTTGGCTGTTGAGGAATCCAATTTATAAGTAAAATATCTGCTGGCATATTTTGAGTAAATGTTCAAATTGATGTCTCTTTTTTAATATTATATTTTAAATAGTCCCAAGTATTGTGTACATAAAACATTAACACTTGATTTGGGGTTTTGTTGAACTATATTATAGGAAAGTACCCTGACTGGTCTCTTACAAACTACAAGACATGATAACTTACTAAACTTTTGAGCCAAATAAACATTTTCATACCAATACATAGTTCTCTTGTTTTGAGTCTTGTGCACATGTACTGTTCATACTTTCAAATCAATGTGTGTCTCCACTGCGCTTTTTACTACATCCACAAGACTTATATGTAACATTAAATAGAATGTTTGTCTTATAAATTTGTTAAAAATTAAATATTGTTCACCAAATTTAAGAACTTGTTGTGCATGAAATATGTTTCGAATGAATAATTAATATGTAAATGTCAGTTTTATGTTGCAACACCACTGTAAAAATTAGAATTAAACTTACATTTAGAATAATTAGGTACTATTTGTATGTTAATGTTGTATAACATTGTAATGAGCTGCTCTTACTCTGAACTTCGGAGGGTAGATGAACTCATTAAGATTTGTTGTTGTGAGATGGTGTCTCATGCTTTGGGTGGCTAACAGATTCGAGATATTTAGGTAAATATCTACAAGACCTTAAACTTTTTATGTGGTACTAAGATATAATAGTGTTGAATTCATAAATAAAACATCAATGAATGTTCCACAGTCAAAGCAAAATAAAATTAAAGTAATCTGCTGCATTTATTTTTCTCCAATCATCTCAAAGTTTCTATTGTTCATCCACAACGGGTAAAATATTAAGATGTAATTGCAACAAGCCAACTTAAAAGGTATAGTAATATAATAGTACACATTTTAGTTTATTTTGATGATGAGCAACATTTATCCGTTGCTTAGCTAAATAATTAATTTCTAGAAACATTATGTGTTACATGTGTTAGTGTAAACTAAAGTATGTAATGCTGTGACACTAACACATTGGTCAATTTAATTTGTAATAATTGTGGGATATTGCAATTATTGTTGCACTTATTACTAAAGCCTCCCAACATTTGAGAATACCTAACTACATAGATGTAAATTCGTAAGGTTAAGATGTAAGTACACATGTTTTGTACGATATTAGAAGTTAAGCTACTGAGATGCTGTCGTGACTGGGGACGGAATTTCAACTATCACTGTTCTGGCTCTCTATTGAACAAACTTTAAATAAAACCTTATGCTAAACTGAGCTACTACTGGTTTTTACTGGAATCCCTGCTCTCGACTTCTCGGTCCATGAGATTTTCGTCTTCATAACATACTGTTCAAATGGGGCTTTTCAAATTCGATGGAGGCTTATATAGTTGCTTACTATGTTGGTCAAATAGACGGATAGCATGACTGCTTCCATTCCTAAACACCACATGTCTGTCGCAATTATTATAGCCCATCCATATTGACTCCTAAATACATATTCTTGGATTCATAATGTTGAGTTATGGTAGTTGACTTTCCGTCCTAATACTTTACGTAATTTTGTATGCCAACCACTTGCAACATGCAACAAAAAACTATACATATCCATCGCGGCGATAATTATGCATAATTATGTTTACTAGCAGGGAAACAATATTTATGGTAATTTTGATATTCGAATCGTACTATGTATATAATTTTTTTAAATACTAGGATTTCTCGCGCAACTTCCGCTCCTTTGTTTCATTGAATTGCCTTGCCCATGGGTAGGATTTATATATTTTTATTGGAAAGCATTGTTTATTTTAGATTTGTCGAGATGCCAATAGTCTCGTAGTTATATACAGGTACCCTTTATTTTACACGCTGTGTAGATATTTTAAATTTTCAAACACTGTCTTGGATAGTTACATCTCTTATCCCACAAAAATAAGTCTATCGTGTCGTTTGTGTAAAGAATTGTATCAGTTCTATATTTCATACATTGTCCTCTGTCGAATTAATTCTGAATAATATACGTACGAGTATGTAAAATTTGTTCCAAATCAATTTAAGAGTTGTCGAACCAGATGGCATATGCGTACGCTCCATGGTTTCTTATCTTTTAGATTATTCAATTTTAATTTATTTCGTTAAGTCATAAGTCACGAGAATATGTTTTATGTTGTAGTACCGTTCATACAGGGCTTCTTTCACGTCGCCCTGTTAAAAATCTATTACACTTATTGAGTTGATAGCTCAGCTGTTGTACATTTTTTGTTTTTTAAAGAATCTATGGTGTAAGCAATCTGTCTGTAAATTGTTAGTGATTCTGAAAAAAAGTATTAAGCGTATATCTTGAATGTCCATATGATGGAGTATGTATTTGGACATTGCATGTGACACGCTGAGTTATCGAGCTTCAATGTTGTCCATATTATTTTTTATTGTATAGTCGAGTGAAAGGCGCCCTTAAGTTAAATAACGACTGACCGAGGGTATTTTATAATGTTAATGCAGTAATTAATAATATTAAGTCTCGCTGGAATACATTATTATGATTAAAGTATCGCAATAATTTGTTCCTTTGTTTTGTTTCTCTTTTTATTGTGCTGTGTAATGTCCACGCGCGAGCTTAGAGGAAGCGGGCGGGTTTTAATAATACATATATGTTATTGACTATTCGGGACATGTTAATGAAACTAGAAAGTAATAAGACAGATTATAATTTTTATAATTAATTATGTCACGAATACAAAACAAATTGATAATTTCTTCCAAGATACAAAGACATTTTAAACACTGAACTGCTTCTATTGATTAGCTCTATGCCCTCACTTTTGATGACTGCAGGGTTTTTGTTACACCATGTATATTGTCAGCTTAGAAGGGCTTCTTAGGAAAATTGGGAGTACCAAATTACATGCGAAAAGTATATTATTTTTTAAATATCAGGTAAATGACATGGTATATGCAACGTTTTATACATTGAGGTTTTCTGAGAAAAGTTTAGGTAAGTTCTGCCAACATTCGTAGTACTTGGCGTCAAGTTTCTGACAAGTTTTCGCGCCCCATTTTGTTATGGCCAGGCTCAGAGAGGACTCGAACATGAAGGCCTGAAACAAAATAATCCAAACAAGTTCGACGATCGCGTCTGTCTGTCGTTATAAAGATAAATAAGTAAGTCTAAGGCAGGTTTGGCTTGAAAACAAGGGTTTTTCCATCTGCTATATAAATTAAAATAACATACACATCATTTACCTACGTATTATCATAAAACCGTACACAGACGCACGGCGTGTGGAACAGGACCACAAAACTTGCTAATTCAATTAGGTCAAACAGTTATGTTAACTTACTAATTATAGTTTCAGCTCGTAAATGACCCACTACTGAGTCGGGCCTCCTCCAAAATGAAGGGAAATTAGCCTACTGTACCACGCTGGCAATACGGGTTGGCAAAGGGTTTGTATCACGTTTTCCTTCTCTTGCGGCTAGGTGGTCTACCTCTTGGGCTCCTTTAGTCGCCTCTTAGGATAGTGGGTTGGTGACATTGCGTATTCTAAATCCGTCACCACATGGACTTATCAATATTACTTAGGGTCAGCGCCGACCAGCGGAGTGGCGGCGAAGAGGCTTTTTCAGTAACAATTTAATTTCAACCTAAAGCGCTTCAGAATACAACTGTATTTGGTACAACGAAATACAATGACGGCGAGCGACGCGCGGCGAGCGTATTCTAAATACAGTCGTATTCTGAAGCGCTTTAGATTGAAACTAGCTTTTGGGCGCGGCTTCGCTCGCGTGGACTTCGAACCCGTGCTTATCTCTATGCATTTTTTTTTATGAATATAAAAGTGGTTATTGTGACTAAACTATGATAGTTAGATATGTGCTCTCCCAGACTTTTTTGTAGATTTTAATAAGACCTACAAACTCGTAATACTTCATTTTGTTCTATTGTCAATCGTTTTTGCAGCGCACGCATAAATAGGTTTTTGATTTTACACCTTGGGTTACAAAATCGCAATTTTCATACGGATCCCTAATTCTTTTGAAAATAAAATCTTTTGAAAATAGCCTATAACCTTCCTCGATAAATGGACTATCTAACACTGAAAGAATTTTTGAAATCGGACCAGTAGTTCCTGAGATTAGCGCGTTCAAACAAACAAACAAACTCTGCAGCTTTATATATTAGTATAGATTAAATTGTTACTGAAAAAGCCTCTTCGCCGCCACTCCGTTGATTGGCGCTGACCCTTACTTGTATAGCGAGTTAATTATGCCACGGGTTTTTGACACAAGCACTCTGCAAAAACTTTTGAATTTAGCTGAAAAATGCTAGCAATGGCCCCGTACCCGATGGGCACGACGGTAGAAAATCCAAGTTTGGGACGTAGAGGGTTGCCTTATCTCCCCTAACAACACTATTTTTTGTAATCCAAAATTTCGTCCTGTCTATCCTACTGTAGTGAATCACTATCACTACATAGTATAAAACAAAGTCGCTGTCGTCTGTCCGTCCCTATGTATGCTTAAATCTTTAAAACTACGCAACGGATTTTGAAGCGGTTTCTTTTAACAGTTAGAGTGATTCAAGAGGAAGGTTTATATGTATAATACATGCATAATATTGTAGAGAAACATTGATAAATTGAGAGGTTGATCATTGTACCCGTGCGAAGCCGGAGCGGGTCGCTAGTGTATTATAAACTCATAAATTTGTAAGAATGTAGTTAGTGACTCTCACGCAAAAAGTACTGAATGAATGCTGATGAAACATTACAATAATATACCTTACATATCATAATAAAACGAAGGCAATAACAATAAAAATTGGTACCTACATTCTATTATCTTTACGACGCGAGTGAAACCGCAGAGGCAGAGCGCGGCTATTTCCTCGAAGCTGCAAAATTTGGTAATGTGTACCTGAGTATTGACAGCAATCTTTTGTGGCTTGAGCTCTTCAGCAGAAGCGGCTGTGAAACACTTTTCGTCTGGACCATGCGGCGTCATCATTGAGTGTAGAGATGCACCTCCCGGTAGGAATCCGCCCTCTTTAGCTTCATACGCTCCCAAGATAAGGCCCATGAATTCACTCATACAGTTTCCTAGAACGACCATTACAAGATTTTATTAACCTAGGTGTCACTTTGATGTCATTACAACTGTGTAATATCGTTTAATACTTTAGTCAACGTTGGTGGTAGAGAATTTAGTCGTCGGATAATAGCCATTGAGCAAATAAAATACACTCTTTATCTAAAGTGAGGATTTTAGTTAAAATAATAGTAATAAACTAGTAGTAATATTCAAAATAGTAATAAAATACGGTCAATTGCAGTTTATATAAAAAGAATCCGCTGAGGACAGGATTCGAACCTGCGCGGGTAGAACCCATTGGATTTCAAGTCCAACTCCTTAACCACTCGGACACCTCAGCCATGTGTAGTAATGTGAAATTTGTTATCATTACATAGTGATTAAACATTTGTTTAAACAAGTGCACATCGTTGTTGTTTTCAGGCCCATTCATACTTTTGTCAATTTACATTTTACTATTTACCACCGGGTCGGAAGGCTAGTTCTACAGATAAGAGCCGACAAGAACCTCTGTAATCGCTTTTCTTAAACCGCCATTTTTGTATGCAAAGACTGGTAAGACAGATTTGTGAGAGCAACCCTCGCAATAGTGACAAAGGGCGAAACAACAACAGTATTTTGCCAGTATTTAGAACTGCATGCATGAGCTGAACGACTGGCAGCAACGGCAACTGGTCACAAGATTGATGCACGTGACAGCCATCGCCCTCCTCAATTATATTGCGGGAAGGAGGGTGATATATAAATTATAATCATACATTATAATGTAGGTAATGTACATACATTTATAATATACATATAATATAATGTAGGTAGGTAATGTTTATAATACATTAACTGAACATTTACAAGCCTTTCTGTTCACAGTAAATGAACAACATCGAATTAATTGGCCTCCCGAAGTACAAATTACACTTGACACTATTTATTAACGCTTATTTTGGAAACTTTATTATTAAGTACATAGTTTATTACGTGGACGGAATAATATTATTAATTTATTGAGAGGTGAGATTGAAAGGGTTGACAACGTACTGTGGTAGTAGGGAGGCCTGAATGTGTGATCCTGCACAGACCACCGCGGCGGGAATATGACGAAGTCCGCTATAGCCACACCCGGCTTTGTCGACTGACACGTCAGCACGGTGAAGATTGACGGATCCTGAAATATATTGTACATCCATCTAGAATACACATGAAAGATTTGATGTGAAATGAAAAATATTTTTAATCAGAGTTCCAATTACATGGACCAATTTTGATACGAAACCAGTGCCAACCTAATTACCCTTTGAGCTTAAAAAAACATGATATTCGTTACGCATTTTGATCATATTATTATTGCATCACGTTTTACACACTGCAGTGTCCGCTGGGTTAATAATTTACAACAACTACCCTACCCGGTCCATAGATGACCCACAGCTGGGTCGCGGGCCTCCTCCCATTACAAGGAGGGTAATTAGCCTATTGTGCTGCTGGCCAGACGGGTTGGCACAGGGTTTCGTATCAACATTGTTGTCGTATTGACCTTTTAATTTCCTTTAGGGTCAGCGCGCACTATTGGAGTGGCGGCGAAGAGGCTTTTTCAGTAACAATTTAATTTCAACCTAAAGCGCTTCAGAATACAACTATTTGGTACAACGTAAATACAATGACGGCGAGCGACGCGCGGCGAGCGTATTCTGAAGCGCTTTAGGTTGAAATTAAATTGTTACTGAAAAAGCCTCTTCGCCGCCACTCCGATAGTGCGCGCTGACCCTTAGTCGGCTCTTACGACACCCTTAGGATGGAATGGGGTGGTGACACTGTATTCATAATCAGTTATCACACGGATACTGCAGCGTCCGTAGTTTAATAATTTAGAACATACTACTCGGCTCATAGATGACCAACTGCTGAGTCGAGCCTCCTCCAGTGGCATGGAGGGCAATTAGCCTACTCTGCCACGCTGGCAATACTGGTTGGCACAGGGTTTTGTATCAAGTTTTGCTTTTCTTGAGGCTAGGTTATCGGCCTTGTTATTTCCTTTTTTCGGCTCTTACGACACCTTCCGGATGAAATGAGGTGGTGACAGTTGGGCAAGTTGGGGCCGGTCATCCCTTAACTGCTATTGACATACCTACATAGCTTTATATTGATCTCCTGGACACTTCTGTTGTGCAATATGATACATTGTCCTCACATCTTAGCTTACTATAAATAAACACGAAATCAATGTAACCCAATCAGATGCTTGTAACAGAAAATATGATAAAAAGAGTGTCCATGGAGTTTCTTGCCTGTTCTTCTCCATAGGATCTACTTTTTGGAACATGCAACTAGATTCCTAACTTCACTTTAGACTTTTCAAAAACACCAGTAAATAGGTTCAATTGAAATAAATGATTTGAGTTTGACACTATGTATACTAAATCCGTCACCACATATGCTACTCTACGGAAAAATGTATCTTACACAATGGTCATAGAGTACAGCATTGATGACCATGAACCGGCTCAGGTCGTATTTGTAGGGTACGTAGTTGCCGTGCCATGCCACCACGTCGAATGGCGAGTGGTTCTGTTCCGCCACGAAGAGGGAGCCCTGGTACTTGTTCACTATTTTGAACCCTGTGATTATTGTTTGGAATAATTATATGCGATCTTGGCGGTAGTTTAAATAATCGAACATTATATTGCTGTCACTATTATCACTTCACTTCTACAGTCCTCGCCAATCTTTATGGCTGCTCAGAACGTAGCCGTGGGTACGAACTTGCGCATCTTACATTTTATAGTACACTAGCGACCCGCCCCGCACCCTTCGCATGGGTGCAATATTGACATATAAACATTCCTCTTGAATCACTCTATCTATTAAAAAAAACCGCTTCAAAATCCGTTGCGCAGTTTTGAAGATTTAAGCATACATAGGGACGGACAGACGACAGCGACTTTGTTTTATACTATGTAGTGTTAGTTTCGTTTCAAGTTTGCTTTATCTTGCAGCTAGGTTATCGGCGTTGTCATTTCCTTTTATCGGCTCTTATGACACCCTCTGGATGGAATGTGGTGGTGACACTATGTATTTTAAATCCGTCACCACACGGACAATCGTCACCACGTGTACTGGCTCAGCCCATAAATGACCCACTGCTGAGTCGCTCCTCCTCCCATTATATGGAGGGTAATTAACCTACTGTGCCACGCTTGCCAGACGGGTTGGCACAGGGGCATCGACTCTTAAGACACTCATGATGGAATGGGGTGGTGACATAATGTATTCTAAATCCGTCACCATACAGACAATTGTCACCATGTTTAAGATATACTGAAATATGTCCTGAATAAATAAATAAATATCCTTGGACATTTTACACAACGCCATCTCGTCCCAAGCTAAGCAATTTAATGCTTGTGTTATGGTAACGAGATGGATGATAAACTTTTTGTAAATACATACATATTATAGATAGAAATGACACCCAGACTCCGAGCCAGTGCCTCTGGTTTAGACAAAGACACTTGCCCGACCCCGGAAACGAACCCGGGACCCGTTGATCCAAAGCCGGCACATCTAACCACTAGACCAACGAGGCAGTCAAATGAATGCATGGATGCTTTCATGACCACGAATGTAGGTATTCGATATGTTGTGCGATATTATGATCATCAAATCCACGCCATAAACTTGTTTTAACTTCGACTGGTCTTGATCTCGAATATCATATACTTTTTTCTTGTTGGAAAGAAATGATTGCGACGATCACTTACCGGGTATTTCTTCATCAATGTAATGAGCAACCGGTGTGAGGAAGTCCCGCGGGTTAGCGAGGCCATTTGCACCGATAGGGCCAAGATCTGGCAGCTTGAAGTGCCCATCAAACACCTCCAGAATGTACCCTCTAGAACAGAACTTTATGCTTTTTTTTTTTTTTTTTTATGCTAAAATAGGCTTACCTTTGACCTCAATCTCGCTTGATGGAAGGCGAAGATGAGGCCTAAGATGGTACACGTTTGCCTAGAAGGTGTCTGTTCACTTTGGCCTTAAAGAGGTCCAGATTATAACTATCCGGAAAGACAGACCTCGGCAGAGAGTTCCACTCCTTAGCTGTTCGCATAATGAATGAAGACGCAAACCGCTTCGTGCGTAATGGTGGGATGTCTACAACGTAAGGGTGAAACTGCGCGCCGTGTCTAGTCGTTCGGAGATGGAAAGGGGAAGGGGGTATTAGGTTATGCAAAACCTCCGCACACTCGCCGAAATGTAGCCGATAAAAAACCGATAGACAGGCAACTCGTCTGCGGTGTTCGAGGCTCGGAAGGTTCGCCTCTACGAGACAGTTAGTACCTATGATCCTCTTCGCTCGGCGGTCCAACGAGTCCAGAGCATCCAGCTGGTTTCTAGCAGACCCATCCCAGAGATGGGAACAGTATTCCATGCAGGAGCGAACTTGAGCTCTGTATAGAATTAAGAGCTGCTCCGACGTGAAGTACCGTGTCACCTTGGAAAGAATACTGAGTTTTTTTGCCGCAGTGTTTGCTATGGACTCGATGTAACGACCGAAATTTAGATCGGAAGAGATATCTAAGCCTAAGAGTTTAAGGTGGTCGTTAACTGGAACGGAGACATTCCGGAAAGTCGGAGTCAGTTGGAATGGACTCCGTTTTGCCGAAAAAAGACAAGCCTGTGTTTTTGAGTGGTTGAACTCGACCAAATTGGCATCACTCCATTGAGAAACAGCCTCCAAAGTGGAGTTCACCCGCTCAATCATCGACTCCCTGAGAGACTGGACTTTGGACCCAGACTTCGCATCGGACAAGTATCTCACTGAGACTGTGCTGTCATCCGCATACCCAAAGATACCGTGGGTTATCAGCAGATCGTTGATGTGCAGCAAAAACCGAGTCGCGGAGAGCACAGACCCCTGAGGGACACCGGCATCAATATCAAGATGATCGGACGAGGCGCCATTAACGACGACCCGAATCGATCGGTTCCCCAGGAAATCCTCGATCCAGGTGCAAAGCCCGGGAGCAATACCATATGCTGGAAGCTTGCCAATGAGACTCGCGTGCCATACCTTGTCAAAAGCCTTAGATATATCGAGGGACACGGCAAGAGCCTCACCGTGCCTCTCAATGGCTTCGCTCCAGAGGTGAGTAGCATACACCAGAAGATCCCCAGTAGACCGGCCCCGACGGAACCCGAATTGACGGTCACTGAGGAGGTCATTGTCTTCCAGGTATGCGAGGAGACGGTTGTTTAAGACACGCTCCAAAGTCTTACAGAGTATGGAGGTGATGGCGATAGGTCGGTAGTTAGCAGGGTCAGCACGACTTCCTTTCTTGGGGACAGGTTGAACATTGGCAATCTTCCAGGACTTCGGAACTTGACCAGACCTCAGGGATAAGCGATACAGGCGAGTCAGAACCGGAGACAACTCAGGCGCACATGACCGCAAGACAATGGCAGGAATGCCATCAGGCCCATTAGCCTTATTCACATCCAGAGTGCTGAGTATTTTAAGTACCTCTTTTTGCCGAATGTGTATCTCAGACATAGCAGAGTCACATTGAGGTAGTACAGGTGGGCAGTTACCAGCGGCATCAAGTTGTGAATTTTTCACAAATAGAGAGGCAAACAAGTCTGCTTTCTCTTTCGCGGTGTGAGCTAATGAGCCATCCGACTTCTGCAGTGGCGGAAAAGACGATCGGCAGAAATTGGCTTCGACCGATTTGGCAAGAGACCAGAAAGCTTTACTCCCAGATGGGTAAGATGCTAGTCTGGCTCCGATACGGCCAATATGGTCGAAGCGGGCCTTGCGAAGGGCACGTTTACAGGACTTGGCAGCACTATTAAAGGCTTTTTTCAGTTTCTGGACGTTGGGCGCTAGGCGAGCTCGAGCAGCCGCCCACTCCTGGTAGGCTAAGTGCTTAAATGCTTCGGCACTAACACACTCAGAGTTGAACCATGGGCGGGTTTTCTCTTGGAGTGAGACATCAGAATATGGAACAAAATATTCCATAGCCTGATGTATCACTTCAGAAATAGCATCCGCGCAGCATGACGGGTCATCTGAGGAGAAGCACATGTGTTGCCAAGGATAGGATGCAAAGAAATGCCGCATCTCATCCCAATCAGCTGACTTGTATCGCCATACACGCCTAGTCCCAGTGCGTTCGGGTTCAGGTGGTGAGTAGGCAGACACAGATTTCACCAGACAGTGGTCAGAGCTACCTAACGGAGAGGAAACTGTAACTTGATACCGGTCTGGATCAGTTGTCAGCAGAAGGTCCAAGCAATTAGCCGTGTGGCCATCAACATCAGGTATGCGCGTAGCGCCAGCTACCAGTTGGGAGAGACCGAGCGGTACAGCAAATGCGTATGCTAATCTCCCGGCATGGTCCGTGTTCCGGTATGGGTACAGCCACTCCCGGTGGTGGGCGTTGAAGTCCCCCAGAACAACAAGCTGCGCCGATGGGTACCTAAGCCGAGCTGCTTCGGCCGAATCAGTTAGATACTGAAAGAGCCTGGTTGTCTCCAAGTTATCGGTATGCGACCGGTAAACACAGGCATAGAGTATCTGCTCCAAGCCAGTGTTTACCAGAACCCACAATACGGAAAAACTGGAATCCTCTAGGTTACGGAGACGTCGACAGCAGATGTCATCGCGAGCATACACGCAAGTGCCAGCGTGAGGCGTAAAATTGTGCTCCAGGGTGTAACCTGGGTAGTACAAGTATGCTGCATCAGCTGGACATCTAATTTGCGTCTCCGTGAGGAACAGCAGGTGTGGTTTATCAGTCTCTAGGTGGTGGTGGACTGCGCTGAGATTGGAGTGCAGACATCGGATGTTAGACAGGTGCACTGTTAGTGCGAGGGAGTGCAACCGCTGTTTAACCAGATTATTATTTTTATGTTTCTTCATTTTGGTGAACAGACAGAGAGAAAGGGAACACATACGCGAGGCGCGGCAGAAACGAGTACCAAGCGGCACAAAAATGGTGCTGCACTGACGGGAGACTGATCTGGAGCGCGCGGGGACGCCCTAACCCCCCCAGAGATGTTCACCGGGCCCTCGCATCCGGTCGCCAACCGGCACGGTGACGCATCCTGGGATTTTTCGCTAGTTGGCGGGGCAGCCTTTCATAGGTGGCTATCCTACTAGTTGGGCCCCCTACTACCTGCGGTCGGCCAGCGGAAGACCGTGCTTAGGATCCCGCTACCCTCCGCGACCAGTCACCCAGTACAGACACCACGCAGTACCGTAACCGGTTCGTTACACCACGCAGCTGCCCAGAGCACTCTTCCATAATGGCTACTCATGGCATCATGCCGGAACGCGATAAAAATCACTTGGCGGCATGGTTTTGCCAGGAGGGTGGTGACAAACCGCGGCCGAAACCTACCACCAGAAAGTGCTGTTCATTTGGCGCTACCCAAGGGACACGTGTGGGTATCTAGAGCTATAGCCCACGGACGCGAACAGCATTATCCCTCGAATATATGCATAACAATATAAAACTTCCCCACCGCATGCTGGGAAACGCGTGTTGTAAACGTCAACAAAACACTTGTTTGAATGTGAGAGCCGGTGCCCGACAGGGCATTTCCTTGAATTGCCTGCCCCATCTTAGACCCTGGCGTTGCTTTCCATCATGCTAGTCTAGGGTCAAAGGCATTCAAGTATTTGGTAAAAAAAAATATAAGGTAACATAACTGAAAAGGTCTAAGTATTGCTTCTCTAGCTAATATGCCACCGATGGACGTGGTACCGTAGGATTTTATAAAATTGTACTGTACTGTATCCTAGTGACGTCACCACACGCAAAACTTGTAAGCCACATTAAATTGTTGGTCTAAGGATTGGACGTGCCTTTTTTTTCTTTTTCTTTTAACGTAACTGCACTACTAGGTATAATCGTATCGCGGAGGCTGTTTACAAACTTAAAATTCACGAACTCCAATGACACCCAGACTCTGAACAAGTGCCTCTGGTTTACACAAAGACACTTGCCCGACCCCGGAATCGAACCGGGGACCTCTGATCTAAAGGCAGTCTTTGGCGATAACCGGTCATTGTTTAAGTCGGCGGGTATGGCCCGGATGTCGTGGTCGTGAATTATGTGTTGTAAACCGCCCCCTAATACAGCCCTAAATAACAAATTCTTACTATATAATAATAACAAATTCTTACTATAATAATAAGGTCCATGGGTTAGTGACAGGCAGCTTAAAAACTATGTTAGTAAAACACAAGTGAAATATAATAAATAAAAAAACAAAACTATTCTTGCCTCACCAGTATTCGCATAAAATGTTGCAGAATAGGTGAGTCAAGCTTGTTCGATAACATCCTCAGAATGCTATTTGGGCTTGCCCGCGTCCTTTGCAATAGTGAGGCTGTTTTTAATCTCACCATGGCGAAAAAGTCATGGGTGTGTACCTGTGCGAACATGCCAGAGGCACTGCAGAAACGGGGCAAGCCCAAAAGCACCCTGAAGCTGTTATTGTACTGGATTCGGAGTTTATCCAATACACCACGCGTATAGTTGACCCACAGGCTACTTGTGTAGAAAGTTTGGCAATACGCTTTAAAAAAAGTTATTTTCACATCCTCACTACAACGAGCAAATCTGCGGGCCAACATATTAGCGCGCACTGCAAGAGCTCTGCGTTCTCGCTCAATGTCTGCATGATCCCTAAGGTCATCAGAGACACAGTGTCCCAAGTATTTAAATTGTGTCACTCTTTGCATTACCTGTCCATTACATTACTATGTACTTACTACTCAGCCCATAAATGACCCACTGCCGAGTCGGGCCTCCTCTCATAACATGGAGGGTATTTAAACAACTGTGCCACGCTGGCCAGACTGGTTGGTACAGGGTTTCGTATCGAGTTAGGTTTTAGGCTTTGTCATTTCCTTTTGTCGGCTCTTACGACACCCTCAGGATGGAATGGGGTGGTGACACTATGTATTCTAAATCCGTCACCACACGAACCCTTATATAGTACATTGAAGTACAGTAGAACCTCTATAAGTTAAAGTCCAAGGGAAACACAAAATATTTTAAGTTAGAGGTTTTAAGTTATCAAGGGTCTATGTTAGGGCTAGGTTAATAAAGAGGTAGGTATGTACATGTGTATTTATAGCATGCTTAAGAATGTATATTTTATAGAGGTTGCGTATTTTAAGTTAGAGGTTTTGGGCTCTGATGGGAAGGGAAGATATTATTTTTTGAAGTTATAGAGGTTTTTAAGTTACCGAGGTTTGAGTTATCGAGGTTCTACTGTAATAGTAAAAAAATAAGTGAGTTCCTGTTGGTTCACTCACCTTGTAGGCCCATCGACAGTCACGGAAAACCTCATTCCAAGTTGGATGACCGCGATCTCATTGGGTGCAACTACCATCACTCCGAACTCAGTGGTGATTCTCAACACGCCTTGTTGCGGCACTGGTCATAAAAAACGCTAATATGAAGATTTTCGAAAACAGTTTTATTAATGCGAAAGAAATTGCTACGTGTCCAAAAGCTTAGGGCGTGACGGATTTATAGTTCCACCAACTCATTTTAGTCAGGATATCGTTGACGTTAACCAAAAGTATATTAGGAAGATAAGATTTTTACCCTCTCTAGATAGACAAATTAGCTACAGGAAAAGAAAATCTTCTCCAATCCTGCTCCAATCCGCCTAGTCAGGTCGTAGATTAACAATATGTCACTTATGCGCTGAGAAGGTAGAGAGTATATTTTAACAGTGGGTATCGCACATTACCTTTTCAAATTTTCGTACCTATACCTACGAACTTTTTCTAAAGTGGACAGGTCTTAAAATTCCCACTCTATGGTCGAGGGTTCAAGGTACCATGCACGACTACACTAGTATGACTTGAGTGGCCAATAAATAACATATAAATAATCTAACCAATAAGCAGGTCTCCATCGCTGCTGTAAAAGGCACTGCTATCCATGGACGTGTTACACAAGTAGACGTGTATTGCAATGCCATGCCTAGACCGAGCGTCTCCAGCTCCGCAGACTGTGTGCAGACCAGTCACGAAGTCCACTGCTTTGTCTGCTGGTGGAAGGTCGAAAGGTAGCCAGCGTGACTGTCAAAACAAAAAGGAAGAACTTGGCTTAAAAGACACATAGTCAAGACACAATGGTCATAGACAATCGTTTTATAAATGGCGGGTAATTTTAAAACAAAATTAAATTGTTTTTTGAAGACTACCCGCATTAATAAGTATTTCTTTGGATTGCACGTGGACACTTGCAGCATCCTGGATTCGAAATATGATAGACACTAGCTAAATCAATAAAAATAAAAACCATACGGTAAACCGTATACATACCACATGTAACATACGGTTATACAATGTCACAAAAACCGCCAAAATAACATTTTTGCAATGTTACCTGGTTGGGATCAGGTTCCTGTTCATCCCAGTTGTGGGTCAGATACTTGGCTGCTTCGTACTTCTTGAATGGTTTGTGAATCACCGAAGGTCTGATCCTAAAAAAATATGCTCGTAAAATATTTTGATTAGTATATGAACGAATGTTTTTTAAGCTGCGTTGTTAACTTCTTTCATGTATGTTTTTGCCGATTAAATATAATTTCTTTCTTCTTCTTTCTTTCTAATTGAATGCAAGAAGCAGACTTCAAGACCAGGAAAACTTGACACAAACTACAAACCCTATGGTTAGTAAGCGTACCAGCGTACTGGCACTGTAGGCTAATTTCTCTCCATGAATTTGGAGGAGGACTTCTTCCAGGCTCTGTTCGTTACAATATCCCAGGTCTCATCATAAACATTGGGGCAGATTTGCCGTTACACCGAAACTGATATTGCTTTCTGTAACTTTCTGCTTTCACGGCACGGCCGGCATTATGGTGGTGTCAGTTAGTGTACCTATGCCTTAATGAATAGCTTGCAGCTAAAGTATGGGACTCAATCAATCCTTACAAAACTTCAAGAGTTTACAGTTACTACCTGTTCGTAAAGCGCCCACTGCTGAGACACACACGAGATTATTATTCTGTGACGGATACTCGTAACCTTTCTTTTGGAATACACAGAACAATATCTATTATTCGCAGATGATATGAAAATTTTCAGATCCGTGAATAGTATGTCTGACGCCATTCTTCTCCAAGACGATCTATCCAGAGTTGCTGTGTACTGTGAGGCTAATAATCTACAATTGAACATTTCCAAATGCTTGACTGTCAGCTTTTCACGAAGGCAGCACCCAGTTCACTTCATTTACGTAATAAGGGATCAACCAATTAGTCGAGGAAACGTCGTAAAGGATCTAGGCGTGTTTGTGGATTCCAAACTTACATTTGAATCTCATATTGATCATATTGTAAGAAAAGCAATATCTTCCTTGGGATTCATTATCCGAAACCCTTATTCATTTAATTCTATGAAAACTTTAAAAATTCTCTATTGCTCATACGTCCGCAGTCACCTAGAATACGCCAGTCAAATTTGGAACCCTAACTATGCAGTGCATTCTACACGTATCGAACGAGTCCAAAGGAAATTTTCTAGATTTTTATGTTATAAATTCAAAGTCCCCAAAATAACCTATGAAGAACGTTGTGAACGTTTTCATCTCCTTCCATTGCATGTACGTCGAAGTGTCTCAGACATTCGATGTCTGACTAAGATTGCACAGTCTAAAATGGACTGTCCAGAGTTGGTCAGAAAGATTAATTTAAATGTTCCATCCCGTCATTGCCGTATGCGACCCCTACTTCACATTCCATTTGTACGTACTGTACATCGCAAAAACAGCTTCTTTATACGAGCCAGTCAACTCTGCAACAACATAATTAAAACAGAACCCCTATCATTTGATCTGTATACTGTCAGCCCTTATACATGTAACAAAATCTTGAGCACTACTCTACTGTCAACCGTAGCGCCGTAAGTGGTACCTGCGTGTACTGTTTCTCTTAGATGTATTTTTCTATTTGTTAATTTGTGTACTAAATTCATTCGTACTTAGCTTAAACTAATTGCGGAGGCTTATAATGGCTTATTGAAATGTATTTTCCTTTTTATCTACTTATTGTCGGCCGCAAGCCCCCCAAATAAAATAAAATAAAATAAAAATAAAATAAAATTTTGCTACAAACCATTGTAAAGATTACCTGTAAAGCCAAGACCGCTTATTATCAGCTCTTGGAGCAGTGAAAGCAGTTCCAGATAGTTGCTCCGCATACAGCCCGTAAGGGCATCGTTGAGGGCTATTTTGGCCTACTGGTAGAGAGCCTGGCCTTCGAGGGTCTTCAGACAAGAACTCTGACCCGAAGCCAGAGAGGTACTGAGGATAAAATTAGATAGGTGCTTTATAGTTGGCAGCCACTAGTGGTTTAATTTAAAAAAAGATAGACTGTAGCGACTACATACTTACTTTACACAATTTACCCGAAAAATCGGAACTAATAACATCAAGAAATGCAAATGCGAGAATTACCAAAAAGTCCTACACCTCGATAGAGAAGTTTCAAGAGCAATTCGCACAGTTAAGAATTCCCCGACTACAACTATCGGGGGCCAGACCGCCAGACATAATACATAGAACATTATAATCGAAGGTAAACTAGATTATGAAAACCGTGTTCATCCCGTCTGGCCAACGAGACAACATTAGCTGATTTCCTCCTTCAAATCCAGATTAGACTCGACAGGGGGCATTTATGGCCTAAACTGATAACATGATGACAAGGTCATGTTGCATGTACAATTAGGCAAGCAGAAAGATATCTCTGGCCGATGTTTATGACAGATAACAATGTTGACAATTATTAAAATGATAAAATACCTACTTATTAGAGTCTGTCAATTAGAGATTTTTTCTAAGCTCAAGTTGTTTATCGCGGGGGCAGTTTACAAACATGTAATTCACGAACACAAATGACACCCAGACTCGGAAGCAAGTGGCTCTGGTTTACCTACACAAAGAAACTTGCCCCCGCGACACAGTTTATAACATATGGAAGGGGTTACAAAAGAAAGAAAAAAATTAGACATCACCAAACATGCAGTGGATTACGATTGCGTATACTGCTATTAATCATACATGACCCACTGCTGAATCGGGCCTCCTCCAGTGACATGGAGGGATTTGCCTACTGGGCCACGTTGGCACGGACACAAGATTTCCTATCAGTTTTTCCTTCTAGGCTAGGTTCTCGGCCTTTTCATTTCCTTTAGTAGACTCTTACGACACCCTCGGAATGGAATGGGGTGCATGGTGATACTATGTATTCCAAAACCGCCACCACACTTTTGCGTATAATGCAGGTAAATAAACTGCGCATTAACGTAAACGATTTGCGACATTTAGACACGTACCTATTGGATAAACAATAAATAAGTTGTAGGTACATATTAATAATGCACATTATTATTTAAATCCATATGCCTCCTGTTTTTTAAAGTAGATACATATCACTCGTCACGTATCATTTAGATTTTATCTACAAGTAGATAGCATTTGAAACTCACCTTCAAATCTCCCATTTCTAAGAAACACGAACAGTTTGAATCTGCGATGAGATGAAACTATGCGAGGAAGGCAGTGGTGCGATGTTTACAACCAGATCGCTATGCAAATGTAGCCGGTTATTTATTTACTTGTTCTCCGGTACAGATAACTCGGCTACAGCTATTTGATAATAATATGTATAGCTGTATCACTGCTAACTAGTTACTAGAGTCCTTACTGTATTTTTTTTAGGATACAATAGCGACTTTGTCCGCGTGGTATTTAACAATGCGGAAAACTCAGTAACTATGGGTTCCTGAAAAGCGGTAAGTAGAAAAATAGCCTGTGTTACGTCTTGTTATAAAAGCTATCTGCCAGTGAAACTCTCGTCACAATTGGTCTAGCCATTCAATAAAATTGTAAAAACGAAATATTTTTGGTATACTTTTTGTGGAGATCCTTTGGGAAGGCCAATGTCCAGCAGTGGACGTCTTTTGGCTGAAATGAATCCGGCGACCTTAACCAGGTCATCAGTCCACCGTGTGCCTACCAGCACTGCGCTTTCCGGTACGCGGTCGCCACTTGATGGCTTTTTTGCTTCATCAGACGTCAGGCCTGCGAGCTATGTGCAGGGCACGCAGCTCGCATTGCCACTTAAATTTGGCAATCCTGTGCTGTGGGCTTTGTCGGTAACTCTGGTTCTCCTGCCTATCTCCTCATTTCTGATTCGATTTGCCCTCCATTACCCTTTGGGAGCATTTTGATGGAGCCAATAGTGAGCGACCACGTCTCTGTACCTTATGTCATCACTGGCAACACACCTTTGCCATAGCAACCATTTAAAAAACGCTAAAATCGATGACATTAGTAACAGGTTTGGTAAACACGTAGAGCGTTGTCACTAGAGCGATTTGCATCATATTAAAAAAGCAAATGGGTGTACCTATTATACAGAACGCTACAAAAACCCTATAGCCGAAGTAAGGGTAAAGAGCTTTCTGAATGAAACAGATCTATGTATACATTATTAGACTATATTGAAGTACATACATACAGTCACGCTTTTTCTCGCAGGGGTAGGCAGGGATCACATTCTTCCACTTGCTACGATCCTGGCTCACAAATTTCAGTTCTTCCACTTTCATCAACCTCTTCACGCATGCTTCTTCGGTGCTTCTGACCTGATCTTTCTGACATCGCCTATTTGGTCATGGAATGTCCTTGGCCTATTAAATGCGCCAATACTTGTAATACAGGTTCACTTTTCGGTAGAGGATTTTTTTTTACACTGGGGTCCGAATTAAATAAAAAGTAATGATTTTATTTTATTTTTCGTAAAACTTATATCTTCAACATATCCAATAAACTACTTTAAATAGCATGTCTAACGCAAGGACTCATAGGTACCAATCTAGTGAAAATTATAAAAACGAAAATAAATTATAACTCTGCAGGGGTTGACCTTAGGGACCTTCCGTAGAACATTTTTTTGCAGCTGATGGCCGTTTTAGATGCATTTGATCCACGACTTTTTGACCAACCTGTATATGTATATTGGATACCCGATAAAATAAATTACCAGTAGTCAAATAAAACAGTTTGTACTTCCGCAGATATTTATTGTATTGTTTATATGAACAATAATGTCAAGCGATATTAAATCCGAATTACCTATTTTATTAACTGTTGGTACATTACCATGTTTATATACTACAACCATTCGAGTGTCTTCCTAAAAGGAAACCTTAAGGTGCTTTAAATAAGAATGAGAATTGAATATAATAACGGTAGAGTAAAAAATATTATCCATGTTTGCCGGTGACAATAATTATTTGTGTAGCCTACGCGTCGAGCATTGCTTGCAGTTGCAGAAATCTACTCAAGAGCGTAGCCTAAACAGGCTAAGGAGTGTAGCCTTTTTAGCAGTCTCCTCAGCCTTAGCTTCACAACTTACATTACCGATTAATCGATAACAGGGAATTCATAAGTCGTGCAAAACAATAATACGAGACTGGGTTATTTTCCACATAGTAATAAATATAACAAAACCGTTATTTTTCAACAATACAAGTGGTATGAACAAATATAAACGATACTAGTTAAAATTAAAGGCACTAAGGACAGGCGGAGTATCGATAAATATACTGGCAAGAATGGCCAAGAGGACCTTTGAAGAGACACTCGATTACAAAGACTGACAATAGACGGGGCAACATTCAACCATTATGTAAAAGCCGTTATACTCGAGAATACTAGGAAACCTTGCAAAATTATTATGCAAGATTTCCTAGTATATATACGTGATATTTTGCCAGAGATTTTGCAGGAAAATAAGTTTTTTTGTATTAAACTTAACGTCGAATGCAATGGTCGATGACATAAAGCAATTTGTAGTTACATTCGCATATCTATCGTATTGCAATAATACTGAAGATATGCTGGTTGCTAGCAGATGCATCATGTCGGGTTGAAGTATTGTCACACTTTAAAATACTTGTCGTTCAGTTGTGTTCTTTCAATAGTTTGTTACTTTGCTCGACGCGTGTGTAGATTTCCAAACTAATTGGTACAACTGAGTATATACCTAGTGTGCGTCAAATCCAAAGTCAGTGCTTAACATGTTCATGACCATGACAAATCGACATTTTATATTAACAAAACTATTGGCGTTTCAAAGATATTTGGCTTGTGAGTTTGCACTGCACGAACATAAGGCGAAAATGCCCCGACCTAGAAGGGAATACAGGTTACATTCGATAATTCATTTAGCACTACAATATACAGCATTTAAACATTATTATTGTTCTTAATAATACTTATTAGATCTAAAGAGCAAGCGTCATGCGATGACACACTTTATGTTGATTTTTTTTACAACAGACTCACTATGGAGTCGGCAAGAAAAACGCCTTATTTACATCCAAAGGTACTTGGAATAAAGTCGAGAATTTAATAGAACCGCTTAAGCCACACATACTTGTTATGGATATTAAAGACTTTAATATCCATTCACTTTTGACACTTTCATGGTTTCCATCGCAATTCCCTATGTCTCTACGCATTTGAAACGGTTGATTGAAATTAATTTACGTAACCTGTTAATACGCGTTGTGTATTTCTTGCGTAGGTACGTCAATAACAAATACTTAATCAGGCATAAACAACAACGTAGAAATATTGCGGCAATAAAAATATTGTAAATTGTAGCTTCTTTATCGGAATAATTACAAATTACATAACAAAGAAAATCGTTTTACAAACTGTTTTAATGTACGTTCGTATAATTTCAGTAGAAGTGTAACAAAGCATAGGTTGCTCAATATTTTGTTAAAATTTACTAATGGTATTAAAAAAATTGTAAAACAAACATCGCTCGATATCACTGAACCAAAATACAGTATCATATAATAATTTAGAAAATAAATAATAATAATATCCGATCACAATAATAGTACAAATAACATTTTTGGTGCAAAAGGAAAAATCTATGATTTCCTAACAATTTGGTAAACATTTCAAACAAATTTGTTGATAAATAAAAGCACAATCAATAATTGTAGTAAGTATTAAAAAATACAACAATACAAAACCGAGGATAATGTATATTGAGATATTTTATATATCTAAGCGTTATATAGGCTAAAACGTTGATTCTAATATTATGTAACTAACTTAACAAAAAACAACAACATGTGATCTGTAGAAATAATTTTCATACGCATGCAATTCGGACCGTAAAGAACATATATATTCACATATATGAATACATAAATGTAGATAATTATATATATTATAATAGTCTTGTTTCTTTGGTGGGATAAATAAACTTCTAACTAGGGATCAGGGCCCGTTTGAATACGCGTTGTGTCGCCAACCTATTAAATCCTGAGAGTGTTATACGAGGCGACTAATGTCTAGAACACAAAGAACGCAAGAGAAATATACCTCAGTAATTCATAATATTCCCAACATAGTCCAAGAGCCAAATGGAGAATTGTTATAGGAATAAAACTTACTAAGTGATTATCATTAAAGTTTGGTATATTTTTAATGATGGAATTTTTATTTATTTAATGCGCTTTGTTAAATTATGTGTTTGAGTAATTCCATTATGACCGCGACAGTAAATCGCACTTATTTACCCCACAAAAAAACGAACGCATTGCAAAACCGACTATGAAGTATAATATACTATTGTTGATATTAAATTATAACAACTAATTCAATGGAATATATTGCACAGCAATACAAATGTGCTGCAATGTGCCCGAATGTTGCTGTACATATTAATTTAATGGTACGATTACATATACTATGTTATTATGTTTCAGGGTTACATTTACCGCCACGTGCTGGATAGTTACCCTCACATTTTAATGTTAGCTTCAGGTAATATAAAAAGACATTTCTAGACTAAGTTTAGCTTAGCACCAAAAGCTAAACTCTGTCTCTGTAGTGACACTACAGAGTAGTAATACAATATTATACGAAATAATGTTTAATGGTTTCGTCATTATCGAAGTGCTTTAGAGATTGACCGTGTCATTCTTTTATTTATCCAATACTTGAGAGAGATAAGACAGCCTCTGCGATATAGGTTATAATGAGGGCAGTGGTTTTATTAAAAAATAAGTTAAATGCTTGTGATAAAGAACAGTAAATAGTAAAATGATTTGCTTGATTTTCTTAACTAAAAATATATATAAAATGCATCTCAATAATATATATAAGAAATATAGAAATACAATATTGAATTCGTATAATGAGTTGATACTATGGACACATGTAGCGGTAAATGTACGTACATACATGAAAGTTGGCGAAGATCTACACTAAATATACATTAATATCACAAGACCTTACATAGCGGCCCAATATCCATACAATATCAATGATATAAGAATGATATAAACGACATTACAACTCGCATACACAAATAAATAACATTTGAGACAATCCAAAATAAAATATTAAAGCTTATACAAAACCCAGTAGATATGGGAACATTTCATTGAACATTAAATTTTGCTCCCCAAAAAACCGAACAAAACCATTAAAATTAGCTTTAAAATCAATAAAGCTACAAAAGGTTCGTGTCACAAAAAAATGGACTACATTATTAAATTTCACTAAGCCGCCACACGAAGCATCCTTATTCTGTGAACTTGTAAATCGTCATCGCGTAAGGGGATATACGAATTAAGTCTCACTACAGGCAATTAAGATTTATACATAAACCAGCTGATCCAGTCAACTTCATACTTTATGACCGCGACACGCGCGAGGACACAATCATATATGAGATATGAAAACAACTGTTCAGCCTACCAAACAATCTGTTACACAAACTTTGCCATGACAATACCAATTACTTAAACAAACAATCATACAATTTCGTGCAGTTGTACAGAATAAACTTTTTGAAACAAAGCAAATACATATTTTACTTTTTGCCAGATCTTCTCAGAAAAACAGCGGTAGCGATTTATAAGTGTGTAAATTATAAGCGTTTTAGATGGTGTACTTATTGTTTGATCTTTTAAATTTCAGACTCAATCTAAAACCCGTTAAAGGTACTTGGTTATTAACTACTATCATCCCGGTAAAATACCACGCAGGCTGCTACAAGTTTTTTTTTCTTTTTCACCCTACCGGTAAGATTTAATTCATCATACACCTTACGAGATTCGCCTCGAGCCAAGTTTCAGAATAAGCCATCACTTGACTACCATACCAGTCATTTCGTCCCAGTGTTCCCCATTTTTTTAAATACTAATCGATATAACAATATGATAAGAGCACAGGTCCTTGGAAGACTACACTGGATGGTGGAAATGCATACAGCGCAGCACTTTACATGGTCAATGTGATAGACAAAAATATACTACTTACAGTCCTCGCCAAAGTTTATGGCCGCTCTGAATGTAGCCGTCGTCGGTGCGAACTCGCGCATCGTACATTTTATAACCAATACGAACGTAGCACACTCACACTAACGCACGGGAACGAGTACACTTCCGGGTGGAAGACGGCGAGTGCGGTCGTGTCTTCACCCCCCACGTACGTCCCGCTGATACCTGATTTTGTGTTGTGCGCAGCGTAATGTGGCTACATTCAGAGCGGCCATAAAGTTTGGCGAGGACTGTACATTTATTTGTATGACCAGAGAGATTAACTACCTAATATGCAGCGTGTAACAAAAAACACACACTGTCACTATCTCATTCCTTCCTGAGGGTATTAGTAAGAGCTGACAACAGAAAATGAAAAGAACAAAATTTTGCCACAAGAGAAGGATATCTTGGGCTCAAGTAAATATGTTTGTATTTTTTTTTACAAGCGTTAAAGAAGATAGTATTTGTGTTAAATAAACTTGGTTGTCAAAATACAAAAATAAAATGTTGATCATAAAGGTTGTAAGACACTTTTGTAAGTCCAGTTAACAGAATTAGTATTGCATTACCTAACCAAACACTACCATCTCGCTCTTGAATAACCATTGCACAGAACTACTTGAATTCTATACCTACTTATACTTTGATGTGAATGGTATTTTTGTTACACGCTGCATACGTTAGCTTCAGTACTATCATAGGCCATTTCACAATAATATAGATACAAATTCTTATAATTATATCAGCGTTTCGATTATGCATTCATATTGTATATAATAATTATTCGATTACATCTCGATATTATTTCGTGAAGATCTAAACTGTAGATCTTTATCCCTTTTGACTAATCACTATTTATTATGCATTGTTCACGTCGATAACAGTATAGTGAAATATTTATACGACTATAAGAAATGTGATTATATAAAATTATATATACACTAAACATATAATTGAAAAACAACACATGATACATAACGTAATGCAATAATAAAAAGATTATAATATCATTATGTTGATTATGATTTATGTCAACAAACTTTGTTAATAGTTTTCGAACCGTGTGCATTTTTGGTTTATCTCACGTCCAAAAGGTAACATATGTAAGCTATTAGAGATCATATTTCATTAACAATATGCGCCGTTTAACACCAAACGATACCAGACAAGTTATTCATATTACACGCAATTATCAAACTTCAAGATTAAATTAATATAAAACTAGATTGTGCTCGCAGTTATTATCTGTTTGACAGATAAAAAATATGGGAACCAACCTTATTAATTGGAAACGATATCCTACAAAATAGCTACACGTTTGTATAATATCTAAGTGATATTTACAAAATAGCGTTTTGTAATTCGACTGCGATGAAATATAAAGTTTCAGTAAATTGGATTTTCGTTCGACAAACAATCAATTTCTATGATTTAAAAACCTTTCAGAACATGTGTTTTAATGAAATTTAGCCACTTAATGTAGTGGCTTAAAAACATCTCGAACTAAAAGCGCCTTGGTTCGCCACCAAGGCGCTTTTAGGTCTAACCAATCACGGAGCTTTTGGCACCCTTCCCACTTAATCACGGCCAAAGAGATTTAAAATTCGATTATTGAGCAGGTTAGTTTTTCGCTCAAGATGTTGACTACCACACCTAATTTCTGTTTGGGCATTCATTTTAATAAACAAAGTTGGATTATTACATCAGAAATTGCTAGTAAATTAACTTTTATATCAATTTAACATTTTATATTCCATCGCATCAAATCCCATCACGCCTTTAGCTACACAAGACAGACAGTAATAAATGTATTGAGAATTATCATTCGATCTCTTAAGATTGAGTATTAAAAGTAAATAATAATAACTGTAAATTCACTAATTAACACTAAACACAATTTAACTTGATCACTAGGTTGTAAAGTACGTAAGCATTAAATTAAAATTCACATTTCATAATTAGAGTCCGACGAACCGACAGAGTGGTAAGAAAGGAGTTTCAGAAACACGCATATTGTATACTATGGGGTGTGACTAGTTTCGTCACCCACCCATTTCAACCTGGGAGTGTCGTACAAGGCGACCAAAGCAACTAGATAGGCGAGAAACCTATGCTGCGAATGAGGGTACATTGGCAGAGCCCTAAAAATAAAAATTAAGGCATTTATTGGAAATACTTTTCTTGTCTGTCTTGTTCTATGGTCGCCTAACTCCACTGGACCACATTATACAGTTCAAAAGTCACATACAACGTAAATGTAATAGGTTGCAATCGAAATTGAACTCTCTTCTTACCTCTGTCAGCACATTTTCCGTTGGCAGAAATTTGTTTTACTGCCTGCCATTTACGTGTGTGTGGGTAGCATGTGAACCCACGCTGACTCGAACTTGGCACATTGCAGTGCGCAGGCTGACTTGGCCCCCTCCACCACGCTAAGGGGGAAAGGCTCGCTCTAAGGACAATGAAACAAGAATCTTAGCACTAATTCCTCGATTTTTCTCAATATCACCCGTAGCACCAGTCTAACATGATTTGGTAATTACATTAAGCGATTGCCTTCTAGTCCGTGTGGTGACGGATTTAGAATTCAGTGTCACCACCCCATTACATCCTGAGGGTGCCGTAAGAGCCGACAGAAGGAAATGACAAGGCCAATTTTTTTTTTGTTTTAAAATAAACTAAAGCCTTGCACTATACAGGCTGTCCCAAAAAATAGTGTCAAGTGGAAGTGCAGAGAGCTAATAACCTATTGAAGAAATGATACAAAGTAACTTGACATTGGCTGAACACAAACCGTGAGAGCCACAAGGAAGAAAAAAAAAAAGTGCAGAGAGAGATAAAAAATCATAACACGAAAACTATGAAAAATCGTAGAACATACATGGGGGTGATTCGGGTACCCCAAAGGGTGTTGTATTTCTGGACTGTATATAACCTGTATCATGGGGGCAGTGTATAAACATGTAATTTCGCTAACACAAACGACACCCAGACTCCCAACAAGTGCCTCTGGTTTAGACAAAGACACTTGCCCGACCTCGGAATCGAACCCGGGACCCGTTACTGAGTCGGGCCTCCTCCAAATTCATGGAGGGAATTTAACCTACTGTGCCACTCTAGCAAGACGGGTTGCCACTGGGTTTGTATCAAGTTTTCCTTCTCTTGGATGCCTCTTACGACAAGATGGTTACTTGTTGGGCCCACCAAATTGTCACTTACAGTGAGAGCTCCGAACGCATGTTCCACGGCGGCTATGAACCGCTCGAGTTCAGCACTGCTAGCCATCACTAGTGCTATCCCCGCACCTCGTTCGCGAGCCTCGCACACGCTCCATTCCTGTACAGAAGCATACAATCATCATCATTATCTTATACTTTATAGAATTTTATAAATAAGATAAGTTAGTGTTGTAATTTAGCTTACTGTACGCATTGGGAAACTGCAAGTACAGCAAGCAACTATCACTACATAGTATAAAACAAAGTCGCTGTCGTCTGTCCGTCCCTATGTATGCTTAAATCTTCTAAACTACGCAACGGATTTTGAAGCGGTTTTTTGTAATAGATAGAGTGATTCAAGCGGAAGGTTTATACGTCATAATTGCACCCGTGCGAAGCCGGGGCGGGTCGCTAGTTGTGAATAAATTAATAAATAAACCCATAGAAAACCCACAAATATGTTTATTATTTTTGCACAAAATGGCTTCCCGCCACAATAAAGAACCTGTATTCCAGTAGATGTGGCTTACACAATCTTGCGCAACCCCAGAATTCCGGTAATTCGAACCGGCGGGAAAGAGAAGCGTGGGAAGACCCCCGACTAGGTGGACCGACGACCTTGTGAAGGTCGCTGGGAGACGGTGGACACGGTCTTCACGAGATCGTGCTTTGTGGAAATCTATGGGGGAGGCCTATATTCAGCAGTAGACCTCTGTGGCTAATAGACAGATAGATAGAAACCGGTGGTAGACTAAATGATTAAATTGTGTTAGACAAACACCATTTTCAAAATTTTGTACTATTTATAAGCTTTCGGACTTTTGTCGGTTTAATTAAACCATAAACAACCCAATATTGAGTCGGACCTCCTCCAAATTCATGGAAGGAAATTAGCCTACTGTGCCACGCTGGTAAGAGGCGTTGTCACAGTATTTGTATATTGATCAAGATTTCCTTCTCTTGGGCTTAGAACAACCCTTGCATTCCTTTAGCCAACTCTTATGACACTCATAGGATGATATAGGTTGGTGACATTCCTGAGGAGAGGAGGAGGGCCTCCTCGTCTGCGGCGGCGTGGTTCTGCATCAGATCCCACAATGCCGCAACAGGACGCGAGTTGGAGCACCCCGGGGAGGTTTAGTGGGTAGGCCCCCATATATATATGGGGGAGAGTCCCACACTCCCCTCGCTGGCCATCCCCGTGGCCGGCGAGGAAGTCGATAAAGGATTTTACCCAGGGCAAAAAAAAAAAAAAGGTTGGTGACATTGTATGTTTTTTGTAGATATTGTCTGAGCACCTATAATATTTCTTTTTTTTTAAACTTAGTACTGTTATTCTTAACATGCTGTGTCATTACTTCTACTGTTACTTTTTACCCCATAAATGACCCACTGCTGAGTCGGGCCTCCTCCAATTACACGGAGGGTAATTAGCCTACTGTGCCACGCTGGCCAGACGGGTAGGCACAGGGTTTCGTTTCAAGTTATCATTCTCTGGCGGCTAGCTCTTCGGCCTTGTCATTTTCTTTTGTCGGCTCTTACCACCAAGCACCCACAACACCCTCAAGCAGAAACGAAAAAGAAATTCAGTTCTTAAATAAATAAAAATAAAAATTAAAAATTTAAATAAACCCCCGACACAATAACCTTTAAAAAGTAAAAAATAAAAATAAATACTTCGCGTTGGGGGACCAGGGGTCAGGTAATAAATAAGTGGGAGTGGTCCCCCAACGCGAAGTATTTATTTTTATTTTTTACTTTATAAAGGTTATTGTGTCGAGGGTTTATTTAATTTTTTTTATTTTTTTCTTTTTAAATGTTATTGTGTCGGGGGTTTATTTAAATTTTTAATTTAATTTTTATTTTATACTTTTTATAGGTACATACTTATTATAATGTAGATTTTGTTAAATTGCACGTGATGCGCTTTCATTTGAGACCCCACTCGATTATATTTGCAGACATTCGGTTATTCTTCCCCACTTTCACCCCTCATAACTTTTAAACGGCTCACCCGATTTCATCAAACATGTCTAAGAACACTCGCCCGTAACTCACCTTTCATACAAAAAAAACTTTATTGAAATCGCTTCATCCGTTCGCGAGCTACGGTGCCACAGACAGATAGATCGACAGACATACAGACAGACACGTGAAACTTATAACACCCCTCTTTTTGCGTCGGGGGTTAAAAATAGATCCCACATGGAACTTTAATTGAGTCGAAATATTCTTTTTCATAGTTTTATCTGACTTGTACTCACTAAGCAGCACCAATTGTCGTCGCTATCGGGTATTTTGAACGCGGTCAAGTTCTTGATTGAACCGCACGCTAATATTTCAATGTCCGTCCTCATATCTTCGACGTACTCTGTAAAGATAGACCTGAACGTTATCTACACAAATAAATAAATTTGGGATCAAAATTAAATAAACCCCCGACACAATGACCTAAGTTCCCTTTAAAAAGTAAAAAATAAAAATAAATACAACGCGTTGGGGGACCGCTCGCACTTATTTAGTACTGGTCCCAGTATTTAAATTTTTAATTTAATTTTTATTTTCTGCTTTTTATAGGTACACGCTTATTATGATGTAGATGTTGTTAAGTTGTCAATACATAGATTCTTGCCGCATCCTCATTTTCTCCGCACCACATATATTTGCAGATATTGGGTACCCCCTTTTACCCCCATAGTTATTTCATAGCTCCACTGAATTACATGGAACATATTATTTTGTAATGTGCATGTGATGCGCTTTCATTTGAGACCCCACTCGATTATATTTGCAGACTTTCGGTCATTCTTCCCCATTTTCACCCCCCACTCAACCGATTTTAATGTCTAAGAACACTCGCCCGTAACTCATCTGTTATACAAAAAAAACTGTATTGAAATCGATTCATCCGTTTGCGAGCTACGGAGCCACAGACAGACAGACCCGACACGTCAAACTTATAACACCCCTCTTTTTGCGACGGGGGTTAAAAATAACCACTTTTTATGAAGTGCATTTGGATGTACTATGCAACATTTTTTTTATAATATTTATCTGTCAGTCTGTTACCAATTTTGACGGGACTTTCAATGGCAGATAGCTTTTTTGTTTCGCGGGGGATACGCTTTATGCATACCGCAACCCCTCAGGGGTGGGCCGGCTTTTACGTGGGACTCCGGAAGCATCTCGTCTACCCACTAAAAAGCGGTATACCCTCACACGGCACGCTTGGGCCGCCACAGGTTCGCGTAAACGCATTCCAATGTAACGCCCCGATTCAAAGGCTTAAAATTACATAGCTTTTTTTTTCTTTTTATTTTACGTTGGAAATCCTCATGGATACCCGACCGTTTAACGCCGGCCGAGCTCCGAGACGCGGTGATGATTGCGCCCCAACCTACCCAATAACACCAACGGTGTCTCTCGAATGGCCGAAACAGGGCCACGGGTTTCACTACCCAATGGAAAGCATGCTCCGCCACCCGTTAGCAGATAGCTGATGTAACAAGGTGTAACTTTCATTGACACCCCCCACTTTTCAGGAGCCCATAGTCACCGAGTTTTCCACATTGTTAAATACCACGCGGACGAAGTCACGCATCTGCTATGCGTGACTTCGTCCATTCTTAGGGTGTCGTAAGAGCTGTCAAATGTTAAGAAGTCTGGAAGAAATCGCCTAGTGCGATAACGGTCTTATAAATAAATAAATATCCTTGGACATTTCACACAACGCTATCTCGTCCCAAGTTAAGCAACTTAATGCTTGTGTTATGGTAACGAGATGGATGATAAACTACATATATAATTTTTTTTTTTTGTAAATACTTACATATTATAGATAGAAATGACACCCAGACTCCGAGCCAGTGCCTCTGGTTTAGACAAAGACACTGGCCCGACCCCGGAATCGAACCCGTTGATCCAAAGGCAAATTCGCATTGTACATTTCTTTATTTTATATATATAATGCTATGTTATCCTTTTATATTATTGGTGTACAATAAAGAGTATTCTATTCTATTCTAGCCCCAAGAGAAAACTCGATACAAAACCCTGTGCCAACCCGTCTGGCCAGCGTGGCACAGGAGGCTAATTACCCTCCATGTAACTGGACGAAGCCGACTCAACAGTGGGTCATTTATGGCCTGAATAGTAGTAGTAGTTAGTAGTAGCCTGATAAAGCGCTGCTGCTGAACAAAATGAAGATGGAAAACCGGTAGATGGTAATATATGCAGACCTTTGAGCAAAGCGTCAGCCCCTCTATCTTTGAGGTATGCGGCGGCCCCCGTCACGAACGCTAGGTCCATGGAGTCCCGTAGGCTAATGACCTCGTGGGGGGTCACCAGTACCGTGCATGCCGGTGGGGGTCCCCCAGCACAGGGATCCGATTTCTTCACGCCGTCCTTTTCTTCTAGCGCCTGGGAATAAAATATATTGAACTATCATTTATTTATAATACACAGTTATATGGAAATTATGAAATTTAATAACATAATTTACAAAATGTTAAGGTTGTATCTGATTAACACGTGAACTCCGTTTTAGAAATGCCAGCGCAGATAAAATTTATATGCAGAAGATATATAATTTTTTCTCAGTGTTTATCACTACATAGTATAAAACAAAGTCGCATTCTTCTGTCCGTCCCTATGTATGCATAAATCTTTAAAACTACGCAACGGATTTTGAAGCGTTTTTTTTAATAGGTAGAGTAATTCAAGAGGAAGGTTTATAGGTACAATATAATTGCACCCGTGCGAAGCCGGGGCGGATCGCTAGTCACTACATAGTATAAAACAAAGTCGCATTCTTCTGTCCGTCCCTATGTATGCATAAATCTTTAAAACTACGCAACGGATTTTGAAGCGGTTTTTTTTAATAGATAGAGTGATTCAAGGGGAAGGTTTTTAAGTATAACCCACCCCCGCTTTGCACGGGCGAAGCCGGGGCGGGCCACTAGTTTATTATAAAATATCCATGAGATATAAAGTAATTTAATAAATAAAACCTTACACAGACCAAATTCACATACATATTAACACACATCATGTGTATCACATACTGTCTGTGTTTACTCCTTCATTTTGTAGTGTTGCCATAATTGGCCAATGATTTTGCCAATGACAAATGTGTATGTTAAATAAAACTGCCAATTAGGAATAATTTTATGATAAAGCTATTAATTATTGAAGATATTGTTTAAACACATTTAAATGCTAAACTATGCACACGACTGTCACTGGTAGGGTAGATAATATCTGTGGTAGTAGAGCGCCCAAGGTATTCTGACTCCCTTAAAAAGTATCACTTTCACAAGGCGCGTCTAATTACCAAGCTTATTTATTTTCCACAGTCCATGTATTTAGTAAAAGCTTGCTACGCAGACGTGCTAAGTTATATAGATATGTGAAAATAAGTACAGGCCAGCATCATATTATCTCACCTGAGCAGCGTGGAGCAATAGTGACTGTAGCCACGACGAAGCGGTCGCATCGTCAGGTGCTGCAAGTAATAGCCTCGTATTGTCGTTAAGTGCGATCTCAAAGCAATGCGGCCGTCGTGATGAGTCCAAATGCCTTCTGACTCCGACCACCGAGCGAAGCGCTATGTTGTTGGGCAAGGGGGTCCCGTCCGGCGAATGGGGGCCCCAGTGGAGCACGCCGGCCCTGTATAAACCATTTATTTTACTTTAAACTTTTGCCAATGGCTTTGTCGTACACAATGACCACTAGGGAGTCGGGTCACCTCCAATTTGATGGTGGGAAATCAATTTATTGTGCTACGTTGGCAACACAATGTTCCAAGCCACATGTGATATTTTTTATGTAGATGGTTGAGTTGTGTCGTGTATTTTAGTCGCCTCGGCGAATGGGGGATAAATTGCTTGAGGTACGTCAGTATCTCTTCTTCTTTCCTTATATTTTTAACCGACTTCAAAAAAGGAAGAGGTCTTAAATACTTCTGTATGCCTTTTTGGTAAGTGTGTTAGCGCAAAACTCCGTCATTTATAAACCGATTTGGAAATCGTTTTTGTTGGTATAATTTATTTTTTATCAAAATCGGCTCAGTAGTTTACTATAAAACTTGAAATAACTGAACAAAACCATTCGTCGAAAGGCAAATTTGGGTATTCTAGGACTATCTAATAGGTGTTCGGGCATTTTTGTATATTATTATTCTCTTATGGAGTCCATCGCGGACAAAGAACGTGACGCGTAATTTATATATATTATGATTAATTATATATTATTATATGTAACAATATTTAAAAAATATATATAAACTTTGTTTTACTTTTTCTATTGTCTTTGAAGGCAGTTTACACTTTTTTTTACAAAATATCATCTCCCACGCAATTCTGTATACTACAACCTGTATACCTTACTACTACAACTTCTCAGCTCATAAATGACCCACTGCTGAGTCGGGCCTCCCCCAACTACATAGAGGGTAATAAGCCTACTGAGCCACGCTGGCCAGACGGGTTGAGTGTCGTATCAAGTTTTCCTTCTCTTGCGCCTTGATTTACGACCTTATCATTTCCTTCTGTCGGCTTTTACGACACGCTCAGGAAGAATTGGGGTGGCGACACTATGTATTCTAAATCTGTCACCACACGGATCCTGTATAACTGAGCACCAAGCTAAAGCATACCTGAGCAAAAAGTAGCACGGCTCGAAACGTCGGCTCTTCTCAGTGCGGCACATAAGATATCCTTCGAGAGGGGGAGCGAACGCACCGGGCACGTCTATGAGCCGATCGCCCGCGTCGCCTGAACACGCACGCCCATAGTACAAGACTTGTGGCATCTGAAAAGACAATTTTTTTATTAATTTTTACGCATCTCTCACATCGACTGAGACTGCCTCGTTGGTCTAGGGGTTGGATGTGCCGCCTTTGGATCACGGGGTCCTGGGTTCGATTCCGGGGCCAGTCAAGTCTCTTTGTGTAAACCAGAGGCACTTGCTCTGAGACTGGGTTTCATTTATGTTCGTAGATTTAATGTTTGTAAGCTGCCCCCGCGATACAGGTAATAACATAATGCAGGGGTTACGTTTAATAAAATCCCGGAACTAGTGGAAAAGGGGTCAGTGTGGTGACGGATATAGAATACACAATGTCACCAACCCATATTGAGGACGGCAAGGTTTAGATTATTCTTAAACTAGTGGCCCGCCCCGGCTTCGCCCGTGCAAAGCGGGGGTGCGTTATACATATAAACCTTCCCCTTGAATCACTCTATCTATTAAAAAAAACCGCTTCAAAATCCGTTGCGTAGTTTTAAAGATTTATGCATACATAGGGACGGACAGAAGAATGCGACTTTGTTTTATACTATGTAGTGATAGTGATTATTACCATCGTAAATAATCCGCCTTATCATAACGGAGTAACTTGGTCGTAAAGAGTAACAGTGTCTTTTACTTTTACAGTTTTAAAGTATATGATGGGCCTCAATATAGCGTAACTTTCTTTAGTTTCTAATAAATATAAAAAGCTAAATATTAACCAACATATTATGAGATAATAATACAAAAATGTTAGGTTACTGCATTCCTTCACTTACAATCAAAAATCACAAAAGACTATACAGGAGGATGTGATAAAGTGCCTAGTAAGTATTGAACGATCTATTTACATAGGGACACATAGACCAAGCGAAGTTTGGCACGAGGAAGAAGTTTCATCGTATCAATCTTGCAAATATATCAGACTAGCCCGTCCCGGCTTCGCACGGGTGCGATGTTACCCGCGGGCGACGCCGCGGGGCGAAGCCAGTCAAAAAAGTAGCCTAAGTTACTCCTTATATCATCAGCTGCCTATCAGTCCCGTCAAAATCGGTCCAGCCGTTCCAGAGGTTAACCGGAACAAACAGACAGACAAAAATTTAAAAAAAAATATTTTCGTCTAAGTACTGTGTATACTATGTTACAAACATGTAATTCACGAACACAAATGACACTTATGCTCAGAGCAAGTGCCTCTGGTTTTCCCAAAGATACTTACACGGCTCTGGAATGGAACGGCCCCTGATCCAACATCCGACCCCAAGACCGACAAAACAGATGATGTGATGAATGATGATAGATGTGTTCCTAATATAATGTTTGTTACTATTATGAATATTTTATACTGCCATATTCGTTACATCCAGTAGAAGAAGTAATAAAAGGACTATATAAAACATAGTATAAAACAAAGTCGCTGTCGTCTGTCCGTCCCTATGTATGCTTAAATCTTTAAAACTACGCAACGGATTTTGATACGGTTTTTTTAATAGATTGTGATTCAAGAGAGATTCAGATTCAAGAGAGTGATTCAAGAGGAAGGTTTATATGTATAACCCACCCCCGCTTTGCACGGGCGAAGCCGGGGCGGGCCACTAGTATAAAATATTTGGCAAAGTATTCGCATATTGGTTGGCAAGAAGCCAATAGACGTCGTTAACGCGAATACTCCCTATCTCACTGACCTGTGTAGGTCATGCAAGTTTTTGTCTAGATTATCAGTTCATTGCCTCCGAGGGTAAAAATATGTCGAACTTGCAATAATCTTAAGTGGAGAACGTTAATAAACGTTCTTTACACTCAACAAAAGACATAATACATCACTATCACTACATATTATAAAATAAAGTCGCTGTCGTCTGTCCGTCCCTATGTATGCTTAAATCTTTAAAACTACGCAACGGATTTGGAAGCGGTTTTTTTTAATAGATCTAGTGTTTCAAGAGGAAGGTTTATAGGTATAATACATGCATAATTGCACCCGGGCGAAGCCGGGCCGGGTCGCTAGTAAAATATATTACTCGTACTAAACGAGTAATAGTCTGTATGGTGACGGATTTAGAATACACAATGTCACCAACCCACACTAACCTGACAGTGTCGCAAGAAGTCTAGTAGCACTAGAGGAACGCACGAGACAGATCACCTAGCCGCAAGAGAAGAACGCTTGGTACAAACCCTTTTTTATAGCGAGTGAAACCTATTATAGGTCCCTAGCCGGGGGTGGTGGCCCCGTAGACTCCCTACGGGCGCGAGAAGATGGTGAAGTGCGCTCGGGTATCCACAAAAACCTTCCACTATTGTTCCGCTCTCCGGATTATTTACGATGGCAATAATTTTAAAATAATCTTAACCTCGTCCGTGGAATGGATTTAAAATAAACAACGGAGCGCAAGAGGCGGGCAAGAGCTTAGCCATAAGAGTAGGAAATCTTGACACGAACTTTTTTTTTTTAGGTGACGCTGGAGTCATTCTTTGTGCATACCGCCGCCCTTCGGGGGCGGGGTCGGGGATTATGTGGGATTCCGGAAACTACTCGTCTACCCACTAAAACTCCAGCGGTATAACCTCACACGTGTCGCTTGGGGCGCCACAGGTTCGCCTAAACGCATTCCACTGTGATGCCCCGACGAGGTGCCCGCTACGCAGGCAAGCGACTATCGGAGGACGTCCCGGGCAACTGGGACGTCCTCAGTCAGTGAGGCTTTCGTAGTTGGCGGGTCCCCCGACCCATCACCGACTTCCATGGCGAGGGCAGGAGGTGGGCGTGGAGTAGGGTTGCCAACTTTTTTTACAAGAAATACAGTATATTCAGCTCTATGAAGAATATTAAACAGTATTTTAGAAAAATGAACAGTATGTTATTTATTTATTGTTTTATATACATATTTTTAGAGCTTCTCGCACAACTGGCATATTTATAATCTTTTTTACAAACTGTATTTGCCTCACCACACTTATAGCTGAAAGTAAAATAAAAGAGGAGCTCATTTTTTATTAAATTAAAATATGCTCTATTTCTACCCTAAAATGTGTGAGCGTCTAAGTATAACACATAGTAATGTGTTTGCATTTTGATGCTGAAAACAGTATTTTGTATACTTTATTTTTGTTCAACAGTAAAAAGTATAATTTAGTGTAAAACAGTATAATACTGTTCAAAACAGTATAGTTGGCAACCCTAGCGTAGAGTCGCCTCCTCCTCCTCGGCCGCGGCGCCGGTCAGCCAGAACATCCTCCTCCCTGATACAAACCCGACTAGCCAGCGTGGAACCGTAGGCTATGTTCCATCCATGAATTTGGAAGAAGCGCGACTCAGCAGTTATTAATGGGCAGAAATTATTACTTAGTAAACCGTATATTACTCATCGCTAAACGTGATATTTCAGAGTAAGAAAGGCTATATGCGGATCCAAGATAAGGCCAGGCGCGCATAATTAATAAAGAGATCGTACCTTTTTCTCATGCCTCTGTCTAGCTACCGCCGCAGCCAGCTCTCTGCAGCCAAGCGGGATCACCGCCGGGGGCCGCTGTATCCGCAAGGGGGAAGTCCTCGCGCTCCACTCCAGGGACGAAGCCAAACGCTGGCCTAACGTAGCCTCGCCTGTCACGATGGAGCACGCGATGTTGCCGGCAACATCGAGGATTTGGATGTATTGTGCTTCGGGGCCCACCTAGATTAAATAAATAAATAAATATCCTTGGACATTTCACACAACGCCATCTCGTCCCAAGCTAAGCAACTTAATGCTTGTGTTATGGTAACGAGATGGATGATAAACTACTTATATACATATTTTTTTTGTAAATACATACATATTATAGATAGAAATGACACCCAGACTCCGAGCCAGTGCCTCTGGTTTAGACAAAGACACTTGCCCGACCCCGGGATCGAACCCGGGACCCGTTGATCCAAAGGCGGCACATCTAACCACTAGACCAACGACCAAATTATCATCATCATGAAATCAACCGGAAAACTTGAGTAAAGGGACTATCCACTACTACTAGTCAGTCCATATATGACCCACTGCTGAGTCGGGCCTCCTCCAACTACATGAAGGGTTGTTAGTCTACTGTGCCACGCTGACCAGATGGGTTGGCACAGAGTTTAGTATCAAGTTTTCCTTGTCTTGTGGCTAGGTTTTCGGCCTTGTCATATTAACTTGACATATTTAGAAAGCCAAGCTTAGATCGATAAATCGACGACACGGTTGGCGCAGTGGTTGAGCGATCGACTGCTGTTTGTGCGGGTTCGATTCCCGCACGGAAGAAATATTTGTACGACCTACAAGTATTTATAAATACTTGTAGGCTAAATAAATGCTAATAAATAACTAAATAGTTTTGTGCAGTGTAAAATAGTTGGTCATTCTACAATCAAATGCATACTTGTTTACAAAGATACTTATTTATTTTACTTATTTAGAAAGCCAAGCTTAGGTCGATAAATCGACGATACGGTTGGCGCAGTGGTTGAGCGATCGACTGCTGTTTGTGCGGGTTCGATTCCCGCACGGAAGAAATATTTGTACGACCTACAAGTATTTATAAATACTTGTAGGCTAAATAAATGCTAATAAATAACTAAATAGTTTTGTGCAGTGTAAAATAGTTGGTCATTCTACAATCAAATGCATACTTGTTTATAAAGATACACAATATTACACATGCTTGTTTACATACATAATTAACTGACGGTTCTATTATATTAGATCACGCGATTGGTGTAACATCTGTACATTCATTCATACAATACAAATGTATTTTTTTTTCATAATGATAGCAGTAGAAACTAAACCAGTTAAGTTTATTATTATGTTTAATTTAGTTTAATACGACTGTTCTAGGGCTCTATACAAACATACACTACCCAACGACAAATGACATCCAAACTTTTTATTGCTTTTGGGGAAATATTTCATGCCTACCGCCGCCCCTCGAGGGTAAGGTCGGCGATTATGGGGGACCCTGGACAACGCGGCTATCCACTAAAACCCCAGCCCTCACACGTCTCATTTGGGATGCCAGAGGTTTACCATAACATACTACTCAGCCCATAAGTGACTCACTAAGGAGTCGGGTCTCCTCCGAAAACATGTAGGGTACTGTGCCACGCTGGTCAGATTGGTTGGCACAAGTTTCATTTCAAGTTTTCCTTCTCTTGCAGCTAGGTTTTGGCAACGTCATTTCCTTCTGTCGGCTCTTACGACACCCTCAGGATGGAATCGGGTGGTGACACTATATATTCTACTAGTGGCCCGCCCCGGCTTCGCCCATGCAAAGCGGGGGTGTGTTATACATATAAACCATCCTCGTGAACCACTCTATCTAATAAAAAAAACCGCTTCAAAATCCGTTGCGGAGATTTAAAGATTTAAGCATACATAGGGACGGACAGAAAACATCGACTTTGTTTTAAATTCAAATTCAAATTCAAATTCAAATTCAAATGTATTTATTTGTGAAACATAGGTATATACGTTGTTGTGTTAACACATCACATTAGAATCACTATGTTCGGCCAGTAAATGGCATACAAATATATCAATAATAATAATAGAAGTAATAATTAGCAAAATAATAATAATAATTATAATCATTATACATTCAAGATTAATGTCAGAGATGCAATAACTTATTTAAACATTAAATTTTTAAATGTCACACAAAATTGTCAGTCAGATGATTAATAGTTCGGCTATAATCATTATTAGCCAGTCAAAGCCGTAAATACAATATTTAAATTACAAAGTCAAGTCAAATTAGGTACCAAGGTATATATTAACGCATCAGTAAATAATTACATAAACGCACAAATTGCAACCTGAGTATCAAGTGCTGTAGTATTCATCCAAGCAATAATAAGCTTTATCAATTAGATAACGCCGCAGTTTTTTCTTGAAAAGCTCAAAATTCCCAATCTGCCTTATTTCCGAAGGTAATTTGTTATATATTTTAGGCGCTTGTACAAAAAAACTATTATAATAAAGCGTCGTTTTAGATGGGGTTTGAATTAATTGATTGTTTCGTCTTAAACTAGTTACTTGTTCAAATAAATTCGCATTGCGGCGTATAAATAGACACAGTTCGTAAATGTACATCGATGTCAATGTAAGGATGTCTAATTCGCGAAAATATTCTCTACAGCTCTCAGTCCTTTTTAGATTGCAAATAGATCGTACACAACTTTTTTGTGCCCTGAATACTGTAATTATGTTGCAAGCATTACCCCAGAATATCAATCCGTATCTAAGTACAGCCGCAGCCTGGCCATGATATGAAACAAGAACTGTTTGACGGTTTGCTACTTTACTTAGTTGTCGTAGGGCAAATGAAAAGCTATTAACTCTATCACGAACATATTTCAGGTGAGACTGCCATTTCATATTGCTTTCAATTTGTAAACCCAAAAATTTGGTTATGTTTGTTTGTTTTATTTCGCTTCCTTCGTGAGTAATTTTCGACAGCAAAGCATTATTTCCCATTTGTTTAAAATTCATTATTTTCGTCTTATCTCGGTTTAATAGTAGGTTATTTGATTGCAACCAGTTTATGATGGTTTTCAGACTATTTAATATTTCAATTTCTTTGTCAAATATTATCGTACTGTCGTCAGCAAACAATATAATGTGATTATTTATGGCTCTCGGCATGTCATTTATATATACTAGAAAGAGAAGTGGACCCAATATGCTACCCTGAGGTACCCCAAATTTTGTATTCCTTGGGTTTGACATGAAGACCGTTTCAGTTTTGGTTTCGTTACATATTTTTCTAATGCCTGTTATTTGAACTCTTGAGCTCAAGTATGATTTCAATAGTGCCAGAGTGTTTCCCCTTATTCCGTATATTTCTAGTTTCTTAATAAGTATTCCATGATCAACGTAGTCAAAAGCTTTAGTGAGATCCATAAACATAGCAAGTACAGTCTGTCTGTTGTCCATATTATAGTATATTCGTTTTAAAAAGTCGTAAATAGCTAAGTCGATTGATTTATTTTTCCGAAATCCTTTTTGCTCTTGACATAGTATTTTATTCATTTCTAGATAATCGCTTAGACTAAACGCTATGACTTTTTCAAATATTTTTGAAAAAATGGGGAGTAACGCTACCGGTCTATAATTTTGTATGTGATCTTTGTCCCCTTTTTTGTACAATGGTTTAATAATCGTAGTTTTAAGTTTCATGGGAAATATTCCCTGTTCTATCGATGCATTTATTATATGAGATAATATTGGGGCAATAATATCTGCTACATGTTTTACTACCTTCGTGTTAATTTCGTCGTAGCCTGTACTATTTGTATTATTTAGTGCCTTAATGATTAACTCCACACTTTTTGGATCCGTCGGCTTAAGAAAAAAGGAGGTTGATTTATTATAGATGCATGTATTTTTTCCTGTCTGTGAATTAGTTATCGGCTGTACAATGTCTACGTAGTAATCGTTGAATTGATTTGCTATTTCTGTTGGACTTGTGATTATGTTCCCATTCATCTGTATTTGGCTAATACAATCTTTGGGGATCTGGTATTTCGTTTTACGAATAGTATTCCAAGTTGCCTTAGACTTGTTCTTTGAATTTAATATGTAGTAATCATTTTGTGCTCGCTGTGTTAGTTTTATAATTTTGCTGTAAGTCACTGAATATTTCTCATAAGCTTCTTTGTCAGATGGGCATTTGGACATCCTATACTTCCAAAGCAGAGCTCTCTTTTTCTTACTTGCCAATCGTATACCTTTTGACATCCACTTTGGGCGTGAAATCGTTTTAATCTTTTTTCTGATCAATGGAAAGCATAGTTCATAGATTAATTTAAAAATATCTATAAAGCAATCATAAGCCCAATTAGCATCATTCGATAGAAAAACATCATTAAAACTTAAACTCTGCAGGTGTTTTCTGAACTTTCTCATGTTATCTACATTGCAATCACGTATCCAAGTGTACCAGTACTCAATATTACAAGATTTTTGTACAGGGCAAGTAAATAGTTGCGCTGTATGATCTGAAACTGCTAGTTCCATTACCTCGCTTTTGCCTCCTCGGATATTATGAATGATGTTATCAATGCAGGTACCACTACACAATCTAGTTGGTTGTTTAATTGAAAAGCGTAGATTATATCTGTTTAACAGTTGTTCAAAGTTAAAAGTATTTAAACATTTATTAAGGATGTCGACGTTAAAATCCCCACAAATAATAATTTTGTTTTTATTGATCTGAATCGCATTTAGAATATCCTCTAACGTTTGAAAAAAGGTTTTAAAAGATTTAGAGCTATTATTATTTGTTGGTACTCTGTAAACACATAAGACTAGTATTTTATGGTCTGTTAACTCTATTGCACTGCACTCTATCAAATTGGGAATGTTGTACCTTTCAATATCAACTACCCTATAATTTAGACTTTGTCTAAGTAAAATGCACGATCCTCCATTTCTACACTGTCTGCTAAAGCAAGCAGCTAGCCTGTAGTTGGGAATAGATATAAGGGAAACATCTGCTTTAATCATATTATGTTCTGTTAAGCAAAGTACATCAATTGGATTATTTGACTGTTTTAATTCTTCCAGACATACAGTAATCAAGTCACTTTTGTTAATAAATCCGTTTATATTTTGATGCAGTACCTTTACAGTGTTATATACGAAAAAATGCGTTGCTGTCACTTGAGATGTTACTGGCGATTTTATTGATAGATATATCACAATCATTATTGTGTCCGCAGATTAGGTCAATTAGTTTCGAGGCATCCTTAAATATTACAGATATTCCATGCTTGTTTATATTTCCATTTGTTATGTTGAAATTTTTTTCTGAACACTCTAATTTGTTATTAGAGTCTAAGACGAAAAAAAGTTGATTTTTTAAATTATTTAGATAAAGTAGTTGATTAAAAACTTCAACGCGATAATTAAATAAATTAGTATAATGGCTGTATCTATAAGTCGGCAAGCAGACTATTACATTCGTGTGTTGTACTAATAATAACTTATCCGTAATAAAATTAACAATGTCCATATAATTTTTCGAGTTTTCGAAATCATTTTCACCTATACATACTATACAGAAGTCTTCATATGTGTATCCGCGTAATTTATCTTCTATGTTGTCTAAAAGTTGCTTGATTCCAGCGCCTGGCATACAGTAGTGGCACATCTTCGTATTTGATATGTTATTTTCTGCTATATTGAGTACATTGCTGGTAGGTTTTGCGCTTAATATACACAGTTTTCTTGTCTTTTTGTTTAGTACTGTCACTGCTTTAATATGCAAAGAAGTCGAATTGCCGGCCTGTTGAGATTTATCTTTTAATTTACGAGTACCTGTTTCTAGATTTTCGCATAACTTATTATCTAAACATTTGGAGATGCTATTGATCTCTGTTGTATTTTTATGCAGTTTACATTTTTCTTTCTGTTTTGTGGTTGCTGGATTTGAAATAGGGATATGAGTAATTTCCATTAGTTGTTTCAATTTTAATTCATATTTTTCAATACGTCCCTTTAACTTGACATTTTCTGCTAAAGTATTGTCTAGTTCGTGTTCAGTAGTCAGTAGTCTATCCTCCAATTCTGAAATTCTCTTCTGCATACGATCTATATCTATACTACTGCATGTACCTGTCTCTGGACAGCTTCTATTTAGCCTTTGTTGTGGTGTTGAAGAATAAATATTAACCTTTTCATGGTCGGCACTGTCCTCAAATTTAGTGTCGCCGTCGCTACTGAATGATTGAAACGAGTTTGTGAGTGACACGTTGACGTTGGTTTTCTTCCTTCTGTAGGTTACATTATCTGGTTCTAAGTCTCTGACATAACTACTTTTCATATCGGTTCTTTTTGCCGATGACGGGCTGAGTCTTGTTGAAATGGATGATTTTTTTGGCATTTTCTAGATCGTTTATTGTACACCGCTCATTCATGAACTTGCTAGCTGTATGCAGAATGGCGTGCCCTCTTTTTGAAAATCGTTTGTACTATCTAGTATAATGCATCCGGGGCTACCTTAAACAATTTGCTGTTTAACTTTAGATGGCAGCACGCTCGATAATTTTAACTTGAGATAGTTATTAGTCCTTCTTAGATTTCGGATAAATCAATGCATCCCACTTATTGGCCACGATATAATTTATACTATGTATTCTATTCTATATGCGTCACCATACGGCTGATAGTTCAAATTAAAAAAAAAACCACCAATCAGATCATTTCCGTTACTTTAATAAGTAAACAAGTCGAGAAAGTTAGAGAAGGATGCTTTAGTTCATATCGAGAACGAATTTAAAATAATTAGTCTTACCACTATAGCGTCGAGCTCGTTGTGTGGCAATCGGCATAAGATTTCGTATTCCGTTCCGCCTTGTTTCACACTAGCGACGTAAAGGGCGTAGTCTGTTATGAATACCAGAATAGGCGTCCATGCGCCATCTTCCATGTCGTATGGTGATTGAACCTTCATCATCTGTGGAATAATAATCAGTTGTCGCTAGTAGATCGGGTAACGTTACATTTAGAATTAGATTAATATCGATACCCAATATATTTTGTGCACATTAAGTATGTTAAGAATTCCTAAAGGATACTCTGCGGTTGGGGATTAGCCAGGGTATGTGGGACTCCACAGGTGGAATGGAAATTAGCACCCCAACATACCTACTGGGTACACACTCCGGGGCCACGAGTTAAGAACCCCAATGAGGGAACATGCACAGTGGCCTTTGAGCGTTCCTCGATCAGTGGAGTCCCAATTTACGAGGATGGCCTCTCTGCTAACGGGGGGATATGAAGTGCACCTTGCTCTCTTTCTTCATCACCCTTAGACAAGACAAAATATCCAAGGCATTAAGTCCGCCTCTGTCCATCATTTCATATGCAGACAAATATTTGCTCTGGATCTAGGGCAATTATTTGTGGTCGTGAATGGTATAAGTTTGTAAAGTGCCACCGCGATAAGGGTTATACCTAGAGTAAGGGTGTCCTTTTAAAAACAAAAGAAAACAACATCGATAAACGAAGATAGCGTGAAAACACTGGCAGCGTTCCGAAACGCACGCTTTAGTAGTATAAAAAAACAAACGTATGAGAATGACATTGACAGGTCGTGTCAATTCTATACATTTGTTTTTGTATTCCAACACATTGTGCCTTTCTCTAGCCTTGGTTACAGTCCCTGGGCCACAATCTTACTATTTTATATCGACGACGTGCCCATCGAACACGATGAATTAATTTGCCAAATTCAAAAGCGTCAAAGTTGTGGCAATGAATAGCACTTTATTTGTCGATTTTGACCCTATTGAATTAGCACGTTGGAGGCCCCGGTCTAGTCTAATAATTCCCGGTTGTCACACTAGATAGGTCACAGAGGTCAGAAAGGGATCGCTACATGTAAATACTGGCATTATTTAAATCAGATAACACTCGTAGCCGACGCCAAGGAAAACGCATAAACGCAAAGAAGATAATAATAATATTAGTATTCTCAGATTTCTAATATTGTACATTATTCACTGGCCACCATAGGATGTATAAACTTAGCATAATTTAATTAAAGTTTTTAATTAACTGTCTAATGTCGGAGATATTTACGATTTCTATTTTTAAATGTTTCTGTACATTTGCATCATACACGAATTACATGCAATTTTCACTGTGAATTGTTCTAGATTTAACTGAACATAGGCCTCACTTATGCATAGTCACTAAGCCCTGCTGCGGCCTTTATGAAGCAGCGCTTTCTTATACGTAATTGGTCGTCTGTATAGTCGGCGGCAAGACATTTGTGCGAATCTGTCGAAAATCTACATTATATTGAGTTGATTCTAATGAAATTGAATGGCTTGTATGTACGAGTATTATATCAAAACGAATAGAAGATTCATCATCATAATCGTCTGTTAAGCCAAAAATCCACTGCTGTATATAAGCCAAGGACTTCCCCAGGGACGTCCACTACGACCGGTCCTGAGCGCGCATCCATAACCGACGGCAAAAAATTATTACTATTTCTTATGTCTAATCATTCAAAATCCTTACCCTATTTAAAGTTTCATTTGGGTAAGTGAAAATTTTCAACCGGAGCTTTTCATTACACTCAATAGCGACGTTATCTTCGAAACTGTCAAAGTATGAAGGCTCTTCGGCCGTGAGGAGCCGGACCGACAGCCTTTTGTTCTCAATCACCTCTTTGTCTATTAGACGCGACATCCGTTCCGCAGAAATGTGGTATGCTTCCGAAACGTCCTTAAACGGATATATGATACTTGGAAAATGCTTCTCCATCCGAAGTTTGAATCTAAAGAACTTATTGTTCTTTATTTTCAACTCAAGGTCTTTCCTTTGGCAAACATTCTTCAAGTACCTATTCAGTAAAGCAGACTTATCCGATTGTAATTTCTGATTCGAAGGGCTATCGAAAAATTCGTCGTTAAAATCCTCCGCTCCTTTCAAGGTTGAATTGTCAGTGTTTGAGCAATTATCGCTGTTTGCTTGAGTTGGCTCTTCAACAACTTTCTGAACTGTGGAAGCGGATTTTCGACTGTAGCGGTTGACATTCTGCTTTTTAGGAGACGATAAATGCTTGGACACGCCATTCTTTTGTTCGGTCTCATCCTGGACATTTTTGTTGAATTGTCTTTTTGGTGTCGAAGTTTTACTTGACGAGTCGGTATCTGTGTTTTTCTGGCTTGTATTGGACTTAATGGTAGTTGATTCTTTCACTGGGGTGGTTTCTGGTATAGGTACAAACGTTTCTTTGGGCGCATCAAAAGCAGTTTGAAATGTATCGTGGACATAGCTGTAGGACACTCCTTTGTGTTCATAAACTATGCTTTCACAGTTTACGACATATTTGCTCAATGGTGGTAAGTCAGCTTTGGTTATCTTTTTATCATTTTGATTTTTCATGTTCAGTGTTAGCTTGTGTCTTGGTGACCCTTCCTTTGGAGTGTGTTCTCCTGTTACGGGACTCCTTACTGGTGGAGGATTTTGTCTTGGTTTTTCCTTTTCTAGAGACTGTCCATTAAGGTTGATCTCAACAAAGTCATCCTCATCTTCTGCTTGGAATCCAGAGTCCAGGCTTTTGCACATTTTTTTATTTTGATTAATATCACAAGGCAATGCTTCAACCACATTGTTGAGCTCCAGACTATTTTCAGGCACCCCTTTTTCAGGGGTAAAATTGAAATTGAAGTTCTTGTAAAAGTTCCTCAATGAATCTATGATATTGTTAGCATCAAGAAGATTTCTTATTCTGTTCTGTTTCCTCTCTTCAACAATGTTTGTGGTAATATACCGTTTCTTTTTCAGAACTGATTTGACTCTATTTGGACTCTGAGTGACTTCCAAAGGCTTCTTGCTCCGATCATTTGTTTGGTCAATATCAGCTTCAGAAAAATATGTCTTTCTCATAAATGCCACATGCCCATTGTTCTCAAATGCATCACAAGAGTATGACTTCTGAGCTTTGTCACATTTCCGATGAAGTATTGTCTCAGTTTTATTTGAATGGGAAGAGGATGAGTCACTTGAAGATGTCTCAGAGTCGCAACTAAAATTAGAATCTGAGCTGTTAGAGTCACATCCATATAGCTTCCCATTGGGTGTTGGTTCATTATTATTGTCTTTATCATTGCCAGTGATTTGATTCTCTTTATCTTCATTTTGACAATATTCAAATATTCCACTCCTATCATTATTAGATTCATATGTGAGGATGTCTGACATAGTTTGCTGAGCAACATCTGCAGCAAATTTTGGCTCTCTATCCCCAGATGAACACCATGAAAACCTGTCTGTCATTGCATTATTTTTTTGCCTAAACCGATCACAGTATGAACTATCAGGTCCATATGATATAAAACCTCTTTCTATGTGAATATTGTCAGTTTTTGTGTTATTCAAAATATCTTCATGGAATGAAACCCTTTTCTTCTGAGAGCTTGGTCCACTTTGTGACTTTTTGCGACACCTTCTCCTATAGACAATATCTTCAGATAGGGACTTTTTTGGTTCACTGCGAATTGCAGACTTTCTAGCTTCCTCTGAACCTTTCTCACTTTCTAATGCCTTTAAAACTAAGTCAGGCAAGTTTTCATATGCATTTGGCTTTTTGTGCGACTCAATTATAAGTTCAGGAACAATGTCGTCAGGTGCCCCAATATTCTGGTTGTCTATGTCACTGCGAGTCATCAAGCTACTTGTGGTGCTTTTGATCATATCTTGAGAGCCTGACGGTGGCGCATCGTATATGCTGTCGCAAGCTAACTCCTCAGCGCCTACAAGACTGTGAGACATAAGGGCTTGGCTTGTGGCCTCGGAAGCTTCACTATCTAAACATAAAACACCAGAATCACCAGGCGTATCGGCCAAACTACTCGTTGTACTAGAAATTAGGTGACTGTTGCCTTGAAGACATAGTTCCGTAGGTTTGCCCTTAGCATCGTCTGTCCGTTCCATCGTAACGACACTCAATGTATCTACACTACCGTTTGTTACTGCTGTCGCAATTACAGTGTCGTCAGTTTTATGACGACGTTTGATTTTATCGATCTCACTGCCTTTTAGTTCACTAGTCTTTCCTGAAGACATGGTTAACGTCACTTTCACACAGGTTTCACTATTTTTTATCACTCAAAGGTATCAACACAAGTTTATTTCAGCCACCAATCGAACTCATAATGATATTTAATTTTATAAATCACGTAAAATACGATACCAAACATGACGAATACACAGCAGCCATATTATATTAGCATTTTGACATTTGGTTTTTTTTCTAACGATCGGTACTAAAATTCGTTCAGAAATAAAGTTTTTTTTTAAATTATGCTGGTCTATGCAATTTGGTAATACCTAATCTGCTAATATTTATTTATCAGCATTATTAGGTTATCAACGGCTTGAAGCTACACGGATTCTTAGTATTCATGTTTGAAATCTAATTATAATTACCCTCTTTGCATGTAGCCGAGTAGAACTTTAGCTAAGTAGAATAGGAACCGAAACGGAACGGAACTGTCTAATTTGAAATGCGTTATCTGCTGAAACGCCGATAGATAGGTTATAGTTTTCAAAATAAAGTTTACTTATAATATATTGATGCAACTAATATTGTATCATCATGGGAATGTTAAAAGTTTTGACGGTGCTGCAGTTAATGTGCTTGTTTGTGTATCCTAGTGACTGTGCGAAAATTAATACGCCAAGAGTTCTGTTGCCTTGGTTTGAGAATCTTCAGGTTAATTTTACCTTTGAGATCATCGACGGAGGCTGCTATTCATGGTAAGAGCTTTAAAATTCGTGAACACTTGAAAAATATATCAAATCAGCTAAATATTAATGTAGTATGTGCTGTTCTACAGGAGTTTGTCTCGCGATGACATCATAGATTTGGAACAGCTGTACGATGAATCGTGGGGTCACTGTTCTCGTAGTGCTCGGGTTTCCGTCTCTAAAGCATGTGTTCCGCCTGGTTCCGCGATCATTCTTATTGAGGACACCAATGCCGGTGAGGTAAGGATGTTCGTTTAAAATGGCGGGAAATTGCTATGCGGAGTCTCTCAAGGGCATGCAAGTAACTTTGTAACTAGGCACTTTTATAAATAGTTAAATTTCAATCAAGAAGTTATTCACATGTGAAGCCTATGTGGTCAATAAGTCATCCTTATCACTCAAAAGCAAGGCTTGAGTGTATTGACCCCTCTCTAGTGTTCTCTATCTCTAAAATCTTAATGAATCCTCACAAAAAGATGTGACACCTTGCTTTGAAATATTTCAATTCATTCAAATAACTACTAATTAATACTTAGCACAGCTTTATTTTTATTTAAGTACTAAGTTACATCCCTTTCTTTAAGTTCAAGTTGTATTTGGAAAATTAAAAGGCTAAACACTATTTCTAAGTGTCAATATTTATGGTATTTGAATCTAAATTGAACCAACTATTTAGAATTTGTGTAAATGATATTAATCCCCACATATATGTACAGACCTACTGAAGCTACTGGCATGGACACTGCAAAGTGTCTGTGTACTTTGGGATTTAAATAAAAGAACATGATCTAAACTGTTTACACACCATTTACTGCAAAGAATACATGGTTATCAGTCCATTCCAGCCCAAGGGGTGTAGGATTTGAGAAAAGGAAATTACAAGGCATAAGTGGCAAAAGCAAAACTTGATACAAAACCTGTCTGGCCAGTGTGGGCCACAGTGGGTTAATTACCCGCCATGTAATTGGAGGAGGATTAACTCGACATTGACTCATGTATATACTGAGTAGCCGTCGTCATCATTTCAGCCTATAAATTACCCACTACTGGGTCGGACCTCCTCCAAATTGATGGAGGGAAATTAGCCTACTGTGCTATGGTGACAAAACGGGTTGGCACAGTGTTTGTATGAAGTTTCTACTGAGTAGTCGATACTACAAATGATTTTTTTTATTATATGATTTATTTCTGAACTTCAGATACTCCGTGGTGACGTAGATGTTGACAGGATCAAAAGTCTAGAAGTTGTCAGTACAACATGGAAGCTATTCTTAGAAGAGGCACCAGAGGCCTTTGAGGTGGTTGCTTATGATGCTCAGGGTAGGTACTGCAGTTTGCCACTTATTTCCATGGGGATTATATAACTGTATTTTTGATATCCCATAACATTTTTTTTACGTTGGAAATCCTCATGGATACCCGGCCGCTTTAGGCCAGCCTGATTTCGGTGTTGACACAATGTATTCTTAATCCATCTGCCATCACCAAACGTATTCCACGTCAACTGGAATATCAATTATTGTACAATTTATTTTTTCATTTACATTCAAAAATTCAAGAATGTAATGAATATTAAATTAAAAAACTGTAATTGGTTGTTAATTGGATGTATGAGAAGTCATTATACCCAGTCAGCACTCAATCCCTAAGACTTTTAAAAGTAAACAATATTTCCGTGTGGTGACGGATTTAGAATACAAAGTGTCACCACTCCATACCATCCTCAGAGTGTGTAAGACCCAAAAAATTATAATTAAATCCCCGAAAACCTAGCTGCAAGAGAAGGACAAGTTGATACGACCATGCCAACAAATCTGGCCAGCATGGCACAGTAGGCCAGTGTTCCCAACCGTACGATAATTATCGTACATGTACGATAATTTGGACCTACGTACGATGTACGATAACATATTATTATCGTACATCGTACGCAGATTGTACGATAATTTCCATCATGATGTAGAATTTTCAATATTCGACTACGCTGATAGTCTAGCATGATATTATTTAGCCCAAGACGTCTTAAAAAAAAGGTCGTCTAAAAGAGTGGACGTCTAAAAAAAGGTCGTACGATAATTTTGGCCGATGTACGATAATTTTACGCATTTTACGCCCCCTTGTACGATAATCAGTCCGCTTCAGGTTGGGAACACTGCAGTAGGCTAGTCACCCTCCATGTAATTGGAAGAGGCCCGGCTCAGCAGTGGGTAATGTACATACTTTAATAAATACTTTTTTATTATTGTGCCCTCATTTAATTTCACTGTGTTGAGGGTGTGTTGTGGGAAAAACAATGTTTAATCTGTAGAGCGACGGCATAACCTAGACCCTAACCTAACCTAAATGTAGACGACAGGCGGCCACTGTCGTCTAGGATTGTGAGCTGAATTTTGCTGTAAATTTTGCAGGGAATAAGTTTTCCACACTAGAAGGGTTGAGTTTTACATGGACTGTTGAAAACCTGGGAGTCAATGCTGGAGAACAGCCTTTGGTTACGTAAGTACACTGAAATAATGATATCCTCAATCCTAGTAGAACCTACCTCAATCTTCCTCGGTAACAATCTATTGATAGGTCTTTATGCGCAAAGGGATGATCATCCAGCCAGACAACATACCGATGTCTGGCAAGAGGCCGCGGCGCCTATCCCCAGTTAACTGTATTCGAGGATTTCTTAACCGTGTGAATTGCTCTGTAAACTTCGGTTTCGCGTTGTAGAACCTTTTGACGATTATCGCATATGAACTGCCAGCTGGAAGCTTGGAAGCATATTAGCATTTTTCCATTCATATGTTTTTGTACCAATTTCGTGGTCCAATTTCGCAGTAGTTTCCAACAAAAAAAACATTTCATCTTTCTTTCTAGGTTCGTAAAATGGCGCGATACAGATTACGAAGCGCCCCGTGGCATAGCAGAATTAGAAGCTAAGGGCCATCGAGCGCATTCCACGCTTCTTTACGGCCACGCTATGGGAGAATGCCGGGTGCACGTGTGCCTTGGTGATATCTGCACCAGTTTCAACTTAAAAGTCGTCGCCAGTGTGTTGCTGACCCCTGCCGCAGCCATAATTGTGCCTGGTGACGTAATACATTATAGGTATGTCCTTTGCACAATATTAACCTATGAAAGGTGCGAATGTCGATGAGAGTGTATGGAGAGTACCACCTAATGTGGGACAAGGCCCAAAAGATGATGGCAGTTTTAAACGTGACGATTTCTAAGAGTTTTGAGATGGCACCTCCTATGTACATGATTGAAGTTCCTTTTGAGTGTGAGGTGAGTTTGTAAGAATAGAGGTTGGTGACGGATTCAGAATAAATTATGTAAATATCGCGCACCATCCTAAGGGTGTCGTTGGAGGCGACTATGGAACGCAAGACGCATACTACCTAGGTGCAAGAAAAGGAATACTTCCTTAAGGTGGATGCTCCAGGGTAGCCCGCGAAATTCAAATTTTCTTACGTTTTTTGCAATTTGCAGGGCAGTGCTAGGTTGTATGATGATGAACATTTGATTCGCGGCTGTAAGACGTATGTAGTTACATAGTTATAATCATCAAACTCATCAATACAACCCTCCAAGCTCATAAAGATGTAAGAATGACTTTGACGTTGAAAAAGTTTTTCTTGCACCTTTATGAGTTTGGAGGGCTGTATTGATGATTTTGATGATTATAATTCTATAACTACATACGTCTTACAGCCGCGAATAACATTTTAATCAACATAAAACCTAGCACTGACCTGCAAATTGCAAAAACGTAAGAAAATTTGAATTTCGCGGGCTACCCTGGAGCATCCACCTTAAGTCTTGCCAGTGTGACGTCATAAGTTTGATATGCTTCATGGTGTGTGTGTGTGTGTAAACTCCCCAACTATGTTGTATTCCAGGATTGTAAGAACACGAGCAGGCCGTCTAACGATACAAGAGGTTGGAGAAACGTTATACACAATTAAAGTACCAGATACCTCAATAGCCTACCTTACCGACTCCCAGGCTCTAATAAAAGGCACCAAACTTGGAACTACAAGTGTACACTTGATGTCTGGAGCTACCAAAGTTGCGCAAGCCACTTTAACTGTAGCCCAACCCTATGGTATTCGTGTCACGTTAAGACCTTCAGACCTGATTGTGAGAGGAGAAATGTTTGTAGTCCATTGTGCTCTATTAGATGAGAAAGGACATCCATTCACAACGGGCAGCGAGGTGCTGATTAGGCTGTCAGTGGATGGAGAAGCGAATGTGGACCTTCTGCGGTCCACGGAGAATGGAACTTTGACTGATGCAGTGGCCAGAAATGTTGGTCCATTCAGTATTACGGCGAAACTGTATTCTGTTGCTGGGAAGACAATCTCCTGGAAGGTATACATTTTATATAGTTCTTTTAAAAACCAGAGTTAGAACATTTGTCCGTATGGTGATGGGTTTAGGGTACGTAATACCACCACCCCAATCCTGAGGGTTCCTAAGAGCCGACAAAAGGAAATGACAAGCCCGAATAGCAGCAAGAGAAGGAAATCTTGGTAGGAAACCCTGTCTAAACCTACCTGGCCAGTGTGGCACAGTAGGCTAATATTACCCTTCATCAATTGGAGCAACTCCTGGGTGCGTATGTATGGGCTGAGTAGTATTTTTTTTTGTCTTTAGGCGCAAAGGGATGATCATCCAGCCAGACTGATATGTCAGGCAGGGGGCCTGACATAACTGTTGTCGAGGATTTCTTAACCGTGCGAATTGGTCTGTAAATTTCACTATCGCGGTGCAGGACTTTCTCGCGGTATTTCTTGATGTTGATAGTTCAAATTTTTCATTTTACGCGTTCTGATACACTTTGATAATGTTGAGGGTAGCTAGTGGTTTTATTCCATAAATTTATAATTTCAATGTAAAAGCAAGTTGGTGTGGTATCGTGGCTTAGCATAAAAGAGAATATTCAATTACAGGTTGAAGGCATCACAAGTGCTGTAGCTGTGGACCCGTTAGAAGTTCTGCCCAAAGAGCTTTATGTGGCATGGACTGATACAGTGCAGTAAGTAGTTGGCACTCATTATCCTTTTTTTGTGGGGGGTGAAATCCTTTGTGGACAATTCACACCGGCCTGGGCAAAGGCCAGTGTGGGGTATGTGGGACGCTGGTCCGCCAATTAGTGATACGAACGGTGACCCCCCCACATATACATCCTGCATTGCATCGTGGGTACCGACTGTGTCTCTTTATCCTGCTTTGTCGGTCAAGGGGTTGGAAGTGCCGTCTTTGGATCACGGGTCCCCAATTCAATTCCCGGGTTGGGCAATTCAATTCCCCGGTAGTGTCTTTGTTTAAACCAGAGGCACTTGCTTTGAGTCTGGGTGTCATTTGTCTTCACGAATTACATGTTTGTGAACAACCCCCGCGATACAGGTTACTATAGTATGACCGTTACTGCTGTACCGCGCCCTAGGCATGTGCGCGGCGAGGCGGGAGTGGGTACCAGCCGCGCCGATATGTCAGTCGGCCACCAACGCTTACGGCGGTGCTCTTCTTACCCGTCCCCCACCTCGCCGCACATACCTAGGGCGCGGTACAGGGGTAACGGTCATACTATAATACAGAGGTTTCGTTTCTTTAAAAAAAAACCGAGGCTACGTTTTTCTAACTTTTATTTCTGTAGCTTCTTTTATTACGCAAGTAAAATACAATAGCGAAACGGATGTCATTAAAATATATGCGAAACAATATTTTTTTCAGTTGACAGTTATGTTGCACGGAAGTGTACGTGCGTGTAATTTCTCTCACCTCGAAACTTTTCGCTCTTCATTTTTACAGAGTGTATCTTGTGTTCGACTTAACTATTTTTAACCTTTTTAGAGAAATACCGCTACAACACAGTGGGGGTGGGGACGAGCAAGTGGTTTGGTCGTTGATGGAAAGTGGGACAGCAATGAAGCAGCCTCCGTTCTCCATATCGTCGACAGGGGTCGCCACTGTTCGTGGTACAGGAGATATTGGCGTGCGTGTCCACTTGAAAAAGTACCCGCACGTAAAGGCAGTTGGAAGGTACTGTCCTTAGTAATAATTCAATTTTTAATTTATTACAATCGTTCGCCATCGACAAGGAGTTCATCAGTAGATGATCTAGAACCAAGCTGGTCGCATACTATGTGGTTCAACATGAAAATAAAAGTCCATTTATTCCAATTGGCTAATTTGAGTTCTTTTGACCAATTCAAAAGCATTTACGGTCGGTACTCGGTACGCTACTCCACAGAAAAGAGCCGTCAAGAAACTCTGTAGGTGCTTAATGTTTTTTTTTTATTGAGGTATCAGCTCGCGACGTTTTCACGTAGGGCCAAGCATTTACAGTATACAGGGTGGTCAAAAAGTCGTGGATCAAACGAAACGAGCGGTTAGATGGGGCCATCAGCAGCAAAAAAATGTTCTACGTGAGGTCTTTAGGGTCAACCCCTGCGGAGTTACAATAGATTTTGTGTTTTTATGAGAAATTGTAATTTTTTTACTAAAACTTGATAAAATTCGAAAAAATCTACACCCTGTATCTTTTTTATAATTTTCACTAGATTGGTACTGATGAGTCCTTTCGTTAGACATGCTATTTATGGTAGTTTATTGGGTGTGTTGAAGATAATATTAAGTTTTACGAAAGCAATAATTCTTAAATCAAAACTTGTTATTTACTTCGGACCCCACTGTGTAAAAAACGATCATTCGTAGCAAGGCCAGAGTTAATTCATACATAAAACTCGGTTAGGCCTACTAACCTAACCTTACCTAAGCGTGATCGTTTTCCGGACTACAGGGTCTTTATCGTCGTTTCAGCCCATAAATGACCCACTACTGAGTCGGGCCTCCTCTAAGTTCATGTAGGGAAATTAGCCTACTGTGCCACGCAGCCGCAGCCGCAGCTTTCGTAAAACTTAATATTATCTTCAACACACCCAATAAACTACCATAAATAGCATGTCTAACGAAAGGACTCATCAGTACCAATCTAGAGAAAATTATAAAAAAGATACAGGTTATAATTTTTTTCGAATTTTATCAAGTTTTTGTAAAAAAAAGACAATTTATCATAAAAACACAAAATCAATTGTAACTCTGCAGGGGTTGACCCTAAGGACCTCCCGTAGAACAATTTTTTGCTGCTGATGGTCCCATCTAACCGCTGGTTTCGTTTGATCCACGACTTTGACCACCCTGTATAGTCAATCAATATTAACTTCATAATGCTTGAGCCGAGCGACTCCCAGCAAAGTCTTTTTTCGGTTATTTTACCTTTTGACATGATAAACCGGAGGACCACTGTACGAGTATATACTACTACAAACAAGCTACTTACTAAAAGGCTTGTTTTATGTCCAGAATAATATCGGCGCCACCGCAGATCGTCCAAGTGTCAAGTACGGGGCACACGCGTATTGGTAAACTGCACTACCTTCACGTAGCACTCACCGCGTCGCATGTTGACACTGACGAGCTCTACAATTTCCACACGTGAGTATAAAAGTACAGACTTTTAAAACTCAAATATACGACGTTACCCAGACTCTTAAATGAAAGTATTAGTGACATCACAATCACATGATTGTACAGGGTGAATCGAAAACGGTGTATGTAACTGGAATTTGTTCTTAACATTTCATTTTATCATACTTTTCTTTTGCAATTACTACATGATATTGATTCAAGATGTTTTCAAGCTACTTTACTATGGAATAGAATATCAGTAAAATCGGTTATGAGTAGTATATCTGCTAAAAAATACTGTAAAATATAAAAACAAAAGGACTAAACCAGTCACAGACTAGCACAATATTTGAAAAACACCTCATCCCACTGACCGACTGCTGAATCGGGCCAGAAGTCCAATTACAATTAGATTCCTTAGCCACTCGGTTCAAACCGGCTGGAACAGATTTCTTATGAAGTTTACGTTCTCTTAACTGAAGGTTCCTTCAGCTCCTTCCAGGTTCCTTCAGTTTGTTCTAGTACACTTGGGCCTGAGTTAGGTGATGACACTTATTCACCAGAAGGACCTGAAATACAAGCGTATCATTAATTTCAGTTGCAACTGCGCATCCTTCGCTGTGTCACTATTGGAAGGGCCTGAGCCTCATAACGTTACATCGGCGACATGGGTGCATCCTATTGGTAAGTTCCTACTGAGTCCTCCAATTCTCTTCTGAGTCGGGTCTCTTCCAATGCTGCGGAAGGAATTTACCAACCTGGCACATGACTGCCTCGTTGGTTAGATGTGCCGCCTTTGGATCAACGGGTCCCGGGTTCGATTCCGGGGTCGGGCAAGTGTCTTTGTGTAAACCAGAGGCACTGGCTCGGAGTCTGGGTGTCATTTCTATCTTTAATATGTATGTATTTACAAAAAAAAAATGTATATAAGTAGTTTATCATCCATCTCGTTACCATAACACAAGCATTAAGTTGCTTAGCTTGGGACGAGATGGCGTTGTGTGAAATGTCCAAGGATATTTATATTTATTTATATTTGTACCACTTTTGGTTACCTTACCGGCGCACAGGAGCACAACATTAATTGCCCAACTTGCTCTGAGTATGGGTGTCATTTGTGTTCGTGAATTACATGTTTATAAACTGCCCTCGCGATACAGGTTATAACTAGAGCAAGGGATTCGTTTACTAAAAAAAATGTACATAGCGTCTGTATTCGTTATGGCTATAGGTTTTTTTGTTACACCTTGTATGGAATACCAAATGTAAGGTATTGTTTTGTGTTCAGACGGCGCGTGTTGCGTGCTAGAGTGCGAATGGTCAATCCGTGGCGTGGCCACGTTGCGTGTGTCACGTGGCCGTGTGGGCGACGTGACTCGCGTGGCTGTGCGTGCGGCCCCTACGCTCGTGTGGCCGCAAAACGTAGCTGCACTACCTCGTGCCACTATACCCGTAAGTCAAACGGAATATTAAAGCGTTTTACAGATAAACAGGCTATATTCAAAGCTAAAGAACTTGAGCAATATGCAGAGAGTCTATTTTCTTATATTCTACTAGTGGCCGCCCCGGCTTCGCCCGTGCAAAGCGGGGGTGGGTTATACATATAAACCTTCCTCTTGAATCACTCTATCTATTAAAAAAACCGCTTCAAAATCTGTTGCGTACTTTTAAAGATTTAAGCATACATAGGGACGGACAGACGGCAGCAACTTTGTTTTATAATATGTAGTGAGTAGTGATAGTGATAATCGTCTAATGTAATAAATATAAATAAAAATTCCGTACATTACGATGTGCTGACATTACTGCACACTTTATTTAGATTGTAAGTTGACGTGTGACCTAGATTTTCTTGATAATTTTGACATTTGTATTTTATTTAATTTGTTACTGATTTTCTTTTGTTGATTATATGAATTGTAATTAATTTCAATAATGCATTGAAAGGATATTTAATTACAACTACCAAATTAAACTTTCTAGTGTACACCGTAGTGGTCAATTTTAGAACTTGAACAATGTACATTTTCCTATCATTGAGTCCAAAAATCACATGAAGTAATGATTTAATTTCATGAAAATCACGTTTCATGAGGTCGCTTTTTGAATTGAAACACTTTTCTCTAGGTGATCGCTGATGGTGAAGCCCTAGTGCCGCAGTCGAGTGAGCCTCGTGTCGCAGATTTGGTGCCCAGAGACGGACGGGCCCCTCATCGATATCCGGATGTGCACCTGTTCACTTTCACGTGTTTGAGGGTAAGGTATTCTCTATATTTCTCTATTTATACATTAGTAGTCCCTTTTTTCCTGATGCTAAGAATGTTACTACTGTAACTGTTTTTGGATAGTGAAAGCAATATCTTGTATTACAGAAAGGTGATTCGCGTATGGAGCTAGTATCGGAAATCGACGATGAGCGAGAAGTGGTGCAGTTTCAAGGTTCCTGCGCGCCGCACGTGTCCAGGATACGTCTAGAACCATCCGAGACACCTGGGAACTGTTCGGAGAAACCTCGGTGTGTAATAAACATTGTTTTTGTTGCGACATTTATCGGTTCGTCGTCGTGTCGCCCTAGAAATGACCCCTAAGGGGCTGTCCATTAATCACGTGAGGTTCGAAAGGGGGCAAAAATCACGAAATATAATAAGATTCTTTGCAAGTACTGCCTCGTTGGTCTAGTGGTTAGATGTGCCGCCTTTGGATCAACGGGTGCCGGGTTCGATTCCGGGGTCGGGCAAGTTTCTTTGTCTAAACCAGAGGCACTGGCTCGGAGTCTGGGTGTCATTTCAATCTATAATATGTATCTATTTACAAAAAAAATGTATATAATTAGTTTATCATCCATCTCGTTACCATAACACAAGCATTAAGTTGCTTAGCTTGGGACGAGATGGCGTTATGTGAAATGTCCAAGGATATTATTATATATTATTATTAAGTACTAAAAATACACTTGATTTTGATGGGGGGAGGGAGGGGTTAAAAAAACGTCACGTGATTAATGGACAGCCCCTAATAAGTCGGGCCTCCTCCAGGAGAAACCTCGGTATGTAATTAACGTTGTCTTTGTTACGACATTTACTGGCTGAAACTCAGTGCATAAATTATCACCTACTGATTCGGGCTAAATTCATGGAGGGAAATTATTAGACTACTGTGTCACACTGGCAATACGGGTTGGCACAGGGTTTTGTATCAAGTTTTCCCTATCTTGCGGCTAGGTTATCAGCATTTCCTTTTGACGGCTCTTATGAAGCCCTCAGGATTGAATGGGGTGATGACCTATGTATTCTAAATCCGTCAACACACGGAAAAGCAAGTATGCTTACACGCTTTTAAAAAACACACGACAGTTTCTTGTTCTCGCTTTGTGGAACAGCCTTCCGAACCAGAGCAACATTTTAATAGGAAATTAGACGTTTTCAAAATAAAAGCTAAATTATACTAGGTATTCGAGTAAATAAATGTTATATTCTTGTTGTCATCATCATCTTAGCACATAAACGTCCCTCTGCGAGTCAAGCCTCTTCCAAATTTATGGAGGGATATTGCCACACTGACTAGATGAGTTGGTTTTTCGAAGATTTTCTATTGCGGATAGTTTCTCTGTCTCCTGAAATAAATTCGTCACCAAACGGATCATTTCAATATTTCAGAGTGTGGCTTCGCCCAGGCTACGAAATATCCGTCAAGGTCACCTTACTTGACTCTGTAGGGCGAGAGCTTCTAGACGAGCAGGGCCCAAGGATGTCATGGGATATTGAACCTCATCACCCGGGGTTAGAGTACAAAGCGACAGACAGGCTCTTCGTGCAGACACATCCAGATTACGAACCTGTGCCTGTGCCCTACAAGTATTATCAGGTATGTAATTATAAATCTGTTTTTTTAAAGTTGGAGACTTATCATGAGTTTTGGTTTTAAGGCTAAGCTATTTTTAAAGAGAAAGTGAAAAGATTACTAAATGGTAAATTTCAGTACCATTTCTGTTGTCAATAGAGAATGTTTATGTTGATTTTTAATACTGACCATATTGTAATAAAATTACAGATTTTGGAAATGTCAAGGATATTTTGAAAGCACTTGTTTCTTATTCTTTTAGCTGGTGACGGCAAGTGAACAGGCAATAGGATGGAACGGGGTATTGAAAACCAGTATACCGGACGCGACCGCCAGTATCCCAGCGCGCGTAGTCGGCCCCTTGATTTGTGATCCAGCTAAAGTGAGTATTATTAATTATAATTTCAGCCAAAATACGTCTACTGCTGGACATAGTACATAGGGACATTTCCACGAAGGCATCTATCGATTTCCAGCGGCCTTAACCAGGTCGTCGGTCCACCGCGTGGGAGGCCTAATAACACTGCGCTTTCCAGAACACGGCCGCCACTTTTTTTTTAAACGGAACCCCTGTACTATAACCTGTATCGCGGGGCAGTTTACAAACATGTATTTCATGAGCACAAATGACACCCAGACTCCGAGAAAGTGCATCTGGCTTAGACAAAGACACTTGCCTGACCCCGGAATCGAACCCGGGACCCGTTGATGTTTTCCGCCCCATCACCTGTCAGTCCTACGAGCTGTGTACCCATTGCTACTTAAGTTTGTTAGTCATGAGGGCTATGTTGTATTACTAATGGTCTAGAAACTTATGCTGTCAATAATCTTTTTCTATTCTCCTAAAGGTGATTTGACGGTAATGAGTTCATCATTTTTACTAATGAATGATTGCAAAGACCTAAAAGATTGTGGTTGATGTTTGATACGCCTTGAACATAATAATGATGTCATTATAAGTAATGTCTGTTTCGATTTAGATTTTTCTAAAGTGTCATAATCGAGTCGTTACAAAAACCTGATAAGTAATCATAATACTTATCAGGTTTTTGTTACACCGAGAACAAATGATATGTAAACATGTAACTATTGCTTGTAATAAACAAATAAAAAAAAAGTCTTTTTAATCATCAATTTCGTTTTTATGCAAATATTTGTTTAGACTTGACTGCACTAGGTTTGCGGGGGCTGATTACAAACATGTAATTCACCTATAAAAATGACACCTAGTCTCAGAGCAAGTACTACACAAAGTGTAGTACTTGAATCTAACCGGCACCCGTGATTCAAAGGCGGACATTCAGCCCTAAATATGCAAATTTTTATTCCTTTAGGCGAATATAGCGTGGGAGGGCGAGACAGTGGCCAATATTGCGACAGTATTTGGAGGGAGCGGCCGATATGCCGTCGAGTCGCCAAAGGGCGTATCCGCCACCGTAGAGGATGGAGTGCTTTCGGCCATCGTCCCTGGGCCTGGCTCATACGACTTTCTTGTTACTGACTTGTGCGTGCAAGGAGAGAAACAACCTATTGAGGTAAGTTAGCCTCGGTTCTATGGGAAATGTAGGTAATAAATTTAAATGCATTATTATTTGTTATGGACTAGAGCTTTATGCCGTCTAAGCCAACTTATCGTTGAGTCTTGAAATTACAGAGTACATTTTTTAATCGAATCCACCAACGCGTTAAATTTTGATACGATTTTTCTTCTAACAATATACATACACAAAACTTTTTACGTGCATATATGGTATATCTATCATGATTTTTATTTTAAACTAGCTGACCCCAGAGACGTTGAAGACGTTGACATTAACAAAGAACCGTTTAGATTGAATAGCATAATGGCAGGTAATACTTTAATGTCTTATGTTTTAGCGATGCCTATGTTTGGGTTTAACTCAATTTAATTGTCATCGCGCCCTCTGGTAATGTGAGCGTCAGTATGTTTGTTTTGTATCTCATTGTTATAATTTTGTATCATCTATTGATTGTTTTCCAGGTTCATATCGAAGAAATTTTGAGCGTGGAAGTGTCAACGGCCCGTGCAGTGGGCGTGGACGCGTGTGTCCCTATAACAGCGCTAGTGAAGGGAGTGTCCCACCGGTACTTGTCCACTGGTCGCGCCCCCGAATGGAGGGCGATTGGGGACGTGCACATTAGGGAGGGGAAGTTGTGCGGTATCAAAGAAGGTTCTGGAAAGGTCCGCGCATCGTTCGGCGGTGTTTGGAGTCCTGAGATTGAGGTGAGACTACATAAAATCGATGTATCTAATGTTGGTATTTGGGTTCGTTATTTTTGTATGACTTTTTAGACAAATACGCCTAATCTTATAATATAAAAATGAATCGCAAAATGTGTTGGTGACCGCATAACTCAACAACGCATGGATCAATTTGGCCAATTCTTTTTTTTTAAATGTTCGTTGAATTTCAAGGATGGTTTTTACGGCGAGAAAAAATCAAATAATTGCCGGAAAAAACCCTAAAAACAGCCTTTTTCTTTTACCCTTACAAACGCTTTCTAACTAAAACGTAGAGACAATTTGAGCTTTATTACTATGGTATAAAGTTCATATTAAATTACAACCACTCACTGTTGTCTAAGCAATGTAGGTGTGTTCCTAACGTCAGAGTCAATTTTTCTGACAGGAGGTAGTCTGTCGGGTCCACTAGTATCAAATATGCCAAACACGAATAGCCAAGAGAAGTGACACCTTTTTTATATACTGTTTCCCATGTTCTGTGTTTTGCTATGTAAAGCTATTTCTTTCCCTTGATCAAACATATTCTTTTTTTTGTTTTTATGTGTAACTTTGTTACTACCACAAGTAATTATGCTCTCAGAATACTGTTAATTGCTAATAATTATTTGTATCTCAGATGTGTTGCTACTACCCACCCACTGTTGAATCGGGCCTCCACTTACATAGAGGATAATTAACCTACTGTGCCAAGCTGGCCAGATGAGTTTCGTATCAAGTTTTGCGGTTAGGTTATCGGCCTTGCTATTACCTCAGGGGTGACACTATGTATTCTAAATCCGTCACCAGATGCACATAGATTTTTTAGTTGTAAACAAAAATACGAGTGACTTGACTTGCGAGAGACAGACACAATTCAGTCGTTTATTTTTATTTTATCGGTATTTCTTTATTTATGTCAGGTGCTAGTATTCCCGCCATTGGAGATTATCCCGTCGAAGGCTCGCGTGCCTCCAGGTGCCAGAGTACAATTACGTCACCAAGGAGGTCCCCCATCACATCTAGCCTCATTGCAGTACCTCGCCATCTCGGGACTCGGTTACGTCGAGGTATGTCGTTTATAGATGTCTCACTCTTAGCAAATGTACATGCACAATATTGGTCTTAGGGGTTGGATGTGGGGTCCCTGGTTCGATTCCGGTGTCGCCAACGGAAATTTTGTAAACCAGAGTCACTTGCTAGTCCTAAGGTGTCATTTGTGTTCGTGGACGTTTTATTATGTTTGTTAACAGATACCGCGAGACAGGGTAAGGTTTTATAAAAAAATAACTAGCTGTGCAGTGCGCCCGTTGCTACGCCACTAACTAAAGTAATTGTTTGTAGTTCAGTAACTATTAATAATAAAATAATTGTTTGTATCTAATTGTCTGTGTGTCTAATCGTCACGCTGCATACTCATATTCTTATTTTGTACTAGCTTTTGCGCGCGGCTTCGCCCGCGTGGGCTTCGAACCCGTGCATATTTTTTATGAACATAAAATCGGTTATTGTGACTAAACTATGATAGTTAGATATGTGCTCTCATGGACTTTTTTGTAAATCTTTATAAGACCTACAAACCCGTAGTACATCATTTTGTTCTATTGTCAATAGTTTTTGCAGCGCACGCATAAATAGGTTTTCGATTTTACACCTTGGTTTACAAAATCGCAATTTTCATACGGATCCCTAATTCTTTTGAAAATAAAATATAGCCTATAACCTTCCTCGATAAATGGACTATCTAACACTGAAAGATTTTTTGAAATCGGACCAGTAGTTCCTGAGATTAGCGCGTTCAAACAAACAAACTCTGCAGCTTTATATATTAGTATAGATTAGTATAGATACAGGGTGATTTTTGGACCGCCCGCCAAATTTTAATAGGTGGTGCAGACCATGAAAGTTAACAACTTTCCCAAAGAAACATGGGTCGAAACGTGAAAAAAAATCGACCTTCGATCTCGAGTGCTCGATCACTTGGTCGAACTGGTATGGATGATCTGAGTTTTTTTCAAAATTCGCCCTGTATATGTAATAGTCAAACTAACTTTATACATAATACAGGTGTCGCCGTCCGGAGCGGTACAAGGCACGTCTATGGGAACCGCTCGCATTCGTTTGGTGGCGGTCGACTTATCAAATGTGGAGATAGCCAGCGCCGAGTCTGAAGTTGAGGTGAGGAGAAATATTTTTGTTTAAACCAATTATGGCGTTCACAATCGTCAATAGATACTTAGACCAGCTGTCATGTAGTAACATGTAACGACTGGCTTAACCTGTCCATGGTCCACACACCTAGGCATTACAACAATCACTTATTGCCGATATGACCTGTAAAGGTTCCGGCATTTTTTATTAGTTTTTCTTTACTCGTATTCAGAATATAATAACTCCTACAAGAATAGTTTCTTGCCGGCTCTTCTCTGTAGAGCTGCATTCCGAACCGGTGGTAGATGGTAAATTTTATTTTATTGTTGACTTCTCAAGAGAGCTCTAATGAGCCAACTTGATTAAATGGGTTTTGAATTTGAATAACCGTCAATAATGTCCGTGTTTTGAATGATTTTGAATACATAGCGTCAACACCCCATTCCAGCCCAAGGGTGTCGTAAGAGCCGACAGAAGGAAGTGACAAGGCCGAAAGCCTAAAATAAATTCATAAATGGCAATTAAGCACAATCGTGGTGCGCGAACTTCCAACAGATGTCAAGAGTATCCCAAGATGGCCGCCTCGCCTTCTTTAGTACGACGGACGTTCTCTTTACCATACCATATATAAAGATACGTTCCGATATACGATCCTATTTTTCATAGCTTACATTTTTTAGACGCCTATGAATTGTCAAGTGTTATTGAACCAGTATGTAACCTTCAGGTAATACCGATATCGGCGATACGAGTGAAGGCCGCGACTCAGACGCTCTTAGTCCGTTCACCGAGTCCAGTGTGGGTGGAAGCTGGTGGACTCACCGCTGGCTCTCTGTCAACCCTCAACCCAGCGCCTAGAGTCACTTGGACGGTGCGTGACCCAACCTCGGCGCGAATATACACTACACACGCTGATGGTAAATGTCGCACTCTTTACACCATTATGTTTTATTGTCCGTGGGGTGACGGTGGAATACATGGTGTCACCACCGTATTCGATCCTGAGGGTGTCGTAAGAGCCGACAAAGGGAAATAACAAGGTCGATAACCTAGCTGCAAGAGAAAGAAAAGTTGATACGAAACCCTTTTTTTGGTTTGGCTGGGGTAATGCTTTATGTCATACCGCCGCACCTCGGGGGTCTATCGGTAAGGAATGCGATTCCAGAATTTACTCATAACTGGGGCCTTACTCTTGAATCCAATAACAATTTTAATCCAATGCCAATTCCGATCCAATTCATAACCAATCCTGTCAAATTACCGTACTCTTAAAAACAATACTGACAACATTGGATTGAAATCGGAATTGCTCTTAAATAGGCTAGCTAATGTGGCATTACTCATTACACATGAAGTTAGCGTTTGAGAAATGCCCACGTTACTTTTTAAAATTAATATTGGGTTGAATCCAATAGTGATTAGTTCATACAATATCCATACAATATTGAAACAATTTAGCGCTAGCGTCGCGTTCAAGTGTGCTCAAGAGTATGAAACGTCACAATTCCAATCCCGATCGATCGGAATCGCGTTCGAGAGTAAGGCCCCTGATATTTGCGGCTTAAAAATACTTATGGCAGCCGTAGATTCGACCTGCATATCGATTGCGTTACCCACAGTCTCTAGGCTTCAATATTACGTTTACGATGCGAAGCATAAAATACAGATTTGTTTTCATTTCATTTATCTTATGTCAAGATTTTTTGTTCCACTGTTTATATAACTCTTTGTATTCCAGATATGTTGGAAAGAACTGCTGCGGAAGGTCTGTCTGTTAGAGTTGTACCGTTAAAACCGGGCGTAATCACTATCGACGTTAGAGTGCGGAATATGGGACAGGTAAAATGAACAAGATGTCTCCTCAAACTCTGCCATTGAAGTGATGCTGATAGTATTCCTTAAATACAAGCTATCACGTAATGTTATCAACCTACGCCATCCTGAGGGTGTCGTAAGAGCCGATAAAAGGAAATGAAAAGCTGCAAGCGAAGAAAAACATGATAAGATACCCTATGCCAACCCGTCTTGCCAGCGTGGCACAGTAGGCTAATTTCCCTCCATGTAGTTGGAGGAGGTCAGACTCGGCAGTGGGCCATTTGGGGGCTCAGAACTATGTACTTCTCTGTTTAAAATTTTGTTCTATATTGAATTGCTTTTCCTGAAATTTTGCACACATATCAGCAATGCTATTGATCCTTTTCTTATGGCTAAAGGGTTTTTTTTTACAACATGTATAGAGATTTTGTTACATTCTGTATATATTTGCCAGGTACCAGACAGCCGTTCGTGGGATAGCACGATCGAAATCCTGGGCATATCGGACATAAGAACGTCCATCGACGGATTGGCCAAGGATCTTTATCCCGGGGACCGTCTAGCCCTTGCGGTGGGCGCTACCGTCCGTCTGAAGTCATTGCCCAAGGGAACGTGGAAGTCTTACGACGATGGCGCTTACATATTGGATCCTAGTGGAGAAGTGACTGCAGTGAGCCCTGGCCACGGAGTTATTGTGGTGCAGAGTAAAGATGACAAGAACAATATCTATAGGGAATCGGTGAGTTCTATCTCTACCTATCTACTCAAATGGGAGGTTCTCAGTTTGGTTGTAGGGTTTAATGTAGGTAGCCAAAAGTTGTCCGTTTCACAGATTAAGATACAATAGCGACTGGCTTGTTGGTCTAGGGGTTGGATCCCCAGGATCGCGGAGCATGTTCCCCCAATGGGGGAGCGAAACCCGTGGCCCTAGCATGTACGGGCAGTCGAGGATCGCCGTCGGGTTAAGTGGGTAGGTTGGGGCGCAACTTACCATCTCAACGCGCTCCGGAGTTCCACATAGCCCGGTCAGACCCCAACGGGAGGGTATCCATGAGGATTACCGACGAAAAAAATATTCTGTTTGATGCGCCATCTTTGGATCACGGGGTCGCGGGTTCGATTCCGCGTCGGGCAAGTGTCTTTGTGTCGGAAATCAAAATCCGCACAGAGGCACTTGTTGTGAGTCTGGGTGTCATTTGTGTTCGTGAATTTCATGTTTGAAAACTACCCCCTATACAGATTACAGTAGTGCAAGGGTATAAAAAATCGTTCAGTCAGTGTTCATAATTTTCCATAATTGGCTTCTTTGTTATAGGTGATCCACGTGGAGGTGTCAGTACCGGAGTATTGCACGGTTGAGCCCTCCGGTGACGTCAGCGATGGGGCCGTTCGACTGGTGATGAGGAATTCTGTCGGCAGAGCCCTTCTGGCCCCCCAAGCAAACATTACTGTCGTGGCGCCACTCGCCGCTCGAGCTCGACGCGCCGTGCAAAGGTTCTTATATCTATCTGCGCTAGCTTTGGCACGATGTTAGGGAATACACCCATATTATGTGATCCATTTTTATTAAAATAGAGACTCGCCCCGGCTTCGCACGGGTGCAATGATGAATCTCTTAATTTATCAGTGTTTCTCTACAATATTATGTATGTGTTATACATATAAACCTTCCTCTTGAATCAATCTATCTATGAAAAAAAACCGCTTCAAAATCCGTTGCGTAGTTTAAAAGATTTTAGCATACATAGGGACGGACAGACGACAGCGACTTTGTTTTATAATATGTAGTGATAGTGATATAAAAAATGGATCACATATGATCCGTTGAGGAGCGAAATTTGCTCCTCAACGGATCACTTAGTATGGGTTCGATCCTTTAATTATCCGAGCCCCTGAACTAGTAGGGGTTGGATGTGCCGCCTTTGGATCTTGGGTCCCGGGTTCGGTTCTGAGGCCGGGCAAGTGTCTTTGTGTAAACCAGAGGCACTTGCTCCGAGTCTGTGTGTCATTTGTGTTCGTGTATTTCATGTTTGTAAAGTGCCCCCGCGATACATGTTATAGTAACCTAATAGACTGCCTCGTTGGTCTAGTGGTTAGATGTGCCGCCTTTGGATCAACGGGTCCCGGGTTCGATTCCCGGGTCGGGCAAGTGTCTTTGTCTAAACCAGAGGCACTGGCTCGGAGTCTGGGTGTCATTTCATCATTTCTATCTATAATATGTATGTATTTACAAAAAAAAAAAAATGTATATATGTAGTATATCATCCATCTCGTTACCATAACACAAGCATTCAGTTGCTTAGCTTGGGACGAGATGGCGTTGTGTGAAATGTCCAAGGATATTTATTTATTTAATGCAGGGGTTAACTTAAAAAAAAAATACTGTTAACAGCGCACACGGCAGTGAGCTGCTCATAAGTGGTCTGGAAGCAGGAGGGACGTTCATGACATTCCAAGGATCGTTCAGTGGAGTTGCGGTCAGGGACGAGGTGCTAGTCGTGGGCTCAGACCGACGCGTCGATCGACTAGTCGGTGAGTACATCAACTGGGCCTAAGCCTAAGGATAGTTATTGAATTCTGGTGGGTTTATTCCATCAAGCAGGTATTTAATTTATTTCTTGTTTTCTTTTGATTCCAATAAACTTATTTACGATGTACCCTGTGAATTTTATTTAGTAGGTTTGAGTATTTTGTTTAGAGGAGATCTATAGTCTTGTGTTGGATGCATTATATTTGGCTCTTGAAAAAATGTATGATGATGATAAATGACTCGCAGTTTATGTTCATTACTTATTTGGTATGTAATATTCTTATCAATTTAAAACTATATCAGGTTACTTCTTACTTATTTCTCAGCCCATAAATAACCCACTGCTGAGTTGGACCACCTCCAATTACATGGAGGGTAGTTAGCAACCCATCTGGCCAGCGTGGCATAGGGTTTCGTGTCAAGTTTTCCTTCTCTTGCGGACGCTTCCTGCTCTTTCGGCCTTATCATTTCAAAAAAGCAACTACAGAGTTTCTTGCCAGCTCTTCTCTGTAGAGCAGTATTCCGAACCGGTGGTAGTTTCAGCATGAATGTGGGTGGATGTAAGGGTTGTGGGAGATCAAGAATGATGGATGGATTGTAAGAATGAGAAATTGTGTATGAAAGGTGTGACTGTAGATATGACGACTGATAGGTGTGTATGGAGACTACCACCTAGCGTGGGACAGGGGTCGTAAGATGATGATAATGGTAACTGTAAATATGACGATTTATAAGAATTTTGTGATAAAACCTACGTCAATAAAGTTCATTTTGATTTTTATTTCCTTTTGTCGGCTCTTACGACACACTCAAGACGAAATGGGTTTGGTGACACTATGTGTGGTGACACTACTATCTTCTAAATCCTTCCCCACACGGTATCAGTTTAACACATTCTAAAATAACTTTGAATAATGAAATGACCAATCCGTGTGTTTCGTTCTGTGTCTACGAATTTGGACAGTGTGAAACAGTAGGCTATTTTCCCCGACTCCCCGCCTCAGCGGTGGGTCTTTTTATGATAGTTTAAATGCATCAGGGTTGGCTAAAGTGAAGAGATCACTGCAGGTCAAATATCTACAGAAACAAATTTATTCATAGACTTTTAATGTTATGTCAGGACTCTTTTCATTGTTTCCTTCTTTCGCTACGACATTTAATCGACAGAACTCGTGTTTTCATAATTTACGGAAGGGACATTGTCATTTATGTCATTGATCAATCAACACTGTATTATGTTGAAAAGGTTATTTTGGAAATTTCATACAAAATCCAATATCGCTTTATTTTTAAAATCTCACATGTAACTAATAATTTAGTAGGCCTTTAAGGTAAGGGAAGAACGCTTGCATATTATGCTATAATGTCCATCCATATTGTTGGAGGCAAAAACTATATAAACCAAGACGAATTTAGTTATTTTATTATTTACTAGCGACCCGCCCCGGCTTCGCACGGGTGCAATTATGCATGTATATTACATATAAACCTTCCTCTTGAATCACTCTATCTATTACAAAAAACCGCTTCAAAATCCGTTGCGTAGTTTTAAAGATTTAGGCATACATAGGGACGGACAGACGACAGCGACTTTGTTTTATAATATGTAGTGATATTATATAAATAATAAAATAACTTCATCAATCAACTTCACACATTTAGCCACCCTCTTTAATGCTTCGTAATCTCAATTTTTGCGTATGTACAATTATGCTAAGATAATCATATGTATATTCATACGTAACCTAACAAAAACATGGGAATATGTATAGGAGATTTATGTAAGTTTTAAAATTAAACATCATTATTACATATTATCAAGCTGAAGACAGGGCGCTATGGCGCTCTTTGAGGGAGGCCTATGTCCAGCAGTGGACTAATGTGGGCTGATGATGATGATTACATATTTACTTAAATGAGAATGTGTAATGCAACATTGCATAATTATTTGAAGTTAAATATGCTATAACTATAAGCTTTTTTATATTTTGCCAGTGACTGGTGGATGGGCGGCGTGCATTGATGGCGTGGGTTGGAAGGCTCCTCCGGCAGTCTCTTTATTCACTGGCAGCGGCGTGTCCCTCGCGATACTATCTAAAGACGAGTCCGCTACACATTCGCTACGTTTAGAGAGGCCCCAATCGTCCTACACGCTGCAGCAGTTCCCGTTGGATAAGGTACTTAATTCGCATATCTGTAAGGCCCTATTTGGTATTGTCTGGAAAGTAATCTGTATTTCGTGACCACGTAATCTTTGACCTTGACTACCGTACGTGACGGTGTCTTTCTTCAGCGAAGACTCGATCAGCTTCAATTAGCTAGTTTTTTTTTTGTTTTGTCATAGATGGAGTTCCTCCCAGGCGAGTGGCCAGCCTCATTGGTGCCCCTCTCTTTCCACGCGTCCGGGCTCAATTCCGGCCCCGTATTGTGTACGGAAGAGCAAAAGTTCGCACTGGACGGCGTGCCCGTTGAGTTGCCGTACATTTGTCGTACTAAGACTCCACATACGGCGGAACCCGTTCTGGATATCATTAATGGTAATTAGAATTGTACTAGCTACTGCCGCGGCTTAGCGTGAGCCCGGATCTGGGTTTCCAAACTTGCTTTTTTTTATAATAGTGCACTCGTTTTAAGACTGCACCATTCTTATTACAGTGTAGCCTAGGCTAATAAGTAATTTGTATCATACAAACTTGCTAATTTTTTAGATTTAAAACTATTACGGCTAACAAAATGTATGGTATAGTAAGAGCGTTACCGCTGTACCGCGCCCTAGGTATGTGCGGCGAGGCGGGGGGCGGGTAAGAAGAGCACGTGTACCCTCTCCCGCCTCGCCGCGCACATGCCTAGGGCGCGATACTAGTTTTTCAGCCCTGTCATTTACTTTTGTTGGGTCTTACGACACTATCAAATTGGGTGGTGATACTTTGTAACGTTTCAGGCCAAATGGGCTGCAGGATTCTTCCCGCGTTCACGATCACGGAGCCAATCGAAGTGGACTTATGTGCCGAGTGGGATCCGTACCGCACCTGCACCAAAGTACTTCTCATCTCGCCCGTACGAGTCTCTCAGAGCAAGGTGTCGTTACTGAAACCCCCGTCGGCTTTCACTGTGTACGGCCACGCGAGGGCCCTGAAACTCGTCCGGTTTAGCCCCTCCCCTGGGCTGAAGTTGGAAATCAACACCTCTGACGGTTAGTTGCCTCTGTCTCGTTGGTTTAGTGGTTAGATGTGCCGCCTTTGGATCAACGGGTCCCGAGTTCGATTCCGGGGTGGGGCAAGTGTCTTTTTGTAAACCAGATGCACTTGCTCTGAGTCTGGGTGTCATTTGTACAGGGGTTTTGTTTTTATATAAAATAAAATAAAAAAATAGTTATATTGTATGATGGATTGGTGGTAGGGTCTAATGGTCTGCCCGGCTAGCTACCACCCTCGCATCTAAGACCGGTGCCAAACAGTTTTACTGTGTTTCGTCGTGTGTATGCGAGAGCTGGTGCCTGACAGGGCGTTTCCTTTAATTGCCTGCTCCATCTTAGACCCATGGCGTTGCTTTCCATCACGCAAGCCTAGGGTCAAAGGCATTCAAATCACAACATAGCCACAAATATTTACAAAGGAACCTAAGAGTCATTGTGATGCAACTAACCAACCAATTAACGATGTAATCAAAAATGGGATTCCCCTCATATTTCGAAATAGAAAAATAATTGCCCTTTCGGTAGACTCTGTGCTCTCACTTCGGATGGCTATAGTGTTTTTGTTAAACTCTGTATAAAAACACTTCGGCTTCTTTTGGGTTTAACATCTTTATTTCTTAAAAAGAACATGGTTTACTTATTGTTGGGTTATCCGCTATCAAGCAGGCAGGATTATATATCATTGCACTTATTCGGTTATAGACAGACGGTTGGCGCAGTGGTTGAGCGATCGAGCACCCGCAGCATGTCGCGGGTTTGAACCCCGCACGGAAGAAATATTTGTACGTCCTACAAGTATTTGTTCCGAGTCTGGGTGTTTTTCTATCTATAATATGTTAGTATTTACAAAAAAAATGTATATAAGTAGTTTATCATTCATCTCGTGACCATAACACAAGCATTAAGTTGCTTATCTTGGGATGAGATGGCGTTGTGTGAAATGTCCAAGGATATTTATTTATTATAAAGTTATGTGTGAAAACCTATATCGTATTTTTTAAACAGAACTTAACAATAACACAAACAAGAAGAATTATCTAATTTGAGGTGCACGACAATTTGTTTCAGGTGAAATTTTGGTGACGATAAGCAATGAAGCGTCGACATGCGGGCAAGGTTGGGTCACAGTGAAATCAAGTCTAACAGGTTTGTAAATGATGTCATTCAAATTAAATATATACTACTACTCGGCCCAAACATTACCCACTGCAGAGTCGTGCCTCCTCCAGTTACATGGAGAGTTAGCTACTGTGCCATGCTGGCCATCTGGCCTGGCGAGAGACGGAAAACTCTTCCAAAAACAGGGTTTCCGTCTCTTGCGGCTAGGTTTCGTGCCTTGTCATGTCCTTTTTTCGACTGTTATGACACCCTCATAATGGTGACACTATGTAATCTAAATCTGTTAGCACACGGAACGGGACATTATGTAAATTGATTACTTTATAATATACTAGCTTTTGCTACGCCACGAGACATTACAAAAAAATCATTTTTTTATCCTGGGCGTATTCACAACAATTTTCATCAAGATCATCATGATCAAATGCAAAGTGTACGATTCTTTATAGGACATACAGACAAACATTCATTAATACGCTTTTATTAGCTTCGCTTGTACGTATATGTATGTATGTATGTAACGGAATCTTTAAACATGATTTTGACCCACTTCAAAACGTCGGATTAACTCGAATTTTGGCATACTTATTAAGAACCGACAATTCAATATTTTAAACATTTTGACCCGTTATCCTTACTAGGATAATAATAATAACGGAGATCAAGGTGGAACACCGCTCTTCGATGCAATAGCTAATAGAGATGTAAATATCATAAAGCTATTGCTATATTTTTTAGTGATTATTTAGCAATAGCTAATAGATATGTAAATATCATAAAGCTATTGCTATATTTTTTGGTGATTATTTAGCAATAGCTTTATGATATTTCAACTTAAAAATAAACATTAGTTTAAAAAAAACTAAAAAAATACGCTTTTATAGAAAATCGAACTAAAAAATAGAAAATAAATTTTAATTAAAAATAGTGTCAGAAAAAAATATTGTATTGTAAAAAGCGTCGGGTGCTTTTCAGGATATTATCAAAATAACCCTTCTAGTTATATTTGTTAATAAAATATTTAGAACTATTGATACCATGCACCCCACGCTTTTACAACAAAATCATTCTTCGGACACTATTTTTAATTAAAATTACTTCTATTTTTTAGTTCCATTTTCTATAAAAGCGTTATTTTTTTAGTTTTATTTAAACTATTATTTATTTTTTATATCTATGAAAGATGACAATTTGTAAGTGTAATTATATGATTTTATAGGACAAGAGTTTCGAGTGGAGGTTGAGAGAGAGTGCAATGTTGCTTGTGGCTCCCTGTTGGCGGCATTACTGTCAATGTTGACGCCCCATTTGCCGACTTTGATGTCCATTGCCGGTGTGGCCGCTGCCTATATTTACAGTAAGTAATAGTCAACAGTAATGTAATGCAAACACTAATAATTTAATAAGCTACGGGTCTTTACTGCGGTACAAATGCGGAGAGTATGTTAATTTACTCTATCTTAGCTCTATGCTTAGCTGACCCACTGCTGAGTCGGGCCTCCACACTCTACAATTACATGTAGGGTAATTAGCCTACTGTGCCACGCTGGCCAGACGGGTTGGCACAGGGTTGTGGCATTACAGGCGCCGGAGGGCGCTAGCTGACCTCCGCCCGCCGTAAGTGGGCCTGCGGGCGATGGACCTGGGAAGTCCGTCGCCTGCGCATAACAGGCCCCGGGAGGAAGGCGCGCCGCGTACCGCGCCTCTCAGCGGCGGAGCCACCACCGACGCATGCCTCGATGACTGAGGGCGTCCCAGTGTACCGGGACGCCCTCTCTGACAGTCGCTTGCCCATTGCGGCGGGCACCACGCCGGGGCGTCACAGTAGAATGCGTTTACGCGAACTTGTGGCGCCCCAAGCGCGTCGTGTGAGGGTATGCCGCTGGGGTTTTAGTGGATAAACGACTCTTGGGTAGACGACCCTTGTCGGAGTCCCACATAATCACCGACCTCTCCCCCGGGGTGCGGTGGTATTCATAAAGCATTTCCCCAGCGAAAACAAAAAAAAGGGTTGGTGACATTATGTTTTCTAAATCCGTCACCACACGGACATGTAATACTAAGATGTGTTTTTTTTTCAGTAACGCAAAAGAGGCTGCAAGGCAAGCAGATTCGTATGCCATTATCGCCTGTGCAGCCCAACCAGACAGTATTACCCCCAGCCACGCCGTCGCCCAGCCGCAGCCGGACGTGGGCCAGAAGCCCGTACGCCAGCGCAGGGCCCGTAGGACCCGTATACGGGGACACGAGCGTCCTCCCCGACCAGAGCTTCTCTCCCAACAACTCCAGGAGCCAGAGGTTCCTATAGCCTCTAGGGGAACTATTGGTTCATTATATTAATAACGTTTTTGAGTTTGTACCGAGTAGTGGGGAATCCAATTGATATGCAGAAGAGTGGGTTGTTTAATATGGATATACCCTTTGGATGACTTTGAAGGGCAATGTAGAGGGTTATGCTCGGCGAGATCGAATCAGAAATGAGGAGATACACAGGAGAACCAGAGTTACCGACATAGCCCACAGGATTTGTTGAGTTTTGATTGCGAAACTTAAGTGGCAATGGGCAGGGCACATAGCTCGCAGGACTGACGCCCGATGGGGCAGAAGAGTCCTCGAGTGGCGAGCGCGTTCGGAAAGCGATGTGGACCAACGACCTGGTTAAGGTCGCCGAAAAGCGATGTATGCGGTCGGCTCAGGACCGGCCTTCGTGGAAATCCTTGGGAGAGGCATATGTCCAGCAGTAGGCGTCTGATCATGATGATGATGAAGTATCATCATCATCATTATAATTGAATCCTTCAAATTCATGGAGGGAAATTCGCGTACTGTGCCGCGGGGGCACAGGGTTTGTATCAAGTTTTTCTTGTCTTGTGGCTTGGTGACTAGTTCCACAAGTCGTTTCATACTTCTCCCTCAGTATGCTATCCTTCAGTTACCCTGTCATTCACTAACCAATAGAGACCGCACTTTCATTCAATATTTGTAAAAAAAAGTTGTACTTAAACTCTTGTCGATCTTTCGTTCAGTCTTCGCCAACTTAGGGGACGGACAGGAAATTTGTGGTCGAATTCTAATCCAGTGAAAACGTATTCGTCATAAGGATGTTATGTAATTTATAAAGGTTGCGACAAAAAGTGTATATATCTGAAGTTTGTGTCTATAGCTCATCAAAGGGTGCAGTTGTGTTTATTCGCCTCGAGTTGACTCAGGTTTTGACATAGGTTTTTTTTTCATGACATCCAGTTTACATAAAAATAAAACATAATGTCAACTATTAAATTTGCACAAAAAATACCTAAGCATGATCAGTAACACTATTTAGAATTAAGAAAATATGTACAGCCGCTATCTACATTGTTAAGACCTTTTGGTATTATGCAGTCACACAACCGCTCTAATACATCTTTATTAAAGTTCTGAAGATTGGAGTGGAAATCATCCACTTTATGATCCATAGAATTGTATAGTCTCGTTCCGGACATAGAAGTGAGCTGTTTAAGATTTGTTTTTGCAGTTGGAGTGTATCCATAGGCAACTGCGTGTCGAGGTCTATGCCCAGTAACATTTCTGTGTACATTTTATTTATTAGGCTATGATTAATATTAAAAATGTGTGTCTTGCGCCTCTTTCGTAACAAGATTAGTGTAAGGCGGCAGGTACAGCCTTATTCATAATAGACTTTATATCAAGAAAATGAAAACACTTTGATTATCTCTATATATAAAAATGAATAGCTGTTCGTTAGTCTCGCTAAAACTCGAAAACGGCTGGAGCAATTTGGCTAATTTTGGTCTTGAAATATTCGTGTGAGTCCAGGGAAGGTTTAAGAGTCTAGAGAAAACATTGATATTGTAAGTAAAATAATAAAAACAACAATTTTATTTTCCCATACAAACTATTACCTGTCAATCATTTGACGTTCGTCCCGACGGTTCGCTATTTTTGGCATAATTACTTTTTTAATTACATTAAATAAGGGATTGGAATCGATAAGAAAAGGCGGTATATTAATTTATTATTAATTATTCCAATTCGAATTCAACATTCATAGTTCAGACAGGACAACGTCTGTCGGGTCAGCTAGTTTTAAATAAAATTAGAAATTTAGAAACATATGGATGTTGTAAGACAATTATTGAAATAGATATCAATTTACGATAAATAGACACCTATTATGAGTAAGGCCTAAAAAGTTTCGCCGTATCGGCGTTTAGATGATAAGGTGTTATTTTTGTGGTCACACAAAAACAAACCGTACCCCTAATAAAGAATGGCTGTTAGAATATACTTTCTATTTAATTTTTCTAATTTTTGATTGATCTATCCTGGAATTGGGGGATTTGGAAATATTTAGTTTAAGGTCTGGAATGGAAAACCTAACTTTTTCTTTTGTGTTAAATTTGCTTTATTTGATGGTTGTTGCCTATACTTGAAGTAAATCTGATAACATACAAACATATTATAAAAGAAAATAAAAATAAATCGTACTGTGTATTTTCTTCCGAAAATAATGACCACAAAAAATAATTAACGAATTTCGTAATTGGTGCAGTTGCAGTGAAGCTAAAATATTGTACCCCTTTTTACGAAAATTGCGCGGTCGGTTGATTCCGGAATTAGCCACACTTCTAGCTGTTTAACTAAGTATTTTAAAATTATGCTAAAAAATAAAAAGCATTACACACACTACTACTGTATTTGACATACACAAAGTCTCTGGTCAAATTGAGAATAGAACTATAATTTTAATGAATTATGGTCGAATTTCGACTATTGGTTTATTTATTATATAAATTCATCAATAGAGTTATAGTGAGCACTCGTTAACGTATTATGGAAATAACAAGCGAGTCATACTCGTTATTTTTTAAATAAATAGAATACACATATTTCGCAAACTAAGTCATGTTTTTTATGTGTATTTTGCAAATCAGTCGTTTTTGTATTGTTAGAGATATAGTAAAAGTATGTGTTTGTAAATATCTAAGATGAAATTGGAATTTGTCATAAGTATGTAATACCTAATTATATGCACTAGCTGTAGTCCACAGCTTCGCCCGCGTGGACTCGGATTTATGTTTCCGACTATGTTGTTATAAAATATGTTGAACTAACCATCTAGCTTCTATTACAACCAGCGGCCACAAAATTTACATGTTTTGGCTGGATATGAACTAATGGGATTTTGTTGAATCGCCTTTAAATTTGTTTTCACTATGTAACATTTTAGTATCCGTGTTTTGTATACTTTTATTTAATTGCTATGATTGTTAGAGTCGATGTAAAAATTGCCAATGGTACCCGCAACGCAAAAACGTATGGGATGAAATTTAGAGACAAAGCGCCTGTAGCCTACTGTGCCATGCAGGCCAGATGGGTTGGCACAGGGATTCGTATAATTTTTTTCTTCTCTTGTGGTTAGGTTTTTGGCCGTATCATTTCCTTTTGTAGGCGCTTACGACACCCTCAAGATGAAATAGGGTGGCGACACTATTCTAAATCCGTTACCTCACTGAATGGCATGATGTAACTAACTCCAGGAATTCTAGGTATTACCAATCTGTTACTTTGTCGAAGTTTAGGCTTGTATACTCTACTTATTTGGATATGTGTTTTCCAGTAAACAAAAGCCAGGTTTGAATATTATTTTTTTATTAATTGTTATAGGATAACATTATGGTCATATGGATATTTCAATGTTGTATCTAATTGCACTGTAATAATGTAAATGAGAGACGATTTAAAGCTTTCTTAAGTGACTAATGTAATCTGCTAATCTATTGTGATAAAAGTTCTGTTATAGCTAGGGTTGCCACCGTATGGAACACTTTTTAGGGAATACTAGAAAACACGTACAAATTAATTTATCATCGCGAATTTCTAAAGGTATACGATAGAATAGGTACGTTTTGTAATAAAAAATACCCCAAAATTGGATTAGGAAAACTACCTTTAACAATCTCTCGTATGTATAAAAATAGATATAAAATCGATTTATACCTACTGATAGTTTCGATAGGATTGGTATAAACGAGAGATAGTTAAAGTAGTTTTTCTAATCCAATTTTGGGTATTGCTACACTTATAATAATAGCTTATAAGTAACTGTATGAATGTGAGTCAGTTATGTTACTGTTGTGATTGTGTATTGTTTTAAGATACTAAATTTAATTGACATCGGAATAAAGTTGGTATTTTGCTATGTTTAATGTTTATTTCGCCGTATAAGAATGACAACACCCCTCCCCCCTGCAAATGCTCACGGTCCGGTCTCCGTAACGCTACTTGCCATACGACAAATAAGCGTATTCATACTTTTTCTGCGGCAAAAATTAAAGGAACAGTTTACATTACGTTTAGTCCCTAGACAAGTACAAATGTACATTTTATGGTAACAACAATGAGGTCAAAACTATGGCCCACTATGAGAATTGAGTAAGACGGTAGCGTTCACAATTAAATACGAACAATCGAAAATAAATATTTAAGAGTCATTAATGACGGAAAAATATTAAAAATTGCAATAGGGGAGCCCCCTATTGCAATTTTTAATATTTTTCTAACTTGAAGGTATATTTTTTTTAATAAATAAATGGAGAACAAATTATTATTAACAGCGAACAATTAAAAACAAACGACTTTATAGAAAAAAAGTCGAAACAAAATCATTGAGTCACCTGACTTTAGTGTGTTGTTCTTGATACGGCAATTTAGGAATATAGAAAAGGCAGGCTTATCAATACCGTATCACTTTGTAAAATTTTCGGGGTCATACGGCTTCATCTTCTTTCTTCGCCATTTTTCCAGTTTCATTGGGGTCTTCACCAGTCTGCCTCAATTTGGCTAACTACCAGTATTTAGAAGAAGCGATTGCCATAAGCTGGAGACTTAACCTTAGAATGACTTCACTGACCTTAGATTGTTCCATTTTCACGAATATTTGCTGGCAAACGACGAGTTTTGTGTTTTAATGTTGCATGCATGCGACTGCGAACATGGATGATATACGAATAAAAATGCGGTATAGGGAGTAAAGTATTTAAAAAATAAGTATACGGATATTTACATAACCGAGTCCCTATTCCATTCTGCATCGCCAGAATGGAATATGGCTTAAGGGCCATTTTTACAAAACTGAAAACCGATCAGCACGAGAAGCACAACTTGAAACGAAACCCTGAGCCAATCTATCTTGCCAACATGACATTGTAGGCTATTTCCACTGAGCAGAATAATCTATTTGTCGCAGATACCCTCATGAGATCATGGATGGGTGGCCGAGATGTGAAGCATCCGGTCTTAATCATAATCTGACATAGTTTAAGATGGATGAGGGCACTGACTTGGGTACTTAAACGAAAGATAATTTAAATCGAAGTAACTTTATTTTTCTTTTACTAACGACTTCCTACATTATGGAAACAAACACGTGCGTCAACACCGAGCGTAATGCAAGACCGTCCGACGTAGACAGCGCACCACAATAAAGACAGTACTGATTGTCTGAGGCAGTGGTCCGTACCCCGCGACGTCTCAGATAGAAGTCTGTCGATTCAACAGCGCAGCTCCTTAAAAAGACTATCGCTGTCAATAGTGCATCCGGTTCACGTTCTACTAGCGCCATCTAGCCGCCGTCTCGCTACATCCGCTCTATCGACGATCGTGTCCAAGCGGAAGGTACTGCGCCGCTTGCGTTTCCAGTGACGATTTATTATTTCATTTAAATAACTATTGGATGGCGCCGTCTGTTAAGTAATAACGCCATCAATCCACGACATATTCATATTTCCCTAGAGAGCTCGATGGGGCTGACATAGTCGTAATGCGACCAAAAGCCCCTAATTAAAATCAGATTTAAAAAAAATCTTTGTGAGTGTGGAGGGACACAGTTCACGTGCGGATCACGGCAATTATTCACGGCGTGAATTCTCGGCGCGACGTCGCACGTGAGTGTAGAGTCGGCAGCATAAGGCCGGCCGCATACACACGTTTTCCTTATTCGATTTTCGAATTCGTTTTACGTGTTCGGACATCCGAATGCATGGAATAAGGATTTTTTTCCGTACGGAAACAAAGCGAATATGTGCGTCAGCTAGTGTATTTTATATTAATTCCATGCGTTCGGAGGTCCGAATACGTAAATGAATTCGAAAATCTGATAAGGAAAACGTGTGAATGCGGCCGGCCTAACGTGTGAACTTGGGGGTCAGGTCAGTCACTTCAGTCGGTCAGTATTGAATCCAAAGGGTAAAATAATATAAACTTTATTGAATCATTGTTAGGGTCTTACTTACGGTGAATTGTGGTGTGGAGTGTGATGTGCCATTTGGCTAGCTAGATATTCTTTCATATATCTATCATTTCAATTTTCATTAGACTTGGGCAACACAGTTCACATTAAAGTTTCAGTTCACCAAATATCGTTCAGTAAAGTGAACTCGTTCATCTAAATCGCTCTGCAGTTCATTTCGTTCTGTGACTCAGTGACTGAATCGCATTGATTCAGCTACGAGTTCATGAACTGTGAACGAGAGTATATTTTTATAGTTTTACTAGCTGACCCGGCAAAAGTTGTTTTGCTATATAAATATCGCTTTTAAAGATAGAGGTTGATGGTAGACGGGCGAAAATGTACGGTTGCATATATTTCTGTATGCTACAACATAAAAAAAATCGTCTTTAAAAGACTAAAAACTAAAAAATACCCACCGACCATATACACTTCGGCCCTAGGTGCACATACATAAACGCTGGAAATGATAATATGTAATTTATAGAATAAAATAGTAAAATAATTGATTTACAACTATCGGGAACAAAATTGCATAAAAATAAGGATTGCTATTCTAAAATAAACGCTCTGCCAGAACAAATAAAGACAAAAATATTTGTTTCGTCGTTATTCGTCGTATTGAAAAAGAAAGCGCTGTACAGTTCGCGTGAATGCAACAACAAACAAATCACCATCGCGGCAATTCGGTTTCGAATCAGAGCGGGAGCGATGAGCAAGTGAACTGCAGAACTAAAATGCTCCAATCAGAGCGGGAGCGATGAGCCGGTGTACTGCAGAACTAAAATATTCCAATCAGAGCAGAGCGGGAGCGATGAGCCGGTGAACTGCAGAACTAAAATACTCCACAGAGTTGATTTAGTTCAATTCGTTCACCGCAAATGAGCAGTTCAGTGGAACGAATCACTCGTGAGTTACTCAAGTCTAATTTTCATCGTTTTCATTCAATGTAATTTACTTAGAAGAAATTTACTAAATTGCAAAAGAGAATTTAATGAGGTAGGAAATATAAAATTATGATACTTAGAACACACTACATGAAAAATAAGTAATAAAGTACCCTGAAAATAAATCAATTTTATAGAGCGGGAAGCTAACCCTACACCGAAAATTATTGATGAGGATATTTTAGTTGATAACTGGAATATATTTAAAGGTAAGATTCAATACTTAACAACGATAATAAAAAAATAGAATATTATTTTGATTGTATGTACATACGTAGGTATTTTAAATTTAAGAATAATAATTGTGTTTCAAATGTTGTCTCGGTTAAAATAATTTTATCTGGAATCATAATTACCAATAAAATAAGGTAGGTATTGGTAGGTATGTATAAACATAATTTTGTAAAAAAAATTAGTAAAAATAATCATAAATAATTAATTAATTTGGTGGTAAATGGACAAATCACAAAAGATTATTTAGAATTACCCACTTGGTGCGTCAAGCTGACCTTAGTTTAAACTGTCTGTATAAAAATAAATTGTCTTATTTTTTTTTTCTCATTTTCGCTAAAGTACTGCTAAACCAACTATAATCAAAGAATTGTAAAACAACCACGCAAATTGCTGTATAATTTCCCAATCACATCATTAGCCAATACAGCCACATACAGCCTATTTATTACAAAGACATTTATACATTTTGTCATTGTTTGTTACAGCTGTAGTATTGATCAATTATATTGCAAACCGTTTCCTAATTAAAAAATGATTATTGATACCTGTTATGAAGGCATAATTGCAGAACTGACAAAACAAGGCAAAATACAAGCCATTTCTAAAGACCTGTTATTATTAACAACCAATCATGAAAGAGTATTATATATTTATGATATCATACAAAGCCTCAAAGCTTTTCCAGAGTTTAAACAAGTGAAGAAATCTACAAATCTGTCTGAACATTACCGTAATATTGGCAATCAATATTTCCAAAAATCTGATGACTACAAAGCATGGCAGTATTATAATTTATCACTTCTTCATGCAGTGAAAAAAGATGACTCATATAGTCTAGCATTAGCCAACAGGTCTGCTGTTTTCTTCTCAATGAAAAAATATAAAGAATGTTTAGAAGATGTAAAAAAGGTTCTCAATACAAATTTACCTAAAAAGTTAAAAGATAAATTGATGAAAAGACATAATCAATGTGTTGGAGCACTTGCCAATTATCATGATAATGAAGATTATGATGATAATGAAGAAGAATTAATTCGAATTGAACCCTTATGTGCAGAACAAAATTTGACATTAAAAGGACCTAGAGACGTCAGATATGTTTGTGCTAGCTCAAAGTTAAGTGTTGTATACACTGAAGAAATGGGAAGACATGTGGTAGCAAATGATGACATTAAAGTTGGCGAAGTATTGGCAGAAGAGGATCCTTACTTGGTGTTAATCCAGAAATCTCACCTGCTGTTTAGCTGTAATTACTGTCTGTCACTAAATTTAAATCTCATGCCATGTGAGTATTGTTGCTTTGCATTATATTGTAGCTCGGAATGTGAGAGCAAGGCATGGAAAGAGTATCATTGTGTGGAATGCCCTCTCATGACTACGTTGTTTGATATGGATTTTACAAAGTTGGAACTACTTGCACTGAGAATTGTAATAAAAGCTAGAACAGATCACAGTAGCTGGAAAGAATTATTCAAGACAATTAAGGATGCGGAATCAACGGTGAATTCAGAATTGTGGGGGAATGTAAAGGTTAACGGAAAGTGGGTGTACAATTCAAAGTATTATGCGTCAGTGCACACATTAGCTTCCAATGTAGACAAGAGATCAGTGTCGGATATTTTCCAGAAAGCAGTAACAGCGGCAGTGTTCTTGAAATTCTTAGAAGAACAAACTGATTTTCTTAAAGCTGATGATGAAGAGCTTAAACAAGAAATAAGGAAGACCACAGCCGGTACAATACTGTTGCATATTATGACTAGTCCCACGAATATGCATGGATTGTCCTCTAATGTTTCAAATGATTTAGGACAGTATGTTAATTGTTGTGGCACGGCTAGTGCGGTTTATGCTTTCCTCAGTCTTCTGAATCACTCCTGCGCACCAAATGTAGTGCGGTCTTCTCATCTGGGAACGGGCCGGACCACATTGGTTGCATTAAGACCTATTAAAAAAGGGATGCAGCTGTTTGATAACTATGGGTGAGTCTGAAATCTATTAACAATCAATCAGAAGGAGGTCATAGCCTAGTGGATAGTGTGGAACATGTTCAGCGATCCTTTCATTTAAAAGAGCAACCATGGAGTTTCTTACCGGCTCTTCTCTGTGCAATGGCATTCCGAACTAGTGGTAAAAACTAAATAAATTTAATTAAATATTTTTTTCTTTTTAAATTTTAATTTAAAAGCATTCACATGAATTAGCGGTTGAATTAGCGGTTGAACCGCGGAGGCGGCTAACCGCGCGGCCTCCCACTTTTCCAGTTTAATATGCAACCGCCTATGATAGTACGCACTAAACCGCCACAAAATTTCAACCGCCAGTGTGTACAATCATAAGCGGTTGCATATTAAACTAGAAAAGCGGCAGGCCTCGCGACTAGCCGCCTAGGCGGCCAACTGCTAGTGCGTACGGATACTTCGGCCGCACGTGGAATACTGCTCTCACCTGTGGGCAGGTGCGCCCAGATACCAACTCGATCCACTTGACTCCCTCCAAAGACGTGCTGTTCGAATCGTCGGGGATCCCAATCTCACGGAGAAACTGGGGACGTTGGAGCAACGGAGAGACTTTGGATCTCTCTGCGTGCTCTACCGTCTGTTCCACGGGGAGTGCTCAGAGGAACTGTTTGAAATGGTACCACTGTCACCTTTCTACCATCGTACAACTCGACATCGCAGCAGGGTTCACCCATATCACCTGGAAACGATAACGTCCAGCACGGTACGCTTCCAGCGATCTTTCTTACCACGCACGTGCAGACTCTGGAATGAACTACCTACGGCGGTGTTTCCCGAGCGCTACGACATGTCCTCCTTTAAACGAGGTTTAAAGAGAGCACTCACTTCACGGTAATCCACGGCATGGCTGTGCCCCTGGCACTGCCAAAGTCCATGGGTGGCGGCTAACACTTACCAGCAGCAGGTGGGCCGCTAGCTCGTTTGCCACCAAGAGCAAAAATAAAAAAAAGAGCCGATAAAACTGAATGACAAGGCCGAAAAGCCACAAGCGAAGGAAATCCTTAAAGGAAACCCCAACCCGTCTTACCAGCGTCCGACTCAGCCTTGGTCATTTATGGGCTGAATAGTAGTAGTTAAGGTGAATGTTCCAGGGTAGCCCGCGAAATTCAAATTTCAAAATTACGTTTTTTCAATTTGCAGGTCAGTGCTAGGTTGTATGTTGGTTAAAATGTTATTCACGGCTGTAAGACGTATGTAGTTATAGAATTATAATCATCAAAATCATCAATGCAACCCTCCAAGCTCATAAAGGTGCAAGAAAAACTTTTTCAAGCTCAAAGTCATTCTTGCACCTTTATGAGCTTGGAGGGTTGTATTGAGCTTGGAGACCTGCAAATTGCAAAAAAACGTACGAAAATTTGAATTTCGCGGGCTGCCCTTGAACATTCACCTTAAAAAAGCGACGAACCTCTGAATAAAACATAGACTTAGGCTTATTACATTACAATGTAAAGGCCCGATTCAGTAGTCATTTTTGGGCTGAGTAGTATTAGTGGTAAAGAATATTACCCTCCTTTCTTGGTTAGTCCGGTAAAAAGTTGCCTATATATTGAACAAATTTCATCAATATCCGTGCAGTCGTTCTTGAATTATAAATGATACAAGTAACCCAACCTTTTATCTCTTATATTTTCAGATCACATCATGCGTTAGAGCCTAGAGCTTTCCGACAGCATTCTCTAAAGTTCCAGTACAAATTCACTTGCCTCTGTGAAGCGTGCGTGAACGATTGGCCCACGTATTTTAGCTTGAGGCGTACCTTCAACTCGATGAAGGAAGCTTTGCTCGGCGCGGAAGAGATTGAGGAACTTCAAAAGGCGGATAAAGACTGCGCTATCGTATTGTTCAAGCCGTTGTGTGAACTTGCCGAGGAGTTGGAACCAGACGCCCCTTGCCAGGAGCTAGCCGATGTCCAGGAGTCATTGAAACAGTGTCTGTCTATATTGCATGGCGTACTGCCGTGTGGATACAGCAAAAATATCGATTGGGAGGCTATTGTGAGTAAATAATCGATTATCTACATGGAGTGTGAATTAGGCGTTAAATCTTTATCACACGAGTGTTCATCATCATCTTCCTCTGGTCCTCTGCTGGGCAAAGCTCCCCCTGTCTTCAGCTTGACGCATCTTAATACTACTTAGTCTTAGCCTAAGATGACCCACTGCATAGTCGGGACTCTTCCCTTAGTCTGGACGCATCTTAATTGTTATAAATACTGTTGTAGAGTGTACATAACCATTAGCAATAAAAAAACGAAAAAATAACCATTAAACAACAATTTTAATTAAATAAACATAAAAGGATCATTAAATTGGGTGTCAATTTAAGTTGACACCGACTTCAAATGGTTGCACATTGAATCTTTCGTTTTTTTTAGTCGTTTCGCATTTTTTTTTAGGAAATATGATTGTGTGCTTATAGCTCGGATTCAACAGCTAGTTTCTATGTTGTCCAAAAAACCGACTTGCCTTCCGACTTGTGCTTCTTATCACTCATTTGAAGTTTTATAACAATCTACTGAACCGTTTTCAATCAAATGTATGCTATGCTCGTATCTGAAAGCAATAGCAATAGAATACAAAAATAATTTCAATTCGGTTATGTAGTAACACACATCCAAAAAAGCATCATTTATTTGAACAAAGACTTCAACTTCCTATCTTTGCAAATTTGGAAGCAAAATTCGCCATTCTATAAAAGCCAAAAAGTTCAAGTCCCTATGTTACCTCCTAAATAAAAAACGGTGTTCCAACTTAAAAATATCCGAAATAACGACATAAAAAAAGGAGGAGGAATTCGTCGGGACCTTATTTCCTTTTAATGTAAGTCCGCCGATTATATGATAGCTACTATTTGAAACATCTTTTTTGCCCGTTGCCATTGGTAGGGCTGTTTTACGGATACGCTGACGCTGAAATGATAACTCAACAAAGTTGAATCCTACTTAACAGCTCATCCGTAAGCCGAGACGAGACATCCATGTTGATATGAATGTACCCTTTCTAATCGTTTTCCAGAAGTATAACAAAGGCAACTGTTAACTACACAAATAATTACACGAATTCATTGACGGTGATTAATTCTGCGGACCAAACAATGAAACGTATTAGTGAATGGACACATTCATATCTCTGTGTATGATTCTCGGGAAGGGAACTCTAACTGGAATTCTTCATCATTTAAGCCCCTAACTGTAGCGTTGAGTCTAATAAACTGAGTGAAGTCATCGCTCATGTTTATCAGAGACCAAACTGAATAAATAACATTATTTATAGTAAAAAAATATATGAAAACCGTCAAGTTTGAAAGTACCACCACCGGTTCCTAATACAAGAACAATAACTTAAAAAACGTAGTACGCAAAGCGATTGAACTCTGTAGATCGCTGTGATAGAGACATGCCTAAGCGGAGGGTTCGTCCAGATTATCAGGGGTTCCGTATCCAGACTGTATAATAAACTCATAAGTCTTCAAAGTCTTTTTTATTTCGTAATTGAAACTTGTACCTAGAGACGCGATAAGCGTGGAAAGTTTAGGCTAAGAAATTCAGGTTTTTAAAACATTATCTAAACATGTACTTGAACTAAACATTTAATTTCGGCTATTCATCATCATCATCATCATCAGCCCACATTAGTCCACTGCTGGACATAGGCCTCCCCTAAAGAGCGCCATAGCGCCCTGTCTTCAGCTTGACGCATCCAGCTGCTGCCCGCAACCTTTCGCAGATCGTCGCTCCATCTAGCAGAGGGCCGACAATTAATAACAACATAATAGCAACATTTAATTAATTATAATTAAATGTTGCTATTAGCCTGATCGGTTTGAAGCATTCGAAATCAAACGGGACTTCGCGACTTCAAAATACTATAGCAGCCTTAAAAATAAAAGGGGAATAATTTACCCATGTTAACTGCTTCCAATGTGCCTTATTGTAAGATTTACTGTATTTAATCACTAACTAACTTTATATATTCGTTATGCCAAATACCTATGTTATATTTTATTATATTGCTTTAGTTGTAAGAGTATTACTCATTTTACTCATTAGTATTAAGATATGAAATGTCCTTGAAGCGATAATGTATGCACATTAGTTCTAGAATATCTTTTCAAAAAGAGAATTGTTTGAACTGCCTTCTTGTAGATAGATTAGGTAAAACTATTCCATTACATTTACTTTGAGGCATCCCAAAGTTATATTTGTTGTCCTTTTAGGAAATTGTCAGGCTGTCAGAGGCCATGCGGCATTGACCATTTATTATGACCAAACTACTTCTGATAACTGATAAACACTACAGATGACTATTACTTTTAATACATACCTTGTATTCGTTCAATTATTTACGAGGCCCAATACTACTATACTTCTCAGCAAAATTTTCTTCTCTTGCTTAGCCTATTTTCTGCCATGTTACTTGTTTTAGTCGGTTAATAATGTAATCTAAATCCGGCCTCCCGGACGTATTCTTGTAAGTATAAGTGATTTGAATCTCAATGGAGCTATTCTATTCATTATCACCATTTCAGCCAAAAGACGTCCACTGCTGGACATAGGCCTCCCCCAAGGATCTCCACAAAGGCCGGTCCTGGGCCGCCCGCATCCACTGCTTTCCGGCGACCTTAACCAGGTGGTCGGTCCACCGTGTGGGAGGCTATTCTATTAGTGCCATATAAATTGGTTTAATTGAATTCGGCTGAAATCGACCTATTTTTCTAATCATAAAGTCTCCATGTATTCTTGAGGGTTTCTTCAAATGATACGTACATTATCGCTTTGTGATCTACAGGTGCTATAAAATTAATGTTGTTATTAAATGTGAATTGTGTATTTTATATGAGTATTAAAGTTTGCCAAATTTTCTACGTTTTGTAATTATTGAAATTAAAACATGATTGAAATGAGTGTTCTTTTAATTTATTTTTCGCTTTGCAAAAATAACTGACCTCTCCAAACAATAATAAATTTTGTTTTGAACCTTATTTTTTGTGTGAAAAGTGATGTCTTGCGGGAATTTGGAGATAGAAATGTCACGTTGTTCTTGCAAGCCTTATATTAAAACCAGGACCCTACCTTTGTCGTAAATATACTTATAAAGTCTCCTCTTGAGCCAATTGTGGCGATTTAGAGAAAATGGAGCCAATGTTTTCTCTAAATAGCCACGATTGTTTGAGGCAGCCTTTTTACGTCGGAGATCCTCATGGATACCCGGCCGGGTTATTTGGGACTCCGGGACGCGTTGAGACGGTAAATTACGCCCCGACCTACCCTCTAAAATCTACAGCGATCCTCGATTGCCTGAACCAGGGCCACGTGTTTCACTTCCATTGCGGGAGCATGCTCTGACCCTGGGGACCTTGGCCGCATCATATATAGTTAGTGGAGCCCTATGCTCTGAGGTGGGCCACTCCGAGTTTAAGCCAGCCGGTAAGCCGGAAACAACAATTTACATAGCTGCCGCCGCTGGAATGAAATGGAACCGACTTTTTGCAATGAAATAGTACATAGCTTAATGCACTTTATGTCACGTGTATAGAATATAGAATGTCACCAACCCACTAGCCTGAGGGAGTCTTAATAGGCGATTAAAGGAATAGGCAGATCACCTAGCCTCCAGAGAAGGAAAACTTGATACCAGCCTTTACCAACCCGCCTGCGCTGTCGGTTATTTCATTCCATGAATTTGGAGGAGGCCCGACTAGGTAGTGGGCATTATCCTATTCACTTTCGGTACCATCTGCGAGAAGTTAAGCAATGGGGGGTCGATCCTAGACTTTCATTTTTTTTCAGTGGGAAAACCCTTTTTGTTCGCTTCCATTCCTCCTCCAAAGAAAGGTGGCGCAAGTGGACGTTAAAATCCCCACTCATGTTCCGTCTCACCCCGTTGTATATTACAGCTCCTTATGGACCTAATCGCCGTCCACGTTGCTCTGGGTTTTAAGGGTGCTGATCTCGAAGACTGACAACTTACCTAACCTGAGCGACCCTCAAGTTGCTGTCGCGCGAATACGTTGGAATACACGAGAATTGATATGCATTGCAATACATATATGATGTCCTGCTTCAATTCTGCAGCAGGTTTAAAAGCACAAAATAGACATTATACGTTGTACTGACTTTGTTTCCAATGGACGCATATTCACTCTGTGAAACTTGTGCATCAAGGCGAGTGCTATCAGCAAAAATGGCGGCTTTATCTTCATTAAGCACTTTTAAAAGGCCGTCAATATCAGGTTTTACTGGACCGTACTTACCAATGTAGTAAAACGCAATCTAGCTCAATCAATCAATATCAATGGTGGGTAGATTTTCAAACATGGTGTATTTGTCACCACCTTGTGCTAAGAAGCTTGGCATAAGCACCTGATATTCAACCTCATCTTTAATTTCAACTAAACCTTTCTCACCGCAGTTGGAGCAGATTGCTTTAGCTTCTACAACTCTAGAACCAACAGGTTTTGCTAAATCGTAAATCACTTCCATGCCAGCGAATTGTTGAAACTGTCCCGTACTGTCTACCGTACGCCAAGTTGATACAGAATGTTCCAGGCTCTGTTTCAATATTATTCCATTCATCGTCAATAGTGACAATGAATCCGAAAAAGGCAAAACCGTCATCCAGTCGCCACGTGTCATTGGAAATGTTTTTCCCGGATGACTTACAGATGCTCTAATGCGGCCACCTTGCACAATGGCTATATTTGCACCCGGGTATAGATCACGGTGAAACTCGTGTGTGTAATTAACCATTGCATCAGCAATTAAGTCACCGATATTGCATTCTCTCAATCGGCATTGAGTCGCATCTAAGAGAACTTCAGAACGGCCCACAACTTCATCGTATACTTTGTTAACACTTTTATCATACTTTTCTACAATTGCTTTAAGTTCTGGATCGCTAGGTACTTTATGATCTAGTAACAGGGGATCGCCTTCGCATTTAATTATTTCTCCATCAGCGTTAAAGACAATATGTAGCTGTCCTAAATATTTAGTGTACGCATAGGCTTGAACTACCCACACCTTTCTTCCGTTATTTTGTATTACTTCTTTAGGATAGTGGCCTTCCGGAATTTCAGGTGTTTCCAATAATTTGTCACCATTCCACAAAAATGTATTTGAATGTCCACCAATGACTAAGTCTAGATGATGTGTTTATGCTCTGTTGTTTTAATTTTGCAACTTCTCTCTTAAAGCAATAATTTCATCTTCATATTGAACTTTATTTTTTGGAGCCAGGACCTTTGTTTCAGGTGTTAGGTATCCAATGATTCCGATCTTCACATTGTTTATCGATATAACTGTGGAGTAATATAAGTTTTTATGCCTTCCATTTCTGGAACTTCGCCTAACTTCAGGTTGGCCGCCAGAACAGGTGCGCTCAAATTGGTAATGAACGGTAGGAGTCCAGCGGCGCCACACCTTCGTCGTATTCGTGGTTTCCCAAATACTGAAAGTAAAGATTCCCGTTATGTTTCTTTCCTAAAGTGCACGTATCTTAACTAAACTAAAGTACAACGATATGCCTATTGCACCTACCTCATTTAATCTTACACACTTTAGTACCAGCTATGATTGAACTTTTCATGAATCCAAAATGTTAGTTTCAAGCCAAGAACCAGGCATACTATAATGTTGTCCCCCGTTGGGGAGTGAAACCCGTGGCCATGTTTCGGGCAGTTGAGGGACAGGGTTTTCGGAGTCCCACATAACCCGGTTGGCGTTTAGCGGTCGGCTGTCCATGAGAATTTCCGATGTAAAAAAGGCATACTATAATGTAGGAGAGTGAATCAAATGTAGGTAATGTAGTACGCCGAAGTTGAGAGACAGACTGGCTTTGCATTTATGTATGTGTTTTGGTATGGAGTTTGAATAAAACAAGCAATATAGAAAAATGGTCGTATAATATCCAAAATTTATTAATCACAGTACAGGCTTCTTCTGGGCCTAGGACGAAACATTTATGCACAAACGAGAAAAAGTAAAAGTAACAAGTATTCGAACTACAACGTCAATGTGACGTTTACTAACAAAGATAACTACAACTACTCAGTCCATACATGACCTACTGTTTAATTGGGCCTCCTCTAATTACATGGGAGGACTATGTCATGCTGGCCATACGGGTAGGCATAGGTTTTGTACTATTTTTTTCTTCTCTTGCATCTAACCTAACCTAACCTAGCCGATATTGTCATTTTCCTTGGACCCGAATGAGGTGACGTTACGAATTCTACATCCGTCACCACACGAACAATGAACTTGTACTAAACATCCGTAAGGGGCCGTTTTGTAACCATCTCGTTATACGTTTTCTCGTGAGTGCAAATTATTATGAATTGTAACAAATATTTTAAATTACACAATAATTTTATAATAACACATTTTTTGTATATATTTAATTAATTATACATATACACGTTGATTTTTAAAGGGACGTTCTCCCAAGGCAACATGGCTTTGATATAGCAGTACAGTCGATTTAAAATTTTGTGTTATTCAGAGGAAAATTCTGAACTGCGAAAAACTAAATTTGAAAGTAACCTCAAATCCATAGTAGTGGTCCCGATCGCCCGGCGCTCGGCCGGAAGCCGTTCTTGCCTACGCACGCGCAATTAATAAGACATTCTAATATTCCATTCACACTTTTACGGGTCTAAGACATACATTAAATAAGTTCTACTTGCAATTGAACCATAAAAATAAGGTTGTATTATTGTTGAAGTAATACTATTTGTTTCTCACGAATTCGAGTTGATGATGATGATTAAAGCAGAATCGCAGCTTTCAGGGAGAAGAACCATTAAAACCACCGTGCGCATTTAATTTAATCAGTCAAAAGCGTCTTAAACGTAGAAATTTGGTGTCATTTCTCATATCTCGTTATGGATGGAAGGTTAAGATAAAAATAAAGTAAAAACTGAAATCATTACTGCAAATTTTGACGACGAAATAAAATTACAGGCGCTGATTTCATCAGGGGCAGTATTATCATTGATATCATTTATGAAAGTGATTTTTCCTTCCACTTGCGGGTAAATAGGGCTATGACGAGCCACAAAGTACTGAGTTGCTAATAACTCACTGTAATGTAATGTGTCTACAGGTAATGATTTAAACATTAAAAAGCCATCACCACCGTTCGCCAAAAAACTGGGCATTAATACTTTGTAAATTTCTCTATTACCGATTGTGAAATATTCGGGCATATCGCAAGCCCAGCATCTGGCTTGTGCCTTAACAACTCTTGATCCAGATGGTTTAGAAAGATCATAAGTTACTTTCATTCCTGAAAACTGCAGAAATGTACCGGGATGTTCAATTCTATCATATTTAGCAACAGAGTGCTCTAATGCTCGCAAAAGTACGGTGCCATTCATAGTAACGGCTGTTAAGTTGCCAACAAAAGGCATCACTTCTAGCAAATCTCCTTTAGTTATTTGCATAGGCATTTCTTCATGTGATACAGAAGATCTTATTCCTCCACCTGGGATTATAGCTATCGGAGCGTCTGTCCAGTGTTCACCAGAATAATCCATGGCGTACCGAAAAACCATTGCGTCTGATATCAAGTTACCGATATTACACTCTTGTATTAGGCATGTCGTACCATCTAATACTACGGAAGTATTTCCAATAACATCCTCGGTTGTGTTTAGAACGTTATCTCTATATTTGTCAATAATCTTGAGGACATCTTCATCTTGGGGCACGTTTTTGTCTAATAGAATAGGACTGCCGTCTATACTAAGCAGTTCACTTTTGTTGTCAAATATCATGTGCAGTCGACCTAAGTATTTGGTGTATGCGTATGCTTGGACAACGGGAACTAGTTTCCCTGATTGTTGTTTTACATAAGTAGGGTAATTGCCCTGTGGCTTCTCAGAGTCGGGACTTGTACCATTCCATAAGAAAGTATTTGTATGTCCTCCAATGACTAAGTCTATTCCTTCAACTTCTTTAGCTATTTGACGATCCTTCTGGAATCCAGAGTGGCCTAGAGCAATTATAATTTCAACTCCATAATTTTGTAATTTCTTAACTTCCTCCTTAAGAGCATCGACTTCGTCGACATATTCCACATTATTGGCAATTGCTACCAACTTAGTCTCTGGAGTTAAATAGCCTATGATGCCAACTGTGTGGCCGTTTACGTCTAAGGTAACTGACTTTTTAAGGTTGCTCTCACTAGCTAATTCAGGAACTTTAGCCAGGTCGAGATTAGCAGCTAGCACTGGAGAGGTGAGGTTTTCTATGAACGGTGTCAACCCTCCTATACCAAGGTCGAACTCATGATTTCCGAGTGACTGAAACAAACAAATTATAACCTAAACTGGACGTACATGAGTTGAGTACCTATTTACGTATCTATATCAAATACTCATCAGAAGGCTTACATTTTTAAATAGTTTGTTTATTTGTTGTCTATTTTAAAACATAATATCTGAATGCATTATTGTTTATGTTATAGATCAAGACTTTCTGATCAGCACGATGTCATTTTTAGTTATTTAGGTGTATTTAGGTTATAACGAAAATAACAAAGTAAAGCAATTAATATTGTTAGGGCATAAAATGATTAGCACAAATTTTAGTCACTAAGGGGTACTAACAGTTCACGCTAATTATTATTGTTTTTAATTTAAATATTTAAATTATTAGTAGTAATGTTCTTAGAAACTATAACTAAAAAATAAAGGAATAGGATGCTTATTCAATAATAGTCGAATTTCGATGCAAATTTTCGATAATTTTTGTTAGTCTATACTTATCTTTTAAGTACCTAAGTACTACACCTTTCGGTGCTTCATGGGTGTTTTTGGCGGGAATAACAACGGTCAACGACCATAGTTTTAATTTATTGGCAAAGTCATTAGTGATATTTTAAAAATATCACTAATGACCACATAAAAGTAAACAATATATAGCTACCCCTTTCAGTATCCCATGGATGAAGATACTACCAACAAATACTTTAAGATAAGTATTATCATAGGGTATTTAAGGGTTTTACACACAAATTATTCTGAAAGTGTCGTAAGAGGCGACTATAGGAACGCAACATACTTATAGTCTACCTAGCACGAGAAAGGATACTTGATATCGATACAATACAAACAAACCCTGTGCAACCCCGTATTGCCGGCGTGGCACAGTAGGCTAATTTCCCTGCATGAATTTGGAGAAGGCTCGGTTTAGTAGTAGGTCATTTATGGGCTGAAGTAATGATGATAACTAATAATAACAATCGAGTGACGCCAAAAGAAGAAAATGCACTTCTACTGGGTGCAATTAATACCCAATGATGATGATGATGATGATAGCGAATGGATCGATAGAGTTATTTCTGGAAAACCAAAGCAATTTGTTCTTCTAGAAATGTTGGTCTATGAGGACAGGCTCATAGACCAACATTATACACCGTGAAATTGAAATGGATGTTTTCCCGCAGGGAAATGATTTCCTCCCGGTAGTACAAACGATTTATAACAACAAATAATTTAATTATTAATAAATGTCAGATTTACAATTGTAAAAACAAAACTCGAAAGCGACGTCCTACCTACTCGTATAGTAAGGGCAGCGCGCGGCGGGGATCATTGCGCTATCAGCTGATGCTTAATACCTTCCGTAGTAAGCTGTAGCACGAGGGCTTGTGTTAACGAAACACAAAACATAATTACCTAAAAGTTTTGCAATTTTTCCTTCATACTTTAACGGGCTTAGGACCGTCATAAATACTTCATTACCACACAGTCTTTCACACGCTAATCAGCGTATTAAAAAAATTGGAATCAACATATTTACAATGATTTTAATTAACTAACCTACGTACTATGATTTTTTTGCTATTTACAAAGTAATTAATTACACTCACCGGTACCGAAGTAATTGTTCGAAGTGCAACCCATTTCGTTGAATGCACAATTGAGCACGTTTCATTTGATTGTCTTTCAATTTCACTAGAGTGTCTCTGTCACTTCTTACGATATTATTAAAAGCGTCCACTATCGCAGTTATCAACGCGTCGCGCGTTTCGTGTTCTTCCCGTTACACTAGTTGCTTGAGCTCTGACCACAAATAAAAGTCACGGTACATAAAAGTTACGATAAACCTAGCCGCAGCCATACGCGTACTCCGTCGAGGATCCCGTTCGATGAATTCGATAATTTGTTCATCGAGCTCTGGCAAATAAACGGCCAATCGACCTCTGCCCTATGCATGCGCTGGTGTCTCAAACTGTCCATGATCGAGTAGTCGCTGTGTTGCCGCTACGATTGTCCGGGCCTGTGGGACTTGGGGGTTCAAAATCCCGCAAAGACGGAGCGACTCCAAGTGTTTCGGCTCCGCATAAAGCCGCTGGGCAGCGTGGGAGTCATAATCAGCCCGAGCGTACAGTTGCACCATAGCGACGTACTCTAAGTTAGAATATTTGTAGTGCCGATTCATTTTTGCACTCAAACGCCACTACACGAAAACACAACGCGCGTGCGACGACAGTCGCCAATTCGCCACTAACTGAGGCGGCGCGGTTATAGCGGGTATAGGGGGTGGCGAGGGAGGGGAGGCTTTCACTGTGGTCGGCGCTGGTATCTCGTATGTAGATACCTAATTTAATATTATGTTTGGTGAATTACTATTGCTTCTCACGCTTTCGAGTTCATGTAATATTTTTTTTATATTTGAAAAAAAAATACCTTTTATTTTTTTAATTTATCGCTATCAATCGATAGTACTACTAATAGCAAATCGATCTGCCGCGGGAAAACAATGGGAAAAAAATCACCGTGTATATCATAACATTGATAAAGTCAACACATTATATTCAAATGATATTATATAATAAAAAAGGTCTATCGTCTACCACCGGTTCGGACCGCGACCACTGCTGAGATGAACTGGCCAGAAACTCAGAGGACTTGTCTTATTTTTTTGGCAGTATAACAACATTATAAAATCATATACATTGAACCATGAATGAGTTACTTATTCTGTGGAGACGAGTACAATGCACAACAAGATTATTCTTGTTTCGTGTATTCATATTATGTATATCACAGTTCTTACCAAAGTTATTGATATTATTATGTACAAACATCAAATTTTCTAAAGTATATTGAGATGGCACAGTTAGAATATTTATTTCTTTGAATGTATCTCGTAGAGAAGTTCTAGGAGCAAGATTATATAGCTCTTACAGCCCTTTTCTGTAATATAAATATACTATTAAGGTCTGCACAGCATCCCCAGAGAAGTATCCCGTAACTTACGGGCCGTAAGTCATGATACTGTGGATGTAACTGAAATAAACTATTCTAGTAGTAATGAGTTTTTATCCTCTATAAGCTCGTAAGTGCGCAGCAATTTACTTTGGCGCGCACTTTTTGATTTTGGAAAATCTTAGTGTTCAGCGTTTCAAATGTTAATTTGTATAAGCTTTGAGTAGTTTTATTATTATTTTAATTTAATTGTTACTATATGTTTTATTGAATAATAATATTACAATAAATTATAAGGCCCCTCTTATTTTCTCATAGAGGGTGATGAAAAGAAGAGTTTATCACTCAGGCGCAAAATATTTTTTGGCTCAGGCGACGTACTTTGAATCCCTCGCTACGTGCAGGATTCTACTCCAGAATCCCTCACTTCGCTCTGGATTAAAAAAAGCGCCCTCGCCGTAAAAATATTACTTTGCTCCCTTGTGATACAATCTACTATTAAACCATCAGTACATTGGTTACGAAACTCTGTTCTTATGACTGCATGGAACTTGCAATGATTCTAAATAATTTTAGGCTACGTATATGTATTATCAAAATTGAAATTTTAGATTAAAGTCGTCGAAATAACAATCACGTGAACTTGGTATATTTTATTTAACTACTTTCTACAATAGTTGTTTTACATAACTAAATCTTAATTCTAGGAACGCGACTGTCTACATATTGAAGATTTAATCAATGAATGTATTACAAATTACAAAAAAAGTACAAAATCTTGGACGATTGCATTGTTCAGAGATAAGTAAAGTTAACAGAAATAAATAGTAGGTAACAAACAACAATTCTAACATCTAGGGTTACTAGGGTACTTGGGAATACACTTTCGTCTCTGATAATGCAAAGTACCTTACAATCGTCGCGCACCTCGTCACCCAATCGCGTGTTATACACCTCGATCACCGCTAAGGAGATTCAAAATTCGACTATTGCGCAGGGTAACTTTAAACTATACTTACACTAATTGAGCCAAATAGTGCTAAATACTGTAGTTATGTAATTAAGTAATGAAATGTGAAATGATAATTTGATTGAATCTTCGAGTAGCTCTCAGTTTTTAAATGGAATTATTAATTTTATTCAAGAAATAATTGTAATATCGTTGTTAAAACTATGATTCCTTCTTCTTCATGATGGTATTATGGGAAGTGATTGCAGCAAACGATGCCCTCCAGTTCACAGGTACTAGTAACGTGATCATAATAATGCGGTGATTTCCAATAGAGCCTACACGGTGCGCCATTTTATAGTTTGAATTATAATTTAATTGATTTCAAGAAATTAGTCTACTTAGTTAAATTGTTTATCAATACTTATAACTTAGTTTATCATCACTTATAAAAAAGAAAAAACCTTAGTAATTACAATATGCTACTTATAATTACCTGTTCCTTCTATGTTGTGATGACTATGTTGTTTTATGAATTTGAATAATTTAATGAATGTGCTATTCAATGAAAATGATATTCTAACGAATTAGTAACGATATTTTTTTATTATACCTACACTGAACTTTAGTAAACGACGTGTAACTTGGAATAATTTATAAACTGGCCGGGTTACAAAAGATGTAGGTATGTCTAGCTCTAGCTAGAGCTACGGTTTTGTAATTCGCGCGTGACAACAAAAAAGATCGAACGCACATGTTGATTTTATGTATTTTTTTATGTATGATTGTATGAATTTATTTAATACTTTGAATTGTATATTTGGCTCGTAATACCATTCTGTAATTAATAGAGGTAGTTCTTATAATTAAAACTATTTTTACACCTATTCACATTTAGTGCAATCTATCTACTCGTATGATTATTGATTAAGTAACAAAACGATGTGTAGCTATTACATTTTACTCATAGCATCATGGCCGCTGAATAGAATAGAACTAAGTTTAAAAGCACAAAATAGACATTACACGTTGTACTGACTTTGTTGCCAATGGACGCATATTCACTCCGTGAAACTTGTGCATCAAGTCGAAAGCTATCAGCAAAAATGGCGGCTTTATCTTCATTAAGCACTTTTAAACGGCCGTCAATATCAGGTTTTACTGGACCGTACTTACCAATGTAGTATAAAACGCAATCTAGCTCATTGTAATCAATACCAATGGTGGGTAGTTTTTCAAACATGGTGTATTTGTCACCACCTTGTGCTAAGAAGCTTGGCATAAGCACCTGGTATTCAACCTCATCTTTAATATCAACTAAACCTTTCTCACCGCAGTTGGAGCAGATTGCTTTAGCTTCTACAACTCTAGAACCAACAGGTTTTGCTAAATCGTAAATCACTTCCATGCCAGCGAATTGTTGAAACTGTCCCGTACTGTCTACCGTACGCCAAGTTGATACAGAATGTTCCAGGCTCTGTTTCAATATTATTCCATTCATCGTCAATAGTGACAATGAATCCGAAAAAGGCAAAACCGTCATCCAGTCGCCACGTGTCATTGGAAATGTTTTTCCCGGGTGACTTACAGATGCTCTAATGCGGCCACCTTGCACAATGGCTATATTTGCACCCGGGTATAGATCACGGTGAAACTCGTGTGTGTAATTAACCATTGCATCAGCAATTAAGTCACCGATATTGCATTCTCTCAATCGGCATTGAGTCGCATCTAAGAGAACTTCAGAACGGCCCACAACTTCATCGTATACTTTGTTAACACTTTTATCATACTTTTCTACAATTGCTTTAAGTTCTGGATCCCTAGGTACTTTATGATCTAGTAACAGGGGATCACCTTCGCATTTAATTATTTCTCCATCAGCGTTAAAGACAATATGTAGCTGTCCTAAATATTTAGTGTACGCATAGGCCTGAACTACCCATACCTTTCTTCCGTTATTTTGTATTACTTCTTTAGGATAGTGGCCTTCCGGAATTTCAGGTGTTTCCAATAATTTGTCACCATTCCACAAAAATGTATTTGAATGTCCACCAATGACTAAGTCTAGATCTTCGACTTTCTTGGCTATTTCTAAATCTTTAACATATCCAGAATGGCCAAGTGCTATTAAAATGTTTATACCCTGTTGTTTTAATTTTGCAACTTCTCTCCTTATAGCAATAATTTCATCTTCATATTCAACTTTATTTTTTGGAGCCAGGGCCTTTGTTTCAGGTGTTAGGTATCCAATGATTCCGATCTTCACATTGTTTATCGATATAACTGTGGAGTTATATAAGTTTTTTATGCCTTCCATTTCTGGAACTTCGCCTAACTTCAGGTTAGCCGCCAGAACAGGTGCGCTCAAATTGGTAATGAACGGTAGGAGTCCAGCCACACCTTCGTCGAATTCGTGGTTTCCCAAAGACTGAAAGTAAAGATACCCGTTATGTTTGTTTGCTAAAGTGCACGTATCTTAGCTAAACTATAGTACAACGATATGCCTATTGCACCTACCTCATTTAATCTTACACACTTTATGTACTATGTATGTAGTTATGATTGAACTTTTAATGAATCCAAAATGTTAGTTTCAATCCAAGAACCAGGCATACTATAATGTTGTCCCCCGTTGGGGAGTGAAACCCGTGGCCCTGTTTCAGGCTGTTGAGGGACACCGTTGGTATTAAGATTCCCACATAACCCAGCTGGTGTTTAGCGGTCGGGTGTCCATGAGAATTTCCGATGTAAAAAAGGTATACTATAATGTAGGAGTGTGAATCAAATGTAGGTAATGTAGTACGCCGAAGTTGAGAGACAGACTGGCTTTGCATTTATGTATGTGTTTTGGTATGGAGTATGAATAAAACAAGCAATATGGAAAAATTGTCATATAATATCCAAAATTTATTAATCACAGTACAGGCTTCTTCTGGGCCTAGGACGAAACATTTATGCACAAACGAGAAAAAGTAAAAGTAACAAGTATTCGAACTACAACGTCAATGTGACGTTTACTAACAAAGATAACTACAACTACTCAGTCCATACATGACCTACTGTTTAATTGGGCCTCCTCTAATTACATGGGAGGACTATGTCATACTGGCCAGACGGGTAGGCATATGTTTTGTACAAATTTTTTCTTCTCTTGCATCTAACCTAACCTAACCTAGCCGATATTGTCATTTTCCTTGGACCCGAATGAGGTGACGTTACGAATTCTACATCCGTCACCACACGAACAATGAACTTGTACTAAACATCCGTAAGGGGCCGTTTTGTAACGATCAAGTTACGTTTTCTCGTGAGTGCAATTATTATGAATTGTAACAAATATTTTAAATTACACAATAATTTTATAATAACACATTTTTTGTATATATTTAATTAATTATACATATACACGTTGATTTTTAAATGGACGTTCTCCCAAGGCAACATGGCTTTGACTTAGCAGTACAGTCGATTTAAAATTTTGTGTTATTCAAAGGAAAATTCTGAACTGCGAAAACCTAAATTTGAAAGTAACCTTAAATCCATAGTAGTGATCCCGATCGCCCGGCGCTCGGCCGGAAGCCGTTCTTGCCTACGCACGCGCAATTAATAATATTCCATTCACAATTAATAATATTCCATTCACACTTTTACGGGTCTAAGACATACATTAAATAAGTTCTACTTGCAATTGAACCATAAAAATAAGGTTGTATTATTGTTGAAGTAATACTATTTGTTTCTCACGAATTCGAGTTGATGATGATGATTAAAGCAGAATCGCAGCTTTCAGGGAGAAGAACCATTAAAACCACCGTGCGCATTTAATTTAATCAGTCAAAAGCGTCTTAAACGTAGAAATTTGGTCTCATTTCTCATATCTCGTTATGGATGGAAGGTTAAGATAAAAATAAAGTAAAAACTGAAATCATTACTGCAAATTTTGACGACGAAATAAAATTACAGGCGCTGATTTCATCAGGGGCAGTATTATCATTGATATCATTTATGAAAGTGATTTTTCCTTCCACTTGCGGGTAAATAGGGCTATGACGAGCCACAAAGTACTGAGTTGCTAATAACTCATTGTAATGTAATGTGTCTACAGGTAAAGATGTAAACATTAAAAAGCCATCACCACCGTTCGCCAAAAAACTGGGCATTAATACTTTGTAAATTTCTCTATTACCGATCGTGAAATATTCGGGCACATCGCAAGCCCAGCATCTGGCTTGTGCCTTAACAACTCTTGATCCAGATGGTTTAGAAAGATCATAAGTTACTTTCATTCCTGAAAACTGCAGAAATGTACCGGGATGTTCAATTCTATCATATTTAGCAACAGAGTGCTCTAATGCTCGCAAAAGTACGGTACCATTCATAGTAACGGCTGTTAAGTTGCCAACAAAAGGCATCACTTCTAGCAAATCTCCTTTAGTTATTTGCATAGGCATTTCTTCATGTGATACAGAAGATCTTATTCCTCCACCTTGGATTATAGCTATCGGAGCGTCTGTCCAGTGTTCACCAGAATAATCCATGGCGTACCGAAAAACCATTGCGTCGGTTATCAAGTTACCGATATTACACTCTTGTATTAGGCATGTCGTACCATCTAATACTACGGAAGTATTTCCAATAACATCCTCGGCTGTGTTTAGAACGTTATCTCTATATTTGTCAATAATCTTGAGGACATCTTCATCTTGGGGCACGTTTTTGTCCAAGAGAATAGGACTGCCATCTATACTAAGCAGTTCACTTTTGTTGTCAAATATCATGTGCAGTCGACCTAAGTATTTGGTGTATGCGTATGCTTGGACAACGGGAACTAGTTTCCCTGATTGTTGTTTTACATAAGTAGGGTAATTGCCCTGTGGCTTCTCAGAGTCGGGACTTGTGCCGTTCCATAAGAAAGTATTTGTATGTCCTCCAATGACTAAGTCTATTCCTTCAACTTCTTTAGCTATTTGACGATCCTTCTGGAATCCAGAATGGCCAAGAGCAATTATAATTTTAACTCCATAATTTTGTAATTTCTTAACTTCCTCCTTAAGAGCAACGATTTCGTCGACATATTCCACATTATTGGCAATTGCTACCAACTTAGTCTCTGGAGTTAAATAGCCTATGATGCCAACTGTGTGGCCGTTTACATCTAAGGTAACTGACTTTTTAAGGTTGCTCTCACTAGCTAATTCAGGAACTTTAGCCAGGTCGAGATTAGCAGCTAGCACTGGAGAGGTGAGGTTTTCTATGAACGGTGTCAACCCTCCTATACCAAGGTCGAACTCATGATTTCCGAGTGACTGAAACAAAAAAATTATAACCTAAACTGGACGTACATGAGTTGAGTACCTATTTACGTCTCTATATAAAATACTCATCAGAAGGCTTACATTTTTATATAGTTTGTTTATTTGTTGTCTATTTTAAGACATAATATCTGAATGCATTATTGTTTATGTTATAGATAAAGTCTTTATTGTCAGCACGATGTAATTTTTAGATATTTAGGTGTATTGTAGGTTATAACGAAATAGCCATAAATTTGTATTTGGTACTATAAAGCAGTGGAATTACCATTCGTAAAGTAAATTAAAACATGCTTGGTATTAAAATAATATGTTTATTGCCTAAATTTCAATACTTTCACTTTAATATATGTACAACAATGTTAGGGCTAACTAGCTAAAATTAACTTATTGGCTAAATAATTATGCTTATATCATGGGCTTATATGTACATTGATATTTGCCTATTCATCACCTTTGGCCATCCGAGTGGATTGCCGGAAAATAATAAAAATGAAATTAAAAATTTAAATAAACCCCCGACAAAATGACCTTTATTTAAATATTTATTTTCTGCTTTTTATAGGTAAACGCTTATTATGATGTACATGTTGCTAAGTTGTCAATACACAGATTCTTATCGCATCCTCATTTTCTCCCCACCACATATATTTGCAGATATTGGGTATTTCATCGAACATGTCTAAGAACACTCGCCCGTAACTCACCTGTCATACAAAAAAAACTGTATTGAAATCGCTTCATCCGTTCGAGAGCTACGGAGTCACAGACAGACAGACAGACACGTCAAACTTATAACACCCCTCTTTTTACGTCGGGGGTTAAAAATAACGCTACTTGATAAAATAAAACGACTTTCATGAAAAAATAACTGTCTATTATAATGCAGATAAAAATATCAAATTAAAGCAATTAATATTGTTATAAAAAAAATAGGGCATACAATGATTAGCACAAATTTGAGTCACTTAGGGGTACCTTAATAACAGTTCACTCTAAGTAATTACATATATTTTTTATTTTAATCTCTTAATTATTAGTAGTAATGTTCTTAGAAACTATAACTAAAAAACAAAGGAATAGGATGCTTACTCAAAAATAGTCGAATTTCGATGCTAATTTTCGATATTTTTTGTTAGTCTATTCTTATCTTGTAAGTAAGTACTACACCTTTTGGTGCTTCTTATGTGTTTTTGGCGGGAATAACAACGACCATAGTTTTAATTTATTGGCAAAGTCGGATCGTCGTCGTCGGTTTGTAGTGGGCAGCTTGGGGCGCAACTTAGCGCCCCGGAGTCCCACATAACCCAGCCAGTCCCCAACGGGTTTAACGGCGGAACAAAAAAGAAGTTATTTTAAATCCAGTCAGTACGTTTATTATAGTCTGTATACGGTTTTAATGTGGGAGTTCGTTGGCAGCACACAAAAACACGACAGGGTATATATCCACTACTGTAATCAATGTATGTACTGGACGCTATGTATTAAAAGGGAGGCACTCGCTGTGGTGATTGAATCGCTCTACTTTTTTAGGACATACAGGGTGTAATTTTAATTGTTTTTTTTTAATTCTTTTATACGCCGGTGCATGTCGTTATTTTGACAAGGCTGTCCGTGGCTCCGTAGTTTCTGAACAGAACAGATGGAGCGATTTTTATTTAGTTGTTTTGGTGTGAAGGATGTTTATTATATGGTTGAGGAAATCGATGGCTGCCACATGCGTTACAGGTCGCTGTTTGAGGTTGGTCGGCTCACTGGATTCAAGACTTATAATTTCATTTTTAATTATTCTATCTTATTTTTATTTTAAGATTCATATTTCAGTTGAGCAGTTAAGTTGTATGTACAAGGTAATTGTAATATGACGTTTAAAAAAAAGACAAGCCCTTCGAGTTTCTTCTCGGTTGGTGCCGCGTTCCGACCTGGTAGTAGTGTGTTATAAAATTGATGTATCCGTTGCGTTTGTGAACGCCATAATTAGTTTCACTATCACTACATATTATAAAACAAAGTCGCTGTCGTCTGTCCGTCCCTATATATGCTTAAATGTTTAAAACTACGCAACGGATTTTGAAGCGGTTTTTTTAATAGATAGAGTGATTCAAGAGGAAGGTTTATATGTGTAATACATGCATAATATTGTAGAGAAACACTGATAAATTTAGAGGTTCATCATTGAACACGTGCGAAGCCGGGGCGGGTCGCTAGTTATATATAAACTCGCTTTGTTAATATTGCATTGCCTCCATCAATATCTACCGAAGAAAAAGAAACCGCATTATTTTATATACCTGTTACGTATTTTGCGGAGCTTATTGTCACAGCCTGTGTCATGCGTCCGGATCAATTACAATTTTGCTGATTCCAACGTGTACATACTACATATGATGCCTACGTACATAAAGTGGTATGCAACTAGGTACGGCTATGTGTTGTTGGCAGTTAACGATTTTCATTTAGTGAACGAACCTTTGTGAGTTATTTTCGCGTTGCCGCGGAAATCACTGTTTGGTAATATCCGCGCGGCATATTAATAGGTACATACTAGTATCTGAATATAGTTTTTATTTCGGTACATACAAAGGCAGCGGCCAGCATGCTACTTTACACGATTACCCGAAAAATCCTAAATCGCGATAGCGAAGTTTACACAGCAATTCGCATGGTTGAGAAAATCGCAGACTATTGTCACCGGGGGATCGGCGCCGTAACCCCCTGCCAGACACACCTGCTCGTCTGGCTGGATAATCATCCCATTGCGTCTAAACATAAAATAGACTAAGAGCACGTGGCCGCCAGAACTTCGTTATTTTATAAAAGCTGAAAGTTTTTCAGCGCATGCCCTGAGCCCAGGTAAGACGGTGGCTCTATAATTTATATTATTGTGGCCTCGACAGTAGCAGGTAACAAGTGTGTAATAGGTAACAAGGTAAAATTCGTAAAATGATAAATCCCAATTTTTTTTAATTATTTTATGAGGGCAGTAATAGAATATGTGTGGTGATGGATTTACAAAACATACTGTCAACACTCCATCCCATATGAGGGTGCCAAAAGCGCCAAAAGGAAATAACAAGGCCTTTACGACTACGTTAGCCGCAAGAGAAGGAAAACTTGAAACAAAACCCTGTGGCAACCAGCCTTGCCAGTTTGCCACAGTAGGATAAATACCCTCCATTTATTG